>JAREYC010000003.1:108215000-110781250 GCA_030015325.1 Cryptoblepharus egeriae
ACTTTATAGTACAGTGTTTTGTAATCATTTTTATAAACAGTTAATATTTTTATATGAATATTTTTTGGGTTGTGGAACCAATCGTCTGAATTTCCATTATTTCCTATGGGAAAATCCACTTCACAAGAGCATTTCATGAAAGAAGCATGCCTCCGGAACGAATTAAACTTGTTATGAGAGGCACCACTGTATGTATCGGGAAATGAGAGGTTCCAGAACCCTAGAGGATAAGAAGAGACACCTGTATAGCAAAACTTTCCAAAGAGATAGAAACAAACCAAGAAAGACCTTGTTAGGACTTCTACTTAGACCTGTTGATTGTATCAGTTCTTTGTGGGTCTACATCAAAAAAGGAATACGCTCCCCAAATTTTGTGCTTCTAGGTGCAGGGTTTGGGACTGGGTGTTGGGGCTGAAGACCAGACAGTCTTCAGTGTTAAATATGGAATAAAATGATAAATACCTGGAATCAGTGTGTGCTGTGTATTCACTGAGTATGCTTAAACTCCTTTTTTATAAATAAGGAGGGGAGAAAGTTTTTATAAAAACAAATTCTCATGAGAATACTTAAATAAAGAAGAAAGTCATGTGATTTCCCTTCCTTTGCTCTCCTTAATGAAAACAGTGTGTCAATAATTCAATGAGAACTAAACGTTCATTACTGCTCTGTCCACATTTCTTTTCCATTGATTAATGACCCCTACATTTAGGTAAAAGGGATATCATGAAAACTCTGAAGGTTAATTAGGAATGTCTTTTTAAAGCACTTTTTCACTACTATTGGCAAATATCTTCCTTTACCACAGGAAAAAACACTGATATTTATTTATTTATTTTCAAAAATGGTCATGGTATATATGGGTTTCCCAGTGTTTGTATACACGCACACATATAGCTATACAATTGAGCACTGAATATATAGAATTGCCATGAGCTGGACTCAATGTTCCTTTGGATTGATTAAGTGAGCTGCTTTTTATATTCTTATGCATCACATTGATCTATATCCTGCATGCTCAAGTGGCCAGTGGAACATCCTTAGCATGCTCTGTCACATGGTTTTCACAATTCTGTAAGTGTGGGACTTCCAGTTGTATTGAGAGGGTTGTGAGAAGAAAGGAGCCCCTTCATTTACAGTTCCTTTAAATGAAGCTGGAAGTCACATACTTCTGACTTCCTTCCTAGTCATAGTTTTAGGGGGGAACGTAAACCTCTTTTTCCACCCATCTTCCCATATTATATTTATTTATATGCTACCTTCTTTCCTATTGTTTTGCTTTTTCATTTTATGTACATTATTGTTATTGTTTTAGGGTGCAATCCAGAGTAACTATGGGGAGTCCTTGCTCCAGTGTAAGAAGAACTTGCTCTGGACTGCAATATGAATTTCCCAAAGGTTTTCACTAGGTGGTGCAGTAACTACGGGTACCTGTAATGTCTCTTATTTGGTCCCATAGTTACTCTGGATTGTAGGGTTAGATTGTTTTCCGGTTATAAACTGGCTTAAATTGAACAAGAAGGTAGAAATGGTAGAAATGTTTTAAAATAAATATGTAAGATTATATGGTAAGTCTTAACTGATGCCTCAGTAATTACTGACATGAAGCAAAAGTGATAATCTCCTCATATCTCCAAGGTCTCATTGAAATCTGGCATGGAAAACTACATGCACTGATTTGTTGAATCATTCATCATCGTTGTTGTTGTTGTTATTATTTCAGGGATTTACACCCCACTTTCCCCAAGCCAAAGTAAATGCCCAATGCAGTTTTTGTCCATTTGTACTCACAGTAACCTTGTGAGGTAGGCAATTTTCTATGGGCAGCTCATATAACTTTTCTCTACCAGAAGGAAACCTTCAGTGTTGTTGTTTCAGACAGAGGTGTCTGAAGGACTAGATTTTTTTTTCCCAGCCTTACCCAGCACTTTGGGAATAACTCAATAGTGTGAATCACCTGGATGTCTTTCCTTAGGTTTATATTTTCTGGAATGGTTCTGTAATGTCTGGGACTGAGCCTGAATTAGCCAATAGAGGGTTTTGAAAAGGAGAGCTTCAGCGGCTGCACTCTGGTAATTGAAGAAAATGGAAAGGGACGCGGTCAAAAAAACCTAAGATCACTAAATAGCTTGGAAACAGAGGTTTCTAGGCAGCATGATCTTTCAGAAATATTGATTTTGTAACTTGACTGAGACTGTCAGCTTTAGAAGGATGCAAGCTTTAGATATCAGAATAACCTGAAGTCCCCGATCTTAGAGGCTTACTTAAATGGTCATCTCTGGAAATGACAGGGTAACATCTGAGGATACCTTGAAAGGTTTTTCTCTTTTTAGAGTTGCAGACTATAAAGTCTGTTGAAATACTGAAACTCTGAAGAAATATTTCTAACTAGTGAAAAGGTACCCACATTGTGGGAGTAAAATTTCCCCCCATCCACCATCCCCCCACAGCAATAACCCCTCATGCACAACAATCCCTCACACACATCACCCCTATGTGCATCACTCCCTTGTGCAACACCCCCATTTTGCAACATGTCCCCTTAAGTATCACCGCCATGCGCACCCCCCCCCCCATGCGCAACACACACGCCCAAGTACCCATCTTGCTTTCAGTAACTGCTAAGTATGGCTTTTGGTGGAATAATTACAATTTAGTCATCTTGGGGTCCCAGCTTTTATTACCCACATCAACATTAGTTGTATTATCCTGGACAATCAATAGTCAAAAAGACAACAAAATGAAGTTGGGACTTAGGGTGATGGTAGCTCTCTCTCTCTCTCTCTCTCTCTCTCTCTCTCTCGTATTTACATACCGCTTTTCAACTAAAAAGTAAACAAAGTGGTTTACAAAGAAAAGGGCTCACAATCTAAAATGCAAAAAGAACACCAGCAGAAGCCACTTTAACAGACATTGCTGGGGTGTGCTCCACCAGCACAGGATCAGTTCTGCTCCCCAGGATCAGTTACTCCTCCTCTATCATACTTCAGTAGCAGAGCACATTGTTTTTATGCAGAAGATCCATAATTTAACACTAGAGGGTGTTAACATTAGAGGGTGACATAACTGTGTGGACCTGTAACTGCTCTGGCTTTTGCCCAGATATATTGTCTTTGCATTCAAATGGCATGTCTGTCGATTTGTGCCAGATACAAATTCCAATGCTGGATATTCAAGCAGCAGATAAAGGGCAGATTTTCAGTCCCAGGATCATCCCAATTCCAGAAAGGTACAATATGTATATGTTTCAGACAGACAGATTTCACTGTTTATTTATATACATGAATGTTCATATGAACTTTTTTGGTACAGGCATTATTTTCGCTGGCTAGTGACTGTAATGGAATTGGCAAAGAAAACAAGCAATGCAATACTCATTACTGTATAGGGACATGGCTTCCAGCCCAGTCTTCTCCTCAGGATCTTATATTTGAATGTACAATGAGCTTTTTAGCAGAGGAAACTTTCTAATGTCTTGAATTTCCTTCCCCTGCTCTCACCAGATATGTTAGATGGGACTTCTAATTTTGCCATCCTCATTTGTTTAACATTGTAACTTTTGTTTAACATTCCTAACTTTCTTGGTCTGTTATTTGCCCTTTTCTCTGGACTGTTTGCTTAACCTATTTCGCCACTCTCTTCAGAAACATATTCAATTGGCTCTTCATCTAGTTACTTAGTGCCTACTGTATCAGTGGTCTGTGGGCAAACTCTAGCATCATCATCATCATCATCATCATCATCATCATCATCTTTACCATCTGTATTAGAGTTGGTCATGAGTAGCAGGGCAAGTACCTTTACCTTTTAAACATTCTTTTTGTTTCATGTCAAGGTCACAACTTGATTGTGTAAACACAAGAAATGTATCATTTGACAAATGTGCCAAACTCGCACATACACACCTTCAGTGTATTATGTCTGCTCATTCAGATGTTCGCACAAGAAAGGTGCAAAGATATTTCACAAAACCAGTTAATTTAAAGTGTGAACGCTGTGTTAAATAACAGGTTTTGTTCTGGAATGACAATAGGAGGAAAATGATACATCAGTAAATAACGTGGATATTGAAGATATTTGTGCTCGGGAGAACACAATTTGTAGTCTTTAAATGTGAGGCAAAAAGGCATATAGCTTTGTACTGATATGGTAAGGTGTTAGTTGATACGATACGTGCTTTGGATTTCATTAGGTTGCTCCCTGGGAAATCACAGTCATATTGTATTAGTATGAAATACAAACAACACTTTATTTCTTTTAGCTGGTTAAGCTTTTTTCAATGTTGTAGGAGTTGTACTGACATAAACCTCCTATTTCCTTTCCAGAAGTTTGTGGATATTATGTACCATTAAGTTCTGATTGGAAATGTTGCCATCTGAGTGACTGTACAGAATATTTTTCTTCTGATGATGTCCTGTAAACTAGCTGGGGAGAAATGGACTAAAAATCAGATTTTCCAAGGATTTTGCCATCTAAGGGCCTGATCCTCTCCAACTTCCCACTGCCAATGCAGCTACAATGTAACCTGGGAGTAAGGGAACAAATATTCCATTGTTTTAAGAATAATTCCATCCATCCTCAGCAGGATGCAGCACATAATCCACTGGCACATGTGAATCAATGCAGGAGAGTTTGATAGGAATGGGTCCCAAGGTACCACCATTTACATATTTATTAATTAGTAATATTCACCAAAGTGAGTACATATCATGCAAAATACTAATAGACGAATGGACAAAATACTAATGGACACAGTATGATAGTCAAAAGGCAAAGATTAATAGGAGTTACAGAAGGAGTTACAAAGGTGTTCATCGCAATCCTATCTTTTTCTTCCCCTGTCTAAGAGCACAATCCTAACCATGTCTATTCAAATGTAAGCTCCATTGTGTTCAAAGGGTCTTATTCCCAGGAAAGTGTCTTTAGGATTGCAGCCTAAGGCTACAATCCAGAGTAACCATGGGACCTTTTACACAAACATAGTTATGGTGCCACCTATGGGAAACCTATGGGAAATGCAGAGAGCAAGACAGAGTAAGTGCCTCTTATGTTTTCCCGAAGTTACTCTGGATTGTAGGGAAAGCAGGAATGTCCTCACATTCTGTGGGAGGACAGCCTCTGTGTTGATTTCCTAACACAGGGTAAGCTGTTGGGCACAAACTGCTGAAATGCTGGTTCTGACAGAATGAAACCCAGATAGGATTGGGCTGCAGATAAAGAGTCACAATCCTAACCATGTCTATTCAAAAGTGTTCAATGGGTCTTACTTCCAGGACAGTGTCATTAGGATTGCAGGAAAAGTGCTCATTGAAATGGCAAATAAAAGCTAGCAATTCATCTAGCAATATATTTTCAGGACTCTCTGGAAAAACAACAATATTTGGATTGGATAAAGTGGTCTCTGCTGGCAATGGAGCAGAAAGGATGGAAAAATAATTTCAAGATACTGGCTATTTTCTTACTATTAGTTATTTAAGATGCAAAACATCATAATCACTGTACTGTGTCATAAGCACGAGCCACACATCACAGATATATAGGATTACCAGTGTCAGCTATGGAATTCCAAAGATTCGTGCACATCTCATATACGGGAAGAGTAGCAGTGAATCATACCTTTCAATGCAACCAACAGCACTCAGTCTTCTGGACTGCAGCCAACGTCAGGGTGTGTTGTACATTGGTGTATATCCTCCCAAAAGGATTTGTTAATCACAGAGAAATAGAGCACATTCCCAACTGCCAAAAGACATGACAATTGAAAATAACAATGTGTGTGGTAGGTTCATTGTTCAGCCATATGCACGTTGACTGCTTTTTCACTTCTCTCTTCAGCTTTTTCCTGTTCTCTCTGGTTAAAGTGAAATGTTAATGATGACTTGTAAATTGCAGCCTGCAATTAAAGCCTGTCAAATGTCTGCTGTAAATTGCAGATAGTGCAACAAGAGCTCAAACAGCCCGATTATGCCTATTACAACTTGTACCTTTGGATACCTTTCCCAAAGATTTTTTGCAGTTGATACAGAAATTTAAACACCCAATTTCTACATTATTCTCTCTTTTTGTTCTGATTATATCTTGACTTTTTAGTAGGACTTCAACTGGATTTCAAAACCATGTGGGCAGCCTAATCTTAATGAAGGTCCCATGCTGTAGTCCAACATGATTGGTGCTGTGTCCATGGGAAAGCAATTTACAGCTTCTGCAGCTGCTATGGGGCTGCTTACATCTGCACCAGCAAAATCCCTGGTTCAAATCCAAGCATCTTGTGTCAATGGAATGGGGCCAGGAGTGATGTCAAGATTTCGGGGAACCTCTGACTCTGTCCCTACCCTCCTTTCAGAGAAATGTGCTCATTCCATGCCCCTATTGCCATCTTCCTTGCCCCTTTCCACACCCTGCCTCTGTTATGGAACGCCTTAACGCATGTCCGGGTGTGAATTGGTCTTCCCGTCTCTACCAAAACCTAAGGGCATGGTGGGTTCATGCCTAGTGTGTCATGATCCAATAACGTACTGAGTGGAAGCTACAGAAACAGTTGCTATTTGCAGGAGAATGTTCTCAGATGATGTTCAAAGTTCAGCTCAAAACAGTCAGCCATTTATACTCACATCAAAACAATATGATTCTCTGAATATAGTTCCTTCTGCTCTCTATACCTGGATTTACTTGTATATATAAACATAAAATATGTTTTATATAAATATATACATGTTTTAAAGCATATAGCCTCCCCTTCCAAAACATGGAACTCCGGACATTCCGTGTCCTGACCTGGATTGACAGGGGAACCTGTCATGAGTAAACTTGATTTATTTTAAATTTACATCATAAGTACACTTAGGTCTCCTGGAGGCCTTTGGATCTCTTTGAATCATAAGCTACAGAAGGTATGTCGCTATTACAAGTCTAAGGAGAGATAGTAGGTTCAAAAACAGTATTATAGATCTTGGCAAGCATGAATAGATCCTCCTCTTTGCCTCCTATTCTGCCACTCCCTGCCCCAAAATGCCCCCTGATCTTCCACCTCTCTATCCACAACATATACCTGTCACCTCATTACTGGCACTGTGAGGTGCTGAAGAGCCATTGGTGTGTGTGCTGCACATTTGGCCATTTTCAGCATTGACCTGGAAGTGCACAAGAGCAGCTGGGCTTTTGGGTAGCCATAAAGAACCTTACAACATTAGAGTGTGGGTTCCTGCCACATAAGGCGCAGGTAAGTTTGACAGCACAATCCTAACCCCTGCTTATGCTGGCTCAAGTTCTGGCACGTCCCATGTTGGCCTGGAGATGTGGCAAAAGTGCCATAAAGCATTTCTTCACCATTCCTGATGAGGTTAGGCCAGGGCACAGACATGTGCCAGCCTCCCCTTGCCACCCTGGGAATAGGGAAATGGGTAAGTTGTGCTGGCCTGAATTGGTTAGGACTGCACTCTGAGTTATCAAGGAAGAATTTATGTTCTACTAGCAAAATGTACCCACATTGCGTGAGGAAAATATCCCCATATGCCATCCCCCATTGTGCAACACCACCCATAGCCCTACTAATAGCCCTACTAATGACCCGCATGCACAACACTCACTGTGTGCACCATCCCCCTGTGCACATCATCCCCGCACTGCAACACCCTCCATGTGCAACATCCCTCCCCTGCACAACATCCCCCATTCACACCATTCCCCCAGTGCACCAGGCACCGAGCACCAAATTGGCTGGATGTCTGTCAGTCTTCCATGTTAAGTATAAACACACTGCACACCTTTTCACCCCCTTAAGGGTTAAATTTCTAAGCATCAGTTCTTAGTGGGTGCTCATGGCAAAGAAGAAACACCCTCCCCAAATTTCATGCTTCTAGGTCTGGGGGTTGGGTTAAGGATTGGGGGTTAACACATTGCACCCATTTACACCCCCTTCCAGTTGGAATTTCTGAAAACTGGTTCTTACTGGGTGCTTCCACCACAGAAGGAAAGACTTCCCCAAATTTCAAGCTTTTAGGTTCAGCGGTTTTGGCTGGGCATTGATGAGTTCTTGAGTTCTTGAGTGAGTGAGTGTGCCTTTTCAGTTTTATATATATAGATTACAATTTGTGAGACTTTTAAAGTGCTAAACTTTGGATGGATCAAGTCCAATACATTTATATTTATTACTTCATCTTCAGAATTTTTCCAATAATCTGATCATGTGATGTATCTACAAAGGAGTAAGTTCCTTTAAAATGATGGAAAGAGAACTCCATGTATTGTAGAATTATCAAGTACCGTATTCTGCCTGCTTTTAACATATGTACAATCCAGGCCAGCCTTTGTGATCTATTCAGGACAAGGAAAGAATGTGCAAACTTAAAAAAGTAAAATGCAGACACATAATGCAAAATTATGCAGACAAACCTGCTAAAACTAATATAAATCCATATTCTTCTCCAAGCACCTACTTGCCAGCATTAAACAGTAAACAGCACCAAAGCATTGCATGCAAATTTGAGATGAAAAATGTGATTTTTTCATGGTTTATAAATGTACTGGAAACTTGATGGATGTATCTGTGCTTTATAAGAGAGATTTTATATTTGGGTCAAAGGAGGTTCTCCTGAGGCAGCAGTTCCCTGTATATATGCTATAAAATATGAAGAAGTCGAACTAGAAAGAGAATGCTGATATCAGTGGGGAGAAAGAGAAATAAGTTGCATGTTGGTAGGGAGACATACTGTGAACTGCCTGTACTGATGAGTATTGGGGTACAGTAGTCTCCCAGAGTAGGTGGTGGGAAGTCATAGAGAAATGCCTTGCCTGTAGAAGTTTCCAGGTAAACCTGGAAAGGCCCAAGTCTAAGTAAGGTCCAGCCAATGTAAGGTCCAGCCAGTCTAAGTTCCAGCCAATGGAAACAATATCAAAAGCAGAGGGAGCAATGGCCTTACTGCGACAAAAGGCAGTTTCATGTATGAGCCCTATAATTTTCACCCTTTTTAAATCTCACAGCACACTGAGGAGGTGTTAAAATTATCAAGGCACCCCAGTGACAATTGGCAAGACACACCATGATGGGGCAGAAGCTCATTACCTTCAATAGCCCCACTAATGACTCTTCTCCATACATTTCCTCTGTGGACCATGTGCCATGACACAAGTGGTTCTGGAACCCTAAAAGAATATACAAGTGCTTCTTGGTGCGTAACTGAAGAGATAACCACTGCCCCATCAGTAACGCATATTGATAGAGGATTGAATGGTTTCTGTCGACTGATTAATATCCTTTTGCCAAATAGGAGATCCATATAAAATCTGTGCGATGACCTTCCCCTTGAAGGCATCTAAGGCAGCCGGAACAAAACCATTGCCCACTGTATAAAAAAAGCGAGAAATGGCTGCAGACAAAAGTTTGGCAACACCCAAAATTGCCTTACAGTGACAAAACCACGAGCCCTTATAATGAAAAGTAACCCCTAGATACTTAAATTGTTTAACCTGTTCTAGCGAGTTACCATTGCATGACCACTTTAACGGCCTCCAACTGTTAGCAAAGACCATAATTTTAGATTTGGCATAATTGATTTGCAGGTTATTAGATGCAAAATACCCAGCCGCACTGGCTAGCAATCGTCTCAAGCCAATCCTTGTGTGGGATAACAAAACTGCGTCATCCGCATAAAGGAGAAGTGGAACATGAGTAGAACCAAGTTTTGGGCAGTGGCCATACACACTTTCCAAAGAAGGAGCAAAATCGTTCAAAAATAGATTAAAAAGAGTTTTAAACTCTTGAGAAGAGTTTTGGGTTTACCTAGATGTATTCCCTACGTGGCCATGTGCCTGGAGTCAGGGTTCTATCAACTTAAAACCATTGCATGGCTTCGCTCAGTAAAGTATTGGTTTCAAGTTTGATATAATCCTACTGGCCTAATGTTACATTTGTGTTCGGACTCAGTTTTACCCCTGGGGATCTTCGACCTTTTAGCGAAACTTAAATCTGTAGGTCTGAATCCATCAGAGTTAGGCATGATAAATTTCGATTCGGCCTACCGCCTGGTCAAAGACCATATTCTAGATATTGAAAAACAAGAGCTTATCTGTGAAGCGAGGTCCACCTGCTCCCCATTGCAGTTTTATTTTCCTTCTAGTTTTGGAAAACCAGCTTTTTATTTTTTTCTTTTACTATGTCCGCAAACTCGCAGGGCCTTCTCTCTTGCAAGATTTAATGTATTACCTTCAGCTCTACTTAGAGGGAGGTTTCATAACATCCCATTTTCTGAGAGGCTTTGCAGTTGTAATGGGTCTAGTATTGAGACTTTATCTCATACGGTTTTTTATTGTCACAAATACAATGATTTGAGGGCAAAACACTTGAGTTCTTTGTTCTTAAAAATGCAGGGTTGGAATGATTCTGACAGGCTCTTACAGCTTTTGTCTTCGCAAAATTTAGATGTTTTAAATGCGGTTGCCTGTTTCTTCTTGGAAGTGGTCGCTAGACACAGCTGACATGGTTGATTTTACATATTCTAAGTGTAACACTGGCGTTTTCTGTATTTTACTGTGTTATTGTGTTACTTTGCTGTGTTTATGGTTGTTTGAATGATGCCAATAAAGGTTATGCTTATGCTTATGCATATTGATAGAGGGAGTGTGGCTTTTTAACCCCCCAAATCCAGAGTAATTCCAGAAGCACATCAGAGACTTTATGTGCATCACCTAGTGAAAACTTATGGGAAATTCATATTGGAATCCAGAGTAAGTTGTTCTTACAACGGAGTAACTCCCCGTAGTTACTCTGGATTTTGCTCTAAGGCTGCAATCCAGAAGTGCACTTGGGCTGCCCTATCTATCACTGGGGTGGCCCAATTCCAAGATAGGGCAGCCCAGTTAGGCCAACATAGGCTGCACTAAGACAGATGGAGCTGGGCCGGCCTCGCTGTGCCTGCCTAGGCAGTTCTGGAGAGGCATGTTGAGGGCATGTTCAGTGTTGCCTAGAACAAAGCAGTTATGCTATATCCAGAGCCTGTTTCCCAGGCAGATTAGATTTAGATTTATTGTATTAACCATAGATCATCACATGCCCTCAACATGCCTCTTCCAGCTCCTCAGAGTTATCACCTCAAGAGCAGTCATAACAATGAGTAGACCCATAGGGGTCCATGATAAGGCAGAGTAAGAATGGCAGTGTTGACCAAAAATCTGAGTTCTTAGCCAGCCTAGCTGCAACCCCTGCCTCTCAACTTCAGGATATGGCACAACTATGGCAGTCCACTAACCTGGGGATACAGCAGGCCACTCCAACAAGCCCCTTATATTCACTGTAGACTGTACTGGCATCTCCTTCTTAGGCAGGCACCACAGCTGTTCCTTGTTCAGTGTGATCTGAGGGGGTCTCCTTAGGAGACCTTTCCATACTTCCATGCAAAGGTAACAGCTATAGGGTTCTCTGTATCAAAGCAGTAGGAGCTTCTGACCAATTCAGAAGATATATGTGAGCAACTATGAACTGTGAGTAAAGTATTTCTTATGAAACCTTTCTTAAGATCAATCCTCTGCTCCTATATATGTTTTATTGATATCTTTGGAAGTTGTTGCTTTTGCTAATTACAATTCTTCCTTCCTCCTTCCAACATAAGGTCTATGTGGTAACTGTTTTCCCCATAAATATCCCAAAGGAGCATCAGTCATATATGTTTTTCCCTGCAACCTGAAGTGTTACAGTCCAGAAGAGGTTTACCACTCTACGAGGGCTTAATTTCATTTTTATTTTATTTTAAAGGTATTTTCTAATAAACTTCGCAGGCTGATAATTTGTTTTAATCATCTCTCAGGACTAAAAAGAAGATCTATACAATCAGGGACACCAAGCTTGGCCTAAAAGCTACAAGAACTCATTAATTCTTCCAGTTATTTTTAAAGCAAGCATCAGAAGGAATTGAAATCAATACCAAAGGTCAGCTCACATTAAAGTATTCCAATGAGCTTTAAAATCCAGGCATTTATCTATTATGTAGTTATTGCTGATGAAAAGTCAGCCACAAAACCTTTACATGTAAATTTGCATCATCGCTCTACCTTGCTGCTATGAATATTACATGTGCACCTTGAATATGTTGAATTCACTTCTTGTGAATTATAAACATTGCAAGAATTGTGGATGCATCTGCTAGCATTAATTACATGTGAGAACGTATATCATTATGTATGTGTTCGGTATTATTGTTAATATGATTATTATATTTATGTAACAACATTAAAATAAGGCTGTGTAAATTAATGCTGTTGCCATCCAGTATCAGCATAAAGTTAATTTGAAACAATAACATTGTTATTGATAGAAAAATACAGATTTTCAAACGTCAGAACTTATAGAAACCCAACTGTATCTGCCATCATTAATGGTGCAGCCATGCTGATGGAGTAGTATCGTATCCAGTGGTGGAGAACAAGGCCAACTAGAGGCAAGAAAAATGTTTTATGTAACTTAGCTTTGGGAAGGTCAACCAGTCACCCATGTGTCTGCTCAAATCTATTGTGGGGTGCAATCCAGAGTAACTATGGGGAGTTCTTGCTCCGGTGTAAGAACAACTTGCTCTGGATTGCAATATGAATTTCCCATAGGTTTTCACTGGGTGGTGCAGTAACTACGGGTACACATAATGTCTCTTACGTGCTCCCATAGTTACTCTGGATTGTAGGGTTAGACTTACAGCAGGCAGAAGTCAAAGCAGAACACAGACATGGATCCATCGACAACTACTCAGCCATTCACTCTTTCTGGCACCTCATTTTCCTACCTATTCAGAGCTTAGCACTCTGTCTCTGCCCTTCCTGGAACTGCCCTCTCTGGCAGCTAGTACGCTGGATTTTCATCTCTGTATTTTCCAAGTAAAAATGTGCAGTATAAATACTGTTGTTTCTCCAATGGGATCTGAAACCAGCATCATTTTCTTTACAAGAAGTTCTCTGGAACGTTCCAGATAAGTTCCAATCTTCCAGTATAAGATTGAGGTGCAATCCTACCCTCTGTTATTCGAAACTGACCTGACAGGCTCTTCAAAACTGTTCTTGCTCCCCTCTCTGCACCAAGGTGGCCAAGAGGCATGTCCCTCCTAATACCTTCCTATCTCTAGGTGCTGTTTGAAAACCCTCTAGTCAGTTTTCTCACTGCCTGCGTGGGGTGCAGTAGTGAACCTCCTGGCCTCTCAGGCCACCTTCGCCTGAACTTGTCCTTTTGCAAAAATATATAGGTTTGTTCAGCGTGGCCTCTCAGGCACACTGCACCTGACTGCGCCTGAAAAAATTCAGTATTTTTTGTTTCTTGCTTTGAGGTTAATAAATGAGGGTTTTTAAATCAGATTTTGAATATTCTCTCTTTGTACATCCTAATGAAGATCACTGATCACTTTAAGAGCGTTAGAATTGAGTTCATTAGGTGCTAATGACAGGCCTAAATTGGGAGTCCCAGAGGTGCACCTAACGGCAAAACTCAGCTATCTTCCCTTTCCCATGGTGAAGTAGGGTGGTAAGCGCATGTCTGTGCCCTGGCCTAACCACCCCCAAGGAGTGGTGGAGAAGTCTAATGACGCTTTTGTGACACCTCCAGGTCAGCACAAGACTTATGCCTAGGCTTAGGCCAGCATAACTGGAGTTTAGGATTATAGCCTTGGACATTTCTGCCAGTCTGCTTAAGTACATACTTACCATTTTGAGATTCTGTTATATAACTGGAAGACCAAAACAAAGATGTTGATATATTTAAATGTCAGCATTGCCTCTTTGCCCATTCATAGTTACCTTTGGAGTACGGCATGTCCCACTTCAGTGCACAGCAGTTCATCAGGTTGACTGTTTTACTAGGACATCTCCCAAGAAACCAATTTAACCTAATGATAGTGAATGGCAATGACTGCTCCTTAATTGTGACATTATTAGGCAAAACCTCACTTATGTGGCATCTATATTCAGGAAATGCTAGGCGGTTAAGTAATGCTTAACAAGGTGTTAAATCAGAATAAATTTCTCAGTCCTTGTCTCGTCATATGGAAATCTCTAAATAAAGATCTAATAATGAATTTCGATGAAGGGATTTTCTTTTCTTTTCTGCTTTGTTTTTTATTAATTCTGATCCAGATGGCTTTGATTGATGGCTTTGCAAATACTTTCTTTCAAGAGATTTGTAAAGTTCAAGTAGAAAACAATTTGAGCAGTTAAGTGTGGCATCCAGAAATCCACTCTGCCACACTAGCTCTTGGCTTTTATCATGTACTGACTCATAATGCTGTGTGCAAAGAAGCCCTCATGCAAATAAAGTATGACATGCTGAAGGCCCACAGATTCTCGCTGTCCTGGAGCACTTTAGAGAAGATTCAGTTGATATTTGCTTTGAACTAACCTTGCTCCATGCAATGAAAGCTGGAATTGCAACTTCTTATTACGTACAATTCCTCCTTTGCTAACTGATAGGGACACAGTTCATCAAAATCTTTTCCTCACATGTGATCCATCCTTCATCAGTTTCTTTATGTCCGTGTGAAAGCCACGCAACCTGCAAGGTGAGTGCTGTAAACAGCAAGAAGTACAATATGCATGGCAGCAGCTCCAGGAGGTTCATCAAGAATCTTTAAGTTGGTAGAGGGCAGACTGTGGGCAAGGAGAGAGAATAAGAGGACATTTTGGAGGAGGAACCTCTGAAGTTGGAGGAAGGGGATGTATTTGTGGAAGCCAGATTTTATCTCACATTTTTCTGCCTGCCGTGTCCCCTGGCTCTCCTTGGACTTGCTCCAGCAATATATGCATCAAACTAAGGGCCCTACTGACATCTGAGCAGATTCATAGGCAATTGGACAGCCTATCAGGAGGTAAGTATAAAATATTACTTCCAGTATGTTATCCAATCATCTCACCCCTATAACTAAGAACATGATCTGTTGACACCGCAGCCCAATTCCATCTGCTCCACCACCCCAACCTGTGTCGACCTGTTAGTGCCTGGGCATATTTGGAAGCTGCTGTTGTGTACCTGCTCATTTTTTGCTCTGAGGCCTGACCGCCCATACAGCACACTGTGCCACTAGTGCAAAAGTCCCAGCAGAAGAGCAATCACTTAAGATTGAGCCCTTAGTTTGATCCACAGGATTCATGAATTCTTATGTCTTCCGCACATTTTTCAGAGGTCTGTGGTTTTACAGTAAATATCGTTTAGTGATTGTGGACTGCTGGTCACACACATAAGGTAGATGATTGGATTTTATTGATTTGCACTACCTGAACAGCAGTGCGGGGAACTTAATTGCTAAGAATGCCCATGAAAAGACCTTTCACTGCTTTCCCATACAGGAGTAATCCTGGGGTCCTGAGCAGGAGTGATAAGAGAGATGAACTGTGGGCCTGATTCAGATAAGGAGCTCACAGCCCAATCCTATGGGCTTCAGCTAGCAGCAGAACGCATGTTCCACTGCGTTACTGAAATTGATTTTTAGGTACAGAGAAGATGAATACTTCCGATATGCATTCAAAACATATATCAATATTTGACATTGTGCTCAGAGGTTAAATTACATCTCTGTTACTCTCTCCCTCCCACAAGGAAAATATGTGATAAGTTTAGTGGAAAGAAATCAAAACATTCAGTGAAGGAAAGCTTATATAATATTGGAAAGGGAGGACCAGAGTTCAAGTCTTGTTTGGTTATTGTGCTCACGGATATTATAATATTTTTGGCCAGTCACCAATTTTCCACCTAGACTACAGTGATCTCTCCATAGCCATAGATATGGAGCCCATGGAGTTAATCACCTGTAGGTTCTGAACCCACAGTTGCTCACCCCTGAATTCCTCCCAGATATGGGAGGCTTTCTGAAGCCTGCACAGGACACTTAGGGCACAATCCAGAGTTACGGCAGTGAGGAGTGCCTTAGCTGGGCTGCCTCAACTCTTCTGAATCCAGAGCAGAAGGTTATGCTGCATCCAGAGAGTTGGGAACTCTGGGCTGCTCTAGCTGCTCCAGAGCATGCTCAGTAGGCACAAAGTAAGTGACACTGGGAGAGGGCTTGCTCCTGAGGAGACCCCCCTCAGATCACACTGAACAAGGAACAGCTGTGGTGCCTTCCTTATAAGGAAGTCCAGAAGTTCATGACAATCAGTAACAGCTGCAGCATGAGAATGCAGTACAGCAAAACCTCTAGTGGAGGGTGGATGCTTGGAGTGTCCTGCTGTATCCCCACGTTAGTAAGCTGCTGCAGTTGTTCCATATCCTAAGTTGAGAGGCAGGGGTTGCAGCTAGGCTGGCCAAGAACTCAGATTTTTGGTCAACACAGCCATTCTTACTCTGCCTTATCATGGACCCCTGTGGGTCGACTCATTACTATACCTGCTGCTGAGTTGGTATAACTCTGAGGAGCTGGAAGAGGGCATTTCTGCCCTGGAAATAGGCTCTGGATACAGAGTGACTGCTCTGCCCTAGGTAATGCTAAACATGCCCTCAACAGGCCTCTCCTGAGCTGCTTAGGCTGCCCCAGCTAGGGTCTTTTGGAGCAACTTTAACAAGGAACTTATCAAGGAACTTGCTTTTGCCTCCTTTTGAGGATTTTGTGGAACTAACATTGAATTGTCATTAAACAGATCCATTGCTCGCACTGCTACAGCCTTATTTAGGTGGTGGTTTTCTACAAAATTTTGCACAATTTCAATGTTTACAAATGTCTTTGATCTCATTTGATGTGAGGGATTCCTCCTCCTTATTCTCCTCCTCTGCAGATGAGATCTCCTCCATAATCTCTTACTGTTGTTCACGATGCAGATCCATCAGTTCATTCATTTTACAATAAATTCTCGTTGTAAAACTGTCACGCAATGCAGAATTCCTTAGAAATTTCAGTTTGTCTTACAAAGTGTTTTTCTTACAAGTTACTTGTCTTACAAGGTTCCACTGTAATTGTAAGAAAGCAATTTTAGAGTTATTTACTGAAATAGAAGGCAGAAGCCTAATCCTTGAAACTTGGAGGAGTATATAATATCAGTAATTTGTGTGGGGTGATATTAAACAGGTGAAGAAAGTGAGCTGAATTCTAAGGAGGCCAACACCAAGGATCCATAACAGCTATAGATTCTGCTGTAAAATGAGAAATACAAAAAAGCAGTAAAAGTATTGCAGTTTGACATACTCCTAAACAGTCTGATTTGCATTCTCTTCCTTGACGAAGGAGACCAGCACTGCAGAATTACTGTGGCATGTATATCATGCAGCTAATTCTGGCAGAAGTCTAAGTATTCTGTTTTATGAAGTCAAATATAATGAAAAGCCCGAGGCAATGAACAAATGTGATGTCATTTTGGTAAATGTGCTGTTTTTCTCTCCTAATAAAATAAATGCAGTTTCTCAAGTTTGGAACAGGGACAGCCTTTATTTACAACACAATTAACAGGATGCCATCAGCTCGGTAATAGGTATGTATACAAACAGAAAACTTTTTCAAGGGAAAGAACTCGGTGGAATACGTGACTGGTTAAAAATGAAAGAAACTTTACTTAGGGCAAAATCCAGAGTAACTATGGGGAGTCCTTGCTCTGGTGGAAGAACAACTTACTCTAGATTCCAGTATGAATTTCCCATAGGTTTCCACTAGGTGGTGCAGTAACTACGGGTGCACTTAAAGTCTCTTATGTGCTCCCTCAGTTACTCTGGATTTGGGGGTTAGTTGCTCTGCCAACCTTCAGAGTAGTTCTGTGAAGCTGAGAAGATGTCATTGAAAAGCTGCCATTTTAAAGCTGAGTGCTTTACTTAGACCCTTGTTCTGTTCCCTGTGCTTACTCTGTTCTTGTGCCCTATAACCTTGCCATCAATTTCTGTGGAGCCAAATTTCACTTTGTATTGATGTTAAAATGATGGGGAATGTTCACAGGGTGGGCAGAATCTCCCCAGCTGCCTTGGGTATCTTTTGGAGTAAACAAAATTTGAATGAATGAATGAGTTCTCTCAATTCAGAATTATATTCTGTCATTCTCCTATGTAATAGCAAGGGAGAATGCATTCCAATTTTTGTACTCCAGACCTCTGAACCTATTGCATGTTAAACCCTTAGAATTCAAGTCACTCTTGAGGTTTGTGAGGCTGGCAGCAAGTGGCTTACCTTGCAAGAGTGTAAAGGAGCACTTCAGGTACAAAAGTATTCTTACAATTTCTGCTATTTGGGTTGCATGCATAATAAACTTGATCTATATACGAGATCTGATCTCATATGATCTTGTACAGATCATACTGGATTTGGTAGAATGCCAGGTTGTGAGATTTGACTGTGCCAAGAGGTGTTGGGAAGTCAATGTCTCAATGTTTCCGTCTAGGACAATTAGACTCTTTCTCCCATCCAAGGAGAAAAGTAGCAGAATGGCAAGATAACAGGCCTTTATTTTTTTTCCCTGATGTGCTACTTTGAGTTGCAAGGAGTCTTTCAGAGGGGAGGTTTCAAAATGGAAATCACTCCTTTAGTCCCAATGCAGCCGCTTCAATAGGGTGCACTCTGTATCCTTTGGTGAAAAGACACAAAAGGTGTCCACTTCCCCAACAACAGGAAAATAACAATAGCTATTTTGCAAGCATATTTTGAGAAGAGTAAGAGAGGAGAGGGGGTGAAGGAACATCCATCAGAACCTGGTACGTGTCACTGCTGCTAGGATGTATCCCTTCTTTTCCCCAATCTTCTCTCCCCCCACCCCCCACATCTCTGGCTGAACTCCTTCACCAGAATCTGGTTTGTCTCCTTTCTTGTCTCCTTTCTAGCCCCTTCAGGATCCTACTAAAGAAGGAGTTATTGGGAATGGCATCCATGTGGAAGCAACTGTTCCAACTGGCTCATTGCTTCATTGATTTCTCCTTGACAAAAATAATAGCGGCTGTGTATAGCCTCCCTAATGGCATTTTATGCAATTCCCATGTTTTACCTACTTCAGCTTTTGTAGTGTTCCGAATGCTACATTATGTTTGATGTCTTGATAGCCCTTGAGCTAATTGTGTCCATGTAGACTGTTAAGTAGCACAGTCTGAAAACTATTAAAGAGAAACCTAGTGACCGATTATACAGTATCTCTTTTACAGTATCTTGTATAGGTCTTTGGCAGTAACATTTTCAGAGACAGATTTCATCAAAGGGGTTTTACAAGCTTAAAATATTTACATCGTTCAGTTTCAATGTCAAGCACTTATTTCTGCACTTATTTTATGTCTGGGGTTTCAGTTAGGGAGCCAGTTATTATCTTTAAACTTTTCAATGACAGGTCCACAGCATCATACTCCTTCCCAAGTCTGAATCCTTTTAAGATCACCTGGAGAGGCTCTCTCATGTGTCCCACCACATTTGGATTGGATGTAGAAGGGGTCCTTTTCTATGGCCACAACAGTAGTGAGTCTCTTTGCCCTGGAAGAGTTCACCTTCCCCAAATATGCTCTCATCTTGAGCAGAGCTGAAAACATTTCTTTATAAATCAGTTTTTAAGTGGCTGGAATTTCCTAACCTATGGTCAGAATATTTTATCATGCTCTCTCCCCCCCCCCCCCCCATCTTGATCAATGTCTGTTTGTGATGCCTTTATTAGCTGGCTGCTTCATACAAGAGAAAGGTGAGATGAAATATGTAAAATAATATGTAAATAATGTTTTGTACCCTTCTATACCCTACTTGTTTATTTTTATGCAATACATTTTTATCATGCCTTTCCCCCACTGCTGTAGGTGCCCAACATGGTTTAGAAAAATAAAGCAAATATTTAACAAGTATTTAGGAGTATCTCTATCCTAGTCCAAAATCTGCTGGCTGTCTATACATTCCCTTGCCATTAGAGTTGATTCCGGCATATTCTGCTGATTGCTAAGAGCCATGGGGTGCCCTTCTCCAAAAATGATTTTTGCTGAGGGTCATCATCACTGAACCTTGCTTGTATTGCATATACAATATTCCTTTAGTGCTGTATTTAAAGAACCCCCTCCTTGTTTCCTGTGTTATTTTCAGAGGAAACTGCCTCAGCTTTTTTAAAACTGATTGCTGAGGTCAAGAGTGGAACTGTGTCGGACAATGTGGACAACTGCTTTTATCTGCAACATCCCTTCTACCCTTATAACTCTATGTTTACATTGGAAAGAGACATTGATCGATATCACTGCAGTGGAGCTGCTATGCAGTTATTCCAATATGTTTTTGTTGGTGTTATTCTGTTGTTGTTTTTTTTTTTTTTTGAGTGATAGATATTGCTGGAGAGAGGAGGTAGAAAGTTTTTGATGATTGCCTTTTGTGCACACCACTTGCTTTGCGGATTCTTCCTGATGAAGGCTTTGCATCAGTAATATTGCTTCTAAAATACATTTTCTTTCTGTCACTATGACAAATGCATCGTAACAGTTCTTGATTTCCCATTTTGATTTGCCTATCGGTCTCCTCTTATTAGAGGGTGGAGGCCCTCTCTCCAAAAGCTAATGTCTTTTTGAGCGAGGTGTTCCCTTTCATTATGGTTCAGTAATTGGCCTCCTTTCTATTATTGCAGGCAGCTGGGCCAACTGCAGTGTTTTACAATTGCAAATTATTTTATATGGCTTCCCTCCACATGGTATATCATGAAACATTTTACAATCATTTACACAGAGCAGGATTATGATTCCAAGGGAAGAGGGGTCAAAGGAGATGCAAACCAATTTCACATCTTTCTTCAACACAGAGCACCAGAACACTGCAATAGCTGAATGAGCAATGTTGTGAGGGAATTTGCTTTTATACTGAATTTCAAGGCTTTTCTACTTCAGTCACACTTTAGGGGATTAAAAATTGAGAATCATTTTACAGGTTCAAAGAAGAATGCAATGGAATGCATAAAAACCCAGGCTATAGGCATTATTAGTTGGCTATATTTATTTTTTCCTCTGTTGTTGCGGTTTGTGCACACACACTCGAAACATACAACATCGTACTGCTAGCATTTTTCATACATGTTCAGAGGGGTTGGAGTTCACACATCTCATTTGAGCACAAACATTCTTCTTTCTGACCTGCACCAGGGGTTAAGATTTTTTTAACATGTGGGATACAGCAAGCGCTAAATTAACCAGTTGGATGTGTAAGTCATGGGACTTAGAAGCTGGTTGATTGGAGCACATCATGAGGTAAACAATATCAGTGGACATATTAGTCTTCTCTCTTGGTGTGTGTATATATATCTATCCATATCTATATACAGTATCTATATCTATATTTGTAAAATTGAAAAGTCACTGACTGACTGACTGACTCACTCACTCACTCATAAATGCCCAGTCAAAACCACCAAACCTAGAAGCGTGAAATTTGGAGAGGGTGTTCCTTCCATGACGGAGGCACCTACTAAGAACCGGTTTTCAGAAATTCCAAACAAAAGGGGATGAAAAAGGGCCCAACCCATTTTCCTCCCTATACTTTCCATAGAGAATCCATGACTGATCACTGTCTACCCCAACCCCTGGACCTAGAAGCATGAAATTTGGGGAGGGTGTTCCTTCTGTGACATCAACACCCACAATATTGAGAAATTTAACCCTTAAGGGGGTGAAAATGGGTGCAACATGTTTTTGTCCTATATTTAACACTGACGACTCAAAACAACTTCCAGCCAATTTGGTGCCCATTGTCTGATGCACTGGGAGAGAGGGTGCACACTGGGTGTGTGTGTGTGTTGTGCATGGGGTGTATGGAGACTATTTTACTCCCACAATGTAGGACCTTTTGCTAGTGTGTATGTTTATATATTTTTCTAGTATGTATGTTGGACATTTTGCTAGTTTGTATGTATACTCACACATACATACATACAGTACACACATACATATACAGTACATACACATACACAAACACACACATGTGCATGCACACACACATATATGTAAACAGAACTAACAGAACTAATGGTAGCAGAATGTACCCCAGCACAAACTTGCATTTTAAAACTGTTTTAACATTGTTCCTTTCACTGCATTTCATCAATCCTCTATCAAAAAGGCTTTAAGGGTTTTCCATGCTTTTTTTAAAAAAAGGAAGGGTAAATCTGAAGGCATCAAGACCATCTTGGCCTTTGGTTTCAGGCGTAATAGATTGTTAAGGGATATGACAGGGACTTCAAGCTTGAGGAAGTCATGTACTAGGATAATCCTCTCTGAAAAATTCTAGAGTTTGATGTACTTTGGGAAAGCAGGAAATGATGACTCTTAATTAAACAGATTTTACTATCCAGGTAAAGGGCTCATCCTTTATAGATTTATTTGTAGGGATACTGTACTACAGAGTGTAATATGAAAAGGAGCATTGGTAAGCACACATATATTTGCATTTACTAAGAACAGGCATTCAAAACAGTTTCCAGATTGATGTATCAGAAAACAATAACATTCAATTATTTTAACTATATAGAATATAATAGTTAAAATAGGCAGGAGGTGATATCATGGTTGCACACTCTACCCTCAGCCTACGTATGTTTATTTCAGAGACTGAAATAAATATTCATGTGACAGGGAGCATAGTATTGCAGTCTGTTCCCACAAAGCCCCCATCCCAGCTACCCATCCATTCACTGTTAGAACCATTGAAGAGAGCACAAGAATTGTGCTCCAGTTAGGGGCTACAGAGGCAGCCTTCCACAGGAAAACACTGATACCCTACAATCCAGAGTAACTACGGGCACGTAAGAGACATTTATGTTGATGTAGTTACGACACCACCTAGTGAAAACCTATGGGAAATTCATATCGCAATCCAGAGTAAATTGTTCTTACGTAGGTGCAAAGACTCACTGTATTTACACTGGATTGTGCCCTAAGACTCTGACAGTGTAAATCTGAACCCCATGCTGGCCTGGGGTGTTGCAAAAGTGCTGCAAGGCGTATACATTTGTCAGCCTCCCCACTCCCACTGCAGAAATGGGGAAATTGGTGAGTTGTGCTGGCCTAAATTGGTTAGGATTGCACCCTCATGGTTCTATGAGGAAAAGCCCTTGGCCTTATATTTTTGACCCACGTTCCCATGTCCTGCCTGCCTTGTTATTGGTTCATTGTGGATTGTTAACATCCTCATTCCAGCCTCCATTTAAGAACCACTCTACAAACCAGAACCTATAACACCTTGTATCTAACTTTCCTTTTGGGTTTATCACCTCTTTTCTCTTCTCCCCGTAACTTTCTCTTGAGTACCACCAACTTGCCAAAGCCAGTGTGAGCTGGGCAGCCAGAGTCACTTGGAGACTATCCACTTGACCACGGGTACCCAACCTTTAAGCTTCAGAGTTTGAATCTTTAACAGTTGTATTTTAGAGGGGAATTTTAGTAGGTGCAGTTTCTCATCTCACAGATTACAAGCTGTACCTGATGAAATTCCCTCTGTTACACAATTGTTAAAAATTCAGGAGCCCTGAAGTTGAAAATTTGGATACCCCTACACAAGATCAATGGTACTTGAGCATTTCATCCTGAGAACCCCTTTCAAACTTAAAAATCAATCCAGGACCCCCTGTCAAACTTTCTGGGATGTGATATCACTGTGATGCCAGAACTCGTCCAAGTCTTCTTGAAAGTAAATCCTATTGTGTTCAATGAGATTTACTCCTAGGAAAGCCTAGTGCCCAATTCCAAGATGGCAGATACCACCCTTTCACAACCTCCATGACCTGAGATTGCAACCCCCCGCAGTGGGCGTCCAGACCCTGACTTTCAGTACCACTGCACTAGACAGCTCATTTCCCTCCTCTCACCCCATCTATTCACTATTGTCTTATTTCCAGGAGCAGCTGAATACTGATATTGATATGTGGTCTTTCACTCGCCTAAAATCTTAGCTGTTTAATCTACAAAGTTGCACTCAATTACTTGATGAGCTCATTGATTCAGCTAGTATTCATTTGCAAATTCATAAAATTAAGAGCCAGGATAGAAAACGATGCTTTCTTTATTTTAGTGAATTATCATTGAGTGCATTATCCAGCCATTTTCCCCACTGGAAAAGCAATGTCTTGAATGCTTTTATGGAAAGGAGGATTAAGGTGCGATTGTTATCCTCTGTAGTTGATGCTCTCTGGCAGTGAATATTTAGAAATATGCTATCTCCATTTATGGGAGTGAATAGAAAACATAAGAACTTCTTAACTAGATCACACCAAAAAGATTAGCGTACACTAGTCTGTGTTGTAGATGAGAAGAATAAAGTAGCAAGATCTGAAAATGTTGATGGTGGGATGCTGGAGATTTCCTTTAACATAGAGCAAAGGTGGAGAAACATTTTGGTAAGAGGGTCACATCATCTCTCTGACTCTTTGTCAGCGGCCAGAAAAAAAAATCTAAATTTCAAATTTGAATAAATTTACATAAATGAATACATAAGAGATATAACTCATAGGAATGAATGAATTTTACTGAGCTTATTCATAATAAGCCGTGGGTGGCGCAAGCGGTTAAGACGCTGTGCCTGTTAACCAGCAGGCCAGGGTTTGAGACCCAGGTCGGCCCCACAAGACAGGGTAAGCTCCTGTCCTTAGACCAGCTCTGCGACGCCAGCTGGATCCAATCGTATTGGCTCTGCCTTTCCATTCGACTAATTCAGTGGCGTGGAGAGGGGGGATTTGCTGCTTGGGTAACAGCCTATCCTCCGTAACAATCCAACCCAGGCTTTTGTGCTTCGCATGCAGCGTATGCAGCGCCAAGCACAATACCATAGTCTTTCAAGACTGACGGAGGCCTGCTTTTTATTCATAACTAGCGAAAGGTGTACCCGCGTTGCGGGAGTAAAATTCCCCCATATGCCATCCCCCCATATGCATCAACCCCCCATGGATAACTTTCTCCCAGGCGTAACAACCCGCCATGCACAACTTCCCCCGTACATATCAACCCCCCATGCGCAACTTCACCCATGTGCATCAACCCAGCATGCACAAGTTACCCCATGCGCAACTTCCCCCCATGCACATCACCCCCCCATGCACAACTTCCCCCATGCGCATCAACCCCCCATCCGCAACTTCCCCATATGCATCAAACCCCATGCGCAACTTTCCCCATGCGCAACTTTCCGCATGCGCAACTTCTCCATGTGCAACTTCTCCCCATGCGCAACTTCTCCTCATGCACAACTTCCCCCATGCGCAACTTTCCTCCCATGCGCAACTTTCCCCATACACAATTTTCCCCATACGCAACTTCCCCCCAGGCTCAACTTCCCCCATGCGCAACTTCACCCATGCGCAACTTTCTCCCATGCGCAACTTCCCATATGCGCAATTTTCCTCCCATACGCAACTTCCCCCATACGCAACTTCCTCCATGCACAACTTCCCCCATGCGCAACTTCCCCCATGCACAACTTTCCATATGCACAACTTCCCATATGCACAACTTTCCTCCTATGCGCAACTTTCCCCTGTGCGCAACTTTCCCCGTGCGCAACTTTCCCCGGTGCGCATCATCCCCCGTGTGCATCATCCCCCATGCGCAACTTCCCCGTGCACAACTTCCTCATGCGCAACTTCCCCATGCGCAACTTTTCCCCATGCGCAACTTCCTCCCATGTGCAACTTCCCCATGCGCAACTTCCTCCCATGCGCAACTTTCCCCATGTGCAACTTCCTCCCATGCGCAACTTTCCCCATGCGCAACTTTCTCCCAAGTGCAACTTTCCCCCATGCGCAATTTCCCCCATGTGCAACTTTTCCCCATGTGCAACTTTCCCCATGTGCAATTTTCCCCCATGCGCAACTTTCTCCCATGCGCAACTTTCCCCCATGCGCAATTTCCCCCATGTGCAACTTTTCCCCATGTGCAACTTTCCCCCATGTGCAATTTTCCCCCATGCGCAACTTTCCCCATGCGCAACTTCCTCCCATGTGCAACTTTCCCCCATGCGCAATTTCCCCCATGCGCAACTTTCCCCCATGTGCAATTTTCCCCCATGCGCAACTTCCTCCCATGTGCAACTTTCCCCCATGTGCAATTTTCCCCCATGCGCAACTTTCTCCCATGCGCAACTTCCTCCCATGCGCAACTTCCTCCCATGTGCAATTATCCTCCCATATGAAACTTCCCCCTGCGCAACTTTCCTAGATGCACAACTTTCCTACATGCGCAACTTCCCCCATGTGCAATTTCCCCTCATGCGCAATTTCCCCTCATGTGCAGCATCCTCACCAGTGCCACCTCTACCTCTGAACAACATCCCCCAGTGCACCAGGCACTGAGCACCAAACTGGCTGGATGTTGTTCAGTCTCCCATGTTAAGTGTAGGTCAGAAACAAGTTGCCCCCTTTTCAGCCCCTGAAGGGTTAATTTCTCCAGATGGTTCTTGGTGGGAGTTCAGGTGACAGAAGGAACTCCCAGAATTCCATGCTTCAGGCCCAGCAGTTGGGGAAGAATGTTGCTGAGTCAGCAAATCTCAATGCAAAGTATAGGGAGGAAAACGCGTTGCGCCCCTTTTCACCCCCTTCCGGTTGGAATTTCCGAAAACCGGTTCTTAGTGCACCCCTCCATCATGGAAGGAACACCCACCCCAAATTTCACACTTATAGGCCCACCAGTTTTGGCAGGGCGGTGATGAGTGAGTGAGTGAGTCAGTCAGTGAGTCAGTCAGTGAGTGACTTTTCTCTTTTATATATATAGAAGATAACGTATGTAGAACCATAGGAGAACTATGAACTGTTTGCCACATACATCTTGTGCAATGATACATATAGACCGTGCTAGAAACACATGGAGACGTAAGTTGATCAGAGGCAATTGCAGGGGAGGGTTAAAACAATGCCCAAGGAAATGCAAAAAACACATGGAAACATGAGTTGATGCTCTTTGGACCATTAGGGATGTCACAACCAGTTGTTCAGGGTCATCAGAGTCCAATTGTCTCCATTGAGCCAGATGCTTATTCGGGACTGGGAGCTCTCTGATGGCCAAACTGGGAGTCCCAGAAGGCTGCAAATACCCCCTGGTCAGGGTTTGCCCACCCCTGCCATAGAGTAGGGGAAAACTGGTAAATTTTAAAGTTCAGAAACACATCCTTACACTCCTTCCATAACCATGGCTCATGAAGAGTACGATTTTTCTAACTAACTAAAGACAGCCCCAAAGTTCTCCTACTCATAGTGTCACCACCCTGCTGTAGGAAAAGGTCTGGAGCTCTGCTTCCCCATTCTCCCCTAGACTACACATGCTGCATGGAGATACAGAATTAGGTTGTCATGTGTTATTTCAGGTATATGGTGGAGGAAATGGGTATAGCATGACAGTGATAAACATCTGGGAAGTCCAGGAACCTGGTTGTAGTCATGCAGAGTTATTGGCTGTGTGCACAGCTTAACAACAAAAGTCCAGGGTTTCTCTGCTTCACCGGCAAGCTCTATTCATCCTTTTTATAAGTAGCATTAAACACTAAGAACACATTTTAAAAATTTTCCTTATGATTTGTAAGTCGTAATGACTTACCACTGAGCATATAAGTTTGTAAAAAAAGAAAACCAGAAATCCAGCTCTTAAAGGGAGAGGTTAACATTCTTCGAAGATAACAAGGTCAATATGCTAATAATTTTCTTCTGATATTTCCATTTATGAAGGAATAAATGGTCTCATTGCTTCCACTATGGTTACTGCTTCCTCCAGGGTCATTTTCAGAAACATGCTGAAACTTGGCTCACAGGTAGAAGCTACTGAAGTGCTTATGAGTTTGGCCCACTCTCTGCAAAGGTGCATGTTAGGATGAGGAGAATCTGGTAGGAACAGTCTGATCCCCAAAGTCCCTTTTTCATTTTTAAACTCTGACTGACAATTCCAATTTTTTTTCCATGGAACGTGTGGTGAGAGTCCTTTGGGAGACTTCTGTGCTCTCAAATTAAACAGAAGGAGTTTGTCGGAAGGAGTTTCAGTCCACGCCAAAGACCACAGTGAAAGGAGAGACCCAAGGCTTGGCATGTGGAGCAGTGCAACATAGGGTGAGACCAACTTGTGTCCTCCTCACCTCTGACTTACGGGCCTGACCCAAGGCTGTACGTACTCCACCGACTTCCTCAGCATCTCCCGTGTAAGAGGGGAGGGCAAGGAGGATAGGGAATATAAAAGGGACTTCTTGGAGATGGGAAGCAGGCTACAGTGCGGGAAGAAGAATCCTGAAGCTGGAGAGAGTGCTGGTACATCTCGCCGGGAATTCCAGCATGAAGAACACCTATAAGGGACAAAACAGAGACAGAGTTGACATGGACCTGGCTTGAGGACTATCCGTTGATGATTTAAAACTGTTGTTGGAGGAGACCTTGTTGTGATTGATCTGTAAGAAAAGTGAAAAGAATGTTTAAAAAATGACAGGATGTTTATGAAGGTGCTTATAAGTGTTTAGTAAAACTGTTGACACTTACTTGGAAAGTCATCTCCGCTTCCTTGGGGTCCAGGAAAGAGGATGGAAGAGGAAAGGGACAGTGGATATAACCCCACAAGTAGGTGGGGAGTGACAATGTCAGAGTTTTAAAAAATAATACAAGTTAGTTTTTGGTGGAAAGATTGGGCCATTTGGTATCTATAGGTTCCCATTTTGCAGA
This sequence comes from Cryptoblepharus egeriae, assembly GCA_030015325.1. NCBI lineage: Eukaryota > Metazoa > Chordata > Lepidosauria > Squamata > Scincidae > Cryptoblepharus > Cryptoblepharus egeriae. The sequence goes on from JAREYC010000003.1 coordinate 108,243,537, forward strand.
GTAATTAATTCAGCAATGCAGCCACTTCAACCTGGTACTATTGAGAAGCAACACAACATGTAGTGCCAACTGGAAAATACTTAATTGAAAGTCCTACGATATTTAATAGGACATACTCCAAAGCATGCATTCATAAGACTGAGGCTTTATGGCTTAATATTTTGTGGACCTTGCACCACTCAGATGCATGTTCTAGCAATATAAGATCCTTTACAGCTACAGCAAAAGATGACAAGCCATTTGGCATGACATGGCTACCTGCACAAGCAGCAAAAGGCAGTCTGCACACCAGTGGACCAAGGATGCCTGCTGGTGCTTAATGCAGGAGGTAGGAGGAAGATAGAGAATGGATGGAACAAGGTGAGGCATTGAGGTCAGGTGTGGTGATATTGGCAACAAAGATGGAAGCTGATGTTGTAACCTTTCCAGCCTCCATCTTTCCACCTGGATCCATAACTATAGCTATAAGTCCAAGCAAGGCAGCACAGTTTTATCCACATGTTCCCAGCATGTGGAGTTTGCAGATGGTGCCACAATTTCCCAGCATCCACATTTTCCCAATGGGTCTCTCCTTGCCACATGTTTCCAGCATCCACATGTTCCCAGCATCTGAAGTTCCCAGTGAATGTCATATGTTCCCAACATCCAATTTTCCCTATGGGTGCCATATGCCACATGTTCCCAGCATCCATATGGTTCCAGCATCAGGAGTTCCCAGGGAGTACCATACATTCCCAGCATCCAGATATTTCCAGCATCTGGAGTTCCCAGTGGATATCATGTGTTCCAGCATTCACTTGTTCCCAGTGGGTGCCATGCTCATGCAGATGCTTTGCCATATGGGGAGTTGCATGGGATTGGATTCTTAGCATATATATTTTTCTGTCACTTTCTGTCTTCAGGAAAGGCTATTCACATCCTAAAATATTCATGTAGTCAATGGACAGGGAAGAGAGTGTTGAAGGTGATCAAGGGTGTATTCCCCAGGGCTGTCCTGCCCTTCTACAGGGTTGACTGGGGTAACTGCCTCAGGCCACATATTAGTGGGGGCCACCCCCTCCATACACCCCTAAACTTCGCTATTCATTCTCCTCCCTGATTTTTGAAAAAGAAAAGGATCAATGGAGAAATTGAGTGGGAGGAGGTGAATTTGGCATGCCACCTCACATATAGGGAGATCTTGGGAAGCCTCACATCCATGTGAGGCAATATTAAGGCTCAAGCTAGACATTATGTCAAGCATGTAATTGGAGCAAATGTTCCTCCACATGAGGAAGAGGGTTTTGCCCACTGATATTAAAGAGATATTGTTTCGAGGGCAAATAGCAAACTTGGGTGTGCAGGAGGGTCATGATCCAGACTGGGATTAAGATGGCAACCAAGGTTTAATCCTTCTCCACTCATACACATGCTGCATCCACAGATTAACACGATACAATCCTGGCAAAACTTTGCCACTTAATTCTTGTGTTTATATGGAGAGGTTCTCAGTCTGTTCCATTCATCATACTGGAGCTGGTCTCCAAGGTCTTTCTCAGCTCGGTTTAGCCTGACTTGTCAAAAACGACAGTTTCCCAAGCGATAGAATGTTTTTCCTAGTTTCCATTTTATCAACCTGATAACTGCTATGTTGACTATTCAGCATTGGAGATAACCTTTCGGGTGGGGAAAAGCTCAGCTTAAGATACCTATATTTGTAAACTATCTACAACAGGCCCCTTAGAACATCTTTCCATTTAATGGAATTTCGGCTCATTTCCAGGGGCAGTGGAAATAAATTGCTTTAATAAAAATGGATGGCACATCACATTAAATGGGGTTATGTGGTGTTATTCTGTGTCATGCAACATAATGCAGAAACAAGATGCAAGTTGGAGAACACCTGCAGACTTTTCTTTCCCTTATCCTCCCGGATAAGATTTATACAGAAAGCCATGGCCCGGCCTTGACCTTTTCTGCAGAAATCAGGATCAGCTTTCCCAAGACTGCCTTCTAAAGCTTTTGCAGGGCCGCACACAGAGAGACCTCCACATGAATCCTTTGCCTACCTCGCCACACACAGAAGGCACTTTTTATTTCTTTAACATGAGCAAATTTAGGGGTCAAAAGAATTTGGCATGGTATTGATTATGAATTTCCCTAGTCGGACTTGGTCAGCACTTTCTCGGAACAAAATGGATACCTCAAGGTACTGTTACACAGAAACTTAAGCTATTGTGAAGACTTGACTGGAGAGAGAAGGTAATGCTGCCCCAAATGGTCTCTGTTTTTGCACTTTATAAATTAGGGTCAATGACTGTGCATTACTAGGGCTATTGCAGTGCTACCCAGAGTAAAGGGAAAGTTCTTCCATGCCCCTAATTTGCATTGCATACAGCGCAGGTATGCCAGTCTGCCTGTTCCAGCACATGTTAAGCGGCAATATATCTAATAGCCCATCTAATAGCGGCAATATTGCACCTCAGCTGCCGTTGTGAAGATGATGGTATTTTTGTCCCATACCATCATTGCGTGAAGAAGGGTGGGAGATTCACGGCTCCCTATTGCATGTTAGCATTAGTAGGGGCATGTCATGGTCAAAGCTGGTTCACCTACCTCAGGTCATTGTGCTATGAGCCTGTTTAATATCTACAGTACATACCAGTGCTTTACACTAACATGTAGACATACACCTTCTCTGACCGTTTGTTTTATATGGTTCCACGCTTTCAACACCTTTCAATTATACTTAGAATTCATTAATTCATTCAACACATTCTCCACTCTTTCAACCTCTCTCTGCTGATCTAAAGGCTAAAAGTGTCTTCCCTAATGTTGATTTGCATGTAACATGGTGATCAAACTGTTTTTGACCTTTCCTTATGACTTTCTTCAGTCAGTAAATCACCACCATTCATATACGTAAGGTATTCATTTCCCACAGATACCTTTGCTCATTTTACTGGACTTTGTTGTGTATTTTGGCTACATGTTAATGAATAAGTGTTTAGCCTTGTCTTAAGTGAGATTTATGTCCTTTTTGGTGGCCATTTTGCATTCGCAAGCTGAAGAAAACTGGGTTCCAATTTTCATTTTTGGGTTTTCATTTTTGGACAGTGTTCCAGGCCCCAATCTGTCCAATAAATGGGGGATGCCTGTCCTGGGATATTCTGAGTTTTGCTAGTTGATTTCTGGAGCTGGGTAGGAATTTTTTGCTTCTTACTTGGCCTTTTGATAAGAAGGGTCAATAATTTAACCCAGGCAAATCTGGAGACGTGATGTGTGGGATAGAGGAGCAGGAAGAGGGATTTGATGAGGGGTCCTAAGGAAACAAGAGTCATATGGGGAACCAGAACCAATCTCAAGCAGCTGTGATGAATTGCAAAATTGACCTCAAAGGGGCGCAGTTCCTTGACTTCCATTGGGGGTTACTGGAAAGTAGCTGTCAGTAGGTGATCTGCAGCTTTGAGTCAAAGATAGATTCCCAAAGTGTATAGTCTGTAGATGCTTTTTCCTCCAGGGTAAGGTGTTCACACTAAATTGGGAAGAGTGGAGGGAAGCAGGACTCCTGGAAAGTCTGAAGCATCTTATTGATTGGTATAAATTTCAATAAATGTAACCCAGTTTTAAGCCAAACTGTGCCTTATGAGTTTGTGGAGGTTGCACAAGCAATATACTTTTCTTAATAAGAGGAAATGGCCTACACCGGCATGAAAAGAGGCTCTTTTGGGGACATTGCTGTTGAGAGAGCTGAACTTGTTCCCTGGCCTTGAAGACTCCAGGATCAAATTTACCTTTTCATTCACTTAGAACTATTCTAGATTTTTCTTCAAACTACATTGCATTTAAAGCAGTCCTTTTAACACTGAATGGCTTCTTCATTGACTTTTTTATTACTGAGTAGCACTAAACAATACCCCAGTGCAAACCACTTTTGTTGAAGTGTCTGAAGGTAGAAACAAGGGGTATCTGCAGTTGAGCGTCATTGGGAAGAGAGGGCAATTCACTCCTCTCACACTTGTTGATTGTCCTTAACAAATGTTCCCCAGAGGACATTTTTCCCCCAAGCTTGACCTCAAAGGGGGCCTATCATGTTCCCAACCTCCACCTGTCTCTCTCTGGATCCTATGTGTGACATGCCTCCCCCTGGGTATGGATATTTGGGTATCATCCTCCTCCTCGACTTCTGACATAATGAAGATCACTGACCAGGTAAGTGCTGAACCAACGTTACTTTACTGGATAGGTACAGAGCTTGGCAGCTGCATTAGTTTTTGCTCTTTCTTTCTTCAACAGGTAACAACTTTCCAACAAGTCAACAGTCTTACTCACACAACTCCCCTTCCCCAGAGGCTTAGTCCCCAAACATCTCAAATGATTAACTCATTGTCCTTCTTTCACAGGCTGCAGGTTCCATCCTTCTCTCTCCGGTTTCCCGCTCCAGACCAGTTTCCCACCTTCTTCCTGTCTTATATATCCTCCTCCTTCTGGCTCCGACCACCCCTTTCTCTCTCTCTTATCCAAGGCAAATGCTGCACCACTCTGTGGGTGTACCACCTCGGGGATGGTCCCACCGTGATCCCCCTCCTTGGTTGGAATCGTCCCCTTCCTCTATTTCTTAGCTCCACAATCTTCTGGAGTGACCAGACTTCTACAGCATCAGGGAACAGATTGATGTTCAGGGGAGGGTACGGGGGTCAATGGTGCACATATAAACTCTCCCCCAGGTGTATGCCATAGGGCTCCACATTATGCACCTGCCAGTCCTGCTCACAGGGCCAAATGATTATAAGAGAGAACTTGAATTCAGAGACAACTTTACAATGAAATTAATAAAGCTTCAGCTTAAGATTCTGGAGGATCCCAGAAGTTGTTCTAGTCCACGTGGCTGAAAAATGTTGGGTCTTCTGTATGATAACACTTCAATCAGGGTTTGCTCACAAATAAGCTTGTTTATGGTGATCCGTCTGTCCGTCCGTCCGTCCGTCCATGTATGTATGTATGTATGTATGTATGTATGTATGTATGTATGTATGTATGTCTAAACTGTCTAAACTGTCTAATTTGAGAGCACATAAGTCTCCCAAAGTCTCCCAATCAGGCTTTGCTCACAAATAAGCTCATCTATCTATCTATCTATCTATCTATCTATCTATCTATCTATCTATCTATCTATCTATCTATCTATCTATCTCTCTCTCTCTCTCTCTCTCTCTCTCTCTCTCTCTCTCTCTCTCTGTCTGTCTGTCTGTCTGTCTGTCTGTCATCCATCCCTGTCTGTCTGTCTGTCTGTCTGTCTGTCTACAATATTTATATATTGCTTTTCTTAGATCAATCCCATTGAAGAAGATGAATGGAGTCCTCCTGAGCACATTGTGAAGGGGCTTCACATTGTGAAGGGGCTTCAGAACCTTCAAAGCTTCAGCAAAGCTTCAACAGTTCAAGCTTCAGCACCCCAAAATGTAGGTCCAGTACTGCGTGAATGAGTTATCTGCAGGATAAGAGTTAGGTACCACCTGCATCCACCTATTTTCCAGAAAATGGTCCCCATTTTCAAGATAGCATTGCAAGCAAAAAAGCATTGCAAGCAAAAAATTGCACCCATGGTTGTCACATGACAAGGCATTCCATCCTAAATAGTTATCCCTGTGTATTCATTGAAGGGAAAAGCACAAGGCCCTTATACAATTTATCTGCAGAACTTATTCCTAAGAATCTGCTGGTCATGAAGAAAAAAAATTAACATCCAAATCATGATTTGGATTTGGAATGATTTGCAATATTGTACTTTGCTAATAAAGAATGGGAAATATAAATGAACTGCACAGTGCAGCAGAATTAATCTCTCCCCCCAATATACACATTCAGAATCAGTTTTGAATTTACATTGTCATTATGATGCATGAGGCTGTAAATTCTGTGTAAACTGGTAACCAATGAAAATTATCATAAAGCACCAACGTCAGGTAAATATTGGGGGGAAATGAATATTTGTTTAAGGAGGAAAACCAGGTGCAAGTTATTTGCATTTCATTATAGTTCAATTATTAAGAGTTTCTGTTAGAAAAGAGGGAATAAACATAAGCATGGACTCACGAAAGCATCACATACATTACAGGGGGAAAAATCAGTTTGAAAATTTCTCCTATAAACTAACACTTGGCAAGTATTCAATTATGAACAGAGACTTTGGGTTTTAACTCCTCTGTAAATTCCAAAAGGTCTAAATTCATAATGAAAAATCTGACCAGCTGTATACAAAAACCTTGTTCAATTTGTCTAAGCAGCAACAAATTGATATTATTCTGTGATCCAGACAGAGTTCAGCTATGCAGCCCTATGTGTACAGTCTATCCTATTTGTTTTGCTTATTATGGAATTGATGAACTCATAGGTTGCAATCCTGCTTTGAAACTCAGTGAAAGAAAGTTGGGCTCTCTTGTTGTTAGCAGTGAGTGAGGAAATCACTCTGGTAATTCAAATACATATATTTTTTCACGCTGCTGATGGAAGACTTCAGTTAAGGTCTCTGTGTTGTTTTCTTTTGGTGGCCTGCCTATCCCAATAATTCATAGTGGGTAACAATGTACAACAAAACACAAAATTCTTATGAAAATTAAAATTCCTCCCGCACTGCATTTTATCACAATCTTAACAAATCCCCAAAAAACCAACAAAAATTTTTATACCACTTTTGGAACTTTCTCACAGCGCGATTCTTTCAACACCCCTTCTAAATGTGTCTCCAGGAAATCAATATCAATTGTCATGTGGCTACTGACCTGAAAATGTTAACATTACAGAAATTTTAACAATTTTAACATTACATCATGTGGGGGAATTGAGATCTCTAGGTACAGTTTTAGTCAGAGTTAGTAAAACTAGCTATATACCACACCATGGCGGCTGCGGGAGGCTTTAATGCTTTGATCTCGGTCAGTGGCATGGAATGCAGGGATCCAACACAGTGCAAGTGGTGATGTCTGGATATTGTCCCAGCTGTTGCTGTGTGTGAGTGTACTCTACCCATTTCCTGAGTCTCTCAGAACAATGGATGGAGCAAGTGTGCACTCACAACAATGATTATGGTGCCAAGTCACTACTGTGAGTGTGCACATGTTCCAACCACTGTTCTAACTCATAAAAACATAAGAGCCTCCACTGGATCAGGCCAACGGCCCATCTAGTCCAGTTTCCTGTATCACACAGTGGCCCACCAAATGCTTTAGGGAGCACACAAGACACCTGCATCGAGGTGCCCTCTCCTGCATCTGGCATTTTGAGGTTGTCCACATCTACACACACATCCCTCATGGCTGTAACCCATAATGGTCCTTTCCTCTAGGAGACTCAGGAGAAACCAGCAGTGAAATAATCTGGGGTGTAACAGTTCCTGACAATACAACTGCCTTCAATGCAGTCTCCATCTACTGTATTTACTTGAATCTAATGCACCATCGAATCTAACGTGCACCCTGTACTTATAATCACATCTAACGTGCACCCTCTCCCTGTATTTACTCACATCTACTATTGAATCTAATGCACACCCTGATTTTGGAGACTGAATTTGGCTGAAAAAGGTGTGTTAGATTTGAGTAAATAGAGTATATTGGCATCTCACAAAGCCTCTACTATTTACATTTAAAGAAAAGTAGAAAAAAATATGGTTCCTAAAAACTTGTTGTCTAGGTTGTTCCTGAAACACTCCTCCATTTTGTTTAGGACGTTATAGTCCTTATTGCAAGTCCTTTCATTTTTTTTTCTTGAAACTTCATTTGGACTTCCACCCAGAAGGCAACAGTGACCCAGTGGGAGTCATGCATTCTCCTCACATAACCCAGACATGTCGAAAGTCAATCACAAATAGTTCCCACCCAACTCTGGTTTGTGACACTAAAGTTTGCAAACCTCCATGGACATGAGAATAGACTGAAAGAAGTGAACAGGAAGTCGAGTTGTGTAAGATCATGGTTCACTCACTTCAAAACAAATGTCATATTTTGAGCTTTCACTCCATTTAATGTTAAAACCTATAATTACCATAGTAAGTGTTTATAAGTGAAACTATTACACATGCATACATCAACAAGGGCAAAAAGGTGCTTTCACCTTTCTTAACAACTGCATTGCCAACCGAGATTTTCAGGCTCTTCCAACCAGAATGACATTATTTATTAACTCCAGAGATGACTCTGAATTGCATATGAAAAAACTTTATAATTAAGGGCACAATCCAGAGTAACTACGGGGAGTCCTTGCTCCGGTGTAAGAACAATTTACTCTGGATTGCAATGTGAATTTCCCATAGGTTTTCACTAGATGGTGCAGTAACGACGGGTGCACGCAAAGTCTCTTACGTGCACCCGTAGTTACTCTGGATCGTAGGGTAAGTCATTATAGAAAGAAATAATGGAAAATGGGCTAAAGGACTCCGTAACATGGGCTCAAAATGTACTGGAAATGACCATTGCGAGACCAGCATCGCTTTCGCCTGCATTATCTCAGATAAATCTTTAGAATAAGGATAAACCAATCTGAACTTTGTGGCTTAATGTACTATGCATCATTTGGATTTTATCAGTGTTTGACATATACCATCATTAATTAACTGTGCGGGCAGTTCTGCCTCATTTCCCAGGCCATTAATCCTCCAGGAAGCAATGCAGTAGTCTGTAGAAAATGCATGTGGGTGCTTCATAAATGATACTACCTTGTGTCTTCACAAAACAGGAATGTCATCACTGTGTACTTCAAGGGTGTGAAAAACAAGAGATACCATGTCTCCTTCATTGAAATTCCCACTCAGGTTTTGTTTTTTGCCGTCTGTTTTTATTATTAGCAGAATCGATAGTAAAGGGGGAAGGACCAAGAAGTATGTAATGTTTCCTCTCATGATCAGTGCTATCAGCCCAAGGTTGTGAAAAGTGGAGAGGTAAGGTATGGCAAAAACCAGGAGAAAACCAAGCAAAGGTTTGGAATATCTCGTTTGAAACACAGTGGGGTATGGTAAGGAGCTTCCTCCCTCAACCATGCAAGCATGTGCTGTGCAAATGACAATAGAACTTACAAGGAAGTATATGGCCTGCAACTAATGAGTTGGAGACTGGGACGCAGGTAGCAGCAGCGGATCAGATGAAGGGCACCCCAATTATTTATTTTTCACATTTTTTATACCAAAGTGGTGTTCATTGGACCACCCTTCTTTTGACCTCACAACCCTGTGAGGTGGGTGAGGCTGAGAGTGACTGGAATTTTGACAGGTGTAGCTTTTTATTTTGAGTTGGCCCTAACAAAATCCCCCAATATACAATACTTAAAAGTACTGGTGTCCTTTATTACCCACTAGGGTTCCATTCCAGAACCTCCCACAAATCTGTGGTTTAAAAAGTGGGAAAAATAGATTTAAAGACACACGTCCATGTCAAAGACACACCCCTCCATTGCTCCTAATGGAAAAAGATTATGCCTCAATATCTGGGGTAGGGGTTTGTTTCTGGAACTCCTTGCTGAAACAAAAAATATGTTAAAACTGTTTAAAAAATGAAAAAGTGGGTCCCTTTATTATTGTTTAAAAACAGTTTTTCTTACTGTTGTAGTGAGGCAGCAGGCAATTAGAAATATAAGGGTCCCCCTGTCTTTGCCTGGCTCAGCTGATTAATGGAATGAGTGCCTGCATGACTATATTGAGTAACCCCAATTGTAGTCCAACAAATTGCTGGCTAGGATGGAGGTCTTCAGATATTATTTGCATTGTCTGTTGAACACCAGCTACTCCAAGTAGCAATAGATGGTTTACTGAACGTGTCCTACACATCTCCCTGGCAGGGTTTGGCTTGCAATGGGATTTCTCTGTGTGGAGCATAGAAGAAGCACGGATACTGGCGGATGAATTGTACATCAGTGACAGTTAATTTGCCAGATCCGTTTAGGGACACAAGAACTACACCTTATTGTCTGCCCCTTATTCTTACATCTTCAAGCACACGTCTCACCCAGCTCCCCAACATCAGTATTGGTGGATGAGGGTGGACTTTATTCTGCTTAAACATCTTTGTGGCTTGTCATGCAGCCTCAGCAGAGAATCTGCCAACGTGGCTTCCGACATTAAAAACCATTTCTTCAATCCAGCTTGCATTGCCATTTTGCTGGCCCAAATTACTGAAGGGCACAGATCTATCTGCTTTCGCCTGTACACGGAAAAAGCCTCCCAGGCAGAGGTTTCAGTTCAGCACATTCATTAGCTTTTAATTGCTTCTAAATTGCATTGTGACCTGTCGCGTCGATAGCAAATCTATCTAACAGAAACTAGCACAATCTGGGCATATGCGGTGTTAAAAGCTTTACTGGCAGTTGTTGTTTTGTTACTCAGTTGCATAAAGGACACTGCATGAAGGACAATGTCATTTTTAGAGATTTTTTTCCCCTCTGTCCCAGAACTGTAATATTAACTTCCTTTGTAAATGTCTTTTTATGCCAGTTCTGTTAGAGGAGAAAGAAACATGTTTCTTTGGGGCTCTGAACAGTACATCTAAATAAAGATCTCTCTCTCTCTCTCTCTCTCTCTCTCTCTCTCTCTCTCTCTCTCGTATGATTTTTGAAAGAGAATTCCTCTCCAGCTAAAAATCCCATCAATGTCTGTCCTACCCAGAAAAAAAACACCTACATGCAGAGTCACAATGGAATAAAGCATTTTAGTTAAGACTTGTAAGTCACAGCAGAAAAATCACCTCCAGAGGAAAGATAAGCTTGACTACCTTTTAAGTTGAGCCACAGCGGGTGCAATGCCATAGACGGCAAGCTATCATACCAACCACTGAGAAAGCAGAGGTATAAAAATCATTGCTCCCCTGGAAGACTTATCCAGAGCTATTTTGCAGTTGCTTAAAGAATGTTTCCAACACCATCCTACTGATCATTCCAGCCACCCAGCATTTTCTTTGGCTTCCCGTACTCCTTCCCCTTGAATACAATTAAAAGAGCTGTTTAAATTTAAACAGTCTGTTGGTTGTTTGAGATTGCATTATTAGTATTATTACCCAGCAAAATATCACACATTATGCTTGGTGGGGTTTGTATTTGAGAGACAGCGTGAAGGAAGGGAAAGCTTGCCTAGTATTTTTAAACATATGTTTCTGCACATCTCTCTTTCCCCTTGCAGGAAACGTATCTATGAGGGCTGAGCAATCCAGCATCACAATCCTCCACGCATGCAACTCACGAGTCAAAATGTGCATTTTCACAACACAGGTCTGAGTCACCTGACTTGAGTTCAACTCTGGTATTTATGTTCAATTGATTCCTGCTCTTGTCAGAGACTAAGGCTGCAATCCAGAGCAACTTTTGGTTGCTCTGCCCTAACTGCTCTGCCCTAACTATGCTATATCCTAAACACAAAGTTATGTGTGAGGCAGAGAACTTAGGAGTGCCCATAACTTAGGTCTGCCCGTAACTGCTCCGGTGCAGTGATCCACATAAGTTACTCCATCGGGCATGCTCAGAAGGCAGCCTGTAAGTGCTACATGGCCTGCAGTTACACACGAGTTGACCTGCTTCCACATCACTCAGAATCACTAGCAGCTGTCCCAACTGCTGCTCTCCTGATCACATGGGGAACCAGCTGACAAGATGGGGGGAGAGTAGCTGTCAAGCTGTCAGAGTGCTTCCCCAGCATGGTGGACAGGACAGGGCTGTCAGGGGTAGAAATGGGAAACAAGCTGCCCCCCTGCACCCCCAAACAGGCAAGGTGCCCCAGGAAAAGCCCAGGCATCAGCAGGGGCAAGATGCACAGAGGAATACATGTGTGTGTGTATTGTCAATAAAAACAACATCAACAGATAAACATGAGTGTCCTGTGGTCTTTGGCAACAGTCCGGAGGAAACATCAGCATTAAAGGTACAGCATGCCAGATGCAGGGTCCACACTCAGGTGGGCTGGGAGGAGAGGGAAGACCCCCTCCAGAAGGCAGAAGGCCCAGGAAAGAGATCCCCTTGCTGACTCAGGCAGGGGAGGGGCAAGGGTCCCCCAAGCAGCTGGCAGAGCAGGGGGCAAGGGGAGGCAAGGGGGCTGCCAGGGGCATCTGTGGGGAGGGAATCCTGGAAGAGGGGACAGGAGCCCACCTGGGTCTGCCAGGGAGCAAAAGCACATCCTGGGGCACAGGGGACCTGGGGCTCCCACAACAGGGCAAGGGTGTCTGATCACTTGTGGGGCCACTGCCCACCCAAAACCTCTCACTTCACAAGCCTAAGGGGTGACATCAGGTCCCAGGAACCCTCTCTCAGCCCACCCCAGTGACCCCAGATGCCCCCCCCTCCCATGGCAATGATGCTCCCAGGAAGATGAAGACACAAAAGTGGGGTCAGTTCACATGTGTACTTGTTCATAGGTTTGCAGTTGCTCCTGCTCATTCAGAGGGTCACAGGGTAGGGGGGCTTCCAGATACAAAACAGTCTCCAGTGAGGATGCAGTAGGACCCCAGAATCAACCACATTCAGACTGAGCACATGGAAGGGATGACACAGTGCCTGCACCTTTAAGCACTGCCTGGACCTGTAAGTACCTTCAGACTGTAGGCAGTTTGAACACAGCACTGGCATCTGCCTGAATTCCCTCATCTCTGCAATGCTCACAGGTGGTCTCACTGCTTCCATGTGGCCTCTTGTTGTGGACTATCCAATGGAAAGGATAGTTCACAACAGGCAGCCCCCTCTCCAGAAACAGAGGACCAGGTCTGGATGCGATTGGGGGTCTACACTGAGGATGGGCACCCCTGTCTCCCCCCCCCCCCAACTAGGTAGGCACTGCCCCACTCACCCATCCTCAGGTCATCCCTGGAGCTCTGACTAGCTTTCCCCAGCCACTGATGACAGAAATCATATGCATGTGTTCATTGTGAAGTCCTTAAAATTACTACTACTACACGTGTTCACATCATTAATGTTAACAACGTATCTGACGACAGCAACATTGACGACTGGAATTGTAAATTCGTCAGCAACATTGACGCATTGAACTGTAAATTCGTCATCAGGCAAGGACTTCACCTGTGATGTATCATACCATGACTATGTAGTTGTTAATTCGTCATTATTAATAACATCAGCTGTGGAGGGGGGAAGTGATTTATGGCTCAAACTTTATTAGGTATGAAGGGTGCTTGTTTAACTCATGTGATTGGGACAGTGGGGTTTGTGTTCTAGGTAAGTGTTTGTGCAAACATGTCTGAAGGGAGATTCTTTCCAGGGCTCCTTACAGGGATCCAGTGGCTTGCACTCCTGAATACACTTTCCTGGGAGTAAGGCCCATTGAACACAATGGGGCTTACATCTGAGTAGGCATATTTAGGATTGCACTGTGTCTCCTTCCCAGTGGAATGGCAGCCTGCTGCCTGCTAGCCTCCTTGCTGGTGAGACACCATCCTGCAAAGACAGAAGCACCACAGGCAAAGCTTTCATTGGTTTTGCTGAGCATGGAATCAGATCAGCTGCCAAGCTGTGCCCCTTGGCTTGCCGGCAGAGATGAGTGGAATCAGCACCTGCTGGCTGTGTGATCTGGCAGTCAGTCAGAGGGGCTGCAAGGACAGAGACCACACACACTTTTGAGGGGTGAGTGCCCTTGTTTCCTGGTGGGTCTGTGTGTGCACCCCTTTCACTCTACAGCCCTCCTTTACCTTGGGGGACCAGTTGGGTTGGAAGGCAAACCTACAGAGGACCTCACAGCATTTCCCAACAAGTGGCAAGCCCATTTCCTGGTGAAGCAAGGCCCCCCCTTACACAGGTGTAAGCCCCACTGAGTATACTGGGGCTTACTTTAGAGTAGACATGCAAGACTGGAGGAAGATGAAGGAAATTTAAACAAAAGAGGTGCTTCCAACACCCCCCATGCAGCCCTCCTTACCTGGTTGGAGTAACTCTGGGGAAGAGAGAAACAACAACTTGCAGAGACATAAATATGGTATTGGTAATCATCATTGCAAGATTGCCTGTATAGGTGTTTTTGAATGCAAACATTACTCAACACCCCCACTTATCTGATTGGGGTACCTGTGGAGAGGGAGAGAGAGAGAGAGCAACATACAAAAAAATTGCAAAGTCTACACTCCAATCATAAATCACAGATATCATATTGTTTCATATCACATCTATATCATATCAATATATCATCATATACGCACCTTATGTGTTTGTGGGGAGAACGCTCCCCAAGAGCAAAGTGCCCATTGAGAGAGAGCAGAGTGACATGGTCCGTGGCCAAGCACTCTGCTTCTCTGAAAGGGAATTGTGGGTCCAGGGGTGGGCCTTTTTATGGGAGGGTAGCTGTGAGGGGATTGGTCGGCCACTGGGGTGACCCAGGTACTCCGTATCCTCAAGTAGGAAAGTACTGCCCGTAAGGTTTGGTGCGAAAATTTTTCAAAGTCCCCACTTTCCCCAGCCCCTACTTCTCCTTAACATGGAGACCTATGGGTCTCCTCGTTACTAAACTACCTCTTGAGGTAGTATAACTCAGGAGGCATTTACTTGTGCCCATAACCCTCTGAAAATGTTCAGGATACAGCACAGTTATGTGCAAGGGGGAGGAACCTAAGACACGACCCCAAAATGCCCCCTGAAAAAATTTTTTAAAACCCCTCCGTCGACAGAAGATTTACATAGCTGTGCCGACGTTGAAGTAATTGCGCCAACGGAAACGTCACTGCGTCGCCGGAGAGATGCGCCAGCGTAATTGCGTCAACGGAACTGGCGTTTCCATCACCGCAAACGCCGTTCCGTCGGCGCAAGAGCCCTTGCGCTGATGGATTAGTTGCTCTGGATTGGGCTGTTAGGCTGCAATCCTAAAAACACTTTCCTGGGAGTAAGATCCATTGAACACAATGGGGCTTATGTTTGAGTAGACATGGTTAGGATTGTGCTCTAAGAGCACAATCCTAACTATGCCTACTCCAAAGTAAGCTCCATTGTGTTCAATGGGTCTTACTCCCAGAAAAGTGTGTTTAGGATTATAGCCTATAGATGGCTTCTGCAGTTTAAAGGATAAATATATAGATCTCACTGCACTGGAGCATTTAGATCTGCCAAAATATCATTTATGATGGGCAAAAAAAATTCTGATTCATATGCTCATGGGTGGGAGGTGGGGGCGGGCTGTGAAGTCTTATATCACAACATCTGCAGTAGGGCTAAATGAGTTTTTACCCTACGATCCAGAGTAACTATGGTAAGACATAAGAGGATTGTTCTGGATTGTTCTATGGATTTCCCATAGGTTTCTCATAGGTGGCACCATAACTACATCAGCATAGAAGTTCCCATAGTTTCTCTGAATTGTAGCCTAAGTTGATGAAAACACTGGAACTGCTAGAGAAGGTGCAAACCAGTGATGGGCTTCAAAGAAATTAACAACCGGTTCTCTGCTAATCTGGCAGCCACTTTTAAATGGCTATTTTTAAACTTTATATGTCCTATGTCTTGTTAACAACCGGTTCTATAGAGTAGGTGCGAACCTGCTGGAGCCCACCACTGGTGCAAACCCTTGATATTTTCAGGTAGGATGGAATTTTCCATGCAAATATGTTCACTGATTACTTACAGAACAGAAGTGTTGTGGTCTGTTTTACATGTTAAAATTAATTGAATCTCAGTTTAGAGAAGGAAAAGAAGAGAGGTGTGCCAAATGAAACTTGTGCTTTTCTAAAATGACCTGCTTTATAACTGCAGCTGTGAAAGCAATTTAATGAAGACATCCCACTGAGCAAGCTGCGTGTCAGTGGTGTTTAGTGAAGGAAAGAGGATAAATTATTACGTGTATTAAATAAACACCCCAAAAATGATGTCAAGAATAATGTTACTTGGCAAGGAATCTCTCTGAATTATAGCCACCACTGAACATGTATCTCTGAGCTCTCATGTTCAATCCTTACACCACATAGTAAATATTACATATTCTTCTGCCACTGCTTGAATGGAGCATCATAAAAACAACCCCACTAGAGACTTCATCCTTGCTGTGCTTTGCTTGGCAAGAAACCAGATAGGCTCTAGACGAACTAAAGTAGATGTTATCCATCCTTTCTCTCTGCTGGTCAAGGGAATAATTGGCAAACTGGTCTGGACCCTACTGCTACTACAGACCATGGCTAGCTAAGGGCAAACACTAACAATAGCTGTTCCTATTGAGTAAGCAGTGCTATAGTTAAATTTTCTTGGAGGAATTTTCTAAGCAGAAATTTAAGTGGCCTTTGACACCTGGCATAAGGAACCCTGTTGCTCTGGACCAAAGGATCTTATAGACCAGAGGCATTCTGCTCTAATATTGGACAGTGAGGAGCTTCTGGGAATCTTCAGGCATGAAAACATCACCTCTTCTTTGTGAATTGTGCCAGAATAGTATTCAGGACAGCCCTGAACATGATGATGCCATTTAGCTGTCTTGCCGATCACACATAATTTTGTCAGATCTTGTTTTAAAGCTCCTTCCCATCTCTATCTTGTGGCAATGAAGTCCGTAAGTTAATTATGCTTCATATGAAGAAGGAAGATAGCACTTTTACACCTTCCTAAGGAGAGTGTGTTTAAGTGCTAGTCCGAGATAAAATAGCTCAGTTTGGCAATCTCATCAAATTATGTCTGTGTTTTCCTTTGAGAAGAAGAGAGTCCTTTCATTTCCCATGAATGAGGCAATAAAACTTAGGATTTTTTTTTTGCACTATTGCATATCATCTCACAGCTAATGTGTTAGGTTCAGAAGCAAAGGATCATTAAATCATTGTGTCATAGCTCAAAAATAATTTTGTCAACTATAATTGACTGTGCCAATAAATGAATGTTATATATACACCAACACATATATAAATATGCATGTGTGTGCGTATGCGCGTGTGTGTATCAGTGACGTGTAAAGCAGTGATTAAAAGGTGTGTAAAACAACGGAAAGTTTACAAGGAGCGATAAAAGGGTATCTTTAAAGTGACTTTCAAAAACAAATCAAGTTTGTGGCTGTGCTGCACTTTGAGAGTCTAACAGGACTGCAGGGATTGAACTGGTGTAGTACATATTGACTGTTTTGTGTAGCTAACTGATTGTTTAAGGTTTAATGTAATTATTTAAGGTTTGATGTAATTATTTTTTAAACACACAGCTAGACCCAAACAGCCTCATAGGAGTGGACTGAATGACGTTTCAGCTACAACCAGCTCCCCAAGCGATACTGGCCCTAACTTCAGAGACCCAGTAAAAGGTGTAGCGTTTAACCTAATCAATAGAATGCCCAAGAAGGAAGGTTAGATTTAGAGAGGCAACAGTTCCCAAATACAAAATATACAAGCTTATAGTTACTTACTTATAACTTCATTGGCATTTGAACAAATTTAACAAGGTTACAACAACCACAAAAGTAATAAACATTGGGAAAAATTATTCAAGAGAAAGAAGGGGGAGAGAAAGAAAGAAATTTAGGATAGCGGGAATAGTTTTGTAATTTGAAATAGAAAACTGGCAACGGCTATAGTAATGTTTGTCGAGTTGTCGCTTAGTAAAACAAAAAGGGGAATCAATAAATGGGCTGGGAGGATGCCACAAAAAAGGGTCCAAATATAACTTTTGAAGTGAACAATGCACTGGGCAGCGGATCAGGATGTGCTCAAGCATATCCGGTTCGAGGAGAGAGAAAGAACGCAGTTCCAAGGAGCACAGGAAAATCTGCCAAAATGGTATGAGGAGGGGAAAATATTGAATCACGCCAACATAAAAGCCCTTCTAAGGAAAGGAGGCTTATAGTTTATTATTAAAAATTAGTTATGATTTCATCCCTTTATTAGTCCAATAGACATTTAACAAAGAATTATGTTTAAATAAAGCAATACACCTAAACCCAGCACTTATAATTTAGCTAAAAAGCAAGTTCATCTGTCCAAAGCACTGATGTGATGTCAATTATTTGAGGCAGAGAGATCGCTCCAGTAATTTTTGCTTTAGTGTCTGCACCCAAAATATTGTACTTCTATTAATAAAGAAATAATAAAGAAAAGTGCTTCCCAAATATTTTAGTGCTGGGACCCACTTTTAAAAATGTTAACTTTTTACAAACTATTGGACAAAAAAATTAGAGCTCTAGAAAAAAATATTTTATATATTAATTATAATGAATAAAAATAGAGCTCTAGGAAGAAATATATTTATTAATAACTAGCAAAAACGTACCCATGTTGCAGGAGTAAAATTCCCCCACATGACATCCCCCATGCGTATCACTCCCCCATGAGCATTATCTCCCCATGCCCATCATCTCCCCATGCGTATTATCTCCCCCATGCACATAATCTCCTCATACGCATCATCCCTCCATGCAATCAACCCCTCATGTGCATCATACCCCAATGTGTACCACCTCCCCATGCACATCATCTCCCCATGGACAGCATGCTCCCCAGTGCAACCCCTCCCTCTGAACAAACATCCCCCCAGTGCACCTGGCACCGAGCATCGAATTGGCTAGATGTTGGTCAGTCTTCCCATACTGTTAAGTATAGGACAAAAACACATTGCACCCCTTTTCTGCCTCTTAATGGTTAAATTTCTCACCATCAGTTCTTGGTAGGGGTTGATGTCACAGAAGGAACACTTTCCCCAAATTTCACGCTTCTAGGTCCGGGGGTTGGGATCCTATAAGGATCCTATGCTTGATACCCTTCCTAATTTACAAGTGAATGAGTGAAATGGTTATCTGAACTACTGTCAATGGTGATGTCAATGGTGTTATCTAGGAATTCTGGTGTTATTTTCCTCCCCAAGTAGGTATCTTTATTCCCCTATCCTTATTGACTAGTCAGTCAGGAGACAGGTGACTTAATGTCCCAAAACCACCTAGAAAGGTCAAACCACTTACCCCAGTAGAGAGCTACCAACTGAATGGAATCTACTGCATTGCATGACTTCACACCCTCAGCCGGATGGAGCCTTCTCGATTGTAACAACCTAATAACTCAGTTAAATGGAACCCTTTTTTTGTTTATAGTGTCTTTGCACCTTCCCCGACCACCTGCTACACTTAGCAGACAAAACATTTTTCCATTAAATGGAGACCACTCCACAACATGGGGTGCAATCCTAACCTAGGCCAGCACAACTCGTAAGTCTTCTCATTCCTATGTAGATATAGGAAGGCAAGCTGGTGTATGTCTGTGAAATGGCCTAACCCTTCCCCAGGAGTGATACAAAAGCGTCTTATGGCACTTTTGTGTCACCCCCAGGTCAGCTTGGCCTAACTGGAGGTAAGGATTGCAAACATGGTGTCCAACCAGTGGTGGGCTTCAGGGGGTTCTCACAGGTTCTATAGAACCCTTTGCTAATGAGCACCTGGTTCTGAGAACTGGTTACTAATGGGGCATAGAACCTGTTGTTAATTTATTTGAATCCCACCACTGAGTCCTACCAAAGTCTAGTTTTCTTTGGTACTCTACAGCTTTCCCTACCAGGTGGGGCTGAAGTGTGGATGTATACATTTCACCCACCACCTCCTTCAAGTGACCACCCTGCTGCCAACCACTTGCCCTCTCTAATTGCTCTCTATAATGTATTATTGTATGTTCCATTTTCATGAAATGTAAATTTATTCACTTCTTCCAAAGCTCCAGACGTTAATATAGTGACACTTGCCATTCTTTCTAACCAGTGGGCTCAATCCATTTCTTCCGGCCTCCCTTGATGAACTGATGGAGCTCATAAATTCCCACCCTCCATGAATAGTGCTGATTATAATCGGTGAACCTGAAATCCCTCACTGTTAATTTAATGATGAGACCCATAAATTTCAAGCCATGCACTCAACTGGAGCTAGCTCAGAAATTTTGCTAGCCAATGAAACCACTTGGATTTCCTTAGCCAGCCTCTTGTAATAGATCCTGAAATGAAATAGTGTCCCAGTGTCTGTGAGAATGACCGACAGAAAGTATATATTAGTCAGCTCCCATGTTGTTTTATTAATATTGTACATATTAATTTTTTACACAGACTAGACAGTGCTTTACAACTTAGGTGGCTGAAGGAGGTTTTTTTGAGCCTAGAATTGGTTAGGAATTTTACTGCACAATAAAATGGTATCTATCTTTCTTACTTATTAAGAAGCTAGAACCATATAGGAAAAAGTTATCAAAATGCAAGTAATTCAAGCCGATCATCCTGTGCTTATAACTACATAACGTACTCAGAAAGGAAACTCATTATTGATTACCCTTAGGCTGCTAAGATCAAGTATATCTCGGTATTGTTAATTGGAACCCTGCCTCCCCCTCCTTTGCATCATTTCTGCAACAGCAAGCGCTATTTCAGTTTGTGAAGGTATTGCATTGTTGTAAGATTTGCGGATGTGTCTATTAGACATCCATTAATTAAATGACCACTGAAAATGTAGAGCTGCCCATTTAGGAAACGGTATTTTGTCATGAATAATGTTTATGTATTCCACCGTTAGTGACATCTCAGCATTCCCTGATACATTCGAAGGGAAACAAATCAAAGAACAATTTAAGTAAAAATAGATTCAGCTGAACATGTACTTTTCACTAGAAATAGATGAAAGTTTTCTGGTCTGGGCTTGTTTCTTACTGTTACTGTCATTAATTGCAGCAAGGCCTTGAGCAAACGTTTGCAATGGGCTGGTGGAATGACTTGCATGTGCTCCAAATCTCACCTCAGTCACTAGGGATCAGGAGACTTTGAGTCAATACTGATTTTGTAGCCCCTTAGTGCTACAAACTCACCTACCCACCCTGATTCACAGCTTGATCTCATAGGGTGCAAACTCACCTACCCACCCTGATTCACAGCTTGATCTCATAGGGTGCTTCTCAGCGCTGAAACAGTGCTGAGACACTGCCTACAAGATTGCTCCTCTCTGTTACCTCAACCAAGAGCATACAGGCTCATCTAATCCAGCTTTTTAGATCACAGCGGCCCACCAAGATGGCTCAGGGAAATGTCTACACACACATGCACTCATAAATTATGAAGGGTCTCAGCAGCCGTGGAAGCACAGGACCCTTATAATTAATAATTTATTCATTATAATTAATAAATAAAAATATTTCTTTCTAGATCTCTTTTATTCATTATAATTAATAAATAATTTTTTTTCTAGATCTCTAATTTTTTTGTCCAATAGTCTGTAACAAACTGACATTTTAAAAAGTGGATCCCAGCATTAAAATGTTCGGGAAGCACTTTCCTGTCTTATTTCTTTTGTTAACAGAAGTACAATATTTTGGGTGCAGATACTATAGCAAAAATTGCTGGAGCGCTCTCTCTCTCTCTCTCTCTCTCTCTCACACACACACACACACACTGACCCCAAAGTTATCTTTCTAGTGTTGACCTGTAAAGAAGCTAACAACAAAAAAACAGATCCAATTTATATGACAGACATACATACTGGTAGCAGCATAACAGTGAAGCAATTCAGGTGTCCCTTTGTTATCCACTAGGTTTCAGTTCCAGAACCTCCCACGGATAAAAACATCAGTGTATAAAGAAAGCAGTGGAAAAATAGGTTTTGAGACCTATTTCCAGGTTTCTTGCTTCCCTGTTGTATCTAACTGAATAAGGTATTGCCCCAGTATCTGCAGGGATTTGATTCTGGGACTGAAAAATAGAATGACTGCTTGCATGACTGCATTCCTACAACAGTAAAAAAAGCAGTTTTTTAAACTGTGATTTGCAGTGGCCATTTGTGTTAAGTCTAATCCATGTATTAAAAAATCTGTGTATAACAAGGTTGCACCTGTACAGATATTTTCTGTATCCAGTTCAACATGGCCTTTTCTGGGGCTGCCCCATACTTGGCCTACATCCAGTTGGAAACTAGAACTTTGGATACATCTTAGAATTTCTCAGTCATTGTGCAATGGTACTCTGATGGTTAAAGAAATATCAAAAAAGATCAGTCCTAACATGACTCTTCTGCATATCTCATTTATACTTAAAATGGATGTATCAAATATCAAGTTGTCTACAGAGCAGCAATTTTCAATATTTTGCATCTCATGGCACACTCACAAGGTGCTAACATCCTCAAGGCACACCATCAGTTTTTGGACATTTGACAAGACATAAAATGATGGGATGATCACTTCCTCCAATGGCTCTACTAGTAAATGCCCTTCTCCCAAATTCATATAGCATACCCAAGGACCATTTGTGGAACTCCAATGTACGCAACACACTGGTTGTTGAAAATCACTTTCAGTCCAACTGGAATTCATGGAAGGGCATAATTATATGAGAATGCCCTGGAGTCCCAAGTATGCTCTCATTTTGATTCAGATAATGTTCTTCTATAATTTCCTCCCCCTCGGTCAACATTATTTTATGGATTTGGCAAATGAGTAGGAAACACATTACTAACCATGGAGAATTTGAAAAACACTTCTGTACTTTTATTATTTTAGACAGCCTTTGCTTGCCTTTCAGTAACGGGTTTGGGAGAATTTCCTTGTCTATATGCACAAGTACATCCTGTTCCCTATATTGTACTTTTCCAGTTGGTAGTATACTGGTTTCTTAATTTTGAATATAGTGTAGTGATCTTTTCAGCAAATTGTGACATCCTAAACACGCAAAATCTCAGTTATCCTTCTTGTGAAATCCCGAGCATCCTTTCCACAGGGAATTGTCACGCTACCATTGGAGAACCAATGCTTGGTGCAACTTGAATTTTGCCTTCAAGACCTTTATTCTTTGTGATTTTTGTAATGAAGCCATTTTCACTCCAGAATTTAAAATTCCCCTGGTCAATCACTAACAATTTGTGGACTTAGATTATACTTAAAAGGGCAGTGGTTATACTTAAAAGTGTGATAATAGATATTTCTCCACTTGTTACACAACACTAAATACTAGATATCTGCATCAATTATCTACTTGACATATTTGGGATATGGAACACTAATTTCTGTCCAAACCCAAACCAAATGAAAATAAAATTTTAGGAAGCTCTAATGAAGCTTCCTAATTGAATTATGCTCACATTGAGGTACTGTATTCATTTTACTGCACTCATCCTAATGAATCTCCCACTGCTCATTTAGTCATTATCATCCTTCATCCTCAGAATTCAGTATTGTCTTATTATTAATTTGCTGCCAAATGGGCATTTATAGGAACCTGACTGTGCTCACAATACACACCAGAGAAGAACAAATGGATTTCAAAAATGTAAGAAGTCTTCTGGTAGCTTATCCTGAACCTATCACAAATTACACTGGAATGGAGACAGACATGGTACTTGAAGGGCAGGTCAATTCTTCATGAGATGTGGGTGATTTCTGTAAGTTTTGTACCTGACATAAGCCCTGATCAGAAGTAATATAACTGAGGAAACTGTTTATACAGTAGTTACACAACTTCTGGGAATGCCCTGGCAATCTCTGATCCTGGCGCCAACAAGCTGTGGTGATCATATGTCATAACTGTAAAAGAGCAGAAGAGTCCCTGAAATGTTGGACACACAAGAAAAATGCAGGAGACATGACAAAATAAAATCTAAAACTGTGAAATATATATATATCTAGAAATATATATATTTCTTTCATGTGGTCAATTTAAACATTATATTACAGGTGTAACCTAGCAGGCACCCGTCAGTCTTGAGAGACTACGGTATCATGCTCAGCGCTGCATACGCTGCATGCAAAGTACAAAGGCCTGGGTTAGATTGATATGGAGGATAGGCTGTTACCCAAGCAGCAAATCCCCCCTCTCCACGCCACTGTAATAGTCCAGTGGAAAAGCAGAGCCGATACAATTGGATCCAGCTGCGTTGCAGAGCTGGGCTAAGGACAGGAGCTCATCCTGTCTTGGGGAGACCCAGGTCTTGAACCCTGGCCTGTTGGTTAACAGGCACAGTGTCTTAACCACTTGCACCACCCACAGCCTACAGGTGTAACCTAATTACATGCTATTTATTTATATGTGATTATGCCTCAAAGGAAGAAGTTGGGTCTTTAAACTGAAAGATAAACATCCCTTGAGCTGTAGTTAATGGCTTAAAGGCAGCCTGAAAACATGGCAGGCAATTAAGCTTGTCTTAGAAAAGTTCACAGAGGTCAGTTTCATTTCTGTTTCAGCTGGGAGGAAGAAGAGCCCCCAAGTGATCATCACTTCTGAATTGCCTACAAGTTGTAGTTTTAAGGCACTTGAAAGAGGACTTTATCGTGATTCATTTCCTGCCTTGTTACTATGATAACTACATATTGCCTTTGTATAACACAAAAATAGTTAATCATGGAGCTTCCTGGAACCAAATGTCGCAAATGGGGAGGTCCAACTTGTACTTGTGATTAAATTTAAAACTGTTACATATAATTTATACGATTACAAAAGGTTACCTGCTGCCTGCTCACTCGGAAATTGAAGACAACAAATATTTTTTCCCAGGACACAAGGCCTAAAAAAGAGGTCATGTTCTGGGAAAAGAGGACATGTGTGTATGTGTGCATAGATAGATGTAGATGTGAACAACCTCAAAATGGCAGGTGCAGGAGGGGGGCACCTGGATGTAGGTATCATATGTGCTCTCTGAAGCATATAGTGGGCCATTATGTAATACAGGAAGCTGGACTAGAAGGGCCTTTGGCCTGATCCAGTGGATGCTCTTCTCATGTTCTTATGACATATAGTCCCCGTAAGTGCCAGAGACCCATTGCTATAGCTGGCTGCCTCTGGACAAAAAGGTATACTGGTGTCACAAATAGAATGGATAGATCAGGGCAAACAGGGATATATGGTTGAACATCTGGCCTGGGATGGGGGAAGTCAGGAGGCAGAATGGGTGGCTCCTGGTGGCCTAACCATATTCTCTTCCATTTACTCTCCTGGAACTTGCACCAGTAAAAGAGCCAGTGCAGATCCAAAGAGACCCATTGAGGTGGCAGAGGCTTTCTCTGAAGTAAGGGATCAAATGTTTTTCTATCTTGAATATGTTTCTGGATTGTGTCTGCACTGGATGCAGTTTATGCTCCACTGCTGCAGTCCCATCAACAGCAGTTGGCTTTCAGAAAGGACAGGGCCGTTTGAAAACTGGCACATAGCAGTCTGCATTAGGAGGACATTTTCTTCTGTGCCACTTTGGAATAGTGTACCAAAATAATTTGCAGATCTTTTCAAAACAACCGCAGTTCTGTTCCAGAGGTTGTGCGGTTTACAGGTGATGTCACAGGGACTAACCAATATACATCCATGTTGGCTAGGGAAAAAAAGTATGTTGATTGAAGAGCAGTCTTAAAATGTTACATCCATCTTCATTCTCAGATGCTACAACAATGATCAGTGATGGTAAATTGGTTGTGCTTTGCACGGTATGAATTCGTTCAGAGAGAACAAATGCTCCTAGGTGACTGAAAAAGAAAGCTGTCTATTATTCGAAGAGGACAAATGAAATGCAAATGTTTTTAAGAGGTTAATAGTTGCCTAAGTGGTTTATGAATCAGGAAACTAAACCTCACAGTTTGCAAAATTTATTGGCAGAGACAAACTAAATTCATCTATCTTTTTTATTTTGTCTGCCTGCCTGCCATCTATTGACACCAAAAGGTCTGGAGATTATTATATTGTCTTATAGATTAGATGACGTACACCTAGAGCACACACCAGGAGTTCCCAGAATACTGTCTTGTGACAGCGGCTGTCCTCAATCTAAGGTCAAAATGCAATCGCTTGTTTCAAGGAGTATTGTAAAAACAAACATCAGGCAAGAGCAATATATACCATTTTTATCCATGCTGGAGGTTCAGCCTGAGTGATTACCATCTAACAAAGCAGTTTATTCTTGAACACCAGGAAAGTCCTGATTAACTACAGCCAGCTTTGCTTCCATAAGGCACATTTCATAAGTATCTGATGTGGCTTTTATTTTCCTAAGGAACTGGATCTGGACGCCCAAAAGGTTTTATGGCCCAGTCCTGACCATAGGATTGTGCCGCTAGAAACTGCCTTTTCAAAAGTGCCATAAATTACTTATGATCCAGCAGCAAGGATGCAGTGCTCAGGCCTGAGCCAAGCAGCATTGGTCCTCAGTGAAGAGAAGACAACAGTGGAGTGCAACCAGTGGTAAGTACTACCACGGGTTGGTGGAGATTTTTTGGATGGGGGAATTGGGAGAAGGTGGGGAGGGGGAAGAACTGAGTGGGTGGGCTGGAGGGAGGATCATGATTGGGAGGGTGTCAGAGTCAGTGACAGACTTTGCTGCCAAATCCTGTACCTTCTCCTGATCCAGAAAGCCTGACACTGACTTCCTCTGATCTGAAGAAACCTATAGCTGGCTGTAGTGCTCAGCACAGATTAATAGAACATTTGTTATCTTACCCCAGAGAAACTCCCCTGGCTGCCTCAGCCCCACAGGATCCAGCAGTTGCTATTTTTGTATTGCTGCTCCTTGTGGCAACTTAGGATTCAGCAGTTAATCGAAGGCTAAAAAAGAGGACATATCCTGGAAAAAGAGGACATATGGTCACTCTGCTTTGGCATGGCTGCTTATTACAGCATGGTGGGGGATAAGGCTGTTAGGGTGCAATCTTAAGCATGTCTCCTCAGAAGTAATTCCCATTGTGTTCTATGGGACTTACTGTCAGGAAAGTGTGTTTAGGATTGCAGCCTATGTCTACTAATTACACTAATTACAGTTGCCAACCCTAATTTCATTATCAGTTTTATTGGACAGGAGATGTTCTGTGGATTTTGCTAGCTGTCTTGAGTCTCCTTTTAGAGTTATGAGTGGGACAAAATGTACGAAAAAAAATATGAAATTTACTAACTTCAGTAAGTAAAAATACTACGGTTGTATGAAATCATTCAGCAAGACAGATATGAAAAGCTATCAGTATTATAGGAACTATAACTTTAATGGTGTTTCTTTCACAAATAAGAGCCTAAAACGAAGAGAAAATAGCACTCGCAAACCTGATTTCTTCTTTATAACAGTGTGTCTTATTTGTGAACTGTATAGGGTAATGACACTGAAGTACCATAATGGCCTGAACAGCGGCATAGCTTATTGCCATGAGGAAAAGTGGACTGAATGAAGTGTGACTCACTGAAATATGAAAATACCTATCACTGCGGCAAGACCACTTTTTATGGCCAAATGGGCTTTGTATTTAATTCAGAGCTTGCGCTGAGGAAGAAACATATCCCTGTGTGCAAGCTTTTATCCCCACTGTAAGTCTCTCTCTCTCTCTCTCTCTCTGTGTGTGTGTGTGTGTGTGAGAGAGATAGAGAGAGAGAGAGAGAAATGGTTTTTTGTGTACTATATCCAGCACACAGACTGGCCTAGACTGGATATGAACGCAATGAGGAAACATTGCAAAACTCATGGAACTGATCACAATGAACCTGTTCACTTACTTCAGTACGTCAATACGTCATTTCAGATGACAGAGTGTCACATTTTAAATTCCAGTTTAATGGGGTGACTAATATATGGCCCAAGGGCTGTATTAGTTCCAACTAACTGTGTAGGATGCACTTTTCAATTGGGTGCTACTCTTTTATTTAGTAGGAGGATAAGGGCTATAGTGGCTCAGCTGGTTAAAACACCATGCCTGTCATATGGTAAGCGAGGGTTTGAGACCTGGGTGCTACAAGATGGAGTGAGCTCCATTAGGGTTATCATATGTCCCTGAAAAC
Source organism: Cryptoblepharus egeriae (assembly GCA_030015325.1). Taxonomy (NCBI): domain Eukaryota; kingdom Metazoa; phylum Chordata; class Lepidosauria; order Squamata; family Scincidae; genus Cryptoblepharus; species Cryptoblepharus egeriae. The sequence goes on from JAREYC010000003.1 coordinate 108,271,185, forward strand.
CAAGGGATTGCGTTCACATACTGGCAAGTTTGACAGGGGGTCCTGTCCTGATTTTCTGGAAGAGAATTAATGCAACTGTAGCTTCCATCCCTAGCCCAGGTCTTGCCAACCTGGCAGTTAGAAAGCATGCAAATGCAAGTAGATAAATAGGTACCACCTTGGTGGGAAGGTAACAGCATTCTGTACAGTCATGCTGCCCATGTGACCACAGAGGAGTCTTTGGACAGCGCTGCCTTGTGGCTTTGAATTGGGGATGAGCATTGCACCTGTCAGCTGTGGCTGATGCCTATACAATCCTGTAGCCAGTCATAGCTGGCAGGACAACCTTAGTAGGGGTAGAGTAACTGTCCCTCCTCACCCTTGCAGTGATCCAAGCAGTCATCCTTTCTCAGGCAGGCAAGCAGAGGCTTGGCCTTTTGGCCTCCTTTCCTTTGTCCCCTTACACAATATAAGCTCCATTGACAAAAATACTTTTGATTGGACACAAAAGGGGTTGGAGGTTTAAAACTTAAGAAGCCAGGAGTTATCACTGTCATCACTACTCTGAGCAGGTTGCCAACACCCAGCCCCTGCTCCTCTGCTTTGACAACAGCTGGATGAAAGGCCCCAATCTTGAACAACTCAAGCCCTTGTTGTGAAATACATGATTTTTTCTGCAAAGTATATATTGGTGGATCCATCTATACAAAGGCATAGATATAGGGGAGTCTGGGGTTTCTCTGGTCAGTTGGCAACCCTGCTTTAAAAAAATAAATAAAAAATAAATTCTTCCTGCCCCTTTTTTCTCCAAAGCCAAACTTACTGCAAGATTTTGGAGCTGCTCCCCTTTAAAGGCTCCCTTCTTCCTCTGCTCTACCCTCCAACAGCCTCAGCTCCCTCCTTTCCTTCTTTGCAGCAAACAGCAAGCAGAGTCTCTCTCTCTCTCTCTCTCTCCCTGGCAAGTGCAGGGACTAGGGCTGAATGCCGGCCACAGCCATTTTTGAGCATGTCTGGAGCACAGCCATGTCTGGAGCACTCTAGTCCCTGGAAAGAAGGATGCAAAGCCTGGCGCAATGCATGGTTGGAGAAGTAGTTCTTCCACTGATGGCTTGGAAAGGGGCGTTAGCATGGTGAGGAGGAGGAAAGACTACAATTCCCTTCCAACTTCTGATGTTGGCTTCTGCCTGGGGTGAGCTTCAGGGGTTTCTCACAGGTGCCATAGAACCCTTTGCTAATGAGCACCTGGTTCTGAGAACCAGTTACTAATGGGACATAGACCCTGTTTGGTTGTTAGGATATAGAACCTGTTCTTAATTTATTTGAATCCCGCCACTGGCTTCTGCCCATGGCAAGCTTTGGTCTTGTTTATGGCATAGCTGCAATGGTGGCTCGGCCACCAATGTTAATGTGTTCATTACTGTTTTTTGCCTGACTGGTATATGATTTTCCAGTCTGTTCACGTTTTTTCCCCTTTTTTCTTACAGATGCACGTCAGATATGGCCTGTTTGGAAATTAATCATCTGCCTTTCCATCCTCTTCTGGGCCCAGGAGTGGGCAGAATGCAGTGGTCCTGGCTCCCAACTTGGCTTGGGATGTTGTACGCAGGTTTTTGGTTAACAAAAAGAGGTATGCAATTGGGTCAATTTTTGCCCATGCTTTCAATTTCTGAAAGTTTCCACTTTCACAAATACGATTGGTTCACCTGGGCGAGAATGATCTGCGTCAAAGGACCTCTGTTTCTTTGAGGGTCCAGATTAAATAAAGATTTTGCTAGGTTTGCCAATGGTGTCCGGGGATCCATATAGTTTGGTCTTATCTCCTGCCAAGGCGGGTCTGGAGAGGGGCAAGAAGCATTCGTCACAGAGATGTTGCACACAAGCGTGTCAGTCTATTCAGGTTAGTAGGTAGAACAGTTATTCAACATCCAGAAATAGTTTGGAGACAGCCAGAGTTATTTTGGCTGGTGGGGTGCATTTGGCGCCCCTACCCACTGATGTTTTTCTTCATGACTTAAAGCAAGGACTGCTTTTTCTTTTGTAATGGGGCAGTGGAGCCAAACCCTAGGCTGGCTCCCCGTGTGGCAGGAGCCATGCAGGTATAGGCAGGTATAGGGCCTCAGTGTGCAGCCTGAGGTGATGGGGGCACCTTTAAGCATGGCTTAAAGTATGCTTTGAGTCAGGCTGTCTTTGCCCTTTGAACAACTGGGGAACGAATTGCGCAACTGCTTTCCCACTAGATACCCGCACAACTCTAGAATGTAGTCCTTGTTTGAATTAATTGTTAAGTAGTTAATAAAGTGGCCCATTAATCCACATCTGTCTCCTGGTTGTTATTCTCACCGGCGAGTGGAGGGAGGGGTAAATAAAACATAAAAAAATCCCAAGACAGAATGTCTGATATAGTAAACACGTCACCCTCTCACAGTATCAAAATATTGTGCTGGTCATAATCAAAGAGATTTTAGCCATATTCTAGGCTTCTGTGCATATTTATCATTTAAAAGATTTATATCCTGACCTTACCTCCCAGCAATAACAGGGCACCTAAGCATGAATTGCAGATGCCGTTCCAGCTTGCATGATGCACTCCTGGGTTTTGGCTAATGACATGTTTTCAGAACTCTCTGATTTACACATCCATATGATAGTCTGTACAACCACTTTAGAGGGCAGCAGTTAATAAGCATTCAAAAGTCCAAGGTGATAGAGTGTTACTTCACTGTGCAATCAAGAAGCCCTTGCTTTTACATACAAAGCATAGTAATCACAACACAGATCTAAAAATTGTATTATTTAAGCTAAGCATGTGACTTGCAGGAGTTTTTATTTAGTTTCCGCATCATATTTTTTCCCAAGTTAAGATTATACCATACTTCTTTATATTTTAGTTTTGTGCCTTACTTGGGTGGCACTTGTTTTTCTTCCATGTGGAAAGGCTGGAGTGAACATAGAGGAAATAAAATATAAATAATTCAGTAGGTAACCAAATCAATATGTTTCATTTTTTTAAAAAAAAATCATTCGCTGTGGGTCATCCCAACTACTATTTTAGTAAATCATTCAGCCATTGCTCACTCTCCTGGGAAATAGGGACATGGAAGAGTTGTTATTATTATTATTGAGAAATAGAATGCATATGAAAACACTGTCAGAATATCAGGTTTATGAATTTTGATTTTAAAACATCACCAGCATGAGCCACCAAGAAGAAATAACAAGCAACCCTTATGCCTTTCTCATTTAAGTGTGTACTCATCTAAAAGGTGATCATGAAAATGTTCTCCTATAAGAGAAAACAACATTTTCATTGCAGAAAAATAAACCTAAATCAGAAAAAAATGATTTATTATTAATAGGGTTGATGAATACATTTCAAGATGCTACCACAGAAAAGATTTGGTGGGAACAAGAGGGGAATTCTATTTTTATATTTTGAACTCTCACCCACAATCATTTTGTAAGTAAGAGTGGGAGAAATCAATCACTCAAGCAAACATGTCTTGCAATTTTACATGATGTTATTCCAATACATATAGAAAAGTTTCCTCCAAAACTGAATGGTGCATTTCAGAGAAGAAGTGTTAAATCCTTTTCTCTGCAGAAGGAAGGGAGAGGGCTCATAACCAATGGGCGTTGTCCCTGCCCTGCTAGAGGCCATATGAAGTTAACCCCTTCCTGGGAGGGCGGCACAGGTCCCCTAGTCTCGCCCGGCCTCGCTTCAAGACTTCAAACTCCAGCTCCCATTCTCCTTCCTTCTCTCTCTCTCTCTCTCTCTCTTTCTCTCACTCTCTCCCCTTCTCCGTTCACCTCCTCCTTTCCAGTCTCACCCCCCCCCCACCGGAGCCAGCAACTTCTTCGGGGGACTCCTGCACTCAACCCGGCAAGGTCAACTGGGCTCCCCTGGCTAGGAGCAGGAGTGCCAGTCAGGCCATGGAGCATGCACGTGGTAGCCAGCACGAGGCGAGGGCTCAGGAGCAGGGAGGATCATAGCTGCTCCTGAGGCGTGGCAGGTGCCCCACAGCCAGTGCAGACAACCCAAGAGCCTTGCAGCCAATAGGGTAGTGCCCCAAACCAGACTAGCACTACCCTTGGCCTATATCTGCCGCGCTGCAGCTGCTACACCAGTGGAGAGAGGACATCATGAGGTGCTTGGCGCCATTTTCTGCAGCCATTTTTCCCCACATGGTGGCCAGACAGCATCATTGCATGTGCAGTTTTGAGGTATGGCAAGATAATGGGGGTGCTTCTAGGGAGGCACCAGGCCCTAAGGGCAGTAAATGTGGTGCCACATTGTCAACTTCTCGCCTTTCTGAGATGGTGAAGGAGGTGAAGGGTGTCCTTAAGGAGCAACTAGAGGATTTAATATCGTCACATGCCCCCGAGGCTTCTGATCTGCCACATAAAGCAAAATGCAAAAGGCTTCAAGACTTTGCTTCATAGAAAATGCTTCATAGAAAAGAAAATGTGTTTACTTAAAACTGTAATAAAACCTCTAAAATGGAATTAAAAACATGTCACAACACATTTCTTTGCCCTGAACCAGGATATGCAGTCCATATGAAGAAAATTATTGGTTATTGGTAGAAAAGGTACCTCTGTGAGAACATGGGATAGGCCTGGTAACAAAAAGATAAATAACAATGATAGTTTCAAATATCACTTGTAGCCTCATACTATCTCTCACCAGATCACAGCGTACAGTGCTACTGCTAAAGTATATGTTGCATATTATATGAGTGGGGCACCAGACGGCCCTAAATAAAATTTTTCTTTGCCTCCCCATAGGCCTCCTGGACTCCAATGGGTCTCCTCAAACATACATTAAATATTTTGCTAGTATACATCCAATAAGATTCAGAGGGATGTTTTAGGGCGCGGAAAGAGGAATACCAGGGAGTCTTTGGGCTCAATCCAGAGTAACTATGGAAATCCTTGCTCCAGTGTAAGAACAATTTACTCTGGATTGCAATATGAATTCCCCCTAGGTTTTCACTAGGTGGTGCCGTAACTACGGGTGCACGTAATGTCTCTTACATGCTCCTGTAGATACTCTGGATTGTGGGGACTGTTGCTTTTAATAATGGTCCTCTGGCCATTTGTGCTATAGCACAACTTTCACACCAGTATCCTGGAATTTATGGTGGTGGATGTTGAGATTTATCTTTCTAAGACTCCCATAGAATTGAGACTTTTACTTTCCACTGTTTAAAACAGATGCATAATATGAGATGACTACCCATTTAAAGAATTTTAGCACAATGTGTTTTGTGTCAGTTCTGAACTGACACATAATTCCCTTTCAATTCTGCAGTATTAAGGAAACTGCTTAATATTGATGAAGTTCACCACAGTGACACAAAATGATTCTGATTATTGTTAGTGTTCAAAATTCCAACCAAAGGGATCATTCAAATTGATATCTGGACATTCAGCCCTAAAGAAAACCATACAAAAATAAAGTTTTTGGTTATTAAAAAAGCATCCCGTTTTTCTGTGTTTATAGCACAGAAATTGTTGAGATCACAGTCTAAAGGTCTTTGTTGGCAATGCTTTGTTGGAACAATTTGTTATTTAGGAATTGTAAAGACAATGGGGCAAACAAAATTGTATATAACTAGGAGTCCAGGCCAAGGAAAGGCCATGGGTAGTTGAATCCAAATCTGGATTTTGGATGATGTGTGCATCAGCTCAGCATGCCTGAAGTTATTGGCTAGAGATGCAAGAGCCTCACATGAAACAAACTGAAAATATTGTGCCATTAATCAAGTCAGGACAGAATTACAGGCACCAAGTATTTGTACCATGCCTCGCCAAGCTAGAGTTTTCAACCAGTCTCCCAAACATAAAGTACCAATATTCCAAACTATTCCTTTCTATACCTGATAGATGGGCAGTGAATCCTAACTTGTGCTGAATTAGGAAGGCTTTATTTGCTGTGCAATCATGGGAAAGGAGAAATTCATTCTTTTGCCTGGTGTAGGACTGCAGCAGCCCCAATATATTGGCTGCACTATAAAAACACTTTCCTGGGAGTAAGACCCATTGAACACAAAGTAGACAGGGTTGGATGGTCCTATTAGGGTGCAATCCAGAGTAACTACGGGGAGTCCTTGCTTCGGTGTAAGAACTACAGTATTTACTCTGGATTGCAATATGAATTTCCCATAGGTTTTCACTAGGTGGTACAGTAACTATGGGTGCACATAATACCTCTTATGGGCTCCCATGGTTACTCTGGATTGTAGGGATAGTCTCTTCAGATTTAGGCCACTTTGAAACGAGCAATGGTTAGGTTAAAGTTGCTTCTTCTAAACATCCCTCAGCTGTTTGCAGTCATTGCTAGATAAAAAAAACCAGACCATCTATCAGGAAGTTAATGAATATGCCAGATTTGCCAACCCAGTACACCTTCTACATGATATACAAATTGGTATTTGGAATAGAGGAATCATGCAGCCCTAAGCCAAATATATTTCTTTAAATTTTTTGCAAGGATTTCTGTACAGTCGGTGTAAAACAGTTATTTAAAGTTCACCACAGACTTGTAGCAAAGAGCAATTAAAATGTTTTACATAAGAATGCTTATCACAGAGAAGGCTGTTCACTTGACACAAAGTATTGAGAATGTATAAGTGACAGCAAAGGCACTTTTAACATGTTAACCAGAAGCATAAAACATCAGCAAAGAAATGAAACTTGCACATTAGCTAGCAAGGTAGATTTGATCCTCGCTATAAAGAGACAACTTGTTTGAGTAGAAAATGACGATGGCTCGGGTGCCTTGTCAAACACATTCATTCCTTGCTGTCAGAAAGTGCTGTTCCATCTCTGATATTTCAGCACCAGTCATTTGCTATTACAAAGGTAGTGCCATTGGCTGTCAGGCCTTTACCGTTTCAATTGGCAGACTTATCTATGTTCAGCAGGATTAGACAGAAATATGTCTCATTCAGATGATGCGCCAGCCCGTGGCGGCCCCAGCCCCAGGAAATTTGAGTACATTAGCTTCAAAGGAATCATTGGCAAAGTTTGAAAAGTGTCCTCCAGTCTGCTCCTCAAGTTATTGCCTCCGTCTTGAGTTCCATATTGACTTTTTGCATTGAGCTGGATATTATGGCAGTAATATTTTTATTCTCAGTGCAGTTGTTCAGGGATGGTTTAATTTCTCATCTTTGTGACATGATCAGTAATAGATAATTGAGGTAAGATTAAGTAGGATTGTGTTATTGTGCTGTTGGTTGTACTGTTTCCTGTGATAGGAACCAGTAGCTGGATCAAGGGGGTGCAGATTTTAAAGTTTCAGGAGTTCTTGTTTCATGCCAGAGCCTTAGAAGCTATCAGCATAAAATAGCCATATGAGAAAGCAGAGCCAGCCACATGGTGGCCGACTGGAAGGCAGAAAAATGGTTAAAAAAGGGTAAAAAAAGGTTAAAAAAAGGAGAAAATGGAGGTCTGCACTTGTTTTTACATACACACATACACATAATTTTGTAAGCATTCTGCTAAATGTTCTAAATAAGGCTAAACTAAGATCTGAATCCAGATTCTCAGTAGCTATGGAGAAGAATTCAAGCCATCAAGATGGGTGGTGTAAAGATATGGGAGTAACCTTAAATTCTTGTCAGAGGGATCCTCTCAGATTTGGAATGATATTCTGTCCTGAGCTAAATGATACAAAACGGTGTGCCACATATTCCTACAAAACTACTGAAATGGCTACATATTCTAGCATTTCGGTTTCCCAGACAAGGCTTGTTATCCTCAAATCCATGCCCTCAAATCTGCATTTTCCTATTAGTGAAACCATCTTTCTTGCACTGTATTGCCAGTCGTAATTATGCATGCGTCAGACGCAGCATCTCCCAGTTGTCTCGTATCAACGTAAATATAAATGTGGGGGGGAAATGAAGTTGATAATATTACCAAAAAATTGGTGTTCAGGGTGTAATAGGACAATTCATTCTGCACAGATGTTCAGCAGAAATGAGATCGCCACCTCAATGCAAGAAGGTGCATTACCTTTTTTATTACTCTGGATATATAGAGCCAAGCAAAAGAACATGGTATACGACCTTGAATGCATTACAGAAGGAAATGATTCCTTTAAAAAGACCAATTGTTACTGCAAATATATTCACAGGACCAAAAAATGAAGAAACAAATGGCACAGGCAGTGTCTGGCATAATTTAAAAAAAACTGTAAATACTTCAGCTGAGATAAAGAGCATCTGAAGGGTGAAAATGAGACCATTTCAAAGGGACGTCTATACCTAAAATGCAAACTGACCCTAAAGAGATAATTTAGACTTCATCATGTTTTGTCTAGGTAGGGTGACCAGATGTCCAAACCTCAAAGGAGGACAAGGTCTTGGATTCATCTCAGCCTGGCCTTTCTGGCAGACAATGGCATGTTTGCCTACTCAAGAGTAAAATTAAAATTTTGGGCACTTTCACTTTCCAATAGAGCTCAATACATATTTTTTAGTTTTAGTTTTTTTGGCCATAACTTGATAGGAAGCAGATATTTCAAAACCAATTTTTGCATTGCATTCTGCTCTTCAATAAGAATCCAACAACATACGACATGATGGGGTATTGCACACCATTGCAAAGTTCCAAAATGAAGCAAAAATAGAGCCCTTTTGGAGGACACCCGGACAGGGCTAAAAAATAAAACAAATCTGGAAAAATTGGTCATATGTCACCCTGCCTCTAGGCCAGAATTCTAAGACAGTCTTAGAAATGGGGAGGAGAGAGAATTGCACTTTGTTGAAGTATGTTAGGTTTATATTTAGGATGAACTCCAATGAAGTATGACTACTGATTAATTTTAGTTGACCTCCCAGATGCAGCAAGTGTGAAAGGATTTTCACAAGGATTTCTGCAGCTCCCAAAGAACAAAGGGCTCAGAGTTTGGGAACCACTGCAATAGGGTGTTACTTGGGTTACTTAAAAAACTTCATGTTTCCAGAGACATTCTTTGAAATTCACTACTATAGAGCAAACCATTCCTCCAGGCCTTTTGCCTTTGGTTGCCTCTCCATGGGCAGAGCCCATGAAAAAATGCATCCTATACTATATCCTAGTTACACCTCTGGTGGTGGTGGTTTAACAGGAGGGAGACCAGCAGTGGGGCAGATTTGGCCCAAAAAAGTAGTGGGACCTACACCCCTGGCACACACTTATCCACCTTCCCATGCAATACCCACTGACACAGCCCAGACATTCACTAGTGAATTAGCAGACACAGGTCCACGTAGACCCATTGCAGCAGCTGGGCTTATTAAGGAGCAAGGGAACCATAACCCTTACCTCAAGGAGATCTTCAAACTGGTAAATCCCCTCACATGGAACAGCACAAGCCATGCTGTGTACATTGTCTTGGCATAAGGGAATTTCCATGGAATTTGTCATTTGTATATGTGTCATGTGTCCCATTTTATATTGGTTGTACTGCAACTCACATTGTATTTTGGAAATCAGTTTGTGTTCCTCCTTGAACCTTTATTAAATCACCATAAAAATGAACAGACCCAGCAGCTTTAGACAGTTGACTTTTGGGAAAGTAGAGAGTATTGATGGCTGAACTTCTGAGCACAGCTGCTTCTCGGAGCCATGGGAGCTGTTTGATTCCTGGATGTTTCAGCACTTTGGTCCTTTTGTCATTTGAGTCCCATTTCATCAGATTGTAAATATTTGTTGTGAGAGATGGAAGAGAGATTTTTGCATCTGGCTCTCAGCACTCCAGAGGAAAGGAAACTTCTGCGACTTCTCATTTTAATGTGAATAAATATAAAGTTATACACATTGGGGCAAGGAATCCTAACTTTACATATAGGTTTAATGGGCTCTGAGCTATCTGTGACACTGCAGGAAAGAGATCTAGGGGTGCTGGTGGATAGCTCGATGAAAGTGTTCCCCCAGTGTGCAGCAATGTGCGGCAATGTGTTGCCTCAATGTTCAGCTGTGAAGAAGGCAAATTCCTTGTATGGAATCATTAGAAAAGGCATTGAGAATAAAACAGCTAATATTATAATGCTGTTGTACAAATCGATAAAAAGGCCACATTTGGAGTACTGCATCCAGCTCTGGTTGACACATCTTAAAAAGGATATAGAAAAAAGGGAGAAGTTTCAGAGGACAGTGACCAAAATGATTGATGATTTGGGGCACCTTCTGCATGAGGAAATGCTACTGTGTTTGGAGCTCTTCAGTCTAGAAAAGAGGACCTTAAGGGGGGGACATATTTAAAATGTACAAAATTATGCAAGGATGGATAGAATGGATAGAGAGATGCTCTTTTCCCTTTCACATAACACCAGAACTAGGGAACATCCACTAAAATTGAATGTTGGGAGAGTTAGGACAGACAAAAGGAAATATTTATTTACCCAGTGTGTAGTTGGTCTATGGAATTCCCTGCCACAGGATGTGGTGATGGCATCTAGCAAGCAGGGTGACCAGATTATTCCAGAACCCCAGGGCCAAAATTCCTGAACCCCAGGGCCAAAATTCCTAATCCCAGGCCAAAATTTCTACCACTTAAAAAAATTGCCAAAAAATGTATTTTTTTATTTTTTTTGACCTTAACTTTTGATAGGAAGGAGATATCTCCAAACTGATTTTTGCATTGGATTCTGCTCTTCAATACGAATCCAACGACATATGGTATGATGGGGTACTATGCATTATCGCAAAGTTGATAATGAAGCAAAAATGTAGGACAATGAAGCCAAAATGTAGGACACCTGGACAGGAGGCTAAAAATCTGGACAAAGCCGGGTTTTTCTGGTCATATGGGTCACACTACTATCAACGGACGGAATTAAGCATCTGCTCCCACAGCACTGTTGGCCCCAAAAAGTTTGCATCCCCTTGTTTCACTTTTGCCACTGATGGGAAGCACACCATCAGCAGTGGTACAAATCAGTAGTATAACTGCACAAGTACTAGATCCTTTTATGTTGGGAGGAATTCCTTAATACTGTACCTGCTATGCTACAAATATTTAATGCAAAGGTATTGGCACAACTCCCTGTTTGGATGTCTGCCTTCTGGCCTATGAGAGAAGCTTCTATCTCTCTTTATAAACTTTTTGCAGTACCCCAATGCGTACCTTATGCTGTTTTATGTCTAGAAGCTGGACAGAACAAAGTGGAGTCATTAGCCTGGCTTTTTCTTTTAAAATAGTGGCTATGAATCAGTTGTGCTGCTGCAAACAACGCTTTACTGAAAAGCACTTAAGTAGATCCCATTTCTCCTCCAGGACTGACCCTGTTCAGCAAGAAAGTCCAATTTCCAGGGCTTTCATTAGATTTGTTGGACGTGATGCCATGATGACATGCATAAGACCCTATGCACTTGGTTATGGGATATAGAGAAGCAGCAATTAGTCTGAGGCTAAAAAGACACACATGATCCTAACCAATTTTCCAGCTCTGGGTGAGGGAACAAAGATCTTTAACTTGAGGAGGCCTCCATCACTCAGGCCTCCCCCAATTACAGGATGCAGCACATGCCCCAGTGGCACAGCTGTGCCAGTGCTGAAAAGTTGGTTAGAGTTGCATCCTCATTGTCTTCCACTTTAGAGAGGGGTTTCATGGAAAAGACGTCCCAGCTTCAACATCCAACATTTCCAGACAGGGCAGAGAAAAACTCCTGTTTGACATCCTGGAGGTGAGCTGCCAGTCACTGTTGAGTCGCAGGTTATAATGCAGAGTAACAACGGGACCTTTTGCACTGACATAGTTATGATGCCACAGATGGAAAAGGCATAGTGCAATCCAGAGTAAGGGCACAATCCAGAGTATCTACGGGGAGTCCTTACTCTGAAGTAAGAACAATTTCCTCTGGATAGCAATATGAATTTCCCATAAGTTTCACTAGGTGGGGAATAACTACATCAACATAAATGTAGTTACTCCTCCCTGCTCCTTTAGTTATTCTGGATTGTAGGGTTGGTGCCTCTTATGTCTTCCTGTAGTTACTGTGGATTGTAGGGCTAGTTGAGTGTGACGGAACAATAGTTTGACTCAGTATAAGACAGTTTCTGATGCTTATTATAACAATTCAGAAAACCACCCATTTGATACAAGTTTGTGCTGGAATTTTTAGTCCTACACTTTTGGGGGTTTAATTTCCAGCAGGTGGAACTTTAATTAAATCAAGGTTGACCAGATAACTACCCAGTTTCTGCAGATCAAAGCCACTGAATGTGCTTACTTGAGACAGAAGGCATGGGTCTGGGTTTGTTCTGACCCACATGTGAAATTCTTCCTCTGCCCCTTGGTTCTTGGCATTCTTGGCTTTGTGCCTGCTGTTATCCTGGTCTCTGGAGCGTCCTTGCCCTTTCCCTGCACCACACTCTGCCTCCAGACCCCAAACTCTGATTGCCCTCCATTTTCACAATTCTACACTTCTAATGATAGTTACTCCTCCAGATTCTGCCGCTGAAGAATGGTTTCCACTTTGACCAGCAGCCCTCATTTCTTAGCTCCCTGTGAAGTGTCCTTCCTCGCTCTGTACCTCAGCACTCCCAGTTCTTTTCCCAAAATACATACCCGCTCCAGTGGTGGGATTCAAATAAATTAACAACAGGTTCTATGTCCCGTTAATAACAGGTTCTCAGACCCAGGCGCTCATTAGCAAAGGGTTCTAGAGAACCTGTGAGAACCCCCTGAAGCCCACTACTGATTGTCCCTCTCCTATCTCTAGACATAGCTTCCTCCCTCAGTATGTTCCCTCCATTTTCAGGAGGCTCCGTTTCTGCCCCTCATGATCTGTTCTCCTTTGGACTCTTTCTCAAGCACTTTCATTCCCTCTGATTCATATTTTCATTACATTGTCCACCATGGCTTTTCTGTGATGAAATGTTAAGTCATTCTAAATGCCTAAAATAATAATTTAAAAACTTATGAAAAGAAAGAGTTTTTAAAAATTTAACATATGTACACTTTAAAGACCACTTTGCTTGGTTATGTGACATACTGGGTGACAATGTATGTGGTTCAGAACGTCAGTGAAACTGGACTTTGTGCCCAATATAAGGTTAATACCTGCCCCCCCCCCCCACTGCCCACACAAGCCAAATTTGGAGTCTTTGAAGGTGGATAAGTGTCGTAGTTGTCTAAATGGCCCAATTTTAAGAGTGCGCATCAGCCCATTGACGACATGCTCTGGCACTCAAAGTGGGGATCAGGCTCTTGGGGAGTCACGACCATGGATCAGGGGGGTCATGAGAGGGTGGGATCCACCGATTATATGGAATGCCTTTCTAGGTAGAGGCAGCTTTTCATGATCTTGACAATCTTGCAGCTTCATTCTTTAGAAGAATATTGGGCCTTCCAAACTCCATTCATCTTTCTACCATTCTTCTAGAGTTGGGCTTCGTTTATTTTTAAACAGTCGTTCTGTTTCCTAACGTTTTGCCTTTCTAAGGGATTCCTACTCTTCTAAATGGCTAAGATAATCCAGAGTAACTACGGGAAGTCCTTGCTACGGTGTAATAACAATTTGTCCTGGTCTGCAGTATGAATTTCCCATAGGTTTTCACTAGGCAGTTCTCTAAATTATTTCACTTTATTAATTAATCCTAATCTGAGAAGAGCTTTCAAGCTTACTTGCCTCAATATTTTCTCCTTTAAATTTTTTGGGGCCCCCAAGAGAGTGGGGCCCTAAGCTATAGCCCGATTAGCTTATACGTAAATCTGGCACTTCTCTTCCCTTCTTTTTCCCTCCGACATTAACAGGCTCAAGCAGAAAAGAGAGCTCTCTTTTATTACTTTCTTCTTTTCTGTGCACCCTGATTGAACACTCAAGACAACAGTTTGGGAGAAAAGGCCACTTTAATGACACTAACAGGTTCACAAATATACAGAATGCAGACATGCCTTCTGACCTGCACCACCTGTCGGATTATAGTGACCAGTTTTTAACCCACATTACATAAAAAGCCCAAACCCTTACATAGTCTGGGGTAGGCGAAAAAACTGCCCCCAAAAGCCAATCATGGTGAGCAGCAAAAAATTCCTACCCGGCCCCAAATGGCGACCAGTAAACTCAGACTGCTTCCAGGGAGGGCGGGTGGGTGTTACTAAATGTGTCCATATACGAAAGAAGTTGCTGGCAGATCACTGGCTGCTTATGTCCCCTTTCCTTTCTTTCATTCTTTCTTTCTTGCTTACTTGCTTTCTTGCTTGCTTCATTGGGCTCATATCAGTCTTCATCAGTTGTGGGTTCCAGCAAGTTCGCACCTACTGTATAGAACCGGTTGTTAACAAGAGACAGGATATATAAAGTTTAAAAATAACCATTTAAAAGTGGCTGCCAGATGGGCATAGAACCGGTTGTTAATTTCTTTGAATCCCATCACTGGTCTTCATCCCTTTATTTCCTTTGCATTCAACATATTCCAGTCATTCCCCCATGTTATCAAGCCCCAATTTGCTACTCTAATTCTCTTTTATTTCTCCATTAATTTCTTTCCTTTTCCGGCTCAATTCTTTGCCTTATTCATTCTTTGACTTCTTATACAGCTCTCTCGCTCTCTTTTTCATCCTACGTTTTTTCTATGTTCTTGTAAGGCTCAATTTGTCCAAACTTAGGTCTCTTTTCTTCCTTATTTTCTTCTGAAATTATGGGGCTCTGTTTGGCCACCACTTAACTCTCCCATATTCCTTTTATTTTCTTCCTACTGGGCAGTCTGTTACCCTTTCTTTTATTTTCGTATACTTTTCCTGGCTCAGATTGGCCATCTCTGAGCTCTCTTTTCCCTCTCATATTTCCAAACTGAACTGAGGCAAACTTTCCTCTGTATCCCTTTCTTTCTTTCTTTCTTTCTTTCTTTCTTTCTTTCTTTCTTTCTTTCTTTCTTTCTTTCTTTCTTTCTTTCTTTCTTTCTTTCATTATCAGGTTGAATTGGGCAAATACTTGCCTGTGTCTAACTGAGCAACCCCTGCTAACTGAGCAAGAGGCACTCTTTCAAGTGGATGCTCCTCTTTTATTTAGCAGGGGGAGAGTAACTGGCCCTACAGATACTGGTGTTCTGTTTTGCATTTTTGCATTTTAGATTGTGAGCCCTTTTGGGACAGGGACCCATTAGCTTTTAATTAGCTATTATTATTTTTCCATTTTCTTTGTAAACCGCTTTGTGAACTTTTTAGTTGAAAAGCGGTATATAAATACTGTCGATAGACAGATAGTTACTTCAGCTGTGCCACAGCAGACGATGGTGTTGGTAGAGGGAAGTTGAACTATGCTGATTTACATTTAACTTAAAGAAACATTGATAAAGAACCTAGCATGTTGACTTAGCTGGTGCTCCAAATGTTCCTTGGGTGCAAGACCCTTGGACCGTGCTAACCCATTTGAGGACCCCCTCCATGTCAGGACAACAGAGCAGACCTTTGCTGCACCTAACCCTTGTCCCTGCCATACCAATGTTATGCATGTCAACTTGGTTTTATGCAAGCTAATAGCTGGCCCACAGACAAGCAGCCAAACTGAGAATGCAGGCTGTTGGTGAACCCGCAACATGTTCTGGCTCCTTCTCCCTCGTTCTGTGGCTCACCATCTAGGACAGGCATTTTCCATCTTTTTCCCCTCACAGCATCTGACAAAGTGTTAACATTTTCAGAGGAAACCATCAGTTTTGACAAATGACAAGGCACACTACGGCCCTACAGATCGGTCAGGGCATTCAGGGCACATCACTATGGCACAGCACACTTGTTGAAAACCACGAGTCTTGATCGATTAGCTTGGCTGAAAAGCCGGTTGTTTTAACCTCTGGTTAAGCACAATTTGCTAGAAAAGCCCCAAAATTTTGTTTTTGCTCCCTATCCGAGCCTAGGTGGGCTAAGGGCCTGACCCCCCTAGTACCTTCCTATCTATAGGTGCTGTTCGAAGCCCCCTCTAGTCAGTTTTCCCACTGCCTCCGTTGGGTGCAGAAATGAAGCCCTGGCCTCTCAGGCCAAGTGCGCCATGACTTGACACCCTATTTTGTTCAATTCTCTTCATTTATAATTTGCTCAATTCTCTTCATTTATGTCTTAAATGATTTACAGACATTTACAACTCATTTTAAACTGATATACAACTTATTTACAACTCCTTTACAACTCATTTAGAACATTGTGTCTTGCATTTCAAAGACATTTGCATTTCAATGTGCCAATGCATCTGTACAGCTGAACTCCCTAACAGCGATTAGGGAGACAGGGAGTCTTTCTCACTGAGACAGATTTTTTGACACAGAATTTGAATACTCTCTCTTTGTTCATCCTAATTAAGGTCACTGATCACTTTAAGAGCATTAGAGTTTAATTAATTAGGTGCTTATGAAATTTTTTCTGACAAGGCCATAGTGCTTAACCAGTAAAAATCCCTATAGCGCCTAACCAAGGGTTAACAACCAGCTTTTCAGTAACAAAACCTTGTTACATTTGATTTAGTCTTTTAAAAAGGGGTCTTACCTTGCTTTGAACCATTTTAGCCCAACACAATCACCATCCATGTTGCAGTTCTCTCAGTGTGACGGCAAAGTATAAATCTCCAAGGTTGTCTGCATTATTGAGAGATAAGAGATGCCTTCAGAGTGTTGAATCAATACTTTTCAGGGTGCACCAGAGCAACCACCCAGACCCACCAATGTAGAGAAGGAGCAGAGAGGGTGGGATGAGATGGGGTGGGGCAGAACGGCCCACAAATCCAAACCTCTCTCCTATCAACAGTCCTGCACCACAGGATGACGGTTCTGCACCAGTGACGTTGCTAGTGCAGGTCCAAGTGGCTGCACAGCTGCAACTGAAGCCAGTTACAACTGAAGCACAGCCTCCCTCTCACCACTCTGGATCATGACATCCTTGCCAGACACATTGGAACAGCAGTAGTTGTAGTCATAGTAGTCATAACAGTCGCAGTAGTTGTAGTCTCAGTCATTGTAGTCATAGTCGTAGAAAGGCATACCAAGTCCATTGGTCACTGAACTGAGAGGAAAACAGCATGGAGTTAAAGGAGTTTGGGAAACACTGCCCTATAGGATTGTTGAGCCTCTGTCCAGTGCTCAGGCTGCGTAAGGAAGTGTGGCTGAACTCTTGGAACTGACCTAAAGGCGGAGTTTCTAGTCCTGTTCATTGCATATCTGAGCAGCTGGGCCAAAATCAGAGATAAACCCTGAATAACAAAGACAAACTGAAAACTTAACCTACCCCATGGTCTGTTGAAAAAAGGGAGACCAAGGCTCAGTGAAAATGGTCTCTTCCTGATTGAGATGCGGGAGAATCACTGTCTGCTGGAGTAGAGAAAGGAGTAGCTGAGTGGAGCAACCATCTAAGCATAACTTCTGATGAAAGTCTAGACCATCTTTCTAAAGATTAGTAATGAAGAGACCTAGTAAGTTTTCACTTATGCCTTTATATTTTAACTGCTCCAGATCTGAAGATGATTGACCAGAATTAATGGCCGAATTTTTATTTGCCTCTGTATTTGCAGGCAGAAGATACTATGATCTATTTTTGGAAAATCCAATTTTGTGCCTTGAAGAACTAAATTCTGCAACTCATGAATATTTGTTTGAGTTTACCTCTCTAGTGTTGCAGTCCTTTATACCAGAGGTTTCCAACCCGTCAGTTGTGACCTCCCCAATAACTGGAACTATTGCATTTCCCTCCGGGGATGTGCTAATAGCAGTGACAGTACCTCTGCTATTAAGTCAGTTGTTGTTGTTTGGTTGCATCCCCAAAAGATCTTGTTCTGATTCTCAGAGGAAATTTTAAGCTCTACTTTTAGTATGGATGTTAATTGGCCAATTATCTAATTCTCTGAGATCAGGATCTGCAAGCTGTTTTCTGACACCCCCCTTGTTTCTGCAAGCAATTTTCAGAAAGCCATTTTGGCAAGGGAGGCTGCGCAGTGGGAAGGGAAAATGCGGTCCCATTGGAATGATGGTCAGGCATTTAGGAATGATTACCTGAGAAAGCCCTGTTACTCCAACTTCCGCATCACCCAAACCAGCCATTTCAAAGCCGAACGTCCATCTTCTTCATTTGGAAGACCTGCAAACTCTCCGATGACAAAACAGAAGGTAACACATGTTTGGAGTGCAGAAGGGAAAAGTGTCAGGATTCCAGGAATTACTTACATGGATGAGATGCCTTGCAGCCTCTTTCCTTGGTCTTAAGTGAAGCTAAGGACAGGTATTCGGAGCTGGAATCAAAAGAGGACTTACCGTTCCTTGGTGGATCTTCTCCATTATTTCAAAGCTGTCCTTCCATCTCCAGGAAGTGACTGCAGAGGAAACGGGACACAGAGAAAGAACATTAGAGTGGAGAGCTTTCCATTCTATGCAGGATATACCTGCATAGGATATGCAGAGGATATGCCTTGTGATGGGGCAGAAGCACCCAGACTGCTTTGCTACACGTAACCAGATGTAATGATGCTTGCTTCCTTTCTGCAAACACCATGTTCCCCGTTTGTCCATTAACAGGGGATTCCAGGGATCTTTTCACATGCCAAGCACATGCACTACCCCAACCACATGACAGCTCCTTGTTCATCTTCAAGCTTCCCCACCATCAGGCACACCCCCAAAAAACAAATACATACCCTAAAGAGATGCTTGACTTGGCAACTCTCAATGGTGGGCCAGGAAGAAGACCAGGGGCCAGGAAGGCTGCAGCTGCAAAGAGAGCAAAATTGCCTTGGAAATGCAATACCTCTCTCATCCCATTTGTTTGTGTGTGTGGCAAGGAAGCCATTGCAAGGCCATCTCATGCCATGGGTGCCGTGGGGGAGAAAGGCAAAGGAAAAATGGAAAAATCAAGGCACTGAACATTTGGAGCGCGCCATTGTTGGTCTCAAAAAAATAGTAAGGAGGCAGCGTAGTATGAAGGGAGAAGATTCTCCACAGAATCTGCCCCCCACTTGGATCTGCTTGCTTGAGGCCCATAGTATACGTCCTCTTCAGAGTTCAGGGTTCACCGAACTCAAGGGCCGTTTCCACATGGAATAGAGTCCTACCTGTCCAAAATGAAAGAATCCTCACAGGTCCAGTGGTCGCTGGTGGTGCTGATCCTTGACTCCTCTTCTGATGGAGACATGGCGCTGGAGGAGGACTCTGACTCATGCTCGGAAGAGATGGAAGAACCTGTCTCCTGCTCCAAAGTGATGGAGGACTCTGGGCTCAACTTCAAAGCCTGCTCTAAAGTTATCGGAGATATTGCTCTTCCTGCCAGAAACGCCTCCCAATCCGTATCCTGGAAAACGACAAGCAGGATTCCGCCTCTTTCTTAGCCAAGTGTGGCAACAACTGTGATGGTCGCTCTCGAAGCAGGGCGGGGGGTGCAGAACTCTGTGCTTTTGCCCCCAAGTCCTTGAGCACTGTTGGAGTTCTGAAGTGGGAAGGGAAAGGAAGTTTTTTGAGAATCCAGCACATACCTTGAAATATTGGTGATTTTTTACTTCCAGGGCGTTGTCCTCCTGGCCACCGAGGCGTCGCTCTGGGTCCTTCTCCAGGAGCTAGAAAAGTTGGGAGACGGTCAGAAAAAGGCAATTCAACTCAAGTATGGAATAAGGAATAAAATCCTTTTAGTAATGAGTGAACCCTCCATAATCCCTATTAAGAAGAATCTTGGCCTGCCCTTGGTCTGCCAGTGAAAGCACAAGAACTGAATTCTGTATCTCCTCACCCCAGACAAAAGGGAGACTTCTTCTTCAGCCAGGTGTGGTGGAAAGATCACCTCAGAACAGACGATGTTAAAACTCAGTTCCTGGATATTCATTCCACCAAAAGGATACTAAAAAGGAGAAGGTAGAAAACAGAAAGGTCAGTGTTGGCTTGTAATCATGCTGGTGATGGGTTTTTCTCCTAGGTATCTATTCAAAAAAGCATCTAGACACAATCTTTAAAAAGTGTGTAGACACAATCCCCACAGCCTTGCCTGCTTCTGAACCCACACAGAGTCATCACATCCCAGGACATCTTTAGCAGCTCATGAAAAAGCGGAGAAAGTTGAGCACAACTGGTTTAAATGGTCTGTGCTCAACACCTCTATACTTAGATCAGTGGCACTTGGGCTAAGTCAGATCCCAGAGACCTGTTTCCATTTGCCCATTTGCAGAGGGAGGGGAGTGTTTGCTCTCTTAAGTGAAGTTGCCCTCACTCAACTAAAGGGCTTGGTTTCCTCCTTGTACTTCTTATGGTGATCTTCACTGCATTTTGAATTAGTCTGGAGGATTCTCCTGTACTCACCCTTCCGGTACTCAAACGGAAGAGGACAACACCAAAACTCCACCAGTCCACAGACCTGGTATAGGACATTGCAGTGATAATTTCAGGGGCCATAGTCCTTGGGGTGCCACACTTCGTATGTGCTCTGTCTCTGAAACCGATGCCTGAAAGAGTTGAGGCAAAGATGAGAATGAGCATCCACTACTGGTCTCCTGGAAAAGCTATTTATGGACAATGTAATCTGAGTGGTCCTGAAAAGGACCGCCCTGCTTGCTCCTTATTCCATAAGAACCCCAGATCCTCGATCCTCAGTCATGGCATTACCTTCTTTGGAGAGGCCAAAGTCTGTTATTTTAATGTATCCAAAATGGTCGATCAGGAGGTTCTCCATCTTCAGGTCTCTGAACAACAGATAAAATTTAAAAAATATATGTATATAAAAACAAAAATGGGAGGCCTTGTCACTGAAAGACAGATGAGGTTGTCGGAAGGTCAGGACACCTTTGTACAGGATTTGGCTGCTAGTGGTGCTGTAATGGCCCTAGATAGAAACAGCAAATGTCAAGACTTCCTTCCAGATGTAAATGTTTCTCTGGATTCTCTTCCTGACCCACCCCCAATGAAGTCATGAAAATGAAGTTCTTCTAAAAAGGGGGGGGGGGTGGGAAAAGTCTGAAAAGTGAGAAAAAGCAACTTCCTTGAAGCTACAGATACATACAGATCAAGCAAAGGCCTACTGAAAGCATCTCCCGCTCTTCCTTTTTGTTTCAAGAAGACAAAGAAGGACAAAGAGGAAGAGAAAGAGGAGAACAAATCAGTAGTTTCCATCGGAGCCTTACCTGTGTATTATGCTCTGAGAATGGAGATACTGCAGCCCCAGCATGATGCATCCTCCGCAGAACCTTGCAAGGAAATGGAAGGGAAAAAAGAACATTTAGAGTCTTTTCCTCATACAACTTTCTTCAAAATGCAAACATTTCCAAGTCTCATCCTTCAGGAACTCCCAAGCAGCAGTATTGGCTGAAGCAACTGGCTGTGACATTTCCACTCAACTCTGCCATGAGTGAGTTGTTGCAGGGAGTGGATGTTGAAAGGGAGACTGAAGATGGCCCAGGATACTTACTTCACCTGTTCTTTGGTCAGTGATCTTTCCAGACAATATGCCTTCAGGGTGCCCCCCGGGGCATATTCCAGGGCAATGCCGATTAAACGAGGTGTTTCGAATGCCCCGTAGAACGAGATGATGCACGGGTGGGGGTTTTCGATGGTCCTCTCCAAAATGCTCAGCTCATTCTGCAACCTGTAAAGACAAGGTCAGAAGAACAGCTTTGGTCAACAGGGAAATGGAATGCAGCAATACTGTTACTTTCAGTGTGAGTAGCAATAACTGGGAATAAGGCTATGTGTTCAGACATATAACTGTGAGCGATGACCCTGCCGACTGTTTGGACTCACATGACTCTGAATTTGGCTTGCCTCAGCAATGGCAAAATATTCACCTGCAAGGACCTCAACGCAGGTCACAATTGGCCTGGAAGTGCACAAAGAAGCCAATGGGAACAGGAATCAGGAACAGAACTGGAACTACATGAGTTCCCTCTCCGGAAAGGAACCCGTGGCATGGGAGCAAGAGGCTGCTCACCAGGAAAGATAATCCAGAAATTCCCTGCTCCAGTGGACCTTGAGGGAGGGAGATGTGGTCAAACACTTGAGCTGGATTAAGCAGGAATAAATGGCGATCAACGGGATTATACAGAAACCTGCAACTTTTAACCTATTTCTCAGCTCTCTGACAAACTTTCTTAATGATCAGGGCAAAAATTAGTGTAGATGACCTCTTCTAACTGCCTTCTAATCTCCTTCCCCCTTTCACTCCTTATGAGTAACCCTCAAAGACTCTTTATCCGCTTACAAATTCTCGGAAATCTTGGCCTTCTGGAGGGTCTTCACCGCCACCAACGTATTCCTTGGTTGATACTGTGCCAGTAAGACCTGAAAGAGAAGGCAGGACCTTAGCCTCTGATTTGAATGTGTCTTCCTTTCCAAGACAGCTGCTGCAAGTTCACCTCTCATTTACCTTGGCATAATGGCCTCTTCCGAGGACCTCTAGGAAGTTGAAGTCGTTCTCCTTCAGTTGTGTCCGTTCCGATCTGTAAAACAAACCAGTACAAATTCATCCTCAGAACGTTTCCTGGAACTGGCTGCATTGGGGGAAGGTTGATGAAGAGATGCCCAGAAACATCTAGACTCCACTTACGTTGTTTTTAGCATGGTGGTGGTGATGGTGGCATCTTTTGGTAGAGGCTCGTCTTCACTTGAACCTTCCAGATAAACCACATGGGTGAAAATAAGTGAAAATGGAAAAAATATTTCCACTCCTTCTGTGCATAGAAATGTCCTCCTATGCCAGGCCTACCCTCACTTTCAACATTTGGGGTCCTGGACTGTCTCACTGATCACAAGCATGCCTGCTCTAATTCCCTCTTCTACACAGTTGTCAAAGGTCCAGATCCCTAAAGTTGAAAGTTTGGACTCCCCTGTTCTATAATATCTAGATTTGTAGCTTCAGATCAGCCTACGCCCCAGAAGTTAAATCCCTGCTCGAGCAACTGCTTCAAGCCAGCTGGTGGGGGGCTAGCTGTGGACAAGGTGAAGGAACTTACAGCTTTCAGTGATGTCTCTCCTTCTCCTTCTTCTACATGTTTTCCTGGTGGAGGGCAAGCAGGCACAACAGCAGCAACACAAGATCTCTTTAAGCCTCTTTAAAAGGTTCATAGTTTCCGAATCTGACAAAGAGAACCATCAAGAACTCAGGGGCTTCCTTGTTCCAGGCCAAGATCATTCTGGGCGCTACAGTCATGACTGAAGATGCTCTTCAACGTTACAGCTTTTCTAGATTTATTCCTTTGAGACACTCTCCCAACCTTCTTGGGCCCTACGCTATGCAGTATAGACTACACTACAGAATACTGTAGAATACTATATTTTATAAGGAAGTGGGGAAAAAATGAAATTGAAAGATCATATCATTGCCCAGGAATTCCCACTGAAATTAGAGAAGAGGTTCCAACAGTTAGTAGATCGACACAGAAAAGAGGAAAAAACTGGAAAGGATTTAAGGAAGCTGTCACAGAGCTGACAGAAGAGAGAGTTTCCAGAATAAGGAGGTTATCTGAAAAAGAAATGGCAAGTTGATTGGTGAAAGGAAGTCTGCAAATTCTATAGAAATCAAGAACAGAAACCAGGGGAAGTTGGGAAAGCAACAAGAAAAACTCAAGAGTCCAACTGCATGGAAGGTAAGAAAGATCAGGTAGAGCAGAAAGGAAAGGCAGCCTCTGAAGCAGCCCTAAAGAACTGCATCAAAACACTTTTCACTTAACCGAGGACTTAAGTGGTGATCAGCTGAAAGCTGACATGCCCATTGGAGGTCAAGACGTGAAAATCCTCCTTGGACAAGAAGATCAGGACAAAAGCTAAGCTGAACACTTCAAAGGAACCGGCCTCATCCAACTGTACTGCATAATCTGAACAGCCCACCTCCTCCTGATGTGGCTCTGGACATGGGACCATTGCCAAGCAGAAGTGGAATGCTGAGACTGACAATGAGAAGTAGTAAAGGTCCTGGACTCGTTCAAATGTCCAATGAACTACTGAAGCACCTAGATGTCAATTGACTGCAGGGGCAGGATTGGAACCATGACTCTTGGCAACACTCTTGTTGTGGCAACTGTTGGAAGCCATGGCATTGGACACACGTCCAGTTCTGGTCCCAGCTGAAATCCAGGCAAGAGTTGCCGTTTGCCTATTCCAGCGTAATCTATATATATAAAAAAGTCACTCACTGACTCACTGACTGACTCACTGACTCATCACCGCCCTGCCAAAACCGCTGGGCCTAGAAGTGTGAAATTTGGGGTGGGTTTTCCTTCCGTGATGGAGGGGTGCACTAAGAACCGGTTTTCGGAAATTCCAACGGGAAGGGGGAGAAAAGGGGCGCAACGCATTTTCCTCCCTATACTTTGCATTGAGAATTGCTGACTCATCAACATTCTGCCCCAACTGCTGGGCCTGAAGCATGGAATTCTGGGAGTTCCTTCTGTCACCTGAACACCCACCAAGAACCATCTGGAGAACTTTAACCCTTCAGGGGCTGAAAAGGGGGCAACGTGTTTTTGTCCTATACTTAACATGGGAGACTGAACAACATCCAGCCAATTTGGTGCTCAGACCCTGGTGCACTGGGGGATGTTGTTGAGAGGAAAAGGTTGCGCCAGCGAGGATGCTGCGCATGAGGGGAAATTGCGCATGAGGGGAAGTTGCGCATGGGGGGAAGTTGCGCATGTGGGAAAGTTGCGCATGTAGGAAAGTTGCATATGGGAAGAAAATTGCGCATGGGAGGAAGTAGCACATGGAGGAAAGTTGCGCATGAGGGGATGATGCACATGGGGGAAGTTGCCCATGGGAAGAAGTTGCACATGGGTGAAAGTTCCACATGAGTGTATGATGCGTATGGGGGATGATGCGCATGGGGGAAAGTTGCGCATCGGCGGATGATACACATGGGGGAAAGTTGCGCATGAGGCGACGTTGCACATGGAAGGATGATGTGCATGGGGGATGATGCGCATGAGGGAAGTGGCATATGGGGTGTTTCTGCGCCATGGGGGGATGGTATAGGGGAAAATGTTACACCCGCAACGCGGGTACACTTTTTGCTAGTCTGCTATAAAAGGGTGAAACTTTCCATTGAGCAAAATGGTTTGTGATAGAATGAAAACATGGGAATGGGGGTGTTAACGTTGGTCTCCTGTGCCCTGACATCATTCCTTCTATCTTTGTATGACTTTTATCTGCCAACGCCACCAGAAGAAAGAATGAAACCTTAGCTCTGCCAATGATCTATTATGGCATGTGAGGCTCATTGGGCAATCTGATGCATTGCAGATCCCCCACAGTGGTGCATCAGTCCCAGTGCAGACTATATTGCATCCTGAGTAGGAATATGTCAGGCTGAAATTTTTCTCAGTGGTGAAAGGGGACTTTAACCCTGGGGAAAGTCCCAGCGGCCACAATGGGACTTCTCACCCCCAATGTTTTTGTTCTAGGCATGTCTACCTCTCCACCCACCCACCCCCCAAAGCCCTGCTCACACCTACACAAGCAGTGTAGCCGGCACAAGTGCACATTGCCCATGTAATGGATTGGAACAAAGAGGGGGAACAGCATACAACATGCAGGGCTGTTGCTGATCCAAGAGAAGTTAACATCTTGAGAAGTCTTTATAAGAATTGTAGCTGCTGTGAGAAAAATGAAAATGGCAGTACTGACTTTTTTACAATTCTTACTGGTGTCAGGCAGGGTTGTATCCCCACCATTGTTCCTGTGTATCCTGGTCTCCCCTATAAAATAGCAATGAAGAATTTGGACTTTGGTGTCCTATGGAATGAACCAGGCAAACTGATCACCTGGATTTTGTGGATCCCGCTCTACTTGTCAACACAAGGACACGTCTAAAAGGTATGATGCTGGCACTGAAAACAGAGGCACGTAAAGTAGGCTGCAGAATGTGTGAAGATAATACCCAACTAATGCAAGTCAGTAATGTTCAAGACTTAACCACCCCAGTAAGTCAACATCTCAAGCAGGAGGAGAGAACCTAAATTTTGGGGAACATCAATGACTTTCAGCAACCTTGTCTCAAAAACATCCTTCTCATGACATATCAAGATCAAATTCCAAACAAGAAAATTTTACAAAGGTGACCATAAATTGTGCCCCTCGTAGAAGTAAAATGTTTGCAATTAAGGTAGTTTTTCTTATTTCAAAATAATATTTAGAAGTATAAATAAATGACTTGACAATGGGAGGAAAAAGCAATGGAATAATTTTTTTAAATAAAACACACAACCAATTTTATATATAACAAATATTCAATGTGATCCCTGAGCATCTTTAGAAACACAGGATTTTTGGAAACATGTTCAACTGACCCACAGCCTTAAATCATGAACTGCATTCAATTACATTGGTACGTACTTACTTTTTCAGCAGAAGAAAGAAGAAAACACGACCAGAACATAGAAGGTCTCAGGCTACTCTGCAGATGGGGGCTTCACACAGTCTTCATACAAAAACCCCAACTTATTTATTCATGGCTGAATTTGTTTAATTTTTCTATTTTTTAGACCAAATGGCTAGAGAGATAGGGTTGCCATATGTGCAGGAAAACCTGGGCAGTCCCAGTTTGGGGGGATTGAATGGACATACTGGCAAGTTTGACAGGGGGTCCAGTCCCGGTTTTGTGGAAGAGAATTATGGCCACCCTATAAAGAAGTCCTGATAAAATCTTAAACTGCAATCCTAAACTCCAGTTAGGCCAGACTAAACTCCTGGGCTGACCTGGAGTGTCACAAAAGTGTTGTAAGAAACTCCTTTGCCACTCCTGGGGAAAGGTTAGGCCATTGCACAGGCATGCACTTCTTTCCCTACATCAGCCAGGGGTGGGCATGGGCCTACTTGCTCCGGTTCGGAAGGGGGGTTCTTCCAATACCCCTGCTGCTGGCGAGCCGGCAGTGGTGGGGCCCCTCAGACCCATGGGGACCGGTTCCTTCCTCCCCTCAGCCGGGGGGGAGGCCAAGCACGATGCTGCGTGGCTCCACTGCGCTCTTCCTTCCTCCCCCCGGCCGGGGGAAGGTACTGAGCCCCAGCCTATGCAGGTCTACTCAGAAGTAAGTTCCAGTATAGTCAATGGGGCTTACTCCCAGACCAGTGTGGAGAGGACTGCAGCCTCAGAGCCCCATCCTATGCAGGTCTACTCAGAAGTAAGTCCCAGTATAGTCAATGGGGCTTACTCCCAGGAAAGTGTGGAGAGGACTGCAGCTTCAGAGCCTCATCCTATGCAGGTCTACTCAGAAGTAAGTCCCAGTATAGTCAATGGGGCTTACTCCCAGGAAAGTGTGGAGAGGACTGCAGCTTCAGAGCCCCATCCTATGCAGGTCTACTCAGAAGTAAGTCCCAGTATAGTCAATGGGGCTTACTCCCAGGAAAGTGTGGAGAGGACTGCAGCTTCAGAGCCCCATCCTATGCAGGTCTACTCAGAAGTAAGTCCCAGTATAGTCAATGGGGCTTACTCCCAGGAAAGTGTGGAGAGGACTGCAGCTTCAGAGCCCCATCCTATGCAGGTCTACTCAGAAGTAAGTCCCAGTATAGTCAATGGGGCTTTCTCCTGATATGGGAGAATTATTAAAATTAATTATCATAGATGAATCCAACTGATGTCTCAGTCTCACTGAGGTAAAAGAACTTTCCAGTGAGCCAAAGAGAACCAAAGATTTCTCAAGCTTCTGTATCACTACATGGTTTGAAAGGAAGCTGGGCCAACCTAACCTGCCGCCCCCACTCATAGGAATGCAAGTGGATGTAACTCTTTAAAAACACCAAGTGTGATAGCAAGAGACCCAGGAAATAGCCTTGTGGTAGGAACACAAAGAACATAGCAAGATACAGGCCCGAAGAGGTGCCAACTTGTCCGAACAAAAAGATCTGTTTAGAAGCCTCAGAAAGGTGTCAAACATCCAAACCCTCCTTTAAGTGACAGATTAATTAGCAAATCAGGTTGTTAGGATGTATGAATGGTGTAAATAGAATACAGCCAATGGTGAACTCTCTTAACGACATGAATAAATCCATAATCCATTCTTTGCACATTTCTGGACTTGTGTTTCTTTGGTCTCAATTTCTGCAACACTCCCAGACCAGTGTGGAGAGGACTGCAGCCTCAGAGCCCCATCCTATGCAGGTCTACTCAGAAGTAAGTCCCAGTTTAGTCAATGGGGCTTACTCCCAGGAAAGTGTGGAGAGGACTGCAGCTTCAGAGCCCCAACCTATGCAGGTCTACTCAGAAGTAAGTCCCAGTATAGTCAATGGGGCTTACTCCCAGACCAGTGTGGAGAGCACTGCAGCTTCAGAGCCCTATCCTACGCAGGTCTACTCAGAAGTAAGTCCCAGTATAGTCAATGGGGCTTACTCCCAGGAAAGTGTGGAGAGGACTGCAGCTTCAGAGCCCCATCCTATGCAGGTCTACTCAGAAGTAAGTCCCAGTATAGTCAATGGGGCTTACTCCCAGGAAAGTGTGGAGAGGACTGCAGCTTCAGAGCCCCATCCTATGCAGGTCTACTCAGAAGTAAGTCCCAGTATAGTCAATGGGGCTTACTCCCAGGAAAGTGTGGAGAGGACTGCAGCTTCAGAGCCCCATCCTATGCAGGTGTACTCAGAAGTAAGTC
Organism: Cryptoblepharus egeriae; assembly: GCA_030015325.1. Taxonomy (NCBI): domain Eukaryota; kingdom Metazoa; phylum Chordata; class Lepidosauria; order Squamata; family Scincidae; genus Cryptoblepharus; species Cryptoblepharus egeriae. The sequence goes on from JAREYC010000003.1 coordinate 108,299,676, forward strand.
CCAGTATAGTCAATGGGGCTTTCTCCTGATATGGGAGAATTATTAAAATTAATTATCATAGATGAATCCAACTGATAGTCTCACTGAGGTAAAAGAACTTTCCAGTGAGCCAAAGAGAACCAAAGATTTCTCAAGCTTCTGTATCACTACATGGTTTGAAAGGAAGCTGGGCCAACCTAACCTGCCGCCCCCACTCATAGGAATGCAAGTGGATGTAACTCTTTAAAAACACCAAGTGTGATAGCAAGAGACCAAGGAAATAGCCTTGTGGTAGGAACACAAAGAACATAGCAAGATACAGGCCCGAAGAGGTGCCAACTTGTCCGAACAAAAAGATCTGTTTAGAAGCCTCAGAAAGGTGTCAAACATCCAAACCCTCCTTTAAGTGACAGATTAATTAGCAAATCAGGTTGTTAGGATGTATGAATGGTGTAAATAGAATACAGCCAATGGTGAACTCTCTTAACGACATGAATAAATCCATAATCCATTCTTCGCACATTTCTGGACTTGTGTTTCTTTGGTCTCAATTTCTGCAACACTCCCAGACCAGTGTGGAGAGGACTGCAACCACAGAGCCCCATCCTGTGCAGGTCTACTCAGAAGAAAGTCCCAGTATAGTCAGTGGGGCTTACTCCCAGACAAGTGTGGAGAGGACTGCAGCCAGAGCCCCATCCTGTGCAGGTCTACTCAGAAGAAAGTCCCAGTATAGTCAGTGGGGCTTACTCCCAGACCAGTGTGGAGAGGACTGCAGCCTCAGAGCCCCATCCTATGCAGGTCTACTCAGAAGTAAGTCCCAGTATAGTCAATGGGGCTTACTCCCAGACCAGTGTGGAGAGGACTGCAGCCTCAGAGCCCCATCCTATGCAGGTCTACTCAGAAGTAAGTCCAAGTATAGTCAATGGGGCTTACTCCCAGGAAAGTGTGGAGAGGACTGTAGCCTCAGAGCCCCATCCTATGCAGGTCTACTCAGAAGTAAGTCCCAGTTTAGTCAATGGGGCTTACTCCCAGGAAAGTGTGGAGAGGACTGCAGCTTCAGAGCCCCAACCTATGCAGGTCTACTCAGAAGTAAGTCCCAGTATAGTCAATGGGGCTTACTCCCAGACCAGTGTGGAGAGCACTGCAGCTTCAGAGCCCTATCCTACGCAGGTCTACTCAGAAGTAAGTCCCAGTATAGCCAATGGGGCTTACTCCCGGGAAACTGTGGAAAGGACTGCAGCTTCAGAGCCCCAAACTGCAGGTCTACTCAGAAGTAAGTCCCAGTATAGTCAATGGGGCTTACTCCCAGGAAACTGTGGAGAAGACTGCAGCCTCAGAGCCCCATCTTATGCAGGTCTACTGAGAAGTACGTCCCAATATAGTCTGTGGGGCTAACTCCCAGACCAGTGTGGAGAGGACTGCAGCTTCAGAGCCCCATCCTATGCAGGTCTACTCAGAAGAAAGTCCCAGTATAGTCAATGGGGCTTACTCCTAGGAAACTGTGGAGAATACTGCAGCCTCAGAGCCCCATCTTATGCAGGTCTACTGAGAAGTAAGTCCCAATATAGTCTGTGGGGCTAACTCCCAGACCAGTGTGGAGAGGACTGCAGCTTCACAGCCCTATCCTATGCAGGTCTACTCAGAAGTAAGTAATTTTATTTTATTTTTTAAATTTTTAAATTAAAAACCTCCCTGGCCCAGCCCCCTGGCCCTGGCCAAGCCCCCTGGCCCTGGCCCTGTCCTCTGGCCCCACCCACTTCCGGAGAACCGGTTCTTGGGGCAGGCCGGGCCCACCCCTGTCATCACCATGAAAATGGGGGAATTGTGAGTTAGGCTGGTCTAGTTTAGGATTATTCCCTTAATAAGATCACATTCTGTTGTTTCTGCACTTTTTTACTGCACTGGTTTTCAATGACTTCTGATAAGGAAGTACATGAACTGATGACCCAGAACTAGCAATTAGAGGGTTTTGCAGCTGATGCCACAAGACATTCTAATAAAGACCATAATTCAATGATTCTTTGAGAACTTCTCAACGTCCTGGAAAGTAACCATGAACGTGCCTGTCCTCGAGGTTGGGAACCACTGGCTTATAGGATAGAAATGAGATGGAAAGAAACCCTAGACAGAATTGCAAACAATGAAAAGCAACCTCTGATACCCCAAACCATCCAACCTTCTCAGTCCTGATAGAATTTTTGGCCTTGGCCACAGACTTTATAGAGGACCCGGGTATCCCCTCTCGCTCCATACAGATCAGAGGGTGCAATCCTAAACTCCAGTTAGACCTGCATAAGTCCTGTGCTGACCTGGGAGTGTCACAAAAGGGTCATAATGCACTTCTGCTCCACTCCTGGAGGGTGGTGTAAGCCAGTAGACAGGCATATGCTGACCTCCTCACACCACTCTGGGAAGATATGCCTGGTGAGTTCTGCCAGCCTAAATTGGTTAGGATTAAACCCTGATTCAATCGTTCTAATGGGATTTGAAGTTTACGTCTGTGACTGTGCCAGAAACCATCTCACACTATGATGAGCCAGGGTGGAAATCACATCACTGAGAAAGTAACAGCAAATCCTGAAATCCAGCACAAACTGATTTCCATGAGTTGAAATGCACCTCCTTATTCTTTCTGATTGGGACCCCTTGGCTGAAGCACACTCTGGTGCCCATTTTATGCAATGACTAAGGCGTTGATCCACTGACCCAGGAGTAAGTCCTATTGGGTACAGTAGGATTTTCTTCTGAAAAGACGTGCGTAGGCTTGTGTTTCCATGATTGTCACATCTTCCAGCCATTTTCTCCATTCACATCCCTCCCCTTCCTTGTTGTCCCCCTTTTACAGCCTTCAGCAGAAGAGCCCATTTTTAGACCAAGATGGGGCCCCACTTGCTATGTCAAGTTCAGGGGGACCCACAAGGCTCCAATAGGACTGGGAGCATCATCACCAGGCCACAACAGCCAAGACTACCATAGTTTCAGCCTCTCCAGCCTGTCCCCAATTCATAAGGAGGTGCCAGTCACTGAGCCACCTTCCTGGCACAAGTCATCAAGAGGGGCTTCATCAGCCTGCCTCTGAACCAGACAAGAAGCGCTTGAGCGGTCCTGACTTACCTCCTTTGCCAGGCACGAGAACAGCAACTAGCGATGCTGGAGCTCACGAACAGCGAGGAGACTCGAACACCCAGATATCTCCAACAGAGTCCAGTTGGACTAACTGACTCCAGGAGCAGGACTGGAACCCTGACTCTCGGCGACACTCTTGTCGTGGCAACTGGGACTGTTGGAAGCCAAGGCGTTGGACACGGTTCTAGTTCTGGGTCGGAATGCAGAGATCCAGACGGGGGCTGCAGGCCTTCTATTCCAGCAGGATGTGCAAGAAGAGGAGGGACGCTTTCCAGTCTTGTGTAGGCCAAACAACAGCGAACCCCAGAAAGCAACTTTTCAGTATTTTCAGGATACCGAATTGCTCTGCCTGTCAATTCTGAAAATGTAATTACCGGTAAATCAAATGTCCCAGACCTTCCCCTTACCAGTTTACATGATAGAAGTACTGCCACCCATAGTGAAAGATAGCCCAGGAAAGTTAAGTAAAAATGTTTATTATGTACCTTGTAATGTACATAATAAGGTACATAATGTACCTTTGGCCACCTCTCTGCCAAAGATGTACACCATGTATTTACCTGGCATAAGTCTCAAGATCCTCAGGTGGTTATGATGGCCAGGAGTGGGGGATCAGATCCCAGATAGATAGGGTAGATGATCCCTTCTCATTGTGATATCAGAATCAGTTCGCAAAAGTTTCCTTTCATGGCTTTGCTAATCCTAGACAGATACTAGTAAATACTAGTCAAATCCTATCCAACTTTCTAGCACAGATGCAGCTGTGGTAAGAGGATGTGCACTGCAAGCCATGGTAGGGAGGCAGCCACACATTTGTTCCCTTATCTCAGGGCTGCATTATCTGGAAAATCAGATAGGATTGGGTCCTTCATGTGTTGGACAGCCCTTCTGGTTAGACATTTTCAATTCAAAACAGAAGGGGTGAAAAGGGGTGCAATGTCTTTTTGTCTCTATACTTAATCCTGACTCATCAACAACCAGCCCCAACTCCTGGATCACAGTTAAATTTGGACCACATTACATTTGGGAAGCCTTTTACTTCTTTGCTGTGACGTGATTTTTAGAGATTTAACTCCTACAGGGATGCATGTTTTTGTCCCTATTCTTAACATTGATGACTGACTGATGGATACCCAGTGCCAACTCCTGGACCTAGACGCCTGAATTTTGGGGAGCATATTCCTTCTTTGCTTTAAGTAACCACTAAGTACTGATTTGGTGCCAGTGGTGTCCAGTGATTGGTGGTGTCTGCTGTCCGCTGTTACCGACTGTTCAGACTGTTGCCTGATGGTGCCTGGTGGTCCCTGCTTCCCACTGCCGCCTGGCTCTTACAGAAGCCATTGAGGGATCTTGCCCAGACATACAAAAATAGTGTGAGACAATAGTGAATGGACGTTCAAGTGCAGTGTGCATTGTGACATGTCACTGGCATTATGCACTCGGTGTCTCTGGGCACAGTCCTAACCAGTCTTCCAGCTGGAGGGTGAGGACACTGCAACTCTGAGGGAAAGGAACAAGCATGACACTTACAGCCCAATCTGATCTCCTGCCAGCTGTGCAGATGATCCTGGGCCAAAAAAGGTGTTTCCTGCATTCAGCAGGGATAATGGAAGTATTACAATTTTCATCTAATTTCCCACCCAGCCGAATGGTTTTCTTTGAGTCTGTCCTGATATGTGCCACTAGTATTGATGAAATGTGTCCAAGGAGAGGACATGGCTGCTTCTTGAAGCAGCACACTCAGAATGGCAGACCAACGCCTGGCATGTCAGTCCTTGAAAAGATTGGTCCGCCAAACAGAAGAAGTCAAGCTCCAGAACATTTCCCAAAGTAAGGATTGCAGCCTTACTTTCTCTGCCATTTCTAGGTCTCCTTTGCCAACCTAACCATCCAGAGGGTCAACCACTTCTCTGGCAGATTTCTTGCTTCTACCATATTTGAAGAAGCTTTGATTATTCAACCTCTCCTACCCCCTTTGCTGGCTGGCCACATTCACAAAGACTGTGACACAAAGTGATGCTCTACAAGCAATGCTATGGCTCTGCTGGGCTAGTGCACTGACATGTGTTGGTCCAACCTGCTCCTGAGTAGTTTGAAAATACTTTGTGGCATGTTTGAACTCCCAGGAGCAGGAACAAGGAGGTGGCTGAGGACTTAGTAGGATTGCACTGTGTATCTGGAATTGGAAAAGAGTCACAGGACTTGGCTCCCAAACTCTGTTAACCACAGAAAAGTAGCCACACAGAAGTGTACGTTTGGAGGTGTTTAATCCACATAGGGATCAAATCACTTTATCAGCAAATACATGTTCAAACCTCTTAAAATATATCAAAGTCTATTATATATATTAAAATCAAAGACAAAATTGTAAACAAATATATCACAGTTTGTTTTGATATATTAGAATAAAAGACAAAAATTGTAAACAAATTCTTTTAACATATAAATTTTATGTAAAATCCCTCAAGAAGAGAAATTAAAACATCAAAGAAATTTTAGACATACAATAAGTTGTTTCAATAGGATGCTGCTGGTCTTCATTGGTACGTAGTCATGACCGAGAGACAGTATAAGGTCTATGCAGAAATCTTGCATTTTTCAGTATCTTTACGTGTAAAATGGTATTGTATGTAAATGTCACTGTTGCTGCGTTCCTATCCATCTTTATCTAAGACCCACTGAGCACAATGGAATTCCCTTCTCAGTCAACGTATATTGCTCTGATGTGGAATATTTTGTCCATAGCCATCTTATCACCAAAGCTGCTGATGTAGTTCCAATGAAGTAAGTCTGCCTTTGAGTGCCAGGATCTGTTGTCACAACTGCAAATGAGACACAGAGAACATATTTACCAAAACTCCTTGTAGTATTAAAAATAACAATCACTGCTTCAAGATGACCAAAAAATCAGGCCTCCGTCAGTCTTGAAAGACGATGGTATCGTGCTCAGCGCTGCATACGCTGCATGCGAAGCACGAAAGCCTGGGTTGGATTGTTATGGAGGATAGGCTGTTACCCAAGCAGCAAATCCCCCTCTCCACGCCACTGAATTATTCCAATGGAAAGGCAGAGCCGATACGATTGGATGCAGCTGGCATCGCATAGCTGGGCTAAGGACAGGAGCTCACCCTGTCTTGTGGGGCCAAACTGGGATTCGAACCCTGGCCTGCTGGTTAACAGGCACAGTGTCTTAGCCACTTGCGCAAGACAATTGCCTTCTGCAATCCCCTTTTGCATTACAAGGGGGAAACTAAGTTCTTTCTTTCCAAAGATGGGCAAGCCCACTACAAGGTCCTAGAGCCTGCTTCTCTCCTCCCCTCTGTCATCAGTTTGAGGTAAGTTAGAGAATATTCTATTCTGTATCATGCAAATCAATTATTACTAAGCAATTGATATTGGGGGTGAACAGTTTGATAGTGGGGTGAACAGAAATGATTCTCTTTGGAGAGAAGAGAAAAGCCTGGATGGGTTTCTGCTTTCAGTTATATTTATAAACTTGCGAAAACGGGGTGATTTGGTCTTACCTGTGTAAGCCCCCTTCTCGGTGGTATATCCATGGTGGGGTCAGTCCTCTAGTTTGGGTTGCTCCTCCCCTTCAGGTAGGCGTAGGTCAGCTGAAAGACTTCCTGTGTGGAGGGGTGCCCAGAGATCCCCAGAATGTCCAAGCTTCCAGACGGTCCCTCCAGGGAATGAGATACTCTGCTTCATCATCCTCGCTGAGTCTGTATAGACACTCAGGGACTCAAAGGTACCATTTAGACCCAATCAGCGCATGCATGAGAAGGACTCAGAAAGAAACGGAGTGGGAGGAGAGGGGAAGGGAGGACAAGGGACTCCTGAGTCTGACACTAAATGCGTGATCCCTGCCTCGTGCAGTGAGGGTTCAGGCTCCCTCACCCTGTGTGCTACTAGGGTGCGGAGGACTGGACTGGAGTAATCACCCTTACTCAGCCTCGCCCGTTCAACCTCCAGGCATGCAAATGGAGGGACTGAAGCTGTGGGTGGCGGATGGGCCCCTGTGTGATCAGGTCTGGGCGAAGGGGGAGGGGAAGGGGTGGGAGAATGGAAAGCTCCTTCAGGTCTGAGAACCAAGGTCTCCTGGGCCAGTGAGGGGCTATCAGGAGCATGGACGCCCCTTCTGCTGTTATCTTGGTGATGACTCTGGACAGCAACTTGATTGGTGGAAAGGCGTAAAGGATCCCCTGAGGCCAAGGGCAGTGAAGGGCGTTTATTCCTTCTGCTAGAGGGTCTCTTGCTCTTGTGAAGTAGCGAGGGAGCTGATGGTTGTCCCTGCTGGTGAACAGATCGACTGTCAGCGGACCGTGGGACTTGTACAGGTGCTGGAACACACTGGGCTGAAGACGCCACTCGGACTGATCTAGCTCCTTCCGGCTCAGCCAGTCGGCAAGCGCGTTTTCGACACCGGGAACGTGCTCCACCCTGATTGACATCAGGTTCAGCTCCACCCACTGGAAAAGGTGTCTGGCTTCCCTGTTTAACAACTTCGACCTGGTCCCTCCCTGCCTGTTGATGTAGGCCTTTGTGGCTATGTTGTCTGTGTACACCAGGACGTGCCGAGAGTGGAGGTGGGTCCGAAAGGCCTGAAGGGCCAGGAAGATGGTCCTCAGCTCCAGGAAGTTGATGCTCTTCTGAGCCTCTGACTGAGACCAGCACCCCTGGATGATCTGGCCAGCTAGGTGTGCCCCCCAACCCAACAGGCTCGCATCGGTGAAGATTGTCGTCTGGTGTGGGAGTAAGATGGGGGAACCCTGGGATAATCGGAGGGGATGGGACCACCAGGCAAGGTCCCTTCTGGTCATGCGGTCTAGCTGAATGGATTTGTGCCTCTGGGCTGCTATGAGGTTCGGGAATGGTAGCAGAAGGTGCTGCAGAGAGCGAGACCTGAATCTCGACCACGGAATGATGTCTTGACACGAGGTGAATATCCCCAGCAGCTTGGCTAGCTGTAGGATATCCTGTGTGGGTGACTGGAGGACACTCTGGAGAAGCTGTGAGATTTTGGCCTGCCTCTTCTCTGACAGGAAGACTTGGTGCACATGAGTGTCTATCACTGCCCCCAGGTGTTCCAGTCTCTGGCTTGGGAGAAGATGACTTTTTTTCAGAGGAGAGGTGAGAAGGAACACAGAATCTCAGGTGAGTGGAGGAGGGGGGCTGCTTAGCTGAGTGCTTAATTGCTGCTAGGTGTTCATTGGCTGGTTGCCTGGCGGGAGGAGCTTTCAAGGGCTTTATTAGGGCCTGAGGCGCGATCCTGTGGACCGGAGCCTGTGAGCAAGGAGAACTTGTGAAGTTGACAGGAGATGGAAGGGAAGGGCGCAGTTGTCGTGACATGCACCACGTGTGCCATGTTTGTCTTCTTGCCCCAGGATCCTGGGGATTATCGACGCTGCAAGTGCAAACTGGTTGCACTGTTGGAGGAGAAGGTGGCAGCACTGGAGGGTGAAGTTTCCACCCTTCGTCAAATTAAGGCATCTGAGGAGTTCCTTGGTGCAACACACACGGAACTTCTCCAGAGGGATGACACCAGTGGGGACCCCAGCAATGATGTCTCTTCATGGAGACATGTGACAGTCAGGAGAAAAAGGGGCAGGAGTAGTCGAGAACCACTGGAGCTATGCAACCGTTTCCAGAGTCTCTCAGATTCCACCATGCTGGCAGAAGTTCCTCTTGCTAGCACACCTACACCACATCCTGGCATTGCCCATACTGGCATGCCTACAGATCCTCCTCATAGACAGCAGCCACAACCAGTTAGTGTGGGGGAAGCTAGACACAGAAGGAGAACACGGAGGAGGGTGGTGGTGATTGGAGATTCTCTCCTGAGGGGCATGGAAGCTGTATGCCGACCAGACCCGTTTTCCCGTGAGGTGTGCTGCCTCCCTGGTGCTAGGATGCGGGATATCACGGAGAGGCTACCGAGGATGATCACACCTGCTGATCGTCACCCGTTCTTACTCATCCACGTAGGAACAAACTATACTGCTTGGGAAACTTTCCAAAAGATAGTTGGGGATTATGAAGCTCTGGGGAGGAAGATTAAGGACCTGGGGGATGCCCAGGTGGTATTCTCATCCATCCTCCCAGTATGAGGACCATTAAAAAGGTTTGCTGTTTATTTGACCTTTAATAGTTTCAGCTTTGTGTTCTATGATTCTATAATTGGCAAAGGTCCTCAGAGAGATAGCAAGATTTTTCAGGTCAATAGCTGGCTTCGAAAATGGTGTCATCAGGAAGGATTTGGATTCTGGGATCACAGGATGAACTTCCTTGAGGAAGGACTCCTAGCAAAGGATGGACTACATCTTACGGGTTGGGGGAAGAGTGTCTTCAGACGGGAGATGTCCAACCTTATCAGGAGGGCTTTAAACTAAATAAGAAGGGGGTGGGTTACGTCCAAAGGGAACCTAGGAATGAGGAAAATGCTCTGGATGGAAATTGCCAGGGCACAGCTGTAACTCAAAAATCTTTAGAGGGGCCTGGCCTTACAAAAAAGGAGGGAAATGCATTGAGTTGCAACCTCCAGGGCTTAAGTTGCATTTACACAAATGCACAGAGCCTGGGAAATAAACCAGATGAGCTGGAGCTTTTAGCAAGTGAAGGGAAATTTGATTTGATAGGAATAACTGAAACTTGGTGGGACGATTCCCATGACTGGAACACCCAATTGGAATGCTATCAGCTGTTCCGGAGGAACAGAAGTGGCAAAAGGGGAGGTGGAGTAGCATTATATGTCAAGAACATATATACTTGCTCTGAAATCCAGGAGAGTGGTCCGGATATCCCTGTGGAGTGTGTTTGGGTAAAAGTAAGGGGGGAAAATAAGAAACGAAACATTGTGGTGGGCATCTACTATAGACCGCCAGGCCAAGGAGAAGGAGTAGACAATGTCTTCTTGGAGCAACTGGCAGGCATTGCAAGGAAATATGAGGTAGTAGTAATGGGGGACTTTAACTATCCAGACATTTGCTGGGAGACAAACTCAGCCAAACATGGAAGCTCCAGTAGATTCCTGATGGGCCTGGAAGATAACTTCATGGTCCAGAAAGTGGAGGAAACGACAAGGGGAGGGGCCATCCTTGACCTGATCTTAACAAATCGTGAAGAACTGGTTGATCAGGTCAACATAGTGGGAACTTTAGGGGAAAGCGATCATGAGCTGCTGGAATTTAGAATAATGTGGGAAATAAAAAGAGTGCAGAGTGAAACTTATACATTGGATTTCAGGAAAGCTGATTTCAACAGGCTTAGAGGAGTCATAGGTGGGATCCCATGGGTTGATGATCTAGTGGGGAAAGGGGCCCAAGATGGGTGGGAGCTTCTTAAGAGGCAGCTTCTATAAGCACAGTCAGAAACAATTCCAATAAAAAAGAAAGGGGGGGGGGAAATGCTGAAAAAACTAGGTTGGCTCCACAGGCAACTTGGGGATCAGCTGAAGTTAAAGAAAGAGAAGTACAGGGAGTGGAAGACTGGAAAGATCACCAGAGAGGAGTACAGGCAGGTAGCCCGGTCCTGTAGGGAGGGGGTCAGGGATGCTAAAGCTCAGTATGAGCTGAGGCTGGCCAGGGGAGTCAAAGATAACAAAAAGAGCTTCTTTAGATATGCCCAAAGGAACAGGAGGAGAGACGAGGGGCTGGGGCTGCTCTTGGACAAGGATGGACAACAGGTGTCTGGAAACCAGCAGAAGGCGGAGATGCACAACTCCTACTTTGCATCCGTCTATTCACAGAAGGAGGGCTGTTCTAATGGGGGTGTGGGATCGTTGACTGATTTGGGGATGTGTTTACATCCCCTAAGAGGTAATGAAAACATGGATGGTGCAGAAGAGCAGATTAAGATTGACAGAGAACTGGTTCAAAACCACTTAACTGGCCTAAATGAATTCAAGTCATTTGGACCGGATGAGCTGCATCCTCGAGTTCTGAAGGAACTGGCAGATGTCCTTGCAGAGCCTCTGTCGATCATCTTTGAGAAATCCTTGAGGAGTGGAGAAGTGCCACTGGACTGGAAGAGGGCAAATGTAGTCCCAATCTTTAAGAAGGGAAAAAAGAAGACCCGGGAAATTATAGACCAGTCAGTTTGACTTCAATCCCGGGCAAGATATTAGAGCAAATCATAAAACACTCAATTTGTGCACATCTAGACAAGTACTCAGTGATCAAAACAACCCAGCATGGATTTACCAAGAATAAATCTTGCCAGACAAATCTGATCACCTTTTTTGATCGGGTTACGAGCTTACTGGACAGTGGCAATGCTGTGGATGTCATTTATCTTGACTTCAGCAAAGCTTTTGACAAAGTCCAACACGACATTTTAATTAGGAAGTTGGAAAAATATGGGCTAGACAGGGCAATTGTTAGGTGGATCCGCAACTGGCTCGATGGCCGCACTCAAAGGGTTTTAGTAAATGGTTCTGTGTCAACTTGGAGGTCAGTTTCTAGTGGGGTCCCCCAAGGCTCTGTCTTGGGACCGGTTCTCTTTAACATTTTCATCAATGACTTGGAAGAAGGGATACGGGGGAGCCTGATCAAATTTGCAGATGACACCAAACTGGGAGGAGTAGCAAACACATCAGAAGATAGGAGAAACCTCCAGGAGGATCTGGATAAACTGGAATCCTGGGCTGTAACAAACAGAATGAATTTCAACAGGGAGAAGTGCAAGGTTCTGCACTTAGGCAATAAAAACCAAAAACATAGGTATAAAATGGGGGATACTTGGCTTGGCAGCTCAACATGTGAGCGGGATCTTGGAGTCGCCGTGGATCACAAGCTGAACATGAGTCAGCAGTGTGATGTGTCTGCAAAGAAGGCAAATGCCATTTTAGGTTGCATTAAGAGGACTGTAGCTTCCAAGTCACGAGAAGTTCTAGTTCCTCTTTATTCAGCATTGGTCAGACCTCACCTTGAGTACTGTGTTCAGTTCTGGGCACCTCACTTGAAGAAAGATGCAGCCAAACTGGAGCAAGTCCAGAGGAGAGCGACCAGAATGATCAGTGGGATGGAAGGGAAGCCCTATGAGGAAAGGTTGGGGGAACTTGGGATGTTCAGTCTGGAGAAGAGGAGGCTGAGGGGAGACATGATTGCCCTCTTCAGATACCTGAAGGGCTGTCATAGGGAGGAAGGGGCCAATTTGTTCATAGCTGCTTCTGAAAGCAGAACTAGAACCAATGGGTACAAACTGCAAGAAAGGAGATTCCGGCTGGAAATCCGGAGAAAATTCCTGACGGTGAGGGCGGTTCGGCAATGGAACAGATTGCCAAGGGAGGTGGTGGAATCTCCCTCACCGGGGATCTTCAAGCAGAGGCTCGATGAGCACCTGTTGGAGATGCTCTAGGGGGAATTCCTGCTGCAGGCAGGGGGTTGGACTAGATGACCTACTAGGTCCCTTCCAACTCTATGATTCTATGATTCTATATTTCTATGATTCTATGACCCAGTTGTTGGCAAACCCATGGTGCTGAAGGACCCGGATGGTCTCCTGGAGGTGATCCTGAGCAAGGCTGAGGGATGGGGCTCTTGGGAGCAGATCGTCCAGATAAGGGTACACCGCAATGCCCTGCGTGCGGAGGTGGGCCACCAGAACCACTAAGACCTTGGTGAAAGCTCTGGGTGCGGAGGAAAGCCCGAATGGGAGTGCCCGGAACTGGTAATGGTTGTCCTGGTATCAGAAGCGGAGGAAACGCCTGTGTTCCGGTATTATGGAGAGATGAAGATAAGCATCCTGTAAATCCAGTGAGGCTAGGAAATTTTGTGGTCTGATGGAATGGAGAATGGACTTGAGGGTTTCCATTTTGAATTTGTGTCGCTTCAGCCACTGGTTGAGCCACTTGAGGTCTAGAATGGCTCTGGTAGATCCGTTCTTTTTTGGTACTGTAAAAAGATGCGAGTACACTCCGGAACCCCTCTGCTCCACTGGGACAGGCTCTATCGCTCCTAACTGGAGCAGGTGATCGATGGCTTGAAGTGTGGCCAGGTGTTTTTCTAGACTTGGGGGGCGGCGCACACGTATGAACCTGTCCCTGGGGAGCTGGCGGAATTCTAGAGTGTACCCCCGAGATACAGTGTCTAGAACCCATTTGTCTGTGGTGATGTGCTGCCAGCAGTCGGCAAAAAATAAAAGCCGGCCGCCCACTTTGAGTGGGAAGGAGTCATTGCCGCTTGGATCCCTTGGGGGGAAAACGTGAACCGGACTGGGTCCTGGGCTTGTTGTACTGTCCTTTGGAGGCCCAGCTGGGAGGTTGGGGTCTAGAAGTGGAAGTGGAGGCCACAGGTCCCTGGCTCTGGAACTTGGAGCTCCGAAAGGAATGGGGCTGGTGTCGGGGCCGAGGCTTGGAGGGCTGGCGGTCCCTGGCAGGAAGGGCTTTCCTCTTGCCTTTTGCCTCAACTAGGTGGGGGCTCAATGACTCACCAAAGAGTTTACCTCCAGAAAAGGGCAGCCCCAAGACGACGGAATAAGCCAAAGAATCAATGTCCCAGTTGCAAAGCCAGGTTGCCCTGCGCACTGCAATGTCTGCTGCCATGGCTCTTGAAGCATACTGGATACTGTCTGTGGATGCGTCAGCAGCGAAGGCGGCCATGGCTGCCATGTGGCCCAGCTCCTCTGTGGCTTCCTGAGGGAGCTGGTACATATCTGAGAATCGCCTGACCAAAATCATGAGAGCTCTGAATGTGAGGGAGGAGGCGACAGATGCGTGAAGAGCATCAGAGGACGCCTGGAAAGCTCTCTTTGCGAAGATCTCGATCCTGCGGTCCTTGGGGTCCTTGGGAAGGCCATCACTATCAGCTGGCAGGGCTGAGGGGGCACCCAAGGCGGCTACTGGAGCATCCACCAGGGGGGTCCTGAAGCGGTCCATGAGTTCTGGGACCAGGGCATAGCACTTTGAGGAGGGCCTGCTGGAGTCTTTATGTTTGGCCGGGGAAGCCCACTCCTTGTCGATGAGGCGTTGGAAATAAGGGTGCATGGGGAAAACCTGAACCACTTGTTCCTCAGAAGGAAAGGCTGCTGCTCCCCAGGAAGGCTTATCCACGGAGGGGGGAGGGGGATCAGACCCCCTTTGGTATTCTAAGATGTGGAGGGTGTCTGCAAAGACTTGCTGGAACTGGTCAGGCAGCAGTAACCTGGGACCTTGGGGAAACTGGTCACCCTCCTCCCTAGGTGCATCAACTTCCTCTCCTTGGGAGTCACTGTCCTCCACCTCCCCCTCTTCTTCAGAAACCTCTTGCTCCCCCTGGTGCTGGCAGGTGCAGGGGGCAGCACGCCTAGCCTTCTTGGCTGGAGGAGGTCCTGATGGCACTGGAGACTCAGGGGTTGGGGCCAGGGGAACAGCAACAGAGGGGGGGAGAGGAGGGGGGCAGGCAGGCTGTGTGGGGAACTGGATGGCTGCCACTGTCTTATGGATGGTGTCCAGGGCAGCAGATAGGCCTGCAGAAATGGAAGCCTTAATCCTTCCCAGCATAGCGTTGGTAAAAGTCAGACCCCTCTGAGGTTGTTGGCACTGAGGCAGAGGCAGCAAGTCTGGACCCCTCTGGAGCAGACATGGTGGCAGGAGGCAGGCAGAATCACCAGGGCAGAGGCCAGGGATTAATCAGCAGCAGCAGGCAGGGGGCAAGGGGCCCTGATGCTCTCCACCCCCTTCCTCAGCAGGAATAAGAAGCTGTACCTGGGCAGGCTGCGCAGGGTCAGAGACTGAGGATCCTGATGGAGAGCAGCTGGCTGGGGAGCCAATCCGCAGCAGCACTCACTCCGTTGCCCGGCTCTGGGCTTTTGAGTCCACAGGAGTGGGGCTGGGGCTTCCAGGAGAGGCAGAGAGAGAGAAGCCCAACACCGGTAGCTCCACGTGGTTGCTGGGAATCCCAAACAATGGCCTCTGGCCAAAAAGGGAAGTGGGTGGGGCTAAGCGCCCCTGGAGGAATCCTTAAAGGATCAGATCCGGGGAGGAAGCCTCAGCCAAGGAGGGAGCACGTTCTGCCTAGCTGAGCTGGCTGGGCTGCCCCTCACCACACCACCGCCCTGGAGGAGGGATCGGGGTGATTGCTGGTGCCGCTGGAAGCTGCCAGCGGGCCACCCACCCTCCTGGGCACTTGTCAGGCGGCCCCTCGTTGCGGGGGACTGGCAGCAATCTCACCCCTGTCTTCAGGTGGGGGGAGAAAAGAGGGGGGCTGGAGCTCCAAGCCTCTGCAGTGGTGGCTCACTCTCCCCCCCATTAGATGGGATTCCCCCCCCCAGTCTCCCAGGGATAGGGAGAAAAAAGGAGGGGAAAAGACCCTCTGAAGTGTGCCCCTGAAGGACACGGGTCAGCAGAGCTGACCCACTTTCAGCCGGTTTCGCCGAAGGCGAAGGTCAGTCTGGGGATCTCTGGGCGCCCCTCCCCACAGGAAGTCTTTCAGCTAAACTTTGCCTACCTGAAGGGGAGGAGCAACCCAAACTAGAGGACTAACCCCACCATGGATGTACCACCGGAGAAGTGTACCTGCGTTGCCGGAGTAAAATTCCCCTGTACGCCATCCCACCACTGTACATCAATCCCCCACACACATCAACCCCCATGCGCATCCACCCCCATGTGCATCAACCCCCCATACACATCAACCCCTCATGCTCAATAAACCCCCATGCGCAACAACCCCCATGTGCAACATTCTCCATGTTCATCAACCCCTTATGCTCAACAACCCCCCATGCGCAACAACCCCCATGGACAACATTACCCATGTTCAACCCCCATGCAAAACATTCCCCATGCGCAACATCCCCCATGTGCATCATCCCCCCATGCACATCATCCCCCATGCACAAAAGCGCCCATGTGCAACATTGCCCATGCACAACATCCCCCATGCGTAATATCCCCCATGAGCAACATCACCATTGCTCAAGTTCACCTGTTTCACCTTCTCCCTCTTTTACAGGTGCATCCTTGTCATTGCATGCTCGAATCCTTATCATCGGCTATTCTATCCTCTTCTGGGCCCAGAAGTGGGCAGAACGCAGTGGTCCCGGCTCTCAGCTGGGCTTAGGATTTTGGACTGTTGTTTTTTGGTTGGATAAGGGGGGTGCTATGAATGCAATTTCTCCCACTTTTTATTCAATTTATTCAGGCTCATCCTCCTCCTCATATTATACTGGTTCACTGGTTCTCCTGGGGGAGATTAAGCTGGCTCAGAGGACATCTATTTCCGTCAGGGTTCAGATCAGGCAGGAATTCTCCCTTATTCAACAGTGGTGTCCAGGTATTCATATTGTTTGGTCATCTCTTTTGAGAGGGGCCAAAAGTATATGAAAAATAGATGGCGCCAGTGGTGGGCTCCAACAGGTTCGCACCTATTCTATAGAACTGGTTGTTAACAAGAGAAAGGACATATAAAGTTTAAAAATAGCCATTTAAAAGTGGCTGCCAGATGGGCATAGAACCGGTTGTTAATTTCTTTGAATCCCATCACTGGATGGGGTGTGTCAAAAGGGTTGGCGCTTACGTGTCCCAGTTTGTTTTCAGTAGTGGAGGCAGATTTGTTAGGCATCCCCAGGTACTCTGCAGCCCATTAGTTTTCCCGGATGGGGTGCATCTTTCTCCTCAAACCCTAGCAATTTTTGTAGCAGAGTTGGTCCGGGGCTGTTTTCCTGCCTCAAATGGGGTGGTGGAGCTAAGCTCTAGGCTAGCTCCCCATGTGGAAGGTGTTGTGCGGGGTTAAGCAGGACAGATCCAGTGTTCAGCCTAAAGTTGCAAGGGTCAGGCTTTGCCAGAGCGGACCTATTGATGCCTACCCGGATCTATGTGCTAGCTGGCTAGTCTTTGGCCTGGAAATGAGGTGAAGCCAGCTGTGCAACTGGCTGGCCAAAGAAATGTGGCCAGAGCAGTAATGAACGTTTAGTTCTCATTGAATTATTGACACACTGTTTTCATTAAGGAGAGCAAAGGAAGGGAAATCACATGACTTTCTTCTTTATTTTAGTATTCTCATGAGAATTTGTTCTCATAAAAACTTTCTCCCGGGTTACAGACAGGGGGGATGACTTTGGCTGCAATCCTAAAGACACTTTCTTGGGAGTAGGACCCATTGGAGAAAATGGGGCTTATGTCTGAGTAGACATGGTTAGGACTGTGCTCTTTCACAATCACTAATGGAGGCCAGGGTGTCACCCCCATGCCGTGGGTGTGGCAACAACCTGGGTAGTGGCTGTGGTTATCTGCCATTGCTCTGCCTCCATTTGTTTTTGGCCACACATTTTAATAGAATAAATAGATTTCAAAGTGGTTTGTTCCATTACATTCTGCTGTAAATTACGCATTCAGTGGTATGTAATATGTAACTCTAGTGCCAGGGTAAGGACCACTCTGGCTGCAAACCATTCAAAACATCTAACTACAGATATAACATCTTATTTGCATCTTTGTGAAAGCAGTGGTTGTGCTTTCCTTTTCTGGTTATTTGGCTACAACGTTTGATAAAATACAAGTATTTCAATTTTTTGTTTCAATGTATTCTGCATTAAATTGCCCATCAAAAACATGATGGCATTACTGGTTGGAATTTCTGAAAACTGCTTCTTAGTGGATCCCTCCATCAAAGAAGGAACACCGTCCTCAAATTTCACTCTTCTAAGCCCAACGGTTTTGGCTGGACGTTGATAAGTGAGTAAGTGAGTGAGTGAGTGAGTCGGTGAGTGAGTGAGTCAAAAAGTCAATCAATCAATCAATCAATCAATCAATCAATCAATCAATCAGTGACTTTTCAGTTGATAGATAATAAACAAATGAATATTCAATACAGCAGCATTTGGAGAAAAGGCCACTTTAATGATGGTAGCAGGGACACAAATACATGCAGAAATGCCTTCTGACAGGTACCACCTGACAAATTAAAGCGACCAGTTTTAAACCCACATTCCATAAGAGGCCCAAACCCTTTCACAGTCTGGGGTAGGCGAAAAAACTGCCCCCCAAAAGCCAATCATGGTGAGCAGCAAAAAATTCCTACCCGGCCCCAAACGGCGACCAGTAATCTCAGACTGCTTCCAGGGCGGGCAGGCAGGTGTTACTAAATGTACATATACAAAGAAGGTGCTGGCTGACCACTGGCTGCTTCAGTCCCCTTTCCTTTCCTTCCCTTCCCTCCCCTCCTTCATATCCATTTATTTCCTTTGCATTGAGCTTAGCTTATTCCCACTATGTCAACAAGCTCCAATTCCCTCCTTCACTTTTCTTTTATTCCTCCATTTCTTTGTTCCTTTTCAGGCTCAATTCGGCAAAAATTTTCCTGTTCCTTATTCATTTTTTGACTTCTTACACAGCTCTCTCTCTCTCTCTCTCTCTCATCCAATGATTTTTCCTATATTCTTATAAGGGTCCATTTGTCCAAACTTAGGTCTCTTTTATTCTTAGTTTTCTTCTTAAATTTTGGGGCTCTGTTTGGCCGCCACTTAACTCTCCCATATTCCTTTTATTTATTTCCTATTGGGCAATCTGTTACCCTTTCTTTTCTTTTTTTGTACTTTTCCTGGCCCAGATTGGCCATCTCAGTTCTCTTTTCCTTCTTACATTTCCAAACTGAACTGGGGCAAACTTTGCTATATTCTATTTCTTCGGTCATTATTAAGGTAGTTGGGTCAACACTGGGTATTCTCCCTGCCAGGATAAAAGTGATATTCTGTGGAATTAGATTTATTTGTAAGTATGTGTAAAGATATGAAGAACCTAAAGTAAAGTCAAATGAGTCAGCAAAATTGAAGTGAAACTAGGGGAAAGGTAAAGCTTGTAAAAGGGATTATCTCAGAAGAGAATAAGTTGACGTACATATGACATCAATGGTAGTAATCCTATTAACAAATTAAAGGTGTATGGACTAATATGTAGAGATGACATTGTGTATATAAAGAAGCATGTCTCAGTACTAATTTGTGGGTTTATGAGAGAGGAGAAAGAAGTGCTGACGGACTGTAATTTGGTAAATATATCTGGACTGAACTGACTATTCTTTCTTGCATCCTAGACTTAATGTTGATGACCTGGACTGTATATGACTCTGATTAACTGCCTGATCCTATAAATACAGTTTTGCTAGATCCTAATCTATTTGGTTGTCTGTGGTATTTTACTGATACTATTGTTGGGGACTTGATCAGTGATATATATAGACCTTAGAATATCTTGTGCCTGGGGAAACCTAGAAAATACTGGCAATAAAACGGTTATGGGCCCAGAGCGCTAATCTAGGACGCTTCCCGGGTTACAGCTCTTGGTCAAATTAAACACTGATATCAAGCCTTAACGGATACTACAGTATTGCCCAGCAATCATAGTTAGGTATGCACTGTTACACAGAGGACAGGTTTGAGTCAAGGCAAGGCATAATGGCGTCTAGCTTGAATATGCCAGGATTTGTGATTCCACGTTTGGGAGCAGATAATTACCAAGTTTGGGCGCAACGAGTATCCATGTTACTTCGTCGCGAAGGCGTATGGTCATGTGTCGAGAACCCACCGGAGGATATGACAGATGAACAAAATGAAAAAGCTCTTGCAACAATAGTACTCACGCTGGAGGATCGGGAGCTTATTCACGTAAGAGGAATTACAAATGCTAAAAGATGTTGGGAGGCGTTGCAAGGGACGGTGCGGGACAGTGTTGGCAGCCAAATACGTCTGACGAGAAAATTGTTCAGAGCCAGGCTGGAACCAGGTGGAGATTTGCTGGAACATCTGGAGAAAGTAAAAACTATGTTGCTAGACTTGAGTGCTAAAGATGTTATATTTGAGGAAGAGCAGGAAGTTTTCGTACTGCTGTCTTCTTTGGACGCTTCCTATGATGTGTTTGTTTCTCATCTGGAAGTGCTGCCAAGGGCAGAGTTGACAATGCAAACTGTAACAAGTAGATTGCTTGAGGAATATCATAAAAGAAAAGACATTCAGACTCTGAGAGGGTCCAGTTCCATGATTTTGCAATAACCAGAAGTGGAGGAGAAAGCTTACACAGCAAGACGTTGCTGGTCATGTGGTTCACCTTCACACCTGATGCGAGATTGCAGAAAGAAAAGAGGAAAGAAGCCTGCTGGACATCAAAAGGGACATTATTCTCATTTAATTATGTCTGAGAATCAAGCCGATAACGTAAGCACAGAATGGATCTTAGACTCAGGACCAACAATTAACAATTAACAATTAACAATTAACATTTGCAATGAGAGAAAGCTATTTTCAGATATGAAAGTTATGAAAAATAACCATGTGAATTTAGCAAATGGTGTTAATGCTAAAATTAAAGGGCAAGGATTGGTTTATGTACCACAATATAACAGAAAAATGAAAATGTTTTTTGTACCTGATTTAAAGCATAAGCTACTATCAGTGAGCAAATTAACTAAACTTAACTATGAGGTAACCTTCAAAGATAAGAAATGCTTAATTAAAGGTGAAAATGGATAGGTTCTGAGCGTTGAACTAAGACAGAATTTATATGTGTTGACTGGAGGAGGAAAAGAGATAACTGCAAATGTATTTAGCAATAAAAAGCCTCATGATGAATGTTTTCATATTTGGCATAAAAGATTAGGCCACGCAAATTTCAAGGCCGTTCAGAAAACAATACAAAATGCTGTACCAGTAACAGTTCAGAAATGCTCTAAATATGTTGAGTGCAAACCTTGCATAGTTGGGAAAAGCAAGCAATGTCATATTAACAAAACAGCCAAAGTTGAAACTAGCAAGATGCTGGAGCTAGTAGCAATTGATTTAGTCACCATGCCAAAAAGAAGTTTTGGGGGAGCCAAGTATATTATGACTATTCAAGACCAATTCTCCAGATTTACGTTCTGCTATCTATTGAAAGAGAAGACGCAGACAGCTGCAGAGTTTGAATCATGGTTGAAATTTGTAGAAAGAAAAACAGGAGAAAAAGTCAAGACTGCGCAGTCTGACAATGGGATGGAATTTAAAGGAGAACCTTTTCAGAGAGTAATAAGAAAATATGGTTTAAAACATAGATTCTCTGCTCCTTATTGTCCAACCCAAAATGCATACATTGAGAGAAGGCAACAAACATTGCAAAATATGATTCAAACACTGTTAGCAGACGGTAATTTATCACCCCCTTATTGGGGGGAGTGTGCTTTATATTCATGTTTTACTATGAATTCCCTGTATCATACAAATCTTGGTTGTTCACCTGATGAGAAATGGTGTGGAAGAAAACCAGTAATTAAAAACTTTCATAGTTTTGGTGCTCCAAGTTATGTTGCTTCACCAATACAAACTAGAAGAAAGGGTGAAGCTAAAGCAAGGAAAATGTACTTTCTTGCTTACCAGGACAATAGAAAGGCTGTGAGGTTTGGTGATGAATATGGGAGAGTTATTGGGAGTGCTAGTGCTAAGACTGATGATGGATATGGATTAGCAGATGTTGATGAGCTAACTATTTTGTCTGAGGCTAGTCAAGCTGAAAAACCAGAGGAACATAAGCAAACTCCTAGCAAAGGGAAGAAAGATGTAGTAACTCCTGAGAAACAACAGAATTTATTGAAAGAGGAGGAGGAGGCTTCCACTAGTGAAAGTAGCAGCAGTAATATGACTCCTGTAATACCTAGGAGAACTGGCAGGATAATGAAACCACCTGAGAGATATTCTCCAAGTGTGAATTATGTGAATGAGTGTGGTGAGCCAGAAAGCTATGAAGATTTGGAGCAACTGAGTGCAACAGAAAAGGAACAGTGGTTGATAGCCATAGATAAAGAACTGAAGTCTTTGCAGGAAATGAGTGTATATGAAACTGTGGATTGTCCAGTAAACAAGAAGGTTATGGGTTGCACATGGATTTTCAAAAGGAAAAATGATGCAAATGGAGGAGTGAGATTTAGGGCTAGACTGGTAGCAAAAGGCTATTTGCAGACAGCAAAGGACTTTGACCAGGTCTCTTCAGCGACACTAAGAGCAGAATCACTTAGAGCAGTGTTAGCGTATGCAGCTAAGAATAAGTGTGAATTGAGACATATTGACTTTGAATGGGCATATTTAAATTCAGACCTAGAACATGAGATTTATATGGAAATACCTCCTGGAGTGAAAGACAGGGAAGGAAAGTGCTGGAGATTGAAGAAAAGTCTATATGGATTGAGACAAAGTGCATTCCAGTGGAACAGTCATTGATCTGATACACTTATTGGACTTGGATTTGAACAAGGGACAGCTGAACAATGTTTGTTTAGAAAAGGTAAAGAAATTGTATTGTGTTTTGTAGACGATATTCTATGTGTTAGTCCTTCTAAGAATGATGGTGATGAACTGGTGAGAAAGTTACAAAGTCAGTACAAAATAAGAGATCTTGGAGAGGTCAGGAACTATCTAGGAATTGAGATAGAGGAAGTGGATGATGGATTCAAAATATCTCAAAGACATAAGATAGGAAACTTGGTGAAGCAATATAGAATGGAACAATGTAAAGGGGTACGTACACCGATGATTATCGATTTCGAGAAAGATTGTAATGAAAGTAAACCTTGTGACATTGATTTGTACAGATCTCTAATTGGTCGTCTGTTGTATCTAAGCCAATGGACCAGGCCAGATATTACCATGGCTGTAAATTTACTATCTAAGTTTAATCAACAACCAACCCAGAAACATTGGTATGCCGCGAAATGGATTGTAAGATATTTAAAAGAGACACAAGAAAAATGTTTGTATATCATTCCAGATAAAGAACTGAAACTCAGTGCTTTTGCAGATGCAAACTTTGGGTCTGATATAGAGACAAGGAAATCAAACACAGGCATAGCAATCTATATGGGAAAATCATTAATTCATTGGAAATCAATTAAACAAAATGTAATAGCTCTGTCAACCTCGGAAGCTGAAATGTGTGCATTATCTACATTAATTAATGAATTAATATGGTTCAAACAATTAATGGAAGACTTGAATTTGGATACAAAATATGTGGTTGATGTGTATGAAGACAATCAGGCGACAATAGCAATGGCTAAATCTCTAAATCAGAAGGCAAGATCAAAACACACTGACATTCGTTATAAACATGTAAAACAATGTGTGGCTAATAAAGTCATAAACATAAATTACTGTGAATCAGACAAAAATGCAGCAGACTGTTTTACAAGAATTTTAGGGCCCATGAAACATAACCAAGCATGTGAAATGTTAGGATTGAAATAACATGTGAAAATGTGTAATATGTGTACTATGATGTATAAGAAGAAATAATCCTGTAATGTATGTTATGTTATGTATATAGAATCAAACAAATCTAATTGGAGGAGATTGCCAGGATAAAAATGATATCCTGTGGAATTAGATTTATTTGTAAGTATGTGTAAAGATATGAAGAACCTAAAGTAAAGTCAAATGAGTCAGCAAAATTTGAAAGTGAAACTAGGGGAAAGGTACAGCTTGTAAAGGGATTATCTCAGAAGAGAATAAGTTGACGTACATATGATGTCAATGGTAGTAATCCTATTAACAAATTAAAGGTGTATGAACTCATATGTAGAGATGACATTGTGTATATAAAGAAGCATGTCTCAGTACTAGTTTGTGGGTGTATGAGAGAGGAGAAAGAAGTGCTGACGGACTGTAATTTGGTAAATATATCTGGACTGAACTGACTATTCTTTATTGTATGCTGGACTTAATGTTGAGGACCTGGACTGTATATGACTCTGATTAACTGCCTGATCCTATACAGTTTTGCTAGATCCTAATCTATTTGGTTGTCTGTGGTATTTTACTGATCCTATTGTTGGGGACTTGATCAGTGATATATATAGACCTTAGAATATCTTGTGCCTGGGGAAAACCTAGAAAATACTGGCAAGTTGCAGCAGTTGATAGGAAGCACCCAGCCTTCCTCTGCCCGGACTACCTCCCTCCTGTCTCTTCAGTGCCCTCCCCCTGCCTGCCCCCAGACCCTTCTGTTGCTGAGCTTGGCAGACACATCCCCCATTCAAGGGTCCCTGGCGTGGGTGGGTGGGGAAGACAACACAAATTTTTGTGCCAGCCTTTTCTCATCTCTGGACATCTCATCTTCCTTGACAGTACAAGGGTGCATTTGGATTGCACCCCAAAAGCAAATTTAATTCTTTTTTACATTCTTTTCTTTCGTAAACTATCAGGTTCCTTCCCCTTTCTCTGTCTTACAGTATCAAACTAAGATTGGGCCACAACTTTCCTCTGTCTTATTCTGCTTCTTCTTTCATACTGAGCTCTCTCTCTCTCTCTCTCTCTCTCTCTCTCTCTCTCTCTCTCTCTCTCTCTCTCTAAGTCTCTCCCTTCTTCTACTTTAGATCTCTGTCAACTCACTTTTATTCCTTCTTTTCTTTTTTTACATAATCAGGTTAAATTCACCAACAAGGGGCTCCACCTAGTTATTATTTGCCTGTGTTTTATTGCTTGTTTTCTTTCCCATTTATGATTCTCTCATTTATTTTCCTTTCTTTCCTATATTTTATTAGACTCACTTCACCCAAAGTTTCCTTTCCTATCTTTCCTCCTCTTGCTACCACTCCTCTTTCTTATGATATTTTTATACTTCATTAGACATTATCCATGTACTTCATTCATTAAATCAGCATTCCACAAAGCAACCCCTAACCTTTGTCTTATTTCCTTTTTTCCTTCCTATTAAGCTATCCTTATTCTATTTTCCCATATATTATTAGATTCTAGTTCGCCATACTCAGCTCTCCTTTACCCTTCCTTTTTTATTTTACTTTACATTTTTAAGCTCAAATTTGCTATGCTTCTCACACTGCAATACAAAGCCTCTTCCCTGGACTCGCACAAGTCCTACAAGTCAAGCACTTCTGACCCACATTTGGCGGAGAAAGGCCAGTGCACGGACATCCACCTCCATCCAACAAGGGAATCATGGAAAGGGTGAGATGTGCTGCCTGATCTTGATAAGCCAAGGAATTTGAGGGGTTGGGGTGTCATAGGTGCCATAGAGGTGGGAAGGAGGTGTCATAGAGGTATATTGCAATGGGGCAGGGCTGGGAGAGAGCATCCCCAAGGGTTGGTGGGGACTAGGACCCCTGGAACTGGAGCAATACTCAAGCCCCATTCCCTGTGTAGCATGGAGGTTGCTCTGGTCTGCTCAGAGTGGTACCATCAAACTCAGTGGTGTAGCTCCAAATAGACCCACTGAGACTTTTGCAGTAGTAGCTAAGGAAAGGGAAAAAGTTTCCCCTTGCCCCGCCATAGAGCAGCAGCAGCATGAAGCTTGTGTTGAATACAGCACAGCCATACTGGGCCTCTCCAACGTTGACTTATCCCTTCATTTCATTTTTATATCATTATTTCATTATTTGGCCACGACTTATTTCAATCATCCTGTTTTTTCTTAACTACCGATCTCTTCCTTATTCCTGCTTTCCCTCCAATATTATCAGGCTCAATTTAGCCACTGCTTTTTTGCCTGCCCAATCCTATGCAATGCTGAAGCAGTGGGGCAGCTGGGCTCATGCTGTATCCAGGACTGCACGAGTAGGAAGGAGGTCTCCTCCTCATTTGTTTCCTTACCCTGTTCAGCAACCCAGTTCGCTCAATGGGGCTACTCTCAGCTGTGCCAGCTACTGAGCTATTGCAGCCCTGTGTGCAGATCCCAGATCCATGTAGAGTTGGTGGCAGAGGCCTGCTCCATCATTTTGTACCTGCCTTTGCAGTTGTCAGGGATGATGCGCCACCAGTGGAATTCCACAGGCTTTCCTGCCAATACTACAGGAAAACATTGACTACCTGGATGGTGTAAAGTGCTGGTGTTGCCCAAACAAAGGATTGGGCTTTTCTTTAAGAGGAATGGCCCAGGAATCGGCAGCAATGTGATCCTGAAATTCATGCTGTAACAGGACAGGGAAGAGTTTTTAAAAGTTACCTGGGAGTTGCTGCGGTAAATTAACCTTCAAAATATCAGAAGGAATAAAATAAAGCAAGGTTTGCCCCAATTCAGCCTGGTACTGCAAGCAGGAAATATAAGAGAGCTAAGAAAGGGGCATCCAACGGAATAAACAATAAATAAAAAGCATAAAAGGTACACCAAATTATAAGCCCCATAATGCAAAAAGGAGAGAACGAATAAAACAGACATTATGGCTTGAAAGACTGAACCTCAAAAAATGGGGGGGGGGGAACACATGAAAGAGGGAGAGTTCAGTAGGTCACAAAGAAATTGAGGGATGATGGAAGTGGGCTTCCACTTGATGATGGAAGTCCAATGCTTCTCAGTGCCCAGGGCTGCTGCGGTGTCATTATGGTGACTGATGAATGGACGGGGCTGGAAAGCAAGCCAGGTTTCCTTGGCATAAGAGAGCTTATGCTTATGCTCTCTTATGACCATAAAGCCCAGACAGTCCCCAATGGGGATCGTGAACAGGCATAGAGCCAAGGAGACCCAAATCGTGTTTCTCAGGCCAGGTGGGTAGTTGAGAAGCAAAGCTAGAGCCTGCCTCCATCTCCTCCCTCCTTTGTCCTCTCCTACCCTTGACCTGCTCCCTCTTCTTCCACCTGATTTTCTCCTTGCCTTCCTCAGCCCTGCTTCACCTACAACCACCTCCCTTACTGTTATTCATCTGCACATGTTTAGCCTAATTTGGCCTCTCCTATTTCTATTCTCATTCCCCGTCATCTTCAGCCCTTATCACCTTCCGCCACCTAACTTTCTTTTATTCTTTCATTTCTTCCTCTTCTTTTCAAGCTCAATTTCTCCTCTGCTTTTTCTGTATCTCCACCCCTTGCTTCCTTCAGAGGTTTCAGCTTCTTCTTAGTGTTGTACTGTCTTCTTGTAATTTGCAGGGAAGTCAAGATGATGGTCCTCTTTTTTTCTCAAATATTCTGGCAAATCTGGACCTCAAGCCTTGCTCTCCACAGTTCTCCATATTCATCCGAAAGGCTAGGAGGGTAAAGCAGAATAGATTTTATAAAGATTTTATAAACTCTCCACCTTGTCAGGTTATCACTTAGAGATCTCTTCTCAGTCATCCCCTTCCATCTTGGCCAGGCGTTTTCAATCTTTTCCCCTCACAGCATCTGACAAGGTGTTAGCATTTTCAGAGGAAACCATCAGTTTTGACAAATGACAAGGCACACCATGGCCCTACAGATCAGTCCCCAACTCTTCCATTGGTCCGTTCAGGGCACATCACTGTGGCACAGCACATTGGTTGAAAATGACTAGTCTTGCTTGCCTGAAAAGCTGGATGTTTTAACAACCAGCTTTTCAGTAAAAAAAAGCCTTCTTACTTTTGATTTGGTCTTTTAGAAAGGGGTCTTACCTTGCTTTGAACCATCTTAGGCCAACACAATCACCATCCATGTTGCAGTTCTCTCAGTGTGACAGCAAAGTATAGATCTCCAAGGTTGTCTGTATTATTGAGAGATAAGAGATGCCTTCAGAGTGTTGAATCAATACATAAATTACTTTTCAGGGTGCACCAGAGCAACCACCCAGACCCACCAATGTAGAGAAGGAGCAGAGAGGGTGGGATGGGATGGGGTGGGGCAAAACGGCCCGCAAATCCAAACCTCTCTCCTATCAACAGTCCTGCCAGTTACAACTGAAGCACAGCCTCCCTCTCACCACTCTGGATCATGACGTCCTTGCCAGACACTTTGGAACAGCAGTAGTTGCAGTCATAGTAGTCATAATAGTCGCAGTATTTGTAGTCTCAGTCGTCGCAGTCATAGTCGCAGAAAGGCATACCAAGTCCATTGGTCACTGAACTGAGAGGAAAACAGCACGGAGTTAAAGCAGTTTGGGAAACACTGCCCTATAGGATTGTTGAGCCTCTGTCCAGTGCTCAGGCTGCATAAGGAAGTGTGGCTGAACTCTTGGAACTGAGCTAAAGGAGGAGTTTCTAGCCCTGTTCATTGCATATCTGAGCAGCTGGGCCAAAATCAGAGATAAACCCTGAATAACAAAGACAAACTGAAAACTCAACCTACCCCATGGTCTGTTGAAAAAAGGGAGACCAAGGCTCAGTGAAAATGGTCTCTTCCTGATTGAGATGCGGGAGAATCACTGTCTGCTGGAGTAGAGAAAGTAGTAGCTGAGTGGAGCAACCATCTAAGCATAACTTCTGATGAAAGTCTAGACCATCTTTCTAAAGATTAGTAATGAAGAGACCTAGTAAGTTTTCACTTATGCCTTTATATTTTAATTGCTTCAGATCTGAAGATGATTGACCAGAATTAATGGCCGAATTTTTATTTGCCTCTGTATTTGCAGGCAGAAGATACTATGACCTATTTTTGGAAAATCCAATTCTGTGCCTTGAAAAACTAAATTCTGAAATTCATGAAAATTTGTTTGCGTTCACCTCTCTTGTCTTGTAGTCCCTTAGACCAGTGGTTCCCAACCAGATGACTGTGATCACTCCCCAAACTGGAACTGTTGTATTTCCCTCAAGGGGTCTGCTAATAGTGACAGTACCTCCACTATGAAGTCCATTGTTGCTGTTTGGTTGCATCCCCAAAAGATCTTGTTCTAATTCTCAGAGGAAATTTTAAGCTCTACTTTTAGTATGGATGTTAATTGGCCATTTATCTAATTCTCTGAGATCAGGATCTGCAAGCTGTTTTCTGACACCCCCCTTGTTTCTGCAAGCAATTTGCAGAAAGCCATTTTGGCAAGGGAGGCTGCGCAGTGGGAAGGGAAAATGCGGTCCCATTGGAATGATGGTCAGGCATTTAGGAATGATTACCTGAGAAAGCCCTGTTACTCCAACGTCCGCATCACCCAAACCAGCCATTTCAAAGCCGAACGTCCATCTCCTTCGTCATTTGGAAGACCTGCAAACTCTCCGACGACAAAACAGAAGGTAACACATGTTTGGAGTGCACAAGGGAAAAGAGTCAGGCTTCCAGGAATTACTTACATGGATGAGATGCCTTGCAGCCTCTTTCCTTGGTCTTGAGTGAAGCTACGGACAGGTATTCTGAGCTGGAAGCAAAAGTGGACTTACCGTTCCTTGGTGGATGTTCTCCATTATTTCAAAGCTGTCCTTCCATCTCCAGGAAGTGACTGCAGAGGAAACGGGACACAGAGAAAGAACATTAGAGTGGAGAGCTTTCCATTCTGCGCAGGATATATCTGCATAGGATATGCAGAGGATATGCCTTGTGATGGGGCAGAAGCACCCAGACTGCTTTGCTGCACGTAACCAGATGAGATGATGCTTGCTTCCTTTCTGCAAACACCATGTTCCCCGTTTGTCCATTAACAGGGGATTCCAGGGATCTTTTCACATGCCAAGCACATGCACTACCCCAACCACATGACAGCTCCTTGTTCATCTTCAAGCTTCCCCATCATCAGGCACACCCCCAAAAAACAAGTACATACCCTAAAGAGATGCTTGACTTGGCAACTCTCAATGGTGGGCCAGGATGAAGACCAGGGGCCAGGAAGGCTGCAGCTGCAAAGAGAGCAAAATTGCCTTGGAAATACAATACCTCTCTCATCCCATTTGTTTGTGTGTGTGGCACTGAAGCCATTGCAAGGCCATCTCATGCCATGGGTGCCGTGGGGGAGAAAGGCAAAAAAACAATGGAAAAATCAAGGCACTGAACATTTGGAGCGCGCCATTGTTGGTCTCAAAAAAATAGGAAGGAGGCAGCGTAGTATGAAGGGAGAAGATTCTCCACAGAATCTGCCCCCCACTTGGATCTGCTCGCTTGAGGCCCATAGTATACGTCCTCTTCAGAGTTCAGAGTTCACTGAACTCAAGGGCCGTTTCCACATGGAATAGAGTCCTACCTGTCCAAAATGAAAGAATCCTCACAGGTCCAGTGGTCGCTGGTGGTGCTGATCCTTGACTCCTCTTCTGATGGAGACATGGCGCTGGAGGAGGACTCTGACTCATGCTCGGAAGAGATGGAAGAACCTGTCTCCTGCTCCAAAGTGATGGAGGACTCTGGGCTCAACTTCAAAGCCTGCTCTAAAGTTATCGGAGATATTGCTCTTCCTGCCAGAAACGCCTCCCAATCCGTATCCTGGAAAAAGACAAGCAGGATTCCGCCTGTTTCTTAGCCAAGTGTGGCAACAACTGTGATGGTCGCTCTCGAAGCAGGGCGGGGGGTGCAGAACTCTGTGCTTTTGCCCCCAAGTCCTTGAGCACTGTTGGAGTTCTGAAGTGGGAAGGGAAAGGAAGTTTTTTGAGAATCCAGCACATACCTTGAAATATTGGTGATTTTTTACTTCCAGGGCGTTGTCCTCCTGGCCACCGAGGCGTCGCTCTGGGTCCTTCTCCAGGAGCTAGAAAAGTTGGGAGACAGTCAGAAAAAGGAAATTCAAGTATGGAATAAAGAATAAAATCCTTTTAGTAATGCGTGAACCCTCCATAATCCCTATTAAGAACCCTCCTATTAATCCCTATTAAGAATCCTCCATAATCCCTATTAATCTTGGCCTGCCCTTGGTCTGCCAGTGAAAGCACAAGAACTGAATTCTGTATCACCTCACCCCAGACAAAAGGGAGACTTCTTCTTCAGCCAGGTGTGGTGGAAAGATCACCTCAGAACAGACGATGTTAAAACTCAGTTCCTGGATATTCATTCCACCAAAAGGATACTAAAAAGGAGAAGGTAGAAAACAGAAAGGTCAGTGTTGGCTTGTAATCATGCTGGTGATGGGTTTTTCTCCTAGGTATCTATTCAAAAAAGCATCTAGACACAATCTTGAAAAAGCATCTAGACACAATCACCACAGCCTTGCCTGCTTCTGAACCCACACAGAGTCATCACATCCCAGGACATCTTTAGCAGCTCATGAAAAAGCGGAGAAAGTTGAGCACAACTGGTTTAAGTGGTCTGTGCTCAACACCTCTATACTTAGATCAGTGGCACTTGGGCTAAGTCAGATCCCAGAGACCTGTTTCCATTTGCCCATTTGCAGAGGGAGGGGAGTGTTTGCTCTCTTAAGTGAAGTTGCCCTCACTCAACCAAAGGGCTTGGTTTCCTCCTTGTGCTTCTTATGGTGATCTTCACTGCATTTTGAATTAGTCTGGAGGATTCTCCTGTACTCACCCTTCCGGTACTCAAACGGAAGAGGACAACACCAAAACTCCACCAGTCCACAGACCTGGTATAGGACATTGCAGTGATAATTTCAGGGGCCATAGTCCTTGGGGTGCCACACTTCGTATGTGCTCTGTCTCTGAAACCGATGCCTGAAAGAGTTGAGGCAAAGATGAGAATGAGCATCCACTACTGGTCTCCTGGAAAAGCTATTTATGGACAATGTAATCTGAGTGGTCCTGAAAAGGACCGCCCTGCTTGCTCCTTATTCCATAAGAACCCCAGATCCTCGATCCTCAGTCATGGCATTACCTTCTTTGGAGAGGCCAAAGTCTGTTATTTTAATGTATCCAAAATGGTCGATCAGGAGGTTCTCCATCTTCAGGTCTCTGAACAACAGATAAAATTTAAAAAATATATGTATATAAAAACAAAAATGGGAGGCCTTGTCACTGAAAGACAGATGAGGTTGTAGGAAGGTCAGGACACCTTTGTACAGGATTTGGCTGCTAGTGGTGCTGTAATGGCCCTAGATAGAAACAGCAAATGTCAAGACTTCCTTCCAGATGTAAATGTTTCTCTGGATTCTCTTCCTGACCCACCCCCAATGAAGTCATGAAAATGAAGTTCTTCTAAAAAGGGGGGGGGGTGGGAAAAGTCTGAAAAGTGAGAAAAAGCAACTTCCTTGAAGCTACAGATACATACAGATCAAGCAAAGGCCTACTGAAAGCACCTCCCGCTCTTCCTTTTTGTTTCAAGAAGACGAAGAAGGACAAAGAGGAAGAGAAAGAGGAGAACAAATCAATTGTTTCCATCGGAGCCTTACCTGTGTATTATGCTCTGAGAATGGAGATACTGCAGCCCCAGCATGATGCATCCTCCGCAGAACCTTGCAAGGAAATGGAAGGGAAAAAAGAACATTTAGAGTCTTTTCCTCATACAACGTTCTTCAAAATGCAAACATTTCCAAGTCTCATCCTTCAGGAACTCCCAAGCAGCAGTATTGGCTGAAGCAACTGGCTGTGACATTTCCACTCAACTCTGCCATGAGCGAGTTGTTGCAGGGAGTGGATGTTGAAAGGGAGACTGAAGATGGCCCAGGATACTTACTTCACCTGTTCTTTGGTCAGTGATCTTTCCAGACAATATGCCTTCAGGGTGCCCCCTGGGGCATATTCCAGGGCAATCCCGATTAAACGAGGTGTTTCAAACGCCCCGTAGAACGAGATGATGCACGGGTGGGGGTTTTCGATGGTCCTCTCCAAAATGCTCAGCTCATTCTGCAACCTGTAAAGACAAGGTCAGAAGAACAGCTTTGGTCAACAGGGAAATTGAATGCAGCAATACTGTTACTTTCAGTGTGAGTTGCAATAACTGGGAATAAGGCTATGTGTTCGGACATAGAACTGTGAGCAATGACCCTGCCGACTGTTTGGACTGACATGACTCTAAATTTGGCTTGCCTCAGCAATGGCAAAATATTCACCTGCAAGGACCTCAAAGCAGGTCACAATTGGCCTGGAAGTGCACAAAGAAGCCAATGGGACCAGGAATCAGGAACAGAACTGGACCTACATGAGTTCCCTCTCCGGAAAGGAACCCGTGGCATGGGAGCAAGAGGCTGCTCACCAGGAAAGATAATCCAGAAATTCCCTGCTCCAGTGGCCCTTGAGGGAGGGAGATGTGGTCAACCACTTGAGCTGGATTAAGCAGGAATAAATGGCGATCAACGGGATTATATAGAAACCTGCAACTTTTAACCTATTTCTCAGCTCTCTGACAAACTTTCTTAATGATCAGGGCAAAAATTACTGTAGATGACCTCTTCTAACTGCCTTCTAATCTCCTTCCCCCTTTCACTCCTTAAGAGTAACCCTTAAAGTCTCTTTATCCGCTTACAAATTCTCGGAAATCTTGGCTTTCTGGAGGGTCTTCACCGCCACCAACATATCCCTTGGTTGATACTATGCCAGTATGACCTGAAAGAGAAGGCAGGACCTGAGCCTCTCATATGAATGTGCCTTCCTTTCCAAGACAGCTGCTGCAAGTTCACCTCTCATTTACCTTGGCATAATGGCCTCTTCCAAGGACCTCTAGGAAGTTGAAGTCGCTCTCCTTCAGTTGTGTCCGTTCCGATCTGTAAAACAAACCAGTACAAATTCATCCTCAGAACATTTCCTGGAACTGGCTGCATTGGGGTAAGGTTGATGAAGAGATGCCCAGAAACATCTAGACTCCACTTACGTTGTTTTTAGCATGGTGGTGGTGATGGTGGCTTCTCTTGGTAGAGGCTCGTCTTCACTTGAACCTTCCAGATAAACCACATGGGTGAAAATCAGTGAAAATGGAAAAAATATTTCCACTCCTTCTGTGCATAGAAATGTCCTCCTGTGCCAGGCCTACCCTCACTTCCAACATTTGGGGTCCTGGACTGTCTCACTGATCACAATCATGCCTGCTCTAATTCCCTCTTCTACACAGTTGTCAAAGGTCCAGATCCCTAAAGTTGAAAGTTTGGACTCCCCTGTTCTATAATATCTAGATTTGTAGCTTCAGATCAGCCTACGCCCCAGAAGTTAAATCCCTGCTCGAGCAACTGCTTCAAGCCAGCTGGTGGGGGGCTAGCTGTGGACAAGGTGAAGGAACTTACAGCTTTCAGTGATGTCTCTCCTTCTCCTTCTTCTACATGTTTTCCTGGTGGAGGGCAAGCAGGCACAACAGCAGCAACACAAGATCTCTTTAAGCCTCTTTAAAAGGTTCATAGTTTCCGAATCTGACAAAGAGAACCATCAAGAACTCAGGGGCTTCCTTGTTCCAGGCCGAGATCATTCTGGGCGCTACAGTCATGACTGAAGATGCTCTTCAACGTTACAGCTTTTCTAGATTTATTCCTTTGAGACACTCTCCCAAACTTCTTGGGCCCTATGCTATGCAGTATAGACTACACTATAGAATACTGTAGAATACTATATTTTATGAGGAAGTGGGGAAAAAATGAAATTGAAAGATCATATCATTGCCCAGGAATTCCCACTGAAATTAGAGAAGAGGTTCCAACAGTTAGTAGATCGACACAGAACAGAGGAAAAAACTGGAAAGGATTTAAGGAAGCTGTCACAGAGCTGACAGAAGAGAGAGTTTCCAGAATAAGGAGGTTACCTGAAAAAGAAATGGCAAGTTGATTGGTGAAAGGAAGTCTGCAAATTCTATAGAAATCAAGAACAGAAACCAGGGGAAGTTGGGAAAGCAACAAGAAAAACTCAAGAGTCCAACTGCATGGAAGGTAAGAAAGATCAGGTAGAGCAGAAAGGAAAGGCAGCCTCCGAAGCAGCCCTAAAGAACTGCATCAAAACACTTTTCACTTAACCGAGGACTTAAGTGGTGATCAGCTGAAAGCTGACATGCCCATTGGAGGTCAACACGTGAAAATCCTCCTTGGACAAGAAGATCTGGACAAAAGCTAAGCTGAACACTTCAAAGAAACCGGCCTCATCCAACTTTACCGCAAAAACTGTCCACCTCCTCCTGATGTGGCTCTGGACATGGGACCATTGCCAAGCAGAAGTGGAATGCTGAGATTTACAATGAGAAGTAGTAAAGGTCCTGGACTCGTTCAAATGTCCAATGAACTACTGAAGCACCTAGATGTCAATTGACTGCAGGGGCAGGATTAGAACCATAACTCTTGACAACACTCTTGTTGTGGCAACTGTTGGAAGCCATGGCATTTGACACACGTCCAGTTCTGGTCCCAGCTGAAATCCAGGCAAGAGTTGCCGTTTGCCTATTCCAGCGTAATGTGCTATAAAAGGGTGAAACTTTCCATTGAGCAAAATGGTTTATGATAGAATGAAAACATGGGAATGGGGTGTTAACGTTGGTATCCTGTGCCCTGGCATCATTCCTTCTATCTTTGTATGACTTTTATCTGCCAACGCCACCAGGAGAGAGAATGAAACCTGAGCTCTGCCAATGATCTATTATGGCATGTGAGGCTCATTGGGCAATCTGATGCATTGCAGATCCCCCACAGTGGTACATCAGTCCCAGTGCAGACTATATTGCATCCTGAGTAGGAATATGTCAGGCTGAAATTTTTCTCAGTGGTGAAAGGGGACTTCAACCCTGGGGAAAGTCCCAGCGGCCACAATGGGACTACTCACCCCAAATGTTTTTGTTCTAGGCATGTCTACCTCTCCACCCACCCCCTTCAAAAAGCCCTGCTCACACCTACACAAGCCATGTAGCCGGCACAAGTGCACATTGCCCATGTAATGGATTGGAACAAAGAGGGGGAACAGGATACACCATGCAGGGCTGTTGCTGATCCAAGAGAAGTTAACATCTTGAGAAGTCTTTATAAGAATTGTAGCTGCTGTGAGAAAAATGAAAATGGCAGTACTGACTTTTTTACAATTCTTACTGGTGTCAGGCAGGGTTGTATCCCCACCATTGTTCCTGTGTATCCTGGTCTCCCCTATAAAATAGCAATGAAGAATTTGGACTTTGGTGTCCGATGGATGAACCAGGCAAACTGATCACCTGGATTTTGTGGATCCCGCTCTACTTGTCAACACAAGGACACGTCTAAAAGATATGATGCTGGCACTGAAAACAGAGGCACGTAAAGTAGGCTGCAGAATGTGTGAAGATAATACCCAACTAATGCAAGTCAGTAATGTTCAAGACTTAACCACCCCAGTAAGTCAACATCTCAAGCAGGAGGAGAGAACCTAAATTTTGGGGAACATCAATGACTTTCAGCAACGTTGTCTCAGAAATATCCTTCTCATGACATATCAAGATCAAATTCCAAACAAGAAAATTTTACAAAGGTGACCATAAATTGTGCCCCTCGTAGAAGTAAAATGTTTGCAATTAAGGTAGTTTTTCTTATTTCAAAATAATATTTCGAAGTATAAATAAATGACTTGAGAATGGGAGGAAAAAGCAATGGAATAATTTTTTTAAATAAAACACACAACCAATTTTATATATAACAAATGTTCAATGTGATCCCTGAGCATCTTTAGAAACACAGGATTTTTGGAAACATGTTCAACTGACAAACAGCCTTAAATCATGAACTGCATTCAATTACATCGGTACGTACTTACTTTTTCAGCAGAAGAAAGAAGAAAACACGACCAGAACATAGAAGGTCTCAGGCTACTCTGCAGATGGGGGCTTCAGACAGTCTTCATACAAAAACCCCAACTTATTTATTCATGGCTGAATTTTTTAAATTTTTCTATTTTTTAGACCAAATGGCTAGAGAGATAGGGTTGCCATATGTGCAGGAAAACCTGGGCAGTCCCAGTTTGGGGGGATTGAAAGGACCTACTGGCAAGTTTGACAGGGGGTCCAGTCCCGGTTTTGTGGAAGAGAATTATGGCCACCCTATACAGAAGTCCTGATAAAATCTTAAACTGCAATCCTAAACTCCAGTTAGGCCTGACTGAACTGGGCTGACCTGGAGTGTCACAAAAGTGTTGTAAGAAACTCCTTTGCCACTCCTGGGGAAAGGTTAGGCCACTGCACAGGCATGCACTTCTTTCCCTACAACAGTCAGGGGTGGGCACGGGCCTACTCGCTCCGGTTCGGAAGGGGGGTTCTTCCAATACCCCTGCTGCTGGCGAGCCGGCAGTGGTGGGGCCCCCCAGACCCATGGGGA
This sequence comes from Cryptoblepharus egeriae, assembly GCA_030015325.1. Classification (NCBI taxonomy): domain Eukaryota; kingdom Metazoa; phylum Chordata; class Lepidosauria; order Squamata; family Scincidae; genus Cryptoblepharus; species Cryptoblepharus egeriae. The sequence continues at coordinate 108,336,484 of JAREYC010000003.1, forward strand.
CCGGTTCCTTCCTCCCCCCAGCCGGGGGGGAGGCCAAGCATGATGCTGCATGGCTCCACTGCGCTCTTCCTTCCTCCCTCTGGCCGGGGGAAGGTATAGAGCCCCAGCCTATGCAGGTCTACTCAGAAGTAAGTCCCAGTATAGTCAATGGGGCTTACTCCCAGACCAGTTTGAAGAGGACTGCAGCTTCAGAGCCCCATCCTATGCAGGTCTACTCAGAAGTAAGTCCCAGTATAGTCAATGGGGCTTACTCCCAGGAAAGTGTGGAGAGGACTGCAGCTTCAGAGCCCCATCCTATGCAGGTCTACTCAGAAGTAAGTCCCAGTATAGTCAATGGGGCTTTCTCCTGATATGGGAGAATTATTAAAATTAATTATCATAGATGAATCCAACTGATGTCTCAGTCTCACTGAGGTAAAAGAACTTTCCAGTGAGCCAAAGAGAACCAAAGATTTGTCAAGCTTCTGTATCACTACATGGTTTGAAAGGAAGCTGGGCCAACCTAACCTGCCGCCCCCACTCATAGGAATGCAAGTGGATGTAACTCTTTAAAAACACCAAGTGTGATAGCAAGAGACCCAGGAAATAGCCTTGTGGTAGGAACACAAAGAACATAGCAAGATACAGGCCCGAAGAGGTGCCAACTTGTCCGAACAAAAAGATCTGTTTAGAAGCCTCAGAAAGGTGTCAAACATCCAAACCCTCCTTTAAGTGACAGATTAATTAGCAAATCAGGTTGTTAGGAAGTATGAATGGTGTAAATAGAATACAGCCAATGGTTAACTCTCTTAACGACATGAATAAATCCATAATCCATTCTTCGCACATTTCTGGACTTGTGTTTCTTTGGTCTCAATTTCTGCAACACTCCCAGACCAGTGTGGAGAGGACTGCAACCTCAGAGCCCCATCCTATGCAGGTCTACTCAGAAGAAAGTCCCAGTATAGTCAGTGGGGCTTACTCCCAGACCAGTGTGGAGAGGACTGCAGCCAGAGCCCCATCCTGTGCAGGTCTACTCAGAAGTAAGTCCCAGTATAGTCAATGGGGCTTACTCCCAGACCAGTGTGGAGAGGACTGCAGCTTCAGAGCCACATCCTATGCATGTCTACTCAGAAGTGAGTCTCAGTGTAGTCAATGGGGCTTACTCCCAGGAAAGTGTGGAGAGGACTGCAGCTTCAGAGCCCCAACCTATGCAGGTCTACTCAGAAGTAAGTCCCAGTATAGTCATTGGGGCTTACTCCCAGACCAGTGTGGAGAGGACTGTAGCCTCAGAGCCCCATCCTATGCAGGTCTACTCAGAAGTAAGTAATTTTATTTTTATTTTATTTTAATTTTTAAATTATAAACCTCCCTGGCCCAGCCCCCTGACCCTGTCCGAGCCCCCTGGCCCTACCCTCTGGCCCCACCCACTTCCGGAGAACCGGTTCTTGGGCCAGGCCGGGCCCACCCCTGTCATCACCATGAAAATGGGGAAATTGTGAGTTAGGCTGGTCTAGTTTAGGATTTTTCCCTTAATAAGATCACATTCTGTTGTTTCTGCACTTTTTTACTGCACTGGTTTTCAATGACTTCTGATAAGGAAGTACATGAACTGATGACCCAGAACTAGCAATTAGAGGGTTTTGCAGCTGATGCCACAAGACATTCTAATAAAGACCATAATTCAATGATTCTTTGAGAACTTCTCAACGTCCTGGAAAGTAACCATGGACGTACCTGTCCTCGAGATTGGGAACCACTGGCTTATAGGATAGAAATGAGATGGAAAGAAACCCTAGACAGAATTGCAAACAATGAAAAGCAACCTCTGATACCCCAAACCATCCAACCTTCTCAGTCCAGATAGAATTTTTGGCCTTGGCCACAGACTTTGGAGAGGACCCAGATATCCCCTCTCGCTCCATACAGATCAGAGGGTGCAATCCTAAACTCCAGTTAGACCTGCGTAAGTCCTGTGCTGACCTGGGGGTGTCACAAAAGGGTCATAATGCACTTCTGCTCCACTCCTGGAGGGTGGTGTAAGCCAGTAGACAGGCATATGTTGACCTCTTCACACCACTCTGGGAACATATGCCTGGTGAGTTCTGTCAGCCTAAATGGGTTAGGATTGCACCCCGATTCAGTCATTCTGATGGGATTTGAAGGTTACGTCTGTGACTGTGCCAGAAACCATCTCACACTATGATGAGCCAGGGTGGAAATCACAACAGGGTGGAAGGAACAGCAAATCCTGAAATCCAGCACAAACTGATTTCCATGAGTTGAAATACACCTCCTTATTCTTTCCGATTGGGACCCCTTGGCTGAAGCACTGACCCAGGAGTAAGTCCTATTGGGTACAGTAGGATTTTCTTCTGAGAAGACATGCGTAGGCTTGTGTTTCCATGATTGTCACATCTTCCAGCCATTTTCTCCATTCACATCCCTCCCCTTCCTTTGTTGTCCCCCTTTTACAGCCTTCAGCAGAAGAGCCCATTTTTAGACCAAGATGGGGCCACACTTGCTATGTCAAGTTAAGGGGGACCCACAAGACTCCAATAGGACTGGGAGCATCATCACCAGGCCACAACAGCCAAGACTACCATAGTTTCAGCCTCCCCAGCCTGTCCCCAATTCATAAGGAGGTGCCAGTCACTGAGCCACCTTCCTGGCACAAGTCATCAAGAGGGGCTTCATCAGCCTGCCTCTGAACCAGACAAGAAGCGCTTGAGCGGTCCTGACTTACCTCCTTTGCCAGGCACGAGAACAGCAACTAGCGATGCTGGAGCTCACGAACAGCGAGGAGACTCGAACACCCAGATATCTCCAACAGAGTCCAGTTGGACTAACTGACTCCAGGAGCAGGACTGGAACCCTGACTCTCGGCGACACTCTTGTCGTGGCAACTGGGACTGTTGGAAGCCAAGGCGTTGGACACGGTTCTAGTTCTGGGTCGGAATGCAGAGATCCAGACGGGGGCTGCAGGCCTTCTATTCCAGCAGGATGTGCAAGAAGAGGAGGGACGCTTTCCAGTCTTTTGTAGTCCAAACAACAGCGAACCCCATAAAGCAACTTTTCAGTATTTTCAGGATACCGAATTGCTCTGCCTGTCAGTTCTGAAAATGTAATTACTGGTAAATCAAATGTCCCAGTCCTTCCCCCTACCAGTTTACATGATGGAAGTACTGCCACCTATAGTGAAAGATAGCCCAGGAAAGTTAAGTAAAAATGTTTATTATGTACCTTGTAATGTACATAATAAGGTACATAATGTACCTTTGGCCACCTCTCTGCCAAAGATGTACACCATGTATTTACCTGGCATAAGTCTCAAGATCCTCAGGTGGTTATGATGGCCAGGAGTGGGGGATCGGATCCCAGATAGATAGGGTAGATGATCCCTTCTCATCGTGATATCAAATTCAGTTCGCAAAAGATTCCTTTCATGGCTTTGCGAATCCTAGACAGATACTAGTAAATACTAGTCGAATCCTATCCAACTTTCTAGCACAGATGCAGCTGTGGTAAGAGGATGTGCACTGCAAGCCATGGTAGGGAGGCAGCCACACATTTGTTCCCTCATCTCAGGGCTGCATTATCTGGAAAATCAGATAGGATTGGGTCCTTCATGTGTTGGACAGCCCTTCTGGTTAGACATTTTCAATTCAAAACAGAAGGGGTGAAAAGGGGTGCAATGTCTTTTTGTCTCTATACTTAATCCTGTCTCATCAACAACCAGCCCCAACTCCTGGATCACAATTAAATTTGGACCACATTACATTTGGGAAGCCTATTCCTTCTTTAATGTGACGTGATTTTTAGAAATTTAACTCCTAAAGGGATGCATGTTTTTGTCCCTATTCTTAACATTGATGACTGACTGATGGATACCCAGTGCCAACTCCTGGACCTAGACGCATGAATTTTGGGGAGCATATTCCTTCTTTGCTTTAAGTAACCACTAAGTGCTGATTTGGTGCCAGTGGTGTCCAGTGATTGGTGGTGTCTGCTGTCCGCTGTTACCGACTGTTCAGACTGTTGCCTGATGGTGCCTGGTGGTCCCTGCTTCCCACTGCCGCCTGGCTCTTACAGAAGCCATTGAGGGATCTTGCCCAGACAAACAAAAATAGTGTGAGACAATAGTGAATGGACGTTCAAGTGCAGTGTGCATTGTGACATGTCACTGGCATTATGCACTCGGTGTCTCTGGGCACAATCCTAACCAGTCTTCCAGCTGTAGGGTGAGGACAATGCAACTCTGAGGGAAAGGAACAAGCATGACACTTACAGCCCAATCTGATCTCCTGCCAGCTGTGCAGATGATCCTGGGCCAAAAAAGGTGTTTCCTGCATTCAGCAGGGATAATGGAAGTATTACAATTTTCATCTAATTTCCCACCCAGCCGAATGGTTTTCAATGAGTCTGTCCTGATATGTGCCACTAGTATTGATGAAATGTGTCCAAGGAGAGGACATGGCTGCCTCTTGAAGCAGCACACTCAGAATGGCAGACCAACGCCTGGCATGTCAGTCCTTGAAAAGATTGGGCCGCCAAACAGAAGTCGAGCTCCAGAACATTTCCCAAAGTAAGGATTGCAGCCTTACTTTCTCTGCCATTTCTAGGTCTCCTTTGCCTCCCTCACCATCCAGAGGGTCAACCACTTCTCTGGCAGATTTCTTGCTTCTACCATATTTGAAGAAGCTTTGATTATTCAACCTCTCCTACCCCCTTTGCTGGCCCGCCACATTCACAAAGACTGTGGCACAAAGTGATGCTCTACAAGCAATGCTATCGCTCTGCTGGGCTAGTGCACTGACATGTGTTGGTCCAACCTGCTCCTGAGTAGTTTGAAAATACTTTGTGGCATGTTTGAACTCCCAGGAGCAGGAACAAGGAGGTGGCTGAGGACTTAGTAGGATTGCACTGTGTATCTGGAATTGGAAAAGAGTCACAGGACTTGGCTCCCAAACTCTGTTAACCACAGAAAAGTAGCCACACAGAAGTGTACGTTTGGAGGTGTTTAATCTACATAGGGACCAAATCACTTTATCAGCAAATACATGTTCCAACCTCTTAAAATATATCAAAGTCTGTTTTATATATTAAAATCAAAGACAAAATTGTAAACAAATATATCACAATCTGTTTTGATATATTAGAATAAAAGACAAAAATTGTAAACAAATACTTTTAACTTATATAAATTTTATGTAAAATCCCTGAAGAAGAGAAATTAAAACATCAAAGAAATTTTAGACATACAATAAGTTGTTTCAATAGGATGCTGCTGGTCTTCATTGATAAGTAGTCATGACCGAGAGACAGTATAAGGTCTATGCAGAAATCTTGCGTTTTTCAGTATCTTTACGTGTAAAATGGTATTGTATGTAAATGTCACTGTTGCTGCGTTCCTATCCATCTTGATCTAAGACGCACTGAGCAGAATGGAATTCCCTTCTCAGTCAACGTATATTGCTCTGATGTGGAATATTTTGTCCATAGCCATCTTATCACCAAAGCTGCTGATGTAGTTCCAATGAAGTAGGTCTGCCTTTGAGTGCCAGGATCTGTTGTCACAACTGCAAATGAGACGCAGAGAACATATTTACCAAAACTCCTTGTAGTATTAAAAATAACAATCACTGCTTCAAGATGACGAAACAATCAGGCCTCCGTCAGTCTTGAAAGACGATGGTATCGTGCTCAGCGCTGCATACGCTGCATGCGAAGCACGAAAGCCTGGGTTGGATTGTTATGGAGGATAGGCTGTTACCCACGCAGCAAATCCCCCTCTCCACGCCACTGAATTAGTCCAATGGAAAGGCAGAGCCGATACGATTGAATCCAGCTGGCGTCGCAGAGCTGGGCTAAGGACAGGAGCTCACCCTGTCTTGTGGGGCCAACCCGGGATTCGAACCCTGGCCTGCTGGTTAACAGGCACAGTGTCTTAGCCACTTGCGCAAGACAATTGTCTTCTGCAATCCGCTTTTGCATTACAAGGGGGAAACTAAGTTCTTTCTTTCCAAAGAGGGGAAGCCGACTACAAGGTCCTAGAGCCTGCTTCTCACCTCCCCTCTGTCATCAGTTTGAGGTAAGTTAGAGAATATTCTATTCTGTATCATGCAAATCAATTATTACGAAGCAATTGATATTGGGGGTGAAGAGTTTGATAGTGGGGTGAACAGAAATGATTCTCTTTGGAGAGAAGAGAAAACCCTGGATGGGTTTCTGCTTTCAGTTCTATTTATAAACTTGCGAAAAGTGTACCTGCGTTGCCGGAGTAAAATTCCCCTGTAGGCCATCCCACCACTGTACATCAATCCCCCACACGCATCAACCCCCATGCACATCCACCCCCATGTGCAACATCCCCCATGTTCATCCACCCCATGTGCATCAACCCCCCATACACATCAACCCCTCATGCTCAACAACCCCCCATGCGCAACAACCTCCATGTGCAACATTCTCCATGTTCATCAACCCCTCATGCTCAACAACCCCCCATGCGCAACAACCCCCATGCACAATCTTCCCCATGTTCAACCCCCATGCAAAACATTCCCCATGCGCAACATCCCCCATGCGCATCATCCCCCCATGCACATCATCCCCCCATGTGCAAAAGCGCCCATGTGCAACATTGCCCATGCACAACATCCCCCATGTGTGATATCCCCCATGCGCAACATCACCATTGCTCAAAGTTCACCTGTTTCACCTTCTCCCTCTTTTACAGGTGCATCGTTGTCATTGCATGCTCGAATCCTTATCATCGGCTATTCTATCCTCTTCTGGGCCCAGAAGTGGGCAGAACGCAGTGGTCCCGGCTCTCAGCTGGGCTTAGGATTTTGGACTGTTGTTTTTTGGTTGGAAAGAGGGGGTGCTATGGGGGCAATTTCTCCCACTTTTTATTCAATTTATTCAGGCTCATCCTCCTCCTCATATTATACTGGTTCACTGGTTCTCCTGGGGGAGATTGAACTGGCTCAGAGGAGATCTATTTCCGTCTTCAGCCCCAACACCCAGTCCCAAACCCTGCACCTAGAAGCACAAAATTGGGGGAGACCCACAAAGAACGGATAAAATCAACAGGTCTAAGTAGAAGTCCTAACAAGGTCTTTCTTGGTTTGTTTCTATCTCTTTGGAAAGTTTTGCTATACAGGTGTCTCTTCTTATCCTCTAGGGTTCTGGAACCTCTCATTTCCCGATACATACAGTGGTGCCTCACATAACAAGTTTAATTTGTTCCGGAGGCATGCTTGTTACATGAAATGCTCTTGTGAAGTGGATTTTCCCATAGGAAATAATGGATATTCAGACAATTGGTTCCACAACCCAAAAAATATTCATATAAAAATATTAACTGTTTATAAAAATGATTACAAAACACTGTACTATAAAGTAACACACAATACTGCAGTAAAGAAAATACTGTACAGTACTGACCTGTACTGTGCCTATGAAAACCTTCATGGCTGCTATGAGGGTTACAGACAGGGGGGATGACTTTGGCTGCAATCCTAAAGACACTTTCTTGGGAGTAAGACCCACTGGACAAAATGGGGTTTAAGTCTGAATAGACATGGTTAGGACTGTGCTCTTTCACAATCACTAATGGAGGCCAGGGTGTCACCCCCATGCCGTGGGTGTGGCAACAACCTGGGTAGTGGCTGTGGTTATGTGCCATTGCTCTGCCTCCATTTCTTTTTGGCCACACATTTTAATAGAATAAATATATTTCAAAGTGGTTTGTTCCATTACATTCTGCTGTAAATTACGCATTCAGTGGTATGTAATATGCAACTCTAGTGCCAGGGTAAGGACCACTCTGGCTGCAAACCATTCAAAACATCTAACTACAGATATAACATCTTATTTGCATCTTTGTGAAAGCAGTGGTTGTGCTTTCCTTTTCTGGTTATTTGGCTACAACATTTGATAAAATACAGGTATTTCCATTTTTTGTTTCAATGTATTCTGCATTAAATTGCCCATCAAAAACATGATGGCATTACTGGTTGGAATTTCTGAAAACTGCTTCTTAGTGGATCCCTCCATCAAAGAAGGAACACCGTCCCCAAATTTCACACTTCTAGGCCCAACGGTTTTGGCAGGACGTTGATAAGTGAGTGAGTGAGTGAGTGAGTGAGTGAGTGAGTGAGTCGGTGAGTGAGTGAGTGAGTCAAAAAGTCAATCAATCAATCAATCAATCAATCAATCAATCAATCAATCAATCAGTGACTTTTCAGTTGATAGATAATAAACAAATGAATATTCAATACAGCAGCATTTGGAGAAAAGGCCACTTTAATGATGGTAGCAGGGACACAAATACATGCAGAAATGCCTTCTGACAGGTACCACCTGACAAATTAAAGCGACCAGTTTTAAACCCACATTCCATAAGAGGCCCAAACCCTTTCACAGTCTGGGGTAGGCGAAAAAACTGCCCCCCAAAAGCCAATCATGGTGAGCAGCAAAAAATTCCTACCCGGCCCCAAACGGCGACCAGTAATCTCAGACTGCTTCCAGGGCGGGCAGGCAGGTGTTACTAAATGTACATATACAAAGAAGGTGCTGGCTGACCACTGGCTGCTTCAGTCCCCTTTCCTTTCCTTCCCTTCCCTCCCTTCCTTCATATCCATTTATTTCCTTTGCATTCAGCTTAGCTTATTCCCACTATGTCAACAAGCTCCAATTCCCTCCTTCACTTTTCTTTTATTCCTCCATTTCTTTGTTCCTTTTCAGGCTCAATTCGGCAAAAATTTTCCTGTTCCTTATTCATTTTTTGACTTCTTACACAGCTCTCTCTCTCTCTCTCTCTCTCTCTCTCTCTCTCTCTCTCTCTCTCTCTCATCCAATGATTTTTCCTATATTCTTGTAAGGGTCCATTTGTCCAAACTTAGGTCTCTTTTATTCTTAATTTTCTTCTTAAATTTTGGGGCTCTGTTTGGCCGCCACTTAACTCTCCCATATTCCTTTTATTTATTTCCTATTGGGCAATCTGTTACCCTTTCTTTTCTTTTCTTTTTTTGTACTTTTCCTGGCCCAGATTGGCCATCTCAGTTCTCTTTTCCTTCTTACATTTCCAAACTGAACTGGGGCAAACTTTGCTATATTCTATTTCTTCGGTCATTATTAAGGGAGTTGGGTCAACACTGGGTATTCTCCCCCCCCCCTTTTCAAATTATCGCTGAGATGCTTATTAGTTACAACATTTCTTCCCTGCATTATCAGGCTCTGTCTATGATTTGTCTCTCCCCACCCCAACTCTCAGGCATTTTCCTCCCCTGTATCCCTTTCTTTCTTACTGTGGTAAATACTTCCCTGTGTCTTATTCCTTATTGTTCTTGGATGAGAACCTGTCAGAAGAGTGGGACGAACTGGGGAAGACCATGGAGGGAGAAGGGGAGAAGAAGGTAGAGATGGGAGCAGGCCAGGAAGAGAGTGCTGAAGGGGAGGCTGAGGCTGGGTCAACCTGGAGGAGAATGAGACCATGTTGGACACTCTACTATGGGCCAGTCCCCAAACACCTCTTAGCCCTGTGAGGACCATCCCAATCCTGCCTTGGAAGGTTCCAGGGAGAATCAAGGAGGAAGGGCGTTCTAGGGGATGGTGGAGCTAGTCTGTCTAGGAAAGAAGAGCCTGGGTGGTGGGAGCATCAGTGTTCTGCTCCTGCCACAGGGATCAGGTCTTAGTATGCACCTGGAAGAAAGTTACCTCACCTGTGGACTATAGGTTGAGGAGGGAAGCTGAACCATGCTGTAACTTAAAGAATTATTGCTAAAGAACCTACCATGTTAAGATAACTTGTTCAATCTGTGTTCTTTGGCGGCAAGACCCATGGACCATGATAACCTATTTGATGCCCCCCCACGCACCAGCAGGGACACCGCATCAGGACAACAGAGCAGACCTCTACTGCACCTCACCCTTGCCCCAGGTATGCCAGTGTTAGACATGTCAGCTTGGGGTTTTTTGTTAGCTAATAGCTGGCACAGAACCATGCAGCCAAACTGAGATTGCTGCAGTGCTACACAGATCAACAAATATTCACATAGCCAGAGGAGACCCCAAACTGCTCAGTTGCAGCAGTTGATAGAAAGCACCCAGCCTTCCTCTGCCCGGACTACCTCCCTCCTGTCTCTTCAGTGCCCTCCCCCTGCCTGCCCCCAGACCCTTCTGTTGCTGAGCTTGGCAGACACATCCCCCATTCAAGGGTCCATGGCGTGGGTGGGTGGGGAAGACAACACAAATCTTTGTGCGAGCCTTTTCTCATCTCTGGACATCTCATCTTCCTTGACAGTACAAGGGTGCATTTGGATTGCACCCCAAAAGCAAATTTACCTCTTTTTTACATTCTTTTCTTTCTTAAACTATCAGGTTCCTTCCCCTTTTTCTGTCTTACACTTACAAACTAAGATTGGGCCACAACTTTCCTCTGTCTTATTCTGCTTCTTCTTTCATACTGAGCTCTCTCTCTCTCTCTCTCTCTCTCTCTCTATCTCTCTAAGTCTCTCCCTTCTTCTACTTTTGCTCTCTGTCAACTCACTTTTATTCCTTCTTTTCTTTTTTTACATAATCAGGCTAAATTCACCAACAAGGGGCTCCACCTAGTTATTATTTGCCTGTGTTTTATTGCTTGTTTTCTTTCCCATTTATAATTCTCTCATTTATTTTCCTTTCTTCCCTATATTTTATTAGACTCAAATACTTCACCCAAAGTTTCCTTTCCTATCTTTCTTCCTCTTGCTACCACTCCTCTTTCTTATATTTTTATACTTCATTAGACATTATCCATGTACTTCATTCATTAAATCAGTATTCCACAAAGCAACCCCTAACCTTTGTCTTATTTCCTTTTTTCCTTCCTATTAAGCTATCCTTATTCTATTATCCCATATATTATTAGATTCTAGTTCGCCATACTCAGCTCTCCTTTACCCATCCTTTTTTATTTTACTTTACATTTTTAAGCTCAAATTTGCTATGCTTCTCACACTGCAATACAAAGCCTCTTCCCTGGACTCGCACAAGTCCTACAAGTCAAGCACTTCTGACCCACATTTGGCGGAGAAAGGCCAGTGCACGGACATCCACCTCCATCCAACAAGGGAATCATGGAAAGGGTGAGATGTGCTGCCTGATCTTGATAAGCCAAGGAATTTGAGGGGTTGGGGTGGTTGGGAAGGAGGTGTCAGGGAGGTATATTGCAATGGGGCAGGGCTGGGAGAGAGCATCCCCAAGGGTTGGTGGGGACTAGGACCCCTGGAACTGGAGCAATACTCAAGCCCCATTCCCTGTGTAGCATGGAGGTTGCTCTGGTCTGCTCAGAGTGGTACCATCAAACTCAGTGGTGTAGCTCCAAATAGACCCACTGAGACTTTTGCAGTAGTAGCTAAGGAAAGGGAAAAAGATTTCCCTTCCCCGCCATAGAGCAGCAGCAGCATGAAGCTTGTGTTGAATACAGCACAGCCATACTGGGCCTCTCCAACGTTGACTTATCCCTTCATTTCATTTTTATATCATTATTTCATTATTTGGCCACGACTAAGTTCAATCATCCTGTTTTTTCTTAACTACCGATCTCTTCCTTATTCCTGCTTTCCCTCCAATATTATCAGGCTCAATTTAGCCACTGCTTTTTTGCCTGCCCAATCCTATGCAATGCTGAAGCAGTGGGGCAGCTGGGCTCATGCTGTATCCAGGACTGCACAAGTAGGAAGGAGGTCTCCTCCTCATTTGTTTCCTTACCCTGTTCAGCAACCCAGTTCGCTCAATGGGGCTACTCTCAGCTGTGCCAGCTATTGAGCTATTGCAGCCCTGAGTGCAGATCCCAGATCCATGTAGAGTTGGTGGCAGAGGCCTGCTCCATGATGTTGTACCTGCCTTTGCAGTTGGCAGGGATGATGCGCCACCAGTGGAATTCTACAGGCTTTCCTGCCAATACCACAGGAAAACATTGACTACCTGGATGGTGTAAAGTGCTGGTGTTGCCCAAACAAAGGATTGGGCTTTTCTTTAAGAGGAATGGCCCAAGAATCGGCAGCAATGTGATCATGAAATGCATGCTGTAACAGGACAGGGAAGAGTTTTTAAAAGTTACCTGGGAGTTGCTGCGGTAAATTAACCTTCAAAATATCAGAAGGAATAAAATAAAGCAAGGTTTGCCCCAATACAGCCTGGTACTGCAAGCAGGAAATATAAGAGAGCTAAGAAAGGGGCATCCAAAGGTATAAAGGATAAATAAAAAGCATAAAAGGTACACCAAATTATAAGCCCCATAATGCAAAAAGGAGAGAACGAATAAAACAGACATTATGGCTTGAAAGACTGAACCTCAGAAAATGGGGGGGGGGACACATGAAAGAGGGAGAGTTCAGTAGGTCACAAAGAAATTGAGGGATGATGGAAGTGGGCTTCCATTTGATGATGGAAGTCCAATGCTTCTCAGTGCCCAGGGCTGCTGCGGTGCCATTATGGTGACTGATGAATGGACGGGGCTGGAAAGCAAGCCAGGTTTCCTTGGCATAAGAGAGCTTATGCTTATGCTCTCTTATGACCATAAAGCCCAGACAGTCCCCAATGGGGATCGTGAACAGGCACAGAGCCAAGGAGACCCAAATCGTGTTTCTCAGGCCAGGTGGGTAGTTGAGAAGCAAAGCTAAAGCCTGCCTCCATCTCCTCCCTCCTTTGTCCTCTCCTACCCTTGACCTGCTCCCTCTTCTTCCACCTGATTTTCTCCTTGCCTTCCTCAGCCCTGCTTCACCTACAACCACCTCCCTTACTGTTCTTCATCTGCACATGTTTAGCCTAATTTGGCCTCTCCTATTTCTATTCTCATTCCCCGTCATCTTCAGCCCTTATCACCTTCCGCCACCTAACTTTCTTTTATTCTTTCATTTCTTCCTATTCTTTTCAAGCTCAATTTCTCCTCTGCTTTTTCTGTATCTCCACCCCTTGCTTCCTTCAGAGGTTTCAGCTTCTTCTTAGTGTTGTACTGTCTTCTTGTAATTTGCAGAGAAGTCAAGATCACGGTCCTCTTTTTTTCTCAAATATTCTGGCAAATCTGGACCTCAAGCCTTGCTCTCCACAGTTCTCCATATTCATCCGAAAGGCTAGGAGGGTAAAGCAGAATAGATTTTATAAAGATTTTATAAACTCTCCACCTTGTCAGGTTATCACTTAGAGATCTCTTCTCAGTCATCCCCTTCCATCTTGGCCAGGCGTTTTCAATCTTTTCCCCTCACAGCATCTGACAAGGTGTTAGCATTTTCAGAGGAAACCATCAGTTTTGACAAATGACAAGGCACACCATGGCCCTACAGATCAGTCCCCAACTCTTCCATTGGTCCGTTCAGGGCACATCACTGTGGCACAGCACATTGGTTGAAAATGACTAGTCTTGCTTGCCTGAAAAGCTGGATGTTTTAACAACAGGCTTTTCAGTAAAAAAAGCCTTCTTCCTTTTGATTTGGTCTTTTAAAAAGGGGTCTTACCTTGCTTTGAACCATCTTAGGCCAACACAATCACCATCCATGTTGCAGTTCTCTCAGTGTGACAGCAAAGTATAGTTCTCCAAGGTTGTCTGTATTATTGAGAGATAAGAGATGCCTTCAGAGTGTTGAATCCATACATAAATTACTTTTCAGGGTGCACCAGAGCAACCACCCAGACCCACCAATGTAGAGAAGGAGCAGAGAGGGTGGGATGGGATGGGGTGGGCAGAACGGCCCGCAAATCCAAACCTCTCTCCTATCAACAGTCCTGCATCACAGGATGACGGTTCTGCACCAGTGACGTTGCTAGTGCAGGTCCAAGTGGCTGCACAGCTGCAACTGAAGCCAGTTACAACTGAAGCACAGCCTCCCGCTCACCACTCTGGATCATGACATCCTTGCCAGACACTTTGGAACAGCAGTAGTTGTAGTCATAGTAGTCATAACAGTCGCAGTAGTTGTAGTCTCAGTCGTTGTAGTCATAGTCGTAGAAAGGCATACCAAGTCCATTGGTCACTGAACTGAGAGGAAGACAGCACGGAGTTAAAGCAGTTTGGGAAACACTGCCCTATAGGATTGTTGAGCCTCTGTCCAGTGCTCAGGCTGCATAAGGAAGTGTGGCTGAACTCTTGGAACTGACCTAAAGGAGGAGTTTCTAGCCCTGTTCATTGCATATCTGAGCAGCTGGGCCAAAATCAGAGATAAACCCTGAATAACAAAGACAAACTGAAAACTCAACCTACCCCATGGTCTGTTGAAAAAAGGGAGACCAAGGCTCAGTGAAAATGGTCTCTTCCTGATTGAGATGCGGGAGAATCACTGTCTGCTGGGGTAGAGAAAGGAGTAGCTGAGTGGAGCAACCATCTAAGCATAACTTCTGATGAAAGTCTAGACCATCTTTCTAAAGATTAGTAATGAAGAGACCTAGTAAGTTTTCACTTATGCCTTTATATTTTAATTGCTCCAGATCTGAAGAAGATTGACCAAAATTAATGGCCGAATTTTTATTTGCCTCTGTATTTGCAGGCAGAAGATACTATGATCTATTTTTGGAAAATCCAATTTTGTGCCTTGAAAAACTAAATTCTGAAATTCATGAAAATGTGTTTGCGTTCACCTCTCTTGTCTTGTAGTCCCTTATACCAGTGGTTCCCAACCAGATTATTGTGATCACTCCCCAAACTGGAACTGTTGTATTTCCCTCAAGGGGTCTGCTAATAGTGACAGTACCTCCGCTACGAAGTCCAGTGTTGCTGTTTGGTTGCATCCCCAAAAGATCTTGTTCTAATTCTCAGAGGAAATTTTAAGCTCTACTTTTAGTATGGATGTTAATTGGCCATTTATCTAATTCTCTGAGATCAGGATCTGCAAGCTGTTTTCTGACACCCCCCTTGTTTCTGCAAGCAATTTGCAGGAAGCCATTTTGGCAAGGGAGGCTGCGCAGTGGGAAGGGAAAATGCGGTCCCATTGGAATGATGGTCAGGCATTTAGGAATGATTACCTGAGAAAGCCCTGTTACTCCAACGTCCGCATCACCCAAACCAGCCATTTCAAAGCCGAACGTCCATCTCCTTCGTCATTTGGAAGACCTGCAAACTCTCCGACGACAAAACAGAAGGTAACACATGTTTGGAGTGCACAAGGGAAAAGTGTCAGGATTCCAGGAATTACTTACATGGATGAGATGCCTTGCAGCCTCTTTCCTTGGTCTTGAGTGAAGCTACAGACAGGTATTCTGAGCTGGAAGCAAAAGAGGACTTACCGTTCCTTGGTGGATCTTCTCCATTATTTCAAAGCTGTCCTTCCATCTCCAGGAAGTGACTGCAGAGGAAACCGGACACAGAGAAAGAACATTAGAGTGGAGAGCTTTCCATTCTACGCAGGATATACCTGCATAGGATATGCAGAGGATATGCCTTGTGATGGGGCAGAAGCACCCAGACTGCTTTGCTGCACGTAACCAGATGAGATGATGCTTGCTTCTTTTCTGCAAACACCATGTTCCCCGTTTGTCCATTAACAGGGCATTCCAGGGATCTTTTCACATGCCAAGCACATGCACTACCCCAACCACATGACAGCTCCTTGTTCATCTTCAAGCTTCCCCATCATCAGGCACACCCCCAAAAAACAAATACATACCCTAAAGAGATGCTTGACTTGGGAACTCTCAATGGTGGGCCAGGAAGAACCGCAGGGGCCAGGAAGGCTGCAGCTGCAAAGAGAGCAAAATTGCCTTGGAAATACAATACCTCTCTCATCCCATTTGTTTGTGTGTGTGGCACTGAAGCCATTGCAAGGCCATCTCATGCCATGGGTGCCGTGGGGGAGAAAGGCAAAGAAAAAATGGAAAAATCAAGGCACTGAACATTTGGAGCGCGCCATTGTTGGTCTCAAAAAAATAGTAAGGAGGCAGCGTAGTATGAAGGGAGAAGATTCTCCACAGAATCTGCCCCCCACTTGGATCTGCTCGCTTGAAGCCCATAGTATACGTCCTCTTCAGTGTGCAGGGATCACCGAACTCAAGGGCCGTTTCCGCATGGAATAGAGACCTACCTGTCCAAAATGAAAGAATCCTCACAGGTCCAGTGGTCGCTGGTGGTGCTGATCCTTGACTCCTCTTCTGATGGAGACATGGCGCTGGAGGAGGACTCTGACTCATGCTCAGAAGAGATGGAAGAACCTGTCTCCTGCTCCAAAGTGATGGAGGACTCTGGGCTCAACTTCAAAGCCTGCTCTAAAGTTATCGGAGATATTAGTCTTCCTGCCAGAAACGCCTCCCAATCCGTATCCTGGAAAAAGACAAGCAGGATTCCGCCTGTTTCTTAGCCAAGTGTGGCAACAACTGTGATGGTCGCTCTCGAAGCAGGGCGGGGGGTGCAGAACTCTGTGCTTTTGCCCCCAAGTCCTTGAGCACTGTTGGAGTTCTGAATTGGGAAGGGAAAGGAAGTTTTTTGAGAATCCAGCACATACCTTGAAATATTGGTGATTTTTTACTTCCAGGGCGTTGTCCTCCTGGCCACCGAGGCGTCGCTCTGGGTCCTTCTCCAGGAGCTAGAAAAGTTGGGAGACGGTCAGAAAAAGGCAGTTCAACTCAAGTATGGAATAAGGAATAAAATCCTTTTAGTAATGAGTGAACCCTCCATAATCCCTATTAAGAAGAATCTTGGCCTGCCCTTGGTCTGCCAGTGAAAGCACAAGAATTGAATTCTGTATCACCTCACCCCAGACAAAAGGGAGACTTCTTCTTCAGCCAGGTGTGGTGGAAAGATCACCGCAGAACAGACGATGTTAAAACTCAGTTCCTGGATATTCATTCCACCAAAAGGATACTAAAAAGGAGAAGGTAGAAAACAGAAAGGTCAGTGTTGGCTTGTAATCATGCTGGTGATGGGTTTTTCTCCTAGGTATCTATTCAAAAAAGCATCTAGACACAATCTTTAAAAAGCGTGTAGACACAATCCCCACAGCCTTGCCTGCTTCTGAACCCACACAGAGTCATCACATCCCAGGACATCTTTAGCAGCTCATGAAAAAGCGGAGAAAGTTGAGCACAACTGGTTTAAGTGGTCTGTGCTCAACACCTCTATACTTAGATCAGTGGCACTTGGGCTAAGTCAGATCCCAGAGACCTGTTTCCATTTGCCCATTTGCAGAGGGAGGGGAGTGTTTGCTCTCTTAAGTGAAGTTGCCCTCACTCAACTAAAGGGCTTGGTTTCCTCCTTGTGCTTCTTATGGTGATCTTCACTGCACTTTGAATTAGTCTGGAGGATTCTCCTGTACTCACCCTTCCGGTACTCAAACGGAAGAGGACAACACCAAAACTCCACCAGTCCACAGACCTGGTATAGGACATTGCAGTGATAATTTCAGGGGCCATAGTCCTTGGGGTGCCACACTTCGTATGTGCTCTGTCTCCGAAACCGATGCCTGAAAGAGTTGAGGCAAAGATGAGAATGAGCATCCACTACTGGTCTCCTGGAAAAGCTATTTATGGACAATGTTATCTGAGTGGTCCTGAAAAGGACCGCCCTGCTTGCTCCTTATTCCATAAGAACCCCAGATCCTCGATCCTCAGTCATGGCATTACCTTCTTTGGAGAGGCCAAAGTCTGTTATTTTAATGTATCCAAAATGGTCGATCAGGAGATTCTCCATCTTCAGGTCTCTGAACAACAGATAAAATTTAAAAAATATATGTATATAAAAACAAAAATGGGAGGCCTTGTCACTGAAAGACAGATGAGGTTGTCGGAAGGTCAGGACACCTTTGTACAGGATTTGGCTGCTAGTGGTGCTGTAATGGCCATAGATAGAAACAGCAAATGTCAAGACTTCCTTCCAGATGTAAATGTTTCTCTGGATTCTCTTCCTGACCCACCCCCAATGAAGTCATGAAAATGAAGTTCTTCTAAAAGGGGGGGAAAAGTCTGAAAAGTGAGAAAAAGCAACTTCCTTGAAGCTACAGATACATACAGATCAAGCAAAGGCCTCCTGAAAGCATCTCCCGCTCTTCCTTTTTGTTTCAAGAAGACAAAGAAGGACAAAGAGGAAGAGAAAGAGGAGAACAAATCAGTTGTTTCCATCGCAGCCTTACCTGTGTATTATGCTCTGAGAATGGAGATACTGCAGCCCCAGCATGATGCATCCTCCGCAGAACCTTGCAAGGAAATGGAAGGGAAAAAAGAACATTTAGAGTCTTTTCCTCATACAACGTTCTTCAAAATGCAAACATTTCCAAGTCTCATCCTTCAGGAACTCCCAAGCAGCAGTATTGGCTGAAGCAACTGGCTGTGACATTTCCACTCAACTCTGCCATGAGCGAGTTGTTGCAGGGAGTGGATGTTGAAAGGGAGACTGAAGATGGCCCAGGATACTTACTTCACCTGTTCTTTGGTCAGTGATCTTTCCAGACAATATGTCTTCAGGGTGCCCCCCGGGGCATATTCCAGGGCAATCCCGATTAAACGAGGTGTTTCGAATGCCCCGTAGAACGAGATGATGCACGGGTGGGGGTTTTCGATGGTCCTCTCCAAAATGCTCAGCTCATTCTGCAACCTGTAAAGACAAGGTCAGAAGAACAGCTTTGGTCAACAGGGAAATTGAATGCAGCAATACTGTTACTTTCAGTGTGAGTAGCAATAACTGGGAATAAGGCTATGTGTTCAGACATAGAACTGTGAGCGATGACCCTGCCGACTGTTTGGACTCACATGACTCTGAATTTGGCTTGCCTCAGCAATGGCAAAATATTCACCTGCAAGGACCTCAAAGCAGGTCACAATTGGCCTGGAAGTGCACAAAGAAGCCAATGGGACCAGGAGTCAGGAACAGAACCGGACCTACATGAGTTCCCTCTCCGGAAAGGAACCCGTGGCGTGGGAGCAAGAGGCTGCTCACCAGGAAAGTTAATCCAGAAATTCCCTGCTCCAGTGGACCTTGAGGGAGGGAGATGTGGTCAACCACTTGAGCTGGATTAAGCAGGAATAAATGGCGATCATCGGGATTATACAGAAACCTGCAACTTTTAACCTATTTCTCAGCTCTCTGACAAACTTTCTTAATGATCAGGGCAAAAATTAGTATAGATGACCTCTTCTAACTGCCTTCTAATCTCCTTCCCCCTTTCACTCCTTATGAATAACCCTCAAAGACTCTTTATCCGCTTACAAATTCTCGGAAATCTTGGCTTTCTGGAGGGTCTTCACCGCCACCAACATATCCCTTGGTTGATACTGTGCCAGTAAGACCTGAAAGAGAAGGCAGGACCTGAGCCTCTGATATGAATGTGCCTTCCTTTCCAAGACAGCTGCTGCAAGTTCACCTCTCATTTACCTTGGCATAATGGCCTCTTCCAAGGACCTCTAGGAAGTTGAAGTCGTTCTCCTTCAGTTGTGTCCGTTCCGATCTGTAAAACAAACCAGTACAAATTCATCGTCAGAACATTTCCTGGAACTGGCTGCATTGGGGGAAGGTTGATGAAGAGATGCCCAGAAACATCTAGACTCCACTTACGTTGTTTTTAGCATGGTGGTGGTGATGGTGGCTTCTCTTGGTAGAGGCTCGTCTTCACTTGAACCTTCCAGATAAACCACATGGGTGAAAATAAGTGAAAACGGAAAAAATATTTCCACTCCTTCTGTGCATAGAAATGTCCTCCTATGCCAGGCCTACCCTCACTTCCAACATTTGGGGTCCTGGATTGTCTCACTGATCATAAGCATGCCTGCTCTAATTCCCTCTTCTACACAGTTGTCAAAGGTCCAGATCCCTAAAGTTGAAAGTTTGGACTCCCCTGTTCTATAATATCTAGATTTGTAGCTTCAGATCAGCCTACGCCCCAGAAGTTAAATCCCTGCTCGAGCAACTGCTTCAAGCCAGCTGGTGGGGGGCTAGCTGTGGACAAGGTGAAGGAACTTACAGCTTTCAGTGATGTCTCTCCTTCTCCTTCTTCTACATGTTTTCCTGGTGGAGGGCAAGCAGGCACAACAGCAGCAACACAAGATCTCTTTAAGCCTCTTTAAAAGGTTCATGGTTTCCGAATCTGACAAAGAAAACCATCAAGAACTCAGGGGCTTCCTTGTTCCAGGCCGAGATCATTCTGGGCGCTACAGTCATGACTGAAGATGCTCTTCAACGTTACAGCTTTTCTAGATTTATTCCTTTGAGACACTCTCCCAACCTTCTTGGGCCCTACGCTATGCAGTATAGACTACACTATAGAATACTGTAGAATACTATATTTTATAAGGAAGTGGGGAAAAAATGAAATTGAAAGATCATATCATTGCCCAGGAATTCCCACTGAAGTTAGAGAAGAGGTTCCAACAGTTAGTAGATCGACACAGAAAAGAGGAAAAAACTGGAAAGGATTTAAGGAAGCTGTCACAGAGCTGACAGAAGAGAGAGTTTCCAGAATAAGGAGGTTACCTGAAAAAGAAATGGCAAGTTGATTGGTGAAAGGAAGTCTGCAAATTCTATAGAAATCAAGAACAGAAACCAGGGGAAGTTGGGAAAGCAACAAGAAAAACTCAAGAGTCCAACTGCATGGAAGGTAAGAAAGATCAGGTAGAGCAGAAAGGAAAGGAAGCCTCTGAAGCAGCCTTAAAGAACAGCATCAAAACACTTTTCACTTAACCGAGGACTTAAGTGGTGATCAGTTGAAAGCTGACATGCCCATTGGAGGTGAACATGTGAAAATCCTCCTTGGACAAGAAGATCAGGACAAAAGCTAAGCTGAACACTTCAAAGAAACCGGCCTCATCCAACTGTACTGCATAATCTGAACAGCCCACCTCCTCCTGATGTGGCTCTGGACATGGGACCATTGCCAAGCAGAAGTGGAATGCTGAGACTTACAATGAGAAGTAGTAAAGGTCCTGGACTAGTTCAAATGTCCAATGAACTACTGAAGCACCTAGATGTCAAGCATCATTCCTTCTATCTTTGTATGACTTTTATCTGCCAACGCCACTAGGAGAAAGAATGAAACCTTAGCTCTGCCAATGATCTATTATGGCATGTGAGGCTCATTGGGCAATCTGATGCATTGCAGATCCCCCACAGTGGTGCATCAGTCCCAGTGCAGACTATATTGCATCCTGAGTAGGAATATTTCAGGCTGAAATTTTTCTCAGTGGTGAAAGGGGACTTCAACCCTGGGGAAAGTCCCAGCGGCCACAATGGGACTATTCACCCCCAATGTTTTTGTTCTAGGCATGTCTACCTCTCCACCCACCCCCCCAAAGCCCTGCTCACACCTACACAAGCAATGTAGCCGGCACAAGTGCACATTGCCCATGTAATGGAGTGGAACAAAGAGGGGGAACAGGATACACCATGCAGGGCTGTTGCTGATCCAAGAGAAGTTAACATCTTGAGAAGTCTTTATAAGAATTGTAGCTGCTGTGAGAAAAATGAAAATGGCAGTACTGACTTTTTTACAGTTCTTACTGGTGTCAGGCAGGGTTGTATCCCCACCGTTGTTCCTGTGTATCCTGGTCTCCCCTATAAAATAGCAATGAAGAATTTGGACTTTGGTGTCCTATGGAATGAACCAGGCAAACTGATCACCTGGATTTTGTGGATCCCGCTCTACTTGTCAACACAAGGGCACGTCTAAAAGATATGATGCTGGCACTGAAAACAGAGGCACGTAAAGTAGGCTGCAGAATGTGTGAAGATAATACCCAACTAATGCAAGTCAGTAATGTTCAAGACTTAACCACCCCAGTAAGTCAACATCTCAAGCAGGAGGAGAGAACCTAAATTTTGGGGAACATCAATGACTTTCAGCAACGTTGTCTCAAAAACATCCTTCTCATGACATATCAAGATCAAATTCCAAACAAGAAAATTTTACAAAGGTGACCATAAATTGTGTCCCTCGTAGAAGTAAAATGTTTGCAATTAAGGTAGTTTTTCTTATTTCAAAATAATATTTAGAAGTATAAATAAATGACTTGACAATGGGAGGAAAAAGCAATGGAATAATTTTTTTAAATAAAACACACAACCAATTTTATATATAACAAATGTTCAGTGTGATCCCTGAGCATCTTTAGAAACACAGGATTTTTGGAAACATGTTCAACTGACCCACAGCCTTAAATCATGAACTGCATTCAATTACATCGGTACGTACTTACTTTTTCAGCAGAAGAAAGAAGAAAACATGACCAGAACATAGAAGGTCTCAGGCTACTCTGCAGATGGGGGCTTCAGACAGTCTTCATACAAAAACCCCAACTTATTTATTCATGGCTGAATTTTTTTAATTTTTCTATTTTTTAGACCAAATGGCTAGAGAGATAGGGTTGCCATATGTGCAGGAAAACCCGGGCAGTCCCAGTTTGGGGGGATTGAATGGACCTACTGGCAAGTTTGACAGGGGGTCCAGTCCCGGTTTTGTGGAAGAGAATTATGGCCACCCTATACAGAAGTCCTGATAAAATCTTAAACTGCAATCCTAAACTCCAGTTAGGCCTGACTGAACTGGGCTGACCTGGAGTGTCACAAAAGTGTTGTAAGAAACTCCTTTGCCACTCCTGGGGAAAGGTTAGGCCATTGCACAGGCATGCACTTCTTTCCCTACAACAGTCAGGGGTGGGCACGGGCCTACTCGCTCCGGTTCGGAAGGGGGGTTCTTCCAATACCCCTGCTGCTGGCGAGCCGGCAGTGGTGGGGCCCCCCAGACCCATGGGGACCGGTTCCTTCCTCCCCCCAGCCGGGGGGGAGGCCAAGCACGATGCTGCATGGCTCCACTGTGCTCTTCCTTCCTCCCCCTGGCCGGGGGAAGGTACAGAGCCCCAGCCTATGCAGGTCTACTC
The DNA here is from genome assembly GCA_030015325.1 of Cryptoblepharus egeriae. Taxonomy (NCBI): domain Eukaryota; kingdom Metazoa; phylum Chordata; class Lepidosauria; order Squamata; family Scincidae; genus Cryptoblepharus; species Cryptoblepharus egeriae. The sequence goes on from JAREYC010000003.1 coordinate 108,359,293, forward strand.
AGAAGTAAGTCCCAGTATAGTCAATGGGGCTTACTCCCAGGAAAGTGTGGAGAGGACTGCAGCTTCAGAGCCCCATCCTATGCAGGTCTACTCAGAAGTAAGTCCCAGTATAGTCAATGGGGCTTACTCCCAGGAAAGTGTGGAGAGGACTGCAGCTTCAGAGCCCCATACTATGCAGGTCTACTCAGAAGTAAGTCCCAGTATAGTCAATGGGGCTTACTCCCAGGAAAGTGTGGAGAGGACTGCAGCTTCAGAGCCCCATACTATGCAGGTCTACTCAGAAGTAAGTCCCAGTATAGTCAATGGGGCTTTCTCCTGACATGGGAGAATTATTAAAATTAATTATCATAGATGAATCCAACTGATGTCTCAGTCTCACTGAGGTAAAAGAACTTTCCAGTGAGCCAAAGAGAACCAAAGATTTGTCAAGCTTCTGTATCACTACATGGTTTGAAAGGAAGCTGGGCCAACCTAACCTGCCGCCCCCACTCATAGGAATGCAAGTGGATGTAACTCTTTAAAAACACCAAGTGTGATAGCAAGAGACCCAGGAAATAGCCTTGTGGTAGGAACACAAAGAACATAGCAAGATACAGGCCCGAAGAGGTGCCAACTTGTCCGAACAAAAAGATCTGTTTAGAAGCCTCAGAAAGGTGTCAAACATCCAAACCCTCCTTTAAGTGACAGATTAATTAGCAAATCAGGTTGTTAGGATGTATGAATGGTGTAAATAGAATACAGCCAATGGTGAACTCTCTTAACGACATGAATAAATCCATAATCCATTCTTCGCACATTTCTGGACTTGTGTTTCTTTGGTCTCAATTTCTGCAACACTCCCAGACCAGTGTGGAGAGGACTGCAACCACAGAGCCCCATCCTATGCAGGTCTACTCAGAAGAAAGTCCCAGTATAGTCAGTGGGGCTTACTCCCAGACCAGTGTGGAGAGGACTGCAGCCAGAGCCCCATCCTGTGCAGGTCTACTCAGAAGAAAGTCCCAGTATAGTCAATGGGGCTTACTCCCAGACCAGTGTGGAGAGGACTGCAGCTTCAGAGCCCCATCCTATGCAGGTCTACTCAGAAGTAAGTCCCAGCATAGTCAATGGGGCTTACTCCCAGACCAGTGTGGAGAGGAGTGCAGCCTCAGAGCCCCAGCCTATGCAGGTCTACTCAGAAGTAAGTCCCAGTATAGTCAATGGGGCTTTCTCCTGATATGGGAGAATTATTAAAATTAATTATCATAGATGAATCCAACTGATAGTCTCACTGAGGTAAAAGAACTTTCCAGTGAGCCAAAGAGAACCAAAGATTTCTCAAGCTTCTGTATCACTACATGGTTTGAAAGGAAGCTGGGCCAACCTAACCTGCCGCCCCCACTCATAGGAATGCAAGTGGATGTAACTCTTTAAAAACACCAAGTGTGATAGCAAGAGACCAAGGAAATAGCCTTGTGGTAGGAACACAAAGAACATAGCAAGATACAGGCCCGAAGAGGTGCCAACTTGTCCGAACAAAAAGATCTGTTTAGAAGCCTCAGAAAGGTGTCAAACATCCAAACCCTCCTTTAAGTGACAGATTAATTAGCAAATCAGGTTGTTAGGATGTATGAATGGTGTAAATAGAATACAGCCAATGGTGAACTCTCTTAACGACATGAATAAATCCATAATCCATTCTTCGCACATTTCTGGACTTGTGTTTCTTTGGTCTCAATTTCTGCAACACTCCCAGACCAGTGTGGAGAGGACTGCAACCACAGAGCCCCATCCTATGCAGGTCTACTCAGAAGAAAGTCCCAGTATAGTCAGTGGGGCTTACTCCCAGACCAGTGTGGAGAGGACTGCAGCCAGAGCCCCATCCTGTGCAGGTCTACTCAGAAGAAAGTCAAAGTATAGTCAGTGGGGCTTACTCCCAGACCAGTGTGGAGAGGACTGCAGCCTCAGAGCCCCATCCTATGCAGGTCTACTCAGAAGTAAGTCCCAGTATAGTCAATGGGGCTTACTCCCAGACCAGTGTGGAGAGGACTGTAGCCTCAGAGCCCCATCCTATGCAGGTCTACTCAGAAGAAAGTAAGTTTATTTTTATTTTTTTTTTTAATTTTTACATTATAAACCTCCCTGGCCCAGCCCCCTGACCGTGGCCGAGCCCCTTGGCCCTGCCCTCTGGCCCCACCCACTACCGGAGAACCGGTTCTTGGGCCAGGCCGGGCCCACCCCTGTCATCACCATGAAATTGGGGAAATTGTGAGTTAGGCTGGTCTAGTTTAGGATTATTCCCTTAATAAGATCACATTCTGTTGTTTCTGCACTTTTTTACTGCACTGGTTTTCAATGACTTCTGATAAGGAAGTACATGAACTGATGACCCAGAACTAGCAATTAGAGGGTTTTGCAGCTGATGCCACAAGACATTCTAATAAAGACCATAATTCAATGATTCTTTGAGAACTTCTCAACGTCCTGGAAAGTAACCATGGACGTGCCTGTCCTCGAGATTGGGAACCACTGGCTTATAGGATAGAAATGGGATGGAAAGAAACCCTAGACAGAATTGCAAACAATGAAAAGCAACCTCTGATACCCCAAACCATCCAACCTTCTCAGTCCTGATAGAATTTTTGGCCTTGGCCACAGACTTTATAGAGGACCCAGATATCCCCTCTCGCTCCATACAGATCAGAGGCTGCAATCCTAAACTCCAGTTAGACCTGCGTAAGTCCTGTGCTGACCTGGGGGTGTCACAAAAGGGTCATAATGCACTTCTGCTCCACTCCTGGAGGGTGGTGTAAGCCAGTAGACAGGCATATGTTGACATCCTCACACCACTCTGGGAAGATATGCCTGGTGAGTTCTGTCAGCCTAAATGGGTTAGGATTGCACCCTGATTCAATCATTCTGATGGGATTTGAAGGTTACGTCTGTGACTGTGCCAGAAACCATCTCACACTATGATGAGCCAGGGTGGAAATCACAACACTGAGAAAGTAACAGCAAATCCTGAAATCCAGCACAAACTGATTTCCATGAGTTGAAATACACCTCCTTATTCTTTCAGATTGGGACCCCTTGGCTGAAACACACTCTGGTGCCCATTTTATGCAATGACTAAGGCGTTGATCCACTGACCCAGGAGTAAGTCCTATTGGGTACAGTAGGATTTTCTTCTGAAAAGACGTGCGTAGGCTTGTGTTTCCATGATTGTCACATCTTCCAGCCATTTTCTCCATTCACATCCCTCCCCTTCCTTTGTTGTCCCCCTTTTACAGCCTTCAGCAGAAGAGCCCATTTTTAGACCAAGATGGGGCCCCATTTGCTATGTCAAGTTAAGGGGGACTCACAAGACTCCAATAGGACTGGGAGCATCATCACCAGGCCACAACAGCCAAGACTACCATAGTTTCAACCTCCCCAGCCTGTCCCCAATTCATAAGGAGGTGCCAGTCACTGAGCCACCTTCCTGGCACAAGTCATCAAGAGGGGCTTCATCAGCCTGCCTCTGAACCAGACAAGAAGCGCTTGAGCGGTCCTGACTTACCTCCTTTGCCAGGCACGAGAACAGCAACTAGCGATGCTGGAGCTCACGAACAGCGAGGAGACTCGAACACCCAGATATCTCCAACAGAGTCCAGTTGGACTAACTGACTCCAGGAGCAGGACTGGAACCCTGACTCTCGGCGACACTCTTGTCGTGGCAACTGGGACTGTTGGAAGCCAAGGCGTTGGACACGGTTCTAGTTCTGGGTCGGAATGCAGAGATCCAGACGGGGGCTGCAGGCCTTCTATTCCAGCAGGATGTGCAAGAATAGGAGGGACGCTTTCCAGTCTTGTGTAGGCCAAACAACAGCGAACCCCATAAAGCAACTTTTCAGTATTTTCAGGATACCGAATTGCTCTGCCTGTCAATTCTGAAAATGTAATTAAATCAAATGTCCCAGTCCTTCCCCCTACCAGTTTACATGATAGAAGTACTGCCACCTATGGTGAAAGGATGAATAGATAGCCCCTGAAAGTTAAGTAAAAATGTTTATTATTTGCCTTGTTGTAGGCCACCTTCCTGCCAAAGATACAACATGTATTTACCTGGCATAAGTCTCAAGATCCTCAGGTGGTTATGATGGCCAGGAGTGGGGGATTGGATCCCAGATAGATAGGGTAGATGATCCCTTCTCATCTTGAAATCAAAATCAGTTCACAAAAGATTATTTTTGTGGGTTTGCTAATCCTAGACAGATACTAGTAAATACTGGATTGAGGGTCAACTCTTATCCAACTTTCTAGCACAGATGCATCTTTGCTAAGAGGATGTGCGCTGCAAGCCATGGTAGGGAGGCAGCCTCACATTTGTTCCCTTACCTCAGTGCTGCATTATCTGGAAAATCAGATAGGATTGGGTCCTTCGTGTGTTGGACAGCCTTCTGGTTAGACATTTTCAGTTCAAAACATAATGGGTAAAAAGGGCTACAATGTCGTTTTGTCCCTACGCTTAATCCTGACTCATCAACAACCAGCCCCAACTCCTGGATCGTAGTTAAATTTGGACCACATTACATTTGGGGAGCCTATTCCTTCTTTGCTGTAAGTAATCACTACAATGTGATTTTTAGAAATTTGACTCCTTACAGGGTAAAAAGGGGTGCGTGTTTCTGTCCCTGTTCTTAACATTGATGACTGACTAATCGATACCCAGTGCCGACTCCTCTACATAAAAGCATGAATTTTGCGGAGCATATTCCTTCTTTGCTGTAGATAACTACTAAGAACTGATTTGGTGCCAGTGGTGTCCAGCGAATGGTGGTATCTGCTGCCCAGAGTTGCTGACTGATGTTCAAATCCTTTCAAATACTGTCAGAATTATTGAATCAGGTGCCGACTGGTGGAGTGCACTGGTGTCCAATGCCTGGTGCCTGACAGGGATGCCTGATGGTGCCTGGTGGTGCCTACTTCCCACTGCCACCTGACTCTCACAGTAGCCATCGAGGGATCTTGCCCAGACATACAGAAAAAGTGAATGTTCAAGTGCAGTGTGCATTGCGACATGTCACAGGCGTTTTGCACTCAGCGTCTATGGGCACAATCCTAATCAACCTCCCAGCTGTAGAGTGAGGACAGTGCAACTCTGAGGGAAGGGAACAAGCATGACACAGCCCAATCTGATCTCCTGCCATCTGTTCAGATAATGCTGGGCCAAAAAGGTGTTTCCTGCATTCAGCAGGGATAATGTAAGTCTAAAAATTTTCATCTAATTTCCCACTAAGCCGAATGGTTGTCTCTGTTCTGATATGTGCCACTAGTGCTGATGAAATGTGTTCGAGGACATGGCTGCCTCTTGAAGCAGCACACTCAGAATGGCAGACCAATGCCTGGCATGTCAACCCTTGAAAAGATTGGGCCGCCAAACAGAAGAAGTCGAGCTCCAGAACGTTTCCCAAAGTCGCAGTGACAAAACCATTGCAAGCAGGGCTCGAGTGATGGCTTTGCAATTAGTTCAGATTTGCAGTGTAAATCAGGCTCATAAGGAGGCAAACTGGAAAGGCGTTGTTACTGAGTATTCATTCTTCAGTTTCTTAAAAACTCTTGGGTGGATGCCATCCGTGCCAATGACTGATTGATCAATTAAATGTGAAATGTGTTAAATGTCTTCTCTTTTCATCTCTCTATGACTTCTTTCCTTAGTCAGGAGGGGCTGTTTGAGCAGCAGTACCTGCATGAGTTCTTCTGCCTTGAAGTCAGATGCAAATAACGCACGTGCAGTGCAATCCTATTTGTGTCTACTCAGATGTATGTTCCTTTGAGTTCAATGGGGCTTACTTGCAGGAAAATGCTCTTAGGAATGCAGCCTTACTTTCTCTCCCATTTCTAAAGCTGCAATCCTAAAGACACTTTCCTGGGAGTAAGACCCATTGAACACAAAGGGGCTTACGTTTGAGTAGACCTGGTTAGGATTGTGCTGTATGTCTCCTTTGCCTCCCTCACCATCCAGAGAGTCAACCTCCACTGGCAGATTTCCTGCTTCTACCATATTTGAAGAAGCTTTGATTATTCAACCTCTCCTACCCCCTTTGCTGGCTGGCCAGACACAAAGACTGTGGCACAAAGTGATACTCTTCAAGCAATGCTACGGCTCTGCAGGGCTGGTGCATGACATGTGTTGGTCCAACCTGCTGCTGAGTGAAAACACTTTGTGGCATGTTTGAACACCCAGGAGCAGGAACAAGGAGGTGGCTCAGGGCTTAGTAGGATTGCACTGTGTATCTGGAATGGAAAAGAGTCACAGGACTTGGCTCCCAAACACAGTTAACCACAGAAAGGTAGCCACACAGAAGTGTAAGTTTGGAGGTGTTTTAATCTACAAAGGGATCAAATCACTTTTATCAGCAAATACGTGTTCAAAACTCTTAAAATATATCACAGTCTGTTTTGATATATTAGAATAAAAGACAAGAACTGTAAACAAATACTTTGAACTCATATAAATTTTATGTAAAATCTCTGAAGAGGAGAAATTAAAACATCAAAGAAACTGTAGATATACAAGAAATGGTCATTTTTACATGTAAAATGGTATTGTAACAATGTCACTGCTGCTGCGTTCCTATCCGTATTTATCTAAGACACACTGAGCACAATGGAATTGCCTTCTCAGTCAACGTGTATTGATCTGTTGTGGAATATTTTGTCCATAGCCATCTTATCATCAAAGTTGCTGATGTAGTTCCAATGAAGTAGGTCTGCCTTCGAGTGCCAGGATCTGCTGTCACAACTGCAAATGAGACACAGAAAACATATTTACCAAAACTCCTTTTAGTATTAAAAATAACAATCACTGCTTCAAGATGACCAAATACTGGTTAAACACATCTCTATCTTCCCATCTAACCATTTGTGCCTCTTCAATACCTAGAAAGGGTTTTACACATGTTGCTCATATGTCTTCTACGCATAGTTTTCAAGCACTGCTATGTGATTTCAAAAACATCTTACTTTGTTACGGATATTATGTAATTGTCACCCTGTTCCACTGCGGAGTTTCTGACCTGCCTCGCTGATGGTATCCAATGCTTGAGAAGGTCTCTGCTGGCTTATTGAATGCAGCAGAGACCTGCAAAGCAGAGAAAATACTGAAATGTCATCAATCCAGGGGGATGACTGGGGAGACCTGCAAGTTGTCTTGGGTGCAATACAGAAGGAGAGCCTTAAGGCATGTCCTGCCTGGTGCACCTTTGGCATATCTCAAACTCTGTACCTGGGGTATCTCATTGGCAGGGCAATGGTCCCTCCAGACCCTTCCAGTACAGGCCCTCCAAGACAAAAGGAGTTCACATCAGTAAATATATGGGAGGTACAGCCATTTTTGGTCCTACCACAACTTCCCAGAGTTGCATCACCTACAGTGCCAAGGTAGCCCTTTAATGGGTCTGACTTATGAGGGAAAAGGGCTGAAGCCCAAAGAGTAGGATGACCAGATGCCAAACCCAAAAAAGAGGACAAGTTCCCCCCAAATTCCTGACATCCAAGCAAAATTCCTGACATGTTAAAAAAACGTAGGCCATCCCAGAAGTGAAGGACAAATGTAGGCCATGTAAAAATAAATGCTAAAAACACTTTTATTTCTTTCTTGTACTTAATTTCAACATATATAGTACTTCTTTTTATATTGAACACTCTTTGCAAGACCTGCTTTCACCAACAATGCACCTAAAAAGGGGCTCATAGCAGACATGATACTTCTGCAAAGACCAAAGCACCCCATAAGACTCTCTGGCACCCATTCAAATAAAAAGGGGCTCAGAGCAGGGATGATCTTTCCACAAAGACCAAAGCACCCCCTAAGACTCTCTGGCACCCATTCAAATAAAAAGGGGCTCAAAGCAGATGTGATCTTTCCGCAAAGACCAAAGCACCCCCTAAGACTCTCTGGCACCCATTCAAATAAAAAGGGGCTCAGAGCAGACATGATCTTTCTGCAAAGACCAAAGCACCTCATAAGACACTCTGCCACCCAGTCACATAAAAAGGTGCTAAAACACACCCATACCTGTTCCTTTTACTCCCATTTACATTGATGGGGCTGAAAGTGGGCAGAGGAATCCTAGGAGCCCATAGAGCAGGCTATGTAGCCAGTCTGGCCATGTAGCCTGTTGTTCCTGCAGTTTTGGCTTGGCCATCCCTGCAGTCAGCCTTGTCCAGTCAGGTAAGGTCAAGGCCAACGGGCCATCAGCAATACCCTTTTGCATTACAGGGGGAAAATGAAGCCTTCTGAATACCCTGTCTTTCCAAGGAGGGGCAAGAAAGATCATGCCCAGCCCACTGCAGGGCCCTTGATCCTGCTGCTCACTTCTGGTCCTCTGACATCAGTTGGGGGTAAGTTAGAGAATATTCTGTTCTGGATCATGCAAATAAATTATTTAAAAACTTTTGTTGTTGGGGGAGGAGTGGGGTGGGGAGAAATGTTTCCCTTTGGAGAAACCCTGGATGAGTTTCTGCTTTCAGATATATTTTTAAATGTAATACTTACATTTAAAATACTTACATTGCTTGGAAGGGCAAAGAATCCTTCCCTGTTGAGGGACCACATAGGATCATTTGGGGCCTTTTCTTGGCTTTTTGAGTACATTGAATGCAGGACTTCAGTGCTGTAGGTGGTGACCTCACAGGATATGGGCTGTTGGACTTTTGTAGGGATGCAGGCCCGATTGTGTTGGTGTACAAAATGAAAAAGTTGCATGCTATTTCTTTGTAAAGAAATACATACTGTAAACAGAGATGCATTTTATTCTATGCAAATTATTGTGATATTGTATAGATATCCATCAATATAGATACGTGGCATAATTGCCCCAGAAAGAATTGTCACCCCCACTTCTACAATCCTGGCTATGGGCCGGACACACCCCTTTGCTTCTATACAGAATTGCACCAACTGCAATGGTGCTGGTCCAAGTAGACCCATAGGAACTCATGCAGGAGTAGAGGAAGGTACATACGTGAAAAGTTTCCTTGCTCTGCCACCTTGCATGATCCTTGGCCATTGGAAGCTGTGCAGCCATTGCTGCCTCTGAAAGCAGCCTTGTTTCCGATTGGGCCGTTGGAAGTAATACCGAATTTACAGAAATTACTATTTCAGCTATTCTGTTTACAGAAATTTCTGCCTTGGAGAATATGACTGACTCATATTGTCACAAAGTCAATATTCGTTTTTATTACACATGTGTCTCCTTAACATGTAAGAAAAAAAAATTTTCATCATGACGCTAAAAGTATATACTGTATTTCCCGGCTTATAAGATGCACTTTTTTCTCCCCCAAGGGGGGGGGAATGTCTGTGCATCTTATAGAGTGATAGGGCCAATCCTGGAGCACCTTACCCATCATGTCAGATGTCGTTGGATTTGTATTGAAGAGCAGAATCCAATGCAACAATCAGTTTCGAGATATCTCCTTCCTATCAAAAGTTATGGCCAAAAACGTAAAAATCAAAAATATAAAAACAAAAAATACATTTTTTTGGTAATTTTTTTAAGCGGGTAGGAATTTTGGCTTAGGGGTTCAGGAATTTAGGGTTTGGCATCTGGTCACCCTGGCACAGTTGCAATGCTAAGCAGCCTTCCCTGGCTTGGAGACTTGCTCCAAAGGAGACATGCACAAGAACTGGTACCTGCTGCTCCATGCCTGTGCCTCACTCTTCTCTATCTGTCTAGATCCCCTCACCTTTCTCTACCTACCCCCCAAAAGAACCCCTCACTTACCTGCCTTCCTGGACCATTTGCAATGAGATTTGTGCAAAATGTTGGTGTCTGATCATTTGCAATGAGATTTGTGCAAAAGTTACAAATCACTGACACTAGAGATGATGAGTTTTTGGGGTTACCAGAAAATTAGAAGAGTGCTTGAAGCTTAAAGTTGTTCCTCATTTGTTAATGACAGTGATAATGGTTCTTAATACCACTGTTGACTTTACATGGTTGAAATATTATTCTGCTATATTTTATTAAATACCTCGTATATTAGTACACCATTTGGTTCAGAATATTTTTTTCTTGTTTTGCTCCTGTAAACTTTGGTGCGTCTCATGGTCCGGTGCATGTAATAATGAAATACGAGTAATTCCCTTTTTTTCCTGGGTTCCATGATTGCTATTTGGCCCTCTTTCTGCAGTGAATATGCTAACTTGGTTTAGATCAGGGATTTTCAACCTTTTTCATCCTGCAGCACACTAACAAGGCTCCGAATTTGTCAAAGCCACAATCAATTGTTTTTACCATTGACAAGGCACACCAGGCTATTCAAATCCCCTGATTTTCCTATTAATTAATGTCAATCCCCAAATTCCTGTGGTACACTTGAGGACTATCCATGGCACACAAGTATGCCATGGCACACTGATTGAAGATAACTGGTTGAGATTATACAGTCTCTGTTTTATATGGGACACATGTGTCTGAACATCCCAGTTCTGTCTGCTGGACATTAATGGTTGTTATTTCAGCATTTGATGAAAACCTTTTTTCCTGATGCTTCTCACCAACCCCATATAATTATCATTCCACTGTAAGTTTATTATATTTTTATTGTCTGCTATTTTTCCTCATTTTGTTTAACTCTTTTATTTACAGTAGTTTTATTACAATAGTTTTAATTAGTTGTATGGTTCATGTCCATGGCTATTTCAGGATTACAGCTCTTCGCTCTTCAGGTGTTCCTTTGGGACTGATTTTTAATAGGAATCTCTGGAGCTCAATGTTGTCTTGGCAGAGAGGGTTCTTCACAGAGGCCCCTCATCTGCTCAGACATTTATAGACCAGATGGTCGTAGGGACAGTGACAAAGGGTATAATAAGGGAAAGTGGGAATATGGGGCAGGGATGTGGCACCCTAACCACTAGGGTCTACTCCCTTGTCAGCCTGCTTTCTGCCTCCTGCACAGTCAGAATGTGGATGTGAAACTTCCCAGCCTTGCTGCCTGCCATGGACCAAATGGCTGGGGATGCCACAGAAGGCTTATAGGGAGCAACGCAACTCCTGAAACTGGAAAACTAGTTCCTCTGTGTGAGGAAAGTGGAGGGTCATGTAGAGTGAGAGAACGAGCCCACATTTACAGCCTGAGAAATAAGCTCAACACAAGTTCCCAATTGGGCATCCAATGCTGTTTGAATGGACAGCTCTATTGTCCACCATTGAGGCAGTGGTGGAGACACATGTGGCTCAGCTGACAGTTCAACTGTTTCCAACTGTTCCCAACTGCCTTTTCGTTCCAACAGAAACTCTCTGAGCACCAGCCAGAAACCCCTGTGTGTACCTGATAGGGCATGTTAGGCACTATTGTCCAGAATATGAGGGTGAGAGGAAGGAACTGATAGCAAACCTCAGAGTTTGGCCCAAACAAGTTTGCATCCCCTTGTTTCACTTTTGCCACTGATGGGAAGCACACCATCAGCAGTGGTACAAATCAGTAGTATAACTGCACAAGTACTAGATCCTTTTATGTTGGGAGGAATTCCTTAATACTGTACCTGCTATGCTACAAATATTTAATGCAAAGGTATTGGCACAACTCCCTGTTTGGATGTCTGCCTTCTGGCCTATGAGAGAAGCTTCTATCTCTCTTTATAAACTTTTTGCAGTACCCCAATGCGTACCTTATGCTGTTTTATGTCTAGAAGCTGGACAGAACAAAGTGGAGTCATTAGCCTGGCTTTTTCTTTTAAAATAGTGGCTATGAATCAGCTGTGCTGCTGCAAACAACGCTTTACTGAAAAGCACTTAAGTAGATCCCATTTCTCCTCCAGGACTGACCCTGTTCAGCAAGAAAGGCCAATTTCCAGGGCTTTCATTAGATTTGTTGGACGTGATGCCATGATGACATGCATAAGACCCTATGCACTTGGTTATGGGATATAGAGAAGCAGCAATTAGTCTGAGGCTAAAAAGACACACATGACCCAAACCAATTTTCCAGCTCTGGGTGAGGGAACAAAGATCTTTAACTTGAGGAGGCCTCCATCACTCAGGCCTCCCCCAATTACAGGATGCAGCACATGCCCCAGTGGCACAGCTGTGCCAGTGCTGAAAAGTTGGTTAGAGTTGCATCCTCATTGTCTTCCACTTTAGAGAGGGGTTTCATGGAAAAGACGTCCCAGCTTCAACATCCAACATTTCCAGACAGGGCAGAGAAAAACTCCTGTTTGACATCCTGGAGGTGAGCTGCCAGTCACTGTTGAGTCGCAGGTTATAATGCAGAGTAACAACGGGACCTTTTGCACTGACATAGTTATGATGCCACAGATGGAAAAGGCATAGTGCAATCCAGAGTAAGGGCACAATCCAGAGTATCTACGGGGAGTCCTTACTCTGAAGTAAGAACAATTTCCTCTGGATAGCAATATGAATTTCCCATAAGTTTCACTAGGTGGGGAATAACTACATCAACATAAATGTAGTTACTCCTCCCTGCTCCTTTAGTTATTCTGGATTGTAGGGTTGGTGCCTCTTATGTCTTCCTGTAGTTACTCTGGATTGTAGGGCTAGTTGAGTGTGACGGAACAATAGTTTGACTCAGTATAAGACAGTTTCTGATGCTTATTATAACAATTCAGAAAACCACCCATTTGATACAAGTTTGTGCTGGAATTTTTAGTCCTACACTTTTGGGGGTTTAATTTCCAGCAGGTGGAACTTTAATTAAATCAAGGTTGACCAGATAACTACCCGGTTTCTGCAGATCAAAGCCACTGAATGTGCTTACTTGAGACAGAAGGCATGGATCTGGGTTTGTTCTGACCCACATGTGAAATTCTTCCTCTGCCCCTTGGTTCTTGGCATTCTTGGCTTTGTGCCTGCTGTTATCCTGGTCTCTGGAGCGTCCTTGCCCTTTCCCTGCACCACACTCTGCCTCCAGACCCCAAACTCTGATTGCCCTCCATTTTCACAATTCTACACTTCTAATGATAGTTACTCCTCCAGATTCTGCCGCTGAAGAATGGTTTCCACTTTGACCAGCAGCCCTCATTTCTTAGCTCCCTGTGAAGTGTCCTTCCTCGCTCTGTACCTCAGCACTCCCAGTTCTTTTCCCAAAATACATACCCGCTCCAGTGGTGGGATTCAAATAAATTAACAACAGGTTCTATGTCCCATTAGTAACAGGTTCTCAGAACCAGGCGCTCATTAGCAAAGGGTTCTAGAGAACCTGTGAGAACCCCCTGAAGCCCACTACTGATTGTCCCTCTCCTATCTCTAGACATAGCTTCCTCCCTCAGTATGTTCCCTCCATTTTCAGGAGGCTCCGTTTCTGCCCCTCATGATCTGTTCTCCTTTGGACTCTTTCTCAAGCACTTTCATTCCCTCTGATTCACATTTTCATTCCATTGTCCACCATGGCTTTTCTGTGATGAAATGTTAAATCATTCTAAATGCCTAAAATAATAATTAAAAAACTTATGAAAAAAAGAGTTTTTAAAAATTTAACATATGTACACTTTAAAGACCACTTTGCTTGGTTATGTGACATACTGGGTGACAATGTATGTGGTTCAGAACGTCAGTGAAACTGGACTTTGTGCCCAATATAAGGTTAATACCTGCCCCCCCCACTGCCCACACAAGCCAAATTTGGAGTCTTTGAAGGTGGATAAGTGTCGTAGTTGTCTAAATGGCCCAATTTTAAGAGTGCGCATCAGCTCATTGATGACATGCTCTGGCACTCAAAGTGGGGATCAGGCTCTTGGGGAGTCATGACCATGGATCAGGGGGGTCATGAGAGGGTGGGATCCACCGATTATATGGAATGCCTTTCTAGGTAGAGGCAGCTTTTCATGATCTTGACAATCTTGCAGCTTCATTCTTTAGAAGAATATTGGGCCTTCCAAACTCCATTCATCTTTCTACCATTCTTCTAGAGTTGGGCTTCGTTTATTTTTAAACAGTCGTTCTGATTCCTTACGTTATGCCTTTCTAAGGGATTCCTACTCTTCTAAATGGCTAAGATAATCCAGAGTAACTACGGGAAGTCCTTGCTACGGTGTAATAACAATTTGCCCTGGATTGCAATATGAATTTCCCATAGGTTTTCACTAGGCAGTTCTCTAAATTATTTCACTTTATTAATTAATCCTAATCTGAGAAGAGCTTTCAAGCTTACTTGCCTCAATATTTTCTCCTTTAAATTTTTTGGGGCCCCCAAGAGAGTGGGGCCCTAAGCTATAGCCTGATTAGCTTATATGTAAATCTGGCACTTCTCTTCCCTTCTTTTTCCCTCCGACATTAACAGGCTCAAGCAGAAAAGAGAGCTCTCTTTTATTACTTTCTTCTTTTCTGTGTACCCTGATTGAACACTCAAGACAACAGCTTGGGAGAAAAGGCCACTTTAATGACACTAACAGGTTCACAAATATACAGAATGCAGACATGCCTTCTGACCTGCACCACCTGTCGGATTATAGTGACCAGTTTTTAACCCACATTACATAAAAAGCCCAAACCCTTACATAGTCTGGGGTAGGCGAAAAAACTGCCCCCAAAAGCCAATCATGGTGAGCAGCAAAAAATTCCTACCCGGCCCCAAATGGCGACCAGTAAACTCAGACTGCTTCCAGGGAGGGCGGGTGGGTGTCACTAAATGTGTCCATATACGAAAGAAGTTGCTGGCAGATCGCTGGCTGCTTATGTGCCCTTTCCTTTCTTTCATTCTTTCTTTCTTGCTTACTTGCTTTCTTGCTTGCTTCATTGGGCTCATATCAGTCTTCATCAGTTGTTGTTCCAGCAAGTTCGCACCTACAGTATAGAACCGGTTGTTAACAAGAGACAGGATATATAAAGTTTAAAAATAACCATTTAAAAGTGGCTGCCAGATGGGCATAGAACCGGTTGTTAATTTCTTTGAATCCCATCACTGGTCTTCATCCCTTTATTTCCTTTGCATTCAACATATTCCAGTCATTCCCCCATGTTATCAAGCCCCAATTTGCTACTCTAATTCTCTTTTATTTCTCCATTAATTTCTTTCCTTTTCCGGCTCAATTCTTTGCCTTATTCATTCTTTGACTTCTTATACAGCTCTCTCGCTCTCTTTTTCATCCTACGTTTTTTCTATGTTCTTGTAAGGCTCAATTTGTCCAAACTTAGGTCTCTTTTCTTCCTTATTTTCTTCTGAAATTATGGGGCTCTGTTTAGCCACCACTTAACTCTCCCATATTTCTTTTATTTTCTTCCTACTGGGCAGTCTGTTACCCTTTCTTTTATTTTCGTATACTTTTCCTGGCTCAGATTGGCCATCTCTGAGCTCTCTTTTCCCTCTCATATTTCCAAACTGAACTGAGGCAAACTTTCCTCTGTATCCCTTTCTTTCTTTCTTTCTTTCTTTCTTTCTTTCTTTCTTTCTTTCTTTCTTTCTTTCTTTCTTTCTTTCTTTCTTTCTTTCTTTCTTTCTTTCATTATCAGGTTGAATTGGGCAAATACTTGCCTGTGTCTATCTGAGCAACCCCTGCTAACTGAGCAAGAGGCACTCTTTCAAGTGGGTGCTCCTCTTTTATTTAGCAGGGGGAGAGTAACTGGCCCTACAGATACTGGTGTTCTGTTTTGCATTTTTGCAGTTTAGATTGTGAGCCCTTTTGGGACAGGGACCCATTAGCTTTTAATTAGCTATTATTATTTTTCCATTTTCTTTGTAAACCACTTTGTGAACTTTTTAGTTGAAAAGCGGTATATAAATACTGTCGATAGACAGATAGTTACTTCAGCTGTGCCACAGCAGACGATGGTGTTGGTAGAGGGAAGTTGAACTATGCTGATTTACCTTTAACTTAAAGAAACATTGATAAAGAACCGAGCATGTTGACTTAGCTGGTGCTCCAAATGTTCCTTGGGTGCAAGACCCTTGGACCGTGGTAACCCATTTGAGGACCCCCTCCATGTCAGGACAACAGAGCAGACCTTTGCTGCACCTAACCCTTGTCCCTGCCATACCAATGTTACGCATGTCAACTTGGTTTTATGCAAGCTAATAGCTGGCCCACAGACAAGCAGCCAAACTGAGAATGCAGGCTGTTGGTGAACCCGCAACATGTTCTGGCTCCTTCTCCCTCGTTCTGTGGCTCACCACCTAGGACAGGCATTTTCCATCTTTTTCCCCTCACAGCATCTGACAAAGTGTTAACATTTTCAGAGGAAACCATCAGTTTTGACAAATGACAAGGCACACTATGGCCCTACAGATCCGTCAGGGCATTCAGGGCACATCACTATGGCACAGCACACTTGTTGAAAACCATGAGTCTTGATCGATTAGCTTGGCTGAAAAGCCAGTTGTTTTAACCTCTGGTTAAGCACAATTTGCTAGAAAAGCCCCAAAATTTTGTTTTTGCTCCCTATCCGAGCCTAGGTGGGCTAGGGGCCTGACCCCCCTAGTACCTTCCTATCTATAGGAGCTGTTCGAAGACCCCTCTAGTCAGTTTTCCCACTGCCTCCGTTGGGTGCAGAAATGAAGCCCTGGCCTCTCAGGCCAAGTGCGCCATGACTTGACACCCTATTTTGTTCAATTCTCTTCATTTATAATTTGCTCAATTCTCTTCATTTATGTCTTAAATGATTTACAGACATTTACAACTCATTTTAAACTGCTATACAACTTATTTACAACTCCTTTACAACTCATTTAGAACATTGTGTCTTGCATTTCAGAGACATTTGCATTTCAATGTGCCAATGCATCTGTACAGCTGAACTCCCTAACAGCGATTAGGAAGACATGGAGTCTTTCTCACTGAGACAGATTTTTTGACACAGATTTCGAATACTCTCTCTTTGTTCATCCTAATTAAGGTCACTGATCACTTTAAGAGCATTAGAGTTTAATTAATTAGGTGCTTATGACATTTTTTTCTGACAGGGCCAGAGCGCTTAACCAGTAAAAATCCCTATAGCGCCTAACCAAGGGTTAACAACCAGCTTTTCAGTAACAAAACCTTGTTACATTTGATTTGGTCTTTTAAAAAGGGGTCTTACCTTGCTTTGAACCATTTTAGCCCAACACAATCACCATCCATGTTGCAGTTCTCTCAGTGTGACGGCAAAGTATAGATCTCCAAGTTTGTCTGTATTATTGAGAGATAAGAGATGCCTTCAGAGTGTTGAATCAATACATAAATTACTTTTCAGGGTGCACCAGAGCAACCACCCAGACCCACCAATGGAGAAAAGGAGCAGAGAGGGTGGGATGGGATGAGGTGGGGCAGAACGGCCTGCAAATCCAAACCTCTCTCCTATCAACAGTCCTGCACCACAGGATGACGGTTCTGCACCAGTGACGTTGCTAGTGCAGGTCCAAGTGGCTGCACAGCTGCAACTGAAGCCAGTTACAACTGAAGCACAGCCTCCCTCTCACCACTCTGGATCATGACATCCTTGCCAGACACATTGGAACAGCAGTAGTTGTAGTCATAGTAGTCATAACAGTCGCAGTAGTTGTAGTCTCAGTCGTCGTAGTCATAGTCGTAGAAAGGCATACCAAGTCCATTGGTCACTGAACTGAGAGGAAGACAGCACGGAGTTAAAGGAGTTTGGGAAACACTGCCCTATAGGATTGTTGAGCCTCTGTCCAGTGCTCAGGCTGCATAAGGAAGTGTGGCTGAACTCTTGGAACTGACCTAAAGGAGGAGTTTCTAGCCCTGTTCATTGCATATCTGAGCAGCTGGGCCAAAATCAGAGATAAACCCTGAAAAAGACAAACTGAAAACTCAACCTACCCCATGGTCTGTTGAAAAAAGGGAGACCAAGGCTCAGTGAAAATGGTCTCTTCCTGATTGAGATGCGGGAGAATCACTGTCTGCTGGAGTAGAGAAAGTAGTAGCTGAGTGGAGCAACCATCTAAGCATAACTTCTGATGAAAGTCTAGACCATCTTTCTAAAGATTAGTAATGAAGAGACCTAGTAAGTTTTCACTTATGCCTTTGTATTTTAATTGTTCCAGATCTGAAGAAGATTGACAAGAATTAATGGCTGAATTTTTATATGCCTCAGTATTTGCAGGCAAAAGATACTATGATCTATTTTTGGAAAATCCAATTCTGCGCCTTGAAAAACTAAATTCTGAAATTTATGAAAATTTGTTTGCGTTCACCTCTCCTGTCTTGTAGTCCCTTATACCAGTGGTTCCCAACCAGATGATTGTGATCACTCCCCAAACTGGAACTGTTGTATTTCCCTCAAGGGGTCTGCTAATAGTGACAGTACCTCCGCTATGAAGTCCAGTGTTGCTGTTTGGTTGCATCCCCAAAAGATCTTGTTCTAATTCTCAGAGGAAATTTAAGCTCTACTTTTAGTATGGATGTTAATTGGCCATTTATCTAATTCTCTGAGATCAGGATCTGCAAGCTGTTTTCTGACACCCCCCTTGTTTCTGCAAGCAATTTGCAGAAAGCCATTTTGGCAAGGGAGGCTGCGCAGTGGGAAGGGAAAATGCGGTCCCATTGGAATGATGGTCAGGCATTTAGGAATGATTACCTGAGAAAGCCCTGTTACTCCAACGTCCGCATCACCCAAACCAGCCATTTCATAGCCGAACGTCCATCTCCTTCGTCATTTGGAAGACCTGCAAACTCTCCGACGACAAAACAGAAGATAACACATGTTTGGAGTGCACAAGGGAAAAGTGTCAGGATTCCAGGAATTACTTACATGGATGAGATGCCTTGCAGCCTCTTTCCTTGCTCTTGAGTGAAGCTACGGACAGATATTCTGAGCTGGAAGCAAAAGAGGACTTACCGTTCCTTGGTGGATCTTCTCCATTATTTCAAAGCTGTCCTTCCATCTCCAGGAAGTGACTGCAGAGGAAACGGGACACAGAGAAAGAACATTAGAGTGGAGAGCTTTCCATTCTACGCAGGATATACCTGCATAGGATATGCAGAGGATATGCCTTGTGATGGGGCAGAAGCACCCAGACTGCTTTGCTGCACGTAACCAGATGAGATGATGCTTGCTTCTTTTCTGCAAACACCATGTTCCCCGCTTGTCCATTAACAGGGGATTCCAGGGATCTTTTCACATGCCAAGCACATGCACTACCCCAACCACATGACAGCTCCTTGTTCATCTTCAAGCTTCCCCATCATCAGGCACACCCCCAAAAAACAAATACGTACCCTAAAGAGATGCTTGACTTGGGAACTCTCAATGGTGGGCCAGGAAGAACCCCAGGGGCCAGGAAGGCTGCAGCTGCAAAGAGAGCAAAATTGCCTTGGAAATACAATACCTTTCTCATACCATTTGTTTGTGTGTGTGGCACTGAAGCCATTGCAAGGCCATCTCATGCCATGGGTGCCGTGGGGGAGAAAGGCAAAGAAACAATGGAAAAATCAAGGCACTGAACATTTGGAGCGCGCCATTGTTGGTCTCAAAAAAATAGTAAGGAGGCAGCGTAGTATGAAGGGAGAAGATTCTCCACAGAATCTGCCCCCCACTTGGATCTGCTCGCTTGAGGCCCATAGTATACGTCCTCGTCAGTGTGCAGGGTTTACCGAACTCAAGGGCCGTTTCCGCATGGAATAGAGTCCTACCTGTCCAAAATGAAAGAATCCTCACAAGTCCAGTGGTCGCTGGTGGTGCTGATCCTTGACTCCTCTTCTGATGGAGACATGGCGCTGGAGGAGGACTCTGACTCATGCTCAGAAGAGATGGAAGAACCTGTCTCCTGCTCCAAAGTGATGGAGGACTCTGGGCTCAACTTCAAAGCCTGCTCTAAAGTTATCGGAGATATTGCTCTTCCTGCCAGAAACGCCTCCCAATCCGTATCCTGGAAAAAGACAAGCAGGATTCCGCCTGTTTCTTAGCCAAGTGTGGCAACAACTGTGATGGTCGCTCTCGAAGCAGGGCGGGGGGTGCAGAACTCTGTGCTTTTGCCCCCAAGTCCTTGAGCACTGTTGGAGTTCTGAAGTGGGAAGGGAAAGGAAGTTTTTTGAGAATCCAGCACATACCTTGAAATAGTGGTGATTTTTTACTTCCAGGGCATTGTCCTCCTGGCCACCGAGGCGTCGCTCTGGGTCCTTCTCCAGGAGCTAGAAAAGTTGGGAGACGGTCAGAAAAAGGCAGTTCAACTCAAGTATGGAATAAGGAATAAAATCCTTTTAGTAATGCGTGAACCCTCCATAATCCCTATTAAGAAGAATCTTGGCCTGCCCTTGGTCTGCCAGTGAAAGCACAAGAACTGAATTCTGTATCACCTCACCCCAGACAAAAGGGAGACTTCTTCTTCAGCCAGGTGTGGTGGAAAGATCACCTCAGAACAGACGATGTTAAAACTCAGTTCCTGGATATTCATTCCACCAAAAGGATACTAAAAAGGAGAAGGTAGAAAACAGAAAGGTCAGTGTTGGCTTCTAATCATGCTGGTGATGTGTTTTTCTCCTAGGTTTCCATTCGAAAAAGCATCTAGACACAATCTTTAAAAAGCATCTAGACACAATCACCACAGCCTTGCCTGCTTCTGAACCCACACAGAGTCATCACATCCCAGGACATCTTTAGCAGCTCATGAAAAAGCGGAGAAAGTTGAGCACAACTGGTTTAAGTGGTCTGTGCTCAACACCTCTATACTTAGATCAGTGGCACTTGGGCTAAGTCAGATCCCAGAGACCTGTTTCCATTTGCCCATTTGCAGAGGGAGGGGAGTGTTTGCTCTCTTAAGTGAAGTTGCCCTCACTCAACTAAAGGGCTTGGTTTCCTCCTTGTGCTTCTTATGGTGAGCTTCACTGCATTTTGAATTAGTCTGGAGGATTCTCCTGTACTCACCCTTCCGGTACTCAAACGGAAGAGGACAACACCAAAACTCCACCAGTCCACAGACCTGGTATAGGACATTGCAGTGATAATTTCAGGGGCCATAGTCCTTGGGGTGCCACACTTCGTATGTGCTCTGTCTCCGAAACCGATGCCTGAAAGAGTTGAGGCAAAGATGAGAATGAGCATCCACTACTGGTCTCCTGGAAAAGCTATTTATGGACAATGTTATCTGAGTGGTCCTGAAAAGGACCGCCCTGCTTGCTCCTTATTCCATAAGAACCCCAGATCCTCGATCCTCAGTCATGGCATTACCTTCTTTGGAGAGGCCAAAGTCTGTTATTTTAATGTATCCAAAATGGTCGATCAGGAGATTCTCCATCTTCAGGTCTCTGAACAACAGATAAAATTTAAAAAATATATGTATATAAAAACAAAAATGGGAGGCCTTGTCACTGAAAGACAGATGAGGTTGTCAGAAGGTCAGGACACCTTTGTACAGGATTTGGCTGCTGGTGGTGCTGTAATGGCCATAGATAGAAACAGCAAATGTCAAGACTTCCTTCCAGATGTAAATGTTTCTCTGGATTCTCTTCCTGACCCACCCCCAATGAAGTCATGAAAATGAAGTTCTTCTAAAAGGGGGGTGGGGGTGGGAAAAGTCTGAAAAGTGAGATAAAGCAACTTCCTTGAAGCTACAGATACATACAGATCAAGCGAAGGCCTACTAAGAGCATCTCCCGCTCTTCCTTTTTGTTTCAGGAAGACCAAGAAGGACAAAGAGGAAGAGAAAGAGGAGAACAAATCAGTAGTTTCCATCGGAGCCTTACCTGTGTATTATGCTCTGAGAATGGAGATACTGCAGCCCTAGCATGATGCATCCTCCGCAGAACCTTGCAAGGAAATGGAAGGGAAAAAAGAACATTTAGAGTCTTTTCCTCATACAACGTTCTTCAAAATGCAAACATTTCCAAGTCTCATCCTTCAGGAACTCCCAAGCAGCAGTATTGGCTGAAGCAACTGGCTGTGACATTTCCACTCAACTCTGCCATGAGCGAGTTGTTGCAGGGAGTGGATGTTGAAAGGGAGACTGAAGATGGCCCAGGATACTTACTTCACCTGTTCTTTGGTCAGTGATCTTTCCAGACAATATGCCTTCAGGGTGCCCCCTGGGGCATATTCCAGGGCAATCCCGATTAAACGAGGTGTTTCGAATGCCCCGTAGAACGAGATGATGCACGGGTGGGGGTTTTCGATGGTCCTCTCCAAAATGCTCAGCTCATTCTGCAACCTGTAAAGACAAGGTCAGAAGAACAGCTTTGGTCAACAGGGAAATGGAATGCAGCAATACTGTTACTTTCAGTGTGAGTAGCAATAACTGGGAATAAGTCTATGTGTTCAGACATACAACTGGGAGCGATGACCCTGCCGACTGTTTGGACTCACATGACTCTGAATTTGGCTTGCCTCAGCAATGGCAAAATATTCACCTGCAAGGACCTCAAAGCAGGTCACAATTGGCCTGGAAGTGCACAAAGAAGCCAATGGGACCAGGAATCAGGAACAGAACCGGACCTACATGAGTTCCCTCTCCGGAAACGAACCCGTGGCATGGGAGCAAGAGGCTGCTCACCAGGAAAGTTAATCCAGAAATTCCCTGCTCCAGTGGACCTTGAGGGTGGGAGATGTGGTCAACCACTTGAGCTGGATTAAGCAGGAATAAATGGCGATCAACGGGATTATACAGAAACCTGCAACTTTTAACCTATTTCTCAGCTCTCTGACAAACTTTCTTAATGATCAGGGCAAAAATTAGTACAGATGACCACTTCTAACTGCCTTCTAATCTCCTTCCCCCTTTCACTCCTTATGAATAACCCTCAAAGACTCTTTATCCGCTTACAAATTCTCGGAAATCTTGGCTTTCTGGAGGGTCTTCACCGCCACCAACATATCCCTTGGTTGATACTGTGCCAGTAAGACCTGAAAGAGAAGGCAGGACCTGAGCCTCTGATATGAATGTGCCTTCCTTTCCAAGACAGCTGCTGCAAGTTCACCTCTCATTTACCTTGGCATAATGGCCTCTTCCAAGGACCTCTAGGAAGTTGAAGTCGTTCTCCTTCAGTTGTGTCCGTTCCGATCTGTAAAACAAACCAGTACAAATTCATCCTCAGAACATTTCCTGGAACTGGCTGCATTGGGGGAAGGTTGATGAAGAGATGCCCAGAAACATCTAGACTCCACTTACGTTGTTTTTAGCATGGTGGTGGTGATGGTGGCATCTTTTGGTAGAGGCTCGTCTTCACTTGAACCTTCCAGATAAACCACATGGGTGAAAATAAGTGAAAACGGAAAAAATATTTCCACTCCTTCTGTGCATAGAAATGTCCTCCTGTGCCAGGCCTACCCTCACTTTGAACATTTGGGGTCCTGGACTGTCTCACTGATCACAAGCATGCCTGCTCTAATTCCCTCTTCTACACAGTTGTCAAAGGTCCAGATCCCTAAAGTTGAAAGTTTGGACTCCCCTGTTCTATAATATCTAGATTTGTAGCTTCAGATCAGCCTACGCCCCAGAAGTTAAATCCCTGCTCGAGCAACTGCTTCAAGCCAGCTGGTGGGGGGCTAGCTGTGGACAAGGTGAAGGAACTTACAGCTTTCAGTGATGTCTCTCCTTCTCCTTCTTCTACATGTTTTCCTGGTGGAGGGCAAGCAGGCACAACAGCAGCAACACAAGATCTCTTTAAGCCTCTTTAAAAGGTTCATAGTTTCCGAATCTGACAAAGAAAACCATCAAGAACTCAGGGGCTTCCTTGTTCCAGGCAGAGATCATTCTGGGCGCTACAGTCATGACTGAAGATGCTCTTCAACGTGACAGCTTTTCTAGATTTATTTCTTTGTGACACTCTCCCAACCTTCTTGGGCCCTACGCTATGCAGTATAGACTTCACTACAGAATACTGTAGAATACTATATTTTATAAGGAAGTGGGGAAAAAATGAAATTGAAAGATCATATCATTGCCCAGGAATTCCCACTGAAATTAGAGAAGAGGTTCCAACAGTTAGTAGATCGACACAGAAAAGAGGAAAAAACTGGAAAGGATTTAAGGAAGCTGTCACAGAGCTGACAGAAGAGAGAGTTTCCAGAATAAGGAGGTTATCTGAAAAAGAAATGGCAAGTTGATTGGTGAAAGGAAGTCTGCAAATTCTATAGAAATCAAGAACAGAAACCAGGGGAAGTTGGGAAAGCAACCAGAAAAACTCAAGAGTCCAACTGCATGGAAGGTAAGAAAGATCAGGTAGAGCAGAAAGGAAAGGCAGCCTCTGAAGCAGCCCTAAAGAACTGCATCAAAACACTTTTCACTTAACCGAGGACTTAAGTGGTGATCAGCTGAAAGCTGACATGCCCATTGGAGGTCAAGACGTGAAAATCCTCCTTGGACAAGAAGATCAGGACAAAAGCTAAGCTGAACACTTCAAAGGAACCGGCCTCATCCAACTTTACCGCAAAAACTGTCCACCTCCTCCTAATGTGGTTTCAAACACAGAACCATCATCAAGGTTATTTACTTGATTAACTTGAATGTATCTACAATAATTTATTTGTTTTAATTTGCTTGATGATGTCACTTCCAGCCATGACATCACTTTTAGTGGCTCCTGGAAAAGGTGACCCTGTACAAAGTGGATCCCAAGCTAGATGGTAGGATTTCTCCCCCAAATATTGGGTTTGAGAACCACTGCAATAAGTTGTTAGAAAGGTGGCCCCCTTGAGAGGGTGACACAGCTAATGAAGAAAACGGCTGAAAATCATGGTTTTTAGGAATCATACCATCATTTTATATACTGATGGATGTGTAATATGCAGCAGAATGCAGTGAAACAAACCACTTTGAAACATATTTATTCCATCAAAACGTGTGGCCAGAAAACAGAGGCAGAGTAATGGCACATAACCATACCCACCAGCCTTGTTGTTGCCCTGCCCACTGCCTGGGGGTGACATGCTGGCCTCCCACAGTGGGTGATGCAAACTCTAGTGACTCCCCTGACAAGGAGAACAGGACACACGCTGGGCTGAACACTTCAGAGAAACCGGCCTCATCCAACTGTACTGCATAATCTGAACAGCCCACCTCCTCCTGATGTGGCTCTGGACATGGGACCATTGCCAAGCAGAAGTGGAATGCTGAGACTTACAACGAGTAGTAGTAAAGGTCCTGGACTCGTTCAAATGTCCAATGAACTACTGAAGCACCTAGATGTCAAGCATCGTTCCTTCTATCTTTGTATGACTTTTATCTGCCAACGCCACCAGGAGAAAGAATGAAACCTCAGCTCTGCCAATGATCTATTATGGCATGTGAGGCTCATTGGGCAATCTGATGCATTGCAGATCCCCCACAGTGGTGCATCAGTCCCAGTGCAGACTATATTGCATCCTGAGTAGGAATATGTCAGGCTGAAATTTTTCTCAGTGTTGAAAGGGGACTTCAACCCTGGGGAAAGTCCCAGCGGCCACAATGGGACTACTCACCCCCAATGTTTTTGTTCTAGGCATGTCTACCTCTCCACCCCCCCCCCCAAAGCCCTGCTCACACCTACACAAGCATTGTAGCCGTCACAAGTGCACATTGCCCATGTAATGGATTGGAACAAAGAGGGGGAACAGGATACACCATGCAGGGCTGTTGCTGATCCAAGAGAAGTTAACATCTTGAGAAGTCTTTGTAAGAATTGTAGCTGCTGTGAGAAAAATGAAAATGGCAGTACTGACTTTTTTACAATTCTTACTGGTGTCAGGCAGGGTTGTATCCCCACCATTGTTCCTGTGTATCCTGGTCTCCCCTATAAAATAGCAATGAAGAATTTGGACTTTGGTGTCCTATGGATGAACCAGGCAAACTGATCACCTGGATTTTGTGGATCCCGCTCTACTTGTCAACACAAGGACACGTCTAAAAGATATGATGCTGGCACTGAAAACAGAGGCATGTAAAGTAGGCTGCAGAATGTGTGAAGATAATACCCAACTAATTCAAGTCGGTAATGTTCAAGACTTAACCACCCCAGTAAGTCAACATCTCAAGCAGGAGGATAGAACCTAAATTTTGGGGAACATCAATGACTTTCAGCAACGTTGTCTCAGAAATATCCTTCTCATGACATATCAAGATCAAATTCCAAACAAGAAAATTTTACAAAGGTGACCATAAATTGTGCCCCTCGTAGAAGTAAAATGTTTGCAATTAAGGTAGTTTTTATTATTTCAAAATAATATTTAGAAGTATAAATTAATGACTTGACAATGGGATGAAAAGCAATGGAATAATTTTTTAAATAAAACACACAACCAATTTTATATATAACAAATGTTCAATGTGATCCCTGAGCACCACTCTGGGAAGATACGCCTGGTCAGTTCTGTCAGCCTAAATGGGTTAGGATTGCACCCTGATTCAATCATTCTGATGGGATTTGAAGGTTACGTCTGTGACTGTGGCAGAAACCATCTCACACTATGATGAGCCAGGGTGGAAATCACAACAGGGTGGAAGTAACAGTAAATCCTGAAATCCAGCAGAAACTGATTTCCATGAGTTGAAATACACTTCCTTATTCTTTCCGATTGGGACCCCTTGGCTGAAGCACACTCTGGTGCCCATTTTATGCAATGACTAAGGCGTTGATCCACTGACCCAGGAGTAAGTCCTATTGGGTACAGTAGGATTTTCTTCTGAAAATACGTGCGTAGGCTTGTGTTTCCATGATTGTCACATCTTCCAGCCATTTTCTCCATTCACATCCCTCCCCTTCCTTTGTTGTCCCCTTTTTACAGCCTTCAGCAGAAGAGCCCATTTTTAGACCAAGTTGGGGCCCCACTTGCTATGTCAAGTTAAGGTGGACCCACAAGACTCCAATAGGACTGGGAGCATCATCACCAGGCCACAACAGCCAAGACTACCATAGTTTCTGCCTCCCTAGCCTGTCCCCAATTCATAAGGAGGTGCCAGTCACTGAGCCACCTTCCTGGCACAAGTCATCAAGAGGGGCTTCATCAGCCTGCCTCTGAACCAGACAAGAAGCGCTTGAGCGGTCCTGACTTACCTCTTTTGCCAGGCACGAGAACAGCAACTAGCGATGCTGGAGCTCACGAACAGCGAGGAGACTCGAACACCCAGATATCTCCAACAGAGTCCAGTTGGACTAACTGACTCCAGGAGCAGGACTGGAACCCTGACTCTCGGCGACACTCTTGTCGTGGCAACTGGGACTGTTGGAAGCCAAGGCGTTGGACACGGTTCTAGTTCTGGGTCGGAATGCAGAGATCCAGACGGGGGCTGCAGGCCTTCTATTCCAGCAGGATGTGCAAGAAGAGGAGGGACGCTTTCCAGTCTTGTGCAGGCCAAACAACAGCGAACCCCATAAAGCAACTTTTCAGTATTTTCAGGATACCGAATTGCTCTGCCTGTCAATTCTGAAAATGTAATTACCGGTAAATCAAATGTCCCAGACCTTCCCCTTACCAGTTTACATGATGGAAGTACTGCCACCTATAGTGAAAGATAGCCCAGGAAACTTAAGTAAAAATGTTTATTATGTACCTTGTAATGTACATAATAAGGTACATAATGTACCTTTGGCCACCTCTCTGCCAAAGATGTACACCATGTATTTACCTGGCATAAGTCTCAAGATCCTCACGTGGTTATGATGGACAGGAGTGGGGGATCGGATCCCAGATAGATAGGGTAGATGATCCCTTCTCATCGTGATATCAAAATCAGTTCGCAAAAGATTCCTTTCATGGCTTTGCGAATCCTAGACAGATACTAGTAAATACTAGTCAAATCCTATCCAACTTTCTAGCACAGATGCAGCTGTGGTAAGAGGATGTGCACTGCAAGCCATGGTAGGGAGGCAGCCACACATTTGTTCCCTTATCACAGGGCTGCATTATCTGGAAAATCAGATAGGATTGGGTCCTTCATGTGTTGGACAGCCCTTCTGGTTAGACATTTTCAATTCAAAACAGAAGGGGTGAAAAGGGGTGCAATGTCTTTTTGTCTCTATACTTAATCCTGTCTCATCAACAACCAGCCCCAACTCCTGGATCACAGTTAAATTTGGACCACATTACATTTGGGAAGCCTATTCCTTCTTTGCTGTGACGTAATTTTTAGAAATTTAACTCCTAAAGGGATGCATGTTTTTGTCCCTCTTCTTAACATTGATGACTGACTGATGGATACCCAGTGCCAACTCCTGGACCTAGACGCATGAATTTTGGGGAGCATATTCCTTCTTTGCTTTAAGTAACCACTAAGTACTGATTTGGTGCCAGTGGTGTCCAGTGATTGGTGATGTCTGCTGTCCGCTGTTACCGACTGTTCAGACTGTTGCCTGATGGTGCCTGGTGGTCCCTGCTTCCCACTGCCGCCTGGCTCTTACAGAAGCCATTGAGGGATCTTGCCCAGACATACAAAAATAGTGTGAGACAATAGTGAATGGACGTTCAAGTGCAGTGTGCATTGCGACATGTCACTGGCATTATGCACTCGGTGTCTCTGGGCACAGTCCTAACCAGTCTTCCAGCTGTAGGGTGAGGACAGTGCAACTCTGAGGGAAAGGAACAAGCATGACACTTACAGCCCAATCTGATCTCCTGCCAGCTGTGCAGATGATCCTGGGCCAAAAAAGGTGTTTCCTGCATTCAGCAGGGATAATGGAAGTATTACAATTTTCATCTAATTTCCCACCCAGCCCAATGGTTTTCTTTGAGTCTGTCCTGATATGTGCCTCTAGTATTGATGAAATGTGTCCAAGGAGAGGACATGGCTGCCTCTTGAAGCAGCACACTCAGAATGGCAGACCAACGCCTGGCATGTCAGTCCTTGAAAAGATTGGGCCGCCAAACAGGAGAAGTCGAGCTCCAGAACATTTCCCAAAGTAAGGATTGCAGCCTTACTTTCTCTGCCATTTCTAGGTCTCCTTTGCCAACCTAACCATCCAGAGGGTCAACGACTTCTCTGGCAGATTTCTTGCTTCTACCATATTTGAAGAAGCTTTGATTATTCAACCTCTCCTACCCCCTTTGCTGGCCCGCCACATTCACAAAATGATGCTCTACAAGCAATGCTATGGCTCTGCTGGGCTAGTGCACTGACATGTGTTGGTCCAACCTGCTCCTGAGTAGTTTGAAAATACTTTGTGGCATGTTGGAGCTCCCAGGAGCAGGAACAAGGAGGTGGCTGAGGACTTAGTAGGATTGCACTGTGTATCTGGAATTGGAAAAGAGTCACAGGACTTGGCTCCCAAACTCTGTTAACCACAGAAAAGTAGCCACACAGAAGTGTACGTTTGGAGGTGTTTAATCCACATAGGGATCAAATCACTTTATCAGCAAATACATGTTCAAATCTCTTAAAATATAAGAAAGTCTGTTATATATATTAAAATCAAAGACAAAATTGTAAACAAATATATCACAGTCTGTTTTGATATATTAGAATAAAAGACAAAAATTGTAAACAAATACTTTTAACTTATATAAATTTTATGTAAAATCCCTGAAGAAGAGAAATTAAAACATCAAAGAAATTTTAGACATACAATAAGTTGTTTCAATAGGATGCTGCTGGTCTTCATTGATAAGTAGTCATGACCGAGAGACAGTATAAGGTCTATGCAGAAATCTTGCATTTTTCAATATCTTTACGTGTAAAATGGTATTGTATGTACATGTCACTGTTGCTGCTGATACGACTGGATCCAGCTGGTGTCGCAGAGCTGGGCTAAGGACAGGAGCTCACCCTGTCTTGTGGGGCTAACCCGGGAATTGAACCCTGGTCTGTTGTTTAACAGGCACAGTGTCTTAGCCACTTGCGCAAGACAATTCCCTTCAGCAATCCCCTTTTGCATTACAAGGGGGAAACTAAGTTCTTACTTTCCAAAGAGGGGCAAGCCGACTACAAGGTCCTTGAGCCTACTTCTCACCTCCCCTCTGTCATCAGTTTGAGGTAAGTTAGAGAATATTCTATTCTGTATCATGCAAATCAATTATTACTAAGCAACTGATATTGGGGGTGAACAGTGTAATAGTGGGGTGAACAGAAATGATTCTCTTTGGAGAGTAGAGAAAACCCTGGATGGGTTTCTGCTTTCAGATATATTTATAAACTTGCGAAAAGTGTACCTGCGTTGCCGGAGTAAAATTCCCCTGTAGGCCATCCCACCACTGTACATCAATCCCCCCCACACATCAACCCCCATGCACATCCACCCCCATGTGCAACATCCCCCATGTTCATCCACCCCATGTGCATCAACACCCCATACACATCAACCCCTCATGCTCAACAACCCCCCATGCGCAACAACCCCATGTGCAACATTCTCCATGTTCATCAACCCCTCATGCTCAACAACCCCCCATGCACAACAACCCCCATGCAAAACATTCCCCATGTGCAACATTTCCCATGCACAACATCCCCCATGCGTGATATCCCCCATGCGCAACATCACCATTGCTCAAAGTTCACCTGTTTCACCTTCTCCCTCTTTTACAGGTGCATCCTTGTCATTGCATGCTCGAATCCTTATCATCGGCTATTCTATCCTCTTCTGGGCGCAGAAGTGGGCAGAACGCAGTGGTCCCGGCTCTCAGCTGGGCTTAGGATTTTGGACTGTTGTTTTTTGGTTGGAAAGAGGGGGTGCTATGGGGGCAATTTCTCCCACTTTTTATTCAATTTATTCAGGCTCATCCTCCTCCTCATATTATACTGGTTCACTGGTTCTCCTGGGGGAGATTGAACTGGCTCAGAGGACATCTATTTCCGTCTTCAGCCCCAACACCCAGTCCCAAACACTGCACCTAGAAGCACAAAATTGGGGGAGACCCACAAAGAACGGATAGAATCAACAGGTCTAAGTAGAAGTCCTAACAAGGTCTTTCTTGGTTTGTTTCTATCTCTTTGGAAAGTTTTGCTATACAGGTGTCTCTTCTTATCCTCTAGGGTTCTGGAACCTCTCATTTCCCGATACATACAGTGGTGTCTCACATAACAAGTTTAATTCGTTCCGGAGGCATGCTTGTTACATGAAATGCTCTTGTGAAGTGGATTTTCCCATAGGAAATAATGGAAATTCAGACAATTGGTTCCAC
The DNA here is from genome assembly GCA_030015325.1 of Cryptoblepharus egeriae. Classification (NCBI taxonomy): domain Eukaryota; kingdom Metazoa; phylum Chordata; class Lepidosauria; order Squamata; family Scincidae; genus Cryptoblepharus; species Cryptoblepharus egeriae. The sequence goes on from JAREYC010000003.1 coordinate 108,390,228, forward strand.
AACCCAAAAAATATTCATATAAAAATATTAACTGTTTATAAAAATGATTACAAAACACTGTACTATAAAGTAACACACAACACCGCAGTAAAGAAAATACTGTACAGTACTGACCTGTACTGTGCCTATGAAAACCTTCATGGCTGCTATGAGGGTTACAGACAGGGGGGATGACTTTGGCTGCAATCCTAAAGACACTTTCTTGGGAGGAAGACCCATTGGAGAAAATGGGGCTTATGTCTGAGTAGACATGGTTAGGACTGTGCTCTTTCACAATCACTAATGGAGGCCAGGGTGTCACCCCCATGCCGTGGGTGTGGCAACAACCTGGGTAGTGGCTGTGGTTATGTGCCATTGCTCTGCCTCCATTTGTTTTGGCCACACATTTTAATAGAATAAACAGATTTCAAAGTGGTTTGTTCCATTACATTCTGCTGTAAATTACGCATTCAGTGGTATGTAATATGCAACTCTAGTGCCAGGGTAAGGAGCACTCCGGCTGCAAACCATTCAAAACATCTAACTACAGATATAACATCTTATTTGCATCTTTGTGAAAGCAGTGGTTGTGCTTTCCTTTTCTGGTTATTTGGCTACAACGTTTGATAAAATACAAGTATTTCCGTTTTTTGTTTCAATGTATTCTGCATTAAATTGCCCATCAAAAACATGATGGCATTACTGGTTTGAATTTCTGAAAACTGCTTCTTAGTGGATCCCTCCATCAAAGAAGGATCACCGTCCCCAAATTTCACACTTCTAGGCCCAACGGTTTTGGCAAGACGTTGATAAGTGAGTGAGTGAGTGAGTGAGTGAGTGAGTGAGTGAGTGAGTGAGTCAAAAAGTCAGTCAATCAATCAATCAATCAATCAGTGACTTTTCTGTTGATAGATAATAAACAAATGAATATTCAATACGGCAGCATTTGGAGAAAAAGCCACTTTAATGATGGTAGCAGGGACACAAATACATGCAGAAATGCCTTCTGACAGGTACCACCTGACAAATTAAAGCGACCAGTTTTAAACCCACATTCCATAAGAGGCCCAAACCCTTTCACAGTCTGGGGTAGGCGAAAAAACTGCCCCCCAAAAGCCAATCATGGTGAGCAGCAAAAAATTCCTACCCGGCCCCAAACGGCGACCAGTAATCTCAGACTGCTTCCAGGGCGGGCAGGCAGGTGTTACTAAATGTACATATACAAAGAAGGTGCTGGCTGACCACTGGCTGCTTCAGTCCCCTTTCCTTTCCTTCCCTTCCCTCCCTTCCTTCATATCCATTTATTTCCTTTGCATTCAGCTTAGCTTATTCCCACTATGTCAACAAGCTCCAATTCCCTCCTTCACTTTTCTTTTATTCCTCCATTTCTTTGTTCCTTTTAAGGCTCAATTAGGCAAAAATTTTCCTGTTCCTTATTCATTTTTTGACTTCTTACACAGCTCTCTCTCTCTCTCTCTCTCTCTCTCTCTCTGTCTCTGTCTCTCTCTCTCTCTCTCTCTCTCTCTCTCTCTCTCTATCTCTGTCTCTCTCTCTCTCTCTGTCTCTCTCTCTCTCTCTCTCTCTCTCTCTCTCTCATCCAATGATTTTTCCTATATTGTTGTAAGGGTCCATTTGTCCAAACTTAGGTCTCTTTTATTCTTAATTTTCTTCTTCAATTTTGGGGCTCTGTTTGGCCGCCACTTAACTCTCCCATATTCCTTTTATTTATTTCCTATTGGGCAATCTGTTACCCTTTCTTCTCTTTTTTTTATACTTTTCCTGGCCCAGATTGGCCATCTCAGTTCTCTTTTCCTTCTTATATTTCCAAACTGAACTGGGGCAAACTTTGCTATATTCTATTTCTTCTGTCATTATTAAGGTAGTTGGGTCAACACTGGGTATTCTCCCCCCCCCCTTTTCAAATTATCGCTGAGATGCTTATTAGTTACAACATTTCTTCCCTGCATTATCAGGCTCAATTTGTCTATGATTTGTCTCTCCCCACCCCAACTCTCAGGCCCAATTTGGATGCATTTTCCTCCCCTGTATCCCTTTCTTTCTTACTGTGGTAAATACTTACCTGTGTCTTATTCCTTATTGTTCTTGGATGAGAACCTGTCAGAAGAGTGGGGCGAACTGGGGAAGACCATGGAGGGAGAAGGGGAGAAGAAGGTAGAGATGGGAGCAGGCCAGGAAGAGAGTGCTGAAGGGGAGGCTGAGGCTGGGTCAACCTGGAGGAGAATGAGACCATCTTGGACACTCTACTATGGGCCAGTCCCCAAACACCTCTTAGCCCTGTGAGGACCATCCCAATCCTGCCTTGGAAGGTTCCAGGGAGAATCAAGGAGGAAGGGCGTTCTAGGGGATGGTGGAGCTAGTCTATCTAGGAAAGAAGAGCCTGGGTGGTGGGAGCATCAGTGTTCTGCTCCTGCCACAGGGATCAGGCCTTAGTATGCACCTGGAAGAAAGTTACCTCACCTGTGGACTAGAGGTTGAGGAGGGAAGCTGAACCATGCTGTAACTTAAAGAATTATTGCTAAAGAACCTACCATGTTAAGATAACTTGTTCAATCTGTGTTCTTTGGCGGCAAGACCCATGGACCATGATAACCTATTTGATGCCCCCCCCTCCCCACGCACCAGCAGGGACACCGCATCAGGACAACAGAGCAGACCTCTACTGCACCTCACCCTTGCCCCAGGTATGCCAGTGTTAGACATGTCAGCTTGGGGTTTTTGTTAGCTAATAGCTGGCACAGAACCATGCAGCCAAACTGAGATTGCTGCAGTGCTACACAGATCAACAAATATTCACATAGCCAGAGGAGACCCCAAACTGCTCAGTTGCAGCACTTGATAGAAAGCACCCAGCCTTCCTCTGCCCGGACTACCTCCCTCCTGTCTCTTCAGTGCCCTCCCCCTGCCTGCCCCCAGACCCTTCTGTTGCTGAGCTTGGCAGACACATCCCCCATTCAAGGGTCCATGGCGTGGGTGGGTGGGGAAGACAACACAAATTTTTGTGCCAGCCTTTTCTCATCTCTGGACATCTCATCTTCCTTGACAGTACAAGGGTGCATTTGGATTGCACCCCAAAAGCAAATTTACCTCTTTTTTACATTCTTTTCTTTCTTAAACTATCAGGTTCCTTCCCCTTTCTCTCTCTCTCTCTCTCTAAGTCTCTCCCTTCTTCTACTTTTGCTCTCTGTCAACACACTTTTATTCCTTCTTTTCTTTTTTACATAATCAGGCTAAATTCACGAACAAGGGGCTCCACCTAATCATTATTTGCCTGTGTTTTATTGCTTGTTTTCTTTCCCATTTATAATTCTCTCATTTATTTTCCTTTCTTTCCTATATTTTATTAGACTCAAATACTTCACCCAAAGTTTCCTTTCCTATCGTTCTTCCTCTTGCTACCACTCCTCATTCTTATGATATTTTTATACTTCATTAGACATTATCCATGTACTTCATTCATTAAATCAGCATTCCACAAAGCAACTCCTCACCTTTGTCTTATTTCCCTTTTTCCTTCCTATTAAGCTATCCTTATTCTATTCTCCCATATATTATTAGATTCTAGTTCGCCATACTCAGCTCTCCTTTACCCTTCCTTTTTTATTTTACTTTACATTTTTAAGCTCAAATTTGCTATGCTTATCACACTGCAATACAAAGCCTCTTCCCTGGACTCGCACAAGTCCTACAAGTCAAGCACTTCTGACCCACATTTGGCGGAGAAAGGCCAGTGCACAGACATCCACCTCCATCCAACAAGGGAATCATGGAAAGGGTGAGATGTGCTGCCTGATCTTGAGAAGCCAAGGAATTTGAGGGGTTGGGGTGGTTGGGAAGGAGGTGTCAGGGAGGTATATTGCAATGGGGCAGGGCTGGGAGAGAGCATCCCCAAGGGTTGGTGGGGACTAGGACCCCTGGAACTTGAGCAATACTCAAGCCCCATTCCCTGTGTAGCATGGAGGTTGCTCTGGTCTGCTCAGAGTGGTACCATCAAACTCAGTGGTGTAGCTCCAAATAGACCCACTGAGACTTTTGCAGTAGTAGCTAAGGAAAGGGAAAAAGTTTCCCCTTGCCCCGCCATAGAGCAGCAGCAGCATGAAGCTTGTGTTGAATACAGCACAGCCATACTGGGCCTCTCCAACACTGACTTATCCCTTCATTTCATTTTTATATCATTATTTCATTATTTGGCCACGACTAAGTTCAATCATCCTGTTTTTTTTAACTACCGATCTCTTCCTTATTCCTGCTTTCCCTCCAATATTAGCAGGCTCAATTTAGCCACTGCTTTTTTGCCTGCCCAATCCTATGCAATGCTGAAGCAGTGGGGCAGCTGGGCTCATGCTGTATCCAGGACTGCACGAGTAGGAAGGAGGTCTCCTCCTCATTTGTTTCCTTACCCTGTTCAGCAACCCAGTTCGCTCAATAGGGCTACTCTCAGCTGTGCCAGCTATTGAGCTATTGCAGCCCTGTGTGCAGGTACCAGATCCATGTAGAGTTGGTGGCAGAGGCCTGCTCCATCATGTTGTACCTGCCTTTGCAGTTGTCAGGGATGATGCGCCACCAGTGGAATTCTGCAGGCTTTCCTGCCAATACTACAGGAAAACATTGACTACCTGGATGGTGTAAAGTGCTGGTGTTGCCCAAACAAAGGATTGGGCTTTTCTTTAAAAGGAATGGCCCAGGAATTGGCAGCAATGTGATCCTGAAATGCATGCTGTAACAGGACAGGGAAGAGTTTTTAAAAGTTACCTGGGAGTTGCTGCGGTAAATTAACCTTCAAAATATCAGAAGGAATAAAATAAAGCAAGGTTTGCCCCAATTCAGCCTGGTACTGCAAGCAGGAAATATAAGAGAGCTAAGAAAGGGGCATCCAAAGGTACAAACGATAAATAAAAAGCATAAAAGGTACACCAAATTATAAGCCCCATAATGCAAAAAGGAGAGAACGAATAAAACAGACATTATGGCTTGAAAGACTGAACCTCAAAAAATGGGGGGGGGAACACATGAAAGAGGGAGAGTTCAGTAGGTCACAAAGAAATTGAGGGATGATGGAAGTGGGCTTCCACTTGATGATGGAAGTCCAATGCTTCTCAGTGCCCAGGGCTGCTGCGGTGTCATTATGGTGACTGATGAATGGACGGGGCTAAAAAGCAAGCCAGGTTTCCTTGGCATAAGATAGCTTATGCTTATGCTCTCTTATGACCATAAAGCCCAGACAGTCCCCAATGGGGATCGTGAACAGGCACAGAGCCAAGGAGACCCAAATCGTGTTTCTCAGGCCAGGTGGGTAGTTGAGAAGCAAAGCTAGAGCCTGCCTCCATCTCCTCCCTCCTTTGTCCTCTCCTACCCTTGACCTGCTCCCTCTTCTTCCACCTGATTTTCTCCTTGCCTTCCTCAGTCCTGCTTCACCTACAACCACCTCCCTTACTGTTATTCATCTGCACATGTTTAGCCTAATTTGGCCTCTCCTATTTCTATTCTCATTCCCCGTCATCTTCAGCCCTTATCACCTTCCGCCACCTAACTTTCTTTTATTCTTTCATTTCTTCCTATTCTTTTCAAGCTCAATTTCTCCTCTGCTTTTTCTGTATCTTCACCCCTTGCTTCCTTCAGAGGTTTCAGCTTCTTCTTAGTGTTGTACTGTCTTCTTATAATTTGCAGGGAAGTCAAGATCATGGTCCTCTTTTTTTCTCAAATATTCTGGCAAATCTGGACCTCAAGCCTTGCTCTCCACAGTTCTCCATATTCATCCGAAAGGCTAGGAGGGTAAAGCAGAATAGATTTTATAAAGATTTTATAAACTCTCCACCTTGTCAGGTTATCACTTAGAGATCTCTTCTCAGTCATCCCCTTCCATCTTGGCCAGGCGTTTTCAATCTTTTCCCCTCACAGCATCTGACAAGGTGTTAGCATTTTCAGAGGAAACCATCAGTTTTGACAAATGACAAGGCACACCATGGCCCTACAGATCAGTCCCCAACTCTTCCATTGGTCCGTTCAGGGCACATCACTGTGGCACAGCACATTGGTTGAAAATGACTAGTCTTGCTTGCCTGAAAAGCTGGATGTTTTAACAACCAGCTTTTCAGTAAAAAAGCCTTCTTCCTTTTGATTTGGTCTTTTAAAAAGGGGTCTTACCTTGCTTTGAACCATCTTAGGCCAACACAATCACCATCCATGTTGCAGTTCTCTCAGTGTGACAGCAAAGTATAGATCTCCAAGGTTGTCTGTATTATTGAGAGATAAGAGATGCATTCAGAGTGTTGAATCAATACATAAATTACTTTTCAGGGTGCACCAGAGCAACCACCCAGACCCACCAATGTAGAGAAGGAGCAGAGAGGGTGGGATGGGATGGGGTGGGGCAGAACGGCCTGCAAATCCAAACCTCTCTCCTATCAACAGTCCTGCATCACAGGATGACGGTTCTGCACCAGTGACGTTGCTAGTGCAGGTCCAAGTGGCTGCACAGCTGCAACTGAAGCCAGTTACAACTGAAGCACAGCCTCCCTCTCACCACTCTGGATCATGACGTCCTTGCCAGACACTTTGGAACAGCAGTAGTTGTAGTCATAGTAGTCATAACAGTCGCAGTAGTTTTAGTCTCAGTCGTTGTAGTCATAGTCGTAGAAAGGCATACCAAGTCCATTGGTCACTGAACTGAGAGGAAGACAGCACGGAGTTAAAGCAGTTTGGGAAACACTGCCCTATAGGATTGTTGAGCCTCTGTCCAGTGCTCAGGCTGAATAAGGAAGTGTGGCTGAACTCTTGGAACTGACCTAAAGGAGGAGTTTCTAGCCCTGTTCATTGCATATCTGAGCAGCTGGGCCAAAATCAGAGATAAACCCTGAATAACAAAGACAAACTGAAAACTCAACCTACCCCATGGTCTGTTGAAAAAAGGGAGACCAAGGCTCAGTGAAAATGGTCTCTTCCTGATTGAGATGCGGGAGAATCACTGTCTGCTGGAGTAGAGAAAGTAGTAGCTGAGTGGAGCAACCATCTAAGCATAACTTCTGATGAAAGTCTAGACAATCTTTCTAAAGATTAGTAATGAAGAGACCTAGTAAGTTTTCACTTATACCTTTATATTTTAATTGCTCCAGATCTGAAGATGATTGACCAGAATTAATGGCTGAATTTTTATATGCCTCAGTATTTGCAGGCAGAAGATACTATGATCTATTTTTGGAAAATCCAATTCTGTGCCTTGAAAAACTAAATTCTGAAATTCATGAAAATGTGTTTGCGTTCACCTCTCTTGTCTTGTAGTCCCTTATACCAGTGGTTCCCAACCAGATGATTGTGATCACTCCCCAAACTGGAACTGTTGTATTTCCCTCAAGGGGTCTGCTAATAGTGACAGTACCTCCACTATGAAGTCCATTGTTGCTGTTTGGTTGCATCCCCAAAAAATCTTGTTCTAATTCTCAAAGGAAATTTTAAGCTCTACTTTTAGTATGGATGTTAATTGGCCATTTATCTAATTCTCTGAGATCAGGATCTGCAAGCTGTTTTCTGACACCCCCCTTGTTTCTGCAAGCAATTTGCAGAAAGCCATTTTGGCAAGGGAGGCTGCGCAGTGGGAAGGGAAAATGCGGTCCCATTGGAATGATGGTCAGGCATTTAGGAATGATTACCTGAGAAAGCCCTGTTACTCCAACGTCCGCATCACCCAAACCAGCCATTTCAAAGCCGAACGTCCATCTCCTTCGTCATTTGGAAGACCTGCAAACTCTCCGACGACAAAACAGAAGGTAACACATGTTTGGAGTGCACAAGGGAAAAGTGTCAGGATTCCAGGAATTACTTACATGGATGAGATGCCTTGCAGCCTCTTTCCTTGGTCTTGAGTGAAGCTACGGACAGGTATTCTGAGCTGGAAGCAAAAGAGGACTTACCGTTCCTTGGTGGATCTTCTCCATTATTTCAAAGCTGTCCTTCCATCTCCAGGAAGTGACTGCAGAGGAAACGGGACACAGAGAAAGAACATTAGAGTGGAGAGCTTTCCATTCTACGCGGGATATACCTGCATAGGATATGCAGAGGATATGCCTTGTGATGGGGAAGAAGCACCCAGACTGCTTTGCTGCACGTAACCAGATGAGATGATGCTTGCTTCCTTTCTGCAAACACCATGTTCCCCGTTTGTCCATTAACAGGGGATTCCAGGGATCTTTTCACATGCCAAGCACATGCACTACCCCAACCACATGACAGCTCCTTGTTCATCTTCAAGCTTCCCCATCATCAGGCACACCCCCAAAAAACAAATACATACCCTAAAGAGATGCTTGACTTGGGAACTCTCAATGGTGGGCCAGGAAGAACCCCAGGGGCCAGGAAGGCTGCAGCTGCAAAGAGAGCAAAATTGCCTTGGAAATGCAATACCTCTCTCATCCCATTTGTTTGTGTGTGTGGCACTGAAGCCATTGCAAGGCCATCTCATGCCATGGGTGCCGTGGGGGAGAAAGGCAAAGAAACAATGGAAAAATCAAGGCACTGAACATTTGGAGCGCGCCATTGTTGGTCTCAAAAAAACAGTAAGGAGGCAGCGTAGTATGAAGGGAGAAGATTCTCCACAGAATCTGCCCCCCACTTGGATCTGCTCGCTTGAGGCCCATAGTATACGTCCTCTTCAGAGTTCAGGGTTCACCGAACTCAAGGGCCGTTTCCACATGGAATAGAGTCCTACCTGTCCAAAATGAAAGAATCCTCACAGGTCCAGTGGTCGCTGGTGGTGCTGATCCTTGACTCCTCTTCTGATGGAGACATGGCGCTGGAGGAGGACTCTGACTCATGCTCGGAAGAGATGGAAGAACCTGTCTCCTGCTCCAAAGTGATGGAGGACTCTGGGCTCAACTTCAAAGCCTGCTCTAAAGTTATCGGAGATATTACTCTTCCTGTCAGAAACGCCTCCCAATCCGTATCCTGGAAAAAGACAAGCAGGATTCCGCCTGTTTCTTAGCCAAGTGTGGCAACAACTGTGATGGTCGCTCTCGAAGCAGGGCGGGGGGTGCAGAACTCTGTGCTTTTGCCCCCAAGTCCTTGAGCATGTTGGAGTTCTGAATTGGGAAGGGAAAGGAAGTTTTGTGAGAATCCAGCACATACCTTGAAATATTGGTGATTTTTTACTTCCAGGGCGTTGTCCTCCTGGCCACCGAGGCGTCGCTCTGGGTCCTTCTCCAGGAGCTAGAAAAGTTGGGAGACGGTCAGAAAAAGGCAGTTCAACTCAAGTATGGAATAAAGAATAAAATCCTTTTAGTAATGAGTGAACCCTCCATAATCCCTATTAACATGAATCTTGGCCTGCCCTTGGTCTGCCAGTGAAAGCACAAGAACTGAATTCTGCATCACCTCACCCCAGACAAAAGGGAGACTTCTTCTTCAGCCAGGTGTGGTGGAAAGATCACCTCAGAACAGACGATGTTAAAACTCAGTTCCTGGATATTCATTCCACCAAAAGGATACTAAAAAGGAGAAGGTAGAAAACAGAAAGGTCAGTGTTGGCTTCTAATCATGCTGGTGATGGGTTTTTCGCCTAGGTATCTATTCAAAAAAGCATCTAGACACAATCTTGAAAAAGCATCTAGACACAATCACCACAGCCTTGCCTGCTTCTGAACCCACACAGAGTCATCACATCCCAGGACATCTTTAGCAGCTCATGAAAAAGCGGAGAAAGTTGAGCACAACTGGTTTAAGTGGTCTGTGCTCAACACCTCTATACTTAGATCAGTGGCACTTGGGCTAAGTCAGATCCCAGAGACCTGTTTCCATTTGCCCATTTGCAGAGGGAGGGGAGTGTTTGCTCTCTTAAGTGAAGTTGCCCTCACTCAACTAAAGGGCTTGGTTTCCTCCTTGTGCTTCTTATGGTGATCTTCACTGCATTTTGAATTAGTCTGGAGGATTCTCCTGTACTCACCCTTCCGGTACTCAAACGGAAGAGGACAACACCAAAACTCCACCAGTCCACAGACCTGGTATACGACATTGCAGTGATAATTTCAGGGGCCATAGTCCTAGGGGTGCCACACTTCGTATGTGCTCTGTCTCCGAAACCGATGCCTGAAAGAGTTGAGGCAAAGATGAGAATGAGCATCCACTACTGGTCTCCTGGAAAAGCTATTTATGGACAATGTAATCTGAGTGGTCCTGAAAAGGACCGCCCTGCTTGCTCCTTATTCCATAAGAACCCCAGATCCTCGATCCTCAGTCATGGCATTACCTTCTTTGGAGAGGCCAAAGTCTGTTATTTTAATGTATCCAAAATGGTCGATCAGGAGATTCTCCATGTTCAGGTCTCTGAACAACAGATAAAATTTAAAAAATATATGTATATAAAAACAAAAATGGGAGGCCTTGTCACTGAAAGACAGATGAGGTTGTCGGAAGGTCAGGACACCTTTGTACAGGATTTGGCTGCTAGTGGTGCTGTAATGGCCATAGATAGAAACAGCAAATGTCAAGACTTCCTTCCAGATGTAAATGTTTCTCTGGATTCTCTTCCTGACCCACCCCCAATGAAGTCATGAAAATGAAGTTCTTCTAAAAGGGGGGGGGGGTGGGAAAAGTCTGAAAAGTGAGAAAAAGCAACTTCCTTGAAGCTACAGATACATACAGATCAAGCAAAGGCCTACTGAAAGCATCTCCCGCTCTTCCTTTTTGTTTCAAGAAGACAAAGAAGGACAAAGAGGAAGAGAAAGAGGAGAACAAATCAGTTGTTTCCATCGGAGCCTTACCTGTGTATTATGCTCTGAGAATGGAGATACTGCAGCCCCAGCATGATGCATCCTCCGCAGAACCTTGCAAGGAAATGGAAGGGAAAAAAGAACATTTAGAGTCTTTTCCTCATATAACGTTCTTCAAAATGCAAACATTTCCAAGTCTCATCCTTCAGGAACTCCCAAGCAGCAGTATTGGCTGAAGCAACTGGCTGTGACATTTCCACTCAACTCTGCCATGAGTGAGTTGTTGCAGGGAGTGGATGTTGAAAGGGAGACTGAAGATGGCCCAGGATACTTACTTCACCTGTTCTTTGGTCAGTGATCTTTCCAGACAATATGCCTTCAGGGTGCCCCCTGGGGCATATTCCAGGGCAATCCCGATTAAACGAGGTGTTTCGAATGCCCCGTAGAACGAGATGATGCACGGGTGGGGGTTTTCGATGGTCCTCTCCAAAATGCTCAGCTCATTCTGCAACCTGTAAAGACAAGGTCAGAAGAACAGCTTTGGTCAACAGGGAAATTGAATGCAGCAATACTGTTACTTTCAGTGTGAGTAGCAATAACTGGGAATAAGGCTATGTGTTCAGACATAGAACTGTGAGCGATGACCCTGCCGACTGTTTGGACTCACATGACTCTGAATTTGGCTTGCCTCAGCAATGGCAAAATATTCACCTGCAAGGACCTCAAAGCAGGTCACAATTGGCCTGGAAGTGCACAAAGAAGCCAATGGGACCAGGAATCAGGAACAGAACCGGACCTACATGAGTTCCCTCTCCGGAAAGGAACCCGTGGCATGGGAGCAAGAGGCTGCTCACCAGGAAAGACAATGCAGAAATTCCCTGCTCCAGTGGACCTTGAGGGAGGGAGATGTGGTCAACCACTTGAGCTGGATTAAGCAGGAATAAATGGCGATCAACGGGATTATACAGAAACCTGCAACTTTTAACCTATTTCTCAGCTCTCTGACAAACTTTCTTAATGATCAGGGCAAAAATTAGTATAGATGACCTCTTCTAACTGCCTTCTAATCTCCTTCCCCCTTTCACTCCTTATGAATAACCTCAAAGACTCTTTATCCGCTTACAAATTCTCGGAAATCTTGGCTTTCTGGAGGGTCTTCACCGCCACCAACATATTCCTTGGTTGATACTGTGCCAGTAAGACCTGAAAGAGAAGGCAGGACCTGAGCCTCTGATATGAATGTGCCTTCCTTTCCAAGACAGCTGCTGCAAGTTCACCTCTCATTTACCTTGGCATAATGGCCTCTTCCAAGGACCTCTAGGAAGTTGAAGTCGTTCTCCTTCAGTTGTGTCCGTTCCGATCTGTAAAACAAACCAGTACAAATTCATCCTCAGAACATTTCCTGGAACTGGCTGCATTGGGGGAAGGTTGATGAAGAGATGCCCAGAAACATCTAGACTCCACTTACGTTGTTTTTAGCATGGTGGTGGTGATGGTGGCATCTTTTGGTAGAGGCTCGTCTTCACTTGAACCTTCCAGATAAACCACATGGGTGAAAATAAGTGAAAATGGAAAAAATATTTCCACTCCTTCTGTGCATAGGAATGTCCTCCTGTGCCAGGCCTACCCTCACTTTCAACATTTGGGGTCCTGGACTGTCTCACTGATCACAAGCATGCCTGCTCTAATTCCCTCTTCTACACAGTCAAAGGTCCAGATCCCTAAAGTTGAAAGTTTGGACTCCCCTGTTCTATAATATCTAGATTTGTAGCTTCAGATCAGCCTACGCCCCAGAAGTTAAATCCCTGCTCGAGCAACTGCTTCAAGCCAGCTGGTGGGGGGCTAGCTGTGGACAAGGTGAAGGAACTTACAGCTTTCAGTGATGTCTCTCCTTCTCCTTCTTCTACATGTTTTCCTGGTGGAGGGCAAGCAGGCGCAACAGCAGCAACACAAGATCTCTTTAAGCCTCTTTAAAAGGTTCATAGTTTCCGAATCTGACAAAGAAAACCATCAAGAACTCAGGGGCTTCCTTGTTCCAGGCCGAGATCATTCTGGGCGCTACAGTCATGACTGAAGATGCTCTTCAACGTTACAGCTTTTCTAGATTTATTCCTTTGAGACACTCTCCCAACCTTCTTGGGCCGTACGCTATGCAGTACAGACTTCACTATAGAATACTGTAGAATACTATATTTTATAAGGAAGTGGGGAAAAAATGAAATTGAAAGATCATATCATTGCCCAGGAATTCCCACTGAAATTAGAGAAGAGGTTCCAACAGTTAGTAGATCGACACAGAAAAGAGGAAAAAACTGGAAAGGATTTAAGGAAGCTGTCACAGAGCTGACAGAAGAGAGAGTTTCCAGAATAAGGAGGTTACCTGAAAAAGAAATGGCAAGTTGATTGGTGAAAGGAAGTCTGCAAATTCTATAGAAATCAAGAACAGAAACCAGGGGAAGTTGGGAAAGCAACAAGAAAAACTCAAGAGTCCAACTGCATGGAAGGTAAGAAAGTTCAGGTAGAGCAGAAAGGAAAGGCAGCCTCTGAAGCAGCCCTAAAGAACAGCATCAAAACACTTTTCACTTTACCGAGGACTTAAGTGGTGATCAGCTGAAAGCTGACATGCCCATTGGAGGTCAACACGTGAAAATCCTCCTTGGACAAGAAGATCTGGACAAAAGCTTAGCTGAACACTTCAAAGAAACCTGCCTCATCCAACTTTACCGCAAAAACTGTCCACCTCCTCCTAATGTGGCTCTGGACATGGGACCATTGGCAAGGAGAAGTGGAATGCTGAGACTGACAATGAGAAGTAGTAAAGGTCCTGGACTAGTTCAAATGTCCAATGAACTACTGAAGCACCTAGATGTCAATTGACTGCAGGGGCAGGATTAGAACCATAACTCTTGCCAACACTCTTGTTGTGGCAACTGTTGGAAGCCATGGCATTGGACACACGTCCAGTTCTGGTCCCAGCTGAAATCCAGGCAAGAGTTGCCGTTTGCCTATTCCAGCGTAATGTGCTATAAAAGGGTGAAACTTTCCATTGAGCAAAATGGTTTATGATAGAATGAAAACATGGGAATGGGGGTGTTAACGTTGGTATCCTGTGCCCTGGCATCATTCCTTCTATGTATGACTTTTATCTGCCAACGCCACCAGGAGAGAGAATGAAACCTTAGCTCTGCCAATGATCTATTATGGCATGTGAGGCTCATTGGGCAATCTGATGCATTGCAGATCCCCCACAGTGGTGCATCAGTCCCAGTGCAGACTATATTGCATCCTGAGTAGGAATATTTCAGGCTGAAATTTTTCTCAGTGGTGAAAGGGGACTTCAACCCTGGGGAAAGTCCCAGCGGCCACAATGGGACTACTCACCCCCAATGTTTTTGTTCTAGGCATGTCTACCTCTCCACCCACCCCCCCAAAGCCCTGCTCACACCTACACAAGCAATGTAGCTGGCACAAGTGCACATTTCCCATGTAATGGAGTGGAACAAAGAGGGGGAACAGGATACACCATGCAGGGCTGTTGCTGATCCAAGAGAAGTTAACATCTTGAGAAGTCTTTATAAGAATTGTAGCTGCTGTGAGAAAAATGAAAATGGCAGTACTGACTTTTTTACAATTCTTACTGGTGTCAGGCAGGGTTGTGTCCCCACCATTGTTCCTGTGTATCCTGGTCTCCCCTATAAAATAGCAATGAAGAATTTGGACTTTGGTGTCCTATGGAATGAACCAGGCAAACTGATCACCTGGATTTTGTGGATCCCGCTCTACTTGTCAACACAAGGACACGTCTAAAAGATATGATGCTGGCACTGAAAACAGAGGCATGTAAAGTAGGCTGCAGAATGTGTGAAGATAATACCCAACTAATGCAAGTCAGTAATGTTCAAGACTTAACCACCCCAGTAAGTCAACATCTCAAGCAGGAGGATAGAACCTAAATTTTGGGGAACATCAATGACTTTCAGCAACGTTGTCTGAAAAACATCCTTCTCATGACATATCAAGATCAAATTCCAAACAAGAAAATTTTACAAAGGTGACCATAAATTGTGCCCCTCGTAGAAGTAAAATGTTTGCAATTAAGGTAGTTTTTCTTATTTCAAAATAATATTTAGAAGTATAAATAAATGACTTGACAATGGGAGGAAAAAGCAATGGAATAATTTTTTTAAATAAAACACACAACCAATTTTATATATAACAAATATTCAATGTGATCCCTGAGCTTCTTTAGAAACTCATGATTTTTGGAAACATGTTCAACTGACCCACAGCCTTAAATCATGAACTGCATTCAATTACATCGGTACGTACTTACTTTTTCAGCAGAAGAAAGAAGAAAACACGACCAGAACATAGAAGGTCTCAGGCTACTCTGCAGATGGGGGCTTCAGACAGTCTTCATACAAAAACCCCAACTTATTTATTCATGGCTGGATTTTTTTAATTTTTCTATTTTTTAGACCAAATGGCTAGAGAGATAGGGTTGCCATATGTGCAGGAAAACCTGGGCAGTCCCAGTTTGGGGGGACTGAATGGACATACTGGCAAGTTTGACAGGGGGTCCAGTCCCGGTTTTGTGGAAGAGAATTATGGCCACCCTATACAGAAGTCCTGATAAAATCTTAAACTGCAATCCTAAACTCCAGTTAGGCCTGACTGAACTGGGCTGACCTGTAGTGTCACAAAAGTGTTGTAAGAAACTCCTTTGCCACTCCTGGGGAAAGGTTAGGCCATTGCACAGGCATGCACTTCTTTCCCTACAACAGTCAGGGGTGGGCACGGGCCTACTCGCTCCGGTTCGGAAGGGGGGTTCTTCCAATACCCCTGCTGCTGGCGAGCCGGCAGTGGTGGGGCCCCCCAGACCCATGGGGACCGGTTCCTTCCTCCCTCCAGCCGGGGGGGAGGCCAAGCATGATGCTGCATGGCTCCACTGCGCTCTTCCTTCCTCCCTCTGGCCGGGGGAAGGTATAGAGCCCCAGCCTATGCAGGTCTACTCAGAAGTAAGTCCCAGTATAGTCAATGGGGCTTACTCCCAGACCAGTGTGGAGAGGACTGCAGCCTCAGAGCCCCATCCTATGCAGGTCTACTCAGAAGTAAGTCCCAGTATAGTCAATGGGGCTTACTCCCAGGAAAGTGTGGAGAGGACTGCAGCTTCAGAGCCCCATCGTATGCAGGTCTACTCAGAAGTAAGTCCCAGTATAGTCAGTGGGGCTTTCTCCTGATATGGGAGAATTATTAAAATTAATTATCATAGATGAATCCAACTGATAGTCTCACTGAGGTAAAAGAACTTTCCAGTGAGCCAAAGAGAACCAAAGATTTCTCAAGCTTCTGTATCACTACATGGTTTGAAAGGAAGCTGGGCCAACCTAACCTGCCGCCCCCACTCATAGGAATGCAAGTGGATGTAACTCTTTAAAAACACCAAGTGTGATAGCAAGAGACCAAGGAAATAGCCTTGTGGTAGGAACACAAAGAACATAGCAAGATACAGGCCCGAAGAGGTGCCAACTTGTCCGAACAAAAAGATCTGTTTAGAAGCCTCAGAAAGGTGTCAAACATCCAAACCCTCCTTTAAGTGACAGATTAATTAGCAAATCAGGTTGTTAGGATGTATGAATGGTGTAAATAGAATACAGCCAATGGTGAACTCTCTTAACGACATGAATAAATCCATAATCCATTCTTCGCACATTTCTGGACTTGTGTTTCTTTGGTCTCAATTTCTGCAACACTCCCAGACCAGTGTGGAGAGGACTGCAACCACAGAGCCCCATCCTATGCAGGTCTACTCAGAAGAAAGTCCCAGTATAGTCAGTGGGGCTTACTCCCAGACCAGTGTGGAGAGGACTGCAGCCAGAGCCCCATCCTGTGCAGGTCTACTCAGAAGAAAGTCCCAGTATAGTCAGTGGGGCTTACTCCCAGACCAGTGTGGAGACGACTGCAGACTCAGTGCCCCATCCTATGCAGGTCTACTCAGAAGTAAGTCCCAGTATAGTCAATGGGGCTTACTCCCAGACCAGTGTGCAGAGGACTGCAGCTTCAGAGCCACATCCTATGCATGTCTACTCAGAAGTAAGTCTCAGTGTAGTCAATGGGGCTTACTCCCAGGAAAGTGTGGAGAGGACTGCAGCTTCAGAGACCCAACCTATGCAGGTCTACTCAGAAGTAAGTCCCAGTATAGTCAATGGGGCTTACTCCCAGGAAAGTGTGGAGAGGACTGCAGCTTCAGAGCCCCATCCTAGGCAGGTCTACTCAGAAGTAAGTCCCAGTATAGTCATTGGGGCTTACTCCCAGACCAGTGTGGAGAGGACTGTAGCCTCACAGCCCCATCCTATGCAGGTCTACTCAGAAGTAAGTAATTTTATTTTCATTTTATTTTAATTTTTAAATTATAAACCTCCCTGGCCCAGCCCCCTGACCCTCGCCGAGCCCCCTGGCCCTGCCCTCTGGCCCCACCCACTTCTGGAGAACCGGTTCTTGGGCCAGGCCGGGCCCACCCCTGTCATCACCATGAAAATGGGGAAATTGTGAGTTAGGCTGGTCTAGTTTAGGATTATTCCCTTAATAAGATCACATTCTGTTTTCTCTGCACTTTTTTACTGCACTGGTTTTCAATGACTTCTGATAAGGAAGTACATGAACTGATGACCCAGAACTAGCAATTAGAGGGTTTTGCAGCTGATGCCACAAGACATTCTAATAAAGACCATAATTCAATGATTCTTTGAGAACTTCTCAACGTCCTGGAAAGTAACCATGGACGTGCCTGTCCTCGAGGTTGGGAACCACTGGCTTATAGGATAGAAATGGGATGGAAAGAAACCCTAGACAGAATTGCAAACAATGAAAAGCAACCTCTGATACCCCAAACCATCCAACCTTCTCAGTCCTGATAGAATTTTTGGCCTTGGCCACAGACTTTGGAGAGGACCCAGGTATCCCCTCTCGCTCCATACAGATCAGAGGCTGCAATCCTAAACTCCAGTTAGACCTGCGTAAGTCCTGTGCTGACCTGGGGGTGTCACAAAAGGGTCATAATGCACTTCTGCTCCACTCCTGGAGGGTGGTGTAAGCCAGTAGACAGGCATATGTTGACCTCTTCACACCACTCTGGGAACATATGCCTGGTGAGTTCTGTCAGCCTAAATGGGTTAGGATTGCACCCTGATTCAGTCATTCTGATGGGATTTGAAGGTTATGTCTGTGACTGTGCCAGAAACCATCTCACACTATGATGAGCCAGGGTGGAAATCACAACAGGGTGGAAGGAACAGCAAATCCTGAAATCCAGCACAAACTGATTTCCATGAGTTGAAATACACCTCCTTATTCTTTCCGATTGGGACCCCTTGGCTGAAGCACTGACCCAGGAGTAAGTCCTATTGGGTACAGTAGGATTTTCTTCTGAAAAGACATGCGTAGGCTTGTGTTTCCATGATTGTCACATCTTCCAGCCATTTTCTCCATTCACATCCCTCCCCTTCCTTTGTTGTCCCCCTTTTACAGCCTTCAGCAGAAGAGCCCATTTTTAGACCAAGATGGGGCCACACTTGCTATGTCAAGGTGGACCCACAAGACTCCAATAGGACTGGGAGCATCATCACCAGGCCACAACAGCCAAGACTACCATAGTTTCAGCCTCCCCAGCCTGTCCCCAATTCATAAGGAGGTGCCAGTCACTGAGCCACCTTCCTGGCACAAGTCATCAAGAGGGGCTTCATCAGCCTGCCTCTGAACCAGACAAGAAGCGCTTGAGCGGTCCTGACTTACCTCCTTTGCCAGGCACGAGAACAGCAACTAGCGATGCTGGAGCTCACGAACAGCGAGGAGACTCGAACACCCAGATATCTCCAACAGAGTCCAGTTGGACTAACTGACTCCAGGAGCAGGACTGGAACCCTGACTCTCGGCGACACTCTTGTCGTGGCAACTGGGACTGTTGGAAGCCAAGGCGTTGGACACGGTTCTAGTTCTGGGTCGGAATGCAGAGATCCAGACGGGGGCTGCAGGCCTTCTATTCCAGCAGGATGTGCAAGAAGAGGAGGGACGCTTTCCAGTCTTGTGTAGGCCAAACAACAGCGAACCCCATAAAGCAACTTTTCATTATTTTCAGGATACCGAATTGCTCTGCCTGTCAATACTGAAAATGTAATTACCGGTAAATCAAATGTCCCAGACCTTCCCCTTACCAGTTTACATGATAGAAGTACTGCCACCTATAGTGAAAGATAGCCCAGGAAAGTTAAGTAAAAATGTTTATTATGTACCTTGTAATGTACATAATAAGGTACATAATGTACCTTTGGCAACCTCTCTGCCAAAGATGTACACCATGTATTTACCTGGCATAAGTCTCAAGATCCTCACGTGGTTATGATGGCCAGGAGTGGGGGATCGGATCCCAGATAGATAGGGTAGATGATCCCTTCTCATCGTGATATCAAAATCAGTTCGCAAAAGTTTCCTTTCATGGCTTTGCTAATCCTAGACAGATACTGGTAAATACTAGTCAAATCCTATCCAACTTTCTAGCACAGATGCAGCTGTGGTAAGAGGATGTGCACTGCAAGCCATGGTAGGGAGGCAGCCACACATTTGTTCCCTTATCTCAGGGCTGCATTATCTGGAAAATCAGATAGGATTGGGTCCTTCATGTGTTGGACAGCCCTTCTGGTTAGACATTTTCAATTCAAAACAGAAGGGGTGAAAAGGGGTGCAATGTCTTTTTGTCTCTATACTTAATCCTGTCTCATCAACAACCAGCCCCAACTCCTGGATCACAGTTAAATTTGGACCACATTACATTTGGGAAGCCTATTCCTTCTTTGCTGTGACGTGATTTTTAGAGATTTAACTCCTAAAGGGATGCATGTTTTTGTCCCTCTTCTTAACATTGATGACTGACTGATGGATACCCAGTGCCAACTCCTGGACCTAGACGCATGAATTTTGGGGAGCATATTCCTTCTTTGCTTCAAGTAACCACTAAGTACTGATTTGGTGCCAGTGGTGTCCAGTGATTGGTGGTGTCTGCTGTCCGCTGTTACCGACTGTTCAGACTGTTGCCTGATGGTGGCTGGTGGTCCCTGCTTCCCACTGCCGCCTGGCTCTTACAGAAGCCATTGAGGGATCTTGCCCAGACATACAAAAATAGTGTGAGACAATAGTGAATGGACGTTCAAGTGCAGTGTGCATTGCGACATGTCACTGGCATTATGCACTCGGTGTCTCTGGGCACAGTCCTAACCAGTCTTCCAGCTGTAGGGTGAGGACAGTGCAACTCTGAGGGAAAGGAAGTAGCATGACACTTACAGCCCAATCTGATCTCCTGCCAGCTGTGCAGATGATCCTGGGCCAAAAAAGGTGTTTCCTGCATTCAGCAGGGATAATGGAAGTATTACCATTTTCATCTAATTTCCCACCCAGCCGAATGGTTTTCTTTGAGTCTGTCCTGATATGTGCCACTAGTATTGATGAAATGTGTCCAAGGAGAGGACATGGCTGCCTCTTGAAGCAGCACACTCAGAATGGCAGACCAACGCCTGGCATGTCAGTCCTTGAAAAGACTGGGCCGCCAAACAGAAGAAGTCGAGCTCCAGAACATTTCCCAAAGTATGGATTGCAGCCTTACCTTCTCTGCCATTTCTAGGTCTCCTTTCCAACCTAACCATCCAGAGGGTCAACCACTTCTCTGGCAGATTTCTTGCTTCTACCATATTTGAAGAAGCTTTGATTATTCCACCTCTCCTACCCCCTTTGCTGGCTGGCCACATTCACAAAGACTGTGGCACAAAGTGATGCTCTACAAGCAATGCTATGGCTCTGCTGGGCTAGTGCACTGACATGTGTTGGTCCAACCTGCTCCTGACTAGTTTGAAAATACTTTGTGGCATGTTTGAACTCCCAGGAGCAGGAACAAGGAGGTGGCTGAGGACTTAGTAGGATTGCACTGTGTATCTGGAATTGGAAAAGAGTCACAGGACTTGGCTCCCAAACTCTGTTAACCACAGAAAAGTAGCCACACAGAAGTGTACGTTTGGAGGTGTTTAATCCACATAGGGACCAAATCACTTTATCAGCAAATACATGTTCAAACCTCTTAAAATATATCAAAGTCTGTTTTATATATTAAAATCAAAGACAAAATTGTAAACAAATATATCACAGTCTGTTTTGATATATTAGAATAAAAGACAAAAATTGTAAACAAATACTTTTAACATATACATTTTATGTAAAATCCCTGAAGAAGAGAAATTAAAACATCAAAGAAATTTTAGACATACAATAAGTTGTTTCAATAGGATGCTGCTGGTCTTCATTGATAAGTAGTCATGACCGAGAGACAGTATAAGGTCTATGCAGAAATCTTGCATTTTTCAGTATCTTTACGTGTAAAATGGTATTGTATGTAAATGTCACTGTTGCTGCGTTCCTATCCATCTTGATCTAAGACGCACTGAGCAGAATGGAATTCCCTTCTCAGTCAACGTATATTGCTCTGATGTGGAATATTTTGTCCATAGCCATCTTATCACCAAAGCTGCTGATGTAGTTCCAATGAAGTAGGTCTGCCTTTGAGTGCCAGGATCTGTTGTCACAACTGCAAATGAGACACAGAGAACATATTTACCAAAACTCCTTGTAGTATTAAAAATAACAATCACTGCTTCAAGATGACCAAAAAATCAGGCCTCCGTCAGTCTTGAAAGACGATGGTATCGTGCTCAGCGCTGCATACGCTGCATGCGAAGCACGAAAGCCTGGGTTGGATTGTTATGGAGGATAGGCTGTTACCCAAGCAGCAAATCCCCCTCTCCACGCCACTGAATTAGTCCAATGTAAAGGCAGAGCCGATACGATTGGATCCAGCTGGCGTCGCAGAGCTGGGCTAAGGACAGGAGCTCACCGTGTCTTGTGGGGCCAACCCGGGATTCGAACCCTGGCCTGCTGGTTAACAGGCACAGTGTCTTAGCCACTTGCGCAAGACAATTGCCTTCTGCAATCCCCTTTTGCATTACAAGGGGGAAACTAAGTTCTTTCTTTCCAAAGAGGGGAAGCCCACTACAAGGTCCTAGAGCCTGCTTCTCACCTCCCCTCTGTCATCAGTTTAAGGTAAGTTAGAGAATATTCTATTCTGTATCATGCAAATCAATTATTACTAAGCAATTGATATTGGGGGTGAACAGTTTGATAGTGGGGTGAACAGAAATGATTCTCTTTGGAGAGAAGAGAAAACCCTGGATGGGTTTCTGCTTTCAGTTCTATTTATAAACTTGCGAAAAGTGTACCTGCGTTGCCGGAGTAAAATTCCCCTGTAGGCCATCCCACCACTGGACATCAATCCCCCACACGCATCAACCCCCATGCACATCCACCCCCATGTGCAACATCCCCCATGTTCAACCACCCCATGTGCATCAACCCCCCATACACATCAACCCCTCATGCTCAACAACCCCCCATGCGCAACAACCTCCATGTGCAACATTCTCCATGTTCATCAACCCCTCATGCTCAACAACCCCCCACGCGCAACAACCCCCATGCACAATCTTCCCCATGTTCAACCCCCATGCAAAACATTCCCCATGCGCAACATCCCCCATGCGCATCATCCCCCCATGCACATCATCCCCCCATGTGCAAAAGCGCCCATGTGCAACATTGCCCATGCACAACATCCCCCATGCGTGATATCCCCCATGCGCAACATCACCATTGCTCAAAGTTCACCTGTTTCACCTTCTCCCTCTTTTACAGGTGCATCCTTGTCATTGCATGCTCGAATCCTTATCATCGGCTATTCTATCCTCTTCTGGGCGCAGAAGTGGGCAGAACGCAGTGGTCCCGGCTCTCAGCTGGGCTTAGGATTTTGGACTGTTGTTTTTTGGTTGGAAAGAGGGGGTGCTATGGGGGCAATTTCTCCCACTTTTTATTCAATTTATTCAGGCTCATCCTCCTCCTCATATTATACTGGTTCACTGGTTCTCCTGGGGGAGATTGAACTGGCTCAGAGGACATCTATTTCCGTCTTCAGCCCCAACACCCAGTCCCAAACACTGCACCTAGAAGCACAAAATTGGGGGAGACCCACAAAGAACGGATAGAATCAACAGGTCTAAGTAGAAGTCCTAACAAGGTCTTTCTTGGTTTGTTTCTATCTCTTTGGAAAGTTTTGCTATACAGGTGTCTCTTCTTATCCTCTAGAGTTCTGGAACCTCTCATTTCCCGATACATACAGTGGTGCCTCACATAACAAGTTTAATTCGTTCCGGAGGCATGCTTGTTACATGAAATGCTCTTGTGAAGTGGATTTTCCCATAGGAAATAATGGATATTCAGACGATTGGTTCCACAACCCAAAAAATATTCATATAAAAATATTAACTGTTTATAAAAATGATTACAAAACACTGTACTATAAAGTAACACACAATACTGCAGTAAAGAAAATACTGTACAGTACTGACCTGTACTGTGCCTATGAAAACCTTCATGGCTGCTATGAGGGTTACAGACAGGGGGGATGACTTTGGCTGCAATCCTAAAGACACTTTCTTGGGAGGAAGACCCATTGGAGAAAATGGGGCTTATGTCTGAGTAGACATGGTTAGGACTGTGCTCTTTCACAATCACTAATGGAGGCCAGGGTGTCACCCCCATGCCGTGGGTGTGGCAACAACCTGGGTAGTGGCTATGGTTATGTGCCATTGCTCTGCCTCCATTTGTTTTTGGCCACACATTTTAATAGAATAAATATATTTCAAAGTGGTTTGTTCCATTACATTCTGCTGTAAATTACGCATTCAGTGGTATGTAATATGCAACTCTAGTGCCAGGGTAAGGAGCACTCTGGCTGCAAACCATTCAAAACATCTAACTACAGATATAACATCTTATTTGCATCTTTGCGAAAGCAGTGGTTGTGCTTTCCTTTTCTGGTTATTTGGCTACAACGTTTGATAAAATACAAGTATTTCAATTTTTTGTTTCAATGTATTCTGCATTAAATTGCCCATCAAAAACATGATGGCATTACTGGTTGGAATTTCTGAAAACTGCTTCTTAATGGATCCCTCCATCAAAGAAGGAACACCGTCCCCAAATTTCACACTTCTAGGCCCAACGGTTTTGGCAGGACGTTGATAAGTGAGTGAGTGAGTGAGTGAGTGAGTGAGTGAGTGAGTGAGTGAGTCAAAAAGTCAGTCAATCAATCAATCAATCAATCAGTGACTTTTCTGTTGATAGATAATAAACAAATGAATATTCAATACGGCAGCATTTGGAGAAAAAGCCACTTTAATGATGGTGGCAGGGACACAAATACATGCAGAAATGCCTTCTGACAGGTACCACCTGACAAATTAAAGCGACCAGTTTTAAACCCACATTCCATAAGAGGCCCAAACCCTTTCACAGTCTGGGGTAGGCGAAAAAACGGCCCCCCAAAAGCCAATCATGGTGAGCAGCAAAAAATTCCTACCCGGCCCCAAACGGCGACCAGTAATCTCAGACTGCTTCCAGGGCGGGCAGGCAGGTGTTACTAAATGTACATATACAAAGAAGGTGCTGGCTGACCACTGGCTGCTTCAGTCCCCTTTCCTTCCCTTCCCTTCCCTCCCTTCCTTCATATCCATTTATTTCCTTTGCATTGAGCTTAGCTTATTCCCACTATGTCAACAAGCTCCAATTCCCTCCTTCACTTTTCTTTTATTCCTCCATTTCTTTGTTCCTTTTCAGGCTCAATTAGGCAAAAAATTTTCCTGTTCCTTATTCATTTTTTGACTTCTTACACAGCTCTCTCTCTCTCTCTCTCTCTCTCTCTCTCTCTGTCTCTGTCTCTGTCTCTCTCTCTCTCTCTCTCTCTCTCTCTCTCTCTCTGTCTCTCTCTCTCTCTCTGTCTCTCTCTCTCTCTCTCTCTCTCTCTCATCCAATGATTTTTCCTATATTGTTGTAAGGGTCCATTTGTCCAAACTTAGGTCTCTTTTATTCTTAATTTTCTTCTTCAATTTTGGGGCTCTGTTTGGCCGCCACTTAACTCTCCCATATTCCTTTTATTTATTTCCTATTGGGCAATCTGTTACCCTTTCTTCTCTTTTTTTTATACTTTTCCTGGCCCAGATTGGCCATCTCAGTTCTCTTTTCCTTCTTATATTTCCAAACTGAACTGGGGCAAACTTTGCTATATTCTATTTCTTCTGTCATTATTAAGGTAGTTGGGTCAACACTGGGTATTCTCCCCCCCCCTTTTCAAATTATCGCTGAGATGCTTATTAGTTACAACATTTCTTCCCTGCATTATCAGGCTCAATTTGTCTATGATTTGTCTCTCCCCACCCCAACTCTCAGGCCCAATTTGGATGCATTTTCCTCCCCTGTATCCCTTTCTTTCTTACTGTGGTAAATACTTACCTGTGTCTTATTCCTTATTGTTCTTGGATGAGAACCTGTCAGAAGAGTGGGACGAACTGGGGAAGACCATGGAGGGAGAAGGGGAGAAGAAGGTAGAGATGGGAGCAGGCCAGGAAGAGAGTGCTGAAGGGGAGGCTGAGGCTGGGTCAACCTGGAGGAGAATGAGACCATCTTGGACACTCTACTATGGGCCAGTCCCCAAACACCTCTTAGCCCTGTGAGGACCATCCCAATCCTGCCTTGGAAGGTTCCAGGGAGAATCAAGGAGGAAGGGCGTTCTAGGGGATGGTGGAGCTCGTCTATCTAGGAAAGAAGAGCCTGGGTGGTGGGAGCATCAGTGTTCTGCTCCTGCCACAGGGATCAGGCCTTAGTATGCACCTGGAAGAAAGTTACCTCACCTGTGGACTAGAGGTTGAGGAGGGAAGCTGAACCATGCTGTAACTTAAAGAATTATTGCTAAAGAACCTACCATGTTAAGATAACTTGTTCAATCTGTGTTCTTTGGCGGCAAGACCCATGGACCATGATAACCTATTTGATGCCCCCCCACACACCAGCAGGGACACCGCATCAGGACAACAGAGCAGACCTCTACTGCACCTCACCCTTGCCCCAGGTATGCCAGTGTTAGACATGTCAGCTTGGGGTTTTTTGTTAGCTAATAGCTGGCACAGAACCATGCAGCCAAACTGAGATTGCTGCAGTGCTACACAGATCAACAAATATTCACATAGCCAGAGGAGACCCCAAACTGCTCAGTTGCAGCACTTGATAGAAAGCACCCAGCCTTCCTCTGCCCGGACTACCTCCCTCCTGTCTCTTTAGTGCCCTCCCCCTGCCTGCCCCCAGACCCTTCTGTGGCTGAGCTTGGCAGACACATCCCCCATTCAAGGGTCCATGGCGTGGGTGGGTGCGGAAGACAACACAAATTTTTGTGTGAGCCTTTTCTCATCTCTGGACATCTCATCTTCCTTGACAGTACAAGGGTGCATTTGGATTGCACCCCAAAAGCAAATTTACCTCTTTTTTACATTCTTTTCTTTCGTAAACTATCAGGTTCCTTCCCCTTTCTCTGTCTTACAGTATCAAACTAAGATTGGGCCACAACTTTCCTCTGTCTTATTCTGCTTCTTCTTTCATACTGAGCTCTCTCTCTCTCTTTCTCTCTCTCTCTCTAAGTCTCTCCCTTCTTCTACTTTTGCTCTCTGTCAACTCACTTTTATTCCTTCTTTTCTTTTTTTACATAATCAGGCTAAATTCACCAACAAGGGGCTACACCTAGTTATTATTTGCCTGTGTTTTATTGCTTGTTTTCTTTCCCCTTTATAATTCTCTCATTTATTTTCCTTTCTTCCCTATATTTTATTAGACTCAAATACTTCACCCAAAGTTTCCTTTCCTATCTTTCTTCCTCTTGCTACCACTCCTCTTTCTTATATTTTTATACTTCATTAGACATTATCCATGTACTTCATTCATTAAATCAGCATTCCACAAAGCAACCCCTAACCTTTGTCTTATTTCCCTTTTTCCTTCCTATTAAGCTATCCTTATTCTATTTTCCCATATATTATTAGATTCTAGTTCGCCATACTCAGCTCTCCTTTACCCATCCTTTTTTATTTTACTTTACATTTTTAAGCTCAAATTTGCTATGCTTCTCACACTGCAATACAAAGCCTCTTCCCTGGACTCGCACAAGTCCTACAAGTCAAGCACTTCTGACCCACATTTGGCGGAGAAAGGCCAGTGCACAGACATCCACCTCCATCCAACAAGGGAATCATGGAAAGGGTGAGATGTGCTGCCTGATCTTGAGAAGCCAAGGAATTTGAGGGGTTGGGGTGGTTGGGAAGGAGATGTCAGGGAGGTATATTGCAATGGGGCAGGGCTGGGAGAGAGCATCCCCAAGGGTTGGTGGGGACTAGGACCCCTGGAACTGGAGCAATACTCAAGCCCCATTCCCTGTGTAGCATGGAGGTTGCTCTGGTCTGCTCAGAGTGGTACCATCAAACTCAGTGGTGTAGCTCCAAATAGACCCACTGAGACTTTTGCAGTAGTAGCTAAGGAAAGGGAAAAAGTTTTCCCTTGCCCCGCCATAGAGCAGCAGCAGCATGAAGCTTGTGTTGAATACAGCACAGCCATACTGGGCCTCTCCAACACTGACTTATCCCTTCATTTCATTTTTATATCATTATTTCATTATTTGGCCACGACTAAGTTCAATCATCCTGTTTTTTTTAACTACCGATCTCTTCCTTATTCCTGCTTTCCCTCCAATATTATCAGGCTCAATTTAGCCACTGCTTTTTTGCCTGCCCAATCCTATGCAATGCTGAAGCAGTGGGGCAGCTGGGCTCATGCTGTATCCAGGACTGCACGAGTAGGAAGGAGGTATCCTCCTCATTTGTTTCCTTACCCTGTTCAGCAACCCAGTTCGCTCAATGGGGCTACTCTCAGCTGTGCCAGCTATTGAGCTATTGCAGCCCTGTGTGCAGATCCCAGATCCATGTAGAGTTGGTGGCAGAGGCCTGCTCCATCATTTTGTACCTGCCTTTGCAGTTGTCAGGGATGATGCGCCACCAGTGGAATTCTACAGGCTTTCCTGCCAATACCACAGGAAAACATTGACTACCTGGATGGTGTAAAGTGCTGGTGTTGCCCAAACAAAGGATTGGGCTTTTCTTTAAGAGGAATGGCCCAGGAATCGGCAGCAATGTGATTCTGAAATTCATGCTGTAACAGGACAGGGAAGAGTTTTTAAAAGTTACCTGGGAGTTGCTGCGGTAAATTAACCTTCAAAATATCAGAAGGAATAAAATAAAGCAAGGTTTGCCCCAATTCAGCCTGGTACTGCAAGCAGGAAATATAAGAGAGCTAAGAAAGGGGCATCCAAAGGTATAAACGATAAATAAAAAGCATAAAAGGTACACCAAATTATAAGCCCCATAATGCAAAAAGGAGAGAACGAATAAAACAGACATTATGGCTTGAAAGACTGAACCTCAAAAAATGGGGGGGGGGACACATGAAAGAGGGAGAGTTCAGTAGGTCACAAAGAAATTGAGGGATGATGGAAGTGGGCTTCCACTTGATGATGGAAGTCCAATGCTTCTCAGTGCCCAGGGCTGCTGCGGTGTCATTATGGTGACTGATGAATGGACGGGGCTGGAAAGCAAGCCAGGTTTCCTTGGCATAAGAGAGCTTATGCTTATGCTCTCTTATGACCATAAAGCCCAGACAGTCCCCAGTGGGGAGCGTGAACAGGCACAGAGCCAAGGAGACCCAAATCGTGTTTCTCAGGCCAGGTGGGTGGTTGAGAAGCAAAGCTAGAGCCTGCCTCCATCTCCTCCCTCCTTTGTCCTCTCCTACCCTTGACCTGCTCCCTCTTCTTCCACCTGATTTTCTCCTTGCCTTCCTCAGCCCTGCTTCACCTACAACCACCTCCCTTACTGTTCTTCATCTGCACATGTTTAGCCTAATTTGACCTCTCCTATTTCTATTCTCATTCCCCGTCATCTTCAGCCCTTATCACCTTCCGCCACCTAACTTTCTTTTATTCTTTCATTTCTTCCTCTTCTTTTCAAGCTCAATTTCTCCTCTGCTTTTTCTGTATCTCCACCCCTTGCTTCCTTCAGAGGTTTCAGCTTCTTCTTAGTGTTGTACTGTCTTCTTGTAATTTGCAGAGAAGTCAAGATGATGGTCCTCTTTTTTTCTCAAATATTCTGGCAAATCTGGACCTCAAGCCTTGCTCTCCACAGTTCTCCATATTCATCCGAAAGGCTAGGAGGGTAAAGCAGAATAGATTTTATAAAGATTTTATAAACTCTCCACCTTGTCAGGTTATCACTTAGAGATCTCTTCTCAGTCATCCCCTTCCATCTTGGCCAGGCGTTTTCAATCTTTTCCCCTCACAGCATCTGACAAGGTGTTAGCATTTTCAGAGGAAACCATCAGTTTTGACAAATGACAAGGCACACCATGGCCCGACAGATCAGTCCCCAACTCTTCCATTGGTCCGTTCAGGGCACATCACTGTGGCACAGCACATTGGTTGAAAATGACGAGTCTTGCTTGCCTGAAAAGCTGGATGTTTTAACAACCAGCTTTTCAGTAAAAAAAGCCTTCTTCCTTTTGATTTGGTCTTTTAAAAAGGGGTCTTACCTTGCTTTGAACCATCTTAGGCCAACACAATCACCATCCATGTTGCAGTTCTCTCAGTGTGACAGCAAAGTATAGATCTCCAAGGTTGTCTGTATTATTGAGAGATAAGAGATGCCTTCAGAGTGTTGAATCAATACATAAATTACTTTTCAGGGTGCACCAGAGCAACCACCCAGACCCACCAATGTAGAGAAGGAGCAGAGAGGGTGGGATGGGATGGGGTGGGGCAGAACGGCCCGCAAATCCAAACCTCTCTCCTATCAACAGTCCTGCACCACAGGATGACGGTTCTGCACCAGTGACGTTGCTAGTGCAGGTCCAAGTGGCTGCACAGCTGCAACTGAAGCCAGTTGCAACTGAAGCACAGCCTCCCTCTCACCACTCTGGATCATGACGTCCTTGCCAGACACTTTGGAACAGCAGTAGTTGTAGTCATAGTAGTCATAATAGACGCAGTAGTTGTAGTCTCAGTCGTTGTAGTCATAGTCGTAGAAAGGCATACCAAGTCTATTGGTCACTGAACTGAGAGGAAGACAGCACGGAGTTAAAGGAGTTTGGGAAACACTGCCCTATAGGATTGTTGAGCCTCTGTCCAGTGCTCAGGCTGCATAAGGAAGTGTGGCTGAACTCTTGGAACTGACCTAAAGGAGGAGTTTCTAGCCCTGTTCATTGCATATCTGAGCAGCTGGGCCAAAATCAGAGATAAACCCTGAATAACAAAGACAAACTGAAAACTCAACCTACCCCATGGTCTGTTGAAAAAAGGGAGACCAAGGCTCAGTGAAAATGGTCTCTTCCTGATTGAGATGCGGGAGAATCACTGTCTGCTGGAGTAGAGAAAGTAGTAGCTGAGTGGAGCAACCATCTAAGCATAACTTCTGATGAAAGTCTAGACCATCTTTCTAAAGATTAGTAATGAAGAGACCTAGTAAGTTTTCACTTATGCCTTTATACTTTAATTGCTCCAGATCTGAAGATGATTGACCAGAATTAATGGCCGAATTTTTATTTGCCTCTGTATTTGCAGGCAGAAGATACTATGATCTATTTTTGGAAAATCCAATTCTGTGCCTTGAAAAACTGAATTCTGAAATTCATGAAAATTGTTTGCGTTCACCTCTCTTGTCTTGTAGTCCCTTATACCAGTGGTTCCCAACCAGATGACTGTGATCACTCCCCAAACTGGAACTGTTGTATTTCCCTCAAGGGGTCTGCTAATAGTGACAGTACCTCCGCTATGAAGTCCATTGTTGCTGTTTGGTTGCATCCCCAAAAGATCTTGTTCTAATTCTCAAAGGAAATTTTAAGCTCTACTTTTAGTATGGATGTTAATTGGCCATTTATCTAATTCTCTGAGATCAGGATCTGCAAGCTGTTTTCTGACACCCCCCTTGTTTCTGCAAGCAATTTGCAGAAAGCCATTTTGGCAAGGGAGGCTGCGCAGTGGGAAGGGAAAATGCGGTCCCATTGGAATGATGGTCAGGCATTTAGGAATGATTACCTGAGAAAGCCCTGTTACTCCAACGTCCGCATCACCCAAACCAGCCATTTCAAAGCCGAACGTCCATCTCCTTCGTCATTTGGAAGACCTGCAAACTCTCCGACGACAAAACAGAAGGTAACACATGTTTGGAGTGCACAAGGGAAAAGTGTCAGGATTCCAGGAATTACTTACATGGATGAGATGCCTTGCAGCCTCTTTCCTTGGTCTTGAGTGAAGCTACGGACAGGTATTCTGAGCTGGAAGCAAAAGAGGACTTACCGTTCCTTGGTGGATCTTCTCCATTATTTCAAAGCTGTCCTTCCATCTCCAGGAAGTGACTGCAGAGGAAACGGGACACAGAGAAAGAACATTAGAGTGGAGAGCTTTCCATTCTACGCAGGATATACCTGCAGAGGATATGCAGAGGATATGCCTTGTGATGGGGCAGAAGCACCCAGACTGCTTTGCTGCACGTAACCAGATGAGATGATGCTTGCTTCCTTTCTGCAAACACCATGTTCCCCGTTTGTCCATTAACAGGGGATTCCAGGGATCTTTTCACATGCCAAGCACATGCACTACCCCAACCACATGACAGCTCCTTGTTCATCTTCAAGCTTCCCCATCATCAGGCACACCCCCAAAAAACAAATACATACCCTAAAGAGATGCTTGACTTGGCAACTCTCAATGGTGGGCCAGGAAGAAGACCAGGGGCCAGGAAGGCTGCAGCTGCAAAGAGAGCAAAATTGCCTTGGAAATGCAATACCTCTCTCATACCATTTGTTTGTGTGTGTGGCACTGAAGCCATTGCAAGGCCATCTCATGCCATGGGTGCCGTGGGGGAGAAAGGCAAAGAAACAATGGAAAAATCAAGGCACTGAACATTTGGAGCGCGCCATTGTTGGTCTCAAAAAAATAGGAAGGAGGCAGCGTACTATGAAGGGAGAAGATTCTCCACAGAATCTGCCCCCCACTTGGATCTGCTCGCTTGAGGCCCATAGTATACGTCCTCTTCAGAGTTCAGGGTTCACCGAACTCAAGGGCCGTTTCCACATGGAATAGAGTCCTACCTGTCCAAAATGAAAGAATCCTCACAGGTCCAGTGGTCGCTGGTGGTGCTGATCCTTGACTCCTCTTCTGATGGAGACATGGCGCTAGAGGAGGACTCTGACTCCTGCTCGGAAGAGATGGAAGAACCTGTCTCCTGCTCCAAAGTGATGGAGGACTCTGGGCTCAACTTCAAAGCCTGCTCTAAAGTTATCGGAGATTTTACTCTTCCTGCCAGAAACGCCTCCCAATCCATATCCTGGAAAAAGACAAGCAGGATTCTGCCTGTTTCTTAGCCAAGTGTGGCAACAACTGTGATGGTCGCTCTCGAAGCAGGGCGGGGGGTGCAGAACTCTGTGCTTTTGCCCCCAAGTCCTTGAGCACTGTTGGAGTTCTGAAGTGGGAAGGGAAAGGAAGTTTTGTGAGAATCCAGCACATACCTTGAAATAGTGGTGATTTTTTACTTCCAGGGCGTTGTCCTCCTGGCCACCGAGGCGTCGCTCTGGGTCCTTCTCCAGGAGCTAGAAAAGTTGGGAGACGGTCAGAAAAAGGCAGTTCAACTCAAGTATGGAATAAAGAATAAAATCCTTTTAGTAATGCGTGAACCCTCCATAATCCCTATTAAGAAGAATCTTGGCCTGCCCTTGGTCTGCCAGTGAAAGCAGAAGAACTGAATTCTGTATCACCTCACCCCAGACAAAAGGGAGACTTCTTCTTCAGCCAGGTGTGGTGGAAAGATCACCTCAGAACAGACGATGTTAAAACTCAGTTCCTGGATATTCATTCCACCAAAAGGATACTAAAAAGGAGAAGGTAGAAAACAGAAAGGTCAGTGTTGGCTTGTAATCATGCTGGTGATGAGTTTTTCGCCTAGGTGTCTATTCAAAAAAGCATCTAGACACAATCCCCACAGCCTTGCCTGCTTCTGAACCCACACAGAGTCATCACATCCCAGGACATCTTTAGCAGCTCATGAAAAAGCGGAGAAAGTTGAGCACAACTGGTTTAAGTGGTCTGTGCTCAACACCTCTATACTTAGATCAGTGGCACTTGGGCTAAGTCAGATCCCAGAGACCTGTTTCCATTTGCCCATTTGCAGAGGGAGGGGAGTGTTTCCTCTCTTAAGTGAAGTTGCCCTCACTCAACTAAAGGGCTTGGTTTCCTCCTTGTGCTTCTTATGGTGAGCTTCACTGCATTTTGAATTAGTCTGGAGGATTCTCCTGCACTCACCCTTCCGGTACTCAAACGGAAGAGGACAACACCAAAACTCCACCAGTCCACAGACCTGGTATAGGACATTGCAGTGATAATTTCAGGGGCCATAGTCCTAGGGGTGCCACACTTCGTATGTGCTCTGTCTCTGAAACCGATGCCTGAAAGAGTTGAGGCAAAGATGAGAATGAGCATCCACTACTGGTCTCCTGGAAAAGCTATTTATGGACAATGTTATCTGAGTGGTCCTGAAAAGGACCGCCCTGCTTGCTCCTTATTCCATAAGAACCCCAGATCCTCGATCCTCAGTCATGGCATTACCTTCTTTGGAGAGGCCAAAGTCTGTTATTTTAATGTATCCAGAATGGTCGATCAGGAGGTTCTCCATCTTCAGGTCTCTGAACAACAGATAAAATTTAAAAAATATATGTATCTAAAAACAAAAATGGGAGGCCTTGTCACTGAAAGACAGATGAGGTTGTCGGAAGGTCAGGACACCTTTGTACAGGATTTGGCTGCTAGTGGTGCTGTAATGGCCATAGATAGAAACAGCAAATGTCAAGACTTCCTTCCAGATGTAAATGTTTCTCTGGATTCTCTTCCTGACCCACCCCCAATGAAGTCATGAAAATGAAGTTCTTCTAAAAGGGGAGTGGGTGGGAAAAGTCTGAAAAGTGAGAAAAAGCAACTTCCTTGAAGCTACAGATACATACAGATCAAGCAAAGGCCTACTGAAAGCATCTCCCGCTCTTCCTTTTTGTTTCAAGAAGACAAAGAAGGACAAAGAGGAAGAGAAAGAGGAGAACAAATCAGTTGTTTCCATCGCAGCCTTACCTGTGTATTATGCTCTGAGAATGGAGATACTGCAGCCCCAGCATGATGCATCCTCCGCAGAACCTTGCAAGGAAATGGAAGGGAAAAAAGAACATTTAGAGTCTTTTCCTCATACAACTTTCTTCAAAATGCAAACATTTCCAAGTCTCATCCTTCAGGAACTCCCAAGCAGCAGTGTTGGCTGAAGCAACTGGCTGTGACATTTCCACTCAACTCTGCCATGAGCGAGTTGTTGCAGGGAGTGGATGTTGAAAGGGAGACTGAAGATGGCCCAGGATACTTACTTCACCTGTTCTTTGGTCAGTGATCTTTCCAGACAATATGCCTTCAGGGTGCCCCCTGGGGCATATTCCAGGGCAATCCCGATTAAACGAGGTGTTTCGAATGCCCCGTAGAACGAGATGATGCACGGGTGGGGGTTTTCGATGGTCCTCTCCAAAATGCTCAGCTCATTCTGCAACCTGTAAAGACAAGGTCAGAAGAACAGCTTTGGTCAACAGGGAAATTGAATGCAGCAATACTGTTACTTTCAGTGTGAGTAGCAATAACTGGGAATAAGGCTATGTGTTCAGACATAGAACTGTGAGCGATGACCCTGCCGACTGTTTGGACTCACATGACTCTGAATTTGGCTTGCCTCAGCAATGGCAAAATATTCACCTGCAAGGACCTCAAAGCAGGTCACAATTGGCCTGGAAGTGCACAAAGAAGCCAATGGGACCAGGAATCAGGAACAGAACCGGACCTCCATGAGTTCCCTCTCCGGAAAGGAACCCGTGGCATGGGAGCAAGAGGCTGCTCACCAGGAAAGATAATCCAGAAATTCCCTGCTCCAGTGGCCCTTGAGGGAGGGAGATGTGGTCAACCACTTGAGCTGGATTAAGCAGGAATAAATGGCGATCAACGGGATTATACAGAAACCTGCAACTTTTAACCTATTTCTCAGCTCTCTGACAAACTTTCTTAATGATCAGGGCAAAAATTACTGTTGATGACCTCTTCTAACTGCCTTCTAATCTCCTTCCCCCTTTCACTCCTTATG
Organism: Cryptoblepharus egeriae; assembly: GCA_030015325.1. Classification (NCBI taxonomy): domain Eukaryota; kingdom Metazoa; phylum Chordata; class Lepidosauria; order Squamata; family Scincidae; genus Cryptoblepharus; species Cryptoblepharus egeriae. Next base: position 108,425,143 of record JAREYC010000003.1, read on the forward strand.
AATAACCTCAAAGACTCTTTATCCGCTTACAAATTCTCGGAAATCTTGGCTTTCTGGAGGGTCTTCACCGCCACCAACATATCCCTTGGTTGATACTGTGCCAGTGTGACCTGAAAGAGAAGGCAGGACCTGAGCCTCTGATATGAATGTGCCTTCCTTTCCAAGACAGCTGCTGCAAGTTCACCTCTCATTTACCTTGGCATAATGGCCTCTTCCAAGGACCTCTAGGAAGTTGAAGTCGTTCTCCTTCAGTTGTGTCCGTTCCGATCTGTAAAACAAACCAGTACAAATTCATCCTCAGAACATTTCCTGGAACTGGCTGCATTGGGGGAAGGTTGATGAAGAGATGCCCAGAAACATCTAGACTCCACTTACGTTGTTTTTAGCATGGTGGTGGTGATGGTGGCGTCTGTTGGTAGAGGCTCGTCTTCACTTGAACCTTCCAGATAAACCACATGGGTGAAAATCAGTGAAAATGGAAAAAATATTTCCACTCCTTCTGTGCATAGAAATGTCCTCCTGTGCCAGGCCTACCCTCACTTTCAACATTTGGGGTCCTGGACTGTCTCACTGATCACAAGCATGCCTGCTCTAATTCCCTCTTCTACACAGTTGTCAAAGGTCCAGATCCCTAAAGTTGAAAGTTTGGACTCCCCTGTTCTATAATATCTAGATTTGTAGCTTCAGATCAGCCTACGCCCCAGAAGTTAAATCCCTGCTCGAGCAACTGCTTCAAGCCAGCTGGTGGGGGGCTAGCTGTGGACAAGGTGAAGGAACTTACAGCTTTCAGTGATGTCTCTCCTTCTCCTTCTTCTACGTGTTTTCCTGGTGGAGGGCAAGCAGGCACAACAGCAGCAACACAAGATCTCTTTAAGCCTCTTTAAAAGGTTCATAGTTTCCGAATCTGACAAAGAGAACCATCAAGAACTCAGGGGCTTCCTTGTTCCAGGCCGAGATCATTCTGGGCGCTACAGTCATGACTGAAGATGCTCTTCAACGTTACAGCTTTTCTAGATTTATTCCTTTGAGACACTCTCCCAACCTTCTTGGGCCCTACGCTATGCAGTATAGACTACACTATAGAATACTGTAGAATACTATATTTTATAAGGAAGTGGGGAAAAAATGAAATTGAAAGATCATATCATTGCCCAGGAATTCCCACTGAAATTAGAGAAGAGGTTCCAACAGTTAGTAGATCGACACAGAAAAGAGGAAAAAACTGGAAAGGATTTAAGGAAGCTGTCACAGAGCTGACAGAAGAGAGAGTTTCCAGAATAAGGAGGTTACCTGAAAAAGAAATGGCAAGTTGATTGGTGAAAGGAAGTCTGCAAATTCTATAGAAATCAAGAACAGAAACCAGGGGAAGTTGGGAAAGCAAGAAGAAAAACTCAAGAGTCCAACTGCATGGAAGGTAAGAAAGATCAGGTAGAGCAGAAAGGAAAGGCAGCCTCCGAAGCAGCCCTAAAGAACAGCATCAAAACACTTTTCACTTAACCGAGGACTTAAGTGGTGATCAGCTGAAAGCTGACATGCCCATTGGAGGTCAACACGTGAAAATCCTCCTTGGACAAGAAGATCTGGACAAAAGCTAAGCTGAACACTTCAAAGAAACCTGCCTCATCCAACTTTACCGCAAAAGCTGTCCACCTCCTCCTAATGTGGTTTCAGACACAGAACCATCATCAAGGTTATTTACTTGATTAACTTGAATGTATCTACAATAATTTATTTGTTTTAATTTGCTTGATGATGTCACTTCCAGCCATGACATCACTTTTAGTGGATCCTGGAAAAGGTGACCCTGTACAAAGTGGATCCCAAGCTAGATGGTAGGATTTCTCCCCCAAATATTGGGTTTGAGAACCACTGCAATAAGTTGTTAGAAAGGTGGCCCCCTTGAGAGGGTGACACCACTAATGAAGAAAACGGCTGAAAATCATGGTTTTTAGGAATCATACCATCATTTTATATACTGATGGATGTGTAATATGCAGCAGAATGCAGTGAAACAAACCACTTTGGAACATATTTATTCCATCAAAACGTGTGGCCAGAAAACAGAGGCAGAGTAATGGCACATAACCATACCCACCAGCCATGTTGTTGCCCTGCCCACTGCCTGGGGGTGACATGCTGGCCTCCCACAGTGGGTGATGCAAACTCTAGTGACTCCCCTGACAAGGAGAACAGGACACACGCTGGGCTGAACACTTCAAAGAAACCGGCCTCATCCAACTGTACTGCATAATCTGAACAGCCCACCTCCTCCTGATGTGACTCTGGACATGGGACCATTGCCAAGCAGAAGTGGAATGCTGAGACTGACAATGAGAAGTAGTAAAGGTCCTGGACTCTTTCTAATGTCCAATGAACTACTGAAGCACCTAGATGTCAAGCATCATTCCTTCTATCTTTGTATGACTTTTATCTGCCAACGCCACCAGGAGAAAGAATGAATCCTTAGCTCTGCCAATGATCTATTATGGCATGTGAGGCTCATTGGGCAATCTGATGCATTGCAGATCCCCCACAGTGGTGCATCAGTCCCAGTGCAGACTATATTGCATCCTGAGTAGGAATATGTCAGGCTGAAATTTTTCTCAGTGGTGAAAGGGGACTTTAACCCTGGGGAAAGTCCCAGCGGCCACAATGGGACTACTCACCCCCAATGTTTTTGTTCTAGGCATGTCTACCTCTCCACCCACCCCCCCCCCCCAAAGCCCTGCTCACACCTACACAAGCAATGTAGCCGGCACAAGTGCACATTGCCCATGTAATGGAGTGGAACAAAGAGGGGGAACAGGATACACCATGCAGGGCTGTTGCTGATCCAAGAGAAGTTAACATCTTGAGAAGTCTTTATAAGAATTGTAGCTGCTGTGAGAAAAATGAAAATGGCAGTACTGACTTTTTTACAATTCTTACTGGTGTCAGGCAGGGTTGTATCCCCACCATTGTTCCTGTGTATCCTGGTCTCCCCTATAAAATAGCAATGAAGAATTTGGACTTTGGTGTCCGATGGATGAACCAGGCAAACTGATCACCTGGATTTTGTGGATCCCGCTATACTTGTCAACACAATGGCACGTCTAAAGGATATGATGCTGGCACTGAAAACAGAGGCACGTAAAGTAGGCTGCAGAATGTGTGAAGATAATACCCAACTAATGCAAGTCAGTAATGTTCAAGACTTAACCACCCCAGTAAGTCAACATCTCAAGCAGGAGGAGGGAACCTAAATTTTGGGGAACATCAATGACTTTCAGCAACGTTGTCTCAGAAATATCCTTCTCATGACATATCAAGATCAAATTCCAAACAAGAAAATTTTACAAAGGTGACCATAAATTGTGCCCCTCGTAGAAGTAAAATGTTTGCAATTAAGGTAGTTTTTATTATTTCAAAATAATATTTAGAAGTATAAATAAATGACTTGACAATGGGAGGAAAAAGCAATGGAATAATTTTTTTAATAAAACACACAAGCAATTTTATATATAACAAATGTTCAGTGTGATCCCTGAGCATCTTTAGAAACACAGGATTTTTGGAAACATGTTCAACTGACCCACAGCCTTAAATCATGAACTGCATTCAGTTACATCGGTACGTACTTACTTTTTCAGCAGAAGAAAGAAGAAAACACGACCAGAACATAGAAGGTCTCAGGCTACTCTGCATATGGGGGCTTCAGACAGTCTTCATACAAAAACCCCAACTTATTTATTCATGGCTGAATTTTTTTAAATTTTTCTATTTTTTAGACCAAATGGCTAGAGAGATAGGGTTGCCATATGTGCAGGAAAACCTGGGCAGTCCCAGTTTGGGGGGATTGAATGGACATACTGGTAAGTTTGACAGGGGGTCTAGTTCCGGTTTTGTGGAAGAGAATTTTGTCCACCCTATACAGAAGTCCTGATAAAATCTTAAACTGCAATCGTAAATTCCAGTCAGGCCTGACTAAACTCCTGGGCTGACCTGGAGTGTCACAAAAGTGTTGTAAGAAACTCCTTTGCCACTCCTGGGGAAAGGTTAGGCCATTGCACAGGCATGCACTTCTTTCCCTACAACAGTCAGGGGTGGGCACGGGCCTACTCACTCCGTTTCGGAAGGGGGGTTCTTCCAATACCCCTGCCGCTGGCAAGCCGGTAGCAGCGGGGCCCCCAGACCCATGGGGACCGGTTCCTTCCTCCCCCCAGCCTGGGGGAGGCCAAGCAGGCGCGCTCTTCCTTCTTCCCCCTGGCCGGGGGGAGGCCAAGCAGGATACTGCGCGGCTCCACTGTGCTCTTCCTTCCTCTCCCCGGCCGGGAGTAGGCAGATCCCCAGCCTATGCAGGTATACTCAGAAGTAAGTCCCACTATAGTCAATGGGGCTTACTCCCAGACCAGTGTGGAGAGGACTGCAGCCTCTGAGCCCCATCCTATGCGGGTCAACTCAGAAGTAAGTCCTGGTATGGTCAATGGGGGTTACTCCCAGGTAAGTGTGGAGAGGACTGCAGCTTCAGAGCCCTAACCTATGCAGGTCTACTCAGAAGTAAGTAATTTTATTTTTATTTTTTTAATTTTTAAATTAAAAACCTTCCTGGCCCAGCCCCCTGACCCTGGCCGAGCCCCCTTTCCCTGGCCCTGCCCTCTGGCCCCACCCACTTCCCGAGAACCGGTTCTTGGGCCAGGCCGGGCCCACCCCTGTCATCACCATGAAAATGGGGGAATTGTGAGTTAGGCTGGTCTAGCTTAGGATTATTCCCTTAATAAGATCACATTCTGTTTTCTCTGCACTTTTTTACTGCACTGGTTTTCAATGACTTCTGATAAGGAAGTACATGAACTGATGACCCAGAACTAGCAATTAGAGGGTTTTGCAGCTGATGCCACAAGACATTCTACTAAAGACCATAATTCAATGATTCTTTGAGAACTTCTCAACGTCCTGGAAAGTAACCATGGACGTACCTGTCCTCGAGATTGGGAACCACTGGCTTATAGGATAGAAATGAGATGGAAAGAAACCCTAGACAGAATTGCAAACAATGAAAAGCAACCTCTGATACCCCAAACCATCCAACCTTCTCAGTCCTGATAGAATTTTTGGCCTTGGCCACAGACTTTGTAGAAGACCCAGGTATCCCCTCTCGCTCCATACAGATCAGAGGCTGCAATCCTAAGCTTCAGTTAGACCTGCATAAGTCCTGTGCTGACCTGGGGGTGTCACAAAAGGGTCATAATGCACTTCTGCTCCACTCCTGGAGGGTGGTGTAAGCCAGTAGACAGGCATATGTTGACCTCCTCACACCACTCTGGGAAGATATGCCTGGCGAGTTCTGTCAGCCTAAATGGGTTAGGATTGCACCCTGATTCAATCATTCTGATGGGATTTGAAGGTTACGTCTGTGACTGTGGCAGAAACCATCTCACACTATGATGAGCCAGGGTGGAAATCACAACAGGGTGGAAGTAACAGTAAATCCTGAAATCCAGCACAAACTGATTTCCATGAGTTGAAATACACCTCCTTATTCTTTCCGATTGGGACCCCTTGGCTGAAGCACACTCTGGTGCCCATTTTATGCAATGACTAAGGCGTTCATCCACTGACCCAGGAGTAAGTCCTATTGGGTACAGTAGGATTTTCTTCTGAAAAGACGTGCGTAGGCTTGTGTTTCCATGATTGTCACATCTTCCAGCCATTTTCTCCATTCACATCCCTCCCCTTCCTTTGTTGTCCCCTTTTTACAGCCTTCAGCAGAAGAGCCCATTTTTAGACCAAGATGGGGCCTCACTTGCTGTGTCAAGTTAAGGGGGACCCACAAGACTCCAATAGGACTGGGAGCATCATCACCAGGCCACAACAGCCAAGACTACCATAGTTTCAGCCTCCCCAGCCTGTCCCCAATTCATAAGGAGGTGCCAGTCACTGAGCCACCTTCCTGGCACAAGTCATCAAGAGGGGCTTCATCAGCCTGCCTCTGAACCAGACAAGAAGCGCTTGAGCGGTCCTGACTTACCTCCTTTGCCAGGCACGAGAACAGCAACTAGCAATGCTGGAGCTCACGAACAGCGAGGAGACTCGAACACCCAGATATCTCCAACAGAGTCCAGTTGGACTAACTGACTCCAGGAGCAGGACTGGAACCCTGACTCTCGGCGACACTCTTGTCGTGGCAACTGGGACTGTTGGAAGCCAAGGCGTTGGACACGGTTCTAGTTCTGCAATCCTAAACTCCAGTTAGACCTGCATAAGTCCTGTGCTGACCTGGGGGTGTCACAAAAGGGTCATAATGCACTTCTGCTCCACTCCTGGAGGGTGGTGTAAGCCAGTAGACAGGCATGTGTTGACCTCCTCACACCACTCTGGGAAGATATGCCTGGTGAGTTCTGTCAGCCTAAATGGGTTAGGATTGCACCCTGATTCAGTCATTCTGATGGGATTTGAAGGTTACGTCTGTGACTGTGCCAGAAACCATCTCACACTATGATGAGCCAGGGTGGAAATCACAACAGGGTGGAAGTAACAGTAAATCCTGAAATCCAGCACAAACTGATTTCCATGAGTTGAAATACACCTCCTTATTCTTTCCGATTGGGACCCCTTGGCTGAAACACACTCTGGTGCCCATTTTATGCAATGACTTAGGCTTTGATCCACTGACCCAGGAGTAAGTCCTATTGGACACAGTAGGATTTTCTTCTGAGAAGACATGCGTAGGCTTGTGTTTCCATGACTGTCACATCTTCCAGCCATTTTCTCCATTCACATCCCTCCCCTTCCTTTGTTGTCCACCTTTTAGCAGAAGAGCCCGTTATTCAACTCTGGGAAATATCCCATTTTTAGACCAAGGTGGGGCCCCAATTGCTATGTCAAGTTAAGGGGGACCCACAGGACTCCAACAGGACTGGTAGCATCATCACCAGGCCACAATAGCCGAGACTACCATAGTTTTAAACTCCTCTTAACCCAACCTATCCCCAATTCTTAAGGAGGTGCAAGTCACTGAGCCACCTTCCTGGCACAAGTCATCAAGAGGGGCTTCATCAGACAAGAAGCACTTGAGCGGTCCTGACTTACCTCCTTTGCCAGGCACGAGAACAGCAACTAGCGATGCTGGAGCTCACGAACAGCGAGGAGACTCGAACACCCAGATATCTCCAACAGAGTCCAGTTGGACTAACTGACTCCAGGAGCAGGACTGGAACCCTGACTCTCGGCGACACTCTTGTCGTGGCAACTGGGACTGTTGGAAGCCAAGGCGTTGGACACGGTTCTAGTTCTGGGTCGGAATGCAGAGATCCAGACGGGGGCTGCAGGCCTTCTATTCCAGCAGGATGTGCAAGAATAGGAGGGACGCTTTCCAGTCTTGTGTAGGCCAAACAACAGCGAACCCCATAAAGCAACTTTTCAGTATTTTCAGGTTACCGAATTGCTCTGCCTGTCAATTCTGAAAATGTAATTAAATCAAATGTCCCAGTCCTTCCCCCTACCAGTTTACATGATAGAAGTACTGCCACCTATGGTGAAAAGGTGAATAGATAGCCCAGGAAAGTTAAGCAAAAATGTTTATTATTTGCCTTGTTGTAGGCCACCTTCCTGCCAAAGATGTACATCATGTATTTACCTGGCATAAGTCTCAAGATCCTCAGGTGGTTATGATGGCCAGGAGTGGGGGATAGGATCCCAGATAGATAGGGTAGATGATCCCTTCTCATCTTGAAATCAAAATCAGTTCACAAAAGATTCTTTTCGTGGGTTTGCTAATCCTAGACAGATACTAGTAAATACTGGATTGAGGGTCAAATCTTATCCAACTTTCTAGCATAGATGCATCTTTGCTAAGAGGATGTGCACTGCATGCTATGGTAGGGAGGCAGCATCACATTTGTTCCCTTACCTCAGTGCTGCATTATCTGGAAAATCAGATAGGATTGGGTCCTTCGTGTGTTGGACAGCCTTCTGGTTAGACATTTTCAGTTCAAAACAGAATGGTTGAAAAGGGATACAATGTCATTTTGTTCCTACGCTTAATCCTGACTCATCAACAACCAGCCCCAACTCCTGGATCATAGTTAAATTTGGACCACATTACATTTGGGGAGCCTATTCCTTCTTTGCTGTAAGTAATCACTACAATGTGATTTTTAGAAATTTAACTCCTTACAGGGTAAAAAGGGGTGCGTGTTTCTGTCCCTGTTCTTAACATTGATGACTGACTAATCGATACCCAGTGCCGACTCCTCTACATAAAAGCATGAATTTTGCGGAGCATATTCCTTCTTTGCTGTAGATAACTACTAAGAACTGATTTGGTGCCAGTGGCGTCCAGCGAATGGTGGTATCTGCTGCCCAGAGTTGCTGACTGATGTTCAAATCCTTTCAAATACTGTCAGAATGATTGAATCAGGTGCCGACTGGTGGAGTGCACTGGTGTCCAATGCCTGGTGCCTGATAGATATGGTGCCTGGTGGTGTCTACTTCCCACTGCCACCTGACTCTCACAGTAGCCATCGAGGGATCTTGCCCAGACATACAGAAAAAGTGAATGTTCAAGTGCAGTGTGCATTGCGACATGTCACAGGCGTTTTGCACTCAGCGTCTATGGACACAATCCTAATCAACCTCCCAGCTGTAGAGTGAGGACAGTGCAACTCTGAGGGAAGGGAACAAGCATGACACAGCCCAATCTGATCTCCTGCCAGCTGTTCAGGTAATGCTGGGCCAAAAAGGTGTTTCCTGCATTCAGCAGGGATAATGTAAGTCTAAAAATTTTCATCTAATTTCCCACTAAGCCGAATGGTTGTCTCTGTTCTGATATGTGCCACTAGTGCTGATGAAATGTGTTCGAGGACATGGCTGCCTCTTGAAGCAGCACACTCAGAATGGCAGACCAGTGCCTGGCATGTCAACCCTTGAAAAGATTGGGCCGCCAAACAGAAGAAGTCGAGCTCCAGAACGTTTCCCAAAGTCGCAGTGACAAAACCATTGCAAGCAGGGCTCGAGTGATGGCTTTGCAATTAGTTCAGATTTGCAGTGTAAATCAGGCTCATAAGGAGGCAAACTAGAAAGGCGTTGTTACTGAGTATTCATTCTTCAGTTTCTTAAAAACTCTTGGGTGGATGCCATCCCTGCCAATGACTGATTGATCAATTAAATGTGAAATGTGTTAAATGTCTTCTCTTTTCATCTCTCTATGACTTCTTTCCTTAATCAGGAGGGGCTGTTTGAGCAGCAGTACCTGCATGAGTTCTTCTGCCTTCAAGTCAGATGCAAATAACGCACGTGCAGTGCAATCCTATTTGTGTCTACTCAGATGTATGTTCCTTTGAGTTCAATGGGGCTTACTTGCAGGAAAATGCTCTTAGGAATGCAGCCTTACTTTCTCTCCCATTTCTAAAGCTGCAATCCTAAAGACACTTTCCTGGGAGTAAGACCCATTGAACACAAAGGGGCTTACTTTTGAGTAGACCTGGTTAGGATTGTGCTGATCTCCTTTGCCTCCCTCACCATCCAGAGAGTCAAGCACTTCACTGGCAGATTTCCTGCTTCTACCATATTTGAAGAAGCTTTGATTATTCAACCTCTCCTACCCCCTTTGCTGGCTGGCCAGACACAAAGACTGTGGCACAAAGTGATACTCTTCAAGCAATGCTACGGCTCTGCAGGGCTACTGCATGACATGTGTTGGTCCAACCTGCTGCTGAGTGAAAACACTTTGTGGCATGTTTGAACACCCAGGAGCAGGAACAAGGAGGTGGCTCAGGGCTTAGTAGGATTGCACTGTGTATCTGGAATGGAAAAGAGTCACAGGACTTCGCTCCCAAACACAGTTAACCACAGAAAGGTAGCCACACAGAAGTGTAAGTTTGGAGGTGTTTTAATCTACAAAGGGATCAAATCACTTTTATCAGCAAATACATGTTCAAAACTCTTAAAATATATCACAGTCTGTTTTGATATATTAGAATAAAAGACAAGAATTGTAAACAAATACTTTTAACGCATATAAATTTTAGGTAAAATCCCTGAAGAGGAGAAATTAAAACATCAAAGAAACTGTAGATATACAAGAAATGGTCATTTTTACATGTAAAATGGTATTGTAACAATGTCACTGCTGCTGCGTTCCTATCCGTATTTATCTAAGACACACTGAGCACAATGGAATCGCCTTCTCAGTCAAGGTATATTGATCTGTTGTGGAATATTTTGTCCATAGCCATCTTATCATCAAAGTTGCTGATGTAGTTCCAATGAAGTAGGTCTGCCTTTGAGTGCCAGGATCTGCTGTCACAACTGCAAATGAGACACAGAAAACATATTTACCAAAACTCCTTCTAGTATTAAAAATAACAATCACTGCTTCAAGATGACCAAATACTGGTTAAACACATCTCTATCTTCCCATCTAACCATTTGTGCCTCTTCAATACCCAGAAAGGGTTTTACACATGTTGCTCATATGTCTTCTACGCATAGTTTTCAAGCACTGCTATGTGATTTCAAAAACATCTTACTATGTTACGGATATTATGTAATTGTCACCCTGTTCCACTGAGGAGTTTCTGACCTGCCTCGCTGATGGTATCCAATGCTTGAGAAGGTCTCTGCTGGCTTATTGAATGCAGCAGAGACCTGCAAAGCAGAGAAAATACTGAAATGTCATCAATCCAGGGGGATGACTGGGGAGACCTGCAAGCTGCCTTGGGTGCAATACAGAAGGAGAGCCTAAAGGCCTGTCCTGCCTGGTGCACCTTTGGCATATCTCAAACTCTGTGCCTGGGGTATCTCATTGGCAGGGCAATGGTCCATCCAGACCCCTCCAGTACAGGCCCTCCAAGACAAAAGGAGTTCGCATCAGTAAATATATGGGAGGTACAGCCATTTTTGGTCCTACCAGAACTTCCCAGAGTTGCAGCGCCTACAGTGCCAAGGTAGCCCTTTAATGGGTCTGACTTATGAGGGAAAAGGGCTGAAGCCCAAAGAGTATGATGACCAGATGCCAAACCCAAAAAAGAGGACAAGTTCCCCCAAAATTCCTGACATCCAAGCAAAATTCCTGACATGTTAAAAAAATGTAGGCCATCCCAGAAGTGAAGGACAAATGTAGGCCATGTAAAAATAAATGCTAAAAACACTTTTATTTCTTTCTTGTACTTAATTTCAACATATATAGTACTTCTTTTTATATTGAACACTCTTTGCAAGACTTGCTTTCACCAACAATGCACCCAAAAAGGGGCTCATAGCAGACATGATACTTCTGCAAAGACCAAAGCACCCCATAAGACTCTCTGGCACCCATTCAAATAAAAAGGGGCTCAGAGCAGGGATGATCTTTCCACAAAGACCAAAGCACCCCATAAGACTCTCTGGCACCCATTCAAATAAAAAGGGGCTCAGAGCAGGGATGATCTTTCCACAAAGACCAAAGCACCCCCTAAGACTCTCTGGCACCCATTCAAATAAAAAGGGGCTCAAAGCAGATGTGATCTTTCCGCAAAGACCAAAGCACCCCCTAAGACTCTCTGGCACCCATTCAAATAAAAAGGGGCTCAGAGCAGACATGATCTTTCTGCAAAGACCAAAGCACCTCATAAGACACTCTGGCACCCAGTCACATAAAAAGGTGCTAAAACACACCCATACCTGTTCCTTTTACTCCCATTTACACTGATGGGGCTGAAAGTGGGCAGAGGAATCCTAGGAACCCCTAGCGCAGGCTATGTAGCCAGTCTGGCCATGTAGCCTGTTGTTCCTGCAGTTTTGGCTTGGCCATCCCTGCAGTCAGCCTTGTCCAGTCAGGTAAGGTCAAGGCCAACGGGCCATCAGCAATACCCTTTTGCATTACAGGGGGAAAATGAAGCCTTCTGAATACCCTGTCTTTCCAAGGAGGGGCAAGAAAGATCATGCCCAGCCCACTGCAGGGCCCTTGATCCTGCTGCTCACTTCTGGTCCTCTGACATCAGTTGGGGGTAAGTTAGAGAATATTCTGTTCTGGATCATGCAAATAAATTATTTAAAAACTTTTGTTGTTGGGGGAGGAGTGGGGTGGGGAGAAATGTTTCCCTTTGGAGAAACCCTGGATGAGTTTCTGCTTTCAGATATATTTTTAAATGTAATACTTACATTTAAAATACTTACATTGCTTGGAAGGGCAAAGAATCCTTCCCTGTTGAGGGACCACATAGGATCATTTGGGGCCTTTTCTTGGCTTTTTGAGTACATTGAATGCAGGACTTCAGTGCTGTAGGTGGTGACCTCACAGGATATGGGCTGTTGGACTTTTGTAGGGATGCAGGCCCGATTGTGTTGGTGTACAAAATGAAAAAGTTGCATGCTATTTCTTTGTAAAGAAATACATACTGTAAACAGAGATGCATTTTATTCTATGCAAATTATTGTGATATTGTATAGATATCCATCAATATAGATACGTGGCATAATTGCCCCAGAAAGAATTGTCACCCCCACTTCTACAATCCTGGCTATGGGCCAGACACACCCCTTTGCTTCTATACAGAATTGCACCAACTGCAATGGTGCTGGTCCAAGTAGACCCATAGGAACTCATGCAGGAGTAGAGGAAGGTACATACGTGAAAAGTTTCCTTGCTCTGCCACCTTGCATGATCCTTGGCCATTGGAAGCTGTGCAGCCATTGCTGCCTCTGAAAGCAGCCTTGTTTCCGATTGGGCCGTTGGAAGTAATACCGAATTTACAGAAATTACTGTTTACAGCAATTCTGTTTACAGAAATTTCTGCCTTGGAGAATATGACTGACTCATATTGTCACAAAGTCAATATTCGTTTTTATTGCATATGTGTCTCCTTAACATGTAAGAAAAAAAATTTTCATCATGACGCTAAAAGTATATACTGTATTTCCCGGCTTATAAGATGCACTTTTTTCTCCCCCAAGGGGGGGGGGGAATGTCTGTGCATCTTATAGAGTGATAGGGCCAATCCTGGAGCACCTTACCCATCATGTCAGATGTCGTTGGATTTGTATTGAAGAGCAGAATCCAATGCAACAATCAGTTTTGAGATATCTCCTTCCTATCAAAAGTTATGGCCAAAAAAGTAAAAATCAAAAATATAAAAACAAAAAATACATTTTTTTGGTAATTTTTTTAAGTTGGTAGGAATTTTGGCTTAGGGGTTCAGGAATTTAGGGTTTGGCATCTGGTCACCCTGGCACAGTTGCAATGCTAAGCAGCCTTCCCTGGCTTGGAGACTTGCTCCAAAGGAGACATGCACAAGAACTGGTACCTGCTGCTCCATGCCTGTGCCTCACTCTTCTCTATCTGTCTAGATCCCCTCACCTTTCTCTACCTACCCCCCAAAAGAACCCCTCACTTACCTGCCTTCCTGGACCATTTGCAATGAGATTTGTGCAAAATGTTGGTGTCTGATCATTTGCAATGAGATTTGTGCAAAAGTCACAAATCACTGACACTAGAGATGATGAGTTTTTGGGGTTACCAGAAAATTAGAAGAGTGCTTGAAGCTTAAAGTTGTTCCTCATTTGTTAATGACAGTGATAATGGTTCTTAATACCACTGTTGACTTTACATGGTTGAAATATTATTCTGCTATATTTTATTAAATACCTCGTATATTAGTACACCATTTGGTTCAGAATATTTTTTTCTTGTTTTGCTCCTGTAAACTTTGGTGCGTCTCATGGTCCGGTGCATGTAATAATGAAAAACGAGTAATTCCCTTTTTTTTCCTGGGTTCCATGATTGCTATTTGGCCCTCTTTCTGCAGTGAATATGCTAACTTGGTTTAGATCAGGGATTTTCAACCTTTTTCATCCTGCAGCACACCAACAAGGCTCCGAATTTGTCAAAGCCACAATCAATTGTTTTTACCATTGACAAGGCACACCAGGCTGTTCAAATCCCCTGATTTTCCTATTAATTAAAGTCAATCCACAAATTCCTGTGGTACACTTGAGGACTATCCATGGCACACAAGTGTGCCATGGCACACTGATTGAAGATAACTGGTTGAGTTTATACAGTCTCTGTTTTATATGGGACACATGTGTCTGAGGAACATCCCAGTTCTGTCTGCTGGACATTAATGGTTGTTATTTCAGCATTTGATGAAAACCTTTTTTCCTGATGCTTCTCACCAACCCCATATAATTATCATTCCACTGTAAGTTTATTATATTTTTACTGTCTGCTATTTTTCCTCATTTTAACTCTTATTTACAGTAGTTTTATTACAATAGTTTCAATTAGTTGTATGGTCCATGTCCATGGCTATTTCAGGATTACAGCTCTTCGCTCTTCAGGTGTTCCTTTGGGACTGATTTTTAATAGGAATCTCTGGAGCTCAATGTTGTCTTGGCAGAGAGGGTTCTTCACAGAGGCCCCTCATCTGCTCAGACATTTATAGACCAGATGGTCGTAGGGACAGTGACAATGGGTATAATAAGGGAAAGTGGGAATATGGGGCAGGGATGTGGCACCCTAACCACTAGGGTCTACTCCCTTGTCAGCCTGCTTTCTGCCTCCTGCACAGTCAGAATGTGGATGTGAAACTTCCCAGCCTTGCTGCCTGCCATGGACCAAATGGCTGGGGATGCCACAGAAGGCTTATAGGGAGCAACTCAACTCCTGAAACTGGAAAACTAGTTCCTCTGTGTGAGGAAAGTGGAGGGTCATGTAGAGTGAGAGAAAGTGGAGGGTAATGTAGAGTGAGAGAACGAGCCCACATTTACAGCCTGAGAAATAAGCTCAACACAAGTTCCCAATTGGGCATCCAATGCTGTTTGAATGGACAGCTCTATTGTCCACCATTGAGGCAGTGGTGGAGACACATGTTGCTCAGCTGACAGTTCAACTGTTTCCAACTGTTCCCAACTGCCTTTTCGTTCCAACAGAAACTCTCTGAGCACCAGCCAGAAACCCCTGTGTGTACCTGATAGGGCATGTTAGGCACTATTGTCCAGAATATGAGGGTGAGAGGAAGGAACTGATAGCAAACCTCAGAGTTTGGCCCAAACAAGTTTGCATCCCCTTGTTTCACTTTTGCCACTGATGGGAAGCACACCATCAGCAGTGGTACAAATCAGTAGTATAACTGCACAAGTACTAGATCCTTTTATGTTGGGAGGAATTCCTTAATACTGTACCTGCTATGCTACAAATATTTAATGCAAAGGTATTGGCACAACTCCCTGTTTGGATGTCTGCCTTCTGGCCTATGAGAGAAGCTTCTATCTCTCTTTATAAACTTTTTGCAGTACCCCAATGCGTACCTTATGCTGTTTTATGTCTAGAAGCTGGACAGAACAAAGTGGAGTCATTAGCCTGGCTTTTTCTTTTAAAATAGTGGCTATGAATCAGCTGTGCTGCTGCAAACAACGCTTTACTGAAAAGCACTTAAGTAGATCCCATTTCTCCTCCAGGACTGACCCTGTTCAGCAAGAAAGGCCAATTTCCAGGGCTTTCATAAGATTTGTTGGACGTGATGCCATGATGACATGCATAAGACCCTATGCACTTGGTTATGGGATATAGAGAAGCAGCAATTAGTCTGAGGCTAAAAAGACACACATGATCCTAACCAATTTTCCAGCTCTGGGTGAGGGAACATAGATCTTTAACTTGAGGAAGCCTCCATCACTGTCCCCCAATTACAGGATGCAGCACATGCCCCAGTGGCACAGCTGTGCCAGTGCTGAAAAGTTGGTTAGAGTTGCATCCTCATTGTCTTCCACTTTAGAGAGGGGTTTCATGGAAAAGACGTCCCAGCTTCAACATCCAACATTTCCAGACAGGGCAGAGAAAAACTCCTGTTTGACATCCTGGAGATGAGCTGCCAGTCACTGTTGAGTCGCAGGTTATAATCCAGAGTAACAACGGGACCTTTTGCACTGACATAGTTATGATGCCACAGATGGAAAAGGCATAGTGCAATCCAGAGTAAGGGCACAATCCAGAGTATCTACGGGGAGTCCTTACTCTGAAGTAAGAACAATTTCCTCTGGATAGCAATATGAATTTCCCATAAGTTTCACTAGGTGGGGAGTAACTACATCAACATAAATGTAGTTACTCCTCCCTGCTCCTTTAGTTATTCTGGATTGTAGGGTTGGTGCCTCTTATGTCTTCCTGTAGTTACTCTGGATTGTAGGGCTAGTTGAGTGTGACGGAACAATAGTTTGACTCAGTATAAGACAGTTTCTGATGCTTATTATAACAATTCAGAAAACCACCCATTTGATACAAGTTTGTGCTGGAATTTTTAGTCCTACACTTTTGGGGGTTTAATTTCCAGCAGGTGGAACTTTAATTAAATCAAGGTTGACCAGATAACTACCCGGTTTCTGCAGATCAAAGCCACTGAATGTGCTTACTTGAGACAGAAGACATGGATCTGGGTTTGTTCTGACCCACATGTGAAATTCTTCCTCTGCCCCTTGGTTCTTGGCATTCTTGGCTTTGTGCCTGCTGTTATCCTGGTCTCTGGAGCGTCCCTGCACCACACTCTGCCTCCAGACCCCAAACTCTGATTGCCCTCCATTTTCACAATTCTACACTTCTAATGATAGTTACTCCTCCAGATTCTGCCGCTGAAGAATGGTTTCCACTTTGACCAGCAGCCCTCATTTCTTAGCTCCCTGTGAAGTGTCCTTCCTCGCTCTGTACCTCAGCACTCCCAGTTCTTTTCCCAAAATACATACCCGCTCCAGTGGTGGGATTCAAATAAATTAACAACAGGTTCTATGTCCCATTAGTAACAGGCGCTCATTAGCAAAGGGTTCTAGAGAACCTGTGAGAACCCCCTGAAGCCCACTACTGATTGTCCCTCTCCTGTCTCTAGACATAGCTTCTTCCCTCAGTATGTTCCCTCCATTTTCAGGAGGCTCCGTTTCTGCCCCTCATGATCTGTTCTCCTTTGGACTCTTTCTCAAGCACTTTCATTCCCTCTGATTCACATTTTCATTCCATTGTCCACCATGGCTTTTCTGTGATGAAATGTTAAGTCATTCTAAATGCCTAAAATAATAATTTAAAAACTTATGAAAAGAAAGAGTTTTTAAAAATTTAACATATGTACACTTTAAAGACCACTTTGCTTGGTTATGTGACATACTGGGTGACAATGCATGTGGTTCAGAACGTCAGTGAAACTGGACTTTGTGCCCAATATAAGGTTAATACCTGCCCCCCCCCCCACTGCCCACACAAGCCAAATTTGGAGTCTTTGAAGGTGGATAAGTGTCGTAGTTGTCTAAATGGCCCAATTTTAAGAGTGCGCATCAGCCCATTGATGACATGCTCTGGCACTCAAAGTGGGGATCAGGCTCTTGGGGAGTCACGACCATGGATCAGGGGGGTCATGAGAGGGTGGGATCCACCGATTCTATGGAATGCCTTTCTAGGTAGAGGCAGCTTTTCATGATCTTGACAATCTTGCAGCTTCATTCTTTAGAAGAATATTGGGCCTTCCAAACCCCATTCATCTTTCTACCATTCTTCTAGAGTTGGGCTTCGTTTATTTTTAAACAGTCGTTCTGATTCCTTACGTTATGCCTTTCTAAGGGATTCCTACTCTTCTAAATGGCTAAGACAATCCAGAGTAACTACGGGGAGTCCTTGCTACGGTGTAATAACAATTTGCCCTGGATTGTAATATGAATTTCCCATAGGTTTTCACTAGGCAGTTCTCTAAATTATTTCACTTTATTAATTAATCCTAATCTGAGAAGAGCTTTCAAGCTTACTTGCCTCAATATTTTCTCCTTTAAATTTTTTGGGGCCCCCAAGAGAGTGGGGCCCTAAGCTATAGCCTGATTAGCTTATATGTAAATCTGGCACTTCTCTTCCCTTCTTTTTCCCTCCGACATTAACAGGCTCAAGCAGAAAAGAGAGCTCTCTTTTATTACTTTCTTCTTTTCTGTGCACCCTGATTGAACACTCAAACAACAGTTTGGGAGAAAAGGCCACTTTAATGACACTAACAGGTTCACAAATATACAGAATGCAGACATGCCTTCTGACCTGCACCACCTGTCGGATTATAGTGACCAGTTTTTAACCCACATTACATAAAAAGCCCAAACCCTTACATAGTCTGGGGTAGGCGAAAAAACTGCCCCCAAAAGCCAATCATGGTGAGCAGCAAAAAATTCCTACCCGGCCCCAAATGGCGACCAGTAAACTCAGACTGCTTCCAGGGAGGGCGGGTGGGTGTTACTAAATGTGTCCATATACGAAAGAAGTTGCTGGCAGATCGCTGGCTGCTTATGTCCCCTTTCCTTTCTTTCATTCTTTCTTTCTTGCTTACTTGCTTTCTTGCTTGCTTCATTGGGCTCATATCAGTCTTCATCAGTTGTGGGTTCCAGCAAGTTCGCACCTACTGTATAGAACCGGTTGTTAACAAGAGACAGGATATATAAAGTTTAAAAATAACCATTTAAAAGTGGCTGCCAGATGGGCATAGAACCGGTTGTTAATTTCTTTGAATCCCATCACTGGTCTTCATCCCTTTATTTCCTTTGCATTCAACATATTCCAGTCATTCCCCCATGTTATCAAGCCCCAATTTGCTACTCTAATTCTCTTTTATTTCTCCATTAATTTCTTTCCTTTTCCGGCTCAATTCTTTGCCTTATTCATTCTTTGACTTCTTATACAGCTCTCTCGCTCTCTTTTTCATCCTACGTTTTTTCTACGTTCTTGTAAGGCTCAATTTGTCCAAACTTAGGTCTCTTTTCTTCCTTATTTTCTTCTGAAATTATGGGGCTCTGTTTGGCCACCACTTAACTCTCCCATATTCCTTTTATTTTCTTCCTACTGGGCAGTCTGTTACCCTTTCATTTATTTTCGTATACTTTTCCTGGCTCAGATTGGCCATCTCTGAGCTCTCTTTTCCCTCTCATATTTCCAAACTGAACTGAGGCAAACTTTCCTCTGTATCCCTTTCTTTCTTTCTTTCTTTCTTTCTTTCTTTCTTTCTTTCTTTCTTTCTTTCTTTCTTTCTTTCTTTCTTTCTTTCTTTCTTTCTTTCTTTCTTTCTTTCTTTCTTTCTTTCTTTCTTTCTTTCTTTCTTTCTTTCTTTCTTTCTTTCTTTCATTATCAGGTTGAATTGGGCAAATACTTGCCTGTGTCTAACTGAGCAACCCCTGCTAACTGAGCAAGAGGCACTCTTTCAAGTGGGTGCTCCTCTTTTATTTAGCAGGGGGAGAGTAACTGGCCCTACAGATACTGGTGTTCTGTTTTGCATTTTTGCATTTTAGATTGTGAGCCCTTTTGGGACAGGGACCCATTAGCTTTTAATTAGCTATTATTATTTTTCCATTTTCTTTGTAAACCGCTTTGTGAACTTTTTAGTTGAAAAGCGGTATATAAATACTGTCGATAGACAGTTACTTCAGCTGTGCCACAGCAGACGATGGTGTTGGTAGAGGGAAGTTGAACTGTGCTGATATACCTTTAACTTAAAGAAACATTGATAAAGGACCTACCTGGTGCACCAAATGTTCCTTGGGTGCAAGACCCTTGGACCGTGGTGACCTATTTGAGGACCCCCTCCATGTCAGGACAACAGAGCAGACCTTTGCTGCACCTAACCCTTGTCCCTGCCATACCAATGTTACGCATAACTTGGTTTTATGCAAGCTAATAGCTGGCCCACAGACAAGCAGCCAAACTGAGAATGCAGGCTGTTGGTGAACCCGCAACATGTTCTGGCTCCTTCTCCCTCGTTCTGTGGCTCACCATCTAGGACAGGCATTTTCCATCTTTTTCCCCTCACAGCATCTGACAAAGTGTTAACATTTTCAGAGGAAACCATCAGTTTTGACAAATGACAAGGCACACTATGGCCCTACAGATCCGTCAGGGCATTCAGGGCACATCACTATGGCACAGCACACTTGTTGAAAACCACGAGTCTTGATCGATTAGCTTGGCTGAAAAGCCAGTTGTTTTAACCTCTGGTTAAGCACAATTTGCTAGAAAAACCCCAAAATTTTGTTTTTGCTCCCTATCCGAGCCTAGGTGGGCTAAGGGCCTGACCCCCCTAGTACCTTCCTATCTATAGGTGCTGTTTGAAGCCCCCTCTAGTCAGTTTTCCCACTGCCTCCGTTGGGTGCAGAAATGAAGCCCTGGCCTCTCAGGCCGAGTGCGCCATGACTTGACACCCTATTTTGTTCAATTCTCTTCATTTATAATTTGCTCAATTCTATTCATTTATGTCTTAAATGATTTACAGACATTTACAACTCATTTTAAACTGATATACAACTTATTTACAACTCCTTTACAACTCATTTAGAACATTGTGTCTTGCATTTCAGAGACATTTGCATTTCAATGTGCGAATGCATCTGTACAGCTGAACTCCCTAACAGCGATTAGGGAGACAGGGAGTCTTTCTCACTGAGACAGATTTTTTGACACAGATTTCGAATACTCTCTCTTTGTTCATCCTAATTAAGGTCACTGATCACTTTAAGAGCATTAGAGTTTAATTAATTAGGTGCTTATGACATTTTTTCTGACAGGGCCAGAGTGCTTAACCAGTAAAAATCCCTATAGCGCCTAACCAAGGGTTAACAACCAGCTTTTCAGTAACAAAACCTTGTTACATTTGATTTGGTCTTTTAAAAACAGGTCTTACCTTGCTTTGAACCATTTTAGGCCAACACAATCACCATCAGTGTTGCAGTTCTCTCAGTGTGACGGCAAAGTATAGATCTCCAAGGTTGTCTGTATTATTGAGAGATAAGAGATGCCTTCAGAGTCTTGAATCAATACATAAATTACTTTTCAGGGTGCACCAGAGCAAACACCCAGACCCACCAATGGAGAGAAGGAGCAGAGAGGGTGGGATGGGATGGGGTGGGGCAGAACGGCCCGCAAATCCAAACCTCTCTCCTATCAACAGTCCTGCACCACAGGATGATGGTTCTGCACCAGTGACGTTGCTAGTGCAGGTCCAAGTGGCTGCACAGCTGCAACCGAAGCCAGTTACAACTGAAGCACAGCCTCCCTCTCACCACTCTGGATCATGACATCCTTGCCAGACACTTTGGAACAGCAGTAGTTGTAGTCATAGTAGTCATAACAGTCACAGTAGTTGTAGTCTCAGTCGTTGTAGTCATAGTCGTAGAAAGGCATACCAAGTCCATTGGTCACTGAACTGAGAGGAAGACAGCACGGAGTTAAAGCAGTTTGGGAAACACTGCCCTATAGGATTGTTGAGCCTCTGTCCAGTGCTCAGGCTGCATAAGGAAGTGTGGCTGAACTCTTGGAACTGACCTAAAGGAGGAGTTTCTAGCCCTGTTCATTGCATATCTGAGCAGCTGGGCCAAAATCAGAGATAAACCATGAATAACAAAGACAAACTGAAAACTCAACCTACCCCATGGTCTGTTGAAAAAAGGGAGACCAAGGCTCAGTGAAAATGGTCTCTTCCTGATTGAGATGCGGGAGAATCACTGTCTGCTGGAGTAGAGAAAGTAGTAGCTGAGTGGAGCAACCATCTAAGCATAACTTCTGATGAAAGTCTAGACCATCTTTCTAAAGATTAGTAATGAAGAGACCTAGTAAGTTTTCACTT
Source organism: Cryptoblepharus egeriae (assembly GCA_030015325.1). Taxonomy (NCBI): domain Eukaryota; kingdom Metazoa; phylum Chordata; class Lepidosauria; order Squamata; family Scincidae; genus Cryptoblepharus; species Cryptoblepharus egeriae. Next base: position 108,446,724 of record JAREYC010000003.1, read on the forward strand.
ATGCCTTTATATTTTAATTGCTCCAGATCTGAAGAAGATTGACCAGAATTAATGGCTGAATTTTTATTTGCCTCTGTATTTGCAGGCAGAAGATACTATGATCTATTTTTGGAAAATCCAATTCTGCGCCTTGAAAAACTAAATTCTGAAATTCATGAAAATGTGTTTGCGTTCACCTCTCTTGTCTTGTAGTCCCTTATACCAGTGGTTCCCAACCAGATGACTGTGATCACTCCCCAAACTGGAACTGTTGTATTTCCCTCAAGGGGTCTGCTAATAGTGACAGTACCTCCGCTATGAAGTCCATTGTTGCTGTTTGGTTGCATCCCCAAAAGATCTTGTTCTAATTCTCAGAGGAAATTTAAGCTCTACTTTTAGTATGGATGTAAATTGGCCATTTATCTAATTCTCTGAGATCAGGATCTGCAAGCTGTTTTCTAACACCCCCCTTGTTTCTGCAAGCAATTTGCAGAAAGCCATTTTGGCAAGGGAGGCTGCGCAGTGGGAAGGGAAAATGCGGTCCCATTGGAATGATGGTCAGGCATTTAGGAATGATTACCTGAGAAAGCCCTGTTACTCCAACGTCCGCATCACCCAAACCAGCCATTTCAAAGCCGAACGTCCATCTCCTTCGTCATTTGGAAGACCTGCAAACTCTCCGACGACAAAACAGAAGGTAACACATGTTTGGAGTGCACAAGGGAAAAGTGTCAGGATTCCAGGAATTACTTACATGGATGAGATGCCTTGCAGCCTCTTTCCTTGGTCTTGAGTGAAGCTACGGACAGGTATTCTGAGCTGGAAGCAAAAGAGGACTTACCGTTCCTTGGTGGATCTTCTCCATTATTTCAAAGCTGTCCTTCCATCTCCAGGAAGTGACTGCAGAGGAAACAGGACACAGAGAAAGAACATTAGAGTGGAGAGCTTTCCATTCTACGCAGGGTATACCTGCATAGGATATGCAGAGGATATGCCTTGTGATGGGGCAGAAGCACCCAGACTGCTTTGCTGCACGTAACCAGATGAGATGATGCTTGCTTCTTTTCTGCAAACACCATGTTCCCCGTTTGTCCATTAACAGGGGATTCCAGGGATCTTTTCACATGCCAAGCACATGCACTACCCCAACCACATGACAGCTCCTTGTTCATCTTCAAGCTTTCCCATCATCAGGCACACCCCCAAAAAACAAATACGTACCCTAAAGAGATGCTTGACTTGGCAACTCTCAATGGTGGGCCAGGAAGAACCCCAGGGGCCAGGAAGGCTGCAGCTGCAAAGAGAGCAAAATTGCCTTGGAAATACAATACCTCTCTCATCCCATTTGTTTGTGTGTGTGGCACTGAAGCCATTGCAAGGCCATCTCATGCCATGGGTGCCGTGGGGGAGAAAGGCAAAGAAAAAATGGAAAAATCAAGGCCCTGAACATTTGGAGCGCGCCATTGTTGGTCTCAAAAAAATAGGAAGGAGGCAGCGTAGTATGAAGGGAGAAGATTCTCCACAGAATCTGCCCCCCACTTGGATCTGCTCGCTTGAGGCCCATAGTATACGTCCTCTTCAGAGTTCAGGGTTCACCGAACTCAAGGGGCCGTTTCCACATGGAATAGAGTCCTACCTGTCCAAAATGAAAGAATCCTCACAGGTCCAGTGGTCGCTGGTGGTGCTGATCCTTGACTCCTCTTCTGATGGAGACATGGCGCTGGAGGAGGACTCTGACTCATGCTCAGAAGAGATGGAAGAACCTGTCTCCTGCTCCAAAGTGATGGAGGACTCTGGGCTCAACTTCAAAGCCTGCTCTAAAGTTATCGGAGATATTACTCTTCCTGCCAGAAACGCCTCCCAATCCGTATCCTGGAAAAAGACAAGCAGGATTCCGCCTGTTTCTTAGCCAAGTGTGGCAACAACTGTGATGGTCGCTCTCGAAGCAGGGCGGGGGGTGCAGAACTCTGTGCTTTTGCCCCCAAGTCCTTGAGCACTGTTGGAGTTCTGAAGTGGGAAGGGAAAGGAAGTTTTTTGAGAATCCAGCACATACCTTGAAATATTGGTGATTTTTTACTTCCAGGGCACTGTCCTCTTGGCCACCGAGGCGTCGCTCTGGGTCCTTCTCCAGGAGCTAGAAAAGTTGGGAGACGGTCAGAAAAAGGCAGTTCAACTCAAGTATGGAATAAAGAATAAAATCCTTTTAGTAATGAGTGAACCCTCCATAATCCCTATTAAGAAGAATCTTGGCCTGCCCTTGGTCTGCCAGTGAAAGCACAAGAACTGAATTATGTATCACCTCACCCCAGACAAAAGGGAGACTTCTTCTTCAGCCAGGTGTGGTGGAAAGATCACCTCAGAACAGACGATGTTAAAACTCAGTTCCTGGATATTCATTCCACCAAAAGGATACTAAAAAGGAGAAGGTAGAAAACAGAAAGGTCAGTGTTGGCTTCTAATCATGCTGGTGATGGGTTTTCGCCTAGGTGTCTATTCAAAAAAGCATCTAGACACAATCCCCACAGCCTTGCCTGCTTCTGAACCCACACAGAGTCATCACATCCCAGGACATCTTTAGCAGCTCATGAAAAAGCGGAGAAAGTTGAGCACAACTGGTTTAAGTGGTCTGTGCTCAACACCTCTATACTTAGATCAGTGGCACTTGGGCTAAGTCAGATCCCAGAGACCTGTTTCCATTTGCCCATTTGCAGAGGGAGGGGAGTGTTTGCTCTCTTAAGTGAAGTTGCCCTCACTCAACTAAAGGGCTTGGTTTCCTCCTTGTGCTTCTTATGGTGATCTTCACTGCATTTTGAATTAGTCTGGAGGATTCTCCTGTACTCACCCTTCCGGTACTCAAACGGAAGAGGACAACACCAAAACTCCACCAGTCCACAGACCTGGTATAGGACATTGCAGTGATAATTTCAGGGGCCATAGTCCTTGGGGTGCCACACTTCGTATGTGCTCTGTCTCCGAAACCGATGCCTGAAAGAGTTGAGGCAAAGATGAGAATGAGCATCCACTACTGGTCTCCTCGAAAAGCTATTTATGGACAATGTTATCTGAGTGGTCCTGAAAAGGACCGCCCTGCTTGCTCCTTATTCCATAAGAACCCCAGATCCTCGATCCTCAGTCATGGCATTACCTTCTTTGGAGAGGCCAAAGTCTGTTATTTTAATGTATCCAAAATGGTCGATCAGGAGGTTCTCCATCTTCAGGTCTCTGAACAACAGATAAAATTTAAAAAATATATGTATATAAAAACAAAAATGGGAGGCCTTGTCACTGAAAGACAGATGAGGTTGTCGGAAGGTCAGGACACCTTTGTACAGGATTTGGCTGCTAGTGGTGCTGTCATGGCCATAGATAGAAACAGCAAATGTCAAGACTTCCTTCCAGATTTAAATGTTTCTCTGGATTCTCTTCCTGACCCACCCCCAATGAAGTCATGTAAATGAAGTTCTTCTAAAAGGGGGGTGGGGGTGGGAAAAGTCTGAAAAGTGAGAAAAAGCAACTTCCTTGAAGCTACAGATACATACAGATCAAGCAAAGGCCTACTGAAAGCACCTCCCGCTCTTCCTTTTTGTTTCAAGAAGACGAAGAAGGACAAAGAGGAAGAGAAAGAGGAGAACAAATCAGTAGTTTCCATCGGAGCCTTACCTGTGTATTATGCTCTGAGAATGGAGATACTGCAGCCCCAGCATGATGCATCCTCCGCAGAACCTTGCAAGGAAATGGAAGGGAAAAAAGAACATTTAGAGTCTTTTCCTCATACAACTTTCTTCAAAATGCAAACATTTCCAAGTCTCATCCTTCAGGAACTCCCAAGCAGCAGTATTGGCTGAAGCAACTGGCTGTGACATTTCCACTCAACTCTGCCATGAGCGAGTTGTTGCAGGGAGTGGATGTTGAAAGGGAGACTGAAGATGGCCCAGGATACTTACTTCACCTGTTCTTTGGTCAGTGATCTTTCCAGACAATATGTCTTCAGGGTGCCCCCCGGGGCATATTCCAGGGCAATCCCGATTAAACGAGGTGTTTCGAATGCCCCGTAGAACGAGATGATGCACGGGTGGGGGTTTTCGATGGTCCTCTCCAAAATGCTCAGCTCATTCTGCAACCTGTAAAGACAAGGTCAGAAGAACAGCTTTGGTCAACAGGGAAATTGAATGCAGCAATACTGTTACTTTCAGTGTGAGTAGCAATAACTGGGAATAAGGCTATGTGTTCAGACATAGAACTGTGAGCGATGACCCTGCCGACTGTTTGGACTGACATGACTCTGAATTTCGCTTGCCTCAGCAATGGCAAAATATTCACCTGCAAGGACCTCAAAGCAGGTCACAATTGGCCTGGAAGTGCACAAAGAAGCCAATGGGACCAGGAGTCAGGAACAGAACCGGACCTACATGAGTTCCCTCTCCGGAAAGGAACCCGTGGCATGGGAGCAAGAGGCTGCTCACCAGGAAAGTTAATCCAGAAATTCCCTGCTCCAGTGGACCTTGAGGGAGGGAGATGTGGTCAACCACTTGAGCTGGATTAAATGGCGATCCTTGAGCAGGAATAAATGGCGATCAACGGGATTATACAGAAACCTGCAACTTTTAACCTATTTCTCAGCTCTCTGACAAACTTTCTTAATGATCAGGGCAAAAATTAGTATAGATGACCACTTCTAACTGCCTTCTAATCTCCTTCCCCCTTTCACTCCTTATGAATAACCCTCAAAGACTCTTTATCCGCTTACAAATTCTCGGAAATCTTGGCTTTCTGGAGGGTCTTCACCGCCACCAACATATCCCTTGGTTGATACTGTGCCAGTAAGACCTGAAAGAGAAGGCAGGACCTGAGCCTCTGATATGAATGTGCCTTCCTTTCCAAGACAGCTGCTGCAAGTTCACCTCTCATTTACCTTGGCATAATGGCCTCTTCCAAGGACCTCTAGGAAGTTGAAGTCGTTCTCCTTCAGTTGTGTCCGTTCCGATCTGTAAAACAAACCAGTACAAATTCATCCTCAGAACATTTCCTGGAACTGGCTGCATTGGGGTAAGGTTGATGAAGAGATGCCCAGAAACATCTAGACTCCACTTACGTTGTTTTTAGCATGGTGGTGGTGATGGTGGCGTCTTTTGGTAGAGGCTCGTCTTCACTTGAACCTTCCAGATAAACCACATGGGTGAAAATAAGTGAAAACGGAAAAAATATTTCCACTCCTTCTGTGCATAGAAATGTCCTCCTGTGCCAGGCCTACCCTCACTTTCAACATTTGGGGTCCTGAACTGTCTCACTGATCACAAGCATGCCTGCTCTAATTCCCTCTTCTACACAGTTGTCAAAGGTCCAGATCCCTAAAGTTGAAAGTTTGGACTCCGCTGTTCTATAATATCTAGATTTGTAGCTTCAGATCAGCCTACGCCCCAGAAGTTAAATCCCTGCTCGAGCAACTGCTTCAAGCCAGCTGGTGGGGGGCTAGCTGTGGACAAGGTGAAGGAACTTACAGCTTTCAGTGATGTCTCTCCTTCTCCTTCTTCTACATGTTTTCCTGGTGGAGGGCAAGCAGGCACAACAGCAGCAACGCAAGATCTCTTTAAGCCTCTTTAAAAGGTTCATGGTTTCCGAATCTGACAAAGAGAACCATCAAGAACTCAGGGGCTTCCTTGTTCCAGGCCGAGATCATTCTGGGCGCTACAGTCATGACTGAAGATGCTCTTCAACATTACAGCTTTTCTAGATTTATTCCTTTGAGACACTCTCCCAACCTTCTTGGGCCCTACGCTATGCAGTATAGACTTCACTGTAGAATACTATATTTTATAAGGAAGTGGGGAAAAAATGAAATTGAATGATCATATCATTGCCCAGGAATTCCCACTGAAATTAGAGAAGAGGTTCCAACAGTTAGTAGATCGACACAGAAAAGAGGAAAAAACTGGAAAGGATTTAAGGAAGCTGTCACAGAGCTGACAGAAGAGAGAGTTTCCAGAATAAGGAGGTTATCTGAAAAAGAAATGGCAAGTTGATTGGTGAAAGGAAGTCTGCAAATTCTATAGAAATCAAGAACAGAAACCAGGGGAAGTTGGGAAAGCAACAAGAAAAACTCAAGAGTCCAACTGCATGGAAGGTAAGAAAGATCAGGTAGAGCAGAAAGGAAAGGCAGCCTCTGAAGCAGCCCTAAAGAACTGCATCAAAACACTTTTCACTTAACCGAGGACTTAAGTGGTGATCAGCTGAAAGCTGACATGCCCATTGGAGGTCAACACGTGAAAATCCTCCTTGGACAAGAAGATCTGGACAAAAGCTTAGCTGATCACTTCAAAGAAACCGGCCTCATCCAACTTTACCGCGAAAACTGTCCACCTCCTCCTAATGTGGTTTCAGACACAGAACCATCATCAAGGTTATTTACTTGATTAACTTGAATGTATCTACAATAATTTATTTGTTTTAATTTGCTTGATGATGTCACTTCCAGCCATGACATCACTTTTAGTGGCTCCTGGAAAAGGTGACCCTGTAGAAAGTGGATCCCAAGCTAGATGGTAGGATTTCTCCCCCAAATATTGGGTTTGAGAACCACTGCAATAAGTTGTTAGAAAGGTGGCCCCCTTGAGAGGGTGACACCACTAATGAAGAAAACGGCTGAAAATCATGGTTTTTAGGAATCATACCATCATTTTATATACTGATGGATGTGTAATATGCAGCAGAATGCAGTGAAACAAACCACTTTGAAACATATTTATTCCGTCAAAACGTGTGGCCAGAAAACAGAGGCAGAGTAATGGCACATAACCATACCCACCAGCCATGTTGTTGCCCTGCCCACTGCATGGGGGTGACATGCTGGCCTCCCACAGTGGGTGATACAAACTCTAGCGACTCCCCTGACAAGGAGAACAGGACACACGCTGGGCTGAACACTTCAAAGAAACCGGCCTCATCCAACTGTACTGCATAATCTGAACAGCCCACCTCCTCCTGATGTGGCTCTGGACATGGGACCATTGCCAAGCAGAAGTGGAATGCTGAGACTGACAATGAGAAGTAGTAAAGGTCCTGGACTCGTTCAAATGTCCAATGAACTACTGAAGCACCTAGATGTCAAGCATCATTCCTTCTATCTTTGTATGACTTTTATCTGCCAACGCCACCAGGAGAAAGAATGAAACCTCAGCTCTGCCAATGATCTATTATGGCATGTGAGGCTCATTGGGCAATCTGATGCACTGCAGATCCCCCACAGTGGTGCATCAGTCCCAGTGCAGACTATATTGCATCCTGAGTAGGAATATGTCAGGCTGAAATTTTTCTCAGTGGTGAAAGGGGACTTTAACCCTGGGGAAAGTCCCAGGGGCCACAATGGGACTACTCACCCCCAATGTTTTTGTTCTAGGCATGTCTACCTCTCCACCCACCCCCCCAAAGCCCTGCTCACACCTACACAAGCAATGTAGCTGGCCCAAGTGCACATTGCCCATGTAATGGAGTGGAACAAAGAGGGGGAAAAGGATACACCATGCAGGGCTGTTGCTGATCCAAGAGAAGTTAACATCTTGAGAAGTCTTTATAAGAATTGTAGCTGCTGTGAGAAAAATGAAAATGGCAGTACTGACTTTTTTACAATTCTTACTGGTGTCAGGCAGGGTTGTGTCCCCACCATTGTTCCTGTGTATCCTGGTCTCCCCTATAAAATAGCAATGAAGAATTTGGACTTTGGTGTCCTATGGAACGAACCAGGCAAACTGATCACCTGGATTTTGTGGATCCCGCTCTACTTGTCAACACCAGGACACGTCTAAAAGATATGATGCTGGCACTGAAAACAGAGGCATGTAAAGTAGGCTGCAGAATGTGTGAAGATAATACCCAACTAATGCAAATCGGTAATGTTCAAGACTTAACCACCCCAGTAAGTCAACATCTCAAGCAGGAGGAGAGAACCTAAATTTTGGGGAACATCAATGACTTTCAGCAACGTTGTCTCAAAAACATCCTTCTCATGACATATCAAGATCAAATTCCAAACAAGAAAATTTTACAAAGGTGACCATAAATTGTGCCCCTCGTAGAAGTAAAATGTTTGCAATTAAGGTAGTTTTTCTTATTTCAAAATAATATTTAGAAGTATAAATAAATGACTTGACAATGGGAGGAAAAAGCAATGGAATAATTTTTTAAATAAAACACACAACCAATTTTATATATAACAAATGTTCAGTGTGATCCCTGAGCATCTTTAGAAACACAGGATTTTTGGAAACATGTTCAACTGACCCACAGCCTTAAATCATGAACTGCATTCAATTACATCGGTACGTACTTACTTTTTCAGCAGAAGAAAGAAGAAAACACGACCAGAACATAGAAGGTCTCAGGCTACTCTGCAGATGGGGGCTTCAGACAGTCTTCATACAAAAACCCCAACTTATTTATTCATGGCTGAATTTGTTTAATTTTTCTATTTTTTAGACCAAATGGCTAGAGAGATAGGGTTGCCATATGTGCAGGAAAACCTGGGCAGTCCCAGTTTGGGGGGATTGAATGGACATACTGGCAAGTTTGACAGGGGGTCCAGTCCCGGTTTTGTGGAAGAGAATTATGGCCACCCTATACAGAAGTCCTGATAAAATCTTAAACTGCAATCCTAAACTCCAGTCAGGCCTGACTAAACTCCTGGGCTGACCTGGAGTGTCACAAAAGTGTTGTAAGAAACTCCTTTGCCACTCCTGGGGAAAGGTTAGGCCATTGCACAGGCATGCACTTGTTTCCCTACAGTAAGCCAGGGGTGGGCACGTGCCTACTCGCTCCGGTTCGGAAGGGGGGGTTCTTCCAATACCCCTGCCGCTGGCAAGCCGGTAGCGGCGGGGCCCCCAGACCCATGGGGAACGGTTCCTTCCTCCCCCCAGCCTGGGGGAGGCCAAGCAGCCACGCTCTTCCTTCCTCCCCCTGGCCGGGGGGAGGCCAAGCAGGATACTGCGCGGCTCCACTGTGCTCTTCCTTTCTCCCCCCGGCCGGGAGTAGGCAGAGCCCCAGCCTATGCAGATCTACTCAGAAGAAAGTCCCAGTATAGTCAATGGGGCTTACTCTCAGACCAGTGTGGAGAGCACTGCAGCCTCAGAGCCCCATCCTATGCGGGTCTACTCAGAAGTAAGTCCAAGTATAGTCAATGGGGCTTACTCCCAGGTAAGTGTGGAGAGGACTACAATTTAAGAGCCCCATCCTATGCAGGTCTACTCAGAAGTTAGTACTTTTATTTTTATTTTTTAATTTTTTTTAATTTTTAAATTAAAAACCCCCCTGGCCCAGCCCCCTGAACCTGGCCGAGCCCCCTGGCCCCACCCACTTCCGGAGAACCAGTTCTTCGGCCAGGCCGGGCCCACCCCTGTCATCACCATGAAAATGGGGGAATTGTGAGTTAGGCTGGTCTAGCTTAGGATTATTCCCTTAATAAGATCACATTCTGTTTTCTCTGCACTTTTTTACTGCACTGGTTTTCAATGACTTCTGATAAGGAAGTACATGAACTGATGACCCAGAACTAGCAATTAGAGGGTTTTGCAGCTGATGCCACAAGACATTCTAATAAAGACCATAATTCAATGATTCTTTGAGAACTTCTCAACGTCCTGGAAAGTAACCATGGACGTACCTGTCCTCGAGGTTGGGAACCACTGGCTTATAGGATAGAAATGGGATGGAAAGAAACCCTAGACAGAATTGCAAACAATGAAAAGCAACCTCTGATACCCCAAACCATCCAACCTTCTCAGTCCTGATAGAATTTTTGGCCTTGGCCACAGACTTTGGAGAGGACCCAGGTATCCCCTCTCGCTCCATACAGATCAGAGGCTGCAATCCGAAGCTCCAGTTAGACCTGCATAAGTCCTGTGCTGACCCCCCAGAGTCATAATGCACTTCTGCTCCACTCCTGGAGGGTGGTGTAAGCCAGTAGACAGGCATATGTTGACCTCCTCACACCACTCTGGGAAGATATGCCTGGTGAGTTCTGTCAGCCTAAATGGGTTAGGATTGCACCCTGATTCAATCATTCTGATGGGATTTGAAGGTTACGTCTGTGACTGTGCCAGAAACCATCTCACACTATGATGAGCCAGGGTGGAAATCACAACAGGGTGGAAGTAACAGCAAATCCTGAAATCCAGCACAAACTGATTTCCAGGAGTTGAAATACACCTCCTTATTCTTTCCGATTGGGACCCCTTGGCTGAAGCACTGACCCAGGAGTAAGTCCTATTGGGTACAGTAGGATTTTCTTCTGAAAAGACATGCGTAGGCTTGTGTTTCCATGATTGTCACATCTTCCAGCCATTTTCTCCATTCACATCCCTCCCCTTCCTTTGTTGTCCCCCTTTTACAGCCTTCAGCAGAAGAGCCCATTTTTAGACCAAGATGGGGCCACACTTGCTATGTCAAGTTAAGGGGGACCCACAAGACTCCAATAGGACTGGGAGCATCATCACCAGGCCACAACAGCCAAGACTACCATAGTTTCAGCCTCCCCAGCCTGTCCCCAATTCATAAGGAGGTGCCAGTCACTGAGCCACCTTCCTGGCACAAGTCATCAAGAGGGGCTTCATCAGCCTGCCTCTGAACCAGACAAGAAGCGCTTGAGCGGTCCTGACTTACCTCCTTTGCCAGGCACGAGAACAGCAACTAGCGATGCTGGAGCTCACGAACAGCGAGGAGACTCGAACACCCAGATATCTCCAACAGAGTCCAGTTGGACTAACTGACTCCAGGAGCAGGACTGGAACCCTGACTCTCGGCGACACTCTTGTCGTGGCAACTGGGACTGTTGGAAGCCAAGGCGTTGGACACGGTTCTAGTTCTGGGTCGGAATGCAGAGATCCAGACGGGGGCTGCAGGCCTTCTATTCCAGCAGGATGTGCAAGAATAGGAGGGACGCTTTCCAGTCTTGTGCAGGCCAAACAACAGCGAACCCCATAAAGCAACTTTTCAGTATTTTCAGGATACCGAATTGCTCTGCCTGTCAGTTCTGAAAATGTAATTACCGGTAAATCAAATGTCCCAGACCTTCCCCTTACCAGTTTACATGATAGAAGTACTGCCACCTATAGTGAAAGATAGCCCAGGAAAGTTAAGTAAAAATGTTTATTATGTACCTTGTAATGTACATAATAAGGTACATAATGTACCTTTGGCCACCTCTCTGCCAAAGATGTACACCATGTATTTACCTGGCATAAGTCTCAAGATCCTCAGGTGGTTATGATGGCCAGGAGTGGGGGATCGGATCCCAGATAGATAGGGTAGATGATCCCTTCTCATCGTGATATCAAAATCAGTTTGCAAAAGATTCCTTTCATGGCTTTGCGAATCCTAGACAGATACTAGTAAATACTAGTCAAATCCTATCCAACTTTCTAGCACAGATGCAGCTGTGGTAAGAGGATGTGCACTGCAAGCCATGGTAGGGAGGCAGCCACACATTTGTTCCCTTATCACAGGGCTGCATTATCTGGAAAATCAGATAGGATTGGGTCCTTCATGTGTTGGACAGCCCTTCTGGTTAGACATTTTCAATTCAAAACAGAAGGGGTGAAAAGGGGTGCAATGTCTTTTTGTCCCTATACTTAATCCTGTCTCATCAACAACCAGCCCCAACTCCTGGATCACAGTTAAATTTGGACCACATTACATTTGGGAAGCCTATTCCTTCTTTGCTGTGACGTGATTTTTAGAGATTTAACTCCTACAGGGATGCATGTTTTTGTCCCTATTCTTAACATTGATGACTGACTGATGGATACCCAGTGCCAACTCCTGGACCTAGACGCATGAATTTGGGGGAGCATATTCCTTCTTTGCTTTAAGTAACCACTAAGTACTGATTTGGTGCCAGTGGTGTCCAGTGATTGGTGGTGTCTGCTGTCCGCTGTTACCGACTGTTCAGACTGTTGCCTGATGGTGCCTGGTGGTCCCTGCTTCCCACTGCCGCCTGGCTCTTACAGAAGCCATTGAGGGATCTTGCCCAGACATACAAAAATAGTGTGAGACAATAGTGAATGGACGTTCAAGTGCAGTGTGCATTGTGACATGTCACTGGCATTATGCACTCGGTGTCTCTGGGCACAATCCTAACCAGTCTTCCAGCTGTAGGGTGAGGACAGTGCAACTCTGAGGGAAAGGAACAAGCATGACACTTACAGCCCAATCTGATCTCCTGCCAGCTGTGCAGATGATCCTGGGCCAAAAAAGGAGTTCCCTGCATTCAGCAGGGATAATGGAAGTATTACAATTTTCACCTAATTTCCCACCGAGCCTAATGGTTTTCGATGAGTCTGTCCTGATATGTGCCACTAGTATTGATGAAATGTGTCCAAGGAGAGGACATGGCTGCCTCTTGAAGCAGCACACTCAGAATGGCAGACCAACGCCTGGCATGTCAGTCCTTGAAAAGATTGGGCCGCCAAACAGGAGAAGTCGAGCTCCAGAACATTTTCCAAAACCGCAGAGACAAAACCATTGCAAACAGGGCTCAAGTGATTGCTTTGCAACTAGTTCAGATTTGCAAAGTAAATCAGTCTCAGAAGGAGACAAACAGAAAAACATTGTTACTGTCAAGAGATCAGAAAATTCATTCTTCAGTTTCTGAAAAACTCGAGTGGATACCAAGTGACTTACCACTTATTACCACTTATTAGTCAACTAAATGTGAAATGTGTTAAATGGGAAATGTCTTCCCTTTTCACCTCTATCTGACTTCTTTTCTTAGTCAGGAGGTGCTGTTAGAGGAGCAGTACCTGCATGAGTTCTTCTGCCTTGAAGACAGATACAAATGACTCATGTGCAGTGCAGTTTTATTTGTGTCTACTCAGATGTTTGTTCCTTTGGGTTCAATACGGTTTACTCACAAGAAATGCTCTTAGGATTGCAGCCTTACTTTCTCTGCCATTTCTAGGTCTCCTTTGCCTCCCTCACCATCCAGAGGGTCAACCACTTCTCTGGCAGATTTCTTGCTTCTACCATATTTGAAGAAGATTTGATTATTCAACCTCTCCTACACCCTTTGCTGGCTGGCCACATTCACAAAATGATGCTCTACAAGCAGTGCTATGGCTCTGCTGGGCTAGTGTACTGACATGTGTTGGTCCAACCTGCTCCTGACTAGTTTGAAAATACTTTGTGGCATGTTTGAACTCCCAGGAGCAGGAACAAGGAGGTGGCTGAGGACTTAGTAGGATTGCACTGTGTATCTGGAATTGGAAAAGAGTCACAGGACTTGGCTCCCAAACTCTGTTAACCACAGAAAAGTAGCCACACAGAAGTGTACGTTTGGAGGTGTTTAATCTACATAGGGATCAAATCACTTTATCAGCAAATTCATGTTCAGACCTCTTAAAATATATCAAAATCTGTTTTATATATTGAAATCAAAGACAAAATTGTAAACAAATATATCACAGTTTCTATTGTAAATGGTATTGTATGTAAATGTCACTGTTGCTGCGTTCCTATCCATCTTTATCTAAGACGCACTGAGCACAATGGAATTCCCTTCTCAGTCAACATATATTGATGTGATGTGGAATATTTTGTCCATAGCCATCTTATCACCAAAGCTGCTGATGTAGTTCCAATGAAGTAGGTCTGCCTTTGAGTGCCAGGATCTGTTGTCACAACTGCAAATGAGACAGAGAGAACATATTTACCAAAACTCCTTGTAGTATTAAAAATAACAATCACTGCTTCAAGATGACAAAACAGTAAGGCCTCCGTCAGTCTTGAAAGACTATGGTATCGTGCTCAGCTCTGCATACGCTGCATGCGAAGCACGAAAGCCTGGGTTGGATTGTTATGGAGGATAGGCTGTTACCCAAGCAGCAAATCCCCCTCTCCACGCCACTGAATTATTCCAATGGAAAGGCAGAGCTGATACGATTGGATCCAGCTGGTGTCGCAGAGCTGGGCTAAGGACAGGAGCTCACCCTGTCTTGTGGGGCTAACACGGGAATCGAACCCTGGCCTGTTGTTTAACAGGCACAGCGTCTTAGCCACTTGCGCAAGACAATTCCCTTCAGCAATCCCCTTTTGCATTACAAGGGGGAAACTAAGTTCTTACTTTCCAAAGAGGGGCAAGCCGAGTACAAGGTCCTAGAGCCTACTTCTCACCTCCCCTCTGTCATCAGTTTGAGGTAAGTTAGAGAATATTCTATTCTGTATCATGCAAATCAATTATTACTAAGCAATTGATATTGGGGGTGAACAGTTTGATAGTGGGGTGAACAGAAATGATTCTCTTTGGAGAGAAGAGAAAACCCTGGATGGGTTTCTGCTTTCAGATATATTTATAAACTTGCGAAAAGTGTACCTGCGTTGCCGGAGTAAAATTCCCCTGTAGGCCATCCCACCACTGTACATCAATCCCCCCCACACATCAACCCCCATGCACATCCACCCCCATGTGCAACATCCCCCATGTTCATCCACCCCATGTGCATCAACCCCCCATACACATCAACCTCTCATGCTCAACAACTCCCCATGCGCAACAACCCCCATGTGCAACATTCTCCATGTTCATCAACCCCTTATGCTCAACAACCCCACATGCGCAACAAACCCCATGTACAACATTCCCCATGTTCAACCCCCACGTGCAACATTCCCCATGCGCAACATCCCCCATGCGCATCATCCCCCCATGAACATCATCCCCCCATGCGCAAAAGCACCCATGTGCAACATTGCCCATGCACAGCATCTCCCATGCGTAATATCCCCCATTCACAACATCACCATTGCTCTAAGTTCACCTGTTTCACCTTCTCCCTCTTTTACAGGTGCATCCTTGTCATTGCATGCTCGAATCCTTATCATCGGCTATTCTATCCTCTTCTGGGCCCAGAAGTGGGCAGAACGCAGTGGTCCCGGCTCTCAGCTGGGCTTAGGATTTTGGACTGTTGTTTTTTGGTTGGAAAGAGGGGATGCTATGGGGGCAATTTCTCCCATTTATTATTCAATTTATTCAGGCTCTTCCTCCTCCTCATATTATACTGGTTCACTGGTTCTCCTGGGGGAGACTGAACTGGCTCAGAGGACATCTATTTCCTTCAGAGTTCAGATCAGGCAGGAATTCTCCCTCATTCAACAGTGGTGTCCAGGTATTCATATTGTTTGGTCATCTCTTTTGAGAGGGGCCAAAAGTATATGAAAAATAGATGGGGCCAGTGGTGGGCTCCAACAGGTTCGCACCTATTCTATAGAACTGGTTGTTAACAAGAGAAAGGACATATAAGGTTTAAAAATAGCCGTTTAAAAGTGGCTGCCAGATGGGCATAGAACCGGTTGTTAATTTCTTTGAATCCCATCACTGGATGGGGTGTGTCAAAAGGGTTGGCGCTTACGTGTCCCAGTTTGTTTTCAGTAGTGGAGGCAGATTTGTTAGGCATCCCCAGGTACTCTGCAGCCCATTAGTTTTCCCGGATGGGGTGCATCTTTCTCCTCAAACCCTAGCCATTTTTGTAGCAGAGTTGGTCCGGGGCTGTTTTCCTGCCTCAAATGGGGTGGTGGAGCTAAGCTCTAGGCTAGCTCCCCATGTGGAAGGTGTTGTGCGGGGTTAAGCAGGACAGATCCAGTGTTCAGCCTAAAGTTGCAAGGGTCAGGCTATGCCAGAGCGGACCTATTGATGCCTACCCGGATCTATGTGCTAGCTGGCTAGTCTTTGGCCTGGAAATGAGGTGAAGCCAGCTGGGCAACTGGCTGGCCAAAGAAATGTGGCCAGAGCAGTAATGAACGTTTAGTTCTCATTGAATTATTGACACACTGTTTTCATTAAGGAGAGCAAAGGAAGGGAAATCACATGACTTTCTTCTTTATTTTAGTATTCTCATGAGAATTTGTTCTCATAAAAACTTTCTCCCGGGTTACAGACAGGGGGGATGACTTTGGCTGCAATCCTAAAGACACTTTCTTGGGAGTAAGACCCATTGGAGAAAATGGGGCTTATGTCTGAGTAGACATGGTTAGGACTGTGCTCTTTCACAATCACTAATGGAGGCCAGGGTGTCACCCCCATGCCGTGGGTGTGGCAACAACCTGGGTAGTGGCTGTGGTTATGTGCCATTGCTCTGCCTCCATTTGTTTTTGGCCACACATTTTAATAGAATAAATAGATTTCAAAGTGGTTTGTTCCATTACATTCTGCTGTAAATTACGCATTCAGTGGTATGTAATATGTAACTCTAGTGCCAGGGTAAGGAGCACTCTGGCTGCAAACCATTCAAACATCTAACTACAGGTATAACATCTTATTTGCATCTTTGTGAAAGCAGTGGTTGTGCTTTCCTTTTCTGGTTATTTGGCTACAACGTTTGATAAAATACAAGTATTTCAATTTTTTGTTTCAATGTATTCTGCATTAAATTGCCCATCAAAAACATGATGGCATTACTGGTTGGAATTTCTGAAAACTGCTTCTTAGTGGATCCCTCCATCAAAGAAGGAACACCGTCCCCAAATTTCACACTTCTAGGCCCAACGGTTTTGGCAGGACGTTGATAAGTGAGTGAGTGAGTGAGTGAGTGAGTGAGTCAGTCAGTCAGTCAGTCAATCAATCAATCACTCACTCACTCAATCAATCAATCAAACGAATATGAATAAACAAATGAATATTCAATACAGCAGCATTTGGAGAAAAGGCCGCTTTAATGATGGTAGCAGGTACACAAATACATGCAGAAATGCCTTCTGACAGGTACCACCTGACAAATTAAAGCGACCAGTTTTAAACCCACATTCCATAAGAGGCCCAAACCCTTTCACAGTCTGGGGTAGGCGAAAAAACTGCCCCCCAAAAGCCAATCATGGTGAGCAGCAAAAAATTCCTACCCGGCCCCAAACGGCGACCAGTAATCTCAGACTGCTTCCAGGGCGGGCAGGCAGGGGTTACTAAATGTACATATACAAAGAAGGTGCTGGCTGACCACTGGCTGCTTCAGTCCCCTTTCCTTTCCTTCCCTTCCCTCCCCTCCTTCATATCCATTTATTTCCTTTGCATTGAGCTTAGCTTATTCCCACTATGTCAACAAGCTCCAATTCCCTCCTTCACTTTTCTTTTATTCCTCCATTTCTTTGTTCCTTTTCAGGCTCAATTAGGCAAAAATTTTCCTGTTCCTTATTCATTTTTTGACTTCTTACACAGCTCTCTCTCTCTCTCTCTCTCTCTCTCTCTCTCTCTCTCTCTCTCTCTCTCTCATCCAATGATTTTTCCCTATATCCTTGTAAGGGTCCATTTGTCCAAACTTAGGTCTCTTTTATTCTTAATTTTCTTCTTCAATTTTGGGGCTCTGTTTGGCCGCCACTTAACTCTCCCATATTCCTTTTATTTATTTCCTATTGGGCAATCTGTTACCCTTTCTTTTCTTTTTCTGTACTTTTCCTGGCCCAGATTGGCCATCTCAGTTCTCTTTTCCTTCTTACATTTCCAAACTGAACTGGGGCAAACTTTGCTATATTCTATTTCTTCTGTCATTATTAAGGTAGTTGGGTCAACACTGGGTATTCTCCCCCCCCCTTTTCAAATTATCGCTGAGATGCTTATTAATTACAACATTTCTTCCCTGCATTATCAGGCTCAATTTGTCTATGATTTGTCTCTCCCCACCCCAACTCTCAGGCCCAATTTGGATGCATTTTCCTCCCCGTATCCCTTTCTTTCTTACTGTGGTAAATACTTACCTGTGTCTTATTCCTTATTGTTCTTGGATGAGAACCTGTCAGAAGAGTGGGACGAACTGGGGAAGACCATGGAGGGAGAAGGGGAGAAGAAGGTAGAGATGGGAGCAGGCCAGGAAGAGAGTGCTGAAGGGGAGGCTGAGGCTGGGTCAACCTGGAGGAGAATGAGACCATCTTGGTCACTCTACTATGGGCCAGTCCCCAAACACCTCTTAGCCTTGTGAGGACCATCCCAATCCTGCCTTGGAAGGTTCCAGGGAGAATCAAGGAGGAAGGGCGTTCTAGGGGATGGTGGAGCTAGTCTATCTAGGAAAGAAGAGCCTGGGTGGTGGGAGCATCAGTGTTCTGCTCCTGCCACAGGGATCAGGCCTTAGTATGCACCTGGAAGAAAGTTACCTCACCTGTGGACTAGAGGTTGAGGAGGGAAGCTGAACCATGCTGTAACTTAAAGAATTATTGCTAAAGAACCTACCATGTTAAGATAACTTGTTCAATCTGTGTTCTTTGGCGGCAAGACCCATGGACCATGATAACCTATTTGATGCCCCCCCCTCCCCACGCACCAGCAGGGACACCGCATCAGGACAACAGAGCAGACCTCTACTGCACCTCACCCTTGCCCCAGGTATGCCAGTGTTAGACATGTCAGCTTGGGGTTTTTTGTTAGCTAATAGCTGGCACAGAACCATGCAGCCAAACTGAGATTGCTGCAGTGCTACACAGATCAACATAGCCAGAGGAGACCCCAAACTGCTCAGTTGCAGCAGTTGATAGAAAGCACCCAGCCTTCCTCTGCCCGGACTACCTCCCTCCTGTCTCTTCAGTGCCCTCCCCCTGCCTGCCCCCAGACCCTTCTGTTGCTGAGCTTGGCAGACACATCCCCCATTCAAGGGTCCCTGGAGTGGGTGGGTGGGGACATTTTCTCATCTCTGGACATCTCATCTTCCTTGACAGTACAAGGGTGCATTGTAGTCTCTCCCTTCTTCTACTTTTGCTCTCTGTCAACTCACTTTTATTCCTTCTTTTCTTTTTTTACATAATCAGGCTAAATTCACCAACAAGAGGCTCCACCTAGTTATTATTTGCCTGTGTTTTATTGCTTGTTTTCTTTCCCATTTATAATTCTCTCATTTATTATCCGTTTTTCCCTATATTTTATTAGACTCAAATACTTCACCCAAAGTTTCCTTTCCTATCTTTCTTCCTCTTGCTACCACTCCTCTTTCTTATGATATTTGTATACTTCATTAGACATTATCCATGTACTTCATTCATTAAATCAGCATTCCACAAAGCAACCCCTAACCTTTGTCTTATTTCCTTTTTTCCTTCCTATTAAGCTATCCTTATTCTGTTTTCCCATATATTATTAGATTCTAGTTCGCCATACTCAGCTCTCCTTTACCCTTCCTTTTTTATTTTACTTTACATTTTTAAGCTCAAATTTGCTATGCTTCTCACACTGCAATACAAAGCCTCTTCCCTGGACTCGCACAAGTCCTACAAGTCAAGCACTTCTGACCCACATTTGGCGGAGAAAGGCCAGTGCACAGACATCCACCTCCATCCAACAAGGGAATCATGGAAAGGGTGAGATGTGCTGCCTGATCTTGATAACCAAGGAATTTGAGGGGTTGCGGTGGGTGGGCAGGAGGTGACAGGGAGGTATATTGCAATGGGGCAGGGCTGGGAGAGAGCATCCCCAAGGGTTGGTGGGGACTAGGACCCCTGGAACTTGAGCAATACTCAAGCCCCTTTCCCTGTGTAGCATGGAGGTTGCTCTGGTCTGCTCAGAGTGGTACCATCAAACTCAGTGGTGTAGCTCCAAATAGACCCTCTGAGACTTTTGCAGTAGTAGCTAAGGAAAGGGAAAAAGTTTCCCCTTCGCTCAATGGGGCTACTCTCAGCTGTGCCAGCTTTTGAGCTATTGCAGCCCTGTGTGCAGGTACCAGATCCATGTAGAGTTGGTGGCAGAGGCCTGCTCCATCATTTTGTACCTGCCTTTGCAGTTGTCCGGGATGATGCGCCACCAGTGGAATTCTACAGGCTTTCCTGCCAATACTACAGGAAAACATTGACTACCTGGATGGTGTAAAGTGCTGGTGTTGCCCAAACAAAGGATTGGGCTTTTCTTTAAGAGGAATGGCCCAGGAATCGGCAGCAATGTGATCATGAAATGCATGCTGTAACAGGACAGGGAAGAGTTTTTAAAAGTTACCTGGGAGTTGCTGCGGTAAATTAACCTTCAAAATATCAGAAGGAATAAAATAAAGCAAGGTTTGCCCCAATTCAGCCTGGTACTGCAAGCAGGAAATATAAGAGAGCTAAGAAAGGGGCATCCAAAGGTACAAACGATAAATAAAAAGCATAAAAGGTACACCAAATTATAAGCCCCATAATGCAAAAAGGAGAGAACGAATAAAACAGACATTATGGCTTGAAAGACTGAACCTCAAAAAATGGGGGGGGGGACACATGAAAGAGGGAGAGTTCAGTAGTTCACAAAGAAATTGAGGGATGATGGAAGTGGGCTTCCACTTGATGATGGAAGTCCAATGCTTCTCAGTGCCCAGGGCTGCTGCGGTGTCATTATGGTGACTGATGAATGGACGGGGCTGGAAAGCAAGCCAGGTTTCCTTGGCATAAGAGAGCTTATGCTTATGCTCTCTTATGACCATAAAGCCCAGACAGTCCCCAGTGGGGAGCATGAACAGGCACAGAGCCAAGGAGACCCAAATCACGTTTCTCAGGCCAGGTGGGTAGTTGAGAAGCAAAGCTAGAGCCTGCCTCCATCTCCTCCCTCCTTTGTCCTCTCCTACCCTTGACCTGCTCCCTCTTCTTCCACCTGATTTTCTCCTTGCCTTCCTCAGCCCTGCTTCACCTACAACCACCTCCCTTACTGTTCTTCATCTGCACATGTTTAGCCTAATTTGACCTCTCCTATTTCTATTCTCATTCCCCGTCATCTTCAGCCCTTATCACCTTCCGCCACCTAACTTTCTTTTATTCTTTCATTTCTTCCTATTCTTTTCAAGCTCAATTTCTCCTCTGCTTTTTCTGTATCTCCACCCCTTGCTTTCTTCAGGGGTTTCAGCTTCTTCTTAGTGTTGTACTGTCTTCTTGTAATTTGCAGAGAAGTCAAGATGATGGTCCTCTTTTTTTCTCAAATATTCTGGCAAATCTGGACCTCAAGCCTTGCTCTCCACAGTTCTCCATATTCATCCGAAAGGCTAGGAGGGTAAAGCAGAATAGATTTTATAAAGATTTTATAAACTCTCCACCTTGTCAGGCTTAGAGATCTCTTCTCAGTCATCCCCTTCCATCTTGGCCAGGCGTTTTCAATCTTTTCCCCTCACAGCATCTGACAAGGTGTTAGCATTTTCAGAGGAAACCATCAGTTTTGACAAATGACAAGGCACACCATGGCCCTACAGATCAGTCCCCAACTCTTCCATTGGTCCGTTCAGGGCACATCACTGTGGCACAGCACATTGGTTGAAAATGACTAGTCTTGCTTGCCTGAAAAGCTGGATGTTTTAACAACAGGCTTTTCAGTAAAAAAAGCCTTCTTCCTTTTGATTTGGTCTTTTAAAAAGGGGTCTTACCTTGCTTTGAACCATCTTAGGCCAACACAATCACCATCCATGTTGCAGTTCTCTCAGTGTGACAGCAAAGTATAGATCTCCAAGGTTGTCTGTATTATGGAGAGATAAGAGATGCCTTCAGAGTGTTGAATCAATACATAAATTACTTTTCAGGGTGCACCAGAGCAACCACCCAGACCCACCAATGTAGAGAAGGAGCAGAGAGGGTGGGATGGGATGGGGTGGGGCAGAACGGCCCGCAAATCCAAACCTCTCTCCTATCAACAGTCCTGCACCACAGGATGACGGTTCTGCACCAGTGACGTTGCTAGTGCAGGTCCAAGTGGCTGCACAGCTGCAACTGAAGCCAGTTACAACTGAAGCACAGCCTCCCTCTCACCACTCTGGATCATGACGTCCTTGCCAGACACTTTGGAACAATCATAGTAGTCATAACAGTCGCAGTAGTTGTAGTCTCAGTCGTCGTAGTCATAGTCGTAGGAAGGCATACCAAGTCCATTGGTCACTGAACTGAGAGGAAGACAGCACGGAGTTAAAGCAGTTTGGGAAACACTGCCCTATAGGATTGTTGAGCCTCTGTCCAGTGCTCAGGCTGCATTAGGAAGTGTGGCTGAACTCCTGGAACTGACCTAAAGGAGGAGTTTCTAGCCCTGTTCATTGCATATCTGAGCAGCTGGGCCAAAATCAGAGACAAACCCTGAATAACAAAGACAAACTGAAAACTCAACCTACCCCATGGTCTGTTGAAAAAAGGGAGACCAAGGCTCAGTGAAAATGGTCTCTTCCTGATTGAGATGCGGGAGAATCACTGTCTGCTGGAGTAGAGAAAGAGTAGCTGAGTGGAGCAACCATCTAAGCATAACTTCTGATGAAAGTCTAGACCATCTTTCTAAAGATTAGTAATGAAGAGACCTAGTAAGTTTTCACTTATGCCTTTATATTTTAATTGCTCCAGATCTGAAGATGATTGACCAGAATTAATGGCTGAATTTTTATATGCCTCAGTATTTGCAGGCAGAAGATACTATGATCTATTTTTGGAAAATCCAATTCTGTGCCTTGAAAAACTGAATTCTGAAATTCATGAAAATTGTTTGCGTTCACCTCTCCTGTCTTGTAGTCCCTTATACCAGTGGTTCCCAACCAGATGATATTGATCACTCCCCAAACTGGAACTGTTGTATTTCCCTCAAGGGGTCTGCTAATAGTGACAGTACCTCCGCTATAAAGTCCATTGTTGCTGTTTGGTTGCATCCCCAAAAAATCTTGTTCTAATTCTCAAAGGAAATTTTAAGCTCTACTTTTACTATGGATGTTAATTGGCCATTTATCTAATTCTCTGAGATCAGGATCTGCAAGCTGTTTTCTGACACCCCCCTTGTTTCTGCAAGCAATTTGCAGGAAGCCATTTTGGCAAGGGAGGCTGCGCAGTGGGAAGGGAAAATGCGGTCCCATTGGAATGATGGTCAGGCATTTAGGAATGATTACCTGAGAAAGCCCTGTTACTCCAACGTCCGCATCACCCAAACCAGCCATTTCAAAGCCGAACGTCCATCTCCTTCGTCATTTGGAAGACCTGCAAACTCTCCGACGACAAAACAGAAGGTAACACATGTTTGGAGTGCACAAGGGAAAAGTGTCAGGATTCCAGGAATTACTTACATGGATGAGATGCCTTGCAGCCTCTTTCCTTGGTCTTGAGTGAAGCTACGGACAGGTATTCTGAGCTGGAAGCAAAAGAGGACTTACCGTTCCTTGGTGGATCTTCTCCATTATTTCAAAGCTGTCCTTCCATCTCCAGGAAGTGACTGCAGAGGAAACGGGACACAGAGAAAGAACATTAGAGTGGAGAGCTTTCCATTCTACGCAGGATATACCTGCATAGGATATGCAGAGGATATGCCTTGTGATGGGGCAGAAGCACCCAAACTGCTTTGCTGCACGTAACCAGATGAGATGATGCTTGCTTCTTTTCTGCAAACACCATGTTCCCCGTTTGTCCATTAACAGGGGATTCCAGGGATCTTTTCACATGCCAAGCACATGCACTACCCCAACCACATGACAGCTCCTTGTTCATCTTCAAGCTTCCCCATCATCAGGCACACCCCCAAAAAACAAATACATACCCTAAAGAGATGCTTGACTTGGCAACTCTCAATGGTGGGCCAGGAAGAACCGCAGGGGCCAGGAAGGCTGCAGCTGCAAAGAGAGCAAAATTGCCTTGGAAATACAATACCTCTCTCATCCCATTTGTTTGTGTGTGTGGCACTGAAGCCATTGCAAGGCCATCTCATGCCATGGGTGCCGTGGGGGAGAAAGGCAAAGAAACAATGGAAAAATCAAGGCACTGAACATTTGGAGCGCGCCATTGTTGGTCTCAAAAAAATAGGAAGGAGGCAGCGTAGTATGAAGGGAGAAGATTCTCCACAGAATCTGCCCCCCACTTGGATCTGCTCGCTTGAGGCCCATAGTATACGTCCTCTTCAGAGTTCAGGGTTCACCGAACTCAAGGGCCGTTTCCACATGGAATAGAGTCCTACCTGTCCAAAATGAAAGAATCCTCACAGGTCCAGTGGTCGCTGGTGGTGCTGATCCTTGACTCCTCTTCTGATGGAGACATGGCGCTAGAGGAGGACTCTGACTCATGCTCGGAAGAGATGGAAGAACCTGTCTCCTGCTCCAAAGTGATGGAGGACTCTGGGCTCAACTTCAAAGCCTGCTCTAAAGTTATCGGAGATATTGCTCTTCCTGCCAGAAACGCCTCCCAATCCGTATCCTGGAAAAAGACAAGCAGGATTCCGCCTCTTTCTTAGCCAAGTGTGGCAACAACTGTGATGGTCGCTCTCGAAGCAGGGCGGGGGGTGCAGAACTCTGTGCTTTTGCCCCCAAGTCCTTGAGCACTGTTGGAGTTCTGAAGTGGGAAGGGAAAGGAAGTTTTTTGAGAATCCAGCACATACCTTGAAATATTGGTGATTTTTTACTTCCAGGGCGTTGTCCTCCTGGCCACCGAGGCGTCGCTCTGGGTCCTTCTCCAGGAGCTAGAAAAGTTGGGAGACGGTCAGAAAAAGGCAGTTCAACTCAAGTATGGAATAAGGAATAAAATCCTTATAGTAATGAGTGAACCCTCCATAATCCCTATTAAGAAGAATCTTGGCCTGCCCTTGGTCTGCCAGTGAAAGCAGAAGAACTGAATTATGTATCTCCTCACCCCAGAGAAAAGGGAGACTTCTTCTTCAGCCAGGTGTGGTGGAAAGATCACCTCAGAACAGACGATGTTAAAACTCAGTTCCTGGATATTCATTCCACCAAAAGGATACTAAAAAGGAGAAGGTAGAAAACAGAAAGGTCAGTGTTGGCTTGTAATCATGCTGGTGATGGGTTTTTCTCCTAGGTATCTATTCAAAAAAGCATCTAGACACAATCTTGAAAAAGCATCTAGACATAATCTTTAAAAGGATCTAGACACAATCCCCACAGCCTTGCCTGCTTCTGAACCCACACAGAGTCATCACATCCCAGGACATCTTTAGCAGCTCATGAAAAAGCGGAGAAAGTTGAGCACAACTGGTTTAAGTGGTCTGTGCTCAACACCTCTATACTTAGATCAGTGGCACTTGGGCTAAGTCAGATCCCAGAGACCTGTTTCCATTTGCCCATTTGCAGAGGGAGGGGAGTGTTTGCTCTCTTAAGTGAAGTTGCCCTCACTCAACTAAAGGGCTTGGTTTCCTCCTTGTGCTTCTTATGGTGATCTTCACTGCACTTTGAATTAGTCTGGAGGATTCTCCTGTACTCACCCTTCCGGTACTCAAACGGAAGAGGACAACACCAAAACTCCACCAGTCCACAGACCTGGTATAGGACATTGCAGTGATAATTTCAGGGGCCATAGTCCTTGGGGTGCCACACTTCGTATGTGCTCTGTCTCCGAAACCGATGCCTGAAAGAGTTGAGGCAAAGATGAGAATGAGCATCCACTACTGGTCTCCTGGAAAAGCTATTTATGGACAATGTTATCTGAGTGGTCCTGAAAAGGACCACCCTGCTTGCTTCTTATTCCATAAGAACCCCAGATCCTCGATCCTCAGTCATGGCATTACCTTCTTTGGAGAGGCCAAAGTCTGTTATTTTAATGTATCCAAAATTGTCGATCAGGAGATTCTCCATCTTCAGGTCTCTGAACAACAGATAAAATTTAAAAAATATATGTATATAAAAACAAAAATGGGAGGCCTTGTCACTGAAAGACAGATGAGGTTGTCGGAAGGTCAGGACACCTTTGTACAGGATTTGGCTGCTAGTGGTGCTGTAATGGCCATAGATAGAAACAGCAAATGTCAAGACTTCCTTCCAGATGTAAATGTTTCTCTGGATTCTCTTCCTGACCCACCCCCAATGAAGTCATGAAAATGAAGTTCTTCTAAAAGGGGGGGGGGGTGTGGGAAAAGTCTGAAAAGTGAGAAAAAGCAACTTCCTTGAAGCTACAGATACATACAGATCAAGCAAAGGCCTACTGAAAGCATCTCCCGCTCTTCCTTTTTGTTTCAAGAAGACAAAGAAGGACAAAGAGGAAGAGAAAGAGGAGAACAAATCAGTTGTTTCCATCGGAGCCTTACCTGTGTATTATGCTCTGAGAATGGAGATACTGCAGCCCCAGCATGATGCATCCTCCGCAGAACCTTGCAAGGAAATGGAAGGGAAAAAAGAACATTTAGAGTCTTTTCCTCATACAGCTTTCTTCAAAATGCAAACATTTCCAAGTCTCATCCTTCAGGAACTCCCAAGCAGCAGTATTGGCTGAAGCAACTGGCTGTGACATTTCCACTCAACTCTGCCATGAGCGAGTTGTTGCAGGGAGTGGATGTTGAAAGGGAGACTGAAGATGGCCCAGGATACATACTTCACCTGTTCTTTGGTCAGCGATCTTTCCAGACAATATGCCTTCAGGGTGCCCCCCGGGGCATATTCCAGGGCAATCCCGATTAAACGAGGTGTTTCGAATGCCCCGTAGAACGAGATGATGCACGGGTGGGGGTTTTCGATGGTCCTCTCCAAAATGCTCAGCTCATTCTGCAACCTGTAAAGACAAGGTCAGAAGAACAGCTTTGGTCAACAGGGAAATTGAATGCAGCAATACTGTTACTTTCAGTGTGAGTAGCAATAACTGGGAATAAGGCTATGTGTTCAGACATAGAACTGTGAGCGATGACCCTGCCGACTGTTTGGACTGACATGACTCTGAATTTGGCTTGCCTCAGCAATGGCAAAATATTCACCTGCAAGGACCTCAAAGCAGGTCACAATTGGCCTGGAAGTGCACAAAGAAGCCAATGGGACCAGGAATCAGGAACAGAACCGGACCTCCATGAGTTCCCTCTCCGGAAAGGAACCCGTGGCATGGGAGCAAGAGGCTGCTCACCAGGAAAGATAATCCAGAAATTCCCTGCTCCAGTGGCCCTTGAGGGAGGGAGATGTGGTCAACCACTTGAGCTGGATTAAGCAGGAATAAATGGCGATCAACGGGATTATACAGAAACCTGCAACTTTTAACCTATTTCTCAGCTCTCTGACAAACTTTCTTAATGATCAGGGCAAAAATTACTGTTGATGACCTCTTCTAACTGCCTTCTAATCTCCTTCCCCCTTTCACTCCTTATGAATAACCTCAAAGACTCTTTATCCGCTTACAAATTCTCAGAAATCTTGGCTTTCTGGAGGGTCTTCACCGCCACCAACATATCCCTTGGTTGATACTGTGCCAGTAAGACCTGAAAGAGAAGGCAGGATCTGAGCCTCTGATATGAATGTGCCTTCCTTTCCAAGACAGCTGCTGCAAGTTCACCTCTCATTTACCTTGGCATAATGGCCTCTTCCAAGGACCTCTAGGAAGTTGAAGTCGTTCTCCTTCAGTTGTGTCCGTTCCGATCTGTAAAACAAACCAGTACAAATTCATCCTCAGAACATTTCCTGGAACTGGCTGCATTGGGGTAAGGTTGATGAAGAGATGCCCAGAAACATCTAGACTCCACTTACGTTGTTTTTAGCATGGTGGTGGTGATGGTGGCATCTTTTGGTAGAGGCTCGTCTTCACTTGAACCTTCCAGATAAACCACATGGGTGAAAATAAGTGAAAACGGGAAAAATATTTCCACTCCTTCTGTGCATAGAAATGTCCTCCTGTGCCAGGCCTACCCTCACTTTCAACATTTGGGGTCCTGGACTGTCTCACTGATCACAAGCATGCCTGCTCTAATTCCCTCTTCTACACAGTTGTCAAAGGTCCAGATCCCTAAAGTTGAAAGTTTGGACTCCCCTGTTCTATAATATCTAGATTTGTAGCTTCAGATCAGCCTACGCCCCAGAAGTTAAATCCCTGCTCGAGCAACTGCTTCAAGCCAGCTGGTGGGGGGCTAGCTGTGGACAAGGTGAAGGAACTTACAGCTTTCAGTGATGTCTCTCCTTCTCCTTCTTCTACATGTTTTCCTGGTGGAGGGCAAGCAGGCACAACAGCAGCAACACAAGATCTCTTTAAGCCTCTTTAAAAGGTTCATGGTTTCCGAATCTGACAAAGAGAACCATCAAGAACTCAGGGGCTTCCTTGTTCCAGGCCGAGATCATTCTGGGCGCTACAGTCATGACTGAAGATGCTCTTCAACGTGACAGCTTTTCTAGATTTATTTCTTTGTGACACTCTCCCAACCTTCTTGGGCCCTACGCTATGCAGTATAGACTTCACTGTAGAATACTATATTTTATAACGAAGTGGGGAAAAAATGAAATTGAAAGATCATATCATTGCCCAGGAATTCCCACTGAAATTAGAGAAGAGGTTCCAACAGTTAGTAGATCGACACAGGAAAGAGGAAAAAACTGGAAAGGATTTAAGGAAGCTGTCACAGAGCTGACAGAAGAGAGAGTTTCCAGAATAAGGAGGTTACCTGAAAAAGAAATGGCAAGTTGATTGGTGAAAGGAAGTCTGCAAATTCTATAGAAATCAAGAACAGAAACCAGGGGAAGTTGGGAAAGCAACAAGAAAAACTCAAGAGTCCAACTGCATGGAAGGTAATAAAGATCAGGTAGAGCAGAAAGGAAAGGCAGCCTCTGAAGCAGCCCTAAAGAACTGCATCAAAACACTTTTCACTTAACCGAGGACTTAAGTGGTGATCAGCTGAAAGCTGACATGCCCATTGGAGGTCAACACGTGAAAATCCTCCTTGGACAAGAAGATCAGGACAAAAGCTAAGCTGAACACTTCAAAGAAACCGGCCTCATCAAACTTTACCGCAAAAACTGTCCACCTCCTCCTAATGTGGTTTCAGACACAGAACCATCATCAAGGTTATTTACTTGATTAACTTGAATGTATCTACAATAATTTATTTGTTTTAATTTGCTTGATGATGTCACTTCCAGCCATGACATCACTTTTAGTGGATCCTGGAAAAGGTGACCCTGTACAAAGTGGATCCCAAGCTAGATGGTAGGATTTCTCCCCCAAATATTGGGTTTGAGAACCACTGCAATAAGTTAGAAAGGTGGCCCCCTTGATAGGGTGACACCACTAATGAAGAAAACGGCTGAAAATCCTGGTTTTTAGGAATCATACCATCATTTTATATACTGATGGATGTGTAATATGCAGCAGAATGCAGTGAAACAAACCACTTTGGAACATATTTATTCCATCAAAACGTGTGGCCAGAAAACAGAGGCAGAGTAATGGCACATAACCATACCCACCAGCCATGTTGTTGCCCTGCCCACTGCCTGGGGGTGACATGCTGGCCTCCCACAGTGGGTGATGCAAACTCTAGTGACTCCCCTGACAAGGAGAACAGGACACACGCTGGGCTGAACACTTCAAAGAAACCGGCCTCATCCAACTGTACTGCATAATCTGAACAGCCCACCTCCTCCTGATGTGACTCTGGACATGGGACCATTGCCAAGCAGAAGTGGAATGCTGAGACTGACAATGAGAAGTAGTAAAGGTCCTGGACTCGTTGAAATGTCCAATGAACTACTGAAGCACCTAGATGTCAAGCATCGTTCCTTCTATCTTTGTATGACTTTTATCTGCCAACGCCACCAGGAGAAAGAATGAAACCTTAGCTCTGCCAATGATCTATTATGGTATGTGAGGCTCATTGGGCAATCTGATGCATTGCAGATCCCCCACAGTGGTGCATCAGTCCCAGTGCAGACTATATTGCATCCTGAGTAGGAATATGTCAGGCTGAAATTTTTCTCAGTGGTGAAAGGGGACTTTAACCCTGGGGAAAGTCCCAGGGGCCACAATGGGACTACTCACCCCCAATGTTTTTGTTCTAGGCATGTCTACCTCTCCACCCACCCCCCCAAAGCCCTGCTCACACCTACACAAGCAGTGTAGCCGGCACAAGTGCACATTGCCCATGTAATGGATTGGAACAAAGAGGGGGAACAGGATACACCATGCAGGGCTGTTGCTGATCCAAGAGAAGTTAACATCTTGAGAAGTCTTTATAAGAATTGTAGCTGCTGTGAGAAAAATGAAAATGGCAGTACTGACTTTTTTACAGTTCTTACTGGTGTCAGGCAGGGTTGTATCCCCACCATTGTTCCTGTGTATCCTGGTCTCCCCTATAAAATAGCAATGAAGAATTTGGACTTTGGTGTCCGATGGATGAACCAGGCAAACTGATCACCTGGATTTTGTGGATCCCGCTCTACTTGTCAACACAAGGACACGTCTAAAAGATATGATGCTGGCACTGAAAACAGAGGCACGTAAAGTAGGCTGCAGAATGTGTGAAGATAATACCCAACTAATGCAAGTCAGTAATGTTCAAGACTTAACCACCCCAGTAAGTCAACATCTCAAGCAGGAGGATAGAACCTAAATTTTGGGGAACATCAATGACTTTCAGCAACGTTGTCTCAGAAATATCCTTCTCATGACATATCAAGATCAAATTCCAAACAAGAAAATTTTACAAAGGTGACCATAAATTGTGCCCCTCGTAGAAGTAAAATGTTTGCAATTAAGGTAGTTTTTCTTATTTCAAAATAATATTTAGAAGTATAAATAAATGACTTGACAATGGGAGGAAAAAGCAATGGAATAATTTTTTTAATAAAACACACAAGCAATTTTATATATAGCAAGTGTTTAGTGTGATCCCTGAGCATGTTTAGAAACACAGGATTTTTGAAAACATGTTCAACTGACCCACAGCCTTAAATCATGAACTGCATTCAGTTACATCGGTACGTACTTACTTTTTCAGCAGAAGAAAGAAGAAAACACGACCAGAACATAGAAGGTCTCAGGCTACTCTGCAGATGGGGGCTTCAGACAGTCTTCATACAAAAACCCCAACTTATTTATTCATGGCTGAATTTGTTTAATTTTTCTATTTTTTAGACCAAATGGCTAGAGAGATAGGGTTGCCATATGTGCAGGAAAACCTGGGCAGTCCCAGTTTGGGGGGATTGAATGGACATACTGGCAAGTTTGACAGGGGGTCCAGTCCCGGTTTTGTGGAAGAGAATTATGGCCACCCTATACAGAAGTCCTGATAAAATCTTAAACTGCAATCCTAAACTCCAGTCAGGCCTGACTAAACTCCTGGGCTGACCTGGAGTGTCACAAAAGTGTTGTAAGAAACTCCTTTGCCACTCCTGGGGAAAGGTTAGGCCATTGCACAGGCATGCACTTGTTTCCCTACAATAAGCCAGGGGTGGGCACGGGCCTACTCGCTCCGGTTCGGAAGGGGGGGTTCTTCCAATACCCCTGCCGCTGGCAAGCCGGTAGCGGCGGGGCCCCCAGACCCATGGGTACCGGTTCCTTCCTCCCCCCAGCCTGGGGGAGGCCAAGCAGGCACGCTCTTCCTTCCTCCCCCTGGCCGGGGGGAGGCCAAGCAGGATACTGCGCGGCTCCACTGTGCTCTTCCTTTCTCCCCCCGGCCGGGAGTAGGCAGAGCCCCAGCCTATGCAGATCTACTCAGAAGAAAGTCCCAGTATAGTCAATGGGGCTTACTCCCAGACCAGTGTGGAGAGGACTGTAGCCTCAGAGCCCCATCCTATGCAGGTCTACTCAGAAGTAAGTCCCAGTATAGTCAATGGGGCTTACTCCCAGACCAGTGTGGAGAGGACTGCAGCCTCTGAGCCCCATCCTATGCGGGTCTACTCAGAAGTAAGTTCAAGTATAGTCAATGGGGCTTACTCCCAGGTAAGTGTGGAGAGGACTGCAATTTAAGAGCCCCATCCTATGCAGGTCTACTCAGAAGTAAGTAATTTTATTATTATTTTTTTATTTTTTTAATTTTTAAATTAAAAACCTCCCTGGCCCAGCCCCCTGACCCTGGCCGAGCCCCCTGGCCCTGGCCCTGCCCTCTCGCCCCACCCAATTCCAGAGAACCAGTTCTTGGGCCAGGCTGGGCCCTCCCCTGTCATCACCATGAAAATGGGGGAATTGTGAGTTAGGCTGGTCTAGCTTAGGATTATTCCCTTAATAAGATCACATTCTGTTTTCTCTGCACTTTTTTACTGCACTGGTTTTCAATGACTTCTGATAAGGAAGTACATGAACTGATGACCCAGAACTAGCAATTAGAGGGTTTTGCAGCTGATGCCACAAGACATTCTAATAAAGACCATAATTCAATGATTCTTTGAGAACTTCTCAACGTCCTGGAAAGTAACCATGGACGTGCCTGTCCTCGAGATTGGGAACCACTGGCTTATAGG
Source organism: Cryptoblepharus egeriae (assembly GCA_030015325.1). Classification (NCBI taxonomy): domain Eukaryota; kingdom Metazoa; phylum Chordata; class Lepidosauria; order Squamata; family Scincidae; genus Cryptoblepharus; species Cryptoblepharus egeriae. The sequence continues at coordinate 108,478,757 of JAREYC010000003.1, forward strand.
ATAGAAATGGGATGGAAAGAAACCCTAGACAGAATTGCAAACAATGAAAAGCAACCTCTGATACCCCAAACCATCCAACCTTCTCAGTCCTGATAGAATTTTTGGCCTTGGCCACAGACTTTGGAGAGGACCCAGGTATCCCTTCTCGCTCCATACAGATCAGAGGCTGCAATCTGAAGCTCCAGTTAGACCTGCATAAGTCCTGTGCTGACCCCCCAGAGTCATAATGCACTTCTGCTCCACTCCTGGAGGGTGGTGTAAGCCAGTAGACAGGCATATGTTGACCTCCTCACACCACTCTGGGAAGATATGCCTGGTGAGTTCTGTCAGCCTAAATGGGTTAGGATTGCACCCTGATTCAATCATTCTGATGGGATTTGAAGGTTACGTCTGTGACTGTGCCAGAAACCATCTCACACTATGATGAGCCAGGGTGGAAATCACAACAGGGTGGAAGTAACAGCAAATCCTGAAATCCAGCACAAACTGATTTCCAGGAGTTGAAATACACCTCCTTATTCTTTCGGATTGGGACCCCTTGGCTGAAGCACACTCTGGTGCCCATTTTATGCAATGACTAAGGCTTTCATGCACTGACCCAGGAGTATGTCCTATTGGACACAGTAGGAATTTCTTCTGAAAAGACGTGCGTAGGCTTGTGTTTCCATGATTGTCACATCTTCCAGCCATTTTCTCCATTCACATCCCTCCCCTTCCTTTGTTGTCCCCCTTTTACAGCCTTCAGCAGAAGAGCTCATTTTTAGACCAAGATGGGGCCCCACTTGATATGTCAAGTTCAGGGGGACCCACAAGACTTCAATAGGACTGGGAGCATCATCACCAGGCCACAACAGCCAAGACTACCATAGTTTCAGCCTCCCCAGCCTGTCCCCAATTCATAAGGAGGTGCCAGTCACTGAGCCACCTTCCTGGCACAAGTCATCAAGAGGGGCTTCATCAGCCTGCCTCTGAACCAGACAAGAAGCGCTTGAGCGGTCCTGACTTACCTCCTTTGCCAGGCACGAGAACAGCAACTAGCGATGCTGGAGCTCACGAACAGCGAGGAGACTCCAACACCCAGATATCTCCAACAGAGTCCAGTTGGACTAACTGACTCCAGGAGCAGGACTGGAACCCTGACTCTCGGCGACACTCTTGTCGTGGCAACTGGGACTGTTGGAAGCCAAGGCGTTGGACACGGTTCTAGTTCTGGGTCGGAATGCAAAGATCCAGACGGGGGCTGCAGGCCTTCTATTCCAGCAGGATGTGCAAGAATAGGAGGGACGCTTTCCAGTCTTGTGTAGGCCAAACAACAGCGAACCCCATAAAGCAACTTTTCAGTATTTTCAGGATACCGAATTGCTCTGCCTGTCAATTCTGAAAATGTAATTAAATCAAATGTCCCAGTCCTTCCCCCTACCAGTTTACATGATAGAAGTACTGCCACCTATAGTGAAAGATAGCCCAGGAAAGTTAAGTAAAAATGTTTATTATGTACCTTGTAATGTACATAATAAGGTACATAATGTACCTTTGGCCACCTCTCTGCCAAAGATGTACACCATGTATTTACCTGGCATAAGTCTCAAGATCCTCAGGTGGTTATGATGGCCAGGAGTGGGGGATCGGATCCCAGATAGATAGGGTAGATGATCCCTTCTCATCGTGATATCAAAATCAGTTTGCAAAAGATTCCTTTCATGGCTTTGCAAATCCTAGACAGATACTAGTAAATACTAGTCAAATCCTATCCAACTTTCTAGCACAGATGCAGCTGTGGTAAGAGGATGTGCACTGCAAGCCATGGTAGGGAGGCAGCCACACATTTGTTCCCTCATCTCAGGGCTGCATTATCTGGAAAATCAGATAGGATTGGGTCCATCATGTGTTGGATTGCCCTTCTGGTTAGACATTTTCAATTCAAAACAGAAGGGGTGAAAAGGGGTGCAATGTCTTTTTGTCTCTATACTTAATCCTGACTCATCAACAACCAGCCCCAACTCCTGGATCACAGTTATATTTGGACCACATTACATTTGGGAAGCCTATTCCTTCTTTGCTTTAAGTAACCACTAAGTACTGATTTGGTGCCAGTGGTGTCCAGTGATTGGTGGTGTCTGCTGTCCGCTGTTACCGACTGTTCAGACTGTTGCCTGATGGTGCCTGGTGGTCCCTGCTTCCCACTGCCGCCTGGCTCTTACAGAAGCCATTGAGGGATCTTGCCCAGACATACAAAAATAGTGTGAGACAATAGTGAATGGACGTTCAAGTGCAGTGTGCATTGTGACATGTCACTGGCATTATGCACTCGGTGTGTCTGGGCACAGTCCTAACCAGTCTTCCAGCTGTAGGGTGAGGACAGTGCAACTCTGAGGGAAAGGAACAAGCATGACACTTACAGCCCAATCTGATCTCCTGCCAGCTGTGCAGGTGATCCTGGGCCAAAAAAGGTGTTTCCTGCATTCAGCAGGGATAATGGAAGTATTACCATTTTCATCTAATTTCCCACCCAGCCGAATGGTTTTCTTTGAGTCTGTCCTGATATGTGCCACTAGTATTGATGAAATGTGTCCAAGGAGAGGACATGGCTGCCTCTTGAAGCAGCACACTCAGAATGGCAGACCAACGCCTGGCATGTCAGTCCTTGAAAAGATTGGGCCGCCAAACAGAAGAAGTCGAGCTCCAGAACATTTTCCAAAGTAAGGATTGCAGCCTTACTTTCTCTGCCATTTCTAGGTCTCCTTTGCCTCCCTCACCATCCAGAGGGTCAACCACTTCTCTGGCAGATTTCTTGCTTCTACCATATTTGAAGAAGCTTTGATTATTCAACCTCTCCTACCCCCTTTCCTGGCTGGCCACATTCACAAAATGATGCTCTACAAGCAATGCTATGGCTCTGCTGGGCTAGTGCACTGACATGTGTTGGTCCAACCTGCTCCTGACTAGTTTGAAAATACTTTGTGGCATGTTTGAACTCCCAGGAGCAGGAACAAGGAGGTGGCTGAGGACTTAGTAGGATTGCACTGTGTATCTGGAATTGGAAAAGAGTCACAGGACTTGGCTCCCAAACTCTGTTAACCACAGAAAAGTAGCCACACAGAAGTGTACGTTTGGAGGTGTTTAATCCACATAGGGACCAAATCACTTTATCAGCAAATACATGTTCAAACCTCTTAAAATATATCAAAGTCTGTTATATATATTAAAATCAAAGACAAAATTGTAAACAAATATATCACAGTCTGTTTTGATATATTAGAATAAAAGACAAAAATTGTAAACAAATACTTTTAACTTATATAAATTTTATGTAAAATCCCTGAAGAAGAGAAATTAAAACATCAAAGAAATTTTAGGCATACAATAAGTTGTTTCAATAGGATGCTGCTGGTCTTCATTGATAAGTAGTCATGACCGAGAGACAGTATAAGGTCTATGCAGAAATCTTGCATTTTTCAGTATCTTTACGTGTAAAATGGTATTGTATGTAAATGTCACTGTTGCTGCGTTCCTATCCATCTTTATCTAAGACGCACTGAGCACAATGGAATTCCCTTCTCAGTCAACGTATATTGCTCTGATGTGGAATATTTTGTCCATAGCCATCTTATCACCAAAGCTGCTGATGTAGTTCCAATGAAGTAGGTCTGCCTTTGAGTGCCAGGATCTGTTGTCACAACTGCAAATGAGACACAGAGAACATATTTACCAAAACTCCTTGTAGTATTAAAAATAACAATCACTGCTTCAAGATGACCAAAAAATCAGGCCTCCGTCATTCTTGAAAGACGATGGTATCGTGCTCAGCGCTGCATACGCTGCATGCGAAGCACGAAAGCCTGGGTTGGATTGTTATGGAGGATAGGCTGTTACCCAAGCAGCAAATCCCCCTCTCCACGCCACTGAATTAGTCCAATGGAAAGGCAGAGCCGATGCGATTGTATCCAGCTGGCGTCGCAGAGCTGGGCTAAGGACAGGAGTTCACCCTGTCTTGTGGGGCCAACCCGGGATTCGAACCCTGGCCTGCTGGTTAACAGGCACAGTGTCTTAGCCACTTGCGCAAGACAATTGCCTTCTGCAATCCCCTTTTGCATTACAAGGGGGAAACTAAGTTCTTTCTTTCCAAAGAGGGGAAGTCCACTACAAGGTCCTAGAGCCTGCTTCTCACCTCCCCTCTGTCATCAGTTTGAGGTAAGTTAGAGAATATTCTATTCTGTATCATGCAAATCAATTATTACTAAGCAATTGATATTGGGGGTGAACAGTTTGATAGTGGGGTGAACAGAAATGATTCTCTTTGGAGAGAAGAGAAAACACTGGATGGGTTTCTGCTTTCAGTTCTATTTATAAACTTGCGAAAAGTGTACCTGCGTTGCCGGAGTAAAATTCCCCTGTAGGCCATCCCACCACTGTACATCAATCCCCCACACGCATCAACCCCCATGCACATCCACCCCCATGTGCAACATCCCCCATGTTCATCCACCCCATGTGCATCAACCCCCCATACACATCAACCCCTCATGCTCAACAACCCCCCATGCGCAACAACCCCCATGCACAATCTTCCCCATGTTCAACCCCCATTCAAAACATTCCCCATGTGCAACATCCCCCATGCGCATCATCCCCCTATGCACATCATCCCCCCATGTGCAACATTGCCCATGCACAACATCCCCCATGCGTGATATCCCCCATGCACAACATCACCATTGCTCAAAGTTCACCTGTTTCACCTTCTCCCTCTTTTACAGGTGCATCCTTGTCATTGCATGCTCGAATCCTTATCATCGGCTATTCTATCCTCTTCTGGGCCCAGAAGTGGGCAGAACGCAGTGGTCCCGGCTCTCAGCTGGGCTTAGGATTTTGGACTGTTGTTTTTTGGTTGGAAAGAGGGGGTGCTATGGGGGCAATTTCTCCCACTTTTTATTCAATTTATTCAGGCTCATCCTCCTCCTCATATTATACTGGTTCACTGGTTCTCCTGGGGGAGATTGAACTGGCTCAGAGGAGATCTATTTCCGTCTTCAGCCCCAACACCCAGTCCCAAACCCTGCACCTAGAAGCACGAAATTGGGGGAGACCCACAAAGAACGGATAGAATCAACAGGTCTAAGTAGAAGTCCTAACAAGGTCTTTCTTGGTTTGTTTCTATCTCTTCGGAAAGTTTTGCTATACAGGTGTCTCTTCTTATCCTCTAGGGTTCTGGAACCTCTCATTTCCCGATACATACAGTGGTGCCTCACATAACAAGTTTAATTCGTTCCGGAGGCATGCTTGTTACATGAAATGCTCTTGTGAAGTGGATTTTCCCATAGGAAATAATGGAAATTCAGACGATTGGTTCCACAACCCAAAAAATATTCATATAAAAATATTAACTGTTTATAAAAATGATTACAAAACACTGCACTATAAAGTAACACACAACACTGCAGTAAAGAAAATACTGTACAGTACTGACCTGTACTGTGCCTATGAAAACCTTCATGGCTGCTGTGAGGGTTACAGACAGGGGGGATGACTTTGGCTGCAATCCTAAAGACACTTTCTTGGGAGTAAGACCCATTGGAGAAAATGGGGCTTATGTCTGAGTAGACATGGTTAGGACTGTGCTCTTTCACAATCACTAATGGAGGCCAGGGTGTCACCCCCATGCCGTGGGTGTGGCAACAACCTGGGTAGTGGCTGTGGTTATGTGCCATTGCTCTGCCTCCATTTGTTTTTGGCCACACATTTTAATAGAATAAATAGATTTCAAAGTGGTTTGTTCCATTACATTCTGCTGTAAATTACGCATTCAGTGGTATGTAATATGTAACTCTAGTGCCAGGGTAAGGAGCACTCTGGCCGCAAACCATTCAAAACATCTAACTACAGGTATAACATCTTATTTGCATCTTTGTGAAAGCAGTGGTTGTGCTTTCCTTTTCTGGTTATTTGGCTACAACGTTTGATAAAATACAAGTATTTCAATTTTTTGTTTCAATGTATTCTGCATTAAATTGCCCATCAAAAACATGATGGCATTACTGGTTGGAATTTCTGAAAACTGCTTCTTAGTGGATCCCTCCATCAAAGAAGGAACACCGTCCCCAAATTTCACACTTCTAGGCCCAACGGTTTTGGCAGGACGTTGATAAGTGAGTAAGTGAGTGAGTGAGTCGGTGAGTGAGTGAGTGAGTGAGTGAGTGAGTGAGTGAGTGAGTCGGTGAGTGAGTGAGTGAGTCAAAAAGTCAATCAATCAATCAATCAATCAATCAGTGACTTTTCAGTTGATAGATAATAAACAAATGAATATTCAGTACAGCAGCATTTGGAGAAAAGGCCACTTTAATGATGGTAGCAGGGACACAAATACATGCAGAAATGCCTTCTGACAGGTACCACCTGACAAATTAAAGCGACCAGTTTTAAACCCACATTCCATAAGAGGCCCAAACCCTTTCACAGTCTGGGGTAGGCGAAAAAACTGCCCCCCAAAAGCCAATCATGGTGAGCAGCAAAAAATTCCTACCCGGCCCCAAACGGCGACCAGTAATCTCAGACTGCTTCCAGGGCGGGCAGGCAGGTGTTACTAAATGTACATATACAAAGAAGGTGCTGGCTGACCACTGGCTCCTTCAGTCCCCTTTCCTTCCCTTCCCTTCCCTCCCTTCCTTCATATCCATTTATTTCCTTTGCATTGAGCTTAGCTTATTCCCACTATGTCAACAAGCTCCAATTCCCTCCTTCACTTTTCTTTTATTCCTCCATTTCTTTGTTCCTTTTCAGGCTCAATTAGGCAAAAATTTTCCTGTTCCTTATTCATTTTTTGACTTCTTACACAGCTCTCTCTCTCTCTCTCTCTCTCTCTCTCTCTCTCTCTCTCTCTCTCTCTCTCTCTCTCTCTCTCTCTCTCTCTCTCTCTTTCTCTCTCTCTTCCAATGATTTTTTTCCTATATTCTTGTAAGCGTCCATTTGTCCAAACTTAGGTCTCTTTTATTCTTAATTTTCTTCTTCAATTTTGGGGCTCTGTTTGGCCGCCACTTAACTCTCCCATATTCCTTTTATTTATTTCCTATTGTGCAATCTGTTACCCTTTCTTTTCTTTTTTTGTACTTTTCCTGGCCCAGATTGGCCATCTCAGTTCTCTTTTCCTTCTTACATTTCCAAACTGAACTGGGGCAAACTTTGCTATATTCTATTTCTTCTGTCATTATTAAGGTAGTTGGGTCAACACTGGGTATTCTCCCCCCCCCCTTTTCAAATTATCGCTGAGATGCTTATTAATTACAACATTTCTTCCCTGCATTATCAGGCTCAATTTGTCTATGATTTGTCTCTCCCCACCCCAATTCTCAGGCCCAATTTGGATGCATTTTCCTCCCCTGTATCCCTTTCTTTCTTACTGTGGTAAATACTTACCTGTGTCTTATTCCTTATTGTTCTTGGATGAGAACCTGTCAAAAGAGTGGGACGAACTGGGGAAGACCATGGAGGGAGAAGGGGAGAAGAAGGTAGAGATGGGAGCAGGCCAGGAAGAGAGTGCTGAAGGGGAGGCTGAGGCTGGGTCAACCTGGAGGAGAATGAGACCATGTTGGACACACTACTATGGGCCAGTCCCCAAACACCTCTTAGCCCTGTGAGGACCATCCCAATCCTGCCTTGGAAGGTTCCAGGGAGAATCAAGGAGGAAGGGCGTTCTAGGGGATGGTGGAGCTCGTCTATCTAGGAAAGAAGAGCCTGGGTGGTGGGAGCATCAGTGTTCTGCTCCTGCCACAGGGATCAGGCCTTAATATGTACCTGGAAGAAAGTTACCTCACCTGTGGACTAGAGGTTGAGGAGGGAAGCTGAACCATGCTGTAACTTAAAGAATTATTGCTAAAGAACCTACCATGTTAAGATAACTTGTTCAATCTGTGTTCTTTGGCGGCAAGACCCATGGACCATGATAACCTATTTGATGCCCCCCCCTCCCCACGCACCAGCAGGGACACCGCATCAGGACAACAGAGCAGACCTCTACTGCACCTCACCCTTGCCCCAGGTATGGCAGTGTTAGACATGTCAGCTTGGGGTGTTTTGTTAGCTAATAGCTGGCACAGAACCATGCAGCCAAACTGAGATTGCTGCAGTGCTACACAGATCAACAAATATTCACATAGCCAGAGGAGACCCCAAACTGCTCAGTTGCAGCAGTTGATAGGAAGCACCCAGCCCTCCTCTGCCCGGACTCCCTCCCTCCTGTCTCTTCAGTGCCCTCCCCCTGCCTGCCCCCAGACCCTTCTGTTGCTGAGCTTGGCAGACACATCCCCCATTCAAGGGTCCATGGCGTGGGTGGGTGGGGAAGACAACACAAATTTTTGTGCCAGCCTTTTCTCATCTCTGGACATCTCATCTTCTTGACAGTACAAGGGTGCATTTGGATTGCACCCCAAAAGCAAATTTACCTCTTATTCACATTCTTTTCTTTCTTAAACTATCAGGTTCCTTCCCCTTTCTCTGTCTTACAGCATCAAACTAAGATTGGGCCACAACTTTCCTCTGTCTTATTCTGCTTCTTCTTTCATACTGAGCTCTCTCTCTCTCTCTCTCTCTCTCTCTCTCTCTCTCTCTAAGTCTCTCTTCTAATTTGCTCTCTGTCAACTCACTTTTATTCCTTCTTTTCTTTTTTTACATAGGCTAAATTCACCAACAAGGGGCTCCACCTAGTTATTATTTGCCTGTGTTTTATTGCTTGTTTTCTTTCCCATTTATAATTCTCTCATTTATTTTCCTTTCTTCCCTATATTTTATTAGACTCAAATACTTCACCCAAAGTTTCCTTTCCTATCTTTCTTCCTCTTGCTACCACTCCTCTTTCTTATGATATTTTTATACTTCATTAGACATTATCCATGTACTTCATTCATTAAATCAGCATTCCACAAAGCAACCCCTAACCTTTGTCTTATTTCCTTTTTTCCTTCCTATTAAGCTATCCTTATTCTATTATCCCATATATTAATAGATTCTAGTTCGCCATACTCAGCTCTCCTTTACCCATCCTTTTTTATTTTACTTTACATTTTTAAGCTCAAATTTGCTATGCTTCTCACACTGCAATACAAAGCCTCTTCCCTGGACTCGCACAAGTCCTACAAGTCAAGCACTTCTGACCCACATTTGGCGGAGAAAGGCCAGTGCACAGACATCCACCTCCACCCGACAAGGGAATCATGGAAAGGGTGAGATGTGCTGCCTGATCTTGAGAAGCCAAGGAATTTGAGGGGTTGGGGTGGTTGGGAAGGAGGTGTCAGGGAGGTATATTGCAATGGGGCAGGGCTGGGAGAGAGCATCCCCAAGGGTTGGTGGGGACTAGGACCCCTGGAACTGGAGCAATCCTCAAGCCCCATTCCCTGTGTAGCATGGAGGTTGCTCTGGTCTGCTCAGAGTGGTACCATCAAACTCAGTGGTGTAGCTCCAAATAGACGCTCTGAGACTTTTGCAGTAGTAGCTAAGGAAAGGGAAAAAGTTTCCCCTTCGCTCAGTGGGGCTACTCTCAGCTGTGCCAGCTTTTGAGCTATTGCAGCCCTGTGTGCAGGTACCAGATCCATGTAGAGTTGGTGGCAGAGGCCTGCTCCATCATTTTGTACCTGCCTTTGCAGTTGTCAGGGATGATGCGCCACCAGTGGAATTCTACAGGCTTTCCTGCCAATACCACAGGAAAACATTGACTACCTGGATGGTGTAAAGTGCTGGTGTTGCCCAAACAAAGGATTGGGCTTTTCTTTAAGAGGAATGGCCCAGGAATCGGCAGCAATGTGATCATGAAATGCATGCTGTAACAGGACAGGGAAGAGTTTTTAAAAGTTACCTGGGAGTTGCTGCGGTAAATTAACCTTCAAAATATCAGAAGGAATAAAATAAAGCAAGGTTTGCCCCAATTCAGCCTGGTACTGCAAGCAGGAAATATAAGAGAGCTAAGAAAGGGGCATCCAAAGGTATAAACGATAAATAAAAAGCATAAAAGGTACACCAAATTATAAGCCCCATAATGCAAAAAGGAGAGAACGAATAAAACAGACATTATGGCTTGAAAGACTGAACCTCAAAAAATGGGGGGGGGGGACACATGAAAGAGGGAGAGTTCAGTAGTTCACAAAGAAATTGAGGGATGATGGAAGTGGGCTTCCACTTGATGATGGAAGTCCAATGCTTCTCAGTGCCCAGGGCTGCTGCGGTGTCATTCTGGTGACTGATGAATGGACGGGGCTGGAAAGCAAGCCAGGTTTCCTTGGCATAAGAGAGCTTATGCTTATGCTCTCTTATGACCATAAAGCCCAGACAGTCCCCAATGGGGATTTTGAACACGCACAGAGCCAAGGAGACCCAAATCGTGTTTCTCAAGCCAGGTGGGTAGTTGAGAAGCAAAGCTAGAGCCTGCCTCCATCTCCTCCCTCCTTTGTCCTCTCCTACCCTTGACCTGCTCCCTCTTCTTCCACCTGATTTTCTCCTTGCCTTCCTCAGCCCTGCTTCACCTACAACCACCTCCCTTACTGTTATTCATCTGCACATGTTTAGCCTAATTTGGCCTCTCCTATTTCTATTCTCATTCCCCGTCATCTTCAGCCCTTATCACCTTCCGCCAGCTAACTTTCTTTTATTCTTTCATTTCTTCCTATTCTTTTCAAGCTCAATTTCTCCTCTGCTTTTTCTGTATCTCCACCCCTTGCTTCCTTCAGAGGTTTCAGCTTCTTCTTAGTGTTGTACTGTCTTCTTGTAATTTGCAGAGAAGTCAAGATCATGGTCCTCTTTTTTTCTCAAATATTCTGGCAAATCTGGACCTCAAGCCTTGCTCTCCACAGTTCTCCATATTCATCCGAAAGGCTAGGAGGGTAAAGCAGAATAGATTTTATAAAGATTTTATAAACTCTCCACCTTGTCAGGTTATCACTTAGAGATCTCTTCTCAGTCATCCCCTTCCATCTTGGCCAGGCGTTTTCAATCTTTTCCCCTCACAGCATCTGACAAGGTGTTAGCATTTTCAGAGGAAACCATCAGTTTTGACAAATGACAAGGCACACCATGGCCCTACAGATCAGTCCCCAACTCTTCCATTGGTCCGTTCAGGGCACATCACTGTGGCACAGCACATTGGTTGAAAATGACTAGTCTTGCTTGCCTGGAAAGCTGGATGTTTTAAGAACAGGCTTTTCAGTAAAAAAAGCCTTCTTCCTTTTGATTTGGTCTTTTAAAAAGGGGTCTTACCTTGCTTTGAACCATCTTAGGCCAACACAATCACCATCCATGTTGCAGTTCTCTCAGTGTGACAGCAAAGTATAGATCTCCAAAGTTGTCTGTATTATTGAGAGATAAGAGATGCCTTCAGAGTCTTGAATCAATACATAAATTACTTTTCAGGGCGCACCAGAGCAACCACCCAGACCCACCAATGTAGAGAAGGAGCAGAGAGGGTGGGATGGGATGGGGTGGGGCAGAACGGCCCGCAAATCCAAACCTCTCTCCTATCAACAGTCCTGCACCACAGGATGACGGTTCTGCACCAGTGACGTTGCTAGTGCAGGTCCAAGTGGCTGCACAGCTGCAACCGAAGCCAGTTACAACTGAAGCACAGCCTCCCTCTCACCACTCTGGATCATGACGTCCTTGCCAGACACTTTGGAACAGCAGTAGTTGTAGTCATAGTAGTCATAATAGTCGTAGTAGTTGTAGTCTCAGTCGTTGTAGTCATAGTCGTAGAAAGGCATACCAAGTCCATTGGTCACTGAACTGAGAGGAAGACAGCACGGAGTTAAAGGAGTTTGGGAAACACTGCCCTATAGGATTGTTGAGCCTCTGTCCAGTGCTCAGGCTGCATAAGGAAGTGTGGCTGAACTCCTGGAACTGACCTAAAGGAGGAGTTTCTAGCCCTGTTCATTGCATATCTGAGCAGCTGGGCCAAAATCAGAGATAAACCCTGAATAACAAAGACAAACTGAAAACTCAACCTACCCCATGGTCTGTTGAAAAAAGGGAGACCAAGGCTCAGTGAAAATGGTCTCTTCCTGATTGAGATGCGGGAGAATCACTGTCTGCTGGAGTAGAGAAAGTAGTAGCTGAGTGGAGCAACCATCTAAGCATAACTTCTGATGAAAGTCTAGACCATCTTTCTAAAGATTAGTAATGAAGAGACCTAGTAAGTTTTCACTTATGCCTTTATATTTTAATTGCTCCAGATCTGAAGATGATTGACCAAAATTAATGGCTGAATTTTTATATGCCTCTGTATTTGCAGGCAGAAGATACTATGATCTATTTTTGGAAAATCCAATTCTGTGCCTTGAAAAACTAAATTCTGAAATTCATGAAAATGTGTTTGCGTTCACCTCTCTTGTCTTGTAGTCCCTTATACCAGTGGTTCCCAACCAGATGACTGTGATCACTCCCCAAACTGGAACTGTTGTATTTCCCTCAAGGGGTCTGCTAATAGTGACAGTACCTCCGCTATGAAGTCCATTGTTGCTGTTTGGTTGCATCCCCAAAAGATCTTGTTCTAATTCTCAGAGGAAATTTTAAGCTCTACTTTTAGTATGGATGTTAATTGGCCATTTATCTAATTCTCTGAGATCAGGATCTGCAAGCTGTTTTCTGACACCCCCCTTGTTTCTGCAAGCAATTTGCAGGAAGCCATTTTGGCAAGGGAGGCTGCGCAGTGGGAAGGGAAAATGCGGTCCCATTGGAATGATGGTCAGGCATTTAGGAATGATTACCTGAGAAAGCCCTGTTACTCCAACGTCCGCATCACCCAAACCAGCCATTTCAAAGCCGAACGTCCATCTCCTTCGTCATTTGGAAGACCTGCAAACTCTCCGACGACAAAACAGAAGGTAACACATGTTTGGAGTGCACAAGGGAAAAGTGTCAGGATTCCAGGAATTACTTACATGGATGAGATGCCTTGCAGCCTCTTTCCTTGGTCTTGAGTGAAGCTATGGACAGGTATTCTGAGCTGGAAGCAAAAGAGGACTTACCGTTCCTTGGTGGATCTTCTCCATTATTTCAAAGCTGTCCTTCCATCTCCAGGAAGTGACTGCAGAGGAAACGGGACACAGAGAAAGAACATTAGAGTGGAGAGCTTTCCATTCTACGCAGGATATACCTGCATAGGATATGCAGAGGATATGCCTTGTGATGGGGCAGAAGCACCCAGACTGCTTTGCTGCACGTAACCAGATGAGATGATGCTTGCTTCTTTTCTGCAAACACCATGTTCCCCGTTTGTCCATTAACAGGGGATTCCAGGGATCTTTTCACATGCCAAGCACATGCACTACCCCAACCACATGACAGCTCCTTGTTCATCTTCAAGCTTCCCCATCATCAGGCACACCCCCAAAAAACAAATACGTACCCTAAAGAGATGCTTGACTTGGCAACTCTCAATGGTGGGCCAGGAAGAAGACCAGGGGCCAGGAAGGCTGCAGCTGCAAAGAGAGCAAAATTGCCTTGGAAATACAATACCTCTCTCATCCCATTTGTTTGTGTGTGTGGCACTGAAGCCATTGCAAGGCCATCTCATGCCATGGGTGCCGTGGGGGAGAAAGGCAAAGAAAAAATGGAAAAATCAAGGCACTGAACATTTGGAGCGCGCCATTGTTGGTCTCAAAAAAATAGGAAGGAGGCAGCGTAGTATGAAGGGAGAAGATTCTCCACAGAATCTGCCCCTCACTTGGATCTGCTCGCTTGAAGCCCATAGTATACGTCCTCTTCAGTGTGCAGGGATCACCGAACTCAAGGGCCGTTTCCACATGGAATAGAGACCTACCTGACCAAAATGAAAGAATCCTCACAGGTCCAGTGGTCGCTGGTGGTGCTGATCCTTGACTCCTCTTCTGATGGAGACATGGCGCTGGAGGAGGACTCTGACTCATGCTCAGAAGAGATGGAAGAACCTGTCTCCTGCTCCAAAGTGATGGAGGACTCTGGGCTCAACTTCAAAGCCTGCTCTAAAGTTATCGGAGATATTACTCTTCCTGCCAGAAACGCCTCCCAATCCGTATCCTGGAAAAAGACAAGCAGGATTCCGCCTGTTTCTTAGCCAAGTGTGGCAACAACTGTGATGGTCGCTCTCGAAGCAGGGCGGGGGGTGCAGACCTCTGTGCTTTTGCCCCCAAGTCCTTGAACACTGTTGGAGTTCTGAAGTGGGAAGGGAAAGGAAGTTTTGTGAGAATCCAGCACATACCTTGAAATATTGGTGATTTTTTACTTCCAGGGCGTTGTCCTCCTGGCCACCAAGGCGTCGCTCTGGGTCCTTCTCCAGGAGCTAGAAAAGTTGGGAGACGGTCAGAAAAAGGCAATTCAACTCAAGTATGGAATAAGGAATAAAATCCTTTTAGTAATGCGTGAACCCTCCATAATCCCTATTAACAAGAATCTTGGCCTGCCCTTGGTCTGCCAGTGAAAGCACAAGAACTGAATTCTGTATCACCTCACCCCAGACAAAAGGGAGACTTCTTCTTCAGCCAGGTGTGGTGGAAAGATCACCGCAGAACAGACGATGTTAAAACTCAGTTCCTGGATATTCATTCCACCAAAAGGATACTAAAAAGGAGAAGGTAGAAAACAGAAAGGTCAGTGTTGGCTTGTAATCATGCTGGTGATGGGTTTTTCTCCTAGGTATCTATTCAAAAAAGCATCTAGACACAATCTTTAAAAAGCGTGTAGACACAATCCCCACAGCCTTGCCTGCTTCTGAACCCACACAGAGTCATCGCATCCCAGGACATCTTTAGCAGCTCATGAAAAAGCGGAGAAAGTTGAGCACAACTGGTTTAAGTGGTCTGTGCTCAACACCTCTATACTTAGATCAGTGGCACTTGGGCTAAGTCAGATCCCAGAGACCTGTTTCCATTTGCCCATTTGCAGAGGGAGGGGAGTGTTTGCTCTCTTAAGTGAAGTTGCCCTCACTCAACTAAAGGGCTTGGTTTCCTCCTTGTGCTTCTTATGGTGATCTTCACTGCATTTTGAATTAGTCTGGAGGATTCTCCTGTACTCACCCTTCCGGTACTCAAACGGAAGAGGACAACACCAAAACTCCACCAGTCCACAGACCTGGTATACGACATTGCAGTGATAATTTCAGGGGCCATAGTCCTTGGGGTGCCACACTTCGTATGTGCTCTGTCTCTGAAACCGATGCCTGAAAGAGTTGAGGCAAAGATGCGAATGAGCATCCACTACTGGTCTCCTGGAAAAGCTATTTATGGACAATGTTATCTGAGTGGTCCTGAAAAGGACCGCCCTGCTTGCTCCTTATTCCATAAGAACCCCAGATCCTCGATCCTCAGTCATGGCATTACCTTCTTTGGAGAGGCCAAAGTCTGTTATTTTAATGTATCCAAAATGGTCGATCAGGAGGTTCTCCATCTTCAGGTCTCTGAACAACAGATAAAATTTAAAAAATATATGTATATAAAAACAAAAATGGGAGGCCTTGTCACTGAAAGACAGATGAGGTTGTCGGAAGGTCAGGACACCTTTGTACAGGATTTGGCTGCTAGTGGTGCTGTAATGGCCATAGATAGAAACAGCAAATGTCAAGACTTCCTTCCAGATGTAAATGTTTCTCTGGATTCTCTTCCTGACCCACCCCCAATGAAGTCATGAAAATGAAGTTCTTCTAAAAGGGGGGGGTGTGTGGGAAAAGTCTGAAAAGTGAGAAAAAGCAACTTCCTTGAAGCTACAGATACATACAGATCAAGCAAAGGCCTACTGAAAACATCTCCCGCTCTTCCTTTTTGTTTCAAGAAGACGAAGAAGGACAAAGAGGAAGAGAAAGAGGAGAACAAATCAATGGTTTCCATCGGAGCCTTACCTGTGTATTATGCTCTGAGAATGGAGATACTGCAGCCCCAGCATGATGCATCCTCCGCAGAACCTTGCAAGGAAATGGAAGGGAAAAAAGAACATTTAGAGTCTTTTCCTCATACAACTTTCTTCAAAATGCAAACATTTCCAAGTCTCATCCTTCAGGAACTCCCAAGCAGCAGTATTGGCTGAAGCAACTGGCTGTGACATTTCCACTCAACTCTGCCATGAGCGAGTTGTTGCAGGGAGTGGATGTTGAAAGGGAGACTGAAGATGGCCCAGGATACTTACTTCACCTGTTCTTTGGTCAGTGATCTTTCCAGACAATATGTCTTCAGGGTGCCCCCCGGGGCATATTCCAGGGCAATCCCGATTAAACGAGGTGTTTCAAAAGCCCCGTAGAACGAGATGATGCACGGGTGGGGGTTTTCGATGGTCCTCTCCAAAATGCTCAGCTCATTCTGCAACCTGTAAAGACAAGGTCAGAAGAACAGCTTTGGTCAACAGGGAAATTGAATGCAGCAATACTGTTACTTTCAGTGTGAGTAGCAATAACTGGGAATAAGGCTATGTGTTCAGACACAGAACTGTGAGCGATGACCCTGCCGACTGTTTGGACTGACATGACTCTGAATTTGGCTTGCCTCAGCAATGGCAAAATATTCACCTGCAAGGACCTCAAAGCAGGTCACAATTGGCCTGGAAGTGCACAAAGAAGCCAATGGGACCAGGAGTCAGGAACAGAACCGGACGTACATGAGTTCCCTCTCCGGAAAGGAACCCGTGGCATGGGAGCAAGAGGCTGCTCACCAGGAAAGTTAATCCAGAAATTCCCTGCTCCAGTGGACCTTGAGGGAGGGAGATGTGGTCAACCACTTGAGCTGGATTAAGCAGGAATAAGTGGCGGTCAACGGGATTATACAGCAACTTTTAACCTATTTCTCAGCTCTCTGACAAACTTTCTTAATGATCAGGGCAAAAATTAGTATAGATGACCACTTCTAACTGCCTTCTAATCTCCTTCCCCCTTTCACTCCTTATGAATAACCCTCAAAGACTCTTTATCCGCTTACAAATTCTCGGAAATCTTGGCTTTCTGGAGGGTCTTCACCGCCACCAACATATCCCTTGGTTGATACTGTGCCAGTAAGACCTGAAAGAGAAGGCAGGACCTGAGCCTCTGATATGAATGTGCCTTCCTTTCCAAGACAGCTGCTGCAAGTTCACCTCTCATTTACCTTGGCATAATGGCCTCTTCCAAGGACCTCTAGGAAGTTGAAGTCGTTCTCCTTCAGTTGTGTCCGTTCCGATCTGTAAAACAAACCAGTACAAATTCATCCTCAGAACATTTCCTGGAACTGGCTGCATTGGGGTAAGGTTGATGAAGAGATGCCCAGAAACATCTAGACTCCACTTACGTTGTTTTTAGCATGGTGGTGGTGATGGTGGCGTCTTTTGGTAGAGGCTCGTCTTCACTTGAACCTTCCAGATAAACCACATGGGTGAAAATCAGTGAAAACGGAAAAAATATTTCCACTCCTTCTGTGCATAGAAATGTCCTCCTGTGCCAGGCCTACCCTCACTTTCAACATTTGGGGTCCTGAACTGTCTCACTGATCACAAGCATGCCTGCTCTAATTCCCTCTTCTACACAGTTTTCAAAGGTCCAGATCCCTAAAGTTGAAAGTTTGGACTCCCCTGTTCTATAATATCTAGATTTGTAGCTTCAGATCAGCCTACGCCCCAGAAGTTAAATCCCTGCTCGAGCAACTGCTTCAAGCCAGCTGGTGGGGGGCTAGCTGTGGACAAGGTGAAGGAACTTACAGCTTTCAGTGATGTCTCTCCTTCTCCTTCTTCTACATGTTTTCCTGGTGGAGGGCAAGCAGGCACAACAGCAGCAACACAAGATCTCTTTAAGCCTCTTTAAAAGGTTCATAGTTTCCGAATCTGACAAAGAGAACCATCAAGAACTCAGGGGCTTCCTTGTTCCAGGCCGAGATCATTCTGGGCGCTACAGTCATGACTGAAGATGCTCTTCAATGTGACAGCTTTTCTAGATTTATTCCTTTCAGACACTCTCCCAACCTTCTTGGGCCCTACACTGTGCAGTATAGACTACACTATAGAATACTGTAGAATACTATATTTTATAAGGAAGTGGGGAAAAAATGAAATTGAAAGATCATATCATTGCCCAGGAATTCCCACTGAAATTAGAGAAGAGGTTCCAACAGTTAGTAGATCGACAGAGGAAAGAGGAAAAAACTGGAAAGGATTTAAGGAAGCTGTCACAGAGCTGACAGAAGAGAGAGTTTCCAGAATAAGGAGGTTACCTGAAAAAGAAATGGCAAGTTGATTGGTGAAAGGAAGTCTGCAAATTCTATAGAAATCAAGAACAGAAACCAGGGGAAGTTGGGAAAGCAACAAGAAAAACTCAAGAGTCCAACTGCATGGAAGGTAAGAAAGTTCAGGTAGAGCAGAAAGGAAAGGCAGCCTCCGAAGCAGCCCTAAAGAACTGCATCAAAACACTTTTCACTTAACCGAGGACTTAAGTGGTGATCAGCTGAAAGCTGACATGCCCATTGGAGGTCAACACGTGAAAATCCTCCTTGGACAAGAAGATCTGGACAAAAGCTAAGCTGAACACCTCAAAGAAACCTGCCTCATCCAACTTTACCACAAAAACTGTCCACCTCCTCCTAATGTGGTTTCAGACACAGAACCATCATCAAGGTTATTTACTTGATTAACTTGAATGTATCTACAATAATTTATTTGTTTTAATTTGCTTGATGATGTCACTTCCAGCCATGACATCACTTTTAGTGGCTCCTGGAAAAGGTGACCCTGTAGAAAGTGGATCCCAAGCTAGATGGTAGGATTTCTCCCCCAAATATTGGGTTTGAGAACCACTGCAATAAGTTGTTAGAAAGGTGGCCCCCTTGAGAGGGTGACACCACTAATGAAGAAAACGGCTGAAAATCATGGTTTTTAGGAATCATACCATCATTTTATATACTGATGGATGTGTAATATGCAGCAGAATGCAGTGAAACAAACCACTTTGAAACATATTTATTCCATCAAAACGTGTGGCCAGAAAACAGAGGCAGAGTAATGGCACATAACCATACCCACCAGCCATGTTGTTGCCCTGCCCACTGCCTGGGGGTGACATGCTGGCCTCCCACAGTGGGTGATGCAAACTCTAGTGACTCCCCTGACAAGGAGAACAGGACACACGCTGGGCTGAACACTTCAAAGAAACCGGCCTCATCCAACTGTACTGCATAATCTGAACAGCCCACCTCCTCCTGATGTGGCTCTGGACATGGGACCATTGCCAAGCAGAAGTGGAATGCTGAGACTGACAATGAGAAGTAGTAAAGGTCCTGGACTCGTTCAAATGTCCAATGAACTACTGAAGCACCTAGATGTCAAGCATCGTTCCTTCTATCTTTGTATGACTTTTATCTGCCAACGCCACCAGGAGAAAGAATGAAACCTTAGCTCTGCCAGTGATCTATTATGGCATGTGAGGCTCATTGGGCAATCTGATGCATTGCAGATCCCCCACAGTGGTGCATCAGTCCCAGTGCAGACTATATTGCATCCTGAGTAGGAATATGTCAGGCTGAAATTTTTCTCAGTGGTGAAAGGGGACTTTAACCCTGGGGAAAGTCCCAGCGGCCACAATGGGACTTCTCACCCCCAATGTTTTTGTTCTAGGCATGTCTACCTCTCCACCCACCCACCCCCCAAAGCCCTGCTCACACCTACCCAAGCAGTGTAGCTGGCACAAGTGCACATTGCCCATGTAATGGATTGGAACAAAGAGGGGGATCAGGATACACCATGCAGGGCTGTTGCTGATCCAAGAGAAGTTAACATCTTGAGAAGTCTTTATAAGAATTGTAGCTGCTGTGAGAAAAATGAAAATGGCAGTACTGACTTTTTTACAATTCTTACTGGTGTCAGGCAGGGTTGTATCCCCACCATTGTTCCTGTGTATCCTGGTCTCCCCTATAAAATAGCAATGAAGAATTTGGACTTTGGTGTCCTATGGAATGAACCAGGCAAACTGATCACCTGGATTTTGTGGATCCCGCACTACTTGTCAACACAAGGACACGTCTAAAAGATATGATGCTGGCACTGAAAACAGAGGCACGTAAAGTAGGCTGCAGAATGTGTGAAGATAATACCCAACTAATGCAAGTCAGTAATGTTCAAGACTTAACCACCCCAGTAAGTCAACATCTCAAGCAGGAGGAGAGAACCTAAATTTTGGGGAACATCAATGACTTTCAGCAACGTTGTCTCAGAAATATCCTTCTCATGACATATCAAGATCAAATTCCAAACAAGAAAATTTTACAAAGGTGACCATAAATTGTGCCCCTCGTAGAAGTAAAATGTTTGCAATTAAGGTAGTTTTTCTTATTTCAAAATAATATTTAGAAGTATAAATAAATGACTTGACAATGGGAGGAAAAACCAATGGAATAATTTTTTTAAATAAAACACACAACCAATTTTATATATAACAAATGTTCAATGTGATCCCTGAGCATCTTTAGAAACACATGATTTTTGGAAACATGTTCAACTGACCCACAGCCTTAAATCATGAACTGCATTCAATTACATCGGTACGTACTTACTTTTTCAGCAGAAGAAAGAAGAAAACACGACCAGAACATAGAAGGTCTCAGGCTACTCTGCAGATGGGGGCTTCAGACAGTCTTCATACAAAAACCCCAACTTATTTATTCATGGCTGAATTTGTTTAATTTTTCTATTTTTTAGACCAAATGGGTAGAGAGATAGGGTTGCCATATGTGCAGGAAAACCTGGGCAGTCCCAGTTTGGGGGGACTGAATGGACATACTGGCAAGTTTGACAGGGGGTCCAGTCCCGGTTTTGTGGAAGAGAATTATGGCCACCCTATACAGAAGTCCTGATAAAATCTTAAACTGCAATCCTAAACTCCAGTTAGGCCAGACTAAACTCCTGGGCTGACCTGGAGTGTCACAAAAGTGTTGTAAGAAACTCCTTTGCCACTCCTGGGGAAAGGTTAGGCCATTGCACAGGCATGCACTTCTTTCCCTACATCAGCCAGGGGTGGGCACGGGCCTACTTGCTCCGGTTCGGAAGGGGGGTTCTTCCAATACCCCTGCTGCTGGCGAGCCGGCAGTGGTGGGGCCCCCCAGACCCATGGGGACCGGTTCCTTCCTCCCCTCAGCCGGGGGGGAGGCCAAGCACGATGCTGCGTGGCTCCACTGCGCTCTTCCTTCCTCCCCCTGGCCAGGGGAAGGTACTGAGCCCCAGCCTATGCAGGTCTACTCAGAAGTAAGTTCCAGTATAGTCAATGGGGCTTACTCCCAGACCAGTGTGGAGAGGACTGCAGCCTCAGAGCCCCATCCTATGCAGGTCTACTCAGAAGTAAGTCCCAGCATAGTCAATGGGGCTTACTCCCAGACCAGTGTGGAGAGGACTGCAGCTTCAGAGCCCCATCCTATGCAGGTCTACTCAGAAGTAAGTCCCAGTATAGTCAGTGGGGCTTTCTCCTGATATGGGAGAATTATTAAAATTAATTATCATAGATGAATCCAACTGATAGTCTCACTGAGGTAAAAGAACTTTCCAGTGAGCCAAAGAGAACCAAAGATTTCTCAAGCTTCTGTATCACTACATGGTTTGAAAGGAAGCTGGGCCAACCTAACCTGCCGCCCCCACTCATAGGAATGCAAGTGGATGTAACTCTTTAAAAACACCAAGTGTGATAGCAAGAGACCAAGGAAATAGCCTTGTGGTAGGAACACAAAGAACATAGCAAGATACAGGCCCGAAGAGGTGCCAACTTGTCCGAACAAAAAGATCTGTTTAGAAGCCTCAGAAAGGTGTCAAACATCCAAACCCTCCTTTAAGTGACAGATTAATTAGCAAATCAGGTTGTTAGGATGTATGAATGGTGTAAATAGAATACAGCCAATGGTGAACTCTCTTAACGACATGAATAAATCCATAATCCATTCTTCGCACATTTCTGGACTTGTGTTTCTTTGGTCTCAATTTCTGCAACACTCCCAGACCAGTGTGGAGAGGACTGCAACCTCAGAGCCCCATCCTATGCAGGTCTACTCAGAAGTAAGTCCCAGTATAGTCAAAGGGGCTTACTCCCAGGAAAGTGTGGAGAGGACTGCAGCTTCAGAGCCCCATCCTATGCACGTCTACTCAGAAGTAAGTCCCAGTACAGTCAATGGGGCTTACTCCCAGACCAGTGTGGAGAGGACTGCAACCTCAGAGCCCCATCCTATGCAGGTCTACTCAGAAGTAAGTCCCAGTATAGTCAATGGGGCTTACTCCCAGGAAAGTGTCGAGAGGACTGCAGCTTCAGAGCCCCAACCTATGCACGTCTACTCAGAAGTAAGTCCCAGTACAGTCAATGGGGCTTACTCCCAGACCAGTGTGGAGAGCACTGCAGCTTCAGAGCCCCATCCTACGCAGGTCTACTCAGAAGTAAGTCCCAGTATAGTCAATGGGGCTTACTCCCGGGAAACTGTGGAGAGGACTGCAGCTTCAGAGCCCCATCCTATGCAGGTCTACTCAGAAGAAAGTCCCAGTATAGTCAATGGGGCTTACTCCCAGGAAACTGTGGAGAATACTGCAGCCTCAGAGCCCCATCTTATGCAGGTCTACTGAGAAGTAAGTCCCAATATAGTCTGTGGGGCTAACTCCCAGACCAGTGTGGAGAGGACTGCAGCTTCACAGCCCTATCCTATGCAGGTCTACTCAGAAGTAAGTAATTTTTTTTTTAATTTTTAAATTAAAAACCTCCCTGGCCCAGCCCCCTGGCCCTGGCCCTGCCCTCTGGCCCCACCCACTTCCAGAGAACCGGTTCTTGGGCCAGGCCGGGCCCACCCCTGTCATCACCATGAAAATGGGGAAATTGTGAGTTAGGCTGGTCTAGCTTAGGACTATTCCCTTAATAAGATCACATTCTGTTTTTTCTGCACTTTTTTACTGCACTGGTTTTCAATGACTTCTGATAAGGAAGTACATGAACTGATGACCCAGAACTAGCAATTAGAGGGTTTTGCAGCTGATGCCACAAGACATTCTAATAAAGACCATAATTCAATGATTCTTTGAGAACTTCTCAACGTCCTGGAAAGTAACCATGGACGTGCCTGTCCTTGAGGTTGGGAACCACTGGCTTATAGGATAGAAATGAGATGGAAAGAAACCCTAGACAGAATTGCAAACAATGAAAAGCAACCTCTGATACCCCAAACCATCCAACCTTCTCAGTCCTGATAGAATTTTTGGCCTTGGCCACAGACTTTATAGAGGACCCGGGTATCCCCTCTCGCTCCATACAGATCAGAGGCTGCAATCCTAAACTCCAGTTAGACCTGCGTAAGTCCTGTGCTGACCCCCCAGAGTCATAATGCACGTCTGCTCCACTCCTGGAGGGTGGTGTAAGCCAGTAGACAGGCATATGCTGACCTCCTCACACCACTCTGGGAAGATATGCCTGGCGAGTTCTGCCAGCCTAAATTGGTTAGGATTAAACCCTGATTCAATCGTTCTAATGGGATTTGAAGTTTCCGTCTGTGACTGTGCCAGAAACCATCTCACACTATGATGAGCCAGGGTGGAAATCACATCACTGAGAAAGTAACAGCAAATCCTGAAATCCAGCACAAACTGATTTCCATGAGTTGAAATACACCTCCTTATTCTTTCTGATTGGGACCCCTTGGCTGAAGCACACTCTGGTGCCAATTTTATGCATTGACTAAGGCGTTGATCCACTGACCCAGGAGTAAGTCCTATTGGGTACAGTAGGATTTTCTTCTGAAAAGACGTGCGTAGGCTTGTGTTTCCATGATTGTCACATCTTCCAGCCATTTTCTCCATTCACATCCCTCCCCTTCCTTTGTTGTCCCCCTTTTACAGCCTTCAGCAGAAGAGCCCATTTTTAGACCAAGATGGGGTCACACTTGCTATGTCAAGTTAAGGGGGACCCACAAGACTCCAATAGGACTGGGAGCATCATCACCAGGCCACAACAGCCAAGACTACCATAGTTTCAGCCTCCCCAGCCTGTCCCCAATTCATAAGGAGGTGCCAGTCACTGAGCCACCTTCCTGGCACAAGTCATCAAGAGGGGCTTCATCAGCCTGCCTCTGAACCAGACAAGAAGCGCTTGAGCGGTCCTGACTTACCTCCTTTGCCAGGCACGAGAACAGCAACTAGCGATGCTGGAGCTCACGAACAGCGAGGAGACTCGAACACCCAGATATCTCCAACAGAGTCCAGTTGGACTAACTGACTCCAGGAGCAGGACTGGAACCCTGACTCTCGGCGACACTCTTGTCGTGGCAACTGGGACTGTTGGAAGCCAAGGCGTTGGACACGGTTCTAGTTCTGGGTCGGAATGTAGAGATCCAGACGGGGGCTGCAGGCCTTCTATTCCAGCAGGGTGTGCAAGAATAGGAGGGACGCTTTCCAGTCTTGTGCAGGCCAAACAACAGCGAACCCCATAAAGCAACTTTTCAGTATTTTCAGGATACCGAATTGCTCTGCCTGTCAGTTCTGAAAATGTAATTACCGGTAATTCAAATGTCCCAGACCTTCCCCTTACCAGTTTACATGATAGAAGTACTGCCACCTATAGTGAAAGATAGCCCAGGAAAGTT
This sequence comes from Cryptoblepharus egeriae, assembly GCA_030015325.1. NCBI lineage: Eukaryota > Metazoa > Chordata > Lepidosauria > Squamata > Scincidae > Cryptoblepharus > Cryptoblepharus egeriae. The sequence goes on from JAREYC010000003.1 coordinate 108,503,299, forward strand.
AAGTAAAAATGTTTATTATGTACCTTGTAATGTACATAATAAGGTACATAATGTACCTTTGGCCACCTCTCTGTCAAAGATGTACACCATGTATTTACCTGGCATAAGTCTCAAGATCCTCACGTGGTTATGATGGCCAGGAGTGGGGGATCGGATCCCAGATAGATAGGGTAGATGATCCCTTCTCATCGTGATATCAGAATCAGTTCGCAAAAGATTCCTTTCATGGCTTTGCTAATCCTAGACAGATACTAGTAAATACTAGTCAAATCCTATCCAACTTTCCAGCACAGAGGCAGCTGTGGTAAGAGGATGTGCACTGCAAGCCATGGTAGGGAGGCAGACACACATTTGTTCCCTCATCTCAGGGCTGCATTATCTGGAAAATCAGATAGGATTGGGTCCTTCATGTGTTGGACAGCCCTTCTGGTTAGACATTTTCAATTCAAAACAGAAGGGGTGAAAAGGGGTGCAATGTCTTTTTGTCTCTATACTTAATCCTGACTCATCAACAACCAGCCCCAACTCCTGGATCACAGTTAAATTTGGACCACATTACATTTGGGAAGCCTATTCCTTCTTTGCTGTGACGTGATTTTTAGAAATTTAACTCCTAAAGGGATGCATGTTTTTGTCCCTCTTCTTAACATTGATGACTGACTGGTGGATACCCAGTAACAACTCCTGGACCTAGACGCCTGAATTTTGGGGAGCATATTCCTTCTTTGCTTTAAGTAACCACTAAGTACTGATTTGGTGCCAGTGGTGTCCAGTGATTGGTGGTGTCTGCTGTCCGCTATTACTGACTGTTCAGACTGTTGCCTGATGGTGCCTGGTGGTCCCTGCTTCCCACTGCCGCCTGGCTCTTACAGAAGCCATTGAGGGATCTTGCCCAGACATACAAAAATAGTGTGAGACAATAGTGAATGGACGTTCAAGTGCAGTGTGCATTGTGACATGTCACTGGCATTATGCACTCGGTGTCTCTGGGCACAATCCTAACCAGTCTTCCAGCTGTAGGGTGAGGACAGTGCAACTCTGAGGGAAAGGAACAAGCATGACACTTACAGCCCAATCTGATCTCCTGCCAGCTGTGCAGGTGATCCTGGGCCAAAAAAGGTGTTTCCTGCATTCAGCAGGGATAATGGAAGTATTACAATTTTCATCTAATTTCCCACCCAGCCGAATGGTTTTCTTTGAGTCTGTCCTGATATGTGCCACTAGTATTGATGAAATGTGTCCAAGGAGAGGACATGGCTGCCTCTTGAAGCAGCACACTCAGAATGGCAGACCAACGCCTGGCATGTCAGTCCTTGAAAAGATTGGGCTGCCAAACAGAAGAAGTCAAGCTCCAGAACATTTCCCAAAGTAAGGATTGCAGCCTTACTTTCTCTGCCATTTCTAGGTCTCCTTTGCCAACCTAACCATCCAGAGGGTCAACCACTTCTCTGGCAGATTTCTTGCTTCTACCATATTTGAAGAAGCTTTGATTATTCAACCTCTCCTACCCCCTTTGCTGGCTGGCCACATTCACAAAGACTGTGACAGAAAGTGATGCTCTACAAGCAATGCTATGGCTCTGCTGGGCTAGTGCACTGACATGTGTTGGTCCAACCTGCTCCTGAGTAGTTTGAAAATACTTTGTGGCGTGTTTGAACTCCCAGGAGCAGGAACAAGGAGGTGGCTGAGGACTTAGTAGGATTGCACTGTGTATCTGGAATTGGAAAAGAGTCACAGGACTTGGCTCCCAAACTCTGTTAACCACAGAAAAGCAGCCACACAGAAGTGTACGTTTGGAGGTGTTTAATCCACATAGGGATCAAATCACTTTATCAACAAATACATGTTCAAACCTCTTAAAATATATCAAAGTCTATTATATATATTAAAATCAAAGACAAAATTGTAAACAAATATATCACAGTTTGTTTTGATATATTAGAATAAAAGACAAAAATTGTAAACAAATTCTTTTAACATATAAATTTTATGTAAAATCCCTCAAGAAGAGAAATTAAAACATCAAAGAAATTTTAGACATACAATAAGTTGTTTCAATAGGATGCTGCTGGTCTTCATTGATAAGTAGTCATGACCGAGAGACAGTATAAGGTCTATGCAGAAATCTTGCATTTTTCAGTATCTTTACGTGTAAAATGGTATTGTATGTACATGTCACTGTTGCTGCGTTCCTATCCATCTTGATCTAAGACGCACTGAGCACAATGGAATTCCCTTCTCAGTCAACGTATATTGCTCTGATGTGGAATATTTTGTCCATAGCCATCTTATCACCAAAGCTGCTGATGTAGTTCCAATGAAGTAGGTCTGCCTTTGAGTGCCAGGATCTGTTGTCACAACTGCAAATGAGACACAGAGAACATATTTACCAAAACTCCTTGTAGTATTAAAAATAACAATCACTGCTTCAAGATGACCAAAAAATCAGGCCTCCGTCAGTCTTGAAAGACGATGGTATCGTGCTCAGCGCTGCATACGCTGCATGCGAAGCACGAAAGCCTGGGTTGGATTGTTATGGAGGATAGGCTGTTACCCAAGCAGCAAATCCCCCTCTCCACGCCACTGAATTATTCCAATGGAAAGGCAGAGCCGATACGATTGGATGCAGCTGGCATCGCATATCTGGGCTAAGGACAGGAGCTCACCCTGTCTTGTGGGGCCAAACTGGGATTCGAACCCTGGCCTGCTGGTTAACAGGCACAGTGTCTTAGCCACTTGCGCAAGACAATTGCCTTCTGCAATCCCCTTTTGCATTACAAGGGGGAAACTAAGTTCTTTCTTTCCAAAGCGAGGAAGCCCACTACAAGGTCCTAGAGCCTGCTTCTCTCCTCCCCTCTGTCATCAGTTTGAGGTAAGTTAGAGAATATTCTATTCTGTATCATGCAAATCAATTATTACGAAGCAATTGATATTGGGGGTGAACAGTTTGATAGTGGGGTGAACAGAAATGATTCTCTTTGGAGAGAAGAGAAAACCCTGGATGGGTTTCTGCTTTCAGTTATATTTATAAACTTGCGAAAACGGGGTGATTTTGTCTTACCTGTGTAAGCCCCCTTCTCGGTGGTATATCCATGGTGGGGTCAGTCCTCTAGTTTGGGTTGCTCCTCCCCTTCAGGTAGGCGTAGGTCAGCTGAAAGACTTCCTGTGTGGAGGGGTGCCCAGAGATCCCCAGAATGTCCAAGCTTCCAGACGGCCCCTCCAGGGAATGAGATACTCTGCTTCATCATCCTCGCTGAGTCTGTATAGACACTCAGGGACTCAAAGGTACAATTTAGACCCAATCAGCGCATGCATGAGAAGGACTCAGAAAGAAACGGAGTGGGAGGAGAGGGGAAGGGAGGACAAGGGACTCCTGAGTCTGACACTAAATGCGTGATCCCTGCCTCATGCAGTGAGGGTTCAGGCTCCCCCACCCTGTGTGCTACTAGGGTGCGGAGGACTGGACTGGAGTAATCACCCTTACTCAGCCTCGCCCGTTCAACCTCCAGGCATGCAAATGGAGGGACTGAAGCTGTGGGTTGCGGATGGGCCCCTGGGTGATCAGGTCTGGGCGAAGGGGGAGGGGAACGGATGGGAGAATGGAAAGCTCCTTCAGGTCTGAGAACCAAGGTCTCCTGGGCCAGTGAGGGGCTATCAGGAGCACGGACGCCCCTTCTGCTCTTATCTTGGTGATGACTCTGGGCAGCAACTTGATTGGTGGAAAGGCGTAAAGGATCCCCTGAGGCCAAGGGCAGTGAAGGGCGTTTATTCCTTCTGCTAGAGGGTCTCTTGCTCTTGTGAAGTAGCGAGGGAGCTGATGGTTGTCCCTGCTGGTGAACAGATCGACTGTCAGCGGACCGTGGGACTTGTACAGGTGCTGGAACACACTGGGGTGAAGACGCCACTCGGACTGATCTAGCTCCTTCCGGCTCAGCCAGTCGGCAAGCGCGTTTTCGACACCGGGAACGTGCTCCACCCTGATTGACATCAGGTTCAGCTCCACCCACTGGAAAAGGTGTCTGGCTTACCTGTTTAACAACTTCGACCTGGTCCCTCCCTGCCTGTTGATGTAGGCCTTTGCGGCTACGTTGTCTGTGTACACCAGGACGTGCCGAGAGTGGAGGTGGGTCCGAAAGGCCTGAAGGGCCAGGAAGATGGTCCTCAGCTCCAGGAAGTTAATGCTCTTCTGAGCCTCTGACTGAGACCAGCACCCCTGGATGATCTGGCCAGCTAGGTGTGCCTCCCAACCTAACAGGCTCGCATCGGTGAAGATTGTCGTCTGGTGTGGGAGTAAGATGGGGGAACCCTGGGATAATCGGAGGGGATGGGACCACCAGGCAAGGTCCCTTCTGGTCATGCGGTCTAGTTGAATGGATTTGTGCCTCTGGGCTGCTATGAGGTTCGGGAATGGTAGCAGAAGGTGCTGCAGAGAGCGAGACCTGAATCTCGACCACGGAATGATGTCTTGACACGAGGTGAACATCCCCAGCAGCTTGGCTAGCTGTAGGATATCCTGTGTGGGTGACTGGAGGACACTCTGGAGAAGCTGTGAGATTTTGGCCTGCCTCTTCTCTGACAGGAAGACTTGGTGCACACAAGTGTCTATCACTGCCCCCAGGTGTTCCAGTCTCTGGCTTGGGAGAAGATGACTTTTTTCAGAGGAGAGGTGAGAAGGAACACAGAGTCTCAGGTGAGTGGAGGAGGGGGGCTGCTTAGCTGAGTGCTTAATTGCTGCTAGGTGTTCATTGGCTGGTTGCCTGGCGGGAGGAGCTTTCAAGGGCTTTATTAGGGCCTGAGGCGCGATCCTGTGGACCGGAGCCTGTGAGCAAGGAGGACTTGTGAAGTTGACAGGAGATGGAAGGGAAGGGCGCAGTTGTCGTGACATGCACCACGTGTGCCATGTTTGTCTTCTTGCCCCAGGATCCTGGGGATTATTGATGCTGCAAGTGCAAACTGGTTGCACTGTTGGAGGAGAAGGTGGCAGCACTGGAGGGTGAAGTTTCCACCCTTCGTCAAATTAAGGCATCTGAGGAGTTCCTTGGTGCAACACACACGGAACTTCTCCAGAGGAATGACACCAGTGGGGACCCCAGCAATGATGTCTCTTCATGGAGACATGTGACAGTCAGGAGAAAAAGGGGCAGGAGTAGTCGAGAACCACTGGAGCTATGTAACCGTTTCCAGAGTCTCTCAGATTCCACCATGCTGGCAGAAGTTCCTCTTGCTAGCACACCTACACCAGATCCTGGCATTGCCCATACTGGCATGCCTACAGATCCTCCTCATAGACAGCAGCCACAACCAGTTAGTGTGGGGGAAACTAGACACAGAAGGAGAACACGGAGGAGGGTGGTGGTGATTGGAGATTCTCTCCTGAGGGGCATGGAAGCTGTCTGCCGACCAGACCCGTTTTCCCGTGAGGTGTGCTGCCTCCCTGGTGTTAGGATACGGGATATCACGGAGAGGCTACCGAGGATGATCACACCTGCTGATCGTCACCCGTTCTTACTCATCCACGTAGGAACAAACGATACTGCTCAGGAAACTTTCCAAAAGATAGTTGGGGATTATGAAGCTCTGGGGAGGAAGATTAAGGACCTGGGGGATGCCCAGGTGGTATTCTCATCCATCCTCCCAGTAATTGGCAAAGGTCCTCAGAGAGATAGCAAGATTTTTCAGGTCAATAGCTGGCTTCGAAAATGGTGTCATCGGGAAGGATTTGGATTCTGGGATCACAGGATGAACTTCCTTGAGGAAGGACTCCTAGCAAAGGATGGACTACATCTTACGGGTTGGGGGAAGAGTGTCTTCAGACGGGAGATGGCCAACCTTATCAGGAGGGCTTTAAACTAAATAAGAAGGGGGTGGGTTACGTCCAAAGGGAACCTAGGAATAAGGAAAATGCTCTGGATGGAAATTGCCAGGGCACAGCTGTAACTCAAAAATCTTTAGAGGGGCCTGGCCTTACAAAAAAGGAGGGAAATGCATGGAGTTGCAACCTCCAGGGCTTAAGTTGCATTTACACAAATGCACAGAGCCTGGGAAATAAACAAGATGAGCTGGAGCTTTTAGCAAGTGAAGGGAAATTTGATTTGATAGGAATAACTGAAACTTGGTGGGACGATTCCCATGACTGGAACACACAATTGGAAGGCTATCAGCTGTTCCGGAGGAACACAAGTGGCAAAAGGGGAGGTGGAGTAGCATTATATGTCAAGAACATATATACTTGCTCTGAAATCCAGGAGAGTGGTCCGGATATCCCTGTGGAGTGTGTTTGGGTAAAAGTAAGGGGGGAAAATAAGAAACAAAACATTGTGGTGGGCATCTACTATAGACCGCCAGGCCAAGGAGAAGGAGTAGACGGTGTCTTCTTGGAGCAACTGGCAGGCATTGCAAGGAAATATGAGGTAGTAGTAATGGGGGACTTTAACTATCCAGACATTTGCTGGGAGACAAACTCAGCCAAACATGGAAGCTCCAGTAGATTCCTGATGGGCCTGGAAGATAACTTCATGGTCCAGAAAGTGGAGGAAACGACAAGGGGAGGGGCCATCCTTGACCTGATCTTAACAAATCGTGAAGAACTGGTTGATCAGGTCAACATAGTGGGAACTTTAGGGGAAAGCGATCATGAGCTGCTGGAATTTAGAATAATGTGGGAAATAAAAAGAGTGCAGAGTGAAACTTATATGTTGGATTTCAGGAAAGCTGATTTCAACAGGCTTAGAGGAGTCATAGGTGGGATCCCATGGGTTGATGATCTAGTGGGGAAAGGGGCCCAAGATGGGTGGGAGCTCCTTAAGAGGCAGCTTCTACAAGCACAGTCAGAAACAATTCCAATAAAAAAGAAAGGGGGGGGAAATGCTGAAAAAACTAGGTTGGCTCCACAGGCAACTTGGGGATCAGCTGAAGTTAAAGAAAGAGAAGTATAGGGAGTGGAAGACTGGAAAGATCACCAGAGAGGAGTACAGGCAGGTAGCCCGGTCCTGTAGGGAGGGGGTCAGGGATGCTAAAGCTCAGTATGAGCTGAGGCTGGCCAGGGGAGTCAAAGATAACAAAAAGAGCTTCTTTAGATATGCCCAGAGGAACAGGAGGAGAGACGAGGGGGTGGGGCTGCTCTTGGACAAGGATGGACAACAGGTGTCTGGACACCAGCAGAAGGCGGAGCTGCTCAACTCCTACTTTGCATCCGTCTATTCACAGAAGGAGGGCTGTGCTAATGGGGGTGTGGGATCGTTGACTGATTCGGGGATGTGTTTACATCCCCTAAGAGGTAATGAAAACATGGATGGTGCAGAAGAGCAGATTAAGATTGACAGAGAACTGGTTCGAAACCACTTAACTGGCCTAAATGAATTCAAGTCATTTGGACCGGATGAGCTGCATCCTCGAGTTCTGAAGGAACTGGCAGATGTCCTTGCAGAGCCTCTGTCGATCATCTTTGAGAAATCCTTGAGGAGTGGAGAAGTGCCACTGGACTGGAAGAGGGCAAATGTAGTCCCCATTTTTAAGAAGGGGAAAAAAGAAGACCCGGGAAATTATAGACCAGTAAGTTTGACTTCAATCCCGGGCAAGATATTAGAGCAAATCATAAAACACTCAATTTGTGCACATCTAGACAAGTACTCAGTGATCAAAACAACCCAGCATGGATTTACCAAGAATAAATCTTGCCAGACAAATCTGATCTCCTTTTTTGATCGGGTTACGAGCTTACTGGACAGTGGCAATGCTGTGGATGTCATTTATCTTGACTTCAGCAAAGCTTTTGACAAAGTCCAACACGACATTTTAATTAGGAAGTTGGAAAAATATGGGCTAGACGGGGCAATTGTTAGGTGGATCTGCAACTGGCTCGATGGCCGCACTCAAAGGGTTTTAGTAAATGGTTCTGTGTCAACTTGGAGGTCAGTTTCTAGTGGGGTCCCCCAAGGCTCTGTCTTGGGACCGGTTCTCTTTAACATTTTCATCAATGACTTGGAGGAAGGGATACGGGGGAGCCTGATCAAATTTGCAGATGACACCAAACTGGGAGGAGTAGCAAACACATCAGAAGATAGGAGAAACCTCCAGGAGGATCTGGATAAACTGGAATCCTGGGCTGTAACAAACAGAATGAATTTCAACAGAGAGAAGTGCAAGGTTCTGCACTTAGGCAATAAAAACCAAAAACATAGGTATAAAATGGGGGATACTTGGCTTGGCAGCACAACATGTGAGCGGGATCTTGGAGTCGCCGTGGATCACAAGCTGAACATGAGTCAGCAGTGTGATGTGTCTGCAAAGAAGGCAAATGCCATTTTAGGTTGCATTAAGAGGACTGTAGCTTCCAAGTCACGAGAAGTTATAGTTCCTCTTTATTCTGCATTGGTGAGACCTCACCTTGAGTACTGTGTTCAGTTCTGGGCACCTCACTTGAAGAAAGATGCAGCCAAACTGGAGCAAGTCCAGAGGAGAGCGACAAGAATGATCAGTGGGATGGAAAGGAAGCCCTACGAGGAAAGGTTGGGGAAACTTGGGATGTTCAGCCTGGAGAAGAGGAGGCTGAGGGGAGACATGATTGCCCTCTTCAGATACCTGAAGGGCTGTCATAGGGAGGAAGGGGCCAATTTGTTCATAGCTGCTTCTGAAAGCAGAACTAGAACCAATGGGTACAAACTGCAAGAAAGGAGATTCCGGCTGGAAATCCGGAGAAAATTCCTGACGGTGAGGGCGGTTCGGCAGTGGAACAGATTGCCAAGGGAGGTGGTGGACTCTCCCTCACTGGGGATCTTCAAGCAGAGGCTCGATGAGCACCTGTTGGAGATGCTCTAGGGGGCATTCCTGCTGCAGGCAGGGGGTTGGACTAGATGACCTACTAGGTCCCTTCCAACTCTATGATTCTATGATTCTATGTTTCTATGATTCTATGACCCAGTTGTTGGCAAACCCATGGTGCTGAAGGACCCGGCTGGTCTCCTGGAGGTGATCCTGAGCAAGGCTGAGGGATGGGGCTCTTAGGAGCAGATCGTCCAGATAAGGGTACACCGCAATGCCCTGCGTGCGGAGGTGGGCCACCAGAACCACTAAGACCTTGGTGAAAGCTCTGGGTGCGGAGGAAAGCCCGAATGGGAGCGCCCGGAACTGGTAATGGTTGTCCTGGTGACAGAACCGGAGGAAACGCCTGTGTTCCGGTATTATGGAGAGATGAAGATAAGCATCCTGTAAATCCAGTGAGGCTAGGAAATTTTGTGGTCTGATGGAATGGAGAATGGACTTGAGGGTTTCCATTTTGAATTTGTGTCGCTTCAGCCACTGGTTGAGCCACTTGAGGTCTAGAATGGCTCTGGTAGATCCGTTCTTTTTTGGTACTGTAAAAAGATGCGAGTACACTCCGGAACCCCTCTGCTCCACTGGGACAGGCTCTATCGCTCCTAACTGGAGCAGGTGGTCGATGGCTTGAAGTGTGGCCAGGTGTTTTTCTAGACTTGGGGGGCGGCGCACACTTATGAACCTGTCCCTGGGGAGCTGGCGGAATTCTAGAGTGTACCCCCGAGATACAGTGTCTAGAACCCATTTGTCTGTGGTGATGTGCTGCCAGCGGTCAGCAAAAAATAAAAGCCGGCCGCCCACTTTGAGTGGGAACAAGTCAATGCCGCTTGGATCCCTTGGGGGCAAAACGTGAACCGGACTGGGTCCTGGGCTTGTTGTACTGTCCTTTGGAGGCCCAGCTGGGAGGTTGGGGTCTAGAAGTGGAAGTGGAGGCCACAGGTCCCTGGCTCTGGAACTTGGAGCTCCGAAAGGAATGGGGCTGGTGTCGGGGCCGAGGCTTGGAGGGCTGGCGGTCCCTGGCAGGAAGGGCTTTCCTCTTGCCTTTTGCCTCAACTAGCTGGGGGCTCAGTGACTCACCAAAGAGTTTACCTCTGGAAAAGGGCAGCCCCATGACGACGGAATAAGCCGAAGAATCAATGTCCCAGTTGCAAAGCCAGGTTGCCCTGCGCACTGCAATGTCTGCTGCCATGGCTCTTGAAGCATACTGGATAGTGTCTGTGGATGCGTCAGCAGCGAAGGCGGCCATGGCTGCCATGCGGCCCAGCTCCTCTGTGGCTTCCTGAGGGAGCTGGTACATATCTGAGAATTGCCTGATCCAAATCATGAGAGCTCTGGATGTGAGGGAGGAGGCGACAGATGCGTGAAGAGCATCAGAGAATGCCTGGAAAGCTCTCTTTGTGAAGATCTCGATCCTGCGGTCTTTGGGGTCCTTGGGAAGGCCATCACTATCAGCTGGCAGGGCTGAGGGGGCACCCAAGGCGGCTACTGGAGCATCCACCAGGGGGGTCCTGAAGCGGTCCATGAGTTCTGGGACAAGGGCATAGCACTTTGAGGAGGGCCTGCTGGACTCTTTATGTTTGGCCGGGGAAGCCCACTCCTTGTCGATGAGGCGTTGGAAATAAGGGTGCATGGGGAAGCCCTGAACCACTTGTTCCTCAGAAGGAAAGGCTGCTGCTCCCCAGGAAGGCTTATCCACGGAGGGGGGATGGGGATCAGACCCCCTTTGGTATTCTAAGATGTGGAGGGTGTCTGCAAAGACTTGCTGGAACTGGTCAGGCAGCAGTAACCTGGGACCTTGGGGAAACTGGTCACCCTCCTCCCTAGGTGCATCTTCTTCCTCTCCTTGGGAGTCACTGTCCTCCACCTCCCCCTCTTCTTCAGAAACCTCTTGCTCCCCCTGGTGCTGGCAGGTGCAGGGGGCAGCACGCCTAGCCTTCTTGGCTGGAGGAGGTCCTGATGGCACTGGAGACTCAGGGGTTGGGGCGAGGGGAACAGCCACAGAGGGGGGGAGAGGAGGGGGGCAGGCAGGCTGTGTGGGGAACTGGATGGCTGCCACTGTCTTATGGATGGTGTCCAGGGCAGCAGATAGGCCTGCAGAAATGGAAGCCTCAATCCTTGCCAGCATAGCGTTGGTAAGAGTCAGACCCCTCTGAGGTTGTTGGCACTGAGGCAGAGGCAGCAAGACTGGACCCCTCTGGAGCAGACATGGTGGCAGGAGGCAGGCAGAATCACCAGGGCAGAGGCCAGGGATTAATCAGCAGCAGCAGGCAGGGGGCAAGGGGCCCTGATGCTCTCCACCCCCTTCCTCAGCAGGAATAAGAAGCTGTACCTGGGCAGGCTGCGCAGGGTCAGAGACTGAGGATCCTGATGGAGAGCAGCTGGCTGGGGAGCCAATCCGCAGCAGCACTCACTCCGTTGCCCGGCTCCGGGCTTTTGAGTCCGCAGGAGTGGGGCTGGGGCTTCTAGGAGAGGCAGAGAGAGAGAAGCCCAACACCGGTAGCTCCAGGTGGTCGCTGGGAATCCCAAACAATGGCCGCTGGCCAAAAAGGGAAGTGGGTGGGGCTAAGCGCCCCTGGAGGAATCCATAAAGGAACAGAGCCGGGGAGGAAGCCTCAGCCAAGGAGGGAGCACGTTCTGCCTCGCTGAGCCGGCTGGGCTGCCCCTCACCCCACCACCGCCCTGGAGGGGGGATCGGGGTGATTGCTGGCGCCGCTGGGAGCTGCCAGCGGGCCGCCCACCCTCCTGGGCACTTGTCAGGCGGCCCCTCGTTGGGGGGGACTGGCAGCAATCTCACCCCTGTCTTCAGGTGGGGGGAGAAAAGAGGGGGGCTGGAGCTCCAAGCCTCTGCAGTGGTGGCTCACTCTCCCCCCCATTAGGTGGGATTCCCCCCCCCCCAGTCTCGCAGCGATAGGGAGAAAAAAGGAGGGTAAAAGACCCCAAAGTGTGCCCCTGAAGGACACGGGTCAGCAGAGCTGACCCACTTTCAGTCAGTTTCGCCGAAGGCGAAGGTCAGTCTGGGGATCTCTGGGCGACCCTCCCCACAGGAAGTCTTTCATCTGACCTACGCCTACCTGAAGGGGAGGAGCAACCCAAACTAGAGCACTGACCCCACCATGTATGTACCACCAGAGAAGTGTACCTGCGTTGCCGGAGTAAAATTCCCCTGTACGCCATCCCACGACTGTACATCAATCCCCCACACACATCAACCCCCATGTGCATCCACCCCCATGTGCAACATTCCCCATGTTCATCCACCCCATGTGCATCAACCCCCCATACACATCAACCCCTCATGCTCAACAACCCCCCATGCGCAACAACCCCCATGTGCAACATTCTCCATGTTCATCAACCCCTCATGCTCAACAACCACCCATGCGCAACAACCCCCATGTACAACTTTCCCCATGTTCAACCCCCATGCAAAACATTCCCCATGCGCAACTTCCCCCATGCGCATCATCCCCCCATGCACATCATCCCCCCATGCGCAAAAGCGCCCATGTGCAACATTGCCCATGCACAACATCCCCTATGCGTAATATCCCCCATGAGCAACATCACCATTGCTCAAATTTCGCCTGTTTCACCTTCTCCCTCTTTTACAGGTGCATCCTTGTCACTGCATGCTCGAATCCTTATCATCCGCCATTCTATCCTCTTCTGGGCCCAGAAGTGGGCAGAACGCAGTGGTCCCAGCTCTCAGGTGGGCTTAGGATTTTGGACTGTTGTTTTTTGGTTGGATAAGGGGGGTGCTATGAGTGCAATTTCTCCCACTTTTTATTCAATTTATTAGGCTCATCCTCCTCCTCATATTATACTGGTTCACTGGTTCTCCTGGGGGAGATTGAACTGGCTCAGAGGACATCTAATTCCGTCAGGGTTCAGATCAGGCAGGAATTCTCCCTTATTCAACAGTGGTATCCAGGTATTCATATTGTTTGGTCATCTCTTTTGAGAGGGGCCAAAAGTATATGAAAAATAGATTGGACCAGTGGTGGACTCCAGCAGATTCGCACCTATTCTATAGAACTGGTTGTTAACAAGAGCTAGGACATATAAAGTTTAAAAATAGCCGTTTAAAAGTGGCTGCCAGATGGGCATAGAACTGCTTGTTAATTTCTTTGAATCCCATCACTGGATGGGGTGTGTCAAAAGGGTTGGCACTTACGTGTCCCAGTTTGTTTTCAGTAGTGGAGGCAGATTTGTTAGGCATCCCCAGGTCCTCTGCAGCCCATTAGTTTTCCCGGATGGGGTGCATCTTTCTCCTCAAACCCTAGCCATTTTTGTAGCAGAGTTGGTCCGGGGCTGTTTTCCTGCCTCAAATGGGGTGGTGGAGCTAAGCTCTAGGCTAGCTCCCCATGTGGAAGGTGTTGTTAAGCAGGACAGATCCAGTGTTCAGACTAAAGTTGCAAGGGTCAGGCTATGCCAGAGCGGACCTATTGATGCCTACCCGGATCTATGTGCTAGCTGGCTAGTCTTTGGCCTGGAAATGAGGTGAAGCCAGCTGGGCAACTGGCTGGCCAAAGAAATGTGGCCAGAGCAGTAATGAACGTTTAGTTCTCATTGAATTATTGACACACTGTTTTCATTAAGGAGAGCAAAGGAAGGGAAATCACATGACTTTCTTCTTTATTTTAGTATTCTCATGAGAATTTGTTCTCATAAAAACTTTCTCCCCTCCTTATTTATGAAAAAGGAGTTTAAGCATACTCAGTGAATACACAGCACACACTGATTCCAGGTGTTTATCATTTAATTCCATATTTAACACTGAAGACTGTCTGGTCTTCAGCCCCAACACCCAGTCCCAAACCCTGCACCTAGAAGCACGAAATTGGGGGAGACCCACGAAGAACTGATACAATCAACAGGTCTAAGTAGAAGTCCTAACAAGGTCTTTCTTGGTTTGTTTCTATTTCTTTGGAAAGTTTTGCTATACAGGTGTCTCTTGTTATCCTCTAGGGTTCTGGAACCTCTCATTTCCCGATACATACAGTGGTGCCTCACATAACAAGTTTAATTCGTTCCGGAGGCATGCTTGTTACATGAAATGCTATTTAAGTGAAGTGGATTTTCCCATAGGAAATAATGGAAATTCAGACGATTGGTTCCACAACCCAAAAAATATTCATATAAAAATATTAACTGTTTATAAAAATGATTCAGTGGTATGTAATATGTAACACTAGTGCCAGGGTAAGGAGCACTCTGGCTGCAAACCATTCAAAACATCTAACTACAGGTATAACATCTTAATTGCATCTTTGCGAAAGCAGTGGTTGTGCTTTCCTTTTCTGGTTATTTGGCTACAACGTTTGATAAAATACAAGTACTTCAATTTTTTGTTTCAATGTATTCTGCATTAAATTGCCCATCAAAAACATGATGGCATTACTGGTTGGAATTTCTGAAAACTGCTTCTTAGTGGATCCCTCCATCAAAGAAGGAACACCGTCCCCAAATTTCACACTTCTAGGCCCAACGGTTTTGGCAGGACGTTGATAAGTGAGTGAGTGAGTCACTCAGTCAATCAATCAATCAGTGACTTATCAGTTGATAGATAATAAACAAATGAATATTCAATACAGCAGCATTTGGAGAAAAGGCCACTTTAATGATGGTAGCAGGGACACAAATACATGCAGAAATGCCTTCTGACAGGTACCACCTGACAAATTAAAGCGACCAGTTTTAAACCCACATTCCATAAGAGGCCCAAACCCTTTCACAGTCTGGGGTAGGTGAAAAAACGGCCCCCCAAAAGCCAATCATGGTGAGCAGCAAAAAATTCCTACCCGGCCCCAAACGGCGACCAGTAATCTCAGACTGCTTCCAGGGCGGGCAGGCAGGTGTTACTAAATGTACATATACAAAGAAGGTGCTGGCTGACCACTGGCTGCTTCAGTCCCCTTTCCTTTCCTTCCCTTCCCTCCCTTCCTTCATATCCATTTATTTCCTTTGCATTGAGCTTAGCTTATTCCCACTATGTCAACAAGCTCCAATTCCCTCCTTCACTTTTCTTTTATTCCTCCATTTCTTTGTTCCTTTTCAGGCTCAATTAGGCAAAAATTTTCCTGTTCCTTATTCATTTTTTGACTTCTTACACAGCTCTCTCTCTCTCTCTCTCTCTCTCTCTCTCTCTCTATCTCCCTATCTCTCTCTCTCTCTCTCTCTCTCTCTCTCTCTCTCTCTCTCTCTCTCTCTCTCTCTCATCCAATGATTTTTCCTATATTCTTGTAAGGGTCCATTTGTCCAAACTTAGGTCTCTTTTCTTCTTAATTTTCTTCTTAAATTTTGGGGCTCTGTTTGGCCGCCACTTAACTCTCCCATATTCCTTTTATTTATTTCCTATTGGGCAATCTGTTACCCTTTCTTTTCTTTTTTTGTACTTTTCCTGGCCCAGATTGGCCATCTCAGTTCTCTTTTCCTTCTTACATTTCCAAACTGAACTGGGGCAAACTTTGCTACATTCTATTTCTTCTGTCATTATTAAGGTAGTTGGGTCAACACTGGGTATTCTCCCCCCCCCTTTTCAAATTATCGCTGAGATGCTTATTAGTTACAACATTTCTTCCCTGCATTATCAGGCTCAATTTGTCTATGATTTGTCTCTCCCCACCCCAACTCTCAGGCCCAATTTGGATGCATTTTCCTCCCCTGTATCCCTTTCTTTCTTACTGTGGTAAATACTTACCTGTGTCTTATTCCTTATTGTTCTTGGATGAGAACCTGTCAGAAGAGTGGGACGAACTGGGGAAGACCATGGAGGGAGAAGGGGAGAAGAAGATAGAGATGGGAGCAGGCCAGGAAGAGAGTGCTGAAGGGGAGGCTGAGGCTGGGTCAACCTGGAGGAGAATGAGACCATCTTGGACACTCTACTATGGGCCAGTCCCCAAACACCTCTTAGCCCTGTGAGGACCATCCCAATCCTGCCTTGGAAGGTTCCAGGGAGAATCAAGGAGGAAGGGCGTTCTAGGGGATGGTGGAGCTAGTCTATCTAGGAAAGAAGAGCCTGGGTGGTGGGAGCATCAGTGTTCTGCTCCTGCCACAGGGATCAGGCCTTAGTATGCACCTGGAAGAAAGTTACCTCACCTGTGGACTAGAGGTTGAGGAGGGAAGCTGAACCATGCTGTAACTTAAAGAATTATTGCTAAAGAACCTACCATGTTAAGATAACTTGTTCAATCTGTGTTCTTTGGCGGCAAGACCCATGGACCATGATAACCTATTTGATGCCCCCCCCCCCCCCCCCACGCACCAGCAGGGACACCGCATCAGGACAACAGAGCAGACCTCTACTGCACCTCACCCTTGCCCCAGGTATGCCAGTGTTAGACATGTCAGCTTGGGGTTTTTTGTTAGCTAATAGCTGGCACAGAACCATGCAGCCAAACTGAGATTGCTGCAGTGCTACACAGATCAACAAATATTCACACAGCCAGAGGAGACCCCCAAACTGCTCAGTTGCAGCACTTGATAGAAAGCACCCAGCCTTCCTCTGCCCGGACTACCTCCCTCCTTTCTCTTCAGTGCCCTCCCCCTGCCTGCCCCCAGACCCTTCTGTTGCTGAGCTTGGCAGACACATCCCCCATTCAAGGGTCCATGGCGTGGGTGGGTGGGGAAGACAACACAAATTTTTGTGCCAGCCTTTTCTCATCTCTGGACATCTCATCTTCCTTGACAGTACAAGGGTGCATTTGGATTGCACCCCAAAAGCAAATTTACCTCTTTTTTACATTCTTTTCTTTCTTAAACTATCAGGTTCCTTCCCCTTTCTCTGTCTTACAGTATCAAACTAAGATTGGGCCACAACTTTCCTCTGTCTTATTCTGCTTCTTCTTTCATTCTGAGCTCTCTCTCTCTCTCTCTCTCTCTCTCTCTCTCTCTCTCTCTCTCTAAGTTTCTCCCTTCTTCTACTTTTGCTCTCTGTCAACTCTTTTTTATTCCTTCTTTTCTTTTTTTACATAATCAGGCTAAATTCACTAACAAGGGGCTCCACTTGTTATTATTTGCCTGTGTTTTATTGCTTGTTTTCTTTCCCATTTATAATTCTCTCATTTATTTTCCTTTCTTTCCTATATTTTATTAGACTCAAATACTTCACCCAAAGTTTTCTTTCCTATCTTTCCTCCTCCTGCTACCACTCCTCTTTCTTATGATATTTTTATACTTCATTAGACATTATCCATGTACTTCATTCATTAAATCAGCATTCCACAAAGCAACTCCTAACCTTTGTCTTATTTCCTTTTTTCCTTCCTATTAAGCTATCCTTATTCTATTTTCCCATATATTATTAGATTCTAGTTCGCCATACTCAGCTCTCCTTTACCCTTCCTTTTTTATTTTACTTTACATTTTTAAGCTCAAATTTGCTATGCTTCTCACACTGCAATACAAAGCCTCTTCCCTGGACTCGCACAAGTCCTACAAGTCAAGCACTTCTAACCCACATTTGGCGGAGAAAGGCCAGTGCACAGACATCCACCTCCATCCAACAAGGGAATCATGGAAAGGGTGAGATGTGCTGCCTGATCTTGATAAGCCAAGGAATTTGAGGGGTTGGGGTGGGTGGGAAGGTAGTGTCAGGGAGGTATATTGCAATGGGGCAGGGCTGGGAGAGAGCATCCCCAAGGGTTGGTGGGGACTAGGACCCCTGGAACTGGAGCAATACTCAAGCCCCATTCCCTGTGTAGCATGGAGGTTGCTCTGGTCTGCTCAGAGTGGTACCATCAAACTCAGTGGTGTAGCTCCAAATAGACCCACTGAGACTTTTGCAGTAGTAGCTAAGGAAAGGGAAAAAGTTTCCCCTTGCCCCGCCATAGAGCAGCAGCAGCATGAAGCTTGTGTTGAATACAGCACAGCCATACTGGGCCTCTCCAACAATGACTTATCCCTTCATTTCATTTTTATATCATTATTTCATTATTTGGCCACGACTAAGTTCAATCATCCTGTTTTTTCTTAACTACCGATCTCTTCCTTATTCCTGCTTTCCCTCCAATATTATCAGGCTCAATTTAGCCACTGCTTGTTTGCCTGCCCAATCCTATGCAATGCTGAAGCAGTGGGGCAGCTGGGCTCATGCTGTATCCAGGACTGCACGAGTAGGAAGGAGGTCTCCTCCTCATTTGTTTCCTTACCCTGTTCAGCAACCCAGTTCGCTCAATGGGGCTACTCTCAGCTGTGCCAGCTATTGAGCTATTGCAGCCCTGTGTGCAGATACCAGATCCATGTAGAGTTGGTGGCAGAGGCCTGCTCCATCATTTTGTACCTGCCTTTGCAGTTGTCAGGGATGATGCGCCACCAGTGGAATTCTACAGGCTTTCCTGCCAATACCTCAGGAAAACATTGACTACCTGGATGGTGTAAAGTGCTGGTGTTGCCCAAACAAAGGATTGGGCTTCTCTTTAAGAGGAATGGCCCAGGAATCGGCAGCAATGTGATCCTGAAATTCATGCTGTAACAGGACAGGGAAGAGTTTTTAAAAGTTACCTGGGAGTTGCTGCGGTAAATTAACCTTCAAAATATCAGAAGGAATAAAATAAAGCAAGGTTTGCCCCAATTCACCCTGGTACTGCAAGCAGGAAATATAAGAGAGCTAAGAAAGGGGCATCCAAAGGTATAAACGATAAATAAAAAGCATAAAAGGTACACCAAATTATAAGCCCCATAATGCAAAAAGGAGAGAACGAATAAAACAGACATTATGGCTTGAAAGACTGAACCTCAAAAAATGGGGGGGGGACACATGAAAGAGGGAGAGTTCAGTAGGTCACAAAGAAATTGAGGGATGATGGAAGTGGGCTTCCACTTGATGATGGAAGTCCAATGCTTCTCAGTGCCCAGGGCTGCTGCGGTGCCATTATGGTGACTGATGAATGGACGGGGCTGGAAAGCAAGCCAGGTTTTCTTGGCATAAGAGAGCTTATGCTTATGCTCTCTTATGACCATAAAGCCCAGACAGTCCCCAATGGGGATCGTGAACAGGCACAGAGCCAAGGAGACCCAAATCGTGTTTCTCAGGCCAGGTGGGTAGTTGAGAAGCAAAGCTAGAGCCTGCCTCCATCTCCTCCCTCCTTTGTCCTCTCCTACCCTTGACCTGCTCCCTCTTCTTCCACCTGAATTTCTCCTTGCCTTCCTCAGCCCTGCTTCACCTACAACCACCTCCCTTACTGTTATTCATCTGCACATGTTTAGCCTAATTTGGCCTCTCCTATTTCTATTCTCATTCCCCGTCATCTTCAGCCCTTATCACCTTCCGCCACCTAACTTTCTTTTATTCTTTCATTTCTTCCTATTCTTTTCAAGCTCAATTTCTCCTCTGCTTTTTCTATATCTCCACCCCTTGCTTTCTTCAGAGGTTTCAGCTTCTTCTTAGTGTTGTACTGTCTTCTTGTAATTTGCAGGGAAGTCAAGATCATGGTCCTCTTTTTTTCTCAAATATTCTGGCAAATCTGGACCTCAAGCCTTGCTCTCCACAGTTCTCCATATTCTCCAATTGGCTTCTCTAGTCTTCTCATCCGAAAGGCTAGAAGGGTAAAGCAGAATAGATTTTATAAAGATTTTATAAACTCTCCACCTTGTCAGGTTATCACTTAGAGATCTCTTCTCAGTCATCCCCTTCCATCTTGGCCAGGCGTTTTCAATCTTTTCCCCTCACAGCATCTGACAAGGTGTTAGCATTTTCAGAGGAAACCATCAGTTTTGACAAATGACAAGGCACACCATGGCCCTACAGATCAGTCCCCAACTCTTCCATTGGTCCGTTCAGGGCACATCACTGTGGCACAGCACATTGGTTGAAAATGACTAGTCTTGCTTGCCTGAAAAGCTGGATGTTTTAACAACAGGCTTTTCAGTAAAAAAAGCCTTCTTCCTTTTGATTTGGTCTTTTAAAAAGGGGTCTTACCTTGCTTTGAACCATCTTAGGCCAACACAATCACCATCCATGTTGCAGTTCTCTCAGGGTGACAGCAAAGTATAGATCTCCAAGGTTGTCTGTATTATTGAGAGATAAGAGATGCCTTCAGAGTCTTGAATCAATCCATAAATTACTTTTCAGGGTGCACCAGAGCAACCACCCAGACCCACCAATGTAGAGAAGGAGCAGAGAGGGTGGGATGGGATGGGGTGGGGCAGAACGGCCCGCAAATCCAAACCTCTCTCCTATCAACAGTCCTGCACCACAGGATGACGGTTCTGCACCAGTGACGTTGCTAGTGCAGGTCCAAGTGGCTGCACAGCTGCAACTGAAGCCAGTTACAACTGAAGCACAGCCTCCCTCTCACCACTCTGGATCATGACGTCCTTGCCAGACACTTTGGAACAGCAGTAGTTGTAGTCATAGTAGTCATAACAGTCGCAGTAGTTGTAGTCTCAGTTGTTGTAGTCATAGTCGTAGAAAGGCATACCAAGTCCATTGGTCACTGAACTGAGAGGAAGACAGCACGGAGTTAAAGGAGTTTGGGAAACACTGCCCTATAGGATTGTTGAGCCTCTGTCCAGTGCTCAGGCTGCATAAGGAAGAGTGGCTGAACTGTTGGAACTGACCTAAAGGAGGCGTTTCTAGCCCTGTTCATTGCATATCTGAGCAGCTGGGCCAAAATCAGAGATAAACCCTGAATAACAAAGACAAACTGAAAACTCAACCTACCCCATGGTCTGTTGAAAAAAGGGAGACCAAGGCTCAGTGAAAATGGTCTCTTCCTGATTGAGATGCGGGAGAATCACTGTCTGCTGGAGTAGAGAAAGGAGTAGCTGAGTGGAGCAACCATCTAAGCATAACTTCTGATGAAAGTCTAGACCATCTTTCTAAAGATTAGTAATGAAGAGACCTAGTAAGTTTTCACTTATGCCTTTATATTTTAATTGCTCCAGATCTGAAGATGATTGACCAGAATTAATGGCTGAATTTTTATATGCCTCAGTATTTGCAGGCAGAAGATACTATGATCTATTTTTGGAAAATCCAATTCTGTGCCTTGAAAAACTGAATTCTGAAATTCATGAAAATTGTTTGCGTTCACCTCTCTTGTCTTGTAGTCCCTTATACCAGTGGTTCCCAACCAGATGACTGTGATCACTCCCCAAAGTGGAACTGTTGTATTTCCCTCAAGGGGTCTGCTAATAGTGACAGTACCTCCGCTATGAAGTCCATTGTTGCTGTTTCGTTGCATCCCCAAAAGATCTTGTTCTAATTCTCAGAGGAAATTTTAAGCTCTACTTTTAGTATGGATGTTAATTGGCCATTTATCTAATTCTCTGAGATCAGGATCTGCAAGCTGTTTTCTGACACCCCCCTTGTTTCTGCAAGCAATTTGCAGAAAGCCATTTTGGCAAGGGAGGCTGCGCAGTGGGAAGGGAAAATGCGGTCCCATTGGAATGATGGTCAGGCATTTAGGAATGATTACCTGAGAAAGCCCTGTTACTCCAACGTCCGCATCACCCAAACCAGCCATTTCAAAGCCGAACGTCCATCTCCGTCATTTGGAAGACCTGCAAACTCTCCGACGACAAAACAGAAGGTAACACATGTTTGGAGTGCACAAGGGAAAAGTGTCAGGATTCCAGGAATTACTTACATGGATGAGATGCCTTGCAGCCTCTTTCCTTGGTCTTGAGTGACAGGTATTCTGAGCTGGAAGCAAAAGAGGACTTACCGTTCCTTGGTGGATCTTCTCCATTATTTCGAAGCTGTCCTTCCATCTCCAGGAAGTGACTGCAGAGGAAACGGGACACAGAGAAAGAACATTAGAGTGGAGAGCTTTCCATTCTACGCAGGATATACCTGCATAGGATATGCAGAGGATATGCCTTGTGATGGGGCAGAAGCACCCAGACTGCTTTGCTGCACGTAACCAGATGAGATGATGCTTGCTTCTTTTCTGCAAACACCATGTTCCCCGTTTGTCCATTAAGAGGGGATTCCAGGGATCTTTTCACATGCCAAGCACATGCACTACCCCAACCACATGACAGCTCCTTGTTCATCTTCAAGCTTCCCCATCATCAGGCACACCCCCAAAAAACAAATACATACCCTAAAGAGATGCTTGACTTGGCAACTCTCAATGGTGGGCCAGGAAGAACCCCAGGGGCCAGGAAGGCTGCAGCTGCAAAGAGAGCAAAATTGCCTTGGAAATACAATACCTCTCTCATCCCATTTGTTTGTGTGTGTGGCACTGAAGCCATTGCAAGGCCATCTCATGCCATGGGTGCCGTGGGGGAGAAAGGCAAAGAAAAAATGGAAAAATCAATTCACTGAACATTTGGAGCGCGCCATTGTTGGTCTCAAAAAAATAGGAAGGACGCATCGTAGTATGAAGGGAGAAGATTCTCCACAGAATCTGCCCCCCACTTGGATCTGCTCGCTTGAGGCCCATAGTATACGTCCTCTTCAGAGTTCAGGGTTCACCGAACTCAAGGGCCGTTTCCACATGGAATAGAGTCCTACCTGTCCAAGATGAAAGAATCCTCACAGGTCCAGTGGTCGCTGGTGGTGCTGATCCTTGACTCCTCTTCTGATGGAGACATGGCGCTGGAGGAGGACTCTGACTCATGCTCGGAAGAGATGGAAGAACCTGTCTCCTGCTCCAAAGTGATGGAGGACTCTGGGCTCAACTTCAAAGCCTGCTCTAAAGTTATCGGAGATATTAGTCTTCCTGCCAGAAATGCCTCCCAATCCGTATCCTGGAAAAAGACAAGCAGGATTCCGCCTGTTTCTTAGCCAAGTGTGGCAACAACTGTGATGGTCGCTCTCGAAGCAGGGCGGGGGGTGCAGAACTCTGTGCTTTTGCCCCCAAGTCCTTGAGCACTGTTGGAGTTCTGAAGTGGGAAGGGAAAGGAAGTTTTGTGAGAATCCAGCACATACCTTGAAATATTGGTGATTTTTTACTTCCAGGGCGTTGTCCTCCTGGCCACCGAGGCGTCGCTCTGGGTCCTTCTCCAGGAGCTAGAAAAGTTGGGAGACGGTCAGAAAAAGGCAGTTAAACTCAAGTATGGAATAAGGAATAAAATCCTTTTAGTAATGAGTGAACCCTCCATAATCCCTATTAAGAAGAATCTTGGCCTGCCCTTGGTCTGCCAGTGAAAGCACAAGAACTGAATTCTGTATCACCTCACCCCAGACAAAAGGGAGACTTCTTCTTCAGCCAGGTGTGGTGGAAAGATCACCTCAGAACAGACGATGTTAAAACTCAGTTCCTGGATATTCATTCCACCAAAAGGATACTAAAAAGGAGAAGGTAGAAAACAGAAAGGTCAGTGTTGGCTTGTAATCATGCTGGTGATGGGTTTTTCGTCTAGGTATCTATTTATCTCCTAGGTATATATATAAATATATGTATATGAAAACCTTGAAAAAGCATCTAGACACAATCCCCACAGCCTTGCCTGCTTCTGAACCCACACAGAGTCATCACATCCCAGGACATCTTTAGCAGCTCATGAAAAAGCGGAGAAAGTTGAGCACAACTGGTTTAAGTGGTCTGTGCTCAACACCTCTATACTTAGATCAGTGGCACTTGGGCTAAGTCAGATCCCAGAGACCTGTTTCCATTTGCCCATTTGCAGAGGGAGGGGAGTGTTTGCTCTCTTAAGTGAAGTTGCCCTCACTCAACTAAAGGGCTTGGTTTCCTCCTTGTGCTTCTTATGGTGATCTTCACTGCATTTTGAATTAGTCTGGAGGATTCTCCTGTACTCACCCTTCCGGTACTCAAACGGAAGAGGACAACACCAAAACTCCACCAGTCCACAGACCTGGTATAGGACATTGCAGTGATAATTTCAGGGGCCATAGTCCTAGGGGTGCCACACTTCGTATGTGCTCTGTCTCCGAAACCGATGCCTGAAAGAGTTGAGGCAAAGATGAGAATGAGCATCCACTACTGGTCTCCTGGAAAAGCTATTTATGGACAATGTAATCTGAGTGGTCCTGAAAAGGACCGCCCTGCTTGCTCCTTATTCCATAAGAACCCCAGATCCTCGATCCTCAGTCATGGCATTACCTTCTTTGGAGAGGCCAAAGTCTGTTATTTTAATGTATCCAAAATGGTCGATCAGGAGATTCTCCATCTTCAGGTCTCTGAACAACAGATAAAATTTAAAAAATATATGTATATAAAAACAAAAATGGGAGGCCTTGTCACTGAAAGACAGATGAGGTTGTCGGAAGGTCAGGACACCTTTGTACAGGATTTGGCTGCTAGTGGTGCTATAATGGCCCTAGATAGAAACAGCAAATGTCAAGACTTCCTTCCAGATGTAAATGTTTCTCTGGATTCTCTTCCTGACCCACCCCCAATGAAGTCATGAAAATGAAGTTCTTCTAAAAGGGGGGTGGGTGGGAAAAGTCTGAAAAGTGAGAAAAAGCAACTTCCTTGAAGCTACAGATACAAACAGATCAAGCAAAGGCCTACTGAAAGCATCTCCCGCTCTTCCTTTTTGTTTCAAGAAGACAAAGAAGGACAAAGAGGAAGAGAAAGAGGAGAACAAATCAGTAGTTTCCATCGGAGCCTTACCTGTGTATTATGCTCTGAGAATGGAGATACTGCAGCCCCAGCATGATGCATCCTCCGCAGAACCTTGCAAGGAAATGGAAGGGAAAAAAGAACATTTAGAGTCTTTTCCTCATACAACGTTCTTCAAAATGCAAACATTTCCAAGTCTCATCCTTCAGGAACTCCCAAGCAGCAGTATTGGCTGAAGCAACTGGCTGTGACATTTCCACTCAACTCTGCCATGAGCGAGTTGTTGCAGGGAGTGGATGTTGAAAGGGAGACTGAAGATGGCCCAGGATACTTACTTCACCTGTTCTTTGGTCAGTGATCTTTCCAGACAATATGCCTTCAGGGTGCCCCCTGGGGCATATTCCAGGGCAATCCCGATTAAACGAGGTGTTTCAAACGCCCCGTAGAACGAGATGATGCACGGGTGGGGGTTTTCGATGGTCCTCTCCAAAATGCTCAGCTCATTCTGCAACCTGTAAAGACAAGGTCAGAAGAACAGCTTTGGTCAACAGGGAATTTGCATGCAGCAATACTGTTACTTTCAGTGTGAGTAGCAATAACTGGGAATAAGGCTATGTGTTCAGACATAGAACTGTGAGCGATGACCCTGCCGACTGTTTGGACTCACATGACTCTGAATTTGGCTTGCCTCAGCAATGGCAAAATATTCACCTGCAAGGACCTCAAAGCAGGTCACAATTGGCCTGGAAGTGCACAAAGAAGCCAATGGGACCAGGAATCAGGAACAGAACCGGACCTACATGAGTTCCCTCTCCGGAAAGGAACCCGTGGCATGGGAGCAAGAGGCTGCTCACCAGGAAAGATAATCCAGAAATTCCCTGCTCCAGTGGACCTTGAGGGAGGCAGATGTGGTCAACCACTTGAGCTGGATTAAGCAGGAATAAATGGCGATTATAAACGGGATTATACAGAAACCTGCAACTTTTAATCTATTTCTCAGCTCTCTGAGAAACTTTCTTAATGATCAGGGCAAAAATTAGTATAGATGACCACTTCTAACTGCCTTCTAATCTCCTTCCCCCTTTCACTTCTTCTGAATAACTCTCAAAGACTCTTTATCTGCTTACAAATTCTCGGAAATCTTGGCTTTCTGGAGGGTCTTCACCGCCACCAACATATTCCTTGGTTGATACTGTGCCAGTAAGACCTGAAAGAGAAGGCAGGACCTGAGCCTCTGATATGAATGTGCCTTCCTTTCCAAGACAGCTGCTGCAAGTTCACCTCTCATTTACCTTGGCATAATGGCCTCTTCCAAGGACCTCTAGGAAGTTGAAGTCGTTCTCCTTCAGTTGTGTCCGTTCCGATCTGTAAAACAAACCAGAACAAATTCATCCTCAGAACTTTTCCTGGAACTGGCTGCATTGGGGTAAGGTTGATGAAGAGATGCCCAGAAACATCTAGACTCCACTTACATTGTTTTTTGCATGGTGGTGGTGATGGTGGCATCTTTTGGTAGAGGCTCGTCTTCACTTGAACCTTCCAGATAAACCACATGGGTGAAAATAAGGGAAAATGGGAAAAATATTTCCACTCCTTCTGTGCATAGAAATGTCCTCCTGTGCCAGGCCTACCCTCACTTTCAACATTTGGGGTCCTGGACTGTCTCACTGATCACAAGCATGCCTGCTCTAATTCCCTCTTCTACACAGTTGTCAAAGGTCCAGATCCCTAAAGTTGAAAGTTTGGACTCCCCTGTTCTATAATATCTAGATTTGTAGCTTCAGATCAGCCTACGCCCCAGAAGTTAAATCCCTGCTCGAGCAACTGCTTCAAGCCAGCTGGTGGGGGGCTAGCTGTGGACAAGGTGAAGGAACTTACAGCTTTCAGTGATGTCTCTCCTTCTCCTTCTTCTACATGTTTTCCTGGTGGAGGGCAAGCAGGCACAACAGCAGCAACACAAGATCTCTTTAAGCCTCTTTAAAAGGTTCATAGTTTCCGAATCTGACAAAGAGAACCATCAAGAACTCAGGGGCTTCCTTGTTCCAGGCCGAGATCATTCTGGGCGCTACAGTCATGACTGAAGATGCTCTTCAAGGTGACAGCTTTTCTAGATTTATTCCTTTGAGACACTCTCCCAACCTTCTTGGGCCCCACGCTATGCAGTATAGACTACACTACAGAATACTGTAGAATACTATATTTTATAAGGAAGTGGGGAAAAAATGAAATTGAAAGATCATATCATTGCCCAGGAATTCCCACTGAAGTTAGAGAAGAGGTTCCAACAGTTAGTAGATAGACACAGAAAAGAGGAAAAAACTGGAAAGGATTTAAGGAAGCTGTCACAGAGCTGACAGAAGAGAGAGTTTCAAGAATAAGGAGGTTACCTGAAAAAGAAATGGCAAGTTGATTGGTGAAAGGAAGTCTGCAAATTCTATAGAAATCAAGAACAGAAACCAGGGGAAGTTGGGAATGCAACAAGAAAAACTCAAGAGTCCAACTGCATGGAAGGTAAGAAAGATCAGGTAGAGCAGAAAGGAAAGGCAGCCTCTGAAGCAGCCCTAAAGAACAGCATCAAAACACTTTTCACTTAACCGAGGACTTAAGTGGTGATCAGCTGAAAGCTGACATGCCCATTGGAGGTCAACACGTGAAAATCCTCCTTGGACAAGAAGATCTGGACAAAAGCTAAGCTGAACACTTCAAAGAAACCGGCCTCATCCAACTGTACTGCATAATCTGAACAGCCCACCTCCTCCTGATGTGGCTCTGGACATGGGACCATTGCCAAGCAGAAGTGGAATGCTGAGACTGACAATGAGAAGTAGTAAAGGTCCTGGACTCGTTCAAATGTCCAATGAACTACTGAAGCACCTACATGTCAAGCATCATTCCTTCTATCTTTGTATGACTTTTATCTGCCAACGCCACCAGGAGAAAGAATGAAACCTTAGCTCTGCCAATGATCTATTATGGCATGTGAGGCTCATTGGGCAATCTGATGCATTGCAGATTCCCCACAGTGGTGCATCAGTCCCAGTGCAGACTATATTGCATCCTGAGTAGGAATATGTCAGGCTGAAATTTTTCTCAGTGGTGAAAGGGGACTTTAACCCTGGGGAAAGTCCCAGTGGCCACAATGGGACTACTCACCCCCAATGTTTTTGTTCTAGGCTTGTCTACCTCTCCACCCACCCCCCCAAAGCCCTGCTCACACCTACACAAGCAATGTAGGCGGCACAAGTGCACATTGCCCATGTAATGGATTGGAACAAAGAGGGGGAACAGGATACACCATGCAGGGCTGTTGCTGATCCAAGAGAAGTTAACATCTTGAGAAGTCTTTATAAGAATTGTAGCTGATGTGAGAAAAATGAAAATGGCAGTACTGATTTTTTTACAATTCTTACTGGTGTCAGGCAGGGTTGTATCCCCACCATTGTTCCTGTGTATCCTGGTCTCCCCTGTAAAATAGCAATGAAGAATTTGGACTTTGCTGTCCCATGGAATAAACCAGGCAAACTGATCACCTGGATTTTGTGGATCCCGCTCTACTTGTCAACACAAGGACACGTCTAAAAGATATGATGCTGGCACTGAAAACAGAGGCACGTAACGTAGGATGCAGAATGTGTGAAGATAATACCCAACTAATGCAAGTCAGTAATGTTCAAGACTTAACCACCCCAGTAAGTCAACATCTCAAGCAGGAGGAGAGAACCTAAATTTTGGGGAACATCAATGACTTTCAACAACGTTGTCTCAGAAATATCCTTCTCATGACATATCAAGATCAAATTCCAAACAAGAAAATTTTACAAAGGTGACCATAAATTGTGCCCCTCGTAGAAGTAAAATGTTTGCAATTAAGGTAGTTTTTCTTATTTCAAAATAATATTTAGAAGTATAAATAAATGACTTGACAATGGGAGGAAAAATCAATGGAATAATTTTTTTAATAAAACACACAAGCAATTTTATATATAACAAATGTTCAGTGTGATCCCTGAGCATCTTTAGAAACACAGGATTTTTGGAAACATGTTCAACTGACCCACAGCCTTAAATCATGAACTGCATTCAGTTACATCGGTACGTACTTACTTTTTCAGCAGAAGAAAGAAGAAAACACGACCAGAACATAGAAGGTCTCAGGCTACTCTGCAGATGGGGGCTTCAGACAGTCTTCATACAAAAACCCCAACTTATTTATTCATGGCTGAATTTGTTTAATTTTTCTATTTTTTAGACCAAATGGCTAGAGAGATAGGGTTGCCATATGTGCAGGAAAACCTGGGCAGTCCCAGTTTGGGGGGATTGAATGGACACACTGGCAAGTTTGACAGGGGGTCCAGTCCCGGTTTTGTGGAAGAGAATTATGGCCACCCTACACAGAAGTCCTGATAAAATCTTAAACTGCAATCCTAAACTCCAGTTAGGCCTGACTAAACTCCTGGGCTGACCTGGAGTGTCACAAAAGTGTTGTAAGAAACTCCTTTGCCACTCCTGGGGAAAGGTTAGGCCACTGTACAGGCATGCACTTTATTCCCTACAATAAGCCAAGGGTGGGCACGGGCCTACTCGCTCCGGTTCAGAAGGGGGGGTTCTTCCAATACCCCTGCCACTGGCAAGCTGGTAGCGGCGGGGGCACCCAGACCCATGGGGACCGGTTCCTTCCTCCCCCCAGCCAGGGGGAGGCCAAGCAGGCACGCTCTTCCTTCCTCCCCCTGGCCGGGGGGAGGCCAAGCAGGATACTGCGCGGCTCCACTGTGCTCTTCCTTCCTCCCCCCGGCAGGGAGTAGGCAGAGCCCCAGCCTATGCAGGTCTACTCAGAAGTAAGTCCCAGTATAGTCAATGGGGCTTACTCCCAGACCAGTGTGGAGAGGACTGCAGCCTCAGAGCCCCATCCTATGCAGGTCTACTCAGAAGCAAGTAATTTTATTTTTATTTTTTAATTTTTTTAATTTTTAAATTAAAAACCTCCCTGGCCCAGCCCCCTGACCCTGGCCGAGCCCTCTGGCCCCACCCACTTCCGGAGAACCGGTTCTTGGGCCAGGCCGGGCCCACCCCTGTCATCACCATGAAATTGGGGAAATTGTGAGTTAGGCTGGTCTAGCTTAGGATTATTCCCTTAATAAGATCACATTCTGTTGTTTCTGCACTTTTTTACTGCACTGGTTTTCAATGACTTCTGATAAGGAAGTACATGAACTGATGACCCAGAACTAGCAATTAGAGGGTTTTGCAGCTGATGCCACAAGACATTCTAATAAAGACCATAATTCAATGATTCTTTGAGAACTTCTCAACGTCCTGGAAAGTAACCATGGACATACCTGTCCTCGAGATTGGGAACCACTGGCTTATAGGATAGAAATGAGATGGAAAGAAACCCTAGACAGAATTGCAAACAATGAAAAGCAACCTCTGATACCCCAAACCATCCAACCTTCTCAGTCCTGATAGAATTTTTGGCCTTGGCCACAGACTTTGTAGAGGACCCAGGTATCCCCTCTCGCTCCATACAGATCAGAGGCTGCAATCCTAAACTCCAGTTAGACCTGCGTAAGTCCTGTGCTGACCTGGGGGTGTCACAAAAGGGTCATAATGCACTTCTGTTCCACTCCTGGATTGTGGTGTAAGCCAGTAGACAGGCATATGTTGACCTCCTCACACCACTCTGGGAAGATATGCCTGGTGAGTTCTGTCAGCCTAAATAGGTTAGGATTGCACCCTGATTCAATCATTCTGATGGGATTTGAAGGTTACGTCTGTGACTGTGCCAGAATCCATCTCACACTATGATGAGCCAGGGTGGAAATCACAACACTGAGAAAGTAACAGCAAATCCTGAAATCCAGCACAAACTGATTTCCATGAGTTGAAATACACCTCCTTATTCTTTCCAATTGGGACCCCTTGGCTGAAGCACACTCTGGTGCCCATTTTATGCAATGACTAAGGCGTTGATCCATTGACCCAGGAGTAAGTCCTATTGGGTACAGTAGGATTTTCTTCTGAAAAGACGTGCGTAGGCTTGTGTTTCCATGATTGTCACATCTTCCAGCCATTTTCTCCATTCACATCCCTCCCCTTCCTTTGTTGTCCCCCTTTTACAGCCTTCAGCAGAAGAGCCCATTTTTAGACCAAGATGGGGCTCCACTTGCTATGTCAAGTTAAGGGGGACCCACAAGACTCCAATAGGACTGGGAGCATCATCACCAGGCCACAACAGCCAAGACTACCATAGTTTCAGCCTCCCCAGCCTGTCCCCAATTCATAAGGAGGTGCCAGTCACTGAGCCACCTTCCTGGCACAAGTCATCAAGAGGGGCTTCATCAGCCTGCCTCTGAACCAGATAAGAAGCCCTTGAGCGGTCCTGACTTACCTCCTTTGCCAGGCACGAGAACAGCAACTAGCGATGCTGGAGCTCACGAACAGCGAGGAGACTCGAACACCCAGATATCTCCAACAGAGTCCAGTTGGACTAACTGACTCCAGGAGCAGGACTGGAACCCTGACTCTCGGCGACACTCTTGTCGTGGCAACTGGGACTGTTGGAAGCCAAGGCGTTGGACACGGTTCTAGTTCTGGGTCGGAATGCAGAGATCCAGACGGGGGCTGCAGGCCTTCTATTCCAGCAGGATGTGCAAGAATAGGAGGGACGCTTTCCAGTCTTGTGTAGGCCAAACAACAGCGAACCCCATAAAGCAACTTTTCAGTATTTTCAGGATACCGAATTGCTCTGCCTGTCAATTCTGAAAATGTAATTACCGGTAAATCAAATGTCCCAGACCTTCCCCTTACCAGTTTACATGATAGAAGTACTGCCACCTATAGTGAAAGATAGCCCAGGAAAGTTAAGTAAAAATGTTTATTATGTACCTTGTAATGTACATAATAAGGTACATAATGTACCTTTGGACACCTCTCTGCCAAAGATGTACACCATGTATTTACCTGGCATAAGTCTCAAGATCCTCACGTGGTTATGATGGCCAGGAGTGGAGGATCGAATCCCAGATAGATAGGGTAGATGATCCCTTCTCATCGTGATATCAAATTCAGTTCGCAAAAGATTCCTTTCATGGCTTTGCGAATCCTAGACAGATACTAGTAAATACTAGTCGAATCCTATCCAACTTTCTAGCACAGATGCAGCTGTGGTAAGAGGATGTGCACTGCAAGCCATGGTAGGGAGGCAGCCACACATTTGTTCCCTCATCTCAGGGCTGCATTATCTGGAAAATCAGATAGGATTGGGTCCTTCATGTGTTGGACAGCCCTTCTGGTTAGAATTCAAAACAGAAGGGGTGAAAAGGGGTGCAATGTCTTTTTGTCTCTATACTTAATCCTGACTCATCAACAACCAGCCCCAACTCCTGGATCACAGTTAAATTTGGACCACATTACATTTGGGAAGCCTATTCCTTCTTTGGGGGCAGGGGGTCCCTCTGCTTTGCCTCTGATCTGAGCACATGTGGGAGTCAGGAAGTGAGTATTTGGCTTTGTTTTCTGGTGGTTACTAGGGGGGAGTCTGCTCCTCTTTTTTTGCCTCTGATCCGAGCACACTCTCTTGGCCTCTGAGTGCTGGTTTTCCTCTTTTTCCTTTCTCTTTTGACTGGGGGGAGATCCCTGTTGTTCTAGAGTTTCCTTCCTGTGAGAGAGGAGGGGGTTCTCTGGGGCTCATGGTGCTAGTTTTCCTCTTTTTCCTTTCTGAGTGGGGCGTGGCCCCTGTTGTCTCTAGAGTTTCCTTCCTGTGAGAGAGGAGGGGCTCTCTGGGACTCATGGTGCTGGTTTTCCTCTTTCTTTTGAGTGGGGGGAGGTCCCTGTTGTTCCTAGAGTTCCCTTCCTGTGAGAGAGGAAGGGCGCTCTGGGACTCATGGTTCTGGTTTTCCTTCTCTCTTTTGAGTGGGGGGAGGTCTCTGTTGTTTCTAGATTTCCTTCCTGTGAGAGAGGCGGAGCGCTCTGTGACTCATGGTGCTGGTTTCTCTCTTTCTTCCTTTTCTCTTTTGACTGGGGGGAGGTCCCTGTTGTTCTAGAGTTTCCTTCCTGTGAGAGAGGAGGGGCTCTCTGGGACTCATGGTGCTGGTTTTCCTTCTCTCTTTTGAGTGGGGGGAGGTCCCCGTTGTGTACAGAGTATCCTTCCTGTGAGAGAGGAGGGGCTCTCTGGGACTCATGGGTGCTGGTTTTCCTTTTTTTCTTTCTTTTTCCTTCTCTTTTGAGTGGGGGGAGGTCTCTGGTATGCCTCAATGTTTGCAGCCTTTGTTTGGAATTGGAGCAGTGCACTGGGTCTTACCCTGCTGGTTGCTTGTACGGGAGGGGAGATCTGCATTGCCTCTGGTAGTGGAGCATGAGACTGAGTGTGATGTGAGGATCAATCATGCGACTGTGTAAATCATGAGTCCTTATCAAACCTACCTAGGAGAAGGAAAACTCCCACTAAACCTCCGCTGCCTTCTGGATATACCCATTCATGGGAAAGGCTTCAGGAGTAAACCTCGAGGAAAAATCCGGAGCCGGAGTCCCGAAAGCAATTCGTGACTGTGTTACAGTCATGTTCAGGTATCTCCTGCGACGCAGCTGGAACCAATCGTATTGGCTCTGCCTTTCCATTGGACTATTTCAGTGGCATGGAGAGGGGGGATTCTCTGCTTGGGTAACAGCCTATCCCCCATAAAAACCTACCCAGGCCTTCGTGCTCTGGAGAGGAACTCCAGCCTCGCATACAGCGTGGAAACAACATGGGAAGTGGCAGTTACCGGTTATAAGTCGCTGCTTGATTGGCGAAGAGCTTGACACCAGGGGCTACTTCCGACGGTGGGAGAGGTCATCGTGCTTCATTGGGCAGCTATCGCCCGCCTTAAGCTGGGCAGCCCCCAGCCAATAGGATGCTGCCTCGCCACGGTCTGTTAACCTCACTGGGTGCGTGGGGTTTAGGGTGAAAACCGACAGGCAGATCGACAACTCAGCACCATGCAACAAACATAAGAAAACTTCAGCCCTTAAGTTGGGCACCTGGAACGTTCGGACAATGACCCCCGGCTTTTCTGACGACTTGCGAGAATTGGATGATGTACGTAAGACAGCTGTCATTGATATGGAGCTGAGCAGACTGCAGATGGACATAGTTGCCCTTCAAGAGACAAGGCTGCCAGAATCAGGATCTATTAAGGAGAGAAATTTCTCATTCTTCTGGCAGGGAAAGCCATCAAGTGAGACTAGGGAATATGGAGTTGGCTTTGCAGTTAGAAACACCCTACTTGGATCCATTATCCCACCTACTGGAGGAAGTGAAAGAATTCTGTCTCTGCAGCTACGGACATCAGTAGGGCTGGTCACTCTTATTAGTGCATATGCACCAACACTATCATCTTCAGCAGAATCCAAAGACAAATTCTATGATGATCTGGCTGCCACTATCAAGAAAATCCCTGAGAAAGAACCATTGTTTATCCTTGGTGATTTTAATGCAAGAGTTGGATCTGACCATAGTTCTTGGCCCGCTTGTCTAGGTCGTTTTGGCATCGGGAAGATGAATGAAAACGGCCAACGCCTGCTAGAGTTTTGCTGCTATCATGATTTTTGCATTAGCAACACATTCTTTAACACAAAGCCTCAACACAGAGTGTCTTGGCAACACCCTAGATCGAAGCATTGGCATCAGCTTGATTTGATCCTCACCAGGCGCTCCAGCCTTCCCAACATTAAGATCACACGTAGCTATCAGAGTGCTGATTGCGATACTGACCACTCCTTGGTGTACAGCAGAGTAAAACTGCAAGCAAAGAGGCTGCATCACTCCAAGAAGGAAGGAAGACCACGAATTAACATCAGCAAGACCCGCAGTCTGGAAAAAGTGTTGGAATTTGACCAAGCACTCGAGGAAATCCTCCCAGGCCCGGCTGAGGCAAACGCTTCTGAACGGTGGGAACATTTCAAGAATGCTGTTTATACTACCGCCTTGTCTGTTTTTGGTAAGCAGGTTAGAAAGACAGCGGATTGGTTTGAAGCCCACTCGGAGGAGCTGACACCAGCCCTTGAGGAAAAGAGGAGAGCTCTAACTGCATATAAAGCCTGTTCTAGTGAGCGCAACCTTCAAGCCCTGCGAGCCGCCCGTAGCAAAGTCCAACAGATTGCCAGGAGATGTGCTAACAATTATTGGCTGCAGCTTTGCTCTCAGATCCAGGTAGCAGCTGACACAGGCAACATCAAGGGGATGTATGATGGCATCACGCAGGCCTTAGGTCCAACAGTGAGGAAATCTGCCCCGCTTAAGTCCGCTACAGGTGAGGTCATCCAGGACCGAGCACAACAGATGGCACGCTGGGTGCAGCACTACTCTGAGCTATACTCCAGAGAAAATGTAGTAACTGAAGAAGCATTAAACAATGTTGAGTGCCTGCCTGTCTTGGAGGAGCTCGACAGTGAACCAACTTTAGAAGAACTAAACGAAGCCTTGGATTCCCTTGCTTTTGGCAAGGCACCCGGGAAAGATAACATCCCTGCTGAAGTTCTGAGGTGCTGTAGAGGGACCATTTCCACTGAACTGTACAAGATATTCTGCCTTTGTTGGAGGGAAGGTGGAGTACCACAGGACATGAAGGATGCTAATATTGTCACACTGTACAAGAACAAAGGCGACAGGGGTGACTGCAACAACTACCGTGGCATCTCTCTTCTTAGTGTTGTAGGGAAGCTGCTTGCCCGTGTCATACTGAAGAGGCTTCAGGTGCTTGCAGAGAGAATCTATCCTGAATCACAGTGTGGATTTCGAGCCAACAGGTCCACCACTGATACGGTATTTTCCCTTCGACAGTTGCAAGAGAAATGTAGGGAACAAAGACAGCCACTCTTTGTAGCCTTCATAGACCTTACAAAGGCTTTTGATTTGGTTAGTAGGGATGGCCTTTTTAAAATACTCCCCAAGATTGGATGCCCACCTCAGCTCCTCAACATCATCAGGTCCTTTCACGAGGACATGAAGGACACTGTAGTTTTTGATGGCCTAACATCAGATTCCTTTCACATCCGAAGTGGAGTGAAGCAGGGCTGTGTCCTCGCACCAACTTTATTTGGGATCTTTTTTGCAGTCATGCTGAAGCATGCTTTTGGAAACGCAACAGAGGGAATCTATCTCCGGACCAGATCAGATGGAAAACTCTACAATCCTTCCAGACTAAGAGCAAAGTCCAAAGTCCAGCTGAAATGCTTGCATGAGTTCCTCTTCGCCGATGACTCTGCTGTTACTGCTCACTCTGCCGAAGACCTTCAACGACTTATGGACCGTTTTAGCAAAGCCTGCCAAGACTTTGGACTAACAATCAGCCTGAAGAAAACACAAGTCATGGGTCAGGATGTGGATCCACCTCCCTGTATCACAATCTCTGAACATGAACTGGAGGTTGTCCATGACTTTGTGTACCTTGGCTCAACTATCTCTGACACTCTCTCCTTAGACTCTGAGCTGAATAAACGCATTGGTAAAGCGGCTACTAACTTCTCCAGGCTTACAAAGAGAGTATGGCTTAATAAGAAGCTGACGGAACATACAAAGATCCAGGTCTATAGAGCTTGCGTCCTGAGCACACTCTTGTACTGCAGTGAGTCTTGGACCCTTTATGCATGGCAGGAGAGGAAGCTGAACACCTTCCATATGCGCTGTCTCCGACGTATTCTTGAAATCACCTGGCATGACAAAGTCTCAAATGACACAGTCTTGGAACGTGCTGGAATCTCTAGCATGTTCACACTTCTGAAACAGCGGCGTCTACGCTGGCTTGGGCATGCCGTGAGAATGGCTGATGGTCGGATTCCAAAAGATCTCTTATATGGAGAATTAGTGCAGGGAAAGCGCCCAAGAAGGAGACCACAGCTGCGATACAAGGACATCTGCAAGAGGGATCTAAAGGCCTTGGGAATGGACATCAACAGCTGGGAAACCTTGACCTCTGACCGTTCAGCGTGGAGGCAAAAGACCCAGCATGGCCTTCTCCAACTGGAAGAGACACTTGTTCGGCAGGCTGAAGCAAAGAGACAGACCCGAAAGCCGCGAAACCTGGGACCTGGGCAGGGGACGGAATTTAGTTGTCCTCAGTGTGGAAGGGATTCCCACTCTCGAATTGGCCTCTTTAGTCACACTGGATGTTGTTTCAGGACCTCCAATCAGAGCACGATACCATAGTCTTTCGAGACGGAAGGATGCCAATAATAATAATAATTCCTTCTTTGCTGTAAGTCATCACTGTGACATGATTTTTAGAAATTTAACTCCTAAAGGGATGCATGTTTTTGTCCCTATTCTTAACATTGATGACTGACTGATGGATACCCAGTGCCAACTCCTGGACCTAGACGCATGAATTTTGGGGAGCATATTCCTTCTTTGCTTTAAGTAACCACTAAGTACTGATTTGGTGCCACTGGTGTCCAGTGATTGGTGGTGTCTGCTGTCCGCTGTTACCGACTGTTCAGACTGTTGCCTGTTCAGATGGTGCCTGTGGTCCCTGCTTCCCACTGCCGCCTGGCTCTTACAGAAGCCATTGAGGGATCTTGCCCAGACATACAAAAATAGTGTGAGACAATAGTGAATGGACGTTCAAGTGCAGTGTGCATTGTGACATGTCCCTGGCATTATGCACTCGGTGTCTCTGGGCACAATCCTAACCAGTCTTCCAGCTGTAGGGTGAGGACAGTGCAACTCTGAGGGAAAGGAACAAGCATGACACTTAGAGCCCAATCTGATCTCCTGCCAGCTGTGCAGATGATCCTGGGCCAAAAAAGGTGTTTCCTGCATTCAGCAGGGATAATGGAAGTATTACCATTTTCATCTAATTTCCCACCCAGCCGAATGGTTTTCAATGAGTCTGTCCTAATATGTGCCACTAGTATTGATGAAATATGTCCAAGGAGAGGACATGGCTGCCTCTTGAAGCAGCACACTCAGAATGGCAGACCAATGCCTGGCATGTCAGTCCTTGAAAAGATTGGGCCGCCAAACAGGAGAAGTCGAGCTCCAGAACATTTCCCAAAGCCGCAGAGACAAAACCATTGCAAACAGGGCTCAAGTGATGGCTTTGCAACTAGTTCAGATTTACAAAGTAAATCAGTCTCAGAAGGAGACAAACAGAAAAACATTGTTACTGTCAAGAGATCAGAAAATTCATTCTTCAGTTTCTGAAAAACTCGAGTGGATACCAAGTGACTTACCACTTATTACCACTTATTAGTCAACTAAATGTGAAATGTGTTAAATGGGAAATGTCTTCCCTTTTCACCTCTATCTGACTTCTTTTCTTAGTCAGGAGGTGCTGTTTGAGGAGCAGTACCTGCATGAGTTCTTCTGCCTTGAA
This sequence comes from Cryptoblepharus egeriae, assembly GCA_030015325.1. Taxonomy (NCBI): domain Eukaryota; kingdom Metazoa; phylum Chordata; class Lepidosauria; order Squamata; family Scincidae; genus Cryptoblepharus; species Cryptoblepharus egeriae. The sequence continues at coordinate 108,540,941 of JAREYC010000003.1, forward strand.
GACAGATACAAATGACTCATGTGCAGTGCATTTTATTTGTGTCTACTCAGATGTTTGTTCCTTTGGGTTCAATACGGTTTACTCACAAGAAATGCTCTTAGGATTGCAGCCTTACTTTCTCTGCCATTTCTAGGTCTCCTTTGCCTCCCTCAACATCCAGAGGGTCAACCACTTCTCTGGCAGATTTCTTGCTTCTACCATATTTGAAGAAGCTTTGATTATTCAACCTCTCCTGCACCCTTTGCTGGCTGGCCACACTCACAAAGACTGTGGCACAAAGTGATGCTCTACAAGCAATGCTATGGCTCTGCTGGGCTAGTGCACTGACATGTGTTGGTCCAACCTGCTCCTGAGTAGTTTGAAAATACTTTGTGGCATGTTTGAACTCCCAGGAGCAGGAACAAGGAGGTGGCTGAGGACTTAGTAGGATTGCACTGTGTATCTGGAATTGGAAAAGAGTCACAGGACTTGGCTCCCAAACTCTGTTAACCACAGAAAAGTAGCCACACAGAAGTGTACGTTTGGAGGTGTTTAATCTACATAGGGATCAAATCACTTTATCAGCAAATACATGTTCAAACCTCTTAAAATATATCACAGTCTGTTTTGATATATTAGAATAAAAGACAAAAATTGTAAACAAATACTTTTAACTTATATAAATTTTATGTAAAATCCCTGAAGAAGAGAAATTAAAACATCAAAGAAATTTTAGACATACAATAAGTTGTTTCAATAGGATGCTGCTGGTCTTCATTGATAAGTAGTCATGACTGAGAGACAGTATAAGGTCTATGCAGAAATCTTGCATTTTTCAGTATCTTTACGTGTAAAATGGTATTGTATGTAAATGTCACTGTTGTTGCGTTCCTATCCATCTTTATCTAAGACGCACTGAGCACAATGGAATTCCCTTCTCAGTCAACAGATATTGATCTGATGTGGAATATTTTGTCCATAGCCATCTTATCACCAAAGCTGCTGATGTAGTTCCAATGAAGTAGGTCTGCCTTTGAGTGCCAGGATCTGCTGTCACAACTGCAAATAAGACAAAGAGAACATATTTACCAAAACTCCTTGTAGTATTAAAAATAACAATCACTGCTTCAAGATGACCACAAAAAAAAAGCAGGCCTCCGTCAGTCTTGAAAGACGATGGTATCGTGCTCAGCGCTGCATACGCTGCATGTTAAGCACGAAAGCCTGGGTTGGATTGTTATGGAGGATAGGCTGTTACCCAAGCAGCAAATCCCCCTCTCCACGCCACGGAATTAGTCCAATGGAAAGGCAGAGCCAATACGATTGGATCCAGCTGGTGTCGCAGAGCTGGGCTAAGGACAGGAGCTCACCCTGTCTTGTGGGGCTAACCCGGGAATCGAACCCTGGCCTGTTGTTTAACAGGCACAATGTCTTAGCCACTAGCGCAAGACAATTCCAAAGAGGGGCAAGCCGACTACAAGGTCCTAGAGCCTACTTCTAACCTCCCCTCTGTCATCAGTTTGAGGTAAGTTAGAGAATATTCTATTCTGTATCATGCAAATCAATTATTACGAAGCAATTGATATTGGGGGTGAACAGTTTGATAGTGGGGTGATCAGAAATGATTCTCTTTGGAGAGAAGAGAAAACCCTGGATGGGTTTCTGCTTTCAGATATATTTATAAACTTGCGAAAAGTGTACCTGTGTTGCGGGAGTAAAATTCCCCTGTAGGCCATCCCACCACTGTACATCAATCTCCCACATGCATCAACCCCCATGCGCATCCACCCCCATGTGCAACATCCCCCATATTCATCCACCCCATGTGCATCAACCCCCCATACACATCAACCCCTCATGTTCAATAACCCCCCATGCGCAACAACCCCCATGTGCAACATTCTCCATGTTCATCCACCCCTCATGCTCAACAACCCCACATGCGCAACAAACCCCATGCACAACATTCCCCATGTTCAACCCCCATGCAAAACATTCCCCATGCGCAACATCCCCCATGCGCATCATCCCCCCATGCACATCATCCCCCATGCGCAAAAGCGCCCATGTGCAACATTGCCCATGCACAACATCCCCCATGCGTAATATCCCCCATGAGCAACATCACCATTGCTCAAAGTTCACCTGTTTTACCTTCTCCCTCTTTTACAGGTGCATCCTTGTCACTGCATGCTCGAATCCTTATCATCGGCTATTCTATCCTCTTCTGGGCCCAGAAGTGGGCAGAACGCAGTGGTCCCGGCTCTCAGCTGGGCTTAGGATTTTGGACTGTTGTTTTTTGGTTGGATAAGGGGGGTGCTATGGGGGCAATTTCTCCCACTTTTTATTCAATTTATTCAGGCTCATCCTCCTCCTCATATTATACTGGTTCACTGGTTCTCCTGGGGGAGATTGAACTGGCTCAGAGGACATCTAATTCCGTCAGGGTTCAGATCAGGCAGGAATTCTCCCTTATTCAACAGTGGTGTCCAGGTATTCATATTGTTTGGTCATCTCTTTTGAGAGGGGCCAAAAGTATATGAAAAATAGATGGGGCCAGTGGTGGGCTCCAACAGGTTCGCACCTATTCTATAGAACTGGTTGTTAACAAGAGAAAGGACATATAAGGTTTAAAAATAGCCGTTTAAAAGTGGCTGCCAGATGGGCATAGAACCGGTTGTTAATTTCTTTGAATCCCATCACTGGATGGGGTGTGTCAAAAGGGTTGGCGCTTACGTGTCCCAGTTTGTTTTCAGTAGTGGAGGCAGATTTGTTAGGCATCCCCAGGTACTCTGCAGCCCATTAGTTTTCCCGGATGGGGTGCATCTTTCTCCTCAAACCCTAGCCATTTTTGTAGCAGAGTTGGTCCGGGGCTGTTTTCCTGCCTCAAATGGGGTGGTGGAGCTAAGCTCCAGGCTAGCTCCCCATGTGGAAGGTGTTGTGCGGGGTTAAGCAGGACAGATCCAGTGTTCAGCCTAAAGTTGCAAGGGTCAGGCTATGCCAGAGCGGACCTATTGATGCCTACCCGGATCTATGTGCTAGCTGGCTAGTCTTTGGCCTGGAAATGAGGTGAAGCCAGCTGGGCAACTGGCTGGCCAAAGAAATGTGGCCAGAGCAGTAATGAACGTTTAGTTCTCATTGAATTATTGACACACTGTTTTCATTAAGGAGAGCAAAGGAAGGGAAATCACATGACTTTCTTCTTTATTTTAGTATTCTCATGAGAATTTGTTCTCATAAAAACTTTCTCCCGGGTTACAGACAGGGGGGATGACTTTGGCTGCAATCCTAAAGACACTTTCTTGGGAGGAAGACCCATTGGAGAAAATGGGGCTTATGTCTGAGTAGACATGGTTAGGACTGTGCTCTTTCACAATCACTAATGGAGGCCAGGGTGTCACCCCCATGCCGTGGGTGTGGCAACAACCTGGGTAGTGGCTGTGGTTATGTGCCATTGCTCTGCCTCCATTTGTTTTTGGCCACACATTTTAATAGAATAAATAGATTTCAAAGTGGTTTGTTCCATTACATTCTGCTGTAAATTACGCATTCAGTGGTATGTAATATGTAACTCTAGTGCCAGGGTAAGGAGCACTCTGGCTGCAAACCATTCAAAACATCTAACTACAGATATAACATCTTATTTGCATCTTTGTGAAAGCAGTGGTTGTGCTTTCCTTTTCTGGTTATTTGGCTACAACGTTTGATAAAATACAAGTATTTCCGTTTTTTGTTTCAATGTATTCTGCATTAAATTGCCCATCAAAAACATGATGGCATTACTGGTTGGAATTTCTGAAAACGGCTTCTTAGTGGATCCCTCCATCAAAGAAGGAACACCGTCCCCAAATTTCACACTTCTAGGCCCAACGGTTTTGGCAGGACGTTGATAAGTGAGTGAGTGAGTGAGTGAGTCGGTGAGTGAGTGAGTCAAAAAGTCAATCAATCAATCAATCAATCAATCAATCAATCAGTGACTTTTCAGTTGATAGATAATAAACAAATGAATATTCAATACAGCAGCATTTGGAGAAAAGGCCACTTTAATGATGGTAGCAGGGACACAAATACATGCAGAAATGCCTTCTGACAGGTACCACCTGACAAATTAAAGCGACCAGTTTTAAACCCACATTCCATAAGAGGCCCAAACCCTTTCACAGTCTGGGGTAGGCGAAAAAACTGCCCCCCAAAAGCCAATCATGGTGAGCAGCAAAAAATTCCTACCCGGCCCCAAACGGCGACCAGTAATCTCAGACTGCTTCCAGGGCGGGCAGGCAGGGGTTACTAAATGTACATATACAAAGAAGGTGCTGGCTGACCACTGGCTGCTTCAGTCCCCTTTCCTTCCCTTCCCTTCCCTCCCCTCCTTCATATCCATTTATTTCCTTTGCATTGAGCTTAGCTTATTCCCACTATGTCAACAAGCTCCAATTCCCTCCTTCACTTTTCTTTTATTCCTCCATTTCTTTGTTCCTTTTCAGGCTCAATTAGGCAAAAATTTTCCTGTTCCTTATTCATTTTTTGACTTCTTACACAGCTCTCTCTCTCTCTCTCTCTCTCTCTCTCTCTCTCTCTCTCTCTCATCCAATGATTTTTCCTATATTCTTGTAAGGGTCCATTTGTCCAAACTTAGGTCTCTTTTATTCTTAATTTTCTTCTTCAATTATGGGGCTGTTTGGCCGCCACTTAACTCTCCCATATTCCTTTTATTTATTTCCTATTGGGCAATCTGTTACCCTTTCTTTTCTTTCTTTGTACTTTTCCTGGCCCAGATTGGCCATCTCAGTTCTCTTTTCCTTCTTACATTTCCAAACTAAACTGGGGCAAACTTTGCTATATTCTATTTCTTCTGTCATTATTAAGGGAGTTGGGTCAACACTGGGTATTCTCCCTGCCAGGATAAAAATGATATCCTGTGGAATTAGATTTATTTGTAAGTATGTGTAAATATATGAAGAACCTAAAGTAAAGTCAAATGAGTCAGCAAAATTGAAGTGAAACTAGGGGAAAGGTAAAGCTTGTAAAAGGGATTATCTCAGGAGAGAATAAGTTGACGTAGATATGACATCAATGGTAGTAATCCTATTAACAAATTAAAGTTGTATGAACTCATATGTAGAGATGACATTGTGTATTTAAAGAAGCATGTCTCAGTACTAGTTTGTGGGTTTATGAGAGAGGAGAAAGAAGTGCTGACGGACTGTAATTTGGTAAATATATCTGGACTGAACTGACTATTCTTTATTGTATGCTAAACTTAATGTTGATGACCTGGACTGTATATGACTCTGATTAACTGCCTGATCCTATAAATACAGTTTTGCTGGATCCTAATTTATTTGGTTGTCTGTGGTATTTTACTGATACTATTGTTGGGGACTTGATCAGTGATATATATAGACCTTAGAATATCTTGTGCCTGGGGAAACCTAGAAAATACTGGCAATAAAACGGTTATGGGCCCAGAGCTCTAATCTAGGACGCTTCCCGGGTTACAGCTCTTGGTCAAATTAAACACTGATATCAAGCCTTAACGGATACTACAGTATTGCCCAGCAATCATAGTTAGGTGTGCACTGTTACACAGAGGACAGGTTTGAGTCAAGTCAAGGCATAATGGCGTCTAGCTTGAATATGTCAGGATTTGTGATTCCACGTTTGGGAGCAGATAATTACCAAGTTTGGGCGCAATGAGTATCCATGTTACTTCGTCGCGAAGGCGTATGGTCATGTGTCGAGAACCCACCGGAGGATATGACAGATGAACAAAATGAAAAAGCTCTTGCAACAATAGTACTCACGCTGGAGGATCGGGAGCTTATTCACGTAAGAGGAATTACAAATGCTAAAAGATGTTGGGAGGCGTTGCAAGGGACAGTGCGGGACAGTGTTGGCAGCCAAATACGTCTGACGAGAAAATTGTTCAGAGCCAGGCTGGAACCAGGTGGAGATTTGCTGGAACATCTGGAGAAAGTAAAAACTATGTTGCTAGACTTGAGTGCTAAAGATGTTATATTTGAGGAAGAGCAGGAAGTTTTTGTACTGCTATCCTCTTTGGACGCTTCCTATGATGTGTTTGTTTCTCATCTGGAAGTGCTGCCAAGGGCAGAGTTGACAATGCAAACTGTAACAAGTAGATTGCTTGAGGAATATCATAAAAGAAAAGACATTCAGACTCTGAGAGGGTCCTGTTCCATGATTTTGCAACAACCAGAAGTGGAGGAGAAAGCTTACACAGCAAGACGCTGCTGGTCATGTGGTTCACCTTCACACCTGATGCGAGACTGCAGAAAGAAAAGAGGAAAGAAGCCTGCTGGACATCAAAAGGGACGTTATTCTCATTTAATTATGTCTGAGAATCAAGCCGATAACGTAAGCACAGAATGGATCTTAGACTCAGGATCAACAATTAACATTTGCAGTGAGAGAAAGCTATTTTCAGATATGAAAGTTATGAAAAATAACCATGTGAATTTAGCAAATGGTGTTAATGCTAAAATTAAAGGGCAAGGATTGGTTTATGTACCACAATATAACAGAAAAATGAAAATGTTTTTTATACCTGATTTAAAGCATAAGCTACTATCAGTGAGCAAATTAACTAAACTTAACTATGAGGTAACCTTCAAAGATAAGAAATGCTTAATTAATGGTGAAAATGGATAGGTTTTGAGCGTTGAACTAAGACAGAAGTTATATGTGTTGACTGGAGGAGGAAAAGAGATAACTGCAAATGTATTTAGCAATAGAAAGCCTCATGATGAATGTATTCGTATTTGGCATAAAAGATTAGGCCACGCAAATTTCAAGGCCGTTCAGAAAACAATACAAAATGCAGTACCAGTAACAGTTCAGAAATGCTCTAAATATGTTGAGTGCAAACCTTGCATAGTTGGGAAAAGCAAGCAATGTCATATTAACAAAACAGCCAAAGTTGAAACTAGCAAGATACTGGAGCTAGTAGCAATTGATTTAGTCACCATGCCACAAAGAAGTTTTGGGGGAGCCAAGTATATTATGACTATTCAAGACCAATTCTCCAGATTTACGTTCTGCTATCTATTGAAAGAGAAGACGCAGACAGCTGCAGAGTTTGAATCATGGTTGAAATTTGTAGAAAGAAAAACAGGAGAAAAAGTCAAGACTGCGCAGTCTGACAATGGGATGGAATTTAAAGGAGAACCTTTTCAGAGAGTAATAAGAAAATATGGTTTAAAACATAGATTCTCTGCTCCTTATTGTCCAACCCAAAATGCATACATTGAGAGAAGGCAACAAACATTGCAAAATATGATTCAAACACTGTTAGCAGACAGTAATTTATCACCCCATTATTGGGGGGAGTGTGCTTTATATTCATGTTTTACTATGAATTCCCTGTATCATACAAATCTTGGTTGTTCACCTGATGAGAAATGGTGTGGAAGAAAACCAGTAATTAAAAACTTTCATAGTTTTGGTGCTCCAAGTTATGTTGCTTCACCAATACAAACTAGAAGAAAGGGTGAAGCTAAAGCAAGGAAAATGTACTTTTTTGGTTACCAGAACAGTAGAAAGGCTGTGAGGTTTGGTGATGAATATGGGAGAGTTATTGGGAGTGCTAGTGCTAAGACTGATGATGGATATGGATTAGCAGATGTTGATGAGCTAACTATTTTGTCTGAGGCTAGTCAAGCTGAAAAACCAGAGGAACATAAGCAAACTCCTAGCAAAGGGAAGAAAGATGTAGTAACTCCTGAGAAACAACAGAATTTAATGAAAGAGGAGGAGGAGGCTTCCACTCGTGAAAGTAGCAGCAGTAATATGACTCCTGTAATACCTAGGAGAACTGGCAGGATAATGAAACCACCTGAGAGATATTCTCCAAGTGTGAATTATGTGAATGAGTGTGGTGAGCCAGAAAGCTATGAAGATTTGGAGCAACTGAGTGCAACAGAAAAGGAACCGTGGTTGATAGCCATAGATAAAGAACTGAAGTCTTTGCAGGAAATGAGTGTATATGAAACTGTGGATTGTCCAGTAAACAAGAAGGTTATAGGTTGCAGATGGATTTTCAAAAGGAAAAATGATGCCAACGGAGGAGTGAGATTTAGGGCTAGACTGGTAGCAAAAGGCTATTTGCAGACAGCAAAGGACTTTGACCAGGTCTATTCGCCGACGCTAAGAGCAGAATCACTTAGAGCAGTGTTAGCGTATGCAGCTAAGAATAAGTGTGAATTGAGACATATTGACTTTGAATGGGCATATTTAAATTCAGACCTAGAACATGAGATTTATATGGAAATACCTCCTGGAGTGAAAGACAGGGAAGGAAAGTGCTGGAGATTGAAGAAAAGTCTATATGGATTGAGACAAAGTGCATTCCAGTGGAACAGTCATTGATCTGACACACTTATTGGACTTGGATTTGAACAAGGGACAGCTGAACAATGTTTGTTTAGAAAAGGTAAAGAAATTGTATTGTGTTTTGTAGACGATATTCTATGTGTTAGTCCTTCTAAGAATGATGGTGATGAACTGGTGAGAAAGTTACAAAGTCAGTACAAAATAAGAGATCTTGGAGAGGTCAGGAACTATCTAGGAATTGAGATAGAGAAAGTGGATGATGGATTCAAAATATCTCAAAGACAGAAGATAGGAAACTTGGTGAAGCAATATAGAATGGAACAATGTAAAGGGGTACGTACACCGATGATTATCCATTTCGAGAAAGATTGTAATGAAAGTAAACCTTGTGACATTGATTTGTACAGATCTCTAATTGGTCGTCTATTGTATCTAAGCCAATGGACCAGGCCAGATATTACCATGGCTGTAAATTTACTATCTAAGTTTAACCAACAACCAACCCAGAAACATTGGTATGCCGCGAAATGGATTGTAAGATATTTAAAAGAGACACAAGAAAAATGTTTGTATATCATTCCAGATAAAGAACTGAAACTCAGTGCTTTTGCAGATGCAAACTTTGGGTCTGATATAGAGACAAGGAAATCAAACACAGGCATAGCAATCTATATGGGAAAATCATTAATTCACTGGAAATCAATTAAACAAAATGTAATAGCTCTGTCAACCTCGGAAGCTGAAATGTGTGCATTATCTACATTAATTAATGAATTAATATGGTTCAAACAATTAATGGAAGACTTGAATTTGGATACAAAATATGTGGTTGATGTGTATGAAGACAATCAGGCGACAATAGCAATGGCTAAATCTCTAAATCAGAAGGCAAGATCAAAACACACTGACATTCGTTATAAACATGTAAAACAATGTGTGGCTAATAAAGTCATAAACTTAAATTACTGTGAATCAGACAAAAATGCAGCAGACTGTTTTACAAGAATTTTAGGGCCCATGAAACATAACCAAGCATGTGAAATGTTAGGATTGAAATAACATGTGTAAATGTGTAATATGTGTACTATGATGTATAAGAAGAAATAATCCTGTAATATATGTTATGTTATGTATATAGAATCAAACAAATCTAATTGGAGGAGATTGCCAGGATAAAAATGATATCCTGTGGAATTAGATTTATTTGTAAGTATGTGTAAAGATATGAAGAACCTAAAGTAAAGTCAAATGAGTCAGCAAAATTTGAAAGTGAAACTAGGGGAAAGGTACAGCTTATAAAGGGATTATCTCAGAAGAGAATAAGTTGACGTACATATGATGTCAATGGTAGTAATCCTATTAACAAATTAAAGGTGTATGAACTCATATGTAGAGATGACATTGTGTATATAAAGAAGCATGTCTCAGTACTAGTTTGTGGGTGTATGAGAGAGAAGAAAGAAGTGCTGACGGACTGTAATTTGGTAAATATATCTGGACTGAACTGACTATTCTTTATTGCATGCTGGACTTAATGTTGATGACCTGGACTGTATATGACTCTGATTAACTGCCTGATCCTATACAGTTTTGCTAGATCCTAATCTATTTGGTTGTCTGTGGTATTTTACTGATCCTATTGTTGGGGACTTGATCAGTGATATATATAGTACTTAGAATATCTTGTGCCTGGGGAAAACCTAGAAAATACTGGCAAGTTGCAGCAGTTGATAGGAAGCACCCAGCCTTCCTCTGCCCGGACTACCTCCCTCCTGTCTCTTCAGTACCCTCCCCCTGCCTGCCCCCAGACCCTTCTGTTGCTGAGCTTGGCAGACACATCCCCCATTCAAGGGTCCCTGGCGTGGGTGGGTGGGGAAGACAACACAAATTTTTGTGCCAGCCTTTTCTCATCTCTGGACATCTCATCTTCTTGACAGTACAAGGGTGCATTTGGATTGCACCCCAAAAGTAAATTTACCTCTTTTTTACATTCTTTTCTTTCTTAAAATATCAGGTTCCTTCCCCTTTTTCGGTCTTACAGTATCAAACTAAGATTGGGCCACAACTTTCCTCTGTCTTATTCTGCTTCTTCTTTTATACTGAGCTCTCTCTCTCTCTTTCTCTCTCTAAGTCTCTCCCTTCTACTTTTGCTCTCTGTCAACTCACTTTTATTCCTTCTTTTCTTTTTTTACATAATCAGGCTAAATTCACCAACAAGGGGCTCCACCTAGTTATTATTTGCCTGTGTTTTATTGCTTGTTTTCTTTCCCATTTATAATTCTCTCATTTATTTTCCTTTCTTCCCTATATTTTATTAGACTCAAATACTTCACCCAAAGTTTCCTTTCCTATCTTTCTTCCTCTTGCTACCACTCCTCTTTCTTATGATATTTTTATACTTCATTAGACATTATCCATGTACTTCATTCATTAAATCAGCATTCCACAAAGCAACTCCTAACCTTTGTCTTATTTCCTTTTTTCCTTCCTATTAAGCTATCCTTATTCTATTTTCCCATATATTATTAGATTCTAGTTCGCCATACTCAGCTCTCCTTTACCCTTCCTTTTTTATTTTACTTTACATTTTTAAGCTCAAATTTGCTATGCTTATCACACTGCAATACAAAGCCTCTTCCCTGGACTCGCACAAGTCCTACAAGTCAAGCACTTCTGACCCACATTTGGCGGAGAAAGGCCAGTGCACAGACTTCCACCTCCATCCAACAAGGGAATCATGGAAAGGGTGAGATGTGCTGCCTGATCTTGATAAGCCAAGGAATTTGAGGGGTTGGGGTGGTTGGGAAGGAGGTGTCAGGGAGGTATATTGCAATGGGGCAGGGCTGGGAGAGAGCATCCCCAAGGTTTGGTGGGGACTAGGACCCCTGGAACTTGAGCAATACTCAAGCCCCATTCCCTGTGTAGCATGGAGGTTGCTCTGGTCTGCTCAGAGTGGTACCATCAAACTCAGTGGTGTAGCTCCAAATAGACCCACGGAGACTTTTGCAGTAGTAGCTAAGGAAAGGGAAAAAGTTTCCCCTTGCCCCGCCATAGAGCAGCAGCAGCATGAAGCTTGTGTTGAATACAGCACAGCCATACTGGGCCTCTCCAACGTTGACTTATCCCTTCATTTCATTTTTATATCATTATTTAATTATTTGGCCACGACTAAGTTCAATCATCCTGTTTTTTCTTAACTACCGATCTCTTCCTTATTCCTGCTTTCCCTCCAATATTATCAGGCTCAATTTAGCCACTGCTTTTTTGCCTGCCCAATCCTATGCAATGCTGAAGCAGTGGGGCAGCTGGGCTCATGCTGTATCCAGGACTGCACGAGTAGGAAGGAGGTCTCCTCCTCATTTGTTTCCTTACCCTGTTCAGCAACCCAGTTCGCTCAATGGGGCTACTCTCAGCTGTGCCAGCTATTGAGCTATTGCAGCCCTGTGTGCAGATCCCAGATCCATGTAGAGTTGGTGGCAGAGGCCTGCTCCATCATTTTGTACCTGCCTTTGCAGTTGTCCGGGATGATGCGCCACCAGTGGAATTCTGCAGGCTTTCTTGCCATTACCACAGGAAAACATTGACTACCTGGATGGTGTAAAGTGCTGGTGTTGCCCAAACAAAGGATTGGGCTTTTCTTTAAGAGGAATGGCCCAGGAATCGGCAGCAATGTGATCCTGAAATTCATGCTGTAACAGGACAGGGAAGAGTTTTTAAAAGTTACCTGGGAGTTGCTGCGGTAAATTAACCTTCAAAATATCAGAAGGAATAAAATAAAGCAAGGTTTGCCCCAATTCAGCCTGGTACTGCAAGCAGGAAATATAAGAGAGCTAAGAAAGGGGCATCCAAAGGTATAAAGGATAAATAAAAAGCATAAAAGGTACACCAAATTATAAGCCCCATAATGCAAAAAGGAGAGAACGAATAAAACAGACATTATGGCTTGAAAGACTGAACCTCAAAAAATGGGGGGGGGACACATGAAAGAGGGAGCGTTCAGTAGGTCACAAAGAAATTGAGGGATGATGGAAGTGGGCTTCCACTTGATGATGGAAGTCCAATGCTTCTCAGTGCCCAGGGCTGCTGCGGTGCCATTATGGTGACTGATGAATGGACGGGGCTGGAAAGCAAGCCAGGTTTCCTTGGCATAAGAGAGCTTATGCTTATGCTCTCTTATGACCATAAAGCCCAGACAGTCCCCAATGGGGATCGTGAACAGGCACAGAGCCAAGGAGACCCAAATCGTGTTTCTCAGGCCAGGTGGGTAGTTGAGAAGCAAAGCTAGAGCCTGCCTCCATCTCCTCCCTCCTTTGTCCTCTCCTACCCTTGACCTGCTCCCTCTTCTTCCACCTGATTTTCTCCTTGCCTTCCTCAGCCCTGCTTCACCTACAACCACCTCCCTTACTGTTATTCATCTGCACATGTTTAGCCTAATTTGGCCTCTCCTATTTCTATTCTCATTCCCCGTCATCTTCAGCCCTTATCACCTTCCGCCACCTAACTTTCTTTTATTCTTTCATTTCTTCCTCTTCTTTTCAAGCTCAATTTCTCCTCTGCTTTTTCTGTATCTCCACCCCTTGCTTCCTTCAGAGGTTTCAGCTTCTTCTTAGTGTTGTACTGTCTTCTTGTAATTTGCAGAGAAGTCAAGATGATGGTCCTCTTTTTTTCTCAAATATTCTGGCAAATCTGGACCTCAAGCCTTGCTCTCCACAGTTCTCCATATTCATCCGAAAGGCTAGGAGGGTAAAGCAGAATCGATTTTATAAAGATTTTATAAACTCTCCACCTTGTCAGGTTATCACTTAGAGATCTCTTCTCAGTCATCCCCTTCCATCTTGGCCAGGCGTTTTCAATCTTTTCCCCTCACAGCATCTGACAAGGTGTTAGCATTTTCAGAGGAAACCATCAGTTTTGACAAATGACAAGGCACACCATGGCCCTACAGATCAGTCCCCAACTCTTCCATTGGTCCGTTCAGGGCACATCACTGTGGCACAGCACATTGGTTGAAAATGACTAGTCTTGCTTGCCTGAAAAGCTGGATGTTTTAACAACAGGCTTTTCAGTAACAAAACCTTGTTACATTTGATTTGGTCTTTTAAAAAGGGGTCTTACCTTGCTTTGAACCATCTTAGGCCAACACAATCACCATCCATGTTGCAGTTCTCTCAGGGTGACAGCAAAGTATAGATCTCCAAGGTTGTCTGTATTATTGAGAGATAAGAGATGCCTTCAGAGTGTTGAATCAATACATAAATTACTTTTCAGGGTGCACCAGAGCAACCACCCAGACCCACCAATGTAGAGAAGGAGCAGAGAGGGTGGGATGGGATGGGGTGGGGCAGAACGGCCCGCAAATCCAAACCTCTCTCCTATCAACAGTCCTGCACCACAGGATGACGGTTCTGCACCAGTGACGTTGCTAGTGCAGGTCCAAGTGGCTGCACAGCTGCAACTGAAGCCAGTTACAACTGAAGCACAGCCTCCCTCTCACCACTCTGGATCATGACGTCCTTGCCAGACACTTTGGAACAGCAGTAGTTGTAGTCATAGTAGTCATAACAGTCGTAGTAGTTGTAGTCTCAGTCATTGTAGTCATAGTCGTAGAAAGGCATACCAAGTCCATTGGTCACTGAACTGAGAGGAAGACAGCACGGAGTTAAAGGAGTTTGGGAAACACTGCCCTATAGGATTGTTGAGCCTCTGTCCAGTGCTCAGGCTGCATAAGGAAGTGTGGCTGAACTCTTGGAACTGACCTAAAGGAGGAGTTTCTAGCCCTGTTCATTGCATATCTGAGCAGCTGGGCCAAAATCAGAGATAAACCCTGAATAACAAAGACAAACTGAAAACTCAACCTACCCCATGGTCTGTTGAAAAAAGGGAGACCAAGGCTCAGTGAAAATGGTCCCTTCCTGATTGAGATGCGGGAGAATCACTGTCTGCTGGAGTAGAGAAAGTAGCAGCTGAGTGGAGCAACCATCTAAGCATAACTTCTGATGAAAGTCTAGACCATCTTTCTAAAGATTAGTAATGAAGAGACCTAGTAAGTTTTCACTTATGCCTTTATATTTTAATTGCTCCAGATTTGAAGATAATTGACCAGAGTTAATGGCCGAATTTTTATTTGCCTCTGTATTTGCAGGCAGAAGATACTATGATCTATTTTTGGAAAATCCAATTTTGTGCCTTGAAGAACTAAATTCTGCAACTCATGAATATTTGTTTGAGTTTACCTCTCTAGTGTTGCAGTCCTTTATACCAGAGGTTCCCAACCCATCAGTTGTGACCTCCCCAATTACTGGAACTATTGCATTTCCCTCAGGGGATGTGCTAATAGCAGTGACAGTACCTGTGCTATTAAGTCAGTTGTTGTTGTTTGGTTGCATCCCCAAAAGATCTTGTTCTGATTCTCAGAGGAAATTTTAAGCTCTACTTTTAGTATGGATGTTAATTGGCCATTTATCTAATTCTCTGAGATCAGGATCTGCAAGCTGTTTTCTGACACCCCCCTTGTTTCTGCAAGCAATTTACAGAAAGCCATTTTGGCAAGGGAGGCTGCGCAGTGGGAAGGGAAAATGCGGTCCCATTGGAATGATGGTCAGGCATTTAGGAATGATTACCTGAGAAAGCCCTGTTACTCCAACGTCCGCATCACCCAAACCAGCCATTTCAAAGCCGAACGTCCATCTCCTTCGTCATTTGGAAGACCTGCAAACTCTCCGACGACAAAACAGAAGGTAACACATGTTTGGAGTGCAGAAGGGAAAAGTGTCAGGATTCCAGGAATTACTTACATGGATGAGATGCCTTGCAGCCTCTTTCCTTGGTCTTGAGTGAAGCTACGGACAGGTATTCTGAGCTGGAAGCAAAAGAGGACTTACCGTTCCTTGGTGGATCTTCTCCATTATTTCAAAGCTGTCCTTCCATCTCCAGGAAGTGACTGCAGAGGAAACGGGACACAGAGAAAGAACATTAGAGTGGAGAGCTTTCCATTCTACGCAGGATATACCTGCATAGGATATGCAGAGGATATGCCTTGTGATGGGGCAGAAGCACCCAGACTGCTTTGCTGCATGTAACCAGATGTGATGATGCTTGCTTCCTTTCTGCAAACACCATGTTCCCCGTTTGTCCATTAACAGGGGATTCCAGGGATCTTTTCACATGCCAAGCACATGCACTACCCCAACCACATGACAGCTCCTTGTTCATCTTCAAGCTTCCCCATCATCAGGCACACCCCCAAAAAACAAGTACATACCCTAAAGAGATGCTTGACTTGGCAACTCTCAATGGTGGGCCAGGAAGAAGACCAGGGGCCAGGAAGGCTGCAGCTGCAAAGAGAGCAAAATTGCCTTGGAAATACAATACCTCTCTCATCCCATTTGTTTGTGTGTGTGGCACTGAAGCCATTGCAAGGCCATCTCATGCCATGGGTGCCGTGGGGGAGAAAGGCAAAGAAAAAATGGAAAAATCAAGGCACTGAACATTTGGAGCGCGCCATTGTTGGTCTCAAAAAAATAGGAAGGAGGCAGCGTAGTATGAAGGGAGAAGATTCTCCACAGAATCTGCCCCCCACTTGGATCTGCTCGCTTGAGGCCCATAGTATACGTCTTCTTCAGAGTTCAGGGTTCACCGAACTCAAGGGCCGTTTCCACATGGAATAGAGTCCTACCTGTCCAAAATGAAAGAATCCTCACAGGTCCAGTGGTCGCTGGTGGTGCTGATCCTTGACTCCTCTTCTGATGGAGACATGGCGCTGGAGGAGGACTCTGACTCATGCTCGAAAGAGATGGAAGAACCTGTCTCCTGCTCCAAAGTGATGGAGGACTCTGGGCTCAACTTCAAAGCCTGCTCTAAAGTTATCGGAGATATTGCTCTTCCTGCCAGAAACGCCTCCCAATCCGTATCCTGGAAAAAGTCAAGCAGGATTCCGCCTGTTTCTTAGCCAAGTGTAGCAACAACTGTGATGGTCGCTCTCGAAGCAGGGCGGGGGGTGCAGAACTCTGTGCTTTTGCCCCCAAGTCCTTGAGCACTGTTGGAGTTCTGAAGTGGGAAGGGAAAGGAAGTTTTTTGAGAATCCAGCACATACCTTGAAATAGTGGTGATTTTTTACTTCCAGGGCGTTGTCCTCCTGGCCACCGAGGCGTCGCTCTGGGTCCTTCTCCAGGAGCTAGAAAAGTTGGGAGACGGTCAGAAAAAGGAAATTCAAGTATGGAATAAAGAGTAAAATCCTTTTAGTAATGAGTGAACCCTCCATAATCCCTATTAAGAAGAATCTTGGCCTGCCCTTGGTCTGCCAGTGAAAGCACAAGAACTGAATTCTGTATCACCTCACCCCAGACAAAAGGGAGACTTCTTCTTCAGCCAGGTGTGGTGGAAAGATCACCTCAGAACAGACGATGTTAAAACTCAGTTCCTGGATATTCATTCCACCAAAAGGATACTAAAAAGGAGAAGGTAGAAAACAGAAAGGTCAGTGTTGGCTTGTAATCATGCTGGTGATGGGTTTTCCTCCTAGGTATCTATTCAAAAAAGCATCTAGACACAATCTTTAAAAAGCATCTAGACACAATCCCCACAGCCTTGCCTGCTTCTGAACCCACACAGAGTCATCACATCCCAGGACATCTTTAGCAGCTCATGAAAAAGCGGAGAAAGTTGAGCACAACTGGTTTAAGTGGTCTGTGCTCAACACCTCTATACTTAGATCAGTGGCACTTGGGCTAAGTCAGATCCCAGAGACCTGTTTCCATTTGCCCATTTGCAGAGGGAGGGGAGTGTTTGCTCTCTTAAGTGAAGTTGCCCTCACTCAACTAAAGGGCTTGGTTTCCTCCTTGTGCTTCTTATGGTGACCTTCACTGCATTTTGAATTAGTCTGGAGGATTCTCCTGTACTCACCCTTCCTGTACTCAAACGGAAGAGGACAACACCAAAACTCCACCAGTCCACAGACCTGGTATAGGACATTGCAGTGATAATTTCAGGGGCCATAGTCCTTGGGGTGCCACACTTCGTATGTGCTCTGTCTCCGAAACCGATGCCTGAAAGAGTTGAGGCAAAGATGAGAATGAGCATCCACTACTGGTCTCCTGGAAAAGCTATTTATGGACAATGTAATCTGAGTGGTCCTGAAAAGGACCGCCCTGCTTGCTCCTTATTCCATAAGAACCCCAGATCCTCGATCCTCAGTCATGGCATTACCTTCTTTGGAGAGGCCAAAGTCTGTTATTTTAATGTATCCAAAATGGTCGATCAGGAGATTCTCCATCTTCAGGTCTCTGAACAACAGATAAAATTTAAAAAATATATGTATATAAAAACAAAAATGGGAGGCCTTGTCACTGAAAGACAGATGAGGTTGTCGGAAGGTCAGGACACCTTTGTACAGGATTTGGCTGCTGGTGGTGCTGTAATGGCCATAGATAGAAACAGCAAATGTCAAGACTTCCTTCGAGATGTAAATGTTTCTCTGGATTCTCTTCCTGACCCACCCCCAATGAAGTCATGAAAATGAAGTTCTTCTAAAAGGGGGGTGGGGGGTGGGAAAAGTCTGAAAAGTGAGAAAAAGCAACTTCCTTGAAGCTACAGATACATACAGATCAAGCAATGGCCTACTGAAAGCATCTCCCGCTCTTCCTTTTTGTTTCAGGAAGACCAAGAAGGACAAAGAGGAAGATGAGAACAAATCAATGGTTTCCATCGGAGCCTTACCTGTGTATTATGCTCTGAGAATGGAGATACTGCAGCCCCAGCATGATGCATCCTCTGCAGAACCTTGCAAGGAAATGGAAGGGAAAAAAGAACATTTAGAGTCTTTTCCTCATACAACGTTCTTCAAAATGCAAACATTTCCAAGTCTCATCCTTCAGGAACTCCCAAGCAGCAGTATTGGCTGAAGCAACTGGCTGTGACATTTCCACTCAACTCTGCCATGAGTGAGTTGTTGCAGGGAGTGGATGTTGAAAGGGAGACTGAAGATGGCCCAGGATACTTACTTCACCTGTTCTTTGGTCAGTGATCTTTCCAGACAATATGCCTTCAGGGTGCCCCCCGGGGCATATTCCAGGGCAATCCCGATTAAACGAGGAGTTTCGAATGCCCCGTAGAACGAGATGATGCACGGGTGGGGGTTTTCGATGGTCCTCTCCAAAATGCTCAGCTCATTCTGCAACCTGTAAAGACAAGGTCAGAAGAACAGCTTTGGTCAACAGGGAAATTGAATGCAGCAATACTGTTACTTTCAGTGTGAGTAGCAATAACTGGGAATAAGGCTATGTGTTCAGACATAGAACTGTGAGCGATGACCCTGCCGACTGTTTGGACTCACATGACTCTGAATTTGGCTTGCCTCAGCAATGGCAAAATATTCACCTGCAAGGACCTCAAAGCAGGTCACAATTGGCCTGGAAGTGCACAAAGAAGCCAATGGGACCAGGAATCAGGAACAGAACCGGACCTACATGAGTTCCCTCTCCGGAAAGGAACCCGTGGCATGGGAGCAAGAGGCTGCTCACCAGGAAAGTTAATCCAGAAATTCCCTGCTCCAGTGGACCTTGAGGGAGGGAGATGTGGTCAACCACTTGAGCTGGATTAACAGGAATAAATGGCGATCAACGGGATTATACAGAAACCTGCAACTTTTAACTTATTTCTCAGCTCTCTGACAAACTTTCTTAATGATCAGGGCAAAAATTAGTATAGATGACCACTTCTAACTGCCTTCTAATCTCCTTCCCCCTTTCACTCCTTATGAATAACCCTCAAAGACTCTTTATCCGCTTACAAATTCTTGGAAATCTTGGCTTTCTGGAGGGTCTTCACCGCCACCAACATATCCCTTGGTTGATACTGTGCCAGTATGACCTGAAAGAGAGGGCAGGACCTGAGCCTCTGATATGAATGTGCCTTCCTTTCCAAGACAGCTGCTGCAAGTTCACCTCTCATTTACCTTGGCATAATGGCCTCTTCCAAGGACCTCTAGGAAGTTGAAGTCGCTCTCCTTCAGTTGTGTCCGTTCCGATCTGTAAAACAAACCAGTACAAATTCATCCTCAGAACATTTCCTGGAACTGGCTGCATTGGGGGAAGGTTGATGAAGAGATGCCCAGAAACATCTAGACTCCACTTACGTTGTTTTTAGCATGGTGATGGTGATGGTGGCATCTTTTGGTAGAGGCTCGTCTTCACTTGAACCTTCCAGATAAACCACATGGGTGAAAATCAGTGAAAATGGAAAAAATATTTCCACTCCTTCTGTGCATAGAAATGTCCTCCTGTGCCAGGCCTACCCTCACTTTCAACATTTGGGGTCCTGGAATGTCTCACTGATCACAAGCATGCCTGCTCTAATTCCCTCTTCTACACAGTTGTCAAAGGTCCAGATCCCTAAAGTTGAAAGTTTGGACTCCCCTGTTCTATAATATCTAGATTTGTAGCTTCAGATCAGCCTACGCCCCAGAAGTTAAATCCCTGCTCGAGCAACTGCTTCAAGCCAGCTGGTGGGGGGCTAGCTGTGGACAAGGTGAAGGAACTTACAGCTTTCAGTGATGTCTCTCCTTCTCCTTCTTCTAAAGGTTTTCCTGGTGGAGGGCAAGCAGGCACAACAGCAGCAACACAAGATCTCTTTAAGCCTCTTTAAAAGGTTCATAGTTTCCGAATCTGACAAAGAGAACCATCAAGAACTCAGGGGCTTCCTTGTTCCAGGCCGAGATCATTCTGGGCGCTACAGTCATGACTGAAGATGCTCTTCAATGTGACAGCTTTTCTAGATTTATTCCTTTGAGACACTCTCCCAACCTTCTTGGGCCCTACGCTATGCAGTATAGACTACACTATAGAATACTGTAGAATACTATATTTTATAAGGAAGTGGGGAAAAAATGAAATTGAAAGATGATATCATTGCCCAGGAATTCCCACTGAAATTAGAGAAGAGGTTCCAACAGTTAGTAGATCGACACAGGAAAGAGGAAAAAACTGGAAAGGATTTAAGGAAGCTGTCACAGAGCTGACAGAAGAGAGAGTTTCCAGAATAAGGAGGTTACCTGAAAAAGAAATGGCAAGTTGATTGGTGAAAGGAAGTCTGCAAATTCCATAGAAATCAAGAACAGATACCAGGGGAAGTTGGGAAAGCAACAAGAAAAACTCAAGAGTCCAACTGCATGGAAGGTAAGAAAGATCAGGTAGAGCAGAAAGGAAAGGCAGCCTCTGAAGCAGCCCTAAAGAACTGCATCAAAACACTTTTCACTTAACCGAGGACTTAAGTGGTGATCAGCTGAAAGCTGACATGCCCATTGGAGGTCAACAAGTGAAAATCCTCCTTGGACAAGAAGATCTGGACAAAAGCTAAGCTGAACACTTCAAAGAAACCGGCCTCATCCAACTGTACTGCATAATCTGAACAGCCCACCTCCTCCTGATGTGGCTCTGGACATGGGACCATTGCCAAGCAGAAGTGGAATGCTGAGACTGACAATGAGAAGTAGTAAAGGTCCTGGACTCGTTCAAATGTCCAATGAACTACTGAAGCACCTAGATGTCAAGCATCGTTCCTTCTATCTTTGTATGACTTTTATCTGTCAACGCCACCAGGAGAAAGAATGAAACCTTAGCTCTGCCAATGATCTATTATGGCATGTGAGGCTCACTGGGCAATCTGATGCATTGCAGATCCCCCACAGTGGTGCATCAGTCCCAGTGCAGACTATATTGCATCCTGAGTAGGAATATGTCAGGCTGAAATTTTTCTCAGTGGTGAAAGGGGACTTTAACCCTGGGGAAAGTGCCAGCGGCCACAATGGGACTACTCACCCCCAATGTTTTTGTTCTAGGCATGTCTACCTCTCCACCCACCCCCCCAAAGCCCTGCTCACACCTACACAAGCAATGTAGCCGGCACAAGTGCACATTTCCCATGTAATGGAGTGGAACAAAGAGGGGGAACAGGATACACCATGCAGGGCTGTTGCTGATCCAAGAGAAGTTAACATCTTGAGAAGTCTTTATAAGAATTGTAGCTGCTGTGAGAAAAATGAAAATGGCAGTACTGACTTTTTTACAATTCTTCCTGGTGTCAGGCAGGGTTGTATCCCCACCATTGTTCCTGTGTATCCTGGTCTCCCCTATAAAATAGCAATGAAGAATTTGGACTTTGGTGTCCTATGGAATGAACCAGGCAAACTGATCACCTGGATTTTGTGGATCCCGCTCTACTTGTCAACACAAGGACACGTCTAAAAGATATGATGCTGGCACTGAAAACAGAGGCACGTAACGTAGGATGCAGAATGTGTGAAGATAATACCCAACTAATGCAAGTCAGTAATGTTCAAGACTTAACCACCCCAGTAAGTCAACATCTCAAGCAGGAGGAGAGAACCTAAATTTTGGGGAACATCAATGACTTTCAGCAACGTTGTCTCAGAAATATCCTTCTCATGACATATCAAGATCAAATTCCAAACAAGAAAATTTTACAAAGGTGACCATAAATTGTGCCCCTCGTAGAAGTAAAATGTTTGCAATTAAGGTAGTTTTTATTATTTCAAAATAATATTTAGAAGTATAAATAAATGACTTGACAATGGGAGGAAAAAGCAATGGAATAATTTTTTTAATAAAACACACAAGCAATTTTATATATAACAAATGTTCAGTGTGATCCCAGAGCATCTTTAGAAACTCATGATTTTTGGAAACATGTTCAACTGACCCACAGCCTTAAATCATGAACTGCATTCAGTTACATCGGTACGTACTTACTTTTTCAGCAGAAGAAAGAAGAAAACACGACCAGAACATAGAAGGTCTCAGGCTACTCTGCAGATGGGGGCTTCAGACAGTCTTCATACAAAAACCCCAACTTATTTATTCATGGCTGAATTTGTTTAATTTTTCTATTTTTTAGACCAAATGGCTAGAGAGATAGGGTTGCCATATGTGCAGGAAAACCTGGGCAGTCCCAGTTTGGGGGGATTGAATGGACATACTGGCAAGTTTGACAGGGGGTCCAGTCCCGATTTTGTGGAAGAGAATTATGGCCACCCTATACAGAAGTCCTGATAAAATCTTAAACTGCAATCCTAAACTCCAGTCAGGCCTGACTAAACTCCTGGGCTGACCTGGAGTGTCACAAAAGTGTTGTAAGAAACTCCTTTGCCACTCCTGGGGAAAGGTTAGGCCATTGCACAGGCATGCACTTGTTTCCCTACAATAAGCCAGGGGTGGGCACGGGCCTACTCGCTCCGGTTCGGAAGGGGGGGTTCTTCCAATACCCCTGCCGCTGGCTAGCCGGTACCGGCGGGGCCCCCAGACCCATGGGGACCGGTTCCTTCCTCCCCCCAGCCTGGGGGAGGCCAAGCAGGCACGCTCTTCCTTCCTCCCCCTGGCCGGGGGGAGGCCAAGCAGGATACTGCGCGGCTCCACTGTGCTCTTCCTTTCTCCCCCCGGCCGGGAGTAGGCAGAGCCCCAGCCTATGCAGATCTACTCAGAAGAAAGTCCCAGTATAGTCAATGGGGCTTACTCTCAGACCAGTGTGGAGAGCACTGCAGCCGCAGAGCCCCATCCTGTGCGGGTCTACTCCGAAGTAAGTCCAAGTATAGTCAATGGGGCTTACTCCCAGGTAAGTGTGGAGAGGACTGCAATTTAAGAGCCCCATCCTATGCAGGTCTACTCAGAAGAAAGTAAGTTTATTTTTATTTTTTAATTTTTTTTAATTTTTAAATGAAAAACCTCCCTGGCCCTGCCCTCTGGCCCCACCCACTTCCAGAGAACCGGTTCTTGGGCCAGGCCGGGCCCACCCCTGTCATCACCATGAAAATGGGGGAATTGTGAGTTAGGCTGGTCTAGCTTAGGATTATTCCCTTAATAAGATCACATTCTGTTTTCTCTGCACTTTTTTACTGCACTGGTTTTCAATGACTTCTGATAAGGAAGTACATGAACTGATGACCCAGAACTAGCAATTAGAGGGTTTTGCAGCTGATGCCACAAGACATTCTAATAAAGACCATAATTCAATGATTCTTTGAGAACTTCTCAACGTCCTGGAAAGTAACCATGGACGTACCTGTCCTCGAGATTGGGAACCACTGGCTTATAGGATAGAAATGAGATGGAAAGAAACCCTAGACAGAATTGCAAGCAATGAAAAGCAACCTCTGATACCCCAAACCATCCAACCTTCTCAGTCCTGATAGAATTTTTGGCCTTGGCCACAGACTTTGGAGAGGACCCAGGTATCCCCTCTCGCTCCATACAGATCAGAGGCTGCAATCCGAAGCTCCAGTTAGTCCTGCATAAGTCCTGTGCTGACCCCCCAGAGTCATAATGCACTTCTGCTCCACTCCTGGAGGGTGGTGTGAGCCAGTAGACAGGCATGTGTTGACCTCCTCACACCACTCTGGGAAGATATGCCTGGTGAGTTCTGTCAGCCTAAATGGGTTAGGATTGCACCCTGATTCAATCATTCTGATGGGATTTGAAGGTTACGTCTGTGACTGTGCCAGAAACCATCTCACACTATGATGAGCCAGGGTGGAAATCACAACAGGGTGGAAGTAACAGCAAATCCTGAAATCCAGCACAAACTGATTTCCAGGAGTTGAAATACACCTCCTTATTCTTTCCGATTGGGACCCCTTGGCTGAAGCACTGACCCAGGAGTAAGTCCTATTGGGTACAGTAGGATTTTCTTCTGAAAAGACGTGCGTAGGCTTGTGTTTCCATGATTGTCACATCTTCCAGCCATTTTCTCCATTCACATCCCTCCCCTTCCTTTGTTGTCCCCCTTTTACAGCCTTCAGCAGAAGAGCCCATTTTTAGACCAAGATGGGGCCCCACTTGCTATGTCAAGTTCAGGGGGACCCACAAGACTCCAATAGGACTGGGAGCATCATCACCAGGCCACAACAGCCAAGACGACCATAGTTTCAGCCTCCCCAGCCTGTCCCCAATTCATAAGGAGGTGCCAGTCACTGAGCCACCTTCCTGGCACAAGTCATCAAGAGGGGCTTCATCAGCCTGCCTCTGAACCAGACAAGAAGCGCTTGAGCGGTCCTGACTTACCTCCTTTGCCAGGCACGAGAACAGCAACTAGCGATGCTGGAGCTCACGAACAGCGAGGAGACTCGAACACCCAGATATCTCCAACAGAGTCCAGTTGGACTAACTGACTCCAGGAGCAGGACTGGAACCCTGACTCTCGGCGACACTCTTGTCGTGGCAACTGGGACTGTTGGAAGCCAAGGCGTTGGACACGGTTCTAGTTCTGGGTCGGAATGCAGAGATCCAGACGGGGGCTGCAGGCCTTCTATTCCAGCAGGATGTGCAAGAATAGGAGGGACGCTTTCCAGTCTTGTGCAGGCCAAACAACAGCGAACCCCATAAAGCAACTTTTCAGTATTTTCAGGATACCGAATTGCTCTGCCTGTCAGTTCTGAAAATGTAATTACCGGTAAATCAAATGTCTCAGACCTTCCCCTTACCAGTTTACATGATAGAAGTACTGCCACCTATAGTGAAAGATAGCCCAGGAAAGTTAAGTAAAAATGTTTATTATGTACCTTGTAATGTACATAATAAGGTACATAATGTACCTTTGGCCACCTCTCTGCCAAAGATGTACACCATGTATTTACCTGGCATAAATCTCAAGATCCCCACGTGGTTATGATGGCCAGGAGTGGGGGATCGGATCCCAGATAGATAGGGTAGATGATCCCTTCTCATCGTGATATCAGAATCAGTTCGCAAAAGATTCCTTTCATGGCTTTGCGAATCCTAGACAGATACTAGTAAATACTAGTCAAATCCTATCCAACTTTCTAGCACAGATGCAGCTGTGGTAAGAGGATTTGCACTGCAAGCCATGGTAGGGAGGCAGACACACATTTGTTCCCTCATCTCAGGGCTGCATTATCTGGAAAATCAGAGAGGATTGGGTCCTTCATGTGTTGGACAGCCCTTCTGGTTAGACATTTTCAATTCAAAACAGAAGGGGTGAAAAGGGGTGCAATGTTTTTTTGTCTCTAAACTTAATCCTGACTCATCAACAACCAGCCCCAACTCCTGGATCACAGTTAAATTTGGACCACATTACATTTGGGACGCCTATTCCTTCTTTGCTGTAAGTCATCACTGTGACGTGATTTTTAGAAATTTAACTCCTAAAGGGATGCATGTTTTTGTCCCTATTCTTAACATTGATGACTGACTGATGGACACCCAGTGCCAACTCCTGGACCTAGACGCATGAATTTTGGGGAGCATATTCCTTCTTTGCTTTAAGTAACCACTAAGTACTGATTTGGTGCCAGTGGTGTCCAGTGATTGGTGGTGTCTGCTGTCCGCTGTTACCGACTGTTCAGACTGTTGCCTGATGGTGCCTGGTGGTCCCTGCTTCCCACTGCCGCCTGGCCCTTACAGAAGCCATTGAGGGATCTTGCCCAGACATACAAAAATAGTGTGAGACAATAGTGAATGGACGTTCAAGTGCAGTGTGCATTGTGACATGTCACTGGCATTATGCACTCGGTGTCTCTGGGCACAATCCTAACCAGTCTTCCAGCTGTAGGGTGAGGACAGCGCAACTCTGAGGGAAAGGAACAAGCATGACACTTACAGCCCAATCTGATCTCCTGCCAGCTGTGCAGGTGATCCTGGGCCAAAAAAGGTGTTTCCTGCATTCAGCAGGGATAATGGAAGTATTACAATTTTCACCTAATTTCCCACCCAGCCGAATGGTTTTCTTTGAGTCTGTCCTGATATGTGCCACTAGTATTGATGAAATGTGTCCAAGGAGAGGACATGGCTGCCTCTTGAAGCAGCACACTCAGAATGGCAGACCAACGCCTGGCATGTCAGTCCTTGAAAAGATTGGGCCGCCAAACAGGAGAAGTCGAGCTCCAGAACATTTCCCAAAGTAAGGACTGCAGCCTTACTTTCTCTGCCATTTCTAGGTCTCCTTTGCCAACCTAACCATCCAGAGGGTCAACCACTTCTCTGGCAGATTTCTTGCTTCTACCATATTTGAAGAAGCTTTGATTATTCAACCTCTCCTACCCCCTTTGCTGGCCCGCCACATTCACAAAATGATGCTCTACAAGCAATGCTATGGCTCTGCTGGGCTCGTGCACTGACATGTGTTGGTCCAACCTGCTCCTGAGTAGTTTGAAAATACTTTGTGGCATGTTTGAACTCCCAGGAGCAGGAACAAGGAGGTGGCTGAGGGCTTAGTAGGATTGCACTGTGTATCTGGAATTGGAAAAGAGTCACAGGACTTGGCTCCCAAACTCTGTTAACCACAGAAAAGTAGCCACACAGAAGTGTACGTTTGGAGGTGTTTAATCCACATAGGGATCAAATCACTTTATCAGCAAATACATGTTTAAAACTCTTAAAATATATCAAAGTCTGTTATATATATTAAAATCAAAGACAAAATTGTAAACAAATATATCACAGTCTGTTTTGATATATTAGAATAAAAGACAAAAATTGTAAACAAATACTTTCAACTTATATAAATTTTATGTAAAATCCCGGAAGAAGAGAAATTAAAACATCAAAGAAATTTTAGACATACAATAAGTTGTTTCAATAGGATGCTGCTGGTCTTCATTGATAAGTAGTCATGACCGAGAGACAGTATAAGGTCTATGCAGAAATCTTGCATTTTTCAATATCTTTACGTGTAAAATGGTATTGTATGTAAATGTCACTATTGCTGCTGATACGATTGGATCCAGCTGGTGTCGCAGAGCTGGGCTAAGGACAGGAGCTCACCCTGTCTTGTGGGGCTAACCCGGGAATTCAACCCTGGTCTGTTGTTTAACAGGCACAGTGTCTTAGCAACTTGCGCAAGACAATTCCCTTCAGCAATCCCCTTTTGCATTACAAGGGGGAAACTAAGTTCTTACTTTCCAAAGAGGGGCAAGCCGACTACAAGGTCCTAGAGCCTACTTCTCACCTCCCCTCTGTCATCAGTTTAAGGTAAGTTAGAGAATATTCTATTCTGTATCATGCAAATCAATTATTACTAAGCAATTGATATTGGGGGTGAACAGTGTAATAGTGGGGTGAACAGAAATGATTCTCTTTGGAGAGTAGAGAAAACCATGGATGGGTTTCTGCTTTCAGATATATTTATAAACTTGCGAAAAGTGTACCTGCGTTGCGGGAGTAAAATTCCCCTGTAGGCCATCCCACCACTGTACATCAATCCCCCCCACACATCAACCCCCATGCACATCCACCCCCATGTGCAACATCCCCCATGTTCATCCACCCCATGTGCATCAACACCCCATACACATCAACCCCTCATGCTCAACAACCCCCCATGCGTAACAACCCCATGTGCAACATTCTCCATGTTCATCAACCCCTCATGCTCAACAACCCCCCATGCACAACAACCCCCATGCACAACATTCCCCATGTTCAACCCCCATGCAAAACATTCCCCATGTGCAACATTGCCCATGCACAACATCCCCCATGCGCATCATCCCCCCATGCACATCATCCCCCCATGTGCAAAAGCGCCCATGTGCAACATTGCCCATGCACAACATCCCCCATGCGTGATATCCCCCATGCGCAACATCACCATTGCTCAAAGTTCACCTGTTTCACCTTCTCCCTCTTTTACAGGTGCATCCTTGTCATTGCATGCTCGAATCCTTATCATCGGCTATTCTATCCTCTTCTGGGCCCAGAAGTGGGCAGAACGCAGTGGTCCCGGCTCTCAGATGGGCTTAGGATTTTGGACTGTTGTTTTTTGGTTGGATAAGTGGGGTGCTATGAGTGCAATTTCTCCCACTTTTTATTCAATTTATTCAGGCTCATCCTCCTCCTCATATTATACTGGTTCACTGGTTCTCCTGGGGGAGATTGAACTGGCTCAGAGGAGATCTATTTCCGTCTTCAGCCCCAACACCCAGTCCCAAACCCTGCACCTAGAAGCACGAAATTGGGGGAGACCCACAAAGAACGGATAGAATCAACAGGTCTAAGTAGAAGTCCTAACAAGGTCTTTCTTGGTTTGTTTCTATCTCTTTGGAAAGTTTTGCTATACAGGTGTCTCTTCTTATCCTCTAGGGTTCTGGAACCTCTCATTTCCCGATACATACAGTGGTGCCTCACATAACAAGTTTAATTCGTTCCGGAGGCATGCTTGTTACATGAAATGCTCTTGTGAAGTGGATTTTCCCATAGGAAATAATGGAAATTCAGACGATTGGTTCCACAACCCAAAAAATATTCATATAAAAATATTAACTGTTTATAAAAATGATTACAAAACACTGTACTATAAAGTAACACACAACACCGCAGTAAAGAAAATACTGTACAGTACTGACCTGTACTGTGCCTATGAAAACCTTCATGGCTGCTATGAGGGTTACAGACAGGGGGGATGACTTTGGCTGCAATCCTAAAGACACTTTCTTGGGAGTAAGACCCATTGGAGAAAATGGGGCTTATGTCTGAGTAGACATGGTTAGGACTGTGCTCTTTCACAATCACTAATGGAGGCCAGGGTGTCACCCCCATGCCGTGGGTGTGGCAACAACCTGGGTAGTGGCTGTGGTTATGTGCCATTGCTCTGCCTCCATTTGTTTTTGGCCACACATTTTAATGGACTAAATATATTTCAAAGTGGTTTGTTCCATTACATTCTGCTGTAAATTACACATTCATTGGTATGTAATATGTAACTCTAGTGCCAGGGTAAGGACCACTCTGGCTGCAAACCATTCAAAACATCTAACTACAGATATAACATCTTATTTGCATCTTTGCGAAAGCAGTGGTTGTGCTTTCCTTTTCTGGTTATTTGGCTACAACGTTTGATAAAATACAAGTATTTCCGTTTTTTGTTTCAATGTATTTTGCATTAAATTGCCCATCAAAAACATGATGGCATTACTGGTTGGAATTTCTGAAAACTGCTTCTTAGTGGATCCCTCCATCAAAGAAGGAACACCGTCCCCAAATTTCACACTTCTAGGCCCAACGGTTTTGGCAGGACGTTGATAAGTGAGTGAGTGAGTGAGTGAGTGAGTGAGTCAGTCAGTCAGTCAATCAATCAATCAATCAATCAATCACTCAATCAATCAATCAAACGAATATGAATAAACAAATGAATATTCAATACAGCAGCATTTGGAGAAAAGGCCGCTTTAATGATGGTAGCAGGGACACAAATACATGCAGAAATGCCTTCTGACAGGTACCACCTGACAAATTAAAGCGACCAGTTTTAAACCCACATTCCATAAGAGGCCCAAACCCTTTCACAGTCTGGGGTAGGCGAAAAAACTGCCCCCCAAAAGCCAATCATGGTGAGCAGCAAAAAATTCCTACCCGGCCCCAAACGGCGACCAGTAATCTCAGACTGCTTCCAGGGCGGGCAGGCAGGTGTTACTAAATGTACATATACAAAGAAGGTGCTGGCTGACCACTGGCTGCTTCAGTCCCCTTTCCTTCCCTTCCCTTCCCTCCCTTCCTTCATATCCATTTATTTCCTTTGCATTCAGCTTAGCTTATTCCCACTATGTCAACAAGCTCCAATTCCCTCCTTCACTTTTCTTTTATTCCTCCATTTCTTTGTTCCTTTTCAGGCTCAATTAGGCAAAAATTTTCCTGTTCCTTATTCATTTTTTGACTTCTTACACAGCTCTCTCTCTCTCTCTCTCTCTCTCTCTCTCTCCTCTCTCTCTCATCCAATGATTTTTCCTATATTCTTGTAAGGGTCCATTTGTCCAAACTTAGGTCTCTTTTATTCTTAATTTTCTTCTTCAATTTTGGGGCTCTGTTTGGCTGCCACTTAACTCTCCCATATTCCTTTTATTTATTTCCTGTTGGGCAATCTGTTACCCTTTCTTTTCTTTTTTGTACTTTTCCTGGCCCAGATTGGCCATCTCAGTTCTCTTTTCCTTCTTACATTTCCAAACTGAACTGGGGCAAACTTTGCTACATTCTATTTCTTCTGTCATTATTAAGGTAGTTGGGTCAACACTGGGTATTCTCCCCCCCCCCTTTTCAAATTATCGCTGAGATGCTTATTAGTTACAACATTTCTTCCCTGCATTATCAGGCTCAATTTGTCTATGATTTGTCTCTCCCCACCCCAACTCTCAGGCCCAATTTGGATGCATTTTCCTCCCCGTATCCCTTTCTTTCTTACTGTGGTAAATACTTACCTGTGTCTTATTCCTTATTGTTCTTGGATGAGAACCTGTCAGAAGAGTGGGACGAACTGGGGAAGACCATGGAGGGAGAAGGGGAGAAGAAGGTAGAGATGGGAGCAGGCCAGGAAGAGAGTGCTGAAGGGGAGGCTGAGGCTGGGTCAACCTGGAGGAGAATGAGACCATCTTGGACACTCTACTATGGGCCAGTCCCCAAACACCTCTTAGCCCTGTGAGGACCATCCCAATCCTGCCTTGGAAGGTTCCAGGGAGAATCAAGGAGGAAGGGCGTTCTAGGGGATGGTGGAGCTAGTCTATCTAGGAAAGAAGAGCCTGGGTGGTGGGAGCATCAGTGTTCTGCTCCTGCCACTGGGATCAGGCCTTAGTATGCACCTGGAAGAAAGTTACCTCACCTGTGGACTATAGGTTGAGGAGGGAAGCTGAACCATGCTGTAACTTAAAGAATTATTGCTAAAGAACCTACCATGTTAAGATAACTTGTTCAATCTGTGTTCTTTGGCGGCAAGACCCATGGACCATGATAACCTATTTGATGCCCCCCCTCCCCACGCACCAGCAGGGACACCGCATCAGGACAACAGAGCAGACCTCTACTGCACCTCACCCTTGCCCCAGGTATGCCAGTGTTAGACATGTCAGCTTGGGGTTTTTTGTTAGCTAATAGCTGGCACAGAACCATGCAGCCAAACTGAGATTGCTGCAGTGCTACACAGATCAACAAATATTCACATAGCCAGAGGAGACCCCAAACTGCTCAGTTGCAGCAGTTGATAGGAAGCACCCAGCCTTCCTCTGCCTGGACTACCTCCCTCCTGTCTCTTCAGTGCCCTCCCCCTGCCTGCCCCCAGACCCTTCTGTTGCTGAGCTTGGCAGACACATCCCCCATTCAAGGGTCCATGGCGTGGGTGGGTGGGGAAGACAACACAAATTTTTGTGCGAGCCTTTTCTCATCTCTGGACATCTCATCTTCCTTGACAGTACAAGGGTGCATTTGGATTGCACCCCAAAAGCAAATTTACCTCTTTTTTACATTCTTTTCTTTCGTAAACTATCAGGTTCCTTCCCCTTTCTCTGTCTTACAGTATCAAACTAAGATTGGGCCACAACTTTCCTCTGTCTTATTCTGCTTCTTCTTTCATACTGAGCTCTCTCTCTCTCTCTCTCTTTCTCTCTCTCTCTCTAAGTCTCTCCCTTCTTCTACTTTTGCTCTCTGTCAACTCACTTTTATTCCTTCTTTTCTTTTTTTACATAATCAGGCTAAATTCACCAACAAGGGGCTCCACCTAGATATTATTTGCCTGTGTTTTATTGCTTGTTTTCTTTCCCATTTATAATTCTCTCATTTATTATCCGTTTTTCCCTATATTTTATTAGACTCAAATACTTCACCCAAAGTTTCCTTTCCTATCTTTCTTCCTCTTGCTACAACTCCTCTTTCATATGATATTTTTATACTTCATTAGACATTATCCATGTACTTCATTCATTAAATCAGCATTCCACAAAGCAACCCCTAACCTTTGTCTTATTTCATTTT
This sequence comes from Cryptoblepharus egeriae, assembly GCA_030015325.1. Classification (NCBI taxonomy): domain Eukaryota; kingdom Metazoa; phylum Chordata; class Lepidosauria; order Squamata; family Scincidae; genus Cryptoblepharus; species Cryptoblepharus egeriae. Next base: position 108,573,022 of record JAREYC010000003.1, read on the forward strand.
TTCCTTCCTATTAAGCTATCCTTATTCTATTGTCCCATATATTATTAGATTCTAGTTCGCCATACTCAGCTCTCCTTTACCCTTCCTTTTTTATTTTACTTTACATTTTTAAGCTCACATTTGCTATGCTTATCACACTGCAATACAAAGCCTCTTCCCTGGACTCGCACAAGTCCTACAAGTCAAGCACTTCTGACCCACATTTGGCGGAGAAAGGCCAGTGCACAGACATCCACCTCCATCCGACAAGGGAATCATGGAAAGGGTGAGATGTGCTGCCTGATCTTGATAAGCCAAGGAATTTGAGGGGTTGGGGTGGGTGGGCAGGAGGTGTCAGGGAGGTATATTGCAATGGGGCAGGGCTGGGAGAGAGCATCCCCAAGGGTTGGTGGGGACTAGGACCCCTGGAACTTGAGCAATACTCAAGCCCCTTTCCCTGTGTAGCATGGAGGTTGCTCTGGTCTGCTCACAGTGGTACCATCAAACTCAGTGGTGTAGCTCCAAATAGACCCTCTGAGACTTTTGCAGTAGTAGCTAAGGAAAGGGAAAAAGTTTCCCCTTCGCTCAATGGGGCTACTCTCAGCTGTGCCAGCTTTTGAGCTATTGCAGCCCTGTGTGCAGGTACCAGATCCATGTAGAGTTGGTGGCAGAGGCCTGCTCCATCATTTTGTACCTGCCTTTGCAGTTGTCAGGGATGATGCGCCACCAGTGGAATTCTACAGGCTTTCCTGCCAATACCACAGGAAAACATTGACTACCTGGATGGTGTAAAGTGCTGGTGTTGCCCAAACAAAGGATTGGGCTTTTCTTTAAGAGGAATGGCCCAGGAATCGGCAGCAATGTGATCATGAAATGCATGCTGTAACAGGACAGGGAAGAGTTTTTAAAAGTTACCTGGCAGTTGCTGCGGTAAATTAACCTTCAAAATATCAGAAGGAATAAAATAAAGCAAGGTTTGCCCCAATTCAGCCTGGTACTGCAAGCAGGAAATATAAGAGAGCTAAGAAAGGGGCATCCAAAGGTATAAATGATAAATAAAAAGCATAAAAGGTACACCAAATTATAAGCCCCATAATGCAAAAAGGAGAGAACGAATAAAACAGACATTATGGCTTGAAAGACTGAACCTCAAAAAATGGGGGGGGGAACACATGAAAGAGGGAGAGTTCAGTAGGTCACAAAGAAATTGAGGGATGATGGAAGTGGGCTTCCACTTGATGATGGAAGTATAATGCTTCTCAGTGCCCAGGGCTGCTGCGGTGTCATTATGGTGACTGATGAATAGACGGGGCTGGAAAGCAAGCCAGGTTTCCTTGGCATAAGAGAGCTTATGCTTATGCTCTCTTATGACCATAAAGCCCAGACAGTCCCCAATGGGGATCGTGAACAGGCACAGAGCCAAGGAGACCCAAATCGTGTTTCTCAGGCCAGGTGGGTAGTTGAGAAGCAAAGCTAGAGCCTGCCTCCATCTCCTCCCTCCTTTGTCCTCTCCTACCCTTGACCTGCTCCCTCTTCTTCCACCTGATTTTCTCCTTGCCTTCCTCAGCCCTGCTTCACCTACAACCACCTCCCTTACTGTTATTCATCTGCACATGTTTAGCCTAATTTGGCCTCTCCTATTTCTATTCTCATTCCCCGTCATCTTCAGCCCTTATCACCTTCCGCCACCTAACTTTCTTTTATTCTTTCATTTCTTCCTCTTCTTTTCAAGCTCAATTTCTCCTCTGCTTTTTCTGTATCTCCACCCCTTGCTTCCTTCAGAGGTTTCAGCTTCTTCTTAGTGTTGTACTGTCTTCTTGTAATTTGCAGAGAAGTCAAGATGATGGTCCTCTTTTTTTCTCAAATATTCTGGCAAATCTGGACCTCAAGCCTTGCTCTCCACAGTTCTCCATATTCATCCGAAAGGCTAGGAGGGTAAAGCAGAATCGATTTTATAAAGATTTTATAAACTCTCCACCTTGTCAGGTTATCACTTAGAGATCTCTTCTCAGTCATCCCCTTCCATCTTGGCCAGGCGTTTTCAATCTTTTCCCCTCACAGCATCTGACAAGGTGTTAGCATTTTCAGAGGAAACCATCAGTTTTGACAAATGACAAGGCACACCATGGCCCTACAGATCAGTCCCCAACTCTTCCATTGGTCCGTTCAGGGCACATCACTGTGGCACAGCACATTGGTTGAAAATGACTAGTCTTGCTTGCCTGAAAAGCTGGATGTTTTAACAACCGGCTTTTCAGTAAAAAAAGCCTTCTTCCTTTTGATTTGGTCTTTTAAAAAGGGGTCTTACCTTGCTTTGAACCATCTTAGGCCAATACAATCACCATCCATGTTGCAGTTCTCTCAGTGTGACAGCAAAGTATAGATCTCCAAGGTTGTCTGTATTATTGAGAGATAAGAGATGCCTTCAGAGTGTTGAATCAATACATAAATTACTTTTCAGGGTGCACCAGAGCAACCACCCAGGCCCACCAATGTAGAGAAGGAGCAGAGAGGGTGGGATGGGATGGGGTGGGGCAGAACGGCCCGCAAATCCAAACCTCTCTCCTATCAACAGTCCTGCACCACAGGATGACGGTTCTGCACCAGTGACGTTGCTAGTGCAGGTCCAAGTGGCTGCACAGCTGCAACTGAAGCCAGTTACAACTGAAGCACAGCCTCCCTCTCACCACTCTGGATCATGACGTCCTTGCCAGACACTTTGGAACAGCAGTAGTTGTAGTCATAGTAGTCATAGACGTAGACAGGCATACCAAGTCCATTGGTCACTGAACTGAGAGGAAGACAGCACGGAGTTAAAGCAGTTTGGGAAACACTGCCCTATAGGATTGTTGAGCCTCTGTCCAGTGCTCAGGCTGCATAAGGAAGTGTGGCTGAACTCTTGGAACTGACCTAAAGGAGGAGTTTCTAGCCCTGTTCATTGCATATCTGAGCAGCTGGGCCAAAATCAGAGATAAACCCTGAATAACAAAGACAAACTGAAAACTCAACCTACCCCATGGTCTGTTGAAAAAAGGGAGACCAAGGCTCAGTGAAAATGGTCTCTTCCTGATTGAGATGCGGGAGAATCACTGTCTGCTGGAGTAGAGAAAGGAGTAGCTGAGTGGAGCAACCATCTAAGCATAACTTCTGATGAAAGTCTAGACCATCTTTCTAAAGATTAGTAATGAAGAGACCTAGTAAGTTTTCACTTATGCCTTTGTATTTTAATTGCTCCAGATCTGAAGATGATTGACCAGAATTAATGGCCGAATTTTTATTTGCCTCTGTATTTGCAGGCAGAAGATATTATGATCTATTTTTGGAAAATCCAATTCTGTGCCTTGAAAAAAATGTTGAAATTCATGAAAATGTGTTTGCGTTCACCTCTCCTGTCTTGTAGTCCCTTATACCAGTGGTTCCCAAACAGATGATTGTGATCACTCCCCAAACTGGAACTGTTGTATTTCCCTCAAGGGGTCTGCTAATAGTGACAGTACCTCCGCTACGAAGTCCAGTGTTGCTGTTTGGTTGCATCCCCAAAAGATCTTGTTCTAATTCTCAGAGGAAATTTTAAGCTCTACTTTTAGTATGGATGTTAATTGGCCATTTATCTAATTCTCTGAGATCAGGATCTGCAAGCTGTTTTCTGACACCCCCCTTGTTTCTGCAAGCAATTTGCAGAAAGCCATTTTGGCAAGGGAGGCTGCGCAGTGGGAAGGGAAAATGCGGTCCCATTGGAATGATGGTCAGGCATTTAGGAATGATTACCTGAGAAAGCCCTGTTACTCCAACGTCCGCATCACCCAAACCAGCCATTTCAAAGCCGAACGTCCATCTCCTTCGTCATTTGGAAGACCTGCAAACTCTCCGACGACAAAACAGAAGGTAACACATGTTTGGAGTGCAGAAGGGAAAAGTGTCAGGATTCCAGGAATTACTTACATGGATGAGATGCTTTGCAGCCTCTTTCCTTGCTCTTGAGTGAAGCTACGGACAGGTATTCTGAGCTGGAAGCAAAAGTGGACTTACCGTTCCTTGGTGGATCTTCTCCATTATTTCGAAGCTGTCCTTCCATCTCCAGGAAGTGACTGCAGAGGAAACGGGACACAGAGAAAGAACATTAGAGTGGAGAGCTTTCCATTCTACGCAGGATATACCTGCATAGGATATGCAGAGGATATGCCTTGTGATGGGGCAGAAGCACCCACACTGCTTTGCTGCACGTAACCAGATGAGATGATGCTTGCTTCTTTTCTGCAAACACCATGTTCCCCGTTTGTCCATTAACAGGGGATTCCAGGGATCTTTTCACATGCCAAGCACATGCACTACCCCAACCACATGACAGCTCCTTGTTCATCTTCAAGCTTCCCCATCATCAGGCACACCCCCAAAAAACAAATACATACCCTAAAGAGATGCTTGACTTGGCAACTCTCAATGGTGGGCCAGGAAGAACCCCAGGGGCCAGGAAGGCTGCAGCTGCAAAGAGAGCAAAATTGCCTTGGAAATACAATACCTCTCTCATCCCATTTGTTTGTGTGTGTGGCACTGAAGCCATTGCAAGGCCATCTCATGCCATGGGTGCCGTGGGGGAGAAAGGCAAAGAAACAATGGAAAAATCAAGGCACTGAACATTTGGAGCGCGCCATTGTTGGTCTCAAAAAAATAGGAAGGAGGCAGCGTAGTATGAAGGGAGAAGATTCTCCACAGAATCTGCCCCCCACTTGGATCTGCTCGCTTGAGGCCCATAGTATACGTCCTCTTCAGAGTTCAGGGTTCACCGAACTCAAGGGCCGTTTCCACATGGAATAGAGTCCTACCTGTCCCAAATGAAAGAATCCTCACAGGTCCAGTGGTCGCTGGTGGTGCTGATCCTTGACTCCTCTTCTGATGGAGACATGGCGCTGGAGGAGGACTCTGACTCATGCTCAGAAGAGATGGAAGAACCTGTCTCCTGCTCCAAAGTGATGGAGGACTCTGGGCTCAACTTCAAAGCCTGCTCTAAAGTTATCGGAGATATTACTCTTCCTGCCAGAAACGCCTCCCAATCCGTATCCTGGAAAAAGACAAGCAGGAATCCGCCTGTTTCTTAGCCAAGTGTGGCAACAACTGTGATGGTCACTCTCGAAGCAGGGCGGGGAGTGCAGAACTCTGTGCTTTTGCCCCCAAGTCCTTGAGCACTGTTGGAGTTCTGAAGTGGGAAGGGAAAGGAAGTTTTGTGAGAATCCAGCACATACCTTGAAATATTGGTTTTGAGAATCCAGCACATACCTTGAAATATTGGTGATTTTTTACTTCCAGGGCGTTGTCCTCCTGGCCACCGAGGCGTCGCTCTGGGTCCTTCTCCAGGAGCTAGAAAAGTTGGGAGACGGTCAGAAAAAGGAAATTCAAGTATGGAATAAAGAATAAAATCCTTTTAGTAATGCGTGAACCCTCCATAATCCCTATTAAGAAGAATCTTGGCCTGCCCTTGGTCTGCCAGTGAAAGCACAAGAACTGAATTCTGTATCACCTCACCCCAGACAAAAGGGAGACTTCTTCTTCAGCCAGGTGTGGTGGAAAGATCACCTCAGAACAGACGATGTTAAAACTCAGTTCCTGGATATTCATTCCACCAAAAGGATACTAAAAAGGAGAAGGTAGAAAACAGAAAGGTCAGTGTTGGCTTGTAATCATGCTGGTGATGGGTTTTTCGCCTAGGTATCTATTTATCTCCTAGGTATGTATATAAATATATGTATATAAAAACCTTGAAAAAGCATCTAGACACAATCACCACAGCCTTGCCTGCTTCTGAACCCACACAGAGTCATCACATCCCAGGACATCTTTAGCAGCTCATGAAAAAGCGGAGAAAGTTGAGCACAACTGGTTTAAGTGGTCTGTGCTCAACACCTCTATACTTAGATCAGTGGCACTTGGGCTAAGTCAGATCCCAGAGACCTGTTTCCATTTGCCCATTTGCAGAGGGAGGGGAGTGTTTGCTCTCTTAAGTGAAGTTGCCCTCACTCAACTAAAGGGCTTGGTTTCCTCCTTGTGCTTCTTATGGTGAGCTTCACTGCATTTTGAATTAGTCTGGAGGATTCTTCTGTACTCACCCTTCCGGTACTCAAACGGAAGAGGACAACACCAAAACTCCACCAGTCCACAGACCTGGTATAGGACATTGCAGTGATAATTTCAGGGGCCATAGTCCTTGGGGTGCCACACTTCGTATGTGCTCTGTCTCCGAAACCGATGCCTGAAAGAGTTGAGGCAAAGATGAGAATGAGCATCCACTACTGGTCTCCTGGAAAAGCTATTTATGGACAATGTTATCTGAGTGGTCCTGAAAAGGACCGCCCTGCTTGCTCCTTATTCCATAAGAACCCCAGATCCTCGATCCTCAGTCATGGCATTACCTTCTTTGGAGAGGCCAAAGTCTGTTATTTTAATGTATCCAAAATGGTCGATCAGGAGGTTCTCCATCTTCAGGTCTCTGAACAACAGATAAAGTTTAAAAAATATATGTATATAAAAACAAAAATGGGAGGCCTTGTCACTGAAAGACAGATGAGGTTGTCGGAAGGTCAGGACACCTTTGTACAGGATTTGGCTGCTAGTGGTGCTGTAATGGCCATAGATAGAAACAGCAAATGTCAAGACTTCCTTCCAGATGTAAATGTTTCTCTGGATTCTCTTCCTGACCCACCCCCAATGAAGTCATGAAAATGAAGTTCTTCTAAAAGGGGGATGGGGGGTGGGAAAAGTCTGAAAAGTGAGAAAAAGCAACTTCCCTGAAGCTACAGATACATACAGATCAAGCAAAGGCCTACTGAAAGCATCTCCCGCTCTTCCTTTTTGTTTCAAGAAGACAAAGAAGGACAAAGAGGAAGAGAAAGAGGAGAACAAATCAGTTGTTTCCATCGGAGCCTTACCTGTGTATTATGCTCTGAGAATGGAGATACTGCAGCCCCAGCATGATGCATCCTCCGCAGAACCTTGCAAGGAAATGGAAGGGAAAAAAGAACATTTAGAGTCTTTTCCTCATACAACGTTCTTCAAAATGCAAACATTTCCAAGTCTCATCCTTCAGGAACTCCCAAGCAGCAGTATTGGCTGAAGCAACTGGCTGTGACATTTCCACTCAACTCTGCCATGAGCGAGTTGTTGCAGGGAGTGGATGTTGAAAGGGAGACTGAAGATGGCCCAGGATACTTACTTCACCTGTTCTTTGGTCAGTGATCTTTCCAGACAATATGCCTTCAGGGTGCCCCCTGGGGCATATTCCAGGGCAATCCCGATTAAACGAGGTGTTTCAAATGCCCCGTAGAATGAGATGATGCACGGGTGGGGGTTTTCAATGGTCCTCTCCAAAATGCTCAGCTCATTCTGCAACCTGTAAAGACAAGGTCAGAAGAACAGCTTTGGTCAACAGGGAAATTGAATGCAGCAATACTGTTACTTTCAGTGTGAGTAGCAATAACTGGGAATAAGGCTATGTGTTCAGACATAGAACTGTGAGCGATGACCCTGCCGACTGTTTGGACTCACATGACTCTGAATTTGGCTTGTCTCAGCAATGGCAAAATATTCACCTGCAAGGACCTCAAAGCAGGTCACAATTGGCCTGGAAGTGCACAAAGAAGCCAATGGGACCAGGAATCAGGAACAGAACCGGACCTACATGAGTTCCCTCTCCGGAAAGGAACCCGTGGCATGGGAGCAAGAGGCTGCTCACCAGGAAAGTTAATCCAGAAATTCCCTGCTCCAGTGGACCTTGAGGGAGGGAGATGTGGTCAACCACTTGAGCTGGATTAAGCAGGAATAAATGGCGATCAACGGGATTATACAGAAACCTGCAACTTTTAACCTATTTCTCAGCTCTCTGACAAACTTTCTTAATGATCAGGGCAAAAATTACTGTAGATGACCTCTTCTGCCTTCTAATCTCCTTCCCCCTTTCACTCCTTAAGAGTAACCCTTAAAGTCTCTTTATCCGCTTACAAATTCTCGGAAATTTTGGCTTTCTGGAGGGTTTTCACCGCCACCAACATATCCCTTGGTTGATACTGTGCCAGTAAGACCTGAAAGAGAAGGCAGGACCTGAGCCTCTGATTTGAATGTGCCTTCCTTTCCAAGACAGCTGCTGCAAGTTCACCTCTCATTTACCTTGGCATAATGGCCTCTTCCAAGGACCTCTAGGAAGTTGAAGTCGTTCTCCTTCAGTTGTGTCCGTTCCGATCTGTAAAACAAACCAGTACAAATTCATCCTCAGAACATTTCCTGGAACTGGCTGCATTGGGGTAAGGTTGATGAAGAGATGCCCAGAAACATCTAGACTCTACTTACGTTGTTTTTAGCATGGTGGTGGTGATGGTGGCATCTTTTGGTAGAGGCTCGTCTTCACTTGAACCTTCCAGATAAACCACATGGGTGAAAATCAGTGAAAACGGAAAAAATATTTCCACTCCTTCTGTGCATAGAAATGTCCTCCTGTGCCAGGCCTACCCTCACTTTCAACATTTGGGGTCCTGGACTGTCTCACTGATCACAAGCATGCCTGCTCTAATTCCCTCTTCTACACAGTTGTCAAAGGTCCAGATCCCTAAAGTTGAAAGTTTGGACTCCCCTGTTCTATAATATCTAGATTTGTAGCTTCAGATCAGCCTACGCCCCAGAAGTTAAATCCCTGCTCGAGCAACTGCTTCAAGCCAGCTGGTGGGGGGCTAGCTGTGGACAAGGTGAAGGAACTTACAGCTTTCAGTGATGTCTCTCCTTCTCCTTCTTCTACATGTTTTCCTGGTGGAGGGCAAGAAGGCACAACAGCAGCAACACAAGATCTCTTTAAGCCTCTTTAAAAGGTTCATAGTTTCCGAATCTGACAAAGAAAACCATCAAGAACTCAGGGGCTTCCTTGTTCCAGGCCGAGATCATTCTGGGCGCTACAGTCATGACTGAAGATGCTCTTCAACGTGGCAGCTTTTCTAGATTTATTTCTTTGAGACACTCTCCCAACCTTCTTGGGCCCTACGCTATGCAGTATAGACTACACTACAGAATACTGTAGAATACTATATTTTATAAGGAAGTGGGGAAAAAATGAAATTGAAAGATCATATCATTGCCCAGGAATTCCCACTGAAATTAGAGAAGAGGTTCCAACAGTTAGTAGATCGACAGAGGAAAGAGGAAAAAACTGGAAAGGATTTAAGGAAGCTGTCACAGAGCTGACAGAAGAGAGAGTTTCCAGAATAAGGAGGTTACCTGAAAAAGAAATGGCAAGTTGATTGGTGAAAGGAAGTCTGCAAATTCTATAGAAATCAAGAACAGAAACCAGGGGAAGTTGGGAAAGCAACAAGAAAAACTCAAGAGTCCAACTGCATGGAAGGTCAGAAAGATCAGGTAGAGCAGAAAGGAAAGGCAGCCTCTGAAGCAGCCCTAAAGAACTGCATCAAAACACTTTTCACTTAACCGAGGACTTAAGTGGTGATCAGCTGAAAGCTGACATGCCCATTGGAGGTCAACAAGTGAAAATCCTCCTTGGACAAGAAGATCTGGACAAAAGCTAAGCTGAACACTTCAAAGAAACCTGCCTCATCCAACTGTACTGCATAATCTGAACAGCCCACCTCCTCCTGATGTGGCTCTGGACATGGGACCATTGCCAAGCAGAAGTGGAATGCTGAGACTGACAATGAGAAGTAGTAAAGGTCCTGGACTAGTTCAAATGTCCAATGAACTACTGAAGCACCTAGATGTCAAGCATCGTTCCTTCTATCTTTGTATGACTTTTATCTGTCAACGCCACCAGGAGAAAGAATGAAACCTTAGCTCTGCCAATGATCTATTATGGCATGTGAGGCTCATTGGGCAATCTGATGCACTGCAGATCCCCCACAGTGGTGCATCAGTCCCAGTGCAGACTATATTGCATCCTGAGTAGGAATATGTCAGGCTGAAATTTTTCTCAGTGGTGAAAGGGGACTTTAACCCTGGGGAAAGTCCCAGCGGCCACAATGGGACTTCTCACCCCCAATGTTTTTGTTCTAGGCATGTCTACCTCTCCACCCCCCCCCCCCCCCAAAGCCCTGCTCACACCTACACAAGCAATGTAGCCGGCACAAGTGCACATTTCCCATGTAATGGAGTGGAACAAAGAGGGGGAACAGGATACACCATGCAGGGCTGTTGCTGATCCAAGAGAAGTTAACATCTTGAGAAGTCTTTATAAGAATTGTAGCTGCTGTGAGAAAAATGAAAATGGCAGTACTGACTTTTTTACAATTCTTACTGGTGTCAGGCAGGGTTGTATCCCCACCATTGTTCCTGTGTATCCTGGTCTCCCCTGTAAAATAGCAATGAAGAATTTGGACTTTGGTGTCCGATGGATGAACCAGGCAAACTGATCACCTGGATTTTGTGGATCCCGCTCTACTTGTCAACACAAGGACACGTCTAAAAGATATGATGCTGGCACTGAAAACAGAGGCACGTAAAGTAGGCTGCAGAATGTGTGAAGATAATACCCAACTAATGCAAGTCAGTAATGTTCAAGACTTAACCACCCCAGTAAGTCAACATCTCAAGCAGGAGGATAGAACCTAAATTTTGGGGAACATCAATGACTTTCAGCAACGTTGTCTCAAAAACATCCTTCTCATGACATATCAAGATCAAATTCCAAACAAGAAAATTTTACAAAGGTGACCATAAATTGTGCCCCTCGTAGAAGTAAAATGTTTGCAATTAAGGTAGTTTTTCTTATTTCAAAATAATATTTAGAAGTATAAATAAATGACTTGACAATGGGAGGAAAAAGCAATGGAATAATTTTTTTAATAAAACACACAACCAATTTTATATATAACAAATGTTCAATGTGATCCCTGAGCTTCTTTAGAAACTCATGATTTTTGGAAACATGTTCAACTGACCCACAGCCTTAAATCATGAACTGCATTCAATTACATCGGTACGTACTTACTTTTTCAGCAGAAGAAAGAAGAAAACACGACCAGAACATAGAAGGTCTCAGGCTACTCTGCAGATGGGGGCTTCAGACAGTCTTCATACAAAAACCCCAACTTATTTATTCATGGCTGAATTTGTTTAATTTTTCTATTTTTTAGACCAAATGGCTAGAGAGATAGGGTTGCCATATGTGCAGGAAAACCTGGGCAGTCCCAGTTTGGGGGGATTGAATGGACCTACTGGCAAGTTTGACAGGGGTCCAGTCCCGGTTTTGTGGAAGAGAATTATGTCCACCCTATACAGAAGTCCTGATAAAATCTTAAACTGCAATCCTAAACTCCAGTTAGGCCTGACTGAACTGGGGTGACCTGGAGTGTCACAAAAGTGTTGTAAGAAACTCCTTTGCCACTCCTGGGGAAAGGTTAGGCCATTGCACAGGCATGCACTTCTTTCCCTACAACAGTCAGGGGTGGGCACGGGCCTACTCGCTCCGGTTCGGAAGGGGGGTTCTTCCAATACCCCTGCTGCTGGCGAGCCGGCAGTGGTGGGGCCCCCCAGACCCATGGGGACCGGTTCCTTCCTCCCCCCAGCCGGGGGGGAGGCCAAGCACGATGCTGCATGGCTCCACTGCGCTCTTCCTTCCTCCCCCTGGCCGGGGGAAGGTACAGAGCCCCAGCCTATGCAGGTCTACTCAGAAGTAAGTCCCAGTATAGTCAATGGGGCTTACTCCCAGACCAGTGTGGAGAGGACTGCAGCCTCAGAGCCCCATCCTATGCAGGTCTACTCAGAAGTAAGTCCCAGTATAGTCAATGGGGCTTACTCCCAGACCAGTGTGGAGAGGACTGCAGCTTCAGAGCCCCATCCTATGCAGGTCTACTCAGAAGTAAGTCCCAGTATAGTTAATGGGGCTTTCTGCTGATATGGGAGAATTATTAAAATTAATTATCATAGATGAATCCAACTGATGTCTCAGTCTCACTGAGGTAAAAGAACTTTCCAGTGAGCCAAAGAGAACCAAAGATTTCTCAAGCTTCTGTATCACTACATGGTTTGAAAGGAAGCTGGGCCAACCTAACCTGCCGCCCCCACTCATAGGAATGCAAGTGGATGTAACTCTTTAAAAACACCAAGTGTGATAGGAAGAGACCAAGGAAATAGCCTTGTGGTAGGAACACAAAGAACATAGCAAGATACAGGCCCGAAGAGGTGCCAACTTGTCCGAACAAAAAGATCTGTTTAGAAGCCTCAGAAAGGTGTCAAACATCCAAACCCTCCTTTAAGTGACAGATTAATTAGCAAATCAGGTTGTTAGGATGTATGAATGGTGTAAATAGAATACAGCCAATGGTGAACTCTCTTAACGATGTTCTAGAAGATGCTGTAATTTGGGTATAAAAAGCTTAGTTTTTCCTTGCTCAGGGCTCCCATCCTTTGCAATGGTCATGTGTGGCCCGGTTTCTGGCTGCAGGAGCAAAGCCGGATGGGAGACATGAATAAATCCATAATCCATTTTTTGCACATTTCCGGACTTGTATTTCTTGGGTCTCAATTTTTGCAACATTTTTGGTGTTCCGTGTGAGGCGAAGGATTGAGACCCTTGAATACACAAGTAGGAGTTGGGCCTTGCTTAGCACACATGGCGGGAGGGGTTCCGGATGCAGATTCCTGGACCTCGAATCTCTAGGCGCCTCCAACCATTTTTGTTGGAAGAGAAGGGGGTGCCGGGTTTTGCTGAGGGGGAGCCCACCAGCCTGCTAACCAGCCAGAAGGCAAAGACCAGAGAAAAGGGGGGGGAATGGATCCAGATCCTGCTTCAAGCTACTACACAGAAGACAGGCAAGTATAGCTGAAACTGCATTGCATTACACATATGTAAATAGAAGGCATATTCAATATATATTAGGATAAGTTAAGAGTAGGTTAGAAAGTCCTCAGTGGGTTCCGCAGTGACGGCTGTTGGAGGACTGAGGCACCCAGGACGACACACTGGCAGGGTTAGTAAGCTGACCCGGCACACGAGAGTGCACTGGTGGGGTTAGTGAACTAGGCACACAAAGAGGGCTGCCTGGGATGACACACTAGCAAGAGCTTTAGCTCCCAGTGGCGAAGGGGGGGTGCCGGGAAGGACACACTAGCAAGAGCGATAGCTCCCAGTGGACTGGGCTGTTCCACTAGGTGAAGAAAGGGCTCCTGGTGGACCTTCTTGGATACCAAGAAGGAGGGACCCTCCTGTGAGGGAGGAAGGGAGGGTGAGGCTAACCCTCCAGGGTACCAGTGGAACACCTGGACCCTTCGGATCAGGACCTGAAGGCAGACGGCCTGGGCCAGGGCGGGTAGGAAGCCCCGCGGGAGGAACGGGTGAACTGAGGTGGTCAGACCTCAGAAGACGGAGACAAGCGGCTTTGTGGGTTGGGAAAAGTACGAATAGCCCCTGGAGAGTCTGAATCCAGGAGGGGGTGGAGGCGACTGAGCCTGCCCCATTGCAGGGAAATTTTAAAAATTGTAGTTTAATTTTGTATTTGTATTGCCTGTCATTGCTTGTATTGCATTGTTGGATTTATTTATTGTTTCCTATGAGAAAGCAGTTTTAAAAGGTGAGAATAAGTTCATGACTAACTGCACAATTTACTAACCGAGCAAGAACAACATCCCATATGTGTTGTGTGGGGGGGGGGGGGGCTAAAAACTTCTGCTCTGAAGCCAAACCCCTTTCATTTGTCTGTCTTAACTAAGAGGGTAAAAATAAAAAAGCAGTGTGAGTATTCTGTATGTTGTTAAGTTTAATGTCTGGGGAATTTGCTTAAAGGATTTTAATGGATGTAAGCCTGTGTCCCTGATGCAGTATGGTCTGCTCCAGGAGTTGGGCACAAAAGAAAGCTCCTCAAAGAACAAACAATTCTGGGGATTGTAGTTTTGTAAACAGTTCACGGTGGTTGTGCCTAGAAAAGTCTGCTTGCAAAAATTCTCGTGGTGCTTTGCCTTGCTAAAATGTCTGTGTTTCTGGCTGTGGTGAGTAGAAGGTACAAGGTCTTTACAAAGAAGCAAAAAGTAGTTGACGTTTGGTTAGAGCCAGAGTAAAAGAAAAAGTAGAAGTCTGCAGAGTGATTACAGAGAGTAAGACTTGATGTCTGTGAGTGTAAATAAGGTCTTTGAAGCGAAGCCAGTAGCCCCTTTTTCCTTTGGGCTCACTGCCTAGTTCCTGAAGTAGTGAAGAGGAGTGTGAATTCAATGTATAAGTATATGTGCTTGTAAAATGTCTCACACATGGTGCCTCTGAGCAAGTGCAGAGTAAGGTCCAGAATCACTAAACATATAGGTTGTGAGGGTGAAAATACAAGGTGCTTCTAAGGATGTGCAGAGTGTGTGACGGAGCGTGAATCACAAAGGGGTAGTTGTACACATACTGTGGCTTTCTGTGTGTATGTGTGGATTAGGTTAAATGTAATGCCAGTAAAAGTTTATGTGGTTTAGAAGTGTGGCTAGTTACTAAAAGAAAAGGGAGTTTTGGATGCTTGTAAGTGAGGCGCTCTCCCGCTTTTTCCCTGAGTAAGATTGGATGCTTCCTTTGTCTTCTCTAAAGGAAAAAAAAGAATCATAGAACTAGAGAGCAGTGAATTAGGAGTTCCTTAGGGTTAAAAAAATGTGCAAGGTATAAATCAGGTAGAAAAAAAGTGCATGTTCTAAGGACTGTGTGAGTCAGTGTGAAGTTGTGTAGTAGGATCTGGCTACAGTAGGATCTGGGGCTTACTCCTGAGTAGATATGGTTGAGATTGTGCCCTTAAAAAGGAAGTTTCACAAGCATGTTTAGATTATAAACAGGAGCCTGGAAGAGCAGGATTAATGCTTATTAAGAAAAAATGTAAGTAATGTGCAATATGGTTAGGGCGATTTGCCCGAGGCCCTGTGTGCTTTGCACAAAAGGGGGGGGCATGGCAGTTGTGGAGTTGGGGCCCTCAGAGGCACACAGAAAAAGAAAAGTCTTGCCAGTGGTGGAGTTTGAGCAGTGTGTTTAAAGTTGATGTGTACATTGTCCCATGGGATATGGGGAAATCCAGTGCATGTGTTCTGATTCTGTGTATATAGTGTTGTGGCAATAAAAAGTGACCAGCAGCCATCTCCAGGGTAAGAGGGTTTATGTGTGGCACATAAAATAAATGTGTTAAGAAGTTAAAAAAAATGCTCTTTTTGGTGAGTGTCCCTCATTGTTTGGCAGATTAAAAATTAGCTGGCGGTGTACATCCCAGCATAAGCAAATTCTAAGTGGTTTGTGCTGTTCATTTTCTTGCAAATAAAACTCTGGCTGTTTATGTGTGTGCCCAGTGTTTTCTCCAGTGTCTGATATAGTGAAGGAATCAAAAAGGAGTAAAGGCACCTGAAGCTACATCCTGGTTCATTGAGGCCAAGGTGTATGTTTGTTATTAGATGGTCTTAAGCCTTGTGTTTCTGTTTGCAAGAGGGTTCTATAGAGTTGTGTTTATAAAAAAAACAGAAAGGTGCTCTCATAATAAGCTATTTAGATTGTTGCATGTAAAAAAGTTGTGTCGGGCCTGGTTTATTCATAGCGTTCAAAATTAAATGTTTAAAGTTGTGGGAACTTTTGCATCATAAAAGATTTCTGTAGAGTCCGTAAAAAAAGAAATAAGGCATGAGTTCATTTTGTTTGTATTGCTTGTTATCAAAGAACCAAGGCAGACTGCCAAGGTGCATTCCACAAAAAGACATCTTGGGCACCAAGACCGATATGCCTGGTCTGGCTATAGCGAATAGAGGCAAGTAAAAAATATTTCCATACAGAGTGCAAAAGGCAAACACCAGCCCTGCAAGGTAGAATAGTCCAAGGTATTACGTCGTTATTTTGTTGGTGTGCAAGTTGTATTGCAATGTCAGCCTCTTCTTATTAATGTTTCACAAGAAAAGAACCTGTTATGAGTTCAAGGGGGGGGGGGTGACAGGATAAGTCTAAGGGCGCGGAAGTTATCACTGCGATGAAACGCACTGAGCACCACAACCTAGGTGTAAGTAATTCTGCGTAATGGAAGCCATAACGTTGCGATGAAGTTGTGCAGTTTTACACCTCATGCCTCTGGTTCAGAATAACTCTCTTTTCTTTCTGTGTGTTAATCTTTGGAACTCTCCCTCACTGCAGCAAGCTAAAGTTTAATGGTTTCTCTAACCTTTTTTAAATCTCTCCCAAGAGGGCAAGTTCAAGCCAAAAGCCTGCTAGAAGGAAACCTCAGAGTTTTCTGCGCAAAAGTGAAGCTGAATTTAATCCCATCTGTTTTAAAAGCAAAATTGTATCCTCAGAGCATAAGCAGAGAGCATCTAATAAGATTTTTCAAGAATCAGCTGCCAAAAAGAAAAAAATCCAGTCTGATTCACTGTGGTATGTAAACTCCCAAGCTCCAGCTAATATTTTGAAACACCTAAACCGTTTTTAATAGCAAAGCCAGCACTGTGCTTTCTAATTCTCGCATTGAGTAGATTGCTTTGCAGTGAAAGCTGCCTCAACAAGCCAAGTAACAACAGATTAGATTTATCGAGGAAGATACCTAGATGTATCGAGGAGATTAGAATTAAGTACCTGTGTATTCTAAAAATGTATTTTTTGCTAGTAAATTAATGTTTGTATAAAAGTTTAAATTTAGCAACTGCATGTTTTACACTTTCAATTCATAGGTTCAAAAAGTGTCAAGAAGTGTCAAAAATACATCAAAAAGGTATGTATTTAAAGACTGCAGTCAAGATGCAGTGTATGCCTCATTGTCTCTCTATCTGTGTGTGGTGTGCATCTTGTGTTCCTAACTGCAGAGCCAGTGGCCCAAGGGTTAAAAATATAGACTGTCAAAAAGTTTTGTGAATGCCAGACCTGGTTGCTGAAAAGAACAAGTTTGCAAATGAAACAACAAGGCAAGCTGCTCTACATGGAACCCTGTATAATCCTAAGACCATTGTGGCACCCTTCATACAAGTATCCCTCAAGGATTTCCAGCCACTGTACTCAAAAAGAAGTCTTAAGCTTCCAATTTGCAAAAACCAAAGCAAGAACGTATTGCATAAGAATTACCAAGTATTGTAAGTTCTCTTAGTGCAATTCTAAAATGAATGTGTTATGTTTTGTGTCATTCTGTGTGTATTGTAAGTTTTGCATTTTATTCACAGAGCCAACATAATCCAAGAAGTTCCATAAAGTTTTGCTTCCCGGAACCATGCAAAAATATTGACTACGTAATGACACTTTAAAAAAAAATGGCTAAATGAAGCAGCCAGCATGGATGTCAAATGCTACCTTGTGTACTAAAGTTGCCATATTCTCTTTTCTCCCTCCCATGTTGTTTCTTTTCGCAGAATCATGTTCCACTAAGGTTCAATAGAGTTCTGAATTAAATGGCTGATGTCAAATGTCAAACCGATCAACAGTGTAAGCTATGAGGTTGCCTGTGCCAGATGGCAATTACACCAAAGAATGGATCCGAAAAAAGGCAATGACGTAAAGTGGGTTTTTCCACATCCCTCCATCGCGGGGTTGTCGGACGGCCTTTCCTCTAGCTCCAAGGATGCCAAATGCCACCTAAGCCTCAGATGCCAGATACAAGCTGATGCCAGGAGGGCCAGCCTGTGTGCATGTATCTAAACATGCTTTTGTGTGAGCAGTGTAGGTGGCAAGCCTCAACAGTAAAAAGGCTTAAGTACGGCCATGCGTGACTTAATCGTGGTTTTCCACGTCCCAACAGTGGTTGTTGAAATGCATGGCTCCACTCCTGTGCTCCTGTGCTCCAACTATAGCCTAAACAACATGCCAAGCCTACAGGTGATCCTGTCAAAAACTGGCCTAAGTACTTGCAGCGTCCCTGGTCTTATCAACCTAGCCCAGCGCACAGCTTTCTACCTTATTGCTTGATGCCAGAAAAAGATTTGCAAGATAAACACTGGCCTTCATCAGCAGCTTCATACTACACTTTGTTTCCAGATTTTGGTTCCAAAATTATCCTAAGCTGATGGTTGGTTTTGCTAGCGTGTTATAATAGAAGACATTCAAGAAGTTAAATTGCAAAAACTTGCAAGTTGTGTCCCCTGTTTACAGTCACACAGTGGAACCTCAATCATGGTGTGGACTTTACTGTTGGACTTTCTTTCTCTCTCTAGTATAATCATCGAACAAACATCTAAGTTATGCAAGAACCTGGGAACAGGGGGTGTACTTTTCTAATACTGTGTCTGTAAACTCTTGTGTTTAAATCCAGTGCCATGTATGCCAAATTTTCTGTTGTTATTATTGAGTTGGTCTGTTCCAAGCTTGTAGCAAAAGCTAAAATATAGTCAGTAAAAAAGTACAACTCTCTCTGTCAGCATAATATTGCCATAGCTTAAACAATGTCAGCTAAACAAAGACACAAAGACCATCAAGTCTTCTTCAAGGCTGTGAGCTGGTGCCAAATTTAATAAATGAATAAAGGCCGCTCTGGAAGTTAACTACAAAAAGTTTTCTCCAAGGCCTAAACCACAGCTCATAGTTACCAAGTACAAGATGCTAAAGACCTCAAGTAAAACCACTCTACCTTACCAAGCATGCTCACTAGTAAACCAAGCATGCTTAATCATATTGTATAACGCAGTCTATTAAATAGAATAATGCTTTCTTGCTTCTGTAACCTGCTTTGCTGCAATAAAAGTCTAAGGATACCTCTCACTATCAACAAAGAAAAGCTTAAAGATTAATCAATAATCGCCTATTGATTAATATTTGCTTTTAAGGGGGGATGATATGGGAGAATTATTAAAATTAATTATCATAGATGAATCCAACTGATGTCTCAGTCTCACTCAGGTAAAAGAACTTTCCAGTGAGCCAAAGAGAACCAAAGATTTGTCAAGCTTCTGTATCACTACATGGTTTGAAAGGAAGCTGGGCCAACCTAACCTGCCGCCCCCACTCATAGGAATGCAAGTGGATGTAACTCTTTAAAAACACCAAGTGTGATAGGAAGAGACCAAGGAAATAGCCTTGTGGTAGGAACACAAAGAACATAGCAAGATACAGCCCCGAAGAGGTGCCAACTTGTCCGAACAAAAAGATCTGTTTAGAAGCCTCAGAAAGGTGTCAAACATCCAAACCCTCCTTTAAGTGACAGATTAATTAGCAAATCAGGTTGTTAGGATGTATGAATGGTGTAAATAGAATACAGCCAATGGTGAACTCTCTTAACGACATGAATAAATCCATAATCCATTCTTTGCACATTTCTGGACTTTTGTTTCTTTGGTCTCAATTTCTGCAACACTCCCAGACCAGTGTGGAGAGGACTGCAACCTCAGAGCCCCATCCTATGCAGGTCTAGTCAGAAGAAAGTCCCAGTATAGTCAATGGGGCTTACTCCCAGGAAAGAGTGGAGAGGACTGCAGCTTCAGAGCCCCAACCTATGCAGGTCTACTCAGAAGTAAGTCCCAGTATAGTCAATGGGGCTTACTCCCAGGAAAGTGTGGAGAGGACTGCAGCTTCAGAGGCCCATCCTAGGCAGGTCTACTCAGAAGTAAGTCCCAGTATAGTCAATGGGGCTTACTCCCAGGAAAGAGTGGAGAGGACTGCAGCTTCAGAGCCCCAACCTATGCAGGTCTACTCAGAAGTAAGTCCCAGTATAGTCAATGGGGCTTACTCCCAGGAAAGTGTGGAGAGGACTGCAGCTTCAGAGCCCCATCCTATGCAGGTCTACTCAGAAGTAAGTCCCAGTATAGTCAAAGGGGCTTACTCCCAGGAAAGTGTGGAGAGGACTGCAGCTTCAGAGCCCCATCCTATGCAGGTCTACTCAGAAGAAAGTCCCAGTATAGTCAATGGGGCTTACTCCCAGACCAGTGTGGAGAGGATTGCAGCTTCAGAGCCCTATCCTATGCAGGTCTACTCAGAAGTAAGTAATTTTATTTATATTTTTTATTTTTTAAAAAAATTTTAAATTATAAACCTCCCTGGCCCAGCCCCCTGACCCTGGCCCCGCCCTCTGGCCCCACCCACTACCGGAGAACCGGTTCTTGGGCCAGGCCGGGCCCACCCCTGTCATCACCATGAAAATGGGGGAATTGTGAGTTAGGCTGGTCTAGCTTAGGATTATTCCCTTAATAAGATCACATTCTGTTTTCTCTGCACTTTTTTACTGCACTGGTTTTCAATGACTTCTGATAAGGAAGTACATGAACTGATGACCCAGAACTAGCAATTA
The DNA here is from genome assembly GCA_030015325.1 of Cryptoblepharus egeriae. Lineage (NCBI taxonomy): Eukaryota > Metazoa > Chordata > Lepidosauria > Squamata > Scincidae > Cryptoblepharus > Cryptoblepharus egeriae. Next base: position 108,593,166 of record JAREYC010000003.1, read on the forward strand.
GAGGGTTTTGCAGCTGATGCCACAAGACATTCTAATAAAGACCATAATTCAATGATTCTTTGAGAACTTCTCAATGTCCTGGAAAGTAACCATGGAGGTACCTGTCCTCGAGGTTGGGAACCACTGGCTTATAGGATAGAAATGAGATGGAAAGAAACCCTAGACAGAATTGCAAACAATGAAAAGCAACCTCTGATACCCCAAACCATCCAACCTTCTCAGTCCTGATAGAATTTTTGGCCTTGGCCACAGACTTTGGAGAGGACCCAGGTATCCCCTCTCGCTCCATACAGATCAGAGGCTGCAATCCTAAGCTTCAGTTAGGCCTGCATAAGTCCTGTGCTGACCCCCCAGAGTCATAATGCACTTCTGCTCCACTCCTGGAGGGTGGTGTAAGCCAGTAGACAGGCATGCGTTGACCTCCTCACACCACTCTGGGAAGATATGCCTGGCGAGTTCTGCCAGCCTAAATTGGTTAGGATTGCACCCTGATTCAATCATTCTGATGGGATTTGAAGGTTACGTCTGTGACTGTGCCAGAAACCATCTCACACTATGATGAGCCAGGATGGAAATCACATCACTGAGAAAGTAAAAGCAAGTCCTGAAATCCAGCACAAACTGATTTCCAGGAGTTGAAATACACCTCCTTATTCTTTCGGATTGGGACCCCTTGGCTGAAGCACACCCTGGTGCCCATTTTATGCAATGACTAAGGCGTTGATCCACTGACCCAGGAGTAAGTCCTATTGGGTACAGTAGGATTTTCTTCTCAAAAGACGTGCGTAGGCTTGTGTTTCCATGATTGTCACATCTTCCAGCCATTTTCTCCATTCACATCCCTCCCCTTCCTTTGTTGTCCCCCTTTTACAGCCTTCAGCAGAAGAGCCCATTTTTAGACCAAGATGGGGCCCCACTTGCTATGTCAAGTTCAGGGGGACCCACAAGAGTCCTACAGGACTGGAAGCATCATCACCAGGCCACAACAGCCAAGACTACCATAGTTTTAACCTCCTCTTAACCCAACCTATCCCCAATTCTTAAGGAGGTGCCAGTCACTGAGCCACCTTCCTGGCACAAGTCATCAAGAGGGGCTTCATCAGCCTGCCTCTGAACCAGACAAGAAGCGCTTGAGCGGTCCTGACTTACCTCCTTTGCCAGGCACGAGAACAGCAACTAGCGATGCTGGAGCTCACGAACAGCGAGGAGACTCGAACACCCAGATATCTCCAACAGAGTCCAGTTGGACTAACTGACTCCAGGAGCAGGACTGGAACCCTGACTCTCGGCGACACTCTTGTCGTGGCAACTGGGACTGTTGGAAGCCAAGGCGTTGGACACGGTTCTAGTTCTGGGTCGGAATGCAGAGATCCAGACGGGGGCTGCAGGCCTTCTATTCCAGCAGGATGTGCAAGAATAGGAGGGATGCTTTCCAGTCTTGTGTAGGCCCATAAAGCAACTTTTCAGTATTTTCAGGATACCGAATTGCTCTGCCTGTCAATTCTGAAAATGTAATTAAATCAGATGTCCCAGTCCTTCTCCCTACCAGTTTACATGATAGAAGTACTGCCACCTATAGTGAAAGATAGCCCAGGAAAGTTAAGTAAAAATGTTTATTATGTACCTTGTAATGTACCTAATAAGGTACATAATGTACCTTTGGCCACCTCTCTGCCAAAGATGTACACCATGTATTTACCTGGCATAAGTCTCAAGATCCTCAGGTGGTTATGATGGCCAGGAGTGGGGGATCGGATCCCAGATAGATAGGGTAGATGATCCCTTCTCATCGTGATATCAAAATCAGTTCGCAAAAGATTCCTTTCATGGCTTTACTAATCCTAGACAGATACTAGTAAATACTAGTCAAATCCTATCCAACTTTCTAGCACAGATGCAGCTGTGGTAAGAGGATGTGCACTGCAAGCCATGGTAGGGAGGCAGACACACATTTGTTCCCTTATCACAGGGCTGCATTGTCTGGAAAATCAGATAGGATTGGGTCCTTCATGTGTTGGACAGCCCTTCTGGTTAGACATTTTCAATTCAAAACAGAAGGGGTGAAAAGGGGTGCAATGTCTTTTTGTCTCTATACTTAATCCTGACTCATCAACAACCAGCCCCAACTCCTGGATCACAGTTAAATTTGGACCACATTACATTTGGGAAGCCTATTCCTTCTTTGCTGTGACGTGATTTTTAGAGATTTAACTCCTAAAGGGATGCATGTTTTTGTCCCTATTCTTAACATTGATGACTGACTGATGGATACCCAGTGCCAACTCCTGGACCTAGACGCCTGAATTTTGGGGAGCATATTCCTTCTTTGCTTTAAGTAACCACTAAGTACTGATTTGGTGCCAGTGGTGTCCAGTGATTGGTGGTGTCTGCTGTCCGCTGTTACCGACTGTTCAGACTGTTGCCTGATGGTGCCTGGTGGTCCCTGCTTCCCACTGCCGCCTGGCTCTTACAGAAGCCATTGAGGGATCTTGCCCAGACATACAAAAATAGTGTGAGACAATAGTGAATGGACGTTCAAGTGCAGTGTGCATTGTGACATGTCACTGGCATTATGCACTCGGTGTCTCTGGGCACAATCCTAACCAGTCTTCCAGCTGTAGGGTGAGGACAGTGCAACTCTGACGGAAAGGAACAAGCATGACACTGATAGCCCAATCTGATCTCCTGCCAGCTGTGCAGGTGATCCTGGGCCAAAAAAGGTGTTTCCTGCATTCAGCAGGGATAATGGAAGTATAACAATTTTCATCTAATTTCCCACCCAGCTGAATGGTTTTCTTTGAGTCTGTCCTGATATGTGCCACTAGTATTGATGAAATGTGTCCAAGGAGAAGACATGGCTGCCTCTTGAAGCAGCAAAATCAGAATGGCAGACCAACGCCTGGCATGTCAGTCCTTGAAAAGATTGGGCCGCCAAACAGAAGAAGTCGAGCTCCAGAACATTTCCCAAAGTAAGGATTGCAGCCTTACTTTCTCTGCCATTTCTAGGTCTCCTTTGCCAACCTAACCATCCAGAGGGTCAACCACTTCTCTGGCAGATTTCTTGCTTCTACCATATTTGAAGAAGCTTTGATTATTCAACCTCTCCTACCCCCTTTGCTGGCTGGCCACATTCACAAAGACTGTGGCACAAAGTGATGCGCTACAAGCAATGCTATGGCTCTGCTGGGCTCGTGCACTGACATGTGTTGGTCCAACCTGCTCCTGAGTAGTTTGAAAATACTTTGTGGCATGTTTGAACTTTCAGGAGCAGGAACAAGGAGGTGGCTGAGGACTTAGTAGGATTGCACTGTGTATCTGGAATTGGAAAAGAGTCAGAGGACTTGGCTCCCAAACTCTGTTAACCACAGAAAAGTAGCCACACAGAAGTGTACGTTTGGAGGTGTTTAATCCACATAGGGATCAAATCACTTTATCAGCAAATACATGTTCAAACCTCTTAAAATATATCAAAGTCTGTTATATATATTAAAATCAAAGACAAAATTGTAAACAAATATATCACAGTCTGTTTTGATATATTAGAATAAAAGACAAAAATTGTAAACAAATACTTTTAACTTATATAAATTTTATGTAAAATCCCGGAAGAAGAGAAATTAAAACATCGAAGAAATTTTAGACATACAATAAGTTGTTTCAATAGGATGCTGCTGGTCTTCATTGATAAGTAGTCATGACCGAGAGACAGTATAAGGTCTATGCAGAAATCTTGCATTTTTCAGTATCTTTACGTATAAAATGGTATTGTATGTACATGTCACTGTTGCTGCTGATACGATTGGATCCAGCTGGTGTCGCAGAGCTGGGCTAAGGACAGGAGCTCACCCTGTCTTGTGGGGCTAACCCGGGAATCGAACCCTGGCCTGTTGTTTAACAGGCACAGTGTCTTAGCCACTTGCGCAAGACAATTCCCTTCAGCAATCCCCTTTTGCATTACAAGGGGGAAACTAAGTTCTTACTTTCCAAAGAGGGGCAAGCCGACTACAAGGTCCTAGAGCCTACTTCTCACCTCCCCTCTGTCATCAGTTTGAGGTAAGTTAGAGAATATTCTATTCTGTATCATGCAAATCAATTATTACGAAGCAATTGATATTGGGGGTGAACAGTGTAATAGTGGGGTGAACAGAAATGATTCTCTTTGGAGAGAAGAGAAAACCCTGGATTGGTTTCTGCTTTCAGATATATTTATAAACTTGCGAAAAGTGTACCTGCGTTGCGGGAGTAAAATTCCCCTGTAGGCCATCCCACCACTGTACATCAATCCCCCACACGCATCAACCCCCATGCACATCCACCCCCATGTGCAACATCCCCCATGTTCATCCACCCCATGTGCATCAACACCCCATACACATCAACCCCTCATGCTCAACAACCCCCCATGCGCATCAACCCCATGTGCAACATTCTCCATGTTCATCAACCCCTCATGCTCAACAACCCCCCATGCACAACAACCCCCATGCACAACATTCCCCATGTTTAACCCCCATGCAAAACATTCCCCATGTGCAACATCCCCCATGCACATCATCCCCCCATGCACATCATCCCCCATGCACAAAAGCGCCCATGTGCAACATTGCCCATGCACAACATCCCCCATGCGTAATATCCCCCATGCGCAACATCACCATTTCTCAAAGTTCACCTGTTTCACCCTCTCCATCATTTACAGGTGCATCCTTGTCATTGCATGCTTGAATCCTTATCATCGGCTATTCTATCCTCTTCTGGGCCCAGAAAAGAACGCAGCGGTCCCGGCTCTCAACTGGGCTTAGGATTTTGGACTGTTGTTTTTTGGTTGGAAAGAGGGGGTGCTATGGGGGCAATTTCTCCCACTTTTTATTCAATTTATTCAGGCTCATCCTCCTCCTCATATTATACTGGTTCACTGGTTCTCCTGGGGGAGATTGAACTGGCTCAGAGGACATCTATTTCCGTCTTCAGCCCCAACACCCAGTCCCAAACACTGCACCTAGAAGCACAAAATTTGGGGAGACCCACGAAGAACTGATACAATCAACAGGTCTAAGTAGAAGTCCTAACAAGGTCTTTCTTGGTTTGTTTCTATCTCTTTGGAAAGTTTTGCTATACAGGTGTCTCTTGTTATCCTCTAGGGTTCTGGAACCTCTCATTTCCCGATACATACAGTGGTGCCTCACATAAGTTTAATTCGTTCCGGGTGCATGCTTGTTACATGAAATGCTCTTGTGAAGTGGATTTTCCCATAAGAAATAATGGAAATTCAGACGATTGGTTCCACAACCCAAAAAATATTCATATAAAAATATTAACTGTTTATAAAAATGATTCCAAAACACTGTACTATAAAGTAACACACAACACTGCAGTAAAGAAAATACTGTACAGTACTGACCTGTACTGTGCCTATGAAAACCTTCATGGCTGCTGTGAGGGTTACAGACAGGGGGGATGACTTTGGCTGCAATCCTAAAGACACTTTCTTGGGAGGAAGACCCATTGGAGAAAATGGGGCTTATGTCTGAGTAGACATGGTTAGGACTGTGCTCTTTCACAATCACTAATGGAGGCCAGGGTGTCACCCCCATGCCGTGGGTGTGGCAACAACCTGGGTAGTGGCTGTGGTTATGTGCCATTGCTCTGCCTCCATTTGTTTTTGGCCACACATTTTAATAGAATAAATAGATTTCAAAGTGGTTTGTTCCATTACATTCTGCTGTAAATTACGCATTCAGTGGTATGTAATATGTAACACTAGTGCCAGGGTAAGGACCACTCTGGCTGCAAACCATTCAAAACATCTAACTACAGATATAACATCTTATTTGCATCTTTGCGAAAGCAGTGGTTGTGCTTTCCTTTTCTGGTTATTTGGCTACAACGTTTGATAAAATACAAGTATTTCAATTTTTTGTTTCAATGTATTCTGCATTAAATTGCCCATCAAAAACATGATGGCATTACTGGTTGGAATTTCTGAAAACTGCTTCTTAGTGGATCCCTCCATCAAAGAAGGAACACCGTCCCCAAATTTCACACTTCTAGGCCCAACGGTTTTGGCAGGACGTTGATAAGTGAGTGAGTGAGTGAGTGAGTGAGTGAGTGAGTCAATCAATCAATCACTCAATCAATCAATCAAACGAATATGAATAAACAAATGAATATTCAATACAGCAGCATTTAGAGAAAAGGCCACTTTAATGATGGTAGCAGGTACACAAATACATGCAGAAATGCCTTCTGACAGGTACCACCTGACAAATTAAAGCGACCAGTTTTAAACCCACATTCCATAAGAGGCCCAAACCCTTTCACAGTCTGGGGTAGGAGAAAAAACTGCCCCCCAAAAGCCAATCATGGTGAGCAGCAAAAAATTCCTACCCGGCCCCAAACGGCGACCAGTAATCTCAGACTGCTTCCAGGGCGGGCAGGCAGGTGTTACTAAATGTACATATAAAGAGAAGGTGCTGGCTGACCACTGGCTGCTTCAGTCCCCTTTCCTTCCCTTCCCTTCCCTCCCTTCCTTCATATCCATTTATTTCCTTTGCATTGAGCTTAGCTTATTCCCACTATGTCAACAAGCTCCAATTCCCTCCTTCACTTTTCTTTTATTCCTCCATTTCTTTGTTCCTTTTCAGGCTCAATTAGGCAAAAATTTTCCTGTTCCTTATTCATTTTTTGACTTCTTACACAGCTCTCTCTCTCTCTCTCTCTCTCTCTCTCTCTCTCTCTCTCTCTCATCCAATGATTTTTCCTATATTCTTGTAAGGGTCCATTTGTCCAAACTTAGGTCTCTTTTATTCTTAATTTTCTTCTTAAATTTTGGGGCTCTGTTTGGCCGCCACTTAACTCTCCCATATTCCTTTTATTTATTTCCTGTTGTGCAATCTGTTACCCTTTCTTTTCTTTTTTGTACTTTTCCTGGCCCAGATTGGCCATCTCAGTTCTCTTTTCCTTCTTATATTTCCAAACTGAACTGGGGCAAACTTTGCTACATTCTATTTCTTCGGTCATTATTAAGGTAGTTGGGTCAACACTGGGTATTCTCCCCCCGCCTTTTCAAATTATCGCTGAGATGCTTATTAGTTACAACATTTCTTCCCTGCATTATCAGGCTCAATTTGTCTATGATTTGTCTCTCCCCACCCCAACTCTCAGGCCCAATTTGGATGCATTTTCCTCCCCTGTATCCCTTTCTTTCTTACTGTGGTAAATACTTACCTGTGTCTTATTCCTTATTGTTCTTGGATGAGAACCTGTCAGAAGAGTGGGACGAACTGGGGAAGACCATGGAGGGAGAAGGGCAGAAGAAGGTAGAGATGGGAGCAGGCCAGGAAGAGAGTGCTGAAGGGGAGGCTGAGGCTGGGTCAACCTGGAGGAGAATGAGACCATCTTGGACACTCTACTATGGGCCAGTCCCCAAACACCTCTTAGCCCTGTGAGGACCATCCCAATCCTGCCTTGGAAGGTTCCAGGGAGAATCAAGGAGGAAGGGCGTTCTAGGGGATGGTGGAGCTAGTCTATCTAGGAAAGAAGAGCCTGGGTGGTGGGAGCATCAGTGTTCTGCTCCTGCCACAGGGATCAGGCCTTAGTATGCACCTGGAAGAAAGTTACCTCACCTGTGGACTAGAGGTTGAGGAGGGAAGGTGAACCATGCTGTAACTTAAAGAATTATTGCTAAAGAACCTACCATGTTAAGATAACTTGTTCAATCTGTGTTCTTTGGCGGCAAGACCCATGGACCATGATAACCTATTTGATGCCCCCCCCTCCCCACGCACCAGCAGGGACACCGCATCAGGACAACAGAGCAGACCTCTACTGCACCTCACCCTTGCCCCAGGTATGCCAGTGTTAGACATGTCAGCTTGGGGTTTTTTGTTAGCTAATAGCTGGCACAGAACCATGCAGCCAAACTGAGATTGCTGCAGTGCTACACAGATCAACAAATATTCACATAGCCAGAGGAGACCCCAAACTGCTCAGTTGCAGCAGTTGATAGAATGCACCCAGCCCTCCTCTGTCCGGACTACCTCCCTCCTGTCTCTTCAGTGCCCTCCCCCTGCCTGCCCCCAGACCCTTCTGTTGCTGAGCTTGGCAGACAAATCCCCCATTCAAGGGTCCATGGCGTGGGTGGGTGGGGAAGACAACACAAATTTTTGTGCCAGCCTTTTCTCATCTCTGGACATCTCATCTTCCTTGACAGTACAAGGGTGCATTTGGATTGCACCCCCAAAAGCAAATTTACCTCTTTTTTACATTCTTTTCTTTCTTAAACTATCAGGTTCCTTCCCCTTTCTCTGTCTTACAGTATCAAACTAAGATTGGGCCACAACTTTCCTCTGTCTTATTATGCTTCTTCTTTCATACTGAGCTCTCTCTCTCTCTCTCTCTCTCTCTCTCTCTCTCTCTCTCTCTCTCTAAGTCTCTCCCTTCTTCTACTTTTGCTCTCTGTCAACTCACTTTTATTCCTTCTTTTCTTTTTTACATAATCAGGCTAAATTCACCAACAAGGGGCTCCACCTAGTTATTATTTACCTGTGTTTTATTGCTTGTTTTCTTTCCCATTTATGATTCTCTCATTTATTTTCCTTTCTTTCCTATATTTTATTAGACTCAAATACTTCACCCAAAGTTTCCTTTCCTATCTTTCTTCCTCTTGCTACCACTCCTCATTCTTATGATATTTTTATACTTCATTAGACATTATCCATGTACTTCATTCATTAAATCAGCATTCCACAAAGCAACCGCTAACCTTTGTCTTATTTCCCTTTTTCCTTCCTATTAAGCTATCCTTATTCTATTTTCCCATATATTATTAGATTCTAGTTCGCCATACTCAGCTCTCCTTTACCCTTCCTTTTTTATTTTACTTTACATTTCTAAGCTCAAATTTGCTATGCTTATCACACTGCAATACAAAGCCTCTTCCCTGGACTCGCACAAGTCCTACAAGTCAAGCACTTCTGACCCACATTTGGCGGAGAAAGGCCAGTGCACAGACATCCACCTCCACCCGACAAGGGAATCATGGAAAGGGTGAGATGTGCTGCCTGATCTTGATAAGCCAAGGAATTTGAGGGGTTGGGGTGTCATAGGTGCCATAGAGGTGGGAAGGAGGTGTCATAGAGGTATATTGCAATGGGGCAGGGCTGGGAGAGAGCATCCCCAAGGGTTGGTGGGGACTAGGACCCCTGGAACTGGAGCAATACTCAAGCCCCATTCCCTGTGTAGCATGGAGGTTGCTCTGGTCTGCTCAGAGTGGTACCATCAAACTCAGTGGTGTAGCTCCAAATAGACCCACTGAGACTTTTGCAGTAGTAGCTAAGGAAAGGGAAAAAGTTTTCCCTTGCCCCGCCATAGAGCAGCAGCAGCATGAAGCTTGTGTTGAATACAGCACAGCCATACTGGGCCTCTCCAACACTGACTTATTCCTTCATTTCATTTTTATATCATTATTTCATTATTTGGCCACGACTTATTTCAATCATCCTGTTTTTTCTTAACTACCGATCTCTTCCTTATTCCTGCTTTCCCTCCAATATTATCAGGCTCAATTTAGCCACTGCTTTTTTGCCTGCCCAATCCTATGCAATGCTGAAGCAGTGGGGCAGCTGGGCTCATGCTGTATCCAGGACTGCACGAGTAGGAAGGAGGTCTCCTCCTCATTTGTTTCCTTACCCTGTTCAGCAACCCAGTTCGCTCAATGGGGCTACTCTCAGCTGTGCCAGCTATTGAGCTATTGCAGCCCTGTGTGCAGATACCAGATCCATGTAGAGTTGGTGGCAGAGGCCTGCTCCATCATTTTGTACCTGCCTTTGCAGTTGTCAGGGATGATGCGCCACCAGTGGAATTCTACAGGCTTTCCTGCCAATACCACAGGAAAACATTGACTACCTGGATGGTGTAAAGTGCTGGTGTTGCCCAAACAAAGGATTGGGCTTTTCTTTAAGAGGAATGGCCCAGGAATCGGCAGCAATGTGATCCTGAAATTCATGCTGTAACAGGACAGGGAAGAGTTTTTAAAAGTTACCTGGGAGTTGCTGCGGTAAATTAACCTTCAAAATATCAGAAGGAATAAAATAAAGCAAGGTTTGCCCCAATTCAGCCTGGTACTGCAAGCAGGAAATATAAGAGAGCTAAGAAAGGGGCATCCAAAGGTACAAACGATAAATAAAAAGCATAAAAGGTACACCAAATTATAAGCCCCATAATGCAAAAAGGAGGGAACGAATAAAACAGACATTATGGCTTGAAAGACTGAACCTCAAAAAATGGGGGGGGGACACATGAAAGAGGGAGAGTTCAGTAGGTCACAAAGAAATTGAGGGATGATGGAAGTGGGCTTCCACTTGATGATGGAAGTCCAATGCTTCTCAGTGCCCAGGGCTGCTGCGGTGTCATTATGGTGACTGATGAATGGACGGGGCTGGAAAGCAAGCCAGGTTTCCTTGGCATAAGAGAGCTTATGCTTATGCTCTCTTATGACCATAAAGCCCAGACAGTCCCCAGTGGGGAGCGAGAACAGGCACAGAGCCAAGGAGACCCAAATCGTGTTTCTCAGGCCAGGTGGGTAGTTGAGAAGCAAAGCTAGAGCCTGCCTCCATCTCCTCCCTCCTTTGTCCTCTCCTACCCTTGACCTGCTCCCTCTTCTTCCACCTGATTTTCTCCTTGCCTTCCTCAGCCCTGCTTCACCTACAACCACCTCCCTTACTGTTATCCCTCTGCACATGTTTAGCCTAATTTGGCCTCTCCTATTTCTATTCTCATTCCCCGTCATCTTCAGCCCTTATCACCTTCCGCCACCTAACTTTCTTTTATTCTTTCATTTCTTCCTATTCTTTTCAAGCTCAATTTCTCCTCTGCTTTTTCTGTATCTCCACCCCTTGCTTCCTTCAGAGGTTTCAGCTTCTTCTTAGTGTTGTACTGTCTTCTTGTAATTTGCAGGAAAGTCAAGATCATGGTCCTCTTTTTTTCTCAAATGTTCTGGCAAATCTGGACCTCAAGCCTTGCTCTCCACAGTTCTCCATATTCATCCGAAAGGCTAGGAGGGTAAAGCAGAATAGATTTTATAAAGATTTTATAAACTCTCCACCTTGTCAGGTTATCACTTAGAGATCTCTTCTCAGTCGTCCCCTTCCATCTTGGCCAGGCGTTTTCAGTCTTTTCGCCTCACAGCATCTGACAAGGTGTTAGCATTTTCAGAGGAAACCATCAGTTTTGACAAATGACAAGGCACACCATGGCCCTACAGATCAGTCCCCAACTCTTCCATTGGTCCGTTCAGGGCACATCACTGTGGCACAGCACATTGGTTGAAAATGACTAGTCTTGCTTGCCTGAAAAGCTGGATGTTTTAACAACAGGCTTTTCAGTAAAAAAAGCCTTCTTCCTTTTGATTTGGTCTTTTAAAAAGGGGTCTTACCTTGCTTTGAACCATCTTAGGCCAACACAATCACCATCCATGTTGCAGTTCTCTCATGTGACAGCAAAGTATAGATCTCCAAGGTTGTCTGTATTATTGAGAGATAAGAGATGCCTTCAGAGTGTTGAATCAATACATAAATTACTTTTCAGGGTGCACCAGAGCAACCACCCAGACCCACCAATGTAGAGAAGGAGCAGAGAGGGTGGGATGGGATGGGGTGGGGCAGAACGGCCCGCATATCCAAACCTCTCTCCTATCAACAGTCCTGCACCACAGGATGACGGTTCTGCACCAGTGACGTTGCTAGTGCAGGTCCAAGTGGCTGCACAGCTGCAACTGAAGCCAGTTACAACTGAAGCACAGCCTCCCTCTCACCACTCTGGATCATGACGTCCTTGCCAGACACTTTGGAACAGCAGTAGTTGTAGTCATAGTAGTCATAATAGACGCAGTAGTTGTAGTCTCAGTCGTTGTAGTCATAGTCGTAGAAAGGCATACCAAGTCCATTGGTCACTGAACTGAGAGGAAGACAGCACGGAGTTAAAGGAGTTTGGGAAACACTGCCCTATAGGATTGTTGAGCCTCTGTCCAGTGCTCAGGCTGCATAAGGAAGTGTGGCTGAACTCTTGGAACTGACCTAAAGGAGGAGTTTCTAGCCCTGTTCATTGCATATCTGAGCAGCTGGGCCAAAATCAGAGATAAACCCTGAATAACAAAGACAAACTGAAAACTCAACCTACCCCATGGTCTGTTGAAAAAAGGGAGACCAAGGCTCAGTGAAAATGGTCTCTTCCTGATTGAGATGCGGGAGAATCACTGTCTGCTGGAGTAGAGAAAGTAGTAGCTGAGTGGAGCAACCATCTAAGCATAACTTCTGATGAAAGTCTAGACCATCTTTCTAAAGATTAGTAATGAAGAGACCTAGTAAGTTTTCACTTATGCCTTTATATTTTAATTGCTCCAGATCTGAAGATGATTGACCAGAATTAATGGCCAAATTTTTATTTGCCTCTGTATTTGCAGGCAGAAGATACTATGATCTATTTTTGGAAAATCCAATTCTGTGCCTTGAAAAACTGAATTCTGAAATTCATGAAAATTGTTAGCGTTCACCTCTCTTGTCTTGTAGTCCCTTATACCAGTGGTTCCCAACCAGATGATTGTGATCACTCCCCAAACTGGAACTATTGCATTTCCCTCAGGGGATGTGCTAATAGCAGTGACAGTACCTCTCCTATTAAGTCAGTTGTTTTTGTTTGGTTGCATCCCCAAAAGATCTTGTTCTGATTCTTAAAGGAAATTTTAAGCTCTACCTTTAGTATGGATGTTAATTGGCCATTTATCTAATTCTCTGAGATCAGGATCTGCAAGCTGTTTTCTGACGCCCCACTTGTTTCTGCAAGCAATTTGCAGGAAGCCATTTTGGCAAGGGAGGCTGCGCAGTGGGAAGGGAAAATGCGGTCCCATTGGAATGATGGTCAGGCATTTAGGAATGATTACCTGAGAAAGCCCTGTTACTCCAACGTCCGCATCACCCAAACCAGCCATTTCAAAGCCGAACGTCCATCTCCTTCGTCATTTGGAAGACCTGCAAACTCTCCGACGACAAAACAGAAGGTAACAAATGTTTGGAGTGCAGAAGGGAAAAGTGTCAGGATTCCAGGAATTACTTACATGGATGAGATGCCTTGCAGCCTCTTTCCTTGGTCTTGAGTGAAGCTACGGACAGGTATTCTGAGCTGGAAGCAAAAGAGGACTTACCGTTCCTTGGTGGATCTTCTCCATTATTTCAAAGCTGTCCTTCCATCTCCAGGAAGTGACTGCAGAGGAAACGGGACACAGAGAAAGAACATTAGAGTGGAGAGCTTTCCATTCTATGCAGGATATACCTGCATAGGATATGCAGAGGATATGCCTTGTGATGGGGCAGAAGCACCCAGACTGCTTTGCTGCACGTAACCAGATGAGATGATGCTTGCTTCCTTTCTGCAAACACCATGTTCCCCGTTTGTCCATTAACAGGGGATTCCAGGGATCTTTTCACATGCCAAGCACATGCACTACCCCAACCACATGACAGCTCCTTGTTCATCTTCAAGCTTCCCCATCATCAGGCACACCCCCAAAAAACAAATACATACCCTAAAGAGATGCTTGACTTGGCAACTCTCAATGGTGGGCCAGGAAGAAGACCAGGGGCCAGGAAGGCTGCAGCTGCAAAGAGAGCAAAATTGCCTTGGAAATACAATACCTCTCTCATCCCATTTGTTTGTGTGTGTGGCACTGAAGCCATTGCAAGGCCATCTCATGCCATGGGTGCCGTGGGGGAGAAAGGCAAAAAAACAATGGAAAAATCAAGGCACTGAACATTTGGAGCGCGCCATTGTTGGTCTCAAAAAAATAGGAAGGAGGCAGCGTAGTATGAAGGGAGAAGATTCTCCACAGAATCCGCCCCCCACTTGGATCTGCTCGCTTGAGGCCCATAGTATACGTCCTCTTCAGAGTTCAGGGTTCACCGAACTCAAGGGCCGTTTCCACATGGAATAGAGTCCTACCTGTCCAAAATGAAAGAATCCTCACAGGTCCAGTGGTCGCTGGTGGTGCTGATCCTTGACTCCTCTTCTGATGGAGACATGGCGCTGGAGGAGGACTCTGACTCATGCTCGGAAGAGATGGAAGAACCTGTCTCCTGCTCCAAAGTGATGGAGGACTCTGGGCTCAACTTCAAAGCCTGCTCTAAAGTTATCGGAGATATTGCTCTTCCTGCCAGAAACGCCTCCCAATCCGTATCCTGGAAAAAGACAAGCAGGATTCCGTCTGTTTCTTAGCCAAGTGTGGCAACAACTGTGATGGTCGCTCTCGAAGCAGGGCGGGGGGTGCAGAACTCTGTGCTTTTGCCCCCAAGTCCTTGAGCACTGTTGGAGTTCTGAAGTGGGAAGGGAAAGGAAGTTTTGTGAGAATCCAGCACATACCTTGAAATAGTGGTGATTTTTTACTTCCAGGGCGTTGTCCTCCTGGCCACCGAGGCGTCGCTCTGGGTCCTTCTCCAGGAGCTAGAAAAGTTGGGAGACGGTCAGAAAAAGGCAGTTCAACTCAAGTATGGAATAAGGAATAAAATCCTTTTAGTAATGCGTGAACCCTCCATAAACCCTATTAAGAAGAATCTTGGCCTGCCCTTGGTCTGCCAGTGAAAGCACAAGAACTGAATTCTGTATCACCTCACCCCAGACAAAAGGGAGACTTCTTCTTCAGCCAGGTGTGGTGGAAAGATCACCTCAGAACAGACGATGTTAAAACTCAGTTCCTGGATATTCATTCCACCAAAAGGATACTGAAAAGGAGAAGGTAGAAAACAGAAAGGTCAGTGTTGGCTTGTAATCATGTTGGTGATGAGTTTTTCGCCTAGGTGTCTATTCAAAAAAGCATCTAGACACAATCTTTAAAAGGATCTAGACACAATCACCACAGCCTTGCCTGCTTCTGAACCCACACAGAGTCATCACATCCCAGGACATCTTTAGCAGCTCATGAAAAAGCGGAGAAAGTTGAGCACAACTGGTTTAAGTGGTCTGTGCTCAACACCTCTATACTTAGATCAGTGGCACTTGGGCTAAGTCAGATCCCAGAGACCTGTTTCCATTTGCCCATTTGCAGAGGGAGGGGAGTGTTTGCTCTCTTAAGTGAAGTTGCCCTCACTCAACTAAAGGGCTTGGTTTCCTCCTTGTGCTTCTTATGGTGAGCTTCACTGCATTTTGAATTAGTCTGGAGGATTCTTCTGTACTCACCCTTCCGGTACTCAAACGGAAGAGGACAACACCAAAACTCCACCAGTCCACAGACCTGGTATAGGACATTGCAGTGATAATTTCAGGGGCCATAGTCCTAGGGGTGCCACACTTCGTATGTGCTCTGTCTCTGAAACCGATGCCTGAAAGAGTTGAGGCAAAGATGAGAATGAGCATCCACTACTGGTCTCCTGGAAAAGCTATTTATGGACAATGTTATCTGAGTGGTCCTGAAAAGGACCGCCCTGCTTGCTCCTTATTCCATAAGAACCCCAGATCCTCGATCCTCAGTCATGGCATTACCTTCTTTGGAGAGGCCAAAGTCTGTTATTTTAATGTATCCAGAATGGTCGATCAGGAGGTTCTCCATCTTCAGGTCTCTGAACAACAGATAAAATTTAAAAAATATATGTATCTAAAAACAAAAATGGGAGGCCTTGTCACTGAAAGACAGATGAGGTTGTCGGAAGGTCAGGACACCTTTGTACAGGATTTGGCTGCTAGTGGTGCTGTAATGGCCATAGATAGAAACAGCAAATGTCAAGACTTCCTTCCAGATGTAAATGTTTCTCTGGATTCTCTTCCTGACCCACCCCCAATGAAGTCATGAAAATGAAGTTCTTCTAAAAGGGGGGTGGGTGGGAAAAGTCTGAAAAGTGAGAAAAAGCAACTTCCTTGAAGCTACAGATACATACAGATCAAGCAAAGGCCTACTGAAAGCATCTCCCGCTCTTCCTTTTTGTTTCAAGAAGACGAAGAAGGACAAAGAGGAAGAGAAAGAGGAGAACAAATCAGTAGTTTCCATCGGAGCCTTACCTGTGTATTATGCTCTGAGAATGGAGATACTGCAGCCCCAGCATGATGCATCCTCCGCAGAACCTTGCAAGGAAATGGAAGGGAAAAAAGAACATTTAGAGTCTTTTCCTCATACAAAATGCAAACATTTCCAAGTCTCATCCTTCAGGAACTCCCAAGCAGCAGTATTGGCTGAAGCAACTGGCTGTGACATTTCCACTCAACTCTGCCATGAGTGAGTTGTTGCAGGGAGTGGATGTTGAAAGGGAGACTGAAGATGGCCCAGGATACTTACTTCACCTGTTCTTTGGTCAGTGATCTTTCCAGACAATATGCCTTCAGGGTGCCCCCCGGGGCATATTCCAGGGCAATCCCGATTAAACGAGGTGTTTCGAATGCCCCGTAGAACGAGATGATGCACGGGTGGGGGTTTTCGATGGTCCTCTCCAAAATGCTCAGCTCATTCTGCAACCTGTAAAGACAAGGTCAGAAGAACAGCTTTGGTCAACAGGGAAATTGAATGCAGTAATACTGTTACTTTCAGTGTGAGTAGCAATAACTGGGAATAAGGCTATGTGTTCAGACATAGAACTGTGAGCGATGACCCTGCCGACTGTTTCGACTCACATGACTCTGAATTTGGCTTGCCTCAGCAATGGCAAAATATTCACCTGCAAGGACCTCAAAGCAGGTCACAATTGGCCTGGAAGTGCACAAAGAAGCCAATGGGACCAGGAAACAGGAACAGAACCGGACCTACATGAGTTCCCTCTCCGGAAAGGAACCCGTGGCATGGGAGCAAGAGGCTGCTCACCAGGAAAGATAATCCAGAAATTCCCTGCTCCAGTGGACCTTGAGGGAGGGAGATGTGGTCAACCACTTGAGCTGGATTAAGCAGGAATAAATGGCGATCAACGGGATTATACAGAAACCTGCAACTTTTAACCTATTTCTCAGCTCTCTGACAAACTTTCTTAATGATCAGGGCAAAAATTAGTATAGATGACCACTTCTAACTGCCTTCTAATCTCCTTCCCCCTTTCACTCCTTATGAATAACCCTCAAAGACTCTTTATCCGCTTACAAATTCTCGGAAATCTTGGCTTTCTGGAGGGTCTTCACCGCCACCAACATATTCCTTGGTTGATACTGTGCCAGTATGACCTGAAAGAGAAGGCAGGACCTGAGCCTGTGATATGAATGTGCCTTCCTTTCCAAGACAGCTGCTGCAAGTTCACCTCTCATTTACCTTGGCATAATGGCCTCTTCCAAGGACCTCTAGGAAGTTGAAGTCGTTCTCCTTCAGTTGTGTCCGTTCCGATCTGTAAAACAAACCAGTACAAATTCATCCTCAGAACATTTCCTGGAACTGGCTGCATTGGGGTAAGGTTGATGAAGAGATGCCCAGAAACATCTAGACTCCACTTACGTTGTTTTTAGCATGGTGGTGGTGATGGTGGCGTCTTTTGGTAGAGGCTCATCTTCACTTGAACCTTCCAGATAAACCACATGAGTGAAAATAAGTGAAAACGGAAAAAATATTTCCACTCCTTCTGTGCATAGAAATGTTCTCCTGTGCCAGGCCTACCCTCACTTTCAACATTTGGGGTCCTGGACTGTCTCACTGATCACAAGCATGCCTGCTCTAATTCCCTCTTCTACACAGTTGTCAAAGGTCCAGATCCCTAAAGTTGAAAGTTTGGACTCCCCTGTTCTATAATATCTAGATTTGTAGCTTCAGATCAGCCTACGCCCCAGAAGTTAAATCCCTGCTCGAGCAACTGCTTCAAGCCAGCTGGTGGGGGGCTAGCTGTGGACAAGGTGAAGGAACTTACAGCTTTCAGTGATGTCTCTCCTTCTCCTTCTTCTACATGTTTTCCTGGTGGAGGGCAAGCAGGCACAACAGCAGCAACACAAGATCTCTTTAAGCCTCTTTAAAAGGTTCATAGTTTCCGAATCTGACAAAGAGAACCATCAAGAACTCAGGGGCTTCCTTGTTCCAGGCCGAGATCATTCTGGGCGCTACAGTCATGACTGAAGATGCTCTTCAACGTGACAGCTTTTCTAGATTTATTTCTTTGAGACACTCTCCCAACCTTCTTGGGCCCTACGCTATGCAGTATAGACTACACTATAGAATACTGTAGAATACTATATTTTATAAGGAAGTGGGGAAAAAATGAAATTGAAAGATCATATCATTGCCCATGAATTCCCACTGAAATTAGAGAAGAGGTTCCAACAGTTAGTAGATCGACACAGAAAAGAGGAAAAAACTGGAAAGGATTTAAGGAAGCTGTCACAGAGCTGACAGAAGAGAGAGTTTCCAGAATAAGGAGGTTACCTGAAAAAGAAATGGCAAGTTGATTGGTGAAAGGAAGTCTGCAAATTCTATAGAAATCAAGAACAGAAACCAGGGGAAGTTGGGAAAGCAACAAGAAAAACTCAAGAGTCCAACTGCATGGAAGGTAAGAAAGATCAGGTAGAGCAGAAAGGAAAGGCAGCCTCTGAAGCAGCCCTAAAGAACAGCATCAAAACACTTTTCACTTAACCGAGGACTTAAGTGGTGATCAGCTGAAAGCTGACATGCCCATTGGAGGTCAACACGTGAAAATCCTCCTTGGACAAGAAGATCTGGACAAAAGCTAAGCTGAACACTTCAAAGAAACCGGCCTCATCCAACTTTACCGCAAAAACTGTCCACCTCCTCCTAATGTGGTTTCAGACACAGAACCATCATCAAGGTTATTTACTTGATTAACTTGAATGTATCTACAATAATTTATTTGTTTTAATTTGCTTGATGATGTCACTTCCAGCCATGACATCACTTTTAGTGGATCCTGGAAAAGGTGACCCTGTACAAAGTGGATCCCAAGCTAGATGGTAGGATTTCTCCCCCAAATATTGGGTTTGAGAACCACTGCAATAAGTTAGAAACGTGGCCCCCTTGATAGGGTGACACCACTAATGAAGAAAACGGTTGAAAATCCTGGTTTTTAAGAATCATACCATCATTTTATATACTGATGGATGTGTAATATGCAGCAGAATGCAGTGAAACAAACCACTTTGGAACATATTTATTCCATCAAAACGTGTGGCCAGAAAACAGAGGCAGAGTAATGGCACATAACCATACCCACCAGCCATGTTGTTGCCCTGCCCACTGCATGGGGGTGACATGCTGGCCTCCCACAGTGGGTGATGCAAACTCTAGTGACTCCCCTGACAAGGAGAACAGGACACACGCTGGGCTGAACACTTCAAAGAAACCGGCCTCATCCATCTGTACTGCATAATCTGAACAGCCCACCTCCTCCTGATGTGGCTCTGGACATGGGACCATTGCCAAGCAGAAGTGGAATGCTGAGACTGACAATGAGAAGTAGTAAAGGTCCTGGACTCGTTCAAATGTCCAATGAACTACTGAAGCACCTAGATGTCAAGCATCGTTCCTTCTATCTTTGTATGACTTTTATCTGCCAACGCCACCAGGAGAAAGAATGAAACCTTAGCTCTGCCAATGATCTATTATGGCACGTGAGGCTCATTGGGCAATCTGATGCATTGCAGATCCCCCACAGTGGTGCATCAGTCCCAGTGCAGACTATATTGCATCCTGAGTAGGAATATGTCAGGCTGAAATTTTTCTCAGTGGTGAAAGGGGACTTTAACCCTGGGGAAAGTCCCAGGGGCCACAATGGGACTACTCACCCTCAATGTTTTTGTTCTAGGCATGTCTACCTCTCCACCCACCCCCCCTGCTCACACCTACACAAGCAATGTAGCCGGCACACCTACACAAGCAATGTAGCCGGCACAAGTGCACATTGCCCATGTAATGGATTGGAACAAAGAGGGGGAACAGGATACACCATGCAGGGCTGTTGCTGATCCAAGAGAAGTTAACATCTTGAGAAGTCTTTATAAGAATTGTAGCTGCTGTGAGAAAAATGAAAATGGCAGTACTGACTTTTTACAATTCTTACTGGTGTCAGGCAGGGTTGTGTCCCCACCATTGTTCCTGTGTATCCTGGTCTCCCCTATAAAATAGCAATGAAGAATTTGGACTTTGGTGTCCTATGGAATGAACCAGGCAAACTGATCACCTGGATTTTGTGGATCCCACTCTACTTGTCAACACAAGGACACGTCTAAAAGATATGATGCTGGCACTGAAAACAGAGGCACATAAAGTAGGCTGCAGAATGTGTGAAGATAATACCCAACTAATGCAAGTCAGTAATGTTCAAGACTTAACCACCCCAGTAAGTCAACATCTCAAGCAGGAGGAGAGAACCTAAATTTGGGGGAACATCAATGACTTTCAGCAACGTTGTCTCAGAAATATCCTTCTCATGACATATCAAGATCAAATTCCAAACAAGAAAATTTTACAAAGGTGACCATAAATTGTGCCCCTCGTAGAAGTAAAATGTTTGCAATTAAGGTAGTTTTTATTATTTCAAAATAATATTTAGAAGTATAAATAAATGACTTGACAATGGGAGGAAAAAGCAATGGAATAATTTTTTTAATAAAACACACAAGCAATTTTATATATAACAAATGTTCAGTGTGATCCCTGAGCATCTTTAGAAACACAGGATTTTTGGAAACATGTTCAACTGACCCACAGCCTTAAATCATGAACTGCATTCAGTTACATCGGTACGTACTTACTTTTTCAGCAGAAGAAAGAAGAAAACACGACCAGAACATAGAAGGTCTCAGGCTACTCTGCAGATGGGGGCTTCAGACAGTCTTCATACAAAAACCCCAACTTATTTATTCATGGCTGAATTTGTTTAATTTTTCTATTTTTTAGACCAAATGGCTAGAGAGATAGGGTTGCCATACGTGCAGGAAAACCTGGGCAGTCCCAGTTTGGGGGGATTGAATGGACATACTGGCAAGTTTGACAGGGGGTCCAGTTCCGGTTTTGTGGAAGAGAATTTTGTCCACCCTATACAGAAGTCCTGATAAAATCTTAAACTGCAATCCTAAATTCCAGTCAGGCCTGGGCTGACTAAACTCCTGGGCTGACCTGGAGTGTCACAAAAGTGTTGTAAGAAACTCCTTTGCCACTCCTGGGGAAAGGTTAGGCCATTGCACAGGCATGCACTTGTTTCCCTACATCACCCAGGGTGGACACGGGCCTACTCGCTCCGGTTCGGAAGGGGGGGTTCTTCCAATACCCCTGCCGCTGGCAAGCCGGTAGCAGCGGGGCCCCCAGACCCATGGGGACCGGTTCCTTCCTCCCCCCAGCCTGGGGGAGGCCAAGCAGGCGCGCTCTTCCTTCCTCCCCCCGGCTGGGTGTAGGCCAAGCAGGCGCGCTCTTCCTTCTTCCCCCTGGCCGGGGGGAGGCCAAGCAGGATACTGCGCGGCTCCACTGTGCTCTTCCTTCCTCCCCCCGGCCGGGAGTAGGCAGATCCCCAGCCTATGCAGGTATACTCAGAAGTAAGTCCCAGTATAGTCAATGGGGCTTACTCCCAGACCAGTGTGGAGAGGACTGCAGCCTCTGAGCCCCATCCTATGCGGGTCAACTCAGAAGTAAGTCCCGGTATGGTCAATGGGGGTTACTCCCAGGTAAGTGTGGAGAGGACTGCAGCTTCAGAGCCCTAACCTATGCAGGTCTACTCAGAAGTAAGTAATTTTATTTTTATTTTTTTAATTTTTAAATTAAAAACCTTCCTGGCTCAGCCCCCTGACCCTGGCCGAGCCCCCTTTCCCTGGCCCTGCCCTCTGGCCCCACCCACTTCCCGAGAACCGGTTCTTGGGCCAGGCCGGGCCCACCCCTGTCATCACCATGAAAATGGGGGAATTGTGAGTTAGGCTGGTCTAGCTTAGGATTATTCCCTTAATAAGATCACATTCTGTTTTCTCTGCACTTTTTTACTGCACTGGTTTTCAATGACTTCTGATAAGGAAGTACATGAACTGATGACCCAGAACGAGCAATTAGAGGGTTTTGCAGCTGATGCCACAAGACATTCTACTAAAGACCATAATTCAATGATTCTTTGAGAACTTCTCAACGTCCTGGAAAGTAACCATGGACGTACCTGTCCTCGAGATTGGGAACCACTGGCTTATAGGATAGAAATGAGATGGAAAGAAACCCTAGACAGAATTGCAAACAATGAAAAGCAACCTCTGATACCCCAAACCATCCAACCTTCTCAGTCCTGATAGAATTTTTGGCCTTGGCCACAGACTTTGTAGAAGACCCAGGTATCCCCTCTCGCTCCATACAGATCAGAGGCTGCAATCCTAAGCTTCAGTTAGACCTGCATAAGTCCTGTGCTGACCCCCCAGAGTCATAATGCACTTCTGCTCCACTCCTGGAGGGTGGTGTAAGCCAGTAGACAGGCATGTGTTGACCTCCTCACACCACTCTGGGAAGATATGCCTGGTGAGTTCTGTCAGCCTAAATGGGTTAGGATTGCACCCTGATTCAATCATTCTGATGGGATTTGAAGGTTACGTCTGTGACTGTGCCAGAAACCATCTCACACTATGATGAGCCAGGGTTGGAATTCACTACACTGAGAAAGTAACAGCAAATCCTGAAATCCAGCACAAACTGATTTCCATGAGTTGAAATACACCTCCTTATTCTTTCCGATTGGGACCCCTTGGCTGAAACACACTCTGGTGCCCATTTTATGCAATGACTTAGGCTTTGATCCACTGACCCAGGAGTAAGTCCTATTGGACACAGTAGGATTTTCTTCTGAGAAGACATGCGTAGGCTTGTGTTTCCATGACTGTCACATCTTCCAGCCATTTTCTCCATTCACATCGCTCCCCTTCCTTAGTTGTCCACCTTTTAGCAGAAGAGCCCGTTATTCAACTCTGGGAAATATCCCATTTTTAGACCAAGGTGGGGCCCCAATTGCTATGTCAAGTTAAGGGGGACCCACAGGACTCCAACAGGACTGGTAGCATCATCACCAGGCCACAATAGCCAAGACTACCATAGTTTTAAACTCCTCTTAACCCAACCTATCCCCAATTCTTAAGGAGGTGCAAGTCACTGAGCCACCTTCCTGGCACAAGTCATCAAGAGGGGCTTCATCAGACAAGAAGCACTTGAGCGGTCCTGACTTACCTCCTTTGCCAGGCACGAGAACAGCAACTAGCGATGCTGGAGCTCACGAACAGCGAGGAGACTCGAACACCCAGATATCTCCAACAGAGTCCAGTTGGACTAACTGACTCCAGGAGCAGGACTGGAACCCTGACTCTCGGCGACACTCTTGTCGTGGCAACTGGGACTGTTGGAAGCCAAGGCGTTGGACACGGTTCTAGTTCTGGGTCGGAATGCAGAGATCCAGACGGGGGCTGCAGGCCTTCTATTCCAGCAGGATGTGCAAGAATAGGAGGGACGCTTTCCAGTCTTGTGTAGGCCAAACAACAGCGAACCCCATAAAGCAACTTTTCAGTATTTTCAGGTTACCGAATTGCTCTGCCTGTCAATTCTGAAAATGTAATTAAATCAAATGTCCCAGTCCTTCCCCCTACCAGTTTACATGATAGAAGTACTGCCACCTATGGTGAAAAGGTGAATAGATAGCCCAGGAAAGTTAAGCAAAAATGTTTATTATTTGCCTTGTTGTAGGCCACCTTCCTGCCAAAGATGTACATCATGTATTTACCTGGCATAAGTCTCAAGATCCTCAGGTGGTTATGATAGCCAGGAGTGGGGGATAGGATCCCAGATAGATAGGGTAGATGATCCCTTCTCATCTTGAAATCAAAATCAGTTCACAAAAGATTATTTTCGTGGGTTTGCTAATCCTAGACAGATACTAGTAAATACTGGATTGAGGGTCAAATCTTATCCAACTTTCTAGCATAGATGCATCTTTGCTAAGAGGATGTGCACTGCATGCTATGGTAGGGAGGCAGCATCACATTTGTTCCCTTACCTCAGTGCTGCATTATCTGGAAAATCAGATAGGATTGGGTCCTTCGTGTGTTGTACAGCCTTCTGGTTAGACATTTTCAGTTCAAAACAGAATGGTTGAAAAGGGATACAATGTCATTTTGTTCCTACGCTTAATCCTGACTCATCAACAACCAGCCCCAACTCCTGGATCATAGTTAAATTTGGACCACATTACATTTGGGGAGCCTATTCCTTCTTTGCTGTAAGTAATCAGTACAATCTGATTTTTAGAAATTTAACTCCTTACAGGGTAAAAAGGGGTTCGTGTTTCTGTCCCTGTTCTTAACATTGATGACTGACTAATCGATACCCAGTGCCGACTCCTCTACATAAAAGCATGAATTTTGCGGAGCATATTCCTTCTTTGCTGTAGATAACTACTAAGAACTGATTTGGTGCCAGTGGCGTCCAGCGAATGGTGGTATCTGCTGCCCAGAGTTGCTGACTGATGTTCAAATCCTTTCAAATACTGTCAGAATTATTGAATCAGGGTGGAGGAATGATTGAATCAGGTGCAGACTGGTGGAGTGCACTGGTGTCCAATGCCTGGTGCCTGACAGGTATGGTGCCTGGTGGTGCCTACTTCCCACTGCCACCTGACTCTCACAGTAGCCATCGAGGGATCTTGCCCAGACATACAGAAAAAGTGAATGTTCAAGTGCAGTGTGCATTGCGACATGTCATAGGCGTTTTGCACTCAGCGTCTATGGACACAATCCTAATCAACCTCCCAGCTGTAGAGTGAGGACAGTGCAACTCTGAGGGAAGGGAACAAGCATGACACAGCCCAGTCTGATCTCCTGCCAGCTGTTCAGGTAATGCTGGGCCAAAAAGGTGTTTCCTGCATTCAGCAGGGATAATGTAAGTCTAAAAATTTTCATCTAATTTCCCACTAAGCCGAATGGTTGTCTCTGTTCTGATATGTGCCACTAGTGCTGATGAAATGTGTTCGAGGACATGGCTGCCTCTTGAAGCAGCACACTCAGAATGGCAGACCAGTGCCTGGCATGTCAACCCTTGAAAAGATTGGGCCGCCAAACAGAAGAAGTCGAGCTCCAGAACGTTTCCCAAAGTCGCAGTGACAAAACCATTGCAAGCAGGGCTCGAGTGATGGCTTTGCAATTAGTTCAGATTTGCAGTGTAAATCAGGCTCATAAGGAGGCAAACTAGAAAGGCGTTGTTACTGAGTATTCATTCTTCAGTTTCTTAAAAACTCTTGGGTGGATGCCATCCGTGCCAATGACTGATTGATCAATTAAATGTGAAATGTGTTAAATGTCTTCTCTTTTCATCTCTCTATGACTTCTTTCCTTAGTCAGGAGGGGCTGTTTGAGCAGCAGTACCTGCATGAGTTCTTCTGCCTTGAAGTCAGATGCAAATAACGCACGTGCAGTGCAATCCTATTTGTGTCTACTCAGATGTATGTTCCTTTGAGTTCAATGGGGCTTACTTGCAGGAAAATGCTCTTAGGAATGCAGCCTTACTTTCTCTCCCATTTCTAAAGCTGCAATCCTAAAGACACTTTCCTGGGAGTAAGACCCATTGAACACAAAGGGGCTTACGTTTGAGTAGACCTGGTTAGGATTGTGCTGTATGTCTCCTTTGCCTCCCTCACCATCCAGAGAGTCAACCTCCACTGGCAGATTTCCTGCTTCTACCATATTTGAAGAAGCTTTGATTATTCAACCTCTCCTACCCCCTTTGCTGGCTGGCCAGACACAAAGACTGTGGCACAAAGTGATACTCTTCAAGCAATGCTACGGCTCTGCAGGGCTGGTGCATGACATGTGTTGGTCCAACCTGCTGCTGAGTGAAAACACTTTGTGGCATGTTTGAACACCCAGGAGCAGGAACAAGGAGGTGGCTCAGGGCTTAGTAGGATTGCACTGTGTATCTGGAATGGAAAAGAGTCACAGGACTTGGCTCCCAAACACAGTTAACCACAGAAAGGTAGCCACACAGAAGTGTAAGTTTGGAGGTGTTTTAATCTACAAAGGGATCAAATCACTTTTATCAGCAAATACGTGTTCAAAACTCTTAAAATATATCACAGTCTGTTTTGATATATTAGAATAAAAGACAAGAACTGTAAACAAATACTTTGAAATCATATAAATTTTATGTAAAATCTCTGAAGAGGAGAAATTAAAACATCAAAGAAACTGTAGATATACAAGAAATGGTCATTTTTACATGTAAAATGGTATTGTAACAATGTCACTGCTGCTGCGTTCCTATCCGTATTTATCTAAGACACACTGAGCACAATGGAATCGCCTTCTCAGTCAACGTGTATTGATCTGTTGTGGAATATTTTGTCCATAGCCATCTTATCATCAAAGTTGCTGATGTAGTTCCAATGAAGTAGGTCTGCCTTCGAGTGCCAGGATCTGCTGTCACAACTGCAAATGAGACACAGAAAACATATTTACCAAAACTCCTTCTAGTATTAAAAATAACAATCACTGCTTCAAGATGACCAAATACTGGTTAAACACATCTCTATCTTCCCATCTAACCATTTGTGCCTCTTCAATACCTAGAAAGGGTTTTACACATGTTGCTCATATGTCTTCTACGCATAGTTTTCAAGCACTGCTATGTGATTTCAATAACATCTTACTATGTTACGGATATTATGTAATTGTCACCCTGTTCCACTGCGGAGTTTCTGACCTGCCTCGCTGATGGTATCCAATGCTTGAGAAGGTCTCTGCTGGCTTATTGAATGCAGCAGAGACCTGCAAAGCAGAGAAAATACTGAAATGTCATCAATCCAGGGGGATGACTGGGGAGACCTGCAAGCTGCCTTGGGTGCAATACAGAAGGAGAGCCTTAAGGCCTGTCCTGCCTGGTGCACCTTTGGCATATCTCAAACTCTGTACCTGGGGTATCTCATTGGCAGGGCAATGGTCCATCCAGACCCCTCCAGTACAGGCCCTCCAAGACAAAAGGAGTTCACATCAGTAAATATATGGGAGGTACAGCCATTTTTGGTCCTACCAGAACTTCCCAGAGTTGCAGCGCCTACAGTGCCAAGGTAGCCCTTTTATGGGTCTGACTTATGAGGGAAAAGGGCTGAAGCCCAAAGAGTAGGATGACCAGATGCCAAACCCAAAAAAGAGGACAAGTTCCCCCCAAATTCCTGACATCCAAGCAAAATTCCTGACATGTTAAAAAAATGTAGGCCATCCCAGAAATGAAGGACAAATGTAGGCCATGTAAAAATAAATGCTAAAAACACTTTTATTTCTTTCTTGTACTTAATTTCAACATATATAGTACTTCTTTTTATATTGAACACTCTTTGCAAGACCTGCTTTCACCAACAATGCACCTAAAAAGGGGCTCATAGCAGACATGATACTTCTGCAAAGACCAAAGCACCCCATAAGACTCTCTGGCACCCATTCAAATAAAAAGGGGCTCAGAGCAGGGATGATCTTTCCACAAAGACCAAAGCACCCCATAAGACTCTCTGGCACCCATTCAAATAAAAAGGGGCTCAAAGCAGATGTGATCTTTCCGCAAAGACCAAAGCACCCCATAAGACACTCTGGCACCCAGTCACATAAAAAGGTGCTAAAACACTCCCATACCTGTTCCTTTTACTCCCATTTACATTGATGGGGCTGAAAGTGGGCAGAGGAATCCTAGGAGCCCCTAGAGCAGGCTATGTAGCCAGTCTGGCCATGTAGCCTGTTGTTCCTGCAGTTTTGGCTTGGCCATCCCTGCAGTCAGCCTTGTCCAGTCAGGTAAGGTCAAGGCCAACGGGCCATCAGCAATACCCTTTTGCATTACAGGGGGAAAATGAAGCCTTCTGAATACCCTGTCTTTCCAAGGAGGGGCAAGAAAGATCATGCCCAGCCCACTGCAGGGCCCTTGATCCTGCTGCTCACTTCTGGTCCTCTGACATCAGTTGGGGGTAAGTTAGAGAATATTCTGTTCTGGATCATGCAAATAAATTATTTAAAAACTTTTGTTGTTGGGGGAGGAGTGGGGTGGGGAGAAATGTTTCCCTTTGGAGAAACCCTGGATGAGTTTCTGCTTTCAGATATATTTTTAAATGTAATACTTACATTTAAAATACTTACATTGCTTGGAAGGGCAAAGAATCCTTCCCTGTTGAGGGACCACATAGGATCATTTGGGGCCTTTTCTTGGCTTTTTGAGTACATTGAATGCAGGACTTCAGTGCTGTAGGTGGTGACCTCACAGGATATGGGCTGTTGGACTTTTGTAGGGATGCAGGCCCGATTGTGTTGGTGTACAAAATGAAAAAGTTGCATGCTATTTCTTTGTAAGGAAATACATACTGTAAACAGAGATGCATTTTATTCTATGCAAATTATTGTGATATTGTATAGATATCCATCAATATAGATACGTGGCATAATTGCCCCAGAAAGAATTGTCTCTCCCACTTCTACAATCCTGGCTATGGGCCGGACACACCCCTTTGCTTCTATACAGAATTGCACCAACTGCAATGGTGCTGGTCCAAGTAGACCCATAGAAACTCATGCAGGAGTGGAGGAAGGTACATACGTGAAAAGTTTCCTTGCTCTGCCACCTTGCATGATCCTTGGCCATTGGAAGCTGTGCAGCCATTGCTGCCTCTGAAAGCAGCCTTGTTTCCGATTGGGCCGTTGGAAGTAATACCGAATTTACAGAAATTACTGTTTACAGCAATTCTGTTTACAGAAATTTCTGCCTTGGAGAATATGACTGACTCATATTGTCACAAAGTCAATATTCGTTTTTATTACACATGTGTCTCCTTAACATGTAAGAAAAAAAAATTTTCATCATGACGCTAAAAGTATATACTGTATTTCCCGGCTTATAAGATGCACTTTTTTCTCCCCCAAGGGGGGGGGGGAATGTCTGTGCATCTTATAGAGTGATAGGGCCAATCCCGGAGCACCTTACCCATCATGTCAGATGTCGTTGGATTTGTATTGAAGAGCAGAATCCAATGCAACAATCAGTTTTGAGATATCTCCTTCCTATCAAAAGTTATGGCCAAAAAAGTAAAAATCAAAAATATAAAAACAAAAAATACATTTTTTTGGTAATTTTTTTAAGCGGGTAGGAATTTTGGCTTAGAGGTTCAGGAATTTAGGGTTTGGCATCTGGTCACCCTGGCACAGTTGCAATGCTAAGCAGCCGTCTCTGGCTTGGAGACTTGCTCCAAAGTAGACATGCACAAGACCTGGTACCTGCTGCTCCATGCCTGTGCCTCCCTCACTCTTCTCTATCTGTCTAGATCCCCTCACCTTTCTCTACCTACCCCCCAAAAGAACCCCCCACTTACCTGCCTTCCTGGACCATTTGCAATGAGATTTGTGCAAAATGTTGGTGTCTGATCATTTGCAATGAGATTTGTGCAAAAGTCACAAATCACTGACACTAGAGATGATGAGTTTTTGGGGTTACCAGAAAATTAGAAGAGTGCTTGAAGCTTAAAGTTGTTCCTCATTTGTTAATGACAGTGATAATGGTTCTTAATACCACTGTTGACTTTACATGGTTGAAATATTATTCTGCTATATTTTATTAAATACCTCGTATATTAGTACACCATTTGGTTCAGAATATTTTTTTCTTGTTTTGCTCCTGTAAACTTTGGTGCGTCTCATGGTCCGGTGCATGTAATAATGAAATACGAGTAATTCCCTTTTTTTCCTGGGTTCCATGATTGCTATTTGGCCCTCTTTCTGCAGTGAATATGCTAACTTGGTTTAGATCAGGGATTTTCAACCTTTTTCATCCTGCAGCACACTAACAAGGCTCCGAATTTGTCAAAGCCACAATCAATTGTTTTTACCATTGACAAGGCACACCAGGCTATTCAAATCCCCTGATTTTCCTATTAATTAATGTCAATCCCCAAATTCCTGTGGTACACTTGAGGACTATCCATGGCACACAAGTATGCCATGGCACACTGATTGAAGATAACTGGTTGAGATTATACAGTCTCTGTTTTATATGGGACACATGTGTCTGAACATCCCAGTTCTGTCTGCTGGACATTAATGGTTGTTATTTCAGCATTTGATGAAAACCTTTTTTCCTGATGCTTCTCACCAACCCCATATAATTATCATTCCACTGTAAGTTTATTATATTTTTATGGTCTGCTATTTTTCCTCATTTTGTTTAACTCTTTTATTTACAGTAGTTTTATTACAATAGTTTTAATTAGTTGTATGGTTCATGTCCATGGCTATTTCAGGATTACAGCTCTTCGCTCTTCAGGTGTTCCTTTGGGACTGATTTTTAATAGGAATCTCTGGAGCTCAATGTTGTCTTGGCAGAGAGGGTTCTTCACAGAGGCCCCTCATCTGCTCAGACATTTATAGACCAGATGGTCGTAGGGACAGTGACAATGGGTATAATAAGGGAAAGTGGGAATATGGGGCAGGGATGTGGCACCCTAACCACTAGGGTCTACTCCCTTGTCAGCCTGCTTTCTGCCTCCTGCACAGTCAGAATGTGGATGTGAAACTTCCCAGCCTTGCTGCCTGCCATGGACCAAATGGCTGGGGATGCCACAGAAGGCTTATAGGGAGCAACGCAACTCCTGAAACTGGAAAACTAGTTCCTCTGTGTGAGGAAAGTGGAGGGTCATGTAGAGTGAGAGAAAGTGGAGGGTCATGTAGAGTGAGAGAACGAGCCCACATTTACAGCCTGAGAAATAAGCTCAACACAACTTCCCAATTGGGCATCCAATGCTGTTTGAATGGACAGCTCTATTGTCCACCATTGAGGCAGTGGTGGAGACACATGTGGCTCAGCTGACAGTTCAACTGTTTCCAACTGTTCCCAACTGCCTTTTCGTTCCAACAGAAACTCTCTGAGCACCAGCCAGAAACCCCTGTGTGTACCTGATAGGACATGTTAGGCACTATTGTCCAGAATATGAGGGTGAGAGGAAGGAACTGATAGCAAACCTAAGAGTTTGGCCCAAACAAGTTTGCATCCCCTTGTTTCACTTTTGACACTGATGGGAAGCACACCATCAGCAGTGGTACAAATCAGTAGTATAACTGCACAAGTACTAGATCCTTTTATGTTGGGAGGAATTCCTTAATACTGTACCTGCTATGCTACAAATATTTAAAGTGAAGGTATTGGCACAACTCCCTCTTTGGATGTCTGCCTTCTGGCCTATGAGAGAAGCTCATCTCTCTTTATAAAGTTTTTGCAGTACCCCAATGCGTACTTTATGCTGTTTTATGTCTAGAAGCTGGACAGAACAAAGTGGAGTCATTAGCCTGGCTTTTTCTTTTAAAATAGTGGCTATGAATCAGCTGTGCTGCTGCAAACAACGCTTTACTGAAAAGCACTTAAGTAGATCCCATTTCTCCTCCAGGACTGACCCTGTTCAGCAAGAAAGGCCAATTTCCAGGGCTTTCATTAGATTTGTTGGACGTGATGCCATGATGACATGCATGAGACCCTATGCACTTGGTTATGGGATATAGAGAAGCAGCAATTAGTCTGAGGCTAAAAAGACACACATGATCCTAACCAATTTCCCAGCTCTGGGTGAGGGAACATAGATCTTTAACTTGAGGAGGCCTCCATCACTCAGGCCTCCCCCAATTACAGGATGCAGCACATGCCCCAGTGGCACAGCTGTGCCAGTGCTGAAAAGTTGGTTAGAGTTGCATCCTCATTGTCTTCCACTTTAGAGAGGGGTTTCATGGAAAAGACGTCCCAGTTTCAACATCCAACATTTCCAGACAGGGCAGAGAAAAACTCCTGTTTGACATCCTGGAGGTGAGCTGCCAGTCACTGTTGAGTCGCAGGTTATAATGCAGAGTAACAACGGGACCTTTTGCACTGACATAGTTATGATGCCACAGATGGAAAAGGCATAGTGCAATCCAGAGTAAGGGCACAATCCAGAGTATCTACGGGGAGTCCTTACTCTGAAGTAAGAACAATTTCCTCTGGATAGCAATATGAATTTCCCATAAGTTTCACTAGGTGGGGAATAACTACATCAACATAAATGTAGTTACTCCTCCCTGCTCCTTTAGTTATTCTAGATTGTAGCGTTGGTGCCTCTTATGTCTTCCTGTAGTTACTCTGGATTATAGGGCTAGTTGAGTGTGACGGAACAATAGTTTGACTCAGTATAAGACAGTTTCTGATGCTTATTATAACAATTCAGAAAACCACCCATTTGATACAAGTTTGTGCTGGAATTTTTAGTCCTACACTTTTGGGGGTTTAATTTCCAGCAGGTGGAACTTTAATTAAATCAAGGTTGACCAGATAACTACCCGGTTTCTGCAGATCAAAGCCACTGAATGTGCTTACTTGAGACAGAAGGCATGGATCTGGGTTTGTTCTGACCCACATGTGAAATTCTTCCTCTGCCCCTTGGTTCTTGGCATTCTTGGCTTTGTGCCTGCTGTTATCCTGGTCTCTGGAGCGTCCTTGCCCTTTCCCTGCACCACACTCTGCCTCCAGACCCCAAACTCTGATTGCCCTCCATTTTCACAATTCTACACTTCTAATGATAGTTACTCCTCCAGATTCTGCCGCTGAAGAATGGTTTCCACTTTGACCAGCAGCCCTCATTTCTTAGCTCCCTGTGAAGTTTCCTTCCTCGCTCTGTACCTCAGCACTCCCTGTTCTTTTCCCAAAATACATACCCGCTCCAGTGGTGGGATTCAAATAAATTAACAACAGGTTCTATGTCCCATTAGTAACAGGTTCTCAGATCCAGGCGCTCATTAGCAAAGGGTTCTAGAGAACCTGTGAGAACCCCCTGAAGCCCACTACTGATTGTCCCTCTCCTATCTCTAGACATAGCTTCCTCCCTCAGTATGTTCCCTCCATTTTCAGGAGGCTCCGTTTCTGCCCCTCATGATCTGTTCTCCTTTGGATTCTTTCTCAAGCACTTTCATTCCCTCTGATTCATATTTTCATTCCATTGTCCACCATGGCTTTTCTGTGATGAAATGTTAAGTCATTCTAAATGCCTAAAATAATAATTAAAAAACTTATGAAAAGAAAGAGTTTTTAGAAATTTAACATATGTACATTTTAAAGACCACTTTGCTTGGTTATGTGACATACTGGGTGACAATGTATGTGGTTCAGAACGTCAGTGAAACTGGACTTTGTGCCCAATATAAGGTTAATACCTGCCCCCCCCCCACTGCCCACACAAGCCAAATTTGGAGTCTTTGAAGGTGGATAAGTGTCGTAGTTGTCTAAATGGCCCAATTTTAAGAGTGCGCATCAGCCCATTGATGACATGCTCTGGCACTCAAAGTGGGGATCAGGCTCTTGGGGAGTCACGACCATGGACCAGGGGGGTCATGAGAGGGTGGGATCCACCGATTCTATGGAATGCCTTTCTAGGTAGAGGCAGCTTTTCATGATCTTGACAATCTTGCAGCTTCATTCTTTAGAAGAATATTGGGCCTTCCAAACTCCATTCATCTTTCTACCATTCTTCTAGAGTTGGGCTTCGTTTATTTTTAAACAGTCGTTCTGATTCCTTACGTTTTGCCTTTCTAAGGGATTCCTACTCTTCTAAATGGCTAAGACAATCCAGAGTAACTACGGGGAGTCCTTGCTACGGTGTAATAACAATTTGCCCTGGATTGCAATATGAATTTCCCATAGGTTTTCACTAGGCAGTTCTCTAAATTATTTCACTTTATTAATTAATCCTAATCTGAGAAGAGCTTTCAAGCTTACTTGCCTCAATATTTTCTCCTTTAAATTTTTTGGGGCCCCCAAGAGAGTGGGGCCCTAAGCTATAGCCTGATTAGCTTATATGTAAATCTGGCACTTCTCTTCCCTTCTTTTTCCCTCCGACATTAACAGGCTCAAGCAGAAAAGAGAGCTCTCTTTTATTACTTTCTTCTTTTCTGTGCACCCTGATTGAACACTCAAGACAACAGTTTGGGAGAAAAGGCCACTTTAATGACACTAACAGGTTCACAAATATACAGAATGCAGACATGCCTTCTGACCTGCACCACCTGTCGGATTATAGTGACCACTTTTTAACCCACATTACATAAAAAGCCCAAACCCTTTCACAGTCTGGGGTAGGCGAAAAAACTGCCCCCAAAAGCCAATCATGGTGAGCAGCAAAAAATTCCTACCCAGCCCCAAATGGCGACCAGTAAACTCAGACTGCTTCCAGGGAGGGCGGGTGGGTGTTACTAAATGTGTCCATATACGAAAGAAGTTGCTGGCAGATCGCTGGCTGCTTATGTCCCCTTTCCTTTCTTTCATTCTTTCTTTCTTGCTTACTTGCTTTCTTGCTTGCTTCATTGGGCTCATATCAGTCTTCATCAGTTGTGGGTTCCAGCAAGTTCGCACCTACAGTATAGAACCGGTTGTTAACAAGAGACAGGATATATAAAGTTTAAAAATAACCATTTAAAAGTGGCTGCCAGATGGGCATAGAACCGGTTGTTAATTTCTTTAAATCCCATCACTGGTCTTCATCCCTTTATTTGCATTCAACATATTCCAGTCATTCCCCCATGTTACCAAGCCCCAATTTGCTACTCTAATTCTCTTTTATTTCTCCATTAATTTCTTTCCTTTTCCGGCTCAATTCTTTGCCTTATTCATTCTTTGACTTCTTATACAGCTCTCTCGCTCTCTTTTTCATCCTACGTTTTTTCTATGTTCTTGTAAGGCTCAATTTGTCCAAACTTAGGTCTCTTTTCTTCCTTATTTTCTTCTGAAATTATGGGGCTCTGTTTGGCCACCACTTAACTCTCCCATATTCCTTTTATTTTCTTCCTACTGGGCAGTCTGTTACCCTTTCTTTTATTTTCGTATACTTTTCCTGGCTCAGATTGGCCATCTCTGAGCTCTCTTTTCCCTCTCATATTTCCAAACTGAACTGAGGCAAACTTTCCTCTGTATCCCTTTCTTTCTTTCTTTCTTTCTTTCTTTCTTTCTTTCTTTCTTTCTTTCTTTCTTTCTTTCTTTCTTTCTTTCTTTCTTTCTTTCTTTCTTTCTTTCATTCATTCATTCATTCATTATCAGGTTGAATTGGGCAAATACTTGCCTGTGTCTAACTGAGCAACCCCTGCTAACTGAGCAAGAGGCACTCTTTCAAGTGGGTGCTCCTCTTTTATTTAGAAGGGGGAGAGTAACTGGCCCTACAGATACTGGTGTTCTGTTTTGCATTTTTGCATTTTAGATTGTGAGCCCTTTTGGGACAGGGACCCATTAGCTTTTAATTAGCTATTATTATTTTTCCATTTTCTTTGTAAACCGCTTTGTGAACTTTTTAGTTGAAAAGCGGTATATAAATACTGTCGATAGACAGATAGTTACTTCAGCTGTGCCACAGCAGACGATGGTGTTGGTAGAGGGAAGTTGAACTGTGCTGATTTACCTTTAACTTAAAGAAACATTGATAAAGAACCTAGCATGTTGACTTAGCTGGTGCTCCAAATGTTCCTTGGGTGCAAGACTCTTGGACCGTGGTAACCCATTTGAGGACCCCCTCCATGTCAGGACAACAGAGCAGACCTTTGCTGCACCTAACCCTTGTCCCTGCCATACCAATGTTACGCATGTCAACTTGGTTTTATGCAAGCTAATAGCTGGCCCACAGACAAGCAGCCAAACTGAGAATGCAGGCTGTTGGTGAACCCGCAACATGTTCTGGCTCCTTCTCCCTCGTTCTGTGGCTCACCATCTAGGACAGGCATTTTCCATCTTTTTCCCCTCACAGCATCTGACAAAGTGTTAACATTTTCCGAGGAAACCATCAGTTTTGACAAATGACAAGGCACACTATGGCCCTACAGATCCGTCAGGGCATTCAGGGCACATCACTATGGCACAGCACACTTGTTGAAAACCACGAGTCTTGATCGATTAGCTTGGCTGAAAAGCCGGTTGTTTTAACCTCTGGTTAAGCACAATTTGCTAGAAAAACCCCAAAATTTTGTTTTTGCTCCCTATCCAAGCCTAGGTGGGCTAAGGGCCTGACCCCCCTAGTACCTTCCTATCTATAGGTGCTGTTTGAAGCCCCCTCTAGTCAGTTTTCCCACTGCCTCCGTTGGGTGCAGAAATGAAGCCCTGGCCTCTCAGGCCGAGTGCGCCATGACTTGACACCCTATTTTGTTCAATTCTCTTCATTTATAATTTGCTCAATTCTCTTCATTTATGTCTTAAATGATTTACAGACATTTACAACTCATTTTAAACTGATATACAACTTATTTACAACTCCTTTACAACTCATTTAGAACATTGTGTCTTGCATTTCAAAGACATTTGCATTTCAATGTGCCAATGCATCTGTACAGCTGAACTCCCTAACAGCGATTAGGGAGACAGGGAGTCTTTCTCACTGAGACAGATTTTTTGACACAGAATTCGAATACTCTCTCTTTGTTCATCCTAATTAAGGTCACTGATCACTTTAAGAGCATTAGAGTTTAATTAATTAGGTGCTTATGAAATTTTTTCTGACAGGGCCAGAGCGCTTAACCAGTAAAAATCCCTGCAGCGCCTAACCTAGGGTTAACAACCAGCTTTTCAGTAACAAAACCTTGTTACATTTGATTTAGTCTTTTAAAAAGGGGTCTTACCTTGCTTTGAACCATTTTAGCCCAACACAATCACCATCCATGTTGCAGTTCTCTCAGTGTGACGGCAAAGTATAGATCTCCAAGGTTGTCTGCATTATTGAGAGATAAGAGATGCCTTCAGAGTGTTGAATCAATACTTTTCAGGGTGCACCAGAGCAACCACCCAGACCCACCAATGTAGAGAAGGAGCAGAGAGGGTGGGATGGGATGGGGTGGGGCAGAACGGCCCGCAAATCCAAACCTCTCTCCTATCAACAGTCCTGCACCACAGGATGACGGTTCTGCACCAGTGACGTTGCTAGTGCAGGTCCAAGTGGCTGCACAGCTGCAACTGAAGCCAGTTACAACTGAAGCACAGCCTCCCTCTCACCACTCTGGATCATGACGTCCTTGCCAGACACTTTGGAACAGCAGTAGTTGTAGTCATAGTAGTCATAACAGTCGCAGTAGTTGTAGTCTCAGTCGTTGTAGTCATAGTCGTAGAAAGGCATACCAAGTCCATTGGTCACTGAACTGAGAGGAAGACAGCACGGAGTTAAAGCAGTTTGGGAAACACTGCCCTATAGGATTGTTGAGCCTCTGTCCAGTGCTCAGGCTGCATAAGGAAGTGTGGCTGAACTCTTGGAACTGACCTAAAGGAGGAGTTTCTAGCCCTGTTCATTGCATATCTGAGCAGCTGGGCCAAAATCAGAGATAAACCCTGAATAACAAAGACAAACTGAAAACTCAACCTACCCCATGGTCTGTTGAAAAAAGGGAGACCAAGGCTCAGTGAAAATGGTCTCTTCCTGATTGAGATGCGGGAGAATCACTGTCTGCTGGAGTAGAGAAAGTAGTAGCTGAGTGGAGCAACCATCTAAGCATAACTTCTGATGAAAGTCTAGACCATCTTTCTAAAGATTAGTAATGAAGAGACCTAGTAAGTTTTCACTTATGCCTTTATATTTTAACTGCTCCAGATCTGAAGATGATTGACCAGAATTAATGGCCAAATTTTTATTTGCCTCTGTATTTGCAGGCAGAAGATACTATGATCTATTTTTGGAAAATCCAGTTTTGTGCCTTGAAGAACTAAATTCTGCAACTCATGAATATTTGTTTGAGTTTACCTCTCTAGTGTTGCAGTCCTTTATACCAGAGGTTTCCAACCCGTCAGTTGTGACCTCCCCAATAACTGGAACTATTGCATTTCCCTCCGGAGATGTGCTAATAGCAGTGACAGTACCTGTGCTATTAAGTCAGTTGTTGTTGTTTGGTTGCATCCCCAAAAGATCTTGTTCTGATTCTCAGAGGAAATTTTAAGCTCTACTTTTAGTATGGATGTTAATTGGCCATTTATCTAATTCTCTGAGATCAGGATCTGCAAGCTGTTTTCTGACACCCCCCTTGTTTCTGCAAGCAATTTTCGGAAAGCCATTTTGGCAAGGGAGGCTGCGCAGTGGGAAGGGAAAATGCGGTCCCATTGGAATGATGGTCAGGCATTTAGGAATGATTACCTGAGAAAGCCCTGTTACTCCAACGTCCGCATCACCCAAACCAGCCATTTCAAAGCCGAACGTCCATCTCCTTCGTCATTTGGAAGACCTGCAAACTCTCCGACGACAAAACAGAAGGTAACACATGTTTGGAGTGCACAAGGGAAAAGTGTCAGGATTCCAGGAATTACTTACATGGATGAGATGCCTTGCAGCCTCTTTCCTTGGTCTTGAGTGAAGCTACGGACAGGTATTCTGAGCTGGAAGCAAAAGAGGACTTGCCGTTCCTTGGTGGATCTTCTCCATTATTTCAAAGCTGTCCTTCCATCTCCAGGAAGTGACTGCAGAGGAAACGGGACACAGAGAAAGAACATTAGAGTGGAGAGCTTTCCATTCTACGCAGGATATACCTGCATAGGATATGCAGAGGATATGCCTTGTGATGGGGCAGAAGCACCCAGACTGCTTTGCTGCACGTAACCAGATGAGATGATGCTTGCTTCTTTTCTGCAAACACCATGTTCCCCGTTTGTCCATTAACAGGGGATTCCAGGGATCTTTTCACATGCCAAGCACATGCACTACCCCAACCACATGACAGCTCCTTGTTCATCTTCAAGCTTCCCCATCATCAGGCACACCCCCAAAAAACAAATACATACCCTAAAGAGATGCTTGACTTGGCAACTCTCAATGGTGGGCCAGGAAGAAGACCAGGGGCCAGGAAGGCTGCAGCTGCAAAGAGAGCAAAATTGCCTTGGAAATGCAATACCTCTCTCATACCATTTGTTTGTGTGTGTGGCACTGAAGCCATTGCAAGGCCATCTCATGCCATGGGTGCCGTGGGGGAGAAAGGCAAAGAAAAAATGGAAAAATCAAGGCACTGAACATTTGGAGCGCGCCATTGTTGGTCTCAAAAAAACAGTAAGGAGGCAGCGTAGTATGAAGGGAGAAGATTCTCCACAGAATCTGCCCCCCACTTGGATCTGCTCGCTTGAGGCCCATAGTATACGTCCTCTTCAGAGTTCAGGGTTCACTGAACTCAAGGGCCGTTTCCACATGGAATAGAGTCCTACCTGTCCAAAATGAAAGAATCCTCACAGGTCCAGTGGTCGCTGGTGGTGCTGATCCTTGACTCCTCTTCTGATGGAGACATGGCGCTGGAGGAGGACTCTGACTCATGCTCGGAAGAGATGGAAGAACCTGTCTCCTGCTCCAAAGTGATGGAGGACTCTGGGCTCAACTTCAAAGCCTGCTCTAAAGTTATCGGAGATATTGCTCTTCCTGCCAGAAACGCCTCCCAATCCGTATCCTGGAAAAAGACAAGCAGGATTCCGTCTGTTTCTTAGCCAAGTGTGGCAACAACTGTGATGGTCGCTCTCGAAGCAGGGCGGGGGGTGCAGAACTCTGTGCTTTTGCCCCCAAGTCCTTGAGCACTGTTGGAGTTCTGAAGTGGGAAGGGAAAGGAAGTTTTTTGAGAATCCAGCACATACCTTGAAATATTGGTGATTTTTTACTTCCAGGGCGTTGTCCTCCTGGCCACCGAGGCGTCGCTCTGGGTCCTTCTCCAGGAGCTAGAAAAGTTGGGAGACGGTCAGAAAAAGGAAATTCAAGTATGGAATAAAGAATAAAATCCTTTTAGTAATGCGTGAACCCTCCATAATCCCTATTAAGAAGAATCTTGGCCTGCCCTTGGTCTGCCAGTGAAAGCACAAGAACTGAATTCTGTATCACCTCACCCCAGACAAAAGGGAGACTTCTTCTTCAGCCAGGTGTGGTGGAAAGATCACCTCAGAACAGACGATGTTAAAACTCAGTTCCTGGATATTCATTCCACCAAAAGGATACTAAAAAGGAGAAGGTAGAAAACAGAAAGGTCAGTGTTGGCTTGTAATCATGCTGGTGATGGGTTTTTCTCCTAGGTATCTATTCAAAAAAGCATCTAGACACAATCTTTAAAAAGCGTGTAGACACAATCCCCACAGCCTTGCCTGCTTCTGAACCCACACAGAGTCATCACATCCCAGGACATCTTTAGCAGCTCATGAAAAAGCGGAGAAAGTTGAGCACAACTGGTTTAAGTGGTCTGTGCTCAACACCTCTATACTTAGATCAGTGGCACTTGGGCTAAGTCAGATCCCAGAGACCTGTTTCCATTTGCCCATTTGCAGAGGGAGGGGAGTGTTTGCTCTCTTAAGTGAAGTTGCCCTCACTCAACTAAAGGGCTTGGTTTCCTCCTTGTGCTTCTTATGGTGATCTTCACTGCATTTTGAATTAGTCTGGAGGATTCTCCTGTACTCACCCTTCCGGTACTCAAACGGAAGAGGACAACACCAAAACTCCACCAGTCCACAGACCTGGTATAGGACATTGCAGTGATAATTTCAGGGGCCATAGTCCTAGGGGTGCCACACTTCGTATGTGCTCTGTCTCTGAAACCGATGCCTGAAAGAGTTGAGGCAAAGATGAGAATGAGCATCCACTACTGGTCTCCTGGAAAAGCTATTTATGGACAATGTAATCTGAGTGGTCCTGAAAAGGACCGCCCTGCTTGCTCCTTATTCCATAAGAACCCCAGATCCTCGATCCTCAGTCATGGCATTACCTTCTTTGGAGAGGCCAAAGTCTGTTATTTTAATGTATCCAAAATGGTCGATCAGGAGGTTCTCCATCTTCAGGTCTCTGAACAACAGATAAAGTTTAAAAAATATATGTATATAAAAACAAAAATGGGAGGCCTTGTCACTGAAAGACAGATGAGGTTGTCGGAAGGTCAGGACACCATTGTACAGGATTTGGCTCCTGGTGGTGCTGTAATGGCCATAGATAGAAACAGCAAATGTCAAGACTTCCTTCCAGATGTAAATGTTTCTCTGGATTCTCTTCCTGACCCACCCCCAATGAAGTCATGAAAATGAAGTTCTTCTAAAAGGGTGGGAAAAGTCTGAAAAGTGAGGAAAAACAACTTCCTTGAAGCTACAGATACATACAGATCAAGCAAAGGCCTACTGAAAGCATCTCCCGCTCTTCCTTTTTGTTTCAAGAAGACCAAGAAGAACAAAGAGGAAGAGAAAGAGAAGAACAAATCAATGGTTTCCATCGGAGCCTTACCTGTGTATTATGCTCTGAGAATGGAGATACTGCAGCCCCAGCATGATGCATCCTCCGCAGAACCTTGCAAGGAAATGGAAGGGAAAAAAGAACATTTAGAGTCTTTTCCTCATACAACTTTCTTCAAAATGCAACCATTTCCAAGTCTCATCCTTCAGGAACTCCCAAGCAGCAGTATTGGCTGAAGCAACAGGCTGTGACATTTCCACTCAACTCTGCCATGAGCGAGTTGTTGCAGGGAGTGGATGTTGAAAGGGAGACTGAAGATGGCCCAGGATACTTACTTCACCTGTTCTTTGGTCAGTGATCTTTCCAGACAATATGCCTTCAGGGTTCCCCCCGGGGCATATTCCAGGGCAATCCCGATTAAACGAGGTGTTTCGAATGCCCCGTAGAACGAGATGATGCACGGGTGGGGGTTTTCGATGGTCCTCTCCAAAATGCTCAGCTCATTCTGCAACCTGTAAAGACAAGGTCAGAAGAACAGCTTTGGTCAACAGGGAAATTGAATGCAGCAATACTGTTACTTTCAGTGTGAGTAGCAATAACTGGGAATAAGGCTATGTGTTCAGACATAGAACTGTGAGCGATGACCCTGCCGACTGTTTGGACTCACATGACTCTGAATTTGGCTTGCCTCAGCAATGGCAAAATATTCACCTGCAAGGACCTCAAAGCAGGTCACAATTGGCCTGGAAGTGCACAAAGAAGCCAATGGGACCAGGAATCAGGAACAGAACTGGACCTACATGAGTTCCCTCTCCGGAAAGGAACCGGTGGCATGGGCGAAAGAGGCTGCTCACCAGGAAAGTTAATCCAGAAATTCCCTGCTCCAGTGGACCTTGAGGGAGGGAGATGGGGTCAACCACTTGAGCTGGATTAAGCAGGAGTAAATGGCGATCAACGGGATTATAAAGAAACCTGCAACTTTTAACCTATTTCTCAGCTCTCTGACAAACTTTCTTAATGATCAGGGCAAAAATTAGTATAGATGACCACTTCTAACTGCCTTCTGATCTCCTTCCCCCTTTCACTCCTTATGAATAACCCTCAAAGACTCTTTATCCGCTTACAAATTCTCGGAAATCTTGGCTTTCTGGAGGGTCTTCACCGCCATCAACATATCCCTTGGTTGATACTGTGCCAGTATGACCTGAAAGAGAAGGCAGGACCTGAGCCTCTGATATGAATGTGCCTTCCTTTCCAAGACAGCTGCTGCAAGTTCACCTCTCATTTACCTTGGCATAATGGCCTCTTCCAAGGACCTCTAGGAAGTTGAAGTCGCTCTCCTTCAGTTGTGTCCGTTCCGATCTGTAAAACAAACCAGTACAAATTCATCCTCAGAACATTTCCTGGAACTGGCTGCATTGGGGTAAGGTTGATGAAGAGATGCCCAGAAACATCTAGACTCCACTTACGTTGTTTTTAGCATGGCGGTGGTGATGGTGGCGTCTTTTGGTAGAGGCTCGTCTTCACTTGAACCTTCCAGATAAACCACATGGGTGAAAATCAGTGAAAACGGAAAAAATATTTCCACTCCTTCTGTGCATAGAAATGTCCTCCTGTGCCAGGCCTACCCTCACTTTCAACATTTGGGGTCCTGGACTGTCTCACTGATCACAAGCATGCCTGCTCTAATTCCCTCTTCTATACAGTTGTCAAAGGTCCAGATCCCTAAAGTTGAAAGTTTGGACTCCCCTGTTCTATAATATCTAGATTTGTAGCTTCAGATCAGCCTACGCCCCAGAAGTTAAATCCCTGCTCGAGCAACTGCTTCAAGCCAGCTGGTGGGGGGCTAGCTGTGGACAAGGTGAAGGAACTTACAGCTTTCAGTGATGTCTCTCCTTCTCCTTCTTCTACATGTTTTCCTGGTGGAGGGCAAGCAGGCACAACAGCAGCAACACAAGATCTCTTTAAGCCTCTTTAAAAGGTTCATAGTTTCCGAATCTGACAAAGAGAACCATCAAGAACTCAGGGGCTTCCTTGTTCCAGGCTGAGATCATTCTGGGCGCTACAGTCATGACTGAAGATGTTCTTCAACATTACAGCTTTTCTAGATTTATTTCTTTGAGAAACTCTCCCAACCTTCTTGGGCCCTACGCTATGCAGTATAGACTACACTATAGAATACTGTAGAATACTATATTTTATAAGGAAATGGATAATAAATGAAATTGAAAGATCATATCATTGCCCAGGAATTCCCACTGAAGTTAGAGAAGAAGTTCCAACAGTTAGTAGATCGACACAGAAAAGAGGAAAAAACTGGAAAGGATTTAAGGAAGCTGTCACAGAGCTGACAGAAGAGAGAGTTTCCAGAATAAGGAGGTTATCTGAAAAAGAAATGGCAAGTTGATTGGTGAAAGGAAGTCTGCAAATTCTATAGAAATCAAGAACAGAAACCAGGGGAAGTTGGGAAAGCAACAAGAAAAACTCAAGAGTCCAACTGCATGGAAGGTAAGAAAGATCAGGTAGAGCAGAAAGGAAAGGCAGCCTCTGAAGCAGCCCTAAAGAACAGCATCAAAACACTTTTCACTTAACCGAGGACTTAAGTGGTGATCAGCTGAAAGCTGACATGCCCATTGGAGGTCAACACGTGAAAATCCTCCTTGGACAAGAAGATCTGGACAAAAGCTAAGCTGAACACTTCAAAGAAACCGGCCTCATCCAACTTTACCGCAAAAACTGTCCACCTCCTCCTAATGTGGTTTCAGACACAGAACCATCATCAAGGTTATTTACTTGATTAACTTGAATGTATCTACAATAATTTATTTGTTTTAATTTGCTTGATGATGTCACTTCCAGCCATGACATCACTTTTAGTGGCTCCTGGAAAAGGTGACCCTGTACAAAGTGGATCCCAAGCTAGATGGTAGGATTTCTCCCCCAAATATTGGGTTTGAGAACCACTGCAATAAGTTGTTAGAAAGTTGGCCCCCTTGAGAGGGTGACACCACTAATGAAGAAAACGGCTGAAAATCATGGTTTTTAGGAATCATACCATCATTTTACATACTGATGGATGTGTAATATGCAGCAGAATGCAGTGAAACAAACCACTTTGAAACATATTTATTCCATCAAAACGTGTGGCCAGAAAACAGAGGCAGAGTAATGGCACATAACCATACCCACCAGCCATGTTGTTGCCCTGCCCAGTGCCTGGGGGTGACATGCTGGCCTCCCACAGTGGGTGATGCAAACTCTAGTGACTCCCCTGACAAGGAGAACAGGACACACGCTGGGCTGAAC
Source organism: Cryptoblepharus egeriae (assembly GCA_030015325.1). Lineage (NCBI taxonomy): Eukaryota > Metazoa > Chordata > Lepidosauria > Squamata > Scincidae > Cryptoblepharus > Cryptoblepharus egeriae. The sequence goes on from JAREYC010000003.1 coordinate 108,637,589, forward strand.
ACTTCAAAGAAACCGGCCTCATCCAACTGTACTGCATAATCTGAACAGCCCACCTCCTCCTGATGTGGCTCTGGACATGGGACCATTGCCAAGCAGAAGTGGAATGCTGAGACTGACAATGAGAAGTAGTAAAGGTCCTGCACTCGTTCAAATGTCCAATGAACTACTGAAGCACCTAGATGTCAAGCATCATTCCTTCTATCTTTGTATGACTTTTATCTGCCAACGCCACCAGGAGAAAGAATGAAACCTTAGCTCTGCCAATGATCTATTATGGCATGTGAGGCTCATTGGGCAATCTGATGCATTGCAGATCCCCCACAGTGGTGCATCAGTCCCAGTGCAGACTATATTGCATCCTGAGTAGGAATATGTCAGGCTGAAATTTTTCTCAGTGGTGAAAGGGGACTTCAACCCTGGGGAAAGTCCCAGCGGCCACAATGGGACTACTCACCCCCAATGTTTTTGTTCTAGGCATGTCTACCTCTCCACCCACCCCCTTCAAAAAGCCCTGCTCACACCTACACAAGCATTGTAGCCGTCACAAGTGCACATTGCCCATGTAATGGAGTGGAACAAAGAGGGGGAACAAGATACACCATGCAGGGCTGTTGCTGATCCAAGAGAAGTTAACATCTTGAGAAGTCTTTATAAGAATTGTAGCTGCTGTGAGAAAAATGAAAATGGCAGTACTGACTTTTTTACAATTCTTACTGGTGTCAGGCAGGGTTGTATCCCCACCATTGTTCCTGTGTATCCTGGTCTCCCGTATAAAATAGCAATGAAGAATTTGGACTTTGGTGTCCTATGGAATGAACCAGGCAAACTGATCACCTGGATTTTGTGGATCCCGCTCTACTTGTCAACACAAGGACACGTCTAACAGATATGATGCTGGCACTGAAAACAGAGGCACGTAACGTAGGATGCAGAATGTGTGAAGATAATACCCAACTAATGCAAGTCAGTAATATTCAAGACTTAACCACCCCAGTAAGTCAACATCTCAAGCAGGAGGATAGAACCTAAATTTTGGGGAACATCAATGACTTTCAGCAACGTTGTCTCAGAAATATCCTTCTCACGATATATCAAGATCAAATTCCAAACAAGAAAATTTTACAAAGGTGACCATAAATTGTGCCCCTCGTAGAAGTAAAATGTTTGCAATTAAGGTAGTTTTTCTTATTTCAAAATAATATTTAGAAGTATAAATAAATGACTTGACAATGGGAGGAAAAAGCAATGGAATAATTTTTTTAATAAAACACACAACCAATTTTATATGTAACAAATGTTCAGTGTGATCGCTGAGCATCTTTAGAAACACAGGATTTTTGGAAACATGTTCAACTGACCCACAGCCTTAAATCATGAACTGCATTCAGTTACATTGGTACGTACTTACTTTTTCAGCAGAAGAAAGAAGAAAACACGACCAGAACATAGAAGGTCTCAGGCTACTCTGCAGATGGGGGCTTCAGACAGTCTTCATACAAAAACCCCAACTTATTTATTCATGGCTGAATTTGTTTAATTTTTCTATTTTTTAGACCAAAAGGCTAGAGAGATAGGGTTGCCATATGTGCAGGAAAACCTGGGCAGTCCCAGTTTGGGGGGATTGAATGGACATACTGGCAAGTTTGACAGGGGGTCCAGTCCCGGTTTTGTGGAAGAGAATTATGGCCACCCTATACAGAAGTCCTGATAAAATCTTAAACTGCAATCCTAAACTCCAGTTAGGCCTGACTAAACTCCTGGGCTGACCTGGAGTGTCACAAAAGTGTTGTAAGAAACTCCTTTGCCACTCCTGGGGAAAGGTTAGGCCATTGCACAGGCATGCACTTGTTTCCCTACAATAAGCCAGGGGTGGGCACGGGCCTACTCGCTCCGGTTCGGAAGGGGGGGTTCTTCCAATACCCCTGCCGCTGGCAAGCCGGTAGCGGTGGGGCCCCCCAGACCCATGGGGACCGGTTCCTTCCTCCCCCCAGCCAGGGGGAGGCCAAGCAGGCGCGCTCTTCCTTCCTCCCCCTGGCCGGGGGGAGGCCAAGCAGGATACTGCGCAGATCCACTGTGCTCTTCCTTCCTCCCCCCGGCCGGGAGTAGGCAGACCCCCAGCCTATGCAGGTCTACTCTGAAGTAAGTCCCAGTATAGTCAATGGGGCTTACTCCTAGGTAAGTGTGGAGAGGACTGCAACTTCAGAGCCCCATCCTATGCAGGTCTACTCAGAAGTAAGTAAGTTTATTTTTATTTTTTAATTTTTTTAATTTTTAAATTAAAAACCTCCCTGGCCCAGCCCCCTGACCCTGGACGAGCCCTCTGGCCCCACCCACTTCCGGAGAACCAGTTCTTGGGCCAGGCCGGGCCCACCCCTGTCATCACCATGAAAATGGGGGAATTGTGAGTTAGGCTGGTCTAGCTTAGGATTATTCCCTTAATAAGATCACATTCTGTTTTCTCTGCACTTTTTTACTGCACTGGTTTTCAATGACTTCTGATAAGGAAGTACATGAACTGATGACCCAGAACTAGCAATTAGAGGGTTTTGCAGCTGATGCCACAAGACATTCTACTAAAGACCATAATTCAATGATTCTTTGAGAACTTCTCAACGTCCTGGAAAGTAACCATGGACGTACCTGTCCTCGAGATTGGGAACCACTGGCTTATAGGATAGAAATGAGATGGAAAGAAACCCTAGACAGAATTGCAAACAATGAAAAGCAACCTCTGATACCCCAAACCATCCAACCTTCTCAGTCCTGATAGAATTTTTGGCCTTGGCCACAGACTTTGTAGAAGACCCAGGTATCCCCTCTCGCTCCATACAGATCAGAGGCTGCAATCCTAAGCTTCAGTTAGGCCTGCATAAGTCCTGTGCTGACCTGGGGGTGTCACAAAAGGGTCATAAAGCACTTCTGCTCCACTCCTGGAGGGTGGTGTAAGCCAGTAGACAGGCATGTGTTGACCTCCTCACACCACTCTGGGAAGATATGCCTGGTGAGTTCTGTCAGCCTAAATGGGTTAGGATTGCACCCTGATTCAATCATTCTGATGGGATTTGAAGGTTACGTCTGTGACTGTGCCAGAAACCATCTCACACTATGATGAGCCAGGGTGGAAATCACTACACTGAGAAAGTAACAGCAAATCCTGAAATCCAGCACAAACTGATTTCCATGAGTTGAAATACACCTCCTTATTCTTTCCGATTGGGACCCCTTGGCTGAAACACACTCTGGTGCCCATTTTATGCAATGACTTAGGCTTTGAACCACTGACCCAGGAGTAAGTCCTATTGGACACAGTAGGATTTTCTTCTGAGAAGACATGCGTAGGCTTGTGTTTCCATGACTGTCACATCTTCCAGCCGTTTTCTCCATTCACATCCCTCCCCTTCCTTTGTTGTCCACCTTTTAGCAGAAGAGCCCGTTATTCAACTCTGGGAAATATCCCATTTTTAGACCAAGGTGGGGCCCCAATTGCTACGTCAAGTTAAGGGGGACCCACAGGACTCCAACAGGACTGGTAGCATCATCACCAGGCCACAATAGCCGAGACTACCATAGTTTTAAACTCCTCTTAACCCAACCTATCCCCAATTCTTAAGGAGGTGCAAGTCACTGAGCCACCTTCCTGGCACAAGTCATCAAGAGGGGCTTCATCAGACAAGAAGCACTTGAGCGGTCCTGACTTACCTCCTTTGCCAGGCACGAGAACAGCAACTAGCGATGCTGGAGCTCACGAACAGCGAGGAGACTCGAACACCCAGATATCTCCAACAGAGTCCAGTTGGACTAACTGACTCCAGGAGCAGGACTGGAACCCTGACTCTCGGCGACACTCTTGTCGTGGCAACTGGGACTGTTGGAAGCCAAGGCGTTGGACACGGTTCTAGTTCTGGGTCGGAATGCAGAGATCCAGACGGGGGCTGCAGGCCTTCTATTCCAGCAGGATGTGCAAGAATAGGAGGGACGCTTTCCAGTCTTGTGCAGGCCAAACAACAGCGAACCCCATAAAGCAACTTTTCAGTATTTTCAGGATACCGAATTGCTCTGCCTGTCAGTTCTGAAAATGTAATTACCGGTAAATCAAATGTCCCAGACCTTCCCCTTACCAGTTTACATGATAGAAGTACTGCCACCTATAGTGAAAGATAGCCCAGGAAAGTTAAGTAAAAATGTTTATTATGTACCTTGTAATGTACATAATAAGGTACATAATGTACCTTTGGCCACCTCTCTGTCAAAGATGTACACCATGTATTTACCTGGCATAAGTCTCAAGATCCTCACGTGGTTATGATGGCCAGGAGTGGGGGATCGGATCCCAGATAGATAGGGTAGATGATCCCTTCTCATCTTGAAATCAAAATCAGTTCACAAAAGATTATTTTCGTGGGTTTGCTAATCCTAGACATATACTAGTAAATACTGGATTGAGGGTCAAATCTTATCCAACTTTCTAGCATAGATGCATCTTTGGTAAGAGGATGTGCACTGCATGCTATGGTAGGGAGGCAGCATCACATTTGTTCCCTTACCTCACTGCTGCATTATCTGGAAAATCAGATAGGATTGGGTCCTTCGTGTGTTGTACAGCCTTCTGGTTAGACATTTTCAGTTCAAAACAGAATGGTTGAAAAGGGATACAATGTCATTTTGTTCCTACGCTTAATCCTGACTCATCAACAACCAGCCCCAACTCCTGGATCATAGTTAAATTTGGACCACATTACATTTGGGGAGCCTATTCCTTCTTTGCTGTAAGTAATCACTACAATGTGATTTTTAGAAATTTAACTCCTTACAGGGTAAAAAGGGGTGCGTGTTTCTGTCCCTGTTCTTAACATTGATGACTGACTAATCGATACCCAGTGCCGACTCCTCTACATAAAAGCATGAATTTTGCGGAGCATATTCCTTCTTTGCTGTAGATAACTACTAAGAACTGATTTGGTGCCAGTGGCGTCCAGCGAATGGTGGTATCTGCTGCCCAGAGTTGCTGACTGATGTTCAAATCCTTTCAAATACTGTCAGAATTATTGAATCAGGGTGGAGGAATGATTGAATCAGGTGCCGACTGGTGGAGTGCACTGGTGTCCAATGCCTGGTGCCTGACAGGTATGGTGCCTGGTGGTGCCTACTTCCCACTGCCACCTGACTCTCACAGTAGCCATCGAGGAATCTTGCCCAGACTTACAGAAAAAGTGAATGTTCAAGTGCAGTGTGCATTGCGACATGTCATAGGCGTTTTGCACTCAGCGTCTATGGGCACAATCCTAATCAACCTCCCAGCTGTAGAGTGAGGACAGTGCAACTCTGAGGGAAGGGAACAAGCATGACACAGCCCAATCTGATCTCCTGCCAGCTGTTCAGATAATGCTGGGCCAAAAAGGTGTTTCCTGCATTCAGCAGGGATAACGTAAGTCTAAAAATTTTCATCTAATTTCCCACTAAGCCGAATGGTTGTCTCTGTTCTGATATGTGCCACTAGTGCTGATGAAATGTGTTCGAGGACATGGCTGCCTCTTGAAGCAGCACACTCAGAATGGCAGACCAGTGCCTGGCATGTCAACCCTTGAAAAGATTGGGCCGCCAAACAGAAGAAGTCGAGCTCCAGAACGTTTCCCAAAGTCGCAGTGACAAAACCATTGCAAGCAGGGCTCGAGTGATGGCTTTGCAATTAGTTCAGATTTGCAGTGTAAATCAGGCTCATAAGGAGGCAAACTAGAAAGGCGTTGTTACTGAGTATTCATTCTTCAGTTTCTTAAAAACTCTTGGGTGGATGCCATCCGTGCCAATGACTGATTGATCAATTAAATGTGAAATGTGTTAAATGTCTTCTCTTTTCATCTCTCTATGACTTCTTTCCTTAGTCAGGAGGGGCTGTTTGAGCAGCAGTACCTGCATGAGTTCTTCTGCCTTGAAGTCAGATGCAAATAACGCACGTGCAGTGCAATCCTATTTGTGTCTACTCAGATGTATGTTCCTTTGAGTTCAATGGGGCTTACTTGCAGGAAAATGCTCTTAGGAATGCAGCCTTACTTTCTCTCCCATTTCTAAAGCTGCAATCCTAAAGACACTTTCCTGGGAGTAAGACCCATTGAACACAAAGGGGCTTACTTTTGAGTAGACCTGGTTAGGATTGTGCTGATCTCCTTTGCCTCCCTCACCATCCAGAGAGTCAAGCACTTCACTGGCAGATTTCCTGCTTCTACCATATTTGAAGAAGCTTTGATTATTCAACCTCTCCTACCCCCTTTGCTGGCTGGCCAGACACAAAGACTGTGGCACAAAGTGATACTCTTCAAGCAATGCTACGGCTCTGCAGGGCTAGTGCATGACATGTGTTGGTCCAACCTGCTGCTGAGTGAAAAAACTTTGTGGCATGTTCGAACACCCAGGAGCAGGAACAAGGAGGTGGCTCAGGGCTTAGTTGGATTGCACTGTGTATCTGGAATGGAAAAGAGTCACAGGACTTGGCTCCCAAACACAGTTAACCACAGAAAGGTAGCCACACAGAAGTGTAAGTTTGGAGGTGTTTTAATCTACAAAGGGATCAAATCACTTTTATCAGCAAATACGTGTTCAAAACTCTTAAAATATATCACAGTCTGTTTTGATATATTAGAATAAAAGACAAGAATTGTAAACAAATACTTTTAACTCATATAAATTTTAGGTAAAATCCCTGAAGAGGAGAAATTAAAACATCAAAGAAAACTGTAGATATACAAGAAATGGTCATTTTTACATGTAAAATGGTATTGTAACAATGTCACTGCTGCTGTGTTCCTATCCGTATTTATCTAAGACACACTGAGCACAATGGAATCGCCTTCTCAGTCAACGTATATTGATCTGTTGTGGAATATTTTCTCCATAGCCATCTTATCATCAAAGTTGCTGATGTAGTTCCAATGAAGTAGGTCTCCCTTTGAGTGCCAGGATCTGTTGTCACAACTGCAAATGAGACACAGAAAACATATTTACCAAAACTCCTTCTAGTATTAAAAATAACAATCACTGCTTCAAGATGACCAAATACTGGTTAAACACATCTCTATCTTCCCATCTAACCATTTGTGCCTCTTCAATACCCAGAAAGGGTTTTACACATGTTGCTCATATGTCTTCTACGCATAGTTTTCAAGCACTGCTATGTGATTTCAAAAACATCTTACTATGTTACGGATATTATGTAATTGTCACCCTGTTCCACTGAGGAGTTTCTGACCTGCCTCGCTGATGGTATCCAATGCTTGAGAAGGTCTCTGCTGGCTTATTGAATGCAGCAGAGACCTGCAAAGCAGAGAAAATACTGAAATGTCATCAATCCAGGAGGATGACTGGGGAGACCTGCAAGCTGCCTTGGGTGCAATACAGAAGGAGAGCCTTAAGGCCTGTCCTGCCTGGTGCACCTTTGGCATATCTCAAACTCTGTACCTGGGGTATCTCATTGGCAGGGCAATGGTCCATCCAGACCCCTCCAGTACAGGCCCTCCAAGACAAAAGGAGTTCACATCAGTAAATATATGGGAGGTACAGCCATTTTTGGTCCTACCAGAACTTCCCAGAGTTGCAGCGCCTACAGTGCCAAGGTAGCCCTTTTATGGGTCTGACTTATGAGGGAAAAGGGCTGAAGCCCAAAGAGTAGGATGACCAGATGCCAAACCCAAAAAAGAGGACAAGTTCCCCCAAAATTCCTGACATCCAAGCAAAATTCCTGACATGTTAAAAAAATGTAGGCCATCCCAGAAGTGAAGGACAAATGTAGGCCATGTAAAAATAAATGCTAAAAACACTTTTATTTCTTTCTTGTACTTAATTTCAACATATATAGTACTTCTTTTTATATTGAACACTCTTTGCAAGACCTTCTTTCACCAACAATGCACCTAAAAAGGGGCTCATAGCAGACATGATACTTCTGCAAAGACCAAAGCACCCCATAAGACTCTCTGGCACCCATTCAAATAAAAAGGGGCTCAGAGCAGGGATGATCTTTCCACAAAGACCAAAGCACCCCATAAGACTCTCTGGCACCCATTCAAATAAAAAGGGGCTCAAAGCAGATGTGATCTTTCCGCAAAGACCAAAGCACCCCATAAGACACTCTGGCACCCAGTCACATAAAAAGGTGCTAAAACACTCCCATACCTGTTCCTTTTACTCCCATTTATATTGATGGGGCTGAAAGTGGGCAGAGGAATCCTATGAGCCCCTAGAGCAGGCTATGTAGCCAGTCTGGCCATGTAGCCTGTTGTTCCTGCAGTTTCGGCTTGGCCATCCCTGCAGTCAGCCTTGTCCAGTCAGGTAAGGTCAAGGCCAACGGGCCATCAGCAATACCCTTTTGCATTACAGGGGGAAAATGAAGCCTTCTGAATACCCTGTCTTTCCAAGGAGGGGCAAGAAAGATCATGCCCAGCCCACTGCAGGGCCCTTGATCCTGCTGCTCACTTCTGGTCCTCTGACATCAGTTGGGGGTGAGTTAGAGAATATTCTGTTCTGGATCATGCAAATAAATTATTTAAAAACTTTTGTTGTTGGGGGAGCAGTGGGGTGGGGAGAAATGTTTCCCTTTGGAGAAACCCTGGATGAGTTTCTGCTTTCAGATATATTTTTAAATGTAATACTTACATTTAAAATACTTACATTGCTTGGAAGGGCAAAGAATCCTTCCCTGTTGAGGGACCACATAGGATCATTTGGGGCCTTTTCTTGGCTTTTTGAGTACATTGAATGCAGGACTTCAGTGCTGTAGGTGGTGACCTCACAGGATATGGGCTGTTGGACTTTTGTAGGGATGCAGGCCCGATTGTGTTGGTGTACAAAATGAAAAAGTTGCATGCTATTTCTTTGTAAAGAAATACATACTGTAAACAGAGATGCATTTTATTCTATGCAAATTATTGTGATATTGTATAGATATCCATCAATATAGATACGTGGCATAATTGCCCCAGAAAGAATTGTCACCCCCACTTCTACAATCCTGGCTATGGGCCGGACACACCCCTTTGCTTCTATACAGAATTGCACCAACTGCAATGGTGCTGGTCCAAGTAGACCCATAGGAACTCATGCAGGAGTGGAGGAAGGTACATACATGAAAAGTTTCCTTGCTCTGCCACCTTGCATGATCCTTGGCCATTGGAAGCTGTGCAGCCATTGCTGCCTCTGAAAGCAGCCTTGTTTCCGATTGGGCCGTTGGAAGTAATACCGAATTTACAGAAATTACTGTTTCAGCAATTCTGTTTACAGAAATTTCTGCCTTGGAGAATATGACTGACTCATATTTTCACAAAGTCAATATTCGTTTTTATTACACATGTGTCTCCTTAACATGTAAGAAAAAAAATTTTCATCATGACGCTAAAAGTATATACTGTATTTCCCGGCTTATAAGATGCACTTTTTTCTCCCCCAAGGGGGGGGGGAATGTCTGTGCATCTTATAGAGTGATAGGGCCAATCCCGGAGCACCTTACCCATCATGTCAGATGTCGTTGGATTTGTATTGAAGAGCAGAATCCAGTGCAACAATCAGTTTTGAGATATCTCCTTCCTATCAAAAGTTATGGCCAAAAAAGTAAAAATCAAAAATATAAAAACAAAAAATACATTTTTTTGGTAATTTTTTTAAGCGGGTAGGAATTTTGGCTTAGGGGTTCAGGAATTTAGGGTTTGGCATCTGGTCACCCTGGCACAGTTGCAATGCTAAGCAGCCTTCCCTGGCTTGGAGACTTGCTCCAAAGAAGACATGCACAAGACCTGGTACCTGCTGCTCCATGCCTGTGCCTCCCTCACTCTTCTCAATCTATCTAGATCCCCTCACCTTTCTCTACCTACCCCCCAAAAGAACTCCCCACTTACCTGCCTTCCTGGACCATTTGCAATGAGATTTGTGCAAAATCTTGTTGTCTGATCATTTGCAATGAGATTTGTGCAAAAGTCACAAATCACTGACACTAGAGATGATGAGTTTTTGGGGTTACCAGAAAATTAGAAGAGTGCTTGAAGCTTAAAGTTGTTCCTCATTTGTTAATGACAGTGATAATGGTTCTTAATACCACTGTTGACTTTACATGGTTGAAATATTATTCTGCTATATTTTATTAAATACCTCGTATATTAGTACACCATTTGGTTCAGAATATTTTTTTCTTGTTTTGCTCCTGTAAACTTTGGTGCGTCTCATGGTCCGGTGCATGTAATAATGAAATACGAGTAATTCCCTTTTTTTCCTGGGTTCCATGATTGCTATTTGGCCCTCTTTCTGCAGTGAATATGCTAACTTGGTTTAGATCAGGGATTTTCAACCTTTTTCATCCTGCAGCACACCAACAAGGCTCCGAATTTGTCAAAGCCACAATCAATTGTTTTTACCATTGACAAGGCACACCAGGCTGTTCAAATCCCCTGATTTTCCTATTAATTAAAGTCAATCCACAAATTCCTGTGGTACACTTGAGGACTATCCATGGCACACAAGTGTGCCATGGCACACTGATTGAAGATAACTGGTTGAAATTATACAGTCTCTGTTTTATATGGGACACATGTGTCTGAGGAACATCCCAGTTCTGTCTGCTGGGCATTAATGGTTGTTATTTCAGCATTTGGGGAAAAACTTTTTTCCTGATGCTTCTCACCAACCCCATATAATTATCATTCCACTGTAAGTTTATTATATTTTTATGGTCTGCTATTTTTCCTCATTTTGTTTAACTCTTTTATTTACAGTAGTTTTATTACAATAGTTTTAATTAGTTGTATGGTTCATGTCCATGGCTATAGTTTTAATTAGTTGTAGGGTCCATGTCCATGGCTATTTCAGGATTACAGCTCTTCGCTCTTCAGGTGTTCCTTTGGGACTGATTTTTAATAGGAATCTCTGGAGCTCAATGTTGTCTTGGCAGAGAGGGTTCTTCACAGAGGCCCCTCATCTGCTCAGACATTTATAGACCAGATGGTCGTAGGGACAGTGACAATGGGTATAATAAGGGAAAGTGGGAATATGGGGCAGGGATGTGGCACCCTAACCACTAGGGTCTACTCCCTTGTCAGCCTGCTTTCTGCCTCCTGCACAGTCAGAATGTGGATGTGAAACTTCCCAGCCTTGCTGCCTGCCATGGACCAAATGGCTGGGGATGCCACAGAAGGCTTATAGGGAGCAACGCAACTCCTGAAACTGGAAAACTAGTTCCTCTGTGTGAGGAAAGTGGAGGGTCATGTAGAGTGAGAGAAAGTGGAGGGTCATGTAGAGTGAGAGAACGAGCCCACATTTACAGCCTGAGAAATAAGCTCAACACAAGTTCCCAATTGGGCATCCAGTGCTGTTTGAATGGACAGCTCTATTGTCCACCATTGAGGCAGTGGTGGAGACACATGTGGCTCAGCTGACAGTTCAACTGTTTCCAACTGTTCCCAACTGCCTTTTCGTTCCAACAGAAACTCTCTGAGCACCAGCCAGAAACCCCTGTGTGTACCTGATAGGGCATGTTAGGCACTATTGTCCAGAATATGAGGGTGAGAGGAAGGAACTGATAGCAAACCTAAGAGTTTGGCCCAAACAAGTTTGCATCCCCTTGTTTCACTTTTGCCACTGATGGGAAGCACACCATCAGCAGTGGTACAAATCAGTAGTATAACTGCACAAGTACTAGATCCTTTTATGTTGGGAGGAATTCCTTAATACTGTACCTGCTATGCTACAAATATTTAATGCAAAGGTATTGGCACAACTCCCTGTTTGGATGTCTGCCTTCTGGCCTATGAGAGAAGCTTCTATCTCTCTTTATAAACTTTTTGCAGTACCCCAATGCGTACCTTATGCTGTTTTATGTCTAGAAGCTGGACAGAACAAAGTGGAGTCATTAGCCTGGCTTTTTCTTTTAAAATAGTGGCTATGAATCAGCTGTGCTGCTGCAAACAACGCTTTACTGAAAAGCACTTAAGTAGATCCCATTTCTCCTCCAGGACTGACCCTGTTCAGCAAGAAAGGCCAATTTCCAGGGCTTTCATTAGATTTGTTGGACGTGATGCCATGATGACATGAAGACCCTATGCACTTGGTTATGGGATATAGAGAAGCAGCAATTAGTCTGAGGCTAAAAAGACACACATGATCCTAACCAATTTCCCAGCTCTGGGTGAGGGAACAAAGATCTTTAACTTGAGGAAGCCTCCATCACTGTCCCCCAATTACAGGATGCAGCATATGCCCCAGTGGCAGAGCTGTGCCAGTGCTGAAAAGTTGGTTAGAGTTGCATCCTCATTGTCTTCCACTTTAGAGAGGGGTTTCATGGAAAAGACGTCCCAGCTTCAACATCCAACATTTCCAGACAGGGCAGAGAAAAACTCCTGTTTGACATCCTGGAGATGAGCTGCCAGTCACTGTTGAGTCGTAGGTTATAATCCAGAGTAACAACGGGACCTTTTGCACTGACATAGTTATGATGCCACAGATGGAAAAGGCATAGTGCAATCCAGAGTAAGGGCACAATCCAGAGTATCTACGGGGAGTCCTTGCTCTGAAGTAAGAACAATTTCCTCTGGATAGCAATATGAATTTCCCATAAGTTTCACTAGGTGGGGAGTAACTACATCAACATAAATGTAGTTACTCCTCCCTGCTCCTTTAGTTATTCTGGATTGTAGGGTTGGTGCCTCTTATGTCTTCCTGTAGTTACTGCGGATTGTAGGGCTAGTTGAGCGTGACGGAACAATAGTTTGACTCAGTATAAGACAGTTTCTGATGCTTATTATAACAATTCAGAAAACCACCCATTTGATACAAGTTTGTGCTGGAATTTTTAGTCCTACACTTTTGGGGGTTTAATTTCCAGCAGGTGGAACTTTAATTAAATCAAGGTTGACCAGATAACTACCCAGTTTCTGCAGATCAAAGCCACTGAGTGTGCTTACTTGAGACAGAAGGCATGGATCTGGGTTTGTTCTGACCCACATGTGAAATTCTTCCTCTGCCCCTTGGTTCTTGGCATTCTTGGCTTTGTGCCTGCTGTTATCCTGGTCTCTGGAGCGTCCCTGCACCACACTCTGCCTCCAGACCCCAAACTCTGATTGCCCTCCATTTTCACAATTCTACACTTCTAATGATAGTTACTCCTCCAGATTCTGCCGCTGAAGAATGGTTTCCACTTTGACCAGCAGCCCTCATTTCTTAGCTCCCTGTGAAGTTTCCTTCCTCGCTCTGTACCTCAGCACTCCCTGTTCTTTTCCCAAAATACATACCCGCTCCAGTGGTGGGATTCAAATAAATTAACAACAGGTTCTATGTCCCGTTAGTAACAGGTTCTCAGAACCAGGCGCTCATTAGCAAAGGGTTCTAGAGAACCTGTGAGAACCCCCTGAAGCCCACTACTGATTGTCCCTCTCCTATCTCTAGACACAGCTTCCTCCCTCAGTATGTTCCCTCCATTTTCAGGAGGCTCCGTTTCTGCCCCTCATGATCTGTTCTCCTTTGGACTCTTTCTCAAGCACTTTCATTCCCTCTGATTCACATTTTCATTCCATTGTCCACCATGGCTTTTCTGTGATGAAATGTTAAGTCATTCTAAATGCCTAAAATAATAATTTAAAAACTTATGAAAAGAAAGAGTTTTTAAAAATTTAACATATGTACACTTTAAAGACCACTTTGCTTGGTTATGTGACATACTGGGTGACAATGTATGTGGTTCAGAACGTCAGTGAAACTGGACTTTGTGCCCAATATAAGGTGAATACCTGCCCCCCCCCCACTGCCCACACAAGCCAAATTTGGAGTCTTTGAAGGTGGATAAGTGTCGTAGTTGTCTAAATGGCCCAATTTTAAGAGTGCGCATCAGCCCATTGATGACATGCTCTGGCACTCAAAGTGGGGATCAGGCTCTTGGGGAGTCACGACCATGGACCAGGGGGGTCATGAGAGGGTGGGATCCACCGATTCTATGGAATGCCTTTCTAGGTAGAGGCAGCTTTTCATGATCTTGACAATCTTGCAGCTTCATTCTTTAGAAGAATATTGGGCCTTCCAAACTCCATTCATCTTTCTACCATTCTTCTAGAGTTGGGCTTCGTTTATTTTTAAACAGTCGTTCTGATTCCTTACGTTATGCCTTTCTAAGGGATTCCTACTCTTCTAAATGGCTAAGACAATCCAGAGTAACTACGGGGAGTCCTTGCTACGGTGTAATAACAATTTGTCCTGGATTGCAATATGAATTTCCCATAGGTTTTCACTAGGCAGTTAAATTATTTCACTTTATTAATTAATCCTAATCTGAGAAGAGCTTTCAAGCTTACTTGCCTCAATATTTTCTCCTTTAAATTTTTTGGGGCCCCCAAGAAAGTGGGGCCCTAAGCTATAGCCCGATTAGCTTATATGTAAATCTGGCACTTCCCTTCTTTTTCCCTCCGACATTAACAGGCTCAAGCAGAAAAGAGAGCTCTCTTTTATTACTTTCTTCTTTTCTGTGCACCCTGATTGAACACTCAAGACAACAGTTTGGGAGAAAAGGCCACTTTAATGACACTAACAGGTTCACAAATATACAGAATGCAGACATGCCTTCTGACCTGCACCACCTGTCGGATTATAGTGACCAGTTTTTAACCCACATTACATAAAAAGCCCAAACCCTTACATAGTCTGGGGTAGGCGAAAAAACTGCCCCCAAAAGCCAATCATGGTGAGCAGCAAAAAATTCCTACCCGGCCCCAAATGGCGACCAGTAAACTCAGGCTGCTTCCAGGGAGGGCGGGTGGGTGTTACTAAATGTGTCCATATACGAAAGAAGTTGCTGGCAGATCACTGGCTGCTTATGTCCCCTTTCCTTTCTTTCATTCTTTCTTTCTTGCTTACTTGCTTTCTTGCTTGCTTCATTGGGCTCATATCAGTCTTCATCAGTTGTGGGTTCCAGCAAGTTCGCACCTACAGTATAGAACCGGTTGTTAACAAGAGACAGGATATATAAAGTTTAAAAATAACCATTTAAAAGTGGCTGCCAGATGGGCATAGAACCGGTTGTTAATTTCTTTAAATCCCATCACTGGTCTTCATCCCTTTATTTGCATTCAACATATTCCAGTCATTCCCCCATGTTACCAAGCCCCAATTTGCTACTCTAATTCTCTTTTATTTCTCCATTAATTTCTTTCCTTTTCCGGCTCAATTCTTTGCCTTATTCATTCTTTGACTTCTTATACAGCTCTCTCGCTCTCTTTTTCATCCTACGTTTTTTCTATGTTCTTGTAAGGCTCAATTTGTCCAAACTTAGGTCTCTTTTCTTCCTTATTTTCTTCTGAAATTATGGGGCTCTGTTTGGCCACCACTTAACTCTCCCATATTCCTTTTATTTTCTTCCTACTGGGCAGTCTGTTACCCTTTCTTTTATTTTCGTATACTTTTCCTGGCTCAGATTGGCCATCTCTGAGCTCTCTTTTCCCTCTCATATTTCCAAACTGAACTGAGGCAAACTTTCCTCTGTATCCCTTTCTTTCTTTCTTTCTTTCTTTCTTTCTTTCTTTCTTTCTTTCTTTCTTTCTTTCTTTCTTTCTTTCTTTCTTTCTTTATCAGGTTGAATTGGGCAAATACTTGCCTGTGTCTAACTGAGCAACCCCTGCTAACTGAGCAAGAGGCACTCTTTCAAGTGGGTGCTCCTCTTTTATTTAGCAGGGGGAGAGTAACTGGCCCTACAGATACTGGTGTTCTGTTTTGCATTTTTGCATTTTAGATTGTGAGCCCTTTTGGGACAGGGACCCATTAGCTTTTAATTAGCTATTATTATTTTTCCATTTTCTTTGTAAACCGCTTTGTGAACTTTTTAGTTGAAAAGCGGTATATAAATACTGTAGAAAGATAGATAGATAGTTACTTCAGCTGTGCCACAGCATACGATGGTGTTGGTAGAGGGAAGTTGAACTGTGCTGATTTACCTTTAACTTAAAGAAACATTGATAAAGAACCTAGCATGTTGACTTAGCTGGTGCTCCAAATGTTCCTTGGGTGCAAGACCCTTGGACCGTGGTAACCCATTTGAGGACCCCCTCCATGTCAGGACAACAGAGCAGACCTTTGCTGCACCTAACCCTTGTCCCTGCCATACCAATGTTACGCATGTCAACTTGGTTTTATGCAAGCTAATAGCTGGCCCACAGACAAGCAGCCAAACTGAGAATGCAGGCTGTTGGTGAACCCGCAACATGTTCTGGCTCCTTCTCCCTCGTTCTGTGGCTCACCATCTAGGACAGGCATTTTCCATCTTTTTCCCCTCACAGCATCTGACAAAGTGTTAACATTTTCCGAGGAAACCATCAGTTTTGACAAATGACAAGGCACACTATGGCCCTACAGATCCGTCAGGGCATTCAGGGCACATCACTATGGCACAGCACACTTGTTGAAAACCACGAGTCTTGATCGATTAGCTTGGCTGAAAAGCCGGTTGTTTTAACCTCTGGTTAAGCACAATTTGCTAGAAAAGCCCCCAAATTTTGTTTTTGCTCCCTATCCGAGCCTAGGTGGGCTAGGGGCCTGACCCCCCTAGTACCTTCCTATCTATAGGTGCTGTTCGAAGCCCCCTCTAGTCAGTTTTCCCACTGCCTCCTTTGGGTGCAGTAATGAACCCCTGGCCTCTCAGGCCAAGTGCGCCATGACTTGACACCCTATTTTGTTCAGTTCTCTTCATTTATAATTTGCTCAATTCTCTTCATTTATGTCTTAAATGATTTACAGACATTTACAACTCATTTTAAACTGCTATACAACTTATTTACAACTCCTTTACAACTCATTTAGAACATTGTGTCTTGCATTTCAAAGACATTTGCATTTCAATGTGCCAATGCATCTGTACAGCTGAACTCCCTAACAGCGATTAGGGAGACAGGGAGTCTTTCTCACTGAGACAGATTTTTTGACACAGAATTCGAATACTCTCTCTTTGTTCATCCTAATTAAGGTCACTGATCACTTTAAGAGCATTAGAGTTTAATTAATTAGGTGCTTATGACATTTTTTTCTGACAGGGCCAGAGTGCTTAACCAGTAAAAATCCCTATAGCGCCTAACCTAGGGTTAACAACCAGCTTTTCAGTAACAAAACCTTGTTACATTTGATTTGGTCTTTTAAAAAGGGGTCTTACCTTGCTTTGAACCATCTTAGGCCAACACAATCACCATCCATGTTGCAGTTCTCTCAGTGTGACAGCAAAGTATAGATCTCCAAGGTTGTCTGTATTATTGAGAGATAAGAGATGCCTTCAGAGTGTTGAATCAATACATAAATTACTTTTCAGGGTGCACCAGAGCAACCACCCAGACCCACCAATGTAGAGAAGGAGCAGAGAGGGTGGGATGGGATGGGGTGGGGCAGAACGGCCTGCAAATCCAAACCTCTCTCCTATCAACAGTCCTGCACCACAGGATGATGGTTCTGCACCAGTGACGATGCTAGTGCAGGTCCAAGTGGCTGCACAGCTGCAACCGAAGCCAGTTACAACTGAAGCACAGCCTCCCTCTCACCACTCTGGATCATGACGTCCTTGCCAGACACTTTGGAACAGCAGTAGTTGTAGTCATAGTAGTCATAACAGTCGCAGTAGTTGTAGTCTCAGTCGTTGTAGTCATAGTCGTAGAAAGGCATACCAAGTCCATTGGTCACTGAACTGAGAGGAAGACAGCACGGAGTTAAAGGAGTTTGGGAAACACTGCCCTATAGGATTGTTGAGCCTCTGTCCAGTGCTCAGGCTGCATAAGGAAGTGTGGCTGAACTCTTGGAACTGACCTAAAGGAGGAGTTTCTAGCCCTGTTCATTGCATATCTGAGCAGCTGGGCCAAAATCAGAGATAAACCCTGAATAACAAAGACAAACTGAAAACTCAACCTACCCCATGGTCTGTTGAAAAAAGGGAGACCAAGGCTCAGTGAAAATGGTCTCTTCCTGATTGAGATGCAGGAGAATCACTGTCTGCTGGAGTAGAGAAAGTAGTAGCTGAGTGGAGCAACCATCTAAGCATAACTTCTGATGAAAGTCTAGACCATCTTTCTAAAGATTAGTAATGAAGAGACCTAGTAAGTTTTCACTTATGCCTTTATATTTTAATTGCTCCAGATCTGAAGATGATTGACCAGAATTAACGGCCGAATTTTTATATGCCTCAGTATTTGCAGGCAGAAGATACTATGATTTATTTTTGGAAAATCCAATTCTATGCCTTGAAAAACTAAATTCTGAAATTCATGAAAATTTGTTTGAGTTTACCTCTCTAGTGTTGCAGTCCTTTATACCAGAGGTATCCAACCCGTCAGCTGTGACCTCCCCAATAACTGGAACTATTGCATTTCCCTCAGGGGATGTGCTAATAGCAGTGACAGTACTTCTGCTATTAAGTCCATTGTTGCTGTTTGGTCGCATCCCCAATAGATCTTGTTCTAATTCTCAGAGGAAATTTTAAGCTCTACTTTTAGTATGGATGTTAATTGGCCATTTATCTAATTCTCTGAGATCAGGATCTGCAAGCTGTTTTCTGACACCCCCCTTGTTTCTGCAAGCAATTTGCAGAAAGCCATTTTGGCAAGGGAGGCTGCGCAGTGGGAAGGGAAAATGCGGTCCCATTGGAATGATGGTCAGGCATTTAGGAATGATTACCTGAGAAAGCCCTGTTACTCCTACGTCCGCATCACCCAAACCAGCCATTTCATAGCCGAACGTCCATCTCCTTCATCATTTGGAAGACCTGCAAACTCTCCGACGACAAAACAGAAGGTAACACATGTTTGGAATGCACAAGGGAAAAGTGTCAGGATTCCAGGAATTACTCACATGGATGAGATGCCTTGCAGCCTCTTTCCTTGGTCTTGAGTGAAGCTACGGACAGGTATTCTGAGCTGGAAGCAAAAGAGGACTTACCGTTCCTTGGTGGATCGTCTCCATTATTTCAAAGCTGTCCTTACATCTCCAGGAAGTGACTGCAGAGGAAACGGGACACAGAGAAAGAACATTAGAGTGGAGAGCTTTCCATTCTACGCAGGATATACCTGCATAGGATATGCAGAGGATATGCCTTGTGATGGGGCAGAAGCACCCAGACTGCTTTGCTGCACGTAACCAGATGAGATGATGCTTGCTTCTTTTCTGCAAACACCATGTTCCCCGTTTGTCCATTAACAGGGGATTCCAGGGATCTTTTCACATGCCAAGCACATGCACTACCCCAACCACATGACAGCTCCTTGTTCATCTTCAAGCTTCCCCATCATCAGGCACACCCCCAAAAAACAAATACGTACCCTAAAGAGATGCTTGACTTGGCAACTCTCAATGGTGGGCCAGGAAGAACCCCAGGGGCCAGGAAGGCTGCAGCTGCAAAGAGAGCAAAATTGCCTTGGAAATACAATACCTCTCTCATCCCATTTGTTTGTGTGTGTGGCACTGAAGCCATTGCAAGGCCATGTCATGCCATGGGTGCCATGGGGGAGAAAGGCAAAGAAACAATGGAAAAATCAAGGCACTGAACATTTGGAGCGCGCCATTGTTGGTCTCAAAAAAATAGTAAGGAGGCAGCGTAGTATGAAGGGAGAAGATTCTCCACAGAATCTGCCCCCCACTTGGATCTCCTCGCTTGAGGCCCATAGTATACGTCCTCTTCAGAGTTCAGGGTTCACCGAACTCAAGGGCCGTTTCCACATGGAATAGAGTCCTACCTGTCCAAAATGAAAGAATCCTCACAGGTCCAGTGGTCGCTGGTGGTGCTGATCCTTGACTCCTCTTCTGATGGAGACATGGCGCTGGAGGAGGACTCTGACTCATGCTCAGAAGAGATGGAAGAACCTGTCTCCTGCTCCAAAGTGATGGAGGACTCTGGGCTCAACTTCAAAGCCTGCTCTAAAGTTATCGGAGATATTAGTCTTCCTGCCAGAAACGCCTCCCAATCCGTATCCTGGAAAAAGACAAGCAGGATTCCGCCTGTTTCTTAGCCAAGTGTGGCAACAACTGTGATGGTCGCTCTCGAAGCAGGGCGGGGGGTGCAGAACTCTGTGCTTTTGCCCCCAAGTCCTTGAGCACTGTTGGAGTTCTGAAGTGGGAAGGGAAAGGAAGTTTTGTGAGAATCCAGCACATACCTTGAAATATTGGTGATTTTTTACTTCCAGGGCGTTGTCCTCCTGGCCACCGAGGCGTCGCTCTGGGTCCTTCTCCAGGAGCTAGAAAAGTTGGGAGACGGTCAGAAAAAGGCAGTTCAACTCAAGTATGGAATAAAGAATAAAATCCTTTTAGTAATGCGTGAACCCTCCATAATCCCTATTAAGAAGAATCTTGGCCTGCCCTTGGTCTGCCAGTGAAAGCACAAGAACTGAATTATGAATCACCTCACCCCAGACAAAAGGGAGACTTCTTCTTCAGCCAGGTGTGGTGGAAAGATCACCTCAGAACAGACGATGTTAAAACTCAGTTCCTGGATATTCATTCCACCAAAAGGATACTAAAAAGGAGAAGGTAGAAAACAGAAAGGTCAGTGTTGGCTTGTAATCATGCTGGTGATGGGTTTTTCGCCTAGGTATCTATTCAAAAAAGCATCTAGACACAATCTTGAAAAAGCATCTAGACACAATCCCCACAGCCTTGCCTGCTTCTGAACCCACACAGAGTCATCACATCCCAGGACATCTTTAGCAGCTCATGAAAAAGCGGAGAAAGTTGAGCACAACTGGTTTAAGTGGTCTGTGCTCAACACCTCTATACTTAGATCAGTGGCACTTGGGCTAAGTCAGATCCCAGAGACCTGTTTCCATTTGCCCATTTGCAGAGGGAGGGGAGTGTTTGCTCTCTTAAGTGAAGTTGCCCTCACTCAACTAAAGGGCTGGGTTTCCTCCTTGTGCTTCTTATGGTGAGCTTCACTGCATTTTGAATTAGTCTGGAGGATTCTCCTGTACTCACCCTTCCGGTACTCAAACGGAAGAGGACAACACCAAAACTCCACCAGTCCACAGACCTGGTATAGGACATTGCAGTGATAATTTCAGGGGCCATAGTCCTTGGCGTGCCACACTTCGTATGTGCTCTGTCTCCGAAACCGATGCCTGAAAGAGTTGAGGCAAAGATGAGAATGAGCATCCACTACTGGTCTCCTGGAAAAGCTATTTATGGACAATGTTATCTGAGTGGTCCTGAAAAGGACCGTCCTGCTTGCTCCTTATTCCATAAGAACCCCAGATCCTCGATCCTCAGTCATAGCATTACCTTCTTTGGAGAGGCCAAAGTCTGTTATTTTAATGTATCCAAAATGGTCGATCAGGAGGTTCTCCATCTTCAGGTCTCTGAACAACAGATAAAATTTAAAAAATATATGTATCTAAAAACAAAAATGGGAGGCCTTGTCACTGAAAGACAGATGAGGTTGTCGGAAGGTCAGGACACCTTTGTACAGGATTTGGCTGCTAGTGGTGCTGTAATGGCCATAGATAGAAACAGCAAATGTCAAGACTTCCTTCCAGATGTAAATGTTTCTCTGGATTCTCTTCCTGACCCACCCCCAATGAAGTCATGAAAATGAAGTTCTTCTAAAAAGGGGGGGGGGTGGGAAAAGTCTGAAAAGTGAGAAAAAGCAACTTCCTTGAAGCTACAGATACATACAGATGAAGCAAAGGCCTACTGAAAGCATCTCCCGCTCTTCCTTTTTGTTTCAAGAAGACGAAGAAGGACAAAGAGGAAGAGAAAGAGGAGAACAAATCAGTTGTTTCCATCGGAGCCTTACCTGTGTATTATGCTCTGAGAATGGAGATACTGCAGCCCCAGCATGATGCATCCTCCACAGAACCTTGCAAGGAAATGGAAGGGAAAAAAGAACATTTAGAGTCTTTTCCTCATACAACGTTCTTCAAAATGCAAACATTTCCAAGTCTCATCCTTCAGGAACTCCCAAGCAGCAGTATTGGCTGAAGCAACTGGCTGTGACATTTCCACTCAACTCTGCCATGAGCGAGTTGTTGCAGGGAGCGGATGTTGAAAGGGAGACTGAAGATGGCCCAGGATACTTACTTCACCTGTTCTTTGGTCAGTGATCTTTCCAGACAATATGCCTTCAGGGTTCCCCCCGGGGCATATTCCAGGGCAATCCCGATTAAACGAGGTGTTTCGAATGCCCCGTAGAACGAGATGATGCACGGGTGGGGGTTTCCGATGGTCCTCTCCAAAATGCTCAGCTCATTCTGCAACCTGTAAAGACAAGGTCAGAAGAACAGCTTTGGTCAACAGGGAAATTGAATGCAGCAATACTGTTACTTTCAGTGTGAGTAGCAATAACTGGGAATAAGGCTATGTGTTCAGACATAGAACTGTGAGCGATGACCCTGCCGACTGTTTGGACTCACATGACTCTGAATTTGGCTTGCCTCAGCAATGGCAAAATATTCACCTGCAAGGACCTCAAAGCAGGTCACAATTGGCCTGGAAGTGCACAAAGAAGCCAATGGGACCAGGAATCAGGAACAGAACTGGACCTACATGAGTTCCCTCTCCGGAAAGGAACCGGTGGCATGGGCGAAAGAGGCTGCTCACCAGGAAAGTTAATCCAGAAATTCCCTGCTCCAGTGGACCTTGAGGGAGGGAGATGGGGTCAACCACTTGAGCTGGATTAAGCAGGAGTAAATGGCGATCAACGGGATTATAAAGAAACCTGCAACTTTTAACCTATTTCTCAGCTCTCTGACAAACTTTCTTAATGATCAGGGCAAAAATTAGTATAGATGACCACTTCTAACTGCCTTCTGATCTCCTTCCCCCTTTCACTCCTTATGAATAACCCTCAAAGACTCTTTATCCGCTTACAAATTCTCGGAAATCTTGGCTTTCTGGAGGGTCTTCACCGCCATCAACATATCCCTTGGTTGATACTGTGCCAGTATGACCTGAAAGAGAAGGCAGGACCTGAGCCTCTGATATGAATGTGCCTTCCTTTCCAAGACAGCTGCTGCAAGTTCACCTCTCATTTACCTTGGCATAATGGCCTCTTCCAAGGACCTCTAGAAAGTTGAAGTCGCTCTCCTTCAGTTGTGTCCGTTCCGATCTGTAAAACAAACCAGTACAAATTTATCCTCAGAACATTTCCTGGAACTGGCTGCATTGGGGGAAGGTTGATGAAGAGATGCCCAGAAACATCTAGACTCCACTTACGTTGTTTTTAGCATGGTGGTGGTGATGGTGGCGTCTTTTGGTAGAGGCTCGTCTTCACTTGAACCTTCCAGATGAACCACATGGGTGAAAATAAGTGAAAATGGAAAAAATATTTCCACTCCTTCTGTGCATAGAAATGTCCTCCTATGCCAGGCCTACCCTCACTTTCAACATTTGGGGTCCTGGACTGTCTCACTGATCACAAGCATGCCCGCTCTAATTCCCTCTTTTACACAGTTGTCAAAGGTCCAGATCCCTAAAGTTGAAAGTTTGGACTCCCCTGTTCTATAATATCTAGATTTGTAGCTTCAGATCAGCCTACGCCCCAGAAGTTAAATCCCTGCTCGAGCAACTGCTTCAAGCCAGCTGGTGGGGGGCTAGCTGTGGACAAGGTGAAGGAACTTACAGCTTTCAGTGATGTCTCTCCTTCTCCTTCTTCTACATGTTTTCCTGGTGGAGGGCAAGCAGGCACAACAGCAGCAACACAAGATCTCTTTAAGCCTCTTTAAAAGGTTCATAGTTTCCGAATCTGACAAAGAGAACCATCAAGAACTCAGGGGCTTCCTTGTTCCAGGCCGAGATCATTCTGGGCGCTACAGTCATGACTGAAGATGCTCTTCAACGTGACAGCTTTTCTAGATTTATTCCTTTGAGACACTCTCCCAACCTTCTTGGGCCCTACACTATGCAGTATAGACTACACTATAGAATACTGTAGAATACTATATTTTATAAGGAAGTGGGGAAAAAATGAAATTGAAAGATCATATCATTGCCCATGAATTCCCACTGAAATTAGAGAAGAGGTTCCAACAGTTAGTAGATCGACACAGAAAAGAGGAAAAAACTGGAAAGGATTTAAGGAAGCTGTCACAGAGCTGACAGAAGAGAGAGTTTCCAGAATAAGGAGGTTACCTGAAAAAGAAATGGCAAGTTGATTGGTGAAAGGAAGTCTGCAAATTCTATAGAAATCAAGAACAGAAACCAGGGGAAGTTGGGAAAGCAACAAGAAAAACTCAAGAGTCCAACTGCATGGAAGGTAAGAAAGATCAGGTAGAGCAGAAAGGAAAGGCAGCCTCTGAAGCAGCCCTAAAGAACAGCATCAAAACACTTTTCACTTAACCGAGGACTTAAGTGGTGATCAGCTGAAAGCTGACATGCCCATTGGAGGTCAACACGTGAAAATCCTCCTTGGACAAGAAGATCAGGACAAAAGCTAAGCTGAACACTTCAAAGAAACCTGCCTCATCCAACTTTACCGCAAAAACTGTCCACCTCCTCCTAATGTGGTTTCAGACACAGGACCATCATCAAGGTTATTTACTTGATTAACTTGAATGTATCTACAATAATTTATTTGTTTTAATTTGCTTGATGATGTCACTTCCAGCCATGACATCACTTTTAGCGGATCCTGGAAAAGGTGACCCTGTACAAAGTGGATCCCAAGCTAGATGGTAGGATTTCTCCCCCAAATATTGGGTTTGAGAACCACTGCAATAAGTTGTTAGAAAGGTGGCACCCTTGAGAGGGTGACACCGCTAATGAAGAAAATGGCTGAAAATCATGGTTTTTAGGAATCATACCATCATTTTATATACTGATGGATGTGTAATATGCAGCAGAATGCAGTGAAACAAACCACTTTGAAACATATTTATTCCATCAAAACGTGTGGCCAGAAAACAGAGGCAGAGTAATGGCACATAACCATACCCACCAGCCATGTTGTTGCCCTGCCCACTGCCTGGGGGTGACATGCTGGCCTCCCACAGTGGGTGATGCAAACTCTAGTGACTCTCCTGACAAGGAGAACAGGACACACGCTGGGCTGAACACTTCAAAGAAACCAGCCTCATCCAACTGTACTGCATAATCTGAACAGCCCACCTCCTCCTGATGTGGCTCTGGACATGGGACCATTGCCAAGCAGAAGTGGAATGCTGAGACTGACAATGAGTAGTAGTAAAGGTCCTGGACTCGTTCAAATGTCCAATGAACTACTGAAGCACCTAGATGTCAATTGACTGCAGGGGCAGGATTGGAACCATAACTCTTGGCAACACTCTTGTTGTGGCAACTGTTGGAAGCCATGGCATTGGACACACGTCCAGTTCTGGTCCCAGCTGAAATCCAGGCAAGAGTTGCCATTTGTCTATTCCAGCGTAATGTGCTATAAAAGGGTGAAACTTTCCATTGAGCAAAATGGTTTATGATAGAATGAAAACATGGGAATGGGGGTGTTAACGTTGGTATCCTGTGCCCTGGCATCATTCCTTCTATCTTTGTATGACTTTTATCTGCCAACGCCACCAGGAGAGAGAATGAAACCTTAGCTCTGCCAATGATCTATTATGGCACGTGAGGCTCATTGGGCAATCTGATGCATTGCAGATCCCCCACAGTGGTGCATCAGTCCCAGTGCAGACTATATTGCATCCTGAGTAGGAATATGTCAGGCTGAAATTTTTCTCACTGGTGAAAGGGGACTTCAACCCTGGGGAAAGTCCCAGCGGCCACAATGGGACTTCTCACCCCCAATGTTTTTGTTCTAGGCATGTCTACCTCTCCACCCACCCCCCCCCCCCCCAAAGCCCTGCTCACACCTACACAAGCAATGTAGCCGGCACAAGTGCACATTTCCCATGTAATGGAGTGGAACAAAGAGGGGGAACAGGATACACCATGCAGGGCTGTTGCTGATCCAAGAGAAGTTAACATCTTGAGAAGTCTTTATAAGAATTGTAGCTGCTGTGAGAAAAATGAAAATGGCAGTACTGACTTTTTTACAATTCTTACTGGTGTCAGGCAGGGTTGTATCCCCACCATTGTTCCTGTGTATCCTGGTCTCCCCTATAAAATAGCAATGAAGAATTTGGACTTTGGTGTCCGATGGATGAACCAGGCAAACTGATCACCTGGATTTTGTGGATCCCGCTCTACTTGTCAACACAAGGACACGTCTAAAAGAAATGATGCTGGCACTGAAAACAGAGGCATGTAAAGTAGGCTGCAGAATGTGTGAAGATAATACCCAACTAATGCAAGTCAGTAATGTTCAAGACTTCACCACCCCAGTAAGTCAACATCTCAAGCAGGAGGAGAGAACCTAAATTTTGGGGAACATCAATGACTTTCAGCAACGTTGTCTCAGAAATATCCTTCTCATGACATATCAAGATCAAATTCCAAACAAGAAAATTTTACAAAGGTGACCATAAATTGTGCCCCTCGTAGAAGTAAAATGTTTGCAATTAAGGTAGTTTTTCATATTTCAAAATAATATTTAGAAGTATAAATTAATGACTTGACAATGGGAGGAAAAAGCAATGGAATAATTTTTTTAAATAAAACACACAACCAATTTTATATATAACAAATGTTCAATGTGATCCCTGAGCTTCTTTAGAAACTCATGATTTTTGGAAACATGTTCAACTGACCCACAGCCTTAAATCATGAACTGCATTCAATTACATCGGTACGTACTTACTTTTTCAGCAGAAGAAAGAAGAAAACACGACCAGAACATAGAAGGTCTCAGGCTACTCTGCAGATGGGGGCTTCAGACAGTCTTCATACAAAAACCCCAACTTATTTATTCATGGCTGAATTTGTTTAATTTTTCTATTTTTTAGACCAAATGGCTAGAGAGATAGGGTTGCCATATGTGCAGGAAAACCTGGGCAGTCCCAGTTTGGGGGGATTGAATGGACATACTGGCAAGTTTGACAGGGGGTCCAGTCCCGGTTTTGTGGAAGAGAATTATGGCCACCCTATACAGAAGTCCTGATAAAATCTTAAACTGCAATCCTAAACTCCAGTCAGGCCTGACTAAACTCCTGGGCAGACCTGGAGTGTCACAAAAGTGTGGTAAGAAACTCCTTTGCCACTCCTGGGGAAAGGTTAGGCCATTGCACAGGCATGCACTTCTTTCCCTACAACAGTCAGGGGTGGGCACGGGCCTACTCGCTCCGGTTCGGAAGGGGGGTTCTTCCAATACCCCTGCTGCTGGCGAGCCGGCAGTGGTGGGGCCCCCCAGACCCATGGGGACCGGTTCCTTCCTCCCCCCAGCCGGGGGGGAGGCCAAGCATGATGCTGCATGGCTCCACTGCGCTCTTCCTTCCTCCCTCTGGCCGGGGGAAGGTATAGAGCCCCAGCCTATGCAGGTCTACTCAGAAGTAAGTCCCAGTATAGTCAATGGGGCTTACTCCCAGGAAAGTGTGGAGAGGACTGCAGCTTCAGAGCCCCATCCTATGCAGGTCTACTCAGAAGTAAGTCCCAGTATAGTCAATGGGGCTTACTCCCAGGAAAGTGTGGAGAGGACTGCAGCTTCAGAGCCCCATCCTATGCAGGTCTACTCAGAAGTAAGTCCCAGTATAGTCAATGGGGCTTTCTCCTGATATGGGAGAATTATTAAAATTAATTATCATAGATGAATCCAACTGATGTCTCAGTCTCACTGAGGTAAAAGAACTTTCCAGTGAGCCAAAGAGAACCAAAGATTTGTCAAGCTTCTGTATCACTACATGGTTTGAAAGGAAGCTGGGCCAACCTAACCTGCCGCCCCCACTCATAGGAATGCAAGTGGATGTAACTCTTTAAAAACACCAAGTGTGATAGGAAGAGACCCAGGAAATAGCCTTGTGGTAGGAACACAAAGAACATAGCAAGATACAGGCCCGAAGAGGTGCCAACTTGTCCGAACAAAAAGATCTGTTTAGAAGCCTCAGAAAGGTGTCAAACATCCAAACCCTCCTTTAAGTGACAGATTAATTAGCAAATCAGGTTGTTAGGATGTATGAATGGTGTAAATAGAATACAGCCAATGGTGAACTCTCTTAACGACATGAATAAATCCATAATCCATTCTTTGCACATTTCTGGACTTGTGTTTCTTTGGTCTCAATTTCTGCAACACTCCCAGACCAGTGTGGAGAGGACTGCAACCTCAGAGCCCCATCCTATGCACGTCTACTCAGAAGTAAGTCCCAGTATAGTCAATGGGGATTACTCCCAGGAAAGTGTCGAGAGGACTGCAGCTTCAGAGCCCCAACCTATGCAGGTCTACTCAGAAGTAAGTCCCAGTATAGTCAATGGGGCTTACTCCCAGACCAGTGTGGAGAGCACTGCAGCTTCAGAGCCCCATCCTACGCAGGTCTACTCAGAAGTAAGTCCCAGTATAGTCAATGGGGCTTTCTCCTGATATGGGAGAATTATTAAAATTAATTATCATAGATGAATCCAACTGATGTCTCAGTCTCACTGAGGTAAAAGAACTTTCCAGTGAGCCAAAGAGAACCAAAGATTTGTCAAGCTTCTGTATCACTACATGGTTTGAAAGGAAGCTGGGCCAACCTAACCTGCCGCCCCCACTCATAGGAATGCAAGTGGATGTAACTCTTTAAAAACACCAAGTGTGATAGGAAGAGACCCAGGAAATAGCCTTGTGGTAGGAACACAAAGAACATAGCAAGATACAGGCCCGAAGAGGTGCCAACTTGTCCGAACAAAAAGATCTGTTTAGAAGCCTCAGAAAGGTGTCAAACATCCAAACCCTCCTTTAAGTGACAGATTAATTAGCAAATCAGGTTGTTAGGATGTATGAATGGTGTAAATAGAATACAGCCAATGGTGAACTCTCTTAACGACATGAATAAATCCATAATCCATTCTTCGCACATTTCTGGACTTGTGTTTCTTTGGTCTCAATTTCTGCAACACTCCCAGACCAGTGTGGAGAGGACTGCAACCTCAGAGCCCCATCCTATGCAGGTCTACTCAGAAGAAAGTAAGTTTATTTTTATTTTTTATTAATTTTTACATTATAAACCTCCCTGGCCCAGCCCCCTGACCCTGGCCGAGCCCCTTGGCCCTGCCCTCTGGCCCCACCCACTTCTGGAGAACCGGTTCTTGGGCCAGGCCGGGCCCACCCCTGTCATCACCATGAAATTGGGGAAATTGTGAGTTAGGCTGGTCTAGTATAGGATTATTCCCTTAATAAGATCACATTCTGTTTTTTCTGCACTTTTTTACTGCACTGGTTTTCAATGACTTCTGATAAGGAAGTACATGAACTGATGACCCAGAACTAGCAATTAGAGGGTTTTGCAGCTGATGCCACAAGACATTCTAATAAAGACCATAATTCAATGATTCTTTGAGAACTTCTCAACGTCCTGGAAAGTAACCATGGACGTGCCTGTCCTCGAGATTGGGAACCACTGGCTTATAGGATAGAAATGGGATGGAAAGAAACCCTAGACAGAATTGCAAACAATGAAAAGCAACCTCTGATACCCCAAACCATCCAACCTTCTCAGTCCTGATAGAATTTTTGGCCTTGGCCACAGACTTTGTAGAGGACCCAGGTATCCCCTCTCGCTCCATACAGATCAGAGGGTGCAATCCTAAACTCCAGTTAGACCTGCGTAAGTCCTGTGCTGACCTGGGGGTGTCACAAAAGGGTCATAATGCACTTCTGCTCCACTCCCGGAGGGTGGTGTAAGCCAGTAGACAGGCATATGTTGACCTCCTCACACCACTCTGGGAAGATATGCCTGGTGAGTTCTGTCAGCCTAAATGGGTTAGGATTGCACCCTGATTCAATCATTCTGATGGGATTTGAAGGTTACGTCTGTGACTGTGCCAGAAACCATCTCACACTATGATGAGCCAGGGTGGAAATCACAACAAGGTGGAAGTAACAGTAAATCCTGAAATCCAGCACAAACTGATTTCCATGAGTTGAAATACACCTCCTTATTCTTTCAGATTGGGACCCCTTGGCTGAAACACACTCTGGTGCCCATTTTATGCAATGACTAAGGCGTTGATCCACTGACCCAGGAGTAAGTCCTATTGGGTACAGTAGGATTTTCTTCTGAAAAGACGTGCGTAGGCTTGTGTTTCCATGATTGTCACATCTTCCAGGCATTTTCTCCATTCACATCCCTCCCCTTCCTTTGTTGTCCCCCTTTTACAGCCTTCAGCAGAAGAGCCCATTTTTAGACCAAGATGGGGCCCCACTTGCTATGTCAAGTTAAGGGGGACCCACAAGACTCCAATAGGACTGGGAGCATCATCACCAGGCCACAACAGCCAAGACTACCATAGTTTCAGCCTCCCCAGCCTGTCCCCAATTCATAAGGAGGTGCCAGTCACTGAGCCACCTTCCTGGCACAAGTCATCAAGAGGGGCTTCATCAGCCTGCCTCTGAACCAGACAAGAAGCGCTTGAGCGGTCCTGACTTACCTCCTTTGCCAGGCACGAGAACAGCAACTAGCGATGCTGGAGCTCACGAACAGCGAGGAGACTCGAACACCCAGATATCTCCAACAGAGTCCAGTTGGACTAACTGACTCCAGGAGCAGGACTGGAACCCTGACTCTCGGCGACACTCTTGTCGTGGCAACTGGGACTGTTGGAAGCCAAGGCGTTGGACACGGTTCTAGTTCTGGGTCGGAATGCAGAGATCCAGACGGGGCTGCAGGCCTTCTATTCCAGCAGGATGTGCAAGAATAGGAGGGACGCTTTCCAGTCTTGTGCAGGCCAAACAACAGCGAACCCCATAAAGCAACTTTTCAGTATTTTCAGGATACCGAATTGCTCTGCCTGTCAATTCTGAAAATGTAATTAAATCAAATGTCCCAGTCCTTCCCCTTACCAGTTTACATGATAGAAGTACTGCCACCTATGGTGAAAGGATGAATAGATAGCCCAGGAAAGTTAAGTAAAAATGTTTATTATTTGCCTTGTTGTAGGCCACCTTCCTGCCAAAGATACAACATGTATTTACCTGGCATAAGTCTCAAGATCCTCAGGTGGTTATGATGGCCAGGAGTGGGGGATTGGATCCCAGATAGATAGGGTAGATGATCCCTTCTCATCTTGAAATCAAAATCAGTTCACAAAAGATTATTTTTGTGGGTTTGCTAATCCTTGACAGATACTAGTAAATACTGGATTGAGGGTCAACTCTTATCCAACTTTCTAGCACAGATGCATCTTTGCTAAGAGGATGTGCGCTGCAAGCCATGGTAGGGAGGCAGCCTCACATTTGTTCCCTTACCTCAGTGCTGCATTATCTGGAAAATCAGATAGGATTGGGTCCTTCGTGTGTTGGACAGCCTTCTGGTTAGACATTTTCAGTTCAAAACATAATGGGTAAAAAGGGCTACAATGTCGTTTTGTCCCTACGCTTAATCCTGACTCATCAACAACCAGCCCCAACTCCTGGATCGTAGTTAAATTTGGACCACATTACATTTGGGGAGCCTATTCCTTCTTTGCTGTAAGTAATCACTACAATGTGATTTTTAGAAATTTAACTCCTAAGAGGGTAAAAAGGGGTGCGTGTTTCTGTCCCTGTTCTTAACATTGATGACTGACTAATCGATACCCAGTGCCGACTCCTCTACATAAAAGCATGAATTTTGCGGAGCATATTCCTTCTTTGCTGTAGATAACTACTAAGAACTGATTTGGTGCCAGTGGTGTCCAGTGATTGGTGGTGTCTGCTGCCCAGAGTAGCTGTCTGGTGTCGAATCCTTTCAAATCCTGTCAGAATTATTGAATCAGGTGCCGACTGGTGGAGTGCACTGGTGTCCAACGCCTGGTGCCTGACAGGGATGCCTGATGGTGCCTGGTGGTGCCTACTTCCCACTGCCATCTGACTCTCACAGTAGCCATCGAGGGATCTTGCCCAGACATACTGAAAAAGTGAATGTTCAAGTGCAGTGTGCATTGCGACATGTCACAGGCGTTTTGCACTCAGCGTCTATGGGCACAATCCTAATCAACTCCCAGCTGTAGAGTGAGGACAGTGCAACTCTGAGGGAAGGGAACAAGCATGACACAGCCCAATCTGATCTCCTGCCAGCTGTTCAGGTAATGCTGGGCCAAAAAGGTGTTCCCTGCATTCAGCAGGGATAATGTAAGTCTAAAAATTTTCATCTAATTTCCCACTAAGCTGAATGGTTGTCTCTGTTCTGATATGTGCCACTAGTGCTGATGAAATGTGTTCGAGGACATGGCTGCCTCTTGAAGCAGCACACTCAGAATGGCAGACCAGTGCCTGGCATGTCAACCCTTGAAAAGATTGGGCCGCCAAACAGAAGAAGTCGAGCTCCAGAACGTTTCCCAAAGTCGCAGTGACAAAACCATTGCAAGCAGGGCTCGAGTGATGGCTTTGCAATTAGTTCAGATTTGCAGTGTAAATCAGGCTCATAAGGAGGCAAACTAGAAAGGCGTTGTTACTGAGTATTCATTCTTCAGTTTCTTAAAAACTCGTGGGTGGATGCCATCCGTGCCAATGACTGACTGATCAATTAAATGTGAAATGTGTTAAATGTCTTCTCTTTTCATCTCTCTATGACTTCTTTCCTTAGTCAGGAGGGGCTGTTTGAGCAGCAGTACCTGCATGAGTTCTTCTGCCTTGAAGTCAGATGCAAATAACGCACGTGCAGTGCAATCCTATTTGTGTCTACTCAGATGTATGTTCCTTTGAGTTCAATGGGGCTTACTTGCAGGAAAATGCTCTTAGGAATGCAGCCTTACTTTCTCTCCCATTTCTAAAGCTGCAATCCTAAAGACACTTTCCTGGGAGTAAGACCCATTGAACACAAAGGGGCTTACTTTTGAGTAGACCTGGTTAGGATTGTGCTGATCTCCTTTGCCTCCCTCACCATCCAGAGAGTCAAGCACTTCACTGGCAGATTTCCTGCTTCTACCATATTTGAAGAAGCTTTGATTATTCAACCTCTCCTACCCCCTTTGCTGGCTGGCCAGACACAAAGACTGTGGCACAAAGTGATACTCTTCAAGCAATGCTACGGCTCTGCAGGGCTACTGCATGACATGTGTTGGTCCAACCTGCTGCTGAGTGAAAACACTTTGTGGCATGTTTGAACACCCAGGAGCAGGAACAAGGAGGTGGCTCAGGGCTTAGTAGGATTGCACTGTGTATCTGGAATGGAAAAGAGTCACAGGACTTGGCTCCCAAACACAGTTAACCACAGAAAGGTAGCCACACAGAAGTGTAAGTTTGGAGGTGTTTTAATCTACAAAGGGATCAAATCACTTTTATCAGCAAATACGTGTTCAAAACTCTTAAAATATATCACAGTCTGTTTTGATAGAATAAAAGACAAGAACTGTAAACAAATACTTTGAACTCATATAAATTTTATGTAAAATCTCTGAAGAGGAGAAATTAAAACATCAAAGAAACTGTAGATATACAAGAAATGGTCATTTTTACATGTAAAATGGTATTGTAACAATGTCACTGCTGCGGCGTTCCTATCCGTATTTATCTAAGACACACTGAGCACAATGGAATTCCCTTCTCAGTCAACGTGTATTGATCTGTTGTGGAATATTTTGTCCATAGCCATCTTATCATCAAAGTTGCTGATGTAGTTCCAATGAAGTAGGTCTGCCTTTGAGTGCCAGGATCTGCTGTCACAACTGCAAATGAGACACAGAAAACATATTTACCAAAACTCCTTCTAGTATTAAAAATAACAATCACTGCTTCAAGATGACCAAATACTGGTTAAACACATCTCTATCTTCCCATCTAACCATTTGTGCCTCTTCAATACCTAGAAAGGGTTTTACACATGTTGCTCATATGTCTTCTATGCATAGTTTTCAAGCACTGCTATGTGATTTCAATAACATCTTACTATGTTACGGATATTATGTAATTGTCACCCTGTTCCACTGCGGAGTTTCTGACCTGCCTCGCTGATGGTATCCAATGCTTGAGAAGGTCTCTGCTGGCTTATTGAATGCAGCAGAGACCTGCAAAGCAGAGAAAATACTGAAATGTCATCAATCCAGGGGGATGACTGGGGAGACCTGCAAGTTGTCTTGGGTGCAATACAGAAGGAGAGCCTTAAGGCATGTCCTGCCTGGTGCACCTTTGGCATATCTCAAACTCTGTACCTGGGGTATCTCATTGGCAGGGCAATGGTCCCTCCAGACCCTTCCAGTACAGGCCCTCCAAGACAAAAGGAGTTCACATCAGTAAATATATGGGAGGTACAGCCATTTTTGGTCCTACCACAACTTCCCAGAGTTGCATTGCCTACAGTGCCAAGGTAGCCCTTTAATGGGTCTGACTTATGAGGGAAAAGGGCTGAAGCCCAAAGAGTAGGATGACCAGATGCCAAACCCAAAAAAGAGGACAAGTTCCCCCCAAATTCCTGACATCCAAGCAAAATTCCTGACATGTTAAAAAAATGTAGGCCATCCCAGAAATGAAGGACAAATGTAGGCCATGTAAAAATAAATGCTAAAAACACTTTTATTTCTTTCTTGTACTTAATTTCAACATATATAGTACTTCTTTTTATATTGAACACTCTTTGCAAGACCTGCTTTCACCAACAATGCACCTAAAAAGGGGCTCATAGCAGACATGATACTTCTGCAAAGACCAAAGCACCCCATAAGACTCTCTGGCACCCATTCAAATAAAAAGGGGCTCAGAGCAGACATGATCTTTCTGCAAAGACCAAAGCACCCCCTAAGACTCTCTGGCACCCATTCAAATTAAAAGGGGCTCAGAGCAGACATGATCTTTCTGCAAAGACCAAAGCACCTCATAAGACACTCTGGCACCCAGTCACATAAAAAGGTGCTAAAACACACCCATACCTGTTCCTTTTACTCCCATTTACATTGATGGGGCTGAAAGTGGGCAGAGGAATCCTATGAGCCCCTAGAGCAGGCTATGTAGCAAGTCTGGCCATGTAGCCTGTTGTTCCTGCAGTTTTGGCTTGGCCATCCCTGCAGTCAGCCTTGTCCAGTCAGGTAAGGTCAAGGCCAACGGGCCATCAGCAATACCCTTTTGCATTACAGGGGGAAAATGAAGCCTTCTGAATACCCTGTCTTTCCAAGGAGGGGCAAGAAAGATCATGCCCAGCCCACTGCAGGGCCCTTGATCCTGCTGCTCACTTCTGGTCCTCTGACATCAGTTGGGGGTAAGTTAGAGAATATTCTGTTCTGGATCATGCAAATAAATTATTTAAAAACTTTTGTTGTTGGGGGAGGAGTGGGGTGGGGAGAAATGTTTCCCTTTGGAGAAACCCTGGATGAGTTTCTGCTTTCAGATATATTTTTAAATGTAATACTTACATTTAAAATACTTACATTGCTTGGAAGGGCAAAGAATCCTTCCCTGTTGAGGGACCACATAGGATCATTTGGGGCCTTTTCTTGGCTTTTCGAGTCCATTGAATGCAGGACTTCAGTGCTGTAGGTGGTGACTTCACAGGATATGGGCTGTTGGACTTTTGTAGGGATGCAGGCCCGATTGTGTTGGTGTACAAAATGAAAAAGTTGCATGCTATTTCTTTGTAAAGAAATACATACTGTAAACAGAGATGCATTTTATTCTATGCAAATTATTGTGATATTGTATAGATATCCATCAATATAGATACGTGGCATAATTGCCCCAGAAAGAATTGTCTCCCCCAGTTCTACAATCCTGGCTATGGGCCGGACACACGCCTTTGCTTCTATACAGAATTGCACCAGCTGCAATGGTGCTGGTCCAAGTAGACCCATAGGAACTCATGCAGGAGTGGAGGAAGGTACATACGTGAAAAGTTTCCTTGCTCTGCCACCTTGCATGATCCTTGGCCATTGGAAGCTGTGCAGCCATTGCTGCCTCTGAAAGCAGCCTTGTTTCCGACTGGGCCGTTGGAAGTAATACCAAATTTACAGAAATTACTGTTTCAGCAATTCTGTTTACAGAAATTTCTGCCTTGGAGAATATGACTGACTCATATTGTCACAAAGTCAATATTCGTTTTTATTACACATGTGTCTCCTTAACATGTAAGAAAAAATTTTTTTCATCATGACGCTAAAAGTATATACTGTATTTCCCGGCTTATAAGATGCACTTTTTTCTCCCCCAAGGGGGGGAAATGTCTGTGCATCTTATAGAGTGATAGGGCCAATCCTGGAGCACCTTACCCATCATGTCAGATGTCGTTGGATTTGTATTGAAGAGCAGAATCCAATGCAACAATCAGTTTTGAGATATCTCCTTCCTATCAAAAGTTATGGCCAAAAAAGTAAAAATCAAAAATATAAAAACAAAAAATACATTTTTTTGGTAATTTTTTTAAGCGGGTAGGAATTTTGGCTTAGGGGTTCAGGAATTTTGGGTTTGGCATCTGGTCACCCTGGCACAGTTGCAATGCTAAGCAGCCTTCCCTGGCTTGGAGACTTGCTCCAAAGGAGACATGCACAAGACCTGGTACCTGCTGCTCCATGCCTGTGCCTCCCTCACTCTTCTCTATCTGTCTAGATCCCCTCACCTTTCTCTACCTACCCCCCAAAAGAACCCCCCACTTACCTGCCTTCCTGGACCATTTGCAATGAGATTTGTGCAAAATGTTGGTGTCTGATCATTTGCAATGAGATTTGTGCAAAAGTCACAAATCACTGACACTAGAGATGATGAGTTTTTGGGGTTACCAGAAAATTAGAAGAGTGCTTGAAGCTTAAAGTTGTTCCTCATTTGTTAATGACAGCGATAATGGTACTTAATACCACTGTTGACTTTACATGGTTGAAATATTATTCTGCTATATTTTATTAAATACCTCATATATTAGTACACCATTTGGTTCAGAATATTTTTTTTCTTATTTTGCTCCTCTAAACTTTGGTGCGTCTCATGGTCCGGTGCATGTAATAAGCCGGGAAATATGAGTAATTCCCTTTTTTTTCCTGGGTTCCATGATTGCTATTTGGCCCTCTTTCTGCAGTGAATATGCTAACTTGGTTTAGATCAGGGATTTTCAACCTTTTTCAACCTGCAGCACACTAACAAGGCTCCGAATTTGTCAAAGCCACAATCAATTGTTTTTACCATTGACAAGGCACACCAGGCTATTCAAATCCCCTGATTTTCCTATTAATTAATGTCAATCCCCAAATTCCTGTGGTACACTTGAGGACTATCCATGGCACACAAGTGTGCCATGGCACACTGATTGAAGATAACTGGTTGAGATTATACAGTCTCTGTTTTATATGGGACACATGTGTCTGAGGAACATCCCAGTTCTGTCTGCTGGGCATTAATGGTTGTTATTTCAGCATTTGGTGAAAACCCTTTTTCCTGATGCTTCTCACCAACCCCATATAATTATCATTCCACTGTAAGTTTATTATATTTTTATTGTCTGCTATTTTTCCTCATTTTGTTTAACTCTTTTATTTACAGTAGTTTTATTACAATAGTTTTAATTAGTTGTATGGTTCATGTCCATGGCTATAGTTTTAATTAGTTGTAGGGTCCATGTCCATGGCTATTTCAGGATTACAGCTCTTCGCTCTTCAGGTGTTCCTTTGGGACTGATTTTTAATAGGAATCTCTGGAGCTCAATGTTGTCTTGGCAGAGAGGGTTCTTCACAGAGGCCCCTCATCTGCTCAGACATTTATAGACCAGATGGTCGTAGGGACAGTGACAATGGGTATAATAAGGGAAAGTGGGAATATGGGGCAGGGATGTGGCACCCTAACCACTAGGGTCTACTCCCTTGTCAGCCTGCTTTCTGCCTCCTGCACAGTCAGAATGTGGATGTGAAACTTCCCAGCCTTGCTGCCTGCCATGGACCAAATGGCTGGGGATGCCACAGAAGGCTTATAGGGAGCAACTCAACTCCTGAAACTGGAAAACTAGTTCCTCTGTGTGAGGAAAGTGGAGGGTCATGTAGAGTGAGAGAACGAGCCCACATTTACAGCCTGAGAAATAAGCTCAACACAACTTCCCAATTGGGCATCCAATGCTGTTTGAATGGACAGCTCTATTGTCCACCATTGAGGCAGTGGTGGAGACACGTGTTGCTCAGCTGACAGTTCAACTGTTTCCAACTGTTCCCAACTGCCTTTTCGTTCCAACAGAAACTCTCTGAGCACCAGCCAGAAACCCCTGTGTGTACCTGATAGGGCATGTTAGGCACTATTGTCCAGAATATGAGGGTGAGAGGAAGGAACTGATAGCAAACCTAAGAGGAATTAAATTGAATTTTGTGTACTTTTGCTTAGAAATTCTGGAAAGAGTTTCAATTAGGTCCTGTTTTAATATCTGAAGAAATCCAACCTGATGGGCAGAATTCATTCATTCATTCATTCATTCATTCATTCATTCATTCATGTTTATATCCCCTTTCCTCTGTAAACAAGAGGTGCACTTTATAATTTTCTTCTTTCTCTGTTTGGGTATGATTTAATCATTAAGAAATTGTTAAAGAAATTTAGAGCACCATCCTTACCATGTCTTCTCAAAAGTAAGCCTCTTTCAATGGGTCTTACTCCCAGGAAAGTGACTTTCATGTGAGTAAGACTCACTGAAAACGATGGGGCTTATTTTGAGTAGACATACCCTACAATCCAGAGTAACTATGAGAGCACGTAAGAAACATTACATGTACCCGTAGTTACTGCACCACCTAGTGAAAACCTATGGGAAATTCATACTGCAATCCAGAATAAATTGTCCTTACACCAGAGCAAGGATTCCCCGTAGTTACTCGGGATTATGCCCATGGTTAGAGTTGAGCTCTTAACTGTTAAATGGAATCACAACCAATGCTTTATTCCAAGAGAAGGTCCTGCACTAATTCCTTTGCCAACTGCCATCAAACAAGAGATGAAGACAGAAGTGGCTCAGCTGACATTTCAACTGATCCCAACTGCCCAACTGCCTTTTTCTTCCAACCGACTTTCTCTGAGCACCAACCAGAAACCCCTCTGTGCCCGTCTGGTGTTTCCACATCTTTTTTTGCCTTCCATAATGGCACTAAAAAGAAGTGGCAAAAAACGTTAGGCTCAGAAAGTAATGCTCTTTAATAGCTAGAAAACCTGGAAATAGCAATAGTTAAATTTTAAAATCTTCACTCTTACATGGTGAGTTGCATTCTCAAGAAGCCTGGGACTTCTACCTTGACAGAACCTCTTCCCTTAGAAAGACTGAGGCCCTGAGTGCTTATTTTAAACCTGGGAAACATTGTTGGCCATCAGGACCTTGCCCTTGCTTTAGTAGGTGTGTAGAACTGCAGATGGGTCTTCACTTCACATTTTATTAAGCACTAGTGAAATGTACCCGCTTTGCAGGAGTAAAATAACCCTAATGTGTATCTCCCGACCACGTGTATCTCCCCATGCACATCATCCCCATGTGCAACAATCCCCACTGCTCAACATCCCACCACCCTCTGCACCATCCTCCCACAACCATCCCTATCGGACTTCTGACCTTTTTGGGTCTTGCCCGACCTAAGCATCTCTAAAACCCTAAAGTCCCCCCCCCCCCGGCCCGGTGACATATAATTCATATCAGTCAAGTTTCCTTATTTAGTGAAATCCAGTCGATTTCTTTTCTTCACTAGCAAATCCAGCGATTTCTTTACAGCACTAACATCAAATTCAGCTAAGTATGAAGATGGGAATGGTAACAACAGTTTTCTTGGAATTAGTTGGAAGTTACTGGAATTTGTTGTTGGAATTTGGGTATTTTGTTTCTGTCTCATCACAAAGCTAAGCCATCTCTCCTTTTATACTGAATAAAGTTTTAACTGAGTCATCATTTTAATTCATTCTCAAATGGTCTCCCTTAATAAAAATCAAATTGTGTGGAGTGTGCCCCATATTGGGCACTAGGGATATATACCAATCCTTCAAAAGACAGCCTACTTTAGAAAGGGGAAATTCAAACCAACCTGTGAATTTCCCTTCTCACTGGTCTCTGTGGCAGGGTCAGTCCCCAAACTTTGCAACCTGACATTTGGGACTCTCACCCTCTGATGAAATATGAGGACCAATTGTTCTTGGTTCTTTTCCTATCCATGTTCCTTCATTTCTATTGTATGATTAAAGTTTGGATAGGCCCACATCCATATTGTTCCTGTTCTCTCTTTCAGTTCGCTCTTCAAGGGACCTACGTTTCATCACTTGTCTGCAGTGGAGAGTCTCTTCCTGTGTTTCTAAGTGTGGGTACATCTGGAGGAGCTTCTCTCCACCAAATGCTTTGCCTGACCTGCCTGTTTGATGAGAGGAGCTACCCAAGTTCATCCAGATTGAATCTGCAACAGAGTCCACCGAGCACAGGAATTCATAGGTAGGCTCAGATCTCCCCTTTCTACCTAAGTCATGCCTCATTTACAACTGGTCAAGATACCCTCCTATAACACCAGAATATATATATAAATTTATATAAATAGAAATTACATGCCTCTAGATATGCAGTGGGAGTCTGTGTCTTCTAAGTCAGGAACAGGTCTAAGAGCCCAATCCTATGCTGACCAGCCATTGTCATTCCTGGTCCTCTGCTTGTGCAGACTACCAAAATGAAGTCAGCGCCAGTCGTAAAAATACATTCTGACAGCAAACGTGTCGGTGCGCTGCTGGGCCTTTCCTTTCCCTGCAATTTGCCAAGAAGGTGAGTCAATGGGTAAGTCAGGAGGGGGTGGTAGAGGGTAGGACAGAGGAAGACTGGGCAAGGTAAAGGTGGAGGAAGGACAGATAGAGGTGAGAAAGGGGCAGCAATGGTGGGAAAATCCTATTCCTTTTCCAGTCCTGTGATGCAGGTCCATCCAGACCTCCAGCAGTTTTTTTAGCCACCACAGGTCTGAAGAGAACCTCCACATGCTGCAGAGGCTCACCCCTAGTAGGAGATCCATTTTCTCAGAGGAGATTCACAACTGCCCCCATCATAAGATGGAGCAATGGCCACATGGATAATGGACTGAATGGGATTCAGGGTCCAATCCTTTGATTTCTCCCATCATAATATGCAGCTGTGCCAAAATGAGCCTGTGCAGGTTGAGGTGGGCAGATTGGGAGGCTTGGGAAGGGAAAGCAAAAACACTGGTCTCCCAATCACTATTGAATCTTCATGGAAATGATCCAGACTTTAAGTATGAGTTTACAAAAGGCTTGTGTCAGCTGCTGCTGGAGGGGACAGCATCTGCTGCAGGAAGCCCACGTAGGGCGCCATCTCTCCTTTCCCCAACAAGCCTCCAACGTTTTCTCAATTACCTTTCTTAGAGTTTACAAGAAGTTTGGGCTACAACTGGATCTTCTGATTCTTATTCCGCAAAATAATCGAATTGTACCATGAATTTGAATGACTTATTGATTTACAACTTTATAGCTTGATGTTAATTCCATCACTATTTTTCATGTTGACCATTTCAATAGTAGAAGTATAGCTTATTTCCTCAGTCTTTTTAGGTTGTCCTTTACAGGACAACTGGCACATTGGACGGAAGAATGCAGACATTTCTGTATAGCTTCAGGAACCCAGTTTCCTGAAACATTTTCTATTACTTCTTTTCATAACTACATTACACCTTCTATTTTTGTCTGTGGTGTTGGAAAATGAACTCAAATCTCATCTCTGTGCCCACCACATTTTTGTCTTTGCTCCTACAGGTACGTGACAGCATTAACAGTGTTCCATGCGCTCTGGCGTTTATTCATGCCAACCACATGACCATGAAGGTGTCCTTCCTACAGCGCTGGCTCTTTGGTCTTCAAACGGAAATGAATCGCACCCAAGAGTTGATCACAACTAGCAGGGCA
The DNA here is from genome assembly GCA_030015325.1 of Cryptoblepharus egeriae. Lineage (NCBI taxonomy): Eukaryota > Metazoa > Chordata > Lepidosauria > Squamata > Scincidae > Cryptoblepharus > Cryptoblepharus egeriae. The sequence continues at coordinate 108,679,386 of JAREYC010000003.1, forward strand.
ACCTGTGGTGGACAACATGAGCAGCAGCCTCTCCACTGAAGCAACTGACTGACCATTTCAATTCAAATCTGCCATTAGTGAGTTGCATGGAATATACAGTTTGAAAGGAAATCTACAGAGCCTTCCTTCTAAGGCCGAGGATGGGATGGCTCAGAAGACACTTACTTTGACCTCGTCTTTCATGAAACTGATTTTGCACCTGATATGCACCAGGTCCCTCCTGGTGCATATTCTAATGCACTAGCAGTTGGCCTTTCAGTTTCGAAGCACCCGAAGGAAGAAATGATGCAGATGTACTCACTTTGGATGGTGCGCTGCAAAATCCTCATTTTTTTGCAAAGCAAAAAGAACAAATACAGTCAACAGGAACACTGAATGCAAATATCTACCTATTTATCTACAGGAAGTGGTACCTATTTATCTGCTTGCTTTGCCTGCTTTCAAACTGCATGTTCAAAAGCTTTCTGAGGAGTCTGTATGGGAATGAATATCTTCTGCTACCTCAATTTTGACAGACTTCCTTCTATGGCTCAGAAAGGCATGTCTCAGATGAAACTTACTGTGCTGGTATTTCTGTAAGTGTCCTATTATGGGAATATACCTGCAGGATCTCTCCTGGTGCATATTTGAGCACCATCCCAATGTAGGTTTTGATTTTGAAGCACTCAAAGAAAGAAATTATGCACGGGTACTTGCTTTGCATAGTGCGCTCCAGCATTCTCAACTCATTTTTTAGCCTGTAAATACAAAGCAAGTAAATTCAAAGAGTCAAATAGGACATTGAATGCAAATATCTATCTATTTATCTCCAAGAAGTGGTACCTATTTATCTGCTTGTATTTGTATGTTTTCGAACTGCTTGGTTGGCAGGAGCTGGGAGGAATGACAGGAGCTCATTTGGTTGCGCAGCACTCTGGTTTCAGGTACTGTCCATTTTCCACCCAAAAGGAAAGCAATAAATAATTTTTCCACCCAAAAATAAAAGCATTGGTCTGTAAGGAAATAAGTCACAAACAACAAACACATCTAATTAAGGCAGCAAATAAGATAACAAATGCTGTGGAGTCAGACTTTCAGAATTATGTGGGGCTGCCATTAAGTGAACAAGCAGAACAATTGTAAGCTGCCCAGAGTTCTGAGACTGCCATGATGCTGAAATGGCTGCTGAAAACATGCTGAAATGTGCATCAAGATATCTGTTCGCTTTTGTCCCCTACCCTTGTGTAACAAAAGTAGCTTTATCCCCACAATGGGGCTGCTTAATTCTGTAGAAACCCTTGGGCAAGCCTGACTTGATGAACTCCACTGGTCCTTTCCTCCTATCTCCTTCTCCTTCCCCTGGCACATCTCCTTTCTGCCCTCCCATCACCTCCTCCCAACCATCCAATACTTCATCCCCACCACTCCTCGGATCCCCACTCACCTATTTGTCCATCTGTGAACTTGGTGACTACTGAGCAACAGGCCACTGGTGTTCCACCAGTGCTAGCTCAGTTGACTGACCTGAGCTAGTTCTGATGCTGGGCCAGCACTAGGGGCCCATATTTGCAACACTCAGCCCCCTCACAAGAGACCCTTCTGAAGATCTCCAATGTGATTTAAACCTGTAGGGTGACATAAGAGAGATGTTTACTTATTTACATAATTTTTATAAGACTTTCCCAAGAGATCCAGTCAGTTTACCAAAACTGATGAGATTCAGAATAATAAATAATATAAATAGAGCATTAAAATAAAATTAAGACCAAAATACAATTACTGGAAATGCTTGCCAAATACAGATGTGATTGGTTGCCTTCTAAAACCCATATATGTGTGAGTTGTTTGAGTCTCCCTGGTAAAGGATTTCCACTAAACTTGTTGTACACCTTTTATTGGAGCTTGCAACAAGGATTTTTCTCTGTTTTAATGTTGGTGAGTAGCATAAAGATGAGCATCACTGTATATATATGCAAGTGTCTGGTGTTTGCAAAGTTTCACTTTTCATGTGGAAGCCTTGAGAGGGACAGAATTTAATTTCAGGTTCAACTTGTAAACTTAGTATGTATGCAGCCTATGCATCACACTTATAAAACAGTCACAGAATCATAGAATCATAGAGTTGGAAGGGACCTAGTAGGTCATCTAGTCCAACCCCCTGCCTGCAGCAGGAAATCCCCCTAGAGCATCCCCAGCAGGTGCTCGTCGAGCCTCTGCTTGAAGATCCCCAGTGAGGGAGAGTCCACCACCTCCCTTGGCAATCTGTTCCACTGCCGAACCGCCATCACCGTCAAGAATTTTTTCCGGATATCCAACCGGAATCTCCTCTCTTGCAGTTTGTACCCAATGGTTCTAGTTCTGCTTTCAGAGGCAACTAAGAACAAATGAGCCCCTTCCTCCCTATGACAGCCCTTCAGGTATCTGAAGAGGGCAATCATGTCTCCCCTCAGCCTCCTCTTCTCCAGGCTGAACATCCCAAGTTCCCTCAACCTTTCCTGGTAGGGCTTCCCTTCCATCCCACTGATCATTCTTGTCTCTCCTCTGGACTTGCTCCAGTTTGGCTGCATCTTTCTTCAAGTGAGGTGCCCAGAACTGAACACAGTACTCAAGGTGAGGTCTGACCAATGCTGAATAAAGAGGAACTAGAACTTCTCGCGACTTGGAAGCTACAAACCTCTTAATGTCAGTCTGATAGTGACTGAGATAGTTAACTGTTACATTTCTTTACATTTGTATGCATTGCAACCTTCAGCTAAAATTAAAGGCATTTCCATAAAGGTGTTAACTAATGTGGTAAAATTACTCAATGAGCATCTATGTCGTCTGAGCTAGAGCTAGATGAAAGGAAAATTTCTTTCCGTCCAGCCACTGGCCTCCTGAACTTTTGAAAATTTCATCCAGATGAATTTCAAGTCCCTCCTTATCATTTGCAGATCTTTTTTTTAGAAAGCAGCCTCAGGTGACATGCATACTGGATTACTGCACATCAAAAAAGTTAAAATAGGTGTTTATCCCTTAATGCTACTGGCTAAGAACTGCATTTAAAAAGACCCTGAAGAAAAAGAAATAGGTTCAAAAGAATGGAAGGAGTTATTCATGGAAAACTGCAAAACAGTTGAAATCCCTGGTGACAGTATATGCTGACTTTAAAAAAATGTTTTACTGCATGCCATCATGGGAATAGAGAAAATATACACATGTGAGACAAGGAGTCAGCAAGGCATTACCTCTTGATTCTAGATTTTTGGATTTAATGAAAAATCACATGTTTATTTTCCAATTTTCTTGCAGCTCAATCCTATTGAGGGCCTCTGGCAGTAGATCTCACAATCAGCTGCCATAAGGCCCACGCTGGTATTCTAAAAGCCTTGCTGTGGGACCACCAGCTCCAATTACCGGAGGCTTTGTTTGCATACTCAGTACACACCACAGCAGATAACGTGGCTGTATGTGCAATTTGGGAAATGATTATGGTGGGGATTAGATTGAACCAATTGTGGTTCAAAGGGGGTGAATCTTGGTGACAGCAGAGCATGCCAAGATCTTATCTCCATTTTCCTGGCTTGATTTTCTGCTTGAGGCTCCTCAAATTTACACCAGCTAAATAGGAGGAGACCCATTGGTAGCTAAGTAGCTAATGGAGAGACAATTACCTTATCTTGCCTTACCTTTTTTGCTTATCTCACCATTTTCTGCATGGCCTGCTTGTAAAGTCCTAGAGAGATTCATCCAAATGCTGAAAACAGAAACACAATGCTGCACCAGTTGGACTTTCATCAGCAATTCTTATTACAGTGACTCCTATGAGAGAACCTAGTAGGAGAACAATGTATTGCATTGGATGCCCATACAAATCTGAGGTCACTGGGCTCAGTCTTGCCAAACTCTTTGAGGCTTGCCCTGCTAGCATTTATGGATCTAAATGAAAATGTACATACTTCCGAGAGAGAGAGAGAGAGAGATTTTATTTGTCACTCTTAGAACTTGGTTAACCTATACACATTTTTGAGTGTGATCAAGGTTGGAATGGAAAAAGATGCTTTTGATTAGAACTGTCACTCATGTGCTTCAAAACTGGCATCAGCCCGAGTCCCATTAATTTTCAAAGAGGGATCACAGAGGCAGAGTGACAGGTGGAAGTGCTTGCCCCAGAAAGGACAGTGACTTGCCTTGATGTGTTCATGATGTTTGAAGAGGCAGTGATGTAGCAAGAGAAGGTATTTCATTATTTGCACTCTTTAAAAAAGTGCAGATTTTACACTACTGCTAGGCAAGACTTTCTTTCCCAGATGTCAAGTGTCAAAGAGCTACAATGTACGTATTTATGGTCTGACATACTATAGGAAAGTTTCATTCCACCCTGGTTTGAGTGGAAAGGGGAATGATAATAATAATTCATTATTTCTTATCAATGACAGAATGATTATAAAGGAGAATCCAGGCGTTGGTCACTCTTGTTATCCATGGAGTTATAGGCCTTTTTGCAAAATAGAGCATTTTGTTGGATCGGGGGGGCGGGGAGGAGAGAGAGTGTGTATATAGGCTTCAATCCAGAGTAACAATGGGACATTTTACACTGACGTAGTTACGGTGCCTATGGGAAACCTATGGGAAATGTATAGAACAAGTGCCTCTTAGGTCTTCCCATAATTACTCTGGATTGTAGGGTGTGTTTGTGAAAAAGAGAGAGAGATGGATAGATTTTTAAAAAATCTATTGCTAACAAAATTATCAATTGCTAACTTGCCCTACAATCCAGAGTAACTACGGGAGCAAGAGACATTACGTGCACCCATAGTTACTGCACCACCTAGTGAAAACCTATGGGAAATTCATATTGCAATCCAGAGTAAGTTGTTCTTACACTGGAGCAAGGACTCTGGTTACTCTGGATTGCGCCCTAAAGCTGCAATCCTATTCTACAGTTTCCTGGGAGTAAGTCCCATAGACTATAATGAGACATACCTCTGCATAGAAATGCATAGCATTGGGCTCCAATTTACATACACTCATACCATGAGGAATTAGGAAGAAAAGATACTATTGAATGGGATTTTTGGCATTCCAGATTTTTTCCCCTTAATTCAAGAGTTCAGATATGAGCAAATATCTTAGCCGCCTTGGGTATCTTTTTAGGGTGGAAGGCGGGGTATTTAAATAAATAAATAAATAAATAAATAAATAAATAAATAAATAAATAAATAAAGTAAGTAAGTAAGTAAGTAAATAAATAAATAAATAAATAAATAAATAAATATCTCATATTTATCTTGTATAATATAGTATTCTTTGCAACAGCACTTTAAAGCAGGTTAGATTATGAGACAGTATCATAGGGCACAATCCCGAGTGAGGGCAGTGAAGTTGGACTGGGCTGTCCCAACTATTCTAAATCCAGAGCAGAAGGTTATGCTGCATCCAGAGAGTCAGGAAGCTCTGGACAACTGAAATTGTCAAGGCACACCATCAGTGTTTGAAAATCACTGTTTCTAATCTGGCTCTTGAAATATCTTGAGATACACCAGCTTGAGATACAGATACAGGTAGAGTGCTTTGTACCTTCACCAGCTGTTACTCAGCTGTTACACACAAAGTTCCTGCATCTCATTGAAATGGAGCTAATCCTCATTTTTCCTCCATTTGTTATAACTCTTAGCGCTCAGCACCATTCCAGCGCTATAGAATATCCACAGCCTATCTAGGGCCAATGTCATAATTTTCTGCTAAGATTAGGCTCCAATGCCTTGCCAGGTACCCCTATTCAGTGAGGGAAGATGAAGGGTTTCCATAAATGTTTTTCTGTATCTCTGAACCAGGCCACATCTGGGTCAGTGGGGGAGGCAGGGAGAAGATTGAGCCCTTAAAATCACCGGCCTTTTATTACCCCTCTAAGGCATGCCATATCCCTAATGAAGCTATTTGGATGCAGAACTTCTGGCATTTCATAGAAAAGAAGAGAGATGCTAGATCTAGAGTTCTGGCTACTGAAAAAATGCATAGTCCATTTTATCGCTGACATCTGGACTGGCGTTAATGCATGGTAGGCACATCTGTCACTACAATCTCACTGGACTGCCTTGGTCTGTAAATTAGGCATGGCTCTTCAAGATGGTGACAGAGTTTTTGGTCTGTCTATTGCTGCACAAACATGAAGCAGGAATCTGCCATTTTCGCTTTGGACACTGAGAGGAAGTATGTCTGTTTCAACTAAACTTTTAAAGGATAGGTAGATATTGTATTATAGTAAAGCAACCCAATGGGGAAAGGGTCAATAGTTTTGTTTGTCAGGAAAAAAGGATATTGACCAGAGTGAGAGCATATCTGCAATGAGACATTTGTGGAATACATATCCTCCAATCCAGAGTAACTACGGGAGCATGTAAGAGACATTACATTCACCCATAGTTACTGCACCACCCAGTGAAAACCTATGAGAAATTCATATTGCAATCCAGAGCAAATTGTTCTTACACTGGAGCAAGGACTCCCTGTAGATACTCTGGATTGCACCGATAGTTCTGGCACAAGTCCCATGATGGCCTGGGGGTGTTGCAAAAGTGTGGTAAGTCACTTCTGCACCTGGGATGGTTAGGCCAGTGCTCATACATGCGCCGGCCTCCCCATTCCAGTGCAGAATCTGGGAGATGGGTAAGTTGTGCTGGCCTAAATTGGTTAGGGTTGAGCCCTGTATGTGAGAGAAATACAGCACTCCTCCCTATCAGTTGTTTGTGAAAAGACGGAAACTTCTTTTTCACCTTCTCTCCTTTGCAACTGGCATTTTTAAAATACTAGAATCTATGTTGTTATGCCACAGTGCACAGATATAATATCAAAATAAGTTTTTATATTAATCAAAACTCTTCTCAGGACCACACTTACTGACCTCGGAGAGGTACTAATCTCCATATCTAATGTGGGACAGCAATGTATACAGTGTTTGACATTTGAAAGAGGCATTTCAGAAACTCCTGCAAAAACAAGGTTGCATAAGAGTAGGACTTCCTGTAATAAAGAAGCCAATTCCACTGGCTTGCCTTTCATTCCTCCATTAGCTGGGAAAGATGAAACAGCAAAAGCACAGCCAGGAAGCTCAGTCAAGGTGGCACACTTAGTTCAAATTGCAGCATAGATAGAAGTCAAATGCCTCCCAAGATGATGCATCCCCAAACAACACAGGCGGTGAGTGAGAGCTGCTGAAACAGGAGATAAACATTAAACACTAAAACCTCATTCTTTGCTAATGTGCGGTGGGGAGTCAATAAACCAGACTCAATCAGCACCCCAGAGTAAAAAGAAATGCAAATAGGATGAGACTCTAGTTCGTGAATTTTATTTTAAATATGAATAGATTTGGAATGGGTTTTTTTTAAAATGCATGTGCATGACAACCCTTTTGCGTCCTTTCTCTCCGAGCAAGGAGATGATAATTCATACAACAGCAAGCTCATTTTCAGAGCCTATACATAACTCTTCCATTGTAGCCACAAGATTACACTCTGTTAACTCAGGATTAATTCAAACCAAAATATCAGCACCTTGTTCAATGCTGCAGATAGGGTTCAGTGAAAATAACATGGTTTTTCAGAAATGTGATCATCTGGGCTATAAAAAATGGCTTTGTTTTTCAACAATGTTTGACATTTGCTAATAAAATGTTCATTTATTCATCTTAAATTGACCTCTTTCAGCATCACTGTCAATTGTCCTCTGTGTACAGCAATGGCAATTAAATCTGATTTTATTCAGTATGCACCGGAGATACTGATCCTGACTTCCTTTCCTTGATCTAATCTGCCCACCTTGTGTCCTGTTGTCTTCTTATTCAGTCGTCACCACATCTCCTAGATTGGCAGGCCTCTGTCACTCTGTTGGCATGAGCAGGAAGTCTTCAGCCTTCCCACTGGAACGCTTGGGCTTTGTGCTGTCACAAAGCATTTTATGACATTTTTGTGGCAACATGCTTTGGTAGAATCCATATTCTGACAGCACCTGTATCTGCCAGCACAAGTCCTTGATGGCACAGGTTCGCCACAGGTCCTGCCAGCAGAGGTCCGGCACAGGATTGGTTCATAAAACTATTTTATATTTTTGTTGCATTCTACCTCCAAGGAACTCAGAGCAGTCCATACAGTTAAGACCTGTTGTGCTTTATCCTCACAACAACCCAGTAACTAAGTGAATGGAAGCAGTGGTTGGATTCAAATAAATTAACAACAGGTTCTATGTCCTAATAACCTAAATTAACAACAGGTTCTATGTCCCATTAGTAAACGGTTCTCAGAACCAGGCGCTCATTAGCAAAGGGTTCTACAGAACCTGTGAGAACCCCCTGAAGCCCACCACTGGCACCACAGATGATAATTAAGCTAAAGAAGGAGGCGGAGGCCAATGAAAAATTACGGGTTCTTGCACTGCTTCCGGCCCTCTCATTATGATTTCCTCAGTATCAGCATCTTGTGTTGTGTGGAACTTGCCTCAGGTTTTCAACCTATTACACTCACATCCTTAGAACTGTGCATGAAGCACAGGGGATGGGATCTCAGTTCAGAGCAGTGCTTCATTCTTCCCCTTACCACCATGGTCACAATCATGTTGCCATCACCTCAGACAAAAGGCAACTTTAAAAATCCACAATAAAACCTTGGATTGAGAGTGTTTTGCAAGACAAGGATACATTTCTAATACATTTCGACTTGCAATACAAGCAATGTCTTGATATACAAGCAAAACATATTCCCAGCTGGGATACAGACTGTTTTAGCACTCTGCCAGCACCTTCTCAGCTTCTCCTGAGAGACCAGCCTACCATGTCTACGCTGAAGTAAGCCTATTACAGTCAGTGGGACTCACTCCTATATAAGGGCAGGGCACCTGAGAGATCTAGCCTTGCATGTCTACTCTGAAGTTAGTCCCATTATAATAAGATGGGCTCACTCCTGTGTAAGAGGGTCAACAGAAAGGAGCCTGAGAGTCCTAGTCTTGCACGTCAACTCTAAAGTAAGCCTATTATAATTAGCGGGGCTCATTCATTAATTTTTTTAATTTCTCTTTTTCTTTTTTGTTTTCTTTTGTGAAAAATAAATAAATCCCATAATAAATGGTAATGTACAGGAAAAAAGACACAAATGAGGTGAAGAATCTAAAAGCTATAGGTCGAGAATGAATTTTATACATTCTCCTAGTTAACCCTCTTACTACTCACTTATTTTTTTATCACCAATCACCCCAAGGGTCCAAAAAACCCTGTACTATAGTTGGGTACATTTAATGAATAAATTTTGCATCAAGTTTTAGTATGGGACCCTGTAGGAAGTTAGTGTTGTGTTTTTTAATGGAATTTATTATTATTATTATTATTTGATAAGAACTTATGACTTTTTAACTGCTGATTAGGGCAAAATCCATAGCAGTTACGGGTCCACGCAGTTACGTCACCCTCTAGTGTTATCTTATGGAAAGTCATCTTAACTGCTCCGGAGCAAGGGGCTTAATTTCACTTTAGGATATAGGCCTTAGTTATAAATCTGAAAGCATGGTTTTTGTATTACCAATCACTTTCAGTGTCCAATGGACCCTATTCCATAGTATTTACATTCAAAAAATCTAATTTCAAAAAATTCATGCTTTTGGATTTATAACTGTCTAAGTAGCAGTAAAAAAGTCACAAGTTCTTGTCAAATAATAATAAATTCCATTAAAAACACTACACTAATTTCCTACAGGGTCCTATCAACCCAGAATGTAAGTGGGTTAATTAAAGCAAAATTCAAAATGTAGGGCATTGCAAACCTACAAAAGAATAAAGAATAAAGGAATGTAAGGGGGAATAGAGGATCATAAGGGGGAAATCCTCTAAAGCCTATGTGCTAGGAAACATTTCTGAAAACACTGTTGATGACCAAATCACAGTCAGTTTAGATTATTAACTGTGAAGTTTGTTATTCAATTGCCTGCTAGTGTGGAGAATTACTGTATTTACTCAAATACACCTTTTTCAGCCTAATTCAGTCTCCAAAATCAGAGTGCGCATTATATTCAATGTTAATTAGAATTGAGTAAATACAGTATTTTGATTATATTTATCTCTATATTTATATTTTATACTCGATGGTGCATTATATTTGAGGAAATATGGTACTTGTTTTGATTCTTCACTGTTGGAATTTTAATAACCTTTTATTGTTTTATTAATCAGATAGCATAACAAAGGTCAACTTTTCAGTATGCCTCTCATGACGGTTTGGTTCCTATCACTTCTTGAGAAGCTAGCCCTAACCTAGATCATTGTAATATTACAAATTTAATCATGCTGTCTCAGAACAATTCCATGGTTCTTTGGCACGACAATTTATCACGACAATTTAAATAATTTCAAACTGGCTTAGAGAGACACTATTCTCTCTGCACAAAGTTTCAGTTCTCAGGTTTCTGGCAGCCTTCACATGTTCCACTGGCACTAGTAGGATTGGGATAAAAATCATAATTTAAAATAGCCTCATCATTTTGAATCCAATTTTTTTTTGTTTTTGCTTTTTTAAACTCATATAGGCATTTGCTATCTCTTTTGCTGCTTGTGAAATATGACTCATTCTATATTGCCTTAAGGGCTGTGGGTGGCGCAAGCGGTTAAGGCGCTGTGCCCGTTAACCAGCAGGCCAGGATTCGAGACCCGGGTCGGCCCCACAAGACAGGGTGAGCTCCTGTCCTTAGCCCAGCTCTGCGACTCCAGCTGGATCCAATTGTATTGGCTCTGCCTTCCCATTGGACAAATTCAGTGGCGTGGAGAGGGGGGATTTGCTGCTTGGGAAACAGCCTATCCTCCATAACAATCCAACCCAGGCTTTTGTGCTTCGCATGCAGCGTATGCAGCGCAGAGCATGATACCATAGTCTTTCAAGACTGACGGAGGCCTGCTTTTTATATTGCCCTTCAATCTGAATGCAACAAATCATTAGAGTACCTTGGGTTACCAAGGTAAGTACTGCAGTGCTTTAGAAAGGCAGCGTAATGAATAAGTTATCAAAGGAACTTTTAACAAGACTCGAAGTAACACATATCCCACAGGAAGCTACTTTAAGTGTCCCATTAATACCGCAAGCCAAATTTTTACTTATTGGATGTAATCTAAGTTGCACTGAATTCAGGAGCTATCATGTTGCTGAGGTCTTGTGGTTGATAAATTCACTTAATTTTGCTAAATGTCTAGCTCACCCTACTGTCTGTTATATAAACACTGCAGCTTCATTATCCAAACCACAATCACAAGGAATCAACTATTCTGTTTGATCAGGGCTGCCTCATCTGCCAGCCTGCACATGAGTTCTGCCTCATCCGCCGGCCTGCACTGCCTGTGCCTCCTTCAGAGCCATTCTGATCAGCAACGATGCAATACATAGTGCAATATGTAGTGCTTTGCAAGCTGAACTGAAGCTTCTTTCAATGCTCCTCCTTGCAAGGCAGGAGAGAAAGCTGAACACCTTCAGCCTTTTTAGCCACACCAGATGCTGTTTTAGGACCTCCAATCAGAGCACGATACCATAGTCTTTCGAGACTGAAGGATGCCAATGAATGATGAGGCTCCTTTCAAACATAGTGCTTTGCACCAGCTCTACCCTATAGAAACCAAAGCATGATTGCAATGAACCACCTTCTCCTTCCTAAGCTTCTTATTTCTCACCATAAGTCCAAATTCACTAGTTTTCACTAGTTTCACTCTGAAAGTGCTCTGCAGGGCTCCCTAAACACCCCCAGGCCCTGCAGCAACATCTCTCTTAATTTTGAAAATAGCCCCCCTTTTCAGTGGTACTCGAGCATTTCATCCAGGGACCCTGTTTCAAAATTAAAAGTCTGTCTAGAATCCCTTGTCAAACTTACCGGGATGTGGCATCACTATGATGCCAGAGCATCTCCATGTCTACTCAGAAGTAAGTCCCACTGTGTTCAATGAGACCTTCTCCCAGGAAAGCCCAGTGCCAGGTTCCAAGATGGTGATTCCCATCCTCTTGCAACCTCCCTGACCCGAGTTCACAATCCTCACAGAGGTCCTGAAACTCCATTTTGAGTACCACTGATATAGTGTCAAATCTAGTCGTGGTCTAGTCTCCAAACCCCAGCCCAGGGGCCAGATGTGACCCTCAGAAAGCCTCAGTGTGGCCCCCGGGCAGACTCCTATCCAGCCCTTGGACAATCCTTGTAAACCGCTCCAAAGTATTTATTCGAATAAATGTAAATTAGTTTTCCAGCACCCGACACTATATCAGAGAGATGATGTGGCCCTCCTGCCAAAATGTTTGAGATCCCTGGTTTAGTCTAATTGTCAGGCTGCCATTCTAACCCTGATTTAGGCCAGCACAAGATCCGTGTTGGCCTGGGGGGTGTTGCAAATGTGTTGTAACACGCACCAGCCTCCCCACACCACCACAGCAATAGGAAGACATGTGAACTATGCTGATCAAAATTGGTTAGGATTGTGCCCTCAGTTTCACAACTCACCAAAAATTTTTGAACCACTGCTTTATGCCATCTACTCATGCATTAATAATAAAGGCTTGAATAAAAGTATGTGAGACAGGTGATGAAAAAAGCATCTTTAATATTGCCTAACGTGCAGCTTTCTGCAGCTGGCACAAGTGGAGCTGAAGATCATCCAGGCAATTTATTTAGCCACAGGAGTAGGCCCTAGAGCTTCAACAAATGGCTGTATCTATTCACAAGTGATGCTAATGGAGAATGCTAGAGGGTTGACTTGCAGTACGTTCCCTCTTGATGAAGCTGGCAAGTGATGTGATAAAGGTTGGAGCATTCGAATTGCCCCAGCAGCTTCCATAAAGCACACTCAGCAGGTGTGTGCATATATCCTGGATGATAGCATCATGGGCCATAATTCACTGACTGTGGAGCAAAAAAGCATGTTGGATCCAAGGGTGAAAGGCAGAACTGATATACAGCCATATCTCGACATCGTCTAATAGGTGAAATAGAGCCCTTGCTAGAGACAGAACATTAGACATTGACACAGCTAGCGTGCGGATCTCAGAATCTGCTTTTATTGCATGTGATGACCTCTTAGTGCCTGCACGCTTGTCTGCTAGGCAGAGCCCTCTTAAGTGGCTCTTCTTGGCATCCATCATCCCTTGCTATATAACTCACTGCCACTATGGAAAACTGCCCTTGGTATGATTCCCACTAGTACTGTGGTCATCCATCACGGACTAGTCAATAAAACAGTCTCACTGCTGTGCTTGTGCTGACATCTCATCTGTCAGCCAGAGGGTAGTTTCCTAAATAGTGATGGTTGCTAGCTCACATTGCCCCTTGCAGCTAGTCAATGCCACCAGTGTGCATGACACCACTGTTTTTTCATGTCGTTACCTGGGGTTCTCTCTATTCATAGGGATCGCCAATGGTGCATCTTCTTATATTTTTTGGCACTCAGGTGTTCAGTGAGAAGGATCCAATTACAATCTTTTTCACCTGCATTACACTGAATTTCTCGTCCAAGCTTTCAGTTTCTTGCTAATTTTGATTTTTCAATCTCCCAGAGTCAGTAAATGATGTGCATGTCATTATGCCAGATGCTGCCATAATATCCCTGTATCACATCAGTAGCTCTGGACCAGAAGATATAATCTCGAGCACAATCCTAACCATGTCTACTCTAAAGTAAGCCCCATTTTGCTCAATGGGTCTTACTTCCAGGAAAGTGTTTTTTTAGGATTGCAGACATCATTTTTAAAAATTGTTTGAATTAAAGTGCTACAAAATTAAATTCACCCAACATTCGGCATATCCAGAAGAAAAGTGAATTTAATTCACCCACCCATAATAAATTTTCATTTGCCAATGCCCTACAATTTTAAATGGTCATCAAACCTTATAGCCATTTCTTATTTTGACTTGACTGTTCTGTATGTTGAGAAAACCCAAATACATTCATAGTAATGGTAATGCATCATTTATTGAACCATCAGTTTTGCAAGTTGCTTTCCTCTGCCACTCAGAAGCTAAGTTGTTGCTAATATTATCTTAAAATGAGGCATGTGGTCCAGTTACTCTTTCTGCTAAATATTTCTCCTAAATATTCCAATCAAATTTCTTTCCCTCTTTTTACCTCTTTTACCTTTTACTTGCACCTTGGATTTTAGTTCTTTTGTTTTTCATGATGTCTTCCTGTATAATGCAGGTTCTGACCTGGTTTCTGCATGAATGTTCAGCAATTGATGCTAGTCAACAGATGGCTAGCATGTGCTGCAAGTGATGACTTGCATGTGAGACTGGATCTCCACAGATTACATTTTCACACTTCACTTTCCAAATGCAGCAATTTTTAATAACTGAACTGATGAACTATGTCAAGCCCCAGTCACCTGCTATGGGGCTACTTAAAACTGCACCAGTGAAATCCCATTGCAAATCCAAGTGGCCCATATAAAGCTTCTGAAGCTCCGGATGGAGGTTAGGATATGGCACATGCTGCTGTGGCTGATCCCCCAACTCCTGGGACCAGTCCACCTCCATTCTGCCTTCTCCCTCCCCCCCCCCCAAAAAAAATGCCCCATCCCATTCATTTTGCTATCATACAGCTGACCTGTCCCAGGTGAAAATTCACCCAGTCCAGGCAACATGGGGATAGGATCTATAGAAGAATATCAACTAACATCCTTGTGCCACCATAGCCTGTTTCTAAGTAACCACAAATGTGCATTACAACATGTTTGCAATACATGTGGAGCTGGAGCAGTGGGTCTACACTGACACAAGGTGAGGTCTGGCAAAAGATAAGGTCTGGTCTGTGGTCTGAGTCTGCAATCCTAATCCCTGATAAGGCCACCATAAGTCCAGGAACAAGACTTTTGCTGGCCTGGGAGTGTCACAAAAGTGCCTTACGACATTTCTGCTCCATTCCTGCAGAGGTTAGGCCAGTGTATAGATATACACCTTATCACCACTGGAATAGGGAATCCGGTGAGTTGTGCCAGCCAAAGGGCACAATCCAGAGTAACGATGGGGAGTCCTTGCTCTGGTGTAAGAACAATTTGCTCTGGATTGCAATATGAATTTCCCATAGGTTTTCACTCGGTGGTACAGTAACTACGGATACATGTAATGTCTCTTACGTGCTCCCGTAGTTATTCTGGATTGTAGGCTAACAGCCCAATCCAGAGCAACTAATCTGTCCACATAAGAGCCCTTAGGTTGCCCTATCTAACACTAGGTTGGAGCAACTGCAAGATGCTCCAGCCCAGTTACTCTGAAGGAGGCTTAGGGCAGAGCAAGGCAAGATAGGGTGCCCTAAGAGAGGTGGACTGCTCTGTCCTAACTGGGGCAGCCTAAGCAGCTCAGGAGAGGCAAGATGAGGGCATGTTTAGCATTGCCTAGGGCAGAGCAGTTACTCTGAATCCAGAGCCTGTTTCCAAGGCAGAAATGCCCTCTTCCAGCCCTCAGAGTTATACCACCTCAGGAGCAGGTATAGTAATGAGTAGACCCATAGGGGTCCATGATAAGGCCCGAGTAAGAATGGCAGCGCTGACCAAAAACCTGAGTTCTTGGCCAGCCTAGCTGCAACCCCTTCCTCTCAACCTCAGGATATGGAACAAACTACGGCTGCCCACAAACCTCAGGATACAGCAGGCCACTCCAAGAAGCCCCTTGTATTCACTGGAGAATGTACTGGCATCTCATCAGGGACTCCTTATAAGGCAGGCACCCAGTGGCGTCACCAGACTGGTGCGGCTGGTGTGGGCTGCATTCGGGATGCGCTCCGTATGGGGTGATGTGCCAGAGGAGTTTGACTGTCCTTTGGCAGGCCCCGGGCGTCAGCACCCCCATTCAGGCCTGCTCCAAGGCGGAGAATCAGCCAGAAGCTGACACTTGTCTGAGGAGCTGGCCTGAAAGGCCATCTGAGATGCACTGCGCAGAAACACACTGAGCATGCCGAACAGCTTCAGAGGAGACTTCCTTAGAGCAGAGAAAGTCCGCGCCTCTGCACAACCATTCGGCCTCACTCAGGAGGCGGAGCGGCAGCCGAATGGCTTCAGAAAGAGTACTGCACAGGCACCAACTCTGACGCCTGCACAGTCTCCCCCGAAGCCAAAAGGCTTCAGAAAAGTACTGCGCAGGTGGGGTTGGCTTCAGAAACAACTGCGCAGGCGCCAACTTTGGTGACTGTGCAGTCCAGGTGGGGGGGGGCGCGCATCCCAGGGATGACGCACAGACTTCCGCACCAGGTGACGTGCAGAGTCATGTCACCACTGTAGGCACCACAGCTGTTCCTTGTTCAGTGTGATCTGAGGGGTGTCTCCTCAGGAGCAAGTCTTCCCCTTGTGTCAATTACTTAGCATGCTCTGGAGCAGTTAGGGCAGCCCAGGCTTCCTGACTCTCTGGATTCAGCATAACTTTCTGCTCTGGATACAGAATAGTTAGAAGAGTGCAGTTAGGTCAGAGCAGACTGAATTTGCTCTGGATTGCAGCCTAAATTGGTTAGAATTGCACCCTGAATCAGCCACTCCATACTGAATTTCAAGCACAATCCTAACCATGTCTACTCAAAAGTAAGCTCCATTGTATTCAAAGGGTTTTACGCCCAGGAAACTGTCAGATACACATATTTGTGCAATATGGTTTGTCTTATTCATCCTTGAGCTTTTAGATGTATTCTGGTACCAAGTTGCTGGGGGACATTCTCTAAGCCTAAATGCTGCGTATGCATGTATTTCTGTGAAACTCAAGGGGACATCTGTCACTTTTATTACTTTGCTGAAATAGCATGATTGGGTTGAGATTGTCACCATTTCCCAGTCTTTCCTTGATTGAGGGCACCAAAATCATGCACTTAGAAGTTAAGACATTTGCATTGTGAAATTACCAGCTAAGTTTTAAATTAATTTGCTGACTCAATTTAGTAAAAGCTAAACTGAAGGAGCTGGAAGGCTGACAGTCTGAGCCTACATTTCCTATTCAAGCAAATGCTTCATTTACTATAACTGATGAATAGGCAATTCAAAAGGATTGCCACATTTCTTCATTCCCACATAACAAAAAATCAAGGTTATGCTCTACAAAGTCAGACTGCAATATTTTTATTTTGGTATTCCTCACAATATTGGATTTCTGAATGGATAGTTGATTGCTCTCAGGATTGTCTATCTGATTTTTTTGGGTGTTGATAGTTGACCAAGCCTGCAATTAGGAATCCACATCTATACTTTGCACATATTCTCCCCAGTGTTCTGTCCAGCCATGGCATATTCATGTGAGTATGCAACATGAGTGATTTTGCAACTTTTGCACACAATTTAAATATTACTGTAACATAGGGCAAAATCCAGAGTAACTACGGGGAGTCCTTGCTCCGATGTAAGAACAATTTACTCTGGATTCCAATATGAATTTCCCATAGGTTTTCACTAGGAGATGCAGTAACTACGGGTGCACGTAACATCTCTTACGTGCTCCCATAGTTACTATGGATTTGGGGGATAGTTACAATTGAATGTTTTTATTTCCACATATGATTACATGTTGGCCAGACAGGTCTTATCCAAACTGACCCTTGGTCTCTGTCATTTCCCAACTTTGCATCTTAATAGATATTTAATACCTTGTTAATAAAAATATGAGAGAGAGAGAGAGAGAGAGAGAGAGAGAGAGAGAGAGAGAGAGAGAGAGAGAGAGAGAGGATTAAGCAGATTCTGAGAACCTGATTTCTCACTGAGCAGATTTAACTGAGCCGATTTAACCTCACCACCAGATTTAACCTCACGGTGTCATTCCAGGTATACATCTCTTAATTTTTCACATATGTTTATAGCTGATGCACCTGGGTTGAAAGGAAAGTGCAGCCCTTGGAGATGATTTGAGTATAAAACCTATCCCCTACCCATACAGTAGATGCCATATTTTCCCCTCAACAGGCATTTTGCTAGTCTGAAATGTTCACCAGTGTGTCGGATATCTCTCAATGGGATCATTAAACCCACTTCCCCTTTTAAGCCCACTGCATAAAACATTGACCCAGGAAATGCATAAGAAAAAAAAATCAATTAAAAAGGACAAGCTATCTAACAACTGGAACAAGAACAAAGTACTGTAGATCACTCAGAGGGCTTCCCCCTCCCGCTAGCAATTAGCTTTAGATGAAGAAATCATTCCACTTCCTTTCCCTTTTTTTCTTTTTGAATTTTTCAAACTTATGCGTTGGACAGCAGGTTTGAAAGGACTGATAACAAAATGGTCAGTGGCTGTTGCCTTAGGATATTCCTGCCCTTTACATTGGTAGTTTTTGTTCTGTAGTCTGGGTTGCATGTAAATGCCCCTTGCTAGATAACTCTTAATGACTGGAAGCTGTACATGTGAATGGACAACACTGAGAACCATTAAGTTTGAAATAGAAGTGAGAAAAAGGCTGCAATCCTGAACACACTTTCCTGGAAGTAGGCACCATTGAATGCAAGAGGAAGTAATTCTGAGTAGACATGTTTGGGATTGCATTGAATGTGAATGATCAGTTTGCTGTGTTATTCCTGTGAGGTATATTATCCGTCAGTCTTTCATTTTCTCACATTTTCTCACAACCAATGGGTTCTCACAACCATTCTTGAACTGTTGCTGCAAATCAAGGTAAGGTAGTGCTGGTGCTACCACAGCTGTCTGCCTGTGGGATTACAGGTAAGTTGGCACGGGAGAAGGGTGGTTGGAGGAAGGGGGCAAGGCAGAAGATATAGGGGAGTACCAGTTCATGGACAGTACAGGTGGGAAGGAACAGGGGAGGAAGTGGGTGAATATAAACAGTAATGATTTGCCACTATATGGCCTGTTCTTTCTCTTGGCTTGTATCCCTTACTTTCCTCTGACCTATACCAGAAAAATGGTTGGCACAGATCTAAAGAGACACACTGGAACAGCAGTAAGAGGTAAGAGAACAAATGCTCCTTTATTTCAAGTAGATCTCTGTAACTGCTTCCCTAAAAGATACAATATGGGCACAGCTGCATATCCTTGGTATTTCACATATTTCTTTTTTTGAAAAGTTATTCTGCTAAACTGGTTCATTTAGGCTCCCATGGTTTAATTAAAAATAAAAATCTATAAATTGCAATTAAATCTTTGCAGTAAGAATTTTTTCAACAATCTCAGTTCCTTAAAGCGTAACACCATCTTAAAATGATCCAGTGAGCCATGAAACCAAAAACTCCATGAGTCGTCCCAAAGAGATCAATTTTTATTTTCTAATGGCTAGATAGCTAGTCATACATTATATTGTATGTGCACACAGCTGGGCATACATGAAAGCAGGGCATCCATGAACTACATGACTCAGCATCAGGTGGAATGGCAGATTCAGGGGGCCTTCTCTTCAAGTCTGCTATGGTGAATCTAGCCTGCTGTGGACCAAGTTGCATCAGTCTAATTCATGTTTAATCTTCAAGACCTTACAAGGAAAAATCAACATAGGGATGTGTGAAAACTCCTTCCTTTCTACACTTTAAAATAAGCAAGTTTTGATTAAAAGGATTTCAGAGGAAGAAACATGGTAAGTACGTATCTGCAATTTTTACTCCAGTGTGATGGTGGCATCAGAAAGTGGATCAGGTCATCCCTGCATGTATATTTTTATGTGTGAATATCTCTACAATCCAGAGTAACTACGGGAGCACATAAGAGACTTTATGTGCACCCATAGTTACTGCAGCACCTAGTGAAAACCTATGAGAAATTCATATTGCAATCCAGAGCAAATTGTTCTTACACCGGAGCAAGGACTCCCCATAGTTACTCAGGATTGCGCCCTATGGTAATTGTACATCACCACTTTCACTGGAGGTCTTCAAGCAGAAATTAATAAGCTGTTTACTGGTCCCCCTTCCAAATCTATGTTTCTAGAATTCATTTTAAAAGCCAACTCATGAGCCCAATCCCTGTAAAGTAGAAAATACAGTTTGTATGCACTGCTATACACACATGAACAGATGAAGCTTGTACAGATGTACAACCATGTACAGGTGAAACTTGTACACATGTACAACAACCATATACACTGAACATGATTCGTAGAAAAACAGCCAAGAGGCTGGTTTCAAGAAGAACTTGGGTTGTTAGTCTGGCACTGTACCTTTCAAAAGAAAAGCACATGGAATCAATCTTCTCTCCAGATTTGAAAGCACATGGGAGTGCATATGGGATCATTTACAGTATCAATCACTTGGAAAGTGAAGCGTGAAGAATGAAGGGAAGCCTGTTCAGATTCAGTGGCCACCCCTAAAGAGACACAATCCTAACCAACTTCCATGCACTGACATAGATGTGCCCATGGGGCTTGTGCGACATCCTGAGTTGTGGACCGGGGCAGGGGAGTCATGGAGGCTTCCTCAAAATAAAGCAGTGTTTGTTTGCTTACTTTTAGTTTGTTTGTTAGTCACATACTACATAATCCAAACTGGGAGTCTTGGTCACTGATGAATGATGCTGAGCCTGCATCAGTCTCAGTCTAGCATGGAGTCATATGTATGCCTTCTTGATTGTTGGACGGAGAACACTATCAACAGGACTTAGAAAGTACACACTTTCTATTCTGGACCTTTGCAAAGTCTGGTAATTTGCATAGAGTGCTGCTACACATGATCCACACAAAACTTGCTGACAAGTTTTGGATTGTCTTAATTTGAATAGGATGCTTAGATCAGAAGCATTTTTTGCCATCTTATTTGCTCTCTAGATTTTAGCAGCAGAAGATGTACTTATTGAAATGTTTCTTCTTGCACAATGGATTTATGCACCTGATGTGGTTAATGTTGTTAAGTGGTATCAGAATAATTTTACTCATTGCTTGAAGCGACCCTAAGGAATGTAAACAGGGTCTGGCATTTTTATGCCACAAGAAACACAAAAATATATCTTCTTATACAGCATAACACTGAAAGCCATATTGAAATGTTGCAAAATGCAATCAGGAATGCCATTTTTAAGGAGCAATTTTATCATCTCACAGTAGGAACTTCAGGCAGTTTTTATAGTTAAATTTTTGTAGAATGAATAAAAAGCTACTTAAATAGGAAAAAACACAACTTCAGCCTGCAATGTTCTCAGCACGGAAATGTTTTCATTATATACATTCTTCTACATTTTGCAACTGATAAAACCGTCCCTTTGATATATCCTTGACTCTGATTCTAATCACTTACTGCAGTTGTTAATTCCATTGCCTGAAAACAGTACATCTTTACAAGTCAGTGTGTTCGGGATCACAAGTCAGGATTGAATCAAATTCCCCAAGAGAGACACCCAGATGGGAAAGGGACAGTTTATTTTGTGGGTTTTAAAAAAATCTAGGTATATAGCATAATGATTGATTACTACACAAACATGCAATCAGCTACTAATTACAGAGTATAGGAGGAAGCCATGATGTAGTCATAACTGATGGAAGTCAGGAGGTAGATTTCATTAAGGGTGACCTAAATTGTTAGTCCTGAGGTATATGGGGTTTTTAAGGATTTTTATGTTTTCTATAGCAAATCCTAGCAGATCCTATATTTTGAATTTGTGTGGTCTTGGTGGCAGCAGCATGTACATGGATGCAAAATACTTGGCGTAGATCTGAAGGAGACACATAAGGACCAAGCAGCATACTGGGAGGTAAGTCAAAATGTTTTTTTTTTAATCCTGGATTCCCCACCGCTCTATGACCAGCACCCTGGCTAAGGCCTCTTCGCATGCCCTAATTCGTTTCTTCTACAACAAGGGTGGGTCATTCGTCCCAGGAGCCCTCAAGGCTTTTAATGCCAAATGCCCTCCCCAAATCCTTTATGGGGTACCAATCTGGATAAAGTCCTTCAATAAATCACTTGAACAGATACATTCTGCTTTCCTCAGAAGCATCTTAGGTTTACCTCGGTGTGTACCCTTTGAGGTCCTTTGCATTGAGACTGGCCAAATTCAACTGGAAACCCTTGCATGGCTCAGAGCTACAAAATTCTGGTTAAAAATTTTTTATAACACTGACCCCAACTCCCTCGTACATTATCTCCTAGAAGACTCCAATCTCAAAGACAATCCGTGGGTGCTAAAAATCATCCAACTGGGCATTGAGCCTGATCTACTAGGGCACGTTTCACTTGCTGAGGCATTTCGCCTCATCAAACGGAGTCTTCTGGACCTTCATGCTGATAAGATCTCTGCTGCGATCAACACCACATGCTCCCCAGCACACTTCAATCTCCCATTTAAAATTGGCTTTACTCCTGCCTACTTGTACATTTTGACATGCCCTAATCTCAGACGCTCCTTTTCCCTTGCCCGTTGCAACTCCATCCCCTCAGCAGTCCTCTGGGGCAGATTCAATGGTGTACCCCTTGCGAATCGCTTCTGCCTTTGCTCTCAGCGAATTGTCGAATCCTTAGCTCATCTCTTGTTCCATTGCCCTCTCCACAGCGAAGCGAGGAGCAAATGTCCGGCCCTTCTATTTTGCCTGAACCTTTTCCCCCGAGGATCACGACAGATTACAATTTCTTTGATCCGCCACTGACTCTTCCATAATTCTTCCAATTGCCACCTTCATTGCACATACTGTGGTGGCAAATTTGAAAAGAGAACCACTCACATCTGATCACCGAAGTGTCGTTCCCCTTTTGGCACTCGTTGTATCCTGACTGTTCTCTATTCTAATACCATGTCTAGTCTAGTCTTTTTAACTTTTCTCCTCTTAATTTTAGTGGAAATATTAAGTAATGTATTATTTCTTTTTTCTGTATTGTATGCCAATAAAGGTAACGAAATGAAATGAAACGAAAAAAATGGTTTTTTTTTACTTACCTCTTGCATATGGTTGCAACATCTTCCCCCCAATCATAACGTGCGGTAAACATTTCACTGGCACAAAACATGGTATGGATTGGCAGGGGATAGGATTGGACAGTTAAGGGAGAACAAGTTCAAATCTCCTGTTTTAGTTTTTAAGAATGTTGAGTAAAACTTTAGTGCATCTAAAATCTCAGCTGTCTCTTACCACTGAATTCCATAGACCTACTATTAACTTCAGCACAAGAACCCTGCACATGATTGCTCTTTTCCCTCTTGCATGTCACATGTATTTTAAAAGAGAACCAGTGGTTACAGGCAAGCTCTGATCTGAGCTTCATGTGCCGGTGGTGATGTCCTGAGGTTTTAGATGTCAGGAGGAGAATTTGCACCCACTTTCAAAATCAATCCACAGGGTGGCTAAAAAGAAATGTCAAAATGATAACGGATGATAAAACCCAGATCCGTAAACATTGATAAAGTATATTGAAATACAAAAGCAGCAGTATTGGAAGTACCAGGATCATCATGGTGCCAAAATGGCTGCCACAATATTCTGCAGGCTATTGCTGGTGGTTCCTCAGGAGAAGGGGACTTTGGTTCTCATAAAATCAAAAGTCTCTGTGTAGTGCCAGAAGGCCCTAAATGGAGGCTCAGGATCCTGCCCAGCTCTCTGCCCTGCCCCAGAATACTTCTCCTCTGCCTCTTCCCATGCCTCCATTCAGGTCTCCATTACCCAGTGATCTGGGCAACCACTGAGTGGTAGAGTAATGGCATTGAACTGGTGTTAGCACAACCAGTGCTGGGCACAACAAACATGCTTTATGGCACATTTGCAACACTCGGCACTGTACTGCACTAGTGGTGCAAGTTTAGGGTTGGGCTTGGGCTGAGATTCAAGGGCCTTACCAAAGCCAGTCCTTGACACTCAAAGACCCATAGTGCATGTTGGACATCACTAAAGGACAGTTCTAGTACCTCTGTTAACAAGTGTTAAAAAAGGCTCTATTCTGTATTTTTTATAAGATGGTGTGACTATACCTGAAGCTAGTCACAGCTGTCAGGGCAACCTGCCAGGGACATTTACCTTTTACCTTACATGAAGCAGGACCTACAGAAGTTCTCCTGATGTATGAGCAAGTTCATAGGAAAATAGAAGCTGTAGTACACTGACACCTGAAAGGCACAATAACTGTGCAGACACTTTGACATGAAGCAACCCAAATTGTTTTGTGCTTTTTCAGTCTCAGTTACACATAGTGCTGCTCCGCCATGGGTGAGCTGAAGAATAGCCTTCACATGCAGGGCTCCATGATGCAAACTTTAAAAACCCAGCTGCTGCTCAGCCTTTTATGAGTCTGACAGACTCCTCTGCTGGAGTTCCTGTTTGCGTCGAACTTAGAAGAGTCACAGCAAAATAAGAAAGCTCATCTTCAACAGTGTACACAAAAGCCTGTCTTCAACACCTGACTTTTCAGGTGTCCTGCAAACTTCTTCATAGTACAGAGAATCTGTCTTGATAGTGACAGAGGAAAAAAGCCACTTTCTATAGAAGTTTCTCATCTATTTTATTTTCATTGCAAAGCCCCCTGGACCACTGTTGCCTCACAGCAAGACACGGAATATGACACAACAAATAACAGATAAGAGACTCAGCTTGGTGGGCAGAGCTTTAAATCATGCTTTTCTGCTATTAAAATAGGCCTCCCAGAACCTCTTACTGGTGTTTTTTGTATCACACCTGGCCTCTCAACTCAGAAGTAATGGACAGTGATGTCATCACCAGTTACTTCTAGTAGTACTTCAGATTGGTAGACCATGCAAAACAGATGATAGACAACCTGAGGACCACTGTCTTAGAACATACATGGGTGATTCCAGACAGGTGAATGAAGGGATCATGTAAACATGGAACAGAGGACCCGGTGATGAGGTTTCAAAAGTAAACACAGCACATGCTTTTATTAAATACATTTCATCTTTGTTTTCTGTTTAATGCTGTATATCCAAGAGTGGAAATTTTAAAACCTCCTGAGCTTCTTAACCCCCTTATTGAAATTTCCCAATACTTGACATATGAAATGGTTCCTCAAAAGCTTCTCCAAAAGAAAAGTAATGAGAGAGAGAGAGAGAGAGAGAGAGAGAGAGAGAGAGAGAGAGAGAGAGAGAGAGGGAAAGGGTTAGAGGGAGAGGGAAAAAGGGGTCTGTGTTTGGATTCTTAAGTTTTATAAAATATTTTGCCTGAGGGCAGAGGATTGGAATAAAGTATTTGTCACACACAAACACACATTAAAAACCACCCTCTTTAGACTCTACAGAGGAAGAAAACAACTATATTTTGGAATTGCTTTACAAAACTATTTTCTAACATTGTTTCCCAAAGCCATCTTTCTAACTCTATTTCAGAATCTCAGGACTACAAGATGCAAAGCAGAACACTGAACATTCACAGGCACAGAACTGACATATCGCACACTTAAAAATACTCACTGGTTTCAGACCATGAATGTTAATTATACATAACAATTGGATCAACTCACAAGTTCATGCTCCTGAAAAATTTTATGTGTAAACAGGAAGGGGCAAGACATGGAGAGAAGCGGCAGCCAGAAACACAATCCTATTGAAACTGGATCCAAGCACAATCCAAACTGCCTAGTTGGGCTGAATCAAGTCCACTGATTAGATGTCCACTGATTTTTTATTTATCCACCAGGAGATCCAGAATGGTATCCCAGTGGCCAATGAGGCATGACCTTTTTAATTGATAAATGATAATTTAATTGTACTTGAGAAAAGAAAGAAAACAATCAATTTTGGGTCTTGTTTAGAAAAAGTTTCACGTTTTTGAGCCAGAAGTGGTGTCTGGATTCATGATGATGTGTTTTAATTTTCTGACTTTCAGTGCAGTCTCAAAATAAATTTGTTCATTTCAGCTTCACCTTGTTCAGCATTGCATAAAGTGCAATATTGTCTATTAAGTGGCAGTGTCCTAGTCAATTACACTTTACGTAAATAGGTATGGGTTTTCAACAACGGACTTGGAAGGGCTATTTCTATGCTTTCTTTCAAGTGATAGTTGTTGTTTAACATAGGCTGCAATTCTAACCTCCAGTTAGGCTGGCATGAACCCCAGCATAAGTCCCATGCTGACCAGGAGGGTATCATTTCTGCCCCACTCTTGGGGGGGTTAGGCTAGTGCACAAGCAAATAGTGACCTCCCTGCACCACTTATGCCAGGTAAGTTAGGCTGGCCTAAATGGTTAGGGTTATGCCCATAGTCTGGTAGTCATAGAATCTATCCAACTCATAAGAAAGAAAGTACATTGCCCATAAAGCATGGTACCATGGAATTATTGTTGTTCACCAACAGTGGCATCAGTCGGGTTTGTGTCACCCGCTACAGGAGACCAGTGTCTCACCCCCATGATGGACCTCCTTCCGTGCAGTGGGCATGGTAACACATCATTGCCCATCATTGTATGTATAACATCATTGTAAGTATAACTTACATACAATCATTGTATGTATAACTTCATAGATAACTTCATATATATTGATGTATAACATCATTGTATGTATAACTTACATACATACATCATTGTATGTATAACTTACAATATCATATGCAGAGCCTATCTGTACTTATGTATTTATTTAGCAAGAACAAATACACAAAAGGTGAAGCACTTGGTGGACAGCTCCAGAGACATCACCATGGTTTGGTCACCCTGTGAGATAGTTTATTTCATCTACCCCATGATGGAACTCCTCCCATACCAAACCATACAGAATAAATTATCATACACACAGCCTAATTGGCATCACAAGGTTGGTGTCACCCCATTAATTTTTAGAGATTTTTATATCTAATAATACAAGTTACAGAACAAATCAATAATCAACAAAAACACCATTGACCAACTTGATGACACTCAACTAAATAAGAGTTCTAGTATGAGCTCTGATATATGGAACTGATAGTTAACATTGCTCTCTTACTAACACCTTATTTATTCTCTGCTGTGTCATAACATCTCATTAGCTCTCATTGGTCAGTTAATAAATTTTTTGTTACATTTGGCAGTTGTTTATTCCTTTTCTGGTTTTCTGGCTATACTTTTCAATAGAGTACTGTATAGCAATTATTTATCACTTAACCGACACACTTATTTTTGTACCACTGATTACCGTATATACTCGAGTATAAGCCGATGCAAGTATAAGCCGAGGCACCTAATTTTACCAAACTGGGAAATCTTATTGACTCGAGTATAAGCCTAGGATGGGAAATGCAGCAGGCTCTGGGTGGGCTCTGAGGCTGCTGTCCTGTCTATACTTTCCCAAGTAAGCCCATTGATTATAATAGTACTAACTTCTAAGTAGGCCTGCCTAGGACCAAACTGTGAGGCTGCAATCCTATGCACACTTTCCTGGGAGTAAGCCCCATTGACTCCAGTGGGACTTACTTCTGAGGAGACATGCCTAGGAGGGGGCTCTGAGGCTGCATCGTCTCCACACTTTCCTGGGAGGGAGCCTCATGTAGGGTAGTGAGGCTTCCTCCTAAGTAAACAAGCAGGGGGTGAGTGAGAGGCTGTCCTCCTCCTGCTCCTCACCGGTCCCTGCAAAAGCTTCAGGGCGGGTGCTCCTAGTCACGCCTGCCCTGAAGCTTCTGCAGAAGCAGAAGCACCCAAGAGCTTCTCCTGAATATAAGCCAAGGGGGCTTTTTCAGCCCAAAAAAGGGCTGAAAAACTCGGCTTATATTTGAGTATATATGGTACTTCTAGAGTCCAAAGGATCCTGTACTATAGTTTGGGACATAAAATGAATAAATGTTGCATCAAGTTTTAGTATAATTATTTTATACTAATTTTAATTGTGAAATATTGTGAATTTATGAATTTTGATTATAACTTTAGCTAGCAAAATACTGAATAACCAGTGAAGAGCAACATGTGTCCGATGGACCCTGCCAGTATTCGATGTAATGTAAATTCAAAACTCAAAAAATGTAAATACAAAAATTCATGCTTTTGGATTTATAACTGTCTAATTATCAGTAAAAAAAGTCACAAGTTCTTATCAAATAATAATAAATTCCATTAAAAAAAACACAACACTAACTTCTGACAGGGTCCCAGGGACCCTGTAGATAACCACCATATTATATAAGGGATTTATATAAAACCTTTGCCTTTTCTATGGCCAATGAAAATGCCCAAGGCAGGTTACAAAGTTTTAGTTCCTCCCCTCCAGTTTCCTCACAACAACTCTGAGAGGTAGGAGAGGCTGAGAGTTAGTGACCCAAGAAACTTCATGGTCAAAGAGGGATTTCAACCTGGATTTTCCAGGTGTAAGTTCAACTCCCTAACCATCCAAAAAAAAAAAAGCAGGCCTCCGTCAGTCTTGGAAGACTATGGTATCATGCTCGGCGCTTCATACGCTGCATGCAAAGCACGAAAGCCTGGGTTAGATTGTTATAGAGGATAGGCTGTTACCCAAGCAGCAAGTCCCTCCTCTCCTCGCCACTGAATTAGTCCAATGGAAAGGCAGAGCCAATACGATTGGATCCAGCTGGCGTCGCAGAGCTGGGCTAAGGAAATGGCATTTGTTTCATTGCATTCTGCATGAAATTCCAGATACAACAGTATATAACATGATAGTATACAAGTATGAATATATAAAGATAACTTTGGCTGGTAGTGGTGTCATACCCTGTGTGTCTCCAGTGCAGCCCATACCCCCTTACTGAAGCCACTATTCATCAATAATCAGCCCAAAATTGGGAACTGGTTATCGAATCAAATAGATCTCTCATCATGTTTAATCTTATTTATGAGATATTTCTATTCAGTCTTTCTCTGAAATAAAAAAAATGAATCTCATTTTCTGGCACTGAAGATTAGCACTGAAAAAGTTCCATTTTCAGTCTCCATTTTTAGAAAAAATATTTTGAAATAAAGATAGGAGAGACCACATTTTTGTGACTTTCCTCTATTTTTAACCAATTCTAAAAGGATAAAACAGGCTGAATTCCTACTGCTTCCTAATTCTTCTGTATTGATTTCAAGCTGAGTAGTTTGAGCTCTTTAAAAAGTGTGTGTGTGAGAGAGAGAAGACGTTCTAGCAAGACCTAATCTTATGATGTCCATGAACACCCCTCTCCTCCAAAAAGGATGGACCCTTTCCAGAGACACACAAAAGAACTCCTAAAAGACATTGGGTGAGCTTTGAAACTGATAACCAGCTGGTTCCACAGTCTCAGAGAGTTTGCCATTGAAACATACAACAAGTCTAATAACAGTCTGAAAAGTATGACTATTTGGCTTACATTTTACCGAACGTCTGGCTGGGTATTTCTTGATCTATTACCAAATCGTCTCATTTTATGGACCACCTGAGTAACATCAGCCCTTTCATGAGCTGAAAAGGAACACAAACACCATGCCCAATATGCACTTCACACAGAAATCATCTCTCCTGTTGTGTTTATAAATTTTATGGCCTTTGGCACAAAACATCTAAGGCTTCCATACCTGTTTGAAAAAGGGATACCAGGAGAATAGCAAATGTAGAAAATTGTTTCCCCAGCTGCTGAAAATGCAGATGTGACAATCAACACTGGTCCTTTAAACACACACACACACACACACACACCAGCAACCATAGTTCTTTTCTCTAATATAACTTACTAAAGAAACAGTCAAACTATTCAAAGGACATATAACCTACGTGTGTTTACTCAGAAGTAAGTCCATTTGAGGACTCACAGATTAGTCTTATTCTGCCAAAAGTAAGAATTTTTATATTAATGTATCTATTAATATAAAATGCTAGCTAGCTTTGTCTTCTAAAGCACAAGCCTAACCAGTTCAGGCCAGTTCAACTCACCCACTTTCCCATTCATGTTGTACCTGCACATCCAGGCCTTGTGTCTAACTTCACACTTTCCAGTCCCCTCCAGCCTCTTGCGTTGACCAAAGCTGCAAGGCCAAGGATATTCTTGGTGTACCAGAACAGTTCCTGTTATAAAAAATGCCCTGTCCAAACTGTTTCCTAAAACTATTTGTGCCTTCTAACCCATAATTGTAATTAATAATTGCTTGTCTACGTATGATATGTGTTCTGTCCTTATAACAAACAGCCTAATATCTTGTTAGGTCCAAGTGACTCAGGTGCCATCCCCCTCTGCCCTCCATAGCAAGGCTAGCCGCTCTAAGCCAGAAAAACAATAGAAGGCCAGGAACAAATCATCCAGGCTGAAATAATAATATGTTTTATGCAATTAAGCAGTAATTACAAGCAGCCCTGACAACGCACAGTCTCAAAAGAGTTGGTGACACATTGCAAGTTTGCCTTCTAGCCTCCCCGTCCACTGCTTGTCATCATTCCCTGGATCCCACCCTTTTGCAAAATCTAGCAAACCAGGGTCCAAGCTTTGCTTTCTGACATTTGTACCCCTCCTCCTTGCCCCCTCAGAACTGAAACTGTCCTATAAAGGTGATTTCCTAATTGTGTATCTGGGCTGGTGTAGTCATTCTGGGCTTGCTAGCCCCCCTGTACAGGTGGTCAATAAAGGATCTGTGTAGCATCCACCTGCCTCATTGGTTGCCTCTCCAAGAACCTGGATAGTGCCCCAAGAGTTGTGGATTCAAGTCCCACCCCATTTGGGTACACCATGGTGGCCTGAGGAATCTGGCTCATGTCCATGCACCAGCCTAACCCCCTGGAAGTGTGACCCAGAAGTGCCTTACAGCACTTACACCCCCAGGCTCGTGCAAAGGACTTGTGCTGGCTTAACTGCAGTTAGGATTGAGCTGTCAATTCCTACCAGATTTTGAGAGGGGGGGGGGTTAGATCTAACTGCAAAACTTTACAAATTGGCCAAGCTAGAAGGCTGCAATCCTAAAGACACTTTCCTGGGAGTAAGATCTATTGAACACAATTGAGTTTACTTTTCAGAAGACATGGTTAAGATTGTGCATCTGCATGCTTTTGGTAAGGTCTATACATACCCATGATTAATCTTCACAGGTTATTGTGAAATGTGTTTCTAAACCAATTATTCGCTCAGAAACAGGAAGGTATCAAGACCACATAGTAGTCAGTGAATGTAACTAGAAAAATCCTCAGGAATCTTGGTTTCCACTGTGGTTTTCTGGTTGGTTGATAAGGCTGAGAGCCAGACCTTGGGGCAAAACGCAAATGCACTCTTGAGTGTTAGAATATAAATTGGTGGTGCTACAAGGCCAAGGGCTTTAAAGCCAAGTGCTTATTTTGATAAATGCTCTCCATGAAGAAGAGCAAATTCCTGGAGTGGTTGTTGAAATTGAGAAAGCAGGAATAGCCAAGCCTACTTCTTTGAGGAACAAACTCAAAGAGCCTATGCCTTTCAGGAACAAACTTTGAGAGAGAGAGTTGAAAGGAAATGGGAGGGTATGGGAAGGGAAGAATGGAATATGAATTGGCAGAAGGAAAAAAATGTGAAAATATACATCCAGTTGGGGAAAATTAATTGGTCCAAGTTCAGATTTGGGCTACAGGTTCAATCAAAGGCTGATGCAAGGAGAGTTCAAAGGGATGTCCACAGGCACACGACATCACAATCAGAGTTCTGAAGGTGATTCCAAAATGAAAGCCATCTAAGAAGGCTTGGCAAATAAACTAAACACCAATTGTTAGAAGTCTGACGCCAAAACACAGAAGAAGGGATTGAAAAGCCAAAACCGAGTTGAAAGGCAGGCTGTGTGGCTTTGGATAAAATTCTGCTAAATTCTGTCCCCGGTAGAAGAGAATTCTGGCAACTCTATCAGGATGTTGACTGACTGATGTCCTGCGAATTATTACATGGCACAAGAGTGAAGACATACACAGCAGAGTAGTTTTCTATTAACTGTATTTACAAATCAGAGTAATTCAAAATAATCCGGGTCATACATGTAAAATCAAGTCCAACAGACTAAAACTCCTCAGAGCTCATCAGCATCTCAGAGCTTCACAGCTTGCCTCTGCTCTGACTTATGTCTGAGGTCCAATTGACAAACAGTTCTAACTGCCAAACCTAACTGCCAAACCTAACTGACAGTTCTAATTCTAACAGTTCTAATCAGTTTACAACTTACCTAGAACCAATGGTTAGATCCAGAAATCTAACATTATGGGTCCTTTTTCCTGCTTATGACATCAAAACACCTTCTTACTCCTGTAGTGGACCAAATACTGAGCTTGACAGACTGTAACCTGATTTAGCCAAATAATTCTTCAGATCCAAATATCTTTGCAGTTCTAAAGCTATTTTGGAAACATTTTACCAGAGGCTACTTATAGCTATTGCTACACATTGTGTTACTTGACTATCACTGGTTCTTTCTGCAGATTCTGAACCCATTCCTTTAACTCTGTATTACAAACAAAGCAAAAACTGTTTTTCAGGCAATATTTTGTTTTGGCCAGCATGTTTTGCAGTTTTTCAAACACAAGGTATGCAAATAGGGTTTGGAGCCTTCCAAAAAAAATCCTCTTTGTAAGTTCCGTTTCTACATATCAAGCCAACTGCAAATAAACTGCCCTTGTAGAGAAACCATCAAGGAATAAAAAGCTTTCTGTTTTGATTTCAGTCTGCTTGGCCTCAGACCAAGCTGCCTTGAGGTGAAAATATTTGTCCAGTAGCATTTGCTCCAGATTTCTTCTAGATTCCTAAACTCTAAGTGGAGTTTATGAAGGTTAAGCTGTGACTTGGGGACCTGACTGGGCAGTTCACTCAGGAAATTACCACTGGGGCAACCATTGGAAGAAGGCAAGAAGTGTTGCCCATTCCTATCCCCTCTGTTTTAAACCAAATGTGATTACTCTGCAGAAATCCACATTTCTGGCTCACTGATGTTTTTAAAAAGTAACCACTAATACAGTCATGGTGCTAGTTTGCATACAACATTGGTGGAAAACTGTGAGCTGTCCCCACCCAAGATTACCAGTGACAGGTGATGATCAGCAGCAGCATCTCCTACCATCTCCATCAGTGAATTAGGAACAGATCTGTTCAAGGGGTCAGCCTGGCAGAGTAGTTATCTGATTACCTTTGGATAAGAAGTGTGTCCTTATCCTTAGGATAAGAAATGTATACCTTAGCCAGAAATGTAGCTAAGGGGGATCAGGAGAATACACTGCCTGGATACCATGTCTTGAGGGGATGTCGACCACTCCCAATGGCAGACCTGAGAGAAAAAAAATTCAAACTTCTGAGGTGTGGTGAGGCAGAGGGCAACTTTCACAAACTTCAGAAGACCTCCTGGTAGCCTGAAAAAAAACCACTTCTCATTTTTATCAAAGGAATGGCCCTTCTAAGAAAGTCTGGGAGGTGATGTTAAGAAAGACTGGGAAGTGATGGGAAGGTCTGGTAAGTGATGTTAGGAAATGTTGTGCCCCCGATTGCCAGATAGCATAGTTCACAAGTGCTTGATCCGATATACTGCTTGCTACTGAAAAGAAAGAATTTGTTTTTCCCCTTTGCCTTTTAAATTTGAATACCTATAAGTTTGGGCTTGTAACTTATCCTGTGAAACCCGTTGCATTTGAAATGCTACGCCTGATATTTACCACCCTGTCACCTCTATCCCAGGAATGTGCTTT
This sequence comes from Cryptoblepharus egeriae, assembly GCA_030015325.1. Lineage (NCBI taxonomy): Eukaryota > Metazoa > Chordata > Lepidosauria > Squamata > Scincidae > Cryptoblepharus > Cryptoblepharus egeriae. Next base: position 108,712,788 of record JAREYC010000003.1, read on the forward strand.
GTAACCGAAGGAACCTGGGTAATAAGGGAAGCAAAGTAATTAGACTGCAAACGGATTTGAGAGATTCCAAGGAAGGAGTCTTCCAGGAATCTTTCCAGTCCCACCAGTCCTCTTCCAACTGGATTCTTGTAGAGCTACAGGCTGTGGAGAAACTAGATTGGAAGAGTTGTACAGCAGCATTAAAGTTTGATATGCTGCCACACGGCAGTGGCACAAGGGTAATTGCATCCCATCCTGGCAGTCAATACTGCCGGCAGATGTATGTCATCTTCCCTCAAATCCAGCTCGGTGTGCCAGAAGGGCACTTGAAAGAAAATGGGATGTACTTGGAAAATAATCATGAGTCTTTCAAGTCCCTTGAGTATAATCTGGGGAAACAATGGTCTCTGTAGATGAATCTGTTAATATTGTAGAGAGGGAAAACAGTTGATTTACAATCCCAGAGAAAGGATTAGAAAACTTAGCTTCAAGTTCTCATAAAAAAGAGACACAGTGAAACTTAAGGGCAATAGAAGAGAACCTTAAAAATGTTATAGCCTTCCATGGTTGCCACTTGTGACAATTTTTCAAGCTGTTCTTGACTTTTTCCTGTTCTTTTCTAGATGGAGGTTAATATACTTTGTCCATTCAGAGGTAGTGGAGGACACAGAATGCAGTGTGTGGATTACACTGATCCAGAGGTATGCATTCCAGATCACTCCAGGGGTATCCAAATCTTTTTTGGCAAGAGATCCACATCACGTCTCTGACACTGCGTCAGGGGCTGGAAGAGAAAAAAAGAATTTATTTATACTTCAAGTTTGAATAAATTTACATTAATGAATACATCAGATTCACATAAATTTATATAAATGAATATATTAGAATACATTGTATTCATAAATGAATATTTCAACCTATGGATGAATGAATGAATTCAAATCACTTCATAAACACTTTCTAGCCCAAAGACAGGGAATGATTTCAAAACCACTTCATAAGCACTTTCATATACAAAGGTACGTGCAGCCTCCCCAGCCTTCATAATATCCTCGAGGAGTAGAGCTTCCTTCCCCTCTGGAGGATCATAGTTGCTTGCCTGAGGGCAGGATTGAAGGGGCTTGCCATATTGGGCCCCCTGGGCCAGGGTTTGGACACCCGTAAATCAAATTGTCAGTTTGGTGACCCACCAAAAATTGGGTTGAGACTACTGGTCTCAGTGGTGGATTTTTTTCCACTGAAAATTTAGACTTTAAAAATTTTTGGGGAGGACCCTGTCCTCCTTTTTGGTGCCAGCATGGTTACCCTTTACTCAGAAGTAAGCTCCATTGACTTATTGGGCTTACTCCTGAGTAGACATGCCTAATGGGCTCCCTGAGCTGCTGGTGCTGGGGAGGTGCTTCGTGGAGGGTGGTAGAGCACTTAAGGACATTTAGGGGGCAGCAGTAACATGGCACAAATGAGTTGTGCCCAGCCAGGCTGCCATTAGGGGTAAGTTTAAAGTGTGGCATGTGCGCAGCTTCAAAGCTACAGAGCACACATGCACGGGTTGTTCATAAGTAGGAAGTAATGTGGGAGCCGACAACATCCCCAGAGCAGATGCTCTGCAATAGTTCTCTACACGCCAGCTCCCACAGTAGGAAGCATTGGGCAGAGCATCCGTTTTGGGGATGTTACCAGCTCCCACATTTCTTCCTACTTATAAATAACCTGTGCATGTGCACTCTGCAGCTCCGACACTGCATACACATGCACACTTTAAACATATCCCTAATGGCTGCCCAGCTGGGCAGAACTCAGCCATGCCATGCTGTGGCTGCTCCTAGATGTATACAAGTGTCCCCAAGCACCTTCCCCTCTCAGAGTCTGGACATTTGCTTATTGGACTTGATGGTCTGGTCCAATAAGCAAAAGCCGGACATGTCCAGCCATTTCCGGCTTTATGGGAAGCCTGCCCTCATATAGTATTAAAGTAATTTGGTTTTTAATAATCAGCATGTGAAGGATAGCTTAGGCCAACTGTAAGTTCTGTACATACATGATGTTCCTATTTTGTGCTTTCTTGTTTTGCTTTATCATTTTATTTTAGAAACTATCCAGTTCCAAACTGAAGATGTAGGATGTTTTTATAAGTTGCACAATTTTTTGAGTGGGTTCTCTCTCTCTCTCTCTCTCTCTCTCTCTCTCTCTCTCTCTCTCTCTCTCTCTCTCTCTGTGTGTGTGTGTGTGTGTGTGTGTGTGTGAGGGTGTATGTACTGATCACTGCGGCACTTTTATTTGATTCATGCAACTGAAACCTCAGAGATTGTCGCTAGCATCACTTCTGAAAATATTTAGTGTGCTATTTGAAGACCACTGGAAGGCAGCATGTGTAATCCTGAAGAGTCTAAATGGGATGCTGAAGTGTGAGGATGTATGCCAGGTTGTGAACAAAATTCCTTTTTATTAATTCTCTTTCCGTTCTTTCTTTTGCACCATGAATGGTTTCTTGCAATTCATTAATTCCTCCCTAATTGGGTTTATATGTTTTGACATATATCCCACAAAGAACCATGCTGGAAGGGTTTCTTTACAACCCCCACCCTACCCCATTATTATAAGAGTATTCACTATTCATGCATATTAATTTATCCCTGAATAATTCAAAATGAACATTCTGATGTGACAGAGAGAAACCACAATGTCTGATTGTCAAAAACATGGCACGTTAAAAAAAATCTTGTTTGGATACAGACCGTGGATAAAATGTAAACTGTGAAATGAATTATTATAGATGATATTATGTAACCATATGTCTGCATGTACCGGATGCCAAGAATGAAGGAAATTGCAAGAGTCCTATGGATCTGACTTCAAAGCGGACAAAATTATAACAAAATGCTACCATTCATTGTAATTTGTGGAACCTTTACTTCAAAGCTTAGGTTAATGACAAACCAGACTGCGTTTCTAAGCCCTTCTGAGTACAAAAGTAACACTACACAGAGAGAATTATTATCTGTGAAAACCTGATAGAATAAGGAGGAGCAAGAAGGGAGGGAGGCAAGCAGCATGGCTGATCTTGAACTGAAACGGCATCTGGCAGCAGAACACCCATTTGTCCAAAACTGGGATTTCCAGTACATTTATAAAGTGGGGTGGGCTAATTTTAAGAGCAAAGTGGGCAAGGGATAGGGGTGCTAAATTCTCTCATGTCTTACCACAGCCCTAATCCTAAAGCCCAATCCTAAATCCCCCCAAACCAAATCAGTTGCACCTATGGTAGTGTGCTATGTATGCTGCTATATGGTATTTTGCAATAGTTCTCTACATGCTGAAAAGATGCTCAAAACTTGTTCCTGGCCAGCCATAGACCCAATCAGATGACTTTTCCCCGTATCTTGCCTCTTTCAGAGTGGGACTAGGCAAGGAAAGCTCCTAATGCAGTAGAAAGGTTGCATTTTGCCTCATTAATCAAGTCACAGTCATCTGGGCGTCCTTACCTAACTATGAACACTTATCTCATGATCAGAAATGTCTGTTCTGACATGCCACATCTCCTAGGAGGGACACACTGAATTAATGCGTTCAATGATTAAGGAGTTTAAACACTAAATAACAGGTCAAGTGCTGACCTCTAAGGAAAACTATTGTATTCTGAGCCCTTTTTGAGAAAGGGAGATCCAGAGATTTTCATCACAGCCACTTTCATATCTGTCCCACTAATGAGCCCCAACGAGTTTCAAGCTCCATTGAGTTATATAAATTCTGTTAATTGATTGATTGATTGATTGATTGATTGATTGATTGATTGATTGATTGTGGCATGTGGGCTTCAGGGGGTTCTCACAGATTCTATAGAACCCTTTACTAATGAGTGCCTGTTTCTGAGAACTGGTTACTAATGGGACATTGAACCTGTTGTTGATTTAGGTTATTAGGACATGGAACCTGTTGTTAATTTATTTGAATCCCACCACTGCATATGAGCAAATGGGCAGTAGTGGATACCATACCTTGTTCCTGTCCCATTCCTGTTTCACAGTCTGTCTTTTTAAAGACTGGGGATAGGATGAAGAGGGGAGCTGTGGAATGGTTGTAGGAGATCCACTGGCATGGAAAAGTAAATAACTGTAGAAAGTTAGAAAGGGATTAGGATTAGGACTTCAGAGTGGACTGAAAAAGTAAGAAAGAGGCAAATGTCTACAGGACTCTGGACACTCTCCTCACCAAGAAAAAGAAAAAGGAACTGTCTGAGTACTGATCAAAAAGTGTATGCGAAGCTTTCTTCTCACTCAGGAGGAAATCCTATTTATCGATTCTAAACAACATTTCCTACTGCTAGGATTCCTGAGGCTCAAGCAATTAGCACACAGGCTGCATACATGTGAGGGACGCTGGTCTCTTATGGAATCGACAGATAGTTGACAATGAGGACAGTGAGGGCAAAAACATAGGCTATCAAAAAAAGCCCACCATAAAGGGCATGGCTTTATAACGTACTGAAACAGCCACAGAAAACAGAACTCGTGAGGCTGTAGTTGTTAAAAATACTTTTACTAGCTGTAAAACTATTTTTACTAGTAGATTATGAGACAATAAAGTATTTTAAGTTTAAAAACATAGCTCATTTAAGAATTAAACCACAATTTTTCATACAAATACTTGCACTGGAGAGATGGAGCAAATCTGGAAAAAAATAAGCCACAGATTTTGATGCAGTTTCAATCAATCATTCCCAGCTGGCCTCTTCAGTTCATTATCCTACAATCCAGAGTAACTATGTAAGATGTAAGAGGCACTTACTCTGGATGCTCTATTCATTTCCCATAGGTTTCCCATAGCACCGTAACTACATCAGTATAAAAGGCCCCATAGTTACTCTGGATCATAGCCATAGTGTGTGTTGCCACAAAAGTGGCTGTAAAGGAATTTGCAAAGACATGGCAGTCAGGCATGCTGTTAGAAAGGCCAAAACCAGTTGGAACGCATTATCAGAAGCAGCACCACATACCAGCTACTGTATGCTCCAACTGGGCGGAACAGGGGTGAGGTGGTGGAAATAGAGCAGCTTTATAGAAATAGAGCAGCTTTAGAGAGTAAGCGGAATGGATCGAAGTTTGGGGCAGGATCAGTAGTTCAGCACATGCCACATCCTATCCCCCTCATCAGGCCTGAACTACTGATGTGAGTCAAAACAGACTTCTGTGTTCCAGTTGATAACGTGATGGGAATGACAACTCTGAAGAACAAAACACATCTTGATTCAACAACTCTCATTCATTTACTTGGGAATGCTGTTAAAATCTAGTGAAATGGAACATCAATATATAAAGCTAGTATACCTTTGAACTTCAAATGCTGGCATTATAGAACAAGGTAAGAGCATCACCAATGGTTGGCAGGTCCTAATTTGAGATGGGACATTGGCCTTGATGGATCTTTGGTCGGTTGTGCACAATAATTCTACCATTTTTATCCAGTACTTTTTATTCTTCTTCATATATATTCATCTGTACACACACAGTCAGACCATATCATATTTAATAAAATGTCCATAATGAAAAGACAATTGAATATTGAAAGATAATGTGGATGACATTTCTTCTTAATGCACCATTTATTTTTTGCAGGGAAAATAGAATGGGGCTGAACGAATCCATTCCCAACCCATGGAAGACCAAGTTGGTATAGGATTTAAATTTGCACCCAAGGGCCCTGTAAGTAACTTGTTTCTTGAATTACAAGAAACTTTGTAATAACCCCTTCCCCAGAATAAAAAGCACCCACTATCTCTTTCATCCAGGATAGTTCATTGGTATTCAGATGGCTTCGAATGCAGATCACATAGTGTAGTAATTTGGCAGCCGATCCTAACTGATGGAAAAAATAATTGCAATGTGAGACTAGATGGCTTCTAAACTAATTTGCCCTCAGCAGAAAATAGGTATTACCAAAGACAGAACAACTATACTAAACCAACATTTATTGATTATCCAAAGCCATGTTGTATCCTATTATATATAGGCACCATAGGAATAGACTTGTAATATGCATATCTCTCTCAGTTAATGATTGCAGTACTATAGGTGGTCCCATGAGTACAGCTTACAACATAGTTTGTCCTGCTTTGGCTTGTTCCCTTTTGTGCATTAGCTTCCACCTTCTATTTTTTTCTGCTTTTCCATTTCTTCTTCTCCGTATTCCAGCATTTATCAATATTCTCCCCCAATACCCCAGAATTCTCCCCCAGTATTCCACAGATTTCATGGATAAAGATATTCTTTACAGCAGTCTTAAATCCTATATATTATACATAGATTTGCATTCTTCTACAGCAAAGCTGTTGTGTTGTGTGTCTGCAGGCCAGACCCTAACAATGTGTAGAGATGCACAGGTGCACGTAAGCCAACTTGTGTTGCAGATTCCAGGCTGGCCCATTGAAAGGGCATCTGAACAGGCACTTCCGGCAGCATGAGGCCAGCTGGTTGCCCTAATAGGTACCATCTCAGTCAGTCAGTGTGACAAGAGGATTTGTCCTCTTTTTTAGTCTCCTGTCCAGGTGTCCTCCAAAAGGGCTTCCTTGTCCTCCATTTTGGCTTCATTTTGGAACTTTGCAATGACGTTGAGTACCCTATCATGCCATATGACTTTGGATTCATTTTGAAGAGTAGAATCTAATGCAAAAATCAGTTTTGAAATATCTCCTTCCTATCAAATGTTATGGCCAAAAAACTAAAAATAATAAAATGTGCATTGAACTGTATGAGAAAGTGAAAGTGCCCAATATCTCGGCTTTACTTGTGAGTAGGCAAACATGCCATTGTCCAACGGGAAGGCCAGGCTGAGAGGAATCCAAGATCTTGTCCTCCTTTTGAGGTTTGGGCATCTGGTCACTCTGCACCTTGGTGGGAAAGTAACAGGGAATATGCAGGCCACATATTCATGAAGTCATCTTCAGACAATGCTGCCTCTTTGGCTCTAGAAACAGGGGATGAGCATTGCACCCTAGAGTCGGTCACAACTAGCAGGGCAACCTGTGGGGGACACTTTTACCTTTTTTAATGTAGTGTTTAGATCAAACACTTGAAAGCAATACACATGAAGGTTTATAGATTTTATCTTGTCATATTCTATGTACATTTTTCTCATGTGCCCTACATTTTGACCTCTTTTGTTGTTTTGACATATGGAATACAATCCTAACCAAGTTTACTCAAAAGTAAGCCCCATTGAGTTCAATGGGTCTTACTTGCAGGAAAATGTCTTTAGGATTGCATCAGTGGTCACTCCAGTGGGAGGGGCAGAGGGTAATGCATAATCAGGTAAATGAGGGCATCCTGCTTTAAGCTTCAAGAGAACTTAGGTTCACTGGCCAGCATGAAGTTATTTACTGTTTTGGCTTGATGTGTTATGGCTTGAGGAGCATCTTGCCCAATGATTGCTAAAGCATTTATGATAGTGATTCTCAAAGTGGATCCCCTTGGGGTTACAACTTCATTTCAGGTGAGGGGGCAGTTCATAAAAAGCTGAATCACCATCTTGGAACCTGGCACTAGTTGTTGCCATCATGGAATGAGGCATTTAGGCTGCAGTCCGTACTTTCCTGGGAGTAAGTTCCACTGAACACAAAATAACTTACTTCTGAGTAGACATGGAGGAGCTCTGGCATCACAGTGATTTTGCTTCCAGTGTTTGATGTTACTTCCAGTTATGACATCACTTGCAAGTTGATGACATCACTCCTGGATGCCAGATTATCATTCTCTAAAGGGGGTCCCAGGCTGAAATCATTGCTCAAGAACAGGGGTTTCCAAAAATTTTGACTGATGGGCCACATCCTCTCTTTGACACTGTGTTGGAGGCCAGAAAAATTATTTACGTTTCAAATTTGAATAAATTTGAACATACAAGATTGTTTTAGAGACATTATAAGGCTTGCCCATGGCCCAATAGAGGGGTCTTGCAGAGGGCCACACTGAGGCTTGTTGAGGGCCACATTCAGCCCCAGAGCCAGTGTTCAGACACCCCTGTTCAAGAAGATGGGCTATATGTTTAAAATCCCAATCTTGAGAGGTTGGACAAAATGCTGCAGCGGGTGTCACACCCCATCAGATATTGGTTTTTCTGCTAGCTGGCATTTGTTTGCAAAAGAGTTCACTCACATTCCTAGCCCAAAGATTTGCAAATACAAGACAAGTGGCTTCCTGTGTTGCAGTGACCTCTATCAAGGATCCAATGGGTTTCAAGTGTCTCTTGCTGTTGGCAACAACTGAGCAGGAAGAATTAAAAAAGTGACTGCTCTGTATTGTTCACTGCTCATGAAGTGAAAATCTTTTTACTGCTGCTTGGCATGAGCCAAAGCCTCTGCCACCTCTCTCTCCAAGATGCCATAGCAAAGCTGCCCTCTGGCCAGCTAAAGAGGCTTGCAGGAGGATCCTCTCAGTAGGGATGTTCCTCTTTGCATATCTTACAATGGCAGCGTTGTCTGTCAGTGCCAGGCCTGTTCCCACCATTCATTTTTTATGCAGATGTTACATTTTCCCCCTTCCATCATGCCAAGATGAGGTTCAGAAGCAACGACACCTGACATAGTGTGAGGCTCTGAGCATGCATATTGTAAATACAAGAAAATGCCTTTGGCGGAGAAGAGGCTTATTCCTGGATGGCTCATCACGATGCTACGTTTCATAAATGATATCTTTGTATAATGTCCTATTCCCCAAGCAGGAATGTGTTCAAACTGAATGCAAACATCCTGATGATGTCCAATCATGCTTTTCTTTTGAAATGGAAGTGTTACTTGTATCTCTCCATTTCCCCAACATTATTGCAGTATTTTGTTGCCTTTGGATGGGAGAGCACTTGAGAATTAAGGCCTGCTTGCAACGTTTGCATTATTTACCTATATATAAGTGGGCAGAAGTGAACGAAGACACTCCTACAAGGCAGGTCCCAAAAACACATCTTGGGTAATCCACTGGTTCCAGTTAACTTCAGCATGTCGCTTTCAGCATGTCACATTTCACTTTCACTACTCCTAAAAACTGCAAAGAGAAATGCACTTCCTATTCTCTCCCCTGGTTGTTACTTACTCCTGGTTCCAATGAGCATCACATTAAAAAAATGCAGCAAGAGTTCAAACCATCAGGGGATCATCTCCTACCTGTTTGGCCCAACTGAACATCAACAAACCAACCCTTAGTTTGGAACAAGTTTTGACATGGAGCTGGCCTCCTGCACCAATGAGGTTGAGTTTGTTGGCTAAATTCAGCTAGCAAGGGGGCTAGGGGTGTGCAAGGAAGATGGGGCGAAGGCAGGAGGAAGACATTCCAGTTAAGGGGGATGGTGTTCACAGGAATAGGTGGACAGGGAACTGGAAGAGGGACCACAATGTGGTACTTGGATTTGTGCAACGGTTTAGATGGTCATCCCCAGATAAGGGGGAAAGTTTCCCCTTGCCTTGGACTAATCAATAAGTGGAGATATTTTTCTGGGGGTACTCAGTACCGGCACTTTTTGCCCACCAGATTACTCCTGAGTGGACATGCCTAGGAGTCTTCATGGTGAGTACCAGCACCATTTTTCCAGAAACAAAACATTGCCAATAAGCAGGTTATAGCTTGCTGGATATAGCAGAAGGCTGTCAGCCTGCCTATTCTAGTGACAGTTTTATTATTTGTTATTTGCATTGCTGGGGGGAAATATGTTTGATGATCATACAACTGTGGACAATTTCTTTCCAGAGAGCATTATTAAACAATCTTTCCAAAGAGCATTATAAAGAAGTTCAAAAATTTAGGAAAAACTTTCTATGTTATGGCAATAATATACTGTGAAATGGTCTGCTTTTTACACCCTCATCTCTTGGCTTCATCCTCTCAGCGGCAAACAGTGTCTTAATTTTTCCATGACTTTTCAGCTTCTGCTCACTTTTGCTATGAGACGATTATTGTTGATGAAAGCCTTTTTAGAAAGTATCTCATTCAGATTCAAATCCATCATTTGAGAAGCCTAAAGCCTTCATTTTAAAGTCTTAAAAAATATTATCAGCTTGACATGTCTCACAGTGGGACTCGGGGTTGCATATAAAACCAATACACGAGAGGAAACACAAGACTAGTGAGTGAGCCAGCAGGACCAGAGCCGATTAGAAACCCGCTTCCTTCTTTAAGTGCGGTGATTAAGTTCCTTGCCCTCCCATTAGCTGCCTCCAAGGGAGATGGCATTCTTTTTTACTCTGCCAGAATTAAAGGTACTACAGGCAGTGTCTTGAAACTTTTGCCAGAGCTGACCCAAAAGAACCAGCACTATGCAAAAAGAAAGAAAGAAAGAAAGAAAGAAAGAAAGAAAGAAAGAAAGAAAGAACGAACGAACGAACGAACGAACGAACGAACGAACGAACAAACAAACTAAAAATGGATTAAAAATGAATGTTGTGCTATGGAAGTGATGTCATCCCCTGATATTTATGAAAAGAGAATTTTGGGAAAAAAAAACCTGCCTCTTCTTCCTCAGCAGTTCACCACATATTTGCTCTGCTAGTGACATAGCTAAAGCACCTATTTGCTATGTGGAGTAGAAGTAGATTTTGTTGCCCCCCACTTCACAACAACAAAATCAAATTTAATTAATTAAAAAATTGAAAATTGTGTCCCTTTTTGCTGGGGCAAGAGGAATATAAAAAGGACCACTTAGATGTGTCCTCACCTTTCCCAGGCTTGATCTACCAAGCCCATTACCATCAGTGAAATTGCTGGAGCAGGTCCAAGTAGATCCAGTGGGATAGCAAAGGCTTACCCCAGGGCAATTTTTCCTTTAGGTCAAGGGGCCATTTGTGGCTGGAAATTTCCCTGCAGGAAGTAGGATAGCAAAGGAATTTCAAGGTCTGGGCCAGTCTCCCTTTTGGGCCACTTGAATTATTTTATCTCTGTAAACACCTTTCCATTGATCATTTTTGTGACATGCGGTGAACCCTAACAATCAGTGGATGAAGGATGTAGCCAAAATTCTTTGTACTTTGGTGTTCTGAATGACTTGGGCAACTGTCTGAAGAGGACTCAAGACACTGGGAATTTGCCATGCTTCCTTTATTTAAAATCTATTTTTTTATTGCATGCTGCCCATGCACAATTTCTTGCAGCGTTGAAAGAACTGAAATGCACTTCTAATTGTTGCTTGAGGCAACATCTCAGTTGTAATTTTGCAATGTGTGTGACTGGCAGCATACGAATTCAGCCAGAAGCTATTCTCATGATTGTAGCAGCTGGAAAGAAGTCTCCTCTGATCTAGCAAATAGCTACTGTATCTTTCCATATACTTGTGCTTCAGCCTGTGGCTGCAGGCACAGGTTGGATCAGGTTGGATCAGGTCTATTTGTGTGTAGAGAAAATTCTTGGGAGCTGAGTTTAAGTTACTCTGGGCATTTCTACACTACAGACATACATGCAGGTTTACTGCCTGAGAGTTTTCTACAATACTGCGGTTTGATTTGGGTGCTGAGAATTGTTACAGATTCCCAGCTACATTTCCAGAACTAGTCACCACAGTTCTCCAGGAAGTAGTAATGATGTATCAGTTTACCTGCAATGTAAATAAGGAATCTTTGGGATGACAATCTGCAGAAATGTAGTTTCTCTACTACATATATGTGTTTCAGGGTTGAATCTGTAACTGTAAATGGGTAACTGCCCTGTATTAAGTCATTTGGCATGACTTAAACCCCTTCTTTATCCATGATGGACACAATTATTCATGCTGCAACCAAAAGTAGGACCCATTCCTTTTCCAGGTTTCATGGCTAAACTGCAAGACAGGGAAAACTGCATTTTGTATCATTTGTAAAGGTGATCACAGGGGCCAGCCATAAGGACTGGAAGCCCCAATACAAAATATTTTTGTAAGTAGCCGTTGTGAAGCACCCAGTGAGTAGCTGTGGTGAAGCACCCAGAAACAGTGTCATTGCCAACTGCAATTGAGAAATTCCAGTATATTGCAGGACCTGCTCCAGGCATGGGATTCAATTTGGCAAAACTGCCCTGTTTTTGTCTGTGCCCTCTAAAGATGTCAGTTGTGCGAGCAGCATTTTCAAAGTTGCAAGTAAGGAGGGCAGGGATCTAAATTTGGCTTCCATACATGAACAGGTACTTTCATTTTCCCATCCTTAAAAGAGAGATAATCTGGAAGAAAGCTCTTTGCTTCAGTGTGTAACTCTGAATCATGAAACAAGCCTTACCTGAAGAAACAACAGTAATGAAGTGCTAAATAGGTCAACTGGCAATAGGTCATAATAATAACTATTATTTTAGCTACTTTGTTTTTAATGAAATCTGAGACATGTATAATATGTTTATAGAAAAGCCAGTAGAAGCTATTGATATTACTAAATAAATAAATAAGAACTATCAGAAAAATAATTATCTAGCCAGAACAGTATAGCTTTCCCTACATCAAAATGCAATTTTCTTTCTGCTCTTTCAAAGATCAGGCACAGACACGGCACATTAATTTGCAACTAAGCTGGTGGTTACTTACTGTAGCCTTTGTAAAATATTTTTGAAAGATTCTTCCTTAATATCTTTAGAAAGAGCAACATCCTTAGTTTATGATGATTAAGAAGTTGGACCTACCTGCCAAGAATTGTATAAAGTCGCTGTAATTCATCTGTACTAAAATGTCTTTATAGCATTTGTGCAAAACAAAATCTTCTGATTCTTAAAAAGAGTATTCCCTGTGTTCAAAGAGATTTATTCAATTCACTTAGAGCAAACTTTATCAAAGTGTATATTTCTATTTTAATACAGATGGTTTCTCACAGTCCAATCCTATCCCATACCATTGATGACAATGCAGTGTCACTGATACTGCCACAAAATACTCAGAAGTACATAAAACAATTTTTATATACTTTTGGGTGGGCATCCTGGGTGCCTGCGGGCCTCCTCAGACCCATGGCAACTGGGTTGCTGCCATACGTTGATGATGATGGTACTTCAGAAGAGAAACTGAAAGCTTCCCTACTGTCAAAAATTATTCTAGTCCACTCTCCGAAATATATATATGACTTAAAATATGACAGGAAGTCATGTTTTTCCTTTGCAAACTGTGATTAATAACTGGGGCCATGTAAATCCATCCTTTCATTTCCCACCCTTACCCTGACTAGCTTCTGATCTCACACTCTGTATTATAGCCTCAAGGCTGATTGAAAGTTGAAAATGACTCACATAATTTCCTGGATTTATAAAGTTGGGAGAAAGGTGACTGTTACCACAGGGGCTCATAATTGGTATGTGAAATGTTGTGATTCAAATGCATTGGTTAAAATCTCGACAGAGTAATTAAAAAAGTCCATTGACCCTAGGCAAATTATAGTCTGAAAACACCTCATTCTAATTTATTCCATTGGCTTGTCAGAAATTTAATTGACTCTAACCCAGTGGTTCTCAATCTTCCTAACGCCATGACCCCTTTCTAAGTTCCCCATGTTGTGGGGACTCCCAACCATAAAATTATTTTCATTGCTACTTTATAACTGTAATTTTGCTACTGTTATGAATCGTAATGTAAATATCCGATATGCAGGATGTATTTTCATTGTTACAAATGAAATGTGTGTTCTATGCACACATTGAACACAAAAGGATTTATTTCAGAATAGGCATGCATAGGATTGGGCCCTGAGGCTGTCAGTCAGCCCCAGTGTGCGTGCAGCTACAGCCGGAGGTCTGGCAAGCCTGACCTGGCCCCCTGCACCAAGTGTTTTTAGGTGACCCCCGGGAAAGCTCTAGGTGACCCCCAAAGGGGTCCCAACCCCCACTTTGAGAAATGCTGCTCTAACCTTTTATTCTTAAAAAAAGTTTATGATCAGAACTTTAAATGCAGCAAAGAAAGAAAAATTATGTTAGTGTGTCCATAAGAGAGCCTTCAGTAACATAGAAAAATGAAGAACGAAAGCAGTTTTTTAAAGGATAGCTCACTGCAAGGAAACCATTACTTCAAGCTGATCAGTTTTTTCACAGCCAAATCCTCCAGGGCCACATTAGCATCACCTGTTTCAGGAACAGAGCACTGGCAACTGCCACTGAAAAAAGTGATGTAAAGCACTTTGCAGTGCTTTACAGTGCCAGGAGCAGTGGTGGGCTCTAGCAGGTTCGCACCTACTCTATAGAACCGGTTCTTAACAAGAGATAGGACATATAAAGTTTAAAAATAGCCATTTAAAAGTGGCTGCCAGATGGGCAGTGAACCGGTTCTTAAATTTTTTGAAGCCCATCACTGGCCAGGAGGATGCATGTTGGAGGCCACTATGGGTGGTCTCTGGGACCCACATGGGTTGGAGAGGCCACCAAAGGTGGTGGTGGTTTGTTTGCTGCCAAGCAGCATGGAGGCAATCCAGGGAAAGGGAAATGTTACCCATCAGGGTGGCATGTGGATATGTGTGGGCAGACGTGGGTGATGGCAGAGGCTGCCACTGGAACTTATCTCCTTCATGCCCTACTGGATACTTCTCTGTTCATGCAGGTTATATTGTTGGCTGTTTCATGGTGCTATATTTTGGCACGGGGAGTCTGGTTAGGGTTCGGTTATTACATAGTTTTAAGAAAACTGACAACCTATTTAGGTTTGTCCTATAAACTGGGACAATCCCAGTTTTCGGGGATTGTGTTCACATACTGGCAAGTTTGACAAGAAGTCCTATCCTGGTTTTGTGGAAGAGAATTATGACAACCCTATGTTAAGGAGCTATTAGGGAACATTGCTCCGTACGTAGGTGAATATAAAAGGTGTCCCAAATATATATACACACACATACAACTATTGTTATCTGTGCCCTTTAAAAAAAACAACAATTAATTATGGCAGAAATGTTTCCTCTAAAGATGTCAGTAGCCACTGCACTCCTCCCCTGCCCTTCAGGTGACAGATTTGGAATGTGGGAATACATACCATGTACTCCTCAGGCTTCCCAAAATGGCTGCCACAACGTGCCTTTCTAGTCCTGAAGGAAATCAAAAGTGCCTGTTAATGGTCTCCATTTTGAGCACCAAATGTGATTGCATAATTCAAGCATGTCTTACAGCTCCCTTTTTGATGTTTATATAAATTTAGTAATAAAAATTTAATGCTCATATTGTTTGTGTTGGTGTTTACATTTTCTGGGTCTTCTTGTATAAAACTTCAGAAGGTATGTGCTTAGGTGATATTCCATAATGTAAGTGATTTTTGCATCTGGACTACCAAGATACTGACTTTGAATGAGCCTATGTATCCTGAATAGTTTATCTATGGGGACCATTTTCATTAGGCCAGTTAACTAATGTCTGCTCAGCAGTGCTTCAGATTGAATTTGAATGGGCTCTGTTTTGTTCCACGTCCAAAATGGAGCCCAAAGTCATCCATTCTCTATATTCCTCACAGACTGGAAAATCCCTGCCAACTTGACTTCCCCACAATTCAAATTTCTCTTCCTTCAAGTATCATTTTGAAATTAACCTCCCATTTAAGCATATCCTTCAGCATGCAACAAGAAGATCTCACATTCCAACTGAGTGGGTGACAAGATAAAGATCTTTTTTTCCAGATGAACACTCTATTACCAACTAATAGTTGCTTCAAGGTTTATGATAAAAAGTAAAATTCACCATAGGGACGATGTCAGGCTGTGAACAGCTTTCTGCCAAATGGTACATGGCAGCTCTGCAATTATCCTGTTCCTTTATTTCTCAAAAGGGAAAACATTCTTCCTAATTCTCTTGCGATAAAAAAAAAAAAACCTGTAAAATTTATGGGGGGTTGGGTTGGTGGTGAAGTTATATTTGTTTTAGAGTTATGGTTTTACATGAAAATTATATGCATTGTAAATGTTTTCCTGGCAATTTACTTGTCATAAATGTCTATTGTTTTGGGGAAAAAAACCCGCTGTGGGGAACCGCATATGTTTATTCTGTATGTAGTTAGGATTTGTAAAAGAGACATGATGACAATAGAAGTGGAAATATTATGACTCGCAAACTCTCCAAAAACCTGAAATCAGGATTAATGCAAATGTAGTTTCTTCCACATATTAGAGGCACATTATTCCTCCTGTAATGATGGGAGCATTGAACTAAAGTGAAATGGGAGACTGCAAGAACATAAGGTATCAACCAACTGTGTTGGTACCAGGCAGCCCAAGGATATAAAACTGGTTTCATGCAGCAGAACGAAAGCCTACCTGTTTAGTAGTGACACCTCAGCACAGCTGAGCAACTCAGTCAGATTGGCTGATGGTGGTGCTTGGGAAAGCCCAATGACTGGATAAAGAGCTTCCAGAGGCCACATCCATCCTTATATTTGACACCCCTTGTCAAAGTCCTGCACCGATCTCTCCCCTCCCCAGTGTGTCCTATCTGCCTCTTGATGGCACATTGGACTCTAAATGCCATGGATGAATAATGTGATGAGCTTAATATTTTTTCTATAAATACAGAAACTTTAATAAAGAAATATATCCACTTCTTGTGACGTTCATCACAGTAGATCGATCACTGAAGTCAATCCTGCCAGTCCCACAAATGGCCTCAACTAATTCCATCACATCTTGATGGATCCTTAAGAATGCATTGCTTTTCCCCCTGTACTCCCTCAGGTGTCTCAGTTCTGCACCAGACAACTCAGAAGTCATGACCAAGCAAAGAGTTGCTTCTTCAGAGGGTGAGTGAGCTCCTGCTTCTCAGGCAAACTCCCATGGCTGAATGGTCCTCAGTATGAGCAGTTATCTCTAAGTCAGTCATAAGATTGGGCTATAAGCATCTTACTGAAAAATGAATTGACAACTCAGTCTGAACTGAATTGTTGGATCACTGCTTGATCCAGTATATATTGGTATGAGAATATTGCAGTGCTTATTGCATCAAGGCATAGCACATGGAAGATAGAATACATGTCTACCCAAACGTTAAGTCCAATGGGACCCAGACATAGGTAAGTAATAGCTCAATCCTATCAGGGATTAGCTGCCAACTATAACAGCAGAAGATGCTACAGAGATGGCACAGATCCAAACAGACTCAGAGTGTCAGATCGGCTGACACACAGAATGGGAAGCCGATGGGGATAAGTGGAAATAATGTATTTTCCCCATTGAAATATGGATACGGACACACACACACACACACACACACACACACACACACACACACACACAGAGAGAGAGAGAGAGAGAGAGAGAGAGAGAGAGAGAGAGAGAGAGAGAGAGAGAGAGGTTGTTCCTTGTTATACATTAGGATTCTGTTCTGGAACACCCAGTGAATTTTTAAAAATCCACTGAAAAAGCAGTGGAAAAATCATATATTAAATCTATTAAAAATTAATTATTAATCTATTAAAAATTTAATATATTTTAAAATTTTTAGATTTTAAAATTTTTTTAATTTTAAATTTTTTTAGATTTTAAATTTTTAGATTTTTAAAAAATAGTTTTTTAAAATATGGGACTCCCTCCTGATACAAAAAATGTGTTAAAAGCAGTTTTAAAAATCTGAAAAATTCCTCATCCTAAAAAATAGCTTAAAAACAGCTTTACTTACTGTTATAGCAAGGCAGGCAGCAATTAGAAATGCAAAGGACCCCCTGCCTTTCCCTTTTCTCAGTGAAGAATGGAATGATTGCTTGCATGACTGCTTCTCTACAACAAGAAGAAAAGCTTTAAAAAAACTAAGATTTTTAAAGGCATTCATTTTTTTCCCATTCTCCAGGGATTGGCATGTTCCTTTTCATTTGCAGTGACCATTCACGTTCAGTCAAATCTGCATACAGAAAATCCGTGTATAACTAGGTTAGACCTATATTCACTATGTATGGATGGATGGATGGATGGATGGATGGATGGATGTAAATTCTGATCCAACCAATTCTATTTGATTGGCATGATTTCAGATGGTAAGGTTTGCTCTTTATTTTCCCTTCCTGAAGTGGTAGTTTGTCTTTAAATATATATACTGTATAAGGAATAAAAAAGGAAATATGAAATGAAATTTAACACCGACAGTGAGGTTGCTATGTGTTGGTGCCAACTGGGAAAGTCTAGAATTTACCAATACGTAGATCTAATAAACCACATAAGTGCCCCTTTCCAAGAAGATTCATTCCCACTTATGATTTTTTTTTTCAAAGTGAGGCATACAATTCTATCTGACAGCTTCATGCTTGAATGTCACAAAGATGGGCCCAAATTAAATCATCCCTCCTGAAGTTTCAGTACCCTAGAGATCCATTCCAAAATATTGTATTTTAAAGATAAGCTTTGTCTTCCTCTCTCTTCCTCCCCACCTCACAAATCGCACACATCAAGTGTTGCATGGAGGATTATGAAAAAGTACTAGCTGTGGGGTGGTTGCAGAGATTTCAATGCTTGTAAAGGGAACCTCAGGCTGTTAGCATGTTTTTTACTTCCTTTGACAGCGAGTAAATGTTCTGTGGCAGGGCAAATCTACAGGAAATAAAATTTTATGATGCACTGTAGCCGTAGTGGTTATATATCTATACGCTGCTGGCAGCCCATCAAAAGATACACATTTTCAACATTTTTTAAAAAGAAACTGATTTGAAAGCAGCTTGACTCCTGTAATCATAAACACAGAAAAGCGTACTCTGCATAACACGAGCTGGATGATTCCAGCTTCCCGTATAAACATGGGGCTGCTGCCTGAGAAGACCAAAGAGATCAAAGAAAGGGCTGTGGGGCCAAAGGACGTGCTTCTGTTCTGCCTCAATTTGGAGAGCAAACCACTTCGTTTCACATAAAAGGCCTCTCCGCCAGGCATATTACTCTAAGCCCTCCTGTCATCGATCCCGCTAGCAGACTGTGCAAAATTGGATCATTGCAACAGCTTGTTATCTCTCTGGCTGCCCAAGCAACTCGAAAGGAATCCAGGGCCAAATCCTCTCACATGGTAGAGGATCACAATTCACTGTGACGGGGCCACACCATGATAGTTTCGTAGAACAACACAGAGGCAACATTTTCTTGCCTTTATGATTGCCCTTTCCCCACTGCAGGATGCAGCACACCTCCAGTTGGAATGGCTACATCACTACTGGAAAGTTGGATCAAACTGGGCTCAACTGATGTAACAGTTGTGTGATCACCCTGGAAATAGACATATCCTACCATCCAGAGTAACTACGGGAGCACGTAAGAGCACATAAGACACCCATAGTTACAGCACCACCTAGTGAAAACTTATGGGAAATCCATATTGCAATCTGGATCTTTCACCGGAGCAAGGACTCCCCTTAGTTACTCTGGATTGTACCCAAATCCAGAAAAGGTGGCATATACCTGATGGAAGGGGCTAAGAATTGTATGATTTGTTTCTTGAAGTCCAATTTGGTTCACCCTTCGTAGGATGCAGCAGTACCAACAGCTACCACAGGTCTAAGTAAACAACACTCACCTGCCATGGAGGCTTACCCCGGGTAAAGGAACAAATGTTCACTTACACAGAGGAGATCTCCACACCTGCCCTCCTAATAGATGAAGCCGTCACCGTTTTGTATCTATTGCATGGGTAAAATATAAATGGATAGAACTGGGCTGTAAAGATAGATAAATACTTTATTACGGTCAACAGACCAGCCAAATGGCTGTAAATCTATAAAATCTATTTTTGTTAATATTAGAATTCAAAGCAAATCAACTATAGTTCTTCTCTTTGCCCCTGGAGATGCTATCCCCTTCCTCTGATCCAAACAGAAGTTCAGAAAAAATAACATCAAGAAAAAGATCACACACACACAGACAGACAGACAGACAAACACACACACACACACACAGAGAGAGAGAGAGAGAGAGAGAGAGAGAGAGAGAGAGAACAGAGATAGCCCCCCCCCCAAAAAATTTTTTTTTAATGTGGATTCAAGTCTTAAAGAATCCAGATAAATTGAGGCACTCAGCACAGTCCTAATCCTTAATTAGGTCAGCACATGTCCTGTAAGTCCTGGAGGTATCACAATAAGGCCCTTCCTTACTACTCCTGAGGATGTTAGGCCAGTGGACAGAAATGTGATGGCCTCCCATGCCACTGAGGGAATGAGGAGATGGGTGAATTGTGCTGGCCAAAATTGGTTATTCGGGCTGCAGTGGATTAGAGATTAAAGTCACTGTGCCTGTCAATTTGAAGACTGAGACTCAAGTGCTGTAAGACGGAGTGAGCTCTGGCCCTTAGCCCAGCTCCTGCCAATCTAGCAGTTCAAAAGCGTGCATTTGCAAGTAGATACAGTAAATAGGTACCATCTCGGTGGGAAGGTAACAGCACTCTGTGTGCATGCAGACCACATGTTCACGGTGGTGTCTTTGGACAATGCTGGCTCTTTGGCTCTTGAAATGGGGATGAGCACCACTCCCTACAGTTGGTCATGTCTAAGGCAACATGCATTTACCTTTACCTAAATTGGTTAGAATTACTTCCTGAATTTAGTGTTGAATTTACTGCATGATACTTAATACAATTTGTTCTAAACTGCCCACCTGTGGAATCCTGAGCTCCATGTTGAGCTGGATGCCAATACATTCTCTTCTCAGGAGAACAATAGTATTTGTCAAAATAGGGGACAGTGTAATCCCCTAAAGTATAAGTGTGCCAATAATCAGCCTGTAAATTACACATTACTTGCAGGCAACTATTGAAGGTATTTATTGGTATGCATTTAGAAATGTCATGGCAAATCCTGTAGGTTTCAGGAACAACCACCAATATTATCCTCCTTTTTTCTTTCAAGTATTTACTGGCTCCACTAAAGCTCTCTCTCTCTCTCTCTCTCTCTCTCTCTCCACTATCTTTTTCCCCCTGAGTTTTTTCCTGAAGTCTACAGGTCTGGGTAATGCTTTAATTAGGAACAGAGCAACCAGATGAAAGAAATTCGCCGGGGAGATGTGCTCCTCCTGTGTTTTTGCAAACGGTGAGATCAGTCTGCATGTCGCTTTCACCTTGGACGCATCCTATGAACCTGCCATTCATCTGGAATATCATTGTGGGCTTTCAAGGAGGGTCCCTTTCATTTGCCAGCTGCAGCTGGCAAGATGTATATAAAAAAATTTATAAAAAGGATCTATTCTAAAAATGAACCATTTTAAGAGAACTTTAGAGGGACGCTGAGAAAAAAAGGACCGGAGTCAGAGCCATGAAAAAAATTCCTTGTTAGACAGAATGATTAAAAATTATAGATATAATTCAGCTCCGTGTTTAATAAAACTAATGATGCAAATCGGTTGTGTGTGCAAAGGAAGAAATGAAGAGCATTGAGCTTCTGTCTCATTTGGGGGGCTTATTTTGAATTAAGGAGAGCCGCACAGCAGAATGGAAGGAAACAGCTGCTCCCAAGTCTCGCCATATGTAGATCTGTATGTTCAAGAGCGCACAGGGACTTTGGTTTCTTCAGGTTGTGCTCAGCAAGTCTATTAAGAAGGTGATCTTTCCATTTTCGGCAAGAGGGTAGCAACTCCCACAGAGATGTAAGATAAATTACTGTATGCATTAATTACGCCCATGTGCTAGGAAGGCTGAGGTGAAAGACATTCCAAAAGGACAGCTCTGGGCAGGGCTAGGACACCATGTCTTTGTTCCCAGTGACTGTGCGGAGCCTGGCATTTCTGGAAGCATCATTAGCTGAAAGTGCTCACACATGTACATGCTTTATTAACAGATGATTAACTCCTTTTATTTAAACAAACAGAAGATATTTTTTTTTCTTTTGGCCCTAGGGGACAGTTGTTGTTTTTTCCCCAGGAGAAGTGATCTGAAATACTACCCACTACGTTTCAAAGAAAAATGGTAGAATGTAACAGAAGAAATCTGGTACGTGGTATGCACTATGTTTCAATGAAAAATGGGTATTGAAAGTGATGCCTTATTGTTGCAGATTAGTCAACAGTGTATTTCCTTAATTCTTGATGAACTGCCTGGCGAAGGGCTGGTTCAAACATTCATGAACCTCATTTGATTATCCAGGGCATGTTCCTAACCAATTTAGACCAGCACAACTCACCCATCTCCTGGTTCCTGCATTTGCATGGGGAGGCCAGCATATGTCTGTGTACTGGCCTAATCCCCCCCCCCCGGAGTGGTGCAAAAGTGCCTTACGGCACTTTTGGAACACACCCCAGGCCACCATGGGATTGATGCTGGGACTTGAACCAGCCTAACCATGGGTAAGGATTGTACCCTCATGTTTGGGGACTGCAGCTGAATACACATTCATGGCCAAGTTCTATCCTTAACTGGCCTATATGGTCAAACACTGCTAATGCATCCTACATGCCATCACACAGGGCCAGTTGGGGACCAGGCCAGTAGGGAGGCTAGTAAATAATTTTTGTACTTATCTCATCCACTGCTCCCTGCTCATTTTGCTTGTTCTTATTCTCATTTTGCTGCTGTAAATCTGTAAGCCGAAAGGGATGTATTAGATCCAGGCTAGGGTCTCCAGATCTCTGGGTGCCAAGATTTGCCCCCAGTGGTGTGCTTTAGGGGGTTCTCACAGGTTCTATAGAACCCTTTGCTAATGAGCACCTGGTTCTGAGAACCGATTACTAATGGGACATAGAACCTGTTGTTAATTTAGGTTATTAGGATATAGAACCTGTTGTTAATTTATTTGAATCCCACCACTGCCCTAACCCAACTCTTGCCCCGCCCAAACCGCATCCTGATCTGCCTTCATGAC
The DNA here is from genome assembly GCA_030015325.1 of Cryptoblepharus egeriae. Taxonomy (NCBI): domain Eukaryota; kingdom Metazoa; phylum Chordata; class Lepidosauria; order Squamata; family Scincidae; genus Cryptoblepharus; species Cryptoblepharus egeriae. The sequence continues at coordinate 108,735,453 of JAREYC010000003.1, forward strand.
CATTTTACCTGCTCAGTCAACTGATCTACAGCCCACTGGTTCCAGCATAAGAGTTACTGGCTGCCACACTGTCAGAAGCAAGCTGTAGAATGGTGGAGCTGTTGTTATGCTAGTAGATACGCTATGAGATACGCTAGTTAACAGATGGTGACCAGTTAGCAGGTGTGATTTAGCACAAGAAAATTAAAAGTTATATTCTACATATTCTGTAAAATGTCTAATTAGTGAGTAAAATCCATAGCATAGTGAAAGAGTCAAATACACACTTTCCATGAAGATCCCCAATATATCCAGTTACAAGGTTCAGGTAGCAGTTCTTGGGAAGACCTCGTGATCCTGGAGAACTACTGCATCAACTTTGGATAGGATTGGGACCTTAATCTTTTCACTCTGTTGTAGCTCAAGACCGTCACTACATCTTGTGTCAAATTAATTTAATCATTTGCTGTGTATATAAATTTTTTATTTTCGTTCTAAAATTTCTGCCAACTTTTTTTTCATAGAATGCTAAACAGATTCTATTATTGTGGAAGGGAGAAAAAATGATATCCTGAAGACCACTCAGTGAACTTCATAGTTGTGCAAGGATTTATGTCCAGATCTATTGAGTCCTATGACAAACACTCCATTAGCTATACAACATCACACTGGCTTGCCTCTGATTTTCACCATTCCAGCTATTTGAGATATTTGCACACAAAGATAACATTGATAGAAGAAAGATCAAAGGGATGAATCACCAAGAAAAACATCTAACCTATGAAATCTCATGGTTATTAGCAAAGGGTTATGCTAATCAAAAATGAAAACGTAGATTATTACTTCACTATCACTCTCATAATATTTCTGAACAGGAGAAATCTGGTTCAAATCTCACACAGAAATGAAGTATCTGTCAACTTTTTATTCATGATACATTTTCTCTCCAGGCATACTCAATCATTTATTTCAAGCCTTAATCATTTAAGGCTGCAAAATTGATTCAAAATAGAGGTCAGTATACAGGTGTATTCTGACTTAACCTGAGGAATGCTAATTCGTTTTGATTGAGCAGAGATTTTCAGAGTAGGCTCAGAATTGAATTTCTGTGAGAGGGTAAACAGAGGCATTGATGGCAAAGAAAATGCTATGCATCCAAAGGGAAATCACAAATACAGAGCTTAGAATCCATTTAAATTGAGACACCCGAAGAAAGTTCTTTCATGTTCTTTTTCCAGAAGATTTCACTTTATCTTCATTAATATTGGATTCTATTTTTTAAAAAATCATTCAGGGCCCAGTCCAGGCCAACTATAGTTCAGGTATATTCTTGTAAAAACTCTGTTAAAGGTTTTGACTAATGTTGCCTTTCAGTGATTCTCTCAAATGGTATGATAATACAGGTTGTTCTTCCCCATTTGTGGGTTCAGAACTTGCGGATTTGAATTAACACAGGCCCCAATCCATGTCTGGAGGGCCTCATCAAACCTTCTGGACATGATTGGAAATGCATCCGGTCATATCTGTAAAGCGTTCCAAGGTGCAAGGAGGCCACTTCTGTGCACCTCAGAAGGCCTCCTGGTATGAATCCTTCCCTCCCCCTAAAAAAACACCCTTCTGGAGGCCTTCTATCATGGTGTGTGGAGGCAGCAAATGGCCTCTGGACATGACCAGAAGGCACTTTTGGTTGTGTCCTGATGTCACTCTGAGCCCATGAACCTCAGTCCTGTGGATCTCAATATCCACAAATTTGGTATCCATAGGAGATCTGGTAATAGATCCCTTGCAGATACAGAAGGCCAACCTGTACTTAAAAGGTAGGTACTAAAGACATTCTTCAGAGCTCTGGGTGTTTTTCTGAATTATAATTCTCTCTCTCTCTCTCTCTCTCTCTCTCTCTTTCTCTCTCTCACTCTTTTCACTGATCTTGCTTCATATTGTTTTATTATTATTGTTTTCAATAACAATAAAATCTTGTTTTCACTGCTCTTGCTTCATCTTATTAGCAAATGTGACTTTAGAAAAATGAGTCAAAACCTACTGTCAGCCACTCTGGTCTTTATCCCATTCTGAGCTTTTGTTAAAGCGAAAGTGACAAGAAATAAAATGCATCAAGGTGGAATTCCTGGAATCTGTGAATTGTACAGCAAAAGATATCTAACTCTCCTACTTCAAAAAATTTTTCTAGCATGTGTAAGTCAATTTCTCTTATGTGCCTGTACTTGGAGTAAAGGCCCAATCCTATCTAACTTTCCACATCTGATAGAGCAATGCCAACTGAGCATGTGCTGCATTTTGCTTTAGGGCTGCAGTCATTAGGAATCCTCAGGGTAAGGTGATGTTAGTTTCATTAACTCATGGCTGCACTCTGGTTTCATTGGAGCATTGGAAAGTTAAATAGGATTGGGCACTTAGTTCTGACAAACGTTCTTAGAGAAACCTAAGTTTCCCCTTAGGTTGGTGCAAGTCCCTGGTGCTTAACTAAAGGTGTTGCAAATACGCCATGAGGTACATCTGCGCCACCCCAAAGGCAGTTAGGTTGAGACAGTTACGCCAAGCAACCTGCATAAAGCCTCATCAACATGGGAGATTTGTACTGGCCTTTCCAGGCCAGTTGAGAGTCTGGGAAGGGTGGGAAGGACATATTGTAGAAGGGGGATGTTTTAGAGGCAGGGAAGAGGGGCAGAGGGTGGTTCCATGGGCAGGAGGCCAGGGAGTGGTTGGTGGGCTTGGACAACTGTTATGCCAGATCCAAACCTCACCACTTGGACAGCTGGGGCAGGCTCTTCCAACTTAGGTCACCTCTGCAGGTGGCCTAAGACTGAGGAAACCTATTGGGTCTACAGTAACCCTACCATAGGGAAAGGGACATAAGTACCAATACTTGCACTGGATCCAAGTTGGGATTGTGCTGTCAAACATCTGAGTTAATATGCCTAGGAGTATACTAGCAAGATGGGAACATCTATCTGTATTTTTGGTCAGAATCTTTAATTAATTAATTAACTAATTAATTACTAATTACTAATAACTACTTTATTACTTGTCATCTTCCAAGATTCACTCACATAAATTTTGAAGCACTAGCAAACTGTAATTCATACAAAGCCTTATTAATGATAATGATTGTTGTTATTATCTCTTGAAGGAGAACAAAACCTTTTATTCATGAAAAGTCATAGCATTCATGTTTGTTTTCTTAAGTTGTGGATGTTTCATACAAAGCTCTCTATCTTTAGGATGACTAGCTTTATTAGCTTTCTGTAGCCTTCCTCTCTAGCTTTAGTAGCTTTAGGGGGAACAAGAATCATACTCTGTTTCATTTTGACATACTTCTTTGTCAAACCTGAATGGAAACTTTCTCATCTCCTTCCATCATGAAGTATGCATTTTCCTGATTTTGCAGCACTTTGGACATTTCTTCTATGTATTATGGATGTGGTGGAGATGCAAAGTTAGAGATGTGGAAATGGAGATAGAAGAAACATGAAACATTTCTACTTCTTGTGCTTCCCGTGTGCAGCTACACTTCATAGCAAGCCCGGCAGACTACTTCTATTTTACTACTTGTATGTTGTCTGGCTGCTTACGACTGTTTTATCAATTCAATTCGTTGTTCCTTGAAGGCAGGATATTCCACAGAATATTCCACATTCTTCTTCTTCTTCTCCTCTTCCTCCTTCTCTTTGATATACAGTGGTACCTTGCTTAACAAGCATTTCACATAACAAGCAAAAATTTCCAAGAAATCTCACTTCACACAACAAGTTCCGCTTCACTTAACAAGCAAGCGCGCTATGGGCACGCGTGCCATGCAGCCCTGATGCTCCACATGGAGGCACTTTAAAAGGGCTGCTGGCCAGCGCTGCTGCCTCCAACTGCCCCCAACTTGGGGGCAGTTGCCTGCGGGTGCCAGAGGCAGCTGCCCCTAACTGCCTCCAAGTGTCCCCACCAACCATCTTGAACCTCCAGCAGCAGCCCAGGTAAGCCTCCCAGGAAAGTGTCTTTGATTGCAGTCGCCTAACTATGTCTACTCAGAAGTAAGCCCCATTGTGTTAAATGGGGTTTACTCCCAGGAAAGTGTCTTTGATTGCAGCCTCTTAAACATGTCTAACCAGAAGTAAGCCCCATTGTGTTAAATGGGGCTTACTCCCAGGAAAGTGTCTTTAGGACTGCAGCCTAAGTAGACTTCATAGGATCATGCACATTGAATGCATGTTTTGAATTCAATTCCATTGTTTTGTCATCATTTTTACCTCCAGTTAATATTTTTATATGAATATTTTGGGGGTTGTGGAACAAATTGTCTAAGTTTCCATTATTTCCTATGGGAAAATCCGCTTCACTTAAAGAGCATTTCACTTAAAAAGCATGCCTCCAGAACGAATTAAGCTCTTTATGTGAGGCACCACTGTACATCTATTACCAATCCAATGAAAGAGAAACACCAGTGGCAGCTCCGTAATGGAAAAATGGAAGCATGCAATTGAGCTTCCTCACTTCTGACTAGAGCTAATGGAAGAATGGTTTCGTGAGGCAAATTAAGCATTGTATAGCCATTTATTGGATACCACCATAATTTCTACTGCCTCAGAAGTCTCAGAAAATGAAGGAGTGGTGACAATTTGCAACATACAGAAGTTTTTGGTGGGAAAATGGTGAAAGAATTGGCCTTATCCTTACCCGTAGTATAGTCCCAATCAAGGAATAGTTCCTTTCTTCTTTCTTTTTTGTGAAATATTTTTATTAAAATTTGTATGCCCTTCTTTTCCCCCAGGTGTTATGTCCAAGGTGGCTTACAGTTAAAAACAATTGAACATTTATTAGTCACACAATTAATTTGTCTCAGAGCCCAATCCTAACCAAAAGCCAACTCAAAAGTCAGCCCCATTGTGTTCAGTGGGTCTTATTCCCAGGAAAGTGTCTTTAGGATTGCAGCCTCATTCATTGCAACTTAATCAATGTTTGCCTTCTTTGGATACAGTCCTATTTTTTTGGATTTTAATATGACTTCATTGATTCCCAAAAATTTTTTGCATCAGGGCCCACCTAAAAAACATTTCAAACATCTGTGCTACATTGGTGATGGACAGCAAGCTTAATCTCCTTGAAACTTAACCTGCCTGTCGGTTTCACAAACCACCAAAAATTAGATCATGATCCACTGGTGGGCTGTGGACCCACTGCTCGGGAAACTCAGCTCTAATTATTAAATAATAATATAACAAATATTATTTATTAATTTCAGTTTTTTAAAAAAACTCATAATAATAAAAATACAGGCACTTATATACCACTTTTCTTGGTCTTTTTGGATTGCTCCTCACACCTTGTTCAAAGCGGTTTACATAGGCAGGCGAATCTAAAGGGATTTTTACAAACATGGATTGGATTTTTACAAACACAGATTGATTCTACTCGTATCTTTCAAGAACCGGCTACGTTCAAGATGTTACATTAACAGTCTGGTCAACAATACTGGCCCCCAGTGTCAGAGATGCTGGCTGAAAAACATCTCCTTCAGCTCTCGCATGAAGGACAGCTGAGGTAACTTCTTCACTCCCATTGAAAAGCAGATGGAAAATTTCAGCTACAGCTACAACTCATGTCCATATTATCTATAAAAAGAAATGCAGTTTAAGATCTGATTAAAATAGAGCTAGATACGTGACTCCTTATAGATCATACCCCTAAATCCAGAGTAACTTTACGTGCACCCATAGTTACTGCACCAAAGAAACTTTACGTGCACCCATAGTTACTGCACCAGCTAGTGAAAACCTATGGGAAATTCATATTGGATTCCAGAGTACCTAAGTTATTCTTACACCGGAGCAAGGACTTCTCGTAGTTACTCTGGGGAGTAACTCCGTAGTTAAGTTTAGCCTTAATTTTTTTTTCTTCTTTTCTACATAAAAGCCTTAACCCATCTGTATGAGTGTCCACATCTTCTGGCCAACTTTCTATCAGTCAAGCAGGCGGAGGAGATGCAACTGTCAACATTCCAACTGTGAAACATCAACTCCTAACAGGCCAGGCTGAGAAGAGGCTGGGGGATAACTGAGGAAAGCAATTGACGAGAGAGGTGGTAAAGGGCAGTTGAGATGCTGGAAAGTGCAATGGTTTTTTACTGGTGAATATTGTTATATTGTATCTTCTCAAACAACCACTGGGGGATATTACTAGTTGTTACATAATATACAAAATCTGCTTGTATAGAGGATGGCACAAAAATTAGGAAAAGCCCAAAAGATAATTTTTGTTAAAAGACTGCAGGGATTTGTCACAGTGGAAACCATGTTTCTCCTGCCATAACCTAATAGGTTATGGCTGGTCTGACTGGAAATTTTAACAGCCAATCCACACCCATTGGTCCCTAGTTTTATAAAGACTTCTGCTGGCAGATAGACAGAAAAATGAATATCATTTTCTTCCAAAGATCATTAATGCAGAGGCACCAATTACTCAGCCAGTCACAGTTTTGAAAGGCACAGCAAGGGTCATTCGCTTCAGTGTAATGAGTTCATTAGGCAAATGGGAATGTGTAAGGCTTGGTAACCGGAAGATGAAGGAAACCCTCTTATATATAAAGAAAGTCCATTATGGCAAAAGGTTGGTTTCTATTTTAGTAACACTGAACTAAACCCAGTTACTTTCCATTTGCGGATTTGGCTGAGTTGAACACTTGCCTCATTACACACTGGAGTACCCTATTTATAAGACCCAGTACCAACAACTGGGTAATAATTCCTGTTGCTAAAACAGGCCAGATTCTTTAATGGCCCATTCCTGCCCCTCAGCAGTGTCAACATGTCTCATGTGGCATACCAGTGATGGGCCCAGCCTAGCCCAACAACCAGTTCTCTGGAAGTGGGCGGGGCCAGGCTGGGACAGGAGGCGGGGCCAGGGTCAGGGGGTGGGGTGGGGAGGGCACACCACCTTAACCCTTAGTTTACAAAAAAATGGTATCACTTATGACCGCATCAATCAGTATTAAGACCCTGAGTTCTGTGTAATTTATTCCTATGCATTATGCCTTGTTGTGCTCTCAGGGGGAATGTGTGCCACAAATGAGAACATAAAAGCATAAGAAAAGCCTCCACTGGATCACATCAAAGACCCATCTAGTCCAGCTTCTGAATCTCACAGAGGCCCACCAGCTGCCTCAGCGAGCACATATGACTCTTGCATCCAGGTGCCTAAGTACCAACAGACACTACCACAAGTTCCACAGGTGGTACTCATACCACTGGTTGTGAAACACTGATCTATAGTTTAGGACCAGAGTCTGTGGTGTCCATCTGCAGTTTGAGGTTTGCCTCTAAGCCACTACTTAAGGCTACAATCCTGTCCACACTTTCCTGTAAGTAAGCTTCATTGACTATTATGGGACTTACTTCCGAATGGTCATGCATAAGATTTGGGCTCTTAGAATCCCATCCTCTTGCTGCAATACCATCCAAATTTACCTAAGAGTAAGCACCATTGAATATAATAGGACTTCTGAGTAGTCAAGCAAAGGACTGAGCTCTTAGTAACCAGCCTCTGGCTGCAATCCTATTCACTTTCCTGAGAGTAAGCTCCACAAACTCTAATGGGACTTACTTCTGAGTAGCCAAGAATAGGATTGGGCACTAATGCTTCACTCCTCTGTACACTTTCCTGCACACTCAGATGCTGCTCCTACAGGCTCCCAGACCTTCCTCAGCAGCTCTGGCTTCCCTATTCCCACCCAAGGACCCCTTTGTAAAGCTATCTATCAAAGTGCCTGATCCAAAATACGCACATCCCCAGAGAGGGGGATCCAAACACCATCCCCAGAGAGGCTGCCTCATTTGCATATAAGAAACCCATCATGCTTTGTGAACTGCACAAGGAAATAACTTCTGAAAAATTGCTAGAAATAAGGTTTTTAATCAAAATAAAAGGCTTAGCAAGGACAGGCTTCCTGAATAGCATCATACAAAGGTTTGGGGCATTAAGAAGCGCCTCACCCTGACTTGAAAGTATTGAGCTTTGAGACATTTATATAGTGATTCAAACCCCTCCCATCTCAGCAGTGAGTGTCTGAGTGTGGTGTGGGATGATTGCAATGCCTTGTAATGGGAACAGTCTATTTGTATTTTAAAATTAAAAAATAACCTTAGGGAGGGGAAGGAGGAGAGAGAGAGAGCCCCCCTCAGAAGGGGAGGAAGGAGGAGGGAGTGGAGCTTCATCTCTGGGAAGACAGACCCAGAGACTCTTTAAGAGAATTCAAACATACTTGCATGCAATTCAAAGATGATGGCCCCCTCTTAGCTACCGGTTCGCTAACGTCCTCCCCAAATTAACAACCAGTTCTATAGAACCGGTGAGAGCCGGCTGCAGCCCACCTGTGATAACCTCCCATGATGGTGTGGGGATGTGGCGCTTGTCTGTACATGGCCTTCCTTTCCAGGAGTGAGACAGAAATGCCTAGTTACACTTTAGTGACAACCCTAGGTCAGCACAGAACATATGCTGGGGCTTATGCCAGCCTAACTGGAGATTAGGTTTGCAGCCTCAGTCTTGCACATGCTGCCAGGGAGATTGATGTTACAAGTGCCATAAAGCACTTTGATGCAAACAGAAGGAGGAAGACGATGGCGCAGAAGCACTGAGCCTCCATGTAGGTTAGAGGAGCCCTAGGAGCCATCAGTGGTGAGTGCCACTAAGGGTGAAATCCAGAGTAACTACGGGGAGTCTTTGCTCCAGAGTAAGAACAAGTTACTCTGGATTACAATATGAATTTACCATAGGTTTCACTAGGTGGTGCAGCAACTACGGGTGCGTGTAATATCTCTTATGTGCTCCTGTAGTTACTTTGGGTTGTGCCCTAAGCTGTGTAGGGAGGAGGGAGTTTCAGGCCTGGTGGTAGCAAAGAAGGCCTCCTATAGAACCCAATCCCTTCCCCCCCCCCACCCAAGCCTGAAAGCTCTACATTGTGATTTTTGGCTCTGCACCAGCAATTTAGCGGGCCCAACTGTGATCAACAATAGCTTGATAATACCAGGTAGGAGAAATATCATACCTTCCTGGGCAGAAAGGATGCTTTCCATTTTTTCACTTGTATTCAATATGCAAATTGGATGTTCTATGATTTTCTTTCCAAAAAAACACCAAATCTGTTGCTTTGCATTGTCCCTCTGCCTCTTTCTCTTCATTCCTCAAGTTGAAAAAGAATAGGATTACCAGTTGGACATTACCTCTACCCCATGCTTACACCATTGGGCTTACACCACCCACTGACTTAGCTTACACCTTCCTATTGACTATCTCTTCCATCAGTGGAAAACTAAACATCTTGCTGCTCTCCATCAAAGCAATACATGTCTGGGTTTCTACTCACAGGGGGCTGCATCCATCTCTCAAGTTGTCAATATATCCTGAAGGAGCCTTAAGACGCCTATCAATATTTAACTACACTCCCATTGACTCAGCAATTGTAATTGATTTAAGGCTGATTATCATCATGTTAACGTTTTCATGTTCAAAGGCCAGGATAAGTGGATATGAAATTATTTGAGGCAGCTCTTGCTGTTTGGGGGAAAATGAAGACAGAGGTTAGGTGAACAGGGTTATGTAAAACATAATTTAATTTGAACTTCTCTTGGGTTGGGTGTGCATATTTAGGTCACATCTGAGGTTATAATGCTTTACACTCTTACCTAGCTGTAAGAGTGCAATCCTAACTTAGGTTGGCCTAATTCATCGATTTTCCTGTTCCTGCAGTGATGTAGTGAGGCAAGCACATATCTGTGCACTGCCCTAACCCTACCCGGGGAGTGGCGCACAAGTGTTTTATGGAACTTTAGTGACACCGCCAAGTCAGCACAAGATTTATGTCAGGGCTTAGGCCAGCCTAACTGGAGATTAGGATTGCAGCCTACAACTACAACCTACAATCCAGAATAACCTGTATTGCAACCTACAATTCAGAGTAACTATGGGAGCATGCAAGAGACATTACGTGTACCCATAGTTACTGCACCACCTAGTGAAAACCTATGGGAAATTCATATTGCAATCCAGAGCAAATTGTTCTTACACCGGAGCAAGGACTCCCCTTAGTTACTCTGGATTGCGCCCATAAAGTTAAGTTTCTGTAGATTTCATCTTCGCTATTTGGGTATCTTGATAGGATCCAAAAATATGTGCAAGCTACCCCAGTTCAGTGGTGGAGTACCTGCTTTGCATGGAAAAGGTCTCAGCTTCAACCCCCGGTACGTCTGGGTAGGGCAGGGAATGGCCTCAAACACCCCTGAGAGAATGACACCTCTGTTGCCAGTCATCAAGATTGATGGAAGGTCCAACCCCGGTTATGGCAGTTTCATATCTTCACCTGCGTCTTCCCACACAGATGAAAATCTCCAGTTTTCAATATAGTGACAAGATAACAATAGGCAAAGCATTCTCTAAGGGAGTCGCTAGCAGAACATGTGCTGTGATAAATGAAATCTCTTCTTCCATCATTCTTCCTTAAGAAGGTTCTTTTTTTAACATTACACATTTATTCACAAAAGGTGAAAAAGGAGCATTGTCCTATATTTTGTGCTGTTGCCTGAGAGATGAAATAAAAAAGAAAACTCAGGGAAATAACTAAATTCTTTTCTCCCTATTATGTGGATAGAAGTGTCAGGAAACAGTGAATGCAGGAAAATCACACTTTATGTACATTGGCATTCATGTGGGCCCAACAACTGGTTGAGTCACATCACCTGTAACAAATTCTTATGATGGTTTTTTTAAGGAATAAGGAAAGTTGGTCATATTTAATAAAATAAATATCTAATTCAGACTGCGGGGGGAGCAGAACAGAAGAGACCTGCAGGCCTATCATCGACTCAGAACAATGTCAGAACAATTGGATCATCAATGAGCTTCATCCCCCGAAAGCACATAAAAGTGCTTTTAATTTACATTTTAATTTCCATGTATTTTAATGTGTTGTGAGCCATCTTCGATATCTTTCAGGAAGAAATGCAAGAAATATATAAGTAAGAAAGTAAATAAATAAATATGATACATTTAATTGGCATGGCTGCTACAGAACATGGAAAAACTCCTCCCTACATCACCACAGGAACAGGAAAACCAATGAGTTGTGCCGGCCTAGGTTAGGATTGCATCCTAAGACACATGAAAAACATATTCCAAACTATCAGGCATTAAAGTGTATAAATGAATGTTCAAGGAAGATTATATAAATAATCACCCAGGAAGATTTTATTTTCAAGGAAATAATCAGTCAATCATCATCAGTGTCATTACCAAAGAAATTTCAAGGAAGATAGCTACACATGTACAGAAGTTTTTACAGAAACTACAATCACCATGAAAGCAACCCATGGAGACAATAGTAGCTATTGTCTCCAGCCAATCAATAGATAGATAGATAGTTCATGTAATGTACTATCTATGTTCATGTTCATGTAATGGAGAGGGGATCCAACTTGGAAGTTGCACTGACACCAATTGGAGTCACATCTCCATCAAAATCAGTGGGATTTACCTTTAAGGAACCATATTTGCAACAGACACCAGAAAATAGATTTCCAAATGCACAGGGAGGCTTGTATTACTTGCTTAATTAGGATAAAGAGATATTGAGCTGAAATTCCTCTCTCCATAAATTTGATTGCTCCCCATCAATGCCCATGGCCCAAAAGCTGCCCATAAGTAATATGTGTCAGGAGAGAATTCCTGAGCTTTTCATTGAAAACTGTTATATATATACTATGATGATGATGATGAAGATGATGCGACTTGTTCTGCACCACCCACCATTTGCAGCAGCAGTCCAGCCACATGCAACAGTGGCCCAGTTTTCATGCTGCAAGAAAGCACCCTGCCAGAACACTATTTCTGGCTGCACAGCATAAGCATAGAAAAAACCCGAGATTTTTTTTTTTTCACATCTAAGACCGCATGGGTGAATTCTGACCCATACGACCCTGTACTATAGTTAGGTACATATAATGTACATATGATGTACATATAATATACATATAATGAATAAATGTTGTGTCAAGTTTGAGTATAATTATTTTTATTGTGAAATAATGACTTTTTAGTACAATTTTTATCACCTAAGACTGCACGGGCCAATTTTGACCCGTGCGACCCTGTACTATAGTTAGGTACATAAAATGTTCATATAATGTACGCATACTGTACATATAATGAATAATAATTATGATTATAATTAGTATAATGATTTTTAGTACAATTTTAGCTAGCAAAATATTGAATAACCAATAAAAGGCAACATGGATCCAATATGACCCATTAAACTACAATTTGTATAAACTGGATTTTACAGAAAAACTGTAAATTCAAAATCTTCATGCTTTTGGTATTGTGACTGTCTAATTAGCAGGAAAAAAGTCAGAAAGTCTTGTCAGGTAATAATAATAAATTCCAGTAAAAACACAACACAAACTTCCTGGCAGGTGATGATTGACCCGGTTGGGTTTTTAAGAGTTAGGTTACCTGCAATGTTTGCCATCCCTCCACCTTGCTTTTCCTTCCTGTATGCTACTGAGTTCCTATTTTCTTGAAATGGATGCCTGCTGACTTATTATTTGACATATTGGGATTTTTTTGGGCCAGTGTTCATTTTGTTGTCTGTTTTATAAGTATTTTTAAATCTTTATTGTTTAACTACTTTCTGACATTTGCAAAGTGAGATAAAATAGGATGTACATTTTCAAACATAAACGCAATAAGGATAAATAACCAAGCAGAGCTATCAGCCTTATATGAAGCACTCTAAATGTCACTGTGTACACTCAGTGTTTCTTGAGGTCCCAAGTTGCAATTCTCCAATATAATGCATCTATTACCATCTTTTTGATAATAGCATAATGTGGATCCAGCTTTGCTATGGCACACTGGTGTGCATTAAATTGTCCGCAGGTGTGCCTTGCAAGTTTAGGAAAGGATCATGTAGGGCAGTGTGCCTTGTCAATTGTCAAAAACGAATGGTGTGCCTTGACAATTTTAATGCTTTTCAGTGTGCCATGTAATGTCAAAGGTGTAAAATGCCAGCATCAAAGCAACAATTGATATGGGCTGACCTCTATTTGGTGTACTTCAAGCTTCTGAGTGTACTTCAAGCTTAGGCTACTTCATAAATGACATTTTCAGAATGGAGATGACCTGCGTAGGGACCATCAACAGAGAATTGTGGCACAAATATAAATTAAATGGAACTGGTTGCATGCTTTGCATCACAAGAAAAAGTGCAGTGCATAATATAGTTCTAAGCTAGTGAGTAAAGTGCTTTTCATAGGGTCATCAAATGATGGCATGTTCCCTTCTTGCAATCTGTATGTATTTATTCACAACTTAATCCTACGTTTGTTATTCAGAAATAAGTCCTACTTTATTCAACTGTGGCAAAAACATGTGCAAATTGGGGCAAAATAAATCACCATTTCACATAGATGATGATAGTTTCTGAACCATCTGAGATGGATCAGGAGAGAGATGCTGGGGTACTGATGCACATATTTTGATGAAAGTGTAGTGTGAAGAATGATCCAGGATCATTTTAAAAAGGATTGAGAATAAAACAGCCAATATTATAATGCCATTATACAAACCAATGGTAAGTCAAAACTGATAGAATTAAACTGCAAATGGTGCAGAAGAGTGCAACCAAAATAATTTGTGGAGGGAGCACCAGCCTCACATGGAAAGGCTACAATGTTTGGGGCTTTTCACTATAGATCAGTGGGCACCAAACCATGGCCTGAAGGCTGGATCCAGGCCTCTTACAATCCTTTCCCAGCAGGAACTGAATTTTATTGTTCCCATGAGAAGCCTCTTCACACTTCAGATCATCCAGTGATGGGATTCAAATAAATTAACAACAGGTTCTATGTCCTAATAACCTAGATTAACAATAGGTTCTATGTCCATTAGTAACTGGTTCTCAGAACCAGGCGCTCACTAGCAAAGGGTTCTATAGAATGAGTGAGAACCCCTGAAGCCCACCACTGAGATCCTTCCCATCCTTGCTGGCAAAACTATTTCAGCTTTTGTCTCCAAATGTAGCACCCAGTTTTCCAGGAAGACATGGATGGCTAATGTGAGGTTCAGGGGTGATGGAAGGCATAAAAAGAGGCTCCCCAGCAAAAGAGAAAATTTCTCTTTGGATCTGAGATGGCTTCTCCAAAACTGAATACTTTTGCCTCTAGAAAGCAGGTGCCTTAGGGGAGACTCATTTAAAATATATAAAATTATGCATGGGATGGACAGAGTGGATAGACAGAAAAAACTTTCCTCTCTTGCACAACATTAGAACCAGGAAACACCATAAAATTGCCCTGAGCAGAGAGTTGGACTACATGATTTCGAAGGTTTTTTCCAACTATGATTCTATGAAAGTGTGGGGCAATATTCTCTTTTTCAAATAGGTCTATTTTAATTTTACTACCTGCATACCTACAGAAAGGGAAAAGACCTTTTGGCAATAATTTATGACACGTCAACTTTCTCAAACTTCAAATTTATTCCTCCTTCAATTCTTCGACTTTAGTCTAACAAAGGATCTAGAAACAGCTGTTTTGCTTGACAAATTACACTGTTATAGTGAGTCTTATAATTAGGCTGAACATAGATATCCTGGATCCACAGTGAGAATGAAAGAAAAAAAAAGAGCTGTAAAAGATTAATGGCACGCTATTAAAATTCCCAATTTATAATCACTTGAAATTTTCTCCACTTTATGGCAGAAGAGAAGAGATCCGATACATTTGTGAGACAAAGCTGGGAGAGGCTAATCGGCAGTACCGACCTCATTCAAACTTAAGGAACCCAATGCATTATAAAGCATAATTACTTTTAGAGCAAAACTTTAAAGCGAGGGCTTTGGGAGAGCCATGTCTGCAAAATACAAAATTGAAATTGTCATGCTTCATGCCTAAACAGGCAGCCTAATCAAGGTGAACCCAAATAAACAACAAGACTCTTTTTTCCCTTCTTAAATAGCCCTCAGTAACAAGATAAAAATAAACAATATAGGAGAATTCACATTTAATGCCACCGTTGAACACTGCTGGTTTTTTCTTTTTCTGAAAAAAATTAATTTTAAGATCCCCCCATATTGTGAAGCTTTTCCTGTGTTTTAAGCCATGCATTTTTAATGTCTTTAATATTAGCTGGAAGATATCACAATGGAATATTATTGGAATGTTTCATCTAATTATATAAGTAAACATGCCATATTTGAAGCAGAATATTATGAATCCTCTGTACCCATATTTCATTTATTTTATTATAACAATTAAAGTAGTTGCATATAAATCATATGAAATTTTTTAAATAATCACATGCCACTCATTGAGCACTTTTGCCTCTAGAAAGTAGGTGCCTTAGGGGAGACTCATTTAAAATATATAAAATTATGCATGGGATGGACAGAGTGGATAGACAGAAAAATTTTCCTCTCTTGCACAACATTAGAACCAGGAAACACCATAAAATTGATTAAAAAGGGAGAAGAATATTTTGAACTTAAGAAAGGGGTTGATGAATACTTGTGTGCTGTTTGTACATGTGACCTAATTGGAAGCAATGTCATAGAAAACAAGGGATGGACCGATGAGTCTGGTACTTTGTAAGGTAATATATAATCTCCCTTAATAAAATGGGGACAAATGTCCCCATCTTATGGGCTTTTGGGGGCACAGGGATGAGTCTAATGAAGTCCCTGTGAAAGATTTCACAACTTTACATTCTTATTGGCTACGGATGCCTGGCAGATCACCAGGCAGATCACCATTGATATTGTTGGGGCAAGTCTACTTTGACCAATGAAGGTAATTTGAGCACTGGAAGGGAGTACTTGAAAGATCCTATTGCCATCAAAGCATCTTCCTTCCTAGACTCAATCTGCTCTCCTTGCCTTCCCATTACACCCTGTTCACTCCTTCCCTGTTCCACCCCCTCCCCTGGTTCCCTCCTACCCTTGTATGGTCTTTATCTTTGACTGAGTGCATCCCCAGTCCATTGCCACAGACAGGTATTTTGCATTTACAACAACTGGAAAGCATGTTATGGAATGTAACTGGGGAGAGTTGCAAAATAACTAGTACTGACCTCCAAGTAGATAGCCTAATCAAGAAGTGTCCTTGAATCTACACCAACTATTTTGCATGTGTATATTCAAGATCAGGGAGGTCTAGGTGAGAAATGGGGCTAGGATCAAGTGTACATAACTGTAGCTGAAATCCACCCTGTTCTGCCCTCCTTCCAGCCTCTTTTTCTTTCCCATAATATAACCTAATCCTTGAGCAATACTTCCTGTAACCAACATATCTGGGCTAAAAGGACACGTTTCCTGTGGAATGGGAGACTCATACATGCTTATCATGTGCAAGCAGTAGTTGAGGTCAAAAACATACGCATGCTTTGAATTCCTCTTCTACATACAACCCATATTAAAAAGCAAAAGGGGGAAAATTGCCAAACCATTGCTTTATTGAATTTCTCTAATTCTCACAGCCTAATTTATCCTGAAGTGATTATAGCTTGATGATTGACTAATTAGGAAACACTCATTATAATTTTCATATGCTGTTTGTAAAGCTTTATGTCTGAGTGATTTAATATAAATTGCCTGATAAACATTTGCTCAAAAGCAACACACAAACAAAAATGAGAAGAGGGTAGATGAGAGAGAGAGAGAGAGAGAGAGAGAGAGAGAGTCATGATAATGAAAGCAATTGTACTTTGTAACTATATTCATCCGGCTGTATCTATGAACAAGGACATTTCAAAGGGAAGCTTTAAACTTCAAACACACATTATCTAGGTTTATGAATACATGGATGTTTTCCTCATTCACTTTGCACACTGCATATGTTGGTTGTCTCTGTGAAATGCTAAACAATTTCATTTTGTTTTATGTGCCCAGAATTCACACAATGCAGAATTTATGCGAGGCAGATGAATCATCGAGCCACTCATATGGCACAAGTCCTGGCCTCCTAAGCACACGAATTCCTAAGCACAAAATATTTTGAGTCAACTAACGCTGAGTTGCAGCTGTGTCCAACAAGTCAACAAGAAAGCTTGTTGCACATTCCACTTTCACAGATGGGGTTGTCATCCTGAGTCTATGCACAAGGGAGAAGCATACCTTGTGAATGAAACAATGCATATGTTTGATTTCTTGACGCAACCAGTTACATCTAGAATTCAGGAATTGTGTACTGGTTTGCCATGCAGTTGGATGAGCTAGTATTTTACAAAAGGATATTTCTGTTGCATATTGACACGACTCCAACATCTCCGAAAAGATGTATCAGCCAGATCAACTTCTGTATTTTGCTGTTCATCAGTGAACAATTCCTATCTTGATAGGTGTTATTCAAAGCCGTTATAAGCTCTGTTGTCATGCAGGTTTGTAAGGTGCTTTGCATGTAATTTCTTTTAAAAAAATCTTTTAGACATGTTTCTCTCTTCCCCTCCCTGCCCCACACTCAGAAGTTCACAGAGGGTCTTGTTCCACTGTGTTTGGAATGTGAATGCAGAACCTATCACCAGCCGGATGCTCATGCACATCCCAGTTGACTTTCCTCAACCAATCCTTCTTATGCAAAAATATCACATTTACTCAAATCTAACGTGCACAGTGATTTTAAAAGCCTTGAAATTAAAAAAGTATTTACTAGCAATTGTTTACCGGCTGCAAAGCATCTGCAAAATTTTATTTTACTGTAACCAACAATGAGTTAGTAGACAATAATAAAATGACAATAGGTTTATGTAACAGAAACTCATTGTTGTGTAAAGTAGTGCACTTAGGTAAGAATAATAAGATAAACCCAGAGCTTTTTTCTGGGGGTACTCACAGGTATTTGTACCTGCACCTTTTGCCCATTAGTGTTTTTTCTTGAAAAAGATGCCATTACTCACCATTAAGACCCATAGGCAAGTCTATTCAGGGAAAGTCCGGTGGGCAAAAGGTGCAGGTACTGAATACCTGTGAGTACCCCCAGAAAAAAGCTCTGGGTTTATCTTATTATTTTTACCTAAGTGCACTACTTTACACAACAATGAGTTTCTGTTACATTTTTATTGCATTATAGTAAACTGTTGAAATACTGACCTATATTTATAATCAAAATACTATATTAACTCAAATCCAGGCTTTTTTCTGGAGGTGCACACAGATACTCAGTACTGCACCTCTTTCCACTTGCTCCCACCAGCAGCTAATTAAAAATTGGTAATATGGGGATGGCCAGTGACGTGGCTAATTATCATGTAGCCCTGTGCAAAGCTCAAAATGTTGCCCCAGAAGTGATGTAAGAATCGGAAATTATGTCATCCCTGGGTATTTTTAAAAAGAAAATTTTTAAAAATAAAAAGAATTTTTTAAGAGAAATTTTTTTAAATAAAAAAGAAAATAAATTTTTAAAAAGAAAAGAGGAAAGGAAAAAACTTACCTCTTCTTCCTCAGCTGCTCGCCACCCATTTGCTTTGCTAGTGGCATAGCTAAAGCACCTATTTGCTATCTGGACTCAAAGAAGATTTTGTTGCCCTCCCCCAACAACAAAATCAAAGTTAATGAAGTAAAAAAATGAAAATTGTATCCCTTATGATTGGTGAGGGAAATTTGCCTGGGCAAAGAGGAATGATTATTCTTTCAATGCTAAATATACGAAGAGAACCACAAGGAAGTGCTTGTATACCCACTTAGCATGGGTAACAGTTTTATGATATATGTACTGATTCTTTGGCTGCAATCCTAAAGACACTTTCCTGGGAGTAAGGTCCATTGCACACAACCGGGCTTACTTTTGAGGAGACATGATTAGGATTGTGCTGTTATTAACACCTTATTAGTTCCATACAGTATCAGAATTACATCTCATTGGCTTTCAGAGCAATCAGTATCATGGGAAATTTGAGTTAATACACTTTTTGTTTCATAGGCATTTGTGTTTTCATTTTTTTAATTAGCCATAATTTGAATATACATATTCCAGTGCAGTTTGTTTCATTGCCGTCTGCATTAAATTACCTTTCCAACAATATATAACATGAAGGTATTATTCACATATACCCTGCTTTGCAGAATTTTAACTACTAGTGTCAAGTTCAGCTTGTAGCCCCCTTAAAGCTTGTAGCTCCTGCAATCTCCCTTGCTACGACACCAGGGATGATTATCTACGCCACTGTGGTGAGTACCAGTACCATTTTTCCCAGAAAAAAAATACACTGTTCAAACCTATTGTGCCATTGGATTTAATGCACACCCCAATTTTGAAGACTGAATTAGGTTGTAAAAGGTGTCTGTTAGATTCAAGTAAATATGGGTATTTTGGGAGATGTTCATGGGTGACAAAAGCCTTGAAAATGACCTTCCTTCCTGCGCTTCTCAAATCGTTCCTCTGGTTTATCACAAGAGGAATGCAGTTTTCTGATGTTCTGCCCTGTTTTAAAAAACTTTTTAAAACTTTATAGGTTTCATGGTGATAAGAAGCCAAACTTTTAAAGAATCTCTTGCCTAGTAAGAGCATGATGAAAAGCTCTTCCTGCAACCCTTTTATTTGAGTGCCATTTTAAATTGCATTTGTAGTAGCATCATTTTGGCATGCCCTCTCAGCAGCGTGACCTTGGATAGCAGTCCCTTCTTCAGGGCTGTGACTATCCAAGTGCTGAGAGAGAAGCACCCTGTAAGATCATTCCTCTCCATTTCTTTATAACAGTTGAAGTATGGAATGAGGAAGAGCATAAAGTTAAACTTAAGTTTAAAAATTAAAAAAACTTAAGCTGAAAAGTTTAAACTTAAGGGATGTTTATTTTTTAAAGAAACAACCTCATTCAAGTTGAGACCAAATTGCTGATGAATAAAATGTTGATAATTAGTTTATACCTGTACACTGTGGTGCACATGCATTGCTTTCCCCAGTACTCAAGATGAGTGGACTAGCTAGGAGCTATGGGCTTCAAAGCCTTCAGCTTTTGAACACTGAACTGGTTTAGTTCAAGGTGCCTAGAAGAAGAACTGAGCAGATACTCCACTGGTAATTCATTTTGGAGATAGCATTGAATGCTTCAGTCACAGGGCTGAAAAAAATTAATATTTAACGCAACGGCTGAGAAATGCTTCCTTGAAAGATAAACAGATGGACGAAAGATTTAAATGATAGTGTGGAGCAGGACCTCTCTTTGAGAAGGTCACAAGAGCTAGGTGAAGATCTTGCATCTCCCACTTTCACTGTCTCGGTCTCTCAGGAAAGTCATACATCATTCATGGTACAAATGACAAGAGCCCTGGGACTTCAATGTGGATTTGCAAAACAAACATATTTCCATGGCTAAAAGCCAATGTTGAACCAGTTGGCATCGTTATGTTATCCCATCGCAAAAGCTTCAGCTTGTACTCTCACTGATTCAATGTTACTCTGGCACATACATACAGCATAGTCTCATGCATTTTCTTCCCACCAGATTTGCTCAACAGAAGATGCTTACTCACCTTTGTCCTTCACATGATCCTGTTTATTTACAGTGCAATCCTAACCCGTGCTGAACAGGTAGGTTGACTGGCCTACACTGTGTGCAACACTGGTTAGGTGTGGACTGGAGCACTCTTATGTCAAGTATCACCCAAGCCAGCCTTGTAGGGCTTCTCAGGCTTGTAGGGCTATTTGTGCCAGCAGCCTGTGTAATGCGTAAGTGCTAAATTCTGGCCTCAATGAACAAATGGCTGTCCTACACTCCACTACAAATGGCTGTAGTGCGAAGCTAAAACTCTTATATACATTCCATGTAGCTATATCCCTCACAAGGATAGGTACACATTATGCAAAATGGGAGAAAGCTGTGTTTTACTAGGAGGTTGGAAGATAATGTTTTATAATCTGCTGAAAAACATTTACAGCAGCTAGATTCATTGATGCGGCATTTCAGAGTTGTTTTGTTTAAATTCTGATTTAACACTGTACTCAAAAGGAAAAAGATTTCTTAGATTCTTTAACTGTGTGCTGCTCTGGAAAAGGGTTTATTTAAGGCAAAGATGTTAAATTTCTACAAGAAAGTTGAGATGAAGTCTCTCAAGGGCATGTAGGGCAAGCTATGGTATGAGATATTTGACACCTGGAGCTCCTCCAAGAGAATAAAATGAGGCAAAAAGAGTATTCCAGGTGCTTTTGATCTGTAAAGAACTTTCTGTTTCTGCATCCAGACATAACCAGATATGGGTTTTGAATAAAGAGAGCCAAAGATGACTCATTTAGGGATTCTCACAAATGCGTTATGAATACATTAGATTTGTATTCAGCACCTCCTCCTCTGGAGATGCAAAAATATAGGTCTTTGTTCAAACATGCTTAAAACATTAAATATGCTTAAAAATATATGGATTGTGAAACACTAAAATAATATTTGGTTTGCATGATAACAGAATCAGAAATATTGTGGCAAAAAAAGAAATCCAGCCCCACTAATTGTGATCGACTCAAGGCTGCAGTACTCATCCCCTGTTTTTAGAGCCATATAGCCTGCGTGGTCTGAAGACACCTCTGTGGACATGTGGTATTCGTGTGCATGAAACGCTGTTATCTTCCCACCAAGGTGGTACCTATTTATCTACTTGCATTTGTCTGCTTGCCTATTTATCTACTTGCTTTCAAACTGCTAGTGTGGCAGTAGCTGGTGTAAGGATGGGAACTCACTCCATCTTGCAGTACTCAGGTCTCAAACCACGGATCTGTCAATTTTCAGATTGACAAGGCACAGCACCTTTAACCACTAAGCCAACGCAGCAATAGTTGGCTTACAATAAATAAAAACACAGAACTAAATTCTAATGACATCAATGGGACCCTTCACAGTAGACATGGTTTTAAGAACAGGCTTTCAATCTTGCAGTGAATGCAGACCGAAGAAATGGTGACCAGCAAACACAGCTGACTTAAGAAAACTTAAGGATATATTTTAAAACTTGTCCCAAAGTATTTCTATTCATGTAGCAAACTATGTTACCAGTTGCCCTCCCCAACCTAATTTCAGAAGCATGTTTTAATGTTCATTTCTGAACAAATGGCAATTTCATGTTAAATGAAAGGTGTTTTAATAGGCTTAGACTTTAGAAAACACAGCAGGGTTTTAAAACCTTAAGGAAGGACGTTTCAGCTAAAGACCTAATTTAAGAAAATGCCATAACTAACAAACTTGTGCCTCATATTAAATCTCATTTAATATGGCCCCTGGAGAGCTAATGAGAGAAAAGAGCTTCTAGAAAATGCTCTGAAGCCATCATTTTGAGGTCTGTCCCCTTGTCAAAGGACTGTATGTATAGTTGACTAGGGGTGCAATCCTAACCTAGGCCAACATAACTCATTGATCTTCCTGTTCCTGTGCTGATGTAGTGAGGCAGGTGCATGTCTGTGCACTGGCCTAAACATCCTCCAGGAGTGGCACAGAAGTGTCTTAGGGCACTTTTGTGACACCCCAAGTGTGCACAGAACCTATGCTGTGGCTTAGGCCAGACTACCTGGAGGTTAGCTTTACAGCCTAGGGAGATACAGTGACACAGAGCAGATGGTACCATGGGGAGTACCAAGATACACAGAATCTCAGATATTGTTACAACTGCAGAAGACAGGTAAGGGGATGGAGGGATGGGGTTGGGATGGACAGGCAGCGGATGGAGTTTGCCTAGGGCTATCTAATCTAATGTTAAGATTTGAACCAGAAACATCAGAGCTCCTTATTCTGTTCAGATGCAAAGGGGTGTTTTAAAATATCACCACCAGGGAAAAGCAGAAAGCCAGTGTGGGCACTAGCAAGCCTTCAGTGGCCACTGTAAAAGTTGGGGGGCTCCCTGTGGGGCAATTGAATGTGTCCTAGATGGCCAGAAATGGCCATATGCCAGGATTTGCCCAAACGTTGTAGAAGAATAAAAATAACTTACTACATGTTATAAAAATAACATAGAAGAATAACAAATAACATACTACAGTACAATGGGGTTTCATTAAGCCATAATTGATGAGAGAGTGGTGCTCCCTGAATTAAATCTCACTTCATTTCCAAAGCGTTTCTTATTGAGGTCCACTTGGACATTCATACTCAGAAAAAAGCATTTGCTCTTGCAAAATAACAAAAAATGTGTATTTTGGAGAAGTTTACAACATAGAGTTGCAGGTTTTCCATTCTCCAAGGTGTTCAAGACAGAAAGACTCCTTTAATATTTGGTGCAAGTCTCGGGCTTGTAATGCTATATGCACCACAAGTTTTCCTTCTGTTTTTATTTTACTTTCCTGAATCTCCTTGCTAAATCAGCTCTTATGTTTATTAGAGATGTCCCTTCAGCTTTATTGGCAGAAAATGCACCAGGAGTTAGACATCGTTGAGAAGTTGGAAAGTTCCCAGGGTTCATCAGTAACAGTAATGAAAAGACTCCGAACTTCATTGGGCTGATTGACAAGAGAGATCAGAAAGTGAGTGAACACAAAATGTTTCAGGATGGTGAAAAGGAGATAAAAGTTGCCTCAATGCATTTCTTTCATCTTTTAGAGCTGGTTATCTTGTATCTAGGGGGAGAAAATAACCTCAGTAGGATGGCACCCAATGAAATGAATTAATTTAACTTCTGCATGTTTTGATGTAAACTTATTTATATTATGTAGTTTTGTAGGCAAGACTTGTCATCTTCCAGTACTAAGAGGGAGCTAGCAATGTTTGCTGGTTTGTTCCCTTCAATCAGGGAGAAGACTGAGTACGCTGCAATCATAGCCAATTTAGGTTGGCATAACTCAGCTGGCATATCTTCCTGTGGTGGGGAAGTTGGCGTATACCTGTGCACTGGCCTGACCCCCCAGGAGTGAGGGAGAAGAATTTGACGGCACTTTTGTGACACCTCCAGGTCAGCTTAGGACTTAACTGGATTCCAGGACTTAAGCTGGCTTAACTGATCATTTGTGTACAAATGTTCATTTGTATAGCTAACCAAGGGGACACTGAAGATGGACTTTCTAACCAGTTTTTAGCATAAGAATGAGGACAAGACATTAAGGCCTTTGTGCTTCTTTGTCCAGAGTGAAGGACATGAGAGCCATCTTCTATACACACATGCACATAAACACACCCATTCCACACCCTTGAGCATAAAATCTTTGCCCACATAAGATTGTGTATAATTTCATTTTTTAAACTGTTTAGTCCATGGGTTTCAAAACCCCGGCCCGGGGGCCAGATGTAGACCATGACGAGCCTTAATTCGGCCCTCAGCAAGCCTTAATGAGGCCCATGGCAAGACCCTTCTATCCAGCCTTTGGGCAAGCCTTATAATTCAAATACAGTGATTTTCAATCTTTTTCATCTCATGACACACCACCAGTTGTTTTTACCATCAACAAGACACAACCAGGCTGTTCAAATCTTCCAATTTTCCTTTTAATTAATGTCCCTCCCCAAATTCCCATGGCACACCTGCGGCACACCAGTGTGTCACGGCACACTGGTTAAAAATCACTGCTTTGCTACATTGTTATATGTAAATTTACATAAATTTATTCAAATTTGAAATGTAAATTACTCTTCCGGCCCCTCAACACAATGTCAGAGAGTTGATGTGACCCTCCAGCCAAAAGGTTTGGACAACCCTGGTTTAGTCAACTGCCTCTTTGATGGAGATCATGCAGGTCATTCATGTTAATGCCAAACTCTCACAGTGAACAGTGGTTCCACCTGCCTGCATTAGAACTCTGGTTCCCTTCCTATCATTCTCAGATCATTGGTTGTCCATGAGAACCTTAAAAAGATCTCACAAAAAGAAAGCCTTCAGCAGAGGTTCCTGTGCACCAGGAGGAGGGAAATGGGTTATGGCATCCTTAATGATGGAGGCCAGATGTGGTCATTTGCAACTCAGTGTAAGAAGTGCTTACTAATCCTTTTTAGGGATGTGTTGTTGTATTGTTTATCTCCCATCCCTGGAGTGGAAAAAAGATGTGTTTGGAGCAACATGTGTAAAGGTGAATAGAGTAGCGGGTTAGAATATCAGAGAACCCAGAGCAACCCATCACTCTTCTCCTATATTTCCTTCTCTGCATCACCCCTTTTCCTTTATAATGAAAGCTTGGAAAGGAGGACGAGCAATGGTGGTGACTGGGCAGATGGAGGTAAGTCATCTGATCCATTTTGTCGAGTGTCTGGATTTAGAATTACTCTAGCCAACCATTTAATGTTTTGCCTAGCCTCCAAGTTAATTCAAAATATCCACAGACAAATTTGTGAGACAAAGGTTTCCACTACTGAGTTAATGCAATCAAAATCCTCAGTGATTAGATTATGACCTGATAATTGTAATCATCAAGTGAAACATTGTCATGAAGTTCCTCTCTTAGTTACCCTCGGGCAATTACAAGTAGTATGTTTCTCAATTTGATAAAGACAGCAATTAATGGAATTCACTGCCTGCGAGGGATGGTGACAGTACTAGCTTAGGTGACTCTTTTTTGAAGATTAGATAAAATGATAGATTGATTTTTTCAGGTGCCACGACAGAGTAACTTAATGGGATGTCCATGTTTGGAGGCAGTAACAAGATGTTGTGGGCCAGTATGAGGAAATGATCTTTTTCTTCATACCCAGATTGCATCTTCCAGAACAGGGATGTCTCCTCATTCCTATAGTGGTGTGGGGAGGCTGGTGCATGCCAGTGCACTGGTCTAACCCTTCAGGAGTGGCAGAGAAGTGCCTTACAGCAGCATAGTCACCTCCAGGTCAGTACAAGACTTGTGCCAGCCAAACCTTGGGTTAGGATTGCACTGTCATTTGTACAAGTTCCATCTCTAATATATTCATTTATGTAAATTTATGAAAATGTATTCAAATTTGAAATGTAAATTAATTCTTTTTTCCCAGCCACAAACCTAGTGTCAGAGAGATGGTGTGTTCCTCCTGCCAAAATGTTTGGACATTTCATTCATTCATCATTCATTCATCATTCATTCATCATTCATTTCTGAATTCATCAATTAGTTGAGTAAATTAAACCTTTAAAATGAAT
The DNA here is from genome assembly GCA_030015325.1 of Cryptoblepharus egeriae. Classification (NCBI taxonomy): domain Eukaryota; kingdom Metazoa; phylum Chordata; class Lepidosauria; order Squamata; family Scincidae; genus Cryptoblepharus; species Cryptoblepharus egeriae. The sequence goes on from JAREYC010000003.1 coordinate 108,761,488, forward strand.
ATTAAAATATATTTAAAATAACAACCCTCCCAAAAAGTTGCTGATTTGCCCTATTCAAACTTACCCAGGAATAAGCCCCATTGACAAACATTATAATATAATAATATACATACTAGTCTATTAAAGGTACCGATCTGTAATTTTTTACATGCCATGGAGTCACATACCATAATAGTGCCAAGTTGCATACAAAATGAAATGGAGTTCTACCTGAAATTAGCTCGCATCCCATCCAGTGGATCCCAACCCACAAAGAAATCAATCAGTCTATCAGTCTGTCAATCTATCTATCTAACATTATTTATATATCCCTTTTGAACTAAAAAGCTCACAAAGAGGTTGACAAAGAAAATGAAAAAAAAATTAATGGCTGGTCCCTGTCCCAAAAAGGGCTCACAATCCAAAATGCAAAATTTGAAATTTGAAAATGAAATTCCTGTATTTTACATATTAAAAAAGTATTCCAAATATGTTATATGTTATATTTCTTCAGTTTGTGTGTATCTGTGTATCTGTGTCTGCACCCAACCTCATTGCACCCAACTGGTTGGATATCAGGAAAAAATTCCTGATGGTTTGGGTGGTTTGGCAGTGGAACAGATTGCCAAGGGAGGTGGTGGACTCTCCCTCACTGGGGATCTTCAAGCAGAGGCTCGACAAGCACCTGTCGGGGATGCTCTAGGACAGTGGTTCTCAACCTTCCTAATGCCGTGACCCTTTAATGCAGTTCCTCATGTTGTGGGGACCCCCAGCCATAAAATTATTTTTGTTGCTACTTCATAACTGTAGTTTTGCTACTGTTATGAATCGTAATGTAAATATCTGATATGCAGGATGCATTTTCATTGTTACAAATTGAACATAATTAAAGCATAGTGATTAATCACAAAATAATATTTAATTATATATTGTGAAATATTTATTTCTAATTACAAATAAAAAAGATGCAAAATACTTTGCAAGGTCCCCTACACCAGGGGTCTTTAGGCGACCCACATGAAAGGGTCAGGTGACACCCAAAGGGGTCCCGACCCCCAGTTTGAGAAACACTGCTCTAGGAGGATTTTTCTGCTACAAGCAGGGGACTAGATGACCTACTGGGTCCCTTCCAACTCTAGGATTCTATGATTCATCAACTGAGCTCAAATTTTACCCATATGGCTGCCATCTGTGGTAAGAAAACTCAACTGGTGGTTGTCGTTTCTAACAATGAGAAACTCCTTCATCTGTCATTGCAGACGGGGCTGATGCAAAAGCTCCACTTTTGCCGAATGCTGGAGGAAAGGCTTTTAATGTCCCTTGCAAAGGGTTTAGAGCTGTGCTGGTAGAATTCCTTTATGTGCTTCAAAATGTATTCATTTCATTTTACAGGTGAAAGGGAAGGACAGATTTTTTTTGAAGGTGATGTTTTCTGATCAGCTCTCCCTGGGGAAAAAAATTAAATATTCAGCTCCAATTAATATGGCACTGTCTGTGTTAATGAAACTTCATTAACGACTGATGCTGATATAATATACATCATACATTTTCACTGAAGGGGAGAAGTGTGTGTAATAGCTATCTATTAACTGATAATTTAAACTGACTCCAGCAAAACACTTGAGAGTCAGAGCTTCAGTGATATCTTCCTTCCCTGTCAGCTTTGCCAGGCTCTTCATTGCTTGCAATGGATGCTTAATTGGAGAAATACAACTCCCAGCATGGAAGGATTATCGCTCTAATCTTCTTTAAGGCTTCTCTTTGATATCCTACCAATATGAGGTTGTTGGAAAAAGCCAAGTTAAATAAGCTTGCTGGAAAAGCTGGGTACTTTCTGGATACTTCTCCAGAAGTAGCAGTGGAAGAGGAAAGTACAGATTGTCCACACACAAGCAATGAACTGGGCCTTATAACGGCATCTCATCGCAATAAATGATTCAGGCATTTTATTCAGGCATTCAACCACCATTGCAGATACTGGAATTTGCAAATTTTGGAATCATGGTCACTGGGATTCCAATTTAAATGGGATCTTGGTATCCATGAGTTAGCAAATAAAAGGCACAAATAACAAAAAAAAACCACAAAGATTGGGTTTCCAACAGCTCTGCATTCCAACTAATTGCAAGGGAGAGTTGGTTATGGTTACCACTGGCCAGAGGAAAGATTAAGAAATTCTTTGGTCACCCACAGTCTCTTCCTTCTCAGTGTCCTCCCAATTTCTGTATTAGCTTTATGAGAGAAATATAATGGCAGCATCTCCATTTTTCTCTCGCAACTTCTACTTTTGCCCTTTATGTCAGAAAGAATGGATTGCATTTGACTCTTGAATGTATAAACACAATCCTAACCAATTTAAGCTGGACTAACTTACCTGGCATATCTCCCCATGGTGATGTGGGAAGGTTGGTTTATGCCTGTGCACTGGCCTAACCCCTTTATGGCACTTTGTGACATCTCCCATGTCAGCACAGGACTTACACCCAGGTTTATGCTTGCATAACTGGAGATTAGGATTGCAGCCTCAGTATCTCAAGAACTCCAGACTAGTAAGAGTTGATAACATACACTCTAAAATTGTAGATAAATAAGCTATTTGGATCTTATGCTCAGTTTTCTGTCATCATGATTACTGTCACTATGGTCATGGACAGCAGTACTGTCATTTGTTGTCAGCTTTTGTGATAACCACATACATTGGTATGGGCTTTCAGTTCAAAAGGTTTGACAGTTGAGATTTTGCATTTATTTTGCAATTCTGCTGAGTGCTATCACAACTTCATGATCTGCTAGCAAAGCAGCCCCTCTGCTTGTAAGAGTGTGTTGCTAACATGCCTTAAAGCAGGGGTGTCCAACCTTTAGCTTCCCTGGGACGCATTGGAAGAAGACGAATTGGTTTGGGCTGCACATAAACACTAACATCTTTTTTTTAAAAAAATGTAGGACAAAATGTAGGATGTCCTATATTTGTCTTACATTTTTAATACTTGGAGTAAGTCTCATTGATTTTAATGGGGCTTACTTCTGAGTAGGCATGAAGTAAGTCTCATTGATTGTCATGGAGTTTTCTGCTGAGTAGCCATGCATAGGATTGGGCTCTCACTGCAACTTGGGAGTAAGCCTCATTGACTTTAGTGGGGCTTACTTCTTAGGAGGCATGATGCATAGGATGGGCTGTGATCCTCTCCAAGCTTAACCTTGGAGATATGCTGCAATCCTAAACACACTTTCCTGGGAGTACCATTCAATCATTGGCCATTGGCACTGGGTACAATGGGCCTTACTTCTGAGTAGACATGGTTAGGGTTGCAGCATATCTCAAGGTTAAGCTTGGAGAGGATCACAGCCCATCCTATGCATCATTGGGCTCTCACACTGCAATTTTCGGAGTAAGCCTCATTGACTTTAATGGAGCTTACTTCTGAGTAGGTCTCAAGTGCAGCAGGCAGCACCTGGGATAGAGGCTGAGGCGGCTTTTGGGGGATGCGGGTAGGCGAGCGCTGCAAGGTCTGCAGGGGTCTGAAGCGCTTTGGGTGCCAGGAGGCAGGTAGGGGGAGGAGCCAGGCAGCCCAGACCAGCTTTGTGGCGGCTGCCCAGGGCAGTGCGCAGAGAAGCAGGCAAAATTTGAAAATGGCTGCTGCCACAACTATTTTTTTAAAAGCCGGTTTTTCCAATGGTGGTGGCCAGCTTTGCAGGAGGGCCGCATCCAGCCTCGTTCTGGGCCACATGCGGTCCCCAGGCCTCGTGTTGGACACCCCTGCCTTAAAGCATGCTGCAAAATTAACAGCATGGGTCAGCACAGGTAAGGTCATACTGGGCAACAAAGGGATGGCAGAAAGGTAGTTTGGAGGCAGAAAAAGGAGTTTGGGGGTAGGGAGGACATAATAGGGGGTAGGTCAGGTTTGGGAAGTGAGCTGGATTGGCACAACTTCCTCTGCCTTATCCTATCCTCCTGCCTTGTTTTGACAGCTTTACATGAGGCTGCTTGGACTTCTACCAGCTGAATAGCCAGTGGAGTTCTGAGTAGTCCCAGAGGAAAGGCTGGGCATTATTCTGGAGTTCTAAAGACATCTCCTTTACTCCATCAACTGTCCACTCCTATGAAGCACTGGATGAAGTGAAAACCATGCAGCTCTGATGCATAAGTGCTTGTTAGAATTAGGTTGTCAGGTTGTAATCCTAACTAATTTACGCCAGCATAACTCACCCATCTTCCTATCCTGTCCCCATGATGGTGTGGGGAGGCCAGCACATGCCTGTGCACTGTCCTACCCCCCCGCCCCCCAGTGGTACAGAAGTGCTTTTCAGCACTTTTGTGACACCCCAGGCCAGCATGGAACTTGTGTTGGGATTTATGGCAGCCTAACTGGGGACTAGGATTGCAGCCTCAGTCTATATTTTACACTCCTATAAAGGTGTTCTTGATTGTTCTTAGGTGTTCTAATCTCCATTTTTAGTCTGTGGCAGCAAGAAGTAATGACAAGAAATAGGCTCTGGCTATTCACTGTAGTCTATCCATTTTCCCTCTTAAACTACTCTTGCTACAGGTGTCTATTTTCACTCTACTGTCAAGAATACTATTACATATCATTTCAACTGCTTATTTTTAATTCCTTTTGAGAACTCTCAAGCAGCTACCCTGTCATTCTTTATTTCTATAATATAGCTTGACCTGGCACTAGAAACACTTTATAAAGGTTCTCTTTATTCACCAGACTTTATCTTTGTTTCTGCTGCTGCAAAGTTCTGATTTCCAACCAGATTCCTTACATTCCAGGGTTTTGCAGTGATGCATGCCTGCCCTCATCAGTTCAGGATTAAATGGTTGGGCAGTGTCCATCCCCAGAAATTAATGATACATATGAACAATGCTAGTGCTGTGGTATAGAAATAGCAATGGATGCAGGGTGGTCCTGTCCCACTGCACATGCCTAGAGTTCTGGGCACATGCAGTCGGCACTGGACCTCCTTTTAAGCACTGAGGCAAACTGAGGGGGCAAGTGGACCCCTCTGGACGTGCAAACTGGGTGCTGAGCATTTCTGGCCCACTGAGCATTCCTGGAGTTCCAGGCATGCACAGTGGGCACCAGTTTCCTCTTCAGAGCCAAGCCAAACTGAGGAGGAAAGTGCCTATCATGCATGCCCATATGCACAATAGGCGCAGGGCGTTCCTGGCCCACTGCGCATGCCAGAGTCGAGCACCAGCACGTCTACTGAGCACCGGTTCCATCAGTCGACACTCAGTGCCAAAAAGGTTCACCCTTACTGGGCTAGCCTAACTGCATTTCAGGATTGCAGCCTTACTTACTTACTGAATTTATATCTCGCCTTTCTGCGTAGAAGCGGACTCAAGGCAGCCATCAACACAAATAAAACACATAAACAGTCAATATATATTTTAAAACATCCCAACACCCTGAATTACATAAAAAACAATTAAAAACACAATCCACCAGCCACCACATTAGTTAAAAGCTCTAGCTTTTAGTAAAGAAGTGGACACAATGGCCTGCACAATTTGTGGCACCTGCACAATTAGTGATCTGGGCTGAATGCATTCCACTAGTAGCTTACTAGTTTTGCTGCCAGCAGCTGTGGAGGTGTGCAGCTGCCCTTCACCCTGACACAGTGGTGGCTGGCTCCAAGCCTTGCCGGGGAAGCCACTACAAAAGCCTCCCCAGCCCAGAGCCTCCAGGTCGAAGGGACTCCCAACAAAACTTCCCTGGACCCCCTTCTTTCTCCCCACCCCAGGGAAACCCCTAATCCCCTCCCTGCCCTGGCTGGACTTCCCCCTCTTTCTCCCCATTCCAGGGAAACCCCTAACCCCCTCCCTGCAAGTATATAATATATATAAAGTATACTATAGTGTTGAAATTAAGTACAGAAAAGCAATACAAGTGTTTTTACCATTATTTTAACATGACCTATATTTGTCCTACATTTTTTTAAACCAGGTAGAAATTTCGTCTTGGGAGACAGGAATTTTGGGGAGTCTGGAAGGGAATTTTGGGTTCGGCATCTGGTCACCCTGGCAGTTATTGTAGAGGTAGATGGATCCAGGGATGAGATCTACAGCACTAATGTGCACTATATCCAAATCCCCTTCCCGGGCCTGATCTGCCTGTATGGATCAACATGAACTTGTGCCAACAATATCATTGGAGCAGGTCTAAGTTTATTCATTACAGCTAATGAGCCTTACCCAAAGGCAAGGAGACAAATTCCCCTTAACCGAGGAGACTTCCAGCAGTCAGAAATTCCAGCAGTCAGAAACTGCAGCGTAGCTGAGGTTTAGATCGTTTTGGGCTGCTCGGAATCTACAGTAGGTAAAACAAGTTAAAAGATGGGTGTTTAGTTGTTTACTTCTTATTCTGCATTCTCCAACTTAATAAATCTGCAAACATGTTCACACATATGTATTCAAGGTTGTTGAAAATAAAGGGGAAAGATAATTCATATAACTATATAAAACTTTAATTAAGGGCAAATGTAGAAGGAACATGTTTCTGCAAAAAATTATTCAATGTTGCCACCTATAGGTTGCAGCTTATAACAGCATTTTACGAACAGCTAGCATTTTCAGGAAAGCAGCCAGCAATGATCTTTGAATAATGCAGTTTTTAGTTTATGGTTTCAGTTTTTATATGTATCCATAACAGGATAAAAATGCATATTCCCCATTGGTTTTGTTCCTCTAGTATTAAAAAAGAAAGAAAATAAGTCAGAATCAAATGTTGTTTCGATTGTGCCATGTTTTTAAAATAACTTGAGAATCCAATCCTATGCTTATCTAGTTAAGAAGAGCATCCCATTACACTGTGGTTCAAGCGACATACTCCCAGGTAACTGTGGATAGGTCTGTACCTGATAAATTCAATCTGTCACTATAAGCACCAGATTGGCAGCACCAAATCTGTGCCATCATTGGCCATTGGCACAAAGTACCAGAGGTCCCATCTAACTGGGCATAATGTGGCTAAAGGGTGAGAAGGGGAGGATCTCAGCAGCAGCAGCTCACTATGAAGTCCAAAATGTCTTGGACACCATGGTTGATGATGTGTGTGAGACACTGGACAGTGGGACATACTCCTATTGGTCCTGTTAGATCTGTTGGTGTCTTTTAACCACTCTGACTGTTGTGTCCTACAGGGTCGATTGGGTTGGAGTTAAACCATCTTGGGCTGGTTTAACTCCTTCTTGGCTGTAAGATCACAGGAGATGGTGCTGGGGGATGTATGCTCAGCATCCCTTCCTTTGAGGCATGGGATGCTACAGGTTTCAGTTCTATCCTTTGTGCTGTTTAATAACCATATGAAGCCACTGGAAGAAGCCATCTGGAAATTTGGTTGGTATGGGGGTCAGTATGCAGATGACAGCCAGCTCTTTTTTGTTTCCATTCTACCTGAATCCAGCGGAGCAGTCAAAGACCTGGATTGCTATCAGAAGGCATTTTGGAGCAGGATGTGGACAAACAATAGATTCATTTATTCAATAAATTAGTGTATATCAAATGTACGCTACAGTGGATTCAGTAGGTTGATCATTTGATATTCCATTTGGCTTGGTCCAAAATAGGGCATTTGCCTTTCTCCTACCAATAAGTAGCAAAAGGCCCACAACACAAACAGCTCTATCAACATTGAGTATCCAAAACAATCCAGGACAATATGAGAGAATGATCCATTTGCTTACTCCATCTTCCTTTCCAGGCTGAGGAGGCCCACAGAAGATGCCTTCCAAGAGGAGCCACCCACTCTTGGAAATGGCATTGCATTTGCATCTCGGATTAGCTCACCGAACACATTCCTACTCAGGTGTCGGCACCACAATGCATTTTCATCAAATTCTCTACCCTGAGGTCGAAGGAAGCCAGTACAACTTCAAATGAATAGAATTAGTTTTACCGGAGCTTGGAGAAGTGTGAAGATGAAACTTTTAATGAGAAACGCACGGCGGTCCTCACTGTATCGAGATGGAAACGAAATGCCTCACGGAAATTACATTGTGTTCAGAGTAATTTCCAGTTTCAGACAGAATGCTGATTATTGCACATTGTTGGGTTAGCCTTCGCACAATTATGACAGCTGACGCAATACAAATATAGGGGGAGAGTGTTGGTGCAGCAGAAGTGTGTGAGAACCATGATTCTTAGAATGGGATATGGGCCCACCTAAGAGAGATCAGAACTTGTATATGAGTTGTCATCTCAACATCTGATGCCATTGCAAACTCCTTCCCCATGATAGCATGCTAGGGGGAAGAGGTACAGTGCTATTGTGCTTCATTTCAATTATTGGGTATACCCACCAGGCTTCAGTGTTTGCAATGGTGGTGATGTGGGTGACATGCATGGCTTCTACATAGAACCAAGAGCACTAAACATTATTAAGATCTTGAGTACGGAATCGACCCTGCATCACTCTGTGTGTGTGTGTGTGTGTGTGTGTGTGTGTGTGTGTGTGTGTGTGTGTGTGTGTGTGTGTGTGTGTGTGTGTGTGTGTGTGTGTGTGTGTGTGTGTGTGTGTGTGTGTGTGTGTGTGTGTGTGTGTGTGTGTGTGTGTGTGTGTGTGTGTGTGTGTGTGTGTGTGTGTGTGTGTGTGTGTGTGTGTGTGTGTGTGTGTGTGTGTGTGTGTGTGTGTTTTGAGCTATTGGTGTTCAGTGGACAGGAGTGGAAAGGCAATGGTTCAGGGTGGTACTCCTAACCCACATGTCCCTCCCGTGTTATCAGACACCATCTTTCTATCATACAAAACTGCATACAAAGCTGCCATCTACTGAGTCAGATCATATGTCAATCAAGCTCATAATTATATGGATTGACTGAGAGTGGTTCTTTGGGATTTCAAACAAGGAGTTTGTCAACATCAAGCATGTGCTGTATCACTGGGCTACATCTAATTCCCTAAATCTTTAATTCAGCACCACTCTCATGAAGTTTCCTTATATCTAGCCCAATACTGTTGACTTGGCTAGAAGGTTTCCTGGAGCCAAGGTTTCCTGATACCTACTAGTAGTGGGAAATTGAACCAGAAGCTATATTCAAACTGTGTTCTCCTACTGATCTCCTCATGTTCTCCTACTGATCTACAGCATATCTGACTGGGGAACTGACTGGTCCATGTGAAACATCATGAATGGATATTGTCACATCAAATTTAGGGAGAATTATTATTGTCAAGTTTGAAAATTTATTGAGCTGAAGACATAGGGTGCATTCCTAACCGAGGCTGGCACAACTCATCAGTCTTCCTGTTCCTGTAGTGACATTGGGAGGCAAGCACATATCTGTGCACTGCCCTAACCCACCCACAGGAGAGGTGCAGAAGTGTCTTATGGCACTTTAGTGATACCCCCAAGTCAGCACAGGACTTACGCCAGGACATAGGCCGGCCTAATTGGAGATTAGGATTGCAGCCTTAGTGCTTTATCAAATCTGCCACAATGGAAATGAATATTAGGGTTTAGATGACCGAGCAGCAAATGTGTGATTCTCCTTGCTGTGATTTGTTCCCCCACAACATGCTAAAATAAGCTTTCTCAAATGGAGTAGCAGACTAATGCTGCCTTCCACCAAAAGGAGGAAAAATATCATGTGTGTGTCAACAAGACCTATCGCTAACTTTCCTCACGGACTGTGGCCTCGCAATTTGCTAGAGGCATAAACAGTTGTGTAGCACTGCGCTAAAGAACTGGCATGTCGCAATCACATTTTCATGGTGGGAGAAGTGGTACTCATTTAAATTCTCATCCTCAGAGAATTTGGTTTTTATTTACCTCACTCCAGCAGTTTCAACCACAATTGGAGGAGACACCTAGTTTCCATGCTATGTCACGTGGGAATTCACCAACCCCAGATAAGAAATTACAAAATAAAGAAGAACAGGCTGAGGTGGATAGAATAGGGAATAAGGATTCTGGCTTTCCGATGCTCACAAAGTTTTCCTGCTGGTGTTAGCAATGGCCAGCTCTTTACATACTTAGGGTCTTCTATGGAAATCCGTAGCCTTATTCTGAAAGTATAAAATGGATGGTTATACAAAAAGGGTGATCAGAGGTACTACTTCAAGGCTGGCTCGTGGCTTATAGAACAGAGTTGATTTTTTAAAAGGTTAATTTGGAGAGTTATCAGATTCTCCAAAAAAAGGTTAAACTGGACAGTTAATAGTGGCCTGGTTTTTATTATAGAATAGATCTGCCCAATTTGATTCTTTCCATGATCTGCTGATGCAGCCATGTTGTTGGAGAGCACACTGCATCCTATGAGGGCAGTGCCAGAGGTTTCCTCTCGGTAAAGGAACAGAACAGATCTTGTCAGCACTGAACTAACCATTTTGCTGTTGTAAATCTGAGTGGACCCAGGAAGGAAGATTGAGCCATGGAAGAGAGATGGGATATTGACCACTGATGTCGATACCTTCCAATTTCAGCCCTCCTTCTGCCACCATTTTGTCTCACAACCTTCCCCTCCTCACACTACCATACCCTCTCAGTCTCCCTCCTCCCACCATTACTAATTTTCTCATTGATGATCTCCTGAGAAGCGTCTAGACACTACCAGAGTTTCCTAAAGGTTGAAATCAGTGCTCTAGAGCAGGGTCTCCAAACCCAGGCTTGGGGTCTCCAAGTACAGCAAGATCCTGTTTGGCCTGAACCCACCTCTGGAAAACTGCAATCTTCTGGTCCACTTGACTGATCACAACCAGAGCAGTGGACTGGTCAGGTCTGAAGGGTCTTCTGAGGGCCTAAAAAAAATCACTTCTTGGTCCCAAAAACCAGAAGTAACTTTCTGTATCAGCTGAAGATGTTTCAGAAGTAGGCAACTGGGGAGTCCATTGAATATGTGCTTTATTTCTATAGTGTGTGTTGTAATTATAGCACATTCAATCATCAATTCATATAAGTCCCATTTCTAATGTATTTATTTAAATGTTATATATTTTTTTCTTCTGGCCCTTGAAATTATGCCTGGTATTTGATGTGTCCCTCTGCCTGTTAAATTTAGAAACCCCTGCTCTGGAGCCTCAGACAGACTTTAATTTTTGCAGGCTCATGTGTGTGCTGTACCAGTGTGAAAGAGAAGGTGTGTACTTCTCAGTGTGTGTTAGTGGAAAAGAGATTACATAACATGAATAACTATTTGCACGTTGCCGGATTTTGTGTTTTATTGTTTCTGACTCACACTATGCAATCAAAAGCTTTCCCTTCTTTAGAGATTCTTGTGGGTCCATCTGAAATGGCGGCTGAACTTTCCATCATAGTAAGAAATCCATCATAGTAAGAAATAAATGTGTACCTTACGTGTATACACTTAAGGTACACACTTAAGTGTACCTCACCTCCAAGTGTACCTCGCCTCCAAATATGCTGTACTTCATCCAGTCTGCTTTTTCTAGAGGTATTAAGAATACAGTCATCACCATGGTTATCTGATGAAGCTCTACATAATGTGCAAGTATTACAGTTTTGGGGGGAAACCTCCAACAAAAGATTTTTTAAAAAAAGAATTTTGTCAGCCTGTATTTAATTGGGCCACACAGAACTGGGATGGCAGCGTTATGGGGTTATCTCTAAGGAAACCAATGCCAACAAATAATAATGACTGCTAGTTAGCTAGGACAATATTGGCAGCTGCTTAAGGGGAATGCAATTAGTGGCAAATAGAGTGATGTTTAAGAAAGTAATATAAAGGTGTAGCATTTTAAGCCTATACGTCTATAATTCAATTTGGAAAATATATTTTTTCTCTATTGACAAGAATAGAAAAAAATCATGACTGTCAGTATTTCAGTGGCTTCACTTAATGATGGCATTGCCTTTTTTAAATGTGGAGAAGGTTTTAGGTCAGGTTTGCTGTCAAGGGATGGACCCACTGGTGTGATTCAAATAAATTAACAACAGGTTCTATGTCCTAATAACATAAATTAACAACAGGTTCTATGTCCCATTAGTAATCATTAGCAAACCCCCTTTAGCCCACAACCTGATGGATCTGTTGAGTTGCATATGAGAGACTTTTAAAGATCCTGCTAAAAACCCATACGAAAGGGTTAGCTGAACCTCCTACCTTTCAAGAAGGTAGGATCCAAAAGACCAGATCAGGTCTGATCAGAAGGAGATCACTAACTCCTGACTCCAATCAGAAGGAGTTCAGTAGCTCCCAACTCCTGGCTAAACTTTATGTAGATGGAAAATAGTGGTATCCAGATAAGAGTTAGCAATTCTGAATGTTTCCCCAAAGACAAGAAGAGGAACCTAGACTATGGCTGCAATCCTGAAGTGCACTTGGGCTACCCTATTGGGTGGCCCAATTCCAAGATGAGCCAGCCCACTTAGACCAGAAAGGCTTAGGCCGGCATAAGTCAACCTAGGCTGGCCCAAGACAGATGTACCTGGGCCAGGCTAGCTTTCCTAGCCTAGGCAGTTCAGGATAGCCATGATGAGGGCATGTTCAGCATGGCCTAGAACAATGCAGTTAGGCTGTATCCAGAGCCTTTTCCAGGGTTAGAACATCTGAGGAGCAGGAATAAATCTGAGTAGACCCATAGGGGCCATGTCTCTGCACCAGCAGTTGGGCAAGCCAGAGGCCTTCTAGTCTTGTGGATTTGGCCTAACTGTCAGCTCAGGATATGGCCTACTTAAAAATTGCTTCCAGCCTACAAAATAAAAACCTTCATTTCAGATGTTCCCTGAGGCTTCTGGTGGGCACCTGGGATTCAGGAAGTTGGAGTAGATCAGATTTTGGCTTGATCTGGCTGGGCTATTCTTACGTTCATACAACCTCAATTTAAACTTGTCCTTCAAACTTACCTGCTTCTTTTTTCCCACCTAAATGTACCTGGTATCAGTAGTGATAGAAAAAAAGTTTGGTGGAGATTTTCTTAATTTTTGCTGCAAAGTGCCAATAGGAGAACTTGTGGGAGCTTTTATTTCTCAGCAAAGGTGGGGAAGAATGATGCAGGTCAGGACAATAGCGGGTAAAAGTGCAGAAGCTTCCTCTCCTTACACTGTGGTCCTGATCCTTGGGTAGAGAAGTCAATCTGGCTGCTATTAGGAAAAAGAACAAGTATATCTGCATCAAGCATATGCCTCATCATAACATGTGCCTCAGGGCCATAGCCAATGGATTCGGCGGGGGGCAATAATGGCAAGTATTGATTCTGGTGTATATCTGTATAATATAAAAATAATTTAAATATAATAAATGCATTGCTGTATATAGTATGCATTTGTTTACACAGAAATAATATGCAAGTTATCTTTTCATTTTGCACACCAACAAATACATAGGCAGGCCCGCATCCCTACAAAAGTACAAAAGCCAAGAAAAAGCCCCATATGTAAGGATCCTTCGCCACCACTCCCTCCCAGCATAGAAGTCCTGCATAAAATGAACTCTAAAAACCAAGAAAAGGCCCAAGATAATCCCATATGGTCCCTTAACAGGTAAGGATTCCCCTGCAAGCATTAAATTTAAAAACATATCTGAAAGCAGAAACCCTTCCAGGCTTTCTTACAAAGAAAAACATTTCTCTCCACCCCACTCCACCTCCAGCATCAATACAGTACCTTGTAATAATTTATTTGCATGATCCAGATTATAATATTCTCTAACTTGCCCCCAGTTGATGCCAGAGGACCAGAAGTGAAAAGCAGGCTCTAGCGGCTGTGCATGATCTTCCTTACCCCTCCTTTGAAAGACAGAGCAGCCAACAGGCTTTGTTCTCCACCTTGTAATGCAAAAGGGGATTACTGACGGCCCCTTGGCCTTCACCTTACCTGATTGGACCAGACTGCCTGTATGGAGGGGTGAACAATCAGGAAACAAAAACTAAAATAGAGGACATCCACTGGAATGATAGGAGGCTGAAATCATGACAGATCTGTGAAAAATGCCATGAAGGGCAGGCAGCTGGCTCAGAGTGCCAGCACACATACTGTTCCATTCCCTCCAAGCTATGGCCCTGATGTAGCATGACCCTTAGCATTCTAACAACTAACTCAAGTTTAGCTGTTTTAATTCACATCCTTAAGTTTAAGTTCAACTCAAATCCTAACCTCAGTTAGTCCAACATAAATCCTGGCCCAAGGCCTACACTGGCCTGGAGGTGCTGCAAAAGTGTTGCAAGGCACTTCTGTGCTACTCTTGTGGAGGTTAGGCCAGTGTACACAAAAGTGCCGACCTCCCCACACACCTGTGGAAATGTGAAAAGGGTGAGTTGTGCTGGCCTAAATTGGTTAGGATTGTGTCCCGAGTCATGTCCGCAAAGCTAACCGGAAGGTGATTCCTCTTTTGTGAGCAAGGAAATCACAGCCAGCAGAGTTTTACTCACCATTAAGAAAGGAAGAGGTGCACTTCTGTGGGACTTCCTCATCTCGTGTTACACATGAGCAGACCCGCTTATGAACAGTTATTTGCAGAGCTTTGCTGGCTGTGGTACCATCTGTGCCTGCTTTGGCTAACTTTCTGCATTGTCAGATACCCATCTCTATTCTTCTGCATAATGAAAAGCATTCATCTCACTTTGCATTCAGAAAAGCTTGGTGCACTAAAATGTAACGATTTTTACCCCAGGTTCTACCCAGATTAAATCCTTTGAAAATCAAGTTATTCTGACTTGCATCCAAAGGCAGAATGTGGCTCTGTGTATTTAGATGTTCCCATCCTCTTAGAATGTTAACAACAAACAACTCGGTTCTGGACCATTAGACAACACTGCTTGTAAGTGGCGGGTAGCAATCAGCTTCTGTTGGTCTGCTAATTTATTGTCTTTTGCATAGTTGTTTTAGCAAACTTGTGATTAGTTTGGTTTCGTCTGCATTTTTTCAAAGCACACAAGGAATGTGTACACTGTCTGTGAATATAGATCTCAATTCTTATGTTCCTTTTCTCATTAAATGCTGTTGGGAGCCCGTATAGTTTTACAGTTATTTTAAGAAGGAGAAAAATAATGAAGGAACACAATCTGAGGCGGGAGGGACTTACCTTCACAATGACTAGTTATGAAAAATGGAAGTGTATGCAGAGAGTTCCAACCTTTCAATTCATAAATGCATATTTATAGAAATATGTTAATGTTAGATGGGCTGTATGTATAGAAAAAATGGACTTCCAGTCTTCTTTGTTAACAGCTGGATGCCATTGCTTTTAAGAGCCTAGATTTCTAATCTCCCGGTAGAGTAGTCCAGGGGTCTGCAAACCCCATCCCTCGGACCAGATGCAGCCCTTAGCGAGTCTCCATCTGGCCTTTGGACAAGCCCTTTCCTCCGAAAGGGGAGCTCTGCTCTCCAGACCTTGGGAGGATATTTTGAGGGCTGGGAAGGATGCACACACCTCCTCCCTTTGTGTATGAGAGTGCTTATGAACTGATTTGAAGATCACTTTCTCTGTGTGTTTGAAAGTGTTTATGAATTGTTTTGATTTCATTCATTCAATCATTGATTCATTCACAAGTTCAATCACTAATGCATTCATTTAAATTTATCCCAATTTGAAATGTAAATCAATTCTTTTTTTTCATATAGAATGGAGGACTTGTCCATTTTTTCATCCATAGAATGTCTGTTTTCCTCCATATAGAATGGAAGACCAACCTTTAACCATTGCAAAGAAGAGGGAAATGAGGCAGGTTTAACTCAACATAGGCTGCAATCCTAAAGACACTTTCCTAGGAGTAAGACCCACTGAACACAATGGGGCTTACTTTTGAGTAGACGTGGTTAGGATTGTGCTCATAGAATGGTTTAAAAAGCAGCCCCTCCCTAAATATGGTCACCTTGGCAGTGCTCGTCCCCTTTACAAGGCAAAAAGGTAGCATTTTCCGAAGACACTCCTGTGGGTATGTGGCCAGCATGACCAATGCCAAAGTACACAGAAGGCTGTGACTTCCAATGTGGTACCTTCTTATCTACCATATTTACTCAAATCTAACACTCATTTTTCTGCCAAATTTAGACTGCAATCCTAAAGACACTTTCCTAGGACTAAGACCCACTGAACACAATGGGCTTACTTTTGAGAAGACATAGTTGGGATTGTACTCTTAGTCTCCAAAATCATAAGTCACTTGGAGATTTATAAAGAGAAGGAATTCTGTCACTGGAAATACATTCAAAAGCTTCTTTTGGAGCCATTTGATTCTATTGTTAAAAAATACTTGGAAGGATTTAAAATTTTTATTATTTACCCACTAGACCGCAACAGCTCTGCGACCTGTTGTGCTATTTATTCAATAGACAGCGCTGCTCCTTTGGTTTATCATGTTAAATATGTGCCTGAACAATTCTTACAGGGCATATTTTGCTCAGCAGACTGTGGTGACTCTTTCAGGACCTGTTAGGTTTTTGTAATGTATCTTGCAGCACAGAGCTGGTTCCAATGATTATACACTTTGTCTGATCTCTGTTATGTGTTCTCTTTTGACATAATTTCATTCTAAACAGTGCATAAAGTAGCTTTTTTGTAGTAGTTTTTTAGTGTGGAGAGCACTTTGCATCCATTAGCAGTAATCCATATTGAAGCCCTCGAAAGTTAGGCTGATATTATTATCCTTGTATTGGGGATAGTGGTTAGGCCAGTGGTTCTCAAACTTCGGCAACACAGGACCATAGCATGATAGACTTCACTTCTGCCCCCTTAAGGTGTGGTTGAGGGGAATGGAATAACAGGATCCTCTGTAACACCCTACTAAGATACCACCTGATGGTACTGATACCACCAGGTGTGCTCATGGCAGAGGAATTCAAACCAGGGGATACCAGTAAACTGGGGAAGCAAGTTCTAAGTTTAGATACTGTGCAGCAACTAATATCTTCAGTATTCCTGATGCTTTCCTGGCATTTTTGGCAGTGATTTTCAACCTTTTTCATCTTACAGCACACTAACAAGGCACTGAAATTGTCAAGACACACCATCAGTTGTTTTTACCTTTGACAAGGCACACCAGGCTGTTCAAATCCCCAATTTTCATATTAATTAATGACACTCCCCAAATTCTCATGGCACACCAGAGGAATATCTGTGGCCATGGCACACTGACTGAAAATCACTGATTTATGGTGTCCTGATAAAAGGTGAATTCTGAATGTAGCTGGTACATAGCTGGCTCACAATACATGCAGGCCTCCTCCTCTTCCTTTTTCTCCTTATCACCGTGGCATACCCAACAGTCATGTGAGTAAGTTGTATTCCATCTCCTATGGCTGTACAAAAGAGAATTAAATTGCTAAATCTGAGGATCTCTGTGTCTGCCAGCTTCCTAGATGGGAGACCACCTGGCAACAATATTAGAAATGAGCCTCTTGGAGGAAGCATTAAGATAAGAGCCACCCTACATATAAGATGCTGGCAGATCTATGATCAGATTTTCTGCCTTTTGGGAGTTCAAAGCCTTCATGTTGAAAGCAGTTTCTCAGTCTAAATTCCCTTCCATATGGACATACCTTAAGCTGTTGTCTGCAGGAGAAAGAACACACAAGTCCTGCATGCTCTCACTCTTTCTCTATTTTTCTTATTTTTCCCGCACATTCATCCTGCATGCCCAGAATTGGGCTCCTGTATTACAGAGAATAAAGTACTACTGCAATTAACAAAGTTTCTTTTTTTCCCTTTTCATCAGAGCAATGAGGAGAATAGCACAGCCCTCCCTAAATGACTGCAATATACTTGGGAATGCAGTTTCTAGCTAATTGCAGTTTCTTTCCTCCTAAGATTTACTGCGTGTGACTCCATTTGAGGACAAAAAAAATAAAACAGCTGCTTTGTTGCAAGGTTACAAACTAATTTAGCAAGGACAGCCCTTCTCATCTCCCAACCTTTGTGGCATCTTGAAGCCGTTTTGAAGAACATCCTGGAATCCAACCTTGTCTGAAGGGATTGGAGACTAATCACATGCTTTTTACAAACATGTACAGACCTATGGACAGACTGAATATGATGTATTGAATGGAATATCTATGCACTGGCCTACTCTCTTTAGGATTGGTGCAGACATGCCTTATGGCACTTTTGCAACACCTCCAGTCCAACATGGGACTAATACCAGGACTTGTGTTAGCCCAACAAGGGTTTAGGATTGCTGGACAATCTAATTTAGGCCCATCTGTTGGCTGTTGATTCTTCCATGATTAGTACCAAATTTTCCCCTCATGAAGGAAGTGTTAAAGGATAAATTTTGCCTAGTAGAGATCATGGCGAAAATCCCGCCAGGAACAAATTTGAGAGTTTAATGCAAGTAAAATTGAGAATTTGTGGTCAAATTTAGCTGGTTTTGATAGTGTGGTAAAGTTATGGCTATATTGCCTGACCACAGGCTGAATGATGAATACCTCACTCCAGCTTATTGGGCTGGGGACATTCCAGTGACAAAGTTTAATCAAGGGCAAGTTTCAAGAGCAAAATGGTTTCAGAGATGTCTGATGGGATCAAGGAGAGTGACAACGGTGACACTCTGACCTCATCCGGTGGCCGTCGTGATTCTAATCTCTGACTACAGCTTTCACTTATCATCCCGAGTTCAGCCTCAAAACATCCTGAATAATTGAACAAGTGCAATATGTTCTAAGTCGGCAGCATGCAAAAATTGTGGTGTTCTGAGGAGTCGCCAAACAGTAGAAATGCTGAACTTTTCCTTAAAGCGCATCTTCCTCTGAATTTCCTTCAGTAGAAAAACTTATATTTATTTTATTTTATTTTCCAAAGATGCCTTGTTGTTCTGCTTTTCATCAGGGTGGGATTACCATGGCAATAAAGTAGGCCGCCTTACTGGAGTTCACCTTTGCTGTCTCGCCTCATATGGTTCTCCCTCCTCTGAGCAAATATGGTGGATGCGCCACACATACAGATGGCGGCTTTCAGATCTATTCCTTGACTGTGCTTGGCAGCCACTCTCCTGAGACTCCAAAGGCAGCACTTCACAAACTGGCATTCATCCTTCCTCTCTTTAATGACCGCCATCACATGTCGCAATTGCTTTATGAACTCGCTTTTAAGATGGACAAAGCTTTTCATGAAAGGAGTTCTCTTCGTACAAAGAGGGGCATTTCGATTAAGTAAATTGTCAGGCTGAGTCTTCTTTCTCTCTGTATGACTTTAGGCTAAATTAACCTTGAAGTTGTTACAAGAAAAGGTTTAGGCACCTGGAACATTCAGGGCCAATGCCGTGGAAATGTCTTTCCGGTGATGCTCCGAGAACAGCCAAGGGCCTTTTTCGGGTGACTTCTAAACTGGATGTTCTTCCAGATGTAGCCACCTTGTGAAAATAAATAAGAAAAGATAAGAAATTTATTTGTCATTACACTCCCAACTGGGTGTGAAGATGCCAGTTGATAAGGAGAAGCTTCATAAATTTATGGACTGGTTTGACCAGAAAAAACAAAAGGTGGGGTGGAAATCCACCCTCTCCACACCAAGGAATTAGGGTTCACACATGAATACTGCTCTGTCATACCTAATTCACATCACATGTGCAGCAAAGAATGCTCAAAGTGAAAGTAGCACCACTAGAAAATGTCTCCCCAACAATCAAGATGCTCCTCAGGAGATACATGCATTCATATTTATTATTTGATATCTGCGGCTCCAAGTGATGGCTTCCATACCCAAATAGGCCATCATAGAGCAAAGACAGGCAGAAACTGAATATAATCTTCTCATACACAATGCTTTCTAATGGCATCAGTTCACACATTTAGCTTCATTTAACTAGATGGTTTGATGACCAATTATGAATAGGGTGACCAGATGCCTTAGCTAAAAAGTCCAGTCAAGTGAGGATATGCATGTGTGTGTGAATCAACTCTGAAAGACCCGATTCTGCTGATACAAATGTTATTTGTATCATATTTGTAACATATTCCATATGTTATTATAGCTTTAGGCATTAAGCTTTTCTCATGCGTTGTTAGCAATAAATAGATGAATTGTTCGTGTGCTGCTGCTATTCTGACATCCAAGAGAGGCAATCACTAAACTTTGGACCATCAGTCTAAATTAACTTCTGATGTCTCTGCAGTTTCTCAAAAGCTTCACCGGCTGTGACATGTTTACCTTCCTTATCCCTTCTTATATTTACAAAGCAATGTCTCTTAATGAGCTCTCAAACAAAGGCTGTAGGTTGGTAGCCATATCATATGCTCTCTTGTGCTTGTTGGTGCCACTAGGTAGGATCAGCCTTCCTGTATGCCACTGAATAGAGATTAATAGAGATTGCTATTAAAAACAAGACCACAACAGTATCTGCTAGGGAAAGAGATGTAACTATCCACTTAATTATGACTAGAGAGAAAAAAGTCAAAGTATAATTAGTTTAATGAAAGTTTAAAAGCCTAATTCCTCTGGGTTTTGCTTTGATGATATCATCAAAATTGGAAGGATGGAAACCATCTGGCCACTCCATCCCCACCTCCTTGAACTAGATGGTTTGATGACCAATTATGAAGAGGGTGACCAGATGCCTATAGCTAAAAAGGAGGGTGTCTTGGATTCCTCTCAGTCTGGTCTTTCTGGCGGATAATGGCACATTTGCCTTCTTACGAGTAAAGCCGCAATATTGGGCACTTTCACTTTCCCATAGAGCTCAATGAATATTTTTATTTTTAGTTTTTTGGCCATAACTTTTGATAGGAAGGAGATATTTCAAAACTAACTTTTGCATTGTGTTCTGCTCTTCAATACGAATCCAACAACATATGACACGATGGGGGTACTGCACACCATTGCAGAGTTCCAAAATGAAGCCAAAATGAAGGGCAATGAAGCCCTTTCGGAGGACACCCGGACAGAAGGCTAAAAAAAAGGACAAATTGAAAAAATTTCAGTCATATGATCACCCTGATTGTGAAGCACATGCCAATATCAGTTTGAGGAGTCTGAGGAAACTTGAAGGAGTTTCCTGAATCTTCAAACACATGTGGGGCTAGACCAGCTCGCCACACCATGGTCCATGGGTTGGATCCAGCAAACACTCCATTCCTTCCCTATGTGCACAGCACTTCTGGTGCATTGCTGACAATAAGCTCCTCCATTTTTGTTGTGTGACCATCTGGAAGGTTGCCCTCTCCCTGGAAATCTGGGTGCAATGTTTGCAGTAACAGTGGGCAACAGATGTGATTTCGCAATGGGAAATCACACAACAAAGATAGAGAGGAGCCAGTGGTGACCAATTCAGCACAGTTGTGAGTTTCGGAACCACAAAGCAAGATTATTCAAACATAAAGGGAAACAATTCTGCTTGCAAAGGATTCCCCAGCTACAGTTAGGGTGCTGACCCTGTATAAGAACTACTGGAAGGTTAAAATTTTCCAAAAAGCACAAAATGAGAGGAAGATTCACCACAGTTCCAAATATTCACCAAGTAAAATATTTTTGAGTATCATGTGTGAAGAAAGTCACCCTAAATAGTCCTGCAGAAACTCCATGTCCAATTCACATTCTTCTTTGGTAGAGTACAAAATTTCATGGTTTAAATTAAAAGAAAAATCTTACAAGCCATAGTCCTGTGTTCTTGCAGCAATGACAGCATGGGCCAGTTTTTAAAAGTGCTGATCTCTTCACCATCTATGGCGCTCATAGCAAGGACTGAAATTTTGCCCCTATCAAAACACCTGAAACCCACCTTTTAGCTAATGTAACAAGTCAATAATATCAAACTGGGCATATGCACCCATGGCATGAGATACCTTGTGCCACATAGATGGTATGCCTCCTCCATCTTCAATCATCTACAATAAGAAATGTGTATTTTCACATTCTGTGTAAGATGTAGAGTGATCAGATTTATCGATGTCATTCACTTTCTACAGCTGAAGGAAACAACCCATTTATTAAATCAAATTGGTCTCCTGTGGTTGCAGTATTTTCAGCTAAGAGCCCATACAGAGCAGAGTACTAGAGAAATGGAAAGGAGCTATGTAATCTTTGGTCGGAAGAGGTGAAAAGGTCTTTTTTGTCCCAGATAGGTGATATATTATCTTTAGATGAGTGTAAAAGTAACTGTTTAAAGAAAAAAGGAGGATAAAGTAGCAGGATATGTTAACTGAGTCTACTGAAAAATTCAAAAACATGTGAAACTATCAAAGAACATGTCCACAAAACCCTTTCCAAATAGTATTTGACACACTCATATAAAGTCTTATTAAGATTTACCATAATTATGATAAAGTGCTCGGCATTGAAAACCAACCATGTGTAGATTTTATCCTTATATGGTGGAAATATGGAATATTTCCATATGCTTTTATGAAATGTTTCTAAAGCAGTGATGCTCAAACTTTTAACACTGGTGCACACATCTTTTTTTCCAAATGAGAATCTGTCAGGGCTCTTCAGGAGTAATGTCAGAAGTGGCATCATCAATCAGAAATTTTTTAAATAATCCTAAACTGCAGTGCAGTCCTACCACCACTTTACTAGGAGTAAGTACTATTTACTATCATTGTTAGAAGCATAGATATAACAGTCTGTTAAAAGTACAAATCTCTAACATTTCCCCAAATGCAGTCACATGCCATGTCTAATATCACATGTCACATCAAGTCTAATATAAACAAAATACTGTATAGAAATGAATGGGGACCCAGCTGAAATTGGTTTGCAACCCATCAAGTGGGTCCCAACCCACAGTTTGAGAAATACTTTTCTAAAGAACATTAATCTGTGCCAGCTCATGCAAATAAACTTAAATGAAGAGGGACCTATCCTGTTTGGAGTAGTGCCTCTTTATGTCTAAATTGCAGTCTAGTCCTATAGGCATCCTGTATTACCATAATTTTCGTTCCAGTGGCTTTATGGTGGTTGCAAATGTAACCTGTTGTTCTGCACAGTCTCCCCATGCCAATAAGTCCTCCTCCAATCCTTTGAAACCTTCTGAGGCCTCTAGAAGGTGTTAAAATTCACTTCTGATTTTCAGCCAAAAACCAGAAGTGCTTTTTAAAGGCCTCAGGAGTCTACAGAAGGCAAATAATGTAGTATTTCATAACTTGGTTGTACAAAGAATTTTGTCTTTGGGTTTAAACAATTGAAATTTTACCCTTTCGTTGCCTTTAAAAGATTGGTTTTTGTTTGTAAATCAAAATGATTTAAATCATAGCCTTAAGTTTGATATATGCAGTCTTATCTGGTGTTTAAATCATTTATCTTGTATCTTTGTAGGATTTATTAGAATAACAATAAATAAGGGTAGATGATAGCATAAGACACAGAGAGCACAATCCTAACCATCTTTACTCATTAGTAAGCCCCATTGTATTCACTTACTCCCAGGAAAGTAGGATTGGAGCCAGAATGACCATGCTGCGTGTCTTAGGCTGCAATCCTAAAGACACTTTCCTGGGAGTAAGACCTATTGAACACAATGGAGCTTACTTCTGAGTAGACATGGTTAGGATTGTGCTCTTAGTTTACATTCCTAAAGACTGGGAGTAAGACGCACTGAACACAATGGGGCTTACATTTGAGTAGACACGGTTAGGATTGTGCTCTCAGTCTATGATCCTATCTGCACTTTCCTGAGAGTAAGGACACAATCCAGAGCAAATTCAGCCTGCTCTGACCTAACTGCACTCTCCTAACTATTCTGTATCCAGAGCAGAAAGTTATGCTGAATCCAGAGAGTCAGGAAGCCTGGGCTGCCCTAACTGCTCCAGAGCATGCTAAGTAATTGACACAAGGGGAAGACTTGCTCCTGAGGAGACACCCCTCAGATCACACTGAACAAGGAACAGCTGTGGTGCCTACAGTGGTGACATGACTCTGCACATCACCTGGTGCGGAAGTCTGTGCGTCATCCCTGGGATGCGCGCCCCCCCTACCTGGACTGCGCAGTCACCAAAGTTGGCGCCTGCGCAGTTGTTTCTGAAGCCAACTGGCTTCAGAAAGAGTACTGTGCAGGCACCATCTCTGACACCTGCGCAGTACTTTTCTGAAGTCTTTTGGCTTCGGGGGAGACTGTGCAGGCGTCAGAGTTGGTGCCTGTGCAGTACGCTTTCTGAAGCCGTTCGGCTGCCGCTCCGCCTCCTGAGTGAGGCCGAATGGCTGTGCAGAGGCGCGGACTTTCTCTGCTCTAAGGAAGTCTCCTCTGAAGCTGTTCGGCATGCTCAGTGTGTTTCTGCTCAGTGCACCTCAGATGGCCGTTCAGGCCAGCTCCTCAGACAAGTGGCAGCTTCTGGCTGCTGCTCTGCCTTGGAGCAGGCCTGAATGGGGGTGCTGACGCCCGGGGCCTGCCAAAGGACAGTCAAACTCCTCCAGCACATCACCCCATACGGAGCGCATCCCCAATGCAGCCCACACCAGCCGCACCAGTCTGGTGACGCCACTGGGTGCCTGCCTTATAAGGAGTCCCTGATGAGATGCCAGTACATTCTACAGTGAATACAAGGGGCTTCTTGGAGTGGCCTGCTGTATCCTGAGGTTTGTGGGCAGCCGTAGTTTGTTCCATATCCTGAGGTTGAGAGGAAGGGGTTGCAGCTAGGATGGCCAAGAACTCAGATTTTTGGTCAACACTGCCATTCTTACTCAGGCCTTATCATGGACCCCTATGGGTCTACTCATTACTATACCTGCTCCTGAGGTGGTATATCTCTGAGGAACTGGAAGAGGGCATTTCTGCCTTGGAAACAGGCTCTGGATACAGAGTAACTGCTCTGCCCGAGGCAATGCTAAACATGCCCTCAACTTGCCTCTCCTGAGCTGCTTAGGCTGCCCCAGTTAGGGCAGAGCAGGTCCACCTCTCTTAAGGCACCCTATCTTGCCTTGCTCTGCCCTAAGCCTCCTTCAGAGTAACTGGGCTGGAGCATCTTGCAGTTGCTCCAACCTAGTGTTAGATAGGGCAACCTAAGGGCTCTTATGTGGACAGATTAGTTGCTCTGGATTGGGCTGTAAGCCTCGTTTAAAAAAGTGGAGCTTACTTCTGAGTAGACATGCATAGGATTGGGCTCTTATATGGATTAAAGCAATGATAAAAACCTAAATTTATCAGTTCTGGAATTTCAAATGCTGGCAGGGCTTTTTAACAAATTGAAGCTTGGTTCTGCTGCCACAGACATCCTCCTTCACCTTGAAATAAACTGCTTTTTTGTAGCCTTAGGCCCCAGTCCAGCAAGGCATTTTCAACCCATGCTTAACATTTTCCCTGTTCCATTTGGGACTGCAGAGACATTCAGCTGCTGAAAACTCAGAACACATTGAAGTGTTTTAATGGATCGAAACACAGGTTTCCACATCTAAAGAAAAGGGTAATGATAGGCCCAGAGTAATGCTTAGAATTGCACAAAGGAAGCTGGCAGATAACAGGCGTTGTTAGAGGAACTTGGATAGAAGACAGAATGGGAATGCAAACTAAACTCTTTCACCTACAAGCGGAGAATTACGTGGGCAGAAAATTATGTGCTATAAAAAATTCCCATTAAAAAAAGTATTAGCACAGGTGTATGGCAACCTGAACTCTGATGCTTCATCACCTACCTTTAACATCATGTGAGTGAGAAGCTCAATAAAACTCAACTTCATACCTGCTACAAATATGGCATTTTAAAAACTACTTTGCATGCTTTGGTCTATGTCCCACAGATGCAGTCAGCAACAAAAGCAGCAACCCCGTAAATCTTCACTAGAAATAACAAATCTAATAAATCTCTAAATTTTCTCTAATTATTACAGACTTAATTTGTGTGTGTGTAGGGTTGTCATATGTCCCAAAAAAGAGACAATTCCAACTGTATTCAGATACTGACAAATGGGACAAAAGGTCCTGTCCCGATTTTGTTGAGGAGAACTATGGCAACCCTATGTTGAATAGTTTTGAAGGGGTGGAGGTTGCTTGTAGGGCCAACGGGATAATACTAATTTGTACCTAAGCTCAATTTTAAAAAAGGAGCCAGGGAGCCAAAGGAGGTAATCCAGAAATTTCCTGGGTTCTTATATTTTCAAATCTCACCCAGACTTGCTGCACATCTCGGATGCAAGGTGTACTGCTATGGCATCTGCCACTATCCCATATGTATGGGGCTACAGAATGCTTATGTGATAACACAGTGTCAAATGTGAGAAGAAACTGGCCTGCTGTAATAGCTCTTTAACTTCTGGATCTACATACCATAAAGAAAAAATTATGTTTCGGCATTCCTCCACCCTCCCACACCCTGCTTTGCTCCCTCCTGCCTATCTCTGTTGCCACCTTCCCCTACTCCTTCCCTCCCCTTTGCAAAGAGGCAGGTTACCATATAACTTCTTTTTCCAGAACATGTCCTCTTCGTGTCCTGGAAAAAAATCATCCTCTTCATGTCCTGGAAAAAAAAATCTTCACTGTGCTCTATTTCCTTGTGAGAAGACACCATGTAGCCTTCATGGAATTAAAAGGATGTGTGTAATTAATTATATGTGTGTAATTAATTAATTAATACATTTAATATTTAACTATTTAAATTTTTTAAATATTTTAAACTTTTCAATATAAATTATTTATATTAATTAATATAAATAATATTAATCATATTTAAATAAATTTAAATTTAACAGTTAAATTTAATATTAATATAGTGTTTAAACTGACCACATGAAATCAGTATATATGAGTGTTTTTAGCGTTTTTTATCATGTCTTACATTTTCCCTACATTTTGGTGGGCCTTGTCCTCCTTTATGGTTATGATATATGGTCACACTGGGAAGGGACCCCAAATTTTTCCATTCAGCCTCCTGATAAAATTCCACTTAGAGATTCTGCTCCCAATCCCTTGTGTTCTGAAACAGCATCATTGACGGCTAACAGAGGGAAATCAATCAAATGCTGCTTTAAGGTACTGCAGAATTTCACTTGCTAATGGACAGAACCTCCTTGAGAAATAGAGAAAGTGACATCTGGTAAATGCAGAGATGGATTGATGTAGATGTGCTGTGTTGGTTGCGCTCTTGAACATTTTAACTGAAAAAAATATAAAGATAGTGAAATGCAGCTTTTTAATTATAAGATCAGGATTTTATTTCTCCCATTCTTTATTCTTTTAGCCCCTACATGATATTTCCCTACACACTTCTGAATGTGTGTGCATGTGGGTGTGAGCTTTAGAAACTAATTTTATCCCAGTAGAACACTATTGTCTTTTTCATCACCGTAACATTTGCCACCTGAGTCCTATCATTGCCTTTCCCACCTTTTCTCATTATGGGTGAGGCACTCAGTTGATTGAGCCAACTTTTCCATGACCTGCGCAGGTCTAAAAGCTTTCTGTTTTACTGAACTTTGATTTATTTGTCTGCCTACTGATAATGGCAATGACATCCCCAACTTGATCTTGCCTCCCGCTGTAAATGGCTTTCCTGCCTTGCAATAGGTGAGCAGGGCATGTTTAGTTAACGGATACAAGACGCCACTCTTTTTTTTCTTTTTCTTTTCTTTTTTTGCACCTCTGTCTAGCCACAAGCAGCTAATGCAATTGCAGCTGTTTAAAGAGCTGTAAACAGGGTCCCATTTTTTGAGATTTCACAGGGTGGGTGAAACAACAGCTGCCGTCTTATACGCCAGACACGTTCTTTAATGTCTTCCATCTTCTTTCCATGGATCTGTTGTCCACATGTTGTCAGCCCCCTCCCTTACTCTTTGGGCAGTACGACTGGAAAAATGTGTACAGTGTGCTGTAGAGGAAACAGGCTGGAGAAGCACTGTTTTCAAGAGACAATAAGGAACATGTTCATTTTCAAGCTTCACTGCTTATCTAAGATCTTCAGCCTCAAGCTGTAGGTGTAGATCTTTTAAATCAAACACATCAAGTGAAAATAGTGATGCGCTTTAAGAAGGCAGGGAGCCATCACTAGGATTGCCACTTTGCTCAGAAAGAATCTGTCTCAGCATCCTTCTTTGTTTCTCCAATGGGTGGACTACAGCAAGGATCTCAGGCTCTTTGGACCTTCTGTGTCACTTTTTTTGCCCCACCATGTCCAAATTCTTCATGTGGGCAATAAGGTACTTCATGTGGGCAATAAGGAAACTTCGGTTTAATTTGGTTTTATAAGGAAACTTTGGTTTGATGATGCATAATCCCACACAATCTCACATCCTTACTGCTATGAGTTTGTGTTCATTGCAAAAACCTTGACCCATAACAGGGCTTTTTTCTGGGGATACTCACCAATACTCAGTACTGGCACCTTTTTGCCAACCAGACAACTCCTGAATAGAGTCTTACCCTAAAATCCAGAGTAACTACGGGAAGACGTAAGAGGCACTTACTCTGGATTGCTCTATGCATTTCCCATAGGTTTCTCATAATTATGGCATCATAATTACATCAGTGTAAAAGGTCCCATAGTTACTCTGGATTGTAGCCTTAATGGTGAGTAGCAGCACCTTTATCCAGAAAAAATACTGCCTAGCTTTATCTATGAATGAGAAATGTGATAGTTCTGTTTTTAGTCCAAAATTGAAATTTAGATTGTCATTCATTATCCATCTTTTCTTTGAGTATGTAAAAGAAGATATGGCTGCTGGCAAATGCCTCCCTTTTCAGTAATCTTTTGATGTTGATCACTTTTATAACATATGCTTGTATTTTAATCATTATTGCTTATCTGACTCTTGTGAGCAATCAATAAACAAGCCTAAATGTCTATTGCCCAGAAAATGGGCATGATAAATTAAATTGTGTGTTCTATGTGCAGTTATGAAGATATTGCTATTGGATGGCTTTCTCTAGTGATTATGGGGTGAAAGAAAGTGATGTGGGAAATAATGACAATCAACCTATATATGCAATTAGTTTTACCTTCAGAAATCCTTAATTATTGAACTGTATGTTTGCATAGGATCATGCCAAAAATCTTTTGGCACATAAAAGCTCTCTTCAGAATTGTGGCTGGGTGCTCCACATATGTGTATGTGCATGAATGCAACACACAAATGCATGTAGACAAATTGCATGTAGAGAACAAGTGCACATATAGCATGGGGATGCCACACACTATCAGAATATTCCAGGACATTCACACAAGGCTAAGGATGCCCTTGATTCTCATACATATAGGAATATTTATATACTATAGACAACACTTGTACAGCAGAGACATCCTACCCTAGGACTTGCCACTTATGCTTGTCATGAAGGAGCACCCCTTTGGCTACCAAGTAGGATTAGATCCCAAATGGCCTTTGCATCATCACTGATCTAAGCTAGGGTTGCCATAAAAACTGGGACAGACCTAGATTTCAGGGACTGCATTCACATACTGGCAAATTAGACAGGGGACCCTGTCCTGGTTTTGTGGAAGAGAATTATGCCAACCCTAATCTAAGCTGGACTCCCCAGGTGATCTTCATGTAAGGAAACAGCAGAGCAGATAACTTGAGTGATAGTGGTGTAAAATTAATTATGGGTCTGACCAAAATACAGGTATCCCTTGCTTTCTGATGGTTCATTTTCTGACAATCCTCTTTCAACACCTTTCTATCATATCCAGGAATCATTCACTCAACACACAGTATGCTCAGTCAATCTCTCTCTGCTGGTCTATAGGCTAAAATTGCCATTCCCCTTGTTAATTAGCACATTCTATGGTGATTAAGAGTGTTTTGGGATAGGTCTGCATGAGAGAGAGCACCACCCATGGTCACTTTAGCTGCTGGTCTATTTATATTCCCAAAGTAGTTAATGAGAATCCATTTGCAGAAATCTTTGTGTGATGGCAGGAAATTGCAAAATAAAAAGGAAATTTGCAATTTGCTAGCTAAAAAAAAGCATAGGAAGCAACAATTCTAAACTAAAAAAAAGACTGTGTTCTGCTTTTCAACCATTTCTGCTTTTCATCGCAGCTCTGGTCCCTAACCTGTCAGATAAGTGGGGGATACCTGTAGGGAAGAATTCATATCGGAGCCTACTCAGTGGTGGTGACAGCTGCAAAGAAAGCTATTTTTCCTCTCTTGTGGAGCAAGAACGTCAGCTCAGTTGCTTTCTATGGTCAATTTACAAGCTCTTTGCCAGAAAAATAATTGCTCACATCCGTCATGTTTTGGACTCCAGTTTGCTAGGTCCAGTTGATGTCCCCTTCTATTGGACCTGATTTGGGGTAATCTTTTCAACTTGTACAATCTGAGGATACAGACAAAATAGTTTACCATCTAATGCCATTTATGGGCTTCAGGGGATTCTCACAGGTTCTATAGAACCACTTGCTAAAGAGCACATGGTTCTGAGAACCGGTTACTAATGTGACATAGAACCTGTTGTTAATTTAGGTTATGAGAACATAGAACCTGTTTTTAATTTATCTGAATCCCACCACTGCATTTATGTCTCTGCTCAATCCTTGCATAGCTTGGTTTAAGAGAGCTGCCAGGGTAGGGGAAGAAGCTGGCTTAGTTGATAGGGAAGCTAATTATTTCACTTCTGCAAATTGCATGAGGTTAAAACTGCCTGTGGTTCATCCCTTTTGAAGAAACCTTCCCTCCCTGCCATTGGGGTGCTGTAGGTAGAGTAGAAAATTGGGAACTTTTGCAGGCCTTCGTTTGAACATGCGGCAGAAGGGATTCTCACACTGTCTATTATCTTTTGGAAAATATGTCTTGGAGGCCCTTATTTTCAGAACTTCTTCTGGGAGATATTACCATGATGAAGGCTTGAAACGGTGCCAAGCTGCATATCAAAAATACTCACAAGTCTAATACATGCAAAAGGGCACCTTGCACTGAATACTGTATAGATTCAGAGCTGTTATTGTTCTCTTTATGATTGTTTCTTCATTTCCTCATGTCGATGGACGCATATAGCACAGAGTGAGCATCAGAGGAGTTAAATTATGAGACATAATGTAAATCATGCCCTTTTAAAATATTTATTTTAATTTTATTTATTTTGTTTTTAAATGAAGTTGGGGCACTGTCTTCTCTTTCCCCCCACACCTCCCTTCCTCTCTTCTCCCTGAAATCAGGTCACTTCAATGCAGAGGCTCAGATCTTTATTTAGAATGGTAAATGGACACCTTTTTATCCATCCTAGGAGTGCTTTTACGGTGATTTTCGTCATCTTCTGTAGGGAAGAACTGATGAGCTCTGTCCCATTGATATGCCAAAAAGAGCCACATGAAAGGCTAAGCCCAGCTCCATAAAGGATTCTGGTGCATCTAATGTCTAGAATATATGCAGAGTAGTAGAGAAAACACACACACACAGTTGAAAGCAGTTCTCCTGTGTATTTAAGAGGAACAGATAGAACAATTCAGCCCTGGAGCAAAAGTGACTCACTGTAGAATTTCAACAGGTAATATGGATTTTTATGCTACGTTATTCAACCATACATACATGCCTTGTTATTATTAGTTTTACTCCTTGATTTTATCACACATTCCTGTCATTGTGGTATATTCCGTGACAGGATTGGTACTGTGTCTGCCTTTTGGGGTTAAAGGAGGTAAATTTTGCCGCAGTAATTTTTGAGAGTGTTCTGAAGCTTCCCCCCCCCCCTTTTCTGCTTTGGGAAGATAGAAGAGAAACAATGCCTCACCTTCTCAGAGGAGACTCATACCTTTCCCAGAGTCATTTTGGTGGCTGCTGAAGCAGTACAATTGTCAAAAATATGAAAAAGTAAGAAAAAAATTATGGCAAGGTCGGGCACTGTCCAGGCCCCAAGATAAGGAAAGGTCAAACCTTTACAGAGATCCCATCCCTTAATTAAAGTGACAAAATTAGATTACCCTTGGTCCTGGCTCCATGGGACCCACTGGACATACAGTGTCACTATTCTCATGCTTGCCTACACACATAATGTCAGGTACCCTTCAGGAGTATCTCCCAAGTTGATAGACAGTTGGTAAATGAAAATAAAAGAGTTGGTTTAAAACAGAGAGTATGATCTTTAAATATATAGTGCACGTTTAAACACCATCTTTACTCAAATATAATACTTTATCAAATATAATGTGCACCTTATTTAAAAATAAAACTTGGCATCCATCAGTCTTGAAAGACTGTGGTATCATTCTCAATGCTGTATGCGAAGCATGAAGGCCTGGGTAGATTAATATGGAGGATAGGATGTTACCCAAGCAGCAAATCCCCCCTCTCCACCCCACTGAAATAGTCCAATGGAATGGCAGAGCCGATATGATTGGTTCCAGCTGTGTAACAGAGCAGGGATAAGGACAGGAGCCTGTCTTGTGGGGACCCAGGTCTTGAACCTGGTCTACATTATTAACAGGCACATTGTTTTATACACTTGCACCATCCACAGCCCACTGCGCACCCTGTACACCCTATATTTATAATCAAAATACTGTATTTATTCAATTCTAATTAACATAAAATCTAATGTGCACCCTGATTTTGGAGATGGAATTCAGCTGACAAAGTTGATCATTATGTTTGATTAAATTCAGTATATAGGGCACATTAAAAATTTTATAATGAAATCAGCATAATCTGTCGAATACAATAAAATCACCAATGCAACTTCCATTATCAGACAATAAATTCTAGCTCAGTCCAAACTAGCTATTAAGTATAAGAGCAAATAAGAGAAAATTTTTTCTGATGTCAAAGAGGAACCACAGTTGCTGTGCTTGAGTTCCTTTGGGGATGGCATCACAAACAGCAGTCTCCAAGACAGAAAATGTCCTCTTTCCCATCACTAGCATTAGGTTATTAAAGGGAGTGGTTCTGCAAACATCTGCACATTGCTGTCACTACCACAAATTGTTCCAACAATAACTGGAAAAAGCCACTTACATGGGGAGTTGCTATACCTGCTACTATGTCCTCCTCTGCTATGCCATTAGGACAGACACATTGAAATATGTGAATTTGGTGCCTGCTTGATGAGCACGTCAGTAATATGTAAATACAAGACTGATGACAACTAGTCATAGAATTCACAGGCCAAGAAAGCTACAGTTTTCACTGGAACATGTGTCAGGACCTCTGTTTATCACACAGCAACGTTGGCTATGGATTTTATGGATCTATGCAATGAGCTTAGGGCTTCCATACTTGTGCACTGAGACCCACAGACTGGAGAGGTCCACAGGTCTTAAGAGATCATTTCACATGCTGTGCTTAATATGACCTTTATAGACTACCTAAGACCCTGGAACAGACAATCTGAGTTGTGCTCCACCCAGTCTGAACTGAAGCCAGGATCATGTAGTGTTTAGGGAGATGGACTGGAATCTGGAAGAACTAGGTTCAAATTCCTCCATAGCCATGAAGCTTCCTGGGTGACCAGGGCCAGACACTCACTCAGCCTTATCAACCTCACAAGGTTGTCGTGATGAGAAAGGATAAAAGCTTTGTAAGATGGCTTGGGCATGAGCATTGGAAAGGTATATAGATCAAAAATAAATAAATAAATAAAAATATGATAGATTCCAGAGATGAAAAACAGTATCCTCCAACTTTTGTGCAATGAAATTTGAATGAATATTGTTCACTTCTAACACACCCACATGAAACATTCATTTTTAAAAGCAACCAGATGTACATTTTAATTTTACCCGTTTATTGCTGTCTCATTTTTTGATCCAACTAATGAAAGAAGAAGGGAAAAAAAGATTTATACATGTGTTTATGTAACAGTTGTGCAGGTACAACATTTGAGGGTGCATGAAATCTGTCAAGAGTGCATTCCTTATGCAGCACATCAGTACATTTTTTAAATCATCATCATGGAAAAAAGGTTGCATATACTTAGAGGAAGGCATGAAACAATATTTAAATGATGTGTGACTTCATTCTTGCCTGAAGGCCTGGTGTATCTTTTTTAGAATTCATAAAGGAAGTCCCCCAGGATATTTCACAGTGTGAAGGTACACAGCCTACTTTCCTGACAGGTCATTATTGCATATCATGCTGGGATCCAGTACCTGGCATGCAAGTAGCTGCTCTACCTGCCTTTGTCCTCTCTGTAAATATAGGTAGAGAACTCTGCCTCTGGAGTCCTAAAAGTCCAAGAGAGCTCAAAAGCTTGCGAGTGATTGATTTGAGCAATAGGGCTCTGTGCAGTCATGAAATTTTCAGTTTAATTTGGAAGGCCTGTGCTCAGAAGATGCCTCCACAAAAGCCAAATAAGGGCACATGGATCATCATGCAATTTACGTTGCCAACCTTTTTATTTTATTCGGGTTTTACTTGTACTTCATCTTTTTCCTTCATACATAAGCAGGAAGAAAGAAGTCTGCTGAATTCCGAAATGATTTGGCGGAGATACACCAGGGCTGGTAACATGAGGAGAAATTGCCTCATTAAGTTGTTTCTTGTGGGATACAGTGAGGACTCCTGCTCATAGCAAGAATCATGCCTATCCATTGTAACAAAGGTTGTGTGGCATAGTGAGGCATGCCATAGTCATGCCATAGTGTGGCATATCTCTGTGAGAAAACTTGAGGGTATGTTCCCCTTTAATTCCACTGAAGTTATGCCTCTACTTGCCAAACTTAAAATGTCTATGTGGGTTCTTGGTTAATATATAAGCTCAATTTAATGTTCTAGTTTTAAGTGTTTAAGTCCTAAGCTGCAATCATAAGCTCCAATTAGGCTAGCCTAAGCCCCGGCATAAGTCCTGTGGGGGTGTCACAAAAGTGCCATCAGACACTTGTGCTCCACTCCTGGGAGAGGCAAGGCCAGTGTGCAGACATGTACTTGCCTCCCTACCTCACCATGGGAATGGGAAGAGCAATTAGTTTTGCGGGCCTTGCTTAGGACTAGACTCTTAATAGCTTATGGCTTGGAACCCCTGAGGATATTCTTCTCCCACTTAACCCATTCATCTAATAAGATCTTCCTCAGAGGTTCCCCTTTTGTGTCTTCGACTATCTGTTGTGACAGAGATAAATAAAGACAGGGCATTTACAGCACCATCACTCTGGAATTATTTTCCCAGAAGTAATAAGCCTCATGTCTCTTTGGGTCCCAGTGAGGACCTTTTTATTTGCAAGGCAGCAGTTGCACCACTCAGAATACCACCCGATGCTGTCTCTGCTCAGTAACAAAGGAAAAACAAAATATAGCGGCTTACCATGCTCCTTGTGCAGTTTCTTCAATAGCAGAAGTGCAAGGCTTTTGGTTTTATTTAAAAGAATTGATATTTTAATGCTATGTGAACTGCCCTCAGAGATTACTTTCTGAAGAATGGCATACAATCTCCTGAAATACATAAATTGCCTGAGGAAGACCCCTAACACTCCAAATTTGTTTGAGGCAAAATCCACTGGTGATATAATTCTTCATTTCCCACCCCATGATAATCTGGGGTTCTGAATCTCCACCAACCCCATAAAACTCCAATAACATTGCTCTTCATTTGGCTTCCCTCAGAATCCCTTGAAGTGAAACCCCCAAATTTGCTTTGAATTTTACTCTATGTGGACACATGAATTAACTGACCCTACAATCCAGAGTAACTACGGGAGCACGTAAGAGACATTTACGTCGACGTAGTTACGTCACCACCTAGTGAAAACCTATGGGAAATACATATTGCAATCCAGAGTAAAAGGTTCTTACATTGGAGCAAGGACTCCCTGTAGTTACTCTGGGTTGCGCCCTATGCAAGTTAGTTCCTGCTCCAAATCCCGTCAGGCAGTACAGTGCAGCCCTCAAAGGACTACTCAGAGTAAGATGTTTCCACAGTAAGGAACAGTTACTATAACTAGATCATTGCTTTGGTTTCTTTTGTAGGCTTCTCTCTTCTGATTTTAATTGGGGAGAGTAGAAAATACTCCAAGCACAGGGAGAAATGAAGGGGAAGTTGATGTTCCCCTTCATTTACAGATGCTGTTCTTGTCTGGAAAGGACATATGAGTGAACACACAAGACTGAAATTTCTTTAACTGAATTAGGGCAAAATCCAGAGTAACTACGGGGAGTCCTTGCTCCGGTGTAAGAACAACTTACTCTGAATTCCTATATGAATTTCCCATAGGTTTTCACTAAGGGGTGCAGTAACTACGGGTGCATGTAAAGTCTCTTATGTGCTCCCATAGTTACTCTGGATTTGGGGGTAGGTGCAATCCCTCACTGAAACACTGGGTGCAAATACAACCTTAGATTTCTGTTTCAAGCTGGACAATAGCCCCAATCTTTGGGCTGTAATAGGATGGATTCATAGAAGCAGATGGATGTTACGTAAAGTGAAAATGAGGCAAAAATGGGACTTCAACCAAACCGATTCCTCCCACATGGCTGACTAATATTCTTCTGTATCTCTTTTGTAAGAATGTATCTGTGTTAAGCACCAGAGTTCTCTTTCATCCCCTCCACGCTTACTCGGATTAACTGTGGGTGGATGTAACTACACATTGTGCTCAGAATAACTACAGTTATGTCCCCATTTACTGACCTGACACAATTATTGTTCAAGAGTGATTTCTGTTCTCAGATAACCGACACCGCAGATAACAGCTGATTTGGTATCGAGTTAAAGGTTACACTGAAAATAATTCAGTTCTAATAGGGTATCGTCGAAGAATCATCATGATTAAAGGTATGAAATTCACACTCTCAAACAGAGCATTTAATCTCTTTTGTGAAGTGTGAATAATGCAATATATCAACCTCAAAATTTTCCTCACTAACCCTCAAGATGCAGAATAAATTGTCTATGAATTTACTAGTGAGTATGCTTTTAAATGTTTTTGGAGCATATTTAAAACTAATGGGGAGATGTCTGAACGTTACCGCAGAGGGTGTTTGTCTTGACAGGCCTAGCAGTAAACACAGATATAAAAACAATAGTAGTTGAGCTCACAGACTCAAGGAGATCTATTGATGGCCAAGCAGCCTATGGAGAAGTAAGTAACCAAAATATTTGCCTCTCCTGGGCGTTCTGGTGCATTCTCTGGCAGTGCAGATGTATCATATAGTATGGGAAGAGAGATGGGATTAGGGCATAAGAGCCCAATCCTAACGTTATGCAGTCCAAAGTTATGCTGGAACAGGCAGGCTGGCTCAGCCTGTGCTGCATCCAGTGCAAGGATTGGGAATGCTGCTGCTCTGTTGAGGGGAGGGGAGGCTTGTTCCTTTAACCAGGGTAGGGGATAGCAATCCCAATAGATCTACTTGGACTTAAGCCACCTTCAGAGGTGGACTTAGTCCAAACAAATGGGAGGCTGCCAGTCCAAGTCTTGCCTTCCACACACCACCCACCTTCCACCTCCCTCCTGTCCCAGAATATTCTCCTCCTGCCGGTGCAGAATGGAGGAAACCCAATGTAGTCCATGTGCCGTAACTTATGCCGATGGATACTCCCTTATTCAGGCCATTCAAGCACGCCAGTGGTGATGCTGGCTGCAGTGGTAGCCACTTTAGTTGTACTGCACCCAGCAGTTTCCCTTGGGACAGGATTTGACTGCCTGCCAACAATAGCATAAGTGCAAAACATTGCAGTACTGCAGTGGCATAATGTGAGTTTCCATAATGTGGGGCAAAGCAAGTATTGCACTCCCTACTTCCTGCACCTAAATAAAACAAATTTAATGCTTATATATGCATATTCATTTTAAATCACTTCCTTTCAGTATGTGTAAATTTTTCAATAACTATTAAAACCTACATTGAAATCTCATTTGACACTGTTGCTAGATTATTCAGTCTTTCTTGACTCATTGCAGATCTCTGATACCTTTTTATTAATTTAAGTTTTGAGAAATTTCTTTTGCAACTGGCAGTTCAAATAGTGATAATTAAAAAGATTCTAAGGCTGCAACGGGCTGTGGGTGGTGCAAGCAGTTAAGACGCTGTGCCTGTTAACCAGCAGGCCAGGGTTTGAGACCCGAGTCGGCCCCACAAGACAGGGTGAGCTCCTGTCCTTAGCCCAGCTCTGCGATGCCAGCTGGATCCAATCGTATTGGCTCTGCTTTTCCATTGGACTAATTCAGTGGCATGGAGAGGGGGAATTTGCTGCTTGGGTAACAGCCTATCCTCCATAACAATCCAACCCAGGCTTTCGTGCGTCGCATGCAGCATATGCAGCGCTGAGCACGATACCATAGTCTTTCAAGACTGATGGAGGCCTGCTTTAAGGCTGCAATCCTAAAGACACTTTCCTGGGAGTAAGACCCATTGAACAAAATGGGTCTTACTATTGAGTAGACATGGTTAGGATTGTGCTTTTAATGTCGCAGCAAAATTTTGCTCCCTCTAAGAATTTTGCACTGACGGCAACCTCCCTTCTGGCATCCCATGTTGCTCCATTGCACTAGTGTTACATTCCAGATGTTACTGATGTATTGAAATATATGCAATGTTTAGCTTGTGTTGGGAAGCATAGAATAAACACACATATTGGAAGTTAACATTCTTTGAGAGCAATTCTATACACATTTACCTGGGAATAACCCCTACTGAATACAGTAAGATTTACTTCTGAGTAGACCTGCCTAAAATTGCACAATATTACAATTTTCCAGGAACATTTTTAGAGAAATCATTAAATTAGCGCTATATTGTTTATACCATTTAAGTGTTAAAATCAAACGTGTGAAAAGCCTAGTAGAAGCTGTCTTGTGAATGTCACTGATCTGCCTTCTGAAATCCTCACCTCTGCCCCCTGCTTTTTTCTTAGTAATAGCCTCAGTCATTTTATTGATTTGTTTTACCCCCAACTCTAAAGCAGTAAAAGTAGCTGTGACTCTCAATTTGACCAGAGAGCATCACATTGACAGCATGGAGAGGCTTGCTTCAAAACATTCAACTCAAATGAAAAGCCCCTGTGCTGTAGGATAATAATGAGAACAGTGACACAATGAGACACAGTGGTTATCTTCACAATATATATTTGCAAGAGATCTGTTTAGTCCCATCATTGTCCAAAGCAGTGCTTTTCAACCTTGTCTCACGGCACACTGATAGTGCACTAAAATTTCAAGGCACGTCATCAGTGTGCCATGGAGTAGTGGTTCAAAATCAGTGGTCCAAAGTCTAATATGTTGGAGGCATAGCTAGAGAGGGCAGAGCCGTCAGTCTTGGAGGGAGCCTCACCATACTGTGCAAGGGACCTACCCAGTGGTGGGCACCAGCAGGTTCGCTCCTACTCTATAGAACCGGTTCTTAACAAGAGATAGTACATATAAAGTTTAAAAATAGCCATTTAAAAGTGGCTGCCAGATGGACAGAGAACCGGTTCTTAATTTCTTTGAAGCCCATCACTGGACCTACCCCTTCAGAGCCTTCTAAGCCCTATATCCCCCCACCTAGGAATGGCACCAAAGTTGCTTCCATGCCATGGTAGACTCCCTCTAAGACTAACTGATCCACCCCCTCTAGCTACTCTACTGTGATAGCTACAGAGTTCTGAAGTCCAGAAACCATAGTTCCAGTTTTACTATATAAGTTTACCAATACAAGTTCTTCAGTCAGTTGTTGTAATGCCACTGACTGGCTACTATGGGTGGCCAGAATCAGGACCCCTGAAGTCAGCAGAGATCCACCGATGTGTTTTAGGAAAATAGCAAAACATACAAACAAAAGTATTTCTGTGTTGTTCCTTATACTTAAGAACACACTATCAGACTTTTAGGGATACTATGACGCATGGAAAAAATTGGAGTTGACTTATTATTACAATACTGAAAGCTGCAAGGTGATATTCCTTCAAAAATAACTAGACATGTGATTGTCTTGCTTGCCTGGGTCATATGCCTTTCCAGTATGTGAACAGTTTAATTTGGAAGTC
The DNA here is from genome assembly GCA_030015325.1 of Cryptoblepharus egeriae. Classification (NCBI taxonomy): domain Eukaryota; kingdom Metazoa; phylum Chordata; class Lepidosauria; order Squamata; family Scincidae; genus Cryptoblepharus; species Cryptoblepharus egeriae. The sequence goes on from JAREYC010000003.1 coordinate 108,801,108, forward strand.
CTTAATATATCAAACATTAATTCCTGTGCTGAGAAAACTAATATATGAAATGTTGAAAACAGTATTCATGAGGTAATGCTTTGCTATCATTTATTGATTTCCCCAACAAAGGAGAATCTCACTGCAAACTCCACCATATTCTGGGATTCAGGAGAAAATACTCTTAAGACAATTCAGTAAGATGTCCATTTAGAGCAATGGTACTCAAAACTGGGATGTCATAACCTGTTTGTGTAAAGATCCCCAGTTCCTTTAAGGAGCAGGGGAAGGAATGAAAGCAAAGACATGATCCCCAGGTTAGCCTCGCTAAAGAGAGATTAAGGGATGACGTAGTTTCAATTTTGCTCACTGCAGAAATGCTTTGTGATCTCCATTTGAATATTCAAAGCCTTGGGGAGCCTGTGTGGGGCTCCCTGCACCTCCTGGAGCTTGTAATAGAGAAATCATTAAATTAGTGCTTTACTATTTATATCATTTGAGTGTTAAAACTAGCCTGCAGCAACTGAAAGTGCCTTCCTTCATCCCTGTTTAGCAACATGATCCTGGGGATGGCATCATTGCCCTCTCCCCCTCCCCTGCAAATACATCAGGAGTAAATCACCCTAAAAATTTAAAAAACACTGTTTGAACTTATAGAATAGTTGAACCAAATGTAGAGAAGCAGTGAACCCAATCCCAGAAAACACAGCATTTTTTTTCTTGCCAGCCTGAGCTAGTCCATTGCAGAACCTGAAGGAGGAAGAATTAGTATCTCAAGTATGGTAAGGATCAGGACACCTTCCAGCATCAGGAAAGATGGTAGAAATAGCCAGGATCACTACAAAAAGCTTTGTAAGGTGTTGCTGTGACTATTATAAGAACCATCCCAGGTGTCTGGCTGTTTCTTGGACTGCTCAGCTACTCTCCAATTCTTAGCCAGGAGAACTCTGGACTGGGACCATGGAGGAGCTTTCAAACTTTTTCCCTTCCTGCTATTTGGTAAACTGAGAGTGCAATCCTAACCTTGGCCAGCACAACTCATCAGTCTTTCCATTCTCCTGGAGCAATAGGGAGGCAAACATGTTTTTGCATTGGCCTAACCCTCCGCCCAGGAGTGGCACAGAAGTATGTTACATCACTTTGGTGACACCTCCAGGTCAACACAGGACTTGTGCCTGGGCTTTAGCTGGCCTAACTGGATGTTAGGATTGCAGCTTGAATTAAACATGCTTAAGACTAGGATGGGGTGGCCAACCTTTCAACTTTAGGACTCCTTGATCCTTCAACTATTGTACTGCTGAAGGAATTTTCATCTGGTGCAGATTCCATTTTACATATATCCTAAAGTTGAAAGGTCAGCCGACCCGGCCCAGGGCATGCTAAATTTAGAACCCAATCCTATACAGATCTACTCAGAAATAAATCTCATTATAGCTAATGGGACGTACTCCCAGGAAAGTGTGGCTAGGATGGCAACCTAAATGTGTAGTTTGGCCCAGATCCTCAAACATGGCCAGACCAGTTTTTTTCCCCAAGCCTAGGACGAGGACTAAGACAGTGATGCACAGTAACACATTTCACATTTCTGTAGGTGGAGACAATTTTCCTCTCCACAAAACCACTGCCAAGCCTTGATCAGGGTGATGACTGGGCCTTGTTCACACTTTGACAGGTCTTTAAATATTATAGCAGCACTACTATGTGAAAAGCTCCCTCAGTACAGCAGCATTAAAATGGCCATCTAAATTAAAGTCTAAAGAGTGTTAAAGCAATTCTGTCATGGGGTAATTGATCCCATAAAGAGGACTTCAAGCAATTTGGAAACTGTTATATTTATTTAAAGTTCTCTTTTACTTTTTAAAAAAACTGCTAGTCTTTCCTTTCTATTAAACAAAAACTGGGATTAATGGTGTCTGCCTTTTGTAAAGAATGTCTGAATTCTACAATAAAGTAATTACTGCTGGGAGGGATGACACAAAAGCAGTCCCTATATAAGTGGTAGCATTTCTTTGTCAGAAAGGATTTGGGGGCAGCAAGCTGACAGGGTTAAGAAAATGCACTGTCTTGGGAGAGAAGATACTCCAGTGTGGAACCAAGTGAGTTGAGGATCATTTAATTCAAAATCTCCACATAATTTCCTTTTATTTAAACCATTATTAAGAGATATCCCTCAGCTTATCACATGTGAAGAGGAAGCTTCCCTCGGCATTAACTTTGACACATACCGAGAGCTTGGGGGATTATATTAATTTAGGCAGCGGTACCTGATAGTGAGCATTTGATTGCACACGACGCAGATGGATTTACTCTTGTTATTGATTTGTTGGCAAATATATTGGGTGAAAATCCCTTGATATCTCTGGAAGCTCTGCCTTTCACATGTTATTGGATTGGAGAACTATTTTCCTGTGTGTTTAAATTTGGCGATATCTTTCCAGAAAAAAAATAAAAAATAAAAAATGAGTGCCCAGGTGGAAGATGGAGAGGAAATGTTTGCTAGGAATTTGATGAAATAGAAAGCTGTATTTATTTTGACGGTCCCATTTGCAGAAAGATTTTGATTGCATTAGCTTGGCGTGGTGGGAGTGGGGAATAGGACATGTGAACAGATGCTGTCTCTTGCCACTTCCAGAGAAGAAGGCAGTAGAGTCATATAGACTTTGCTAATCAAAGATCCAGGATAAAACCTTTGCCGTATTAAGTCAATGTGAGCTTTATTTTCCTTTTTTTTCACTGACACCTCACAAGCAAACTAGATGTAATTATTACCAAACAGGAAACAGAGAGTAAATGTTGACATTTGCCTCTTTATCTAGATTTGTATCTGGATTAGTCACGATCCAAGGTTCTCAGGAACCTAAAAGAGTTTCTGTGACACAGAGTATGTGTTTCTAATGCGAGGTTTTTATAATATATCTAGCTCCTTTTGTGTGCATTTGATTTGATATGTTAAAGAAAGCTGTCTACTCACATATGTCTGGATTTGGACAGAAAACCAAGGGGAATAACCCATAAAAATGTAAGAGTTTTAGCCCACCTAAACAGACACTGATACAGATGCAGTACCGAAAAAAAATTTCAGAAAACCAGAGAGAGTAATTAAGAAAGTAATGTTTGATTTGAAAGAGAAAATGAGTTCTTCCTGAATCCTATGATTTAAAACTCCTTGGAATTGGCAGTCTTGCCACTTCCCTTCCTCCCAGATGGTTTATATTTTTCTCCAGCCATCTGCTTCTCATTTGTAGCACTTTTTATGATTCAGTCATATGTGCCTCAGTTGCCCTTTACCTGTTTAAGCTTAACCTGGATGATTCAATTACACATCTCTCCTGCTGTTTTAAAGCAGATTTCACTCTTTTGCAGAGGATGCCAGAACATTACAGACTTCAGTCAACTTAACTTTGGCTTCAGCTATTGTGCTTATCTGGAGATCTGTCCTATGGTTTTTTCATCTTGATTCCATCTATGTTTACCCAGTTTATTTTTATTTTTAGAATCATAGAATCCTAGAGTTGGAAGGGACCCAGAAGGTCATCTAGTCCAATCCCCTGCCTGTTGTAACCCCCCTTATAATAATCAGCTAAGGAAATGGCAAACTTTCCCAGGATTTGCTAGCATGGTGTGCTTCTTCATTCTGCAGGATGTTCTTGAGATCAACTATGGGCGCAATCCAGAGTAACTACGTGGAGTCCTTGCTCCGGTGTAAGAACAATTTGCTCTGGATTCCAATATGAATTTCCCATAGGTTTTCACTAGATGGTGTAGTAACTACAGGTGCATGTAAAGTCTCTTACTTGCTCCCATAGTTACTCTGGATTTGGGGGTACATGTTCCAGTGCTGGTTTTCTCTGCTCCCAACTAAAGCGCTGATCTGTCTTGAACTCCACTACTCTGTCCTGTTTCTGGGGAGGCTGGCATAAAATGGTCACATCACAGCCTGTGAAACCATGTGAAATGGGATTTCCCAAGCCAAGGACTGGAAGATTGTGATCAGGTTGAGATTTACTGGTTGTGTTTCTAGAGAAAAAGAAAAAGAGCAGCTCATAAAAAAATTATACAATAACATAATTAAGGTTTAAAAACCACAAAAATTAACTCAGCAAACAGCCATAGAAGTCAGCCAAATGGTGATAATGGTGTTCATGATTGTCTCTGTCTGTGCTGCCAACCAATACCCATGAACACATTGGTATGCATCCAGAATGCATCAGACTCACAAATTATATACTCTGAAAGCTATTTGTAAAACTGTAGATAAGGAATGCTGGTTCAGGGCTTCCAAACTCTGGAGTTTAGAAGCACGGAGTGCTTTGGTATTTTTCATATGAAGAACATATAATGGGGGATGATGCCGTTCATTCAGTTTATTTGTCATGGATCATCAGAAGCAGCAGACATGTTCAATGTATATGGCTACAGAAAAAGAAAAACAACATTATCATGAGACTGGATTATGTTCCTTAGGAAAGCAAAAAACCTTGGGCGTTTCAGGTCCTGATCCTATCCAACTTTACAGCATTGACCTAGCCCTCTGTAGCCACATAGTAATGGGAACAAGCATTCCCTTATCTTGAGGAGGGATCTATGAAAGCCCCCCACCACAGAAGGCACATAGTTGCATCAGCAGAAAAAAGGAGGATCAGAAGGGGCTCTTATTTTGGGGGGAAGTAAAAAAAATTGCAGTGGTACATAATTCATAATCTTACATGTGATCTGGCAAAAGTGAATGGAAATGTTTTTCCCCTACCCTAAACTGCTAGAACAGGAGTCTCCAAACCCTGGCCCTCAGGCCAGATGCAACTCTCAGTGAGCCTCAATCTGGCCCTTAGCAAGCCCCTTCAATCTGGCCCCTTGGGCAAGCCATGTAATTCTCTAAAGGCAAGGGGAGTCTACTCTCCACAACTGGGGGGTATTTTTGAGGGCTGGGAGCTGCTTACACCTCTTCTTTATGTGTATGAAAGTGCTTATGTACCGCTTTAAAGAACTTTGTGTGTTGGAAAGTGTTTATGATTTGAATTGATTCACAAGTTCCATCACCAATATATTTATTTATATAAATTTATTCAAATTTGAAATGTAAATCAATCTTTTTTTTCTGCTGACCCCTGGCACAGTATCAGAAAGACAATGTGGCCCTCCTGCCAAAAAAGTATAGAGAGAACCCTGTACTAGAACATGAGATGAAACATTGGTCAACAATAGATTCAGAACATCAAAACAGGGAGTAGGGCTTAGCTTCTGAGAACACTTGCAGCCTAGTCCTACCTCTTACCATTATACACTTTGTAGCCATACTGACAGAGCATGTTGGGAAGGGGCTGGGAGGAAGTCTGGGAAAATTAGGTCAATCTTTTTTACTGCCACTCAGCTTTGAATGGGTCTCCACAGACCAGTGCCTGCTATTTTGTTGGTGTAAGATGGAAGAGAAATTGAGGGGTGTTGGGTTAGGAAAATAGGGGCAGGATATGGCATACACTGCCATGTCCAAGACCTATGGTACCCAGTGCCGGATTTACATATAAGCTAAACAAGCTATAGCTTAGAGCCCCACTCTCTTGGGGGCCCCCAGAAAATTTAAAGAAAAAAAAAAACTGGATGTACATCTTCAAAATATAAGATAAAAAACAAAATAAAACCTACATACAGCAACAATGTTTTGTGTTGTGTAGGATCCTATTAGGTCCATAAATTATTATATAGCATATATTCAACACAAAAAACAACTACAATTTGTTGTTGACAAACGACTGCTGGACATATAAAGGACCCCATTACCTTCAATAGCTTAGGGTCACATCAAACCTAAATCTGGCCCTGCCAGAGTCACAAATGAAAGCTGAGAAAGATGATCTACATGGATAAGCATGAAGAGATTTCCTTTCCCCTCTCCTTCATTTTCTCTTTTTGTTCCTTCACTACAGGCATCCATTCATTGGATGATATCTAGAGAGTTGAAGTAGCCAGGCTATATTTAGTAAGTAGGTCATGAAGAATATTTCATTTCTTGAGCTGAAGAGCTCTACCCTTGGACTTGTCTGCATTCTCATGTGTGGCATGTGGACAAGAAAATCTTGCTTGCATCATCAAAACAAGGGCCTGTGAGGACGACTCATAGAAATTTCATGAAGCAACAAAGCACAGATGGTGGAAGACATATGTTCCCTCTCAGTTTGTACGTTTGGGTTCTTTATTGTGAAGGCTTTTTCTTCGCAGGGTCTTCAAAAGGATTTGGTTCCGGTGGAACCAAATGACAACGAAGAACAAAACAAAAACTCCAGTCTATGCCGGAGGATTTCCAACAGAGCATTTCCCCAAATAAATTAAAGACAGGATATCAAACAAAATATAGGGCTGATGCCCAAAATGGCATGTCTCTATGGATTTCACACTCCCCCATAACAGAAACATATTTTTTCATGTAATTGTGTTCTGTATTTTCATGTTCCATTTGCTTTGACATTGACTGTGGGAAGTGGTGGGCTTCAGGGGGTTCTCACATGTTCTATAGAACCCTTTGCTAATGAGCGCCTGGTTCTGAGAACCGGTTACTAACGGGACATAGACCCTGTTGTTAATTTAGTTTATTAGCACACAGGACATGTTAATTTATTTGAATCCCACCACTGATTATGGGGGATGTGGAGTGCAAGATATTAAAATTCCACTTCATTTGTTTCTGCTGTGTAATATGAGAAAAAGGAGGGGGAAAATGTATTGCCAGGGACTTCACTTTCCAAAATTTGCACAGCTTTGCCTTATTCCACAGCCAACACTCCTGAGGGTTAGCAAGACTTTGTCCTTAAGGAGGTGAGTGAGGAACAGCTAATCAGGAACATGCTACTAAATACCCATTGAATAGAAAGAAAATCAGTAGCACTGGGGGAAAATGTGTGTCACCAGGACACTTTCAACATCCTCAAAGTCACCTATTACAGTTAATGCAGGTCTCTATGGCCAGGGTTCGAGACCGAGTCCCCACAAGACAGGATGAGTTCCTGTCCTTAGCCCAGCCCTGAGATGCAGCTGGAACCCATTGTATAGGCTCTGCAGTTCCATTGGACTATTTCAGTGGCATGGAGAGGGGGGATTTGCTGCTTGGGTAACAGCCTATTCTTCATATCAATCTACCCAGGCCTTCGTGCTTTGCATGCAGCGTCAAGCACGATACCATCGTCTTTTGAGACTGATGAATGCTGATGAATGGCCTTGAGCACACAGTGCTGCTTCCATGTCAAAGTCCAGAAGGGGAGCAGCCAAGATTGCAAGAGGGCAAAGATAGCAGAGCGGAGGATTGGCAGATCATGTGGACAGGCAAAACCACCTGATCAGGTCTGCAGAGGGCCAAAATAAGGTGGAGAAAATCATTCAAGATTATATACCAGTACCTCAAAAAATAGCACATAGCTTACTGAAAGTTGACCGCTCCACTCCTACTCTTAAGTTCTTGCAAATTTGGTCCCTCTACCTTTGTAGGAATCTGCTTGCAAGAACAAGTCTTCCTGAATATGAAATTAAGCTTTTTTTTTCCCTTTTTCCCTAGGTTTGCTTTTGGAAGCTTCATGAAAATTGATGTGGATTCCTAAAGACTCCAGTCCAGCCCAAGAGGATTTGGGAGCCCAGGGTAATTTTTGCACATATTCTTCATGAAGGATCTTGGCTTTTCTGAAAGTACTGGAAAATTAGAAGGGAAACCCTTCCAGTAAGCATCAATCAATGACTCTTTTAAAGAAAAGGAACCAGGAGCCAGAGTAGGTTAAGTCCAGATTGTGCATGTGGAAGGAATAAGCAGGCCTCCGTCAGTCTTGGAAGACTATGATATCGTGCTCAGCGCTGCATACGCTGCATGCGAAGCACAAAAGCCTAGGTTAGATTGTTATGGAGGATAGGCTGTTACCCAAGCAGCAAATCCCCCCCTCCATGCCACGGAATTAGTCCAATAGAAAGTCGGCTCTATTAGTCCAATAGAGCCGATACAATTGGATCCAGCTAGCGTCACAGAGCTGGGCTAAGGACAGGAGCACACCCTGTCCTGTGGGGCCGACCCAGGTCTCGAACCATTGCCTGATGGTTAACAGGCACAGCGTCTTAACTGCTTGCGCCACCCACAGCCCCCACATAAGCAGGAATAAGCAGAGGATAACAAATTGTGTAACCCTTAGATGACCAATCAGATTTATTGACCAGCAATTATAATTTATGCAAATTAGGCTATTTTTAGATGGTCATCTAAGATCATTAGATGTATCTAATGATACATCAATGTATCATTGAAAGGAGAACTCTAGAAAAGATGGTGGAGGGTATCTTTCTAAAGATCTCCATGCTCTGGCTGACTCATATAGGGCTCTGAATCCAGACATGACAGTAACAATGTGGTCACAAGAGTGACAGAGCTTCAAATGTCTCCTGAATACAAAACTGCTGTTTTCATATTTTTTGCAATTTCAGAGATTTGTGAAGATGACATCAAAATACATTTTTCTTCTGTCCAGAAGTCCTGAATTTGATGCCACCACTTTGGAAAGTCCTACTATTTCCAATCTGCCCTCCCTTACATCCAACAACATTTGATCAGTCACAGTCTCCATCTGTTTTCTCCCATACCAAGCATCAGAGCTGAACGGTCATCCTTCTATTCCTGAAAAAAAATTATTTTCACAAAATATTACAAAACCTAAACATGAGCTGGGAAATCAATATCATCTGTATCTCATCGCATCTTTCACAGTTACGCTTGCTGTAAGAGGGCTATTGTTAGCTAAAAAAAGAATGTCCTGGGGAAAATAGATCGCTATCAGGCCCTTTCATCTTTTAAGAACAACCACTTGCAATGAAAAAAATTACTCAGAATGTGGATGTGATGGATGTTCAACGTACAATGCTCTACAATCCCATAGCAGCTGTACAGCTTTGTGTTTCTGAACTGTTCTGGTTTTCCCTAAGCATGCTGTTCCATCCACACGTGGAGCAAAGAGTTCACACTGGCACAGATGTCAGCTTCATCCCGTCTATAACAAGTACCGAAGCCTAAAGCTATTGTTTGAAGCTGAAATTAATCTTTCCAAATATACAACATTTGCTGAATTCTCTGAATATGGCTGCTCCCATTTCTAGAGTGAAACTTAAAATGGTGATGATGTTCCCTGCAAGGAATTTGCTCTACTGTGTGGACTTCTCCAGCAGCTGCATGGCTGTATTTTTGCTTGTTGGTTTTTTGCATTTCATTCTTGATTTCCTTCTCATTGCAAATTTATCCTCACAGAAAATAGACTGATCTCTTTGACAGAGCTCTGAAGTGCTCTGGTTTTCCCCTCTGTATGCACATCACATGTATCTGAAAGAAGACCCAATAACTTCATATAGTATTATATGCAGAGGTGATCCTCAGATTTTTTTTCCACCTAGGCCACCTTTTCTACCTGGAAGTAATTGCAGTTATCACATCACTGCAATCACTTCTGGAACTGTGCTGTGTGTTGAACTCTTACCCCCAAATCCAGAGTAACTATGGGGAGCAAGTAAGAGACTTTACATGCACCCGTACTTACTGCACCACATATGAAAACCTATGGGAAATTCATATTGGAATCCAGAGTAAGTTGTTCTTACACTGGAGCAAGGACTCCCCATAGTTACTCTGGATTTTGCCCTTATAGTCCTGACTGGGTCATACTGACCCAATCTGAAGTTTGTGTTGAGTTTTTTAATGGAATTTATTGTTATTATTTGACAAGAACTTGTAACTTTTTTCCTGCTAATGAGACAGTTATAAACCCAAAATGTAAATCCAAAAGCATGAATGAAGTATTTACATTTTTTCTGTAAATTCAAATTATAGCATCAAATACAGGCAGTGTCAATCTGACCCATGTTGCTTTTCACTGGTTATTCAAGCTAAAATTATTATCAAAATTCATAATTTCACAATATTTCACAATTAAAATCAGTATAAAATGATTATACTAAAACTTGATGCAACATTTATTCATTATATGTACCAAACTATAGTACAGGGTCAGTTTGACTCTGGCGGTACTCCGTAATACAAAATTCATACTTTTGGATTTATAACTGTCTAAATAGCTGTAAAAAAAGTCATAAGTTCTTATCAAATAATAATAAATTCTGTTAAAAAAAACCACAACACTAACTTCCTACAGGGTTCCATATTAAGACTTGATGCAACATTTATTCATTATATGTACAAAACTATAGTACAGGGTCATTGTGACCTAGGTGGGAATTGTTGAAACAAAAAAAAATTGAGACTCGAAGGGTGAAGCCTCTACAGGAGTTGAAGCTGGGAGTTGAGGAAAGGAAAGACATGGCCCAGAGTGGTGCAGGATCATGCCTAAAGTGGCTGCAAATCCCAGGTAAGGCTGCTTTCGGCTGCTTAATTCCTTTCTCATATAAAGAAAGAGTGAGGCCCAAAGATGTTGCTGAAGAATTTGGGGCAAAAATTCAAATCATCTTTATTACTGTACCTTTTTCATCTTTACAGTCTCAAAGTGCAGTGCACCCCTCAGGCGAGTACAATAGGCTTGACAGAAGAGCTCTATTTGCCTGTTCCATTAATTAAGAAAAAGTTTCTAATTTGTATCAAAGCTATTTGCTTCAGAATTATTTTTACCCTATATTGTAATTCCGCAAATGAATAGTATGAAACCATCATGAAGAAAAAACCTCTGAGCACTGTGAGGGGGCAATTCTAACCATTTTAGGACAGGGCAGCTTACCTATCACCCATTGGCTGCAATCCTATAGACACTTTCATGGGAGTAAGACCCACTGAACTCAATAGGGCTTACTTTTGAGTAGATGTGGTTAGGATTGTGTTCATGGTTGCATGGGGAGGCAGGAACATTTGCATTGGCCTGATCCCTCCCCCCCCCCAAATTGTGGTGCAGAATGACACTTTTGTGACATCCTCGGGCTAGCATGGAGTTTGTGCCAGGACTGGTGTCAGCATAAACAGAGTATAGGATTGCACTGTGAATCTGTAAGGAATAAAGCCAGCTCAGCTCAGTACCATTCCTAGAGGGGGGCACAACACTAAGGCTGCAATCCTAACCTCCAGTTAGGAGTAAGTCCAGTGCTGACTCCAGTAAGACCTGGAGTAAATCCAGTGCGGACCTGGCAGCGTCACAAAAGTGCCATAAGGCACTTCTGTGCCACTCCTGGGGGAGCTTTAGGCCACTGCACAATCCACTTGCCTCCCGACATCACCATAGGAATGGAAAGAACATGAGCTGTGCCACCCTACATTAGGATTGCAACCTCAATATTGCAGGGCATCTCAGTACACCATGAAAGTGGCCCATCATCCTTGGGTCATTTTGAGTAGTGAGAGCAACATGGAGGTGTCTTCTTCCTTTCAGAAGGACTCCAAAGGAAAAGGAGAGGGGCTGCTTACGTGGCATGCTGAGGTACCTGCAAATCCTGCAAACCCTTTGCCCCTCCACCCTTTCCTCTGTGAAAGCTACTGCATCGGCTTCTATATTTTCCTCAGTATTCCAGCAACTGCTTGCATGTTTGAAGTTTTTGAACCTTAGTTCTTTTCTACTAAGCTTACTGAGTCTGATCCAGAGCATCCATACTTGTTTATGAAAGAATCACGCATGAAATTAAGGCTGTAATCCTGTAGATACTTAACTGGGAGAAAGTTCCATGATATTCAAACTTGCTTCTGAGTAGACATGCATAGGATTGTGTTGTAAATCCTGCTGATTTTATTTATTTGTAATTTTATTTTTTTCACATTTTTATAATGCCCTTCATCCAAGGCTCAGGTATGTGGTCCCTCCCATCTTTCAACTTCACAACAACTGTGTAAGAAGGGTGAGATTGAAACAAAGTGATTGGCCCAAGTCACCCAAGAAGCTTCATGGCTGACTGGGGATTTGAAACTAGATCTTCCTGGTTTAAGCACAGCTCCAGAACAGGATGGCCATATGTCATAAATACGAAAGAGGGCAAGGCCCTTTAAAAAGTACAAAATGTGGGGCATGAGAAAATAAAAGCTAAAAACACACATAAGCTGCAGGACAATAGGTCTTGTCCAATGGTGGGAATCAAATAAATTAACAACAGGTTCTATGTCCTAATAACCTAAATTGACAACAGGTTCTATGTCCCATTAGTAACCAGTTCTTAGAACCAGGTGCTCATTAGCAAAGGGTTCTATAGAACCTGTGAGAACCCTGAAGCCCGCCACTGGTCTTGTCCTGAAAAAAGAGGACATATGATTACACTGCTCCAGAACCACTACACTATCCTGGTTCTCAACCTGTTCCAAAACTCAGGCTGGACATGCCCCTACCAGCATCAAGTTGATGGGCCCTTGTACAAAATGCTGTAGTGTTGTTTTCCCCATGCAATCCCCCTGATTGTGTAGTGGGGTCCCAACTACCATCAGTACTAATGGTTTACGGGTCAACCTAGCCAGGTGGGTTCCCTGATAATGGGGGCTGTAAATCTCTAAATTGGCTGGCTTCCTATGCCACTCCTAGCCTTTATAAAAAGCAGAAATCCAGCTGGTTAGCTGTTTGAGAGACTGGATTTAGATTTTCTTCTATCTTCTTCCTTTCCAAACTGCTGATTGGTAGGATTTCAGACTTTTAAAAAAGGCCAAGGGTGTGCTGTGTTGGATCCCAGCGGGTGTAGTCAAGACTAACACTAAATACTCATCAAATATAAGAAAGGGTCTATACTTAAAAAAAGAGTGGGTATATATTAAGCCAAAAAAATCCTCATTTTTTTGGCTGTATGCCTAGAGCATATTGCTACTTAATTACCATTGTTTCAAACAGCATGTTCCATCAATGTTGTGATGATCACTTCTGTTTAGTAAATAGGTCACAATTAATTTGCAGTTTTCACATAGAATTTGCATGCCAGACACTTCCAGTTATATAGGAATTCTCCCGAGTAGGAAATCTTTGCTGACACAATCAGGTATCGGAGCTAAAACTGAAGACTTTTTAACAACCCAAGAAGCTAGCAGGTACTCACTGGATCTGGACTGCAATTGTGCAGGTATTGACTTCAGAATTTGACTCCCCACTGCCATCCTCCCCAGCTGCTTACTGTCTATCTATGAGTGGATTCAGGATTATGGCGTCTTTATTACTTAATGCTGTGGGCTCAGAGTGTGTGCTTCAATTGCAAACCTTAGCAGAGATGGTAATACTCTTCTTGATTATGGGAACTTTTTGAAGTCTTTCCAGTTTGTGCTGGAATATATCATTATTGGTGATTTTAAAAAAATTATACAGTGGTACCTTATAAGACAAATTTCTTGCAAGAAGTAGACTTTGTAAGACAAACTAAAATTTCTAAGGAACTCTATTTTTTAAGACAAATAGTTTTTATTTTATGCAAATAAAATAGGTCAAAAGAGTGCCTTAACAGCCCAACTTATGGGCATACTACTGGCACTCTACCACCACTGGGTGTTACAAATGTGCCATAAACCACATTTGCAGTCCCCAGTGCTGCACTAGTGCTGGTTTTGTGCTGGTGCTTCACCACTCAGTGGTGACCCCAACTGCTAGGCAGTGGAGTGGTAAGTCATGGGAGGAAGAGGGGAGGAAAACCACATTATAGGCCAAAAAGGCAGGGAAGAGGTCTGGGAGGAGGCACGGTGGGGAGGGAGTGGAGAGGAAAAGGAAACGACAAGTGGAACTCCATATTACCAGATCCATGTGGTGCCTTCTGGCACTACATAAACATCCTTGACTCAGTACTAGCTCTCGATCGACTGCAGACTCTAATCCACAGAATCTACCACAGAATAGCATTGCTGGGTTACTCCACCAGGGTGATTATACAGAATAGTGGAGGAATGCCTGTACCTTTAAGCATTGCATAGAAGAGGGAATTTAGGCAGGTGCTGCTTTTTAAACCCTTCTATGTTGAGCTAAACATTCCTAAATTCCCTGTTCAATGCAATGGTTAAAGGTACAGGTATTCTTCCATGGGGGAAAGGACAGTCCTGGCTGCAGGCACCTTGGGATTGAGCAGCCCATAGTGAAAAACCAGTGGACCAAAAATTGCAAATTTTTCACAAAGAATGAAGATAACAGTCACATTTGTTATGAGGTTGGTTTGGCTGTGGACCTTCCTGCATTGATTCAGAAGTACCTATTCCTGTCCAGGGTTGAGCTCTCAAATGTGTTCTCAAGATGATACTGTTTGCTACTTTAATTGGTACTTTTCCCGGAAACTTCAGTCAGTTGAAGTGGACACAGACACATAACTTTATACATACTTCTGTGCATCGGTTCTGAAGGCATATTTACATATAAGAAAAAAAGAATGCTGGATGAGTTTAAGAAAAAAATAAATACAGAACCAGCTGAATGCCAAAAGTTACAGAGCTCTATTGCTGCTTTGCCAATTTACCCAATTAGTTTACCCAATTACTTTGGGTAATCAAGTAATTCAAACCACAATTTTTTCTATCATTTTCATATTGCCAGAGATTTGGGGAAAGATAGTGAGTTTCCATTAGTATCAAGTGTTAGATCCGACTTTTTGTCTTCCTGAGTTGGGATTTGTGTATAAACTCTATTTATGGTAAGCTCTTTTGGTTGAATTGCTAGCATAATGGAGCATTTCTTATGGAGAAGAAATTCTCTTATGCTTGATTTATCACATAGAAAAGGAACTGTTGGTGTGTTTCCCTCAAAAATAACATTCTATTGTAAAGGAAGAATCCAAGGCTGATATTGGATCACTTTTTTGCCATAATGTTCATGTCCCTCCAAGACATTTACTTAAGGTTTTCTTTACCCTTGTGTATCTGAAGACACTTTGATGGGAAATCAACTCTTGTTCCTATGTCTGTGAGCAAACTTTAAATTCTCAAAAATGTCTTTTGCTTAAAAAGTTTTAAATGGCAACTCAGAATATTCCTATTGCTACAATGTGGGGAAAAGCCTAAAGTGCTGCCTTACAATCAATAGACATAGAGGCAATAAAAGAACAGAATACATTATTCACTTTGCCTTTCTTTCCATAATATTTGTCTTCTATTTTATTTGAAAAAGAGACCTTAGAGGAAAGAGTGGGTGTTACACAGAAACAGACAGGATTATGGTACCAATGGAAAGCGTGCAAACAAAGAATGAAATACTGTAATGATATGTTAACATGCATTTTGATTCTAGAAATATGTACAGGTTGAATATATCTTATCTGGACTGCTTGGGACAGGAAGGAAGGTGTCTGGATTTTTTATTTGTCTGGATTTCAGAACAATTGCATAATACACATATGGGTGTCTGCTGGGCTGCTGAACATTTTTTAACAATGTCTGCACAGGTATATACTACAGAACAGAGGTATTTGGATAAGAGGTCATCTAATTATATTGATTATTGTGTAATTTTGTTTGTGTGTGTGTGTGAGAGAGAGAAAGAGAGAGAGAGACCTTTAAGCACATATCACCCAACTCTCAATGTGATCCAGTCTTCTAATTAAAACAGGATTATGGGAGGGCATATGACTAGAAGTGAAACAGTGGTATAGGCAAAGTCTTATAATCCCATATTTCTGACCCTGTACTGCTTCTTGAATTGTGTGCACCTCATGCCATTTTCATAAAGAAGGAAAACCAGGCCGGTAAATGCATTAAAAGTGTTTTTGACCCTCATAACCATACATCCACCTGCCAATTTATTGGAGATTTGATTTGTACTCCACCTTTCTCTTCAAAGGGCACCAAAGGTGGCTAACAATCAATAAAAGCCACCTTGGGTGTCCTTCCTTTAGGAAGAAAGATGAAATATAAATCAAATAAATAATAAAAATAAATAAAAGGCATAGTAAAATACAATTAAAAACAAATATGATTAAAGCAATAGAATACAATTAAAACAGTATAAAATGACATGCAATCAGCACTAAAAAATAAAGTATCAAGTAAAAGCTTAAAAGGCAGCTATTATGAAGACTCATAAGACTCACAGTGTTTAGGCCCTGCTGGAAGGTTAATAGTGAGAAAGCTGATCTCAATTCAAAGGGGAGCTAGTTCTGTAATATAGGCTCCATCACTGAAAAGATCTTGTTTCTGTCTGTGATGGGTGTCCCCCCACCAAACTGCTAACTGAAGCTATTGTTTTACCCTAGAATCCAGAGTAACTACGGGAAGACATAAGAGGCACTAACTTTGGATTGCTCTATGCATTTCCCTAGGTTTCCCATAGGTGGCACCATATCTAAGTAGGGTTTAAAAGGTCCTGTAATTACTCTGGATTGTAGCCTGACCCCCAAATCCAGAGTAACTACAGGAGCACATAAGAGACGTAACGTGCACCCACAGTTACTGCACCTCCTAGTGCAGCGTTTCTCAAAGTGGGAGTTGGGACCTCTTTAAGGATCACCTGGAGCTTTCCTGGGGGTCATCTAAAGACCCCTGGTGCAGGGAAGACCTGGCAGAAATGCTGGAGCCGCTGTGGCTGGAAGCAGCCGCAGAGAAGCAGCTCAGAAGGAGCCTCTGAGCTGCTGTGATACTGATGTGGAGTCTTGGGGGTGGGGAGGCACCCAACATACCATAGATGGCAGCCTCTTCCTCCCCCCCCCCCAAGTGCGCCTGCCGGCTGAGAGTGTTATGCGCACTGAGGTGTGAGCGTGGCGCCAGAGCTCTGGTGGGTGGGCTGTCTGGTGGGCGCTCTGCTTGTGCACCGACCGTTGGGCCCTGCTCCTTGTGCTCTACTCAAAAGTAAGCCCCCTCAATGATGTTGTTGTTCATGATAAGTGAATGGGACTTACTCCCAGGGAAGTGCTAGGGTTGCAGCCTTAGAGCCTAGTTCTATGCATGTCTACTCGGACGTCAGTCACATGATAGTGAATGGGACTTACTCCCAGGAAATAGTGGCTGGCTCTGCTGCCTGAGATCTCAATCCTATGGAGGTCTCTTCAGAAGTCAGTCCCATGATAGTGAATGAAGCTACTCCCTGGAAAATGCTAGGATTGCAGCCTTAGAGCCCAATTCTATGCATGTTTATTCAGAAGTCATTCCCATTGAGTTCAGTGAAGTTTACTCCCGGGAAAGTGTGCATAGCACTGCAGCAGTAGCAAAGAAAATAATTTTATGCTTGGGGGTCCTTACAACATGAAGAACTTATAAAGGGGTCACGCATTAGGAAGACTGAGAACCACTGTCCTAGTGAACACCTATGGAAAATTCATATTGGAATCCAGTGTAAATTGTTCTTACACTGGAGCAAAGACTCCCTATAGTTACTCCGGATTGTGCCCTGAGTTGGTTTGAAAGATGGGCTGAACCTGCCCGAAATTGCCCCTTCCACTGTACATTTATTTGTCATATATATGCAGATTTTGAAAAAGAATATCTGATCATAGATCTCCTGCTAACTAGTTGCTTCTTAACAGCATGTTAATCCGGTACTTCTGCCTACTCTATTCTCTGCTGATTCCCGATCAAAAATATTCCATAATATTTCAGCAGCTGCACTGAAGACAAAAGGAGGCTCATTTGAGTTAACCAAAACAAGGGAGTTCCCACCACCAATAGTTAAGGAGATTTCATGAATGGTGGCTTCAGATTATCTAAAACCAGTGGTACTTAAAGTGGGGGGAGTGTCGGGACACTCTTGAGGATTGCAACCTTGGGTCAGAAGTCTCAGATTCATATACTCTAATTTGATACGTATTTATTGACAATGTCCAAGAATCTGAAGAATACAGAAATAAAAGGAAAACATAAATTGTAAATTATAATTGTAGGTGTAAATTATAAAACTTGCATCATGGTGTGTTCATGGATAATGTCTCCATATATAATCAATTTTTCCCCTGAAAAGATACTGTTCTTAAACAAAACAAAGAAACCAGCATCTCCAAAAGTAACTGTCAAACACTGGATGATTCCCATCCTAACAGTAAAACTTCATTTTCCAAACCACTGGTTATTTTGCAGTCTTTCATAATGTCAGCTTTCACTCTCTTTTTGTACTGTATAACAGGATAACAGTGCAAAATACTAATGGGATTTTAATTTTCATTGGCAGAAAAGAACATGCACAGATGTCTTCCCATCACTATCATTTCTGGTACTCTTTTTTTTCTGCCAGACATATGAGAAGTCATGGCTGATTTGCTGAAATGCTTTCTCTGGATTTGAAGTGGTACCGTTTCTGAGAGGTCTTGGACAGTGGGTGCATTCTGGACTATTTGGAAAAATGGACAGTGGGTGCATTCTGGACTATTTGGAAAAATGTGTCCCATGTAGATATTCCCATTTAGCTATTATTTTTTTTATTTTACATTGTAAACCACCTCGTGAACATTATAGTTGAAAGGTGGTATATAAATACTGTAGCTGGATGGGTGGATGGATGTGGACATTCTCTCAGGTGTATTTCATACTCCAGTGTGTATGATGGTTAGTCAAAAATATGTGAAATATTTCGGACATTTTTTTGCTTCCCATGGTGCTTGGTTGTAGCTGCATTGACTCAGGAAAGTTGAATTGGATTGGGTCCTTCACTCGCAATCCTATGTGAAATCCTGTTGCAATTCTTTTGAAATCCTATGTTCAACAGGAGTAAGCCCCATTGAACACAATGAGGTTTACTTCTGAGCAGACGATTGTATAGGATTGCATATAGGATGCATAGGATTGTGCTGGAAGTGCACAATGCTAACCACTTTTCGCTGGCAAAACTCACCAAACTCTCCATTCCCATGTTGGTGTGGGAAGCTGGTGTATGTTTGTGCAGTGATCTAACCTCCCCCCATGTGCAGAAGTGTCTTATGGGATCTCCAGGTCAGCATAGAACTTGTGCTGGGACTTGTGTCAGCCTATCCAGGGCATAGGACTGCACTGTAAATATTTTAACTCCCCACAATGCTCAGTGATGATAGGATGTGCTCGCTCTAATCACCCTCATTAATGGAAATTCCTCTAGAGGCTGATGTTCAGTTTTAGATTACATTGTCTATTCTACCCACACACTGCAATAATGTCATATGACAGTTGAAGATCACTAGAGGGAATTTACATTTACATTTCCCCTGATATGTATTTTCTCATTGTGCTATGTTGAACAACACACTTTGTGTTGCCACAATGTTATTCCAATCACTCATAAGTACACATATTAAAATATGTTTCTTCTCTGACGATTGGTGCATACAGAACAGAACAGAAGTGGAATAACAGCAACAAGCATGGGAAGCATGGGTTGTTACTTAGATGTATGAACTCTGCCCTCCACACATGTTACATTTGGTAGTGCTCACTCCCTTGCGCATGTAGTCCAAGCAGTTGTAAGCACACATTTCTTGTAATGACGCTGTTGATGCTTCATTTTAGAACTTAACTGCCCAATCCTATCCTTCACAATTGGCACTTGATGCAGCTGTACTGATACAGGGCATGCTGCATCCAATGGCAGGGGAATTAATAAGGAATCCTTTAGTCTTGCATAGGCCTCCTACTAGGCTATGGGCTTCCTCCAACATATCTCAGCCATATAGCTATGAGCACAATCAGAGAATCATAGAATCCTAGAGTTGGAAGGGACCTAGTAGGTCATCTAGTCCAACCCTCTGCCTGTAGCAGGAAATCCTCCTAGAGCATCCCGACAGGTGCTTGTTGAGGCTCTGTTTGAAGATTCCCAGTGAGGGAGAGTCCACCACCTCCAGTGATGGGCCCAGGCCGGATCGGGCCGGATCGCCCAAACCTGTTCCTCTTTTTGGCCCACCGCTAGCCATCCCTAGCTAGCGGGGGGCCAAAAACCCGGGGGAACGGTTCGCCACCCGGGGGAGCCCATCACTGCGGCTGCATCAACTATGATGCAGCCGCACTCGCGTCCTGAAGAGGCTCCTGAAGAGCCGCACTCGCGTCCTGAAGATTGACGCAGGCGCAGTCGTGTCTTGAAGCTGGTCCTTCGACCAGCTTCAGGATGCAACTGCGCCTGCGCCAACTTTGGCACATGCGCAGTGCGCCAGGGTTGGGGCCCGCCCCTCGCCCGCCCACCCATACCCGTAGCGCGCTGGGGTGGGTGGTGTGCCCTCCCCCTGATCCTGACCCCCGCCCTGACCTTGGCCTGGCCCCGCCCACTTCCAGGGAACCGGTTGTTGGGCCAGGCCGGGCCCACCCCTGACCACCTCCCTAACCATATCTACTCAAAAGTAAGCCCCATTGTGTTCAACGGGTCTTACTCCCAGGAAAGCGTCTTTAGGATTACACCCTAACTCTGTGAAAAAGGGCAGGGCAGTGCAGGCTGAAAAAATTGAGGAGATGATCCAGTATGAATGTTTGCTGCTGAGATCCTTCCCTGCTGGCCTGCTGCAAGGGAACAGCCTGCACATTCCTTACTGTTTATTCGAACTCAATATTAGTTCACTCACAGCTAGCAGCTATCATTCTTAACTTGCTTAAGGTATGTGTGGACTTTGCTTTTTACTCTTTTGATGAATCACAATTAAATATGTGAACAAACTCTATCATTTCAGATTTTCACTCTGTTATGAGATGTGATTTCAAATGCAAGTTAAAATGCACACAAAAGCTTGTGGTGGAATCCTGCACTGCAGCTGATTTTATTGCTCAATGGGTTCAGTGGAGAAGGACATGGGAAATGTTTCTTAGGGTGCAATCCTAACCTTGGGTGGCACAATTCATTGGTCTTCCCACTCCTGGTGATGTAGAGAGGCCTACCCCTCACCCAGGAGTGGCACAAAAGTGCATTACAGCACTTTTGTGACACCCCAGGTTAGCAAAGAACTTTTAGGCTTAGGCCAGCCTAACTGGAGTTTAGGATTACCAGTATAGCTAGGTCCTATAGTATATATAGTATATATAGTATATATAGTATAGCTAGGATTACAGCTAGGTCCTATGGTTGCTTCATAAGGCAAGATAAGGGGAGGAGAGGGAACGAGCAGTGCGAGGGTGTTGGCAGAGAAGAGGAATGAAAGACGAGACAAAGAAGATGGAAATTAGATGTTTCCCTGAAGAAAGGAGAATGTAGAAACAAAGTTTGGGGCTCTGTGGAAGGAAGGGGGAAAGAACAAAATCTGGGAATGAAATGAGAGAATAGGGTTCCTGCTACTGAGAGTGTAGGTGCCAGTGACTGGTTTGCTGTGACTGGTGCAGCAGTTGGTACACTGTTAGCAGCAAGTTGAAATTGTCAGAGCATTGTCAGAGAAGCTGTAGAAATTGTGTCCTGCACAATGCACTGGCAGATCACAAAGAGTACATCTCTGAAAACATCAGTTGGACCCAATGCAAAAAGTTAAAAGTCCAGAATGTACTCCAGACAGAGTCCTCAAGTGGATATTATTGCATTTACAAGTATTCAGCTAAAATATTTAAACCAGAAGTAGACAGATTTTTTTAAAAACAACACTTCAATATTCATTATAACTGTTTGGGATTTTGGGGACATGGGAAATCTGCTTTGGCAGTTTTACCATCCAGATTTAATAAAACCAAACATTTACCTCTTCAGATTTACACTGGGGGAAATAGCAATCAAAAGCTTTTAGACTTAAGCATCAGATGGCTTGACATTCAAAGCCAGGTTCCAGCTTCTTTTTGTAAATGGAATGTGGAATAATTTTGAAATCACTGATTAATATAATGCTTATAATTTGTCATGTTTTTTGATATTGTTGTGTACATGGAGGATAGAGTGTTCAGAGCTTATATGGGAACAATCTTCATATTGTAAATTCCAGAGCTTTCCAAACACCCCTATTTTTAAAACAATGTTAAGAATAGTTGCATCAGCGCATGTCATAAGGCTAATGGCTATGGAAGAGGCTGATCATAGAATCTATGTGAGGCATTCTCTGATGCTGATTTATACAGCTGATTTGAGTCTTGCAGCCCTGAATAATTCTGACCTATAAATGTCTCCTGCTGCAGTCCCAGAAGGCAAAACCTTGTGCTTCGAGAAACAAAAGACTGCTGTCAAAAACAATGCCTCCCAGTCTGTATTTTATAGTAAAGCCTCTTCCCTAGTGTCATAAGTCTTCTGAGGGCACATTTCTAACCAATTTAGGCTGGCACAACTTGCCTGTCTCCCCATTCCCACAGAGGTGTGGGGAGTCTGGCGCTTGTCTGTGCACTGTCATAACATCCCCCCAGGAGATGTGCAGAAGTACCTCAAGGCACTTTTGTGATACCCCCAGGCCAGCATAGGTTTTGTGGTGGGACCTGTGCCAGCCTTATAGGGGATTAAGACTGCAGCCACAATGTACATTTGCATTTCTCTACCTCTGCCATTGGCAGCCACTTATGCAAGTTCGGGATGATAATAACACATAGGTTTGTGCACTTATGTAGGTGATAATGGTAACGTTGGGATCACTCTGCTGACTCTGTTCCAGCTTTATATGCGTGAGGTTGTCTGCACAAGGACTTCTTTACCTATAGCAGTGGTCCCCAAACTCTGCCATACTGATCAGAGGATGTAATGTTGTAGTGGGGGTTGGGGTGTTGAAAAAGTGGGAAGCTGGGATGTGACAGGTGTGTGTGTGTTTGTGTGTGTGTGTGTGTCCCCGGATTCAGCATATGTCCATTTTCATGTGGCTATATCATTTGGGGGGAAGGTTTCTGGTAAGTACCAGACTTCCCTTCCTCCCATCAGGGCTGTAACTGGGGGGGGGGGTGCAGTATGGGTTTTCCCCCTACTGGAGTAGCAGCTCACCCCTTCTAGGATTTTTGACAGATCTGTCCTCATTTTTTCAGACCCCCATCCTCTAACTCAAGGGTGTCCAAACTTTTTGGCCAAGGGCTGCATTCCAGGAGATTCAAGGTTCTGGATCCTGCTGCTCATTTCTGATCTACTGGCATGAGTTGGGGTGAGTAAATTAGAGAATATTTATTCTATTCTAGATCATGAAAATTACACAGTGGTGGGCCCAGGCCAGTTCGGGTGGGTTCACCTGAACCTGTTCTTCTTTTTGGCCCGCTTCTAGCAATCCGGTTGCTAGTGGCAGGCCAAAAACCCGGGTAGACCGGTTCGCCCGGGCGAGCCCACCACTGCGCCTGCGTCAATCTCGACGCAAGTGCAGTCGTGTCCTCTTTAGGACGCAACTGCGTCAGGGTTGGGGCCCTCCCCTTGTCCTGCTCCTTGCCCCGCCCACCCGCAGCCAGAGAGGAGTGCAGAGCAGCCTCCCCAGCTCTACCCCTGGCCCTCCCCAGCCTCGCCGCTGGCCCCCTGGCCCTACCCCTTGAACCCAGCCATGCCCCCTGACCCCACCCTGCCCACTTCCAGCGAATCGGTTGTTGGGCCAGGCTGGGCCCACCTCTGACTACAAAGCTATTGCTGTTAGGGGTAAGGTGGGGGGAGAAATGTTTGTCTTTGGAGAAATCATGGATGGGCTTATGCTTTAAATATATTTTTTAAATTTAATGCTTCCTTGGAGGGGCAGGATAATCCTACCTGTTGAGGGGGCCACAGGAACACCACATTGGATATTGGGCTTTTTATGCAGGATTTCTATGCTGGGGGGAGTTGTTGACAGCGATTGGGGAAGACATGAGATATGGAGCATTTTCTTGGCTTTTGTAGGGATGCAGGCCTATGTATTGTGTTGTGTGCAAAATGAAATGATAAGCTGCATGTTATTTCTATATAAACAAATACATACTATGTACAGAGATGCATTTATTCTTTGCAAATTAGTGTTATATTGTATCGATGTACACCAGTACAGATACTCGCCATAATTGACCCCACCAAACAACTGTCGCCCCCCTTCTACAATCCTGGCTACAGCTCTGCATCCCACCTTGATTGTTTGCCCCTGTGGTGGCCAGTAGTTCTTACTAGCAAACTGTGAGCCCAAGCCTAGGCATATCTACTAAAAACAAGTCCCATTATTTCAATAAGGCTGACTCCCACATAACTATAGATAGAATTGCAGCCTGTGTCACTCAGCTAGCACATCTACCACAATACTTAGTCCAGCTGCCTACATTAAGAAAATAAAGATGTTTGTGAATTTTGATGCCCCCAAATTTACATATAAGCTAAACAAGCTATTGCTTAGGGCCCCACTCTCTTGGGCCCCCCAAAACAATTTAAAGGAAAAAGCTGGACGTACATTTCCAAAATAGAAGATAAAAAACAAATAAAATAAAACCTACATATAGCAATAGTGTTTTGTGTTAACATTAGGTCCATAAATTACCATATAGCATATATTCAACACAAAAAACAG
The DNA here is from genome assembly GCA_030015325.1 of Cryptoblepharus egeriae. Lineage (NCBI taxonomy): Eukaryota > Metazoa > Chordata > Lepidosauria > Squamata > Scincidae > Cryptoblepharus > Cryptoblepharus egeriae. The sequence goes on from JAREYC010000003.1 coordinate 108,825,294, forward strand.
CGACTATTTGTTGTTGACAAAGGACAGCTGGACATATAAAGGGGCCCTTTACCTTCAATAGCTTAGCTTTACCGAAATCCGGCCCTGTGTACAGCTCTGTAGTTATTTGACTCGAGATATGTTTAACACAATGAGAGTGGGAAGGTAATGAGATAGAAAGCTTTCACATACTGCATAAAGTTTATAAGGCTACCTTATTCTTTGGTGGTCTGTTTCATTCAGATTTACATCAATGGAAGGAACTCAACACATAGCTATGGGAAAAAATGCAGAAAGAAAAAATTCATATATAAATTCTACAAGATAGGGCATCCATTTGTGTCATTCTTGCCTTTGGGGGATTTTTCTATCACTAATATGCAGCACAGGTTTTCCTTTAGCTAGAAAAGCATTTTTAAAAATGAGTCACCTCTGGGAAAGAAAAAACGAATTCAAGTTGAGGGAAAAATAGTTTGCAAACTTGAATAGGCTTTTGCAGATTATTTTTTTTAAAGCATAGAAAGTTGAAACTTCTCTCTCTCTCTCTCTCTCTCTCTCTCTCTCTCTCTCTCTCTCTCTCTCCATTACATATTCCATTTTGGTAGGCATTATTTTCACTTCTCAAGGTATAGTTAAGATAGCCCAAGATTTCTTTTGTCATTTAAGGAGCATGTAGTGTGATTCCACAAACTTGCCTCCTTTTCTCTCTTTAAAAAGAAACAAGGTTTTTGTACCTGTTTTGATTAAGAATCAAAAAGTTCCCAATTAGGGAGGGAGGGAGGGAGGAAGGAAGGAAGGAAGGAAGGAAGGACGGACGGACGGACGGACGGACATGGACCCAATTTTCTTCTGATCATTTGGGGAACATGCAAAGATCATGAAGATAGACTATGCAGTTCTGATTCTCCTTTCCCTTCCACCCCACACATTCACTAGACCTTTGGGAAAGATTATAGAAAGGGAAGAGGAAAGGGAAACACACATTTTCAATAATCCCCTTGTGTTTGTCAGCAAACCACCAGGGAAACAAAGCTACCAGACTTGATCCAAAGCCCTCATCTTGTGGGATAAGAAGCTCTTCAGAATTATTTTACTGGGAAAACCATTTTACTTAGCTTCCCCTGAGGGAAAAAGTGTGAAGGGTTGCCAGAGATGCAGAATTTTTCTTCAAAATATTAGGCTAATAGTTTATTTATTTATTTAGTGTATGGCAATACATGGTATAGGGCAAAATCCATAGCAGTTACAGGTCCACACAGTTACATCACCCTCTAGTGTTATCTTATGGAAAGTCATCTTAACTGTTCCGAAGCAAGGGGCTTAATTTCACTTTAGGATATAGGCCTTTGTGATAAAATCAGATGTTAACATCCAGACCCCACCATCCACAGTGTGGTCCATATTGAAAAAGTCAGACATTGGGCCAGTATAGGCTCTTGAAGGACACTCAAACACAATGTGATGGATATTTTATCTAGGAACACCACAGTCACACTGAGGGGGAGATGCAAAACCCCACTTAAACAGTGAGTCCTGGCAGAAACCATGTTGGGTCTGGACCCTGTTCAGAGCTGACCAATGCTAGTGAGGTAGGTTTTTGGCACCTTTTGTGTAGGGTCCTCCATGTAGCTGCCTGTGTCAGCAGCCATTTAGCTTTCCATTGCGTGTTGATGTTATTAAAGTTAGCACGAAAGTGTGAACCAAATGACTAGCAACAATTGGTTTCCAGAATACATTGAAGAATTGGAAATTTGCAACAGTTGGCAGCCAACCATCTTTGTAGAACTCCTGGCTCTAAATACAGGGCAATGGATTAGGCTAACAGTAAATCTGAGGCAATGACTTATGTGATCAGAGTTTAAACAACTGTGGTTCTCCACATCTTAACTTTGAACATTCCCAGATTTTTATGAGGCTTTAATGCTGTTGTGTGATATTTCCACATTATATCCTAGAATTGTTAGGCTGTACAGAACCACCCAACAGTTCCACAGGAAAACAGCTCCATTTATTTCCATAAATATTCACAAAGAATCCTCAGATCTGAAACAGTCAATTGTGAGGGCAGAAATGCATTAGAAAACATCAGTTATCTACAGTACTATAAAACCATTCCTCACCACCAGCATGATATTTTTTTCCAGTGGCACTTACTGGCATCTCATCTGTATTTTTAATTATTATTGTGAGCCCTTTAAGAAATATTTCTTGATTAATTTTACAATGTAAATCGCTTTGAGAACTACCCATATTGAAAAGCAATATATAAGTTTTAGGCTGCAATCCTAATCTCCACTTAGGCCAGCCTAAACCCTGGCAGAAATTCTGTGCTGACCTGGGGGTGTCATAAAAGTGTTTTGAGACACTTCTGCCCCACTCCTGGGAGAGGTTAGGCCAGTGCACAGGTATACACCGACGTCCCCTCACCATCATGGAAAGATAGGCCAGGTGAGTTAGGCCGGCCGAAATTTCACATAATGCACCCTTCGTCTTTGCCGTTGTCATCATCATAGTAGTATTGGCTCTCCCCAGAAAATCCTACAAACTCAACTTTGATAAAAATGTTAAGAATTTCCTTTTAAAACTCTCAGAACGTCTTATGAAACAGTAGTTCCCCGGTTTCAAGTCTGCTATTTAGTTATGTCCTCAGTGTTAGTTCATTTGGACAGAGCCTTGATGTGATTTAAATCCAGTGCCATCAAAGCGGGTTTAATGCATCTAAAGATTTGTGTGTCTATTTGGGCCAATTATGCATCATTCTTGTTCATCCTTATTCATTCACCAACTTGACCAGCATAAGTACAGGCAGTCTCATCTGACGTAATTCGCCAGAAGACAGGTCCTGACAAGCAATCTTTCCTGGAATGACAGTACAACTTTAAGCAATCAGCAAATCCTGAAATAGCAATATCTTTCCCTGACAGGTTTAATTCTGATGCTGATTTTTAAAACTGCACATAAGACGTTTATAGATGGGAATCTGTGTCAATGTCTTGCAGAATCCTTATACAGATGTAAGTTTCCTTGCTGTGCAAATGGATTGGGAAAGAAACAAATTACAAAAAGAAAAATCTAGCCATTTGTGCTCTTTGTACCAAAGTAATCTCGGATCTGCTTGCCTAGTTCTCTTTAACTGCCTTATAACAGAATAGATCCTCTTGAAGAAAATGATTTTCATTGCATATCATATGAATTGTTTTCTTGAATTTTGCAGTGCACATTTTTTGAAAAATAATAAAAACTTTTACTCCTTAATTTTAGTTAGGGCTAGCTGAACATATTCATTATTGCTAGAGTAAAATTTAAGAATATTTGTTAGCACTGGGAATGGCTGGGCACCAGGCACTGGCAGGAACTGGGTAGTGGTGGCCACAGTTGGCAGTGGGCACTGGCAGCCATCAGTGGGCACCACTGGGCACCATTCATCCCTGATGGGCAACAGGCATCCCTGCTGGGCACTGGGCACCACCAGGCAGTGGGCATACCTAATGGGAACTGGGCACCACTGGGTACGCAGTGCCACCAAGCAGCAGCAGGCACTACTGGTCACCAGGCAACCATTCTGGGCACCAGTGGGCACCGGGCACCAAATCAGTCCTTAGTGGGTAACAAATCGGTTATTTTGGGTCCTTACATCATAGAAGGAATATGTTCCCAGGGGGAAAGAAAACCCCTGTTTTTGCAACTCTGACCCAAGTCCCAAGACTTGAATTTCCAACCCAGCTCACAGGAAAATGTCTCTTCAAAGGCCCATAATTGTTATGGTGATTGAAGGTTTATGGAACAGACAGCCAAATCCAAAACCAGCTCAGGCAGGACAGTCACAGCCCTATTGCACTGACCCGAATAGGCCTTGCATTGCCCCATTTCTTTTCTCTCCTCAGCTAGCCTAAGTTTATGGAGACTCACAGGGGATTGGGCAGCCAACTGGGGACTAATGCTGCAATCCTAAAGACACTTTCCTAGGAGTAAGACCCTTGAACACAATGGAGCTCACTTTTGAGAAGACATGGCTAGGATCGTGCCATAAGTTAAAAATACTGATTGTGGGCACAATGCTAACTAATTTTGGCCAGCATAATTCACCTTTCTCCCCATTCCTGTGGTGGTGTGGGGAGGCCAGTGCATGTCTGTGCACTGACTTAACCCCCGGAGCGGCACTTTTGCAAGACCCGCAAGCCAGTACCCACAAGCCAGCATTTTTGCCAGCACTTGTTCTAGCCTAACTGGGCATTAGGATTGCAGCTTGAAGGCTCTGCACTGGGTTTTACATGGTTTCCACCTCTATCCCTATGGATTAGTTATTTGTGGATTTTATATTTTATACTAGCAAAATGTACCTGCATTACAGGAGTAAAATACCCCCCGTACGCCATCACCACCAGCACCCCCGTGGGCAACACACACCCCTGTGCGCAACAGCCCCCTCTTCCCGTGTGCAACACACACACCCCATGTGCAACTCCCCCTTCGGGTGCAACACCCCCATGTGCGTGACACCCCCCCCATGTGAACATGTTCTCTTTTGAAAGAGAAATAGGACATCAAAAACAATGCCTTTATTGTTCAAATGATTTTGTTCAGTTCCTTACAAATGGATCATTTTTGCAAGAGTTTGTCACATTATAAGAACCTCAGTTCTAAGTTTGTATGGCAGTTCCTGTGTTCAGAAGTCAAGGATGTACATCATCATTTGTCCTTTATCTCTCTAACTTTTTCACCAACCATCCCCAGAGACAGAAATGGTGGAGTGACAAACTGCCTGGATGTATTTAATGTGAAATGAAATGTGCTGCTTTTTGTTGCCTCCGCATATTAAATTTTTTATTTTAATGGCATGTCAACCTAAAATACATACACAAAAATGACTTTATTACTGTTGAACTTGAAAAAAACACCACTCCGCTGGTCATTCCATTTATTATTTAGATATGGTTTCCTTCCACACCATATTGCCACAAGAAGCAGAGCAAGGTAGCGCTGCTTATTACGACAAGGATATGAAAGCAACATCCTTTGAAAAGGTTGATTTGAACTGTCAGGGCTCAGTTGAAAGTGTATGGTATTTTTATATGCTTAATAGAGAGAGTCAGTGGTACAGGAGGGCCAGGAGGATGGTTTGAGAGATCTGAGTGAACCACGTTCAAATCCCCACCAGGAACAGTGGGGAGCTGGCAATATCTCTCAGCTTAGCCGAAGGCACACATTTGTGGTGGGAACAAAAGGAAGGAAGGAACCATGTTCACCACCCTGAACTCTTTGGAAGAAGGGAGGTAGACCAATGTGATATAAATGAATAATCTTAGAATCACTGCACTGCAATTAGAGGGCTCACCCCTTTTCAGAAGAGCATTAAGATTTCTTTATCCCCAGCTGTTTTTCATATCTAGGCTTAGACTATCAGGAGGGTGGAATTTTAATGTGTGTGGTTTTTATCTATTCCATGTTAACTGGTTGTCTTCTAATTACAAAGCATGCAGACATTAATGAGCTTATGTTAATACTATGGATAATTTCTCACATGCCTTTTTATAATGCTGTGTGCAGGAGCATGAATTTACACACACGCATACACATTTCTCTCAGCCACAAGAATAAAATTTGCAACGCATTCGCTTTTTTTACCTGCAATGAGGTCAATCAAGCACTCCGATATCAAATTTAAAAGGTAGCCATCTCATCCCATCAAGCACCTTATTGCATCCATACTTGTTCTGGAAGGTTTCCTTTTTAATTTAGCAGACAATAATAATGAATAATGCAGATGAACAACTCGTGCACCGAAGCTGAGCATGACAGAGAGCTGATGTTTACACAGGAGAATGGAATATCATTTCATCTAGCTGCATGAATTGCACCGTTTATTTATTTTTTTTAAGTTGGTCATTGTTTTCCACCATCATCAAGGCTTGAAGATTAAGCCGCTGTACCACAGATGCCTGAAAGTGACAGTAATTATTAACACGATAGCTAATCAACAAGCGTGGTTGTTAAAAAGTGCTTAATGACTACAGATTTCTCTCAGCCACTCGCTAAGGATGTAGAAGAGAACCTGGAGAGACAATATGTTTCTCAGTCACCATGAATTTCTCGTAGGGTTTGGGGTTGGAATTCAATAGCACACCTCCCTGAAAGTAAGGTCCTCACTTTAAGTTGCTTCATCATGGTGTTAGTCACGGTGGCGATAAAGCCACTCCTTACAGATGCCACTAAATTGGAGATTATCACCCCAAGTCCTTGCCTTGTCATTTGAAAAAGGGGGGAAATGTAGTAGGTATCACACTTTGTATGACTGTTAGGGTCATACCGAAGCAAGCAAATAAAATCTGTTTCAGACAATGCTTTTATATATTAATCACTATTGCCACCTTGTGGCAAAATCAAGTTCTGTCACATAAATAGTTAAATGCATTGGATGCTGGTTCTTACAGACCATAAGCTTTACTGCTGCTGTGGGTGGCGCAAGTGGTTAAGACACTGTGCCTGTTAACCAGTAGACCAGGGTTCAGGACCCGGGTCCCCACAAGACAGGGTGAGCTCCTGTCCTCTGCGATGCAGCTGGAACCAATTGTATTGGCTCTGCTGTTCCATTGCATTATTTCATTCCATGGAGAGGGGGATTTGCTGCTTGGGTAACAGCCTATCCTCCATATCAATCTATCCAGGCCTTCATGCTTTGCATACAGCGTCAAGCAGGATACCAAGCAATTCAAGTCTGATGGATGCCAATACTATGATAAGGCTAAAAAATTGAATCCTAAAATGTTTCTAAATTATTTAAATCAGGAGAATGACTGATGGGATTTTATGATTATACAGACATGGGGCAGAACTACATGCCATGCCAACCTATCACTCAGGAAACAGAGTTTATTGATCTCAGCCAGATCACTGGTTGATCAACATTCTTGACACTTAGGGCACAATCTAGAGTAACTACGGAGCACATAAGAGACATTACGTGCACCCGTAGTTATTGCACCACCTAGTGAAAACCTATGGGGAATTCATATTGCAATCCAGAGTAACTTCTTCTTACTCTGGAGCAAGGACTCCCCGTAGTTACTCTGGATTTCACCCTAAGTGTTGCATCACCAGGATTTCAGAGGACTTTTCTTCTGTCCTACCAGGTGATGCTGGAATTTGAACCAGAGACTATCTTCACACAAAGCACTGAGTTACAGCCCCTTATTCAACTGCCCTCACTTATTCCACTGGCTAGAATTCCACTGGATGGAAATCTTTCAGATACCTCAAGAACCACCCTATGGGTGCAATCCAGAGTAACTATGGGGAGTCCTTGCTCCAGTGTAAGAAAAGTGTAAGTATGTCTAACATTCTCCCGTAGTTACTCTGGATTGTAGGGTATGTGACAGTGTTTAGCCTATAGTGAGAACTAATACAGGAGGAGATAACAGAACTGTGTGCAACTCTCTCTATAGTTCCATTTCTTGAGTCTACTCTGCAGATTTCAAACTGTTTGCTTTCAGGAAATGCATTCCATATTGACTTGTCTACCAAGGAAACCTTATTAATTTGCATGGAATTAATCTGATATATGTAGAAAATCCTGAGACATGTTCTAAAATTAGGGTTGCTATAATTCTCTTACACAAAACTGGGACCCCCCTGTCACACTTGGCAGTATGTGAATGCAATCCCCGAAAACCAGGGCAGTCCTGTTTTTCCAGGACATATAGCAACCCTTTCTAAGGTTTTCACATTGGTGCAGTGTTGGTAAAATATTGATTTTGCTTGGACTGTGGATGTTTGCATTCAGATTTTTGCTAATTATAAAGTGTGCTGGGTAGTCATGATATAGGCCAAGTCACTACTTTTCAGTTTAGCCTACCCAAAGTCTACCAAACATGGCAAAATCCAGACTAACTACTGGGAGTCCTTGCTCCGGTGTAAGAACAAGTTACTCTGGACTCCAATATGAATTTCCCATAGGTTTCCACTAGGTGGTGCAGTAACTATGGGGGCACGTAAAGTCTCTTACGTGCTCCCATAGTTACTCTGGATTTGGGGGTTACCCTATTTTATTTTTTGTGAGGTTAAAATAGGATAATTCTATATATATCATTTTAACCAAGACACAAATGTGAAAATGAAATTAACTACGAAACAGCTGCCTGGATCTTTGAACCAGATTTATCTAGTATAAATAGGATGCGGGGATTTAGAATGATGATTGATTGAGTGAGTGAGTGAGTGAGTGAGTGAGTGAGTGAGGAGTGAGTGAGTGATTTACATCTTGCCTTTGTGAGTTGGTACCTCATACTGGACCAGAAAAGGAAGCAATCTGTACATGATTAAGGTGGTGAATTTGTGGTTATGGTTGTGGATAAGCATAATCCACTTAATATACTATATGGTTTGCATGAATGTGCCTGACATAATAGAAATGTATTATGCGATAATAATGAGATTCAGAGCATGCTGCCAAACGAGAGACTAGTCAGTCATCAGCCAAGTCCATTGAGAAATGAACCAATGAAAGGACTCAATTAACTTTCTCGGTGATAAGTGCCTCCGTGAAGTGCTCTTCATATAGCAAATATTCTGACAGTATGACAACACCATGACTTTGAATGAGATTCAGTGGAGCATTGAGTGAAAACAAAATGGTAAAAAATAAGATTAGAAGGACCGAAGCTCCCCAGTCTATCAGTCTGTTGAACAATGGCTAACACTGGATTATCATGGGACAGAATTCCTGAAATAATTCTGAGAAGACAAAATATTGCACCATCCATGTTGTAAGGGACAAGAGTGCTTCTTTTGTGCACTAACTGCCCTTTCACCATGGTTCCCTTCCCCACAGTTGCCTTTTGAGAGAGCAGAGAGGTGTAGCCCCATGCCATATAACTTTTCATCTGACATGTACTGTAGTTTTCCTTATCAAAGGCTTTAAAGGTACTTGGGTTGTGTGGCTTGGTTGGCTGCCTAATATAGTCTGCATTATATGTTCCCTCAAATTAAAAATAGTGAGACACAAAAGTGGCAGAAGTGCAATTTTCTGCTATTTTCCCTTCCCCAAGTTTCCTATGGCATTACTTCTGCCTATAACAATTCTGTCATTGGTGTAGCATTTTTTCGGGCACTGAGAGTATGGGCACAATCCAGAGTAACTACGGGGAGTCCTTGCTCCGGTGTAAGAACAATTTGCTCTGGATTGCAATATGAATTTCCCACAGGTTTTCACCAGGTGGTGCAGTAATTACAGGTGCACGTAATGTCTCTTGCATGCTCATGTAGTTACTCTGGATTGTAGGATCAGTTCATTATCTCACAGGAGTTAAGATATGGTGTGTGAAATCCAGAGTAACTACAGGGAGTCTTTGCTCCAGAGTAAAAACAAGTTACCCTGGATTGCAATATGAATTTCCCATAGGTTTTCACTATGTGGTGCAGTAATTATGTGTATATAATGTCTCTTACGTGCTCCCATAGTTACTCTGGATTGTGCCCGGTCAATCCCCAATCTTCTCTCTGTTTCCACTGAATGATGTCCAAGCTATGTCTGTGTGCCATTTTTTGCATGTCATTTTTTGTATGTCCCCTCTTTTCTAGGCCTCCCTACCCCTTCTTCTCTCTTTGGACATGTACCGGCAAAATGGCAAGTTTAGGCCTAAGATAATGATTATATCAGATGCACAGATCACTCATGTATGGCATTGCATAACAAGGAAGCAGGAATGAAGCACAGAACAAGAAAATACAGAATACCTCTTGTTTTGATAACTAAGGGCAAAATCCAGAGTAACTATGGGGAGTCCTTGCTCTGGTGTAAGAACAAGTTACTCTGGATTCCAGTATGAATTTCCCATAGGTTTTCACTAAAAAAAGCAGGCCTCCGTCAGTCTTGAAAGACTATGGTATTGTGCTCAGCGCTGCATATGCTGCATGCGAAGCACGAAAGCCTGGGTTGGATTGTTATGGAGGATAGGCTGTTACCCAAGCAGCAAATCCCCCCTCTCCACGCCACTGAATTAGTCCAATGGAAAGGCAGAGCCAATACGATTGGATCCAGCTGGCGTCACAGAGCTGGGCTAAGGACAGGAGCTCACCCTGTCTTGTGGGGCCAACCTGGGTCTCGAACCATGGCCTGCTGGTTAACAGGCACAGTTTTTAACCACTTGCGCCACCCACAGCCCAAAGCCTAGTTTTCACTAGGTGGTGCAGTACCTATGGGTGCATGTAATGTCTCTTACGTGGTCCCGTAGTTACTCTGGATTTGGGGGTAAATAGGCATCATATGGTTTTGATTCAGCCTATAATTTTTCAAGCTTTCTGCATTTTGAAGGTGTGTATAAAATGGTTCCTTTGCTGAATTTTTAAAACAATATAGTATTTTCCTTTGTGCTGCAGAATCCTGATTGCAGAGTTAACCAATAAGGATTAGCCTTATTTATGCATGGATGTAGAAAACATCTGCCAAATACTATCTGGTTATTTTAATTCTCTCCCTCTCCCCTGGCAAATATGGCCATCTGCTCTGTAATCAGCACTGATCTCACTAAATCAAAAGATCACCTCCCCAACATGCATTGTTCTCACTTAACACAAACAAAACTTCAGTGTTAACCATCTGTAGCTATGAGAGCTGCCTTGAAAGACAGAAATACCTAAGATGCAGCCAGAGATGCAGCTAAAAAAATTCATTAAAGTGATTTACCTGCATTCTGAATAAGAGGGTGGATAGGCATGTTTCTAAAATGGTCACTCCACGCACTGAGCAATAATGTGTTCTATGAAAGCTAAAAGATATGCAAATAAGAATACATTAAATCTATGAAAAGTAAGGATCAAGGCAACCATATGTTTCAAAAAGTTTCAAAGCACTGGAAACTTTCAACACTTTTGAGATCAACTTAAAATACACACATTGGCAGCTTTGGGAAGTGTGATTCGTACTGGCAGCCCAATCCTATCCTCTGGTTTGGCTGGCAGAAGTCCTGACGCATATTCTGTGATGGCTGGGGGGATTGTCACGAAAGTGACATAAGGCACTTCTGTGCCACTCCTGAGGGTGTTTATGCCTGTGCACATGCATGCGCTGGCCTCCCCATGCCACTGCAGGAATGGGGAGATGGGTGAGTTGTGCTGGCCTAACTTGGTTAGGATTGTACGTTAGGTGACACCATTGATGGGATGATACTATAAGGTCTTGTTGGGCTGCTCCACTTCTGGTTGCTGTGACAAATCGGGGTCTCATTGGCTTCCTGCCTCCATCTGAATATGAGTGCTGCTGAGCATATCTCACTTGGCCGCTTTCCATGTGTCAAGAGCTAGGCAGAGTTGAGTGTCACAAATATTGAGTGGTATTGCAAGGCCCAGCACAATGTGGCATCCAGCTCTGTGGATGGACAAACCATAAAGAATTTAATGTCATGCCTTTTCCAGTAAGGTTACTACCAATTGATTGGTACCAATGCATAGCAACACTATGTAGTGTTGCATTTACAAATCCCATACATTAACAAATATGACCTTTGTCCTGCAGTTTGAAGTAGGACAACCCACATGCAGGTTTACCACCCCAGTGAGAAATAGACCTACCCTCCTTTCTTACAGTTAACAATATCCTTTTAATTATTCCAAGTACTGTAACTAAAGCAGCCCTGCAGCTAAAAGTTAATAAACTGGAAGCACAATCTTAACCATATCTACTAAAAAGTAAGTCCCACTGAGTTCAATGTGACTTACTCCCAGGAAATTTTTTAAGGATTGCAGCATAAATAAGCTAAAATATAATACATTAAATAAGCTAAACATTAACAAACTAACCCTACAATCCAGAGTAACTATGGGAGCACGTAAGAGACATTACGTGTACCCGTAGTTACTGCACCTCCTAGTGAAAACCTATGGGAAATTCATATTGCAATCCAGAGCAAAGTGTTCTTACACTGGAGCAAGGACTCCCCATAGTTACTCTGGATTGCGCCCTAAGGCTGCATTCTTAACCTCCAGTTAAATCCCAGAATAAGTCCTGTGCTAGCCTGGGGTGTCACAAAAGTGCCCCATTCTGTGGAACAAGCCAGTGTTCAGGCATGCACCAGCCTCCCCATACCACCCTGAGCAGTAATGCCAGGTGAGTTATGCCAGTCTAAATTGGTTAGGATTGTGCCCTAAATTTATGCACATTGGCACAAATCACCAGCTGCTGGCAGTGATGATATCCTGCTGTATCCAAGGCCATCCATGGGAGACATGGGGCCCAATGTGAGGCTGTTTCATGGGCCCTTCTCCTTACCCGAATTCAGGGCAGCTGTGGAGTTGGGCTGATGGCACCTGCTGCAAAGCATGTTCTCCCCAGAAGTAAGTGTCAATGACAGACTGACATAACTACAGATTGCTTCCAGATGACCTGATTTTGGGCTGATCTGCCCAGCTCTGCGACGCAGCTGGAACCAATCGTATCGGCTCTGCTGTTCCATTGGACTATTTCAGTGGCGTGAAGAGTGGGGATTTGCTGCTTGGGTAATAGCCTATCCTCCATATTAATCTACGCAGGCCTTTGTGCTTTGCGTACAGCATTGGGCACGATACCATAGTCTTTCAAGACTGATGGATGTCATTGCTTGATGCAAGGTGGGATGGGAGGTCCTAAGCCAAGCTCTGCTCACTAGGCTGGCATCTTCATGGACACTTATTTCAATGCAAAGAATCAACTGTGGCTACAGTGGGTGGTGGCCCACTCTACTGTACCACAGATCTCCCTTTTTCCTATCTCTGGAACCCAATTCAGCTGTATCAGTCAAATTAGGCTAAGGCTTCCCTGGCTTTATCAATGGCAATTTTATTCCAGATAAATTTTTATTTCCATTTTATAGGGTTGAGAACTTAGGCCAAATTTCTCAGGTCCTAATCTAGTTCCTTCTTCTCTGCAGTGGTGGCTATAAAGTTTTGAAAGCTCCCAGGCAAGACCCACTCAGTAGTGCTCCCTTAAAACTAAAACTCTCTCTCTCTCTCTCTCTCTCTCTCTCTCTCTCTCTCTCTCTCTCTTTCTCTCTCTCTCTCTCTTTGTGTGTGTACATTGCTTGAAAAATGCTGGCACCCTTGCAAGCATTCATTTATTAACAAATGCCTTTAAACAAGATCATTAAGGGGGTTATATTCCAGTGAGAAGTGCTTGCCTGAGTAACGTATTCAAAGGCTGACCAGATACCTTTCACTTGAAAGAAAAATAAAAGAGGATCACTTTCTCCACTTTAAGAATGTATTCAATTCTTTGTACTTGCTTCATTTCAGAGAGGAGAATTGTACTTTTATGCTTTAGCAATAATATCATTTGCAGGAGCATTATGTAAGCCATATGTCTTTGTCAAAACCAATTACTCAAATTTCCAAGAAACCCTCTAACTAGAGAACCCTCTCAAGTAAATGGAGGTCCTACATCCGTGCTTTTTAAAATTACCTTGTTGGGCACAAGCCAAAATTCCGGCATGAGGACAATGGCACCACATACGGATGAATGTTCTGCTTCCCTGGCTAGTTTTCCAACAGCCGGAAGAAATAGAGTCATTAATCTTCTAATTTAATTTTACAGGTGTCACCTCCATATACATTTCAGAGAATTATTTTCATTTGTATTCTTTCAAGGGAATGAGAACAGGAGATTTGGACGCAAAATATGAGGCTGCTGGAACAATTTGTATTTGAAGAGCTGCATTTTAAATCACTTTACCAAGAATGGGACAGTTTTCTTCACAAATGACAATTGTTTGATGGTATGCATTTTGTATCTAAAAAGCATCTACCCAGTCAGAGTTGTAAGGAAAGACCTTCCCTCCTATTTTTTTGAAGATGTGTGAGCTAACATACAGACACTTGGTCTAATAATAACAAGCAGACCATAATAATATAACTTTGAACACTAGGGATGCCGTGGGTCAGTAGTTAAAGATGTTGTGCTTGTCAACCAGAAGGTTGGTAAGTCAGTGGTTCAATACTCAAGTACTGCATGACTGGGTTAGCTCCGTTTACTTGCCTAGGTCCTGCCAACCTAGCAACTGGAAAGCATGTGAATGCAAACAGATAAATAGGTACTACTTCAGTGGGAAGGTAATAATATTCTATGTGCCGTTGATCATGCCTGCCATATGACCACAGAGATATTTTCGGACAACATTGGCTCTTTGGCCTTGTAACTGTCCTTAGAGTTGGTCACCAACTAGCATGTCAACTTGTGTAGGGCACTTCAACCTTTACTTTTAGGGACTGATACAAATATGGGAAAGTAATGTCTCATGTTAGTGTGGCCAACAACAAAATGATCCATGGTTGTATCTCCTATGAACTTAAGACAGATGAGTGTTTTACTTTTGTGAGTTGAATGTATTAGGGCTTTTCCTCCTTAAAAAGCGCTAAAAATGGACATGAGACTGTTAGAACAATCTGAATTATACAATAATTCAGAGTTTATTATGGGATTGGGACCTTAGACCAAATATGATAGTGTGAGGGTGAGCGAGTGCACTTATGTGCACCAACAGCATGTGCTGGCCCTTCACCGTACTGTTGCTGTTACTTACTCCCTCATATACTTGTCAATCTATTGAGGGAAAAGGGAAGCATTCCGGTCCAGTGCGGACCAGCAGGTGTCACAAAATTATCATAAGGAACTTCTGTGGCACTCCTGAGGGGTTTGGCCAGTGTACAGACATGTGCCAGCATCACACCACCACAGAAACAGGGAGATTGTGCTTTTGTTTAAGTATTCTTTTGTTCTGTGTAAACTGAATATGTATTATCTATATATATAAAAGAGGAAAAGTCATTCACTGACTGACTGACTGACTGACTCACTCACTCACTCACTCACTCACTCATAAACACCCTGCCAAAACCGCCAGGCCTAGAAGTGTGAAATTTGGGGTGGGTGTTCCTTCCATGACTGAGGGGTGCACTAAGAACCGGTATTTGGAAATTCCAACCAGAAGGGGGTGAAAAGAAGTGAAAGCCAGGGTGACCAGATGACTGGAAATATCCGGATCTGTCTGGATTTTTAGCCTCCTGTCCGGGTGTCCTACATTTTGGCATCATTGTCCTACATTTTGGCTTCATTTTGAAACTTTGTGATAGTGCACAGTACCCCATCATGCCATTTGTCGTTGGATTCGTATTGAAGAGCAGAATCCAATGTAAAAATCAGTTTGGAGATATCTCCTTCCTATCAAAAGTTATGGTCAAAAAACAGAAAAACAAAAACAAAAAAATACATTTTTTGGCAATTTTTTTTTCAGTGGATAGGAATTTTGGCCTTGGGGTTCAGGAATTTTGGGTTTCGCATCTGGTCACCCTGAGCGCAACGTGTTTTCCTCCATATACTTTGCATTGAGGAATCAGTGACTGAGGGACACTCTGCCCCATGTGCATGGGGTGATGTTGTGCATGGGGATTGATGTGCAATAGGGGATTGATGCGCATAGGGAGATGATGCACATGAGGGACTGATGCGCATGGGGGGTTGATACGCATGGAGGGTTGTTGCGCATGGGATATAGTTGTGCTTGGGGGGTTGATGCACATGGGGGTATGTTGTACACGGGGGGTTGATGTGTATGGGGGATTAATGCGCCATGGAGAGATGGCGTATGGGGAAATTTTACTCCTACAACGCGGGTATGCTTTTTGTTAGTGTCTTAATAAGTGTATAAAACCTACAGTAACATTTTCTGTGAGAAGGAACTGGTTCACCTAAATCCATTCTTGGACATTTTGTCATATTACTGTCTTTTGAGTATATTATCAGAGCTTTGGTGTTGATCTGCATTTTTAAGAACTAAGGTTGCCTATAGTCCTGGAGTCTAAATAGGGTTTGTGGCAGTCTACATTTGGTGACAGCAGACCAAACTAGTATTATGTCTTTGAGACTGGGCTTTGGGGTGTCAGAACTGAAACTGTGATATTACAGAAGTCAACCTGTGCTGGTGACTTTAAGCACAATCCTAACCATGTCTACTCAGAAGTAAGTTCCATTGTGTTCAATTGATCTTACTCCCAGGAAGTTGTGTTTAGGATTGCAGCCTTTACTGACTTTAACAAAAGCTCAAGAAAATATCTTTTTTATTTGCGTCCTTCAACATTTTTCTCCTCTCTTTTCTGCTTTGGTTAAACTCTCCTAACTCGAGTACCCTGTAAAATGAGATTCAATATTTAATAAATACTTGTGGCAATGTTCACTTGATATGTGGAATGGGTTGTTTGAATATATCAAATGTGGAGAAATGCAATATTAGCATACCGTATCTGAATGAGCCACTTTTCCTCTGCACCTAAAATTGTCCAGAGTAATGGTAAAAAATAATTCTGAAGGTTGTATTAT
Organism: Cryptoblepharus egeriae; assembly: GCA_030015325.1. Taxonomy (NCBI): domain Eukaryota; kingdom Metazoa; phylum Chordata; class Lepidosauria; order Squamata; family Scincidae; genus Cryptoblepharus; species Cryptoblepharus egeriae. The sequence goes on from JAREYC010000003.1 coordinate 108,841,609, forward strand.
ATAATGGAATGCAATCTTTTGAAGTTGTTATAAACCATGATGCAAACCACTTCCTTGTCGACAGCTAGGTGAGCATTTCAATGAAAGCCCAGGGTATCTATTTCAATTACATTATGTACATGACAAACCTTATAATGCTACAGTACACAGTGACAAAATCCAGATATACGAAGAAAAAGAGTTCAGTGCTTAAAAATTCACAGGTCCCCAAATCACCTGCACAAATAAAACATCCATGAAAATCCTAATGGTCCCTATTTACTAGGGACAGTCCATATTTTCCTAAAATCCTGTCCATGTTTTGTTTTCAAAGGAGATGATGGAAAGGAACGTTACAGATCTATATCTTTTTCAGGCTGCTATATATATGGTTTTAACAGCGATAATAAATGAGACTTACTCCTGAGTAAGTGTGGGTACCATTACAACCTTACAAAATTGTTAATTTTCCTGCTTGATGATTGGTGCTTGATGATGATGAGGTGGTGTTTGATGATTCCTGCTTGATGCCTCACATGTTGTGTGTCCTGACAAATTCTCATTCTAAAAAGTGAGTCCTGGTGCTAAACATTTGAAAACCTCTGCATAGAGGTTTAATGTCTTCCAATACTCTTTCCATAAAGTGTTAGTTTTTGGTGAGCTATCCGAAGAGGAAAGTTTGGATGGGCAGATTACAGGACACAATCATGAAATAATTCTCCCCAAGAATCTAGAATCATAGAATCCTAGAGTTGGACGAGACCTAGTAGGTCATCTAGTCCAACCCTCTGCCTGCAGCAGGAAATCCTCGTCGGCCTCCTTAGGGCATCCCCGACAGGTGCTTGTCGAGCCTCTGCTTGAATATCCCCAGTGAGGGAGAGTCCAACATCTCCCTTGGCACCTCTCACCACCTCTAGAACTGGGGGAGAGGGGTTCACAGCAAGACATCCTCCTGTTGGCCCTTTCCTCTGTGGGTTAGCCTTAGGTTTGTGGAAGTCTTACTTTGCTGCTAGCTTGTCCTTTTTAATTAAAAACAACCAATTTTTCTTTTTTAACTATTAGCGGTCTCAGTTCAACAGATGGATGCTGTTTTCTCCTCCTAATGCTACTGACATAGCATCACAAGTGAGCACTGTAACGAAAAATAACACCCATGAGCCAAATTAAGGCCGCCAGGAGGGGGATTTGTTCCTCTTCCATTTATTTTCTTTGCGAATCCTCCCTACCTCCTTTGATCTCCCTGATTAGATTTCCCTTGTCTTTAAATGTGACTGTTGGTGATGCTGCAATTGGTGCTTTTTAACTCTTCCATGGGGAAAATGGCTCCTTTCACAAGTGGCTGTAGCAGCCAGAACCAGTTTTTGTTGTTGAGGAAGGGGGTAAGCTGTAGCAAATTTCAAAAATTCAAAAATCAATCAAATCAACAGTATTTATATCTGCGTTTCAACAACAAAAATATCACAAAGCAGTTTACAGAGAAAATGAAATACTGTAGCTTGGATTCTATTTGGAATGTCTACATCTGTTGGAATATCTACATCACTTGCACCAAATATAACTTGGAGGAGCCAGGACAAAAACTCAAAAGAAAGATCTATTATAGCTATGCTCTGTTATTCCAGGAAATGTATCATTATTTTATTCCATCCCGACAGCCATTCTCCTTTCTCCTGGAAGGCTGCAGTAAATGATTCAGCATGACCTAATCTAAACATTTGCTCAAAAACTAACAAGAAAGTGGTAAGGTAGGAAGTGATAAAAGCAAAGGAAGTGTATAAATGCTGTGGCAAATTTAACTTGGATGCTGCAGGGGGAAAGCATCCTCTCTTTTTAATGTATATTACCCACAGAGGCCACAATCCTAACTTTCAATTAGGCTGGCCTAAGTCTTGGGGATGTCACTAATGTGCCCCAGGGGTTAGGCTACTGCATGCATACGCCAACCTCTCCACATCACCACAGGAAGATATGACAGTTAGGCTGGCCTAAATTGGTTAGGATTTCCAACTTCCTGCTAACAGGAGGCATGCTGAAACCTGCAGTGGGGCTCCCATCAAGGGTATGTGAGGGTGTCTTACCCTCCTTAGGGTAAGAAAATGTTTGTTTCCTTAACTCACTAGTGGCTTTGCGACTGCATAAGGGATGTAAAGTTAAATGGGATTGGGCCCTAAGTGGGTGAGCAGCTGGGTCCATGACCAAAGTACCCACTAGCCACCACCACCCTAGGGCAGACAGCATAAGGTGACCATATGTTCTGTACTTTTCAGCATACATCCTCTTGTGTCCTGGAAAAAAATCTTCAATCCTTCTTTCCCTTGTGAGCAGGCAGCATGTAGCCTTCTTGTAATTCATATGTAATATATTAAAAGTAATAGTTTTAAATTTAATAATAAGCAATATTCTGTAGTGTTTTTGCTTCCATTTTATCTTCTCCTATATTTTTTCTTAAGTGCCCTCCCTACATTGGGGGGGGGGACTTGTCCTCTTTTTTGATTATGATATATGATCACCTTGCCACAGCAGCAACAGAACCCATCAATTGTGCAGCGTGACAGCACAATCATATGTATGTCTACCAAGAAGTAAATTCTCTTACAGTGAATGGAATTTACCCCCCAGGAAAGTGTAGGTAGGATGGCACTCTGAGTTACTCATACATTCAGATAAGGCTGCTGGCACCAGAACTGCACATTTCCATGAGTGCCCCCAGCATCCATGCAGACATTTTATTTACCTTAACATATGCCATACACTAAATAAGTAAAGGCATGCTGGCAAAAAAAGGTTAAATTCACTTAGCCCCACTTGCAAAGCAATTGCATTCTTCTTACTGTCAGCTGCAACTCATTCTTGGGAAAGAAAAAAAATAATGAAGGCCAGTGATGACGATGGTGTATGACCAGCTGTGAAAATGGACATTTCGGCTACAGTCCTAGTGTGAGCGCAGAAATTTGCCTTTCCATACTCTCTGGTCATTGGAGTGGTGAACTCCAAGTGAACCAAACAACAACAACAACAAAAGTCCTCCACTTTTTGATTACAAGTACTTGCAATTTTTTAGCTGGGACCTGCAAGTTTCTCCTTCCATCCAGTGAGCCGGAAGAGAATTGCCTCTATTCTGTTATCTGGGCTCTCTGTCTTATCATGTATCAATTACTGTATTGGCCTTTTCATGTCAGCTATTTGTCAACAGTAGTATTTTCTTTATTCTTTCTTATCATCTACTTAATTGCTCTTCCATGTTGTCAGTCTGTCACTGTGTTGACACTGTCACCAGGGTGCCTTGTGTTGTCACTTAAACTGCCTGCAATAACTGCTGTGACAATAGAGCTCAGAAGAGATTCAAGGAGCACTCCCAGTGATATGTGCGCAACTGTGCATGTGCCTTGGAATCAGTGAGATTATGGTTGCAATCCTAAACACACTTTCCTGGGAGTAAGACCCATTGAACACAATGGGGCTTACTTTTGAGTAAACATGATTAGAATTGTACTCTATCTCTCTCTGCTGGTCAAGAAAGCAAGGAGTTTTAGATAGGAGCTTTAGATCCGCTTTGAGATCATGTTCAGCAATTTTTCTGCATGCGCACTCGTACTTGTTTTGACACCTGTGGCCTACACTGATTTTAGACAGGGTTTTCCCTACGCCACTTGGCATGGCAAGGGCTGTACTTGGTTCTTTCTCTATGCCAATAATTTTCAAGCAGTGTGCCATGAGTGATCCACTGGTATGCTGCTGGAGGGTTAGAAAATTATTTATTTAATAATATCATTTATTAATAGGGCCATTAAGGGATGTGAACCTTCCACCAGCAGCATGGTGTGCTGTGACAATTTTAGTGACTTGTCAGTGTGCCATGAGATGGAAAAGGTTGAAAATCACTGCTCTATGCAAAGAAGCTGCTCTTCTTGTGAGCCATAGCCCCATCCCCTTGGAGGTAGAGTTACTCTGAAAGTAAGGAAGGTTAGTCCCAGCTAATACCTGGTGGATGTGGTTTTTTCCACAGAGTGGCTTCAATAAGATTAGTGAGCATAAAATGCACATCCAGTCTGCCCATGGTGCAAGCACATGAGGCTCTCAATGAAAATCAGCTGGCAGGAGAAGCCACATTAATCCTTTTACCTATCCATCCACTTAGTTCCTTCCTTGTTCAGACCCTTTAAATAAAACAGGAAATGCTGCCCCACAGTTTCTACTATGTGGAAAAGAGTGGTTTGTGAAGAAGTGAGTGGTGGAGATAAGGGGCTGAATTGTTCTGATCAGGTTTTGGGTATGTATGTGCATAGCAGTGGATGCAGATCAGGAGTGGAAGATCATATTGGTCTGCCTCAATCATATATCAAAAACATATATAACTTATGTTCCTCTTTTATGAAATAGGAGGTGTGATCTGGTGGTTCAGTAAAGAGCTGCAAAAGAAAACTAAGCAGGAAAAGACCTGGACAAATCTTGGATGGGAGACTGAAAGTGGATAAATCTGTCGTGAAACAGAGCTGTGACAATAGAGTCGCTGTTTGCAACCTGGGGGACCTGAAAACCCCTTCTGGAAGCTTGGAAAGCATTCTCTGATGCCAGATGTGATGATGACCAAGCTGTGCAAGATTCCACCTGGAAGAGAAAGAGTTCAACAAGCTACCCATGGAGCAATTGCCTACCTCACAGGGGTGTTGTAAGGACAAAAAGGATGAAAAAATATGTGTGTGCTGCTTTGGGCATTTGTGTTAGCATTGGGAAAGAGTGTTGTATAAATCCCTTAAATAAATAAATGACTTCTTGGTTTTATGGTTTGACAAGCTATTCTTCAGTAAATGGTCTTCAGAAGGGAGTTCTCCCATTATCCTGTCCTCTGCTGGGCAAGGACATGTGATTTGTTATGATCTTATTTTAAACTGGCAATTGATCATCTGCCATTAGAACAGTTCATGTGATGATGGTCTGCCCTAAAGAATAACAGACTACAAGATATATCATTGTATCTCAAGAACTGGACCATAAGAATGATAGTGAGCATCCACATTTCCCTTGCTTCAGTGGAGCCACTGGTTCTGGAGGACTTATCATGGATGCTGCCCAATATCTTCACATCTACTACTTGGATAGCATAGTCTATAAATCTTGAACTGTTTAAAAATAGTGAGCTTTGCTTATTTCACTAGTTATAATAAATGAAGCAAAGCAAGACATTGCAACTATGAATCTTTCGTCTCGATACCAAAATACCATGGGGGGAGGAAACAGAAACACAATTACCTTGCCTTGCAAGACGGCATCAGTTGATTCATCTAGTCAGTTTAATGATTCTGCTGTCTCACATGGATTGTAATGCATTATAGGTCTTGAAATTCAATGTGTAAATTAGAGTACAATCTAAGCAGCTGAAACCCAATCAATGGATTCACTGTAGGTAGCTGGCATGAGCAGTATTATTCCTTCAATCCAAACAGTAATGATCTGAATGTCAAGGATCTCTTAATCAGGGATTTACCTTGCAAAAGCCAGGTTTTTGTGGTTGTTACAATTGGAGGACCCTGTCCCAAGCTGTCTGTCATATGTCATCATTCCCCCCCCCCCCCACACACACACAATAAATTTAGGAAAAATAATATACTGAGGAAAATTACAGGGCAATGGTCACTATGATATTAGCTCATACCATCGCACAAGGCACATCCAGAGAGGCGTGGACTGCCAGCACTGAGCTCTACGCCATACAGAAAAAACTATTAGGGAAACCTTGTCAAAAACTTTAAAAACCACGGAACACAATAAGACTTACTTCTGAGTAAACATGCGTAGGCTTGTATTGTAAAAACCTTATGAGAAAACATTCCTCCCAAATAACCGAAAAATGGTTGATCTCATTTTATTCGATAGTAAATCTTATTACAACTAGGTACATTATGTTCCCGCTGTCTACAAGACTAGCCATTCTGTAACAAAAAAATTAAAAAGTATAAAAAATGCAATAAGATTAGCTTGGCACAACTTGTTCTTAACAAATACACACTGGCTCCTGGAAATAATATTTTCTGAGCACTCACTGACATTCTGATTTGTAATCTGCTCCAGGTATTGATGTCAGGCTGACTGTAGTTCCCCATATGTTCCCTTTCCTATTTTTAAAGATAGGGACAGCGTGGGTCCTTTGGCACATGATCAGGAAACACCAGGAAGTCTCAAAGATTACACCCAGTGGTTCTAGGATCATAGCTGCAAGCTCCTTTAGTGTCCTGTCCAGTGTAGTCCATCTGGTCCTGGAAACTTTAGCACTTAGTGTTAAATAACTGTTTATTGCAAATGATATCAAACAACAAAGTCTCAACTGAACTCCTATGTTCAAAAGAACATTTGAATTGGGTTGAATTCAACCAAATCCAGGGGGGGAAACAGATGTGAGTGCATCTGCAGTTGTAGGATTTGGCAGTAGCCCATTCTGATGAAGAAATTGGGGTCTTGGTCAGGTCCTCTTACCCAGACCCAGTCGTGGAAACGACAGATCACCATCCTGAAATGTTATTGTAAAAAGCAATACAGTGACGCCTCACATAAAGAACGCCTCACGTAAAGTAAGTTTCACGTAACAAAAAAAAATTTCTCTAGGATTCTGCTTCACGTAAAGAAAGTGCTTCACGTAAAGAAAACATTCGTTGGCAGTTAGGGCAGACGCGCTGGCCAGCAGCCTGTTTAAAAAGTGTCAGGGCTGCCTAGCGCACCTGCCCATAGTGAAAGCAACACTTCCATGCTGTTCCTCCTGTGGCCAGACATCCGCTGGGCAGAGGGAGAGAAGAGCAGTGGAGAAGAGGGAAGCAGCTCAGGGCCAGCCAGAAGGGAGCAGAGAGAGGCTCAGGAGAAGGAGAAAGGAGAAGAGAAGGAGAAAGTGGGGAGACACTTCGAAAGTGTCTTGGATTACAGAAGAAAGTGTCTTTGATTGCAGCCACCTACCCATGTCTACCCAGAAGTCTACCTCATTGTGTTAACTGGGTCCTACTCCCAGGAAAGTGTCTTTAGGATTGCAGCCTAAGTAGACTTCATAGGATCACGCCCATTGAATGCATGTTTTGAATTCAATTACAGTGTTTTGTCATCATATTTACATCCAGTTAATATTTTTATATAAATATTTTTGGGGTTGTGGAACTAATCATCTGCATTTCCATTATTTCCTATGGGAAAATCCGCTTCACGTAAAGAAAGTTTCACGTAAAGGAACTGCCTCTGGAACGAATTAATTCTGTTATGTGAGGTACCACTGTACACTGTTTTGCAATGTAAATAATGGCCCTTCTTCTGGTGGTGCAAAGCTTGGATGGCCTTATTATGTCACTGGCAGCACAATGTAAACTGTCTGGTGGCGCCCTTTTGCTTGTGGAGGGGGGCAGAGGTGCAGAGCTCGATGGCTCCCAAATCCTATATCCTTTTGGCCTCACACACCCTTGCCACTCTTCAGATTGATACCAACAAAAGTACTTGTAGAGATCAGAAGAGATCTAAAGGCATCAGGCATCATCTGGAATGGTAAGTAAATTTTTTTCTACTGGTGTACAGGATGCACACTTACCTGAGAGAAAGCACCACTGAACACAATAAGACTTCTCAGTTAAGATGCATAGGCATGCACTGTAAATACTTTTGGAGAAACCATCTTTCTTTATTAAAAATCATTCTAAAAACAGCTGATCCCATTTTACTCAATAGTAAGCCTTACTACAGTGCAGAGAACTACAAATCCTGCATCACTATTAATGCTGCCAGGATTTCTTATCAGCAAAATACAACCAAAAGCAGCAGTTCCAAGGCAACAATACCTTTCTACGTAAATGTGCCCTTTCTTTTTTGTTTATTTGCAGTTTTGTATTCGGCGGTTAAAGTGAATGTTTAGTCCAAGATTTCTATGCAGTTGGCAAAAGGCCACTCTTTTTTCTATCTTGGTTCAATTAAAGTACCTTATTGCAGCATTTATTTGGGAAGGAAAGTGTGCTATTTTATTTACAGCACAATTAAACCCTGGCACAATTACCAGAGTGGAGGAAGCAACCTTAGTGTTGAAACTAAATTACTCCTAATAGTCTTCATTAGTTAGTAAATTGTTGTTAAGTGGATATAACACGTCATTCCAGTTTGTCATGATATTTTAATGATCTCTGTTGCACATACATTTTTGTTCCAGTAAAACACCCTTGGAGGTCAAAAAAGACTGAATTCTAATTGAGCACCATGCAGTCTCTAATCTGAACACATCCACATCAAAACTAGGCCTGAAAACATTTGGAATCTGTGTTTCCAACCTTTTCTTTATGGTGAAACTTTACATTTAACACTTATGTTACAGTAATACACTTACTAATATCATATGGCTATTTTCTCTGCTACTCTACTCATGTAGGAAAGGAGAATCCTCATAAAACTTGAAGGATTACATGAGAATAGCCGTACCAATACGAACTCATCCACAACTGCATCATTCACATGGTACTTCAAGTTAATGGGTTGATCTAGAACCAATGGGTACAAACTGCAAGAAAGGAGATTCCGGCTGGAAATCCGGAAAAAATTCCTGACGGTGAGGGCGGTTCGGCAGTGGAACAGATTGCCAAGGGAGGTGGTGGACTCTCCCTCACTGGGGATCTTCAAGCAGAGGCTCGATGAGCACCTGTTGGAGATGCTCTAGGGGGAATTCCTGCTGCAGGCAGGGGGTTGGACTAGGTGACCTACTAGGTCCCTTCCAACTCTATGATTCTATGATCTTCAATTTTTATACAGTTTATTCTTTGAAAATGGAGAAACAATGTATAAGTTCAGACAAATTGATCAAAATATGAAGTACTGTACTATGATGGTGAGACAATGGCTGCAATCCTAAACATACTTTCATGGGAGTATGATCCATTCAACACAATGGGGCTTATTTTGAGTAGACATGGTTAGGCTTGTGCTCTAATTAGTATCAATGAACATCATTTCATAAAATTCATTTTTCTCCCAACATGTCTGATCTACCTTCATCTCTTACTATAATGTCTCAGTCTCACTAAAATCACAATCCACAATGACCCAGGCTGCTATACAAAAACATGTATTTAGAAGCAGGATCAAATTTCACAGAGATCCTCCTAATTCAGTTTAGGCAATAGCCTGAGGATATCAAGACGTTGTTCAAGTTTAGGCTGCAACCCCAAAAGCACGTGCCTGGAAGTAAGCCTCATTAAACTCAATGGAACTTACTTCTCAGTAGACATGTATAGGATTGCACTGATAGTTTGTTTTCTGCTGTACAACTTATGAAGGCATTTTGGAGAAGGGAACTGGAATAGAAGGAAGATAAATGAAAAAAATAATTAATTTGGAGCAGAGTTATGGGGTTGATGTATATCCCCCAGAGGGTCATAGGGACAATTGGGGGATGTGAGTAGTATTAGTTAGGTTAAAAGGTGTCCCCCACAGGTTGTACTGCTAGTCATGACTGACTGTAGAGTGCGGTGCTTACTGCTTATCCCCATTTCTAAGCCTTTAGAGTCAGCATTGTCTGAAGACACTTCCATGGCTATGGGGCCACCATGATTGCTGAAGGTGCTTTCAAACTGCTAGGTTGGCAGGAGCTGGGCTAAGGACAGGAACACACTCTGTCCTGAAAGACCTGTGTCCTGAACCTTGGTCTTATCAGGTACAGTATCTTGACCACTTGCACCACTACAGTCCTTCTGTAGTATTAGTAGAGATAGCAAAAAAAATACTGGTATAATTCATTGATAATGTGTGTTAAATTTTGCTCATGAATGTCACCTTGTGAGTGATGCACCAGTAATAAACTGGTGTTGGTCCAAAATTCCCCACAGCAGCAACTAACTAGGTCTTATCCTAGGAGACACACGTCCACTGAGGAAACCTCCAGAAGCCAGTGGTAGCAATGCCAACACATATAGAGATTTAGGTTTTAGAAGGATTGGGTTAGGGAGATAACCCAGTATGAGGAGATAATGAGAGTTGCCTGTGTCTGCAAACATATGAACTATACAAAGAATATCTATGGAAATGAATCAGCAATGTAAACTTGGTATTAAAAAAATATGTGCTGTATGCACTTGTTTTGATCCAAGGAATGCAAAGCATAAAGTTGTAGAGTCTTTGGTCCTTATTATGGGCACAGAAACATAAGCTCTCCAAATCCCCAAGTGAGCATTTTAACTGTTTACTTTCAACTATATATGAGTGACAGGTGGCTTCTGGGAAAAGTCCAAAAAATGCCATTTGCATAACTTGGAAAAGATCAAAACACTGAATTGCTGTAATTTTGCTTTACGCACAGTGTACTTTATACCTGTGCTTAGCTGATGTGCTGTGTGACACATGGAGAAAAAAAAATCTGAATTTTTCTGTATTACACCCATTTTCTCTTTTCCCAGAATTTATATTCAAGGACACAAAGAACAAACAGACTGTGGGCTTTCCCCATCTGTCCATTTCCTAATCACAGATTTTTTGAAGGTCTCTCTCTCTCTCTCTCGCTTTCTCTGCATATTTGTGTATAAGTTAAAGATAGGAAGTAAAAAAAAATTCAGCTGATGAAATTTGTCTATTGTGGAGTGCCACTGATGTGAAGAAGTTTGTTGGGTTTGTCATCAGAATCTATAATGTGGCAAAAAGATTGCACTGAAGGAAGGTGTGAATGTCAGTGTTTTCAGAGAGATTTAAAGGCCTGCATGAATATAATAACTCCAAAAGTGGATTCAGGTCAGGAAGGGGGGGATAGGATCCAGCTTGTGCAGCTGAGACTTACCCCTCCCCATGCCTCACCCATTCTGTACCCAAATCTTCCTCTGAACTGCCCACATACTGCCACTTTAGCCACCTTACCTGTTGTAGCATGACCCAATTGGACCACTGGTATATGCATGGGGCCTTCAGCTGGGGGTCTCAGTGCCCAGTGCTCCTTTTATAGCACAATGGTGGATCAAGATCTACTGTTGGAAGCACCCAATTGGAAGCACCCAAGCATGTAAGATGAGAGTTGGAAAGGGAGAAATGTAAATGACAGGAGAGAATCAAAAGACAATTTGGGGAAAGGCAATTAAGATCAATAAGGTGAGCTTAAAATAGCTCAAGTAAGGCTTGGTAAAATAAGAGGGCCGTGAAGGAGGCGGGTTTGTTGAATAAAAAGGGGAAGGTGTTCTCATGCAAGCAATAAGACATAAAATAGGATTTCATGTTGCAGTGACAAGAGGTTGATAATAGCTGAGCACAGTAGAGTAAAAGAGGAGACCTGGGATTAGATAGAAAATTACACAGACCACATGGAAATGTCACACCCTAGCAACTGTGGTTCATCACGGAGGGTGCAATCCTAACCAAGCATAAGTCATCTGCTCCCTGTTCCCATGGTGGTGCCGGTGTATGCTGGTGCACTGTCTTAACCCGAACCCCCTAACCAGGAGTAGTGCAAAAGTGGCTTATGGCACTTTTGTGACACCCCCAGGCCAACATGAGACTTATGACTTATGACCGTCTATCTGGGGTTGGGATTGCAGCCAGAGGGAACATATACCCCCACTGGACAACTGCTAATGGCAATTGGTACCTGTCTGGTATAAGCCACATCACAACCATTTTGAAGATCAGTTGGAGCAGGAGCCACATGGAGGCTATTTTAACTGCTCAGAGAAATCAGTTTAAAAAATGGTGGCAAGTATTGCTGGCAAGGTGGCCAGTATCAATGAAACAAATCACATATGTTTGAGCATTGCAACCTTTATTTTTATGAAAGGATTCTAATATACAGTGTACCATCCAAAACAAAACCTCAGAGGTCAAGATCAGGATAAAACCTTCCTCTAGCTGGAATTATAACTTGGAATTGACATGGATTGCAACAAATGGGTCTTCAGCACTGTTGCTAATCTGAAAATAAGCCCTGCCATCACCATTGACTTGGATTTGAATTCCAGTGCAGGAGTTACCGTCCTTCTGCCCAGAAATAACATCACAGTAAGTGCCTGCTGGAAGGCCAGTTTGTAAAGTTTCAGACAAGTTCCTGTTAAAAAGAGATTGATATACAATTAAAGTACAAACAGTTTTTTATCATACAACATTGGGAGATTAAGGATGGCCATCATGCTAAGCAATGTACTACACCAAGCTGTGATTTCAGTCCCTGAAAGTATTTAGACTTTCAGTGACCACCTTCATCTTTCTAGGCATGGGAGTGATGGTGTCCAAATATTCCAATACTGCCCTTTTGTATTGTTTGAAAGATTTTGTTACTAGCCGTAAAAGCATATATTATGCTATATAGCTCAGTGGCACAGTACTTGTTTTACATGGAGAAGGTTTAACCCCTAGCAAAATCTCCAAGCAGATTTTGGAATGCACTGCCAGCAATTTCTAGACAATATCAAGCAAGACTGATCAAGAATCTGACTGGCATTTCATTATAAAAGTACTCTGTGGGTTGTGTCCAAAGAAAGCAAATCCTAACCCAGCCCCCCCTGAAATCAATCAGAATTAGTCATCATGACTGAACCCCAAATCCAGAGTAACTACAGGAGCACGTAAGAGACTTTACGTGCACCCATAGTTACTGCACCACTTAGTGAAAACCTATGGGAAATTTATATTGGAATCCAGAGTAAGTTGTTCTTGCACTGGAACAAAGACTCCCCGTAGTTACTCTGAATTTTGCCCTAAGTTGTCTCTTTGGAATGCAAAGGACCACAGGCATGTGCATCTTATGCCATAATGCTTCCTATGCCTGGAAGCAATATTAAGCCTGTTTACATTCAACCTCCTTAAGTGGCATCCTAAATGCCGCCCACCTTACTCAATGATATTCCAGTCTCTGCTCTTCTAATCTGCAATATTTTAGGTCAGCTCTCTTCTTCCTCCATTCTTCCATATCCACCTCTCCCTTTTCTAATCCAGGGAATGGAAGGAGAAGGAGAAGCAGAGGAGGAAAGTAGGCTGATGGGCACTCCCATCAATCTGCTGCTCTGAAGAAACCACTTCAGCTGGCTTCATGGATGGACCAGCCTTGAACACACTCTTTTCTCCTTCAAGTCCAACTTATTTCAGTAAACCTTCCCTGAGCTATTCTAATCTCAACTTGTTGATATTTGTTGTCTTGATTCTTTCATGTCAGCTGCCTGCATGCCCAAAGATGATCTGAAGGTAGCCTGCTTGAGATCACCAGAAGAGTCCAGAGTTATGACCATGACAAGCTGAGAGGTGAGCCTTTGGGTGGTAGCCAAAAGGAGCCAGCTGTGAAGCCTCTCTGTGGGGCAAAACAGCAAGCCAGTGTGTGTGTGGCCAGACTATGGTGAGATCCACCTGGCATGTAGTCAAGTTCTTGAAAGACAGAACTCTCTATCGATAGTAAAAGCCTCTTTGAGGCTTAGAAAAGTTGTCCGTGTAAACCGCCTTCAATCAAGGCAAGGGAACAATCCAAGGCCAGAAAAACAGTACAATATATACATACCTATGTCTGATTGTTCTTGTCATCAACATTTTTCCTAGTTAGTCACTCAGTTTAAACTTGTCTGTATAGGAAAGTCTATAGGTCCCAGCCTTCCATGTGTCAGCCAGTCTTTTTCCTATTGTGCTGAGGGGGCTACAGGGAAGTTTGTTCTATGATCTTTGTTCTGCATATGTTTCTGGGGATGCCAGCTTATGAGACATGTTAGTTAAGGCTAACTCAAGTCCCATTGATATATGACTGTAACTTTAGATTTCAGGAATAGTCTGATATTCCTGATTTCAGGAATAGTCTGAGTTTACTACTTCCTTACCAGTCATCATTATTAAAGACAATGAATCCTTTGTTTCCACGGCCAAATGCCACTTGATTGCTGCTGTTGTCCCACCAATTGGTAAACGCCTCTCCATCCACCACGTTGCGGAAAATCACCATATTCCTTTAGAGGCAAAAATTGGATTGGATTTCAAAAATTGGATTGAATTTCAAAAATTGGATTGAATCATTGATGCTCTGACGTACAAGGATGGAAATCCTGACCAAAATCCAACCCTGAGTTAAGCATGATTAAGCTGTGGTTGTCAACTGGATTGTAAACATTAAAAATCTGAAACGTTCCAACCTTATTTGACGCCACCGATGTTCACAGACCCAGTCATTGCCACAGGTAGTGTCTGGATTGATTGTAACACTTTTAGTTGTTCCGTCACTATTGCTTGGAGGTCCAACCCAATCATTAACATCCTGTTTGTTGAAAAAAATGGTAAAACATAAATGTTAAAGCAGAGGGGACAAAAAACAAAGCCATAAATAGGGAGTGTTTCTTTCAACATGTAACCTAGCCTGTCTAAGTGCATCCAAATGTGCTGCTGAAAGGCACTGCAGTTAAGGTCTGGCCTAAATAATCATAGGGAATAAGATGAGAGACTAGAGGTAATAGACTAGCATTAACCGTTTGTGATTGCTGATGGGAAGATTTTTGGATCCTTCCCCAGGTAAAAACATTGTCCCACCTGCAATCTAAAATAGTACAGTAATTTAAAATAGTACACATGTTCGACATGTGTAGATTACAACATGATTTGATTAATTTCAAAGTCAGATTCTGAATTGCAAAGCCCCAGACAACTTGATAATTAATGCTGGGAGACACATTCAAAAAAGCCTCGTAGACAAAAAATTAAGAACCTAAAATAGGAAGAGCTGTCCTCTGCAGTACTCACTTAATTGGAATCAGTGAAGAACAGGTCCAAGGGCTTACTACGGTCCAAGTCATGTACTGTTGACCAACAGGTCCATCCCTACCATCCAGAGTAACTACGGGAAGACGTAAACAGCACTTATTCTGGATTGCTCTATGCATTTCCCATAGGTGGCACCATAACTACGTTGGTGTAAAAGGTCCTGTAGTTACTCTGGATTGTAGGCCAAGTCAAATATTGTAATCTCTTCCCAGACCTTTCCTGCTGAAGTCCAAAATGGTGTCCTACATGATGGCCTCCTTAGGCTAGTGTAGGATGTGAACTTTATAAACCAGGCAGATGGATTAAATTTATTTGTTATTAGACATTAGAAACTGACCTTTCCATTCTCAAACCATCTTGGCCAGCGGAAACTTGACATGACACGTGTGAAACCATAAGGGTGAGCAAGCATGAATCCAACTGCCATTTTATAGAGCCTAAACACATTTTATGAAAGGAAGAGTGAAAACCTTCTCTTGGTGAAAACAAAGAAAAGAGAAGCAAGTCAGATCTTCAAATACGCTCCTCACCTGGGGTCCCAGAAAGTCAAAATGGAGGCTCCCCCAGCACCATGCCCTCTCTGGTTGTCATGATTATCTACGAAGACAAGGGCTCTGTCAGAAGGCATAAAAGCCCAGCCTTCTCCCCAGTTCCTAAACAACATGAAGAAACAGAAAATTAACGGAAATTTTGAAAATGAGCAGTAATTTAAAGTTTGGGTTAGTTATTTTTAAGGAATACAAACATTACTTTAAATAAGACATCTTTTCTCCATTCCATCTGCGAATGACTGTCCCTAGTTTGGCACCATATTTGAATTCAGTTACCCGACCATTTCCAAAGTAGTCACTGGCTTTAATTGCTTCTCCACCCAGATCAATCACCTGTAGGAAATCAGAAATGTTAGTATGGTTCACTGTGCTCAGGAGAGTATAAAAGAGAGATTTTTAAAATCTATGACATCAGTTCTAGATGTGAAAAGCTCACATTGTTTCTGTTGACTTGAGTGCCCTTTTAGGGAGAAAAGTGGCATAAAATTAAATAAATAAATATAATTAATTAATTATCCCACCTTTAATTAATTTTCATTAATTAATTTACATTAATTATTTTCATCCTCAGCTTCCTAGAGCATGCACACACACTTCATTGTAGCTTGGTTTGTGCAAAACATGCACATCAACAGGTGATGTGTAACTGTGAATGAGCACCCAAAGAATGTTCCTTTCTATCTACATAAAAGCCTTGACCATTGTGTTAGTTTGCCCACATGTTCCCTGTCAATCAAATAGGCTGAGGGCTCTATTTCCATGGTCCCCATGGACAGAGAAGGCTGAGGGTTCTATTCCCATGGTCCTTTGAGGCATAGAAGGCTGAGGGTTCTATTCCCATGGTCCTCTGAGCCAGAGAAGGCTGAGGGTTCTATTCCCATGGTCCTCTGAGCCAGAGAAGGCTGAGGGTTCTATTCCCATGGTCCTCTGAGGCAGAGAAGGCTGAGGGTTCTATTCCCATGGTCCACTGAGGCAGAGAAGGCTGAGGGTTCTATTCCCATGGTCCTCTGAGGCAGAGAAGGCTGAGGGTTCTATTCCCATGGTCCTCTGGGGCAGAGAAGGCTAAGGGTTCTATTCCCATGGTCCACTGAGGCAGAGAAGGCTGAGGGTTCTATTCCCATGGTCCTCTGAGCCAGAGAAGGCTGAGGGTTCTATTCCCATGGTCCTCTGAGCCAGAGAAGGCTGAGGGTTCTATTCCCATGGTCCTCTGAGGCAGAGAAGGCTGAGGGTTCTATTCCCATGGTCCACTGAGGCAGAGAAGGCTGAGGGTTCTATTCCCATGGTCCTCTGAGGCAGAGAAGGCTGAGGGTTCTATTCCCATGGTCCTCTGGGGCAGAGAAGGCTAAGGGTTCTATTCCCATGGTCCACTGAGGCAGAGAAGGCTGAGGGTTCTATTCCCATGGTCCTCTGAGCCAGAGAAGGCTGAGGGTTCTATTCCCATGGTCCTCTGAGCCAGAGAAGGCTGAGGGTTCTATTCCCATGGTCCTCTGAGGCAGAGAAGGCTGAGGGTTCTATTCCCATGGTCCACTGAGGCAGAGAAGGCTGAGGGTTCTATTCCCATGGTCCTCTGAGGCAGAGAAGGCTGAGGGTTCTATTCCCATGGTCCTCTGGGGCAGAGAAGGCTAAGGGTTCTATTCCCATGGAACTCTGGAACTCATGGAAGGTACTCAGAGTGTTGAATAACAAGCTAGGTTGGGAAGAGGTTAGGAGGGCAATCAAGAAGAGCCGCTGAGGAGAGAGGTAGCAAAAGGAATGGGTTGCTGCCCAAAGGAGGTCCCTTCCCTTTGTCCTCCACAAGACATTCAAGGTGGAAAGATTACCTCCTGGAAGATGAAGGGTCGTGCCCCTTCGGGAAACCATTTTGTATTCAGATTGTTGAGCTTGTCTAAAAATGCTTTCATGTCCCCAGGCCACATGTGCTTGGATGCATCAATTCGAAATCCGGCTACTCCAATGCCAATCAGATTGTTCATATACTCTGCAATTTTGGAGCGCACATAGTCCTTCTCTAATGCAAGATCCAGAAGACTAACAAGGCGACAGTCACGAACCTGAATGAAAAATTCATGGAGAAGTCAATCGCAATAATCCAAGCAGAGAATCAAAGCTCAGCATTTCAGCATACAGACAGCCCTATGCCCTATGGTCAGCAATACGTCTTAAAGGACCTTAGGCAGCAAGATTCAGAAGGATTCTCTACCAAGATCTTGGAGAACATAGTTGAGAATCATTTGTGGAACAGTAATTACCAGACTGCTGATGGTCAAGGTACATTTTTTTCTGAGTTTAGTTGGAGGCACAACTCACTCTTGATAGCTGTGTGTGTCAGTGTGTAAGAACCTCTGGCCTCTTCCTAACAGGTGGTGGATATAGGGGAAGCCATGAGGCCCTGCTCTGCCAGCACATTTTAGGACTAGGCATATGGATATGTTCAACTTTCAATTTTCCATGAAACTGCAGTGAACAATTTTCAGATCTTACAAACTCAATCCTATTACCCTCTTGGATCTTAATTCCAGGACAGGAATTTTCTAAACCCCTAAAGAGGACTTATTACAATGAAGACAATCAAAGTATGACTCAAAAACTGACTACTTTCCAGGTGGCTCTTCTCAGTCTGGACACATTCTAACTGCTATCTCCTCCAAACACAGACAGAGAGCATCAGAGTGGACTCTTTTGACTCTTACCCCAAAGAGCTCTGCTCAGCCTATAAAGATTTCATCCATCTGAAGATGACCTTGAATAGGTGACCTTTAGATGATATTTTGGGCATAATAGCATCAATTCCTTCAAAACCAGACCTTCTGTCCTGGTCTGATTTAGATTTCACATCGAATCAAATCCCAAACCTTCATCAGATAATCCCAATTACAGTGGTACCTCACGTAACAGAATTGATTCGTTCCGGAGGCAGTTCCTTTACGTGAAACTTTCTTTACGTGAAGCGGATTTTCCCATAGGAAATAATGGAAACGCAGATGATTGGTTCCACAACCCCAAAAATATTTATATAAAAATATTAACTGGATGTAAAAATGATGACAAAACACTGTAATTGAACTCAAAACATGCATTCAGTGGGCATGATCCTATGAAGTCTACTTAGGCTGCAATCCTAAAGACACTTTCCTGGGAGTAGGACCCATTTAACACAATGAGGTAGACTTCTGGGTAGACATGGGTAGGAGGCTGCAATCAAAGACACTTTCTTCTGTAATCCAAGACACTTTCCAAGTGTCTCCCCACTTTCTCCTTCTCTTCTCCTTTCTCCTTCTCCTGAGCCTCTCTCTGCTCCCTTCTGGCTGGCCCTGAGCTGCTTCCCTCTTCTCCACTGCTCTTCTTTCCCTCTGCCCAGCGGATGTCTGGCCGCAGGAGGAACAGCATGGAAGTGTTGCTTTCACTATGGGCAGGTGCGCTAGGCAGCCCTGACACTTTTTAAACAGGCTGCTGGCCAGCGCGTCTGCCCTAACTGCCAACGAATGTTTTCTTTACGTGAAGCACTTTCTTTACGTGAAGCAGAATCCTAGAGAAATTTTTTTTTGTTACATGAAACTTACTTTATGTGACGTGTTCTTCAGGTGAGGCGTCACTGTAATGTACACATAAATTTATTTAAGGTTCATAAATATGTTATTTACCTCCTGAGAAATTCAGCATGCTGCCGGAAGCACTGTTAGCTAATACATGATGTTCTGTAGTGTGCCTTCAGTTCCAGATTGAGCCAACACATGATGCCACACATGTATGGTTTGTTTTGCATTTTACACTAACCCTTCTCCCCCCACTTCACTCAGGGGACAATCCTAATCAATTTAGGCCAGCACATGTTTCCTTGTTCCATTGGTGGCATGGGGAGGCCAGCGCATGTCTGTGCGTTGGCCTAACCCCCATAGGAGGAGTGGCTCAGAAGTGCCTTATGGCACTTTTGTGACACCCTCAGGCCAATATGGGACTTGTCCTGGATGCTGGCCTGAACAGGGATTAGGATGGCACTGTCAGTATCACATTTCAATCAGGGGCTGGAACGTTTGTGTGTTAACATCACATGAGTTGTATATGACTTTTGTATATGAGGTGTTGTTTATGATTTTTTTCGATTTGCGTATGCCGCCATCTTCTTCATTCTCAATGTGTCCTTTAGCCATATATTTGGCATTAGTGGGGAAAGGATCTATGATTAAACAGTCCTTTTCACACTAATGCAAAACATGAGGTTACTGGGGGAGTAGCTAGTGAATGCTGACATCAGGAGTCAGCAAGCATGGTACTTCTTCCATCGTGAGATCATTCATCCAGGAAATTACTGAAATAACACCCAATGTCATCTTTAAACAGGCATCAAAAGAAGCAGAAAAAGAGTAAATAGGAATGCAGAAGGTTTACCTGGTAAATATCATTGTAATTTTCAATTTCTCCACTTGAAGTTTTGCATTTCCTATCATTGAAATCCCAGCTAGAGTATGGAACAGCGGGAAATTCTTCATTCCCTGTATTAAAATAACTTCCACAAGTCGAATGGGTCCCAGATCCACCAGCAGCTCCACACATATGGTTGACTACAGCATCCACATAAATATATACCTGGTCAGAAAGATTGATCAAGTTTAATGGATAATAATATGGTGTGTTGGGAACCATGGGAACTACTTTTCTACATGAAAGCCAGGGTGATGTAGTGATTGTTGTGTTGGACTTAAACCAGGATACAGATTCAAGTCCCAGTTCAACCATGTAGCTTCTTGGGTGAGCCCAATTGCTACCTTTCAGCATTACCCTACATCACAGGGTTGTGAGAACAACAGATGGGAGGGAATTAAGAACATCTCCTCTAAATTCTTACAAAAAGGGTGTTATAAAAATGTGAAAAATAAATAAAAACTTCAAATTATCAATTCAGAATGTGGCTGATTTTTAAATAGATTAATATAAGATATCCATGAGATGTCTATAAAATCATTCCTGTCTCTTATGCCTCATTCCGTTTCAAAGGAGTGACTTCCCCATCACTATTATGCATGAAGGTCTACGTTCTTAATTTAATTTGTTAATTTAATTTAATGAGAATTGGTTTCTGTACTGAATAATAGGATTGTTCCCATATAGGGGCACAACATACTCAGAACCAAAGTTGCTTTTCCCTGAAAATCCCTGTTTTTAATCTAAGGTCACTAGGCGAGCGTTAAGACATCCACCTCCCCATTTCCACATTGGCCAATTGGCCAATTACCCCAATTACCCCAATTGGCCAATTACCCCATTACCACATTGGGTAAGCCAAGTCTGTGCACTGGCCTAACTCCCCCAGGAATGGCACAGAAGTGTCTTATGACACTTTTGCAACACCCCCAGGCCAGCACGGGACTTGTGCTGGCCCAACTAGAGTTAGGATTATGTTGTAAACCAGTGTTTCTCAATACCTGTACCACAGTGCTACTTGAGGCAGTAACTAGTGGTACTTGATGGATCATTAGACATATGCTTTCTGGCAGCAAGACCAGTAATGTCACGCCACAAACAAGGAAGGAGGCTTGACAGAGGCAGAGCTCCAAAGCATGCTCCAGAGCTCCAAAGCATTCAAAAAAAAAACTTCCTGTCCATCTTGAGCCTCTTATTGATGTTTGTCACCTTATATCTGGCATCCCAACACAGAAGTTGTCAACCACATGGTGTCATCGCCAATTACCTCTGGCAGTACTTTGAATAGATGGACCATGGGAAGCAGTACAATGACATTGAGAAACACTGAGCTAAGCAGGATTCACAAACTACTTACTCCAACATTGTTGCATCTGGTCACCATGTCTCGAAATTCATCCTCATTTCCCGATCGTGTACAGAGCTTGTAACTGACGGGCTGGTATCTTTCCCACCATGGTCTCGATGGATTTGTAATGATAATGTTTTCATTTGGAGGGGAGATCTGTGAAAGAAATATTTTAAAACACCACTGAACAACATTTCAAGCATCAATGTGGCCCTCCACAAGACCCTTCTATTGGGCCGTGGGCAAGCCTTGTGATGTCTCTAGTACAATCATATATGTAAATTTATTCAAATTTGAAATGTAATTCAACATTTCAACACAGTGTCAGAGAGATTTTGTGGCCTGATTATGTTATCTGTACAACTAAGTATGGAAATCTGTACAATTAAGTATGGAAATCAACAACTAAGTATGGAAGTATGGAAATCAACCTGTGTTTGTTTCATTTCCATAAAATGCAACAAGGGGGGAACGTCAGGTTCATACAAGAGGCCATTCACTCGTGGCAAAATATTAAAGTGTGCTGTATGACTCTGACCACTATTCTGCTTCTCTAGATTTCTGAATATGTACAGAAACGTGGTAAGACATCCTTCACAACTTGGGGATTCAATACAGATGATCAGCTTACCAGGTGTTTTTACGTATCCTGTGTTACCACTTGGCAAATTCTCATGTCTATACCAGTGATTCCTAAACATTTTAGTCCGGGACCCACTAATCTAAATGATACTTTATCAGGACCCACCAGATACTTTATCTTGACCCACTGTGGCAGGGTGAACCACTGTTCACAGACAAGACTCAGTCTCAGGCTGATGTCAGAAGTCAGATTTATTTCTGCTGCACCCAAGCAGAGCATCTCAAGGGAAATGCTCCAAAGCAAGAGAGCTCATATCAAGCTTTGAACAGGCTTTCTTATACTGGAAAACCGTAAGTTATATCTCTATTCCATAAAAGGCAAAGGCTTATACTTGTTATACTTTGGTTATACATATGGTCATGCACATATGATTAGGTATAAGCTTGTATTTTCCCACCTTATCGCATCTTGCAATGCTCTTGAATTTTCGTTTCCCTTTTCCTGTGCTTAGCTATCATTTCTCAACTTAGCTGATTACAATTTTTTCTTTCTTGCTCAAGCCTCCCTCGCCTCCCTCACCACTGAGACATTAAAAAAATTTCATTTTACCAGCCTCTTTTATCTTTTTACTATGATGGAAGGAGAGCTCCTTCAAGACATTTGTTGAATCTTGATCAAATGAATCAGGAGGCTATGCATCCCCCTTCACCTGTTCTAAGGCTCATATTCCCACTTGTGAGTAAACACACAAGTGGTTCTGTTTCAGTTTCCATACAACTCAATAAATGTTTCCTTTTCGGTTTGGGCAGGGAAGACTTCCTTCTCTGGTAGTTTTGGGATCTGCATTCACTGGATCTTGCCCTCTCTGGTGGCACTGCATTTCTCTCATTCTGTCCTTTGAAGTGGATCCATGCACACTTGCCTTCTTATAAATAAACATCCATGTGCAGCCCAGTTTCACTTTCCAAACTTCAAATTCAGACCTGTCAACAATAGGTCTCAATCCACAATTTTGAAAATACTGGTGTATTTCAACTTAGCATATTACAGAAGCATCCCTTCAACTTAGCATGTTACAGAAGTATTTCTGTCACTCACAATTCCCATTAACATTTGAATAATAATCATTACTATTGGCACTTGACTAAGTACAACAGATCAATAAAAATCACCAAGGCTATAACACAACAATTTAGGTTTCAAACTGGAATGCTAGGAGGGTTACATAATTGATAAAATGGGGGTTCAATCCATCAATTCTCTACCAAATTAGACTGGTTAAACGGGTTTAGTGCATCTGTGTAAAGAAGTAAAGTGTATCTTTAAAAGAGCTTTTATTCAAGTTTGCAACTCATCATAGATTTTTTGCTTCAGCTCATTTTCTATAGACTATTCAGGTGCTGGTGATTGTGGGTTGAAAGGCAAAATGAGTGTGCCATAAAGCAATCTCACAACTACACTCTCAGTGCGCCAAGATGGTTATGCAAATCTAACCTAAAGTGAAACACTTCAATTCAAATTTTGACATTTTGACTTCAAATGTCAAAATTTTAACATTCAAAAATTAACATTTTGACTTCAGACGATTATGGCTTTACATGTTCAATTAAATCACTTGGAAAAATCAATCCTCATCAGCCCTTCACCTGAGCCTGTCTCCAGTCGCTTACCCCAGAAGAATTTGCTGCTTTCAATTCCCAATTGTTATTTGTACATTTCTGAACATGGATCAACTCTACCCAGTTTATATAATTGGATCAACTACTTTTAACTGGATCAACTATGCCCAGTTTATATCGCTTACCTGAACACCACCAAATCCATTTGGTGCTAAATAACGCTCACATTCAAGAGCAATGTCAGCCCAGCGCCATTCAAAGAGGTGGACAATAGACGTTCTTCCAGACTTGGTATTTGGGTTGTATTGTGCCCAACAAAGCTCAGCAGCCAGAAGGACAAGAAAAATCCTCATCTCGTCTCCGAAGGTTTTTCCTGAAACGTTCTGTTTTGCTGCTCCTGCTGGTTATTTATATTCTTGCTACAGACCAAAGTACAAACATCAGTCACAAAACTGACCAAATTTAGCACATTTCTTCTAATCAAAGGTCATTCCATTTGATGCCTTTAAACAGATATAACAGATGGCGATACAGAACAAATTCTCTAGCTAACAACTATAAATGCATTGCATAGGATAAGAGCCAATGGGATTTTTTACATCTGTGTTTTCAACTGTAGATTAGATACACGATGCCTTGAATACATTAAGGCCCATATCCTAAAGCGAAATTAAGCTCTTTGCTCTGGAGCAGTTAAGGTGATTTTCCATTAGATAACACTAGAGGGTGACATAACTGTGTGGACCCGTAACTGCTCTGGATTTTGCCCTAAAGTTATTTGCTATGTAACACAAAAATGTCCTAGTTATATAGGCATCTAGACAATAGCCAATATTTTTTAGATAGGCAATACCTAAATAAATGACTTTCAACCAGCGTGCCAAGGCATATTGGTGTCCTCTGGTGTGGCATGAGAATTTGGGGGTTGACATTAATTAATAGGAAAACTGAGGGATTTGAACAGCCTGGTATGCCTTGTCAATGGTAAAAGCAACTGACGGTGTGCCTTGGCAATTTCATTGCCCTTGTTAATATGCCGTGAGATGACAAAAGTTGAAAATCAGTGATCTAAATGGAAAGGCATTTAATACCATGTCATTTAATACCACAGCCAAGAATAGTCCATAGGTGCGTCTAGTCCAGCTTCCTGTAACAGAGGTCCAAGGGAGCACAAAAGACGGCATGACACTGGCATTATTGCTTGTCCCATCTATTTCAGAGGCAGAGCAAGCTGCTGATTTCAGTGGTGTCACTAGAGGGCAGGGGAAGCTGCACTGGGTGGTGTGCATGGGGGAAGTGTTACACTACTAGTAGCCAAAATTGTAAAATTGCAATCATGCTATATGTCAATCAATGCATAATTTACAGCAGAATCAAATGAAACAAACCCCCTTAAAATATCTCTTCTCTATTAAGTGTTCTGTGTAAAAAAATCAAAGTGGGATGGGGCAAAGATGCATTCTTATGCCCACTGTTCTTAATGTCCACCACCTCCTTCAAGAATAGCAATTTACATGTACTTCTTATTTAGATGACTAGGGTTGACCCCACTTGAGCAGAAAGTGGTGGATTAAGGTTGCAACCCTTACCTCCACTTATGTCTGCCTAAGCCCTGGCATAAGTCCTATGCTGGCCTGAGGGTGTCACAAAAGTGCCGTAAGGCATTTCTGCCCCACTCTGGGTGGCAGGGGGTTTTGGCCAATGCACAGGCATATGCCAACCTCCCCACACCATCACAGAAAGGTAGACTAGGTGAGTTAGGCTGACCTAAATTTCTTAGGATTGCATCCTAAGTGCACTTCAGCCTCTTTCGAGAATAGCAATGTATGGTAATTCACTTTTTCTCCCAAGGCAGTAAGAAGGCATTCTTAAAACAACTGAACATTGAAATCAAAATCATTTTTTTTCTTAAAGTAAAATATGAAACCAAAAGAACGTTATGACCAGACTTCTGATTCTGTACAGAGCAGAATAGTAGTTTTGCTCCTGATCCTTTACTCAAATTTGGTCCCTTTCAATTTTTTGTGAAACAACAACATTCTCAACATCATTTGACATGTGCTTATCAGGAGATGCAAGTTTGGATTCATAAACATAGATGTTATTGTCTGACAGCCTCATTTGCATTCTTAGGGCAATTCCATCAGAATATCACAGCCTCTTGAGGGAACTCATCATAATTCTATAACAGATGTAGATGATTTGCATACTTGATCAGAAGGCCATAAAATAAACAGCACAATGCGGAAGTCTCTTATGCCTCCCTGAGCCTTTTTCACTAAAGTCACCTACAACATAGGAGAGGAAAACAAATGCAATAGGAATTATAACAAGGCTGCAATTCTCAGGAAACTGCTGTGTGCAGGGTTTAAATATCATAGCCTATATATTCCCCATATCCCATCATGATTCAACCCCATCATGATTCCGTTTCTCTTATGAGCTCCCCCCGTCCCCCCAAAAATTCCTATCATCCCAAGGGGTCCTGTTCAGGGTTTGGCAGCCACATAAATTTCATTTAGTAAATATCCTTTAAAAACCTGCCTTTTCCTGGTGGTTTATGGACCTTTGCTTCTGGTGGTTTCTGAAGCAGCACCTCTGCTGTGGAGATATTGTATCAACAGATTATCAACAGGTTTTTGTATCTTACATGTTTAACTGCCATCTTATATCACTTTTTAAATTAATTTTTATATTGTTTTTAAGTGAACAAACCAACAGTTGACAAAGTGATTCACAGAACAACCAAATAACAACAGCTAATATTAGTACTGTATCAATAAAGTGCTAAAGGCTGAAATCCTAAACGCACTTTCCTGGGAGTAAGCTCTGTTGAATATAATGGGACTTACCTCTAAGTAAACAGGCATAGGATTGCACCCTGGTCACTGATGACAATCTTTTGGCTTTTCAGAAGTTCTAGCATCACATGAACTTCAGCCCCACAAACTTTAGTTGAAAACCTTGAGCAACTCCCTAAATGTTTCAGTCCAATTGCCTGGAAATCCAATCACATGCAACTTCTTTCCTGGCAAGATAAACTTGTCCCCTTCTCTGCTACCAGACCTCAAAGCAGAGGAAAGGTCTACCCATTGGGTAAAATGGGAGATAGTACATGACTCCTTGAGAGACTTGGGCTGCAATCCTAAAGACACTTTCCTAAGAATAAGACCCACTGAACACAAAAGGGCTTACTTAGAGTAGACATGATTAGGATTGTACAGTTAGTCCCCACCTCTTCACTTTTCCTATACTATAGATTGAAGATCTTGGTGAGGACCAAAAGCGTAGTACGGATAAGTATGAACTGTCTGATAAACGAGAAAAGGTGTATTAATAATAGAAACAAGTGGGCTTTGTCACAAATGAGATTTATTCTTCGGTAGATAACTTACATGATTGTTATAAAACTAAATCAAAAACAAACATAACAGGAAACAAACAAGAGAGATGTGCATTTAGTGTGGATTACAATCGAGCTTCAACATGAATTGCAATGAACGGATCTTCAGCTTGGCTGTTAATCTGAAAATGAGCAGCGCCATTTGGAAGAACATGAATTTCAATTCCAGTGCACAGGTTGCCTTCCTTTCTACCTGAAATAACATCACAGTAAATGCCAGCAGGAAGACCAGTTGGTAGGATTATGGACAAGTTCCTGTACAAAAACAAATATTTCTCTTTAAGACACTTCATGGGAGTTACATGATATTGCTCAGATTGCTGCTCTGCTTCTGGACAAATATCTAAATTATTTTCATTTAGAAGTTAGCAAACCTCGAGCACAATCCTAACTATGTCTACTCAAAAGTAAGCCCCACTGTGTTTAATGGGACTTACTCCTAGGAAAGTGACTTGACGATTGCGGCCCTATTGTCACAGAAAAGTTAGGTTGAGTTAAAATAAAAATAAAAACTAAAGTTTTTAAAAGCTGAAGTATGTTTCTCTGCCTGGAATCTGGTAACTTGACTGCTTAACTGCCGGCAGCTGAGGAAAAGTTAGAAAAAATAGCCATGGAAAATATACCATTTCAATTATACCATTTCAATTATACCATGGAAACCTGTACAACCTGTACAAACCTGAAGATACAAGGTGATAAACTCTTACCTTAGGAAAAAAAATAGATTTTCCTGCAGCGTGGCTGATGAATTCAAAGTCACTCTGAAAAAAATGCTGCTCCATTGCAGCTGAGTTTCAAGTATCGAAGGGAGATTCCTCCCATCATGAGGAGTAAACCATGAGGAGTGGTCTCATGTAGTCATCTAGAAGGTTCTGGACATCCACCTCCCTCCCTCCCTTTCTCTTTCTCTCTCACCTATGGTCTCTCTCGGGGCTTTTATGCTCTTATTGCTTTTATGCTCTTAGGGCTTTTGAAGTTTCTGGGGCCGTTCTGCTCTCTTGGACCCTCAGGGCACAAACCTAACCAATTTAGGCCAGCACAACTTACTTATCTCCATTCCCGCAGTAGCGTGGGGAGGCTGGCGCATGTCTGTGCACTGGGCCTAACTCCCCCTCCCCAGTGTGGTACAGAATTGCCTTATGGCACTTTTGCAACACTGTCCAGCCAGCATGGGACTGACCTAACCAGCAGTTAGGATTGCACTGTCAACCTGCTGACTTGGACTTTGAACACCTGGTTCAAGATTGCCCAGCCTAACCAGTTAGGCTGGTTAGTCCAGCCTAACCAGAGAAGATAGTTGCCGTTGGCCTTTCTGATAAACTTGTTGATTTAAACATTAAGATTTTAAGTGAGTGTATTAGATTAGAATTACCTTTTTATTATTTTTATCTTTGTTGTGCCTGTATGCTCTATTCAAAAGTATTACCCCAGCTGAGGGTGAAATCTAATGTGTACCTGATCCAGTAACAATTCAGCTACCTACTGCCCAGATGCTCTTAGAGGATGTCTCCTGTACCGACATATTGTGAGCTCCGTTAAAGCTGGTGTAAAGAGACTAGGGCTGCAATCCTAAAGACACATTCCTGGAAGTAAGATCCATTGAACATAATGTAGCTTACTTTTGAATAGACATGGTTAAGATTGTGCCCTAGGTTGTTTCTGATAGGCTCAGGGTATAAAGAAATTGTGGTAATCTTAATTTGTGCCAGCTTGAAAAACCAGAACCCTAAGCCCCCTTTTTGTCACACTTATTATACGACAAATGGTTTATCATGTGATCACACTAATCAGCACTGGTACTGGCTGGACTTCTAACACGGCAATTAACATTATTTCTAAAAGTACTCTATGGTAACTTCTTAGAGGACCAAGCACCCATTTATCCAAAGACTCCAGGCACAAAAAAGATAAGACACATGGTCAAACAAATACTAGCAGCAGTGCTGTTATCCTGCAATTCCATGGGCACTTTTGGAAATGTTCTACAACATTCATTCCCGTTCCCACACTAAAAAAAATCTGAGCTGAACATTTTCATGAAAGAAACTTTGACTCAGCATTCCTTTTAATTTAAAAACTTATCGGTTTCGGAAATCTAGGGAGCATGCCAGATATGTAAAAACCATTACCTTGGTGGCCCCATATGAACAGACACCTCCTCTTGGTATATGTTGATTATTCTGAATAGCTATACTTATTTTCTGATCTCATTCATCCATACAAAAATATACCTGTCGTCATTATTAAAAACTATAAATCCTTTGCCATCACGTCCAAATGCCACTTGATTGCTGTTGTTGTCCCACCACCATGCAAGAGGTTGACCATATACAACATTTCGGAATGTCACCATGTTTCTAGAAATGAAACAAGTGGAGCAACATGAACTCGATTGTATCGGTCTTTTTGTAATAACAGCTGTTGCAATTTGAATACTAGTAGTCTGGTGGAACAGATTTGCTCTCAGCAAAGTTTTACTAGTGTCAGAGCATATAAACATAACAATTTTCCCCACAATTTACCTTATTTGATGCCACCGATGTTCACAGATCCAGCCATTGCCACAACTGCCATTTGCATTAATTGTAACAGGTTTAATTGATCCATCACTGTTGCTTGGTGGGCCAACCCAGTCATTAAAATCCTTATTATAACATAAAATTAAAGGCATTTCCATTAGAAATATATATGCATATGTTATACATGGTACTCTGAATATCAGCCAATCATCTACATTCATTCCAGCTCCCTTAATACATAATTCCTTATAGATAAAAATCAACAAATCATTAGGGGATTGTTGTGAGCCAACAGAAACTTACCTTTCCATCCTGGATCAATCTTGGCCACCAGTAGCTTGACATTAGTCGTGTAAATCCATAGGGATGAGCAAGCATAAACCCAATTGCCATCTTATAGAGTCTGGAAAATGGATGAGAAATATAGGGAATTGCAAAATATTTATATAGGGATTATGCATATCATGGCTCTGTTACAGACACAGTAACGTGCAACAAGATAGTTCATGGAATTAACTATAGTTAATAGATATTCAACAAGATAGTTCATGGAACTATCATGGATAGTTCATGGAATCCCCAAACTACAGCTGGGAT
The DNA here is from genome assembly GCA_030015325.1 of Cryptoblepharus egeriae. Lineage (NCBI taxonomy): Eukaryota > Metazoa > Chordata > Lepidosauria > Squamata > Scincidae > Cryptoblepharus > Cryptoblepharus egeriae. The sequence continues at coordinate 108,871,333 of JAREYC010000003.1, forward strand.
GCTGGAGAAATGGGGATGCGCATTCCCATCTAATCCACATGTCATGGATTGAAAATGGTAGCCTGTGACCATGCATCTCGAAGGAATTCCCAGTTCAAGAATCTGCAAACTGAAGCTTGATTCTATACAATGGTTTGTCTATACATATCTGTTGTGACTGCCATCACAATTGGAAAAAAAAATTGGTAAGTGAGGTCTTGCAGCAGGACCTCTCCCACCAATTTTGCTCACCAAGGGCAGTAGCAAAGGCTGCCAAATAAGTGATCTGCATCCTTTTTCCTTTCTGCATTCTATTGGTCAATTTTATTGAAATTTGAAAATATTCTTCTTGACCTATAGAGGTCTAAGATGCTTGAAACTTCTCATGACATGAACAGTCTTGTCATGTAATTCCTTACCTGGGATTCCAGAAGGTGAGAATGGAGGCTCCACCAGCACCATGTCCTCTTTGGTTATCATGGTTATCTATAAAGACAATGGCCTTGTCAGAAGGCATCAAATTCCAGTTTTCTCCCCAGTTCCTAAAATGTAAGGAAGTTATGAAAACCTTTTTAATATATTTCAATGTATAGATTGTTTTAGCAACTATATTGAAAGATGGATATGTGCTGAGGAACCCAGGCATAGAATAGCTCCATGTCTGAACACTGTGCTTCCTGCAGATCACAAAGGGATCATCTTCAGTATTTAGGTCCCATTTATATGTACGTATCTTGTCCTCCACATGTGGATCTCTGGACTGAGTTGTGCCTAAAGTCAACCTACTTTAAATTTGCCATCTTTTCTCTGTTCCATTTGCGGAAGACAGCCCCAAGTTGTGCGCCATACTTAAACTCAGTCACTCGACCATTTCTGAAGTATTCCGAGCTATGGATTGGTTCGTTACCCAAGTTGATTACCTAGAAAAAGCCATGAGAAATTAGAGAAAAGATGATACTGATTTCAATTTGCTGAAAAACTAGTATAAATGATAAAGCATATTCCATAATATACTAGTATCATAGACAGCCTTAAGACTATTTCAGTAAAGACCTATACACTGAATTAGTAGTGTAATGAATACAGTATACACAAATATTTTTGTGACCGTACTTCTAACTGAGGCTACAATCCAGAGTAACTATGGGACCTTTTATACCAACGTAGTTACAATGCCGCGTTGAGTACAATACCATTGTTTTTCAAGACTGATGGATGCCAAGTTTTATGGGAAACCTATGGGAAATGCATAGAACAATCAAGAGTAAGTGCCTCTTACATCTTCCCATAGTTAATCTGGATTGTAGGGTAAGTTATCATACTTAGTTCTAGCAGTGTCAACCTATTTCCAACATACCTAGAGAAATGTGTTATTAAAATCACAGTTTTAGGAACTCTGGACTTGTCCAGTAAGTAGGCTTTGACCTGGAAAGTCTTGGGTTAAAATCTCATTTTTGCAACGGTCTCATTATGTAGGATTTATTCTGAGCAAGAAGCACTCTCCATTTCACACTTGTAAAATGGGAAGAGCAGTCGTTCTACCCAAGTTGTTAGGATTTCAAAATAGATCATACCACACTGGAAATGGAAATTGAGTGGTAGCAGACAAGATGGCAGGACACAATCCACAGCCAGCAAAGTGCCAGAAACACCCATTGCTAGGATAGTTATTTCTTGGCATAACTTATTCTTATGGTCTGATGTATTTATTATTAGTGGCGAGGTATTGACTGAAGCCATAATTTGCCAGCAGCTACAGAACCTGTCTTAGTAGCCAATCCCAAAAACATGTGATATAATATAAAAAAATAATAATCACATCTATTCAGCTGACATTAAGACCTGTCTAGCCCCAAAAGACTTCAAGCTTTAGTATTTTACACTTAAAATTACAGACCAGAATGAATACCTAGGTGTACAATTCAGCTTAGGTGTTGTTGCAGGTCATTTCTGAGTGTCATTTCTGCCAATTATGGGCACAATTCTAACCATTTTAAGCCAGCACAACGTACCCATCACATTCCCATGGTGATGTGGGGAGGCTGGCACTGTCTGTGTACTGGCCTAACTACCCTATCCTCCCCCCAAAGAAGTGGCGCAGAAGTACCTTACAACATTTTAGCGCAAAAGTACCTTCTGGCATCTTCAGGCTGGCGCAGGACTTGTGCTGGGACTTGTGCCTGCCTAATTGGGGGTTAGGATTGTGCTCTGTGACTCCAATGGCAGGCATATTGGAGTCTCCTCAGAAGATGTTAATAATGGAAAGAAACAACAATGTTGTTGTTTATGAAGCTGAAATCATACAGACGTACATAATGAAATTATGTAGAAGTTGTTGGTCCTAAAGACATCCACAGTTTCAACTTCTGCTAATCACCTTCTTTCAAGGGTTTGTGCCCCCCTTATCTAAATGACTCTCCCAGAGTGGTTTCCATTGTGAATAGCTGAAAGAAGAATAGCACATAGGTACAAAATTCAGCACCATAAAAGGACCTGACGTAAACATTAAGGTGGTGGACAACAACTGAGAAGAGGTTGCTGCAAGACTCCTTTCCAGATCTTTCCAGACCTCTACATTATACAAAACATTTACCTCCTGATAGACAAAAGGTCTTGAGCCTTTGCTGAACCATTGTGTGTTTAGATTATTTACTTTGGATAAAATTGCATTTATATCCACAGGCCACATGTGCTTGGAAGCATCAATTCGGAATCCAGCTACGCCAATCTCAATCAGGTGGTTTATGTATTCAGCTATTTTTGAACGCACGTAATCCCTCCTTTGCATAAGGTCAACAAGACCAGACAAGCGACAGTTACGAACCTGGATAGGCAAGAAATGGATTCTTTATAATCTATGGATTATAAAAAATACTATCTTGGTGACAAATATAAAACACTATCTTGGTGAAAAATATAAAAATATTATCTTGGTGACAAATACCCTATGATTCAGTCAGTTTGAATCAAGGACATCCATCCATCCATGTCAACTTCTCAGCATAGGGGACCCTCTGGAGGAAAGAGGAGCTTCCCTTGCCTCCAGCATAGCCATGTGTAAGGAGGTCCATAGACCCAACCCACAGATACTATATTTATGAATCAGTCTTACCCCTTAATGACTACACATAGAATGACTTGCAAGTATGAAAGAGGCATCTCAGATAAAATGTGTCTCACTTCATCACTTCAGAACAGAATCCTTCAACCCATATACTCAGTTGTAAGTCATATAAAATGACATAAATGCACATGGGAACTGTAAAATAGCCTGTAGTACGTCATCATCAGATGACTTCTAGATCGTACTTTAATACTGCATCAGTTTTGAAAGTAAAATGCATGCAATGGTTTCAGAAAGAAAATTTTCCTGTTAGTTCTGACTCAGAGAAAGGTTGCATCAGCCCAAAGGAAATGCTGCAAGGCACCCATCTGCAGTGGCTTAGGGTCCAACATATCAATAAATAACATAAAGGTACTTAAATTAGTTCCTTTTTGGACACAGGCTCATTGGGGAATGCTGGATGTAGCATTCATATGTTATCCACACCTCAGAAACATTCCTCCAATGGTTGTGATGCCATGAAGATGTGTGGTGAACAGCACTGCAAGTACAGCTTGCAGTGTGGACTCAGCCATCAAGATGGGTGAATCCATAACTTTATGTTCAGGAAAACCTTCAATTTGTACAGAGAATATTTATAAATCTGTTTGGGGTAGTTATCTAAGATTGCACTATGAATATATTTTTATTCATGAATGGATAATTGTGACTATTCATGGCATTCCTAACAGCAACTATGCACAGTAACAATAATGTCTCATTTACCTGAACAGGATCTCTGTAATTTTCAATATCCCCACTGGGTGTTTTACAGATCCTGTCATTGAAATCAATGCCTGAGTACGGGACAGCAGGGAAAGCTTGGGTCTGAGCGTTGAAATAGCTCCCACAAATGCCCCGATAGCCAGAGCCAGCCCCAGAGCTACACATATGGTTGATGACAACATCCACATAGATGTGAACCTGTTAAATAGATGAATATTATGTGGAACATAATAATAATAAGTTAACAACAAAACGTTCTGGGGCATGTCATCCTAGCTTTTCCCCATGTACTGTATTTTGACTGGAAGCAGCTCTTTGCACTTTGTGGCACATAACTGTGATGATTCTTGCAAGCAAATGCATTTGCTTTTTATAATTATCAGTAGCAATGCCAGGAACAAAACAAGTCCTATAAGTAAAAAAGTTTTCTTAAAATAACATTTTACTTAGGGAATAATCTAGTCGCCTACTACATCTTTCCCCATCTCAGCATGCTACTTGCAGAATTACTTCAACACTGGTTGCCCTAAGCCCTGCCAGCCACACTTTCACATTGCAGGTTGCACATCTAGGAGGGCAGGGAATCTACAAAGAAAGGACAGGCTGGATTGGCTCTTGGTATCCTGCTTGAGAAAGAACCATGCCATGCTCGCTATTTATGTGACTTTTCCATACACATGTCCCTAGACTGATATGAGGTGGCACATGATATGAGGTGGCACTGATATGAGGTGGAAAAGTTGTTCCACACCTTTGCAATAATGCATAAATTAGTGGCAATCCTAGCAAATGGTACCACACAGGACCACTAACGCAGGCTGCGCACACCCAGGGAGGTAGTGCATATCCTCTCCAACCTTCCAAACGCTTTGCAAAAGCATCAGAGGGTTCAAAAAAAATTCTAGTTTCAGGTTTTAATGCCTTTAGAAGTCATCCTGAGGACTGGGAAAGATCTAATAAAAACCAGTCCTGAAAAGAAGGGGGGATACATAATTATACAAACAGACTGCAATAGATGCTTAGGGATTCCCTGAGCAATGACTCAAAATTGGAAGGGTCCTCTGAAGAGAGAAAGTTTTCTAACTGGTTCACTACACGTGGTTATAATGAGGGGGCACCCAATCGATGATGATGATGATTTGACTTATATCCTGCCTTTCTTCCCAAAAGGGAACTCAAGGCAGCTTTATAGATTACTAGCGAAAAGCATACCCGCGTTGCGGGTGTAACATTTTCCCCTATGCCATCCCCTCATGGCACAGAAACACCCCATGCGCATCATCCCCCCATGCGCATCATCCCCCCATGCGCATCATCCCCCCATGCGCAACATCCCCTCATGCACAACTTTCCCCATGTGCATCATCCGCCGATGTGCAACTTTCCCCCATGCGCATCATCCGCCAATGTACAACTTTACCCCATGCGCAACTTTCCCCCACGTGCAACTTTCCCCCACGGGCAACTTTCCCCCACGCGCATCAACCCACATGCGCAACTTTCCTCCCATGCGCATCATCCTCCCATGCGCAACTTTCCCCGTGTGCAACTTTCCCCCATGCTCAACTTCCCCCCATTTGCATCATCCCCCATGCGCATCAACCCCCATGCGCAACTTTCCCTCATGCGCATCATCCCCATGTGCAACTTCCACCCATGCTCAACTTTCCCCCATGCACATCATCCCCCCCATGTGCAACTTCCCCCCATGTGCAACTTCCACCCATGCGCAACTTCCCCCCATGCGCAACTTTCCCCCATGCGCAACTTTCCTCCATGTGCAACTTTCCCTCATGCGCATCATCCCCCATGCACAACTTCCACCCATGCACAACTTCCCCCATGCGCAACTTTCCTCCCATGCGCATCATCCGCCGATGTGCAACTTCCCCCCATGCGCAACTTTCCTCCCATGCGCAACTTTCCCCATGTGCAACTTGCCCCCTGCGCAACTTTCTCCCATGTGCATCATCCGCTGATGCGCAACTTTCCTCCCATGCGCATCATCCTCCCATGCACAACTTTCCCCATGTGCATCAGTCCCCCATGCGAAACTTCCCCCATGCACAACTTCCCCCCATGCGCATCATCCTCCCATGCGCAACTTTCCTCCATGCGCAACTTCCCCCCATGCACAGCATCCTCACCAGTGCAACCTCTTCCTCCGAACAACATCCCCCAGTGCACCAGGGTCTGAGCACCAAATTGGCTGATGTTGTTCAGTCTCCCATGTTAAGTATAGGACAGAAACGCGTTGCCCCCTTTTCAGCCCCTGAAGGGTTAATTTCTCCAGATGGTTCTTGGTGGGAGTTCAGGTGACAGAAGGAACTCCCAGAATTCCATGCTTCAGGCCCAGCAGTTGGGGAGGAATGTTGCTGAGTCAGCAATTCTCAATGCAAAGTATAGGGAGGAAAATGTGTTGCGCCCCTTTTCACCCCCTTCTGGTTGGAATTTCTGAAAACCGGTTCTTAGTGCACCCCTCCGTCACGGAAGGAACACCCACCCCAAATTTCACACTTCAAGGCCCAGTGGTTTTGGCAGGGCGGTGATGAGTCAGTCAGTCACTTTTCTCTTTTATATATATAGATAACCTATAAAGGCCTGGCACCCATCAATCTTGAAAGACCATGGATTGCCATGTAGAACCACAATATGCCTTTGACAGGAATCCTATTTCAGTAATTTTGCTTTAGAAAAGAAGTTTGAAGGGCCAGATTATTATGATGTCTGAAACAGATATGGTGGTTCTAATTCTAGCATGAAGAATAATCTGCAGATGGTAACTTGAGTGAATGATACATTTCATCACAGAGAGCCAAATACAGTAACATGCTTTCACTTGGTATGCAACACATAGTAACTATGGACTGGAAGCTTCTACTCCAGATAGTTAGGCTATATCTGTAATGTACTCCTAGCATAAAGTCAGAAAAGGAACTTACTCCAACATTATTACATCTGGTTACCATGTCTCGAAATTCATTTTCATTTCCAGAACGTGAACATAGCTTGTAACTGACTGGCTGATAGCGTTCCCACCATGGCCTCCAGGGACTTGTAACAACAAGGTTTTCATTTGGAGGAGATACCTATAAATTCAGAAAAAAAATGCATATATAATATGGGATAAAATATTGTCACTCATCCCTTAGTGAAATGTAGGGTGGTTAATCGGGGTCACAGAGAGTACAATTTAAGAAACTGTTCAGCCCAAGAGAATGTGATTTATTTTATAACTTTAATTTCACATGAAACATATGAAAGTGAACTAAAGATTATTGCTTATTTTAAATGAGTAATACTCCATATAATTTTTATCACTTATAATGTCTGTTAATTTTTAGGGTATCACAGACACCACAGATACTTTTAACTCTGCATTTTTCTTTCTACTCAACAAAAAAACTACTGCACAATTTAAAACATTTTTTCATATCAACTTACAGCCTAACCTCCAAATTGAGAGTAAGTATGGGAGCACATCAGAGACTTTACGTGCACCCATAAGTTATTGCAACACCTAGTGAAAACCTATGGGAAATTCATATTGGAATCCAGACTAAGTTGTTCTTACACCAGAGCAAGGACTCCCCGTAGTTACTCTGGATTTTGCCCTAAGGGTCACCACCAGTGCACTGCCACCACTGAGTTTTGCCAACATGCCATAAAATATATTTGCAGTTCCCAGAGCTGCTCCAGAGTTGGTCCAGTACTGGAGATGTGTCAGCACCAGCCGGCTCTGCACTAGCAGCGTTTCTGCGCAGGTGCTCGGCTGCTGAGTGGTTGCCCAGACCACTTGGTGGCAGAGCAGTGAATAAAAGCGAGGGGGAAAGGCGGGGAGGAGGTGCTCCCTGTGAAGGAGGTGGAGTGAGAGTAGGGAGGAGGTATGGTGGGACTGGTGGAGCCAGAGACTTCATGTAGGACCTACATTCCATAGGATCAAGAAGCCCCATTGTGGGGATTCTTCCCTTACTTGGGGAAGGGGATAAAAATCCCCTTCTCCAGGGGAGCCGCTGGTGGTAGGACTGCAGAGTTTAGTCCACCATAGCAGCCATTTTGGCACCACAGTAATCCTGGTGTTGCAAGCACAAGAGATTGGGCTTCCTTGCTGAAATATTATACCCATTTATTTCAAATGAAATCCTTATGAACTCAAATTAGGCTGCAATCCTAATGACACTTTCCTGGGAGGAAGATCCACTGAATACAATGGGGTTTACTTTTGAGTAGATATGGTTAGGATTGTGCTTTTAGTCTGACTTCTGAGTAGACAGTCATAAGACTGTGCTGTCAATGTAGCTATTACATTGCTAAATGAGAATATTGTGGTCTTTGGACCACAGTGCATTAGATGGGTAGTATTTCATTTTCCTTCAGCTCTAATTAGAGGTTCAAGCAATCCCATTGCTTTTCTAAATCCCAAATCTTTAAATGCACATATACGTAAATGAAGATGGGTTAGAAAACTATAGCACAATTACTCTCCTTGTGCTATATAAAAGTTCATGAAGTGGCACAGATTAGTTTAAAAAAGGTACTGCATTTTTCTCTATCCTAACCGTAGCCGGCTATAATGCAAAATATGTAAAAGGTAAAGTCCAATAGAAAATCCCCACTCCTCATGTAGCAAGTTGTTTCTTAAGGAAGTTAATTGTAACTTAGATGACAACTCAACAACGCAAGAGAACAAATTACTCATGTGACTAATTGTAATCCTGTTAACTTTAGGGGTGGCAAAAAAGTGTTGCTTGCTATCCTCATGCATCTCTTTAACATGTGCGGCTTGGGAAATAGATTGGATGAGCACCTTTTTGAATAACAATTAATATACAAGTTGGCCTTTTTGATTCGCAGGTATAGGACCTAAGGATTTGACTCAATGCAGGTTCCAAACCTGTGCTGGAGGGTCCAACCTGATGTTCTGATCACAACTGGAAATACTTTCTGAGAGGCTTTCTGATGCCCCATGAGGCTGTCATGGCCTCTCTGGCCCTCATAACACCTCCCAGAGGTGTTTAAAAGACACTTCTGGTTTTTTAAGGAAACCAGTAGAAACTTTTTGACACCTTCAGCAGGTATTCTGAGGAATGAAGAAAATGTACATGGATACTCTTGCAGATGCTGAGGGCCAACTATAAAAGGAAAATAAAATTTTCAAGCTTTATAAGTATTTACTGGGAATAAACTCAGAGTCAACTGGATATTTAATTTTCATGAAGGGTAAATAAAGGGCAAAATCCATAGCAGTTACGGGTCCACACAGTTACGTCACCCTCTAGTGCAATGGTTCTCAACCTTCCTAATGCCGTGACCCTTTAATACAGTTCCTCATGTTGCGGGGACCCCAGCCATAAAATTATATTTGTTGCTACTTCATAACTGTTATTTTGCTACTTTTATGAACTGTAATGTAAATATCTGATATGCAGGATGCATTTTCATTGTTACAAATTGAAAATAATTAAAGCATAGTGATTAATCACAAAATAATATTTAATTATATATTGTGAAATATTTATTTCTAATTACAAATAAAAAAGATGCAAAATACCTTGCAAGGCCTCCTACACCAGGGGTCTTTAGGCGACCCCTATGAAAGGGTCAGGCGACCCCCAAAGGGGTCCTGACCCTCAGTTTGAGAAACACCGCTCTAGTGTTATCTTATAGAAAGTCATCTTAACTGCTCCAAAGCAAGGGGCTTAATTTCACTTTAGGATATAGGCCAAAGTTAAGAATTTAAATGCTTGTTATATATTGTGACTTTCAAGCACCTAAAGTTTATCATTTGAAGCTCTTAAGCAAGTCTGGTCACCTCTAGTACAGTCCTAAGCATGTCTTTCCAAGTACTGTAAGTCTTGCAGAGTTTCCTGGAACATAGGATGCAATCTTAACCTAGGCTGGCCTAACTCATCAGTCTTTCTGTTCCTGTAGTGATATAGGGAGGCAAGCACATGTCTGTACACTGGCCTAATTTTCTCCCAGGAGTGGCGCAGAAGTGTCTTATGGCAATTTTGTGACACCCCCCCCCCCCAAATCAGTACAGGACTTATGCCGGAGCTAAGGCCAGCCTAACTGGAGATTAGGATTATACCTTAGTGAGGTAAGTATGTTTAGGAAGGCAGCTCAAACCATGGCTCATTTTCCTACAATCCACTGACTTTTTAAGCTACTCTGTGCTGGAAATCCAGCCAACCTCATTTGTTGGAAGAGCAAATTTTCAGCGGCTTTCACCATTTTAACAATGACTCTTCATGCCTGACTTCATATTCAAACTTGTCCTTCATCATAAACGGAAACCTTTTAACAAAATCTTATCCAAAAGAACCATTTGGCACAAACAAAAAATCAAAATCCTGGCAAAGTTCAGTCATTAAAACTTCATGTGTGAAGAACTCAAGCTGCACATTTTAATCAGTAGATGAACAATCTGAATCTTTGGCTGACTGTCTCCCACTGACCAATTTGAAATAAGTAGGATGACAAATTAAAGGCAGTCTTGTTCCAGGAGTTCTTTTCTGCTACTTTGGGCACAATCCTATGCAAGTCTACTCAGAAGTAAGTCCTATTGTGCTCAATGGGACTTTCTTCCAGGAAAGTGCGGATAGGATTGCAGCATTTGACAAAGAACAAAAATTCATTCAAAATAGTGTGAATGGTTGTGTGATAGCTTTTAAAGGCTGCAATTCTAAAGACACTTTCGTGGGAGTAAGAACCTTTGAACGCAATAGAGCTTACTTTTGAGTAGACAAGGTTAGGATTGTGCTCTATCATCTGAATGATACTCCCCATTTCCTTCAATCTCTCTGAAATGAGCTTTTTTCAGTTTTTAGAGGGGTTTCAGTAAAAATCCAACAGTTTGGCCCAGACTAACAGGTTACTTGCACTTATTAGATGGGTTAACAAATTTTAAAAAAAACATCATCTTTAATTGGCTGCTACACTAGGGAAAACATGGGGATTGTTCTGCTCAAGCTGAGCAGATATTGTTTAATTTTTATAGTTAACGATTTTAATCTCACCTTTCAGCCCCCTTTCAGTTGTGATTATGAAACAAACATAATGCAACAAATAATAAAAATTTACGCACATAAACAGGTACCCCCCTCTTACTGGACAAATTAGGGACCACCATTCAAATGTGAAAACCACTGAAAAATGGAACCCAATCATCTTTTTTGTTTTTAAATGTTGCTTCAATTGCTTTTTTAGCTAGCAAATTGCAAATCCCCCTTTTATCTTGCAAATACCCGCTGCTGCACAATGATTACTGCAAATGGATTCTCATTATCTCCTTTAGTTGATGTTGCCTTCATAGTGTATCAGTCTTTACAATAATCCTGTTAAGTTCAGTACCCCCAAATTATGACTAGGAAAGAAGAAGCTAAGAGGTAGTACTTTATGTAAAGTGAGCAAAAGAACTTGTGGCAGGGGCACGAAAACCACATCCTATGAGCCTCTTGACTTGGGGACAAATAGTCATTTACAAAACCAAAGGCTCTCCAATGTGTTAGTGAACTTTCCTTACCAACAACTAATTGGATACTGTTCTTAAAAGTGTTGCCAGACACCTTGCGTTGCTTTAATGAAAGGTGGGGTATACATGCTTTTAAATAAACACACCAATTTATGCCAAGTTCCTTAATATACCAACCACATAGGACACAAAATCCTATGCTGTCACACTCTTTTTTAATCAACTTACAACATTTGCAAACCTGCTAGTAGATTTTTATTTACTCAAAGGGACAACAGATCACATCAGAACAAAAATCTCATTCATATACAGTGGTTCCTCACATAAAGAGCTGAATTCATTCCAGAGGCATGCTCTTTAAGTGAAACACTCTTTAAGTGAAAGCGGATTTTTCCATAGGAAATAATGGAAATTCAGACGATTGGTTCCACAACCCCCAAAATATTCATATAAAAATATTAACTGTATGTAAAAATGTTGACAAAACATTGTAATTGAATTCAGAACATGCATTCAATGTACACAATCCTATGAAATCTACTTAGGCTGCAATCCTAAAGACACTTTCCTGGGAGTAAGCCGCATTTAACACAATGGAGCTTACTTCTGGGTAGACATGGTCATGAGGCTGCAATCAATGACACTTTCCTAGGAGTAAGCCCCATGTCTACCCCAAGTTGGAGGAAGTTAGAGGCAGCAGCGCTGGCCAGCAGCCCTTTTAAAGAGCCTCCATGCGGAGCCTCAGGCCTGCATAGCACGTGTGCCCATAGCGTGCTTGCTTGTTAAGTGAAGCGGAACTTGTTATGTGAAGCAAGATTTCTTGGAAATTTATACTTGTTATGTGAAACTATTGTTATGTGTGGCATATATTATGAGAGGTACCACTGTATATGCCACCTTTCTCCCCAAGGCTCTCAAGGATGCTTATAAGGGGCTAGTACAATTCTACTTTGCCCCCAAAATCCATAAATTTTAAAGTTTTACATTAAAATGATCTTTAAAATATTAAAACAACCATAAAACCTAATTGACATCTACAGAACAACAGCAACACCTAAAAAGGAAAGAACAGCAGTTCTTAAACTCTCAGGGAGTTTGGACCCCACTGTATAGTATAGAAGAGGGAAGGTACTGATAGTCCCAAGATCATCCCACTTTGGAGGGGCACCACTCATCATTCATGGCAACAGCTTCCTGGGGGTGCGGAGAGCCCCGTGCCAGCCTCTGCAAGGCTTCCCATGTTGTGGAGATCCTCAAAATCACAACTATATGACCCACTTTCAGTTTGTGATTGAGTTAATTCAGTTTGTGTTATGGGTTGCAATCATAATTTTGAAGATCTCCACATGAGTGGCGGCAAACCCTGCACCCCCCAAACCTGCCCCTTAAGGGGGCAGAGGTTACGGCCTTCAGGCTAGGGAGTTGTGATGCCCCCGTTTGAGAACCACTGTTGTAAAAACAGATATTACAGTAATTCAAAAGGTCAAGACTCAGGGATTTCCAATTCCTTTTAATATTTAACAGAGTGGCTCTCAACAAGCCAACGGTATTCTGGTAAACAGAAGGTTGTTTCACACACCACAATCACCCAGCCAGGGATCATCATTGTAGGAGTGGGAGGAGTGGACACTCGTAGGCTGTCTGTCCCACCATCCATATAATATACACAGACAAGCAGGCCCTCCATACGTGGCCTGTATCTATGAACATTGGATTTACAAAATTCTTCACACACAAGCATATGTGTGACAGTGAGAGAATGGGAAAATGTGTGTAATGGGGATGAGGGAGCAGCTGGTTCACAAAATAACTCATATGTTCGGTTGGAAGGAGGGTGTGGGTGATGTGCAAACATGGTTGGATGAGGGAACAACCCCAAAAAGTCATTCTATATCTGCTCACCTGAACCCCTGCAAAGCCGTTTGGTGCTAAATAACGCTCACATTCAAGAGCAACATCTGCCCAGCGCCATTCAAAGAGATGGACAATAGATGTCCTCAAGGGTTTGGGATTCGATTTGTACCAAGTCCAGCAAAGTCCCAAGGCTGCGAGAAGAAAAAGCAACAGGCTCTTCATGTCACCTTTGACTTTGACAGATACTTTTCTCAATAATCTTCTGCATTCCTGTTGGAGTCAAGCACAATTTATTTAAATAACAAAAAATCCAATCATTTTGGTTTTAAAGTAAATACACCACAGGGAAGATATGATACTGTGGTATACTGTATAGTATACTGGTATACTGTGGTGCGCCACACTCATATTAACAAGCCATACTTGTTTCTTCTGATGTGATCTATAAACATGTTCAGAGGTCAGTACTAAGTCTGTTCCCTCTAAAGCAGTGGTTCTCAATCTTCCTAACACCGTGACCGCTTTATAAGTTCCTCATGTTGTGGGGACCCCCAACCATAAAATTATTTTCGATGCTACTTTATAACTGTAATTTTGCTACTGTTAGGAATCGTAATGTAAATATCCGATATGCAGGATGTATTTTCATTGTTACAAATGAAATGTGTGTTCTATGCACACATTGAATACAATGGGATTTATTTCAGAGTAGGCATGCATAGGATTGGGCCCTGAGGCTGCAATCCTATCCATATTTACATGGGAGTAAAGGCCCCCCTGACTATAATGGGATTTATTTCAGAGTAGGCATGCATAGGATTGGGCCCTGAGGCTGTCAGTCAGCCCTAGTGCGCGTGCAGCTACAGCCGGAGGTCTGGCAAGCCTGACCTGCCCCTCTGCACCAGGGGTCTTTAGGTGACCCCCAGGAAAGCTCTAGGCGACCCCCAATGGGGTCCTGACCCCCACTTTGAGAAACGCTGCTCTAAAGGAAGTGATAAACAATTAGGGGCATGGGCAGGCTGACCATATGTACTCATTTTCCAGGATATGTCCTCTTTTTTAGCTTTGTGTCCTGGAAAAAATATCTTCACTGTCACCCTTTTCCTTGTGAGCGGTCAGCATGTAGCCTTCATATAATTAATAAATTTATAATAAATAAATTGTATGTAATATTTTAATAATGAGTCAGTGGCAATGCAATCCTAAGCATTGTCCCACTGTATTCAATAGTACTTACTCCCAAGAAAGTACAGTTAGAATTGCAGCCATAGCATAAAATTAGCCACATGAGAGTAATATATACAAGTAGTCTCTATTTGTGGCTATGACTTATGCTCACCCAGGGCATGGGTTGCCTTCCAGCGATTCCTGAATTGGGATCATAAATAAGGCTAATGATCCATGACAGATCTGTGAGACAGTAAAATAGGTTTGAAATACCTTAGAAATAAGAATTTGTGTTCTCTTCACCAAACGAAGCCGAGTCACACCTTGGAGCACATCCGAGTTCGCTTGCACTCCAACATGCATAGTAGGATGTGTGGAACCTGTTTTTGAAAGAATCATTTTTTGCAAGTGGAATCAGGCAGGCTGTGCATAAAGGGTTTATATAATACTTTATAATACTACAAAGTAAGAAAGCACTAGGTCATCTTGTATACTCTTGTATACTCTATGCATGTACCCATCAACTGGTAAAATGCAGGTAAGGCAAAGTTCTGATGGGCTAGTGACTGAATAGTGTCCTGCCTGACCTATATTCAGCTCCTATAAAAATGAAAGGCACACCACTCTGGGGGGAAAAACACATTTTAAACATCCAGGCTACAATTCAACAGGGTGTGCACACAGTTGAATAAGAGAGCCCACCTGCATCCAGCTGTTTGCCAAGGAAAGCAAAACAGCTGGCGGGAAATATTCTGTCATTCATAAAAAGAAATTCACACATCCAGCCCCAGTGGCTGGATCAAGAACAGGAGGCAGACCTACTTTGAGTGAGGTTCCTTAGTTACATGCAATGGCTGCTTTGGCCTGTGTATGAGCCTTAAGGCCCAATCCTATCCATCCCGTATGGGCCATTTAATGCATCCTATAGTGGGTGGGTCAGTTACAGAATCATAATCAACAACAGTATTTATATACAGGTGTCCCTTGCTATCCACTAGGGTTTTGTTCTGGAACCTACCATGGATTAAAAAATCAGAGGATTAAAAAAAGTGGGAAAATAGATTTAAAGGCCCACTTCCAGGTTTTTTGCTCCTCCTTTGCTGCTAATGGAATAAAGTTGTGCCTCACTGTCTGAACAGGTTTGATTCTTGGACTTCCTGCTGATAACAAACACTATATTGAATAAAAGCAGTTAATTACAATTACAATTAAAATAGTTTAAAAACAGCTTTTATTACTGTTGTAGGAAGACAGTCAGCAATTAGAAATGCAAAGGACTGCCTCATTTTGCCAGGCTCAGCTGAAAAATGTAGGGTTGCCCTAATTCTCTTCCACAAAATCAGGATAGGACCCTCTGTCACACTTGCCAGGATGCTCACACAATCTCCCAAAATTGGGACTGTCCCTGTTTTTCGGGACATATGGCAACAGTGCTTGCATGACTGCCTCCCAGTAGAAAACAGTAGAAAAGCAGTTTTTAAAACCGTGATTGGCAGTGTTCATTTGTGTTGAGTCAAATCTGTGTATTAAAAAATCTATATATAACAAGTTTGGATTTGTACTGCTTTTCAATGGAAGCATCCTCATTATAGGGGATCCAACATTATGTTATGGCTGCATTGGCACTGGAAAATTTAACCCTTAATGGGTCAGAGATGATAAACCACTTCATTACTTCAAAACACTTTTCTTTCTGTTGCTTCAAATACAAACCCCAGTGGAAGAAAAAACCAAAACCTCTATTTCTTGGCTTTTGAATCTATTTCTTTATAGAACACACCAGTTTATATTCTGCAGGTTGCCAGTTCCTGTTAACCACCAGCTGTCATTGAATTTCACAATCGTAACTACTTGGAATGAACCAATCTGACAAAGCCCTTTTTTGCTCATGAAAATGGGTTTTCAAATGGCGGCGGGCCCAGTTTGGGCACCTACAAAGAGCAGCTTACCTACAAACTCTGCCCTCTAGAAAACGGAGCCAACTTAGGGAAAATATTCATGTTTTTGTACCATGACAAGACTTTCATGCTTTCCTGTGAAAAGGTGGAAGCTGTTGGCTAAATTATAATGCCTTAAGTACAGGCATTATAGGAGACAGAATACATTTCAAGCTATTTATATTAGAAACAAAACAGCCGTGCAAATGCGCCAATAAAAAGTTACTGGCCCACAACAGCGTTATTAGCTTATCTGCCCAGATGTGATTATATCAAACATCCATGGCATAATTGAAAGCCAATAAAGAAAACAAGAATTAGAGCACAATCTTAACCATGTCTACTCAAAAGTAAGCCGCATTTTGTTCAGTGGGTCTTACTCTCAGGAAAGTGTCTTTAAGATTGCAGCCTTATTTTGTTAGAGCTTTTCTGCCATGTTACATGGAGGTCATTTGGAGGCAACTAGGTAAGAGACTGCTGAATTTACAAGCCTGCCTTAGGCTAATGTTCTTATTTTCATCCCAGAAAATACCGGGAGAAAATAATGAAGTTGATTCCTCATTTCTGTCTTGTTTTCACTATTTCCTGGCTTCTTGGAAGGTTAGCATATGAAAAAGAAACCAATCTTCTCACACTTGTGGAGATAAACCATCTCAACCATGCCCTATACTTTTTTCCTCACTATCACATTTTTTTAAAATGCAATTCAATTTCATTGAACTAAATTGCATGTAGAACAACTACCTACCTCACAGGATTGTTGTGTGGACAAAAAAGGATATAAAAGCTATGTAAGCCGCCTTGGGCATTTGCGTTAGCATGGGAAAGACGGGGCATATACCCCTTAAATAAATAAATGAATAAAGAAATAAAAATTATTGAAATAAAATTGAATTAATTTCAATAATTATTATTGATTGATTATTGAATATATTATTTATTTCAATAAATCAATGCATTGATTTCAATAATTACAAGATTAACATCCAGATTAATACTCACATAACAAGCACCACTATAAATTGTCATTCCTGCTAGGTGCTGCTCTTTCGTCCTAATGCCCCCGATTTCTCCCAAGAGCTGCTGCCAAGAATTTAGGGGATTTTCACAATGGTGTAAGATGCCGCTCACTGGCTGTATTTGTATTTAATGATTTTCCCACCTGAGTTAGGGTAATAACTGCTGGCTTTGGGAGCAAATCAGAACTTCTCTGCAAATCAGACTTCCCCAGTGTGAATCTCACTTCTTACCATAAACATGCTGGAATAAAACTACTGGCATCCCCCACTTATTGGATGGGTTAGGGACTGGAGCACCATCCAAAAGTGAAAACCTTTGAAAAGTAGAACCAAGCCTCAAACCTCGGCCTCAAATACCACAGAATCTGGATAACACTTCCCAACCTCACATGTTTAAAAGGCACTGAATCACTGTGCCACACCATAGTAGTAAGATACACAGTATTGGTATACAAACACACTTGCTCTCTGGCTTAATTCAACACTATGCTGTATTTAACAAAAGATATTATTTGAAAATCACAAAATAAACATATGTATCAGTGTCTCATATTTCTTAATTGTCCATAGATTCAGTAGAGCTCTATACCCAGGGCTTCCAACCTGAACACCCCTGATTAGGAGTCCTTAAATGTCCAATTTCAATGAGTCTTCTTAAGGTGCACAAAATTAAATATTTCAGTCTTCCATCAGAATTTCAATATTCCAATCCAATATTCCAATCCACAGTCAGTCCTAGGATATTTAGGATCTCCTCTACTGAATCTATGGACAATTAAGAAATATGAGACACTGATATATATGTTTATTTTGTGATTTTCAAATTACACCTTTTGTTAAATACAGCATAGTGTGGGATAAGCCAGAGAGCAAGTGTGTTTGTGTACCAATACTGTGTACCTTACAAACATTCATATATTGATGATTTATACTGCTGTTCCCTCATTTTGATTGACGCCTTAGTAGTAGACACACCTCTTAGAAAGTACACTGGCTCCCTGCAGTGTAGGAATTACAACTCGAGGGCAGTGCTGTCCAATGGTTAAATGACTTAGCTATAGACCAGACGCCTAAGACTGCTTATATACTGTACTTTATATATGTGAATTCCATGTTATGATGCTGTATTTTGCCATATAAATAAATAAATAAGTGATTGAGTGAATAAATAAATAACGTGAGTAAATAAATAACGGCACTAATGGTCTGAAGGTGTAATATAGGAGTTTGGGAATAGTCATTTACTAGGAGAGCCATTGGGGTTATGAGAACCCCTGCCATATGGTGTGCCTTGCAAACTGTTAAAAACAAAACCCTAATGTTGTGCATTGACAATTTTACCCAGTATGCTTGAAGATGGAAAAGGTTGCAAATCATTGCACCAAATACTATGTATTACTCTTGGACCACAATCCTAACCATATCTAATGAAATGTAAGCCTCACTATGTTCAACGGGTCTTATTCCTTGGGAAATGCCTTAGGCTGCAATCCTAAAGACACTTTCCTGGGAGTAAGATCCATTGAACACAATGTGGCTTACTCTTGAGTAGACATGGTTAGGATTGTGCTCATAGTTCATTCACCACCAGCATGGTGTGCCTTGACAATTTTAGTGACTTTTCAGTGTGCCATGAGATGGAAAAGGTTGAACATCACCAGACTGGTCTAGAGACTAGACAAAAATGGACTAGACAAATCTAGAGTAGGGAATAACATACTGTATACGATTTTTAAAAAAAAAATAAGTAAAGAAAAATTATACTCCCAAATCCACCACTCTGATCAGACCCTGGAACACTAAATTTCTAAAAACTAATTTTCAAATTCATTGGGAAATTAGAAAGTCACAGTCACGATATCAGGCTAAGAGTTATATATCAGGCTAAGAGTTATATATTCTTGAAGTGGGTGGAAAAAACTTGGACACACAACCTCCTGATCAATCACTGGAGTGCTGCTCCAGTACTTGATTAAAGATTTGGGAGTCCACCTGATCACAACCCTAAAGCATGCTTAATTGGAAGTCTCCCCTAAAATCAATGCTCCTTGACTTCCCACCATTATTACAAACCAAACAGGATAGCACTAAATTGATTGGTTAATCAAGATTTCCAGGAATACAGATTAGATGCTACAGACCCACAATCACTTACAGTGCTTGCTTTTGGAGGGGGGGGGGAAACCATTAATTCTTGCAAAGATCTGGTACTTCAGTTGCTTGCTGCACCTAATAATAATAATAATAATAATAATAATAATAATAATAATAATAAAAAGCTCTCCCCTGGAGAGAATTGATTTGATTTTGTATTTTTACTTAATGCAGAAAATAAATTTGCAGTACAATCCTATACTGGTCTACTCAGAAGTAATTCCCATTGCATTCAGTGGTGCTTACTTCCAGGAAAGTGCACATAGGGTTCCATCCTAATCTTGCTATTACAGCCTCTGCAGGGGGAAAAAAGTTGGTGCGCTGATAGTCGATTACATACGTGCTTCACTGCTTAATAGGCTGCATGGCCCCTGCTACCGTAGTTCTCCTGGATGAAGCTCACCTTGGCCAACCTGCTGCAACACTAGCGCTGGGACCACCCAGTCCTTGAACCCTGGAATGACGTCAGACCTCGCAAAGGCTCCTATTCCTGCCCCCCCCCCACCTTCCAGCGTGCACTTTGGGTTGCTGCCCTCTAGAGGCTCTGCTGGAAAGTGCATGCTTTTTTACTTGCACAGTGCATTGCAGGGCAGAGTGATCACATGTCCCCTTTTTGAGCATTGTGTCCTGGAGGGGGAAAAATTCTTCCTTGTCCTCTTTCTCTAGGACTTGTCCCCTTTTTGAGCCTTGTGTCCTGGAAAAAAAAAATCTTCATTGCCTCTCTTTTCTTTTTTCCAACAGGCATCATGTAGAATTCTTGTAAATTAATAATTATATGTAATGACTTAAACTTAATAATAGCGCTTAAATTAACC
Organism: Cryptoblepharus egeriae; assembly: GCA_030015325.1. Taxonomy (NCBI): domain Eukaryota; kingdom Metazoa; phylum Chordata; class Lepidosauria; order Squamata; family Scincidae; genus Cryptoblepharus; species Cryptoblepharus egeriae. Next base: position 108,891,561 of record JAREYC010000003.1, read on the forward strand.
ACATCATAAAAGCAATATGTATTCATGGTTTTTAGCTTTTACTTTGTCATGTCCTACATTTTAAGGGCTATTGTAGCTTTTCCCAGTTAAGACATAGGGCTGCAATCCTAAAGACACTTTCCTGGGAGTAAGAGCACAATCCTAACCATCTCTACTCAAAAGCCTCATTGTGTTCAGTGGGTCTTGCTCCCAGGAAAGTGTATTCAGGATTGCAGCCTAAGAGCACAATCCTAACCATGTCTACTCAAAAGTAAGCCCCACTGTGTTCAATGGGTTGTACTCCAAGGAGAGTGTCTTCAGGATTGCAGCTTAAGACTCACTGAACGCTTTTGAGTAGCATGTTTAGGATTGCACTAACAATGTAATAAAGGATATGCAATCCTAAAGCCACGTTGGGTATCCTTTCTTTAGGAAGAAAAGTGGGATATAAATCAAATAAATTTGTAATATATTTTATATGGTTACCCTGACATTGATCTCATCCAAATTTGACTTGAACAGTGTCTCCCACACCTTCCAAACAAAGATCTTTAATTCCAAAGTGTGGGAAAGATAGCACTACCAGAGATACTAAACTGTCCTTCAACAAGGGTTTTTGTTTTTTGTTAGTCTACACTGTTTGCATATAAATTGGACTTTTGTTTTCTGATTTTGAATGGAATGTCACTACAGGTTTTGTTTGGGTTGCTGCTGCTGCTAACATTTCCCAGCCATTTGAAATAGATTACTTGAATTTTAAAACACAAAACAGGAAAAACAACAGGGGGAGGGAACCACACACAACTGTTAGTTATTCTGACTTGTACATTTATGCGCAGCACGACTATTTTAAAAAGATATTACTAAAACATGCAATTACACCTTACGTTTAAAATGCATGTTTTAACATGAGGAAAGCAGCTGCCAAAAGCTGAAAGCAAATATAATATACAGACTGGAGCTGTTTAGGGCAGTTTCTCAATCAGTGGTATGGATATCATGAGTGGTACTTGAGATGGTTTGATGGTACCTGCAGGACATCTGGTCACCTGTGTCAGGCAGCACAATGAGGAACATTGCACAACAAACAGGAGGAGGGAGATCAGCAAGTAGAGCTTTTCTGCATTCAAAAAGTCCTCCCAGCCACCCTCTCTCATTGGTGTTTGTTGCATTGTAACTGGCTCCTAATCCAGAAGTAGTGATGGTATACTTGCCAGAAACTTCTGGTAGTACTTTAAATACTATGTACTACCATGTAAAGTGATGCAATAGAGGACAAACATTGGTCTAGGACAAAGGGCCAAAGTCAAGGTGAATGTAGAACACCCAGGGCTTTTTTTGAGCTTACGAGAAACAAAGGTAAAAGTGTCCCCCGCAGGTTATTCTGCTAGTCGTGACCAACTGTAGGATGCAGAGCTTATCCCCATTTCTAGAGCCATAGAGCCAGTGTTGTCTGACATGTGGCTCGCGTGCACACAGAACACTCTTACCTTCCCATCAAGGTGGAACCTATTTATCTACTTGCATTTGCATGCTTTTGAACTGCTAGGTTGGTAGGAGCTGGGCTAAGGATGGGAGCTCACCCCACCCTATAGGACCTGGGTAATGAAACCCTAGCCTGCTGGTTAGCAGGCAGTATCTTAACCACTTCCACCACTACAGCCCTATGAGAAATAATGAATGTCTGGCAACTGCCTGGAAGCACATCATCCAAAAATAGGGGTAGAGCACTCATAAGTTGGTTTTATATCATCTGCTGAGTGTACATGTTCTCATATATCTACCTTTGGCAGTGAAAAGAGCATCTAATCTATCAAACGTGGATCAACTCACATTTGAAATACTTGTTCATCCTTGAAGTTCTAAATATTCAGATGCCAAATTTTGGAATGCACTTAGGTTACACAAAATTTTTCTTGAGATCCAATTAGCCTTGCATCTGAACAGTACCAATTAAATATGACATTTATAATGGCTGGGGACTGGTACAAGACAGTTTCTAGAAGGCCAACTGGGAAAACAGGGAAATGATGGCTGCATATAGATAGATAAGAGATTGTTCTGAGTAACCCTGCTTATAAAGCTATATAAAAATCTCTACTCCAGTAAGAAATTCATTATGTTACAACAAACTAGTCATACTCTCCAAGCCTAACCCACTTCATAGGGAGGTTTGTATGTAATGTATACAGTATGTAATATGTAATATGAACTGTCAAAACCTCCTGGAAGGAAGGTCAAGATAAAAAAAATACTAAAACCAGATGAGACTATCAGGCATTGTTCCCTTTGCAATCTGGACCCTTACAATACTTTCATCACATTATTTCCTCCCATATTGCTTCTAGTCAACCATTTCAAGTTAAGTAGAGCCCAGTTCACTAGATGCTGCATACCTCCTAAAATTACAAAAGATGAAGAATTTGAGACCTTCCATGTCCCTGTACTGCAAAACAACAGGAAAGAATTAGGAGAAAAAACACAAGGAGATCAACCAAGTCCCAAGGACTGTTTCCTATATTTATGGACTTTGGGAGCGCTTACAAAGATTTGAGCACATACATATCAAGGATAACAAATACAAATTGAATGTACATGTGTTTCACTGATTGCATCATCTTTTGGAAGTTGTTAATGAGAAACAAACTTAGCAATTAAAAAATCACACAGCACAGAAAAGGAGAATAATTTATTAAACTTTTATTGTGTACATATTTGTGCATGATCAATTGTAAGGCCTTCATGTTTTAAAAGCATATATGCATCTAACGTGAATTAGCATTGTGTTTAAAAAGAATGTATGCCTGTAATGTCAATTAGCATTGTGTTGGTTTTAAATGCATTTAAAATGCTACAATCATGCACTGCTCAACAGTACCGCTGACCATTCATCTTCTTCCTGGAGCTGGAACACACTTGAAAGACACGGAACTCAAAACGAACCTGGAATGATTTAAAGGTGTATTAAAAACAGAACAATCAGTGCATATCACCTGAAAAAGCTGACAGGTTCGGATAATTAGAAAAACTAGAGAGGTGTGGGTGAAACAGCTAATTTCATTTTAATGAGAATATGCTAGAATACGAGTTGAAGAAGAAAATTAGATACAGGTAAGATGGGTTAACATGATGATAATGAAGTGGTTCTACTTATTAAAAAAGCTATTGCAGTTGCTGTTCCTTATCCAATGTGGACAAAATGAAAAAGAAGCTAACTCATAAAGTCCTGTTCATAATGACAGAAAGAACCGCAAAAGGATATTACTTGACGGTCATGGTTTCACTTTTCTTCCTTTGAACACCTTGAAATTTGGAAGACTTTGTATACATGTTGCAATGCAATTCAAATATATATTTGGTACCAGATATTCAGTTAGTATAAAAGATTTAAAACTCTACCAACGTAAGCAGAATATAGTTTACACTGGCTGAAAATCTGGTAGCTGAAACAGTGTTTTACATAAAGGGCTAAAAATTAAGTCTAAGGCTAATTATTGTACTTCCATGGATTCCTAGGTCTAGCTCACCCAAAAGCTTCCTAAGTGGTTTTATTTGGAGCACTTCAATTTGTGTTACCAGAGACCTATCAGATTACCTCCTAATGCAATGTTAGAAAAGGATCTTAAGACATCTGGTTATTGAATCAGAAAAAAATAAAAATATTGATACACAATAAAAAATATTGATACACAAAAAAGGATACAACAAGAAAGGATACACTTTGCATGACACAGTATTACTGCAGTATTTACGCAGGAATGTTTCTAAAGAAGAACAGCAGAATGTGGTTTAATTCTTTTATTCCCTGTTACAGTTTTCATTCTTTAAACTGAATGAAAAAAAATTAAAAAAATTCTTAAATTGGTGGTTTTAAAGTTCTCACCACAAAACAAACTGCAACAGATCTGACTGCACATCAAAAAGTAAATTGTGTTACATCAACATAATGGATGCGGCTGAATTCTGGTTATTCACCATTTTAAAAAGCCGAGTGTTCTTCTCCCCAATTCAGGTCAAATCCTGTCCAAATTTTCAGTGCTGATGAAGCCATGCAAAAAAGCATGCACTGCATCCTGCAGTAGGGCAGCAGTCTATGGAGGCCTTCTCCAAGTAAGGGAACATTTGTTCCCTTCTTCAGAACTGCACAGTCACTGTAAAGTTAGGCAGGATTGACCCCCAGTCTTTCAAGACAGTGGAGGAAGGAGAACACGTCTAACTTTTGTGCGAGAATATAGTAATATGCTCCCATTCGGACTGTCGCCTATCCAGCTATAAGTGTGGTCAGTAGGAAATGGGCTTATTGGTCCAGCAGGTTAGAGTAGCATATTTGCTTCAAATGACTCCTTTAGCATAAAAATGGAAAAAGAAAATGTAATGGGAAGCAATTCCATAGTAAGCATATTCCAAATTTTGCCTATGTAGATCTGATGTTGTGATGATGTCCCTATGCCACAGGCAGAGTTCATGAACACTTTACCAAGGTGCTACTTGTGAATTCACCACTTGTTCTGGGGAGATAATCTATCCCTCTGGAAAAATGTCCAAGTTGAAGTCCAAGCTCAATGACAGGGGATGGGGAAGTGCACTAGTCCCCCCCCCATAGTTGTGCTAAGTTTCAAAGGTCATTGGACTGCCATGAAGTTCAGAAGGAAAACAGCCAAAAAAAAATTTCCACATGGAAGAGTGCCAGGACTGATATCAAGCACAAATTACCAAGCAACAAAAGACACTTTAACCCATCCATCGTGGAAATGTTATCTTTTTTTTTGAGATATTATACTGTTTTGAACAGTATATCAATATATATCACTGTATAACCACTGTTATATTTATTTTTGCTAATGAACAACATTGCCATTAAAATATTTAACAATTATAGGTAATTAGAAGTCACTAAAGGAATTCTGGAACCCCCCACAAATACCTAAATCTACAGATGTGAAGGGACACCTACCTCTGTTCCCCTTATCATTGGAGGGTCCTCTGAGCTCTATCCATGACCTCTAATTGACTTAGAGGACCCTCAATGGTGGGCTTGTGTGTGGGGGACCATGGACACAATCTATGGATATGACTTCAAAGATACATGGGTCTCCTTGTAGCGCAGTTATAAATTATTTTTAACTATCTTACTTGAAAAAAAATCTGTGCAAGGCTGGGAATCCCCAAGCCTCATAAGTTAAAATAAATCCATCCAAATTTACTGAAATAGTAAATTTCTATCTGGACAATATGGACAGAATCAGAAGATGGGGATAAAATGAAGACAATGAGAATCTTTGATTTTTTTCATGTCCAGAGAACAATTTATATGGAGGAACAGTCAAGACAATCTTTAAAACACCAATTTAAATTGGTGAAAGTCAATGAATTGGTGAAAGTCAATGAAAGACTAGCCTTGGTCTGTGGATAGTCTACTATTTTGCTTTACAAAAATGACTGAGAGGGACTTACCCTTGCAGTAATCCCCTCTATCTTTTCCTTTTTTCTTCTTTGGAATCCTGCTTTGGTCTTGCTGATCGAGCAAATTGCTAAGATCTTATTAAAGAACACAAGTCTTAATGGCAACTGTTAACAAGAATGTTTACTTCATAAACCACATAGCAATATTTGCAAGTGGTGAAAATTACAGAGAATAAATGTGTTATAAAATGACTGCACTTCTTACTCTCTAATAAAGATAAAATCAGAACAAAGTGATCTAGAGGAGTGAAATCACAGGTATTTGTAGATGAGAAAAATTAAGTTGCAAAGAACTGTTACAATTCTATTTAAAAAAACAGAATGGAAATAATACCATATCTGCTTTATAATGGCAAAATTTGATATTTTTAAATAACTTCTAATACTATTAGTTACAGATAATCTGTTATTTATTATTCTTGTAAGGAAAAATTGATTTTTGTGCATGTTGCTGGGTTTCTCTCTCAAGGGCCTGTCAAACGATTCATATTGTAATTTGCAAAACACATATTGACTAAATAACCTGTTAAACTCCACAGTGTGTACCACCAGAGATAAATATTAATGATAATGCTCTTTAAGGTGCCAAGCATACATATTATACTTAGGGCGCAATCCAGAGTAACTACGGGGAATCCTTGTTCCAATTTACTCTGGATTACAGTATGAATTTCCCATAGGTTTTCACTAGGTGGTGCTGTAACTATGTTGACATAAATGACTCTTTATGTGCTCCAATAGTTACTCTAGATTGTAGGCTTAATCATATTAAAGCATATTTTGTCTGGAAATGCATTAGCCAGTGTAGTAAAGCAATTAATGCAGATTATGAATTGAAATACTTTGATTCATGAAGTTAACTAGGTGGCCTTTGACCATTTACTCTCTCCCAGTCTAATCTACCATATAAACTTATTAAAAATAAGGGCTGAATCATGTCTGCTGCCCTGAGTTTCCTAAACCCAGCATGGGATAAATAAATAAAATTACTTACAGTGGCATGCCCACTGTGTTCAAAGGAGTTTTGCTCCACAAACATGCACAGGGATTCAGCATTAGCTTCAACTGTGCAGCATTAAAATGCACAAAACCAGTTATCAAAAGTTCCAACAGCAGCACAGGTAATTAGGGAACTGCAGATCAAATCTGTGCACATAATGCAGAATTCATTAACTCATCATGTTAACCATCTGGGCCTTATCAAACAGCTAAATAAGACCTGCTCTTTTGTGTCCCCCTCTTAATATTCAAGGGATAAGTGTTCTTTGAAAGCAAACTGGTGAAAGCTGAGATTTGCATCAGAACTCAACAACCCAAGACCCATTTTAACACTCTGGCTTACTGGTTTTTTTCAAATAGATGCTTTCAAACATCATCTAGAAAACCAGGTAAACCACATCAGAGATCTATTTTATTTTTCAACAGCAATGTCCAAAATTGTCACTAAGACACAAATACTGCCCAGAGTTAATTCCTAAGATAACAATGTGGGCTTATATTAACCCCACCATGACCATCCCCCCATTTTTTTTGAAGCTTAAAAGTTTTAAGAAAGGATACAACCACCATGGGCTTGTCATACAATATATATCCATTTGTTTCTTTTAAGGCCTTTGCAGCTGCTTTTTCATTAGGAAGTCCAATAAATGCTTGTCCTTTCATGCGGCCTTCTTTCATTAAGCGTATATCAAACCTGGGATAAATCATAGGACAGATATTTTACAATTCTTTAGCTTCCTATCACATATCACAGAAGATGAAGCGAAAGGGCCATGATGATTGAGTTGTTGTTTCAGATCACATACAGGGATGCAACAGAACCTACTTCTACAGGCAGAAAGAAACAAAGAACCATTTGTCCCAATGCTGACTAGAAGAGCTCTACTTCACAGTAAATATAGTACATACCACACAGTACATTGTACACAGTACATGCAACAGTATGTAGTGGTGTTTTGCTTAAAAAATCAGTTTGCAAATTGCCTGCTCTGGCCTTTCTTTCAAACAAAACAGACATAAGATTTCATGCTTTTTGGTTTTTTAGAAGTCATGAACTCACACTAACCCTACAATCCAGAGTAACTATGGGAAGATGTAAGAGGCGCTTACTCTGGATTGCTCTTCGTATTTCCCATAGGTTTCTCATAGGTGCACCATAACTGCATTGGTGTAAAAGGTCCCGTAGTTACTCTGGATTGTAGCCTAAACCTCCTCAGTTTCGCAAGCTATGAAATATATGGAATAAAAATGGCAGTTTTGTTGGCACACAGCCTTCCTCAGCTAAGCTCATGTGTTGCTCTCACTGGCAAATTGAGGTCTCTTATCCTATAGTTCTTTCCAATACTTCTATTGTCAAAATAGATTTCTATTGTTTTCTATTGTTAAAAGCATTCCCCTTCAAACATACACTTACTGCCTCCATGTCTGACCCACTTATTCCAATTGTTATCACTTAACTTCCATCCAAATCTCCTGCTGCCACATTCATTCTTAATACTTCTTAACATCTGAGTGTGCAGAATACTTCACATGAGGTACCTTAATATACTCTGTACAACTATCCTGAAAGGTAGTACTGTATTATTATCCCCACAGAGCAGTTTTGAAGCTGAAGCAAAGACAATGGCTCATAGCAGATGCAAGAATCAACCTGGGAAAGTCCTGATTTATATATCCGTCACTAAAGAACATCAGCTTCTTTCACTTGAATGTTATATCTTATTTTCCTCTCTCAACAATTGAGTCTCCTCTACATTAGTCTCTTCTACAAAATGTAGAGTACATAATGTAGAGTACATAACAATAAATAATGTAGAGTCTCCTCTACATTAACCTACCCCCCTTCCCTCCACCATCCTGTGGTCTGCTATCTTTTTCTCTGGGCTTCAGATACCTACTCCAAATTGTATATTTGATCTGGGGTGGGGGGCACATGCAGGGGAATGTAAAAGTATTATATAAAGAAGCTTAGGTGAAGACAGAGTTCACTTTATTGTCCTAGATAAAACTAATCCAAAGTTCCTTTACTCTCACTTACATTATTCGCTGAGTTTCTGATGAAAAGTCAACGTATCTTCCAAAAATAAACTTCAAGTCCTGGGATAAAATAAACAGACCTCAGAAAAAGTTAGCCATCCTTGACAAAGGAACTAAAATATTAGGCTCAAATTCTATTTACCTTTTCCTGAACTTGCTTAGACAGATTCTTCACGTAAATTCTGCAGTTTGGATCACCAGGTTCATAGTTTTTGAAAACAGATAACTTTTGAATTTCTGTAGGAAAAGGACAGCTAATAAATTCTAAATCTTGACAACTGGTTCATCTTCAAAATGACATCAAAACACCAAGCTTTGCAAACAAACTCATTTTGATGCAAAACACCACGCTTTGCAAACAAATATACAGTGGATGCAAGAATTTTTTTTAACAATTACAAAACAAAATCACCTTTTTCAGAGACCCTGCCTTTTTCTAATTCTCTTTTAGAAATAAATTCTGATGGTATTTCATCATCTTCATCTTCTACTTCCTCTTCATGCCCCGAACAGGGAGCAGGGAAGATTTTTCCAAATCCTGCATTCGATGTTTTATCAACATCAGCATAAATGCCTTTAAAAGGGGGGGAAAAGAATTTATTTGTTATCTGATCCAAAGATACAAAAGATTTCAGCTAAAATAAATCCAAGCAAATCATTTCATAGAATCATAAATCACAGAGTTGGAAGGGACCTAGTAGGTCATCTAGTCCAACCCCCTGCCTGCAGCAGGAAATCCTCCTAGAGCATCCCCGACAGGTGCTCGTCGAGCCTCTGCTTGAAGATTTCCAGTGAGGGGAAGGCCACCACCTCCCTTGGCAATCTGTTCCACTGCCGAACTGCCTGAACCGTCAGGAATTTTTTCCAGATATCCAACCGGAATCTCCTTTCTTGCAGTTTGTACCCATTGGTTCTAGTTCTGCTTTCAGAAGGAGCTATTAACAAATGAGCCCCTTCCTCCCTATGACAGCCATTCAGGTATTTGAAGAGGGCAATCATGTCTCCTCTCAGCTTCCTCTTCTCCAGGCTGAACATCCCAAGTTCCCCCAACCTTTCCTCGTAGGGTTTCCCTTCCATCCCACTGATCATTCTTGTTGCTCTCCTCTGGACTTGCTCCAGTTTGGCTGCATCTTTCTTAAACTGAGGTGCCCAGAACTGAACACAGTACTCAAGGTGAGGTCTAACCAATGCAGAATAAAGAGGAACAAGAACTTCTCGAAACTTGGAAGCTACAGTCCTCTTAATGCAGCCTAAAATGGCATTTGCTTTCTTTGCAGACACATCAATCAATCATGTTCAGCTTGTGATCCATGGCGACTCCAAGATCCCGCTCACATGTTGTGCTGCCAAGCCAAGTATCCCCCATTTTATACCTATGTTTTTGGTTTTTATTGCCTAAGTGCAGAACCTTGCACTTCTCCCTGTTGAAGTTCATTCTATTTGTTACAGTCCAGTATTCCAGTTTATCCTCCTGGAGGTTTCTCCTGTCTTCTGTTGTGTTTGCTACTCCTCCTAGCTTGGTGTCATCTGCAAATTTCATCAGGTTCCCCCATATCCCTTCCTCCAAGTCATTGATGAAAATGTTAAAGAGAACCAGGCCCAAGACAGAGCCTTGGGGTACCCCACTTGAAACTGACCTCCAGGTTGACACAGAACCATTTACTAAAACCCTTTGAGTGTGGACATCAAGCCAGTTGCAGATCCACCTAACCCATGTCTAGCCCGTATTTTTCTAACTTCCCAATTAAAATGTCATGTGGGACCTTGTCAAATGCTTTGCTGAAGTCAAGATAAATGACATCCACAGCATTGCCACTGTCCAGTGAGCTCGTAACCCGATCAAAAAAGGATGCAAAATTTGTTGCATACCATTATCCTGCTCCATCTCCCGGCTTTTCTGAAGAATAGTTGGTACATCTGCTGAAATGTGAAATTCAATTTTTTTGAGGCTGATGTTCTGAGGCTGCTCAAACACATCTGAAGGTGACAGTGCCGGATGCAAACTGTTATTTAAATACAACAATAAGCTATGTTAAGTTTTTTTGGTGAGACAGTTCTCCACACATTGTATCCTTGATATGTTTCTGTTAGACAAACTGACTCAAATGGGATTTTAAGGAACTTTCATGTTTTAAGCAATTACAATGGCTATGACTTAAAAGGTCTTTGACTTTTAGAAATGGTTCATGACTTGTTAGATTTATGTCTTTGTATTAAATGTTAGTGCTTGTTAACCCATTGGAGTTAATGCACATAATGGAAAAAATTGAACATAATGGAAAAAATTCCAAATTCCTTGTTTCTTCTGTTCTAATAACTCAACTTTTCAAATGTCTGAAACTTTTAGGAACACATGAACAAAGTTGGGGCATAAAGTGCTGAAGAGTGTATGAGTTACAAGTAATATACAAGCGTATTATACAAAGTAATACACAAAAATTTATACAAGCGTATTTGCACAAAGTAAAAAAGATACTAGAAATCAGAGGAAAGTAGATCTATTCTAAAATTAGTCTCATGCAATGAAGATATGTACTGCCACAATGTTTGATAATTTGTATAGTTGGCCGTTGAATATTTCTGGTAACAGCTTCAGAAAACAAGCAGATAACTTAGTCAAACCAACTCATCTAGAACATGGTGCCAAAGGCACTAATTAAAAAAAAATACTGTGAATTAAAACCTGCACCAATACCTGTGGGGATTGGGTAGGGAGACATTTAATAAATCTTTTATCTTTCTTTTTTTCCGTGGACGGTGCGGCTTTACTGGTATCTGTCGCTTAGGTTGAAGAGTTGCTAGTTCCATCAGTTTTTCAAACCTAAATATGCATATACATAGAAGACATACATTATTTTCTTCTATTGTTATGGTATCCAAACAGGGAAAATGTTAACAAAATCAGTTCTGATCCTCAGAATTAAAAAACCCCAAAGATAAAATATAAAGTTATCTCTGGTAAATGCTGAAGCCATCATCATTAGTGTGATATTTATACAGCTTTCTGAACAAAAATGTGAATGGAAAAATTTATATAACAAAATAAATAATGGTAGCTGAGGCATCAGCCAATAATCCACATGCATCAGAAGGCCTACCCAGTACCCTCAATACTGGTGCTAGAAATAGCTTTCCTACATGATAAAGGCACATCATGAAGAGCCAGTAGAACATTTGGCCTCAAGGCTCCTAGCTACCTGGTGCCAGCACTGCTCTTCACTTTTTTACATTCCCACATCGAGGGAGAGAAAATGTGATTAATTTAAAACACTCCACAGTTTTCAGGAGACCTTGGCACACTAAATAAAAAAGGAATATAAAGGACTATGTTCTAAGTTGAAGTATGCAGCCAAAAAAAAAAAAGAAACCACCCCCACATACACAGGAACAGAGTTAGCTCCATTAATAAGTTGAAACTAAGGGTGCAATCCTGACTTTAGGCCAGAGAGAATGGTTCAGCTAAGCTGGTCAAAGTAGGCCAGATCCTGAGCTGACAGTTAGGCCAAATCCACAGGGTTCAGAGGCCTCCAGGCAGGCCTGACTGTTGCTGAACAGGCAGTGGCACAAGGGCAACATGCTCACTGGGCTGGCTTAGTTGTGCCATATCATCAGGTGGGGTAGTTGTGCTGTATCCTGAAGTTGAGAGACAGGGGTTGTACTTAGGTTGTCCTAGGACTCAGAATTTTTGCCATCATTTCCATTTTTAATCACACTTATCATGGACCCTTATGGGTCTACTCAGATTTACACCTGCTCCTGAGGTGGACTAAGTCAGAGACGTTGCGATGGGGCAAGTCTGCCTGGGAAAATGTTTGTAGATATGGCCCAATTGCACTGCTTCAACATGCCTCAGCTGATCTGCCTAGGCCAGCACTGCTAAGCTGATCCATCTGTGTTGGTCCAGCCTAAGTGGACTTACACCGACCCAAGACCGGAAGGTCTAGCTAGGCTGGCCTATCTTGGAATTAGACCAGCCCAGTGCTAGATAGGCTAGCCTAAGTGCACATCAAGATTGTAGCCTAAGGGATGAGTTGGAAGAACAGAAATATTTTGATCTAGTAAGTCATATATACAGTGATGCCTTGGTTCATTAATGCCTCTACTCATGAACAGATAAGAAAAGGATAATGGTAATAAAAGGAATTTCAGATAATGAAAAGGAATGTATCATATTTTGTCTCTGTTCATGAACTCTGTCTTGGGGGATGAACTGTTCTGCCACGTGGTCATTGCTTCCTTTAGGCCTCTGTCATGTGGTCGTAGCTTCCTCTAGGCCTGTGCACACTTATTGTAAGGGTTTTGGGTGACCTTCACCCTTGCTGTGAAGCTTTTTTGTGACTGTGCACATTTGCTGTGAAGCTTTTGGGGGCCATGTGCACGCATGCTGTGAAGCAAAATTGACCCCGCAGCTAAAAGACAAGAGAAGAGAGGAAACCCCTTAAGATGTCCTCAAGGAGCGAGACTCTCCCGCCAAACAATAACCTTCTCCCCAAACACCTTCCAGTCCTCCACACCAAGTCACCTCAATCCAGTTCACTTTCTTCATACTTTACTGTACTTTGTTTCAAATTTTTGTGGATAATCTCCCCTCCAGATGGTTCAGAAAGGATTAACCAAATTTACCTAGAACCCTATGGGGAAAATTGATTCAGTTCACAACAGATTCAGTTCACAATCAGAGTTGTGGAACGAATTAAGTTCATGAACCAAGTTACCACTGTATCTTGATGAATACTCCTATATAATGACACACACAAATATACAATATATCCTTTTGCAAAAAAGAAAAAAATACAAGTACAAGGAATTATTACTAGCTTTAACAACACTCTCTCAGGAAGCCACACTTCACCACAATCCTAAAAGCATAGATCTTAAAAGTAAATCCTATCCATTTCAATGGGTTATCTTTAAAGGCTGAAGCAGGCCATACACATCTCCAGAAACATTTCATCTACAATGTCCAGTCTAAAAGGCTTACTATTTATGAATCAGGGGAAACACCACCACTAGAATCCTAAAGCACCTAAAGTCCTAAACAAAACATAACCAACCTTTCTTTGTCTTCTTCGTCACCACTCTCATATTCTGACTCATCTTTGTTTGAATCTTGACTATCGTCGTCTTCTGGCAAAGGAGGCTCCAATGGAGGGAAAGGTGGAATTGGAGGAGGTGGCAAAGGTATATATTCTTCATACTAAGGAAAATATAAAAAGAAATACCTAATCTCTTCACTAAGGTAAATAATGATACTTTTGATGGTTTAAATATTTTATATCACATACTATTGATAAGCAATATCTTTCATACACCATCTTATTGCTCCACCAAAGGGCCTTCAGAAGGAAAAATCACAGGAAATGACATCACTGTGATGCCAGGGCTTCTCCATGTCTATTCTAAATTAATCGCCCTTGTGTTCAATGAAACTTACTTCCAGCCTGAGTACACCATTCCAAGATGGTGATGCCCAGTGCCAGAATCCAAGATAGAGCCACACAATTTTTTTATGATTCCTCCTGAAATAAAGTCACGATCTACCCAAAGGGGTCCTAATCCCCACTTTGAGAACCACTGGAATGTCCATTGACACTGTCTGAAGCTCAGATCAGACCTATAGAGCCACTGGAGACACTGATTTCAATGAAAAAGAATGTTTGCTTTGAAAATGTAAATGTTATAATAGTGATCAAAATTGAACTCATTTTGACCATTTACTTTTTCATAACTTTTACCATAACTCCATTTACTTTTTCAAGGCAACCATTCTTTTTCAATAAAATCAATGTCCCCTCCAATAGCTCTACAGGCCCACTTGATGACAAAGTACAGTATTCCAAATAATAAAAAGTACAAGATTCAAAAATACTGTTCCCAGTTGTTCCTGGGAAGGGGAGAGAGACAAGGCTCCATCCCTCACAAGAGATCAACAAGTTGTTGTTTTTTCCCTCTTTCAAATCTGGCCACAAGATTTCCAGGGATGAGGAAAGGGTACCTTTAAAAACATACTTGTATATGTAGTTTACTTCAACGCTATTAGTATGCAAAGTGTCATACCATGGGAGGTCGAGCAGTAATTGGTCCAAACGGAGTGGGAAGATTCATTTTGTTCATAAGGTGCAAAACCTGAAATGATAGTATTTATATACATCTCCGAAGTCCTCAAAATATTTCATACAGTTATGTCAGTACATATGTTTTGATGTTTGAGAAGATTTTCTTCCCCATGCAAGTGCATTCCAAATACATACATTTTCCAAAACTTTTCACCACATCAGATGGCCCCTACTTGAATTCCTTTCCAGGCAGGCAGTAACTTGCACTTTAGCAGCAGCCACTACACTATCGAATACAGATCCAACATCGTTACACATTGATTTTTTATACACGGATTTGACTCAACATGAATGGCCACTGCAAATCAGTTTTAAAAACTGCTATTCTACTTTTGTACCGAGGGAAGTCATACAAGCAATCGTTCAATTCTCCAGTCTCAGAATCAAACCCCTGCAAATACTGAGGCACTACCTTATTCCACTAGGTGAAATGGAGGAGCAAGAAACCAGGAACTGGGTCTTTAAACCTATTTTTTCACTGTTTTCTTTATACACAAATTTTTATCCATGGGAGGTTCCAGAATGGAACTCTAGTGGATAACAAGGGACACCTGTATAAGCTTTTGTGTAGCTTAAGGTGCAACATTTGGTTGATTAATCTGACACAGGGATAGTATGAAACCCATTTTAGTTGACAAGATGGTGCCCTTGGCTAATCAAGTCCAGATACAAATTATAGTTGATAAGCATATTCCATCTTAAAAAAGGCATTCCTTCCCAAGACAGATGGAATATATTCCTTCTACTGTCAATGACACTTGCTGGGACACATAAATCATCAAAAGACACATCTATGCTGTATTTTACAGAAGTAGGTTTTTGCACATGCATATTTAATTGATATACACAAAATGGATATGAAAACAATGTTTAAACAGTTTTGAAATATTTTAAATCAGAGAAGAGAAGGCTTTATACTAACACAGAATAACTCCATAGCATTTACTTCCTTTCAGCCAATGTTTCCTATGTTAATCTCTACTATCAACATATAATTTACTTCTGATTAATAAAAATATAACTTTGCTAAATAAAAAATAGCAGCAGAGTTATCTCATGTAGAGTGCAATCCTAATCATGTCTACTCAGAAATAAGCCCTATTGTATTCAATAGGGCCTACTCCCAGGAAAGTGTGTTTAGGATTGTAGCCGTAGGCACGGAGTTTATGCCCTAAATTCAAGCGGAAACGGGATTTAAAATTTACCTGGACATAAAACTTAGGCACACTTGCCAAAGCATTTGCTATGTTGGCTAGGATTGCACTTGAAGGTGGTGGATAAAGGTACTTGAGGCTAGAACTTATAGGAAAAGTTAACCTGTGAGGAACAGGAAGAAATAAGACTTTAAATTTAAATATAGAAACAAAGCAAACTCACAAAAGATTGACTAAGCAAGAAGTAAATCCTGACAGTTTTAAAAAAAGTGCACAAAGAAACTACAAACCATCACATTCAAAAACATGATAAATTGATTTCTTATATCTTAGAACTGTGATTGTTATTCCAGTACCTTATTGACATACATAGCCTTATTTCAACCTTAAAATTTGATAAATCAACTGCCAACATCACTGTGACATTGTCCCACTAGTTTTAAGAATTGTTTCCCCTTTCATGAACATAGCTTCCCTGTCAGGACCATGTAACTCAGCAAATCACTTTCATAATTTCAAAAACAATTTGTGATACAACACAGGCTTTAATCCTAACCTTGTAAATCCTATGCTGATCTGGAGATGTCACAAAAGTGCCCAAAAGCACTTCTGCAACACTTCTGGGGAGGCTAGGCCAGTACATAGGCATATGCCTACTCCCCACACCACCATGGGTAGATATGCCAAGTGAGTTATGCTGGCCTAAACTGGTTAAGAATATGCCCAGTTTTATAAAGGAGAGAGTCGAAACATCACAGGCTATATTTTATACGCACATCTTTGTATTTTTTTTAAGATCATAGTCCATGCATCTCACAAATGTCCTTTGAAAATACAGATGGACTTTTACTCAGACACTGAATACTAACCCAAGGCTAGGAGCAATTCCACTTTCAATTTCCAAGCAATTTAGCTCTTTCTTTTCCTTTTCTTCTTTCAAGGGTTCTTCAAGTCTAGATAAAAAACAATAATAAGAACAACCTAGAATATTGTAAAAATATGGCATGCGGAATTTTTAACTGTATTAACAATAAAGCGCGCTTAAAAAATTCATTCATGCAGATGTATGGAATATATGAAAAAATGTTTGGAAATGAAGAAAACACCCACCTTAGCATTCATGGCACATTTACTGTAAACACATGCAGTAGTCTGCATGTCAAAAATTATCCTCCACATAAACATACCTCCACATAATCATACATAATCTTAAGGTTAAGATTAAGATTATCTTAACGTCTTAAGTTTAAGATTCAGTACTTAAGATTATCTTAAATATTTTGATTTATAGCTTATCTGGAAAAAAACCACACATGCTGAGTCTGATGAAATCATCCACATACCTTTCATCTTGTTCAGACTGAGATGACTGGCTAAGTGCACGAGCACTTTCTTGTTCCTTTGCATATTCAACTACCAGAGTATGGCCTAGAAGGTTCAGCTGATGTAGTCTTGATAAAGCCTTTAATAGAGCCCAAAATTCAGCTAAATCTTGTAACATTTAATCTTGCAGCATTTCTAAACAAGAAAATTCATTAGTATATTTTAAACCTTTTCCCCCCTCTTCCAATTCTCTTTTCCTGGGTCAAGAGGGTATAAAAAGCTTCTAGAGAGGGTGTTCCATCCTTCCCATCTGTTTTGTTATTTTTATATAGCACTATCAATGCACCACTATCAATATGCATAACGCTTTGAAGACTCTCCTTAAATTATATACAACATTGCACCATACTTTTTTGCTCTAAAGCACTGATTTTTTTTAGCATTTCAATCCTGGGATACTTTTCTGAGAAAGACCTTCTGTCCAGGACTCCGGGAAGTGATGTCATGGCCAGAAGTGACTTCAAGTGGGAAATGACATTACTGTGAGACTAGAGCTTCTCCAAGTCTACTTGGAAGTAAGTTCTATTGTGTTCCATTAGACATACCCTACAATCCAGAGTAATTACAGGAGCACGTAAGAGACATTTACATCAATGTAGTTATAGCACCACCTAGTGAAAACCTATGGAAAATTCATATTGCAATCCAGAGTAAATTGTTGTTACGTCAGAGCAAGGACCCCCTGTAGTTACTCTGGACTGCGCCCTTACTACTCCTGGAAAATAGTCTGAATACCCCATTCCAAGATGCTAGTGCCCAGTGCCATATTCCAAAACGGCAGCACCCAGATTTGCAACCCCCCTGAAATGAAGTCACAGCCATAACCAAGTAGATTTGAGAACCAATGCTCTAAAGGAAACATGTATATTTAAGTATAGACATGGAGAACTAGAGGACCACCATCCATATGTAAAACTGCTCAGTTTCCTGGATATGACTAGAAGAAAAGTGAAGCTGTCAACCCTCTGGCAGGTGAACTGAGCAGATGGCCACAAGTTTTACGGGTCAATTTTACTGTCTGCCTTCCAGATACAGTACAGGCCACTATGTGGCAACATATTTAACACTCACTAAGATACCGCTACTGTTTTCTATCCAAGACTTTATATTCCATCATCTCACACATGCTTACTCTGAAGGGTCCTGGAGATTTCAATGGGGTAGTGAAGTGAACATGTGACTGCAATCTTCAGCCATGTGCAAATCTTAGAAGACATGGATAGCAGCCGTGTCATAGGAGATGCAAGATCATGCCAGCGAGCCCAACTGCATTTGTCTGCATTCTCAAATGCTGAACTTATGAGGCGATTTTCTTCCTGTGATTTGGAATACCCATAGGAAGGAAATCTTCCAGGGCAGTTTTTGCAGTGCAGGCTAATGTGACAGATAGAGACAGCTAATGGGACAAGCAGGTCTATATAAAAGTCCCCTTATATGGGGCTTGCTTACTCTCAGGTAAGTGAGGATAGGCATGTAGCCTCAGTATGCTTTTGCTCCTATATGGTGTGAGCACAATCTACACATTCTAACAACAACACACTATTTTATTCTTCTTTAACATACTAAAACCTACAGTCATGAGAGAACTAGCAGAAAAAAATTCAACAATATCAATACGAACCTGAGCAGCTGCATTTTCACTAGGAAAAGTAGCAAAAGCTGTGTGTTTCTGAAAAAAATAAGCCACAAGCAGATGTGTTTAACACCACATTAAAATGCAAGATAATCCACTATATTACAAACATTTTTGGAAACAACAAAAACACATGATGGTTCGACTTCAAATGAGATCAAACAGACAAGGAATTCTCCAAGTGTGAATGGAAAGGAGCTAAGAGGAAAGTTCTGATTTCTGGTGCATAAATCTGCAGTGGTGAATTGTAGTTACTATATTAATGAAGGAAGACATTTCTTCTCATTTCACCAAAGAATAATGAGTCAACATCCCACTTTAGCCACTTTTCTAGACATGATCATATAAACTTAAATTCTTTCAATTTATACTTTTGATATCCCACAAATGATCTTACAGAGTATGTAAAAAAATAAAAGTCATGTCAAATAAATCTTGATCCCAAGGACACAAACTTGTGCAATGTATTGTGCACCAGTTTTTTGTGTATGCACACATCATGAGACAAATCCATGAAATGCAATTCCTATTTACCTCTGGCGTGGCATCATCACAAATCTTAGGTCACATTCTCTAATAAGGAAACCACACTGGCTCCATCACTTTCAAACCATCCTGTCCTGCTCGATACTCCTTAAGTTCAGTGTCATTTAAGGAGATGGTAATTTTTGCAGGTTCAGTGGCATTCAAGAAGGTAAATTTTGAACACAGTCCCTTCAATTTTGGGAGGGTGTTGCTACTTGAACTGTCAGCCTCAGCCTATAAAACATCTAGGACATGTAAAACACCTTCCTAACATTTGTCCTCTGCTATACTACTTCACATGGTCCTGAAACAACTGGTGGTGACCTCATTACATATTACTTCTGGGTTGGGAATTCAGATCTTGATGTGACAAACACCAGTAAGAGGCTTGGGGTAGAAGGGTGGACTTTTATGAACATGGAAAACCATGCTTTGGAGCAGTTTCTCAAACTGTGGTTTGGAACAAATTTCAGGTGGGTCTCCATTCATTTCAATATTTTATTTTTAATATATTAGACTTGATGCTGCCATGATGTGATTCCATTGGGTAAATGTTACCAATATGTACTTTAAAAAGGTTATTATATCTATGGCCATATACTCATTAGCCATTATTTTTTTTTCCATTTTGTAAACCGCTTTGTGAACTTTTTAGTTGAAAAATTGCATATAAATACTGATAATTTAGTATATAATATACATATAATACAGATAAGTGTGCTTTGGAACTTATTCCTGGGTAAGTGTGGGTAGGATAATAGCAGAGGATTGTAAAAAAATATCTTCCTGCTTTATGATGTCAGATCCGATCATGCCTTCACTTCCCAAGAGATTGTCCCAATAGATTCTCATTCAAAAAAGTGGATCCTAAATAAAAGTTTAAGGACCACTGCAAGTTTGGAGGATCCTATCAAGTGTTTTATTCTGTCACATTCCTGGTCTCACTGCTGGGTGGCAGATGTCCAGAGTACCATCAGTCACTATCTCAAGTAGTGGTGGTGGTTCCTGTCATGAAAAGGTGTCCCCCACAGGTTGTACTGCTAGTTGTGTATTGCTAATAGGGTGCAGTGCTTATCCCCATTTTTAAACCAAAGAGTCAGTGTTGTCCAGAGATGCCTCTGTGGTCATGTGGGTGACATGACTATGCACCGAGGTGCACACAAAGCTGTTACCTTCCCACAAAGGTGGCACCTATTTATCTACTTGCATTTACATGCCGTTGCAACGGGCGCTCAATCCATCTCGTAGCACCCAGGTCTTGAAGCCCGGCCTGATGGCTGACAGGCACTTATAGTCTTAATACTATAGCTGTTAAGTGCTACTTGTATTACTGGTTAAAAAACACTTGTTTAAGGCCACCCCTGTCTCAATTGGCAGAAAAAATGGGGTGCAACTTCCCCCTGGGCAGAAATCTGCTGATGATGATTTCCTTCCCTGCTTAAAAATAGAGCATCTTTGATGTCCAGAGAAGGAAAGGGATAACTATAGTACTACTGCACTTCTTATTCCCTCCAGTGTCAGGGAGTTCCACAGGACTTCTGTGCTTCTTATCTAGGGCGACCATATGACAAAACTGCAAAAGAGGACAAGATCCCCCAAAATGTAGGATACCGAAAAAAGTAGGAGAAAATAAAAGTGAAAAACAGTTAAACGTATCATGGAAAAAGAGAGCACTTTTATTCATGGTGCATAAAAAGGAGGATAATGAAGGTTTTTTCCAGGGTGCAAGATTAAAACAAGAGGACATATCCTGGAAATGGAGGACAATGGAGAACAAAAAGAGGACAATGAAGACATTTTCCAGGACTTAAGGATAAAAAGAGGACATGCCCTGGAAATGGGCGACAAAAGGGGGACAATGGAAGTTTTCTCCAAGGTTTTTTTTTAAGGACATGTCTTGGAAAAGAAGGATAATGAAGGCCTTTTCCAGGAGAGAAAATTAAAAAGAGGACATGTCCTGGAAAAGGAGGACGCCCTGGGATCAGGAGGCCAATGGAAGCCTTTTCCAGGACAGGAGGCTAGAAAGGAGGACGTGTCCGGGAAGGCGGCCTTGTGTTCTCCCTGCTGCTGTCCCCTGAGCCTGCAGTGGCGGGGAGTTCCGGGGGAGAGGCGTCCTTCATACCAGCCTGCCGTGGTCGGAGAGGACGCGGACGGAGGAGGCTCCGAAGTGCCTGAGGAGGTCCTCCTTCTCGGGGGCGGCGAACTCGGCGGGCAAGTGCCGCACCAGGAGAGTCCGGCTGCTCCTTCCCCGCGGCTGTCGGCCTCCGTGGAGGCCCTCCGGGATGGGCGCCGCCATCTTACCCGCACCGCAGAGCAGCAGCAGCGGCGCGCATGCGCAAGTCGCCATAACACCCCCTCCCTCTCCTGAAATCTCGGAAGACCGAAATGAAGAACTCTCGCGAGATTTGGACTGATCGTGGTCATGTTGATCTAGAAACACCCGCTAGGGGACGCAGCTGTGCGTCAACACTTCTTGTCCTCTGGCTCCCCCTGCGGTTCCACGAGTGAACTGCAGCTGTAAAAGGACGCCGCACTTGTCCGAATCAGGGCTCAGAGGTGCTTCGTTGAGAACCCGAAGTTCACACTGCCTTATGCTCTCTACACATTCGTATCTCTATGAACACAGCAGAGCACACTGGCTTTAGGAAAAGGCAAAGGGGAGGGTGGCATCCACTCAAGGCTTCATATGGGGTGGGTCGCGTCCCACTCGTGGGTCACCACCCAGGGTGACCATAAATCCTCTTTTTAAAGAACTTGTCCCTTTTTTTAAAGCCTTGTGTCCTGGAAAAAAACTTCTTTATCCTTCTTGTGAACAGGCAGCATGCAATTTTCTTGTAATTAATAAATTATATGACTCATAAATTATAAAATAAATTTTATTATTATAATAAATTATAGGATTTATTATAGGATTAATAAATTATATACGTAATAAATTATACGTAAGTTTTAAATTTAAGAATAAGTTACCCGGTGTTTAAACCGGCCACATAAAAACTAGATAGGATGCAATCCTAAGCATGTCTACTCAGAAATAAGTCCCATTATGTTCTGTGGGACAAGGGATGCAATCCTAAAGACACTTTCCTGGGAGTAAGACCCATTGAACACAGTGGGGCTTTCTTTCGAGTAGACATGCTTAGGATTGTGTTCTTACTCCCAGGAAAGTGTCTTTAGGTTTGCCGCCTTGATCTCAGGAAAGTTTGTTTAGGATTGCAGTGACAGACAGACAGACAGACAGACAATCAATTGATTGATCGATAGCCAGCCCAATCCTATCTCTGCTTTCCTGGGAGTAAGACCCATGGACTAACGGGCTGTACTTCCAAGTAGACATGCACAGGTTTACTAGAGCTCACCGTTTTTTAGTTTTTTTTGTCTTATCCTACATCTTTCTTGGGTGCCTTACATTTTGGAGGTCCATTGCCTGCTTTTTAGGGTATGATGACCCTGGTCACCACCTGATATTTGAGGATGAAGGAAAGCTCAGATAACTATGTAATTTCCACACGTCCAAGGATATTCAGAAATCAGATACTGTAGCTCCTGCAGTTTGCAAGCATGCGTAATTATAGAGAGATAAATGTTTGATTACCTTTTCCTGGTTTTAATTATAAATAAATATTTCTTTCCATATCTCCTTTCCAAAAAAAATGGTCTGGCAAACCTAGGTGTGTTCTGATAGAGTGTCATTTTGAAAAGTAGGTTTGAGTGTTAAAAAGCTGGGGGACCTGATTGAAGCTCCGGAAGAAGTAAGCCTGAGTACTCATAGGGCAATTTTCAGGTTGTTGTTTTTTTCCCTGCAACAACTACTATTATTTTGGTGGTCTGTTTACTTCTTCTGTGTCACCTGTCAGGATGATGACTGATAGTTCTGTCCTGTGACTGTCTATCAGGACCATCCAGAGCAACTAATCTGTCCACATAAGAGCCCTTGGGTTGCCCTATCTAACACTAGGTTGGAGCAACTGCAAGATGCTCCAGCCCAGTTACTCTGGAAGAGGCTTAGGGCAGAGCAAGGCAAGATAGGGTGCCCTAAGAGAGGTGGACCTGCTCTGCCCTAACTGGGGCAGCCTAAGCAGCTCAGGAGAGGCAAGTTGAGGGCATGTTTAGCATTGCCTAGGGCAGAGCAGTTACTCTGAATCCAGAGCCTGTTTCCAAGGCAGAAATGCCCTCTTCCAGCCCTCAGAGTTATACCACCTCAGGAGCAGGTATAGTAATGAGTAGACCTATAGGGGTCCATGATAAGGCCCGAGTAAGAATGGCAGTGTTGACCAAAACTCTGAGTTCTTGGCCAGCCTAGCTGCAACCCCTGCCTCTCAACCTCAGGATATGGAACAAACTACGGCTGCCCACAAACCTCAGGATACAGCAGGCCACTCCAAGAAGCCCCTTGTATTCACTGTAGAATGTACTGGCATCTCATCAGGGACTCCTTATAAGGCAGGCACCCAGTGGCGTCACCAGACTGGTGCGGCTGGTGTGGGCTGCATTGGGTGATGTGCTCCGTATGGGGTGATGTGCCAGAGGAGTTTGACTGTCCTTTGGCAGGCCCCGGGCGTCAGCACCCCCATTCAGGCCTGCTCCAAGGCAGAGAATCAGCCAGAAGCTGCCACTTGTCTGAGGAGGTGGCCTGAACGGCCATCTGAGGTGCACTGCGCAGAAACACACTGAGCATGCCGAACAGCTTCAGAGGAGACTTCCTTAGAGCAGAGAAAGTCCGCGCCTCTGCACAGCCATTCGGCCTCACTCAGGAGGCGGAGCGGCAGCTGAATGGCTTCAGAAAGAGTACTGCACAGGCACCAACTCTGACGCCTGCACAGTCTCCCCCGAAGCCAAAAGGCTTCAGAAAAGTACTGCGCATGTGTCAGAGATGGTGCCTGCGCAGTACTCTTTCTGAAGACAGTTGGCTTCAGAAACAACTGTGCAGGCACCAACTTTGGTGACTGCGCAGTCCAGGTAGGGGGGGCGCGCATCCCAGGGATGATGCACAGACTTCCGCACCAAGTGATGTGCAGAGTCATGTCACCACTGTAGGCACCACAGCTGTTCCTTGTTCAGTGTGATCTGAGGGGTGTCTCCTCAGGAGCAAGTCTTCCCCTTGTGTCAATTACTTAGCATGCTCTGCAGCAGTTAGGGCAGCCCAGGCTTCCTGACTCTCTGGATTCAGCATAACTTTCTGCTCTGGATACAGAATAGTTAGGAGAGTGCAGTTAGGTCAGAGCAGGCTGAATTTGCTCTGGATTGTGTCCTATGTGCCGCAAGAGAGAAGACAGACACAGTGGAGTAGATTTAACTATTTACCATATTTACAAGTTTAGAGTAGTCTAACACAATCCAGGTCATACACATGAATTAAGTCAGTGGTGGGTTTCAGGGGGTCCTCACAGGTTCTATAGAACCCTTTGCGAATGAGCCATGTCACCTGGTTCTGACAACGGTTACTAATGAGACACAGAACCTGTTGTTAATATAGGTTATTAGGATGTAGAACCTGTTGTTAATATATTTGAATCCCACAACTGAATTAAGTCCTTCAGTCTAATTCTCCTCAGAAGTAACCAGTATGATTCTGCTCTGACGAACAGCTGAGCTCCAACTGCCAAACCGTTCTCCAACTGTCACCAACCAACTGGCAGATGTTGAAATCTGTACATTCTATTCAGCTTAGCTTACCTGAACCAACTGTTAGATTCATAATTCTTTCACCACCTTTCTAAAGTAGCTTTGTAGACAGGAGATAAGTGGAATGCAGAACTCTACCTTCAACCACTGCATAGACGGTTTAGCTCAACATGGAAGGTTTAAAAAGCAGCAGCTGCCTAACATCCCACTTTTATGCAATGGGGTCCTCCATTCTATGGTCACCCTGATAATGTCATACCTATGGGAATCTGAATTGGTGCAGGAGCACTGCACATTAGGAAAGAGGTTATGATGCTTCGCCTCTGCACCATTTGAACAGCACAAATCCCTCCCTCCCCTGTGACAATTTGCCTGTAAAGAAGAAACTTGTAGTTTTATACTACACAACGTTGGACACTGAGCAAACCTTTCACAGCACACTATGCTACGACAATTAATTAAGACCAGTGGTGGACTCCAGCAGGTTTGCATCTACTCTATAGAATCAGTTGTTAGCAAGAGATATCATCGGACATATAAAGTTTTAAAATAGCCATTTAAAAGTGGCTACCAGATGGGCATAGAACTGGTTGTTAATTTCTTTGAATCCCATCACTGATTAACCCTACAATCCAGAGTAACTATGGGAGCACATAAGAGATATTACATGCACCCGTAGTTATTGCACCACCTAGTGAAAACCTATGGGAAATTCATATTGCAATCCAGAGCAAATTGTTCTTACACTGGAGCAAGGACTCCTCATAGTTACTCTGGATTGCGCACTAAGACTATATCAGACTCTGACAGTTGTTTAAGATTTTCACAGAGACACTTCCAGATCTCCAAATTCCACTTCCAAATTCATCTGTTAAAGACAGGTTTAAAGTATTGTCTGGTTTGGCCCAACACCATTTGCAAAGCAATATAAAAGTGCTAAAAAAAAGAGATGGAAGCTAAGAGTTCAGCCATTTTGAAAAAAAAGAAATGTCCAAGGAAATAGAATTATCTCATTTTTCAGTGACTTGAGGTTGAAATGCTGTCAAAAACACCTGCCCTTCATACTGAATTTGAAAAAAATTAGAGTTAGTGAACTATGGCAGGTATTTTATCACCATAGTGGTTTAGGAAAGAAAGGGGATGAAACATTTCTGTGGGCTTTCTTCCCCTCCAAATCTAATAATTGAATCTGACACAGCTTAACCAAGAACCTGCATTGTGCCTACAAGGTTTTTTAGAAGATGAATTGTAACAGTGGAGGGAAATGTCTGTTCAGACAATAAATTTGAAAAGAGCTGTAGGTCCTTCAGGACATTTCACCAACTGACTTTGATAAATAAAACACTGAAGTGACCTTGACGTTTGTAAATCCTTTGAAATGCTCTGTCCGTCCTCAGGATAGGAGACTTTTCATTTGAGAACTAATTCCTTTCACAGTAGGCAACAACAAGAAACCTCTGATCTATTGAAAGTGATGGAGATGCCTGAAGGAAAACTGAAGTATAACATATCCTACAACTATAAGCTGATCTTGGCCATTTCACACAACCCTGAGTTACTCTATACGGTTTCAATATCTTACATTAGAAATTAGGTGATGGTTTTAAGAATGGACCCTACACAGGCTAGTTTTTCTTCTTAACCTCCTTGAAAATGTATTTCAGGTCGCTAAAATTGGTTTGCATTGGAAATAGTGGCAGAGTTTACTTCCTCCTGGAAGAGGTCCATTTTGGAAAGTGATATTTTATTTATTTAGCATATGGCAAATACATGTACTTATGGAAAATTAGATGTCAGTGTCCCATTGCCATGTACGTGAGAGCCAGAAATTCCACATTGATGTCTGGCTGCCAATTGTTGCCAACTGCCAATTCTTCAGTGTAGTCTGGCTGTCAAGTGTTGCTAGTTGTTTAGAAAGTGTTTGCAGTATGGTATTCGCCAAACCAGCGCTTAGTGGAAGAAGTGGATTGTAGTATCAGTTCCAGGATATTATCCCCATTTTTGCTGCCGGATGCCTCCATCTCTCCTTGGACTTTCTCCAACAAAAGAGCTGGCTTAGGTCCAAGGAGACTTATAGGTGATGAAATAGCCTACCTTGACATTTGCTTGCCCTCTTGCACCATATCATGCTGTATGTTGTGGGCTAGCCGGTCATAGGATTTTGCCATTAGTGAATAAAAAAATATATTCCCCTCCCCTCCTCTCCTCTCAGAATAATTTTATATAACAGTGATTTTCAACCTTTTTAATCTCACGGCACACTTAATAAGGCACCGAAATTGTCAAGGCACACAGTTGTTTTTACCATTGACAAGGCAGGCTGTTCAAATCCCCCAATTTTCCTATTAATGAATGTTAATTCACAAATTCCCATGGCACACCTGAGGACTATCAGGCACACTGTTTGAAAATCAGTGCTCTACAACATAGCACAAAACAAAGACAAAAAAGTGTGCAAGTGATTATGCAGGGCTTGGCCAGAACATAGTGAAAGGAAGATACTGAGGGGGAAGAATTGTTTGTAATTAGTATGCTTTCCCAAGGGGATTCCTATCTAGGATCAAAAGTATCCACTCCTCATTTGAGTTAGGATCAGCTTGCCCTCTAACATCACTTCCTTCAAATCCCTTTTAAAAACTCACCATTTCTATGAAGCCTTTGGCACAATGCCTGAAGGTCACATTATGCCTTACCCTAATCATGGTACATATTGTTTTGTTTTTTGTTTTTTTAAATAGCAGCCTGAAGGAGGCCAGAAAAGGTATGGAAACATCAGTGTCAGTGTTGGATGAGTGCATTAGGATTTTGATCCAGCTGTGGTTTTGCTCAAGATCATGCCTCCCACACAAGCTATTTTAAAAGCAAAAAACAAGAATCCTGCATCCTTTTATGGCTTTGTGATATGGACTGGGACGCTCACTGCCAATACAATATGGAGCCAATGGGGGGTCCACCTTGGAGAGAGCCTAAAGATTTGGGAGCGTCCTGACTACCCTCCCCTAGATATCCAAATTTTTCCAGACTCCATGGAAGTCTGGAGGATGGAGGACATGGTGGAGCTGTGGAGGACTGGAGGGAGGGGAGGTCCGGCGTGAAGAGGGATAACTGTGGGACCCTCGACGAGGTGGTATGCGCATGGGGGGGTTCCGTCATTGGTGGGAATCTGGCGGGAAGAGATGGGAGGAGGAGTCCGAGATATAAGGGAGCTGGAGGGAAAAGAGCGGGAAGTACTCTGGAGGGGGGAATTCCCATGGAAGGAGCCTGGGACATACCAGGCTTATCGGGAGAACCTTGCATACCAAGAGACGGTTCAGAGCCCCATCCTGGAGAAAGAGGCTTGGGGAGCAGAGAGAGAGAGAGACGGGGAAGAAACGTCGAGTTGCTTCGTGCACAGACAGCAGAAGCAGGGGCAAGTGAGCTTGTCAACTGGCGGAAAGGAGACGTCCAGGAACCCCGTCCTGCAAGAGAAGAGGAAGAGTTATGAGGCAAGGGTCTCCTGTTAATGGACTATAGTTGGGAATGTTACTTACCTGTTGCTGGTGTTGGAATCGAGGGGTGTTGTGCTGGTACCTGTAATGAAAGAAATGTTGAGACAGAGTCTACTGCAACCATTACGCTTCTGAACAAGTAAACGTGTGTTCTCTCGTTACCTACCTTGAGTTGGAGTCTCCTTAAAGACGTACACTTTGGGGGAGGAAGATGATGATGCCACCCAAATCTCAGTGGTCATAGGCAACCAGGTCACTGTTAGCGGGGGGACTGGAAGGGGGGTAAGAGCAACCCGCGACAGGCTTCCATACACATCAAGGCATATTAATGTATTTAGGATAATCTGTGACTTTGCCTTAGGTCCTTTTCCCTTTAAACTGTAAATAAGCAGATGATTACAATCCAAGGCCAAACTATTCAAAAAGATGTCACAGAAGGAAAACCCTCTCCAAATTTCACAATTCTAGGCCCTGCCTCATCTAGGCTGGACGTTGATGAGTGAGTGAGTGAGAGTGACTTTTCAATTATATATATTAAATAGACTAGTGAAACACCATCACTACCACGTAAAGTTTTTTCATTTCAGTATTGTTCTTCATTTCAGATGACTCTTAATCCTTCTAAGCCCAATTAAGTTATTGAAATATCATCTTAAGAAATGCAGTCATCCCCTGTCTCCATGCTCCTCTAGCAGAGTGCACATGCCACATCATCTCTTTGTAAAGTGCTGCCTACTCCTTCCTGCACATCTGGACAGGCTTCTCACTGTTCTCTCTGCAGCTGGGTGATGGGAGGGAAAGACTTCTGAGAAGCTGTATTGTGCCGGAACCAATAACAGCATAAAGATAAAAGGAAGCATATTACAAGGCGGAAGATTTACACTCTTCATTACTTTCTTCACACATGTCCTACACCAGGCGAGGCTGACTCTTCATGCTGTTTCCAATTATATATCTCAAGGCACAATATGTTTGCAAACTTGAGTGAATTATAGTTGAAAGTCCATTCCAAGATGTTTTCATTTCATTAGATTGGTATGGTTAAGATGCACCATGCCACATGACCACAGTACAAGAGGAAATGATGTGACCTATGAAACATCTGGCTTCCTTTGACTTCCCAACCTTGTGGTTTACAGTAGAAGAAATGAGGTTAACTGTTAACTGAGAGACCTGTGGCCTGGCATTGTGGGCCACAGTGTTAGCCAAAGGATGATGATCAGTGATAGGATTCAAAGAAATTAACAACCAGTTCTATGCCCATCTGGCAGCCACTTTTAAATGGCTATTTTTAAACTTTTTATGTCCTATCTCTCGTTAACAACCGGTTCTACAGAGTAGGTGCAAACCTGCTGGAGCCCACCACTGATGATGATGCCTCGTTACAAAAGTCTTTGTCCTTAAAGTGATGTTCTGAGTTTACATAAGAAGATGCAAGAAGATGCATAAGAAGAGCAACAAAATGGTCATTCCTAGGGTTCCGTTTCGGAAACTCCTGTGGCTTAAAAAAAATCAGTGTATAAAGAAAACAATGGAAAAATAGGTTTCTTGGTTCTCTATTATGCCTAGTTGAATTACTGGTATGCCTCAATATCCGCATGGGATTGTCAAATGGAATCCCATATCAAATGGGAATATCTGCATTATTCTGACACTGAAAAATTGAATGATCGCTTGCATGACAGCTTCTCTACAACAGTAGAAAAGCAGTTTTTTAAAATGTGATTTGCAGTGGCCATGTATGTTGAGTCAAATCTGTGTATTAACAACATTGGACCTGTATAGTAAAATATTCACTATGGTTGTTATCTGTTTTGCAAACTTTGACCAAGGCATGGATTAAACTAATTCAGAGAGCATTCCAGAGATTGCACTGGGCCGGCACAAGTTCTTAACACTAGCCCGGGAGTGGGATCTGTGGGAATAATCTGTGGAATCCCCAGACTCCCGCCTGGCAGTGAGACCAGCAATGCAATGTACAAGCAGCAGTAGGAAGCTTAGCTTGGCAGACAGAGCTCTAGTGTGCACCTTTTGGTGCACTCATAGAAGCCTTCTTGTCCGCCCTGAGCTTCTTAACTGGTTTTTATCACTTTATCACTGCAATCCTAACCACACTTTCCTGGGAGTAAGTACTATTGAACACAATGGGACTTACTTCTGAGTAGAGATGCTTAGGGTTGCACTATATGTCTGGCCTCCCAATTCAGAAGTACCTGGCAATGACACTGTGATGAGAGTGGCACTTCCAATGCAAAGTGGTATGGTGGGGAACAAATTCGAGAACCACTGGTTGGGCGGCCCAATCCTAAACTGCTTGGAGCCTTGGGCCTCCCATGGCACCCAAATGGCTGCGATAGTATCCAGTACTCCCCAGGCAGCCACCATCAGTTCCTCTGGAAAAGAAGATATTCATCCCCTTCACCCAGGTAAGGGAAGTAACCCTGAAAAGGGGCTACTACACAATTATGCTGCAGCCTTTTAGATTGTGCATTAACTGCTACTTAAGGGATGTTTATCTTTTTATTTAAGGAGCCAAACTCATTCACTTTGAGACAAATTTGAATAAAAATAAGTTGTCTATAATTAGGTCATACCTGTATATTTTCTCTTTTTCCTGATTAATACCCCAGACAGCATTATCAAGCTACTGCAAGAGATGTAACTGATGGAGTATGGTGTGGCTGGTCCAGGATGGGATTAGGATATGGCAGAGGTGGCCTCATCCTCTCCCCAGCCAAAAATGCCCCATCTCCGAAATGCCCTCCTGCCACCCTCTCCCAGCTTCTGCACCACTCAATGACCAGTCTGTGCCAGGAGCTATCCGTAGGATGTAGTGCTGGGTGTCATGAAGTGATATATGGTGCTGGCTTACTCACTGGGTGTTGTGGAGGGCTTTATGATAGTTTTGTTGCACCTTCTCCTAGTGAACATTCTGCTGCACCAGTAGAGGCACAAGTTAGGACTGCATACAATTCTAACCAGCAGAATTGTATGCAGAGCCCAGAGGAACGGCTGCACCAACACTGCTCAACACTGGTCTACTGAAATCCATTTTATTTTGCAGTGATCTTGAATAGTGTGTAATTGCATTTAATTGACTATTTTATTGATTGTTTTAAATGATTTTTAAATAAAAGTTTATTTTATTTTTGTAGCCATCTCAAGGGCTAAGAACAGCTGGATTCTTAGAAAATATTTTCTGAATATAATCTTAACCCATTTAGGCCGGCATAACTCATCTGGCACAACTTCCTGTGGTGGTGAGGGGAGGCCAGTGCATGCCAGTGCAGTGGCATAACATCCTCTGCCACAAGAAGGCATGTGCCAGCCACATGAGGCCACCGCAGGAAGTTATGCCAGGTGAGTTATACTGGCCTAAATGGGTTAAGATTGCACCCCCAATGGACCATAGGAACTTAGGACAAATAGATACTGTCAAGTTATATATAATTTACACTGCAGCATTGTTTCTGCACATCAGTACCCTTTATGTCAGCGTTTCTCAAAGTGGGAGTTGGGACCCCTTTGGGGGTCGCCTAAAGACCCCTGGTGCAGGGGGCCAGGTCAAGCTTGCCAGACTGTGGCTGTGCACGCACTGGAGCTGACTGACAGCCTCAGGGCCCAATCCTATGCATGCCTACTCTGAAATAAATCCCATTATAGCGGGGGGGGGGGGGCCTTTATTCCCATGTAAATATGGATAGGATTGCAGCCTCAGGGCCCAATCCTAGGCATGCCTACTCTGAAATAAATCCCATTATAGCGGGGGGGGGGGGGCCTTTATTCCCATGTAAATATGGATAGGATTGCAGCCTCAGGGCCCAATCCTAGGCATGCCTACTCTGAAATAAATCCCATTATAGTGGGGGGGGGGGCCTTTATTCCCATGTAAATATGGATAGGATTGCAGCCTCAGGGCCCAATCCTATGCATGCCTACTCTGAAATAAATCCCATTATAGCGGGGGGGGGGGGCCTTTATTCCCATGTAAATATGGATAGGATTGCAGCCTCAGGGCCCAATCCTAGGCATGCCTACTCTGAAATAAATCCCATTGTGTTCATTGTGTGCCTAGAACACACATTTCATTTGTAACAATGAAAATACATCCTGCATATCGGATATTTACATTACAATTCATAACAGTAGCAAAATAAGAGTTATAAAGTTGCAACAAAAATAATTTTATGGTTGGGGGTCCCCACAACATGAGGAACTTATAAAGGGGTCACAGCGTTAGGAAGATTGAGAACCACTGCTTTATGTGTTCCTTATTCATTTGACCACCATGATCTGTGATGACTGCAGCTGCCATATAGTTGAGAAAGTTCTTATAACTGATGCTTCCATAGGAGTCATGCCTGGTCCTCACACACCCCCTGTTGCTTTTGTACAGGGGCCATCATAATTTGGAACAGGCTTTTAGATATATTTGGACTGTAATTAGACAGTTAATTGCTTGTAACTAAAATATGGAAATCTTGTGATGGCTTCTCCACCCAACTGGTTATGTTTTATCATGCATTTATTGCTGGGAGAATTATTGCCGCACCCTACTCAATGTGGGTGTCAACTAATTCAGAACACTAGTCAAGGACACTGGAAGTGTCAAATACATTAGACTCATCATGTTAATGAGAGCAAGAATTTATCTTTATTATTTAGAGAGTTTCTGTGTGTGTTAGATATATGTTTCTGTTTACTGCTATGTAGGCCTTAATTGAATAAACAACCTCAGCAAATTACATTTAACAGGCTACAAAATGGATGGAAGCCATATGGGTGTACAGGGCTGCATTGTAACATTTATGATTTGCAACTCCCTTTGAATTTGTGGTATGAAACTCAGAAAGTCACAAGTAAGAAACCGCATAACTCAGGAGACTCTAATAAAAACGTCAGCAAAGATATAGCCAAATCTAAGCATACATCAAATAACTTACTCAAGTCACACAGAATAATATATCTTACAATGAGATCCTAACCCCTGGTTAGGCTGACACAAGTCTTGTGCTGGCCTGGAGGTATTGCAAAAGTGGCCTAAGGCACTTCTGTGCCACTCTTGGGGAGTTAGGCCAGTGCATGAATACGTGTCGGCCTCTCCACGTCCCATGGAAATGTGGAGAAGGGTTAGATGTGCTGGACCAAATTGGTTAGGATTGTACCCTCCGTCTCCAGCCCTCTCCCGAGCCTACACCACCTCATATATGCAGCTAGCTATGAATGAATACAGAACAGCTACAGAGGTTCACTGAACATGCCAAAGAAAGATGCTTTCATTAAGACAGAATGGGTTTAAGCAGGCTTGTAAATAACTGGGTGTCTGAAGTGAGGACAAATCTCTGGGGGACCAAAAGAAAACCTTTCCTTCTCCCATTTAAGTCCACAAATCACTAGTATGGTTAAGCAGGCAAGGGAAGCTGTTTTGGGGGTGGTAACTTTGGTGGTCTTATTTGCAAGGCTGATTTCATCACCAAAGCATTAAAGGTGAAGCAATTTTTCTGTTTTTTACCCAGTTTCATGCATCATACATCACATATCATAGAAAGAAAGAAAGAAAGAAAGAAAGAAAGAAAGAAAGAAAGAAAGAAAGAAAGAAAGAAAGAAAGAAAGAAAGAAAGAAAGAAAGAAAGAAAGAAAGGGAAATAGAATAATGGCAAATCACTGTCTTCTGTTCAGAACGCCAATGAGGATTACTTATCACCCTGAACTCTTGAAGAAAGATGCGAATTCTGTATTTTTGTGCTAGCCAAGAAAAAAAATAAGGTGAGCAAATCCTTAGTGCTTCCAATGATGCTTCTCTGTCACGTGCAAGACAAATTTAAGACAAAGCAATCAATTTGATATAGTTTCTGGGATTTTTTTATGTTTTACCACAAAAACATTTGTAGATTGTTTAAAAAATAGATGTTTGGCATTCAGTTGCAGGGCTGTAGTGGATCATGCAGCAGGCCTGGGTTCAAGACCTGGGTGTTACAGGATGGAGTAAGCTCCCATCCCTTGCCAACCTATTAGTTTGAAAGCAAGTAGATAAATAGGTACCACCTTGGTGGGAAGATAATATTGTTCCATGTGCCTCGCCATATAGTCATGCCAGCCACATGACCACAGGGATGTCTTCAGAATGTGTTGGCTCTTCGGCTTACAAAAAGGGATAAGCAGTGCACCCTATAGTTGGTCATGACTGGCAGTACAACCTGGAGGGGACACCTATATCATTTTATTTTCTGTTGTTAAGACTTTTGTTTGTTTGTTAACTGACTGAGGTATAAAAGAGTTTCAAGTCTGTTTGAAGGTCAGAATCGGATAAATTTAGTTCTGTGTACCAAATGAATCTTGGACTTGTCAGCAGTTCTCAAAATGTGGGTCCTGTACCTAGCAGTGGATCAAGATCCAAATTTACACAAAACTGTTTTACAAAACTGACAGATCAGAGTTAAGGGATGTGCATTAAAGGTGAAACAACCTGGTACCAGGGGAGGGGGCACTGGTGCCCAATCACCATTATAGCCATACCCCTTGGTATTTATAAATCAAGCAGCAGCCTCTGAGAACCACGGACTTAAGTAATGTCACAGACAATATCGCTTTTATGTTTCTGACTAACCTTCCAAAAACAGCAAAGTGTTTCTCAAAGTGTGCTCATAGGAGCAGTGGTTATGGGGACTGCAATACTTCACGCAAGGACCAGCAGGGCTCCAGATGACTCCTTTTATGGAGTGAAAGCACTCCTTAAAAGTTTGCAAACTCCTGTTGAACAGTTCCATAACTCATTAGAGTAGTGGTCCTTTACTTAATTTTGAGCCTGAAGTTCTTGGTAATTTAGATGAAAAAAATTAATTTAATTTAACTTAGATGAAAGTAAGAGTTTAATATCTTGTCCGGGTTGTCAGTTTCATTTAAAGGTGGACAGTAGTCAAGGAACCAAGATGGATCTTAACCTGAAAGGTTTGATTCTTTCATTTGTAAAAATACAAAAATTATATTGCTATATCAAACAATTTACATTACAAAATTTTACCTTTTCTTTGAATGTTCAAAAATACCTCTGTCCCTGTGCCATCTTTCCTGTAGAGGTCACTCTTAACTGGAAAATGAAAAATACCTTTCATATCTATGTAGGAGATGCTTGCAAAATCTAAGACTTTGTTTTTTTTCTCAGAGGGCTTCCTAAATCCTGGATCTTCTGACTAGGTTTTCTGGAAAGACTGGACTTTCCCAATCCATGCACTCTTGTAGAAATAATTCACAGATTTTTAAGTTGAGATGCATCCCTCTGGCTCCCTAGTGGGAACGCACAGGGGGAGGATGGGTAGGGGTTGGCACGTTCCTTGCTGCTGCTAGACCTAGGTGGTAGGTAGAGTTGATAGAGAACAGCCAAGTGCACACACACTGGCAGCAGCTGTTTGCCACTTTGGAGCAGTGGTGTGCTTTATAGAGAAGGAGGCACCTTGAGTCCTATTGAGTCACCAAGGAGAATCACCAATGACTCGTTTTCAAGTTTTGTTGCGGGACATAGTGACTCTCAAGTCAAGCCTTGCTGGTTTTTTTCTATTACTGGCTGGCACAATGCCAGAAAAATTCCTCACCAGTGTAGCCAGATGTCAAAACACCAGAGTAACTCCACTGGTGTAGAGGCAAAAAGAAGATTGGAGCATGACATGGAAAGGATAGGTAGGATGTGGAAGGGACAACATCATATCCTAATCTTTAGGCAGACAATGGACACATCCCTGGTGCCAGTTAAACACTACACCAGCATGATGTAGGTAGGAGTAACCCTATAAGAGCAAACTCTACAGGTGAGAGGAAACACTCCACCTTTGCACAGATATTCATGATTCCATGTGCAGAATATATGTGCAGAAAAGAGGAGCACTGAATCATGTCCAGCATGTTTAGCATGGGATTGGGGATGACTGCCACTTCAGATGAAACATTCTGACACAAGCATGAACGACTGCCAGCCAGTATTAGCCTGTATTTTTCTCTTCTCAAATATAATGGTTGGACTTACTAGTTTAAAATCTTTCCATACTTGGAAACACAGTTCATATGCTTACCCTACAATCCAGAGTAACTACGGGAGCATGTAAGAGACATTATGTGCACCCATAGTTATTGCACCACCTAGTGAAAACCTATGGGAAATTCATATTACAGTCCAGAGTGAATTGTTCTTACACCGGTGCAAGGACTCGCTATAGTTACTCTGGATTGCCCCCTTAGCCTAATTTCACAGTGAAGGTACAATATCGGACTTTGGGCATTTGTTTTTAACAGAGGAAAGGAGGGATATAAATCCTATAAATAAAAATAAAGAAGGCATGGGCAGGGGGAAGAGATGCGGGGAGATTGAGATAACATAAAGAGCTCATCTTTACCCGTTTTGAGGAGGACATCGAAATGGTCCTCCCTACCATTATCTTTAGTAAACTATTTGCAAACGGAAAACAATCTGTCATTTTTGTGTAAATTCTCTTCTGCTTCTGTAAACACAGCCGTAATCAATTAAAGGCCTACTTGTGAAGGAGCTATTGTGCGCGGTTCCATTCAGACATTGCCGAGTTGTCTTTTAGACTGCCTGTGGGGAAACACTGGTAAGGTGATGGGAAAGTTCAAAGTGGCAAGTTTGTCAATGTGGATTCTGTTATTGAGCTTTTCTTAGTTTCTCCTCCTGCCTTCCCCCACCCCACTCCAATATTTCCTATAGTATCCAGGCTGTTGCGAGTTGGCAGTGGCTCTGATTGAGAAGGCTGTCGGCTTGTCTTGTTCAAGGCAGAGAGGTGTTTAAAAAAAATTTACTTAAAGTTGCTCCTTGTCAGACTAGTTTAACCACTAGTAGTTGCTGTGTGACAGGGAATCAATGATTGTGCCTGAAATGTGTTGAATAGATCAGTTTCCTTTTATGAATGCCACAAATTAAAGCACATTATAACACTGAGTGGACTGGTGGATGAATTCTTTACTCACACAAAATAAAACCTCACAGTAAGACTGTGCATTTAAAAAAAAAAACAGCCAGCATCCTTATTAATAACATTTTGAATGCTGTGGATTTGCTTCTCCACAATAAATATAGACTCAAACCATACATCTTTTTTATTAACAGAACAGAATCTCATAATAAAATCAAGTTATGCACTCAAAAAAGGGGTAACTTCCATAGCAAAGGTGGGGTTATATGCACTTATTTGCTCAACCAGAATAAATTGTGGATCTGGGTGCATTTTTACACATTTGGTATATGTCAATGCTTCATAAAAGCAGGGCAGACTGCTGTTTTAAGATGTAAGCTGCAATCCACTTCAGTAAAACCAATGTAATTAAATTACAAATTCAAGTATGAACATTTCCACTTCAGCATACTTAAGGGTTTTAGTGGACATTTGGCTTTTAGAAATTAGACTAATTAACTTGATCTGCACCAGGAGCCCTAGAATTGCCACCACTTTTGGATCTCAACCAGTGACCAAACCTCTAGAGAAGCTTTAGCTAGAAGAGATTCCACTGCTACCCAAACCATAGCTCATTATGGAATAGTTTGATTCTATGATTCAGTGGCTGACTTTCTGAGCAATGCCTCCCCACACAGCTGCTAATAATTTATATATATAGTCCCATCTCAGGAATCAGGGGACTGGGCAAGTGTCCTGTAAACCCTTGTAGCCTCCTCAGTTGGTGGAAACTGCTCCAGCTACAGCATTTGAGATGCAATCGGAGCCCAGAAAAGACCAGTCTCATTATAGATGTGTCCATTCATTACCCTTTCCTTGCAGAGAATTGCAGGCTGTAGCTGTTCATTTTTGATGCCTGCAATGTATATTCTGTGTCAGGGTCTGGCTAAGCCTGCCAAAATTCTTTCCTAAATTTCAACAGTCACAGTTGATTCAGAGTCAGGACCCCCAAAAAGACAAGCTTCCTTTTGTACAGCATCTATATAAGGGCTAAGGATAAATGATGTTGGTTTCTTTTCCACTAAATCATGGGGAGCTTGTCTTAAAGGACAAGGTGAGGAATGCTATTCATTATATTGATACATTGCTCTCAATCTATTATTTATAAAGTTTTATTACATTCTGGTAACCTCTTTCTGAAAAATAATCACCAGCCATTTATCACAGGCTGAATATTTAATGCCAGGAATTTGTTACAGTTTGGAAATTAAAACTCTAATATTTTGCATATTTGCCTAGGAGTAAGACTCGTTAAACTGATGGGGGCTGAATTCTGAGTAGGCATGTTCAGATTTGGGCTGCAAATGGCATTATTAACCAAAAGCAGAGGTTAGACTCATTTATGTGAAAAGCCAACATTTTCAACCCATCAACTGAGTTCCAACATTTATCATCATCAGTTCATATTCAGGTCAGACTTCTCCTTTTGCAAAACAGGATGACTTTCCTTTTGCAAACATTTCTTTTCTCCCATTCCTGCCTGAAGAATAAGCCAGCTGGTTTCAAATTCATTAACATCAGCTGCAATCCTAACTTCTAGTTAGGCCAGCCTAAGCCCTGGCAAAACTCATGTGCTGACCAGGGAATGTAACAAAAGTGCAATAAGATACTTCTGCTCCACTCCTGGGGGGGTTAGGCCATGCAGAGGCATACTCCAACATCTTCTTTACCACCGCAGGAAGATATGGTAGGTGAATTAGGCCAGCCTAAATTGGTTAGGATTGTGCCCATCATCTCTGTAACTATCCCACATGTCAGCATGCTCTGCTTCTAGGGTCTGTATAAAAATTACCGCAGCACAAGGCCATAGGAATTCAGAAGCTTTTTCTAAAACCTGGCAATATCCCATATCATTTTACACCAATGTCAGTGAAACCTAAGCAGAAGAAATGTTAGATAATAATTAAGAAACCAACTGGCTAGTTTGACTATGGGAAAAATCCAGAGTAACTATGGGGAGTCCTTGCTCCGGTGCAAGAACAACTTATTCTGGATTCCAATATGAATTTCCCTTAGGTTTTCGCTAGGTGGTGCAGTAACTACGGGTGCACGTAAAGTCTCCTACGTGCTCCTGTAGTTACTCTGGATTTGGGGCTGTGTGCTGTGTCAAATGAGTGCAAACGCACACCATCGTTGGCTTGCCCATTCCCTGGTATTGTGCTGCTTTTAAATTTCAGAAATTATTTTTATGTTGCCTGAAAAATGCATCTTCTGTCAGATTTTCAATGCACATATTGAATTTCTGTCATGTGTTCCACCTATGCAAGGAAAAACCGATTTCAAAACTCTTGTTATTTACACTGAATGCCCATAAGTGCCATAAATGCACAAGACAGAAGCAAGAACAGAGGAACATGTGTCTGCAGGACTAAAGTGTAGTCAAACCCAGTGGTTTCTGTGGTGAAGGCTTCCTTCTCCCTCCCACCCACTCAGTAGGGGAACCAAAAAAAAAAGAACCCAAGCAAGGCAATGAGGAGGCCCTGTTAGCGGCGAAAGGTTGCGCTCTTGAATGCCATCGCTTTCACCTAGGAGGAGCTTCTCACGCAGACTCTAAATTCCGGCTAAAATGAAGACTTTCTTTCCTCCAGATAGGCCTGGCATTCCTTGGGAACAATGATTCTTTTCAGGTAGGTTTTGAAATTTCACAGGTGAAGGGAACAGGGCAGTCACTTGATCCCACGCACAAGGAGTCTGTTAATATTTTAAAAGTGAAGACAGGGCCAATCAGGGCAGTTCAGGCAAAACTGGCTAGGAACAGAAAAGTTTGCTATTCAAAAGTTCCCTGGGAAAAAATAAATAAACCGGTTAGCTAATGTTGCAAGGAGTTTTCTTTCACTCCTTGCCTTCCTTGTCCAGCTCACAGAAATGGGCTGTGGGATGGATTGCATGTAATGAAGCAGCAGTCTTTAAGTTTCTCTGTGCCGGTTACATTCCAACGGAAGAGTCTACTTCGAAGGAAACAAGGACCTAAACATGGTATAAAACTATACAAGGAAATAATTCTCCTTTCCAAGCTAAGGGGGGCAGCTGCACCAGGCTACAAGTTTTAGGGGGCTACAAGCTGAGCTTGACACTAGTTGCTACAATTGTGAAAAACAGGATATGTATGAAGGATAATACCATCATATTCTATATCGTTGGAAAGGTAATGTAATGCAGAATGTAATGAAACAAACTGCATCAG
The DNA here is from genome assembly GCA_030015325.1 of Cryptoblepharus egeriae. NCBI lineage: Eukaryota > Metazoa > Chordata > Lepidosauria > Squamata > Scincidae > Cryptoblepharus > Cryptoblepharus egeriae. The sequence goes on from JAREYC010000003.1 coordinate 108,932,104, forward strand.
AATATCTATATTCTATCAAATGGTCAATTACCCAGAAAATGAAAAGCCTATGGAACAAAAAGTGGATTTTCTTAACTCAAACTTTCCCATGAAACTGCTCTGAGAGCCACTGAGATGTAATTCTGGTTATGTTTGGCGTTAATCTGGTGTTAATATGAAGCAGTTCTCATTTCCATAAACATATATTATAATATAATTAGCTCTGCTAACTGGGTAAAGAGGCATTTCTAAATGGAGCTCCTCTTTTATTTAGCAGGCAAAGAATAACCGTCCCTCTTTGCTCACAGAAGGGGACTACAAAGAATACAGAGAAATACAGTTCTTTCTTTCTTTCTTTCTTTCTTTCTTTCTTTCTTTCTTTCTTTCTTATCCTATCCTATCCTATCCTATCTAATCATCTTCCACTTTTCAACTACAAAGTTCGCAAAGTGGTTTACAAAGAAAATGAAAAAAAATTATGGCTAATAGCTCCCTGTCCCCAAAGGGCTCACAATCTAATCCCCAAATCCAGAGTAACTATGGGAGCACATAAGAGTGCACACATAGTTACTGCACCACCTAGTGAAAACCTATGGGAAATTCATATTGCAATCCAGATTAAGTTGTTCTTACACCAGAGCAAGGACTCCCCGTAGATACTCTGGATTTTGCCCTAAAACACTTTTAATAATACAATTGAGTATGAGTAATACCGTACTCATATGTGGCTTTTATGTTGATATAAAAATGGATGCCATGTGTATATATTTGCGATAACATCCTTCAGAGAGTTGCCATTAAACAGTGCAGCATGATAGCTGCCTCACTAAAAGTATGGACTGGTCAGCAGCAGAGGGCCCCAAAGCACTGAGCAAACATTGATAGTTGCTCCAGAGGCAACACAGGCCTTGCATTGAGGTATAATGCAGCTCACCAAAAATCATTCAGTCCTTCAGGGTAAAGAAGCCACAGACTAAACCAGCCCTAAAACTCAGATCCCACATATTGATTTATGATGAATTTACACATTAGAGTACTTTAAAAATACAGTGGTACCTCACTTAACAAGCGCCTCGCTTAACAAGCATTTCACATAACAAGCAAAAATTTCCAAGAAATCTTGCTTCACATAACAAGTTCCACTTCACTTAACAAGCAAGCACACTATGGGCACGCGTGCTATGCAGCCCTGACGCTCTGCATGGAGGCTCTTTAAAACGGCTGCCAGCCAGTGCTGCTGCCTCTAACTGCCCCCAACTTGGGGGCAGTTGCCTGGGGGTGCCAGAGGCAGCTGCCCCTAACTGCCCCCAAGTGCCCCCACAGACCACCTTGAACCTCTAGCAGTAGCCCAGCTAAGCCTCTCAGGAAAGTGTCTTTGATTACAGTCTCCTAACTATGTCTACTCAGAAGTAAGCCCCATTGTGTTAAATGGGGCTTACTCCCAGGAAAGTTTCTTTAGGATTGCAGCATAAGTAGACTTCATAGGATCACGCACACTGAATGCATGTTTTGAATTCAATTACAGTGTTTTGTTATCATTTTTACATCCAGTTAATATTTTTATATGAATATTTTGGGGGTTGTGGAACCAATTGTCTGAGTTTCCAATATTTCCTGTGGAAAAATCTCCTTCACTTAAAGAGTGTTTCACTTAAAGAGCATGCCTCTGGAACAAATTAAGCTCTTTATGTGAGGCACCACTTTACTTCAGAAGAAGTATACTGAATGATTATTGTACTGAACTTTGCCTTTCCTTAACTGAGGACAAAATCCTAACTAACTCACCTGATATCCATTCCTATGGCGGTGTGTTGAGACTGGTGCATGTGCCTGACCTATCCCGCCCAGGAGTGGTGCAGAAATGGCACTTTTAGGACACCCCCAGGCCAGCATGGGACATGTGCCAGGATTTATGCCAGCCTAATTGGGATTAGGATCAGGACTACAGCCTCAGAAAGTCTCCAGAGTCTTTCAGGGCTGAAACCAGTAGGCTGTGGGCTACAAGTTGGAGACTCTGGGTGCAATCCCAAGAAATTTAGGCTGGCCTAATTCAACTGCCTATTTTTTGTGATGGTGTGGGAGAACAGCATATGCCTGAGTATTGGCCTAACCACCCCAGGAGTGGAGCAGAAGTGCCTCAAGGCATTTTTATGATACCCCCAAGTCAGCACAGGACTAATGCAGGGGCTTATGCCAGCCTAAGAAGAGATTAGGATTGCAGCCTTAGGGTGCAATCCTAAACTAGGCCAGCACAACTCCTTGGTCATTCCCTTAGTGATGTAGGGAGGCAAGTCCATGTCGGTGCACTGGCCTAACACTCCCCCAGGAGTGGCACAGAAGTGTTGTATGGCAGTTCTATAACACCCCCAGGGCAGCACAGGACTTGTGCCGGGGCTTAGGCCAGCCTAACTAGAGATTAGCATTGCAGCCTTAAGCAGTGGTGGGATTCAAATAAATTAACAACAGGTTCTATGTCCCATTAGTGTTGTAAGGTACTTCTGCTCCACTCCTTGGGGGTTAGGCCATTGCATAGTCATACACTGGCCTCCCCACACCATGCCATGAACAGGGAGCGGATAAGTTGCACCAGTCTAAATTGGCTAGGATTGCACCATGAGTGTTCTAGCCATGTCATATTTGTTGCATATCACTTTTCAATTAGGAGAGCTTAATTCAGATGGTATCTGTTAAAAATCTGCTGAAACACAAACTTCTGGTACAGTAGGAGTTCCTTGTTTATAAGGGCAAATTAGTCCGTCAGCCTTTCTGTCTGTACGTGTGGAAGCTGTTCTCGCTCACTCACTGGCGCTCACCATGCAGCTATTTAGGTTGGCTGTGGTCGTCTTTTTATAAGAACAAACTCAGGCCCAGAAACTGAAAAAACATAAATAGAAAGTTCATTGCATTTGACACTCTCTGGGGAAAATAAAATATCAAAGGGACTTAAAAAAATAGATTTATCTTTCTCAAACACTGCTGAAACCTTGATATCTGGGGTTCTTTTACAGACAGTACTACCTGAAAATACTATACCAAACTTTCCCCCTTCCTTGAAGCAAAGTTTTCAATTTACTTAATTTTTCCAGTTCACCCACCTACACCTCAAAATATATATAGCATGATCCTGGCAATACCTACAGTGTGGTTTTGTTTGCTTTAATACAACATATTTTAGTCAGGCACAAAATTAATGGGAAAACCTTGAAGTATATGGATGGGGGAGACTGGGGTGTTCTTACAGATATAGCTCACATCCAGCTGTTACCATATTACTGTATATAAAACTGAAAAAAATCATTGACTGACTCAGGCTTCAATCCTAATCTTCAGTTAGGTAGATGTAAGCCTTTGCATAAGTCCCATACTGGCTTGGGATTGTCACAAAAGTGCTCTAAGACACTTAGGTGCCACTCCTGTGGGAGGGTTCTGCCAGTGCACAAACACAAAACCTTCCTACATCACCACAGGCGTGGGAAGACCAATGAATTGTACCAACCTAGGTTAGGATTGCACCCCCAATTCACTCACTGATTCACTCATCAACACCCAGCCAAAACCGCCTGACCTAGAAGCATGAAATTTGGGGAGGGTTTTCCTTCTATGACATGAAGAAAACTAACAACCCACTAAGAACCAGTTTTTGGAAATTTAAACTGGAAGGAGGGGCACACACATTTTCATCCCTATACTTTACATTGAAGAATCGTTGACTCATCAACAGCCTTGCCCAACCTCCCGGACCTAGAAGAATGAACTTGGGGGATGATATTCTTTACATCTTGTGAACACCCACTAAGAAATAACTTTTAGAAATTCAACCCTTAATGGGGTGAAAAGGGGTACAACACATTTTCGTCCTTTAGTTAACATTAAAGACTGACTGATCAACACCGAGCCCCAATCCCTGGACCTACAAGCATGAAATTTGGGGAGCAGTGGTACATGCTGCATGGTATTGCCCACTGTTGCCTGATGCCCGATAGGGCTGTCTGATGCTCAGTAGGAGTGCCAATTGGTATCTTCTGGTGGCCCGTGTGTCCACTGCCTGCCAGTGGTGGTGCCCAATGCCCGGTGGTGCCCACCGGTGCCCAGCCATGCCCGGAGCCCACAAATATTATGGAAATTTTATTCCCACAACAGCGGGTTCATTCTTCCAGTTTCTTTATAATGCCCCTTTCCATTCTTCAGAGTAAAAAAAAAGGATGCAGGCACACAAAAGATGAATGGCTTCTAGAGAAGAGCAAACCACATGCCTCATTTAATTTCTGATACTGTAAAGAGTTTGGGATGACTATTCAAGCTGTTAGGTCTCACAGAAGTTATTATTATTAATGAGAATGAGGCCATGGTTGGCAACTAAGTTTGTTCGAGTAGCCCTCTGAGGAGTTAGAGAGGAGAGGTCAGCCATCCATTCCTCGCTCCTCAAACTAGCCTGCTGCCACGATATTTCCCTTGCTCATAATTGCTGCACTATTCTATATCTGCTGGCATCAATTTCTTCCCTCCATCAAGCCAGTACCTTGTTGGTCTTGTTTATGACTGTTGACAGATGTTATTCCAAATGCACAGAGAGAGGGGTAGGATCAAACTCTTCTCACTATTGTGGACCCTTAAGTATAGCTGCCTTGAGGTTCATCAGAAATTATAAAAAGACAGAATACAGCCCAATCAACTAATTGGAGGCACTTTCCTAACTAATTTAGTTGGCATACCTCACCTGGCATATCTTCCCATGATGGTGTGGGGAAGTCAGCTTATGCCTGGTCTAACCCCCCAGGAATGGGTCAGAAGTGCCTGCTAGCACTTTTGTGAGACCCCAGGGGCTTATGCTGGCCTAACCCTACAATCCAGAGTAACTACGGGAGCATATAAGAGACTTTACGTGCAGCCGTAGTTTCTGCACCACCTAGTGAAAACCTATGGGAAATTCATATTGCAATCCAGAGCAAATTGTTTTTACACCAGAGCAAGGACTCCCCGTAGTTACTCAGGATTGCGCCCTAAATGGAGTTCAGGATTGCAGCCTTGCAACCTAGTCCTACCTAAGGTTCTGTACACAAATGTATTGACGCCAAAGGAATTCAACAAGGAGGAGATTTCCTCTCTGCACATTTGTCGTATGCTCTGGAAAAGCCTCAGCTGCTGCTAGTGATCAACTTGGACATGAGCCAGCAGTATCACTGGCACAAGTCCACACTGATTGTGGCCAGATCAGGCCTGGAAAGAGGGATAAGATTTGGCATGCCCCAGCACCACCAATCCTGCCCTATCACAGGCCCAATTCATTCTACCCCCTCCCCATCACTGTCCTGCCCCTTCCCCATTCCATCTTGCACCCAGCCCTGCAGTGCCCAGAACAGAACTCACTTGCTCTGGCACCCAGTGCTTCCTCACTTGCTCTTCCCACATGCTCCTAACTACAGTGTCACAAAGCACTTTTGTGATCGCTAGCACTAGTGGAGCGCATGTTCCACCGATGCAAGTGAGGGATAGAATTGGATGAAAAGCACTACAGGGAAGCTCTGGATCTGGTGGAGCTATGCTCCCCTCTCCCCAGCATACCTTCTGCCTAATCTTCTTCCACCCCAGAATGCCAAGCAGCAGAGAACCAGTGCTTGCACAGTACCTCTCGGTGCCAGGACAACTCCAAATGAGTTAGGCCCGCAGGTGTGCTTTACAAAATGTTTGTGACCTCCAGTCACCACATGGCCCTGCACTGAGCTATCAACTCTTATCCCATCAACCTGCATGTCTAAACTAATTGGAAGAGTGGGCAATGGAAAGAGAATAAGCGCTTGGCAGCAGCCATCACTACTCTGGATTAGTGAGTGGTCACTACAAGTCTTCCTCGCCTGTTGTGATAGCTTTCTAATGCCAAAGAAAACCAAACCCCAAAGTAGGTAAATTGGTCTATTCATTCAACAAGCAACAAGGACACTGAAGCTTTGTGAGAATGCCTAAAATATAACCCAAATATTAAATATCCTTAAATATTAAAAAGACATTGATATTTACTCACACCACCATACTCTACGTCACAATATAGACCAGTGATTTTCCACCAGTCTGCCACAGCAGACTGGTGTGCCGTGAGTGGTCCACAGGTGTGCTATGGGAGTTTGGCTATCTATCTATCTATCTATCTATCTATCTATCTATCTATCTATCTATCTATCTATCTATCTATCTATCTATCTATCTATCTAATCAACAGGATTTCTTAATAGGTCTATTGAGGAATTGAACCCCCCGCTGGCAGAAGGAGTGCGTTCTCAATTGTCCAAAGATTGATGGTGTGCCTTGCACTTGTTTGGTATGCCATTAGACATGAAAATAACTGGTATAGACATATACAATATATTTGTTTGACCACTAAACCGATTAGGAAATGATAGCTCATACTAACATATTAATTGCCTGTGTCATATTATGCTGTGTCTCTTTGAACTCTCTGAACAATCTCTGGCCCTTTGGCTCCCTGAATCTCATTGGTCAGTTTTAAGTTAAAGAAATGCACTTTTTGTAATAGAAGGTGTTTGTGTTTTCTTTTTCTTGTTATTTGGACACATTTGATAAAATACATATATTTAAATATGGTTTGTTCCCTGCATTCTGAAGGATATTCTGCATCAGTTGGAAATATAACACGATAGTATTATTTGTAAATACCAAGATTTCACAATTTTTGCCAGTGGTTGTGACACTCTTCCTGTGTGTGTGTCACCTGGTGAATTTGGCACCTCCTGCTATGACATCAACTGCTATGTATATAGCCAGCAAGCCCTGGATGGGAGTAGGATATGGCTCCACAATGCAGCCCCAAAGTAAGAGAACAAATATTCCTTTACCTTGAGGATGCCTTCTGAGTGCCCCACCACCACCACCGGATGCAGTGCAGCACACCTTATTGGCACAACTGCATCATCACTGAAAAATTGGATAGGATTGGGTCATTTATTCCTTTTGAGCCCATTAGTGAACTGGTATGACTTCTCCAAAAGCTTAGGAACTGGTTGCCTATTAGGATAGGAGTCTCCCTGCAGGCGACCTAGGGAGAATTTATACTGCAAAATGTCCCACTGAGTTGAGGGTGATTTGCAGCAGTTTCCCTTAATTTCAGTGAGACGAAGAGAAGAAATGTATAGGGACTGGGCTCATCAGTGTTCATCAATGCCAAGGAAGGCCTCTGACACCAAGCAGAGGAATCTTTTCTTTCCAAAAGGAATGCAAGCGAGTGCTATTCATCTCAGAGTCCAATTGACAATTGCCAGATCTCAATTCTCTCTAGTGTCTTTATTTTGAAGACTTTATTGGTAGAAAAGGGCATTCCTTCGTTACCTACCAATTAAGCCTAATTTCAGAGGCGCCAATTCTGTCCACTAGTTTCTGATTGTAGAATTGTTTTTCTTTTCCTTTTCAGGACGTGACCTGAGCGCTGTTCTTGGGTCATATTGGCGCCTCTTTTTCATTTACACAGACTGTCTTTCTGTCACTCTTGTACCCTGTCAGCCTATGTTATGGTGACGTTTTTCTTGCCTTTCTCTTACTTCCCAAAGTAGGCCAACTCAGACTCAATTAATCCAGACAAATGTTACCTTCAGAAATGTAAGCTACTGTCTTCTGTACCTGGAATATATTCTTATCTGGTCCTATGTTATTAAAATAACGGCATTTGCCATTTTTGTGATTTCTCAAAATAAATTTCCATAATATATTACCTAGTTAATGTACAAATGTCCTTGTACAGACTTACAGACAAATACACAAACACGCACACACACACACACACACACACACACACACACACACACACACAGAGAGAGAGAGAGAGAGAGAGAGAGAGAGAGAGAGCTTTCAAAATGACAGCATGAAGTCTGCTTCCTTAATGGGATTTTTCTGCTAACATCTCTCCACAATAGACTGCTGTGCCCCACCTGCCCCAACCTTTTCTTAGAGTTGGAGGACAGACCAGAAGAATGTGAGGTGGAGTCATAGAGAAGGGGGAATCTCAGAAAATGTTATTGCAAGGCCATTAAAATCTTGCCCTGAAAACTGAACCCTCGCCCAATCTGTAGAAACAACAAATTTTAAAATTTTTATGGTTACTTTGCATTATAAAATCTGTTGTACACTGTTGCAAGTCGTGGAGAGGAGTAAGGATTTGCACTAATGAAATGCATTAAAGAAACATACTCTTCAGTGAATAGAAAGTCTCTTACGGCTTCTTCTGCATTTCATGCAACATTAACTACACGCTTCCAAGCATATCTTCACAACTTTAAGGCCTAGCAACTTGTAAACACACACACAGAGGGAGGCTGATGGCCATATCCTATTTGAATTTCATGTTGCTATCTTAAACCCAGCAAGTCAACACTGTATCAGAGCAGCTGTTCCCAAACAAGCAATCCATCCGTCACCCATGGACATCTGAAACAGCCCATCACCTAAGAAGCATTGTCTTGAAGTTGGGATGTTATTGGTATGATGCCTGTATGTGTGATGTTTTGAATCATCTGTGTTCATACTAGACTATTTGCATCCTGGATTATTGTGTCTTGGTCAAATGTGTCCCAGTCATTGGCATCACTGGACATTTCCTTCTATTTTTTCACATTGTCCAGGTTATTTGCATCCCACTATATCCCACTCTGTATAATTGAGCAACCAACCCTATGTTATATACGCTACGTCATTCCTCCCCTTCCTAACACCTTATGGTTTAAAAATAAAAAGTACTGGTACATCTAATATAAAGATCATATATGGGACACAAATGTCTGGGATACTCCCTTCAAAAAAAGGAGGTATAAATGTTCAGTGCTGGAATGCCAGCATCTATGACAATTTCATCAGTGGGTGGACTTCTCACTAATTGGATTGTCATTAGATATTAGGGCACATTTGTCTGGGACACAATAGACCTGTCATCATCTGTGTTACATTCTGTCAGCATAAAAGCCTTTACCAGTTTGTTAGTGTATCCAATGCTATTCCGCATTCAGTGACTAGGTGGGGTTAATAGTGGAATGCAATGGGATCTCAGCTGTGAGGAAGGCCAGGCTGAGAAGAGGCTGGGGCAATTCAGAGTGATTGAGGGGAGCAGTGGCAAAAAAGGTGGCTGGAAAGGGGGTGATTTTGTACTGATGAATGTTGTTATATTGTATCTCGGCAAATGACAGCTGCAGACTGTTACTAGTTCACGTACTATTGGTGGGATGCTCTTGTATTGTGGGTATTGCATTGGTGTGTCATCAGTGTTTGCGCATCACTGTACCCAAGTAGTGCCCCAGCCACATCCATGGCTACTCAGGTCTGTGCCAGCAAAACAGCTTGCAGAATTCCAAGCAGCCCAGTGTTACATTTTGCTAGGAGGAGAGTTAGGATCTGCCTTCACAAAGAGCAATTCTGCTCCCTTCCAGCCTCAGCACATGCACTGGCCCGACTTCCCTCCCAAACCCCCAAAACCTCCTCCTGCCAGCCTCTCCAAACCCATGTAATGGTTGCCCTTAGCTGGTGAATGGTTGCCCCCCTCTGATTGTCCTGGATCTAGTGTGCATAGGCTGACTCACCTGACTCATCTAGTGTGCATAGGCTGGTCAGAGTAGTCACAAATGCGCTTTATATTGCATGTTTGCAACACACCTGAGGGACTTGCTCTGCTGACCTGTCTAAAAGGAAATACAGGTGTCCCTCGATATCCACTGGGGTTCCATTCTGGAACCTCCCGTGGATAAAAAAATTGTGTATAACAAAAAATAATGGAAAAATAGGTTTAAAGACCCAATTTCAGGTTTCTTGCTCCTTCATTGCACCTAATGGAATAAGGTTGTGCCTTACCCTACAATCCAGAGTAACTTTGGGAGCATGTAAGAGAAATTTACGTTGACGTAATTATGGCACCACCTAGTGAAAACCTATGGGAAATTCATATTGCAATCCAGAGTAAATTGTTCTTATGTTGAAACAAGGATTCTCCGTAGTTACTCTGGATTGTGCCCCTAATATCTGCAGGGGTCTGATTTGGAGACTGAATAGTGGAATTATTGCTTGTATGACTATCTACAACAGTAGAAAAGCATTTTTTATAACTGTGATTAGAAGTGGCCATTTATGTTGAGTCAAATCCATGTATAAAAAATTTGAATACGGCGGGACCTGTATTGTGCTTTGAACCACAGATCTCTGCTTATTTTTCTATTTAAATTAGAGCTGACAACATATAATAAACTTTCAATTTCAGGCAAATGATGTAAACACATCTGCTTTGCAGTCAATAAATCTCTAACTGTACAAAAGAATTTGAACCCACTACGGAAACGTATATATTTAAATCAGCCAAAGAAAGACGGAGATTGACAACTGTGGTCTCAAGATAAGACACAAATTCATTTGTTCATTGTAGGAACAAATCTTCTAGTTTCCTTCATTATGTTGCTGTTATCAGGATTCGTGTTCTGATACAGTTATGTATAATTAACCTAGCATTCAGTTGCCACTTCAGTGTTTCTCTGCCAAGTATTCAATTAATTCTTCATGTCTTTATGTCTCTCCTTGTCAGGATAAGGAGAATAAGGGCAAACTGAAAAACAGATGACACAAAGGTGTCCTGTTTTAATTGCAGTATAATTATAACCCATTACATGACTATTAGATGAAAATTGGTCCCAATAACTGAGCTGTCCTAATGTAATAATGGCACCATCTGGGCATATTTTATTATGCATATTCTGTGCAGGAATCAAACTGTTTGTGGTAGCATTTTTTATTCTATTTTATTTTGCTTTAACTGCCTCTCTCTAGTTTTTCTTTATCAACCAAGTCAGTGCAAATTACAGAAATCCAGCTGTTGGAATTTGGGGAAAATTTGAGGGGAAAAAATGGTTTTAATGAAGAAATCATAATGATTCTGATGCTATAGGTGCTCTTGTTCAGATGTCCACCTGACTTCTTCTGGGCCAGATAGAGCCCTGTTAATGGACCAGAAAAAAATGACCTTTATGAACAGCATATTTTCTGTGAGTTCTACTCTCAAATGCACTTTGGCTGCAATCCTAAAGACATTTTCCTGGGAGTAAGACCCATTGGACACAATGGGGCTTACATCTGAGTAGACATGGTTAGGATTGTGCTCTGAATTTCAACCCCTAGGTGTGAATAGGTTCTGTCTCCTTTTGAGCTTAGGCCCTTTTACTGAGCACTGTCCATCTGCTAGTTTTGTATTTCAAGTTGGCACTAGCAATGTTAGCTGAAGATTGCAATCAGATACATGTTGTGTTGTCTGATCCATGGTGCCCTATTAAAATGTTTTCAAGTAACGCATATAGATTCCATAGTTGCAATGTCATCACTCTTTAAAAATAATGTAATGCATTGATATACATAATTACATGTAATTCAGTACCTGAACATGTGTACTTTATTAATTGTAAAGTCCTTACTGCTAGATCAGTCCTTCCCAAACCTGATATGTTTTAAAAAAAACGCAATGTATCTCAACATACTATGCTACTGCTTTCCAAATATTTTAGTACTGGGACCCCATTTTTTAAAAATGACAAATTATGGCAAACTAATAGAGGTTAATAAAAGGGTCGTGTGCTCCAATGGCTGCTAGAGGCCTTACATAATAGTATGTGTATATAAATATTTGATAAATAGGACATACGGTCACCCGGATTACACTATACGGTCTCTGGATTTTTTTATTTATGTGAAGGAAGTTTCCTATTTTTGTCACTGGCATTTGAGTCATGGCTCAGAGGATCAGAGGTCTGTAACAGCCTCCTCTCTTTTTAATCATCAGAATGATGACAGCTTCAAAAGGTCATTCTGAAAAGATACAGAAAAAACAAAACTTTTAACAACGGACTCATGCATTCAAGTGACTATTGGGAGTATGACTGCATCCATGATCAGAACAATCAGGCCAGCAATACTCTTCTTCCCAATATATCCAACTGGATATACAGAAAGGCTAGGTTATAATATGACTTTAAATAATGATGGAAGTAATTAAGGAATAATTAAGGAATAATAAAAGAAAAAAGAGGCTTAGCTTCTGCACTAGGAAATAAAAATTTAACTATTTGCACACATTCAGATGAATTTCTGTCTGAATACTGGTAACCATTAACAATCAAATTTTATGTGGGGCACTTCCACTGTTGTAAAATGGCCGATGATGCAGCATAATGCCCAACTCTGCTGCTCAGTGTTGTAATGATGCATTTTATATAACAGTAATAATAATGTTTTATTTTACATTTATTTCTCCGTTTAGAAAATGGCCTGGTAGGGGAGTCCGAACATTCAACTTTAGGGATCCTGGACATTTAACATGTTTGTAGAAAATTTCTGCAGGTGCAGCTTGTGATCTGTGAGATGACAAGATACAGATGATGAAATTCTCTGCTTTACACACTTGTTAAAGGTCCAGGAGCCCTGAAGTTAAAGATTTGGACATCCCTTCTTTAAAACAACTGGAATTTTATTTTATATGGGCACAATCCAGAGTAACTACAGGAGCACATGCTGACCCACAGCCCCCCCCCCAACTGCCCTACCTTTTCATACCCTGAAACGCCTAGCTCTGCCAGCACAGGCTTGCCATTTGGGCGAAAAAGCAAGTCCTACATCTGTCTATGAAGCCTCCTTCCTCTCCCAGTGGCACAAAGTGGTGCAACACTGGTGTGCCAGCCCAAGGGTCTTGCCTGGCCTATCCCCTATCCTAGGATTATGCTATGAATATACTAAAGTAGATAAAAAATTACCCATTTCTGTGAAGCTCTTTCAATGGAACAATAATTTGTTCCACTTGCTGTCCAAAAGAAAATTATTGCGGCACCTTTTTCCTGTTCTGGCTCCAGCAAATGTCTTGTCTGGATGTTCATTTTTCAATTCGTTTCTACAGCTTACTCTCAGTGTCTCCAGTTCCATTATATATCAAATAAAGTGGGACTCTCACAGTCATTCATTGTGCTATGAAAACTGTAATGATATTTCCCATTTGATACCTATGGTTGGCCAAGAAACCCCAGTTAGTTGTCTGGAAACTAGACATTGTTGCACGTCTCCTCCATGGTGTACAAACATTTGTCAAACAAAATCCACATTAGCTAAGAAACTGAAATATTGTACATAAATTAGTCCAAGCCTATATATTGTACAGTGATGCCTCACATAACAAATTTAATTCGTTCTGGAGGCATGTTTGTTACGTGAAATGTTCTTTACTTGAAGCGGATTTCCCATAGGAAATAATGGTAACTCAGACAATTGGTTCCACAACCGAAAAAGTTCATATAAAAATATTAACTGGATGTAAAAATGATGACAAAACACTGGAATTGAATTCAGAACATGCATTCAATGTGCATGATCCTATGACATCTACTCAGGCTGCAATCCTAAAGACACTTTCCCAGGACACTGCAATCCTGAAGACACTTTCCATTTAACACAATGGGGCTTACTTCTGGGTAGACATGGTTAGAAGGCTGCAATCCAAGACACTTTCCAAGTGTCTCCCCACTTTCTCCTCCTCTTCATGCTGAGCCTGTCTCTCCCCTGCTCCCTTCTGGCTACCCTGAGCTGCTTCCCTCTTCTCCACTGCTCTTCTCTCCCTCTGCCAGGGGACGCCTGGCCACAGGAGGAACAGAAGTGTTGCTTTCACTATGGGCAGGCGCGCTAGGCAGCCCTGACACTTATTAAAAGGGCTGCCGGTCAGCATGTCTGCCCCAACTGCCAATGAGTTTGTTTGTTACATGAAGCACAGTTTGTTACATGAAGCAGAATCCTAGATAAATTTTTGTTTGTTATGTGAAACATACTTTACGTGAGGCATTCTTTACGTGAAGCGCCACTGTACATAAATTAATCCAAGACCATCCCCACCCCAAATCAGTTATTGGAGGAGACTGAAATTGGGGTACTTATAAATCCGTCCCTAGAAAAATAATCAGTTCATTGTATACTTCCTAAATATAAATATACTTTCAGGCAAACCTTGATATATGAAATTTGCAGGATACACTGGTACCCTGATTACTAGGAAAATCATAGAGGGAAACATTTGTAAGACTTTTTTTTAGGAAAGGCAGAGGGGACTATGACCCCAGATATTTAAGGTATTACCAGGGCAAACTTGAAACTGAGACTTTGAACCCAAAGCATTATAACTGGAAAATATTAAATGGGATATTTTTATATCAAAGTGAAAAAGCTGGGTAAAAAAGCGTACTTTATAACCAAGGCTCACATTCCAAACAAGAGCAATTACACACTGATTTAAATCTTGTTTCCAATTTCCTAATTCACATATTCCTTCAAGTAGCTTGTGTACTAAAATAATTGGTAGAGATAACAATTAGAACGTATTGATTGGAACATTATGCATTCTAGAAGCATAATTCAAAACCTCAGGTCATGCAGCTGACTAGCCTTTTGCATTGCTAACCCATTTAGGCAAGCTAGCAATTATTCATGTTAAAGATTCCAGTTTGGCACCCCTTGATATATACAATGGTGCCTCATGTAACAAACGCCTCACTTAAAGTATGTTCCATGTAACAAACAAAAATTTCTCTAGGATTCTGCTTCACATTACAAACTGTGCTTCACGTAACAAACAAACTCGTTGACAGTTGGGGCAGATGCGCTGCCGGCAGCTGTTTTAAAAAGTGTCAGGGCTGCCTTGTGCACCTGCCCATAGTGAAAGCAACACTTCCATGCTGTTCCTCCTGTGGCCGGGTGTCCATTGGGCAGAGGGAGAGAAGAGCAGTGGAGAAGAGGGAAGCAACTCAGGGTAGCCAGAAGGGAGCAGGGGAGAGACAGGCTCAGCATGAAGAGAAGGAGAAAGTGGGGAGACACTTGGAAAGTGTCTTGGATTGCAGCCTCCTAACCATGTCTACCCAGAAGTAAGCCCCATTTTGTTAAATGGGGCTTAGTCCCAGGAAAGTGTCTTTAGGACTGCCGTGTTTCATAGGATCATGCACATTGAATGCATGTTTTGAATTCAATCCCAGTGTTTGTCATCATTTTTACATCCAGTTAGTATTTTTATATAAATATTTTTGGGTTCTGGAACCAATCATCTGAGTTTCCATTATTTCCTATGGGAAAATCCACTTCACGTAAAGAATGTTTCACATAACAAACATGCCTCCGGAACAAATTAAATTGGTTACATGAGGCGCCACAGTATACATATATGCATAGGCTGTTTAGTGGACAGCAAGCTACTTGGAATGAGAGTTTATCCCTCAAGCTGGCCTCCTTCACATGCACCACTATCTCATGGTAGGGAGGATTCCGTATTAAATCTAAAATTCCTCTCTTCCTTCCTCTTTTTTAAATCATATACAGTGGTACCTCTCATAACAAGTGCCTTACATAACAAGGGTTTACATAACAAGCGATTCCATAACAAGAAATCCTGCTTCACATAACAAGTTCTGCTTCACTTAACAAGCAAGCGTGCTATGGGCATGCGTGCTATGCAGCCCTGATGATCCACGCAGAAGCTCTTTAAAAGGGCTGCTGGCCAGCGCTGCTGCCTCTAACTGCCCCAACTTGGGGGCAGTTGCCTGGGAGTGTCAGAGGCAGCTGCTCTTAACTGCCCCCACATGCACCGGCCACCTCGAACCTCCAGCAGCAGCCCAGGTAACCCTCCCAGGAAACTGTCTTTGATTGTAGCCTCCTAGCCATGTCCACTCAGAAGTAAGCCCCTTTGTGTTAAATGGGACTTACTCCAAGGAAAGTGTCTTTAGGATTGCAGCCTAAATAGACTTCATAGGATCATGCACATTGAATGCATGTTTTGAATTCAGTTACGGTGTTTTGTCATCATTTTTACATGCAGTTAATATTTTTATATGAATATTTTGGGGGTTGTGGAACCAATTGTCTGAGTTTCCATTATTTCCTGTGGGAAAATCCGCTTCACTTAAAGAGCATTTCACTTAAAGAGCAGGCCTCCAGAACGAATTAAGCTCTTTATGCGAGGCACCACCGAAATTATATATGAGTCACTGATTCTGTCACTGAAGAGTCACTGATAGAGGGCACAATTTAGGCTGGCATAACTCACCTGGCATATCTTTTCATGATGGTATGGGAAGGCTGGTGTATGTCTGTTCACTGTCCTAATCCCCCAGGACTTACTGACTGGCTGATCAACAGGCAGACAAAACCACCAGACTTAGAAGCATGAAATTTGGGGAGGTATTTGTTCTATGAGGTAGGCACCCACTAAGAACTCATTTTTGGAAATTGAAGCTGGAAGGTGCTGAAAGGGGGAACAATATCTTTTGGTCCCTGTACTTAACATTGAAGAATGACTCATCAACATCCAGCCCAAATCCATGTATCTAGAAGCAAAAGAATTGGGGAGCATATTCCTTTCATGTTGTGAGCACCCACTAAGAACCAATTTTTAGAAATTTAATCCCTAAGAGGTTGAAAAAGAGTGCAATGCTTTTTTGTCCCTATACTCAACATTGAAGGCCAAGTGATCAATACCCAGCCCCAACCCCTGGACCTAGAAGTATGGAATTTGGGGAGAGTACTCCTTTTGACGTGTAAATTACCAATTTCATGTCTTGTGGTGCCTGGTGCCCATTGTTGGGCAGTGCCAACTACACACTTCCCAGTGGTGCCCAGTAGGGATGCCCTGTAGTACCTACTGTTGCCTGCTGCCTGTTTGTGCCCACTGATGCCCAGGGGTACTTACTTCCCATGGCTGTTTCCCACTTCCCAGTGCTTTGCTATGAAGTTCATATCTGTTCCTTATCATTCCTTATCTGTTCGTTATCACACTAATATCTGTTCTTTATCTCCTGTCCTACCAATGCTTGTTCAAAATAGGGAAGCACAGGGAGCATCTTTTCTGAAGTACCACCTTCCCCATTCCTGCCAGTTTTGAAAATTCACCAGTGGGAGAGGAGATGCCATTGGCAATGACATTCCTGCAAAACACATGGATGGGCAGCAGACTTGAGCTGTCTTGGGCCTGTAAACACGTGTTTGTTTAGGGTTGTCTTCTCTTGATCTTCAGTAAAATTTTGACTTGCCTCCCTTATTCATCTAGATTAGTGATTTTCAACCTTTTTCATCTCATGACACAATGACAAGTTGCTAAAATTGTTAAAAGTGCACCATCAGGTTTTTGGGGTTTTTTTTTACAATTGACAAGGCACACCATGCTGATGATAGGGAGCTCAAATCCCTCCCCAATGTCCCACGGAATACCTGCAGACCATCTGCAGCACACCAGAATGCCATGCAACAGTGGTTGAAAATGGACCGCAACAGCTACAGCATGATTTTTTTTACATACATTGTCAAATCCAAGTTTGGAATACTTTAATGAAAGCCCCAAATTGAATCTTTTCCCCTGCCAGCGTAACTAGTGTTGCGCTAGCATAGGATATTTTATAGTAGTCCCAAAGCAGCCTTCACTGAAGAGTGCAGTGGTTCTGCTGGCGAAAAGGCCAGAGTAACCTTCCTCACCCCAGCAATATCTGTTATAGTGGCTTCTGCTGGTATTATTTTGCATTTTAGATTTTGAGCCCTTTTGGGATAGGCCAAAAGGGCTCAAAATCTAAAATGCAAAATACTGTAATCTATAAGCAGGCCTCCATCAGTCTTGAAAGACTATGGTATCGTGCTCGGCGCTGCATATGCTACATGCAAAGCACGAAAGCCTGGGTTGGATTGTTATGGAGGATAGGCTATTACCCAAGCAGCAAATCCCCCCTCTCCATGCCACTGAATTAGTCCAATGGAAAGGCAGAGCCGATACGATTGGATCCAGCTGGTGTTGCAGAGCTGGGCTAAGGACAGGAGCTCACCCTGTCTTGTGGGGCCAACCCAGGTCTCGAACCCTGGCCTGCTGGTTAACAGGCACAGCATCTTAACTGCTTGTGCCACCCACAGCCCTTGTAGTGTCATGGGAGCCTACACAGGGGATTGGACTGAAGAGGGGAAGGGATTTAATGAAGTGGCTGGGCAGAATAAAGAGGGGTGGTTAAATTGGGAATTGATGGGGTGGGAAGGATGATGAATCAAGCACTGGCAGGGATGAGATCAGTGCTAACAAATTGTAATCTATAAATACTATACTAATATTATAAAATCTATAAATATTTATAATCTATAAATAATCTATAAATACTACAGATCAGTGATTTTCAATGTGGACTGCAGGTGGTCAGTAGGCATGCCTTGTCAATGGTAAAAAAACTGATGGGGTGCCTTGAAAATATTAATGCCTTGTTAGTGTGTCATGAGAGCCTTGCACAGGAGATTGGACTGAAGAGGGGAAGGGATTTAATGAAGTGGCTGGGCAGAATAAAGAGGGGTGGGTAAAATGGGAAGTGATGGGGTGGGAAAGATGATGGATCAAGCACTGGCAGGGATGAGATCAGTGCTAACAAATTCCAAATCCCAAGCTTTCCCAGATCAACATGAACTTGGACTTGTGCAGACAAGTGAGCTGGTGCAGTTATAAGCTGACATATAGGGGGCTGCATGGCATACCAAGGGGAGAAATGATCCATTTTCCTTAAGAGACTGCCTGTAACAGTAGCCACAACAATGCCACTGCATCACCACTGGGGGATTTGGTAGGATTGGACTGAAATACTTATATTTTGGATCTCGATCTCTCAGCTGCAGAGTGTGTGTTAACTTCAGTTTACTTCACTGTCTACCTATTTCAGACGTGGTCCCACAGGATAATCAAAATTAAATATTGGAAGACAGTATTACTTAAATGAACCCTGCTAATGTGTACCAAAATTCAAATGGTTTCCATCTGTCTCTCAAGAGAAAGTTTTAATAGTACATTTTTATATGTCTGTATTGTTAAATACTGGATTTAAGAAATAGAATTATTTGATCTTTAAAATCTAGCAAGAGACAACATGTGTATTCAGTTGTTGGCTTTGTGTGTTCCTATTGTATGGGATGTGTTGCTTGATTAAAGCCCTTCACCATGAAATTTTTCATCTGGTGTATATAAGGATCATCTTACTTTAGTTGTTTTGGAACTGAGTTAACAATAGTTAATGACAGCAAAGTCATAAGATACTTTGGCTTCACAATCCTATATCCCCTACCAGGTTATAGTATGCAGCTGCACCAACATACGTAGGTGGGAGGGATCAGCAGCCTTCAGAAGTAAGCAAAAACATACTTATTCCCTGATAGGCTGGCCAATCGCCTATAGGTCTCTTTGAACCTACATTAGCCATACCATCTAATGAGAGCTGGGAGCGTGGCAGGCAGAAAAATGGAGGATAAGATATTTTTTCTTATCCAGATTTAATTTCAGATTATTGGCCTTTATCAAAACCCCAACTGCTTCCAGACAGTGATCCAGGACTTCATCAACATCCCGGGAGTTATATGGTAAGAAAGAAATAGATGTCGGGGTCATCAGCATTGCAACACATTATTCCAAATATCCAAAAGATTTCTTCTGGTGGTTTCATGTAGATGTTACAGATGATGGGGGGACTAAATATAGCACAGAGGCACTCAACACTATATAGGCTAGGGTGCCAAGGTGGTGTATCAACCGCATCATCATGAGGGACCTGTCAGCCCAGATGGTGGAGACCCATCACAAAGTGGTGCCCCAAGTCCCAACTTGACCAAGCAATTCAGAAGGACAACATGTTTCATGGTGTTGAAAGTAAGTGAGAGGTCCAGCATGGATGCATCCATGTAGTCCTCTGCACAGATCATCCTAAGCTGTTCTTGTCCATGTTCTTGTCCTAAAGAAGGATTGAAAGGGGTCCAGATAATGTTCTTCATTGATGATCCTTTAGAGCTGAGACACCACCACACACTCAATCATTTTGTATTTAAAAAAAGGGAGTTTAGAAACTAGTCAATAATGATGTTACCCAGACTGGTGGAATCCAATTTTTTTATTTTTATAGGAACAGTCTCAACAAATCCTGGTTTTGTTGCTATGTAATATGTGAAGCAAAGCAATTCAGAGGTCACAAAGTGATACAATGTTGGGAATTTGCCATTAGGTAGCTTTAGCTTGTTCCTGAACCCATCATCGTTGTGTATTATTTCCCATCCTTCTTAATCCTAACTTTCTCCTGAAGAAGATTCTAAAAAACCACACTCTCACTTTTTTTCTTTATCTCTGTCATGTTTCTGATTATTTGTATTCATAAAATACTTGGGAAAATTTAGGTGAAGACCTTGGGATGATATATTTCTCAATTCAAGAACAATAAACAGAGCTTTATGGATCCAATATTCATTATTTTTTAATAAAATAACTATTTGGGTTTTGGAGGGTTTTTTTTGTAAAGTCTGAAACAAATTCTTTGAAGACTTCCAATATGGAGAACAAAGCCTGGTGGGTTTTTCTTTAAACATAAACAACCTTATTTATTGGATAGCATGCATACTTTCAATCCCTTCTTTCTTTAAACTGAAATATCCTAGATCTGCCAAATTCTAGATTTTTTCCCATTAAGCGAGAATTGCTTTTGTTATTGTTGACAGATGCTTCTATTGCATTCTGTCAGTTTGGTTTGTGCTGAGACCCATTAAGAGGAATTAATTTAGAAGCTAAAATATAAAGTATGGTTACCACACGCTTTAAAGTACGACTCAGTGACTTCATCATAATATGTTTCTAAGTAAGAGAACATAGAACTGCAAACTTATACTGTTAATGCAGTTCCTTAGCAGCCATTTCCAGAGTTTTTACACAGCAGGGAAACTGTGTTTATGTCCTGATTAGGATACAATAAGGCCCAAGCTGGGCACATGCCCAAATTGTGTCCAGGCACATCTTCTGCCATGTGCAGGCCACAGGATCCTGGCCTCTGATCTCAATCAAGTACATTTGGTGCAAGCTATCTCTATTAAAATCTGTGAGAATACATTGCCTGCAGTAGCAGTTGGATTCCAGCCACTTCTTGGAAGTGACGCAAACTGTAAATATTTTTTGATGTGAAATAAGTCCAAATGAGACGACTCTTTCTGTTTTACCCTACAATCCAGAGTAACTACGGGAGCACATAAGAGACATTACGTGTACCCGTAGTTACTGCACCACCTAGTGAAAACCTATGGGAAATTCATATTGCAATCCAGAGTAACTTGTTCTTCCACCGGAGCAAGGACTCCCCATAGTTACTCTGAATTGTGGTCTTAGTAACACAAAGAAATAAAGCTGGCAGGAAGGTATTGGGGCCACCACACCTTTGACAGCCTGTGGTGACTGTTCACAGCCTCACACATCATGTCATGACAAGAGTGAGTATTTGGAAGTACCACTAATGGAGTCTTTGGTTGTAAGCAATGGGCTTGTTCTCATCCTGATTTCCTGGGGGTTTATTTGTATAAGGGGTCAAATTTATATTCCCCACTGGAACTGGTTCAGTCTCCAGATAAGAAATGAAAACTGATCTGCAAAGAAAGTGGTGGTTTCAGAGACTGACTTAGATCTGCACTTAAACCTGTGATGGACGTCCTGTTTCGTCCCCTCATTTTTTTGCATATTATTCCTTATTTTTGTGCATTTCTAATCCCCAAGAAGCTTTAATGCATTGGCACTGCTTCATCACAGGACGTTAGCTGGCACTGGGCGTTGCATTATGCATAAACATGTATTGAACTGTGTGGTATGTCATCTTCCTCACTTGGACTTAATACTGCGAAAGGCATTGGATATTTAATAATTCAGAGTATTTGGGTGTCTGCTGATTAGCACTGTCAGTACTGATCACTTGTTTCGAACTGTACATTCCCCCCTGGAGTGCTAGTCAGTTGTATCAAATTACATAGCTAACAAATCCTAAACTGCTATTCATCTGAAATGTCAGTGTCAGTTCAGGTTCCCATGATGTCTGTACAAGCCTGTTGGGTAATCATTGAATTGATTGTACTACAGAATTAAAGAAAATGCAAGTGATGCTTAATTCAGTCTGATATGAATTGTGAGGAAAGTTGCTGGTAGGTGGAAGCACTTGGGAAAGATGTGTTTGGAAAATACAAGTAAGAAATGAACAGCCAATGTTACTCTCCCACCCCAACTGATATATACTGGCTCTGAAATGGCAACTGCTGCTCCCTGCAAGAGAAAAGCATTTGCAGGGATCTCATCTGGGTAACGGAACAATCATTCCCATGCCCGGTAAACACAACGTAAACATGTGTTCTGCTGCCACCCAGCTGCATTAGGATTGGGCCATTAAAGTTGTGGAAAGGGTGTGTGTGTGTGTTCCAGTAATGTTTGATTTGATTGTAGTTACTCCAGAA
This sequence comes from Cryptoblepharus egeriae, assembly GCA_030015325.1. Lineage (NCBI taxonomy): Eukaryota > Metazoa > Chordata > Lepidosauria > Squamata > Scincidae > Cryptoblepharus > Cryptoblepharus egeriae. The sequence goes on from JAREYC010000003.1 coordinate 108,954,382, forward strand.
AGAAGGATCCCTCTTCAGAAGCAAACTTTTACCACATGCACAGTAGATGGTGATGATATTGTTGATGGTGATGATGATAATGATGATAAGTCTGCTTGTTACGTAGATATTAATCTGCAGACACATCTCAATATTCATCAGGCCCCATTGAACCATCTCTACTGAAATCTTTGTATATGCATGTGACAATGTTCTCTGTTCAGTTCTCTATTTATTCTCTAGTTTTCTACCAGTTATTACTTGCAAATAATTTAACACAATTAGAGCTTAATCAAGACCATACTCCTTATATTCTTCTGTCACCCTAGCCAAGAACTACTGATGCTAAAATCACAGTAGTAACTAGAGAAATGTACCCACATTGTGGGAGTAAAATTTCAAAAGTATTTGTGTGCCTTGGCATATCCTTAACTCCTCTGTGCAACACCACCTTCCCCCGTGCAACACCCACCCCATGCACCCCTACAGGGTGGGTGCAGGGTTTGGGGCTGGGTTTTATCAGTCTTCAGTGTTAAGTTTAGGGTGAAAACATGTTGAATCCCTTTTCATTCTCTTATGAGTTAAATTTCTAGAAATTGATTCATAGTGGGTGCTGATGGCTGCAATTCTAACCATGTCTACTCAGAAGTAAGTCCCATTCAGTTGGACTTACTCCCAGAAAAGTGTGTTCAGGATTGAAGCCTTTGGACACAATCCAGAGCAAATTCAGCCTGCTCTGACCTAACTGCTCTCTCCTAACTATTCTGTATCCAGAGCAGAAAGTTATGCTGAATCCAGAGAGTCAGGAAGCCTGGGCTGCCCTAACTGCTCCAGAGCATGCTAAGTAATTGACACAAAGGGAAGACTTGCTCCTGAGGAGACACCCCTCAGATCACACTGGCTTCAGAAAGAGTACTGCGCAGGCACCATCTCTGACACCTGCGCAGTACTTTTCTGAAGCCTTTTGGCTTCAGGGGAGACTGTGCAGGCGTCAGAGTTGGTGCCTGTGCAGTACTCTTTCTGAAGCCATTTGGCTGCCGCTCCACCTCCTGAGTGAGGCCGAATGGCTGTGCAGAGGTGCGGACTTTCTCTGCTCTAAGGAAGTCTCCTCTGAAGCTGTTCGGCATGCTCAGTGTGTTTCTGCGCAGTGCATCTCAGGTGGCCGTTCAGGCCAGCTCCTCAGACAAGTGGCAGCTTCTGGCTGCTGCTCCGCCTTGGAGCAGGCCTGAATGGGGGTGCTGACCCCCGGGGCCTGCCAAAGGACAGTCAAACTCCTCCGGCACATCACCCCATACGGAGCGCATCCCCAGTGCAGCCCACACCAGCTGCACGAGTCTGGTGACGCCACTGGGTGCCTGCCTTATAAGGAGTCCCTGATGAGATGCCAGTACATTCTCCAGTGAATACAAGGGGCTTCTTGGAGTGGCCTGCTGTATCCTGAGGTTTGTGGGCAGCCGTAGTTTGTTCCATATCCTGAGGTTGAGAGGCAGGGGTTGCAGCTAGGCTGGCCAAGAACTCAGATTTTTGGTCAGCACTGCCATTCTTACTCGGGCCTTATCATGGACCCCTATGGGTCTACTCATTACTATACCTGCTCCTGAGGTGGTATAACTCTGAGGGCTGGAAGAGGGCATTTCTGCCTTGGAAACAGGCTCTGGATTCAGAGTAACTGCTCTTCCCTAGGCAATGCTAAATATGCCCTCAACTTGCCTCTCCTGAGCTGCTTAGGCTGCCCCAGTTAGGGCAGAGCAGGTCCTCCTCTCTTAGGGCACCCTATCTTGCCTTGCTCTGCCCTAAGCCTCTTCCAGAGTAACTGGGCTGGAGTATCTTGCAGTTGCTCTAACCTAGTGTTAGATAGGGCAACCTAAGGTCTTTTATGTGGACAGATTAGTTGCTCTGGATTGTCCTGTTAGTCACATAAGGAATACACACCCCAAATTCATGTTTGTAAGTCCAGGACAGTGTAGGACAGGGTGTTGATCAGTCAATGCTTCTTCAATGTCAAGTATAGGGACAAAAATGAGTTGTGCCCCTTTTCACCCGCTTCCAGTTGGAATTTCCCAAAATCGGATTATAGTGGGTGCCTCCATTATTGAAGGAACACCTGTCTCAAATTTCACGCTTCTAGGTCCAGCAGTTTTGGCTGGGCTCTGTTGAGTGAGTGAGTCAGTTTAAATACAGAGAGAATATAAATAGTAATAAAGAATAATAAAGAGAAGTTCCATATAGGAAAATTTAAATGTCTATTTCACTGCACATTTAAGTTTCCGAAAGTCATTCAGCCACAGCATATAGGGCAGATTAATTTAGTTACCTCATTTGAATTGTCCATCCACACTTAACCAAGGAAACATTGTGTCCCCTTCTGGTAATACTTAATTTGTCGCGCTCTTGAAAACTTTCTTCTTGTACCTTGAAAGAAAGTACACTGGTGTTTATAGTCAGAACGTTATGAGAATGCACAGACAAAATAGCTGGAAATAATTATTATATATGTTATGTAAACATCTGGCAATAATTAAAAGTATTAGCATTTAAAATTCAATTGCCACCTGCTTCTAATAATTATTTGTAAGGAATGTTGTCACTACATGTCTATAAAAATGTTAAAATAAGGTTATCTTATAAGTATTGAACAGTCAGAGAAACATATGAAGAGTCCATGCATGTTGGGTATGATGCAGGCAACATTTATGTCCTACTAGTGAAATGTACTGGCATTGCAGGAGGAAAATACCCCTGTACACCATCCCCCCATTGAGCATCACCCCCACTGCGCATCACCCCCACTGCACATCACCCCCATTGCACATCACCCTCCAGGTGCATCAAACCCCCATGCACATCAATCCCCATGTGCATCATCCCTGCATGCAGAATATACCTATGCGCATCATACCCCAGCACAACATCCTCCATGCGCACCATCCCCCCTCCCGTGGAAAACCCTTCCAGAGAACACCCTTCAATGCCCAGGTCACCCTTTTGCTCATCACAGAAGGGTTTAAAAAGCAGCACCTGCCTAAATTCCCTCTTCTATGCAATGCTTAAAGATAGAGGCACCTTGTCCTCCATTCTGTGTGGTAACCCTGGGCGTTGATGAGTGAGTGAGTCAGTCAGTCAGTCAGTGACTTTTCAGTTATATATATAGATTACAGCCTGATCCTGAAATGCCTGTTGCTGCAGCACCAGAAAGACTTCTGAGGAATCCTTTGTGCCACATTTATGATTCATGAGCTTGTGGTGGGTCCATAGAATTGGACCCTTAGTTTCCATGGGGAAAAGATAAGTTCATTCTTCATCCTCCTATTCAAACCAGTGGAATTTAAAGTTGCTTAACTTTGGTTACAATGTCGATTCCTGAATAGATTGCTAAATCCTGTCACATACATTAATACTGCTCTGGCAAAAGTATGAGACGCACAACTCAGTGCTTAGCAACTGGTACCCACCACCTTCCTCCATCTATTGTTGGAACTAGAATTATTTGGGGACATCAGCAGCCAGAATTGGAGAAGAGGTAATCCAAAGGAAAGCCATCTTATCTGCTTCTGGAAACAATCCAAACAGGCACAAAACAGATGAAGGGACCTCCGTCAGCGGGTGAAATGTGTCCCTTGATAACAGAAGTGCGACATAACTTTTCAGTGTTCTTAACCATTATAATGAAGGCATTTCCATCACTGCAGGATTGAGTTTTAAAAGGTGCCATGGTGCCCAAATGGCTCCTTGTTCATCCAGCATCAGTGGGCTGCTGGAGGCCACCTTGAGTGAACATTAGTTTGTGAACGTAGGAGTGAATGTAGGATTGTGCCCTCAATTGCTTTAGAAATGTAGCCCAATGGGAGCAATTTGTTCAATTGGCTTAAAGTCAGTCCTGGACTGACATTATGATCCACAGAAAGGGCTTCCTGGCCAATGTTCCTGAGCCAAGAAGCATCTGGGAAATATCATTCCCCCTCCATTTCAATGCCACTTCCCCAAGTTCACACCAATTCCTATGCTGACTCTTTACCCACATTGTATCTGCCACTTGGGATCACATAGCTAAGAGGGAAAAACCACCAAACCCATTTGGACAATCCAAATTAGACAAAAGAAAAAAAATTCCAAATGGGCAGGGGAGCAAAAATTTCCGACTTGGCCTTCTATGGATGACCAGCTCATCCCAGACTGACCTCCTGGGTGGGTGGAGGGAGGATATTTGCTGCAAACTGCAGAAGGAGAGTAGAATACCAGATCAGGAACAGACGCTGCCATGCTGTGCCCTCATCATCATCTTCCTTTGCCCTGCTCTGCCGTCATCAGGCAAAACCAAAGGGAGGTTATAGCAAAATGATGAACTGCTAGGATGTCTTGTGGTCAGTCTCATTTTGCCAGTACTTAACTAAATGCCATAAAATAATTTGCTAAATATTTTTGGCAATAGGGCCTCCTTTTATTAAGGGATGATTGATTAATTTAGACTCTCTCCGCAGTCTCCACACCAAGCCATGCTTGCTGCTTTTGGATTTATTCATTAATTGATTCCACATAGGAAAGAATGAAATTCATGGAGGTTACACAGAAAAGAGGGGGTGGGAGAGACAAGAAATCTGATATAGAAAGATTTTTCTACTCTCCTTCAGGAAAGTCTGTGGAATTGGTGACTGTGATCCATAAGACAGTATACACCAGGTGCATATTTTCTCTAATCCATTATAAATAAATCAAATATAGCAACAACAAAATTAAAACATTCAGACTATTTATTCCCTGCATTTTAAATGTGGGTGAATTCAAAATGTGGTGTATTTGTATGTTTGTGCATATGTAGTTTTGTTAATGTCAACGCAGGATTACTACATCAATTACTTCATAAAGGGCAAAAAGGCTGACTTTCTGACACATTTAGAACTAACCCCCAAATCCAGAGTAACTACGGGTGCACGTAAGAGACTTTAAGTGCACCCATAGTTACTGCACCACCTAGTGAAAACCTATGGAAAATTCATACTGGAATCCAGAGTAAGTTGTTCTTACACCGGAGCAAGGACTCCCTGTAGTTACTCTGGATTTTGCCCTAAATTGCAAAAAAGTGCATTTTAAGCACTTTTGTTAGAGCTGATTATAAGTGGCTGTGGGTGGTGCAAGCGGTTAAGTCGCTGTGCCTGTTAACCAGCAGGCCAGGGTTCGAGACCCAGGTCGGCCCCACAAGACAGGGTGAGCTCCTGTCCTTAGCCCAGCTCTGCGACGCCAGCTGAATCCAATCGTATTGGCTCTGCCTTTCCATTGGACTAATTCAGTGGCGTGGAGAGGGGGGATTTGCTTCTTGGGTAACAGCCTATCCTCCATAACAATCCAACCCAGGCTTTCGTGCTTCGCATGCAGTGTATGCAGCACCAAGCACTATACCATAGTCTTTCAAGACAGACGGAGGCCTGCTACAGCTGATTTTTAACCTTAAAACAACCAAGACTTTAAGTGCTCCTGAGGAACAATCTCTCCAGTAGATTAGCATAATAATGATACAAAATACAATACAGAAAAATAAGATAATAAACATCTATGGTGGTGGTGGTTTATGTTTGTGTACACCAAGCTGAGATCCACTTCTTACATGCATGCACATTACCTGATTTTTTCACCTGTTGATAACTTGGAAGTTACAACTGAATACATTGCCGTAATTGCTTCTATGTGGAAACACTGTTTATGGTAATGTGGACTTATCTGCACTGAGTTGGATCTTTCACAAATACAAGTCATTCCTTGATGCTGCAGTCATAAAACTATTAACATGGTTGGCTGAACCAGCCCTATCAATTCAGTCATCACCGTTATTCCTAATGGCCATTAAACTGGTACTGAAGTGACACCTTGTGACCCAGTGTAAGAAATAAACACATTTTTGCTTCATTTATTGCATGTTGTTGAGAAATGGTCTCAAACTTTTCCCCTCCCTTGTTTCTGTCACTCCTCCATCGGATCAAGCCACCTGTTATATACATAGAAAGAGGAGATATTTGCTGGCAACAGTAACATTTTTGCCTGGCAGGCTATTCTTGCATGGGTCACACTTACGGAATAATATTGTTTTGTTTTTCTGTTTCCGTATGTAATGAGACTCATCACAGTGAATCAAAGCAGGCCTCCGTCAGTCTTGGAAGACTATGTTATTGTGCTCAGCGCTGCATACGCTGCATGCGAAGCACGAAAGCCTGGGTTGGATTGTTATGGAGGATAGGCTGTAAGTGAATCAGTGCTCAGTGTAAATTACAGACCACCTCCACTGTGATCCTAGAACAATCTGTTTTATAGGTCTTCACAGATTATGGGCAAAATCCAGAGTAACTACGGGGCGTCCTTGCTCCAGTGTAAGAACAACTTACTCTGGATTCCAATATGAATTTCTCATAGGTTTTCACTAGGTGGTGCTGTAACTACGGGTACATGTAAGTCTCTTATGTGCTCCCATAGTGACTTTGGATTTGGGGGAAAGTCGAGATTTGAACCTTGGTTTCCTGCTCCCATCCCCAATGTGACATTTATTTATCCAGTTATCTCCTTCACTTGTTATACAGATAAATTGTACTTGAAATGGTCCCATTGTCCATGTGAGCTTAAATGCTCACCCTCTTTGCAGCCTCTATAGTAGTGATTTTCAACCTTTTTCATCTCTCAGCACACTTAACAAGGCACTGAAATTGTCAAGGCATACCCATCAATTGTTTTTACTATTGACAAAGCACACCATACTGTTCAATGTCAATCCCCAAATTCCCACGGCACACCTGAGGACTATCTGCGGCACAGCAGTGTGCCATGGGACACTGGTTGAAAATCACTGCTCTATAGTGGCTGGTCTTTTGACCATAATAAAATTTCATCTTATCTATCACTGCTCTATAGGGGGCTTTTAGGACACAGAGAGGCCTGTTGGACAAGAGGACCTATATGACAAGGTTATCCTATGGTTTCCTTCCCCTGGAAGAATTCTTCCACTGGAGACAATATTCTTCACTCTGGTGGAATGCTCTTTGAATCAATATCTATCTATCTATCTATCTATCTATCTATCTATCTATCTATCTATCTATCTATCTATCTATCTATCTATCTATCTATCTATCTATCTATATACCGCTTTTCAACTAAAAAGTTCACAAAGCGGTTTAACAAAGAAAATGGAAAAATAATAATAGCTAATTTAAAGCTAATGGGTCCCTGTCCCAAAAGGGCTCACAATCTAAAATGCAAAAAAGAACACCAGCAGAAGCCACATGAACAGACATATTTTCCTTCCTTTTTGGTTGTGCTGCTTTAAACTTCATTGATTATCAACGAGACAAAAATGTGGTACACCAATGAAACTTGACTTGAAGTCAGATGAAATATTTTTTAAACATTCAAAATTCAACAAAATGTTGACCAAAAAAAATCCTCAAGCCAGCTATGGGAGTGTATGGCACTTTTGTGACAAGCGCAGGCCACCATGTGCCAGGACTTGTGCCGGCCTAACCAATAGATAGGATTGTGCTGTCAACGCTGTGCAACGTTTCCTATGAGTCTACTTTTTGGGATTCCCTCTTTGGCCAACTGCAATTTGAGTGTCTCTGTTTTGACGGGCCGTTTGCTATCCCTTGTGCAAATAATGCTTTCCTCCACCCAATTCCTTCCTCAGCAAGCTTTGGATAATCACCTTCTGTGCCTAGTAGAGAAACTCATGAAAGGAAAATTGTGCATTGTCTGGCAAGCAGATTTGAAGAAATACATAATGAATGAATTATGCAAAGCACATACCCGCTGCCTGTGGTTGATGCTCATACAAAGGACACTACAGCAGAAGCAAGAGTCCTATAACTTTGGAAATTGTTATGCTTTGATCATCACATGTTTTAAAGGACATTTTGGGGGGAAAAAAGAAATGTTAGGTTGTTGTCACTCTACCCACTTTACATAAGCAGACCCCATGGTTGGGAGAACAATTAATGAATGGATTCATTCTGTGCTATCATTTCCCCAAACAAATTAGGAAGAAAGCCTGCAAAGGCCCATATGGTACAGATATTATAAAAAGTAACCTGTTCCATTCTTGAGACTTGCTATTACTGCTTTTGACACAGCTTCAGGAAATAAAAAAGCTACTGGAATGCGAGCCGGGAAAACCAATTCCCAGTAGGCTTTGCAAAATGAAAGGTTGGAATCCTTGAGTGGAAACAGACTTTCAAAATCAGCACACTGTTCTCCGCAGCTTGGAGGATTATGCTCCAACGTCAAATATATTTCACAAATGTGCTCATATTTTGGTAAGTTGTTTTTCCTCCCGCCCCCCTCTCAGTAACTTAAAGGGGGAGGGAAAACGTTACCACCGTCAGCTTGGAATGCAATATATCAAACTGCTATTGGGGGTAAAGGAAGCCCAGTAGAATGCCACAGAGTACAGATGTACAGCATGTTAAGATATCTTCATTCAAACAGTGGAGTGTGATAAACAAAAGTTTGTTCTCCACTCAACATTTGCTTTCTAGATTTCAGAACAAGATGACCAGCAAGTGACTACCAAGCATTGTCATAGACTGTTGATACTCCTTCAAACCACCGATTCCCAAAGAGTGTTCTTGAGCACCGTTGTTTGCAGCAAAAGGGGCTGAAAAATTAGACCACCATTTTGGATGTGCTTGCAGAAAGAGAGAGAGAGAGAGAGAGAGAGAGAGAGAGAGAGAGAGAGAGAGACTGGCATTTATTTATTTATTTATTTATTTACTTACTTACTTACTTACTTACTTACTTACTTACTTATTAAGGGTAAAATCCAGAGTAACTACAGGGAGTCCTTGCTCCGGTGTAAGAACAATTTACTCTGGATTCCAATATGAATTTCCCATAGGTTTTCACTAGGAGGTGCAGTAACTACGGGTGCACGTAATGTCTCTTATTTGTTCCTGTAGTTACTCTGGATTTCGGGGTTACTTACTTATGGTACTTGTATCCTGTCTCTTCCATTCCCCAGGGTGGCTTACATAGCTTTTATCCTTTGGTCCTCACAACAACCTTGTCAGGTAGGTGATTGTTCTATGGGCATTTCTTAGAATTCTTCCAGATGGAATCCTTTCCTAGCATGGTCATCACATCTAGTAAATCTTCCACTTACTTGCCTTTTCTCATTTTTTCACTCAAAGTTTGGGACACTAAATAAAATTCCGTACAAATAGAGAAGATTCTGTTCTTGTTTCTTAAAAGAAAGTTCCCCTGATTGTCTTTGCATAATGTTGGCCCGTTTTGTTAACCTGAATATGTCAATGACATAGAAACCTCAAATTCCAGATGTTACTTCTGACCTTGGGTACTCAGTGCTTAATGGTTGCTGGGATGGTGGATTTCTAGGACTTGGGAAATGCCAAAGCATTTTCTAAAACTGTCATTGATACTTGGTTACAAAAATATTTGTTTTTGCTTGTAGCATAGAATATTTCCTCAGGCTTTGAGAGAGTCCAAGAAAGGACTGCTGCAGTGCGTTAAGGTTAAGAACCACTTTAATTACAAAAAAACCCTAAAAGTTGCCATAAAACCAATTGCTAGTAATAAGCATAAATTCAAGAACAACCATAGAAACAGATATACCTATTATAGTATTTTTTTTTCTCTCTCAAAGGATGCAATTACTGAGATGGACTGATCCAGATTTTTGGCTTTGAAAAGTAAACTTTGGAAATGCATGTATATGGAATGCATTTAGCCCCCAGCTACATGTTATTGCATAATGGAAATACACTCAGGTGGGAAGGAAGAAAGGAACTTCTTACAACATCAGCTTGTATACTTCACAGATGCTGAAACAATGAAATCAATATTCTAATACAAAAAAGTACTGAAAAGTGGGAGTGGAACAAGAGAGCACAAATGGTCTTAACTACTTAATGGATAGAACCACAATGACCATCTGAATTTTAGCGTTTACACCTACAGCATTATCGAACTGCTGACATTACTTCTTCTGTCTCAAAGCCTTAACCAAAAAGCTTTTATATGTTAAACCAGTCATTGGCCTTATGACTATGGCTTATGACTTATGACTACCACAGCTTTTATGCTGTGTAGCAATTATAATTTATCATTGTAAAAGTGTACTTTTTATCAATTAAAGGATTCGCACACTGAACAAGAAGAATTATATTTTACCTTTTATGCTGCTTCCACTAGAGACCCTTAAATCAGGCCTTTAATTTCTCATTTCTGTACATTGTATCACAGCAATCCAAATGTTATGCATGAACATTTCTGGCTTCTGAGCAATGCCATTCCACTTTTGCAGTGCCGAAAAAGGCAATGACAAGAGGAAAGTTCTATCATATGTTGTTCCCTATAAATATTGCACTCAAGTGACTCAACAATTGAGGACAAGCATCTTGAGGTGATATTTCCTAAGTCGTTGTGTAGCTAGATTTGTTGAAACCCAGGACCCTTAATTAATATTTTCATATTTTTATACTATTTTTCCTCTAAGGCAGCATTTTTAACCACTATACCATGGTGTGTTGTGGATAGTCTGTAGGTGTGCTGTGTGAGTTTGGTGAGGTTTATTTAATAAATAGGACAATCAGAGGATTTGACTCTCCTACCACAACCACAGTGTGCTTTTCCAATGGTCAAAAACTGACACGGTGCCATTGAGGCTGTTATAGTCCTACCCTAGGGAAAGGGATGAGCCTCCCCTTTCCTACAGTAGTGCAACAGCAGTCCCAATATTTGTACTGGCTACAGCGCAGGTATGCTAGGTATTGCCTGTTCCAGCGCAACTTTGGATTGTGCTGCCCATTCTTTGCCTTCAATGGGATTTATTTCTCAGTGAACATATTACAGTCAGGTTTCAAGACTATATTATTACAGGACTAGTTAAATACTAGTTAAATACAAAGGGTTCCCAAACTGTAGGTCAGGAGCCACTGGTAGCTTGTGTCCAGATTTTTAGTAGATTATTTCTCCACTCCTAATGATTATGGAACTGTAGTTCTAGTGCTTTACTCAAAAAAGAAAAGCTAGGGGAACAAAATGGTAGTTATTGCAGGTGGCACTATGTACTATGTAAGCCAGCAATTTTCAATCTTTTTCGTCTCATGGCACACCAACCAGGTGCCAAAATTGTCAAGGCTCACCATCCCATCAATATTTGTATAATTGACAGAACTGCTGGTGGGGGTTCTATTAATAATTTAAGTTTATATAATAAATAAATAAATTGTTCCAAGGTCCCACAGCATATCTGTGGATCATTCACGGCACACCAGTGTGCCACGGCACACTGGTTGAAAATCACAGATGTAAGCTGTTCCTCCACTTACTGTTGGAGTCATTCAGGTAGTGACAGCAACCTGCAGATGTTCCACTTACGCAACACTTTGCAGCATCTGTATTTACTGTATTATCCACCTGTAGTTATACGCTAGTTACATATGCAAAAATACATACTTACTGCTTATGCTTTTTTTTGTTTGCCTTGGATTGATCTAACTTAATAACAACACTGACACAATCAAATTTAAATAAAACAAAACTATGCATTGAATCTTTTAAATTTTTAAATTTAAATTAACTTAGGCTGCAATCTTAAGCTCCAGTTAGGCCAGTCTAAGCCCCAGCATATGTCCTGTGCTGTCACAGGGTGTCACAAAAGTGCAGTAAGATTTCTGCGCCACTCCTGGGCAAGGGTTAGGCCAGTGCACATATGTGCATTTGCCTCCCTACATCCATGGAAACAGGAAGACCCATGAGTTTTGCTGGCTTAGGCTGCAATCCTAACCACACTTTCCTGGGAGTAAGTACTATTGAACTCAATGGGCCTTACTTTTGAATATACATGTGTAGGATTGCACTGTTAGTTTAGGTTTGCACCCTACAACACTTCAATCCTAAAGACACTTTCCTGGGAGTAAGACCCACTGAACACAGTAGACATAGGCTGTAATCCTAAAGACACGTTCCTGGGAGTAAGACCCATTGAACACAATGGAACTTACTTTTGAGTAGACATGGTTAGGCCCATAGTTAGGAATATGCTCTAAGTTGTGGTACTTTGGGGTAATGACTGCATAACCAAATTCCATACATCAAACATCTTTGTAATGACACTGTTGACCCAATCTTAGGGCCTTATGCTTGCAAGGATTCAGGGTGTAATCCTAACCAATTTATGCCAGTATGTAATTCTCTTAACTCCCTGTTACCGTGGTGGCTTGAAGAGGCTGGTGCATGTCTGTGTACTGGCCTAATCCCCTGCGGAGTGCCTTAAGGCAGAATTTCTTAACCCCTGGTCTGGAGACCTCTGGAGGACCTTGGCTGCTGCCTGACCGGTCTGCGAGAGGACTCCTCTAAGTGCATCTTCTCCTCCTCTGGACCTCTGGAGGACCTTGGCTGCTGCGAGTGGACTCCTCTAAGTGCATCTTCTCCTCCTCTCAGCAGGAGCTCTCTCTCAGAGGATTGCAGCCTCAGAGACCAATCCTATGCCTGTGTACTCAGTAGTAAGTCCAAGTGTAGTCAGTGGAGCTTACTCCCAGGAAAATGTGAACAGGATTGCAGCCTCAGAGCTCAATTCTATGCCTGTCTACTCAGAAATAAGTCCCATTGTAGGCAGTGGAGCTTTCTCCCAGGAAAGCGTAGATAAGATTGCAGTCTCAGAGTCCAATTCAATGTCTCCTGCATTGAGAAAGGTTGAAAATCCCTGCTCTGAGTAAACACGCATTGAGACATTGGGTTCTCACCTGCAATCCTATCCATAGTAACCTAGCAGTAGCTCTATTATGGGGGATGTTGTGCATGGCGTGGATGTGCTTGGGGGTTGATGTGCATGGGCAGTTGATGTGCAGTGGGGGGGGGGATGTCGTGGGGGAATTTTACTCCTGCAACATGGGTATGCTTTTGCTAGTACTCATTTAAAATGAGTAAATAAGCAATTAGCACACTGGGACTTCAGATAAAACGTTTATAGGATTGCATTGTAAGAGTAGGAGCAAGTCTCACTGCACTGAATGGGAGTAACTTTTGAGTAGACCTGCACAGGAGAGCAAAGGCAAGGGTGTGTGTGTGGGGCGGGGGGTTAGTGTGTTTAATTTCACTTTGGAAATTATTTTCAAACAAACAATAAGGAATAGCACAAAAAAACACATACAAAGAAAACAAGAAGAGATTAAATTACCCTATGTAAAAAGCAGGACTAGCTGTCTCACTCTATGAAACTGGTATGTATTGTAAGAGTTATGTAAATGGGTTGAAAATTATTTTTTAAAAAGCTGCACAGTGCATGAATAGACTTATTCATTTCAATGGAACTTTTACTCCGGGGATGGACGGCATGGTTCCAGGTAAAGAACGAAGATAGTGTCCGGTTATATTTATGTATTTGTTTATCTTCTCCCCTAGTTGGATAAGAAAGAAATTTGTTTAAAAATTGCCATGTATTACTGCCTGAGAAATCAACTATAGCTGAGCACATAATCAAAACTGGGCATAAAATGCTGTTTGAATGTACAGCTCTGTTATCCCCCATTGTTCGTCAAAGGCTCCACTTGGAAGCAATTAATATTTATAAACATAAAAACGACATCAATTGAAAAGAAGTTGTTGCACTGAATAACTGTTGGCACCCATTATTTCAAAGAACATTCAATAAAAAACAGGTTCGGCAAAGATAAATTGATAATCAATGAAAGGAAGAATTTTTACTTTAAATCTCTGCAGTCTCTTTAAAAACAGTAATAGAAGCAGACATATGTTACTCAGCTGACAGTTCCAAATTGTTCCTAATCACCTTACTGCCTTTTTAGTTCCAAACAGAAGATTTCTGCTTTCCCATACATGTATGCCTGGGGTTTTCTTTGTTTTCTTTGCCTTTGACAATGATATCAAAAGGAAGTGGCAAAACATCAAGCTCTGAAAATAATTTTTTTGAATGGCTAGAAAATCTGGAAATGAATATACATCAATAGATCAGATATACTCATAGTTTGGGTATAGGGTTGCCATAATTCCCTTCCACAAAATCAGGACAGGACCCTCTGTCCCATTTGCCGATATGTGAACACAATCCCCCCCAAATTGGGATTGTCCCCATTTTTTTGGGACATATAGCAACACTATTTGGGTACATATACTCAGTAACATCAAATATTACTACTTTTTATTTAAGTACAACATGTAGATTAAATCTTTATTTTGTTATATTAGCTTGGTAGATCTATGTTGTTTGGGATTGACGGATGGAGGTTGGAGTCGTTCTCTAAATTATTAAGGATAGCGTTGCCTATGGTCAGGCTCTTATGTCTCATCAAGCAAGTCCATGTGGCTGATCCTTCCAAAGAAAAGAAAAGAAAGAAAAGAAAAGAAAAGGGGCCTTGTTCACTGCTAGGATTCTGCAGCAGTCTGAGGTTTCATATGTATGAAATATTGGATATTTCATGTTTGATATTATTTGATATGTGGAGAATCAGGTGACTCCTTGAACATTTGAATGAGCCATCAAAGACATCTTCTCCCAATTCCTTTCAATGGAGTAAGTTCACACATTTAGGTGGCAGACCTAATTTCCATTTAGGCCAGTCTAAGCTCCAGCATTAGTCCTGTGTTGCCCTGGGGGTGTCACAGAAGTGCAGTAAGACACTTCTTCCCCATTCCTGAGGGGTTAGGCCAATATACAAGAATATGCCAACCTTCCCACACCATCACATAAAGACAGGCCAAGTGAGTTGGGCCAGCCTGAATTTCCGAGGATTGCACCCTTAATGTCAAGTCACCAAATTCTTCAGAGTAATCAAGTGATACAGGTGTTTTTTTAATGAACTGGTCCTGAGTTATACAGAAATCCACATACTGTCTTTTCCTCTTTTCTTGAAAAACTCAAGGCATAAGAAAAGAAAATTATAACTATTGTTCCCATGCAGCATGGCTCAAAGAAACCCAGGTTGGGAATGATGTATGACATCATTGCCAGTTATCTGGGGATGATACTACAACACAGTCACAATACTGTGTGCCGGAATATATGGTGTGGATGCATTAAATCAGAGGCATCCAAACCCTGGCCTGGGGGACAGATGAGGCCCACAGCAAGACCCCTCCATGCCCTTTCCATTTTACTGGCGTCCATTTATTGCTGCTTGGGTAACAGCCTATCCTCCATAAAAAATCCAACCCAGGCTTTCATGCTTCGCATGCAGCATACGCAGCGCTGAGCACGATACCATAGTCTTTCAAGACGGACGGAGGCCTGCTTCAGGGACACAGAAATCTGCTGCACAGCAAAATCATATCACACATTGAGTACCCTGAGATACTGTAAGAGAGATGGAGAAACAGGAGGCTACATCTTGTTCCATCTTGCAAGGAAAATAAACAGGTTTTTCAAAAGCTTTTCCTGTTTGTGTGGTGCTGTATTTTATCCATTCAACCATGACTGTACTATTTCTGGTGATCATTGTATTTTTGTATCATTGCCACAAGGAAGTGTGCCGTGAAGTAAGAATTCATTCTTTCAGCTCAGCGTTATTTAACCCCAGGCTGCCGTTGTTAAGACAAGTCAGAACATCTATCCAAGCATTGAAAGGCTATTCAGGAAATGGGAATAATTTTAGCTAATCACAAACTGAAAACTGCTCAAGCTTAAAACTGCTTGATCGCCTCAGGCAGCGCAAGATAAGCTTGCAAGAAAGAAGAGTGTAACTTAGGTCAAGAGTTAAGGACTATCTGGGGGCACATTTCAGCCTTTTCTCTGCAGAAGTTCTTCAAAGCTTCATTCAGAATTGTACCTGACTAGGGACCTATAATGGCTGACATACGAAGCATACGTTCACTTGAAAAACATATTCACTTGTATTTATAGTCCCATCCTAAAGCAGCTCCTGCCTGTGGAATTGCCACATGTACTGTTGCAAATGTGCTGTAAAAAACATTGCGACTTTGTGAAGGCCAGTGCTGTCAGTGGAGAGACCTCTGTACTGGCAGGCCTCCACTGGGAAAAAATTGCACTCACTTGCAAGGGTATGTGAACCACAAGCAGTGTGGAGGCAGGGGAAGATCAAACAAGGTATAAAACAGTAGTGGGCTCCAGCAGGTTCGCACCTACTCCACAGAACCGGTTGTTACCGTGAGATAAGACACATAAAGTTTAAAAATAGCCATTTAAAAGTGGCTGCCAGAGGGGCATAGAACCGGTTGTTAATTTCTTTGAATCCTATCACTGGTATAAAAGGGTATAACTGAGAGGGCAGGTTAGCCTTTATGGCAGTTCAGGAAATAGTGGAAATAGCAGCAGAGGTAGCCATCACATCCTATAACCAAGGGAATAGGTTCAATGTTGATCAATAAAAAATTGGGGAACTCCCAAGTGTCTATGGACCATAGCCTACAATGTCAATGAGATGATCCTGCTTTTCTTCTTATTTCCATGCAATGGAAGAAATCTCCACTCCAACCATCCATCTATTCATCATATTTATTTCCTTCTCTTTCTCAGAGAGAAATCTGTAAAAAGTCACTCTGAGGGCAAATAGCAACTTAAGGGACAATTTTTGGTGTGAAAATGGCACAGTGAGAAATATACGCTGTAGTGTAGCCCCAAGCAGGATGTAGGTGCAGAAAAGGGCTAATCATAGTTTTAGCTCATTTTATTGTCACAGATTGTGACTAAAACTGTATCCAACACACCAGACATCCATATAAGGGATTTGCTATACATGTGCTTCACTTTCTTGTACTGTTCAGAGGCAGCAGCTGAAATACCCAGCAGTATGATTTGAGGCTTAGAAGTCATGTAGTCTGGCCACCCTTAATATAGTTTGAAAGTAGGAAAATACCAATTTTCCTATTTAAGGCACAGAGGAAGGCGCATCCACCCTCCTTTGAATGAAAGTCACTGGAACTGAAACATGTGTTATCCCTCCACAGCTCTCTGAAATAAGACCTTGAGGTCTACGATTTGCGAGTCAGGGCAGCTGTGGTCCAGCCTTAAAATGGAGGAAGAAAAATCTTTCTCCACTGAATTCAATAGAATCTCTATGCTCAAAAAATAAAATGAACAAGGGGCTAGTTGTTAACAAAAGTTAGGCTGCCTACCTCCTGGGAAAGAGGGATTGCTTGGTTAGTGTGTGGCTAATGCTGTACATCACCCACCCCACTCCACCCACCACCTCCACCACCAGGAGAAAATCAGGAGCAGGCTCTCGGATTCTAAAATATTAAGTACTCTACTGTTTTGTAATTTTCACTCTATATTTAGAAAGACAGCATGATACCATGCCTTGGAAATCCTGTACGAAGATCAGCTGAATCTTGATTTTTTAAAGTATTAATTACATAGAACAAGCAAGTATTTATATTCAATCTCCACTTGCCAAGTTGCCAATTCTATTACATGACCTAATCCCCAAGGAAGGATGTATAGTGTACAGTGATCTAATACCCAAAGATGTATAGTGTATTCTTGTTTTGCTTATTGTGGGAATGGATCTAGAGCTATACAGGGCAATGAAGAACCACCTTACTCTCTTGGAAAGCTTATTCAGCATCTATCCCCTCCTGGCTCTTGGACTTCAGAGCACTCAGAAAGTGATCACACAACTTTCAAGTATTTCTATGCTATTTCCATGCAACCAGTCAAGCCAGAACCATGTCCATTACAACAGCAGCAGCAGCAACCCCCTTCCTACAAGGTCAATCCCACAATGTGTTTCTACACAGACCTGCACCAGCTCATTAGTGAGTGCAAGTCAATGGAAACCCCCTGACTACAGAGACTTACCCCAGGGTAAGGGAAATAAAAGACAGTTACCCAGACAAAACCCTTCGGACGTCCACACAACCACAGATTTTGGTGGAAGCCATTTTGAGGAGCTAAACCTCTTCTGAACAGTTTGGGAGAGCATGCTTCAGTAGGTTGGCTGGGGATTGAGATCAGACAGTCATCACCTTTCACATCCCTGGCCAAACAGGTGGAAAGTGGAAGCACATTTTGTTTATTGATAGTCAAATGTGTGGTTTCACAATGTTGTCAAATGCTAATACTTCATTTGTGGTACAATTCAATCCATTAATGCAGACTGTCACAAATGTGCTAAGTCTGTTGCAACAGCTTGCCAGCTGCAGCCTCCAGGAAAGTTGCAGCCTTCTTGCTGGTGCCAGTGCAAGAAGCAATGCTAGCAAGAGCAGAGACCAGTAAACTCTGCACTGTGCAGTACAAGGGAGGGGAAGGGCAGAGGGAGACAGAATAGAGGGGGTATAATGGGGCAAGCAAGACCAAGGGATATTGTGGGCAAGGTTTGCAATGCAGAGTACACCATATCCTATTCCCCCTTCCTTGGCCTGATCCACTGACAGGAATCAACTTGGTGTTACACCAGCTATATAGCTAGAATGGGTCCAAGTTGAATCATTATGCAATAATGACCCCTTACCCTAAGGAGACTTTCTATTTGCTCAGCTGCCCTCCTGAGTGCATTGTACTCACTGAAGGCATTACTGAATTGTAACGGGGATGTGTGGAAAAAAACAGATATGCTCTTCTTGGCTATGGCTGTAATCCTAAGAGCACTTTCCTTGGAGTAAGTCCTACTGAAGTCAGTGGTACTTCCTTCTGAGTGGACACAAATAGGATTGCACTGTATGTGCAAAATCCAGAGCAGTTACGGGTCCACACAGTTACGTTTCCCTCTAGTGTTATCTTATGGAAAGACACCTTAACTGCTCCAATGCAAAGGGCTTATTTTGACTTTAGGATATGGGCCTAGGAGCACAATCCTAACCGTGTCTACTCAAAAGTAAGCCCCAGTGTGTTCAATGGGTCTTGCTCCCAGGAAAGTGTCTTTAGGATTGCAGCCTATGACTTCTTTCAGCTATCAAATGCTTTTTAGCACAGGGTGCTATAATTCTTAACAACACAATAAAATTCTGCTAAAAAATGCCAAAGCCCAAAAATCATCCAAATTATAAAAAACTTGGCACCCATCAATCTCGAAAGACTATGGTATCGTATGTGATATGCGATATGCGATATGCGATATGGTATGTATGCGAAGCACGAAGGCCTGGATAGATTAATATGGAGGATAGGCTTTTACCCAAGCAGCAAATCCCCCCTCTTCACGCCACTGAAATGGAACGGCAGAGCCGATATGATTGGTTCTAGCTGTGTCGCAGAGCTGGGCTAAGGACAGGAGCTCACCCTGTCTTGTGGGGACCCGGGTCTCGAACCTTGGCTTTCTGGTTGGCTTTCTGGTTAGCAGGCTCAGTGTCTTAACCACTTGTGCTACCCACAGCCCACTCATCCAAATTATAAATGTACAGGAACAGCAGATTCCTCTGAATGGAGAAACACATCTCTTGGAAGTTGCAGTGCAAGTGTATGGGGCTTCTCTGCTTTCCCAGCCATTGTTAACAGACCCCTTCAGTTATTTCCTCTATTTCTTTGAATTTTAAGTAGTGGATAATACCAATGGGAATAAAGGGTTTTGGGAAAGCCATTAACTTTAGACTTTATTTAATACCTCCAAATCTAAAATTAGGATGTAGTACAAGATTTTTTTCCAGAGACTGTGCTGTAAAGGATCAGGATCCATATGGTTTTGTTTTAAAAAATAAAAATCTCCTTTTCTTTCTTCTTGGCCCCTTTTTGCTGTACCTCCTCATTCCCTCAAACTGCTGCATTCTCACCCACTCTTTCTCAAATATCTCTTCTCAGCCCATTGCCTACTCTCCTTCCTTGCTACACTGATTTTAGACTCTTTTCCCCTCTTATATACCAGAACCCCTTCCCTTCTTCACAACATCACACTATACATTTCTAAATATATGATTTCACACTATACATTTCTAAATACAGTGGCGCCTCACGTAAAGAATGCCTCACGTAAAGTATGTTTCATGTAACAAACAAAAATTTCTCTGGGATTCTGCTTCACGTAAAGAAATTGCTTCACTTAAAGAACACATTCGTTGGCAGTTGGGGCAGACGCTCTGGCCGGCAGCCTGTTTAAAAAGCGTCAGGGCTGCCTTGCGCACCTGCCCATAGTGAAAGCAACACCTCCATGCTGTTCCTCTTGTGGCTGGGTGTCTGCTGGGCAGAGGGAGGGAAGAGCAGTGGAGAAGAGGGAAGCAGCTCAGGGCTAGCCAGAAGGGAGCAGGGGAGAGAGGCTCAGGATGGAGAGAAGGAGAAAGTGGGCAGACACTTTGAAGGTGTCTTGGATTGCAGCCTCCTAACTGTGTCTACCCAGAAGTAAGCCCCATTGTGTTAAATGGGGCTTACTCCCAGGAAAGTGTCTTTAGGACTGCAGCCTAAGTAGATTTCGTAAGATCATGCACATTGAATGCATGTTTTGAATTCAATCCTGTTGTTCTGTCATCATTTTTGCATCCAGTTAATATTTTTATATGAATTTTTTGGGGATTGTGGAACCAATCGTCTGAGTTTCCATTATTTCCTATGGGAAAATCCGCTTCACGTAAAGAATGTTTCACGTAAAGAACGTGCCTCCGGAATGAATTAAATTTGTTATGTGAGGCGCCACTGTCCATGATTTCACACTATACATTTCTAGTAGATCTCACTAGAAGATCTATGGTTAGGTAATAGTGCAGCCCTAGAAAAGTATTAGAATCAAGATGCAAAAACAAATGGGACACACATTCTTCTTTCTGTTTTATGTGGTAGCATGAAATTTGATTCTGTAACATTAGCGGAGCATTGCTGAATAAGAAATCACCCTGGTGTCACCTCAGAGTATTGTTCCCCTTCTTCACAGTATGTATCAACTCACTCTGAATGTTTCAAAGTTTGTCAGCCATCAATGGATTTTTTTAAGCCTTCTAAAAAAACTGGTCATTGTTAAGGAGAAAATGACTGGCAGTTGTATTAGAGTCACCATTACTTTTGTACTCATTGCACAATTTAGAGAATTTAGGCCACAATCATTCTTATTTCTTCAAAGCATTTCCTTGTTTGGGACAATAGTTAATGACTGGAGCATGAAGGTACTTCCAACCATAATGAGGTTGGAGGCACAGTAAGGACAAACGTAGTTGGTCCTCTGTAGAAAATTTTCATATACAGATTTTAGGAAAGGAGAATGACAAAGTAAAGAGAAGCTGTTTCCTGGAATATTCCTAACATAGAAGAAACATATTAACACTATTATTACTATCAGGGGCATAGCTAGGGGGTGCAGGGGGGTGCACTGGGATACAAGGTTTAGGGGGGCTATAAGCTGAGCTTGACACTAGTGGATAAATTGTGAACAATGAAAGATAATATCATCTTGTATGAAAGATAATATCATCTTGTTATATATTGTTGGAAAGGTAATTTAATGCAGAAGGCAATGAAATAAACTGCACTGAAGTAACTATATTCTATCAAATGTTATGGCCAATTAACTAAAAAAATAAAAACAAAAGCCTATGTAACAAAAGTGGATTTTCTTAATTCAGACCTTACCAAGATACTGATTGCTTTGAGAGCCAATAAGATGTAATTCTGATATTGTACGGAACTAATAAGGTCTTAATTTGAATCAGCTCTCATTTTCATATACATATATCATAACACAGTTACCCATGCTAAGTGGGTAGTCAGGCACTTCTTAGTTGTGTTCCTCTTATATTTGTTAGGGGAAAAAAATAACAATTCCTCTTCGACCCAGCACAGTTTCCCTAACCAAAAAGGGACAAAATTGTCAATTTTTTACTTAATTAAATTTGATTTTGTTGTTACAGGAGTGGTACAACAAAATCTTCTGCGATTCCACATAGCAAAAAAGTGCTTTTGCCATCAAACTAGCAGAGCAAATGGGTGATGAACTGCTGATGAGGAGGAGGCAGGTTTTTCCCTAATTTTGTTTTTAAAAATTCCCAGGAACGACATCACTTCCAGTTGTGACGTCACTTCTGGGGCAACATTTTGAGCTTTGCTACATGATCATTAGCTACACCACTAATTACTATGGTGTCTGGGACTGCGGAAATGTACAGCAAAATGGTCTGCACATGAACATATAAATACATTTTCTCATTTCAGTAACTCATTTGTCATGGATAAATAGCAGCAAAATGTTGCAAAAGAGTTTTATAAAATACCTGCTTCTCTCATGGGATACAAGCCAAAGAACCCTTACTGAAGGTTGTCAATTACAAAAAAAAAAAAAATCAGGGTGATTTTAAAATCTATGATCCAAATACACTATGTGCACAATCCTAACCAATTTAGGCCAGCATAACTCTTAACTCATGGCATACCGTATTTTCCCATGATGATGTGAGGAGGTAGGTGCATGTCTGTCCATTGGCCTAATCCCCAGGAAAGGGGTAGAAGAGCCTTATGGCAGTTTTGTGACACACCCAGTCCAGCATGGGACTTGTGCCGGACTTGTGTTGCCTTTACTGGGGGTTACGATTGCAGCCTCAGACGCTCTTCATGAAGTAAATTTATGAATAGTTTTGAATATATTTTTCAGTTGAGGGGTCTCATGACACATCCACATGCCAGTAACAGCACCACCAACCCCATGCCAGGCAGTGCACACTCAGAAAATGTTAATATACACGATGTCCTCAGTGGTGGGTTTCAAATAAATTAACAAGTCCTATGTCTTAATAATCTAAATTAACAACAGGCTCTATGTCCCATTAGTAACTGGTTCTCAGAACCAGGTGCTCATTAGCAAAGGGTTCTATAGAACCTGTGAGAACCCCCTGAAGCCCACCACTGCGATGTCCTCCTTCCTCGCAACTATCACCTCAGCTGTGGCTTCTGTAAAAGTGGCAGAACCTGTTCCTCCCCATTTTACAAAAAGCGAAATGGGAAGAAAGCCTATGACCTTTTCCCCAACGCTTCAAGAGAACCACAACGATGGAGAAGATGGTGGAAGAAGATAAAATGCACTCCCCTTCACTCCACATGTTGTGCAACGTATGTAGCAATGGAGCCATTTTGTGCAAATTGCCCTTACACTGCCATTTCTATGAGGAAAAATTATGCCATTTCCAGAATGGATTTCAGTGCCTGCCTCACACATTATTATTTGGAAGGGAAAGACAAGGCAATTTCCCTCTTCCAATATTGTATGACTGTATCACCACCATCACTACCTCTTGAAACATGCTTAAAATAAGGACCCAGCTTGCTTTCCTTCAAAAAAATTCACAAATTTGTATTGCTAGTCAGCAATCATGGAAAAATACTTTTTTGCATGATATGGACAATGGAGTTTGTTATTTGTTTCACATTTGTTTCAGATATCATTATTACTGGTGAATAATTAAAGCAGTATGTCAAAAAAGGCTTGCCTTCAAAAAGGCTAATGAGACATCATTTATTTTCCAAAATAAAATGGAAAATATTTGCATATTTGAATTCACTTCTGTTTTTTTCCCCGCTGCTCCATAATACATTTGTCAGTATGGAAAGATAGACTGAAATTAAGCAAAAGAAAGAAAGAAAGAAAGAAAGAAAGAAAGAAAGAAAGAAAGAAAGAAAGAAAGAAAGAAAGAAAGAAAGACCTACCACACCAGGAAAGAACATCTGTAAGCACAATGAAGAAAAAATTCACAAATGTTTAAAATTAAGTGTTTCTTGTACAATTGTCATGCTGAATAATTTTATCCTTAGGAGGATAGGGAAAAAAGAATTCTTATTGTCATTTGCGTTTATTAGAAAGGTAAATGTAAATTATGTTTGTTTATTAAATATTTATGTAAATATTCCATTTATTAAAAAGCAAAATGCCAAAAGGTATGTGATAAATGTTACTATTGCTGCTCAGTCCTATCCTTTCCCTTGCCAATGCATCAACACCAAAGTAGCTATCATTGCATCTTGCAGAGGCTGCAATCATGGAGGTCTTTGTCGGGTATGAGAACAATTTGGAGAAGGAGGTCTTTGTGGGTAATTTCCACAACTGGAATAAACCTCCATTTTGCAGATGGGTTTAGTTGGACCTGTGTCAGCGAAATTGCTGACGCAAGTCTCTGTGAACCCATGCCATAAAATCAGTTTCAGGAATGGGAGTTGGATTTGGCGGTCACTTCTGCCACCAAACCCATCCCTTTCTGGACATGATTGACTCCACACACTTCTGGATAGTTTTTTGTGACTGCACTCTATGCTTATCAGAAAACTTGTTCCAGCAAAATACAAGCGAAATAGAATTGGACTACTAGCAATCAAGTTTTACACATCAAAGGGGAGAGAAAATCTTGCATTCATCTTCCCTGTGCTTCCACAAAAGAGACCTATAGCTTTGCTTTACAAAAAAGAGACCAGAAAATTTTGATTTCCACAAAAGAGACCTATAGATCTTCAGGCTTTGGTTGAACATGGGTGTAATCCAAACCTAGGCCAGCACAACTCATTGGTCTTCCTATTCCTTTAGTGATGTAAAGCATGTATGTGCTCTGGCCTGATGTAAAGCATGTATGTGCTCTGACCTGATGTAAAGCATGTATGTGCAAAAGCATGTATGTGCTCTGGCCTAACCTTCCCCCAGGAGTAGTGCAGAAGTGTCTTATGGCACTTTTGTGACACCATCAGGTCAGTACAAGACTTATGCTAGGGTTTATGCCAGCCTAATTGGAGTTTAGGATTGCAGCCTGAAAATTGCAGCCTGAATATTACATTTTAAACTACTGCATTACATATAATTTATCTATATGCTGCATGCTCACAAGGAAAAGGAGGGCAATGAAAATTTTTTGTGTGTGTGCAGAACATAAGGCTAAAAAATAGGATATATCCTGGAATAAACATTATTGTTTGGGCACTGATCATCATGAGTAAGACACTTGGCTAACTGAACCCCTAAATTTCTTAAGTAAAAGTCAGCCACCTTAAATCTCCATTCATCAATTGAAAGGTGGAAGGAAGCTAGGCATGGCCCCAAGGCCTCAAGCAAGCTGGTACTCCCACTGAGTGTGCCATTATACCACCAGCTGAGGAAGTTGTAGGAGCAGAGGGAATTTGTAGTCCAACTAAAACCACAATTTCTATTCGGAAAATTCACTTTGATATAATTCAATGTTACAGTGATCTCATTTCATTCTGTCAAGAGAGAAAAAAATGTATATTACAGTGGTGATTTTCTTAAGGTTTTGATTATTTTGCTGAGACAACAAGAAACTCCTGCAATCTCCTCTAATATACCATTCATTTGCTACATACTATAGTCATTTGTGGGCTTTTTGGGGGCATATAATCATTTGATTTTGGCTCATCTCTCTGAAGAGACCCATTCCTAGGAGAGATCAAAATGGATTTCCTGTGCAGTGGGAAATTCTGAATCCTTTCTAATTTTCTTTCCTTTTAAACTCGCAAAACCAAAAAAAGGGCTGTCTGGGTTGGAATTCCATCCTGAAACAAGAAACAGGTTCTCTCAGGACCTTTGAAGCAACTGAACTTAAATCTGCTTTGTCACATGATTCCCCACCAAATAAATAAATAAAAATAAAATAAATATAAAACAACACTGATTTCTGGTTACAAAGCAACCCATCTGGAAATAATTTTGACAGCACTTCCACTATTAGATCTAATTATTCCTTTTCTCTCTTTGTATCTGTGAAATCTCCTCCTTTTAGCATCCAACCTGTCTCCCTCCATCAATGCAGCTGTGCCAACAGGGCATGTTGTGGAGCAGTGGTTCTCAAATGTTTAGCACTGGGACTCATTTTTAAGAATTAAATTCTGTCAGTGATCTCCAGAGGTGATGTCATGACACATCATCAAGCAGGAAAATTTTTTTATCAATCCTATGCTGCAATCCTATCCTCACTTATCCTGGAATAAGACTGCTTTTGTTTTAGGAATAAAGGTGCTGGTCCTCACCACAGGTCATCCGATATAACTAATTATTAATTAGCTGCTGGGGGGAGTGGAAAAAGGTCCTGTTACTGAGTACCTGTGAGTACCCCAGAAAAAAGAGCCCCGAGTAAGCCTAATTAACTATCACTGTTAAAAGCACATGCATACTAGTTTTTTAAAAGGACAGATCTGTAACAATTCCCCAAATGCAGTCACATACATTTGTAACATCAAGTATAATATAGGTTGGGCCAAAAGTTGGCTTACACTTAGTAGGTATGCACTTTACATTTTTAAAAAAAAAATATTTTTACATTTATATGAATTTGTTGCAATCATTTTTGTTCAATACTGTTTATATACATTTCCAAAACACAGATATGGGATATAGAATACTGGTTTGCAATTACTGTTTGGAAAAATTAGATCTAAAACATGAAACCAATAGTGAAACAACTGTAAGCCTACTTTTGGCTCACCCTGTGTATAAAAAATAAAATATTGAAATGAATGAGGAATCACCTGAAATTGGCTGATGGCCCTCTTGGTGGGTCCCAAGCCACACTTTGAGAAACACAGCTGTGGGGGCAAGGAGGATTCTTGTCCTGGAGGTTTCCTCAAGATAAGGGAACAGAGGCTTCTCTCGGGGCAAGCCTCTGCTGCCCTGATGGGTTTATTCAGGTTTGTTTTTCAGGTACAAGTCTAGGTGGATCAAAGTCAGGAAATGAGGATACAAAACTGGTGTTCCTGCTCTGCCCACCCAATCCCATGTCAACCTAACATTGCTGGGGCTTCTTTGTAGGGTGCTGGCGTGTGGCAGTTTTCCAGCTGTGTTGAATGGCATAGTGCCTTTTCACCACTATAAATACACTGCACCACTGGAACATGAGTCTTAGGCCAAAATCCAGAGTAAATAAGGGGAGTCCTTGCTCCGGTGTAAGAACAACTTACTCTGGATTCCAATATGAGTTTCCCATAGGTTTTCACTAGGTGGTGCAGTCTCTTACGTGCTCCCAAAGTTACTCTGAATTTGGGGTTAGTGGTGTTGCAGGTCCATCAAATTGGGTCCTCAGCTGACTAGTGAAAATGAATGAATACTTCATTACTTTGTGTTTTTTGTTCTTATAGTTTTGAAAATTGTGGGGATGCCAACACAGAGATCCTTCCTGAGATTGGCACCTAAATGATATCATTCTTTCTCCAGAAAGGCTCAAAGATCCCAGGCACGGGGTCTTTGAAGCATTTAAAGAAAGTAGGTTTCTACCAGTTCATGCCAGCTTTTGATGACTGTTCATTTTATATCCCAATAGTGTTTGCTTTGTCCTTTTAAATTGCTTATTTTATGACTGTGCTGTTATAAAAACTGCTTTTCAAAATTGTTTTTGTTTTAAATTATTTTATTGTTTTGTCTGTTGTAAGCAACCCGGGTGGCAACTGAATACATTCAAACAGTCTGTGGTTACTGTTAAGAGCGCAGTTATCGATGGACTGCCTCCAGTTTCTTTTCCATCTGGATTGATAGCAGCTCCCAAATTGTGAATTTTCTTTCTCTTGGAAGGCCACATGTCCAGATGCCAGGATTTTTGGAGCATTTAGCAAAGATAGATTGATGCTTTCTGCCCTGGAGCAGCTTGGGTAGATCTGTTCTGAGGGCAGATCTGCCCCTGTTAATCTTCACCCTTCTGTCCAAATATGTTATGCACATCAGTGTACTCTCTCCACTATTATTGCTGTGCTACCTCCTCCTTCTTGCTTAGGAACACTGACAGGAGTGGGCTGCCATTGCCCTGATCCAATAAATTAAGGGATGACTATCAGAGAGCCAATAGGAGCAACATGGTGGGCAGCAGAAGAAATAAGGGCAGATACAGAGTGTAAGGAATTCCTAGTCAATTTGCTGTTCATTCCCAATTGAAACAGCTTCTTCAATTTGTCTTGATCAGTTGGCCTCTATTTGTTTTGGCCCTTGAGATCATACAGGCCCAACCACTTCAGCAAAAGTGAAATAGTCTCCATGCTTTTCTCACATCTCCCTCTTAAAGACTTGGCATCATAAAGGCTCAGTAACAACAAGGGCAAGTGGAGATTAACTCCTGCACTGCCCAAACTCTTGATTGCCTCCTTGGTCTCTCAGACTTTTCAGAAACTTCACTAGCACATTGTGTATCCCCCGTCACTGACCTCCTCCTGCACCAGTCCATACAATATCATATGCACAGGCTGCCTAATGTAGTAGCATCAGTAGGGTTGGTGTAAGCAGGACTAGATGGGCCTTTGGCTTGATCCAGTGGAGGATCTTCTTATGTCCAGGAGCTCTAAAGTTGAAAGTTTGGTCACCCCTGCTCTATTGAATCCATTCACAGGAGAATTTCACAACCAGAAAACAGTGACTGAGGAAACCATCACAAGAACTCTTTCTGAGAGTGACTGCTTAATGTTTCTAATTTGGATGCATGTATGGAGAAGCCCCAATAACTTGTACTTGGAACCTGGCTGGAAGACAGTTGCAATATACTACAGCACTGACTCCATCTGCTGATGGACAGACTCCAGATATTTCACTGACACATGAAAGGATTTATTTTTATTTGAATGCTTTTATAATAGCTAGAAGCACATTTCCATTCCAGACCTCCTTTCACTTGGGGAGAGTGATATATTTTGTGAGTGGTGTTTCCAAATGGCTTTGCATATGCTGGACTACTGCATAGGGATGTCAAACATCCTACAGCTGCTGCCTTGGACACAGATGTTATTTCAACACACAATATCAAGCAGTGCAAGGTTTTGAATAGATAAGTAATACTTTACAAAAAAGATTTCATCTAGTATTCACAGTGTGGGTGGAATATACTCTGTAAATATTTTTGCTGCTGGCTGCAAACCAATTAAGCCCAAGATGGGGAATCTGTGCCAATGTTGAAGACAATTTTGCTTGAAAAATGTTTTCCAGATATTTTGGTTTCAGTTTCCCATCTACAGATGGGACTGAAGAGCTAATTGCCAAGAGCAGCCCATGCGTAATATAGCATGTGTAACTTACAATCAAATGCAAGCAATGAGAATTTTGTCTTGGTTTGTCAGGAAGGAAAATCATAACAGATAAGTGCTTTTCACTACTGATGCTATGCTTTGCACTTGGAAACTGGTATTCAAGTTCAAATTGCACATTAAATACAACCCTAACCTGTGTCAATGTGGCTACAATCTTAAATACACTTTCCTGGGAGTAAGACCTATTGAACACAATTGGGCTTACTTTTGAGTAGATATGGTTAGGATTATGCTCTCAATCAACCAATCAATTTGACCTGCTCTATCCTGTAAGCTCAGGGCAGATTCCAGCAATTTATTCTTTAACATGTGTCACTATTGTCAAAGGACTCACAATGTAAGTATTGGTTAAAGATAGACTGAGGACAGTAAACAAAATATTGTGTGTAATTTGTTTCATTTTCTAGTCTACTGGTCGTTCCCCCGTCCCCGATTGTTCCCTTTTTTGGCTAACAAAGGGTGAATGGGGCAAACTATCTTGCTTAAAATAGTCCCCACTATCCCTTAAATGATGCCATGTAGACTCCACAGTTAGGCATGCACATCTCTTTCATGGTCAAGTGTAATGGTACTTCTTCCATGACCATCTATATCCAAGAATGGTTGTAGGCTTTTGGATGAGTTCAGGGACTGAGTAGGACCTGAGATTGCCCTGCCTATATCATCCACATTCCACTATTACAGACTAAAAGCATTGTACAAACTGTTATTGTGTCCTCATCCACAGTCACACTTTAGGTTATAAGAAATTCCAAACATCTTCAAATACCAAAATAACAGGCTTTGTCCCTTCCTTCCAGAACTACTTTTATGGGATTGATGTATAAGTATAGATGAGAGAAAGGAAAATCCCTGAATATTGTCATATGGTCCAACTCACATAGATCTACAATCCTCTTGGGCATCTAGAACAAGTTGCATAGTTTTTTGGCCAGAGAAGAATGAGGTTGGCCAGAAAAGATGCAAGCAAACCCACTTTACTTGTCCTAGAACAACCATTTCTGGATTTTAAATGCAGTGTATATTCTATAGCTTTGGCCAAAATAACTGATTTTATATAATTAAGTCCAGAAACAGAAACCGTAATTGACAGTATGACAATGCCAGCTTAGGCACGTGTTTTTGAAAATTGGAGATGAATAAAGATGTTTGCTCATGCTTACATTTTGAGGCTTTTAAAATGACAAACTGCTCAAATATGAGAATGGTATTTCTATCCAGTTCTGTTTTTATACAAAGCAGCACCATTCAGGAACAGTAATTCTACAGCAGAAATGCAAGTGACGGCATTCTGTTTAGTGCAAAGACTGCTTTCTCAAGGAAATTTTTTTTCTTCCTTCCTATGTAAAGAAGAATTAAAGAATTATTGTAAGGAATTATGTTGCTCGATTTAAAGTGGTCAAGATATTTCTCATTTCATTTCCTTTCCCTTTCCTTCTTCCCCTTTTAGTGTATATTACAGCTTCACTGTGACTTTTTAAATCATTTATATCATTTATCATTTTTTATCAATGCATCTAGTTTTTCTACAGATGCTTCATAATCAGTGTTCTGCATGTTCCCATTAAAATGAAGAAACTGAGGGCCCAATCCTAAGGGCTTACTGCCAGTGCCACATTGCCGCTGGATGTCGCAAATGTGCTGTAAACAAGTGGTGGAGTACTGAATGGGGATGTGGGTGGAGGTAGGGATAGGAGGCGTGAGGATGTGGAGTGGCAGGAGCCAGATCCCCTTTGTATTGCTTTCCAGTGTAACACAGTGGATTTTGATTCTACAGCAACCCTTACTTAGGGGAAGGGGATGAAACTCCATTTCTCCAGAGGAACTGCTGGCTATGGCCTGCAGCAGCTCAGCATATTGCAGTAGCCATTTTAGCTCTGTCAGCACCTTAGGATTGGGATGTGTGTTGTTACCGGTGGTACTAGCAAAGCCGAAGATGTGGAATCTGACTAATGGTAGGACTAAGAGACTAGACTTACCTCCAAATCCAGAGTAACTACGGGAGCACATAAGAGATTTTATGTGCACCCATAGTTACTGCACCACCTAGTGAAAATCTATGGGAAATTCATATTGGAATCAGAGTAAGTTGTTCTTACACTGGAGCAAGGACTCCCCGTAGTTACTCTGGATTTTGCCCTAAGAGACACTTTTTATTTTGGTCACATTCTTTATGACTTTCATTTAAGTTGGTTCCAAATGACACTATTTAGATTGCTGTGAAAAATGCATGGTTTTGAATTCTTCCATGGAGTCTGTTTTGCATACCCCACTGATATCTGGGGTGTAGCTTATGGGAATGTGCAAAAGAATATTCTTTGTGTGGTGGCCCACTCCCTTTCACAGTTTTTCATGGGGACTGATAGTATATCTCTTCTAACTAGTTTCTCTAATATTGTTTATGTATTTTTACTGTATTTAATTCTTAAACATTAAAATTCTATTTAATGTTTACTGTATTTAATTCTTATTAGTTTCTTGTTTACAAACACACACACACACACACACACACACACACACACAAGTGCACCCTTGGTATATTTGGGGTAGATGATCAAATCCTCAACGGGGGCAGGGTCACGTTTCTGCAATATGTTATCCAGGAACTATGCCAGCCATGTTATCCACCACTCTCCCAGCCTCTTCAGAATGTTTCCCTACAATCCAGAGTAACTATGGGAGCACGTAAGAGACTTTACGTGCACCCGTAGTTACTGCACCACCCAGTGAAAACCTATGGGAAATTCATATTGCAATCCAGAGCAAATTGTTCTTACACCAGAGCAAGGACTCCCCGTAGTTACTCAGGATTGCACCCCATGTCAGATGTGAACCTCCCCACACTCAGCCTCCCTCAGCAAACCTCCCATGTACAACCTCCACATGCTTCCGCTCACATCTGAAACTTGACCATAAGACAGAGATGTGAACCATGGGTAGGTATGCTGGGCTGAATAAGAACAGTTGATCTTCACTTGTTATACTGTATAAACAACAAAGGCTGAAATCCTAAAGACACTTTCTTGGGACACTTTCCCCACTGAACACAATGGGGCTTACTTTTGAGTAGACATGGTTAGAATTGTGCTCAAAGTTACTTAAAAGTTAACTTTCCCAGTTAGCAGGCACATATTACAAAGTACATTCTATAAACCATGCGGATGAGAAAAAGTTGGACCTTTGATTTTTTCCCCTCTCTTTTTGACAGCACCAATTTTCAGCTTCAAAACATTTTTGCAAGTTCAATTATTGCCTGGAAGCAATTTCTCTCCCCTTTCACCTCCATTCACATGGACTGTTTGCAGGCTTTTTTTAACTGGGTTGAGTCTCACTGGTTTGGTTTGGCTTATCAGAAAGGTTTCATTGATATTGCACAGTGAATGTCTGCATAATACCAAAGCCACAGGCATCCAGGATGGAGTTCAGGAATAAGGAGGATATGCCTAATTCTGAAAATAAGGTGCATTTATAACAAGAACTATCACTGTGTTCATGTAGCATAGTTTATCCAACTGTGAAAATATTAGTTGGGGTATATCGTAGCCAGTGCTTAGAATTCTTCTGGATCTGGACCAGGATAAATCTAAAGTGCAGGACTGCAAACTATTTACCAACCTATTTACACAGGACTGCAAACTATTGCTGAAGGTTGTGATCCCAGTTGAGAAGCTTCAAAAGTCTACCAACTAAGAGCTTAATTCTGCACACTGATTTACCTCTGGCGTGCACTGTGGCAAACATGTCATGTATGTTTGCAGAGCTTAGCACTAGCTCAACATCAGAACTAGTCCAGTGGGAGACCAGCGATCCACCGCTTGGCCACTGCCCAAACCACAGGGTGGCAAAAAGGTGAGTGGGAGTATTAGAAGAGGGGAAGCAGGTATTCTGGAGGAGGTGGGGGAGGGTGAAGAGAAGATATGTTGTGGGGGGAGTTGGGTGAGAGGGGGCCAGACCAGTGGAGCTCAGCTCCACCAGATCTTGAGCTCAATGACAGTCCTCACACCCTGGCATGGAGTTTTCTGATTCATCATCACCTCAAGGGGCTACTTTCCCAAGTAGCTCCTTTCTCTGCTAAGATGGTGCTATCTGCCTGAGGCACATTGCATGCCATGACAGCTACTTTTCTCACCTAGAAGAAGGAATTGAAAATCCTCTTTTTCTAAGAAGACTGTGCCATCTGCCTGGGGCACACTGGAAGTCATGACAGCCATTTTGACACTACAGCAACCAAACATACCTGGCAACTCAGGATTGGGTTGCCCAAGAACTGTAATTAAGAAAAAAATGTAGTTCCATATTTTTCAGAGACAGAAAAAACCTGGAAGTTTGCAACTACATGTAACAAGTATTTTTAATTCCAGAATTTCTCAAACCATTTTGTTGGCTCAAGCATCTGATCTGCATCATCTAATGAAGTGAAAATTAGAAGAGTAATCAAGCCCATCTATTTCTTCTCTTCAAATACATCCTCTTCAGTTCATTCCTGCCTTTCTTTTTGAATCCAGGTAGCAGTAGGAGAGGTGATGGAGATGGACAAGCAGGGATGCTTCCTCTACTAGTTTACAACCTGATCACTGCAGTTGGCCTCTTTGGGTGGGTTGATCCTGATGGGCCGGAGCCAGTCTCAGGAATAAAGTCCAAAGCAAATCGACACAAACTGTTGATTTTCTTGGCAAAATGATGTCTCAGGAACCTAGGCCAAAGCAAACCAAAGTCAGAATTCTGGATAGCCCACAGAGGAAAACAGGTCAAGTAAAGTGGGATAGGTGGAGAGCTACTCTTTCAGAAACCAGTACAGAAAGCAAAATTCAATATGGTCAGACCTCTATATAATCACTGTAGGCTTCTATTCTATAGCTCAAATTGAAATTCAGGCTAGAGAAGAATTCTTATCTTACCTACCACAATCTTCCCCATCTATCTCTTGACTTTCCACTCATTCCTCTTCTAAGTTTTATCCACATTTACATCCTGGGGTGGTGGCGAAAGGTAGGCCTCAGAGGCAGTTAAAAAAGTTGTCTCCTACACTCCTCTTTCAGGCCAGTGTTTAGACTTGTGTGCAACATGGGCTCTTGCAAAATGTGGATTTCTTAACACAAATACTGCATTTTCCACAAACTAGAGGTATACTCAGTGCACCAGCACTGCCCTGAGAAGAAGAGGGTCGATCCTAACCATGTCTACTCAAACGTAAGCCCTATTGTGTTCAATGGGTCTTACAGGAAAGTGTCTTTAGGATTGCAGCCTTTGGGTGCAATCCAGAGTAACTACGGGGAGTCCTTGCCCCGGTGTAAGAACAATTTACTCTGGATTGCAATATGAATTTCCCATAAGTTTTCACTAGGTGGTGCCATAACTAAGGGTGCACATAATGTCTCTTATGTGCTCCTGTAGTTACTCTGGATTGCAGGGTACACATTGCTGCAGTGCTATTATTGCCACCAGCCCAGCACATAGGTCTGGATAAATGGGACAGAGTCAAAGGATGGGTAAAATTCAAAGATTATCAGAATTCATAAGGAAGTTCATGACATTGTCCAACTTCCTATCAAGCTACAACTGACCATCAAACACGGGTGAGATTGTGATTGTGGCACTGGAGGGCCAGAAAAATCCCCCATTTGTTTATTTCAGATGTTTGACATACAAGAAGGTTGTGCTTCTAAGAAGAAACAATCAAGCAATCCACATATGGAACAGTCCTCTTCAGACCAAGTACTGGTCCTTAGCCTCGCCAGGGGCATTAAATTGTTAGTTACCAAGTATTAAACCTGAAAAAGGAAACAATCATTTAAATAAACTTGAGATTGCACATTGCAAATTGCAGCTTTGACAAAAGACACGTTGCTATGGGTTTTTTTAAGCCAGTTACAGTAACCACAAACAAGCATATAGTATGTGTCTAACACAAGGGTTTGTCATTACTGGAGCTGGACACTGAAACAACCTTCTGAACTGTTTCCAGTGCAGTGGAGAGGGCGTTGGTCTGTATAGCAGATTATACCCTTTTATTCCTGTTATTTCTTGTTAAATGTATGGGACCTACTCTTCTTAGGATAAAAGGATTCATAGATAGTCAAATGTCAGCATAACTTGAATCCCTGGTTAAACTTACACAAGTCCCGAGCTGTCCTGGGGGTGCTGTAAGGCACTCTCTGATGCTACCGGGAAGGGAGGGCTAGGCCAGTGCACAAACATGCACTGGCCTCCCCCTGCCATCCTGTCTGTCCCAGTCTGTCTCCTTGCCTGTCCCAGTGTGCCACTCACAAACATGCACTGGCCTCCCCATGCCATCCTATCTGTCCCAGCCTGTCTCCCTGTCTGTCCCAGTGTGCCACTCACATTCTCAGCAACTCCTATCTGCACAATTTTCCTGCCTGACCTGGTTGTAGAGTCCTGACCATAAGTGGAGTTTAATTCAGGATCAGCATTTGCTGTAGAATTCAAAGACCCAGTAGTGTCAAATTCTTCTCAGTTTGCACATTCTTCTCATGTCCGCATGAGGTTTCTCCAGCCAGGGAAGCTCATATTTATTTCAATGTTTAACAGTAATTTTGGGATCTTTATTTAGAAGTGTAGTGATCTTTTTGTGACCAGAAATATACACAACTTTTTTTACATATATCAATTAGCCTACAGTAAAATTTGTTTCATTATAAGTCATTGTGCTTCCAGTTGCTGATTTCAAGAACCTATCAACAACTTTGAACACTTGTTATATGTGCAAAGATGCTATGGAGGAAGGGGTTCATTTGTTCATAGCTGCTTCTGAAAGCAGAACTAGAACCAATGGGTACAAACTGCAAGAGAGGAGATTCCGGTTGGAAATCTGAAAAAAATTCCTGACGGTGAGGGCGGTTTGGCAGTGGAACAGATTGCCAAGGGAGGTGGTGGATTCTCCCTCACTAGGGATCTTTAAGCAGAGGCTCGACCAGCACCTGTCGGGGATGCTCTAGGGGGAATTCCTGCTGCAGGCAGGGGGTTGGACTAGATGACCTACTAGGTCCCTTCCAACTCTGATTCTATGATTCTATCACAGATCCAATATTACATGCGGAACATAAACCTTATGCCTAATCTAATTCCAGTTTGGCTTCTTGGTGGGCAGAAGCTGCTTGGAGTGCCAGGGCTGCTGCAGTGCCAAAAGGGCTGCTTTGGTATCCTAAGCACACCAGTCAGCCTCAAGAGAAGGGAACATAATGTGGTTCTCCTGGGTAAGGAAAGCAGCCACACAATGAAGTTAATCAACTCTGCAGTCTTACTCTACTCGTACTCAGTTGAGTCTTACTCAGTGAGGTTACTCAACTCTGCAGTCTTTTGGCTGGCACAAAATCAAGAGCCTCCATGTTGGGTAGTGAGGTCCAACAGGGGGCTCTTGATCCAGCCAAAGGGTGCAATCCTAAGCGTGTCTAAGAGGTAAGTCCCACTGTATTCTATGGGACTTACTCTCAGGAAAGTAGATATAGGTTTGAGCCACAATGAGCTGAGCTCAATTGATCCTACCCACCTCCTGCCTTGCTTCCTACCCTGTCATGCCTGCTACCTGCCCACTCCCTCCACTCTTTCTCCTCCCTACCCTGGAACACCTCCTCTCCCCACACTCCACTCACCTCTACTCCATCCAGCAGTGTGGATGACTGCTGACTGACAGAGCTCTGGCTTCCCAATGGTGCTAGCCCAAAAAGCCAATGTGTCAAACTCAAGATTGGGCTCACAGTTTCTTGACGTAACTGTGATAGCCTTATGTTACCCTGGATCATTTTTTGGAAAGGACTGCATGTGCATCTATTTGTCCACACATTCCTAGGTGTTGCAGAAGGTTCTTGTGCTTAACATTTATTATTGTGGAAGAAAGTACTCAATGTACCATTTTTTAAATAATTGGTTACAGAGCCACAAGGTCAGATTCTAAACTGCAAATCCTGTTTCCATTCTAGACTACAACAAGAATTGCTAGAGATATTTGGATGGCACTTATTTTCAGTATTTTTAATCTGTCTGATTTTATTATGTGTTTTGATACAGACAACTACCATAAAATACGCATTCTGTATGTGTCCTGCTGATTTGAAATCACAAGGAATATATTTTAACCCTCAAAATTATCTGTGGCGAACTACACAGCATTAAAGAGACTTTAGAGCATGTGGCGCAGTGCAGACTGGCCCTATCCCAAGCAAACGTAAGATTGCAGATTCCATTTTCACTCTGCAAATGATTTTTTTTTTTTACATTTTTGGTATTGAAATCCAACCCACTGGATTAAACTGTTACTTATGAAAGTGGAATTTGGGGGCAGCAACATTCATTCTTGCACCATCAATTTTATTATACACTGATTTGAGCTTCAGAGACGTTTTTATTGTTTGTTTGCCATATGTTTCCCATCCTCACCTCTAGGAACTCACAGAAACACACAGGGTGCTCCTTTTCCACCAGCTTCTTTTTCTAAGCATTGGCCAGACCCAGGCTGAGTTAAGCTTCAAAGAAACTACCGTATGTTAGGAGTAAAGGGATAATTGGGGGAATTTCCTGTTAATCTTACAAGAACTTCAGAGAATTTTATGCAGAAATTACCTACCTATCTACCTACCTACCTACCTACCTACCTACCTACCTATCTATCTATCTATCTATCTATCTATCTATCTATCTATCTATCTATCTATCTGTCTGTCTGTCTGTCTGTCTGTCTGTCTGTCTGTCTGTCTGTCTGTCTATCTGTCTGTCTGTCTGTCTATCTATCTATCTATCTATCTATCTATCTATCTATCTATCTATCTATCTATCTATCTATCTACAGTATTTATATACCGCTTTTCAACTAAAAGTTCACAAAACGGTTTACAAAGAAAATGAAGAAAAATTAATAGCTAATTAATAGCTAATGGGTCTCTGCCCCAAAAGGGGCAAAAAATGCAATCTAAATCTAAATAATCTAAAATGCAAAAAGAACACCAGCAGAATCTACTTGAACAGACATTGCTGGGGTGTGTAGGGCCAATTATTCTCCCCCCACTAAATAAAGGAGAAACACCCATTTGAAAGAGTGCCTCTTGCCCAGTTAACACTAGTGGATATAAGTACTGCTAGTATCCACATCATCCACATCTCTTTCTTGGTAGTGGAGGAAGTGAGTGGGAAAAATATGCCACTATAGGCCCAGTACTATCCTTGCCCAACCTGCCAAGGGCAGGGACAGCCTTTGCAGTATCCTGAGGGCCAACTGGGGACCAATCCAGCTCAGAGGAGAAATATTTTACGTACGGCTTCTTCCACTTCCAGTTTTGTAGGATCAAGAGAATGTGCCAAGATCTGCCACCTCCTCCCTTGATTGAAACCTGACTGTGGCCTGGTCCATATACCATTACTGGTAGAACGGTACAACTCTTCTATCTTCAGACACTGAGAAGCATTTCTTAACTGCACTGCTTTCTAGTGCTTTCTTCCCAAAGAGGAAGATGGCCTGAAAGCATAAGAAAGAGATTGCATTTTACTTACTGACGTGCTCACAGATCTCTTTGCCTTTCTATTGCTGTAAATGACAGTCTTGCCCATTGAATCTCACCATCATTGCCGCAGATCTATATTTATTTAAGAGATAAACTACATTTTGTAAAGCAAAGTTTAAAACTGTCCTATGTCATCAGAAGTGTGCTGCTTTGGAATGATAAATGCTTACAGTATAAGAGGTATTATCAAGATTGCCTCTGCCATTGTACTTGAGAATTATTGATAAAATGCAGCCATATAACCCTTAGGATTGCCAACTGAACAGAAAAACAGGGATGTTGGACAGTTTGTTTCGCTTAGAGAACAGTTGCCAGAAAAGCAAAGAAAGAGGCAATTTTTCCCCTTAGGCCTCCACCAGTTTTATACCTTAAGATGAATAGACAGTGTTTGTGCAGAAAATATGAAATCTCTCCCGTTCCTCCCTCAGACTTGATTGTTTTTCAGAAAATATGAAATTTTTGTTTCCAGTTTTGGAAAACCTATAAAATGTTGAATTTGGAACCAGTCATACAAATATTTCAAATAAATGTCTCATCCTCATATGAAGTTACACTTAATGATTGCCAGTCCTCCAGAATTAACCTGAAGCCTCCAAGAATCAGCATTGATCTCCCACTGACCACTGAAAGCAGTTCTAGAGAGTGTTAACAAGACCTTCAGGAATGCCCAACAGGAGATGACATCATTATTAAGCAGATGATAGCCAGAAATAAGCTCTTTGTTCCCCCATAGAAACAAATCAGCTGCAAACTGAAAACATGCAGATTTTACTTATAGATATTGTTGCTGTTTGTTTAGTTGTTAAATTGTCTCCAAAACTTCATGACCCCATGGACTGCAGCATGTCAAGCTGCTCTATCCTCCCCTAGTTTCCAATGTCTGTCCAAATTCATGTTAATAGACTCTGTGACACGGTCTTACACCTCATCCTCCCTGGATGCAATCCATCCATCCCTGGGTGCAATCCTAAGGGCACAGATGTGGCTTCAGCCAAGCCACATGTGCACTGTTCGCAGGCACCCAGGGAAGGGTTCCCCAGCCATGTGCGAACTGCACAGGCACAGCTTGGGGTGTGATCACACTTGATGTCATGACATCAAGCAGCATCGTAACATGAGTGGCAGTGGCTCTACTGCCCTTGGCACCTCCGTTTCTCCAGAGGCAGCCATGGGTGGTGTAGGCAAACTCAGAGGAAAACAGTTCTGTAGTGGGTCTGATATTGCCTCGGGATCCTCTCCCGGGACTGGCCTGCCGATGCCATACTGATCAATGTGGTATCTGACTGTATAATCATTCCCCAGAATAATCTCATATGACAAGCGGTCCATTACCTTAGTTACCCTAGCTGCCACCCATAGTGGAAATGGAAAACATGCAATTTTTTCTTGAGGTCTGTGTAGATCAGAGACTCTATGTTTGCTGGTGCTATAAAGTTTTCAGTGATATCAAACATGGCTTGTCCATGGACACATAGTTGGATTGCCGCCTTCATGCCATTGTCCGTGACCTGTCTAGCCCAGAGACAGTTGTCTACTCAGGAGACGTATGAGCTCCACTGTTCCAGGTGAGTAATATCAAACTTGTTGAGCCTTCCCAGTTTAGCCATTTTGAGAAGGCCCCTTGGTGCTGGTTAATGACTCTACTGCTGAGGTTGGACCTGGGTTGCATTTAGGAGTCCTGGGGATGGATCCCTCGGGTATTTCTGCACCTCCAGTGTGTCTTACTGACAGGCAGGGCAGGGAGCGTGGTCCCAACAGGGCTCTTTACCTGGTCTGACACCCAGTAATTTCAGTATCTCTTAGCAGCAGCTCTCTCTTCTGCAGCATCCTATCCTCGTCGCCACTATAAGTAGTGGGCTTCAATAGGCAAGAAGCAAATCAGCATAGCTACAATAGCATTTATTGACTCAAACTGGAACTGAGGAACAGCAGACAAATGCCAGTAAATTATACTCTAGGCCAGTATACTCTATACTCTAACAGCACAACCCTAACCCCAAGTTAGGCCAGAAAAGTCCTTGAACTGGCCTTGGGTATCATAAAAGTGCGATATGGCACCCCTGATTTGCCGCACAAACTTGCCCCAGTTTCCCTGTACTTTTGGGAATGGAGAGATGGATGAAATGCACTGGCCTAAGTTAGTTAGGACTATGACCTAAATTACACATCTCATGGTATAATTTAGCATAGTTTATAATTTAGCATAATTTAGCATATAATTTAGCATATTCCTAACTACCACAATTTTAGCAATTTTCTGGTGTCACCCACCCTCCCCAGTGTGCATCGCACCCCCAGGCATATCACCCAGTGTGAGTCACATGCCCTGCACCCTCTAGCATTGCTGCTGGGCTTGTGTTTTTGTTTTGGTGACCCTTAAAGATTAGATTTATTTCCCTTGGAATATTTCCCAGTATTCCAGCATATTTATATCAATACAGCTCTGAGAGGAAGAAGTTCTTGCTCAGTTTTCTGAAAGATGAATACTGGCAGCACTTGCTAGGTTTAACATTGCTTATTCTAAAAATGTTTCATTCTAAAATAGAAATATAAAGGCATGTATTCATTCAGTTGGTCTGATTGCAGTGATTCCATTGAAACCAGGAGGACTGCTTGAGGAACATGACTTGCTGTGCTGGTGACAAAAAGCTTCCATTAAGTATCTCATTTGGTCTCAGAATAAAGTGTTTCCTACTACATTATAAATGACTCCTCTCAAAATAGTATTTTAACCTTTTTTTATCTATACCCACATTTGTAGTGTTTTGTCACTGACAGATATATTTGAAATAAAATGTATTTGATATCCAGTTTTAATTACAATATTTGATAATATTTAGTAACTTACATGTAACAGTGTGCAATATTTGATACCTGACATGAAATTTTCACTAGTTCTTAACTATTTGATAACTGTCATACAGTGCTTTCTGTGCACTCCACCATAGTATGTATGGCCATGGTTTGGCCATGGCTATGCCAAAGCATCTCCTTGATTGATTCTCTGGCTCTTTACCTGGAGACGAGAGTATTTTGGCAGGTGCAGCTCAACATGGAGGGGTTTAAAAAGCTGCACCTGCCAAGCTGGGGGTATTTTTTTTAACTTAACTTACTAGCTGCCAGAGGGTTTGGGGAAAGCACTCTGTAGGGTTCCCTTCAGCTTGTAAAAAAATGAAAATAACAATCATGACCTGAAAGTGGTTAACTTTTGCTATATTGTATTTTCTTTCTACAAGCAGTGGGAATATCTGCAGAGTGCTCCACAAGGTTTCCCATAGCCTCCCACACCCTGTCTGAGGTAAGATGTGTTTTCTAAAAAAGCCTCCCCCTGTGGTGTAAAAAAGCCTCCCCCAGTGGTGTAAAAAAGCCTCCCCCAGTGGTGTAAAAAAGCCTTACAGTGGTGTAATCCTGGGAATTGTGTTGCTACCACCTTCCCCACCCTGCATAAACTTACCTTGGGAAATTTACTCCCAAGAAATTTGAGAATTTCCCTGGTTAAAGCTATAGACACTCTGTCCCTCTTTGTGGGAACCCTACCAATTCCAAGTACAACCCTTTCCTGCCACCCTCAAATAGGCCCTCTACCTTCTTCCTTTCGCCTCCCATGTTGTTATTCATGCTTTGCTGGCTTACTAAACCTTCTGGGCCGCCTTCTCACCACCACCATGTGTGACATCTTCTGCAGCATCTGTATGAGGGGTATGGAAGCACATTGGTGTTTGCAACACCATAAAGCATCTTCTGCCACACAGAGGCAATCCCCCTTAGGAATGAACCACTGGTTTGTGTTAGTAAATGCCAGCGGATCACTTCTGAGATTTCAGATTTGATGACTTCAAGACAACCAGTGAAAGTCAACATCTAAAACACTCACATTCAATATTCAGATTGGAACTGTTGGCAGGTTTTGAACATTTATATGCAGTTAGTTCAGCTGGAGCAGTGACTTCATTTTATACAAACTTCAGTGTAGGGTGACTGCAAAAATCAATCATGGAAATGAAAATGTTCTCAAGTGAATCCACCTTGAATCTTCAGCTGTGGAGGAGATACTTGGAACATTTACAGGTCTGAAAGCTATTTTTCCACTCGCTGGAGCTCCCTGACATTTTACATGTGGGATAGTAAGTCTTCTGTTTGCATTTTTCTGCTGACTGCCTTAGCTGCCTTTATACAAAATTTGCACATGTCATTATCTCATTATTTTAAATGCCACAGTGACTAAAGGCATGTTGGACAACCCAGCCAGGAATGCAGTAATACAGATGAACATAGTTCCCTCTTGTCTGTATTTGTTAATCGTTGTTCCCCCAAGAACCACATAAAAACCTGTTAAATAAGCAAACCAAAAAAGATCTTGGAATCAATGTATTCGTAATGAATCAAGATATAAGTTCTCATTGGAAATGTCAAAAACATCTGTCTTCCCTTGTTCGAAGGTCCAGGTCATTAACAAATAACTTTTCTAAACCATAGAGAGGGGAAAATTAATTTCAGTAAATCATTTACCCATTAGATAACTTCTCTTTGTGTTATTAGCAAGTACAGCTTTCACTGACCAACTTTTTTACTACACAGAACCATCATTATCAAAGCATATGGTGGATCAATTATATAATTATGGTGGACCAATTCTGTGGACTATTGTTGACTATTGTGAGATCTTTTGCTGTGCCTCTTGTCTTGTCCAAGGAATGGGAATAATGTACTTTACGTTAGGACAAGAGAATATGTGTGCAATCCT
Organism: Cryptoblepharus egeriae; assembly: GCA_030015325.1. Lineage (NCBI taxonomy): Eukaryota > Metazoa > Chordata > Lepidosauria > Squamata > Scincidae > Cryptoblepharus > Cryptoblepharus egeriae. Next base: position 108,997,481 of record JAREYC010000003.1, read on the forward strand.
CTGCATGTCTACTCAGAAGTAAATCCTATTGTACTCAATGGGCCTACAGCCAGGAAAGTGTGTTTAAGGATTGCAGCCTTTGTTTTTCCCACTGCCTCTGAATAAGATCTCCAAACTGCTTTTATCCAGCACAGCATTTAGCGGTGGCCATTTAGTGGTGCTGCTCCTATGCTGTATAGGATTGGACCTTTCGAGTATTCCCCAAGATTTACCAGTAACTCTTATATATCTGTGGTTTCTAGAGACATTCATTGCTTGCTTTCTTTCCATGTTGCTTATAAAAAAGCAGGCCTCCATCAGTCTTGAGAGACTATGGTATCGTGCTTGGCGCTGCATGCGCTGCATGTGAAGCACGAAAGCCTGTTATGGAGGATAGGCTGTTGCCCAAATCCCCCCTCTCCATGCCACTGAATTAGTCCAATGGAAAGGCAGAGCCAATACAATTGGATCCAGCTGGCGTCGCAGAGCTGGGCTAAGGACAAGAGCTCACCCTGTCTTGTGGGGCCGACATGGATCTCGAACCCTGGCCTGCTGGTTAACAGGCACAGTGTCTTAGCCACTTGCGCCACCCACAGTCCATGTGGCTTATTTCATTACATTAACTACCAATCAGTAAGCCCCTAAAATACTACCGTTCTAGCTTTCACACTGACTAGCAAGCTGCTCTGCAGAACTTGGACATAACTTGGCAAGTACATATCTCAGGATCAGAGGCTGGTGTTTCCCAATTCTCCTTATCCTGTGCTGGTATCATGTGCAATTCTGTTCCTTGTTCCATCGGTGACCTTCTGTCCGTATTGCATCATGTGAACAGGAAATGAAGAAGGAAAAAAGAGTGTGATTATTAGTGAGCAAGTACATCAGTCAACATCTGGGCTTGTAAAGAATAATATGAGTGGGGGTGGTGTGTATCCCATGTTGACTTCTAGTTTGTGTCCAAGATTGTTAAGGTTGCAAAAAGGACCAGATGGATATGGAGAATTTCTCTCTCTCTCTCTCTCTCTCTAGTGACTGTGTGCAATCTCAACTCATGAGAGCGCTGGGTGTGCCACAAAGTAAGGACAGTTTTGGCAATGTCTTTTCCAAGCAACAATACAGAGTATGGATTAGTTACTATAGTAGTAATAACCCTTAATGGTATTGTAAAAAAATCCATAAATAAAGCACAAAAACAGTCAAAGCTCTACCAAACATAAAGAGGAACAGGACCATCAAGAACAAGATAAGTTAACTTTGATAATGGTAGCTATATAGCTAGCCAGCTGTTTAATAAAGCCAGCATCTTGCATTTCAAAAAGCAGTTTGATGTTCCACTTATCAGCAAGGTGGGGATTTGAATTTAACAAAGGGATTAAATAGCGTTGTCTGCTCCAGGCATGGCAAGGACAATGAAAGATTAAATGATCCAGGGATTCCACGACATCCGGGGCACGTGGACAGAGTCTTTAGGTGCAATCAGACCCTTTAAAGCGGCCCCACAGAACTTCCGATGGGACAACATTGCCTTTGGCTAAAGACATTGCTCTACAATCCCTGGGATCTTCTAGCAGAAAAAGGTAATGGGGTGGATTAGTTACAAACAAATCTATTTGTTTTATGACACACCATGTTATGGAATATATACAGTAAATTGATCAGACAATGCTGGCCCTTCAGGCTTGTAATGGGGATGAGCACCACCTTTAGAGTCAGTCACGGCTATCAGGGCAACTTGCAGGGGACACCTTTGCATCTTACATCTTTACCTTTTTATTGTCCATTGGTGGTCCATATTGGTTTTAGACCACTTCAAGCCCATTCCAGTTCTGATCCCGGCAGCTGATTAGAAGCAAGTGCTTCCATTATTCCAAATGGGGTCACTACTTTAAGAAAAAGACAAGCCTGAGATGTGCAGAAACTCCCCTGATAAAGTCTCATCAATACACATGTTGCTGCCCTTGAAAGTCCTTCAAGCAGAAACATCTGAATTTGCCTTAGAAATTCATGTGAGGTGAAATTTAATGAAAAGTGGTCACCAAAGTGAATTATTTACTGTTCACAGAATGATTTATGACAGAATTCAGAAACAGTTTCTGTCAACGTGTAATAACTGGGAAGAATAAAAAATTTCTATTATAATGTAGGACATTTATAATATAACTAGCGAAAAGCGTACCCGCGTTGCGGGAGTAACATATCCCCATATGCCATCCCCCCACGGCGCAACTTCCCCATGAGCAACTTCCCCATGCACAACTTCCCCCATGTGCAACTTCCCCCCCGCGCATCAACCCCCCATGCACAACTTCACCCCATGCGCAACTTCTCCCATACACATCAGCCCCCCATGCGCAACTTCCCCCATGCGCATCAACCCCAATGCGCAACTTTCCCAATGCGCAACTTCCCCATGCGCAACTACCCCCATGTGCATCAACCTCCCATGCGCATCAACCCCCATGCGCATCAACCCCCATGCGCAACTTTCTCCATGCGCAAATTCCCCCATGCGCAACTTACACATGCACATCAACCCCCCATGCACATCAATCCCCCATGCGCAACTACCCCTATGCGCAACTTCACCCCATGCGCAACTTCACCCCATGTGCATCAACCCACCCATGAGCATCAACCCGCCCATGCGCAACTTCCCCCATGCGCAACTTCCCCCCATGCGCAACAACCCCCATGTGCAACTTCCCCCCTGTGCATCAACCCCGCATGCACAACTTCACCCCATGCGCAACTTCCCCCATGCGCATCAACCCCAATGTGCAACTTTCCCCATGCGCAACTTACTCCATGTGCAACTTCCCCATGTGCATCAACCCCCATGCGCAACTTCCCCCCATGCGCAACAACCCCCCATGCGCAACTTCACCCCATGTGCATCAACCATCCATGCACAACTTCCCCCATGCGCAACTTCCCCCATGCGCATCAACCCCCATGCGCAACTTGCCCCATGCGCAAATTCCCCCATGCGCCTCAACCCCGCATGCGCAACTTCACCCCATGTGCATCAACCCCCCATGCGCAACTTCCCCCATGCGCAATTTTCCCCATGCGCAACTTCCCCCCATGTACATCAACCCCATGCGCAATTTTCCCCCGTGCGCAACTTCACCCCGTGTGCAATTTTCCCCATGCGCAACTTCACCCCGTGTGCAATTTTCCCCATGCGCAACTTCACCCCATGCACATCAACCCCATGCACATCAACCCCCATGCGCATCAATCCCCCATGCGCAACTTCCCCCATGCGCATCAATCCCCCATGCGCAACTTCCCCCATGCGGATCCACCCGCCCATGCGCAACTTCCTCCATGCGCATTAACCCCCATGCGCAACTTCACCCCGTGCGCAACTTCCCCCATGCACACCAATCCCCCATGCGCATGAATCCCCCATGCGTAACTTCCCCCGTGCGCAACTTCATCCTGTGCGCAACTTCCCCCATGCACAACTTCACCCCATGCTATAACTAGCGAAAAGCGTACCCGCGTTGTGGGAGTAACATTTCCCCATATGCCATCACCCCCACGGTGCAACTTCCCCAAGCGCAACTTCCCCCATGCACATCAACCCGCCCATGCGCAACTTCCCCCATGCGCAACTTCCCCCCATGCGCAACAACCCCCATGTGCAACTTCCCCCCCGCGCATCAACCCCCCATGCACAACTTCACCCCGTGCGAAACTTCCCCCCCGCGCATCAGCCCCCCATGCACAACTTCCCCCATGCGCATCAACCCCAATGCGCAACATCCCCATGCGCAACTACCCCCATGTGCATCAACCTCCTATGCGCAACTTCCCCCATGCGCATCAACCCCCATGCGCATCAACCCCCATGCGCAACTTTCCCCCATGCGCAACTTCCCACATGCACAACTTCCCCCATGTGCATCAACCCCATGCGCAATTTTCCCCATGCGCAACTTCCCCCATGCGCAACAACCCCCATGCACAACTTCACCCCATGCGCAACTTCACCCCATGCACATCAACCCGCCCATGCGCAACTTCCCCCCCATGCGCAACTTCCCCCCATGCGCAATTTCCCCCATGCGCATCAACCCCCACGTGCAGCTTCCCCCATGCGCAATTTCCCCCATGCTTATCAACCCCCATGCGCAACTTCCCCCATGTGCATCTTCCCCCATGCGCATCAAGCTGCCCATGCACAACTTCCCCCCATGTGCACCAACCCTCCTTTGTACAGCATCCTCCACAGTGCAACCCCTCCCTCCAAACAATATCCCCCAGTGCACCGGGCACTGAGCACCAAATAGGCTGGATGTGGTTCAGTCTCCCATGTTAAGTATAGGACAAAAACACGTTGCCCCCTTTTCAGCCCCTGAAGGGTTAATTCCTCCAGATGGTTCTTGGTGGGAGTTCAGGTGACAGAAGGAACTCCCAGAATTCCATGCTTCAGGCCCAGCAGTTGGGGCGGAATGTTGTTGAGTCAGCAATTCTCAATGCAAAGTATAGGGAGGAAAACGCATTGCGCCCCCTTTCACCCCCTTCCGGTTGGAATTTCCGAAAACCGGTTCTTAGTGCACCCCTCAGTCACGGAAGGAACACCCACCTCAAATTTCACACTTCTAGGCCCAGCGGTTTTGGCAGGGCGGTGATGAGTCAGTCAGTCAGTCAGTCAGTGAGTGAGTCAGTGACTTTTCTCTTTTATATATATAGATGACAATGAAATTCTTTCTATTAACCTTATAGATGCTGCGTGTATGTAAGAGAGATTCTTACCTCATGTTCTCATTTCTGGCCAACTGTATATTTAGAATGACAGTTAAATGAACTGACCTCTGTTGATAACATTGCTGTCGCTATTATATAGTATTAAAAAGTAACAGCAAGCTATACTAAAATAACAATAAAAAAGTATTTAAATTTGAAATGGTTAAGCAGGACATGCATAGAAAATAGTGGACCATCCTATTGGGACTTGGACACTACTGTTCGAGAGTATCTAATGATCACATATGGAATGTGTATGTTGTGTTTTTTTCTTTGAAGAAACTAAAGATGGGCAACATCTTGACAAATCAGCAGATTTTTTTCCACTGGCAAAAGACTGATTCCAGCAGCCTGATGTATATTATATATATTATGGATTATTTTCAGTGTTGGCAACTCCCTTGTTTGGCTCCCATATATAGGCCTATTGTTAGTTTTAACCATTGCATGCGTAAAATATTGGCTAGTTGAAGGAACCAGCTGTGTTCATCCTCTACGCACAGGCTCTGGTCGGCTAAAGCTCTGGTTGGCTTGAACATATTTCAGCATGTTGGCTTCTTTAGAAAGCAATATACTAAATAATGTAGGTATATATAATAGTTGTTCTTTTAAAGGCATTCTTTTTTCTGAAATGGGTGGAAGTGGCAGGACTCTGCTAGCCTGAAAGTCACTGCATGGTTGCTTACTGCAGATGGCTATATAATGATGTACGTTACAGTTTTTAATGGCTTCTTGGGACCAAAGAAATCTGGCCAGGTCTTAAGGTCTACATTTTGGTCTGGCTAGGTGTGTCTCTGGGGCCTTGCAAGCATAAGCATTCAGTGTTTTGCCAGAAATGCTGGCTTTTCTTCAGTGCTCTCAAACTTCTGCTTACTGCACTGAACTTTTAAGCTGCAGTTTTAAAAAAAAAGATGCAATAAATCCTTTTCAAATCAGCATACGGTGGTTGTGCAAGCCTCATTCCAGTTTGTATCTGCATTCTGTATTATTCCATAAAGAAATGCATTAGTCATAAAGAAGAACTCAGCAAATATGGATGTATGTTGATGCTCTGGGATTCTCTTTTGAGCTCCTGGAAAAGTGAAATATAAATCTTTTAAACAAATATTTCAAGGTCTGTCTTTTATGCCAGCAATAATACACAGGATTATTGTGTATTATACAAAAACAGACATGAAAGACACAGAATCGTACCCTACAATCCAAAGTAACGACGGGAGCATGTAAGAGACATTATGTGTACCCGTAGTTACTGCACTACCTGGTGAAAACCTATGGGAAATGCATATTGAAATCCAGAGCAAATTGTTCTTGCACCAGAGTAAGGACTCCCCATAGTTACTCTGGATTGCGCCCATAGAATTGTAGAGTTGGAACAGACCCAGTAGGTCATCTAGTCCAACCCCCTGCCTGTAGCAGGAAACCATAACCTGCATACTGTTTGTTTTGTGATTTATCTACTTTTAAATTCATGCTTGTCCAATCATGAGAGTGGTGATGTGATGGTCACTCAGTTCAAGGAATTCAGAAAGGTTCTCTGGCAAGAAGCAAGAAAAATGTTGTGCCCAAAAAAGATCTTACAAGAACTTAATTGCACTCTGGTGAGGGCCCTAATCGCATGTGGGGGATGTTTACTATGATGGTGTGTTTAAACCAAGCCAACTTAAACTACAGCAACTCCTCATTAGAGGAATTGGTCATTTGAGGAGTTATCATTTGAGTTTGATAACTTCATTTCAAGTCACTGCTCTGTATGGCCGTCAGCTGGATTTTCTTGGTCGAATCTTTCTCTCAGGATTACCACTACTACTACTAGAAGTCTTTGTTCAGTCCTGAGCCATGGCGACCAGATAGATATACAATATGTAGGAAGATCTATCATGACCAATTCTGGAAAGATCCACAAGAGTCATCAGGATTACCACTAACAGGAAAAAAATGGGAGGAACCAGAGCTCCTTGGAGAAAAGGTGGAATAAAAACATGACATGAATGTGCTAGAACTACTGAAACCTTTAAATTAAACTTTCACACTTTGTTGATATTGTATTATGTTCTCAACAGTGCAATCCTAACTTGTGATGGAACAGAAAGGCCTGTGGGCCTGTGCTATATCCAGCCCAAGTTTGGGGATAGCTGCAGCTTGGCCCAAGAGAAGGGGAGATAACTAGGAATTAGAAATCTAGAATTCTAAAATTCTAGAAATAAAGTTAGAATTTTCCGATCAAATTAATGTCAAAATTATACTCATTCATATAGGACTGTTTTCTAGGGATTCAGAATGCAATCCTAACCAATATAGGCCAGCACAATTCACTTCTCTCCCATTCCTGTGGTGGTATATGGAGGCTGGTGCATGCCTGACCTATCTCCCCCGTCCACAAGGAGTGGTGCAGAAGTGACTTGCTGGTATGTCCTTTTTACAACACCCCCAGGCCAGCACAGGTATGGTGCAGGACCTGTGCTGGCCTAACTAGGGGTTAGGATTGCACTTCCACTGTATATAAAATGTAAATCTGTATAGTGTCAGGAAACCCAAGATCAATGGTATGAGAGGATCTGAGGTTGTACTTGGTTGTACTTCATTATGCACATTTTCTATGATGAGTGGAAGTGCGTAAGATTGGCTGACAATCTTCAGTAGCCTGCAATGATACCTAACAAAAAGATGATAGAAAACACTCATATTTTGTATTCTATTCATTTTTAAATGAGATTTTTACAAGTATTATTGCATAAGACAAAGTCAAAGAACCTCTTTTCTCCAGGTATTTCCCTTCATAGTGCAATCATAATCTTATCTATTGGTTGTTGTACTTTTCTGTCTCTTGCAGGCTGTTGCAACCAAACTTTAGACTGGATTCTTACCTCTGTACTATAACACTAGCATCCTCTCCATCAATGGTGATCCTGGGCCAGTAGTGTCTGAAGCCAAGACTGCACTGCGGTCCTCCAATCCACTGAGTGTCAACTCTTGCTTCTCCAAACCTCCAAAGGCCTTGCACAGCCTCCCCAACCCTCCAAAAGTCTTATAAAGGCCCCAAAAGGCAACTTGTTTCATGGAAGAAATTGGAAATTGTGTTTAATACTCTTAGAAGGTATTCTGTGGTCTGTGGAGTTCCTTGCATGATCCCCTCTCCTAGGTAAAACAGTCTTCTCAGTCTCTTGTCCAAACTAACATACCCTACAATCCAGAGTAACTACGGGAGCACGTAAGAGACTTTACATGCACCCGTAGTTACTGCACCACCTAGTGAAAACCTATGGGAAATTCATATTGCAATCCAGAGCAAATTGTTCTTACACCGGAGCAAGGACTCCCCGTAGTTACTCAGGATTGCGCCCTTTATCAGGCAAGGTGACTCCAAATCATATCTCCTATTTTCATGAAGCCTGAAAAAAATGATGTTGCAGGATGTTGTATGGACTCAATAAAAATCTGAAAAGTCTACATAATGTACAGAAACCCAGCAATCTAAAGCATAGGAAAATATTTTTCCATGGAAAATTTAATCTATCAAATTCTTTCCTTCGTTCTTGCTGGAAATAGAATAATAAACCAGACATATGCCTAACTATGAAACTGGAAACAAAAAAGGCAGGAGAAGGGGATTGAGAGCCCTCCAAGGAATAGTATATGGCATGGATGGTTCAAAACATTGGGGAAGTCTTGAATCCATTGCACTCAATCTCACTACTGAAAAGAACCTGCTCAAGCAGAAGGAATTTGACTTATAGTTTTGACTGCCTTTATGGATTTTTAAAATTAGCACTAGCAGCGCCTACCACAGAAAACAAGGTTTTTCAACTGTTGCCCTTGCAAACCTCTTGCAGCCAAGAAATAAATACTTTGCACCTCCTCAAATGTATAAAAATATAGACAACTATAAAAATATAGTTGTCTCATCTGAGCTTCAGAACATGAAGGATAGTGAGGTATTCCACTACTACCACCCCAAGCAGCACTGAGATGTTAGAGAGGAGCTCACACTTCCCTTAGCAATTTCTTGAACCTTTTTGGAGAAACATGCCTTGTAAGTTGAGGAGGCTGTTCAGGAAAATGAGATATAAGACATTTTTTATTCTATCAATAATCTGGCCCGTCAGCTGGCCCAAGTCAGCACCCACTTTCATATTTAATATATCCATATTTACTTGAATATAATGTACCATCAAATCTAATACGCATCCCATACTTATAATCAAAATACTATATTTACTCAATTCCAATTAGCATCAAATCTAATGCACACCTTGATTTTGGAGTCTGAATTTGGCTGAAAAAGTGAGTGTTATATTTGAGTAAATATAGTAGTTACTCATGCTAAGTGAGTAAAGAAGCACTTCTAAGTGGTGCTCCTCTTATATTTAGCAGGGAGTGAATAACAATCCTGCTTTGCCCCAGCACAGTTTCTCTAATCAATAAGGGGCACACTTTTATTTACTTACGTAAATTTGATTTTGTTATGAGGGGACAAAAAATTTTTTGACCTCAAATAGCAGATAGATGCCTTAGCCGAGCCATTAGCTGGGGAAAGGCAGCAGTGGAAAATAGGTGGGCCTTGTAGGAAGTGGTCCCTTGGTTCACAAAGAGTCAAACACAACTAGAATAACTGAACAACTACAAAAAGGAGACATTTTAAAAAACGGTGGTAGCTGCAAAGAAGTTACTTTATTACATGAGTAGCAGTGCATTAACTCAACACGGTCAATGGGACAGTTCTCATATTTAGGGAAGTTGCAGCTGAAGGCTGGTATCAGATGTTTTGCTAAGCTACCGGAAAAGTATTAGCATCACTCCTTGTTCAACACTCTCCTTTTTCTGGTATTTTGATCTGGTAAATACTATGATCATTTGCTACTAAGGTGGACATACACACACATACACACCAGTTACCAGATAATATACTAGTTATCCTTTGATCTCAAAGAAGCCATAGAGGTGGCCTTGGCGAACCTCCATTCTCCCATCAGGAAACCCTGTCATTCTTCAGAGGATAGGAGAGCTCTGTTCTCCACATCTCAAGAGGGTATTTTGAGAGCTGGGTAAGCTGCACACACCTCTTCTCTCTATGTATGAAAGTTCTTACAAACTGGTTTGAAGATCACCCTCTCTCCGTGTGTTGAAAAGTGTGTTGGACCTGATTTGAATTCATTCATTCATTCACAAGTTCCATCAATAATATATTTATTTATGTCAATTTATTCAGATTTGAAATATAAATCAATTCTTTTTAGCTTCCAGCCCGACACAGTATAGGAAAGATGATGTGGCCCTCCTGCCTAAATGTTTAGAGACCTCATTTCTAAATGAATGTTTGGAAGGCAGGATGAATGCTAGGAACTGACTTTTACAGAGAGATTCTTGGATTCAGCACTGCTGAATGGATGCAACATTCCTTTCTGGTGCCACCATCCTCAAAATATTTGGCTCTTGAGATGGACTGTGACCAAAATAGCTGAGGAAGCACTTCTGACTTGTGCCATCTTTTCTGAAAGATGCCTTCTGTTTGCCTTCTTAGAAGGTACAAAAGTTTGGGCATCAAAGGAGAAAGATCATTTACCCTTTCTTTTCTGATCCTATTGTCCATGTTTGTTGCTTGGGTGTGCTGAAGCATGAAAAACATCAGATCTCATGTTAGTAGGATTTTTGTTCCGCTAGAGGTCAGTGTCCTAAGAGGTGACGGACTGGTTAATGGTCAATAAGGTGAAATCAAATACAAACAAAACAGATGTGTCAGAGAACAGAAATGCAGTATGGGTCCAATTCTAACCAACTTTCCAGCCCAATCCAGCTACAGTACAGTTCTGAGGTAAGGGAACAAACATTCCTTTTTTAATTAAACAGGTACTGTATTTCCACACCGTCTTTCTGTTCAGTTGGATTGCTCCCTAGACTTTAAGGTGGTTTACATAGGAACGTTGGTCAAAACCCCTTAAGTGATTTTTAAGGCAGAGGGGGAGTCATCTACAAAGTAAAGCAGGAAGTCTGATATAGAGGGTAGAGCTTCTGTTTCCTTGAAGATGAAAGCTGAGGGTCATCTGTTTGACATACTGGGAAGCCAGTTGTATAGTTGTATACTGGGAAGCTATGTATAGTTAGGGGAGTGCAGTCACTATTCCATCAGTAACCCTGGCTATTGGATCGTTAACAGACATAATTCAAAGTTTAACAACCATTAATTTATGCAAACTTAAAAATATAAAACCTAGTTGCATTGTGGCTGTGAGCAAAATATGAGACAAAAGCATGCCAGTCCTTTTATTAAAGTGAAGATTTCATAATATTTAATGAATAGATCCAAACTGATTTTTGTAATGGCAGTGCGATTCTCTGCAGATGCCACTGTTCAATACCAAGGAACATGAGGGAATCTTGGTGAATGAAACCACAATTCATTATTGGCTTCCATACCAAATGATCAAATAAGGTGGGAGAATAAGAAATCAAACATGTCAGATTGTGAGCTAATTTGTGGTTGCAACTCCATCAACACTAACCTGAAAGTGGAAAGTCAGCTCCTTTGAAAACAATGGAACTTTTTATGAGTAGTCATACAGAAATATTTTATAACTTTACTTTCATTCAAAAAGTAATAAGGAGGCAAAAGATGTTTAATTGGTAGCTTTTTAATTCAGCACATTAATATCATCACAGTCAGAACTGTCTTTTGACATGTTGAGGCTAGCATGCTTCAGGTAGGCAAAGAAACAGGAAATAAAATAAACTAAGGCAAAATAAGAGTGGAGGATGTTTATTTTTGGAAAAGTGTAATTGAATTCAGTTCATTGATTCTAGTACAGGGAATTCAATACATACTGAGCACATACCTAGAAATGTTAACACCAAGGCCAAATATGATTAATATTTTGTAATTTTTAAACTTTTTTCTGGGTTTGCCACTTATAGTCAAGCGATGTTAGTTACTTTTTACACTCCCTTGCTCACGGCAGTAGATACAGTTTGAAAAAATGTGTACACTACAAGTTAATCAAATCAAATTAAATGTGCTTTTAAACAGTTTTCTGTAAATAGGATTTTGACACACAGTAAATAACCTATGATATTATCTTACCTAAACAAGCAGTTCTTTAAGCAATGTGGATGCGTTTCTCCATGTGGGAAGGAATCTAACAAATTATTCATGCAGAAATGTAATAAGTTTAGAAAATGATCTGTGACAAATCATTAATATCAGTGTTTCCTGTGCCAATATAGGAAAAAGAGAAAGGAGGAGTAATTTGTTCTGAGAATGTTTAAGAGCATGTAAACTCATGACATGTTTCTGGTTGCTTAAACATGGCTAGTTAGAACTATTTATATTTGTTGGCACAGAGAATAACCCCCAAATCCAGAGTAACTACAGGAGCACGTAAAAGACTTTATGTGCACCCATAGTTACTGCACCACCTAGTGAAAACCTATGGAAAATTCATATTGGAATAGAGAGGTTCTTACACCAGAAGAAGGACTCCGTGTAGTTACTCTGGATTTTGCGCTAAATTAGAATTGGGCGACTTTGGCCTCACTCAGCAAAATTTCTGAAGTGAAAAAGAAAAGGGTTTCAAATTCTGGAAGGTGAAATATTGCATCCATTGCTTTGTAGCTAGGGAAGGGGGGTTCGGACACAATTTCTGATTCAGCTTTCCAAGGAGAAATATATGTTGATTTCTGGCTTCACGTGAAAGCTAACGGGTTTGCTTTTCCTTGCGTTAATGATAGATCAGCCCTGTTTCTCAATCCAGTTCTTTGGCTCTTTGGGGATTGGTTCCCTAATGGTCTAATTTAGAAAACTAGTCAATAAACACACAGGGCTGTGGGTGGCGCAAGTGGCTAAGACACTGTGCTTGTTAACCAGCAGGTCAGGGTTCGAGACCCGGGTCGGCCCCACAAGACAGGGTGAGCTCCTGTCCTTAGCCCAGCTCTGCGACGCCAGCTGGATCCAATCGTATTGGCTCTGCCTTTCCGTTGGACTAATTCAGTGGCGTGGAGAGGGGGGATTAGCTGCTTGGGTAACAGCCTATCCTCCATAACAATCCAACCCAGGCTTTTGTGCTTCGCATGCAGCATATGCAGCGCCGAGCACGATACCATAGTCTTCCAAGACTGACGGAGGCCTGCTTCCCCCCTTTTAATCATGTAGTGTCCTGCTGGATCTCAATTTTTGATGTTACTGTTTTCAAAATACAAACTCAGAAGAGGAAGGCTACATTTCTTTCATATGCAATTAAACCCTGGAGCTCCAGCTGGCTTCTTTTTCTGTAACGCTTCATAAATCCTTCCATAAGCACTTGTCAAGCATCTCACACTACTGTTTGTTTTGAAGCCAGAAGATTAGCTGAAAAGCGGATGAGAGATTTTCTTAAAACACAGCACAAAACATTCTATTTAAGTTTCCATTTCTGAAGGCCCAATCACGTCCGTGAGTTATGACAGTGGGACAATTGTGCTGCTGTCATGAAAAGCCCGGTGATGGGGCATGGAGCAGAATGTATCGACAGAAATGGAGCAGGTCCATGGCAAGTGACCTTGGAGCACAACAGGGCAGATACGTTGGCAAGGGGCCATTCTGTGGGTGGGAGTAGGGCAAATAGGAGAGAGCAGGGGGTAGAAAATGAGCAGAAAGGAGCGGCTCTTTCTTGGAAGCAAACACACACACACACCAGATCCCCCATATTGTGTCCAACTCCACTCATTTTTTTTCTCAGACTTATGCCAACTTCAGGAGCCTATGCAGAGGTAAGGGAGAGCAGGCCTCCTGATGTCTCCCTGCCATAGCATACAGCTCATACCTCCATGGTGCAGTGATGGGATTCAAAGAAATTAACAACCAGTTCTATGCCCATCTAGCAGCCACTTTTAAATGTCTATTTTTAAACTTTATATGTCCTATCTCTCGTTAACAACCGGTTCTATAGAATAGGTGTGAACCTGCTGGAGCCCACCACTGCTAGGGTGGTATGCTTTAGCGTAGTAGCAGATACAACTGGGTGAGAGACTGGCATCCAAATGAGAGTGCATGAAAATCATATGACAATTGTCTAGTAGTAGTGGTGCCACATCTGCATCATCTAGAAGTGCGAGAGGACAGTTCATTGCCCTCAAGACTGACCTGTTATGCAGAAGGCTGGGCAACAACTTGGGAGATGGGTGTGATGATGGAAATGTAAGTAGATAAATAGGTACCACTTCGGTGGGAAGGTAACAGTGTTCCGTGTGCATGTAAGCCACATGTCGGACAACACTGGTTCTATGGCTCTAGAAACAGGGATGAGCACCACACCCTACAGTGGGTCACGACTAAAAGTACAGATAAAACCCTGTAAAAATGTAGCATGAGTGGAACTGAATATTCTAATTAGTTACAACTTTGTATCATTATAGTCTAATTTTCCAGCCACATATACATTTTATTTTTCCAACAGCCCATTTCAAACTGTTATTCCAGAATAATACTCTTTACAGTCTAATCTTCCTTCCTTAACCAGGGTTTTGAAATATTAAACTACAGAATGCTGCTCAAATGAATGTTAATACTGTAGAGACTTTCGTGGTCTGCCTCCTCCTCACCCTATTTCAGATTTTCATATTATTGAAATTCTAAATATTTGGCCAGATTATACTCTAAGTAGAGTATAACTGATTTGGTATAACTACCAAATCCAGTTGGCTGGCAAATAAATAAATAAATAAATAAATAAATAAATAAATAAATAAATAAATAAATAAATATTTATTTATTTATTCATTCATTCATTCATTCATTCATTCATTCATTCATTTATTTATAAAAAATTTTATGCTGCCTTTCTTGGGTCATAGACCGGCTCACATTAAAACATAATTAAAAGCATTAAATAGAACATTGAATAAACATGCCAATAAAGGGTCATCCTTATCATCCTGATGATGCTTGTAAGGGGTTGTCGATTGTATCTTAGAGCTTTCTTGATTGTCTACAAATTCTAGAAGCAGAAGCACGTAAAGTATGGCCCTTGTCTCCACATCCATGCCTTCTTGCAGCCTTCCCTTCCTGTTACACTCACTCCCCACACAGTTTTGTCCCAGTCCACTCCTTCCCCATTACCTCAAGCAGCTTACCTTTCTTGGTGGCCAGCCAGCGATCCTTCTACTCCCCCTGCTTCAGAAGTTCATGTGCAGCTTCCGTAAGGCAGTCAGCACTGGCAGCATTGAAATTCATCAACATGTAGAACCCAGAGGATTGGACTTTGTCACTACCGAACATTGCCATGCCATTGAAAATAAAAATAAAGGTGCTGTTCTTATGAAGTCCTTTCTTCCCATGCCTATTAAACAGGCAGCTAACAGTGCCTTTGTAGCCAGAAATCCTTATGCACAGAGCAACATACATGGAGTGTTTTGGGGAGGATGTGATAGACAACTGGATTAGCCCCAACGTGTATGATAACATTTAAGAGCGTTACATTCTAATTTGCACATTTTTCTTGTTCTTTGATTTATTGAAAGGAGATGAAAGTTACAGCATTGGTTTTGCAGTAATGAAAATTCCAGTTATTATAGTGCTTGTGCCTTGGCTCCACAGTTGCAAAGTGGCTCCAGAATAGATTACATAATAAAATTGACTTTCCAGACAGAAGTCAGGATTTTATAGCTAGCTGCATATCAAGGGAAAACCTCTTCTTTGCATTGGCCGCTTATTATATGCTATGGTTTTTTAAAAAAATGTTTTTAAAGAGCTTCCCCCTTGAAATATTTTCCCTGAAGCCATTTTGAGTAAATTCTATAGGTTAAAGCTCCATTTTGTGTCTCTTTTCTTTGCTATTTATCATCATAGGCTGTTTCTCTGTAGTTCTCTCCCTTCATCCAGCATTTGGTACCATCTGTGGAAGAAGAAATGTAGAAAAAGAGATTCAGTAGGTAAGATCTGGTTTTTAGATTAATGGTTTTGCGGGACATATGCTGAAAATAGCAGAAGTCCTTTTAAGGCTGCAATCCTATACCCTCTTTCCTGAGAGTGCCTCCCATTGAATTAAGACTATGGGTGGAATCCTAAGGCTGTCTACTCTGAAGTATGTCCCATTATAATCAAAGGGGCTTACTCCCAGGAAAGTATGTTTAGGCCTTAGGCTGCAATCCTAACCTCCACTTAGGCTGGCCTAAGCCCCAGTATAAGACCTATGCTGACTTGGGGATGTCACAAAAAGTGCAGTAAGACACTTCTGCCCCCTCCGGGGGGGGGGGGGGTTAGGCCAATGCACATGCTATAGTAGTGGTGCATTAGACACACACAATGCAGGGCTCTGCAAAAAGGCCCATAATGACACGGTATAGGAACCACATCCAAAGCATGAAATTTCTTTAGTTTCCACAACCTGTATGTTCCAGCGGCAAAGGTTCAGTGCTACACAGCAGGTTTGTAATGTGCTCCACAATAATCAATAGCCCAAATCCTATGGTTTTCCTTAGTGCAGCCTACTGCCATGCAAAAATGGGCTGTGTTGCATGCTATTGTAAAGGGAGTGCTGATTCAGATTCTTGGGATGGGAAAGGAAAAATATTTTCCCTTACCTGTCAATGAGTCCCCTCAACCAGCAAAGGATCTTCTTGAACCTGCAGTAGGCTCTTAAGCTGGCACAAACCCAAGGAGATAAAAGGGGGCATTTCGTCTCAGATAGCATCTGGTGCAATCCACCTGGGCCAGGTAAAGTGTCCCTCACCCTATGTTGACTCACTTTAGTGTATTTGTTGTTTTCGCATTGCCACCACATGTGGCACCTCTGCATCCTCTCTGGCAGAGTTGTCCCATCTCATGAGAGAACTTTTTTCTTGCTCTTCAGTTTCTCAAAGTGGAACCTATATTCAGAGCTTGAAATAATAATATATATAAATGAGTCGCTTTTTTTTTAAAAAAAAGGATTAATCAGTTAAAATTATTTCCTAACACTTATTTATCCAAATGCAAAACACATGCTTAGCTAGTAAAAGTCAAGACTACTTCATCAATACACAGTGTGGGAAGGGACACACACACAATGAACAGAGACAGAAAGATGGAACATGTTATGATAACCTCACTGACACATTGAACAAGTAATTCCTTTCCAAAAATAGCAGCTTCTGCACAGCACATCTTTATGGAAATTGCCAAGGATAAACATGAAAAAAACCCCAAAAGCACATGATGTCTCTAAAAGAACCTTCCATGCAAGGAGATGGAATAGCAATAGCTAATAAATAAACAAGAATAAGCCCACTTGGGAATTTGTTAATAAAATGCCAGGATGCAAGAAATCCAAGATTATGGGAAAACAATCTCCATAGATTTTTGTGATCAGCCATAGATTTTTTAATCTCTACCAGATTGTATATAAAGGATGCTGAGGCACATCTGGAAAAAGAAATCCAATTTTACATGTGAGCATCCCACAAATCCTTTCGTTTGGATATTAAAAAGCAGTGAAATTGAGAGGGGGAAATACACTTTCTGAGGGTGCAATCCTCAGGCTCTTTTAGGTCAGCACATGTCCATGGTGCCAGCCTGTTCATGTCACATATGTGCCATGAAGCACTTGTGCCACCGGTTAGGCAGGACCAGTTAGGCTGATGCACCAATGTGAGTTGGTCTAACTTGGCTGGCAGATGCCAGCCAAAAGGGCTAACTGCAATGACCCGAGCCGTTGCAGTGAACCTGGAGGGTGAGGGGAGAGTAAGGAAGGGGCAGGAGAGGAGAGGAGAGGAAAAGTTGGGGTGGAGGTGCGTGGAAGCACCACAGAGGAGGCCTAAGTCTGAGTAGACTTAGGCTGCTACTCAGGCTGCTATACCCCTACCATGGGAAGGAAATGAGCCTTCCCTGCAGTAGCACAATAGCAGTCCCAAAAGCTGCGATGCATACAGCACAGGTGTTCTCGCCTGCCTGTTCCAGCACAAGTTAGTATTGGCCTGTCAGGTGCCTTATCTTGCGCAGGGTGGGATGTGGCAAAGGGAGCCTCCACCATCTTTCTTCAAGAGTTTGCTTTAGTCCCTCACTTTCAGTCAGTCATCATGTGAAGCCCTAGCTTTGCCTGGGAGCTGTCAGCATCCTGCATCTGAGGAAATGCTCTGCTTCTTTTGGTTTTATCTCTGCTGTTTATCAACTGAATTGCCCATTTCTATTTATGACATTTTCTTTTAAAATATATTTGTGAGTCACCATTGGGATCTTCTTTTTTAGTTCAAACAGTGAGATATAAATATTTTAATAGACAACTCCTTGGAGCAACTTTAAGCACCAAACTTTAGCAAACCTGACATGTTGGAATTTCATGTTGGAGTAGATCTTGTACACTGCACAATCCTATCCAATTTTCCAGCACTAGCATGGCTGTGCCAGTGGTGCATGTGCTGCATCCTACACTTTGGGGGGGGGGGAGGCATGGAGGATCCTCAAAGTAAGGCAATGTTCGATCCTCGGAGTTGTACTGTCTTGACACTGGTGCTGGAAAGTTGGTTAGGATTGTGCCCATAATGTCTTTTCCTTGACTAGAAAGCTGCTGTGTTTCTTTTTTTCTGGATGAGGATTGCAATATGGCAGATAGGATTAGACCATTTCACCTGGACCAATTCTGCTGCTATTAGCAGTTGAGGGTGCAAAGAGAGACGATTGTGCCTGTTAATAAGATTTGAAAATGTGTTTTTAAAGCAGGGAACCAAAATGGGCAAATGGTTAAACCCATCCAAACCCTTCACCTTGTCCCAATCTAAATTATGGAGCCCATATTCAGGCTCCTTTTGGGAAGAATATTCAGGCTACTCTTGGGAAAATATTCAGGCTGCTTTTGGGAAAAAATAAAAATACAGCAGGAATATTCTTCACAAAACTTTCATGTCACATTTATTTTGGCTTGTAACAACATCCAGCATAAAATGAAGATAAGTAGTGAGAGCCTGGCTTAACTGCAGGCTAAGCAGAAAAACAAAGAGACCATTTGGTCTTCATACTAGTCAGCAGTAAACAGGACACATCATTCCATATTTACTAAATTCCTGAAATAGTTCGGTGTGGTGGCACATTCCTGTTCAGAGTGCATCTCTAAACGCAGTCGAGGTTTGCACACCAAGCATTTTTACTGCCTTAGCAGAACAGTTATATTTCTACAAATGACAGCGGTAATCATTTTATGATGATATAATTAATCCAAGTGAATCTGAAGATGAAAGTACCGCTGCCTGAACACGGTCCAGTGAAACCACAGATGTTTCACTCTTGACAGGATGATTGATTAGAGATATGGATTCACATTGCCAAGAGCAGGGAAAAAATCAGACAAAAAGTCAAGTTCAGGCTTATTTTGTTTCCAGGCAGAAACAAATAAAAGCAACAAAAATGAAGAGATGTGAACAGGCAAAGGCTTAGTGCTTTCCCTGCATCAGTTAATCCCTTGTCAACACATACCACCGTCTTTTTCTTCCCACTTTGAAGAGGTAACTTCTGCCTTCTGCAAATTATGAAAGCATTTATAGCGGATTGATTATTTACTTAACAAAGCAATAACTGAAGTAATAATATATTTACATGCAAGAGAATTGTGCCAGCATATCTACAAGATAGGATTGCACTCTGCTCTTCAGCAGTGGTACAATGATGCATATGCGGGTTCCTCAATTCTCTTTTTATTGTAGGTCCCCAGAAACTTCCCTGAAAACTGCCTCACACCCACCCAAACACCGAGACTGCACATATGTATCCCTACACCTCTCTGGATCCCAGTCTATAATGATAAGCTGCAAATGATCAAAACTTACCCTACAATCCAGAGTAACTACAGGAGCACATAAGAGACATTTATGTCGACGTAGTTATGGCACCACCTGGTGAAAACCTATGGGAAATTCATATTGCAATCCACAGTAAATTGTTCTTATGCTGGAGCAAGGACTCCCCGTAGTTACTATGGATCGCACCCTATATGCTTCTAACTTCATCAGGGACTATTTTACATACGGAAAAAGTTGGATTTTTTCAACTTTTTTTCAACTCAGAAAGAGAAAGGATGCATCACCATTATTCCTGTAGATGGCTGTTTGCCTCTGCCATCTGCTATCTGTAATAAGGCCACAGATCCTTTGGAAGGATAGTGTTATAATAAGTTGCAGGTCTCCATAATATCTTGATCTCTTGATAGTTTTCCCACTGGCAGATTTCAATTTTGGGGATAAAACCAAAGTAAAGCAGAGCCAGGTGGGGAGAGGCTGATAAGGGCTTGGAGCTGTGGGAAACACTGTGTTGTGACATTCTCATGAATGGCCAAAAAGAAAAAAAATGAAATGCATTCTTCCATGGTTTTCCTTCAGCTCCAAAATGCCAGGTCATTACTCAGTTTCACACTTTCAGTGGAGGTTCTGGATGCAAGTACTACAACACAGATCTAAAACTAGAGAAGGAAAAGGTTTTTTTAAGACCATTACTTCAGTAGGATAGTACTCTGGCTATGAGCCTCTGCAATGAGCTTCTCAGACTGCAGCTGCTATCTTACTGAAGAAGCCTCAGGGCCCTTTTTCTACGAAAAAGCCAGTGTGAACCTGTCCTAGGACTGATCATATTGGTTATGGAAAGAAATCTGTTTTTGACTGTCTTTTTAATGATAGCAAAAAGGATTTTGCCTTCTGTTCCCAATTTCTTTGCATGGTGAGAAACTACAGTGGTGCCTCACGTAACAAATTTAATTTGTTCCGAAAAATGGTTGTTACATGAAAGTTTCTTTACATGAAGCGGATTTTCCCATACGAAATAATGGAAACTCAGATGATTGATCCCTTTGTATTATTCTATTTTTTCAATTTCTTCACTTTCAATAATTAAAGTCAGCAGGATTCAAATGGAGGGGCCATTGAAAGCTTCATCCAACTGCAAACCCATTTCATGTAAGAGAAAGATCATCATAGCATTCAGAAACATTGTGATCCCTAGGGAAAAAATCTGAAAGTTAAACAATGTTAAATCAATAAGTATCAGGACTTGTGCCATAGTAAAGGAGCTAAAATATGCAGAGTGAAGCTACTTCGCACAGATTGACCTTGATCCCAATTGTGCATGCACACTAAGGGTGAAATCCAGAGAAACTATGGGGAGTCCTTGCTCCGGAGTAAGAACAAGTTACTATGGATTGTAATATGAATTTCCCATAGGTTTTCACTAGGTGGTGCAGTAACTATGGGTGCACATAATGTTTCTTACATGCTCCTGTCGTTACTCTGGATTGTGCCCTAAGTTTTAAAATCCTAGCTCACGTCCTCTTTTTACAGCAGTGCTCAGAAGGAACATGTGTAGCATGTGGTTGTTGCATTGACCACGACAGAGAAAGTTGAGCAAAGAATATGCATCATATATTGCATATTGGCAATACCTGTGCAGAGACCTACCAATCAATCAATCAACGCAAAGTTGCAGAAAGTGTATGGAGAGGAGTGTATGAGCAGAACACAAATGTATGAGTGGTTCAGACGTCTCCAAGATGGCCGACAAAATGTCTACAGTGATGAACGTTCTGGAAGACCCGCAACCAGCAGAACTGAGAAAAACATTGCAGAAGTGCATGCAACTGTGAGGGGAAATTGTTGAATAACCATTTGTTAGTTATTGGAGGATGTACAGATTAGTTATGATTCAGTTCAGTCCATTCTCACTGAAGATTTGGGTATGAGACGCACGTCTGCCAAGTTTGTGCCAAAACTGCTTTCAGCTGACCAAAAAGAAACTTGGGTTTCAGTTGCACAAGAGCTCCTTGATTGTGTCAAGAATGATGAAAACTTTTTGAAAACAGTCATAATGGGTGATGAATCGCAGGTCTATACCTGTGACCCCAAAACCATGGCTCAGGACCTCAACCTCTCCAAGACCAAAGAAAGCACAAATCAGTCAAAGCAATGTGAAGATACTGTTGACCGTTTTCCTCAACTACAAGGGATTGTTCATCATGAGTATGCTCCATATGGTCAGACAGTAAACAAGGAGTACTACTGTGACATGTTGCGGCGTTTGAGAGATGCTATTTGGTTGGAAAAGGCTAGAATTGCATTCGTCTTGTGAGTGGCAATTGCATCATGACAATGCACCTGCCCATTCAGCGCAGCTTGTGCAGTAGTTTTTGGCCCAGCACAACATCCCCCTGGTCCGACGGCCACCATATTCCCAGATCTCGCCCCTTGAGACTTCCAAAAATCAAATCCCACTTGAAAGGACGAAGATTTCAGGACGTCAAGGACATCCAAGTGCATGCGACAAGGCAGCTGCTGATTATCCCAGAAAACGACTTCCAATGGAAACAGTGCTGGATTAAGTGTGTGGCTTCCAAAGGGGACTACTTTGAAGGAGATTAAATGCTAAATTGTTACGTGTTGTAGTTTTCTTTTTGTAGCATCAGTCCTGACACTTACTGAGCACACCTCATATATATTTAATTAAAATTGCTGCTAAAAATCTTCAAAGCCCAGCAATCAGAGACCAGGCCTCTGATTTACTCTTCACCTAGTAGGTCTTCCTTTCTGTAAAGGATAAGAGTCCCCCAGGAAGCCTATAGAACGAAATAATAAAGCAAAGCTTGTTTAGAAGAGGTTGTCTAGGCAGCTCACAGGGCCGCTTTATACATGCTTGTACAAATCACTACCTGTATTTGCTAATGGCAAATGGGAGGAAAAAAAGACCCAATAAACATAAAAGGTGACTTCACATTAACCTAATGACTTTTCTGGAAAAATAGGATTCTTTTGGTCCATCTATGCATAATGATAGTTCCACATTCCAGAAATCCTGTTTAGTCTATAGGGTCATCTTTTGCACAGGCCATGCAGGAATACCAGTATAGGCCAACAGTTAGCCAAACAGCTACTGTCTGCCAAGGACTGTAGTGAAAAATAAATCTATCCACTTACTGTGCCTAACTGAATAATAATAGAAAATAAAGAGAAAAAATGTACAGTAATATTCTCGACTATAACTCCTGTGGTTTACCAATGAAATATTTTCTGCAGTCTGACTTCATCATAATCTCTTCCAATAGCTTCCAAATGTTGATTCTTTTCTTTCTTTTTTCTTTCTTGTCTAACCCTCCCCCCTAATGCGTATTTGGCAGGATCTCACAATTCAGACAAAGATTCTTTCTTATTATCTAGACAAAAAGACTGTTTCCTATTTTCCAAGGTCACTGTGCTTATTATGCAGCTAAATGTATTTCTGGGGGCACACCCAAGTTATCAATTTCTCTTCTTGAAAATATTAAATAAACTTGGAATACATAAATCTAATTTTTATTTTACTCGATTTTCCCAAGAGACTGTTAAGGCATGCATCAGTAGGTGGCGATGTTACACACAGGCTGCATCCACAAGCTACAAATAATACCTGGATTTGTTTAGATTTCAAATCATGATACTGCCTTCCCAGTAATCAGTGCATAAGTATCAATGCATATTCAAAAACAATGCATATTCAAGAATTGAAATGATATTAATTCATGAACCGTATAAGCCACGAAGCAATTCAAAGAATAGATTAAAATCTTAATAGATTTATAAGAGTGCAAATCCTAACCTAGGCTGGCACAACTCATCGATCTTGTTTCCGTAGTGCTGTATAGAGGAAAGCGCATTTCTGTGCACTGGCCTAACCCTCCCCCAGGAGTGGCACAGAAGTGCCTTACAGCACTGTGGTGACATCCCCAGGTCAGCAATGGACTTGTGTCGGGATTTAGGCTGGCCTAACTGGAAATTAGGGTTGCAGCCTTTAATATTACCTTTAAAGGTAATCTGTTCATACACAGTTCATAACAGATGGCGGAACTATCCAGCATAAAGTTCTGTTGGAACTAGCATTCTGGTGGTACTAAACTCTTTCCCCTATCTCCTAGGTAAATCAAAATTCATTTTGAATAAATAAGCATCGCACCTCTTTTTCCTCTGCTTTGACAAATCTTCAGGGATAGATCATTTAAAAATTGATGGGGAACATTTTTCTGCATCCCCTTGATTTTAGTGCAAAAATGCAAATTATGGGAAACTTCTCCAAAAGTTCTTTCTCGGGATATTTTTAACTGTTTCAAAAGTCCTAAGAATTTGCTGAGTCTCCTCAGACTTTCACCAGCAAATTAGCGTCATGGAGGTAACGGGGAGATAAGAAAAAGCAAAACTATTCCATAGTACTCTTGTAGTATTTATCTAAAAATAAATTGTCAATTGCATTTTGGGTTGCAACTGGATTAAATGGGTTAAAAATTAATTTATATAAAATGGCACTCCTCAAATGACAGCACTGTGTCCTTTTGAGGTCTGTGGCCTGAGTGGCCTAATGATAGCACAATTGCCTCTCTCTCTCTCTCTCTCTCTCTCTCTCTCTCATGCTAATCTTTTCAGAGGTGCCCTTTAATTTCTCTCTCATCTATCTGGCTCTCTCTGTTTCTAGTTTACCATATAAAGGCTTTGTTTTAGGGTAGTAAAATAAGTAATAACCATGTATTCAAGATAGTAAAATAATTGTTCCAGTGAATAATGACACGTCACTGTCTAGAAATAAAGTTTCCATTTAACCCTTCAACTGATTACTTACTATAATTTTGTTTTGTTTATTTGAAACCTCTGAAATCCAGTGAGTGCTCAGACCTCCACTGTGTTTGTGCTTTCTCCAATTTTGGGTGCAATCCTAACCTAGGCCGACACAACTTATCAGTCTTCCCATTCATGTGGCGACGTAGGGAGGTAAGTGCATGTCTGTGTATTGGCCAAACCCCCCCCCCCCCCCCGAAGTATCTTACAACACTTCTGTGACACTTCCAGGCCAGCATGGGACTTGTCCTGGTGCTTATGCCAGCCAAACAGGGTTAAGGATTACAGCCATCATCTTCAATCTTGTCAGCATGAAACTGGAGACTTCAGAAATAGAATCACAGAATCATAGAGTTGGAAGGGACCCAGTGGATCATCTAATCCAACCCCCTGCCTATAGCTGGAAATCCTCATCTTGTGGGGACCCAGGTCTCGAACCCTCGTCTACTGGTTAACAGGCACAGTGTCTTAACCAC
The DNA here is from genome assembly GCA_030015325.1 of Cryptoblepharus egeriae. NCBI lineage: Eukaryota > Metazoa > Chordata > Lepidosauria > Squamata > Scincidae > Cryptoblepharus > Cryptoblepharus egeriae. The sequence goes on from JAREYC010000003.1 coordinate 109,022,245, forward strand.
TTGTGCCACCAGAGGCAATGGGAATCAACACTAATTGTTTTGAAAAGAAACTGCATAAAAAGGTGGATCACAAAGATAGACTAGACACCAAAGATTATAATCCAAGCCCTATGTATAATCACCTATTCTTTATTTACTCATAATTTGTTTCTAATTTGGAAGTATATAATTGTATGCTAAAGTGATGAGTAAGGAAGGTCCTCTCCATGTGAAAAGAATACCATCCAGTCACTAGTTCTATTTATTACCTATGGAAATTTCTTTGTGTACTTTTATTGAAAAGAGATATCCAAACACTTGTAACAGTAGTTACTGCAAAACAAACTACTGCAGTCTTGACATACATTTTTTTTATTTGGATAAAGGGATGGCATTTTATTTTATTCAGGGATGGCATCAACAGAAAGTAAGATTCAGGTAATGTTTGTATCCTGCTGTCTGGCATAACAGAGGAACCAAAGGGTAGCACCAATATAGTTTTAGTGATTCCATAAATTATGAAGGGAAAAATATTTCCCACACTTTAAAAGTTCAAATGGAATTCATCTAGTGTTTTTCAGAGGTAAGTTTGTTTGGAAAAGTGAAGCACTAGAAGGCCAAGTCTGGAGACATTCTCCCTGAGGCTTAACTTTTTATGAGCTCTCTCAGATCAAGCTTGGAAAGATCCAGTGTTCTCCGAGCATCCTCCAAACAAGCATGGAAATGTGTTATAAGATAAGCCAGGGAGAGCGGTAGTATAGTGTGGTGTAGTAAGGCTGCTCTTCCACAGCTGGCTTTAGTGCCACTCTGGAAATAGAAGAATGTTTATACTGTATGGATAGGCCAAATCACATGGGCACTTCTCATGCTAACATCAGCAGCCCCAATTTTTTTTTAATGTGTGTGTCTTTGTGTGTGTGCAGGAGAGGGGGAACGTAATGTGAGAAATAGCTACATGATCTGGTCTATGCGTCTAAAGTCAACATTCCTATTTTACTAGTGCGGATTGGAGCCAGGCATGAGGGAGAGGCTTCACAGCAGCAAATATGCTTTACTGGTTACCTAATCATCAGTTCCTATGAAGGAAAGTTACAAAGAATCTTTTTTTTCCTTGTACAGTATATTATTATAGCAATAGTTCCCAAACTGTGAGCTGTGGCTCCCTGGGGACCAGCTGAGAACAATGGAATTCTAGTGAAAAACCTGCTGCCATATATAATATATAAGATTGTAGCCCATTGTAGATAGCCAATTGGGTGTCACAGCCAGTGGTCCAGTAGGTTCAGGGAGCTGTCAGTCAAGTGGAAAGATTTCAAATTTCTCCAAGTGTGGTATTCATGTAGGGTAGCCATATGCTGTGGAAAACCAGGACTGTCCCAGTTTGGGGGGGCTGCTTTCATATACTGACAAGTTTGAGGAGGATCCTGTCCCAGTTTTGTGGAAGAGAATTATGGCAACCTTATACAGTGGTGGGCTTCAGGGGGTTCTCACAGGTTCTATAGAACCCTTTGCTAATGAGAACCCAGTTCTGAGAACCGGTTACTAATGAGACATAGAACCTGTTGTTAATTTATTTGAATCCCACCACTGTTTGTGTGCCCCTGAGATAGATGCCCAGGGGTCTTCCAGAAGCAGAGTGTCAGCAGCAAAGGTAAGGAGATGACAGCACTGTGGCTGCCTCAAGGAGGCTATTTTTTGAAAATTAGACTCAATAGCACAATCTTGACATGCACAGGGAAAGGCAAGGTGGCTAAGTCTGGGCTGTATCCAGAGCAGGTTCTGGGCTTTTGGCACACTACTGCAAAAAGGGGAAACTTTCCCCTTTCTCCTGGACAGTGCTGCAGCAATCCCAATGGGTCTACTCAGATATGTGCCACCTCTGGAGGAGGCACAAATCAGAGCAGATGAGAGCAGTCAGCGGCTGTTCCTGACTGCCTGGGGAAAAGGGTTGGATGCCAGGTCCGAAACCCTACCTTCCTCTTCCTACCTGCCTGCCCACAATCCCATCCTCCATCCACCTCGCCCCATAATGCCTCCTCTCTGCCCTTCCCCATCTCTTCCCAATTCCTGCACTCACTAGCTACATACTCATTTGCTAATTTGCTAATTGCTTATTTGTATTGCAGTTCTCAGATGCTGTCTTCTGGTGCATTGAATACTACACATGAAAGTTTGCAAAGCCTTCATTTATCATCATTAAGGGATACACAATTTTTAAATTTAAAAAAAATCTGTGGTTTGTAATAGAAGAAGGATATGAGTAAAAGAAAAATGAAATAAAGCATTTTAAAATATTTGGGAGAAAGTAACTGATGCACATAAATGGGGGGTAACGGGTTTCTTCTGAGCTCCTGATGGAAAGACTTTGGAGTGTTGTCTTTGGACTGTTGGCAGTGCAACTTGAAATGCAAATCTAAGGAAGTCTACTCTGAAGTCTCACTGTTTTGAATGAGGTTTACTCTCTGGTAAATGTGCACAGGATTGCAGCCTTAAATTCAACTAAATCTGAATTCAGTAGACATATGTACCATAGCATTAAAGCAGCCCTAGCTCGCTAAAGCTTGCCCAGACAAATGCACATTCCTGTCTGCAAAAGGCTGGAATGTCTAGTGTTAGAATTTCACATTTTGTGCAGCCATTTCTATCTCATCTACTTTTCCCACATCCCTGTTATACTTGAAAGCAATGGCAAATCTGTTTCAAATTAGGGTAACACACATACAGTAGTAGCAAAAGCTACAGACATACTATTTTTAACTATTCGCAGTGTGCCTACCCAACAATTAAATAGATCTGCTTTGTGCCGTCACCCCCGCTCAAGTGAAGCCTCAACTTTAAAAAAAATTATTGAGATAATAATCCTTTTAAAAGTTTGCTTATGGAAAAAATGTAGCTCCAAAATATGGGAAAGTATTAGCGATGTAGTATTTACATAGTGATCGCAAGAGGAAAAAAGCCTAACTAAATGGAGTTTGGTTGGATCACACTCTTATTTCTCATGTAAAATGCTTCTTTATAAAACAGTTAATAAAATTATGGCTGCAAAAAACAATTAATAAAATTACCTCTCTTTCCTATGCATTTCTTGGGCCATAGTCTGCAATCCTAAAGACACTTTCCTGGGAGTAAAACCCATTGAACACAATGGGGCTTACTTTTGAGTAGACATGGTTAGGATTGTGCTCTAATTCTCATATTTATGCTTATCACAGTTCTGTTTATTTGCCTTGCCAGGCAAATCCCCCTGGAATGTGTGTCAATCACTTGCACATGTTTCTTATGTCCGGCAAGGCTAAAAGAATTCTGCGGAGACTCTGGAATCACCATAAAAGTGGAAGGCATGGAATGGTGGGTAAGGACTGTGAGACCCAAGGTGGCAGTGTGGGGAAAAGTCCTATGGGGTTTCATTTGAGTTGAGTCTATAGTTACCATCCCCCGTGACTCAACTCCAAAAAGTGATATGGGGCGACAACAAGATACAACAACGCTTTTTGAATTTTTGAGTCACCCATTTATGAGTCTTTAGGACTCGATTTCAGTCCCTCCCCCTTAAATGTCAATGGAAAAATGAGGCTGCTGAGTGTGTATCGGAGCTCCCTTTGAACACTTCCTGCAGTCGCCATCCACTGGTGAGATTCAAATAAATTAACAAGTTCTATGTCCTAATAACCTAAATTAACAACAGGTTTTATGTCCCGTTAGTAACCGGTTCTCAGAACCAGGCGCTCATTAGCAAAGGGTTCTATAGAACCTGTGAGAACCTCCTGAAACCCACCACTGTCCCAATTCTTCTGTCCCTTCCACTTGCCCAGTCTGAATCATTGCACTCTCTCTCAGCCTCATGTACTCCAGAGGTTTGTACTGGCAACCAAAAGAGAGGAGAAACTATAAGCCACCTTGAGCACTTTGAAGGAAAATCAGTATAAAAATGTGAAAAAATGAATAAATCATAGTAGCACTGAATGATATTTAAGGTGGGGACTTCTTAAGGCTATGGAACATACTTGCTCCATCCTGCCCACGCAATATTCTGTCACTCAAATACTTATTTGTGCTTATTTTATTGCACTTTAGGTAGCATTAAAATAACCAATCTCCACTCATAGTCACAATGGCCTTGCTTGGGGTTGGGGGGAGACATGGAGAGGTAGTTGCCCTGAGCTTCATGCTATTATGACTCAGAATGCCTGGTGGACTTCATAATTTTGAAGCTTGTTGGGGCCACAGTAATTATCCCCCAAATCCAGAGTAACTATGGGAGGACGTAAGAGACTTTACGTGCACCTGTAGTTACTGCACCACCTAATGAAAACCTATGGGAAATTCATATTGGAATCCAGAGTAAGTTGTTCTTATACCGGAGCAAGGACTCCCCGTAGTTACTCTGGATTTTGCCCTATTGCTGCAATCCTAACTCCAGTTAGTCTGGCCTGAGCCCCAGCATAAATCCTGTGCTGACCTGGGTTATGTCACAAAAGTGCTCCCTGCATAGCTGTTTTCTTAAGAACTTCATAAACTGCATTTCATCCATGCCACTCCAATTACTTGCAGCAGCATGGGAGTTTAATTCCTGTTTACATGGAGTATCAACATGTGGCATCTATATTTATTATACTTATTTTTAGTTGTGTGTGCCACTTGCCTTGGCGCAAAATAGCTACTGACATAATTAAAACAACAAAGCCATCAAAAGAATGAAATCAGAGTGAATACAGCATAAAACCACTAACCAAGGTAGGATAAAATGAAATGACAATTCAGCCTAGTCCAAAAGACTGGAGGAACATTAGTAAAGCTCAATATATATTATGTCTACTGAAAGTCTTTTCCATTAAGTTCAGTGAAGCTTATTCCTAAGTAAGTATGGCCCATATCCTAAAGTCAAATTAAGCCCTTTGCTCCGGAGCAGTTAAGGTGACTTTCCATAAGATAACACCAGAGGGTGAAGTAACTGCGTGGACCCATAACTGCTCTGGATTTTGCCTTATATTGGATTGCAACATGAGTTGTATGTGCATGTCTGAAAGCCAGAGGAAATGGAACAGTATGAGCCTCCTGTATGGAACGGCAGGGCACATACCTGCCCTGCATGGGTAGACAGGTAACTGTGAGTCAAAAAGGGACAGTACTGGGGGAAGGGTGCGGGTGGGCAAAAGCCCTGGAGCATCACACTGGCCATGCAGCTTCTGCTGCTGTCTCTTCTCACCCTCCAAAGTGCTTTCAAGGGCTGGGGAGGCTCCTACTGAGGCCTCCAGAGGACTGTTCAAGTGTACATCTGATATTTTGAAAATACAGTTTAATGGCCCTTTAGAGGTATCAGTGGCTATCATGTGAAGCTCCATAAAAGATGTCAGTCTCTTTTACAGGATGGCATTTTGTGTTCCTGTGCCTCAGGGCAGCACAGAAGCCAGGTCCACAAGTGGTACCAAAAGCCTTTATATGCAAGAAGTCTTTCCCCTTTACCCTCTGTTTTATTCCCCTTTGCAGATACGATTCTGACCACCAACCTATAGGTATAGGTTGATCCAGGAGCGGCAAGGTATAGCAGATCCAGGAGAGGCAAGGTATAGCAGATCCAGGAGCGGCAAGCCCTGTCCCTTACTGCTGATACGTTCTTTGCTCTCTTCCAATTCAGGGAATGGAAGGAGGATGAACTTGTCCATACATTGTTCAGAGCTATATTAGGGTTATCACTTTCTTTTGAAAAGTGATATGTCTATAACACTACAAGCACACTTTTCCTGTTCCATCTGGTCTCTGGACTCATTTCTGCTATAAGGATTGATTGGAGGACCAGATGAAAAATGCATTTCCATCTCATTTGCATTTATGTCAGATCTTTCTGTCCCCTGCCAAGGATTTTCAAGACAAACAGAACGACTGCTGCCTTTATCCGAAGCCACAAGGGGCTCTGAACTACATCTGCTGTGTCTGATTTCATTCACAGCAGCCTTTAACTGGGAAGAAACTTTTCCCAGAGGGCCAGACAAAGGGTCATAATTTAATACCACTATTGGTTCAAATGACACTGGTTAGGCTGCTGCGTTCCTAAAAATAAACCAGTTTCCTTAGGAAGGTGTTACAGATCCTTCTCCTTTGACCTTTATTTATTAACCCTTCATAAATGCTAGTATCTGCTGATGCATCTGGAATGGATTCATGCTTCTGCACTCACTGTTTCTAAAATGTTTCTAAAATGTCTTTTATCCTTTTCAGTTAACTGAATTTTTACAGTCTGTTGTAATTAGTTTTTTTTTTATTTGGCTTCAACGGCGGCAATGTGGACATTACAATGTCTGCATGATCAGTTGCTAAGATCTATATCCTCCATGTTGTTCCGCATAAATGTTGCGAAACATTTCAAATTCAAATTCCAACACCTTTATTGGCATAAGACTCAAATAGACATAAAAACAACATGCATCCATGAATATTAGGCATCTTCAACCTTTACATTATGGATATACATTGCCTGCTTCAAGAAGTTTATTACCTTAGTAAGAAACACTGGAGAGTTGGAACTAAGTTGGAGCTTATCTTAATAGTGTCAGATAAGCCCCTTTTGTTTCCTAGCAGGTGATCCAAGTTTTGGGTACATGAGACAACATACAAAGGGCCGTATAAGAATATATGTTACCTTGTTGACCTCAAAGATATTATTTTCACAGAGAATATGTAAGCATATATGGTCTCACAGATTATCCACCATACCCAAATAGGAGTATAATTTACTTGGATCTAGACCAGTGAGTTTCAAATTTTCTCCATTCAGGAAGCCATTTTTGTGTAGAGCTGTCAGCTGAGGAATTTCTGCATGTTGCAAAGGGTTACTGGCTTAAAGGGTTAAAACTCATTATGCAAAGGGTAGTGAATTGGGCCTCATTATTTCCCCATGTGAACTGAGATTCCACACCCTACCATTTTATACACCTTGGGAGCTGAGGATGGTAAAGAGATGTTGATGGTGATGGGTCAAGCTGACTGTCAAACGCTTTTCCAAACTTTCTTTGGAGATTTCAGTAGTTTCTTGCTGAAAAATACCTCTTTAAGAGCACAATCCTAACCATGTCTACTCAAAAGTAAGCCCCATTGTGTTCAATGAGTCTTACTCTCAAGAAAGTGTCTTTAGGATTGCAGCCTAAATCTCCAAAAGAGGCTTGGAAAAGAGTTTGAAAACCATTGATGTAGATGCAGGGGTCTCCAGACTTTGAACTTATGAGCTCTTGGACCTTTATCAAGTGTGTAGATGGGGAATTTCAGCTGGTGATCTGTAAAATGAGAAGCTGCACCTGCTGAAGTCTCCACCTCTGCACATTTGTTTAAGATCTTGGAGCCCTGAATTGTAGAGCTTCCTCAGTATCCATCTATCTACATTGTTATATTTCATATATAATGTCAGTTTCCATCTCCCAATCATGCTTCCTAAAATTTTCTGAAAACTATTGGGACTTCAAGGAATCTTTCTGACTAACTAGGACTAGTGAAATGGAAGCTTTTCAGTTCAGAAAAGATAGTTAATAATATGATAAGTGTAACAATTACAAATGATATGGAGAAAAAAAATACATTTTACTGTTTCCTGATCTCACTACCATTGCTATCATTTAGGATATAATTTTTTTTAACATCTGGCAAATATATGGACTTACGGTAAATCAGATGTTAATGTCCAGTCCACCCAGCCATTCAAGGACAGAGTGATCTATACTGAAAAAGAAAAAAAAACAGAAACAGGTGTAAGCTCTTGATGGACACTCCAACACAATGTGATGAATATTTTGTCAAGGAGGACCACAGTCACACTGAGAATATAATTAGCCATTGGCTACAGTGGTAATAAGAAAGCAAGGCAAGTGTATCTGTGTCGATAACTTTTGATACTCAGTCCGGTAGGGAGGGAATCAATCCCGAGGGGGACAGACAGAAAGGCTCAACTAGGGAAAACTTCACAATCATTCACTGCAAATTGTTGACAGCAATCAGCAGCCCTATCAGAACTGTTTCCTTCTCTTACCACCTGCACTTCTCTTACCATCTTACTCTTGACTAAGTAAGAGCAGCTGATCTACTGGAAAGCATTTATCATCAACTGGAAGCTATATAAGGCAGAAGGAAGGATTTGTGTGAAGGGAGAGCTATATGTAGTAAGCAGGCAAAAGCAATCTGCGGAAGTGATATTACCAATTACCTGGTAAGTACCACTTACTGAAGTATCATGGGCTTTTTTCAGATGATGTATGGTGAATACATATATAGAGCGAGGAGGTTGAAGTCATGCTTGCTGACTCTACTATGTATTTTCATTGATCTTATGAACAAACTCTACATCGCGTGCAAGCTAAACTGTATACACATGTAAGTTTGACTGCACAACTGGGGATCTTGCCATTTGTAGAGGACCAGATCATGCCATTTTAGGCTGCATTAAGAGGACTGTAGCTTCCAAGTCATGAGAAGTTCTAGTTCCTCTTTATTCAGCATTGGTCAGATCTCACCTTGAGTACTGCGTTCAATTCTGGGCATCTCACTTTAAGAAAGATGCAGCCAAACTGGAGCAAGTCCAGAGGAGAGCGACAAGAATGATCAGTGGGATGGAAGGGAAGCCCTACGAGGAAAGGTTGGGGGAACTTGGGATATTCAGCCTGGAGAAGAGAAGGCTGAGAGGAGACATGATTATGCTCTTCAGATACCTTAAGGGCTTCTATGATTCTATATGTCCATAGCCAGTGGGTAGAGACTATAAACCAGTGGTGGGCTCCAGCAGGTTCACACCTACTCTATAGAACTGGTTGTTAATGAGAGATAGGACATATAAAGTTTAAAAATAGCCATTTAAAAGTGGCTGCCAGATGGGCATAGAACCGGTTGTTAATTTCTTTAAATCCCATCACTGCTATAAACATTTATAGTAGCTAGGGAAGGCAGCAACAGATGCCAAAGCTGAGATAACAATTGCTGATTTTTTTTTAATTTGCAATAATGTAGATATTAGGGCTGTGGGTGGTGCAAGTGGTTAAGACACTGTGCCTGTTAACCAGCAGGCCAGGGTTTGAGACCCGGGTTGGTCCTGAGACACGGTGAGCTCCTGTCCCTAGCCCAGCTCTGTGATGCAGTTGGAACCAATTGTATCAGCTCTGCCATTCTGTTGGACTCTTTCAGTGGCATGGAGAGGGGGGATTTGCTGCTTGGGTAACAGCTTTTCCTCCATATTAATCTACCCAGGCCTTCGTGCTTCGCATGCAGCGTATGCAGCACTGAGCACGATACCATAGTCTCTCAAGACTGATGGATGCCTGCTTTAATGTGGATATTTATTAATAAATTAATAAGGTACCTTAGTACCAAATGATATATGGCAGCTTGCCAAGAGGGAACTTACTCTAACCTCTATAGAACCTCTCTCGGTACATCAATCTACATTGCTTACTGTTTGTTCCTTCTATTTTTTCTTGATTGTCTGTACTCGCCTGTATGCTGCAAGGCTCCCCAAGAGCATAACAAAAGAGCTGAATAGTAAGTGCATGACCACTGCTGTGTTTGGGCTTGATATATGGTCAAGAATGCCAAGCATTTCCTTTTCACATTTGAAGGGTTCCTACTGTATTTCATCCTGATCATCACTGGGCTATTTTGAGAACCAAAACAAATGTAATCTAATACTTGGTGGAATGGTAATGACAGAACTTTTGTAGCAAAAAAGAATACTTAGCAATAAATATCCCATGGCTGCCATCTCACTCCATCACCCCACCTGTCAGGAAAAGAGAGTTACAACTAACCATTTGATGAAGAGTCAATGGAATTCATTATATGGTAATTTGACCATTTAGCCCTGCTGTTTGTCTTAGATGTTCTTTTACTAGTAATATTGCTGCAGTATGTTGTACATACAGTTATGTACAACAGTACATACATCAGTGTTAAGTACAACAGATTGCAGTACTTTTGGGAGACTAATGAACTTTGAGCATACACTTAAGTATCCCAAAATTAAGAAAATATATTGTGATATTTTTGTCAAATGGGGCATGAGGTGGGAGTTTTACAACTGACACTCCAGGTGTCTTTTTTCTTTGTCAAAAAGCTGATGTGCAGGGTATTTGGATTGGATTAGCAACATGGAGAAGTGGATCTCACTCCTCTTGAACCCCATCCAGATCCTTCACCTCTTCTAAAGCCGTGTAGGACCTAAGATTCTTCCAAAGCTGAGATTCTTCCAAAGAAACTTCACACCCTCACAATTTCAAGTCGTGTATGTTTGGAGGTGGGCTTATACTGAGGACTAAGCATGTACAAAGAATTAAGGGTGCAATCCAGAGTAACTACGGGGAGTCCTTGCTCCGGTGTAAGAACAATTTGCTCTGGATTGCAATATGAATTTCCCATAGGTTTTCACTAGCCAGTGCAGTAACTACGGGTACACGTAATGTCTCTTACGTGCTCCTGTAGTTACTTTGGATTGTAGGGTAATTGTCTTTCTCGTTCAGTGAAAAAGGTTGGCCTTTCTATGTTGTCACAAGTCATGCATTTTGTTTTGTCAACTTTCTGCTGATGCCCTCCTACTCAAAAGTTCAGAATGTTTTTGCAAAAACAATTTATCTCACCCTCCAGAAATACTTTATTCTTTGGTGAATTTTTAGAAGGACTACCATGAGGCAAAAGTTTTTAAATCACAGTGACAGACCTCAGGTGGGAGCAGAGGATAGAAGCTCTTGGTGCAGCATGTACTGTGCTCCATCACCCAGCCATTCCACAGGCAAGCAAACCCCCATGTGATCCTTGGCAGTATGCATATCACAATTTTTGCTACAAGTGCAATTTTAGCAATATTTTCACTTTCATCAAGAATCCAGAAGTATTGTAGCTGCACAAGAATCCTCAGAAGGCTTTTTTTCCATGTGTGTATCGTACAAGGCTCTGTAAGTATTGGTAGGTATCCCAGGAGTGGCATAATGGAGACAGCACAATGGGGACAGGACTGTTACTGTTAGTGCATGGATCTCTTTGCAAGTTTAAGGCATCCTCTTGCTATATAGTTTGGAAGGCTGAGCCGTCACAGAGCCGAGCACATAACAAAAGGATCCCTGACTGGCTAGAATCAGGTCAAAATTCCTGACCAAAATTCCTGGAGAACAAATGAAAAGAAAACCATGGTGTCAAAGGAGCAGCCAAGTAAGATTGTGGATAAATATTGGCTTGTACAGGGTATAAGGAGCAATTGCATAGAACAATTAACATATTGTCACCAGTCCTGCATCCTCAGGATGAGACCAGGATAAACTTAAACTGTCCATCCAGTGCTACAACCATTATACTATAGACTAATTATCCCATCATACAACCTGTGTTGAATTGTGTAGCTTGAAATCATGAGACAATATGTCATAGATTTCTTGCCTCTGTTCCTGTGAAAGTGGATGCAAATATTAGCTACCTGAATGAATAATATACGCAGAGTTTGGCCCGTTGTTGTTTTGGCAACATATGCAGTCAGCAATGCATGTTTCCATTATGCTCTTTTCACTGATGATGTGTTAGTGGACTGGGACTGAAGACGGAACTGATGGTTGGTTTGAAGCCAAGTACGTTGTAACAGATCATCTCTATTTTGTTTCCTTGTTAACTATGGAAGCAAGTTCCAAATACTCTGTTTTTTGGCCTACTCTTCCAGTTCTGCTCCCTTGCAACTAGGATTTTCCAGTCTTGACCTGGATTCTCTGCAATATTTACATTGACCAAAAACCTATAAGTCAATGGAAGTAGCTCCCGTTACTTGCCCAGCTCCAGCCAACCTAGCAGTTGAAAGCATGGAAATGAAAGTAGATAAATAGGTGCCACTTTGGAGTAAGGGTAAGAGCATTCTCTGAACCTGTGGTGTCTAGTCATGCCAGCCACAGGACCATGAAGACACTTTGGACAATGCTAGCTTTTCAGCCTTGTAATGGGGGTGAGCCCTACACCCTAGAGTTGATTGCGAGTAGCAGGACAACTATAGAAGATACCTTTATTTTTACATCTCTGTAAGCTCATCAGCAGACATGGTCTGGTGGATTAGTGGACTGCCAGAAGACTACTAAGCAGGAGAAGATTTGGATAAATTTTGGATGGGAGACTGAAAGCTGATAGTGCCAGGAGGTGTTGCTATTTAGAGCTTGACTGACCTGAACTGCTCCTTGTGGAAGCTTGGAAGGCATTCCCTGATGCACACACCATGCTGTGAAGGATTCCTTCTGGAAGGGAAGAGTTCTTTGAACTGCCTGTAGAAATTTACCTATCTTACTGTGAGGATCAAAAGGAGATAAAAGCTATGCAGGCCACCCTGGGCATTGGTTTCGGCATGGGAAAGGTGGTGGGGGGTGCAAATCAAATTTAAATAAATAAAAAATACCACTTTGCAATGGATCATCTCAGAACTGAATTAGTTATTTTTGTAGTGCAAATCCAATGAGGGTGGGGAGGCTGCAAGAAAGGGAAATAGGTTCCAGTCCATGCCATTGCCATCCCCGCTACCCTTCACCTGCATGATACACAATAGTGTCCATTTTCTGTTCTTCCTATGTAACATGTAACCTGATTTTGAGTCTGGCAAGACAGACAAGACAGCTGCCTGATTGACATAGGGCACAATCCAGAGTAACTACGGGGAGTCCTTGCTCCGGTGTAAGAACAGTTTGCTCTGGATTGCAATATGAATTTCCCATAGGTTTTCACTAGGTGATGCAGTAACTACGGGTGCACGTAAAGTCTCTTATGTGCACCCATAGTTATTCTGGATTGTAGGGATACCCTACTATCCAGAGTAACTACGGGAGCACCGTTATGTGCACCCGTATATACTGTACCACCTAGTGAAAACCTATGGGAAATTCATATTGGAATCCAGAGTAAGTTGTTCTTACACCAGAGCAAGGGCTCCCTGCAGTTACTATGGATTGCCCCGATAGCCAATCAAATAATAGAGCTGCCATCTTCCATAACAGAGAAACTGGTAGCAGGAGATCAGGCATTTGACAGCAGACAGTGGCGTAGGCTTCATTCTCTGGTGTCACATGATTTTCAGGTTGAGGAAGACTCTGAGGTTTTTACACTGTGTTCTGATTTGAGCTTCTACAATCACTCCTAAGTGCATTGGGAACAGTGAACTGGATCTTTATGCAGAAGCCTCCAACTTCAATCCCTAAAATGCTTGATGCCAGACTCTTCAGGAGGCATGTGCTAATGTTTCTCCAAAGTGCTCAAAGCTCATTGAATCATTAAAGACAGACACACTTCTGTGCTGTTAATGGAAAAATCATGGTGTACTTGGTAGCCATGAACGTTGAACATCAGAAACACATTGGGTGGGAAGTCTTCCAGAAAGAAAAATAAAGCACATATAATTAGTTCATTTAGATCTGTGGAAACTCTTTTTTTACTAGATTGCAGTTGGATCCCAGGGCTCTCTTGGGATGCCATAGGACTACTTGTATTCTGGACCATTTGATACACAGCACAATGAATGTGAAGGGGGAAAAATCAGATTTCATAGTGGAAAGGGAGATAGGCAAGAACACAAACATATCTCTGAATCTGGTCCCTTTGCAGACACTGCTTGTCAGTTTCCACAGCCATCTCAAGGTTATGGAAGCAATTCTAAAATTCATTATTTTACAATTTAAAAATCAAAAAGTTGCTAACGCTACAATCCAGAGTAACTACGGGAGCACATAAGAGACATTTACATCAACGTAGTTACAGCACCACCTATGAAAACCTATGGGAATTTCATATTGCAATCCAGAGTAAATTGTTCTCACCTTAGTTACTATGGATTGCGCCCTTAGAATCCTTGTGGAAAATCTTAAACTCTCTAAATATACCCATTTGCTTTGATTTCTGCTTTGTGGATAGTTATACTATGGGTATACTCTGTGGATAATTATACTATGGTTGGTTGACTCTGGCTAATGGCACAGTATCAATTGACACATTCATCAATAGTTGACAATATCACAGTATCTTATTGAGAAAGATTTTCCCCCTCCCAGATTTACAGAAGACCCTTACTGGAAAATAAGCAGTTATTTTTGTATAAGCTAAAAAATTGGTTGAGCTAAAGTCAACTGCTGCTGACAAGTAATAGCAGAGTTGATGGGAAGTTTAATACATTAATTAATAACAGTGGTGGTTAAATTTGTTAGGTTTAGGACACTGTTTTCTGTAAGAATTGTGTGGACTGTAAGCATGGATGCAATTTCTAATGTAATATGATAGCTAATAGCAACTTGGTTGGGCCTATGTTCAATTGAAAGGGTTGGCATAACATCAGATTACTGCAATGGCATGTCCCTGTCAACACATATTATAAAAGTCCAATAATGTCACAATTAAAGCAGGGGTTCAACTTGGTGAGGGCAAAGGAATTTTTAATTGAAAATTGTCTTTTCAGTCTGCTTATAGGTTGTGGAAGGCAAGAGGGCTGAGTGGATTTGCAATCAGAAAGAGGATGGGGAAGTACCCCTGCTAGTATGCACCCCCAAAACAAGATGTGTCTATGCAACTCACCCTGATGTCGCTGCTGCCACCACCACCTCTTCTTTGTGCACTTGTATTCTTAGAAAAGCAGCCAGGTGAGCAATGAGGAGGGATGTATGGTAAAGCAAGATGAGGAAAAGACAAGATGAGATTGCTTCCTTCGTTTTCTGCTCATTGTGGTTGGCAGCAGGCCAGAGGGGGACACTGGAAAGACTTGGGGAAAGGCTACCCTCCTATTTATGCAACCTCTTCCCCTACTTTCCACTTAGATTTAGGTTGCAATCCTAAAGACACTTTCCTGGGAGTAAGACCCATTGAACATAATGTGGCTTACTTTTGAGTAGACATAGTTAGGATTGTGCTGTTCATGCTATTGGAGATCAGGGAACAATAGAGGAAGTAAAAATTTTCTTATTTCTTTCAGCCAGCCTAGTCCTTGGCTAGCCTGCAGTATCTAGCGGAGGATAATAGGTATCACAACATATGCCATTCAGTCCAGGTTAGGATTTGGCCATGTCTCGTTAGCCACCCACAATACAGTGGTGGGTTCCAGCAGGTTCACACCTACTCTACAGAACTAGTTGTTAACAAGAGATAGGACATATAAAGTTTTAAAATAGCCATTTAAAAGTGGCTGCCAGAAGGGCATAGAACCGGTTGTTAATTTCTTTGAATCCCATCACTGCCCACAAATATATGTCCCTCTAATTTGTAGCAGGTGCATGCACAAAATCCATGTATATGAAAGTCAAGGTGTCATATTGAACAGAATATGCAAGGCCGCCTGCATTCATATTCCAGCTCAGCAGTGAGGCCCACTGGATAACCTTCATGAAGTCATTATCTTTCAGCTTATAGCTTCTCACAGACCTGTTGCAAAGATAAAAAGGAGGTTATTATCATGTATGCTTCCCTGAGTTTTCTGAACGAAGGACAGATAAATATGCAATAAATACATCTCTTTGATCAGAGGGAAACTTGGACCTGATGTCTTCCTATATCTGCTTTTGTACCTTAGCTGACAAAAAGAAGCAATCAATGGTAAATGTTCATGTTTTGATCACAGTTTTTGTTAGACACATACATTTTGTGCTCCCTTTGTGAATATATATATATATATTCATTCTCTCTCTCTCTCTCTATATATATATACGGTATATATATGTAGAGTGTGTGTTTCTATACATACATACATACATACATACATACATACATACATACAGAGAGAGTATTGTCAGAGGTAGCCAACTGTTATGCAGACAACTTGCTGGACTGTAGACATGGGTGACTTCAAAATTATTTTCAGTTCAGAAACAAGAATATAAGAGAAGTGTCACAATAAGCAGATGGATTAAGTAATCCCAGAACAGGGATTCATTTTCTTTCTACAATAAATAGCTTTGAATCCTGTATAGCTTTTAGAAATCTGATATCTCAATGCTATAGTTTTCTGCAACTAGAAGTGCTGATGTAATGTCATTGCAATGCTGATGTATTGCACAGGTAGAGAGGCAAGTGGTGCATTCTGTCAATCTTGAAATGAAATTAGCAAAGTCTTCTGCAAACAATACTGAATCTAAATTTCTTCTTGGGGGTGAGAAGGAAGGAGATAATTTTAATTTTCTTCTGGATGATCTCACCCTTTTGACTTGATCCTTCAACATATACTACTACCCACAGTAATACGATTTTCCCCTTACTCAGCTATCTCATGAGTCTCCCATAATCCGATGGCTCGGCTTGCTGCCGGAGGTGTCTCATTCAACTTTCAGTGATAAATCATTTTTCCTTTTGTGACTCTTATAGGAGTCCAGGTGGGATGGAAACTTTTTAACGTTCTTCACTGAGCACAGGCCAGAGAAAGTAAATAGGAAACTTTCCATGGAATTTAGCAGGATTTAGTTCAAGTCTCCTGACTTTTATCCACATTTCCCCAACTCTGTGTGGGTTTTGTCTGCTTAAGATGTTTGCCATATGTGTCATCACCACCCAGCTGAAATCATGACCCCCCTCTTGAAAAGGCTGTGTGTTTAGTGGGTGGGAGAAAGCAGTTTCTGGAACCATGGTACCCTCAGCTCCAAAAAAGGTAGCTTGACCTTTGGCTTTCAGTATCTGGTTATTTTGATACAACCTTAAGTAAACCAGGGAAGAACTTAAAGGACCAGCTGTCCTCATTCTTTCTTTCTTTCCCTCTGTTAAACAAACCATCAATATGCCAAGCACCAGCTGAGAGTAGCAAAAACAGTGACATTTGTAACAGGTGTCGCATATGGCAATTCAAACGCCCAGAACAAATGCTTCTGTTTCTTCAAACAGTGCCCGTGAACAACAAATATATTCTGAGCAATGCAACAGGGTGGGCAGAGGAGGTGGTGTTCTCAAGGAAAACATTGCTAAGTGGATAAATGGAAGAACCAGATTGGGCTTCTGTCATTTCTACAAAATCAGAGTTTACATAGTAATTTTCAATCTTTTTCAGCTCAGGGCACACTGACACGGCACTAAAATTGTCAAGACATGATTGACGAGGTACATCATGCTGCTCGTATGATACTCAAATCCCCCAGTTGCCCTTTTAATAAATAAATCCCTCAAGCTCCTGTGGCACACCTGAGGACGATCCATCATACAACACTGTACCACAGCACACTGGTTGAAAATATCTTATTTTCAGGTCCTCATTTTCCAGGACTTGTCCTCTTTTCTTTTTTAGCCTTGTGACCTGGATACAATCTTTCTTGTTCATCTCTTCTTTGTGAGTAGGCTGCATGTAAAATTCTCTTAATTAATAAATTACATGTAGTAAATTATATGTAATAGTTTTAAATTTAATCACAAGCCATATAATATTTAATTAAACCACATAAAAGTGATATATTTGAGTGTTTTTAATATCTATTTTGTCATGTGTGACATTTTTCTTATGGCTGCTGTGGCTCAGTGGTTGAATTCCAGAATTCCGATCAGCAGGTCAGCAGTTCAAGATCCAAGTGCTGCAAGATGGGGTGAGCTCCCATCCTTAGCCTGGCATTGAAAGCATGCAAATGCAAGTAGATAAATAGGTGCCACCTCAGTGGGAAGGTAACGGTGTTCTGTGTGCCTCTGCATATAGTCATGCTGGCCACATAACCACAGAAGCATCTTTGGACAATGCTGGCTCTTCAGACTAGAATGGGGATGAGCACTGCTCCTTAGAGTTGGACATGACTAGCAGAATAACTGCGGGACATCTTAACCTTTAATATAGTGGGTGTCCTACATTTTGGGGGAGGTCTTGGTCTTCTTTTTGGATTATGATCAGTGATGGGATTCAAAGAATTTAACAACCGGTTGTATGCCCATCTGGCAGCCACTTTTAAATGGCTATTTTTAAACTTTATATGTCCTATCTCTCCTTAACATCCGGTTCTATAGAGTAGGTGCAAACCTGCTGGAGCCCACCACTGATTATGATACAGTCACCCTGAGTTAGCATTGTGAGATATTTGTTTGCTGTCTCTAAGTTGTTCTCCACAACATCTATCCTGCAATTCAGCGGTGTCTTTCCTTAAAGTTCTGCCAAACATCACCTCACATTAAATGCTGAAGTAAATATGAAGTTCCTAAGAGAAACATCAGAGGAACCTTCAGAAGAAATGCCGAGATGAATCTGAACGTTCCTGGGGAAAAAACATCAGAGGGAAAAAAGGAATGGAATTTACCCCTAAGATGACCAACTGGATCAATTGACCGGCAATTATAATTCATGCAAATTAGGGCACAATCCAGACTAACTACGGGGAGTCCTTGCTCCGGTGTAAGAACAATTTGCTGTGGATTGCAGTATGAATTTCCCATAGGTTTTCATTAGATGGTGCAGTAACTACGGGTACACGTAATGTCTCTTACGTGCTCCCGTAGTTACTCTGGATTGTAGGGTTGAGCTGTTTTTAGATGGTCATCTAAGGGTTGTACGGATTTCATTAGAAGTAATATCCAATACATACAGTATTTTACTGCAGTAATGTAAACTGCTTTCCTGAAGCCTGATGCTGTTCCAATGATGTCAGGATGGAAGAACTGTATGGGTGGAGCAGCAAGTCACCATTTCCTAGTCTGAGACTCGTTCAAGTCCATTAATGTAGAATTCCCACAGTCCAACATATTAGTCTGTTTGTGCCCTGGTTGTTCAGTGCTGGAATACTGGCTGCTTTTACTGAGACTTACTTCATGCCTCCTATTTTGAAAATACGGTATGTCTTACCTCAGATATTTCTATTAACAAGATGTAACAAACTAATCGTACACTGGATCTCAGTTTTCTCTGTTGTGGAAGGACATGACCCATTTTGATATGTGAATTGTTGAGTCTGTCTATATAAATGTATAAATAGACGTAGGGCAAAATCCATAGCAGTTTCGGGTCCACACAGTTACGTCACCCACTAGTGTTATTTTATGGAAAGTCATCTTAACTGCTCCAGAGCAAGGGGCTTAATTTCACTTTAGGATATAGGCCATACAGACAAATATCCCAATAGTGGTGCAATCAAAAGTCCTTTGGTGTGTTAATTTTGCCAAGTCACAAATAAACGCACACTCTTTTCCATAAAATTTCCTTTTGATTTGCCAATGCCCTTTTTCTTCTTCATGGCACGGATGTGTGGCTGCCAGAAATGCATATAATGATATGATTGTGATATGCTAAATTCTGCCTTTGTGCATCTAAATGACTATATTATGCCTCCGGATGTTGTTTTTGAATGGTTAGGCTGGTAATCCATAATTGTGGAGTTTTGATAATGTTTACTTTGGCTGTGTAAAAAGCCAGCTATCAAAGTGCTGTAATGATCAACTTGCCACATTTGGCACCACCAGGCCCACATATACATGAGGCATAGGTTGACTGGATGGTCAAATACAATCGACCTTCTGAAAAAAGGGGCCACTGTATACAGCCTGGAAGAATTATTGGTTGTAAAGCAGTCTGGGCTGACGATTAATATAAACTCAGCCAACCTGAGCTCAGGGAGCTGTTTCTTTGGCTCCATAACAGAACTCTTGTTTCAGAAGTGAGAGAAAACCTGAACTGAGACACCAAAGCAAAATCTTTGCAAATGAATTAATTATATGCCAACCTTTCATAAGGCCAGCAGGTAGGTATTACTGTGTCGATGGAAAGCATAGGAAGTTAGGCAGAGCCTTGGCAATCAGCATCTTTCTTGATTGGCAACACTGAAATGAATCTCAAGATGTGTTTCTGTTTTGTTTGTTTAAAGTAGCAATATTTTTATTTGGAAGGCCAAATTTTATCACTTTTATTTTTAGAAAATGAGTATACAGAGGATCTCGCTTAACAATATTAATCCATTCTGGAGATTCCATTGTATTATGGAAAATATTGTAATTTGAACCTTAATACAACATATTTTTTTATTTTTATATTTTTGGAAAGTTGTTCCAAGTCCTCAGACACTGAAATCCTCTCTGTACACAAGGCCAAGATGTAACAAAGCTTCTACTGACCGAGATGATACCTCAAGCTCCTGAGTTTTGCATTGCTGATTGGGTCAACCCTGTGATCCTGTTGATGGCAATCTAAGCCCACTGTAAAGTGCATAACTGATCAAATAGTGAATCTTATTATTGTTATGGGAAAGCCATCATAAAGGGATAAAGGCTGCAATCCTAAAGACACTTTCCTGGGAGTAAGACCCGTTAAACACAATGGGGCTTACTTTTCAGTAGACATGGTTAGGATTGCACCCAAAAGCTACAATCCTAACCTCCAGTTAAGTCAGCCTAACCCCCAGCACAAGTCCTGTGTTGGCCTGTGGGTGTCACAAAAGTGCTGTAAGGCGCCACTCCTGAGGGAGGGTTAGGCCAGTGCCTGGACAAGCACTTGCTTCCCTACATTACCACGGGAATGGGAAGACCAATGAGTTGTGCCTTCCCAGGTTAGGATTGCAATAACAGTCATAGATTAATACAGTGATTTTTCAACCAGTGTGCCATGGCACACTGGTGTGCCATGGGAATTTGGGGATTGATTTGGGGATTAATTTGGGGATTAATTTATAGGAAAATTAGGGGATTTGAACAACCTGGTGTGCCTTGTCAATGGTAAAAAAAAAACTGATGGTGTGCCTTGAAAATTTCAGTGCCTTGTTAGTGTGCCGTGAGATGAAAAAGGTTGAAAATCACTGGATTAAATAGATTGAGGATTACGAAATAAAAGGCAGATACATAAATAAGGCTGCAATCCTAATTTCCTATTAGGCTGGCATAAGCCCTCACATAAACCCTTTGCTGACCTGGGGTTGTAAAAAAAGTGCTGTAAGGCACTTCTGCCCCACTCTTGGGATGGGAGGGATTAGGCCAATGCACAGGCATATGCTGACCTCCCCACACCTCCACAGGAAAATAAACTGGCTGAGTTAGGCAAGTCTAAATTGGTTACAATTGCACCTTAAAAGGAATGTGACATGAAGTTTGGGGAGGGTGTTCCTTCAATGATGGAGGCACCCACTAAGAATCAGTTTTCAGAAATTCCAACCGGAAGTGGGTGAAAAGGGGTGCAACGTGTTTTCCTCCCTATACTTTACATTGAAGAATCCCTGACTGGTGGATGCTCTGCCCCAACCCTTGGACCTAAAAGCATGAATTTTGGGAGGTTTTCCCTTCTGTGATAACACCACCCACCAAGAACTGATGTTGAGAAATTTAACCCATAAGGGGGTGAAAAGGAGTGCAACATGTTTTTGTCCTCTACTTAACATTGAAAACTGTCTGAGCACCATCCAGCCAATTTGGTGCCCAGTGTCTGACGCACTAGGAGTGATGGTGCGCAGGGTGGGTGGTGGCAGTAATGCTGAAGAAATTCCACCATATCCTAACCGGTGATGGGATTCAAAGAAATTAACAACCGGTTCTATGCCCATCTGGCAGCCACTTTTAAATGGCTATTTTTAAACTTTATATGTCCTATCTCTCATTAACAGCCAGTTCTATAGAGTAGATGCGAGCCTGCTGGAGCCCACCACTGATCCTAACCAACCATCATCCCAGACCTGGAAGCCTTGTATGGGGCTCCTCGGACTTGACACCAGTGATTTTCCTGGTGCAGATCCATGTAGCACCAGTAGGTAGTCTGGAACTCAACAAAGGATAAGGGAATAAATGTTCCCCAACTCTGAGAAGATTCGAGTGCTGGATACAGCATTGGCCATGTGGCCCTGCTCAGCCAGTGCTGGGCATAATTGGACTAGTTAATGTAAGAACATGAGAACTCAAATACATTTGTGTGAAGTTAATTCACTTTCACTCCCTCCAATTATGGACATTTCTTAGAACCTAAAGAACAAATTTTGCTTAGTGTTTTTGGCACGTATTCTTTCAGATGTGTGAAAGAACTGGAAACCAGAATAGAGAGTTTTATAAAAAGCTCCCATTTGGTCCTCTTCACTGGCTTAGCTGGAAAGAACAACTCCCACAAGCCGAGGCCAATGGGAATTTACTTGCAAAGCTGTTTATAATCTCTCTGTAGCCAAACTCTTCATTATAGAACCATCAGTCTGCACACGTCTGTATATATCAATGCAATGTGTACTAGAAGCCAACATGGATTTGTCAAATGTAAACCTTATCTCCTTTTCTAACCAGCTTAGTGAGTTGATCATGGGAATATTGTAGATGTAATTACAGGTATCCACCACTTTCTGATGATCTTCTCTTCCAGCACCTTTCAATTATACCCAGAAGTCATTCATTCAACACATGTTCCACTCTTTCAACCTTTTCCTGCTGTTCAAAAGCCCAAAAATGCCCCCCACATTGATTGCCTAAGACAAAGTGATTTAGGCTGCAGTCCAGAGCAAATTCAGCCTGCTCTGACCTAACTGCACTATCCTAACTATTCTGTATCCAGAGCAGAAAGTTATGCGGAATCCAGAGAGTCAGGAAGCCTGGGCTGCCCTAACTGCTCCAGAGCATGCTAAGTAATTGACACAAGGGGAAGACTTGCTCCTGAGGAGACACCCCTCAAATCACACTGAACAAGGAACAGCTGTGGTGCCTACAGTGGTGACATGACTCTGCACATCACCTGGTGCGGAAGTCTGTGCGTCATCCCTGGGATGCGCGCCCCCCCTACCTGGACTGCACAGTCACCAAAGTTGGCGCCTGCGCAGTTGTTTCTGAAGCCAACTGGCTTCAGAAAGAGTACTGCGCAGGCACCATCTCTGACACCTGCGCAGTACTTTTCTGAAGACTTTTGGCTTCGGGGGAGACTGTGCAGGCGTCAGAGTTGGTGCCTGTGCAGTACTCTTTCTGAAGCCATTCGGCTGCCGCTCCGCCTCCTGAGTGAGGCCGAATGGCTCTGGAGAGGCGCGGACTTTCTCTGCTCTAAGGAAGTCTCCTCTAAAGCTGTTCGGCATGCTCAGTGTGTTTCTGCGCAGTGCATCTCAGATGGCCGTTCAGGCCAGCTCCTCAGACAAGTGGCAGCTTCTGGCTGATTCTCCGCCTTGGAGCAGGGCTGAATGGGTGTGCTGACGCCCGGGGCCTGCCAAAGGACAGTCAAACTCCTCCAGCACATCACCCCATACGGAGCGCATCCCCAATGCAGCCCACACCAGCCGCACCAGTCTGGTGACGCCACTGGGTGCCTGCCTTATAAGGAGTCCCTGATGAGATGCCAGTACATTCTACAGTGAATACAAGGGGCTTCTTGGAGTGGCCTGCTGTATCCTCAGGTTTGTGGGCAGCCGTAGTTTGTTCCATATCCTGAGGTTGAGAGGAAGGGGTTGCAGCGAGGCTGGCCAAGAACTCAGATTTTTGATCAGCACAGCCATTCTTACTTGGGCCTTATCATGGACCCCTATGGGTCTACTCATTACTATACCTGCTCCTGAGGTGGTATAACTGAGGGCTAGAAGAGGGCATTTCTGCCTTGGAAACAGGCTCTGGATACAGCGTAACTGCTCTGCCCTAGGCAATGCTAAACATGCCCTCAACTTGCCTCTCCTGAGCTGCTTAGGCTGCCCCAGTTAGGGCAGAGCAGGTCCACCTCTCTTAGGGCACCCTATCTTGCCTTGCTCTGCCCTAAGCCTCCTTCAGAGTAACTGGGCTGGAGCATCTTGCAGTTGCTCCAACCTTGTGTTAGATAGGGCAACCTAAGGGCTCTTATGTGGACAGATTAGTTGCTCTGGATTGGGCTGTTAGGCTGCAATCCTATCTTCAGTTAGGCTGGCTTAAACCCCAGCATAAGTCCTGTGATGACAGGGGTGCAAGTGTGTCCAAAAGTACCATAAGACACTTCTGTGCTACTCCTGGGGGAGGGAGGCCAGTGCACAGACATGTGCTTACCTCCCTACATTGCTCTGGGAATGCTAAATCCAATGAGTTGTGCTGGCCTAGATTAGGATTGTACCCTTAGACGTTTTGACGAGTGTGCATGAGAGAGAGAAAGAGAGCATGCATGGCCACTTGAGCTCCTGGCCTAATTCCGTTCCCAAAGGAGTGAGAATTGGTTTGCAGAAATCATGGTAAGACTGCAGGAAATTGCAGGATAAAAAAGGCATTTGAAATTTGCTAGCTAAAACAAGCATCAGAAGTGACAATTTTATGTGTGTGTGTACACATATACTTTTCTATATATATAATTTTTTTTACCTCCCCACATCTCCACAGGAAGATAAGATACACACACACACACACACACACACCCCAGTGTGTATTCCGCTTTTCAACCATTTCAGTTTTTCACCACAGCTCTGGTCCATAACCTGTAAGATAAGCGAGGGACACCTGTATCTTATTCAGAAAGCATTCTGCAAAATTCCCTGTGACACCTTGATTAGCAAGTGAGGTGTCAAGCTTGTTTCATACACTGGGTCAATAATATTCCTGGTTCCTCCTGAGGGTTAGGAAAGGCATCATGTCAATAAGCTGATGATGGCCAGAAACATGCACTTTGTTCTCATAACACATCAGGAACACATCTTATGAAGGAACACAAACCTAACAGACATAGCGATGTGCAGACCAATTTCTGACATGTTTCTCAGCCTTTTTCCCCCTCTTTCCTCAACATTCCTCAGATATCTTGTGTGAGAATAAATTGAGTAGAAAATCTGTGGAGGGAAGGCCTGTAGACTTTGGTCTATGCCAGATCTTATAGCCGTGCAATTGGGAAACAAACTAGGATTGTTTCCTAGTTGTAATGCTGTGATCAGAAAGGTTGCTTACGTCTTGACCTCTTTTAGTTCTTATCTCTGCTGGTTCAGGAGGGATTTTTTATGTTTAGTTTGGTGTCACCTTATCCTGTTATTGCACTGGAAGTAGATAATGCTTGTTAATCCAGAAACCAAATTCAACCCAATCCCTGCAGGAATCCCAACTGTGGAAAGTTCTCTCAATAAAAATGTAAATTCACAGTCTTGTACAATCTAGTACCAGCCCAAAAACACATAGTTAGATCTTTACAGTCTCCTAGGATGGAGCGGTCTTGATTTCAATGACCTTGTATCCTTAGCTGAATGAAATCCTTTTTTGTTTACAGTGTCCTTGCATCTTCATCTAGATGTAACCTTCTTCATTTACAGTATTCTTCCCCTACCTCCTTGCACTTGTTGGCACTTAGCTGGCACAGTCACATGCAGTGGTGGGCTTCCGGGGGTTCTCACAGGTTCTATAGAACCATTTGTTAATGAGCGCCTGGTTCTGAGAACTGGTTACTAATGGGACATAGAACCTGTTGTTAATTTAGGTTATTAGGACATAGAACCTGTTGTTAATTTATTTGAATCCCACCACTGCCCTATTGGCACAGCTGCATCAACCCTGGAAAGTTAGATAGGATTGGACTTGGCCTTGTGGTTGCTAAACAGCATGACCCAATCCGAAGCAAAGACCAAACTGTCCAAGGATATCTTGGACTCCTTGGTTTAACCTTATGCCCCACACAGATCTGACAATTAGGTTCGGATCTGATGAATAGTCAGCAGTAGTGAAAACTGCTTGGTAAGTTCTGGTAAGAAGCAAATCCTTGTGGGTAAAGGCACTGCTAGGACCTTTTACCTTTTTCATTTTTTTGAATGCTCATCAAAATCAAGAAGGCCCCACATAGGAAACATTCCCTAAAAGTTTGATGCAAATTCCCAGCGGCTGCTGTCATAACAAACGGACTTGTCTTGCATGTAGGACTTCACTCAATGAACAGTAACCCTTTTCAAATTTTCTCTGTTAAAAAGTGCTGGAACCGGAGGCACTGACCTATAAGGCACACTGCAAACTGACCCAACAGAGTGCAATTTTCTGGCTTCCACAGTTTGTGTGTCTGCATTTGAACAGTGATTCCCTACTGGGCCTTAAAATAACACAAGGAAGAAAGAAGCCATTACTAATCACAAACCATTTAAATGGGCAAAGGAACTATCAGGTGATCTAGAGTCCTAAGTAGGTAGAAAGGAATAACATCAGTCATGAAACTAAACAGATGAAGATTCGAAGCACTGAACCATTATTCCAACAAATTAAGTGACAGCAAGCAGGATGGTCGTTTGACTGGATCCAAAAGGAATAAAATCATTAACACAGGTAACCATTTCAACACAGGATCTACATGCCTCACTCCATAGAATCAAGTGCATGTACACCATATGTAGTCTCAAAGATAGCTCCTCATAACAGATGGACAGCCCAATATTTTCATGGGCTTATAGTGGAGGATCTCATGATAAGTCATTTATATGGGATCATAAAAGGGATCACTGTCTTGCATACAGTGGGATTGTCAGCATAAATAGCTGGAATCCCTGTGCATGTTTTAGCAGTTCCCACAGGTATGGTAGCAAGGGGGTGGGTGTTTCACAAGTCAGGAGATTAAAATGTGATGGCATCTAGCCTAGGTGCCCTTAAGAAAGGATTGGACAAATTTCTGGAGGAATAGTCCATCACAGATACAAACCATGATGGGAATGTGCAATCTTGGCATGCCAGACGCAGGGGACGGCACGCCAAGATTGCACATTCCCATCATGGTTTGTATCTGTGATGGACTATTCCTCCAGAAATTTGTCCAATCCTTTCTTAAGGGCACCTAGGGCAAATCTCTTGTTACCTTTTGCACTCCCTGAAACATTTGATGGGCCACTGGTGGGCCACTTTGGCCTGATCCAGCAGAGGCTTTATGTTCACCAGTTACACCAATAAGAAGTGTGCTCTTGTTACTATCTTGCTCTGCAAGGAAGCATGTGGATTCACTTGACGGACCTCCAGAGAATTCAGAGAGCCAAATAGCAATAGTTAGTAAATTGTTATATACTGGAGATGAAAGGTTTTACTATTCTCCTAAAGGTGGAGTGAGGTCAAATACTGGCAGCGTAATTCACACATGCGACTAAGTTCTTTGACCCTTGATGTTGGAATAATTTCATGCAACTTTCTCAACCAGTGTGTTCATTTTCATCTGCAGAGCTGGAAAACATACAATATTAAATGTGCAAATATTTAAAGTTGTATAAATACAAACAAGAGTAGCTGTTTTTCAGCTTCTTGGTAACTTGGAGAGAGTTAGTATTCAGCACATCTCATATTCAGCATTCATAGACTGAGAAGAATTTTCCTTGGAGTAGAGAGACTGCTTGAGAAGTATGTTTAAATATTCTTTTAGAGCAAGGTAGTGGAAGGGAAAGGATAATTTTTATTTAAGAGTAAGAACATTTTTCCAACAAAACAGCAAAAAGGCAGCTTTTTCCAATTATAAGAGGGCTGTACTTGTTCTGGTATCTGCAGTTCTCACACATATGACACAAACCAACTTGGACATGCTTCCCTGGAAATGCATGTGAGGGATCTTTGATTGTTTGCTTGTGGTGCATTCACACTGTGTCTCAGCACAGAAAGAGTTAAAAGAGGATCCAAGAGTAACTGAACACATGTTACTGCAGAGTTGAATACAATGTTAGAACTGGGGGAAAGTGGAAAAAATAGAACAATATATTCTCAATTGAATAGGCAGAGGCTGTCCCAAATAAAGTCCCTATATTTGAAACTAATGCTGAAGAGAAGCAAACACTTATTGGGGGTGGCGGAGAGAATCACTGGTCTCTGAACCTGACCAGACTAGTCCTAGGAAAGGGGGAACCAAATACACAGAATAATCCCTTCCATGATCTTGAAGACAGAGGAAGATTCTAGGAAGAAACATGTTATGAAGATGAATATGTTTATACAGAAGGCAAGGCGGTCTTGGAACTCGTTGGGGGCCCTCAGTTTAAAGTCAAATATTGGGGAGATGTGAGTTATTTTGGAAACACCTGGATGTGGCCAAGAAACCAATGTAAAACTAAGGAAAGTGAGATAATCAGCTTGTCACTCGTGGGTTGGTAAAAGTTACCCTTTGGTGAGTTATTGATCAGTATCAACAGAAGATGGAGAATAACCCTACAATCCAGAGTAACTACAGGAGCATGTAAGATACATTAACATCGACGTAGTTATGGCACCATCTACTGAAAACTTATGGGAAATTCATATTGCAATTCAGAGTATATTGTTCTTACATTGGAGCTCCCTGTAGTTACTTTGGATTGTGCCCATCCCTGTAGTCTTTGTAGTACAAGGACTCCCTATAGTTACTTTGGATTGTGCCCATCATCCTAAATCAATGACTCCCTTTCCTCAGTCAGTCCAAAGCAAGACTTGGGGAAATCTGATTTTCATTTTGCATAAGTAAAAAATACTGTAGATGGGAAAATATAAAACTTTTTCTTAGAGTCACTACAGGGAGTCCTTGCTCCAGTGTAAGAACAACTTGCTCTGGATTCCAATATGAATTTCCCATAGGTTTTCACTAGATGGTGCAGTAACTACAGATGCACATAAAGGGCGCAATCCAGAGTAACTACGGGAGCATGTAAGAGACATTACGTGTACACGTAGTTACTGCACAATATAGTGAAAACCT
This sequence comes from Cryptoblepharus egeriae, assembly GCA_030015325.1. Taxonomy (NCBI): domain Eukaryota; kingdom Metazoa; phylum Chordata; class Lepidosauria; order Squamata; family Scincidae; genus Cryptoblepharus; species Cryptoblepharus egeriae. Next base: position 109,050,683 of record JAREYC010000003.1, read on the forward strand.
ATGGGAAATTCATATTGCAATCCAGAGCAAATTGTTCTTACACCGGAGCAAGGACTCCCCGTAGTTACTCTGGATTGCGCCCAAGGTCTCTTACGTGCTCCCGTAGTTACTTTGAATTTGGGGGAAAGAGTGTGTGAAGAAGGAAGTAGGATGGGAAGACACATAACTAGATCAGTAATAGAAAGAGAACCTGTTAAAGGAGTACATGCAGTGAGTGAATCTTGATTGGTCTGGGTCACCCATTCCTCCAATGTTTCTGGGAATCTTCACACCATCCAATATTCTGATACACTGCCCATCTTTCCAGCACTGATGCAACTGTGCTAACTGGGAGTGTGGTGGAGGGAGCATCAAGGAAGCCTCTTCAAGGTAAGGAAGCATTTGCTCTGGCTGCATTGCAGCTGCTTGGGGTGGAATGTTGAACAAACTTCTGTCGTTATGTGAACAATAGGATCGAAGAAGGGAGATGGAGGATGTTGGAGGGTGATAGGGACGATCATTTTAATTTGTTGCAATTAAATATATGTAATTAATTTACTGCAATTATCAAATCTGAAGATAGGGCTAATTTGTATTTGGCAGAGATACCCTGGAATCCTGGATTTCTTTGTTCTTTCCTTTGTCCAAACAGACTTATTCTAAATGACAGGATCTAACATTGTTCATGCTGTGCCTTTTGGGGTCCAGACAGAACACCAGGATGAGATCACCTTTTGGAAAATCCCAACCATCTCAAAAGCAAGGAGGAGAAGGCAAGAAGAAAAGGGGAGAATGGCTTTATATTAATGCCAGGGATTAGTCGTACTCTCCTGGCATTAACTCAGAGTCAGAAGATCTGAGAGTCAGAAGACATATAGTCCCCAATATGACAACAGAGAAGTTTTTCAGCACTACATAACTACAGTTCAGATTACATCCCTCCTCTTTTTAATCAGGACAATCACATACCCCCAAATCCATAGTAACTACAGGAGCACTTAAGAGACTTTACATGCACCTGTAGATACTGTACCACCTAGTGAAAATCTATGGGAAATTCATATTGGAATCCAGAGTAAGTTGTTCTTACACTGGAGCAAGGACTTCCCATAGTTACTCTAGATTTTGCCCATACATGGGGATAAGAGCACAGCTGCCCTCCTTGTCCACCCAGTGTACTCCCTGGGTATGTGCAACATCTTATTTTAGATGTAGGCACCCGTCTGAATGTCAGATGTAGGGGAGGGCTCCATGATATGTCTGGTGGGCCACTGTGAGATACACAGATGGGCCCTTGGCCTGATCCAGCAGGGCTCTTTTCATGTTCTTATGTTCTGTCACATTCATACAGGTTAATGTGTGAAATCCAACATGCCTAAACCAAAATCGTGTTGCTGGTGTCTGGGTTGTATTGAGAATATTTGATTATAGTCCATTGACAGTCTGTATTCTTAACCCCACATGGGATTTATGAGGGAAGGCTCACAGGCTGAGTGGGTAAGGTGTCCAAAAAGTTCACCCATCTATATAATCAGTTGAATGTAGGGGAAAGGAGAGTATCATCCAATCTGGCCCCATAGTGGATCAAAAATGATTTGGATTATGAAATGAAACCTGAAATTTATATTATTTAAACTCTGACCTTCATGTTCTGAAAACTGAGAAAATGTGGAGGAAACTTTCTTCCAGAAACGAAAATACTAATTTATGTTAGGGGTCATGGATATAAGTAATATCATTCCTATAGGTGCTACACCTCTTAACTGAAACAGCCTCCTGTGTCTTTTACAGTTATGAAGCTAGATGAAGTTTGGCAGGCATGACTTCTCACACTTGACAAACTTCTTCCTTCTTCCTTCCTTACACTTAACAGATCCCTTCAAGCCCTGCAGCAACTAGAGACACAAGCTCCTTTCAAAGTTAGTCCTGGCAATTCATATGCCCCAACACTTAGAAAAGATTGCAATATAGTCAGTGATGGGATTCAAAGAAATTAACAACCGGTTCTATGCCCATCTGGCAGCCACTTTTAAATGGCTATTTTAAAACTTTTTATGTCCTATCTCTCATTAGCAACTGGTTCTATAGAGTAGGTGCGCCACCACTAAATACAGAACAACAAAAAAGGGAACCTGGGTCCTGTTCAACCTTCATGGCTTTTCTCCCTGTCCTACAACATAGCATGGTGTCCATCAACAATGATTAGCAAAATAACCTCCTCTTCTCTCCTATGTCTTTGATTTTGCTGATGGTGAAACCTTTCTAAGCCTCTAACGGGATAATCAGGCAATCATGAAGTTATGCACTAGATCATTTTGTGCAGCGCACATCTTTAAAAGGAATTCTGCAGGCACAAAATAAACCCACTATTACTTCCTGCTGTTTTTTCTCTAGTAGAAAGCAGCCACTGTGTTTTGCAAGGCAGACCACTTCGAGGAGGGAGGAGAGGTGGGATAATAAAGCTCCGCTTGAAGGAATTGCTGAATTCTCTGCCTGCATCCCATTCCTGTGGTTCGCACAGCTGGAAGCTAAACAGAAAAAATTGGGTAATGCAGTCTTGTGGTCAGTACTGGAAATCAGTAGACTTTACTGTCTTGCTTTGTTGGAAAACACTTTTTGAATTATTTATATTTTTTTAAAAAAATGTCAGTTCAGCTTGTGCCCATTAAACCTATGAGCAACCAATGTGACAGGTTTAGGCTGAACTGTGTCTCAGACACTAGCATTGCAGGTATTCATTCATTAATATGTCCATTTCTTTTCTTGACAACAAAGGACCTAATACTGTGCAGTGACATCACTAGAGTTTGTGGCTCCTGGTGTGAGAGCTCATTGAGTCACCACCATGATGGAACTCCTCTTACATCAGACCATACAGAATATGTATCATATGCACATACTTCAACACAGATACATTCTGCATGAAATTACTTTTCCAAGCATATACAACATTATGATATTATTTATTTATGCAAATTTTTCAAGAGGCTTTTGCAATTTCTGCCACTTATGGTGTCACCTACTTGAGAACGGCACCCAATAAGGTCTGCACCCTCTAGTGATGCCACTGTGCCTACTATTGTGCACAAATAGGCAGCAGCAGATCCCATCTGTTTGGCACTGGAAGCCTATTGTGAGCACGGAGGAGGTAGATCTCAGCAGATTCTTGTCCTTTTCCCCAGTCCATACCACCCCTTTTCTTTCCACAGTCATACTCCACCAAATGGTTGGAGCAAGTCAGAGGAGAATCATAAGCACTTAAGCAACCTACTAGGAGTAAGTAAAAAAATATTTTGCTTATTGCCAGTTTGGACCACAAGCTGGCTGTCTGATGGACACCCCCCCCCCCCAATATAGGATGCAAAGTTCTCTCCCCTCAGTGCATTTGCATCTGCACCAGTGGTAAGGACCAGATGAGATAACTTCCCCAAATCAGCTAGAGAAAAACCAAAGTAAATAAATTATTGTTTTAAAAATGGTCTCCTATTTTTGCTTTTATGATTGCATTTGCCATGCAAACAAGGAACAGTGGCTAATTACAAATGTGCTGACATGAGAATTATAATTAAAGATTAAAATGTAAAAAGGTAGATGTGTACCCTGGGAGTTGTCCTACTAATTGTGACCGACCTTAGGCTGTGGTGTTTATTTGTTTCTAGACCGAAGAGCCAGTGCTGTCCAAAAACTTATCTGTGATGATGTAGCCAGCACATCTATACACCGAGGCACACATAATGCTGTTACCTTCTAATAGAGGTGGTACCTATTTATCTACTTGCATTTCCTTGCTTTCAAAATGTAAGGTAGGCAGGAAATTAAAGATGAGGTAGAGGGCTGCAGTGAAAAATTAGTTCAAGTTATTAAAAGGTCTTAATAGGTATAACACAACACATTCAGGTGTTGGGTGAGTTATTGACTGAGCTGCCATAAATGTCACAGAGTAGTAGGATAGGTAGGCTCTCTGGCTGTCATTGTCTAGCCTCAACATAGACAGGAGGAATAAAGGCTGAAACTGTGCATGTCAAGCCTTAGTAAAAAGCATTTAGAGCACAATCCAATCCATGTCTACTCAGAAGTAAGCCCCATTGTGTTCAGTGGGACTTACTCCAATGTAAGTGTGTTTAGGATTGCAGCCTAACCCTACAATCCAGAGTAACTACGGGGCACGTAAGAGACATTATGTGCACCTGTAGTTACTGCACCACCTAGTGAAAACCATATGGGAAATTCATATTGCAATCCAGAGCACATTGTAAGGACTCCCCATAGTTACTCTGGATTTCACCCTTAGTGTGCCAAGATGCTGGATTGGAGAGAATGGATTTCGTCCAACCTTATTGAACAGCTGAACAATTGGATTACTACTTTTTGAAGAGAACTTTTGCATGCAACTATGTTGGAGAGAATAACTCAATGTACAGCATCCAGTTCAGTTCAGTTTTATGTTAAGTAAATCAACTTTATTACACAAGGGCAGTACAATCCTGAGAAGCATTAGAGCTTTTTCAGCCCATCAAGCACCAGAAATTTTAAGAGTTAATTTAACCCTATTTATAATTACAGGCATTTAGGCTGCAATCCTAACCTAAACTGCTTGCCACAACTCATTGATCTTCCTGTTCCTGTGGTGGTGTAGAAAAGCAAGCGCATGTCTTTTCACTTTTCACTTTTGTGCCTTACCCTCTCCCAGGAGTGGCACAAAAATGTTTTGCGGCACTTTTGTGACGCCCCAGGTCAGCTGGGACTTAAGCTGGCCCAATTGGAGATTATGATTGCAGCCTTAGTCCATTTTTGCCCAGAATTGCCTGTTCTAACCAGCTCTCCATAATCTTGTGGAGAAAATCTTTCCAGAATCTTTCCATACCATTTTAACTGGGATTTACCTGGGAGAATTTCTGTGTCTCCCAATGACCTACAGTTAGGAGAACACATTAAAGTAATAAGAGAAACCCTACAATCCAGAGTAACTATGGGAGCATGTAAGAGACATTACATGCATCCGTAGTTAATGCACCACCTACTGAAAACCTATGGGAAATTCATATTGCAATCCAGAGTAAATTATTCTTTCACCAGAGCAAGGACTCCCCATAGTTACTCTGGATTGTGCCCTAAGAAACCATATTCAAAAGAAAACCCATCCGGAGAAATTTCTGTTTGAGGGAGAGACTTGGTGGTGGTGGGAATAAAATCTGATGGAGACAAGGAAAGTGGTCGCCAGAGGCAACTCTCACATGATCCGTAGCTTCAAAGTTTGTGAAGCCTGTCCTTGAAACATAACATGTCCAGGTATTTAACATCTGCCTTACAGGTATTTTATTACTCACATTCCCTTCAAAAAAGGAGGTTTCACTCTTATAACAGCTTTCCTTCCAGAATTTCCAGTTTGTAATCGGAATCTAGTCTGAGTGTCAAAGTTTGAGTCAAAATAAGAGTTCAGAAAGTCTCAGTTGCAGTTATATTTCCAAATACTAGGAACACCATGTAAAGTATGTTGCAATAAAAGTATGTTGCCTACATCTCATTTTCTAAAAGTGTAGAACATTTTTCTTGCTCAATGCTCACAAAAATGCTTTCAGGTGGCCACGTTCCATTCAAGCTGGGTCTATGCATGTAATAAAATAAGGTGGTTGTACCACTGCAGGCTACTAATAGGTTTTGTCTGTGGATGACAGTGGTAATACTGTGCTGCTGTCTTAAGAGAAGGACTGTACCTCAGTGGTAGAGCATCTGCTTTGCCTATAGAAAATTTCAGATTCAGTGTCCAAATAAACCTCTCTCTGAAATCTTGGAGAGGTGATACCATTGGCTTCAACTGAGCTCAGTAGGCCCCAAACAGCTTCCTCTGTAAGAGCACAATCCTAACCAAAATTAAGCCCCATTGCGTTCAATGGGTCTTATTCCTAGGAAAGAGTCTAGGATTGCAGCTTTAGTTGATGGCAAATTACATAAATGAATCCCATATATAAAAACTCCCTGCATTAAGAAAATTTAAAATCAAGAAGAAACAGAAGCAGTTCTCAGACATTCCCTCCTCCCACAATGTGAAGTGGTAGGGACAGTTTTCCACCTCATTTGCTATTTAGATCAAGCTAGAACGCAGCTCAGCCTAGTGGTCACATCAAGCCAAACAGCAGAGTAACATCTGCATTGGGTTTACCAAGTGAGTCAGTCCAACAGCATGAAACTTCTTCAAGGCATTATTTGGTGCTGGTGTGGTGGAGACATGCCACACTGTTTGGCTGGCTAACATGGCAAGGCCAATGCAAATATCACAGCACATGGTATAGAGCCCTACCATGTGGAAACAGTTTTGAGCAGTCTCCACTGGAATAAAATTTACATCTGAATCTGCCTGTAGTCAAAGGAAAGCTTGAATCTCCTGGAGATTAACAGGCTTCAGCTGGTGATGCTCCCTTTCATCCTCAGCTTATGAATAGCAGAAAAAAAGAAACAGAACCACATGAAAAGTCAAACAACCCATGAAAAAAATTACATAGTATCCCTCACCACTCTTGAAGAAAATAGAAATGGAGTTGAGCACAGTCAAAGGTCCCAACTCAATGCCCACAATAGAGCCATGACATGTATGACAATTGTTAGATGTGTGTATAATTAATCAGATACCATAATCCTTGGTACACTGGCAGTTCAACAGTAGAGTGGGAATGATTGCTCACCAACAATGCACAACCCTGTTGTTCTTTTTTTCAAAGCGATACCTTCTCTTTTCTCTATGTGTTATGTCTGTCTGAGGAGGGCCACACTGAAGCCAGGGACACCATTGCCCATGAATGGAAATGCGGGGAAATGTCACCTTCTGTAGCAACTGCATACAACTTCTTAGGGAGGCCAACTTATTTTGGTTGTCTCATGATTTGAGAATCAAGGGCTGCAATCCTAAGCTCCAGTTAGGTCAGCCTAAGCCCCAGCATAATTCCTATGCTAGAAATGTCATAAGACATTTCTGCCCCACTCCTGGGTGGGTAAGGTCAGTGCACATGCATATGCTGACCTCCCCACACCACCATAGGAAAATACATCAGGTGAGTTATGCTGGCCTAAATTGTTTAGGATTGCACTCAAAGGAACAGAGTTTAGCCTATTCTGGGGACATTCCAGCATGAGTAGATTTATCACTAAAAGTTGGCTCAAACCTGATTTGGGGGACCTGGGGATTGGGTGACTTTTGGCCCTGTCTGAATTCAACATCCACTCAATATTTGTCTAGCTTTACAGGGCACTGAACTGATATTGTCTGCCAAATTGGAGTTGGTTGGTTGATCTCCAATGGAAGTTGTTTCTATCACTATTTTGTGTAGCACTTATGACTGAGGATGCAATCCTAACCAAGTTAGATCAGCACAACTCACTGATTTCCCTATTCGGTGATGGCATAGGGAGGGTAGCGCATGTCTGTGCACTGGCATATATAGCACTTGTCTTATGGCACTTTTGTGACACCCCTAAACCGGCATGGAACTTGTGTTGGGACTTGTGCTGGCCTAGCTAGGGGTTAGGATCATGGTGTGAGTTTGTGTGTGCTTTACTTTTCAACAATGGGGCAAAAATAATATATTACTAAAATTGCTTTGTTGTTCACATATATGGGTTTAATATCAGAAAGAGAGAGGGCTGATATGTTGCAGTGCTGCAGTGTAGAGAAGTAGTCAAGGAGGAACAAAGAATGGGGGCTATAACATGCAGAAAAAAAGTAAAATATTATTGGAGTGGAGAATGCAGCAAAGAGGCTGAAAGAAGGAGTCATATGTTGAACTATACAGTGAGTAGGTCAATGCTGGAGGGAGTGGAGAAGACAATGAGGGTGGCAATGTACTCACCCTTTCAGTCTGCACTTAATAGGAACCTTAGAGCCTCCATACCAAGAAATGGGGAATTGCCAAAGGCCACCCAGTTTGTTCAAACTAAACTGGATTTTGCACACAACGTGATTTCCAGCCCTAAATTCAATAGGTTGGTTAATGGTATGGATTTCTAATCCTACAATTTTCTATTTAATAAGGCCACTCACGTAAGGCTTGCAGCACAGACTGGCTATTTGTAAGGCACAGAGCAATTCAAGCCTGCCAATATGGAAACGAATATATAGAACAGCTGGAGAAAGCTGGATGAAGTGCTTTCAGGGAAGAAACTCTGGTTTTTATAGAGGTAGGAATTAGACAAAGAGATATTTATGATGAGATTTCTCTATATATTGTCTGGGAAAGGTAGTTGACAAAACAATTCAAGGCTATTCTAACGTCCAGTAAACTGAAAACAGATGTATAATGCTCCTCTTCTTTCGACATGTGTTAAAGAAGACTTATTTACTTGCTTGTATACAATACATTAATACAAAATTGTGTTATGTTACAAAATGAACCTATTAGAGCAGTAAACAAATAGATCTAAAACCAGCAGAACAAAAAGGAACTTCAGGAGGACGAGTCTTGATTTAGTAAATCTCTAGGACATTTTAAATTTGGCACGCTGCTGTGTGCGCTGTGCTGTCCTGAGGGCACAGCTCCTCCCCCTCCCTGCCTCGCTGTTGCTGAGTGGCTGCCAGGCGAGAGCAGGCAGGGAGGGGGAGGAGCCATCCGTCACGACAGCACCGGGGTGGGCGCCCACCATGGCAAAGGGCTGCCTGTCTGTTCGCTTGCCCGCCCACCTGTTCGCCCAGCAGAAGAACTTGACTTGGATGGGGGGGCTGTGCGGCTGAAGCGCCCCAGCCACAGCTTCCCTGGCCAGCCAGGGTGCTTGGATGGGGGACCGCGTGGCTGCAGCGCCTAATCCACAGCTGCCCTAGCCAGCCAGGGGGCTTGGATGGTGGCCACAGGGCTCCCCAGATAAGTGCCCCCCTTTCTCCCCCTGATCCCCACCAGCCTTCCAGTAACCCCACCCCCAGAAACCCCCCACTAGCCCTGCCAGTAACCCCTACCCCCAGAACCCCCACCAGCCCTGCCAGTACCCACCACCCCCCAGAAACCCCCCACCACCCCTGACAGGCCTTCACCCCCCAAAAATCCCCCACTAACCCTGACTGTACCCACCACCCCCAGAAACCCCCCACTAGCCCTGCCAGTAACCCCACCCCCCAGAAACCCCCCATTAGCCCTGCCACTACCCATCCCCCCAGAAACCCCCCTATAGTCCGGCCCCCGACAGTATCTGAGGGACAGTGAACCGGCCCCCTGTTTAAAAAGTTTGAGGACCCCTGCTCTAGGAAATGCAATGGCCCTACAGCAGTGATGGGATTCAAAGAAATTAACAACTGGTTCTCTGCCCATCTGGCAGCCACTTTTAAATGGCTATTTTTAAACTTTATATGTCCTATCTCTTGTTAACAACCGGTTCTATAGAGTAGGTGCGAACCTACTGGAGCCCACCACTGCCCTATAGTAGTTATATTGTCAGAAGCCAAGAATTTGTCTTCATATGCTTTTGATCTTTTGGATCAACTCAGAGATGAATTAAGAAGTTGCCGGATGATCTTTCTGAAGGTTAATTTTCTGATAGTTCTCCTCTTTCAGCACCTTCCAACTATAGCCAGAACTCATATGTCAAATGCACTCTCTGCTCTTTCCATGTCTCCCTAGTGGTCTAAAGGCTAAGATTGCCCTCCCCATATTGATTTGCATATGACATGGAGATTTATTTTTATTTATTTATTTATTTATTTTAAAAATTTGTATCCTGCCTTTCTCAGGTCGTACAGACAGACTGTTATGGGGTGGGTTTGTGTGTGTGTGTGTGAGAGAGAGAGAGAGAGAGAGAGCACACACTTCAGCTCTGGATCTACCCCCATTTCCGAAGGCATTTATGAGAGTCCATTTGCAGATCTTTGACAACAGCAATTTGCAAGACAAATTTGCCAGATCTTATCCCCCCATTCCCTGCCTGGGCCTATCCGCAGAGCTTCTCCATCTAAAAGAACTGGGTATTAGGCAGCTTAAAAGCAGGCCTCCTTCAGTCTTGAGAGACTATGGTATCGTGCATGCGAAGCATGAAAGCCTGGGTTAGATTGTTATGGAAGATAGGCTGTTACCCAAGCAGCAAATCCCCTCTCTCCACGTCACTGAATTAGTCCAATGGAAAGGCAGAGCCAATACGATTGGATTCAGCTGATGACGCAGAGCTGGGCTAAGGACAGGAGCTCACCCTGTCTTGTGGGGCTCACCAAGGTCTCGAACACTGGCCTGCTGGTTAACAGGCACAGTGTCTTAACCAACTGTGCCACCCACAGCCCATGGGCAGCTTATGGGGAGGTCAATAAAACCACTTATTACCCCTGTATTATCTGATGCCCAACCAGCCTTAAATATGTAGAACTTAATTCTGCAGCCTTCTGCAGCCGATCTAGTTAGTCTCCCTGGGTGAGTTTTCAGTGGGCACAGAGGTGTACTGTGCCAAGGACACTACAGAGAAGTTTGTATCTGCAGTCCTCTTTCCATACACACTCTTTAAGAAACAAAAAATACTTTCAGAAAGTTATATTGAAATGTGGTCAAGCTGCAATTCCAGCAAACAGAAAAAAGAGGCACATCTAAAATAGAGTACTGGACAGTGGAATCTCTCTGTTTCGCTACCTTTTAAAAATCCTTGAATTTGGAAAGCAGACCCTCGCCTGCCAGGAGCATTATGTCAGAAAATAAGAAAATTAGACACAAATGGAATACAATTTAGCATTACAGGACTTCCCCCTCCATAACAGTCCTCATGTTGTGGAAAGATGATTTCTTATGGCTATTATTTTTTACTGCAGCGAGTCTTCTACTGGTTATTCATGTGTGTGAACATATGTTCATGCACAATGCTTTTTAAAAATACAAATAAAGCAACCGTACTGATTTAACAGAACTGTTTGTGTAGAACACACTAGATTTCCTGCTTTTAAAAAAAGAATTATCTTTTCTTATGCAGATTCATTTCCTGAATGCAACTTGATGTTTTTGCCCTTCCTGCGTTGCCATCAGTCATGGAGAGCTTATTACTCTCTGCTTCAGTACAAAACTGCTACAAATGAAACTAATTATTTTATAGTTTGGGCAGCCTGCCTGGTAGACTGCAGGACTTGGACAGCTGCCCCCACCACCTTGCAAACATGTGTTAAATTCAGAATTTTTTTTCCAAAAAGGCTGATGGTACTATTGCCTCAGTTTTGGAGAAAAAAATTGTGAAACTGTGGAGAAGGAAAGAGATTAATTGAGAAACCCTGGGCAGTTTTGTGGTATATTCTTTAAAGTCCTGAACATTATGTTGATAACCTTTTTAATGTTCAGTTGTGATGGATATCTAGTGATTCTCATTGCCAGACTGCTTCCTGGCAGACTCCTGAATAGAAAATCACAGTGGAGGGAAAAAGTAGAAAAACTTGTAATATTTCCAAAGTTAGTAAGAGATGGATCGTCTACTGAAAACATTTTTTTTCGTTCCTTTCACACATTGTAGTTCATTAGAACGCAGACTTCTTTCGTTTTTGAAGATTGGTTTTATAGGCAACCCCCACGGTATGTGAAAACCAGATTCAAATTGACTGCAGAAGGTGGGCAGAGTCTTGGAGAATCAGAGAAGCTCACCATCGATGCAGGCGGGATGCAGAATTAAACTGTCGCTTTATAGATTTCCAAGGACAAAGATGAGAAAATGAGCATGAAGACAAATTACCATTTTATACTTCACAATTAGAAGAGCCAAGTGTCAGGAAAAGAGACTCCAAGCCCAATCCGATCCAACTTTCCAGCACCAAATGCAACCATGCCAATGGGGGTGTGCACACATCCTACAGTGGGAGGACAGTCATGGAGACCTCCTCAAGTTAAGGGTACATTTTTGCCTTGTGGCCAGCACAGGACTTGTGGGGTTAGGATTGCACACACACATGCACACACACACACACCTTTTTTTTTTGCATGGATGATTTTTTGATTTTTTAAACACAAGTTATTCAAAACGTGCCTGTCACTACATTCTGCAGTGATACAGCCAATATTATCACTTTAAGTCCAAATCACTTCATTCTATGGAATGAGTAGATGAGGCCTCAGTGAAGTGACAGGGAAATGGCCCTGCGCTCAGAGGTGGCATCCAAGTGGCCTAAGTCGATATATAGGACAGGTTCAAAGTCCTCCTGGGACCCCTTGCCATCTACCAAAGGGAGGGTTCTCCAAAGCAGGCCTCCATCAGTCTTGGAAGACTATGGTATCGTGCTCAGCGCTGCATACGCTGCATGTGAAGCACAAAAGCCTGAGTTGGATTGTTATGGAGGATATGCTGTTACCCAAGCAGCAAATCCCCCCTCTCCACGCCACTGAATTAGTCCAGTGGAAAGGAAGAGCCAATACGATTGGATCCAGCTGGTGTCAAAGAGCTAGGCTAAGGACAGGCGCTCACCCTGTCTTGTGGGGCCGACCCAGGCCTCGAACCCTGGCCTGCTGGTTAACAAGCACGGTGTCTTAGCCACAGAGGTTCTTGTATCATAGCATGACCTCTAGGGGATGTTCTCAGTGGGAAGCAGGAAGGGAAGGAGGAATGGTCACTGCCTATCAGCAGTGAGCTTGAATGGAAAGGTGACAGTTTAATGAAGTGGTCAACAACCTGGCACCAGTGCTGTCAGGATCTGAACCTCACATCTCCATGTGTTGGAAAAAGTATAGCAGTGCAGTCTAGACTTCACCTCACTTTCTCAGACCTCTAATCTGAGAGGTCAAGTTCCATCCTAAACTGAGCATAACTCATGCATATGATGGAGCATAACTCCTTCCCCTGGCCATCAACTGTCTACAGTGGACTCTGTTAGTTCAGCATCTGCAGATTCACATCAGAGATCTGCCAGATTAGGGTTGCCATGATTTGCCAGTCTGTGAACACAAACCCCAAAAATCGGGACTGTACTTGTTTTGGGGGACATATAGTAATCCTATCCCAGATATAACTGGGAGTCACCAGTGTGAACTGGATGTTGCTTTTGAATTTATCAGGGAAGCTTTCTGAGGTGAATGGGAGGCCACCACAACCTCCAAAGGGCCCAGTGTGGACTCCAGGTAAGTTACTGAGGCACCACAACCCTGACTGCCCACAGATTTCAGCATTTGTGGATTTTGGTTGTGTTGGGGGATGGGACTTTTCCGTGTGGTCTGGGGCCTACTCCATCTGGCCCCCCTCACTGATGTGGTAGAGCACACGGAGGCATGCTGTGGCGAGTTCGCTCAACACTTTGCGGACAAGGTCGACCAGATCCGGCATGACTTGGACGCCACTTCAACAATATCTAACCATGTCCCCGGGGCACCTGTCTTATCCATCTTTTGGGATTCTTTTCAGCTTGTAGAACCTGAGGATGTGGACAGGATTCTCTGTAGTGTGAGACCATCTGCCTGCCCGTTCGACCCTTGCCCAGCCTGGCTAATCAGATTGGCCCGGGATGGACTGGCCGAATGGACAGGGAGGGTGGTGAACTCCTCTCTGAGGGAGGGGGTGTTGCCGCCTGCATTAAAGCAGGCGGTGGTTCGCCCCCTCCTGAAGAAACCCTCCCTGGACCCTAAAAACCTAAACAACTATCGGCCAGTCTCAAACATCCCATTTCTGGGTAAAGTGGCCGAGCGGGTGGTAGCGTCTCAGCTTCAGAGGGTCCTGGATGAAGCTGATTATCTGGATCCCTTCCAATCTGGTTTCAGACCGGGGTTTGGGACAGAGACTGCCTTGGTCGCCTTGGTGGATGACCTACGCCAGGGAATGGACAGGGGGAGTGCGTCCCTGTTGGTCCTGCTGGACCTCTCAGCGGCCTTCGACACCATCGACCATGGTGTCCTTCTGAGTCGGTTGGCCGGGTTGGGGATTGGAGGCACTGTTTTGCAGTGGTTCCACTCCTTCCTGGCTGACCGGTCCCAGAAGGTGGTGCTGGGGGATGCTTGTTCAGCACCCTGGCCTCTTCGGTGTGGGGTGCCACAAGGTTCCATTCTATCCCCCATGCTATTTAACATCTACATGAAGCCGCTGGGAGAGGTCATCCGGAGGTTTGGAGTGAGGTGTCATTAGTACGCTGATGACACTCAGCTCTATCTCTCCTTTCCTCCTGAGTCCAAGGAGGCAGTTGAAGTCCTGAATCGTTGTCTGGAGGCAGTGGGGGACTGGATGAGGGTGAACAAGCTGAGATTAAATCCTGATAAGACAGAGGTTCTCCTGGTCCGGAAGTCCTCAACTCAGGTATTGGAATATCATCCTGTTCTGGATGGGGTTGCACTCCCTCTGAAGGAGCAGGTTCGCAGCTTGGGGGTTCTCCTGGATTCACAGCTGCTCCTGGAGTCCCAGGTGGCGGCTGTGGCCAGGGGAGCCTTTGCTCAGCTTCGGCTGATCCGCCAGCTGCAACCATACCTGAATCACTTGGATCTGGCCACGGTGACCCATGCCCTAGTGACATCGAGACTAGATTATTGCAATGCACTCTACGTGGGGCTGCCTCTGAAGACGGTCCGGAAACTTCAACTAGTCCAGAATGCGGCGGCCTGTGTGGTTGCTGGGGCTCGTCGGTTCGACTCTGTCGGGCCACTGCTTCAGCGACTACACTGGCTGCCCATTCGTTTCCGGGCTGAATTCAAAGTGCTGGTCCTGACCTTTAAAGCCCTAAACGGCTCGGGTCCAGGGTATCTGAGGGACCGCCTTCTTCCGTACAATCCGACCCATCACCTAAGGTCATCTGAGGGGCCCTTCTGACTATGCCGCCACTAAGAGACGTGAGAGGTGTGGCGGCCAGAGATAGGGCCTTCTCGGTGGTGGCACCCCGGCTTTGGAACTCCCTCCCCTTAGAACTGAGGAAAGCTCCCTCAATACAGAGCTTCAGGCGGAGCTTTTTAAATGGGGGCAGAGGTTGGGGGGCTTTTAATCTTTTTTTTTGTTTTATCGTTTTTAGTCTACGTTTTTAGCTTTAATCTAATTGTATTTTAACTACAATTTAATGTGTTTTTATCTCTGTTTGTTACCATATGTAATTTTAGTGGTGTTTTATTGTTTTTTAATTGTTTGGCCGCCTTGAGTTCCCCCTTGTGGGGGAAGAAAGGCGGGATACAAATTGCTTAAATAAATAAATAAATTGTGGAAGTGATTCCCTTTCAATTCCAAGGCCCAGATGTGGGCTTCAGCAGGTTCTCACCTACTCTATAGAACCTACCTGTTGTTATAGGACCTATGTCTATAGGACATAGAACCTGTTGTTAATTTATTTGACTCCCACCACTGCCAAGGCCCACTGCACAGATGCAGACAATCAGGTATTTTGTGCTGGTCTGTCTAATGTTAGAAAACTAATTCTGGAAGACAGAAGCCTGCAAGCCTATATTAAACACACATGGTGGGATAATGTTCAGAGCACAGATTGCCACTGCTCATGTATTCCAGGCCAACTATGGCTCCGACAATGTTCCTGAATGCGACTGAATCCTTTCACTAGAAGCTGAGCCAGGTTATTGCAGGAAACACAAGCAGCACAGAAGAAGATAGCTGAAGCATGTCAGGAAATGTCCGTGCACATTTTGCTGTGTTCCTAGCAGGTCTTTGATGCTGTGGTCCAAGAAACTGAAGCTGATATGTGACTACAAGAGGACAAGAAACTCA
This sequence comes from Cryptoblepharus egeriae, assembly GCA_030015325.1. Classification (NCBI taxonomy): domain Eukaryota; kingdom Metazoa; phylum Chordata; class Lepidosauria; order Squamata; family Scincidae; genus Cryptoblepharus; species Cryptoblepharus egeriae. The sequence goes on from JAREYC010000003.1 coordinate 109,066,268, forward strand.
CCTGAGCCTGCCAGCTAACTTCCTGGCATCCTAACCTTCCTAACAACCACGTTTGTAAAATAGCAGTAAGTTTTTCTTTCCAGTCGTTTTGAAAAGTGGATAGGGTGAAAAGCCAAGAGCAGCCATAAACCTTGCAAGGTGCAATGCTTACTAGGTTAGGCAGGCAGATGTCTAAATCCCAACAGAATACAGTATCCTTTTTCAACAGGGATTCCAGGAGGAAACTTCTCCTTTCTGGGAACAGCATACATAAGACATGGCTTTTCTCCACTTGAGATGTTGGGGTATGTAGTCTCAATCCAGTTCCCAAAAAGGAAAAAAAAGATACTATATGGGGATTGGAACACCCATAACTACTACTTCTACTGTCACCTCAATCTCTTCCTCTTACCCCAAAACCAGTTTCTGAAGGTTCAGTTTTATATTAGGATTTATATACTGTTTTTTCAACTAAAAGTTCCCAAACAGCTTGTAGAGAAAATTAAATAACTAACGGCATACTGCCCCAGAAGGGGTCACAATCAAAAAATCAATCCATCCTAATCCTCACCCTTTTTTATCTCTCCACCAGCTGAAATATGCTGGCGCTCAGTCTGGCACTTTACAGCCTTCTTGTCTTTGCACCAAAGGTAGTGGTCCACAAACTGGTGGAGAGGACACTATGATAGCAGACGTCATCATGGTGTCCTGGTACACCACAAGGATAGAATTTGGGCACTGGCTATACATTTGAAAGCATCGCACAATGTATGGCTGACATTCATTTCCAGAGAAGCAGCTGAAGCAGTCTGTCACACAATGTTGTGTTGTGACAGCATAAAATGAAATGTTTATACTACAATGCACCAAGGTGCCACAACGCTCCTAAAGGTGCCCATCTTTTAAAAACTTCAGAAATTGAAATCAAGCACCAACAGTACACAGTTGATTTAGATACTGATTTTTCATAAAACATTGGCAACATATCTGTTGCCCATGCTCACCATGCATGTTATACTAGATAACACAGTCAGTTTCAAAAGTAGATATATGTAGGTCACTTGTGCATCCACTGGCACTGCCGGAGTGTAATGCCCAAAGTCATCCAGGGGTTCAGCATGTCGTTTGGATGGTACCCAAAGCTTTGATGATAACATGTCACTCTGTCCCCTTCCTCCTACCTGCTCTGCTGACATTGTCAATTGGTGCCACTGTAGAGCACAAGGCTTGCATTGTTCCTAAAGTCACAAAGGCAGAGTTTTCTTTAGTGCCCTCATTCCTAGGCCAACACTGCTTCCCCATCTCAAATGGGGAAGTGTCAAATACAATGAAGTCAAGAAAGTGTGAAGTGAGACTAGTAACTGTAAGGACCACAATAATGAATTATACTCAAGTTCCATCCTTTTTTTCCCATCACATTTGGGGGTGGAGAAGGAATGGGACTTTATTTTGATTGTTTAAATACCCATCATAAATCTTTAGGGGAAATTATAAACTTTTTATACTCTTCAAACTATCCCCCAATAACCTAGACAGCATTTTCAAATAGTGAGATCTCATGTTTTATGCCTGTAAAAAGACTTTTGCTTAATATCCCAAAGAAATGAGCCCTACAATCCAGAGTAACTACAGGAGCACGTAAGAGACATTATATGCACCCGTAGTTATGGCTCCACCTAGTGAAAACCTATGTGAAATTCATATTGCAATCCAGAGTAAATTGTTCTTACACCGGAGCAAGGACTCCCCATAGTTACTCGGTCTCATTGCTCTGATCTTGAAGATGTGGGCAGGGAAAGGTAAGGTCAGAAATATCTCTGAGTAGGCAGACAGCCTATGGGCATTTTTCTCACATTTAAGGCATCCATCACCTTTGAGCTATTTAAGGTAATTACTAATTATTAAGGTAATTACTGATTCCTAGGCAGGAATAATGCTAAGATGATGATGAAGGTAATTACTAATTGTTATAAATGTGGTCGGAAATGAAAGAACACATTTATAATGCAAATGAGTATGAGTATGTTTTGCTGATGGAGGTTATTCCATTGTAGAAGCCATTTACGTATTAGTACATAATTAAATCACATATCATGTCACATTACTACATGTTAGAAGTCAATTACAGTAAAAACTGAAGCCTCATGTATTAAAAATTTCTGTCAGACCATTCCTAACTAACCTTCCAATATGGATCAAGCTGCAATGTAACCCTAAGGCAGTGACTTTCAACCAGTGTGCCTTGGCATACAGGTGTGCCACGGATAGTTCTTAGATGTGTTGTGGGAGTTTGGGGATTGACATTCATTAATAGGAAAATTGGGGGATTTGAACAGTCTGGTGTGCCTTGTCAATGGTAAGAACAAATGATGGTGTGCCTTGACAATTTCAGTGCCTTGTATTGAAAAAATTGAAAATCACTGCTCAAAGGGAAAGGAAGAAACATTGCCTTACCTTGAAGAGGCCTCCAATGAATTCCCTTCATCCAGAAGATGCAGCATTTACTCCATTGGCATTGCCTAGAAGGATAGGATTTGGGCTGTAAATGGGCTTTGGGGATTCATTTCCCAATATGTCTGATTCAGCAGTGAGTGCTGGTTGTCGGCAAGAAAGATGGCAAAATTTCAGAACTGTTTATATATAAATTTAAACTTTAAATTTAAATTTTAGAACCCAATCTCTCAAAGCTCAAAGTTAGCTCTCAGTGTGACCACAATCCTAAGCATTTTACTTCCAAGTGAGTTCTTTTGGTGTTAGAGGGGCTTACTTTTGGATTTGTCTTCTCTTAGATCTCTTGCCTTCAGCTTTCAACTGATTTCAGGGCCTCTTCTCTTTTTTTCAGGAGTGGGATCATTTGACAGACAACAATGCTGGTTTGCAGGAATCTGGTCCTCTTCCTAAAGATTATTCATATTTGGAACAGTTTCTGAGAACCAGTGACTTTTTCATCATCTGATTGTTGCAATATCTATCTATCTATCTATCTATCTATCTATCTATCTATCTATCTATCTATCTATCTATCTATCTATCTATCTATCTATCAATCTATCTATCTTTCTGTCTGTCTGTCTGTCTGTCACATGATGGAAAAAGTCACTGGTTCTCAAAAATTGTTCTGAATATGAATGGTCTTTAGAAAGATATCAGATTCCTACAAACCAGCAATGTTGTGTGTCAAATCAAGTTTAATTCCAAATGTGTGTGTGTGTGTGTGTGTGTGTGTGTGTGTGTGTGTGTGAGTGAGTGTATGTATAGTTGAAATCCTAACCCCTAGTAATGCCGACATATGTCCCAGCACAAGTTCACGTGCTGGCCTGGGGGTGCCACAAGAGTGCCATTAAGCACTTCTTCCTCACTCCTGGGGACGTTTGCTTAGTGCACAGACATGCACACCACCACCGGAATGGGGAGACAGGTGAATAATGCCAACATAAATTGATTAGGATTGCACCCAGTGTGTGTGGATGTGTGTGTATGATTGAAGATATTGTGGATTTGGTTTGTTTGTTTTAAACAGGTATTTCTCAGAATCAGTCAATGGTTGATAACAATTTTAACCTTGCAGTCCTTAAGAGCAAATCCCATTCAGCTCTGTAAGACATCCTTCTGAGGCATCAGACAAGCATCAGTAGAGCTGAAAAGATCTCCCAAAAGTATAGCTGTACACCCTTGTCAGAGTCAACTAACAAAAGAATGTGAAAGAGCTACCATGAGTATCTTCAGCCAAAGCGGGAGGGGGAGGAAAATGAGTTCTCCACTCACTACTCCTTAAGCCTTCCCCCCACTGTCCAAAAATACAACAAAGACCCATCTGTGTAAGCAGAAGAAAGCAAGTCCTAACGCTTCAACAAGGGGCTCTTCTGCTTAGGTCACAAAGACATTATAACGAATATCACACAATGATTAGTCAGTTGCTCCCCTGAAATGAAGATCTAATGTCTAATGAGGTCACGCGGTTCAGCATAAAACAAAGCACAACAAAAACAAAACTCTGATTAACATAATAATGACGGGCACAATCCAATCCACATTTCCTTGGGAGTAAGCCCCACTTTGCACAGAAGAACTTACCGGCACTTCTCAATATACTTGGGAATTTATGGCAAAGTTTAGATTCTGGCAACAACAACAATAATAAATAGGTTATCATTTTAGCAAGCATACAGGCTTTGTGAACGTTTTGTTTAATTTTTGTTATTCTTGTTGACAGAATAAGAAGAACCTTTTTTTCCCCCCATGATTATCTGAAACTAACAATACACATCTTCTGTGTAGAAAGGATTCCCAACATGGTGGGAATATGAATATATGAATAAATAAATATCAGAATAAATACATGATAATAAATATGAATAATAAATTTGAATGATAAATAATTTATTATTAATAATAAATAAAAGTGAATAATAACTATAAATAAATAAAAATCAGAAAAAGCAAATTAAGGTACAGCTCATCCAACAGTGCAGGAAACTACAGCATCCCAAACGAGCAGCCATTCAGACGCTGCTGTAAAGTCTTCAACGAAGAAAACTCACATGTGTTCATGGCAGACTATTCCACTGCCAGAAAGCTGTAAGAAGTTATTACTGCTTAAAATATTAAATATAATGGTAACAATTTTTTTCCTCATGTCTGGCATATATCAACTTCTCTGTAGTTTCAGGGTTTTTTTGTTCTAGTCTTGCCCTCAGGAACCAATATAAGGAAAGAAAATAAACTGTCCCTTTTTTCCACATAATAGCCCTTTAGCTACTTGAAAATATTTCTTCAGAAATTTCTTGAGGGATCTGGTGGGCCACTGTTAGATACAGCAATCTGGACTAGATGGGTCTTGGCAGTGGTGGGATTCAAATAAATTAACAACAGGTTCTATGTCCTAATAACCTAAATTAACAACAGGTTTTATGTCCCATTAGTATCTGGTTCTCAGAACCAGGCGCTCATTAGCAAAGGGTTCTATAGAACCTGTGAGAACCCCCTGAAGCCCACCACTGGGTCTTTGGCATAATCCAGCACGGCTATTCTTATGTTAAGATAAAGATCATAGTCTTCTCCAGAGTATACAACCATATTTACTCGAATCTCATGTGCCATAAAATCTAATGCGCACCCTATACTTAATAATCAAAATACCATATTACTCAAATCTAATCAACCATCAAATCTAATGCCCTCCCTGATTTTGGACACTAAATTTGGCTGGAAAACATGAGCGTTAGATTCAAGTAAAAACAGTATATACTGACTCCAGCTATCCTAGCCTGCAATCCTACAGCCATGCTAATCCTACAGCCATGCTACAGCCACATTGCATTCTAGGATGGTGGGACAATTTGAAGGAAAATGATAGATATGTTCATATATGCTAGATTCCAACCCCATTCCTCAGGCAGTGAGGAGCATCCTCTGACTTCCCTCTTCTGCTTGACTCTGTGCCATCTTCATAGGTGGCATATAGATCCGAGTAGATCTGTTGGGGCTGCTGCCGCATTACCTGGTGTATAGGGAAAAGTTTTTCCTTGCCCCACAGAAGCATGGCAGAAGCCCCAAACTCAGGCATGTTTTGTAAGCACAGGCATGTCAGCAGTGGCATAGCTAGGGGGTACAGGGGGTGCAGTTGCACCGGGCTACAAGCTTTAGGGAGGCTGCAAGCTGAGCTTGACACTAGTGACTAAAATTGTGAAAATTTACCATCATGTTATATACCATCATGTTATATATCGTTGGAAAGGTAATTTTATGCAGAATGCAGTGAAACAAACAATACTGAAATATCAAAAGTTATGATATTTATCAAAAGTTTTGATATTTATCAAAAGCTATCAAAAGTTATGGCCAAATAACCAGAAAATAAAAACACAAAACGCCTATGGAATAAAAGTGGATTTTCTTAACTCAAATCTTCCCATGTTACTGATGGCTCTGAGAGCCAATGAGATGTAATTCTGGTACTATATGGCACAGTTTCCCTAACCAATAAGGGACACAATTTTCATTTTTTAACTTAATTAAATTTGATTTTGTTGTTTTGGGGCAACAAAATCTTCTTTGACTCCAGATAGCAAATAGTGCTCTAGCTATGCCACTAGCAAAACAAATGGTTGGTGAAATGCTGAGGAGGAGGAGGAGGAGGCAGGTTTTCCCCCAATTTTATTTTTTTAAAAATACATGAGGATGACATCACTTCCAGTTGTGACATCACCTCTGGGGCTATGTTTTGTGCTTTGCACCAGGCTACATAATCATTAACTATCCCACTACATGTCAGTCTGCCTACTCTAGCAGTTATTAGTATTGCACTGGAAATTATATATATAAACTATAAAAGGCATAAAAATATAAAATGCAGTTATAAATCAATATTTTTTTAAAAAAAAATTCTGCGTTGATCTTCTAGGGCAGTAGTTCCCAAACTTGTTGGATTAAGGGGTGAAGAGGGAGGAAAGGCAGCAACACAATCCCCAGGATCAAACTGGTGCCTGCGAGGGGAGGTCTTGTAACCTCTAGCATGCACTAGAGTCCTGGGACGTCTGGGGTTCCCTTCATAGGTCTTCCCAAGCCTCTGTAAGTCTGTAAAAAAGGAAAAAAGGGGAACTTCCACTTGTGAAAACTGCAAGTACCCATTTTCCTGTTTTTTAAAGACTACAGGGGTTTGCGGAACTATGTAGTGGTCTCATCAGACCCCTCAGACCACCCAAGACTGCCCCCATTTTAGTGACAGTTGTAAATTTTATAAGTATCTTCTTACCCTTCACCCTATGGCTATCCAATACATCCATTAAAGCAGGGTGACCATATGACCAGAAAAACCTGGATTTGTCCAGATTTTTAGCCTCTTGTCCAGGTGTCCTACATTTTGGCTTCATTGTCCTACATTTTGGCTTCATTTTGAAACTTTGCAATAGTGCACAGTACCCCATCATGCCATATGTCATTGGATTCGTATTGAATAGCAGAATCCAATGCATAAATCAGTTTGGAGATATCTCCTTCCTATCAAAAGTTATGGTCAAAAAACCTAAAAACAAAAAAATACACTTTTTGGCAATTTTTTTAAGTGGGTAGGAATTTTGGCCTGGTAATAGGAATTTTGGCCCTGGGGTTCATGGGGTTCAGGAATAACCTGGTCACCCTGCTTAAAGTCATCTAGAGTGCAGTCTTAACCTAGTCTGTGCACTATCCTAACTTTCCCCCAGGAGTGGCACAGAAGGATCTTACAGCACTTTTTTGACAATCCCAATTCAGCACAGGATTTATGCCAGGGCTGGCCTAACTGGAGATTAGGATTGCAGCCTTCATAGCATTGACTGGAAACGGTTGTTCAGGCAGCTTTGAACCACCAAACAACAGTACCATCTATCTTTATCCATAGGTAAGTATGTAGGAGAATTTGCTGCAGTCTGTGACCACAACATTTCTGCAGTCTACCATACTTGTTATTATATCAGAGAAGGAGATTGGAATGGTTTGGTACAATTTGTTCTTGACAAATCTAGGCTAACTCCAGCAAATCACTCCATTATCATACCATGTGCTGACAGACATTATCCAGGTTATTGCCAGAGATTTATTCCAGGTACTGAGATCAGGCTGACCGTCCTGGAAATTCCTTTTTTTCAAAGATGGAGACAATAATTGCTTGTTTACCGTTTCTGAGCATTGTACTCTGTGAATGCATTTTCCAGGAGTTCTCAAAGAATACATGTGTCCTTCATTATCCACTAGGGTTCTATTCCAGAACTTACTGTGAATTAAAAAAGTGAATAAAAATTGGAAAAAACTAGATTTAAAGACCCACTTCCAGGTTTCTTGCTCCTCCATTGTGCCTAATGGAATAAGGTAGTGCCTCAATATCTACAGGAGTTTGATTCTGGGACTGAAGAATGGAATGACTGCTTGCATGACTACCTCTCTGCAACAGTAGAAAAGCAGTTTTTTACACTGTGATTTGCAGTGGCCATCATGATGAGTCAAATTCATGTATAAAAAAAACAAGGTTGGACATGTACAGACAACTGATCCAAGATTACACCCACAAAGTCCTTCTGTTCAGTGTGAGGTTGTTCACCTGGTCCTGGGGACTTAAAATTTCCTTCTCTTTACCAATCTTGATTTGTGATGCTCCTTTTGGGACAATGTTATGTTGGGTCTCTCTCACCTGTGGGAGAAGACAGGCAAAATGAGAAATGTTTAGTTCTATCACCTGTCACAACTCCTCTGTCTTCTCCACTCCATAGGCCTACCACTTCCTTGGCAATCCTTGTTTTATGGACACCTCAACAACAACAACAACAACAGAAAACCTTCATTTTTGTCATGCCACACTTTGAAAACTAATGCACTAAAGAGAATGATTCCCCCCTTACCAGAGACCTCTGCAACTGCTTTCCTAACATATGATGCAGTAATAGCCATTTTGGACCCAGGATGACCATTTGCCATAACCAGAAAAAGTGGGCAAGATTCTCCAAAAATGTAGGACACTCAAGAAAAATGTAGGAAATAAAATAAAAGCTAAAATTCTCATATATCTTGCTTTCATGTCCTAAATTTAAACACTACACTACTTATGATTACATTTAAAACTGTTACACATAATTTATTACATAGAATTTATTAGTTACAAGAAGGCAACTTGCTGCCCACTTACAAGAAAAAGGAGGACATTGATTTTTTTTCCAGGACATAAGAAAAAAAGGACATATGGTCACCCTGATTTTGGCACTGCTGCCATGGTGGAGGGGGAAGAATAAGAGTAGGCTCTTAGTTTTCCTTTCCTTGATTTATATTTTATATGGTCCCCTTTGCAAATATCCTAATATTAATTCTTCCTTAACCAATATTTTCTTATTGGTAAGGCTGAAATCAAGGATAGCTGATCTTCTTGTTCCACCTTTAGAATGATAACGTCCAAAAAGCAAGTCAAAATTTGACGAAACCTCCCGTTCTGATGCTGCAATCCTAAGCTCCAGTTAGGCCAGCCTAAGCCCTGGCATAAGTGCTGTCCTGACCTGTGGGTGTCACAAAATTGTCATAAGGGACTTCTGCTCCACTCCTGGGGGCAGTTTAGGCCAGTGCACAGGCATACATTGACCTCCCCACACCACTACCATGGGAACATATGCCAGGTGTGTTAAGCTGGCCTAAATTGGTTAGGATTGCACTCTTAAGATTCCTAGCCGATTCACCACCACCCCAGTCCATAGTATGTAGCTGTGCCAGTGGATCACACACTATATGATATGGTGAGGCCGCAGTGGTGGGCTTCAGGGGGTTCTCACAGGTTCTATAGAACACTTTGCTAATGAGCGCCTGGTTCTGAGAACCTGTTGTTAATTTAGGTTATTAGGACATAGAACCTGTTGTTAATTTGAATGATTAATTTAATTTATATGATTAATGTTAATTTAGGTTATTAGGACATAGAACCAGTTGTTGATTTATATGATTCCCACCACTGAGTGGGGGTATCTGTATGATATGGTGGGGGTATCTGTCAGTCAGACGGCCAGATGCTTTTTTCTCCTGCGGGATAATATGGATTGCAAACACAGCATGCATCTTGAATGAAGTCAGGTTATAATAGGGCTCCTGGTTAGGAGACAGCTCTTCTCCTCTGTATTAGGCTGCTTGATGATGTTGATTATCACTTGATTATGTTGTTAGCCTTTTCTCTCTTTCCTTGAAACATATGACAAGTCAGGAAATTCTTGCAAATCTTTTCTATATAAAAGCTGTATCCTGTGTGAGAGGGTGTCTGCATCTTCTGGCCAACATTCTGTGTCCATCAAGGAAGCTGAGGAGATGTAACTGTCAACATTTCAACATTCCGTGTCAATCAAGCAATCCGAGGAGATGTAACTATCAACATTAAAGCTGAACACAAGCGAGGCTGAGAAGAAGCTAGGGAGGCTATTGAGGAGAGCCACTAAGGAAAGAGGTGGCATAAGTGCAGTTGAGATGCTGGAAAGGAGGATAGTTTAATTTTTACTGATAAATGTTGTTATATTAGACGTCCACAACCAATAGGTGGTTACTAGTACAGTACTTTATATTTGCCTGAAAGTGTTTTAAGGATACAGTCCCAAACCCAAGTTAGGGTGGCGTAACTCCTGACACAAGTCCTGTGCTGGTCTGGGGGTACTACAAAAGTGTCACAAGGCACTTCTGCACCACTCCTTAGGGGTTAGGCCAGTGCACAGACATGCACCCCCCTACCCTCAACACCACAGGAATGGGAAACGAGCAGTGGCATACTATCTATATAGCATGAGGTGTCTTGTGTCATGGGTGCATACGTGCTGGTGGGCACACGTGCACCCATCCACACAGCACTTCCCCTAGCCCAGCATCCATCTATGCCAGCTGGAGAACACTCCCTAGCTGACTCAGAAGGGCAGGTGCATGGTTCCAGCTGAGCCGTGTATGTGCCTTTCTGTGCCAGCTGAAGAATGTTCCCTGGCTGGTTCACAAGACGGCTCCAGCTGACCTGCACATATGCCCTTCAGAACCATCTGGGGAATGGAGCTGATTTGGAAGGGCATGTATGCAACTCAGCTGCTGAGCCACATGTATGCTTTTCACAGCTGATTGAAGAAAACCTCCACCTGGCTGCAAAGGGCACTTGTGTGGCTGCAGATGAGCTGCCCAAGTGCTCCTCACAGCTGGCCAGAGGGTGTCTACAGCAGGCTGTGAAGAGCCTGTGTGCATGATAACATCATGACGTGATGACATGTCATGTGTGCCATGGGTGCGCAAGTGCCATCGGTACACCCCTGGAAGCAGGTGTGTTGCGCCAGCCTAAATTGTTTAGGATTGTGCTCTGAGTCTCAATAGCTGGGGAAAATGTGGGCCACTTCAGAATCAACACTCTTTGCTTTAAGAAAAATATTATAACCTAAATTATTGTTTCTTCCATCACTGAAATAGTATGAAGCTATTTATTTACAAGCCTATACATATGCTAATAAATCTTAATGAATCCTGGAAATATTTGCCCCATTTGCTTCAAAGCCAATTATTCTAATGATTTGCAGATTTGAGATTACAAGTACAGCAGTACTTACACCAGACACACAGAACTCAAATGAGTCACTCTGAATCCCAGTACAACATGTTAATCTATTTTGATATCACAAATCATGCTGTGGATTCTTGCCACAACCAAAAACCTCATATCTGACCACAGAGATACTCTGGCCAAACAGTTTATTGCCTAAGACCCATTGCAATTTTTCCTAGTTTACATTCAAAATTCTAATTTATTTTTCAAAGGTTCAGAATGATATATATTGATCACCAAAAAAATTGTGATAAAAAAGAGATTGCTCTTGGGAGATCAATCACCAAGAGAATAGCAATCTCTGTCTCCCTATTAGATTAACCCTACAATCCAGAGTAACTGTGGAAGCACATAAGAGACATTACGTTTACCTGTTACTGCACCACCTAGTGAAAACCTATGGGAAATTTATATTGCAATCCAGAGCAAATTGTTCTTACACCGGTGCAAGGACTCCCCATAGTTACTCTGGATTGTGCCCTTTGTCTATTTCTGTGAGCAGATGAGTTTTCTGTACAGTCTATTAGTTTTGCTGCAAGATCATAAATATAGTTCGCTCTTTATACAGTGGCTAATGATAATGCACCACATCCGCTAAAATGGTGCTCTTCAACCTGTAGGTTGAGAACTTGATGGAGTAGTGATGCCACATTTGGGGGGTTACAGCAATCTTTCAAAGCCTGTGCAAGACTGAGCTTGAATCCAGTCTAATAATGGTACAACCTTATCAAAACTTATAAAATGGTACAGTACAACCTTATCAAAAGATCTTGATATAATGACCTCTTCTTGCTATCTTGTCCACCCTCTTATAAGGTCAGCCCAACTCAGTCTGTTGTCCCACAGGGTTGTTATGAAGTATCTAGAAGTGAGAAGAATTATGGGTGGGTTGGGGATGGGGGGTGGATGGTTTGGATCCTAGGAAGGAGGTGAGAGTACTGATGAGTTCTTTCTTTCTTTCTTTCTTTCTTTCTTTCTTTCTTTCTTTCTTTTTGATTGACTGATTGATTGATTGATTGATTGATAAGGGTTGTGGAACTGAAATAGTTGAAATCGCAAGCGGTTAAGTCACTGTGCCTGTTAACCAGCAGGCCAGGGTTCGAGACCCAGGTCGGCCCCACAAGACGGTGTGAGCTCCTGTCCTTAGCCCAGCTTTGCGACACCAGCTGGATCCAATTGTATTGACTCTGCCTTTCCATTGGACTAATTCAGTGGCGTGGAGAGGGGGATTTGCTGCTTGGGTAACAGCCTATCCTCCATAACAATCTAACCCAGGCTTTCATGCTTTGCATGCAGCGTACGCAGTGCCGAGCACGATACCATAGTCTTCCAAGACTGACGGAGGCCTACTGCTCTAAACGATAGCGCTCACATGAATGTATTTTCTGACCGCATGCTGTACAACAACCTGGCAACTTGGAGTAGATGGAGCCTGAGTAAAAGAAATTAGTTTCTGTGCTGATTTCACCATTGAACCATTGACTTTCTGGTTCATAGCCGATAGTCAACACTTTTAACCACATGACTCTGCCAGACACAGTATTAACATACCCTACAATGCAGAGTAACTACGGGAGCACGTAAGAGACATTTACATTGACATAGTTACAGCGCCACCTAGTGAAAACCTATGGGAAATTCATATTGCAACCCAGAGTAAATTGTTCTTATGTCGGAGCAATGACTTCCCATAGTTACTCCGGATTGCACCCATCGGCTTTTAAAATAGCCACTTGTCTAGTCACCTAAGGCAAGACTCACTTTTAGGTAACCAGGCAGAAAAGCTTGTTCTGTATTGTTGGTTTTTTCCTCTTTTTTTCCTTTTAGGCCAAAAATAATTAACATAGGAATGTATAAACATTTCTGTGGGCTACTAAGCTTTGAAAAATTTATTTGTAAGCGGGTTTGACTCTAGGTTTGAAAGTGAATATTTTCTAAATATGAGCCTGATTCTAACTGGTGCTCTGTCTGAACCAACAGCAGGATAAAACCATGAGGGTGAATGATGGGACATGCTTTCTTTCATCTTCCTTAACCTCCATGAAGGCATCAGTTATGTAAGTGTGTGTGTGTGTGTGTGTGTGTGTGTGTGAGAGAGAGAGAGAGAGAGAGAGAGAGAGAGAGAGAGAGAGTCCTTGATTTGTTTACCGGCATGACCTTCCTTTCCTTATGGTGGTTTCATATAGACTGGATCTTTTCTGACTATACAGTACCAATTTTCCGCAGTGGACATCAGATATATCACAGAGCACTGTTGTAAACCTTAAAAAATTAATGGAGGCTTAGCTTATATTAATCACGTTGAACATACATTAGTCCTACAAACTGATAATCTATCTTGTTTTGTGTTGCCAGCATTGACCCTCTCCTGCCTTCATATGTGCTGAACCATTCTCAAGACCAAAAAGCACTTATGGAAATGACACACTCAATTGCTTTAGTGTGGGAGAAAGTCACTTTGGTTATGTGATTCTATCTTTGGAGGAAGAAACGTGGCAAAGCCACTGGCAACATCCATGCCAGAAACCCAAGCTGCTATGCTATTGTGACTCACTCCAATGTGCTGTTATTTTGGCCGATCCAAGAAACTTTGGTTCTGAAGAGAGGGAATCCAAATGGCACTTCTCCAGGGGACATGATCTACTGAGAAGATCTCCAGTGCAAGCCTCACTGGAACAGATGAGAGTCGCTTAAGATCATTGTTGGCCAAACTAGATATGATAGAAGTCAAGCCATCTCTACAAAGGCAGGGCTCCCCAATCACATATGGTGAAATGGTACAAAACAATTCAAGGCTTTGGCTGCAATCCTAACCACACTTTCCTGGGGTAAGTACTACGGAACACAATGGGACTTACTTCTGAGTAGACATGCTTAGGATTGCACTGATAGTCTTTCTTTTTGTGGAGGATTTAGCACTTCTAAGCAGTCCCACGTTTGCTCTTAAAGTGGACTCTAGCCCATAATCATGCAACATAGAAGGATCATCCTCATCATTATCATCATCATCTCCACAATGCAGTTAAGGCTGATAAGAAGGAACTTGTTTAAGGCAATCTGGTTAGTTCTTTGGAAAGGAGCTATTCAGATAGGGGAAATCCTGATTCACTATCCCAGTATATTAGGCTGTACAGCAATCCTATAGACCAGTCATTCCCAGACTGTGCACTGCAGCACTTTGAGGCACTAGCAAATTCACATAGGGGCAATGTGGGGTGTCCCTTCTTTCTGGTTCTCTTGAATACTACCATCTTGGATTATGTAAGATCTAATGATCATTATGTAAGACCTTACATGATCCAAGATGGCTGAGCTCAGGAGAGCTTGTAAGAAGAAGAGCCTTGACCACAGTAAATTTAGGAACCGCTGCTATAGACAGTTATTTGGGAATAGATGGTTACCTGAGAGTAGGGCCCATACTAAACAGAATGGGGCTTATTTCTGAGAAAACATGGATAGATGAGTGCTGTTAGTCAATATGCTATAACAACTCTCATACAAATTCTATAAATCTTATTTACGTAGTTGATTTGGGTGGATTCACATTCAAAGAGATGGCTCTACTGCTACTGTGTCGACTTTGGCTTTCATTGGGACTTGCACACTTCCAAGAGGATGGTGTCATGGGAGGTTGTATTGCACAGATGGGAAGTTCTTGGCTGAGCTGGATTTTTTTCAAGAGGAGGGTACAATTGAAGTAGATGGAGAATAAGAACATCATCTTTAACTTAAATGACCATCTAAAAATAGCCTAATTTGCATAAATTATAATTGCTGGTCATTGGATCCAGTTGGTCATCTAAGGGTTACATGTGTACCCTACCAAACTGCAGTAATAATGGGAAAAAGACTGCAGTTCACACTGAAAGCTGATTGCCATAAAAACGATATACAGAAAACCACATAGTAATATATACAGTATCATGTATGTATAAATATTGGATTCCTTGGTGGTGGAGGAGAACGCAACCATGTATTCTGTGTGGTGAAAGAAGAGCTTCATGTTTTACTCCTTAGATGTTTGGGCATGTGCCAACCTATGCAATTCTTACTCAAATGTTTGTTCTGGTGAGTTCAATGGAAGATACATTTTCCAAAGGCAAGTGTCATTGACACTTGATTTAAAATGCTCTACCAACCTCGTGCTTATTTATCATATAGGCTGTGATAATCCAATCCCAAAGGCACTTCCTAACCAACTTTCCAGCAGTGACAAATGGGGCACATGTTGCATCCTGCAAATGGGGGCAGTCATGGAGTCCTCATCAAGTTAAGGTCATGTTTGTTCTCTTACCTTGGAGTTGCATTACCCTGGAACTGGAAAATTGGTTAGGACTATGCCCTAAGCCCCATTGAATCCCACTGGTTTGGCTTCTTCAGAAGCATGTTTAGGATCAAGCCCATCTCTTTCCAGTCCAATCTACTGTTGGAGGGCTAACGTTGGGACATCCCAAGGTTGCTCAGCCAATTTGTGGCGAGAATCAGAACTGTGATGCCTGAGGGGTGTCCGCACTCCTTGGGATGGGCATGGAGAAGGAAACGTCTGTGCACACAGACATGCAGACCCTTCATGTCCATCCTGTAGCTTCTTCTCCTGAGCAGTCAGGCAGATCCTTGTCCACTGGTGGGCTCCAGCAGGTTTGCACTTACTCTATAGAACTGGTTGTTAACAAGAGATAAGACGTATAAAGTTTAAAAATAGTCACTTAAAAGTGGCTGCCAGATGGGCATAGAACTGGTTGTTAATTTCTTTGAATCCCATCACTGCTTGTGATCCCATTACTTTTTTGTAATCCCTGGATGCGCAAGGCCAGGCCCTTCATGATGGCTACCTCTGGCTTTGCCTAAAGTAGGACATTGCTTATAGGGGTGAGGAGGAACAATCTACACCTAGGGTTGTCAAATGTCCCAAAAAACAGGGATAATCCTGACTTTGGGGGACTGTGTTCACTTATAGGCAAATTGGACATTGGATCCTGTCCCAATTTTGTGGAAGACAATTATGGAAGCCCTACCTACACCTCACCTTTGTGTCTTGGAAAGGTTGGCTGCAGAGGCTTCTTTCTGCTTCCCTTCAGTGTCCTCCTGTGCAGCTTGACCATACGGTATAACTGAAAAAGCAGACAAGCCTCCCCCAAATGTAGGACACCCAAGAAAAATGTAGGACATGATAAAATAAAGCTAAAAACACTCACCTATATGTGTTTAAACACTGTTAAACACTATTAATTTAATGTGTTTAATTTAAATACTGATAAAATTAAAAACTAATTTATTAATTCAAAGAAGGCTTAATGTTGCCTGCTCTTAAGGAAAAGGAGGACAATGAAGAATTCTTTTCCAGGACACAAGGTTACAAAAGAGGTCATGTCCTTGTCATTCTGAGAAAAGGAGGACAATGAAGATTTTTTTCCAGGACCCAAGGCTACAAAAGAGGACATGTCCAGGGAAAAAACGGACATATGGGAAAAGAAGGACAATGAAGACTAGGACACAAATCTAAAAAATCTAAAGACACAAATCTAAAAAAGACACAAATCAAAGACACTAGGACACAAATCTAAAAAAGAGGACATGACTTAGAAAAGATGACAATGAAGAATTTTTTCTAAAAAAAGAGTCTAAAAAAGAGGACATGTCCAGGGAAAAAAGACATGAGGGAAGTAGGATAATGAAGATTCACCCTCCCACCCGCAGGACACAATGATACCAAAAGAGGACATGATGTGGAAAAAGAGGACATAAGGTTACCTTGGAAAATGAGGACAATGAAAAATTCTTTTCCAGGACAGAATTCTTAAAAAGAGGAAATGACCTGGAAAAAGAGGACATATAGGAAAGGAGGACAACGAAGATTTTCTTCCCCAGGACAGAAGGCTACAAAAGAGGACAAGATTTGGAAAAAGAGGACATAAGGTCACCTTGGAAAAAGGAGGACAATGAAGGATTCTTTTCCAGGACACAAGTTTAGAAAAGAGGACATGTCCTGGAAAAAGAGGAATGTGGAAAAGGAAGAAAATGAAGATTTTTGGACACCTGGTTGCCCTATTCCTTTGGAGCAGAGGGGCGCCAGTGGAGCAGTTTTGGGTCTTTTTGTTGGAGGGGGAGGAGGGGAGGGCAGGGGGAGGGTCTGGTCTGGGAAAGAGACCTGCCATTGGCTTCTGACCTTGTCAGTTTGGGGCTGTGGGGCTGGGGGGGAGAGGGGGGGAGGGAGGCTGTGCGCTCTCCGGTGCGCCTCCGTCCAGCCCTCTTTGCGGGCTGCAGCCTGGAGAGGGGATGCTGCGCCCTGCGCCTGTGGGTTGAAGCCACTTCAGTGGGAAGGCAGGGCTTGGGGGAAGACGGATCAGAGGGGCCTGGAGCTGGCCTGGCCTGGGGGGGACAGACCCACCGCCTGCCATCGGCTGCCCCACATTCCCTGCCTGCCTCCCCACCAGCATCCTTCCCTCCTTGCGCCTTTTGGCCATCCGATGGGTCCCTGAAGAAGATCAGGAGCCTCTTGGAATATAAGTTGGGGGAAGAAGAAGAAGAAGAGAGAGGGGTAGGGGGTGGGGGGAAAAACAGCACCCCGGGGTGGGAGGGAGGATCGCCTGCCGTGGGGCCCCCCATAAGCCATGGAGATGAGACCGAGATGGTCCACCAGGTGGAGAACGAAACGGTGGTTCTGGGACGCCTCCATCTCCACACTCCTCATCCTCTGGACGCTCCTGCTTCAGGCTGCTGGAGGTAAGAAAGACACCCCAGGACCCATTGATGGAGCTTCTCCACCCCACCCCACATCTTCCCACTTTGCCCCCCACTGGAGGAGAATCACCAAGCAGGACAGGGACTCCCATCACATCCCATCTCTGGATTTCACATGAATGGGTTCTTCAGTGGCACTCTGCACATGCTCTAAAGAATTTAGTTGCACTCTGCACATGCTCGAAAGAACTCACTCTATACATGATTTAAATGATTTAGTTGAACTCTGTACATGATCACAGAGTTCAGGTCCTGGGGACAGTGCCAGAGGTGCTGGGCTCCTTCAGACCCCATCTCTGAACTTCATATGAATGAATTCTTCAGTGGCACTGTGCACATGCTTTAAATAATTTAGTTGCACGGTGCACATGCTCGAAAGAATGCACTCTGCACATTCTCTATAGAATTCTGCACTATTTCAGAGCCCAGGCACTGGGGTCCTTCAGACCCTGTCTTTGAACTTCATGCGAATAAGTTCTTGTGTGGCACTCTGCACATGCTCTATAGAAGTCACTCTGCACATGCTCTAAAGTAGTGATTTTCAACCTTTTTCAACTCACAGCGCACTAACAAGTCACTGAAGTTGTCAAGGCACGCCATCAGTTGCTTTTACCATTGACAAGGCACACCAGGCTCTTTGAATCCCCCAATTCTCCTATTAATTCATGACTCCAAATTTCCATGGCACACCAGAGGACTGGCCATGGCACATCAATGTGCTACGGCACACTGGTTGAAAATCACTTCTTTAAAGAATTATCTTCTGCTTCATGATTGCAGAGCTCTGGCTCTGGAGACAGTACCAAGCAGACAGTGCCAGAAATGCTGGGGGTCCTTCAGAACCCATCTCTGAACTTTATGGGAAGGAGTTCTTCAGTGGCACTCTGCACATGCTCTATAGAATTCACTCTGCGCATGCTTGAAAGAATTATCTTCTGCTACATGACTGCTGATACTTGGCACTGGAAACAATACCAAGTAGGACAGTGCCAGAGGTGCTGGAGCTCCTTCAGATCCTTTATGTGAACTTCATGGGAAGGAGTTCTTCAGTGGCACTCTACACGTGCTCTAAAGAATTGTCTTTTGCTGCATGATTGCAGAACCTTGGAGACAGGTTCTGGGGTTAATCCTTAGCTCCAGTTAATTCCTCTTTTAGAGGAGAAATTTGACATCTCTGCAAAGCCTTGAGGGAAAAGGTTGTCATGCGTTTAGGCACACTTTCCTCAACTCCTAATTATTTAGGGTTACAACACCATACAGATTTCTGTGCCTCGAATTGTGTGGGCCTTACGGAATAAACAACCCCATGCCCAAGCTGGAAGTCTCTCCAGGCTCTTGATGGGGGCCTGTGGGTCAGAATGGGGAGTGGGCCAGTGGAGAGATTCTGAAACCAGGAGACAAACTGGGCTGAACAAAGCCACTTTTCTTTGTGCGGCCAGCCAGTTTTCCAAGCCCTCAGAAAAAAGATTGCTGCAAGTTCTCTCCTGCCGCCCACCCCTGTGTCCCTTGAACTTGCCGAAGTCATTAAGCTGATCAAGTTCACAAAATCTTGGCCAAAGTGAAATTAAAAGCTAGTTGGGACCAAGGGGGGAAGTTAGTTTGTGAACTCTGCTTTAAAAATATGAAATGGCATAGGCTGTGTGTAGACTTCTTTCTTTCTCAGAGCAAAGGATTCAGACAATTTAGGACTGTTTTGGTAGCAAAATGCTCTTTTTTAATACAGTCCCAAACAGGTAGAAAACTTGGAGTGTGGAGGAAGTTAGGCCCTTGTAGGTTCATGAGAGATAGAATGGGAAAGGTGACAAATTCCCATGGATTACATGCGGGAAGGACTTCTGTGTCAACCTGAGGCTGGCACAGTCTAAGAGCAATGGTGCGCTGCCCTACCTGGTTTGCATCAATCCATGTCTGGGATCATGGAAAAAAAGACCCAGCTTACGTGGCAAGGCAGTGACAGGAGCTCAATGCACAGAGAAGACACAATCTCCCTCCCTCTCCCCTCCCCTCCACTTAGGTGCATCTCTGGGCAGAAGGAGTGGAGTTGACGGGATGGTCCCTTAGGTGTCTGTGGGCATATGTGAGCCTGGTGCAGTTCCTGGGAGTTTGCAGGCTGGGAGAGGAAAGTTTGCAAGTTGAAGGAAGGCTGAATGCACAAATCTGGGGGAAGAGGTTGGGACGGAGTGACTTCTGTTTCCACATCTGGAAACTGATATGAAGTGGTGCTCACAACACAAGCCAGAGGCTTAATCAGTCATTTGATTGATTGATCAATTAATTGATCAGTTAATAAACTCATTATGAGCCCTTGGATATCAATCGAGGGGAGCTGAGCTATTCCACAATTGAAACTTGAGAACTATAAAGGAGTTATAATCTAACTTGAGCAGAGACTGTCTTTGGAAACCTGTCATTTTATGTGTATAGAGCAGTGATTTTCAGACAGTGTGCCATGAATTATCTGCAGGTGTGCTGCCGGGATTTGAGGAAGGCTTTTTTATTGTCAGGGTCATTGGGACATGTGAGTTCCCACCAGCGCATGGTGTGCCATGTCAATCATTTTTATTTGGTTTATTTATTTATTTATTTACTTACTTACTTATTTATGTCCCACCTTCCGATCCTAACATGTATCTATTATCCTAATGGCATACCCGTTATCAAAAAGTCGACGGTGTGCCTTGCCAGTTTTAGCACCTTATCATTATGTCTGGAGATTTAAAAAAAAAAGGTTTAAAATTGCTGTTACAGAGAGATCTGTTGATATCCTTTGCTTGGTTGTCATTTGCCTTCTCTAGGGATCTCCATTGTGCTCTCATTCTCCGCCAATTTATCTCCTCCTATGAAATCTGTGATTTAAGGGTGTTATCGTAGATTTATTTGGCATCCTTCCATTTGACATCCTTCATGATGACCTTTCAAGGACACACAGTTGGAGTTGGGAATAAAACTGCTTTTGTGAAACTTTAAGAAAAAAGTGGTTTACTTGGTTGTGCATGTCTTAAGGTGGCACACTGTTCAAATCAAGACATGTTACCTTAGACGGCAGGAAGGTGCTCTCTTCCCTTTCAGCCTCTGGGCTCCTGCTCGCCTCTTGGACTGGAGTGTCAGTCACTTCAGTCAGTCTTTCTGCCCCCTGCTGGTTTAATCTGCAATGTAGAAGTGGGGTGGACAAGTCAATCCATGCTTCATCTCACCTCTGAGTTTAGCCATGAATGAGTCTCTTTCTCCTTCCCTCTGGGATGCCGGAGTTTAAATACAGTACTTATTGCATAGCCAATGAAGCCATGTCACAAGGGATGATGGAGGTGAATATCCAGTTGATGATGATTGTTGGATTCTGGTTTCATTCTTTTCAAATCTTAATGTGCTTTGGAAGCTCTCCAGAAGTTTTGTTCTATAGATCTCTTTGGAAATCTGGACTGGAAAGAAGATATTTGGGGATTATCTGATGGAAACTCTCTCCAAATGCGTCTCATTTGATTGAAAATAGATTGGCAGGGATGGTGCTGATCCCACACATGATGGTTTAGAAAGAAGTTCTTTTAAAATCAGGAGGACTTCAGGTGTCGATGCTTAGGACTGATGTTATATGACAGTCTAACAGCCCAGTCCTAACCAGTTTTTCAGTACTGATACAGCCTTTGCCAATAGTATCGAATTATGCATTTTCTCTGTAAACTGCTTTGTGAACTTTTTGTTGAAAAGCAGTATATAAATACTGTTTGATACTTGTGGGGGGTTTGCAGTCACAGAGGCCTCCTCAAGGTAAGGAAGCATTTGTTGCATTGTAGTTGCATCTGCATTTGAAAGTTAGTTAATGGGCTATATGCACAATCCTATACATCATACATGTCTATTAGGAAGCTCTATTGAGTTCAATGAGATTTATACAGGATCCTCATTCTCATGCATTTCTTTTGGGAGCAAGCCCAGTTGAAACTGGCAAAAAGTACAGCTGAGAGAGAGCACAATCCTAACCATATCTACTCAAAAGTAAGCCCCACTGTGTTCAATGAGTCTTACTCCCAGGAAAGTGTCTTTAAAATTGCAGCCCATGTGCTTAGGTTTGGGCTCCGTGTATATGGTAGGCCACACTATGTATGTCATTGTGAATGTAAGTCCTTCCAAGTTCACTGGAATGCCCTCCCAGGTAAGTCTGTGTGAGGATGCAAACTGGAAGCCACATTCCAATATTCATTTATAGATTTAATACTTAATTTTTTTATTTAGAGTATTTATATGCCTCTTTTCAACAAAAAAATGTTCACAAAGTGCTGTATAGGGCTAAAAAATAAGAAGGCTTTTTATTCTAATGGGTTTGTAGTCTAAACAAAGATACATGGGAGATGCCAGCAAACATTCCCTATATAGGGAGGTTAGGGCTGCAATCCTAAACACACTTTTCTGGGAGTAAGACCCACTGAACACAATGGGAGTTTCTTCTGAGTAGGCATGGTTAGAATTGCTATAGGGAGAGTAGCTCTTTCCATTGCTGAATCCAAAAGGCACTTAACAGGCTCAGTCCTATCCAGCACTAAGGCATCTGTGCCAACGGGGTTGGCACTGCAATCTGTGTTGGGGAGGTAGTCAAAGAGGCCATCTCGGGACAAGGAAATCCCATATTTGACCCTATACCTTGGGGCTGCATTGCAACTGCATTGGTGCTGGCAAGTGGAATAGTCATGAGACCAAAAAGCTTCCTCTGCCCACTTAACAGGGGACACAAATGGGTCAAGAATTCCCATTTAATATCTTAACATTGTCTTCAAAGATGGAGAATGACTGAGAATGACAGAATTAGACACAAATCTGTCCAGCACTCGTTGGCAGAAACAACTGAAACTAGAATTCTTGGGTTCTAAGATAAGCATTTATTTTCTGTCGTCAGATTTTTAACCCGTAAGGACCTGTAGGCAAGGGGTGCTTGAGACAAATCAAATGCAATTGTGCAAAGGAGACAAGCATAGGATACAGTTTTTGGAGGGTATCAGTGCACAATAATTACTGTGAATTTAATTAATATATATTTTTAAAAAAACATATCCAGTGAATGTTAACGCTAACACTTTTCAAATGGAAATCTTACTGAACTTTGGAATAATGGATGCTGATTCATTCATTGTGATTATTCATTCCACACAATGAACATGATGATTATTTCATGGTCAACCCAGGGTGATCTATATAACAATAGTAGATGGCCAGATAGCAGCCTAGATAGCTGGGGTAGCTCTCTAGTCTAAAGCTGGGCACTAATATGCAGTTCCCTTTACCTCCTGTCACTTGGAGATCAAGGTGGGAAGGAATTCCTTCCCCAACTTGATGATATGTAGTGAACAGAAATGCTTTCGTCTAGTGAAGTGCCTCCCTAGTTACCCAAGTATGTGGGATTATTAGTTTCCTTTTCATGGACTGATTTAACCCTGATCTGCTTTCCTTTAGCAAAGTGTCCTCAGATCACACCCCAGAACCTCTGAATATAGACAGCATATATTTATATATACAGTACTAATATTTCTGAGCAACAGCTAGAATAAGCACTAAACATACTATTAGATATTAAGGCAGCCTTTCAAATAGCCATTGCCTGTAGCTAGTTTTGCACTTTTAAATCAAGGCTGTTTCTGTAAACTAAAAGCAAATCAGTTCTCCTTGCCCTGTTCTCCTTTCTGTCACTGACATTTCATACAATCTTTATATTGAGTGAGGGGGTGATCTAGAAAAATGGACTAGTAACCTCTGTGGACTTTTTTGTGGTTCTGGTTTAAACAATCTGCCATTGAAGTTAGTTATGGGATTCACTGTATTGCTTTCTAAACTGTCTTTGAAATTATTAGGTGGCCTGATATCAAATGGATGAAAAATTTGTGGCCCATGTTTGGTTGGTGATAAAGATAGAAATCATTTCATGCCTGAGCATTAACCATTGTCACAGTTGCTAATTGCAAAACTGCTACAAGCATATCCTTCAGTTACTTGCCATGGATTTCCCTATGGTAAAGCTCCCTGGTTTCAATAAGCATTACTCATGTTTTAGTGTGGCTTGTATTTGATCCACAGTATGAAACATTTTGGACACAGTCTTAACCAATTTAAGCCAGCCTATCTCGCTTGACATAATCTTCCCATGATGGTGTGGGGATGTCGGCATATGCCTGTGCACTGACCTAACCCCCCAGGAGTGGGGCAGAAATGCATTACAACACTTTTATGGCACCCCCAAGTCAGCACATTACTTATGCCGGGACTTTCGCCAGCCTAAATGGAAGTTAGGATTGCAGCCTAAGGGTGAAATCCAGAGTAACTACAGGGAGTCCTTGCTCCTGCCTAAGAACAAGTTACTCTGGATTGAATTACAAATTTCCCATAGGTTTTCATTAGGTGGTGCAGTAACTACGGGTGCATATGTCTCTTATGTGCTCCCATAATTACTCTGGATTGTGCCCTAAGTCATTCACGCACTGTAATATCAACCAACCTGCCAACAAATTAATAATGTTACTAGTATTTTTTTACTGGCCCAGTTTGAGTGTTAGAACAGTAAAAATTCAGTATTTAAGCAGATGGTGTTTTCTCTTTGCATGGAGATAAGTGTCATCGGCTACATCTCTACAGTGAAAGCTGATGTAAGAGCAGGACCAGGAAAAAAGTTGGCAACATGTCAAAGTTCTCATCCAGCTGTTTTCAACCACTGTGCCTTACCACACTGGTGTGCCACGAACGGTCTGTAGGTAGGGCCATTTGGGGGATATGAACCCCCCCATCAACAGCATCATTTGCCTTGTTGATTGTCAAAGCACTGATCTTGTGCATTTTAGTACTGTCTGTGTGCCATGAGGAAAAAGGATGAAAATCACTGCTCTAGACTTTCACTCTAGACTTTATACTTTAAAATGTGTGCAATCCCTTTCACTTGCCTCCCTCCCCAACCATTTTATTGACTACAAACCAGAGTAACTATGGGAGCATGTAAGAGACATTACCTGCACCCATAGTTACTGCACCAACCAGTGAAAACTTATGGGAAATACATATTGCAATCCAGAGTAAGTTGTTCTTACACCGGAGCAAGGACTCCCAGTAGTTACTCTGGGTTGTACCCATTGTCTTCTCAGAGTGCTATGTTTTAATACACAGTGTAATGGTTAATCAAACCCCCAAATTGTGAGAGTTTTGAAAGTACCCAGGGAAGTTCCAGTAAAGGGGAAAACACATGGTTGAGTCCCTGGGCTCAGCAGGTGAAATGGTCACGTCTTCCTAAGTGCACATACCCTGACCCTGGCAATGGAAAGGAGGAGAAACCTGTCTCATTTGCTATTCAAATGAAGCATTTTTCCACTAGATCTGTGAGCAAGCACTGATTTTTTTTTCTCCCCTGCCTTTGGCAGCTGTCACAGAAATATGCCTGGCATGTTGTGTGGGTCTTGCAGTTCTTTACTTGTCCTTTTCAAGGAGGCTTGAAAGAGACCCCTGAAAGAAAATGAAGGTGGATTCCCCACCCCCTCAAGGGAGACCTAAGGAAAAATAGACTTCATATTTTTTGACTTGACCTATTTTTTAAAATACACAAACAAATGTCTCTCTTCTTGAACTATATCCATCAAAGACACAGAAGCAAGACTGCAACTGTACAAATACTGAGATCGTCTGTAATGTATACACTAAAATGGAAAAGGAGGAAATTTTCTTCTTAAGCCATTCATATCTTGTGCTTTCTTTGAAGTTCTCCAGTAAACTAGATGTTGTGGTTTTAAAAGATAACTTCTAGAGAGACGCCACTAAAGGACAACTTAACATCCAAGACTACATGCAGTTATTTTTTTTCAGGCCAGGTCACTGGTTCTACAAACACTAACTACTAACTTTAATTAAATGTAATTTATTAGGCATGTCTGCAAAAAAAAAAAAAAAAAGCCAAAATATTTCATTTACTATGTATACTTTAGAACCATAAATTCAATTCATTTAAAAAATAAGGGTTATAATATATCCTGCATTGGGAAGATAAGCTTTCAATAGTTCTCACAGGATATTAAAAAGAGGAGAAAGGGAATCACAATTTCATAATCTTTTGTGTGAATCAGAAGCCCTGCTGATTCGCCCTCCAAGTCCATCCTGACATAGCTTAATTCTCCACTGAAATCTGAAATGCCACCTCTGTTCCTGTTTAGAAGTAACAGGAATTATTATCCTCCATCAATTATTAGAAGTTCCTGCGAAGCAACTAGCCAAGAAAGAAAAAAGAGTATTGGGTCAACAGTTGAAGCCTGAGCTCCTCAAAACCATGCTTGCTTGTCACAGTTTTCAGGTTCTCCACAACTGGATTGTCTCTTTGTTGGCATCTGTGGAGAGTGTGTGTTTGTTTGTATGTTTGTTTATACCCTGCCATTCCCATGTCAATGCAAATGCTCAAGGCGACTTATAAGGACCAAGATCACCCAGGAAACTTGATGGCTAAGAAGGGATTTGAATCTGGGTCTTCCAGGTCTCAGTCCAATTCTCTAATCACTACATCATCCTGGCTCTTCTAGCATTTGTGTTAATGTTGGATTTGATACTAAGGGGTTTGCGTCCTATATTATTGTGTCCTGGTCAAATGTGTCGGGGTCATTGGCATCCCAGGTTAGGTGTTTTTGGATTTTTGCAGCCCAGTCATTTGCATCCTTGTATTACTGGATAAGAAATAATTGACAACATCCTAAATCTTTTATCCCAGTCCTAACCCTACTTCTGCATTTTAAAAATTTAAAAAATGTACTTCTAAATGTACATTAGAAATGTACTTGTATCTTTTATGACTCCTTGAGTCTTGAGCCGCCTTGAGTCTCTTATGAATAAGGCAGGATATAAATAAAGTTAATAATACTACTTCTATTATAAGTATAGATGAACTCTTAGTATCCATGGGGGTTCTGTTTCTCATAACCCACAGATGTAAAAATCCACAGATGATGATGTCTGCAGTTTTGGACCCATGAAATCCTCTGCACGATTTCTGAAGGCCTTCTGAGGCCTCTGGAAGGCAGAAAATCGCACCTTCTGATATTCAGCCTTCCAGAGGCCTGAGAAGGCCTTCTGATGGTTAGGAAGGCACCCTGGACCTCAGAAGGTTCTCCAGTTGCAAATGGAGCACAGTCGCCATAACTTCTGGAGGGTACAGTCTGGAGCCTATTTGGATTTGGAACTTATGAACTATCTAACATGCAGATTCAAAATAATGCAGGTCGCATGTATCGCAGATGTCCAGGACACCTGGGTCGCAGATGTCCGGGACACAAAAATAATGGCTGCATTTGATCAGGGCATAGATATTCAAGATGAAATGGTGCTGTCAGTGTTGGGTTTAGCTTTGGGATCTTCACTTTTTGAGCTTGCTTAGAAGGAAACAACTTATTTGACGTATAGCAGTTTTCCTACCATGTTGCTGCTTGGCATGTGTCCCCTACCTGCCAGGAAAACAACAATGGAACTGAATGAAAGAGCTAAGGCATTAGTGCCGATGTGAAATGATAGCTAAAACACACTGTAGCAAGTATATCTCTCGGAGATTGTTGTTTTGTATAGGCCAAAACTGTAGGGTTTCCATCCGCCAGCATGATTAGAAACTATTTTCTCACTGCTGTTTCTGCTTCCTTGCATAAGAAAACGTCTTACTGTTTGCTTACCTTGCTGCTGGATTGGCATCTTGAGAATATTGAAGTACAAACAAACAAATAGAAGACACTTCTTTTGCCTTTTAAAGAAAACAAAGCCTTGCAAATCCATCAAAGTTTCCTTTTGGAATGAAAAATAAGTAAACCCAAAGGCAACATCTCTTTACAGACTCTGGAGCAGCACTGAAATGCACATGACCAGTGGTCATAATTACAGTATCAGGTTTTTAAAAAATGTAAATGTTTGCACATGGCACATGTTAGTAGGGTGATTGCTGCAGATGCAGATTCTAACAGGAGTTGGCAATTGTGGAGTGCTTTAAGCGCATAATTGCATACAAGAGGTTGTTTTAAAAAAAATTCTCTTGTGTGCACAAGGATTGGGTTTCCTGTGGATGCCAAGACAATAATGTATTCAGCATGGGAGATAGTTAGGCAATATTGGCTATATATGTATGTGAAGATTTGAAATACTGTTAACAATAACTAGGTCTTCTTATGGTCTTGGATCCAAGCCCTCAAACCTGGGCTCAGATTGAAACCACCCTTTTATATTGTGTTCACTCACAATGAATGAAGTGTTTGCTCACTGTCTACTTAAGTGCAAAACAGCCTCCAGCTTAACCTGTCCCTTGGAGAAATCCTGCATTATGCTCCTCAGGAAATGCATAGAACCAAGTTAATATATGTGGGTGCAGTCCTAACCAATTTAAGTCAGCGCAACTCACTCATCTCCCCGTCCCTATGGTGGTGTGGGGAGGCCAGTGCATGCCTGTGCACTGGCCTAACTCCCCAGAGCAGGGTGACCAAATGCCCAAACCTCAAAAGGAGGACAAGGTCTTGGATTCCTCTAAGCCTGGCCTTTCTGGTGGACAATGGCACAGTTGCCTACTCATGGGTAAAGCCGCGATATTGGGCACTTTCACTTTCCCATAGAACTCAATGCATTTTTTGTTTTTTGGCCATAACGTTTGATAGGAAATAGATATTTCAAAACTGATTGTTGCATTGGATTCTGCTCTTCAATACGAATCCAATGACATATGACATAATGGGGTATTGCACATCATTGCAAAGTTCCAAACTGAAGCCCTTTTGGAGGGCACTGAACAGGAGGCTAAAAAAGAGCACAAGTCCAGAAATTTCCAGTCATATGATCATCCTGTCCAGGAGTGTCATAGAGCAGCCTTATGGCACTTTTGGGACACCCCCAAGCCGGCATGGGACTTATGTCAGGACTTGTGCCAGCCTTACTGGGGGTTTAGGATTGCAGCATCAGTGAAATTCCAATTACAATCAGTGAAATTACAAATTACAAAATTGCAATACAAGGCCTTGCAACACCAATGATACTAATGGCTGGAGTCTCTGGCATTTGCCAAAAGGGGTCTCTGGAGACTTTGGTGTTTGCCAAATATTTACAAGTGCTCTTGGCTGTTGTAAAAGGATGAAAAGGTTAGGCAACGCAGCTGAGATCAGAGACATGTGTTTATGCTGAAGGATTAGTCACAAGACAGGGATGGCAACATCAGTGTATAGCAGCATGGCATTCCCTCTCCCCCTTGCTTTCCTGTATAGATGAACTGTACATACAGGTATCCCCCGCACTCTCATGGTTTATTTTCTCATAATCCACACTCTCAACACTTTTCAATTATACCCAGAACTCAGTCATTCAACGCAAATTCCACTCTTTCAACCTCTCTTCTGTTCTAAAGGCCAAAACTGCCCTGCCCCATGTTGAGCCCCTACTCTAATCCTATTCCTGAAGGAATTAATGAAAATCAATTCGCAAAAATCTTTTCTGAGGCAGCAGTAATTTTCAAGATAAAAGTGGCACACAATTTGTTAGTAAAAATGCATGGGAAGCAACATTATAAACTAAACAACATTATAAACTGAAAGCATTGGAAGCAACATTATAAACTAAACTAATCTTTGTATTGGTTTTGACTTTTGGATGCTCTGGTTCTTCACCCGTCCAATAAGCGGGAGATGCCTGTACTTTCCCTGCTGAGGTAGAAGTTCTAGTTGAGTGTGTGTGGAGTTGTCCTGGGAAAAGTCCCTGTAATAAGACTTCTGAGAAGACAAGTGCTTTCTAAATATCGTGGCATAAAATATTTTCTAAATATCATGTTTTCTAAATATCTTGTTAGGGGCAAGAGGTTCAGTGGTGGGCTTCAGGGGGTTCTCACAGGTTCTATAGAACTTTTTGTTAATGTGTGCCTGGTTCTGAGAACCAGTTACTAATGGGACATAGAACCTGTTGATCTATGGACATAGAGCCTGTTGTTAATTTAGGTTATTAGGACATAGAACCTGTTGTTGATTTATTTAAATCCCACCACCGAAGAGGTTGCTTGTGGAAGCTGCTTCATCTGTGTTCACAGTTATACATCATGGTTATTCCCATCATCAGATTCGCCTTTGAGAGGCCAGGGCAGTATAACCCCATGGCTACAATCCTAAGCACCAGTTAGGGTGGCGCAAGTCCTGTGTTGGCATGGGGTGTCACAAAAATGGTGTCAGGCACTTCTGTGCCACTCCTGCAGGAGGGGTTAGGCCAGTGTAAAGACATGCGCCTGCCTCCCCACATCACCACGGAAGCAGCAAGATAGACAAATTGTGCCGGCCTAGGATAGGATTGCACCCCATGTCACATGTCCCATCTGAGTTGTAGTCTCCCTATCAGGAGATTATAAAATGTAAGTGCATGGAAAAAAGGCTGAAGGTTCTCGAATTGGGCATTGAGATGCTCCTACTAGAGTACCTCAGGATGCAAGCCTAACCAAGTTTCCAGCACTGGCATAAGAGCAATGCAATTCTGAAATAAGAGAACATTGTCTTGCCTTGAATAGGCCTCCATGACAGCCCCCCCCCAACTGAGGATGCAACATGTGCCACAGCTATGACAGTGCTGGGAAGGTTTAGATTGTGCCCTCAGCACCTAGAACGTAAAGTGGCAGAGAAAAAAGGAAGACAGAGATGTGATCTCCAGGATTATGTCACTAATTGTGGTGGTGGTGGGGGGGAGCGAGGGGGTACAAACAGGGAGACATCAAAAGATCCAGATGTGGGGAGCCACATGCCACTTTCCGTAGGGCTCCTTGATTCTTATATCATTTTAAATTAGTGATTGGAAACCACTCATCAGATGGTGATAAAAAATAGTTTGTGAAAGCTTATTTTCAGTATTCCAAGACTTGGGGAGCCTTGTGGGGAGCTGCATGAACCTCCCCGTGGTGCCTCCTTTGTCCAGTTAGCAAGGTTATCCTAGGGACTGCATTGCTGCCTCCCCGCAAAGACTTACCTCAGAAGTTTTATTTGTAAGTGTACATAGAAATACACTGGTGAATCATGAGGATAGAATTGGGCTCTTGGATGTACGTAATAACATAAGAAGACCCTCCACTGGATCAGGCCAAAAACCCATCTAGTACTGAATTCCGGCTTCCTGTGTCACACAGCGGCCCACCAGATGCCTCGGGGAGCACATAAGACACCTGCATCCAGATGGAAAGCATAGCTTGCTATTTTTATTTTTCTATTTCTTGAATGGAAATTGAAATACCTGAACCATAACAATGGAAACTCAAATGGATATACAATGCTACACTTAACCTGAGGATTATGTTAAGGGCATGCATCATTAACTGGTCAGCCTTTTTTGAAATGTGAAAGGACACAAGCACATGAATAAGATGAAGCTTGCTTTTTTACTTTGTATTTCTTCAGAATCACGGCATGCGGAGCTGCAAACTTGATCTGCCTTTTTTAATTTTGCCAGTAGAAAATGTGTCATAGGCTTCAAAGAAAGCAAGATCAAGTTCTTCAGAGCGGAAGTTGGCATTAGATACTGTTTTAGCAGAGCTGTGCTACTTTGTTGCTGAGAAGCTGACCCTGTAGTACTTAACTGTAATCCTCAGAACAGCTCTCCCAATGAGGCCGCTAACTGATTCATCTGTACTAAGTGCCTTTGAGACTGTAGCATAATGTATTTGATAGGAATCAGTCTGGGAAACTTTCCTGCAAGCCGGTGCAGCCCTACAAGTTCTTAGGATTGTCACAGGGGCAGTGGTTTAATGTGTATCACAGGGGCAGTGGTTTAACCTTTACAATGTATGACAACACCATTTTGAACTCTGCCCACCAGTTATGCATACCCTATTTACTCAAATTTTTCAAACCAAATTTAGTGTCCAAAATCAGAGTGCATATAACATTTAATGGCACATTAGATTTGAAGAAATACAGTGTTTTGTTTATATGTCTAGGTTAGTATTTAGTTTCCCATGGGCTGTGGGTGGTGCAAGCAGTTAAGACGCTGTGCCTGTTAACTAGCAGGCCAGGGTTCGAGACCCGGGTCGGCCCCACACGACAGGGTGAGCTCCTGTCCTTAGCCCAGCTCTGCGACGGTCTGGATGATGGATCCAATCATATTGGCTCTGCCTTTTCATTGGACTAATTCAGTAGTGTGGAGAGGGGGGATTTGCTGCTTGGGTAACAGCCTATCCTCCATAGCAATCCAATCCAGACTTTCATGCTTCGCATGCAGCGTATGCAGCACCAAGCACGATACTATAGTCTTTCAAGAGTGACGGAAGCCTGCTTAGTATTTAGTTTAACAGTTTACGATATTGTAATAAAAATGTAACATAAACCATTACTGTATCATAAATCTATTATTATTATTATTATTATTATTATTATTATTATTATTATCATCATCATCATCATCATCATCATCATCATCCATAAATACACAGTGAACAATTTCGTGCTGGTTTCATTCACATCACCAGTCGGACCCTTCCCAAGAGTCTAGGACTGTGTGATATAGTGGCGTATAATTCGTGCTGATCCCAGAAGAGCGGCTTTCTGCAGTTGGCAGAGTGATATTTTGTCAATGCCAATAGTTTTCAGGTGCCTGCCAAGGTCTTTGGGCACTGCACCGAGTGTGCCAATTAACCACTGGAACCACCTGCACTGGCTTACACCAGATCCGCTGTAATTCGATTCTTAGGTCTTGGTAGCGGGAGATCTTTTCCAGTTGTTTCTCCTCAATTCTGCTGCCACCTGGTATGGCGATGTCAACAAGCCACACCTTACTCCTTTCTATGATGGTGATATCTGGAGTATTGTGTTCCAAGACCTTGTCCGTCTGTATCCTGAAGTCCCACAGAAGCTTGACCTGCTCATTTGCAACCACCTTTTCAGGCTTGTGGTCCCACCAGTTTTTTGCCACTGGCAGATAATAGTTTTGGCATAGATTCCAGTGGATCATCTGGGCAACAGAGTTGTGCCTCAGTTTGTAGTCAGTCTGCGCAATCTTCTTGCAGCCACTTCGAATGTGGTCGATGGTTTCATCCACTTCTTTGCAGAGCCGGCATTTTGGGTCATGGGCTGATTTGTCAATTCTGACCTTGATGGCATTTGTCCTGATTGCCTGTTCTTGGGCAGCAAGTATCAGGCCTTCCGTCTCCTCCTTCAGTGTTCCACTTGTGAGCCACAACCAGGTCTTATCCTGATCCATTTTTCCTTCAATCTTGGCAAGGAATTGGCCATGCAATACTTTATTCTGCCAACTGGCAGCCCGAGCCTGAATTGTACTATTGCGATATTCATAGTTGGTCTGCTGCACTTTCAACAACTTTCTCTTGCTGACTTCAGTCAGAGCAGATTCCTGGCTCTCTCGCACATAACCTGCTAGGGCATGTTTTTCTTCTTCCACCGACTGCTTCACTTGCAAAAGTCCTCTGCCCCCTGATCTTCTAGGCAGGTACAGCCTGTCAACATCACTACGTGGATGTATTATTATTATTATTATTATTATTATTATTATTATTATTATTATTATTATTATTATTATTATATTATTATAAGGACTCTGAGGGCAATTTTCCAGCACTGTACTAGCTGTGCCTGTGGAGCATGTGCTGCTACCTGTAATGGGGGGAGGGGGGACAGTCAGTTACCTCCTTATGGCAAGGTAATGTTTGTTCCCTTGCCTCAGATTGTTGTTTTTTTGGTGTATGTTGGCACTAGAAAGTTGGTTAGGATTGCGACCTAGTGGCTTATTCCAGATATAATTCCAAGAGATGCACAGTGGTGGGATTCAAATAAATTAACAACAGGTTGAATATCCTAATAACCTAATTAACAACAGGATCTATGTCCTAAATTAACAACAGGTTTTATGTCCCATTAGTAACCGGTTCTCAGAACCAGGTGGTCATTAGCACAGGGTTCTATAGAACCAGTGAGAACCCCTGAAGCCCACTACTGGAGATGCAGTATTTGACATGCTGTTTCAGGAAGCACTGTATGCCTACCTATACATTATATTCCTGCTTCCTACACACATCATATCAGGATGACCATATACAATGGAGGACAGCATGCCTGTACCTTTTTACCATTGCTTAGAAGAGATAATTTAGGCTGGTTCAGTTCAACATTGAAAGAGTTTAAAAAGTAGCACCTGCCAAAATTCCCTCTTCTGTACTCGAACAATACTTAAAGGTGAAGGTACTCTGTTCTCCATTCTATATTGTCACCCTGCATCATATACACATATCATATTCCCTAGGCTCGATTTTCAACCTCTGTGCCATGGCCCACTAGTGCCTTGTAAATGTGCCATGAGATGAAAAAGGTTGAAAATCGCTGCTCCAGTGCTTGCCTTTTCTTTCATGGCAACTCTGGAAACTGTCATTTTAGGCAAGGAGAATAAAATCCTGTGGTTAGTAAATTACATTTGTTGCTCTACGTCAACTGTCTTCCAGTGGTAAGAAGGGCAAAGGAAAAATTATGGATGCTCACTCACAGCTGAGTATTTCTTTTCACTTTAACAGGCCATAAAGGACACTGTGTTTTTGTTTCCTTTGTTTATGAGCCGCAGCTGAACTTTCTGATTGTGGTGCGGCTGAGATGCTGCGGTTTGGACACTCTTATAATTAACAAGGAAAGTGCAACTTGTCCAAGTACATCGTCTTCAAGGTTTCAAAAATCATTTGGAACGCAACGGAATTGCTAATTGAAATTCCACTTAGGGAATCTACCATCTTATTTGCTTTGTCCTCCCCCTCGTTTAATTATGATGCGGGCATACCGAATGCCGAAAGCACACTATGTTTCTGACTCTGCTCACCAGTTCTTGGGTTACTATATTTTCTGATATCATCATGAAGAAAATGCATTCCTGGAGATTAACTTGGCTGCAGCATTTCAACTTGGGGAGTATCCATTTCGAAAAGATAAAAACTTCTATAAAAGAAACAATGCTTTAGCTATGTCAATAAATCCATCATCATCAAGTTCAGGGTAGTTTGCCATCTGTTCACTACCAAATTCAAATTGAACCTGATGTTAAAAATGGGAAGGAACCTATGGGAAACCCAATGTTTCCCTCTGGAGGCAGAAGAAAACAGTGAACAGTAACTGGTAGTTAGCCCTTGTTCCTTCCACTTGCTTCTGGCTTGCTTTTTATAGAGGATTTGAGAATGCCTCCTTCGAAAATTTATGAGCAAGCACAAACATACCCAGAAATGTATTATCAATGTACTCATTGGCTTCAAATGACAATGGCTGCAATCCTGAAGACACTTTCTTGGGAGTAAGACCCATTGAACGCAATGGGACTTACTTCTGAGTAGATGTGGTTAGGATTGCAGCCAATATGTAAATCTCGTTTATATTTTCAAAGTATGAGAAAACGCCATTGTCAGACTGGGAAAACCCAATCACAAGGGACATAAAAACTGCTTCTGGGTGCCACATTCAGCCCACAGCTCTTATATTTGATACTCCTGATCTATTCTTGCCCATACACAGTGACAGTGCTTCTGCCAGTGCAATCCTAACCTCTGGTTTGTGGCACAAGTCCCATGTTGGCATGGGGGTTTCACAAAAGTGCCGTAAGGTCAGGGTGACCAGATGACAAACCCAAAATTCCTGAACCCCAAGGCCAAAATTGCAATCTTCAGGCCAAAATTCCTACCACCCCTAAGCCAAAATTCCTACCCGCTTAAAAAAAATTG
The DNA here is from genome assembly GCA_030015325.1 of Cryptoblepharus egeriae. NCBI lineage: Eukaryota > Metazoa > Chordata > Lepidosauria > Squamata > Scincidae > Cryptoblepharus > Cryptoblepharus egeriae. The sequence continues at coordinate 109,101,748 of JAREYC010000003.1, forward strand.
CCAAAAATGTATTCTTTTTTGTTTTAATATTTACCCTACAATCCAGAGTAACTACGGGAGCACGTAAGAGACTTTGCATGCACCCATAGTTACTGCACCACCTAGTGAAAACCTATGGGAAATTCATATTGCAATCCAGAGCAAATTGTTCTTACACCGGAGCAAGGACTTCCCATAGTTACTCTGGATTGCGTCCTTATTGTTTTTTGACTTTTTGGCCATACCTTTTGATAGGAAAGAGATATCTCAAAACCGATTTTTGCATTGGATTCTGCTCTTCAATACAAATCCATCAACATATGTCAGGACGGGTTACTGCGCACCATCTTGAAGTTCAAAAATGAAGCCAAAATGCAGGACACCCAGACAGGAGGCTAAAAATCCGGACAAATCCAGGTTTTTCCAGTCATATGGTCAACCTGCATAAGGTTCCATTCCTCGAGTTGGAGGTTGGGCCAGTGCAGAGACATGCGTCAGCCTCCCAGTTCCACCATGGAAATGGCGAGATGGGTGAATTGTGCTGGCCTAAATTAGTTAGGATTGTGTCCTGAATGTATTTAAGTTGTGGTTATTCAGGGCTGTCCCACTGCATGCCTGCCAGACCTTTCCTATTTGACTGTTCAGCTGATTGCCTCTCCAGGCAGAAGCAGCAGCTGCTTCAGTTTCAGCCAGGATCTGGCCAAGCTGAGATCAGCTTTTGCTAGTGCCTGTTCTTGCTGGGTCTCCAGGCTGGATGGAGAGTGTATGAATATGATCAGTCCATTTTCTGATCACTATAAAGCTGAAGAAAGAGGAGGACTGCTTGCCATTTTAGCTGAGATTCAGCCAGTAAAAGAATGTACAGGCATTCCTTGCTTACGGGATGGGTTAAGGACCGGAGCACCATCCAAGAGTGAAAACCATTGGAAAGTGGAACCATGGCTACAATCCATGTAGAGTATCTATGGAACCATTTACACCAACGTAGTTACGGTGCCACCTACGGGAAAGCTATGGGAAATGCATAGAACAATCCAAAGTAAGTGCCTCTTACGTCTTCCCATAGTTACTCTGGATTGTAGGCCCAGTTTTTTTGCAAAATGACATAAATATTGCTAGCAAAAGCCTAAATAATACATATTTATTAACACATAGCCGAAATACACAACAAATTACAGTAAAATGAACAGAGGCATGTGTGGGCAATGAATATTGATTTGTTCTTTACTGGGATTGCCAAAAACAATTTTGTTTTTGTCACATACAAATCAACATCAAGAAATAAACAATTCCAGTCTTTAGGTCAACAGAACGGTTGAAAGAGTGGAGCAAGTGATGAACAAATGAGATCTGGGTATAACTGAAAAGAGCGTAACTATTAGAAAACAAACTGTTGGAAATTGGGGGTCTCTTGTAGATGGGCAGTTGATTGGGATAGGTGACTGGCTGGGACAGGATACAGTTTGCTAACTCTCCCAGCTTCAGTGACATGCCTGGGAAAATGGGGGGCGGGAAGCCCCAGGCACCAAAGGTGTGTGTTTACAGTTTTTAACAGAACTTCTTCAAATATAATGCATACAGACCATGTCAATGGTTACACTGGAGTGGGCTGGGAGAAAACTCAGCAATGCGTAATTAATAGAGATGTGGAGTTTTGTAGTTGTTTGGCTCAACATATGAATGTCAGGAACTCATAATGCTTCTCACCTCAAAAATGAGGCAAATATTACAACATCTCATTGACTTCTTCTCCACAGTGTGTATGGACTTTACACTCTAGCTCTGGTTCCAGTAGTTGCAGAATAGAGGAGGCAATGTGGGTCTGGAGTCAGCCAGGAGTCAGCCCATCACCAATAGCAGTAGCCATGTGATGGATGGACGAATGGAGGAAGGGATCTGGAGGGTCACAAGAAGTTGTGTCGAATCTCCTAAAGCAATTTATTTTTAATTTGTTTGGAATAAGCCAGACTATTTTGCATTTTTTTGGATTTGTGTTTAGAAATAGCTTGTTTTTTTCTGAAGCAATCTGAGGATAACTGGGCGGTGGATTTGTGTCCATCTGTGGTGACTGGATGTAGATGAGCCTGAGCGTTCATGTTATTGGACTTTTGCTGTGATAATAGATATGTTCCCCATGAGCATCTCTTCCTGTTTTCTTCTGTGAAATGTTGCAGGTATGATGAACTGCCACCAATTGACTCTTTAAAATTCAAACCAAGATGTGTTTCCTTCCTGACCTCAGAAGACCTGAACCACCTCCACCATTTTTGATTTATTTCAGAGTCTAGTTGTAAGCGTTATTATGAAACTAGACCCTCACAGCTTGGAAGATCTGTTTCCTTCCTGACCTAGGAAGACCTGAACCACCTCCACCATTTTTGAGTCTATTTCAGAGTCCAGATGTAACTGTTATTATTAAATGGTTATGAAACCAAACTTTCACAACCTGGAAGACAGATCTGGATAGTCACCAAGATTAATCAAGAAAAGCTTCTCTCTCAGGACTAGAACATTTTGTTGATAGGTCATCAATTTTGGTTCAGATCAGTGGCTACCAAGTTAGAACTGGTCACATGTGATGAGGACCATGTTTTCTTCCCTAATGAGATTCCCAGCCGAATCTCCTGACATGTGTCTAAAAGAATGTCATGTAATTGGAACTATGGGAAAACTTTACCAAGTTGGCTAACCAAAGGATCTTGCTTCTCAGTAGCTACTTTATTCCTGATCTTGGGGTCCAAATTATAACATTTATTCAGCAGCTAATTTCTTTTTTAAAATCAAAACTTTGACCCATAAACCAAAAGAGCTGGAGCCATGAGTGAGCCAAGCAACCATTTAGAGATGGAAGGATACCGAAGCATTTAATCAGCTGCAATCATATGTATCACATGACCAGAATTTTTTTTTTTAAAGTACACATCCAGCTCTAATTTCTTAGCAAAGCAGTTTGGCCAGCTCTTCTGTCATCTTTGGAAAGGTGTTAGATATCTGCCTCGCAGGCAATTAAAGGCTCTGTAAATGCTCATATGGATTGGAGATAATGCAGGAATGCTTTTATAGAACACAGCCCCTTCTTTTCAATGGATAGGTTTGCACGTGCCTGTCTCATGACTGTGGTTATCCCCCACTATGTAAACAAGCATGCATTCAAGGGTGTCATTTCCAGTAACATGCATAGAGATAGCAATGAAAAGCAACAGCTAGGCGGGTGTTGCTGGTCTCCAATATATAGGTTACTATTAATGATATGCCTTCAGAAATGAACACTGGAGTGCGGATGATACATCTAAGTCAGGGGTGTTCAAATCCTGGCCCTGGGGCCAGATGCAGCATGCAGTGAGCCTTCATGTAGTCCATGGAAAGCCCCCTCCATCTGGCCCTTGAGTTAGTCCTGTAATCTTCTAGTGGTGATGTTCTGCATTCTGACCCTCTTCTCTGTGTGTATGAAAGTACTTATGAACTTAGACTTCAAAACACTTAGGGCAAAATCCATAGCAGTTACGGGTCCACGCAGTTACGTCACCCTTTAGTGTTATCTTATGGAAAGTCATCTTAACTGCTCCGGAACCAGGGACTTAATTTCACTTAGGACATAGGCCAAGTCAATTCACCATTCATTCATTTAGTCCATTTCTAATATATTTATGTAAATTAACACTTTTACTTGAATTTAATGCATCATCAAATCTAATGCGCACCCCTATACTTCTAATCAAAATACCACATTTACTCAAATCTAATTAACCATCAAATTGAATGCGCTCCCTGATTTTGGAGACTAAATTTGACTGGAAAAGATGAGTGTTAGATTCGAGTAAATGCAGTATTCAACTTTAATATGTAAATCAATTCTTTTTTCATTCTGGCCCACAACACAATGTCGGAGAGATGATATGTCCCTACTGCCAAAAAGTTAGGATACCCGTGACCTAAGGGTACAATCCTAACCCACTTAGGCTGGCACAACTCACCCCTTCCTGTGGTGATGTGGGGAGGTCAAGTGCATGTCTGTGCACTGGCCCAATCCACCAGGTTCCTTACAGCACTTTTGTGGCTCCCCCAGGCCAGGGTGAGATTTGTGCCAGGGCTTAAGCCGGCCTAACTGGGGATTAGGATTGCATCCTCAAAGGTATACTGACAAGTTCGCACAAAATTCAGGCCACGGAGTTCACTTCAAACACTTCTGTCATAAAAAGTACCTATTCACATACTCAAGTCTGTCCTACTGGTGTTCACTAAGACTGAAGACAAGTATAGACAGACGGATTTTTCTTCAGGAAAGATTTTCCACCATTCCTGATCGCCTGATGCTGAACCCCAGTGTTTTCTGGAAATCAGTTTGAAAAACCATTCCTCAGGAGGCCTACCCTACAATCCAGAGTAACTAGAGGAGAAAGTAAGAGACTTTTATGTCAACATAGTCACGGCACCACCTAATGAAAACCTATGGGAAATTCATATTGCAATCCAGAGTAAATTGTTCTTATGTCAGAGCATGGACACCCCATAGTTACTTTGGATTGCGCCCTTAGTTCAGTTGTTCTGGTCTACTATTTCCAGATGGAAGGAACACTATAACAAAAGCTTTGAAAATTAAAGGAAACCTGGAACATGTATCTTGAGAACACTCACTAGACAATATTAGATTTAACCCAAAACTCGGCAGCTTTTAATATCAGCCTTCAGGCGGTTGAGCTGCCCTGAATAGTTCCAGCTTTGCCGCCATGTGTTACTGACAAAGCCCAGGCAGATTTATGGAATGCTCAAATGGAAGAAAATAACAGAAAACAAAATAATAAAATATTATTCATGATCATAATGGTACTAGATTTATATCAGGGTGAAGAAAATAATAGTTGCTCTTTTCAACTACACTTTCCCTCCTCTTGTGCCTTTATTTTTCTGAGTTTTAAAGTTGATATTCTCTATAGTTGCTTGCCTCATTTTTCTTCTGAAAGACTTGCAACCAGCTTTTCAATGTTTGCGCATGCAATCCCTACTTATCAATGGCAGGAGTGCTAATATGCCTCAGTGTCTTGCTAGAAGTCATGCTTTTGATATTTTTTAGCCAGCAAATTGCAAACACCATTTTATCTTGCAAATTCTTGCTGTCCCTGGCCTTTTCCAGTTTCTGATTGAGGTTTAGAGCTCAAAATACATGACTTCCACTTTCATAGAGTAACCTGCAATGACATTTTAAATGTCTGATAAGCATTGGGAAGCTTGCAGAAGCCTTCTAGAAAGGGCGTGCATGGACAGTGCTGCCTCTATGCACAGATAACTGAATCCACGCATTTGGGATATATAGTTTTAGGGACCTACTGTACTCTTAGATTAATTTTCAAAATTATTTACTGAACTGATAGCCATAAGGAAATGGAAATGGAGTTGGAATGGTATTGGAAATGGAGTTGAGATGTGGGTTATCAATGAAGCTTTTTTTGCATAAGTTACTGTCTCTTAGTTTAACTTTATCAGGGCATAATCCTAACCAATTTAGGCCAGCACAAGTTAGGCCATCTTCCTTTTTACTCGGAGGTGTGGGGATGCTGGCACATGTCTATGTGCTGGCCTAACCCCCACCCCCAAGGATTGGCACAGAAGTGCCTTATGGCACTTTTTTACCCTCCCCCCCCAGGCCTATGCAGGACTTGTGCCAGGACATTTGCTGGCCAAATCAGTGGTTAGGACTGCACTGTCATAAAACTAACCTGGTCACGCTAAAAAACACAAAGGAATACATATACATTAAACAAATGGCATACATATAGATTTATCTACCCAGGGCAGTGTTGTGATGCGCTTGGGGGGATGTAGCACATTCAGGGTTGATTACCTTGGAAGGATGTTGCACATGGGGGACAGTGTGCACAGGGTTTATGTGCAATGAGGGATGGGACACAGGGTGGATGGTACATAGGGGATATTTTACACCCACAACGTGGGCACATTTCACTAGTTTTTAATAAATTTGTGCTCAAAACAATGTACCATATGTGCATAAGACTTAATTTTATTTCATTAGGCAAAATACTGGATACTGGTTAATATATTGGGATTTTGCTCAGTTAAATTATCTTAAAAATCTGTTGTGATAGGGATTGCTAATTACAAATGCATTCATATGTTTATGTCACATATCACTGAGTGCAATCCTAACCAATTCAGACCACTTCCTCCCCATTCCCCTGGTGGTGTAGGGAGGCAGGCACATGTCTGTACAAAGACCTAACCCCTCTAGGAGTGGCTCAGATGTGCCTTACGGCACTTTTGTGATAACCCTAGGCCAGCATGGGACTTAAGCTGGGACCTTAGGTTGGACTTAAGCTGACCTAACTGGGGATAAAGATTGCAACTTCAGTCATATATGAAAACCCATTACTATTCTACCATTTCAGGCAATCTCTGAAGTTCATGATGGCATAACAGGAAGGAGGGAGAACCAACCTCTGTAAAAAATATTACCAAATCGCTAAGTAAAAAGATTAACAGGATTCGAAGCTAGATACAAATATTCTTATCTGGGAAGATGCGGGACCAGCAGTTATCAAACGTGGGCCAGGACCTACCAGTAGATTGTGACACATTTTTGGTGGGTCATGAAACAGATAAGCATTTGGGGGATGATGCTTAGTTTGTAAGACTTTTTAGATCTGTAGTTTGTGTCAAGAAAGATAGCTGTGTTTGGTATCAAGAGTTTTTTTCGTTGTGCCTACTTTTTGTATATTCGTGTGCTTAATTAATAAGGATTTTGCTTTAAGATATCCTGGGTCAGGAGGGACCACAGTGGGTTCATCAACGACGTTAGCAGAGGGGAAGAGGTTCAGTTTTGATTAATTTATCTTTACTATCCATGTTCTTCCTTAGATCTGGAGATAGGTTCTTCATCCTCATCTGTCCAAGAACATGCATGCTTCCTATTTCTTTTCCAAAAATCTATTAGTATTGATTTTGTGTTGATGTTCCCCATTGATTAGTAGTGATCTTGTGTTGATGTTCCCCATTTTTCTAGCCCAGGGTAAGTCATTCATTCTGAATAGTTCTGCATCTCTGTGCTTGCATGGCGATTCAGTTGTATGCCCTTTTCTGAGCCTTACGGTGGCCCTAGGTCTGGACTGTGACTGTTGCCATGATGAACCTGTTGTTGTTGGTGCCACATGTGAAGTTGTGGTACCTGGAAATAGTTTGTGATGAGATCATTTTGGGTCAGACGGGCACAGAGACTGGCAGGCAGGCCTGCAGATGCTCTGCTCACCATGCTGACTCCCTAAATGTTGTGGCAGTGGGTGTTCCACTTACCTCCCCAGTGTACCTCCCCAAGCACAAGATCCCATTTTTTCAAATTGGTAGATTGGCTTAGGCCAGTCCAGCTGTCTTTTGGTTTGTATTTTTACCCTACAATCCAGAGTAACTATGGGAGCACATAAGAGAATGTGCACTCATAGTTACTGCACCACCTAGTGAAAACCTATGGGAAATTCATATTGCAATCCAGAGTAAATTGTTCTTACACCAGAGCAAGGACTCCCCATAGTTACTCTGGATTGCTCCCTTAGGTGGAAATCCTATACACACTTTCCTGAGTGATCCAGTGATGACAGTGGGACTTGTTTGTGACTAGACAAATATAGTATTGTTCTCTTCAACTTTCTCTTCCTTTTAGTTGGCCCCATCCACATAGCTGCAGATATGGAACATCTGCCCACACAGTCCAATCTTCACATCCTGAGGTTGATTCCCTGATAATAGTATTGCTGCTTCATCAGCCCTGTGCTTCTCTGTAGAAAAGTAACTGAAGTGGAGACCGTGTTACAGTCTGCCTAGTCTTACTGGATTAAATGAGGCTTGACTTAGGATATAACAGATCACAAGCAAATCAGGGGCCACCCCTGCCATAAGAGACTTTCCTTTTTGACTTTAGAGCTTCCTACAAAGTGGTAAACAAAATGAGAGGGACCCTCTTTACAAATCTCTGTTTGTACTCTCAATTTTTAAAAGATGTGCATATTTTGGAAGGAGTGGGAATGACTGTTTCTTCTTTTTTCTGTTATTTTTCAGCTGAACCAGTGGATGTGCTCAAAGCATTCCAGTTTCACAATTTGCCAGAAGGAGTATCAAAAACAGCAGGATTTTGCATAAACAGAAGGAACTCCAAAGGATCAGATGTCGCCTACAGAGTTTCAAAAAATGCCCAACTCAGTGCCCCAACCAAACAATTATACCCAGGTGAGGAGGACTTTTGGGGTGGAGGATAATTTTTTTTAAAATTATTTTGGTGTATGTATAAAGTAGGTGTTGGATGTTTCCAATGCACTTGTCTTTGTTGATCTGCACAAATACTTTTATTGTATTTAACTCAGTGGAAAGAATGCACATGGAGAGATATGTAACTCTTAAATATTGACATACCATCTGTTAGATAAGTTGGTTGAAGGATCCTAAAGCATTGCTGGATATATTTTGATCACTCTGGATGCAATCCTAACTAAACTTTCCTGGGAATAAGTACTATTGAACACAATGGGACTTATTCTATGTAGACATGCTTAGGATTGCGCTGTCCATCTTAGTTGACAATTGTAGATCTCAAAAGCACTTGCCATTGTGGAACCCCTGTACTGTACTTCTCTGGTTTTAAATTTTATATATATTTTTAAACTTTATAATCTCTGGTATAGGTTTTTTGAATTCTGTGAGCATCTGTACTTCTTCAGGCCCTTCAAGTGAGTGGGAATGCTTTCCAGCTTTGCCATGGATGTGGTGTTATATTTTCAGGGCTCTCTGAGGATCAGTGAGGTCAGGAAGAGCCCCTTACTTATTCCTTATGCCATCCTTCAAAGAAGTTAGATAACTTTCCTTGATGTCATGCTGAATCTCTGTGTTTGTTATGCCTGGAGCTGAAGCTGAGCTTCAGAGTTTGATGTCATGGACAACCTTTGCCTTATCCTCCAGTGTGGCAGTCTCCAAACTGTGTTGCAAAAAAAAAAAAGCTGTCAGGAAATTTGGGGTATGGTGAAATCTGGGGCAACCCACAATGAAGTGGTTTTGAAATGGTCAGGCATGAGGAAAGGTGGGTGCAGTGCAGAATAATGCACCCAGATGGCTTTTCTGTAGTGCTGAATCCTGCCCTTGCTTCAGACTGCAAGAATCATGACAAACACACACTTCGGGTGACCAGTCAGAATTTGTGACTCCTGTCCCCAGCTAACTGCCAAAATAATAATTTTGATTTAAGAACTAAGATGTAAGATTCTGACATTCAAACAATCATTTTGATTGCTATTTATTTTTGAGTCTATTGACTGTTTCTTATACTGGCATTTGATGTGATAAAATGTTCAGGCCATTAAAAAAAGAAAAAAAGAAAAATTAAGCTTTTATTTGACATGCTTTGACATGTAAGTATGCAAAAGAATGTGGGTCTCAGCACATAAATCAGAGTATAGAAAGCATAAATTCATCTTTGAAAAACACAGACACACAGTCAATACTGGGGAATATTTCGCTCCTCAGGTATTTATTATTCTGAAAGCAACAAATCACTTTTCAGGCAACAGAACATTGTGTATCAGCAATATTGCTTTAAAATTGAGGTATAGTAAGGCAGATGTTTTTAGATCCACACAACAGCATCATAACAGAACAAGCAGAAGGACTGTAGGATTTTCTGGCCATTCTCTAGTTTAGGCCCCTTTTCATGATCTGATGGTGGTGAAAGCACATGATAACATGTGCGCAGTTGGTATTTCCTATGAAGAAATGCTTTCCACATAGGAAGGTCATAAAATGTAATCCAGTGTAAGGCTCTTTATGACTTTCTTGTAAAAAGTCATTTGGCACAAACTTGTTGTCTCCACAAGCAATAAGCATTGAGTCCATGTATAATGGATTGGAGATGCACATTGGCACCAATAAGTAATTGGATGGGGTTGGGGAGGCAGCAGCACTCCCAGGACGGCTGCCAACAGCACACTATGCTCTCTGATAGCAGCCCAGTCAGGCAATACTCCACAGTTCAAACCAGTATGAACTGTTAAGGTCAGCCTTATACCATAGTACTCTTTCAATAGAAAACCTTTGGACATTGGACTGCTGCCCTTAGAAGCTGATAGTCAAGAATAAGCACCCTCTGCCAAAGCCAGGCCTGAGAGTGCAGACTTTCCCTCAGGGGAAAATAAGAAATAAGTCTTGTGTTGCACATAATCTCTCTCTCTCTCTCTCTCTCTCTCTCTCTCTCTCTCTCTCTCTCTCTCTCTGTGTGTGTGTGTGTGTGTGTGTGTGTGTGTGTGCGCTGACGCTTTTAATGACACTGTTGTATACTTTCACTCTCTCTTTCATTCACACACATACACCAACACCATCACACTTGCCTTAGAGAGAAAAAGCTGACAAAAGCTGAAAAAGCTGACCTCCAGTTAGGCTGGCTTAAGCTGCAGCACAAGTCCTGTGCTGGCCTGGGAATGTCACAAAGTGCTGTAAACTTCTGTGCCACTCGTGGAGGAGGATTAGGCTCGTTCACAGACATGCCCTTGTCTCCCTACATCACCACAGGAATCACCACATGAATGGAAAGCCCAGTGAGTTGTACCAGCCTAGGTTAGGACTGTATCCTAAGTAGGTTTGGCAGTTACATAGTAATTGCTTTTTCTTTTGTTTAATTTCGAAAGCCAAAGTAAATACATGCTTTAAGCTGTTTATTGGCAGTAACCTAAATTCAAGTAGCCATTGGCTCTAACCTAAATGCTTTTTGCTCCTCTATTTGACATCTGCAGGACTTCTTGCATTACAAATAATCTAGGAGGGAATATTTGTGCCAGTTGGCCTTGTCAGCTTTTTCTCTCTGAGGCAAGTGTTGGTGTTGGTGTATGTGTGTGAATGAAAGAGAGAGTGAAAGAGAGAGGGGGGCACAACTGTTTCCATGGTGGTATGGGGAGGCCAGCGGATGTCTATGCACTGGCATAACCCACCTGGAGTGGTGCAGATGTGCCTTACAGCACTTTGTGACATCCCCAGGTCATAATAGGATTTATGCTGGGGCTTATGCTGGCCTAAATGCAGGTTAGAGTTGCAGTCTAAGTGAACTGAGCTCTAAGCAATTTTGTGGATAATTGAGCAGGATAATATAAAATTATCTGAATTGTTATTTTCTTTATTCCATTATAAGAAATATTTTAATCTTAACAAAAAGTGGTGTGTCAAAACTGTACTGTACAGGATATTTATATGGCATGCGTACTTGAAGTGGAACTGTATACAGTATTTTTGTTGCTGTCTGGATAATGCAGTAGTTGAAAGTGCAGAGGCTAAAAAAACACCATCAGGTCAACCGCTATAACTGTCTATAATCTGGGATGTGGTGACTGCAATCCTATATTCCTTTTCCTAGGAGTTGGTTCTTTAATGGAACTACATTAGTATTGGACTTTTAATTTTTTTTAGAATGAGCATTAAAAAACTCATTCTTCAGGCGGCATTACAGAACTAAAGGATTAAGGTAATTAGTAACAGAGGAAGCTGTTGGGACATCCCTTTTTCACATATGTTGTTTGCAAAATAAGAAAAAGATCCACTAGGAAATTTTTGCATGCAAGTTGCTTTGACACCACCGAAGAGCTTATAAGTTGAGATATATCTGACATGTGGCCTAAATGTTTCTGCTGTATGACAGACTTCAAAATAGTATTCAGGCCACCGGTATGATATGATTCCAGATATGCTTAGCTATCCATTGGAGGAAACACTTCAATGTACTGTCAGGGTGCAATCCTATCCATATCTACTCAGAAGTAGGGCTTACTTATGGTCAATGGTTCTTACTTCCACAAAAGTATGCTTAGGACTGCAGCCTCAGTGTCTTCATTAACCCCATTCCTCAGAATAAAACAGGAAGATCTATATAATACCCACCTATCCATGGTCTGCCACCAGCAGTATGTACTAAAAGGAGCATTATGTAGTGACCCACCACAGAGAATGAGGTGGTTTTTTGTTCTGAAAGATTTTGGAACCGCTAAATTAGATCTAATAGGATACATATCACATACAAGCTGATCACCTTAAGACACCATAAATTAAGAACAAGTTATTTCTTCTAGTCATTGTTGTTCCGTTAAGCTTGTGATTTCAATGTCCAAGATCTCCAGCAATTTAGGGACCCATAGTTACCAGTATTTTGCCAGTTTATATTGAACTGTTATTTCTCAGGCAATTTTTACATGTGCTTGTTTGCTTTCAGATAATTATTGGAAATTCATTGAAAGGGAAAGCCATCATCCATAGCATAATAGGTTTACAATGTTGTGATTGCTAAAAATTCTTGATCCACGAATAGAATCAAAGAAAAGTTGGACCGTAAAACATGGCTGTTTTGGCTGATCTCAGTATGAAGACCAGTGTTGGAGTAGAGACAAATGTAATTAGAAAAAGAAATCAATCCTCTGGTCTTAAATACTTGTTTTATTCAACAAAATACTTTATACAGAATCCTGAGACAAAATACCAAATGGCCTAGTGTTTATAACTCTTTATCATCATGCAAAATTTAAACTGTTTTTCCTGTCTTCTTCATTTTAATCATTTATCTTTTCCAATTTTTTCTGTCATTATGCCCAGCTGTTAAAACAAGAAGTTTAAAAATATAGTGTCCATCCATTCTTTAGGTACCCAACTACAGCTGCAAGTGGTAACAGGCAATTTGCTTGCCACATCACAGACCATACTTGCAGAGTGTCTGAATTAGAAGGCCTTGATCATGCTAAACCCATGTGGATAGGAAATGGAGGGCTCTCACTTGTGGTCTGAGGATATCCTTCCAGTACTAATCTTAACTCAAGTTTGGGGAGACATCTGTTGCTTAATCACTAGGTTGGAAAGTTAAGCTGCCACTGTGAAACTCTCAGTGTCAGAGCCAAACTTTACATCTCATATGATTATGCCATTCTTCACATTAACAGTCATCTCTTTCGGGGCAGATTAGCACATTGCTGCATTTCCTTTTGGCAAATGGTGCATAAATTGTGCATAAATTGCTCTGACTCCAAAGGGCTATTCATAAATTACACTGGATAGTAGGATAAAGGCATCAGTTGCAGGTTGCCCTGCTAGTTGTGACTAAGGGCAGTGCTGTTATGAGGCTGAAGAGCCAGCATTGTCCATATGATTCTGTGGTCATGTGGTCTGAATGCCAGAGGTGCCCAGAATGCTGTTACTTCAAAATGGTACCTATTTACTTGCATTTTTCTGCTTTTGAACTGCTTGGTTGGCAGGAGCTGGGCAAGTAATGAGTTCACTTTGGGTGCGATTCTAACCTAGGCGGGTACATCAGTCTTCCCATTCCCATGTTGATGTAGGGAGGCAAGTGCATGTTTGTGCACTGGCCTAGCCCCCTCCCAGGAATGGCAAAAAGAGTCTTTAGGTCAGCACAGGACTTATTCCAGGGCTCAGGCCAGCCTAAATAGAGGTTAGATCAGTACCTTTGTCATGCAATACTCAGATCTTGAACCTAACCTTCAAACTGCCAAGCACAGCATCTTTAACTACAGAGCCACTGCATCCCCAACAATGTACAGTACTGATTAACAGTCATTGTTAAGCTATAGAATCATAGAGTTGAAAGGGACCCAGTGGATCATCTAGTCCAACCCCCTGCCTGTAGCAGGAAATCCTCATACTCTGGGGACCCGGGTTTTGAACCCTGGCCTGCTGGTTAACAGGGTTCTTAACCACTTAAGGGTTCTTAACCACTTTTGCCACCAGAGGTGGTTCTTTCACATGCTGTATTCAGTGCAGGTACTATTCGCACAGTGTATTTATCTGTAAAAAGGAACCTGGGTACAGTTAGAAATGTGTATCCAGTACATGGATAAAGTGGAATGTTTTTTATATGCATTTGTCTTGCAGTGATATTTAACAGTGCTTAGGGGTTGATTGGATATTAATTATCAATCTTATTCTGGGCTCGCGCCTGCTCTGCCTTACAAATAGCTCTCCCAGGTTGCACCAGAGTAGGTAGGGGAGTGGCTGGGACAGGCTGTAGTTATCCTGGGGAGTGGTCAGGTTGGGGTGTGGAGAGGGAAGGTGGCAGCACTGCACCCTAGATCCTATCTCTTTTTTCAACAGTTGGACCACTCCAACTGTCATTGGACTTAGAGCACAATTCTAACCATGTCTACTCAAATGTATGCCCCATTGTGTTCAGTGGGCCTTACTCACAGGAAAGTGTGTTTAGGATTGCAGCCTTAGGCTTGCAAAAGAGCTGGAATAGGTCTGAAGAGACACAATTATGACCAGATGGTCTACATATATAATACTCTACATTATATACTCTCTATATATTGTGTTATATATTCTATATATTATATCATTATTTATAATTTATTTATAACTTATAATTTATTTATTATATCTTTATTTATAATGATATAATACTCTATAAAAAGTATTGCATACTTTGACTTACTTCTAACAAACCATCCTGACCCTTTGCAGCACACACTCCGTCAGTATCTCTGCATGCTATGGATTGGCAGGGGTTGGATTAGACCTTGAATCATATTTGATGGTATAGTGTGAAAACTTCTTTAATCATCCTCTGTTTTGTTTATGCTATGGTAGTTGACAGTGTTTGATAACTTGCCTATAATTATGTTTATTTTTTATTTAAAAAGAATAGAAAAAAGTGTGCAATTATACAGTATATAATTTCTGATAGCACTGGCTAGATAACACACAAAGATGTGGCAGGGATTTATAAACGTCCTATCAAGATGTGACAATAAGCACTTGAACTTTTAAGTACTTTAAAGCACTTTAATTTAAGACAACTTAAGACCCTGAGGGTTAACAGATTAGTGGAGCAATGGCTTTGATTAAATAATATTTCTACTTGTTCTAATTGTATTCGTAAGGGTAGCATGGGTGGCTTTGGCCCACAGAGGGGCTTAGCATTTTGAGGAGCTGTATGCATGTTATGGGCACCCTAATTTTGGCCTGTTAATGGGCAAACTTGCTTCTTAAAATAAGCACTTGAATTTAAAACTGGAAAAAGTCATATTCGAAAGTAGAACTTATGTTTTGGAATACAGTTGCATTCCAAATAGATGACAAGAAATTGTATTTGTAAATGTTCTTCTCAGCCTTAAGAACCATATAATGTTGTCTGTTATTTCCAAGACAACTTGATTATCAGTGCTTCTTTTCTTAAACATTGAATAAAAGGTAAAGGTGTCCTTCCAGGTTATACTGCTAGTTGTGACCGACTGTAGGCTGTGGTGGTAATCCCAATTTCTAAGTCATTAGAGCAAGCATTGTCCAAAGACACTTTCTGTGGTCATGGGGTTGGCATGACTGCCGTAGGCACACAAAATGTTGTTTCACCTTCCCACCAAGGTGGTACCTATTTATCTACTTGCACTTGCATGTGTTTGGACTGCTAGGTGGGCAGGAGCTGAGCTAAGGATGGGAGCTCCCCCCATCTTGTATAACCCGGGTCTCGAACCCTGGCCTGCAGAATAATAGGCACAGTGTCTGAACCACTTGCACCACCACAGTCTACATATGCATGAAATGGTGAGACCTTAAAAGAGATCTTGCTAAATACTACATAATTTGGAAGAAAACTCCTGTCCATGACCTACCCACAGGGTTTCTGCAGATCATTCTAGCTGATGGAGCACACATGCCCAGACTAGATGAATTAGTGCCACCTGCCTTAAACATTCTCAGCATATCTTTTCAATCAGATTAATAGTTCAGACAAGGCAGGTGTTCACTTCTTTTCAAGTCTGAATCTTTCTGTCCCTTTCTGATCTTCCTCTACTAAGTCTTTTTCTTCCATCTGTAGTAATTTGTGTAAATTATTCTTTTCAAAAGTTTTATTTTTATTTATTTAATCAATTTATATCCCGCCTTTCCTCCCCCGCAAGGGGGAGCCCAAGGCGGCTGACATTAGGGAATAAAACATCAATTTAAGGTGAAATATTTACATTATGTGTGCTAGTCTTACTTGTATATGTCAGCTAGGATTAGCAGAACCTTTGCTTCCTACTGGCATATTTAGTAATATATGGCTCAAGTCCCTGGGATAGTCAAATTCCATTTCTCCTACTATAGTATTCCGAGATTTGAGTTGGTTTCAAGTCAGCAGGTAATATAAAATAAAAGGACTGACTTAAGGCTGAAGTGAAATCCCGAATGTGTAAATCAGCAGTGGCCAAACTCACCACCACTGAACAATGGAAATGCAGTTCCCACTTGGATTGCATTTTTCCATTTCGCCCAGGCTGCCACATGTAGTGCTTCTTAATTGGGGGACAGGGATACTCTGGGCAGTTGTGTCTGTTGCCCCGTATCCTAGATGGCAGTGTGATATGATGCCCAGGCAGATGTGACTGCTCAGAGTGTCCATGTCCCCAATCGAGGAGAACTGTATGTAGTGCCTGGGTGGAAAAGTTGTTGTTTAGTCATTCAGTCAAGTCTGACTCTTTGTGACCCATGGACTGCAGCACTCCAGGCCATCCTGTCCTCTAGCTTCTGAAGTTTGTCCAAATTCATGTTCATTGCCTCAGTGACACTGTCTAGCCACCTCAACCTCTGCCAAGGATGAGTTAGAGAATTGGGAGAAGATAGACTTAGGAATGGGAATTCCTTTGGAGCAGGCCATAGTGTCACAGTTTACCTGATCCTTCAGTACTGGTTTCCAGACACCAATTCTTCACCTTTGCTTCAGTTTAAATATGTTGTCCTGTTCCCCTTCCTGCATTGCTGAGGACTAACCTGGAGACATTGTGTTTTACCTGTACCATTGGTGCCAGCACTTGCAAAGTTGGGTGAGGACACTACACAAACACAGAAGTTTTCACTGAGCTCTAGACTGACTTTCTCAACTTTGTCTTCTGATGCACCACATTTCATTATTCATCTATTGGCAGTATCATGGAAATAATTGGCAATGATGTAATATGATGAAAAATGGTGACAAACGCCAGTAAGAGACTAAGGGTGATGGGAAGGCTTTCTTCAAATGTATGAAAAGGGCATACCTGTTGAGCCTCTGACTGCTGCTTATCACATTGTATTGCTGGTCTCACTGCCAAGTAACAGAGGTCCCATGGATACTACCAGCCATCGTCTCAAGTATCATTGGTGGTATAAGTACCACTGGTTGAAGATCGCTGCTCTAGACCCTTGCTGGAATAATATCTGAGCTCTTCATATTACAGCATCTGATTGCAGTTCTTTAGTCTCCCTTGGAGCTATCTGAGGTCTTGAGCGGCTACTAGAGGTCTACTTGCTGTTCAGCCTCTACCACTAGCCTAGAATGCTGCCAGAATAAAACTGTGGCACCCAAAGCCACATCTCCCACAACAACAACAGATGTTAATATATCACATTTTGGGCCATTGGACAGCTCCTTGTGCTATATTCAAGAGTTGATATGGGCAGGCTATTAGTTCTGTTAAGAACTACATTCCAGGTGATTCTTTTCTTGATCTGGACATATTCTGGCTTCTTCCATATAAACAAGAGATTGAGAACTGGCTTCCTTGGCTGCCACTCAAATGAGCTCTGCTCAAGTCAAGGTCTCACTGCTCCAGAGACTTCCAAAGATCTTGAAATGGAAACTTTCAGATGATCTGCATCTCTACCCTCTAGATCAGACTTCCTGCTCCGGCACAAGCTAGCTTGTCCTCTCTGACAGTAAAAGAAAAGGGCTGGATTGGTTCAAGTCAAAGGAAATGGTGACAGTATAATGGTGGCCATTCTAGATAGAATGGCCACCACCATTCCTGTTGTTCTATCACTGGTTTCAAATCACTGGTTTGAAATTACAGGAGAAGGATTGACTTGGGTAAAAAAGATCAGGCATACAGAAGTCAGATGGAAGTAGGAGATGAGAGGAGGGAGAAGGAAAAAAATCAGAAGGTTCTCAGTTGTACCATCAGGGTACAGTGTCTCCAGGAATCAGTATTCATCTCCATTTTACAACTTAAAATAATCTTGGATATACAGTATTTCACAAGGCCCACTTGACTTAAGCTCAATCCTAAAGGTTGTCTACAAAGACATAAATTCCATTATAGTCAGTATAGCTACTGCCCAGGTAAGTGTGGATAAGACTGCACCCTGTGTCATCTTAAGAAAAAAAGGATAATCCACAAACACAGGTATTTACTGCCTTTCAGGTCATCAGATTTCTCCTCTGATTTTATTTCGAGGCGGTTTACTTGATTTCAAAGCAGGCTTTCAAATCCTTGAAAGGGTTTTACAATATTTCAAGAACTTTCATCATTCTGAGGTGGTTCCCTTAATGTGTGATTTCACTTCTTCTGGCTTCTATTTTGCTTTGTGGGAGACTCAGCTGTGACTGCCTTTCTTATCTTCACACATCCCACAGCCCAATACCAAGATTTTTCCTTGCACTACTTCAATTTTCAACCCCACAACCTTCAAATCTTATCTTCGGTCAATTAGCAGTGGCTCAGCCCTCTAGACCAAACCTTCTGCTCCTCAGCCAGAGCTGGCAACCCTACTTTGGACTTAGGTAACAACACAGCCTGGACCAGAGCTTGGGTTGGCTGTAGAGATCTGTCCATTTCCTAGATGCTCTTTACCCCCTATCTGAATTTTACCTTCATTTTCCAAAAAGTAAGTTCCCAGCAGTTTTACTTGTAGAGATTTAAAGAAAATCATGAAAGCCAGAGAAAAGATGATAAAGAAAAGATTGGAAGAAAAGAAAAATTGTGGAACCCAGAGAAGAGATTATGTAAAAGTTCAAAGAAGCTATGCCCAGTTGACATGATTACTTCTTTTCATTTTCCCACCTTTATCAACAGGTGTACAGATTCACCAAGAAGAAACATATGCCAGGCATAGACAGGTGTAAATAGTTTATAATGTCTCTGTGGGTATAATCTGTTTAAGCCCTCTTTCTTGCTGTGGCTTTCAGCAGCCAATTTGAAACCTGCGGAGCATCTAATGTGGTTTAAGCTCTGCAAAGCCACTTTTAATGACTCTGCATCAGCAGTTTTCTATAGCTGAAAATGCAAATGTTGTTAGAGCTCACCTCATTAGGATGCTCTCTCTCTCTCTCTGTGAGATGCATGGACGAATAATATTTCATATACTTTTGGCTTAGTTTGCTTTTGAGACTGCTTAGTGCCATTGCAGCTTGATTTGCTGAAAAGGTTGTCATCTCTTGAGACACCTCAGTATCTGGTACCTCAGTAGGAACTAGGGATGGAGCCCGATGAGTTAAAGGTTTGTAGAAAATGTATACAATGCCTATGAGGCCCCTTATAATGTTATCCATACATGTGTAATAGGTCACATGTGTAATACATGTGTAATAGGTCATTAGGGGTGTTTGTTTTTGGTAAGATCAAATTACTGAACACAATGGACTGACTTCAGTAAAATATATAAACTAAAACTTTGGATTGAGAGTATTTTGGATTGAGAGTGTTTTGCAAGACAAGCAAATATTTCTAATAAATTATGTCTTGCAATACAAGCCAAAAAAGGAAAAAAAGAAAAAAGATGTCCTGGCCGGGACTCCACAAGCACCTGCTCAGCCTCTCCTGAGGGACCAGCCTATGCATGTCTATTCTGAAGTAAGCCTATTACAGTCAGTGGGGCTCACTCCTATGTAAGGGTGGTAGATTACAGCCTGAGAGACCCATGAGACTATGAGTACAATCCAATTCTATGCAAAAGTAAGCCCCTTTGTGTTCAGTGGGTCTTACTTCCAGCAATGTGTCTTTAGGATTGCAGCCTAAGTGCAAGTTAATTCATTTTATATTTTATATTTTTATTTTCTTTATTATTTTGTATTATATTACAGTACAATATGGATATTTTTGGTTGTGGAATGAATTGGTTGTGGAATGAATTGTTGTGTTTCCATTATTATGGAAAAATGTGCTTTGTTATACAAGTGTTTTGGATTACAAGTATGCTTTCGGAACAAATTATGCTCCAAAACCAAGGTACCACTGTCATACAATTTTCTAACAACACTGGTCATTAATGATCTGGACCATCAACCTAGTCCATCTGTGATTACCAGAATTGTTAGAAAATGATGTTATAGACTTTACTCTGAATCAGTCCATTCAACGAATTCCAGAATTTAACTATTGAAGCAGAAAGCAAGAACTAAACATGAATAAAAGCAGTTGAATGCATCTTGTGAACAGGAAGTGATGAATTTTTTTTCTTTTAAAAGGAGCTCATAATTGTGACTGTATAAGTCAGGGGTTTCCAAACTTCTAACGTCAGGGCTCCTGGACCTTTAACAAGTGTGTAGAGAAGGGAATTTTAGCTTGTGATCTGTGAGATGAGAAGCTGCACCTGCTGAAATTCCCTCCTTTAAAGGTTCAGGAGTGAAGTTACAAGTTTGGTTTAAGTTCACCCTCTTCATTAAGCCGTTTACAGCAGGCACCAAACTCAAAGAAGTTCAATAAAAAAGAGAATATTAACAAATCATGTTTCTTCACTGCACAACTTTAACTTGGCATTTTTCTCTTGACAGGTGGAAACTTTCCTGAAGACTTTTCAGTGCTATTTACAGTAAAACCTAAAAAAGGTGTCCAGTCCTTTCTTTTATCTATCTACAATGAACAAGGCATTCAGCAAGTTGGCATTGAGGTTGGAAGATCGCCTGTCTTCCTATTTGAGGATCAAAATGGAAAGCCTGCTCCAGAAGACTATCCACTTTTCAGAACAGTCAATATTGCTGACGGAAAGTAAGTTTAAATAAATAAATAAATGCAGAACTTGTAAATTTATAGCTGCTACTCATAGCTGTCTCTGAAAGCAGAACTAGAACCAATGGGTACAAACTGCAAGAAAGGAGATTCCGGTTGGATATCCGGAAAAAATTCCTGATGGTTTGGGTGGTTTGGCAGTGGAACAGATTGCCAAGGGAGGTGGTGGACTCTCCCTCACTGGGAGTCTTCAAGCAGAGGCTTGATGAGCACCTGTTGGAGATGGTCTAGGAGGATTTCCTGCTGCAGGCCTGGGGTTGGACTAGATGACCTACTAGGTCCCTTTCAACTCTAGGATTCTATGATTCTATGAAATTCTTTTGTTTGGAGCCTGACACTGTTACCCATATTTTGTGCCCCTGCCCTGACAATAGTAAGTTCCATGACCGTCTTCTAGAGCCAATCTTATCTAATTTTACGGGTCCTACTGAAAGACAGGTGGGCCTCCTTCTTGAGGATAGAAGGCAGTCAGTGACTTGGTAGCAGAATTGTTGATGATTGTTTTAAATAAAAGTAGATATTAACAAATCTTGAATGTATCAAAGGGTGGTTAGTCGTAACATATTGTTTTAAGGTGCCTTCTCCTTTTAAATTTTTTTAACTTGTATGTTTGACTTGGTTGGCTTGTTTATTCTGTTTGATGCCAATAAAGATTTATGGTGATGATGATGAAAATAAATAAAATAACAATTAATGGAATGTAAACAAAGACTGTATTGTATATAATGCCAGCATTGCTACTGGTCAGTGCCAGCAGCCCATGAGCCAGACAAGGGAAATTGTATTCCGAGCAGTATACTGTATAACTGTATAGCTATAGCTGTTTACTGAGCTGTATTCTGGGAGAATACAGTATAAAATCTGGGGCTTTAGACTGGGGTGGGAAACTTATTTCAGACAAGAATGAAACTTATTTCGTTCATGATGCCTGCTGTGGGTTGGAAGTGATCCAGTAAAGCAGGCAGTGATATCATCATGCAAACCATGATCTGAAATAAACTTTTCACTTAGAAACATTACCCGCAAATGACAGAAAAAAACATGCAAATCATATTTTCAAGCTATGAGATCGCCAAATCCTGTGAACAGCCCTTTCAGCAGTAACATCTCATCACATCAGTTGAGAGCAGCTGATGGGTCCCTGTGAGGGAGAAAAGTAGGATAAAAATATGATAAATAAATATAAGGAAAAACTGAGGGCCAAATAAAGAGCTTGCAGGGGTCTGATCTGTCCTGCTTTATTAAGAGGGTTTCTTTAGCAGATGAATTGGCAAGGAAAAGTTTAAAATATAAAAGCCACTGATCCATATTGCCTGAGCAACTGGTCTTATTTTGTCACTGGGCACATATTGTCAACCGTGCAACACTATCTTATATTGTCCAGGAATGCATGATATCCATTGCTTGTTAAGGCGGGCATTGGTGGGATCTGATTGGCAGATTTGTCAAAATGTTATCCACTGGAGAAAGAATGAATTGGGGAAAAGATGTAGACGCCATTCCTGGTTGCTTCCAATTGTATTTTGCCTTTGTCCCCTTTCTCTCCTCAGACTATATAGATGTCTCAGGTCTGAGGAGACTCATAAGTGATCAGTGAAAATATTTTCCTTTGTGAACAGGGAAAATATTTTTCTTTGCCTCTACCAAACCAGTTACTTGCCTCCCCCATCGTAACTTGCAGTACAGTGTCATTTAACACACTTTTAAGCTATAACATGGAGAAGGATAGGATTGGGTGAGCATATAAATCGATGAACATATATTTTACAATGTGATCATCACCCAAAGTTATCTTCCTCTGAAGTCTATTCTTATATTATCTCAATGATATGGTTTAACAACAGTTATATCTGTTGCTTACAGGAGTTGTCAGTAGATGCAAAACTATTTTTATTAAAAAATGAAGAGATCTAATTGATCACCTCTTAATTTTTTACATTTTTTCCCCTTAATTTCAAATCCTATGAAGCATGTTTTAAATCAAAATCTTTTCCATTTTAACAAAAAGATGTGTCCTTGTGCTAGGTGGCATCGGGTAGCTATCAGTGTGGAGAAGAAATCTGTTACCATGATTGTGGACTGTAAGAAGAAAACCACAAAACCACTGGGCAGGAGTGAGAGAGCAATTGTTGACACCAATGGCATTACTGTATTTGGAACAAGGATTCTGGATGAGGAAGTCTTCGAGGTGAGTACTCAGTTATCAGTCAACAAAAGGGATTGATATTTCATCTGCCAACAAAGTACCTTATAAAAGTTATGGGAGAAAATTTTACGAAATCAATCTGCACTGTATCTCATATAAGGTAAAGGAAATTGCATCAGATATGGAGAAAGTTGTCTGTGTTGGAATGGAATATTAAGTTTTCTGATTACCTGTTGCCTTAAGCATAAGAATTTTTTAAAATGTTTACATTAATGAAGGAACAGAAATCCTAAAAGGAATAGGTCCAGATCTATCAATTTTTTCAGGATTAAATTTGAATAGAAATATTGGCTGTAATATTGTGTGTACCTCATACGTGTGGCAAATGGCTTCTTCAGTTATATGCAGAATTAACACACAAGTGTTTGGATATGGACCATACATCTGTAACTCTGATTCCTCCTATACTATGTGTTGTACTTTTATAGCCATCCATGAAAAGTCACCAAGAAGCAGTTTGAACATACTTTTCAATTTTTAAATAATACAGTTTCTTCTAAATAAATGTGTTTTGGATGGGACTTCACATGTTTAGGATGTTTACATTTGTTTAAGATGACTTGGAGCAGAATCCTAAACATGTACTCAAAAGTAAGCCCAATTGTGTTCAATGAGACTTACTCCCAAGAAAGAGTCTTTAGGATTGCAGCCATAGTGTAAAGGAAGCCTGATTGAAAGTCACAATACTTAAGATGTAATTGCATGGCCACTTCATGACATGTTTAGGTTGCAATCCTAAAGACATTTTCTCAGGAGTAAGAACCATTGGACACAGTGGGGCTTATGTTTGAGTAGACATGGTTAGGATTGTTCTCTAAGGCTGCAATCCTAAAGACGCTTTCCTGGGAGTAAGCCCCATTGAACACAATGGAGCTTCCTTTTGAGTAGACATGGTTAGGATTGTGCTCTAAATTTTAGAAATGTACCAGATGTGTGGTAAGTTTCTTTTTTACCACTTGTTAAGATGATGCTCTTGATCTTAGGGTATGAGAAAACTCACAAGGATTTGATCTTCTATTATTGGCTAACTGGATGTCAAGGATAAAGCGTAGATGAGCCACGTTTGTTCCACTTATTTTCATTTTTTTATGCTAACCCCAAGTATCTTTCCCAGATATTAGATGAACGTATCCCATCTATATCCCAGATATAGATGAACCTATTTCATGAGTGGAAATGGGGGAGGGTAAGGGGGGTCTCGGCTTCACACACATACACTCTCTCTCTCTCTCTCTCTCTCTCTCTCTCTCTCTCTCTCTCACACACACACACACACACACACACACACACACACACACACACACACACACACACACACACACACACACACACACACACACACACAGGAAGCACAACCTAAACAATTTTTTCTTTCCTTCTTTGCATGGAATGCTTTGTATGTTCAAAGAAGCTGTTAGTTCTAAATAAACTTAGCTTCTAAGTAAAGTAAGGGTGCAATCCTAATAAGTGTAGGCCAGCCTAACTCACCTGGCATATCTTACTGTGGTGGTATGGGGAGGTCGGCATATGCCTGTGAAGTGGCCTACCCCAGGGTGACCAGATGCCCAAATCACAACAGGAGGACAAGGTCCTGGATTCCTCTCAGCCTGGCCTTTCCGGAGGACAATGGCACGTTTGCCTACTCACAAGTCAAGCTGCGATATTGGGCAATTTCACTTTCCCATAGAGCTCAATGCATATTTTTTATTTTTAGTTTTTTTGGCCATAACTTTTGATAGGAAGAAGATATTTCAAAACCATTTTTTGCATTCGATTCTGCTCTTCAGTATGAATCCAACAACATATGACACAATGGGGTACTGCGCAGCATTGCAAGTTCTGAAATGAAGCCAAAATGGAGGACAGTGAAGCCCTTTTGGAGGACACCTGGACAGGAGACTAAAAAAGAGAACAAATCTGGAAATTTCTGATCATATGGTTACCCTGCCTAACCCCCGCAGAAGTGGGGCAGAAGTGCCTTATGACTCTTTTGTGACACTCCCAGGACAGCTAAGGATTTATTCCAGGGCTTAACAATCTAACCCAGGCTTTTGTGCTTCACATGCAGCGTATGCAGCGCTGAGCACGATACCATAGTCTTTCAAGACTGATGGAGGCCTACTTTTTTATGCTGGCCTAACTGCAGATTTGGATTTTAGCCTATGTAAATTTAGGATTTAGTCTTAACCTAGGCTGGCACAACTCACTGGCCTTCCAGTTCCCGTGGTGATGTAGGGGGTCAAGTGCAAGTCTGTCCTCTCCCAGGAGTGGCACAAAATTGTCGTATGGCACTTTTGTGACACCCCCAGGTCAGTAGAGAACTTTGCTGTGGCTTAGACTAGCCTAACTGGATTGCAGCAAAACTAGCCCTACAATCCAGAGTAAGTACGGAAACACGTAAGACATTTACATTGACGTAGTTATGGCACCACGTAGTGAATACCTATGGGAAGTTCATATCGCAATCCAGAATAAATTGTTTTTACGTCAGAGCAAGGACTCCCCGTAGTTACTCTGGATTATGCCCTAAGTCCAGTTTCAGTAAAATAGACTGTAAGCTCATGCTCCGAAGCTGACTTTGTAAAATAAGTTCTGCTTTAATCTACTGAATTTGATTTAGAACATTCATCATAAACTTTACAAGGAAAACTTTGACAGTGTTTCTGTGCGATTTTGTTGATTGTGCCTGTGAAATAAGGTATTGAAATTGTCATATTTTTGTGATGTCTTTGAGAGTTCTGTGTCCTGTTAGCTACTTTCTGGAAAAGTCAGAGCTAGCATGGAAATTCTTTGTCTTATGCCAGAATGACATGATAGCTGCTCGTAGATTTTACGGCACAATGAGGATAAGTGATCACATGCAGATATTTCCAGGGGTCTCAACCTGATGTTCATAAATGTTCTCCAACTCTTCCTTCCAAGAATTGTGTTTGGCAGAGGTGCCAGTGACCATACTTGAGTGCAGGGTTGTAGCCTTCTTATAGTTGGTGAGAAGCTGGCCCAGAAAGGTTGCTGTTTATGACTTGTGCCTTCTAATGTTTATTTATTTCATAAATCTTTCCAGTAACTGGAGAAGGTTTGGCAAAAGGAAGTATATTTTTCCACTATTTTAAAAGCCAGGAAGAAGGATTATACAGAAGACTGAAATACATCTGTTTAGAGAAATGTATATACAAGACTGAACTCCTTATAGGAGGTATTGCCTAGAAGGATTATTTTAACAGACTGTTGGAGGACATTTTGGTTTGCAGACATCTGATTTTACAAGCCTGTCTGCCAATTCCAGGCTGAAAAGACAGATCATAACAATAGATGGGGTAACAGTTATTTTTTATCAGGTATACCGTTCAGGTTTTTCTTCCCCTGGAAAAGTAGCCAAACACCTGGTTGCATAATAGTTTCATTAGAATCTGTTTTATTCACTCCTATGAATTCTACATGTCACAAGTACAGTTGGCTCCAAAATCTCCTAAAGTGAAATTCAGAGCAAATTGTGATGTCAAAGCCAGCCAAAATAGTGTAGATACAAATAGCAAAGATGTTGTAATGTTTTGCATAAATCTGTTGTAGGTGTGTTCCTCACCCCTATGATGAACTTTAGTACCTCAGGATAACAGATGCAAGGGAAGTCTGAGGATACAGGTACCTTGTCTTGAAGCATCTGGTAGGTCATTGGAGTTACAGGAAGCTGGAATAGATGCGCATTTGACCTGATCCAGCATGGCTGGTCTTATGTTCTTAGGATTTTCCCCCAAACATCTGAAGTAAGTTTGGAGGATATCCCTCAAATGCACTATGTAATGAATTGTGAAGGAAATTCAAACTCGTTCCATAAACCAAGTGAATTTCTCTGAAAAATTTCACACACTAACGTACAACGTTTTGAACAGAGGGCCTTGAAAGATGTAGGGAAATGGTTAAGTGCCGAGAACATGGCAAAACACACTCTCTTTGCTCTAATGCTGCTGTGCTTCTTCAAGCTTTATCTTTAGAAGTTGGGTTTATTCTTGCCAGGGATTTTGAGTATAGGGTTCATTGACTAGCGGTATGCTTCCTACTGTGGGAGCCGGCATGGGCAGAGCATCTGCTCTGGGGATGTTGCAGGCTTCCACATTACTTCCTACATACGAACAACCCATTCATGCGCACTCTGCAGCGCCAATGCTGTGCGCCTGTGAGTACTTTATACTTACCCCTAATGGCTGCCCGGCTGGGCAGAACTCAAGTCATGCTGCACTGCAGCTGCCCCTGTGTCCCGAAGTGCCCCCGGCACCCTCCACAAAGCACCTCCCCAACAGCAACAGCCCAGGTAAGCCCCTTAGCCATGTCTACACAGGAGTAAGCATGTTAAGTCAGTTGAGGTTACTCAGTTAAGGTTTACCATGCTGGAACCCAAAAAGGACAGGGTCCTCCCCCCAATTTTTAAAGTCCAGATTTTCGGTGGAAAATCCAGCTTTTGGGGGACCCTGTCCTACTTTTTGGGTTCCAACTTATGGTCACCCTGTATTCCCGATGAGTTGTGCACAGGTAACACTGTGTTAAAAAGTGACATGAGGTGATAAGAAGGGGATATGAAAGCTCTGCCTGTGATATTTGATGACATAAAGTTAGGCCTATGTTACAGTCACTGAGCGATGAACATACTCATTTGAACTCATCTGCAGCAACAATAGCGAATTGAGATATATTTTTGAAATGGAAGGAAGGTCGTGAAGTGGAGGTAGAATGAGGAGAAAGAACTCATTTTGTTCTGCTGCCTTTCTGTTGCCTTTCTTTCTCGTATTAACTTTTGTTTAGGGGGGAAAGTAGTTATTTTCAGTAAGACCTTTGCACTTCCTGCACCTCATGTCTCCATAGATTTTTTTTTTGGGGGGGAGGGGGTATTTAAAAATGGATTATTCCGCAGCTGCAGGACTTGGGATTTAAAAAAATTAATTAAACTACATATATTAAAAAGACTTGCGTTTTGGATTCACAGACATCCAGAGTATGAGAACACTATGTGTAGGTCATTATTCAGATGCTTGGGCCTTTCAATGGAATCTGTGTGCTAAAATGTCTGGGACGTGCAGTGCAAAGCAAAATATTCCAGCACAATTTGGACCTTGGTATATTAGAATCATATTTCAGTACCATGGCTGAGCAGCTACGGAGGAAGTAAAATTGGCAATGACTCATTAGAGAAATAGTGGGTCTGCCTGTAAATGCTTTATTTGGAATGTAAACATTTCAGCACTGAGAACAGCAGCACTTTCACAGGATTCTCCATTGCTAAAGGAATTCATGGTCATTTTGGAAGAATGTAGTATTTTTTGGTGAGAGATGAAGAAGAGTTGAAATAGCAAACTGTTGATGTGTTGCAAGTTCCAGAGAAAGAGAAGGGAAGCATCCCACCCATTGGCAGGTTCAGCGGTCCTGAGCATTTAACAGAAAAGGCAATTTTTGTTGGGCGTGGGGTGATGGTGACATTTCTGAACAGAGTTTTTACTATATTCCACCCAAATGCTGCAGAAGCAAACACCTCTTATGCTCTCCCTGAAATCCACCATCTCAGCTTAAGGTGGACAAGAAGAGTCGTTAATTGTCCACTTGCACTGAGTCAGAGTAGAATTTTCTTCCTAGTTTTACTTGGCTGCAAAAGCCTGAGAGATTATTTTTTCTTCCTGTCACATTTCCATCCTCCATGTTGAAAAAGTTAAAATAGGGAGCACATTTCAGCTGGTTTGGGTTTTCCATTTCCAGGAACAACTAAGCCGTAAGACCTCAAATTAGACCCAGTGAGTCCCTCAGCTGATAATGGCACAGGACAGAGACAGCTACTGCCCCTCCAGCTGCTCCACACTTACCTGGAAACATAACATAAACTGCAGTGAAAAGTGAAGCTACCAAAAGTGTAGCTACCACAAACCTCTGATCATTATATTGGTGGTGCCAGCATATCTTCATCTCCTTCCTCTGCTGCCATATAGCTCCTCTTCCCTCCTATCCCCAACTTAGCCATAATTCAGAAGGCAGGAATTGTGGAAAGGATTCCAGTGATTGCTATACTCTAGAGGGGCAACTCACTTGAGTTAAGGGGCTGAGCAGAAGAAATAAGAAGCAAATTTTGAAGGGGTAGGACCTCACTTCCTTGAACCCCGATGCTATAGGTGTTTCAGCTGGTGCTAAGGGAGAGAAAGTGGAAAGAAAAATTAAAAACACACAAAACTATTCTAATAGCCTAATCCTATGTGTACACATAAGGCCCATATCCTAAAGTCAAATTAAGCCTTTGTGATGCAGCAGTTAAGGTGACTTTCCATAAGATAACACTAGAGGGTAACGTAACTGCGTGGACCTGTAACTGCTCTGGATTTTGCCCTAAGTCTCATAATAGTTAATTGGCACAATCCTACTCCTGGTTAGGTCAGCACAAGTCCCATGCTGGCCTGGGAGTCTGACAAAAGTGCCATAAGGAAAGGCCAATTCATAGACATGTGCTGGCCTCTCTACACCACCATGGGAACAAGGATATGAGTGAGTTGTGCTGGCCTAAATTGGTTTGGATTGTGCCCCTCAATGGGGCTTACTCCCAAGAAAATGTGGATAGGATTGCAGTCTAGCACTGGATCTGACTTTGATCTAAACATGGAAAGGACCGCATATGGGGCTGCTCAGAGGAGCATTGACACTGAAATGGCTGTTGCTTTTCCTATGATAAGTGGGCAGCTGCTAGTGGCTCCACAGAAGAAAAGGGACATTTTCCCCACTCCCCTGGTTAAGGGAGGAAGTCGTGCAATGGGGCTATTTGAGTCTGCATCATCTTTAGCCAACACAAAGCAACCCCATATGAGTCTGGGAGGCCCTATGTGGCACAGTGGATCTGACTGTGCAGAGCGCCATTGGCTTTGTCTCTCCTGTTCTGCTGCTTTCCCCACCTTATATTGTCCCTCTCCGTGTTTTGGAATACCACCCTCTGCCCCAACTTAACATCCTGCTGCCCTGCACTAGCCTGGAGATCTGGGCAACATGTGATTGGTCCTGGACTGGTGCTGGATTGGGGTAGGCTCTACTGGGCCAGTCCTAGAAGGGCATCGAGTGCCACAGGTGTGTCCTTTTGGGACATTTGCAACACTCAGAGTCAATACTAGGATCAGACCAAATATCTGAACAAGAAATGTTGCCTGAAATTGTACCCAAATTTTCTACTCTAGGACTGATACATATTGGAATTTATAAGCATCCTATATGAAATACGAGCTGTCCTTGTGAGCTTTGTGCCATAATTTTGTTTTTTAAAAATAAAAAGTCAACTTGTCCCAGCCTATATAATATCACCACTAAGAATTATTGTCAAAGCTAGGCAGAAAATTTGTCTGGCAGAAACTATTCAAGACATAGTTGATATATATGATTATTATCAAATCCGAACTTGGCAAGTAACAGAAGGAAAAGAATTTTGCAGAAACTCTGGACCACACCCTCATCTTCACAAATTTCCAAGACCAGATTTCATTGGAAACTTGTTCAAAATGCTTCAAAGGCTATTTAATTTTCCACACTATGACATCGAGGGTTTGGCTGGAGGCAGAGTAAGTCAGGCCAAAAATACCAGGCGAGCTACTGTTCTGACAGTATTGCCGCTGGGGATAAAAAATGACTTTTGAGATTTTCCCATTAAAAATCTCTTCCACATGTTACCCTATTCAGACCCCCACTCCATAGTTATGGTGTGATGTGCACCATTAGCTGGTAATTGTATATTGTGTACGCACAATTTTAGATCCTAGAAAAGGGATCAGTAGTTCCAAGGTAAGAGATTGCTTTCTCCTGAATCGGAAAAAGGGCTGACTTGCACTGTCTTTATGCTGTAACTTGTGAAGGGTTAAACTTGTTCATATACCCTGTGGAAAAGTGGGTGGAAGAGATGGGAGACCTTCTCCACCTAGAATCCAACCATTTTTCTCTGGGGGTGATATGAATTGCTCCTGGATCCTTTTTCTATCACTTTCTATATGCAAAAGAAGCCTTCTGTATTTCAAGTATGGATCCAGTTTATCTGAGACTACTGATGTAAATGATACAACTCTTTAAAAATATTTCAGATCTATTATTTGTGAATCTGAGACAACCATAGTGTACATTAGTGAAACATGATCAGTTAGCATTGTCCACTTCTCCAAGCAGTTCTCTTTGCCTTGTTCTAGTACAGGCCCCATTTGTCTCCAAGAGCTTATTTTCAAAATCCAAGAGCTTATTTTCTTTCCTAGGGAAAGCATCACCACTGCTAACACCACTGCGGTGTTAGGATAGGATTGGTCTGCAGAGGATTGGTCTGTCATCTAATCAGGGATGTGAAAGTCAGGACTTGGCCAAGGTGGTAGAACTAAGGAGGTACTAGCAGGTACTAAGAGGTGGATCAGAAGCAGAGGATGGATAAGTCAGCACCATGCAAGTGTGCAGCTAGTAAATGGCCAGCATGACTGTCACCAGCTTGGTGACAGCACAGTCCCATGGTTGCATAGGTTATTTCTGGCCATTCAGCTGCTGCTTACCTGGCTTTGATGCTGTCTTTCAATGCCCATTGGTAAGAACATGGGTCTTCTGACCTTCTTGGCTGCTACTGCTATATGTGTATGCATGCAGTGGTGGGATTCAAATATATTAACAACAGGTTCTATGTCCCATTAGTAACTGGTTCTTAGAACCAGGCACTCATTAGCAAAGGGTTCTATAGAACCTGTGACATCCCCCTGAAGCCCACCACTGTATGCCTGTAAGCATGCATGCATATACAGTGTGTTCCATAAGTTTCATACAAAATAAACATTTTTAATGAAATGTAAAATAACATTTTTAATGAAAAATAAACATTTTTAATGTTTAATGAAAAATAAACATTTTTTAATGAAAGCCATTTTTATTTATATAATATGCTCTACATATTATACATAACTACCATTGTTTTGAAAACACATTTCGATACATATCTTCCACTGCTGAAGAACACATAAAGGACAGCTGGAATTATACTTGTAATGGCGTTGATGATATGCTCCTTGAGATGATTTGTGTTTTGTATCTTTCCTTTATACACCATGTCCTTCAAATGCCCCCAAAAGATAAAAATCAAGTGGGGTGAGATCTGGGAATGTTAAAATGTTAAATAAAAATAAAAATGGTTTTCATAAAAGTTTATTTTTCCTATGTATGGAAATTTTTTCCTGTGTATGGAAACTTATGGGACACCCTGTATACAAAGGGGAGCCCCTTGTGAGATAGCACTTAAAAATTTGAGCCCCCACCTGCAGTCTGAAGTGCTACAGCTACTCAATATCGCATTCCACGTTTGTTTCATGGGAATCAAGCTTCACCTCAGATAAGATTTTGTGTGAAAAAAATAAAAAGTGATAGTTGTCCATATTATTTCAAGGTCAGTGTTGGCTTGTGTGCACCCAAGAAAGAAATGCTTAGCACTGTGTGAAGTCTCTTTCTGCAACTGACTGCTCCAGAAGGTCAACAAGAGTTAATGATATAGGTGGATTTGGGAAGGATCTGGCAATTATACGGACAATAACTGCAATTATACTTATGTAAGTGACGGACCTGATCCAGTCAGGTGCTGAACACCCTTAGCTTCTAATAATGACACTTGAATTAAAGCTAGACAGGAATGAGAGCTCTGTTATAGGGCTAATCAAATCTCAGGCTTCAGTGAGCTGAACATAACAGAGTTCAAAAAGGGACATGTTCTTCCCTGACCCTCTGCAAGCAGCAGGGCACAGCTAGGCAAGTACATGACTGGAGTAATTCAGGGTATCTGAAATGTCAGGATTTGGGAGCTGAAGAATCATGTTAGGCGAAAGCTGGGTAAGCTTCCTGGCTCAGCCAAAGAGGCATATCTTGATCTCTGTAATTCCCACTGTTGAGCAGGTGATGAATCCTACTGATGAAATCAGTAGGAACTGTAGGGCTGAATTTTGGCTTACCAGCCCTATGCGTTTTATTTTTTTTATGATTTAATGATGGTTTATTTAAGTATTTATTTTACATCCATTTATCTATCCATTATCAGACCCACCACATGACTTATATAATAGCATATGAATACACCTAAAATTAATAACTCCAGAGTGTTAAACACATGATTTTGCTGCAGCTGGCAAATCCTAGCCAGTGTGCACATTGGCACAGTGCATGCTGCACTGGTTCTAGGTGTCACAAAAAAGTGCTGTACATTGCCAATGTATGTCACATCATATCTTTCTTCCTGGGTCCACTAACATGGGGCCACTAAAATGGGGAAGATGCAAACTTATGCCAGCAGTTCAGCTCACACAGGTCTGAGTTGACTCTCTATGGCTGTATCTTACCCCAGTGCAAGGTCACAAATATCCCCTTACTTTGGGGTGATCTCCATCTGCTAAATTCCCCTGAGGGAAACCAGGGTGCTGCTTCTGCTGCTGCAGAAGCACGGGAATTTGCAGTGGATTGGCCTGTAAATAAATAGATAAATTGCTGCAATCCTAAAGACACTTTCCTGGGAGTAAGGCCCATTGAACACTATGGGGCTTACTTTGAGTAGACATTGTTAGGATTGTGCTCACCTTTGCTGTATTTAACCATTTAGCCTATTGTTCTGGTATCCTCAACTTTATAGTAGTATAGTCTCTCTGGAGTATGTGTGTCTGTGTGTTCCCCAAACTATGCAGTCTCTAATAGCAGGTTGCTGAATAGGGGAAAATTCTCATTCATTAGTGTCTTGTTCATTTGATGGAAAGACTATGCTAGCCAACCCATGGGAGCAGTTTCAGATTTGATTAAACCATTACAAGCATATAAAGTTAGCAGGTTATCTTAATTCTACCTTAATTCTGTTTACAATAAGAATTTCAAATAATATGCAATACTGAATATTTCATGATGGACCAACCAGCATGTAGCTTGGTTCTAAAATGAATGGAAATTATTGTGTTTCTAAGGGTACTGCAGAAAACACGAGAGAGAGAGAGAGAGAGAGAGAGAGAGAGAGAGAGAGAGAGAGAAATTGCATCTACATCCATATCGGGAGCTAGCATATAGCCTTAACATAAGTATTGTCATATATTCATGACATTTGTAGTATTAATTAGCAAGACTCTTTTATATTTTGTCACTTTTAAGGGGTTGCCACTTTTTAATTTATTATAGACAGTATGAACAATGTAGAAGACATAAGAGTTTAACGTAGAGTCCTTTCTTTTTATTTTGCAAAATACAGTGGTGCCTCATGTAACAAATTTAATCCATTCTGTCTGAGGGCTGCATAATATTTTTTATACATTTTTAGCACCCCTCACTCAAAAGAACAGTTTTATATATGATTGAATGGAATTTAAAGGAAACAGAAACAAAAATTTAAAGGAATGAATAAGTTTTTCTTTGGATAAAATTTTGTGTGGAATAAAGTTGAAAAAGTTTCAAGTAAATCTGCCTACTGCAGCCAGGCTCAGGCTCTCCTGCATGTGCCTGTTCATGGCCATAGTGGCATGCTGCAAGGAAGTATGTGGCATACAGGCAGGGCATAGTGGCATACAGGCAGGGCATAGTGGCATACAGGCAGGGGAAGACATTTTGGCACCCCCTCGGCTTGGCATTCAGGACCCCCATTCCCCTTGGCGTGGCCTATGGGATGCCACAGTCTAGGAGATTTATGACTAGGAACTGTGGTTCCCACTCCAATAAATGCTAATAGCAGATGTAGAGGCCTGATACTGATTGAGACTACAGTGCTCAGCTAAGGAGGGGAGAGGGGATTAATTGTATTTCCTTGAACACTACATTCCCAATACAAATCATTGGCACATACTACACTTGATCTTAGCCAAAAGGCCGAGACGCAATAGTCAATGGCAGCTATAACCATTTATAAAAATTGTGGGTGGTCATAAGTCTCCTGTATTGTTTGCCTTTTACAACTTAATATTGATAGCGTAAATTGTGCCAAATCTATTAATTAATTAAAGAGAAAAAACAAAGGCATTTCTTTTTCTAAGCTGCTTTCAAATATGACATCATTTGCCAAAAAGCTCACTGTGTTTTTAAATTATCAAATAACTGCCTCTCTTAGGCTGCAATCCTAAAGACACTTTCTTAGGAGTAAGACCCATTGAACACAATGGAGCTTACTTTTGAGTAGACATGGTTAGGATTGTACCCTTAGTTTCCTGCTTTATCTCCTTTAAAAAAAGAAAGAAAAAAAGAAAGAAAAAAATGGTTTTGGCAACTGTAAGTTCAGTCTGTCTTTGAGAAATCTGGGAATCATTTGAGAAATCTGGGAAGCTCCAAAACTCTGTGGGCAGCCAAAGTGTTTATAATTAAATTTATGTTAACATTATAGCATCTCTGTTGCAGCCTGTTGTCGAGACTTGATACATCCTGAGTGTTGGGATTCATTAAATCCCCTGCTTTGTTGTAGAGTGGTAATAAATCATTCTAACATTTTTAAAGAATGATATTTATGAAGCCTCAAAAAAGATTTCAAAGCATGCATCTCATACCATATGTTTATTATACATATATATGTGTAATGTATGGACAAAATAATTACCTCCCACGTCTTCCATCATTTGGGCTAATATAGTATTTCAATGAAACAAATCCTGGAACAGGTTTATGAGCTTTCTATACATTTATGTTTCTTGGCAGACATTGTCATGACCGCTTAATTAGTTCACAACCCATTCTTAGGTGTACCTTCTGCTGACAGAACTAGCATTACATCCTCAGAAGGCCCTGATACATGCAGGCTGCATAATGTAACAGTTCCCAAAGTTTTCAATGCTGTGACCTACCTCGTCCTCTGCAGTGGGTTGTGACGTGATGCTCCGAGGTGTTGCGAGGGCTCAGAGGCCTCTGCCAGGTCATGCTGGGGTTGTGTTGGCCTATATGGGCCTCAGGACTGTGGAAGTGACTTGAAGGGATTATTACTGATTAAACCAGAAGTTGTGCCTTAGTCACCAAATCGAAGTTGATTTGGTGACTAATAGCACAGTTTTGGCTTGCACAAGTCCCAACACAGGTTTTGTGACCTGGAGGTATTACAAAAGTGGTGTAAGGCACCTGGAGGGGGGGTGTTAGGCTAGTGCATAGAGATGTGTCAGCCTCACCACACTACTATAGGAACAGGGAGGAAGTGAACTGTGCTGGCCTAAATTGATTAGGATTGTGCCCTGAGTTGCAGGCTTGATGTGATCCTGAAAAGGCCTCCGCTCAGCCTCTCCCTCATTTCCACTCACCTTTTTCCAGACCTGTGACTGCCAAACTGCAGATCACTGGCACTAGTGCAGTGCCAGCTGGCACCAAGCACATATGTGACAGGCAAGTATGTAACATGCACTGCCAGCAGAGCACTGGCAGAGCAAGCTCAGGATTGGGCTCTTAATTTTCTGCACATATCAGTACTTGCAGGGAAGAGTTCAGGGACAGATCCCCTGTAGATGCCAATGGCCCACTATATTGGTGACATAAGAGTTCTGTATTTAACATCACATATTTTACACAGGAAAGTAACGATCCCTCCTCTTTTTGTGCTTCCCTCCTAAAAGGAAGGCTAAAATTCATTGTTATTGGTTGCTTAAAAAACTAAGGGTGCAATCCTAACCAATTTTCTGGTTCTGGGATAAGGGAAACAAACATTTCTTTACCTTCAAGAGATCCCCATGATTTCCCCCCACCTGCCGGCTGCAGCACTGCCCAATTGGGGCAGTAGGATTGCACCCTAAACAACCCAAATTTAGGATTGCACCCCAAACAACCCAAGTTTAGGCTTATACCCTAAACAACCCTATTTTAGGGTTGTACCCTAAACAATTCATGAGAACAACTCAACAGTTTTCCCATTTCTGTGATGATGTAGGAAGCCAAGCACATTTCTGTGCACTGGCCTAACCCTCCCCCAGGAGTGGTGCAGAAGTGCCTTACAGCAGGTGTATGACAGGTGCAGATAGCAAACCGCAGGGAAGGTTATGGTTTTCATTATCTGCCTATGGGATTCCCAAAGGTAGCTGACTCACAATTGCTGGATGTTTTTGACCTGAGTGGATTTCTGGGTTGTCATTCCTGAGTGTGAGTAAGAAGTAGTGTTGTTCTTTCTTGGCACTATTTCTGTGTTCCTGTTGGTGTTTCACTTTCTGATCAAGTCATTCTCTTGTGGTGCCTAAATCTTGCAAGAGAAACACAATCCTAGCTCCCCATTTGAGCCAGCACAAGTGACTGGGGGGTGAAAGGTGAGGAGGAGCAAAAGGTAGTGCTTTCTAGGGGTGGAAGGTGGGGAGCAGGAGGTGGTGCTGGGTGTAGAATGTGTGTGCCATATCCAAGCCCTGTTCCCTGTCAGTGTGGACTGCTCTGATCTGTTGTGCCACTGAAATCAAAGGGACAGATCTTTAAAAGGTAATAGAGGCTCCCTAACATCTAAAAATTGAGAGGGGTCACTGTACCCGTTATATCAATATATCCGTTATATCTGAGTCAGCTTTCATTTACCCCAGCAATCCTTCTGAGTAGCATTCTCAGAAGGGGCACAACCCTATATTTTGTAGACACCTCTGCATGCTGTGTAAAATGCCATTCTCCCTAGCTTTTGCAGCCATTCAAAGAGCTATGTGGAGGTATCTCTTTCACATGGTTCTCCTGTCCTGGAATGGCTCCAAAGACAAGTGAGAGGATCAGCCTACATGGCAAG
This sequence comes from Cryptoblepharus egeriae, assembly GCA_030015325.1. Lineage (NCBI taxonomy): Eukaryota > Metazoa > Chordata > Lepidosauria > Squamata > Scincidae > Cryptoblepharus > Cryptoblepharus egeriae. Next base: position 109,139,402 of record JAREYC010000003.1, read on the forward strand.
TGGACTTACCTGTGAAACTGAGTGAAAACACTCTGTTGAAACACTTCTGGTCCTTCCAGGAATGATAAGAGAGCTTACCATAAGTAGGGATGCCAATCTAGGGTAAAAGGCACTTTTAGAATTAGTGGCTCTCTTTCATTTAGCAAGGGGAGAGCAACCATTCCAGTTAATCCTAGCCTAATGTTCCTCTCAGTGGCTTTTTCTGTGGCTTTAAAAGAAATATTGCTGCCTTTCTGCTGTCCTTTTCTGATATAAAGGTTTCCCTCACTTTCTGACTGTTCAGTTTCTGATGGTTCTGCTCTTTCAACACCTTTCAGTTCTATCCAGAACTCATTCATTCAACACATGCTCCACTCTGCTGGTCTAAAGGTTAAAACTGTTTTCCCTGATGTTGACTTGCATGTGACATGGTGATCAAACTGTTTTTGGCATTTCATGACTTTCTTCAGAAAATAACATCATTCAGATTCAGTACATAAGATATTAATTGCCCACACAGGCCTTTGTTCATTTTACTGTTACGTATTTTGGCTATGTGTTAGTTTAGGCTTTTGCAAGTGATATTTCTGTGTTTTTTGTGGCCGTTTTGCATTTGCAAGCTGAAAAAGACTGAGCTCCACTTTCCAGTAGTTTTCACCACTGGATGGTACTCCAGTCCCTGACCTGTCCAATACATGTCCAATAAGTGGGAGATGCCCACTGCTTTGACAATTCTTTTGTTGAAAAGTGAAATAAATAAATGATGTGTGGCACTCTTGATTCCTGATCTGAGATGTCTAGTTGTTCTTCTGTTGGCATCAGTCCTTACCTCAAAAGGTCTCTAATTTTATTCTGGAGTACTTGAGAGAGCAGTGATATTTCCCTTCCAGAATCTTAATCCTTGAGTTACCTCTGGTTACCTGGCACTTGGCCAGAACCTAAGCCAGGAACAAAAGCAAACTCAACAGAGCCCTTCAGATGAAACTGAGTTTATTTACAAAGGCAACATTTGTAACTGTATTTCTCTCAATTAGTCCAATAATGCAAATCAGCAGTGCTATTGCTTAGTGATTTAGTTCAGTGATTCTTTAGCTCTGTGGTTTATCTCTTCTCTCTTGATGCCCACTTCCCACCCTCAGTAGTCAGAAACTGCTGGATCTTTTATATATATATAACTATAGTTCAGGGCTGCTTTGCTTCTCCCCTTGGACTTAAGCCCAATTCTACCTGAATAGCTGGTGCCAAACACAGGCTATGCTGCATGTAGTGGTGAGGTTTAGAAGGTAGACTGTCCTCTCTAAGTAAGGAGACATTCAGCTCCCTGCCCTTGAGTAAGCCAGGAGTAAGCCCCAACCTATGCAAAATATAGCTATAAATTTTACACAAATACATGTTGATCTGGGTTTCTGGATTGAACAAGGGGATAGGGTTTAGTGTATAGTGGGACTGTATCCATCCATCCATCCATCCACCCACCGTATTTATATACCGCTTTTCAACTGGAAAGTTCACAAAGCGGTTTACAAGAAAATGAAAAAATAATAGCTAATGGGTAGTGGTACAGTCAATCCCACCCTCTCCTGGACCAGATTTGACCACCCTCATCACTGCCGTGTCCTCTTTACCACCTTCCTCTGCCCTACTCTGCTCAGGATGGAGCTTACCTGCTCTGGCACTGGAACCAGCATGAAAATTATGGTTGTCCTACCAGTGCTACTTGCTGTTCAGAATGATTATGAGATCCAACTATCTTCACAAAGTTCTCCTTTTATTTTGAATATAATAGCAAAATTGCTATTTTTCAGTGATTTCTGTGGAAGTCTGGCTTACAGAAGGCGTTTTCACTACATATTGCTTTCCTAGTGTTTGAAGAACCTGGCAGGTGCGTCCTATAAAAACGTCTTTCTGCAGTTAGATTTCACAACAGACTTTGGGCAGTGGAATATTTTTTAAAAGGCTTCTGGAAATCTTCAGTCCCCCCTGAGCTTTTGCAGGAAGATTAAATGAATTCTACAGCAGGTTACTCCACATTCTATAGTAATGATATCCAGGCTGTCTAGACCACTGTTATTTTCAGTCTATGGTTTTACTATCAAGCAGCTAATTAGATGTGCTTGGCACTTGTCCAGAGAGGCTGTTTCAATTGGAGTTGTAGAGATCTCACCGGTAGGAAAATAACATGAATAGGCACCTTGGACTCCACATAACTACCTGGACTATTAATGAGAGCCAATCAGTTGTTTTGATTTTTTTTAAAGGGGACCACAAGATTTTGCAAAAGTTGAAAATAAATTTGGAGATAAATTTAGAGAAATATTACCATTCTTATTTTTGGTATTTTGACATCTTTTAGATTGTGAACGCTTTTAATATTGTGAACCTGTTTAATTGTGAACCTGTTTAATATTCAAAAAACTAAGGAGTTTATAGTGGACTTTAGGAAAAAAGAGCAGATATCCAGCCTCTGTATATAGATGGAGGTTGTATGGAACAGGGGGTTGAATGTAAGTTTCTTGGGACCATCATAACAAATGACCTGACTTGGAGTGCGAACACCACTGCTTTCATCAGGAAGGCACAACAACAGTTGTATTTTCTAAGGATTCTCAGAAAACAACAACTGGCTGAGAGTTTACTGACTACCTTCTATCGGAGTCCAATTGAGAGCATATTAACCTACTATCTCTGTGTATGGTTTACGAGCTGCACAGTGGCAGAGAAAAAGGTGATTCAGGGGGTGATTAAGATGGCCCAAAATATCATTGGCTGCTTACTCCCCTCCTTGGAAGAATTGTACAGGAACAGATGTAAGAGGAAGACATCTAATATATTGAAAGATTCCTCTCATCCGGGACATCAGCTCTTTGAACTATTACCATTGAGAAGAAGATTCAGGGTATTGAGAGCAAGGACGAGCAGATTCAAGAACAGTTTTACCCAAGTGCAGAACTAAGTTTAAATGTGGGGTCATAAGTTTTTGCGAAATTTAATTGCTGGGAGCAATGGGGTATTTACATTTGTATGGGGATGTTATACGGTTAGTGTGTTTATCTAGTTTTATCTTTGGGAAGAGCACCTCATTTCGTTGCACCCAGTTGTGAGTGTAATGACAAATTTCTTATCTTTTGGGACGGAGCTGTTATTTAATTTTCTCTGTAAATGGTTTTTTGAACTTTTAATTGAAAACTAATATATAAATATTTTAATGATTGCTATCAATATCTATGATTTTGTTTTAACTTTTATAAACAAAATCTTTCCACCAGGAGCTTGAAAAATGCTAGTACTGTAGTGTTATTTGCGTAGGAGCACAATATTAGCAGATGTATTCTCCACATCATTCTCATTGCCTGGAATGGCCCAGTGACAAAAGGAAGGGGCAGCTTACACAGCACATTGTGGCACCCTGCAAAACTGTGCTGTGCCCCACTCTGGGAACTCCAAGAAAAGTTAGGCTTAATTCTTATAAAACATTTTTGAGGTCTCCAAGGAAGCTTTGGATGATCCTGAGCTGTGCATGTTATTACCATGCATGTGTGCATTCCTCTAAGCATATCATGAAAGTCAACTGTACCACTGTTTGACTCATCAGATACCCCACCCCTCCCATCTAATCTACTCTGGGAATCTTTTAGCAAAATGTGAATTTAGGGTTACGTGCATGTTGAAGCAAGTTAGCCAGCTGCTAATAATTGTGCATGGAACAATTGTGCATGGAACAATTCACTTGACCCATTTCAATGTTGTTAGGTGACTTGGCCATGCTGCTTGTCCATTGCTCCATCAGAACTTCAGAGTTGAGCAAAACATACAGTCCAAAGCCTTGTATACTCTATCTGTTGCTGGCTGTTCCGAAACTGACTTCAGATGGGAAGAATTCTTCTTTCCAAAAGAATTCTTCTTCCTTCTTGGGAAGGAAGAATTCTTCCTTATGTGAAAAATGCCCTTCATGAGCCAAACTGACACATCCAGGAGAGTGGCAGAAAGCTAGAATCTTGTTGAGATACTAATTTTGTGTGAGCAGGGAGGAAATCAGTGGGGGAGCATTGAAACATTTGATATACCTAAAGTCCAAAGTGCCACGGTTCAGCCACAGATATTTGTGTGGTCCTTCACAGAATGATCTATCTACTGATAGAAACCCTATGCAAACATACCATTTTTATTTGTGGATAGATTCCTGTAGTCTGCTTCAGACATTTTGGATGGCTACATTGTTGGATCTTTATATGGTTGGAACGAGGCCTCAAGAGTGTGCCTGTTTGGCACCATATAAAGGATGTTTTGTATGAGTTGTGTGAAACACTCCCAAAGGATACATTTGTATGCATGCTCTTCTAATGTACAAAAGATTACATTCATTTGGTGCTGGGTATGGCTGTCCCAATGCCCAACTGGGGTTTCTACCCTAGGGAAAGCTTCTATAGTCTAAACCTGCCTCTAGGAGGAATAATATGTGAAAAGAAAAATATTGTCTCTTATTCCCAGTTGATAGGCTAGCTGTAGAAATCAACAGTTGCTAATACTGTATTATTCTAGCCAAAGTGTGGAATCACTCTAAAAGTAATGAATCTGTTAGCAGGGACTAGGACTGGTATATAATTTCATAGAGGCGCAATCAGTGAATAATGCACATTATTTCTGCCTTTAAATTCCTGTACCACCCAGCCCTTAAGCTCCAGAATGTGACCTGTGCAGTCCTGCTTGACTGTGGATGCTCATTAGCAGTTTCCCATTTCTTTGGACACTGCGCTGGCAAAAGGGAGGGTCTGGAAATTGCGGCCAGCAAAACAGCAGCAGCTTTAAGTAATTTTCTATGCGCTGTGCCAAACCGTAACAAGACCCTGTGTGCTTCTTGCAAACACATGGTCCAGCAAAGAATGAGCCCTTGCCAGAATTCCACAGTTTTAAGTGCAGCGTACGGCAAAATTCAGCATCCAGGCAGCCTGGCCTCAACAGGTTTTCATAAATGTAGCTGCCTAACTAAATAGAAAGTGATTGCAAAGCAATTCTCCCTGGGATATACCCAACAGCTGCTTCAGTGTAGATGCTGATGGATATAAGCATCTCCGTCTCAAGAACAAGGTCCCAGCAGGCAATCAAAGCCATGGAGATCTTCAGGGTCCTTAGTTTTTTCATCCAAGACCAAGAGCATGGAGCTGGATATGATACAAATGCATCAGGCAAGAGACAGGGAGAGAGAGACAGAGGGAGGGGGAGAGCTCAGAGTGTTCTTTTTAGACTGATGATTAGTTTTCTTCCCTCTCGTTCCTGCGTCCTGCTTAACTCTGGAGTCAGGAGGAAATATCATAGGGCGCAATTCAGAGTAACTACGGGGAGTCCTTGCTCCAATGTAAAAACAATTTACTCTGGATTGCAATATGAATTTCTCATAGGTTTTCACTAGGTGGGTGCCTTAACTACGTCAATGTCAATGTCTCTTACGTGCTCCCATAGTTACTGTGGATTGTAGGGATAGTGTAAAAAAAATTATATGGTTTTTGTTTTTTGCAAATAATAATGCTTCCGTCTTTTGGGGATCAGTTTCTGTGTTCCAAATTACAGAACTCCTCCTTGAAAGTTTTGAAAATATACTGTATGTATATACACACACACACACACACACACAGAGGTGTGCGCAAATACACAGAAATACGCACACACAAAGTTTTATGAACATCTCTTGAAATGCAAGTAGGTGCTCAGAAAAAATTGTCTTGCCCTATTTTTTAAATTTATTTATATCTTGCCTTTATAAAAGTCTCAAGGCGGCTCACAAAAATAAAAGACACAGAGTCAATTAAAAATATCATATAATAAAATGAACAGATGAAACACCATAAAAGAGTAATAAAATATGTATTATAAAAATTCCCACAACAGAAGCAATAAACAAGCAGTAGCATCATTAAAATAACCCTCTTTAAAAACCCTGCCCTACAAATTTTTAGCAAGATAGTGATGGTTCAAGGATATGTCTTCAGCTTGTTGTTGTTCTTCCAAACCACAACTGTTGGAAGCAGTCAGACACATGGAAGTGGTCCTTTTTAAAAGTCCTGATTAAAAGTTCTGTTTAAAAGTCTTTCTCTCCCCTCCTTGGTCATGAAGTTTCCTGAGAGAGACCTTAGGCTTCTCTCTCAGCCAACTCTGACCAGCTTCAGAGGAGACTTCCTCCACTCTAAGCAGCTTGCTCTTCCTTAGAGTAGAGGAATGCCTCTGCCTGGCCATTCAGGCCTGCTCCGAGGTGAAGTGGCCCGGAGCTGCTGCCCCACCTTGCAGCAGGCTCAAATGGCCTGGTAGAAGCCAGGACTGCGCATGTCCAATGGGAGCTTCCCACTTCGCATATCCAGAGGCCTGGACATGCACAGTTCTCTGGACATCTTCCCTGGACAGTGCCCTCTGAGCAGCCATTCAGCCTTGCTCCTGAGGTGGAGCAGCAACCAGGAGCTTTTGCTCTTCCTCGGGAGCAAGGTCAAATGGCTCCTGGCTGCTGCTCCGTCTCAGAGCAGGCCCAAATGGGCACTCTGAGGTGCAGACGCACTAGAGGAGTGTCAAACTCCTCCAGCGTGTCACCCTGCAGTGGCACGTCACCTGGTGCAGCCTGCACCAGCTGCACCACCCTGGTGACAGGACTGGTCCTGAACACCGTTATCATACCACACTGCATGTCAGGGTATAGTATCCCCACCAGGAATGTAGCTGGCACATGAGGTCCTGCTTTTCCTAAACAGATGGAATGAATGGTCCTTCCATAAAAGTTTGTCCATGATATTATGTTTATGATGCTTATGTTTATGATGTTTATGATGCCATGGTCACATACACAAGCCGTCACTTGGCATCACAGATGCGTGATCCAGTGCTTAGTGACAAGCACACTTTTCACAGAAGTTTGAATGCTGGCAGAGATAAAATTTTTGCTTAGTAAATTTTTGTATTACTTTTGTAATTAGCTTTGTATTAATTTTTTGCATTACTTAGTAAAATGAGTCAGTGAACAAAAACAATAATCAGCATGAAAATGAGTCGGAATCACAGCCTTCCTCCCCCTCCTGACTTTAAAAGAGATTGGCTGCAATCCTGACCTCCACTTAGGCTGGCCTAAACCTCAGCATAAGTCCTGTGCTGACCTGAGGGTGACACAAAAGTACAGTAAGGCCACTTCTGTTCCCCTCTTGGGAGTGGGGGTTAGGCCAATGCAGAGGCATACACCAACCTCCCCATACTATCATAGAAAGATAGGCCAGGTGAATTAGGCCAGCCTAAATTTCCTAGGATTGCACCCATAGTGTTCAAGAAGAGGCATGTAGCTTTTCCACTTCAGTTCATGAACATTTTGTGAAGCATTATAGGGAGAGGAGGTGAAGTTATCACTTTTGAACAGTTAAACCAATATTCATAAGCAAATGTAATTAAAATCAAGAAATACTAAGTGTCACTTTCATGCACTGCCTGTTGGTTCTGGATGATTATTAGATTATAAAACATCAGAGTGGGGGAAAGGATAATAGAAATAACTGCAATTCAATTGTACCAGGGTAAGTAAAATGAGATTAAAGCATTAGCCCTCCACACATTCAATTTACAAGAGGATTACTTGCAAAATAAGGCATCATAACAACTTGCGGTTGATATTTTTATTGCTGTACTGGTGTTAGAGTAGGGCTGTTTTCAATTTTGAAGTGGAAAGTCTATTAACATTCGCAAGTAAGAAGAGCCATCAGCCAGTTAGTCTAATCATGTAGTTTCCTCCCCCACGACGGGAGCTTAAGCTGAGTAGAAAAACCAGATTGCTGTTCACTGTGTGCAACCTATATCACCTTTGTCTCACGTTAAGGTGTAAAATGTATTTTTAAGCAATATATTTATGCTGTCAGAACAAAATACTATATTTTGTGCAAAATGAGAGATGAAATGTAGGATATCCAAGAAAAATGTAGAACATGACAAGATTAAAGCTGATAAGAATTATATATATTGCTTTCATCTGCTAATTTAAACACTGTTACTTGTTATTAAATTTAATATAAATTTAATTTATTACATATAGTTTATTAATTACATGCTTCATGGTGTTACAGGTAGCATTACAGCATTACATTACAGGCAGCGTGTCAGATTCATGCTGTCTGCTTACAAGGAAAAGGAGCACATGTAAACATTTTTCTAGGACACAAGGCTAAAATCCAGGATATGTCCTTGGAAAACAGGACATTTGGTCACCCGACATTAATGCAGCTGCTGAATCTGCTACCATGTTTGAATCCTGTTTAGAAAATCAGGTATGCAGACTCTCAGCTCTCTGGAAAATCAAGATAGCTGCAGTTGTTAGAAATGCACTTGCCCAGGTATTATTGGGTCTGTGACTGTAAATAAAGATAATGATGATGACGATGATGATGACAACGATGACAATGACGGCATTTGCCCAGCTTAAGCTGATGTGCCAACTGAAACCATAGTCAATCCATTTGGACCTCACGATGGTTACCCACTCTTTAGTAACTTCAGGCCTGGACTACTGCAACATGCTCTATGTTGGACTATCTGCTAAAACAATTCATGAACTGCAGTGAATTCAAAATGCAGCAGCCCAAGTGGTTACAGAGGCCGGATGTTGTGACTCACCTGGATCACTGCTTCAGCAGCTACACCAAGAACCTATCCCTTTGCTTTTGCTCCAATTCAAGATGATGATTCTAATCATATAAGGCTGTACATAATCTCGGCCCGGGACACTGAAAAACCTATTCCTTCCATACATTCCAGTCTGTCCCCTTAGGTCTGCTGAAGTGGCTCTTCTATAAGTCCCACCTCTTTCACAGGTGAGAGAGATGGCAACTTTCTGTAGTGGCACCACAACTATGGAATGCCTTCCAATGAAAATTGATAAATTCTCCCTACCACATAACTATTTGGGCATTTGATTGTTGAGGGGGTATTTTTTATATACTTTTTTAGACTATGCATTACCTGGTCACTTATCTGTTCCCCATTAGATTGAGGTTTTTCCCCATGAAAATTGCTCTGTTTTGATATTGGTTTTTCACCATGAAAGAAATATTTAAACACTAATATTATTTTTCTGATTTTCCCCCTAATGTCTAAACTTGAGGCCGCCTTGAGTGGTCTTCCTTAAGGAAGAAAGGCAGGATATAAATCTATTAAATAATAAATTAATGTCTGTCATGTCTTCTTTGTATATTTGCTTGTTAAAATTAAGGATTCTGGTGCCATGTTTGGGATTTTCATCTTTTTGACATGTATCTATACTGATTTTTAAAACTATCTAAGGCTGAATCCTAAAGACACTTTCCTGGGAGTAAGATCCATTGAACACAATGGGGCTTACTTTTGGGTAGACATGGTTAGAATTTGCTCAAAGCCACTATGGGCAGCCTGCTTTAGCAGGGTATAAATCCCTTAAACAAAATAAGTAAGTAAAGGCACAATCCTAACCAATTCAGGCCAGCCTAACTCATCTGGCATACCTTCCCGTGGAGGTGGTGAGGGGAGATATAAATGAAATGTATAGATCATTTCTTTTAGAAGGCTCAGAGACCTGATGCCCGTTGCTGAATTATTTCACATGATTGGCTGGTGACCTCATGGAATGGGCTAATATGAAACAGACTCTACATGTGGTGTTCTGGCAGTAATTGCCATGATTGTGCTGAGACTGGGATGTGTCCACCAACCCTTTGGAGAATAATTCACATTAGCCTATTTCTAAGTGGATATATTCATGTGAAGTGTGGAGGAGGAATTTGGCAGTGTGAATCAGCCCAGCATGGACTATAGATGGGAAGGTCAACCGTCAAGAGTCTAATTTAGAAGTTCTGATGAATACATGGAGGGCTGAAATGTATTCTGATGATTACATGGAGGGCTGAAAAAACACAATGAATGAGAATAAATCCATTGGCCCTGTACATGACCACCACCCAGGAGCAGAAGGTCTGCAAAAGGTTGACTAAAACTGCACACACAATACACACAATGACAATCAGAATGCTGGAGACTGAGAGGTTTCCATTCACATAGTGTGAATTATATTCATGTATATTTGTACACATTAATTCCCCTCTAGATCTTTAAGTTAGCAGAGGCAAGTAATGGGAACAGGATTTATGATGCTGTTCCCCCATCTTCACTCTGAGTGCCTAAGGGCCCAATCCTGAACATTTTACACTGGGTCATCACCATTGTGCAGTATTGCAAACATGTCCTAAGGCATGTCTGTGACACTACAGAGCTCAATGTTGCCAGATAAAAAGAAATGCCAGATTGCATACTACTAGTTACTGTCCCCATAGAGTAAAAGGCTTCATTTGCCTTCACAGAATAAAAGGCTTTTCATTATATCCTTTTAATTCAGTGTCTTGGTGTGACGATACAATATTACTTATTCATACAATTTATATTATTTACTAGCAAAATGTACCCGCGTTGCGGGACTAAAATACCCCCAATGTATTGTATTGGCATCCAACAGTCTCGAAAGACTGTGGTATCGTGCTTGATGCTATATAAGAAGCACGAAGGCCTGGGTAGATTAATGTGGAGGAAAGGCTGTTATCCAAGCAGCAAATTCCCTCCTCTCCATGCCACTGAAATAGTCCAATGGAACAGCAGAGCTGGTACAATTGGGTCCAACTGCATCACAGGGCTAAGAACAGGAGCTCACCCTGTCTTGTGGGTACCTGAGTCTCAAACCCTAGCCTTTTGGTTAAAAGGCACAGTGTCTTAGCCACTTGCGCCACCCACAGCCCCATCTGCCATCCCCCTATTGCACATCATCCCCCCATGCTCAACACCCCCTGTGCGCATCAAAATTCCATGTGCATCATCCCAGGTACAACATCTAAATCCCATCTTCTCCCCATGCACATCATCCCCTGTGCGCATCAACATCCCATGCATAACATCTCCCATGTGAATCAACATCCTTTGTGTAACATCCCCCATGCACCTTGTCTCCCATGAGCAACATCCACCATGCACATCAACCCCCCATGTGCAACATTCCCCATTTGCAACATGCCCCCATGCACATCAACATCTCCCATGCGCAACATCTCCCATGCACAATGTCCCCAGTGTGTAACTTCCCCAGATAAATAGGTACCACCTTGATGGGAAGATAATAGCGCATGCAAGCTTCATGTCGGCCAATGCTGGCTCTGTGGCTTTAGAAACAGGAGTGAGCATTGTTCCCTATTGTTCCCTGAGTTGATCACAACTATTAGGGCAATCTGTGCAGGACACCTTTACCATTTTAGCATTTGCTATAGTACCAAGTTTGTTCCGTTTCAGAAATCTTGAGATACACATGATTAAGCTTGCACAGAAGTTCTTGAGTTTATATTGGGAAGCTCGCAGAAAATGGGGGATGAGGATTATCTTCACTTAAGGTTGTACAGATGCAGAGAGAGGATACTTGAAATGTGAATGTGTTAAGAATCTGACAGGCTGCATCCTGTGGAGAGCCTCAGAGTCATTCATAGCACATTCCCAACTTGTCTGCGAGCCAGTGTAGCCGTTCTTGCGTGGTCTCTGAGTGTTGCAAACATGCTGTAATGTCTGTGCTGTGCTGGCCCGCTGGTACTGCATCTCGGAGCCATGCCAACTGCTACAGTTAAGGTTGTTCCAGGTAGTGAGGAAGATAGAAGAGAATGCCCAGAGAGAGTTTGGAGGTGAGGGTGTTAAAAATAGGAAGGTGTAGGACGTAACCCCTGAGAACTTGTTTGCACTGTGAACTCCTATTCCCCTATTCCCTTTGAGTGCAGAGGGACAAATGGCCAAGGAGTAAGACCCTATGAAACTCAAATTTCCCTATATGTATTAAAGTGAATAAGGCTTTGGCTACAATCCAGAGTAACTACAGGACCGTTTACACCAACGTAGTTATGGTGCCACCTATGGGAAATGCATAGAGCAATCCAGAGTAAGTGCCTCTTACCTCTTCCTGTAGTTACTCTGGACTGTAGGGATATATGCGAACAATATATGCGAATTACAATCTAGCATAATGTGTGCTTAAACCCATCAGTTTTCATGGGGATGAATCTTGTCCTCGATTGTGGTCATCATTTCTTACCTGAACATACATGTGCTTGAATAATTGCTTATTATAAGAAAATTTTCTGATTTTGCTTTTTTTGGTTGCTGTTGTTATTGCTGGCTAGATTAATTTATTAGAAATGGGTTATTTTTGTAAAGTTGAAAAAATAATATGTCACGTAAATAAATAATGAACAATCATGAAAAGTTAAGTTAAGCACTTTTGATGTGCAGAGATTTTAATAGGAAAAGGTTAATGGATTAAATTAATTCTTGCATCAAAATTAATTTGATTTAAAGGGGATTCATTTGGGGTGAGTCATGCCCAAAGTAAATATTTTGTTAATATTAGTGCACAATTCAGCTAAAGAGATTAAAATCAATGGGATTTCACAGAGCCACCCTCTCCACAGTCTTTAGCACCTGTCTCTGAGCACTCAACCACTACTCCTCCCCATGCTCCAAATCCAATAGGCAACCTTAAGAAATACCCCTCTGCTCACTCTTATTGCCTCAGACCTTATCTCCTTGAGACTTTACCTTACCTGCCTCAGACCGTACCTGCTTGAACAGGGTGTTCTCATCACAGAGCTGTTACTACCTATGCTTGGATTTACTCAATTTGTACACAAGGCATTAAACAGTTGGCTCTTGTCGCACGAAGGTTTCACCTCCCAATAAAACACCTATTTGTACACAACAAAGCCATTAAGAAGCCATAATAGACTGATACAAATCACTCAGATAAATTAAGGGGCACTGCAGAATAATTAAACTCTGTAAGATGCATCTCACTTAACCAAGGTTGTTTTGAAAAAAAAAGATTCCTTTTCATTACTACCAATGACTTTAATGGTTGCTAATTTATAATCTTATGCTTCCCGGCAGGGTGATATCCAGCAGCTGTTGATTGTCGGAGATCCCAGAGCAGCGTATGACTACTGTGATCATTATAGTCCAGACTGTGATTCCCCTGTGCCCAATGCTCCTCAAGCTCAAGAGCCTCAAGTTGATGAGGTGAGTAATGACTCATGTTTTACTGGATTTAATGCACTGTAATGGGCATCCTGCAGTCCCGCTATTGTGGGAGCATTTAAGCTATGATGAGAGACAATGCCTCCCTTAGTAATATGTTTACTTGCCCATCTCTCTCAAATGTTATTCTTTTAAATTGCGCTTAATTTTTTCCTATGCATTACTTTATGCCTTACATTTCTATATTGCTAATTATGGTACATGTCCTTTCCCACAAAAAAGGAAACTCTATGTATACTACCATTGTATATTTGTAGGGTCACATTGTATGTAGGGCTGTTGTGGCTCAACAGTTAAGATGTCATGCCTGTCAACCAGCAGGCTGGGGTTTGAGATCCGGGTAAAAGGAAGTGAGCTCCTGTCCCTTGCCCAGCTCCTGCCATCCTAGCAGTTTGAAAGCATGGAAATGCAAGTTGATAAATAGGTACTACCTTGGTGGAAAGGTAACAGTGTTCCTGCTCCTTGGCATATATTCATGCCGGCCAGATGATCACCGAAGTGTCTTTGGCAATGGGTTAGAAACGGTGATGAGTACAATCCACAAGGGTTGTACTTTAACTTTATACTTGTGTATAATTCAGAACAATTCATTTCATTTGGCTTTCTAAATGGAGTGTCAATACAACATATTTTCCACTTGTCCTCAGTCCTTCTGATTTGTAGAATTAACCAGGGGGTGGGGTGGGCAGACCAGACTCCATTGCTATGGAAGTTTGAATGTTTTGTTAGTTTTTCAGTTTTATTGGCTTTCTAAACATTACTTATAGCCCAATCCTTTATGCCAGTGCAAAATGCACTGTCTGGAAGTTTACTTGGAAACATATGTGATTTTTCAGAGTACCACAACTGCCTAGATGTAACATGAGCTATTTGGGCAAACTCACATCAGTGGATGGTGTATCCAGGATTGGGCATTTAATCATTCTTGTTTAGCTGGTTCAGTGTTTATTTGTGATATTTTTTCAGAGAATCACAATTTTATGTATTAGTAAGATTTACAGAATTTAGACATGCTATTTTTTTGCATTACACATTTTTCTTACAGTTTACTGACCCTGAGAGTGACAGACAGACAGTGTCATGCAGGTAGTATTTGGCTTTTTCTGGAGATCTGCGATCAAAAAGAAGTTGATGAATTTTACCAAGCTTATTTATAATACACATGAGAACTATAGTACAGGCATCAATTTATTGATGGCATAGTGGCATATATGTCCAAAAGACTCACCTACTGGAATGCTGCTGTGTCTAGAGTGTACAAAGATGGCTTCCCCTATTTGTCTCAGCAACATCAAGAACTAAAGCAATGGCCAGCAATGCACAGTGCACCATGAGTGCAACTTGTAACCACTGGCTTTGCATGGTGGTCTTTTCTGTAGGCTTGTCTGCAATTACTTTGGTTCTGGATTTCATCCATGACTACTCTTATAATAAAAAGGCTTTAGAGTAAGTCATTACAACTGTGTCAAAATCAGTGGAAATTTCTCTCCTTTCAGCATGTCTCATAGGTACTTAGTGTTCAACTTAAATTTGCTTCATGTTTAACCTTCAGAGCTTGCCTGCCTACCTCATTTTCCAGAATAACACACATAGGAGGCTTTGGTGGCAGTGGAGCTACACAACTGGGTGGCCCAACTGACGTTTCTTAAGGTACAATCCTAACCTAGGCTGGCACAACTCATTGGTCTTCCCATTCTTGTGGTGATGTAGGAAAGCAAGCGCATGTCTGTGCTGGGAGTGGTGCAGAAGTGCTACCCCCAAGCCAGCACAGGACTGATGTTAAAGTTAAGCTGGCTATCTGGGGCTTAGCATTGCAGTGTCACAGAGTGTACATGGAATGCAAGCACACTCATCTCCCATTCTTATATAGGCATACTCCCAAATCCAGAGTACCGGTAACTACAGGAGCACGTAAGAGACTTTACGTGCACCTATAGTTACTGCACTACCTAGTGAAACCTATGGGAAATTCATATTGGAATCCAGAGTGAGTTGTTCTTACACCGGAGCAAGGACTCCCCATAGTTACTCTGGATTTTGCCCATAGGTAGTCTGTTAGAAACATTTCCACACTTTTCAATTCCTTCTGTACCTTTACTCTACATTCCTCTTCATGGCTCTCAGCTAGGATTTTCAACCACCCCTTTAGATTTGGAAGTCCTACTTCATTCACTGATGTCCAGGAGGACATATTAATATTATGTCCTCCATTCTTAGGTTCTACTATTGCAGATCACAATTAAGAAATATTGCATGTGAAAAGCACTACATTAATAAATAAAAATAGTAATTTGAATGAGTATAGCATCTTCCTCCCCTAGGATGTTTGAAATATCTCAGGACTGACTTTTTAAAATACCTGCTTTGCACTGGAAACTCAAATGCGCTGAACTGTGTCCAGACAAATCACATTAGCCTAGCCACATCTCAGAAATCAGAGACAGGAAAAAAGACCTATTCAGTCATGCGCCCCCAGTCTTCTCAAAGCTGGATTGTTCCCGGTAGTATATATTTGAGTGAGCAGTCAGGTCTGGTTCGAAAGGGCCTTGCTATGAGACCTTTCATTTCTTTGCTTGGAACAGCATCCCACAGCCTCATAAATCTCACAGCCTGACTGGAGATGGAGAAATTGCTCCCAAATGGGAGCTGGCTTCATTTGTGTTGGCCCTGCCCCAATTGCAAGGATTATGTGAAAGAAATAAAAGGGACGCCTTTTAATGAATTGCTGTTTAGAAGGGAAGAGCCAAATGAAGCCCTCTTCAGTGACTCCCTGCACCATTTTTTACTATACTAATTTCTTCTACCTTTTCTCTGAGGAATCAATGCTGGATCTATGCTTCCTTAGAAACCCATAGTATGTGAGGCACCATTTTCAGGTCTGGCATGCAGGATTTAGCAGTACCCGTAGGATTGAAATCTGTACATATAATACATGTTCTGGTTAGGAATGCACTTTAGTGTATTTCCTGAGGTCAGATAGTCTAATCTGGGGGTGGCAGCCCCCACTGTGGGCTTTCCACCTCCTTCTGGTTGGTGATCGCCAGTGCTATTCACAGCAGCAGGGAAACCTACAGAACCCTGCCAAAGACCAACATGACCCCCCCCCCCAGGTGAGTTTAAAACCCCACTGTTTGCTGGTACCCCACTGCTTGGGCACTCATTTCCAGGCCACTGTTCCCATCAGAAGTTCCCGTGGTGAGTCATGCTCCTCCAGTTTGGGAACCACTGACAGATAATGATTTTGGGTAGGAGTGGTACTACGTGAAATGCCATTGAAGAAGTCTTTTGAAGTGGTCACAAAGCGTCTTATCTCTTCTGAATTGGTATACAAACCTTGTTACTTTTGTTATTGTGTACTTTTATCTTTCTCACAGCGCAGTCCTAACATGTGCTGGATCAGGCAGCCTGGCTTGACTGTGCTGAATTGAGCACAGGTTTTGGGCTCCCATGCTACTGCAGGGAAGGAAAAGTTTCTTCCCTTTCCCCCGGTAGGGTTGCAGCACCTCTAATGGGTCTACTCAGATTTTGGCCACCTCTGGCATTGGCCTAAATTTGAACAGCCAGAGCAGCCAGAGGCTGCTCCAAGCTGTCCTCAAATGGAAGGCATAAGTTCAGTTCAAGCTCTACCTCCCACCCACAGTCAACCTATCTTCCCCTTGCCCCAGATTGCCACCTACCACTTCCTTCCCACTCTCCCCCATTATCCCCAGAACCCTGTGCTGTTCTGATCTTGGTTGACCTTGGCCAGTGCATCTTACCCTCCATGCTGTTCCTGCAGACTTGTGGAGAAGCATCAGGAGTTTGGCGCATGTCTGTGTGCTAGTCTATGTCTTCCAGGGGTAGCATAGAGGTATTATGGTATTTTTACAATATACCATGGCTAGTGTAAATAACTTGTATCATCCTAAGAGTGCATGTGGATTGTGTTCTCAAATGTCTAAAGAGCTGTCTTCTGTCACAATTGCAATGGCTGTCAATCACAAAATGAATTTGTCCTTTAAAAAATATACAAAAAGAAATTGGAGGGTCTGCAAGATTTTTTCCTGTCTTTGTAATATCCATCATTCACTTCCAAAACTTGAAAGAGTATATTTCCATATGGGATATTCTTACTTTTGCATTAGTGAATTGGTGCTTCCAATATGCATCTAATGAAGAAAACAGTTCCTTTCACTGGAATGGCATGATCATCAGGTTGTATTGTTCAGTTATCCTTCTTTCTTTGTAAAGAAGACGTATGAGGTCACAATGGAAATATAGTATCACATCAGTGAATGCCAGGTATTATTCATCCCAAAACTTTCAATCAAAACACTATCCATGTGCAATTGTCATTACAAATTGAGACCTGCTAGATAGTTGTAGCTGTATTGCAAATCCAGATATTCTAAAGAAGTGGCAAAAGGAAAGACAAGAGAATGTTTCTGTGTTTCCAATGGCATGTTACAAAGGAATTTTGCACTGCGGAAAGTGCAAACTGTTTCTGCATCTGGAGCTTACAAAGATCACCCCAATCCTCAAATATCTTCTGTTTCAAAGCTGCACTGGAAGCACAGAAGATATTTCATCCCAGCCCTGGGAAACCTGCCATGTGGATAAATTTGGATCCATATTTGGTCTCTCTTGCCTTTAGGCCCTGAAAAAACTTGACATCAATCAGTCTTGAAAGACTATGATATTGTGCTCGACGCTGCATGCGAAGCACGAAGGCCTGAGTAGATTGATATGGAGGATAGGCTGTTACCCAAGCAGCAAATCCTGCCTCTCCACGCCACTGAAATAGTCCAATGGAACAGCAGAGCTGATACGATTGGTTCCAGCTGCATCGCAGAGCTGGGCTAAGGACAGGAACTCACCCTGTCTTGTGGGGACCTGGGTCTCGAACCCTGGCCTTCTGGTTTACAGGCACAGTGTCTTAACCACTTGCGCCTTGGTGCTTAGCAATGATGATGCAGTGTGCCAAGCCCTTGAGGGCTGAGTTTGTATTGTGAGGTTTGTGACATAAATGGGACACACCTTGTTGCTGTTCAATTTGTACTACTTACCAGAAGTGAGAAGAAATGTCAGGGAGTACATCTTGGAGAAAGAATGCCAAAACTTGAACAGAACCTCCTGGGCATGAATGTCCAAGAACATTGGGGATAATGTGATCCTGGCTTCCAGCATTTTTGTACGGATTGGACATGCATCACTTCATCCAGGACTAATGGTGCAATCCTAACCTAGACCGGCACAACTCATCAGTTTTCCAGTTCTCATGATGATGATGTAGGGAGGCAAGTGCATTTCTGTGCACTGGCCTAACCCACCTGGAGTGGCACAGAAGTGCTATACAGCACTTTACTGACACCCCTAGGCTAGTGCAGGACTTATGTCAGTGCATAAGGTGGCCTACCTGGAGCTTAGGATTACAGCCTATGTCACTGCTTTTGACTTTATTTGTTGTGTGTATGAGAACTCTAGTTCCTGGTTCATGGAGGTGATCCAATGGCAATGTGCCATTTACCATATATACTCAAGTATAAGCCGAGTTTTTTGGTCCCCAAAAATGGGCCCCAAAAGCCCCCTCGGCTTATACTCGAGTGAACAAAAAAGTGGCAGGATCAAACCCCATCATGTCATATACCGTTGGATTTGTATTGAAGAGCAGAATCCAATGCAAAAATAAATTTTGAGATATCTCCTTCCTATCAAAAGTTATGGCCAAAAAAGCAAAAAAAAAACACCCCAAAACTATAAAAATTAAAAATACATTTCTTGTTTTTCAAAACTAGGTCCTCCTTTTTCCAAAGTGAAAGAGGAAATAAATAAATAAATAAACAAACAAACCTGCTTTTGCAAATAAAAGAGATGAGTCACGAGTGTGATGGGAGGAATTGGAGAAGGCTTCATTGCTATTTGTGGATTTGGGTATCTGCGGTTGCAGCAGGAACCCATATGGGGCACATGTTCATCTGACGCCACACAGCATGGTGGCAGATGTTTGCATGAAGACTTGTAGACTCTTCATGATGTCACCTGATGGGACTCTGCTCAAGTTTTTGGGGGAGTATAGTCTTCATTTTGGCTGATTAATTTACAGCAGATTAATTTACAGCAGATTAATTTACAGCAGCAGTTCCCAGAGCAGTTCCCAAAGTCATGTACACAGCCACGTATGTTCATCAGTGTTTCCATTTTGGATGCTCCCAGACTGTGCATTTGAAACCACACATGGCTTCAAAAGAAAGAAACAAAGAATGCCCTTTAGATGAGATTTATAAGGCAAACTTTGCTGCCTGTTGTTTACCAAGGTATGTGGGTAGCAATCAATTGTATCCGCTCTGCCATTCCATTGGACTATTTCAGTGGCATGGAGAGGGGGGATTTGCTGCTTGGGCAACAGCCTATCTACCCAGGCTTCATGCTTCACATGCAGCATCGAGCACGACACCATAGTCTTTCAAGACTGATGGATGACAAGTTTTTCTTACCAACTAGTGTAGACATCACTGGATGCTCCATAAATTCAATTAATCTTCTAGATTAGCAAGGGTCATTGTGGGGTAAATAAACATCCAAAGACTATAATGCAAAAGTTTGTCTGAACATGCCTCTCAGTGCAATAGTGAATGCTACATTACTATAAAAATATGTTGTATGAAACTGTGTAAGTTGAAAGATTTCATTTTCCATTATCCTGTCGTGCAACCAAAAGGCCTATGATGCAGAAAAGAGGAAGGTTAGTTCTTATAGACTTTGGTGGCATGTCTTTTTCAAGGCCAAGCTGTGATGGAGTAGATCTGCAAGCCCTCCAAGATTGGTCTGAAGTTTCCAGGCATTAGCAGTGATCTCCAGAATCCAATTATGGATATTTTAGCAGGGCTCCCCTGGTTTAATGACATTATGGTTGAGTCCTAACCAACTTTCAGGAACAAAAGAAAGAGAAAGGCAACTCTTAGCGAAGGGAACAAACATTGCCTTACCTTGAGGAAGCCTCTGTGACTGACCGCACCACCACTTCTACACCACTTCTGAGGAGGGTAGGTCAGTGCACAGGCATGCTGACCTCCCCACACCACTATGGGAATGGGGAGTGGGTAAATTGTGAATTTGATTTTCCAAATGCCTTGTGTTAGCGATGTTATGCTTTGTTGAAATGTCAGATGTAATATCCTATAAGAGCTAAAATATTTTCCAGTTGATGGTGTGTGATGCAGTTCATCCCTCTAAATAGCCTTGCTTTTTTTACATGCACCTTTCTGATTCATGAATGACTGGCTTTTTACACTCCGCCTCTGGCAATGCTTAGCATAAATATCAATTTACTCACTGTGTGCTTTAAAAAAAATTCTAGCATACTTGGCACTGATTTTTTGGTTCGGTCAACGTTTTTGTTTGTTTTGTGGTCTCTGAAGAACTTTGTCTAACTTGCCCTTAGCAATTCCGTTAGCCACAAGGTTGGCACAGTCTAGAGTAGTTTGCTAAGTTAGCTGTCAAACAGATCCTACAGTTTTAAGTTAATGGAAGTGCTATGAAGATGTATGCAATCTTAATTTAAAATCTGGGTTATTGGTCTTATGAGTGCTAAAAATTATCCGTGCAATCCTAAGATTGGGTTGGACTAACAAAAGTCACATGTGCCAGCCCAGAATGGTCACAAATATGCTGTAAAGCACATTTGTGCTGTCCTGGGTGCAAGCACACAGATGCATGCCAGCCCAAGGAGGGAGGCCAGTATAGATGAAGGAATCCTTGCCAGGAGAGCTCGGCTGATTGGAGGTCTGAGGGGGTTGGGGAAGGTGGGGAAGGGTAGGTTAAGGGCAGTTCCAGGGGTGAATGGGGGAGTGTTTGGCGGGGCTGGGACCTGGTGATATGCCCGCTCCCAACAGTGCAGAGCAGTGACTGGCTGCTGGTGTCTGTCCGGCCATGGGCTACCTCCAGAGGTGGTACAGAACCACAGTAGACCCATTGGGGATGGATTCTTTAGCCCTACCCAGGGTAAGAGAAATAGTTTGCCCAGCAGAAGTCCCAACATAGTGCTGAATGAAGTGCTAGGCATGTCCACCTGCCTGCCTGTTTGAATTGCACTACCCAGTGTATCATTTATACTGTGTTGTTTGACTGCTCAAGTCACTTCTCAAACATCATCAGGCAGGAGAGGCCTGGGTATCCTGTGACTCACAAAGCTGAACAAAATTAGTTCACTTTCTTTAGAAAGGTGTCTGCCAGTTGCATGACAATCCTACATACATGTGGTGCTTCAATACAGATTGGAGTATCACCAATTCTTTAGACAACCTTGTTAATATAATCAGTCAACATCACTATTCCCATATTGAAGAGTGGTCTGAATGACAGTAAAAAGTTGTTTGTTGAAGGTAGGGGTGTCCAAACCCCTGCCCTGGGGCTAAATTTGGCCCTCAGCAAGCCTCAATGTGGCCTTCAGCAAGACCCCACATTCCAGCCCGTGAGCAAACATTATATTATCTCTAATATACTCTTATATGTAAATTTATATAAATTTATTCAAATTTGAAATGTGAATTATTTTTCATGCCCCCAACACAATGTCATAGAGTTGATGCAGCCCTCCTGCCAAAAGGTTTGGACACGCCTGGTCTAAGGCTACACAAGGCACAGTCCTGTCCAAATTTTCTGTATTGATACCGCCACGCTCTGCAGCCCTGTGGTAAAGGGACAAATATTCCTTCATGAATGTCCTTCCAGTGCATGCCCTGTTAACATGATGAATCAGTGCTGGAAACTTGGACAGAATTGAGTCTTGAGGTTGCAATCCTATACACAATTACTTGAGAGGAAGCCCCTTTGAACTCAGTATGTGAGTTCACATATTGCTACCACTTTTGCTACCACTCTACGCTTTTCTTGACAGGGAAAGTTAAGGCATTTTGTTCAGAATGCGGCCTCTTGAGCAGTGCTTGGGTTAGAGGAGACCATGAGCACAATCCAGAGCAAATTCAGCCTGCTCTGACCTAACTGCACTCTCCTAACTATTCTGTATCCAGAGCAGAGAGTTATGCTGCATCCAGAGAGTCAGGAAGCTTGGGCTGCCCTAACTGCTCCAGAGCATGCTAAGTAATTGACACATGGGGAGGACTTGCTCCTGAGGAGACACCCCTCAGGTCACACTGAACAAGGAACAGCTGTGGTGCCTACAGTGGTGACACGACTCTGCGCATCACCCAGTGTAGAAGTCTGTGTGTCACCCTTGGGATGCTCGCACCCCCTACCTGGACTGCGCAGTCGCCAAAGTTGGCGCTTGCGCAGTTGTTTCTGAAAACAACTGGCTTCAGAAAGAGTACTGCGCAGGCACCATCTCTGATGCCTACACAGTACTTTTCTGAAGCTTTTTGGCTTCAGAGGAGACTGTGCAGGCGTCAGAGTTGGTGCCTGTGCAGTACGCTTCTGAAGACATTCAGCTGCTGCTCTGTCTCCTGAGCAAGGCCAAATGGCCGTGCAGAGGCGCGGACTTTCTCTGCTCTAAGGAAGTCTCCTCTGAAGCTGTTCGGCATGCTCAGTGTGTTTCTGTGCAGTGCACCTCAGCTGGCCATTTGGGCCAGCTCCGACGATGAGTGGCAGCTTCTGAGCTGACGCCCAGGGCCTGCCAAAGGACTGTCAAAATCCTCCAGCACATCACCCAATACAGAGTGCGTCACCCAATGCGGCCTGCACCAGTCTGGTGACTCCACTGGGTGCCTGCCTTATAAGGAGTCCCTGATGAGATGCCAGTACATTCTACAGTGAATACAAGGGGCTTCTTGGAGTGGCCTGCTGTATCCTGAGGTTTGTGGGCAGCCGTAGTTGTTCCATATCCTGAGGTTGAGAGGTAGGGGTTGTAGCTAGGCTGGCCAAGAACTCAGATTTTGGGTCAACACTGCCATTCTTACTCGGGCCTTATCATGGACTCCAATGGGTCTACTCATTATTGTACCTGCTCCTAAGGTGGTATATCTCTGAGAAACTGGAAGAGGGCATTTCTGCCTTGAAACAGGCTCTGGATACAGAGTAACTGCTCTGCCCTAAGCAATGCTAAACATGCCCTCAACATGCTTCTCCTGAACTGCTTAGGGAAGAGCAGTTAGGGGAGAGCAGGTCCACCTCTCTTAGGGCACCCTATGTTGCCTTGCTCTGCCCTAAGCCTTTTCCAGAGTAACTGGGGCGGAGCATCTTGCAGTTGCTCCACCCTAGTGGTAGATAGGGCAACCCAAGGGCTCTTATGTGGACAGATTAGTTGCTCTGGATTGTGCTGTTAGAGTGCAATCCTAAAAGTTTAGGCCGGCCTAACACACCTGGCATATGTTCCCATGGTTTTGTGGGGAGGTCATCATTTGCTTGTGCACTAGCCTAGCCCCCCAGGAGTGGTGCAGAAGTATCTTATGGCACTTTTGTGCCACTCCTGAGGAAGGTTTAGACCGGGGTGTCCAACACACGGCCCTGGGGGCCGCATGCGGCCCAGGACGAGAGTGGATGCAGCCCTCCTGCAAAGCTGGCCACCACCATTGGAAAAACCGGCTTTGTGGCAGCTGCCATTTTCAAATTCCCGGTGCTTCTCTGCGCACTGCCCTGGGTGGCCATCGCAAAGCTGGTCTGGGCTGCCTGGCTCCTCCCTCTACCTGTCTCCTAGCAGTCACAGCCCTTCAGGCCCCTGCAGACCTTGCAGCGCTCGCCCACCCGCATCCCCAAAAAAGCAGCCTCAGCCTCTATCCCAGCTGCTGCCTGCTGCCCTTGTGAGCTACTCAGAAGTAAGCCCCATTAAAATCAGTGAGGCTTACTCCCAAGTTGCAGTCTGAGAGCCCAATCCTATGCATGGCTACTCAGCAAAAAACCCCATGATAATCAATGAGACTTACTCCAAGGTTTAGCTTGGAGAGGATTGCTGCCCATCCTAGGCATCATGCCTACTCAGAAATAAGCCCCATTAAAATCAATGAGACTTACTCCAAGGTTTAAAAAATGTAGAACAAAATATAGGACATCCTACATTTTGTCCAACATTTTAAAAAAAAAAAGTTGTTAGTGTTTATGTGCAGCCCAAACCAACTCGTCTTATTTCAGTGAGGTCCAGGGAAGCTAAAAGGTTTGATACTCCTGGTTTAGACCAATGCACAGTCATGTGCTTGCCTCCCGACATCACCACCAGAACGGGAATACTGATGAGTTGTGCCAGCTTAGGTTAGGATTGCATTTTTAGTGAGTGGGGACTGAATGCAATCCACAAGTTACATCCCCCTTTAATAGCTAAGAGATCAAAAGAGGGCTCCCATTCCATAATTTGAGCAGTCATTTATTTTCTTGTTGATTTATTTTAAGAATCCTAAAAAAAGGGTCATTAAAAAGCCTTCCCAAAAAGCTATCTAGGCTTGACAAAAACCAGCCAGGCGGCAACCATCACCTTTCTGTAGAAAATCCTTTTGAGTGGGTAACTGAGAATATGTAAATCGAGCCATAAGGGCATTCTCCATCGATCTGTCATGCTTAAATGCTTTTCCCTCCTCAACTTTCATCATAAAATAATTGTGTTGCATTCATTGAAGTTAGTGGCAGTAGCAAAGTTTTGTTTGTTTGCCCAGAGAAGCTCATGAATGTGTGCAATTGAGCTTCTTTGACTGACTAGTCAGAGGAGACAGACATTGAGGTGTTACATTCCTTTGCAGACACAACTTATTTGTTCTCTATCAATAGAGCTTTCACACAAGCAATGGCAGAAGAGAAACTATTTTTTTTTTAAATGAAGTTGCACTTTCTAATCATCTTCAGGGACAACTGTAGGTTTAAAGGAACCTTCTTCAGAAATTTCACATGAGCTTTGAAGCTCTTAAAACTTTGCATTGCTATCAAGTCTCACTGAGAAGCTTGAAAAAAATAGAGTGATGCTGTAGGACTGTTCGGGATTCTACCTAAGACTTACCAGTCCCTACAATCCAGAGTAACTGTGGGAGGACATAAGAGACACTTACTCTGGATTGCTCTATGCATTTCCCATAGGTGGCACCGTAACTACATTGGTGTAAAAGGTCCCATAGTTACTCTAGATTGTAGCCTACATTTTTCTATAAGCAGTTTTGTTATTGGCCATGCCGGGGAAAAAAATTCATCTGCTTGTTAAATGATGATGACTAGTTTTGAGCTTCATGTACCAGCGATGTTGCAAGGTTTTCTTGTTGGTCAAGTGACAGCATGTGGGCAGAGCCACCCAGTATGTAGTTAGTGGGTGTGGGTTCAGATGAGGTGACTCAGGAAGAGGGTCTCTTCCAGCCTCATGATCCATAAGGTTCCTGAGACACCAACATTTGCATTTCTGAGTCCAAGTCCTGACCACAGCTGAAAAGACAGAGATTTTTCCTAATTGGCAGAGTACATACTATATAAAATAACTCACATGCTGGTATTTTGTGGATGGGATTTTGAAAAAAAAATCACAAGAAGATTTTATTATTAACTGCTTATGCTGAGCCCTACAATACGGTTCTGAGCATTTACTTATGTGACATTATGACATTGCATAATAATGTTCACTTAATAATTTCCCCTGTGGACATAACACTAAATTTCTTTCTGAACTAGGCAGTCAAAAGTGTTTTATCCTAGAAAATAACAATAAGGCTGCAATCCTAAACACACTTCCTTGGGAGTAAGACTCATTGAAATCATTTGTGCTTACTTCTAAATAGACATGGTTAGGATTGTGTTCTAAATGTATTAAAGTAAAATTGTTGAAAAGGTAATCTTTATTTTTCTTTTTTAAGAAATTCAAGTTTTTAAATACATTTTATTTTGTGAAAAAAGCAAGAAAGGTCAAGCATATAATATGTTTCAAATACTCATCTTTGAATCCTTTCAGTATACTGGTTTCATTGTACGAAAATACATGAAGCGTGGCCAAGATCTCCAGTGTGGGAAGTTCTCTTATGCAAAAAGCTGTGTCATGTAGGAGTGTGTGTTTATTTTTTATAGCCAATGGAAACCAAACTGAATGGCACTCATTCAGATTAGGTTTTGTTTTTTATAAAAAGAATGTGACTGTGTGAGAATTGGTGCAAATAGGTACTAGTGGGATTTTTCTTCAGAACCTGTTCATTCATTACTCACTGAATTGAATCATACCCACTTGTTTCTCTGTGCTTTTTATTTTCAAAAATTCGGACTTTAATGTTTTAGCTGTTTATTTCTCCCTGCAGTGAGCAAATACCAGCAGGAATGTTCAAAACTATTTAGGGGCACGGTGTTAATACTGAAAAGTGTAGGTTAAAGAAAAAGACTGCTCCCATACACAAATGAAATTTTCATAATGGTGTTCATTAACGAAATTGTTTACTCAAACTAACTTGAGACCATTATAGTAATTTAAGAAGGCATCTTCTAAGAGATCACGAAAGACATGTCAAATTGAGGAGCAGCACAGTCTTACACGGTTCCTACACTGCAATTCAATCTTCTGCACTGACTTACCAGGACGTCATCATCCCTGGTTTATTGGCATGTGGCTTCAGTTGTACACCACTTGCGCCAGTAGCCATGATGTGCTGAATGGTTTGCAGCATTTGTCATGCCAGATGACTTTTTTGCATTTTGCAACAGAAAGAGCCTTATACTGCTTGAAGGCTTGTTCCAGTGGCATAAGGCCCAAATAAGATGGGATCAAAAATGGTTAATGTTTTGCAATTTAAAAAAAGAATAAAATTTGACAAATGAATTAGGTTTCTCCAAATGGATGTTGAAACAAGCAGCACTGGACCAAAATGGATTGAAAACCACCAGCAACAGTACTGCATATCAAACAAGGACCAAAAATCAGAGTGCGTGTGCATGTACTTCCCTAGGGTGCAATCCAAAGAAATTTAGGCCAGCCCAACTCATCTGTCCCATCTTTCCATGATTAAGTGGGGAAATTGGCATTGGCTTAACCTTCCCCAGGAGTGGTGCAGAAGTGTCTTACTACATTTTTGAGTCACCCCCAGGTCAGCACAGGACTTATGCTGGGGCTTAGGCCGACCTAACTGGAAGTTAGGATTGCATCCCAAGTCTCATAATTTAACTTTGCCTTTTGAAAAGTTGCAAGTCACAACTTACATATTGTGATTGATTTAACTCCCCTTTGCATCATCTTTGTTTGTTACTAGGTATTTTAATTCATTGGTGCAGACTTCTTGTAAGTGATTCGTAAATGAAGACTATTTCTGTGCAGTATGCAGACTGAGGCAATCTTATGCACACTTTCCTGAGTGTAAGTTCCACTGAAGACAATGGGACTTACTTCTGAGTAGAAAAGCATGATTCTTTGCTAACACACTTTACCAATGCATTAGGCTGAATCTGAAAGTGATTGCATATTGTAAAATACATTTATTTGTGTGGATTGCCATATGGCTAGCATTTGGCCACCTGACCGAATGCTTACACCATTAGCACATTAATGAAGTTCTAATATTTCCTTATTTCATCTATATCCTATCGTTCTACTTAGAATACAAGGGACATAACAAGGAGATTCTACATGGACTCCTTTCCTTTGGTCATTTGACCAAACCCATTTCCAAACCCAGTCGAGCTCGGCTTTAGCAAGGCAGATGAATCGCATGTTCTTATTGACATGTTTAAATATGATCAAGCCTGTGTGTTATCTCAGTTAGATGAAGGGTTTTTTTTACATATCCATCTTCACTTTCGCATTGATTCTTGTTGAATGAATCAGCATGGTAGAAAATGAAGGGAATGTTTTAAAAGTATGTTGTTTTAAGGCATGATTATTAGGACCTGCTGCTTGGTGAACAACATTAGGGATATATAATGTTCAGTCCATTTTTTATACAATAGATGATCTATATAGGTAATAGTAAAAAATCTGTTAATTATAAGCTATGTCATATATTTGCTTATTTAATCCATCCCAGTTAAAAAATCACTTTTATCTGCCATGTTTTTTAAATTAAATTTATGTTCATTTTACATAAATTTAAAAGGAAAAAAAACACAAGATCTTGCTAATATATGTTTGGTGCTTTAACTCTCTTAACTTTTCTTAATAAGTAAAAGTTGATCTTTCCACAACTACCACTATAGCTTGCTACCACTAACACCAAAATGCCTGGTATTTTTCCTTTTGCAATGTAGTACGCACCAGAAGATTTAATCGAGTATGACTATGACTATGGGGATCCAGATTATAAAGATTATAAAGACCTTGACACTGTAACAGAAGGACCCCCACTATACGAGGAGACAGTAGCACAGACAGAGGTAACAACATGTGGTGTGTGTGTTTGTGATGTCTCTGTCATTGTCATGTGGTTTTGTCATGTTATGTGTTATGTTAATCAAGCTTTCGTTCCTTCTGCCCTCCTCGCTTTCCTGTTTGTCCATTAAATTCATTTTATTTCAGCAGGGGAAGACCAGAGATCAATTAATTTTTGTGTTGGTCTTTACTTATTCTGCTTCTTTTCATGCCTTAAGACTTTTCTCCTTTCATTCATTTATGTTTTCCCCTTCCATCTTTCACTCACTCTTTCAGAAAAAGCGACCCAAAGCCCCAAAGAAGAAAAGAACGGTGGCCACTAGCTCAAAGGACAAAACTCAAAAGTTCTCTCTCAAAAAAACTGAAACATTTTCATCCAAGAAGAAGAAAAGTTATCAAGCGACAGCAAAAGGCAAAATGGGGGTGAAGGTTAGCCAAGAAATAATCAAGATCTTTCCTACACCAAGCTTGGAAGATCTCTGATGATAAGAATCAAGTAGCTCTAACCCCCAGTAGATGAATAAACTTCTGGCTAACCTGTTTAAATAAAGATTCTTCTCAGATGTTTTCCCTTTTTTTCTTTCTGATTAACAACATGTTTTCTTGTTTTATATTAGGCCAATATTGTTGATGAATATCATGAATACAGTGTGGCTGAAACAGACTATGGAACCTCTGAGGGCTACCAGACTGCTGCAACTCCTAGTCACACAATTGGACCAAACGAGGTAACAAGGAGTAGAAAAATATGCAAGCAAGGATATTTCAAAGACCTTAATCAGTTATTACCAAATCACAATTAGTTGTCCTCATTTTGTTTTGAGAGAACCCGTAAAGAGCAAGTGGCTTATGTATTTCTGAGATTTTTGAATAAATTAGTCATGTGGTAAGATCTGGGATTTGCCCTTTTGAACTTTACTTGGAAAAGGACTACATGAATCCTAAAGAATATATTTTCTAGGTGTTTAGTTATATATTTCTTCAGATATCCCCCAAAGAACCAATGCGTTATTGGTTCAGTGAAACTCAAGTATGGGGGTGAAGGTTAGAAAATATATTTTCTAGGTGTTTAGTTATATATTTCTTCAGATATCCCCCAAAGAACCAATGCGTTATTGGTTCAGTGAAACTCAAGTATGTTATTAGATTGTACAGTTTCTTGATTTCCCTAGTAAAAGGAATAAATAAAGTGTTAATTCAACCTTTAGCTGATATTGAAAGGAAGGGAGCTTAATCCAAATGTGGTCAATTAAGGGAAAAGAATATTGTAGCTGGATGGTGACTGGAGTAATGCAATGGCATTACCATAATCATAATGCATCTCTGAAAAGATGATGCCTTGAGTGTCTTGAATGTGGTCTTGAGTGTCATCTCTATTTCTCATCCTACTTTAAACTATATGCTGTGTGAATTTCAAGGCCCCGGTGTACATAGTCCAGGACAGTGGTTGTGTGGATGGACATAGGTTTTTACCCCATCCTAATTAACAAATGAGGACTGATCAAGTGAATCACATCTATTCTGGATGCATACTGAAATGTGGTTGAACATCCAGATGCACATCCAGCTACATCTGTCTTTTGTAAACTGTTTCTGGTCCAGGGTGAGCTATCAAGTACATATGTGCCATATTGTATTTTGATCGTTATGCTTCTATCTCTATACAGAGAAGTTTTGAATAAATCTCTGTTTGAATCTGAAAAAGGATTTACAGTTGTCCCTCGGTGGTGGTGGTGGTGGTGGTGGTGGTGGTGGTAGTAAAGTTTGTTTGACTAAAAGCCATAACAATACTGTCACTCAGTATTCACAAGTTTGACACTTGCAGATTTGACACATCACGGGTCCTGACCCTGTGCCTGGGAGACCTCAGGGACCCGAAGTGTCTTCTGATCACATCCAGAAGGTCATGGAAGGTGCAGGAAGGCCATAGACAGACAGCCTCCTGGAGGCATCCAGGAGGCACTTTTGGTTATGTCCCGGAGACTCTCTCTGTGGATTCCATTATCCGTATCAGTATCTGCATGGGGTCTGGGAACCCCATGGTATTGCTAAACTAGCTTCAATTTATTTAAATCTTCTCATTTTGCTATGTGTAGCCAGTTGACAGTTACAAATGTGGGTGTTTGCTGCATAAATATTAGGATAATGAAATGAGTTTTTGAGTCACAATTTCCAAAGATTTTGCATTAGGTTGAAGATACCTTTTATTTTGGAGGAATCCCTTTCTACCTTACCTGCTGTTTTTTGTGCAGCAATTATAAAATTATACATTTCAGCTTCATATTTTAAAAAAAGAGATTGGTTAGAACTGACATAAATTTAGTGCTTTTAGAAAAGTGAGAGCTTACATATTATTTTGAAAAAAAGTTTTGTCTGCTTTTAGCCAAAGTGTCATTATAATAAATTACGATGAGATAGTTTTGATTTCAGTTTTCTCCACTGAACATGTAGTGCTTAAATGATGTACAAGATTCAGGTCTCTTGTTGAAGTTAAAATTCAGAAAGGTTGAGTTTGGTGTAGCCATAGTGCAGTCTATGGTAAGGGAACACATTTTCCCATTCCGCGAGATGTCCCCAGTGACTACATTTGGATAGGATTGAGCCTTAAGTCTGCTTATCTTTGGTTTTGTGCCTTGATCCTTGCCATTCATTGGTTTATCACTATGTCAGTGAAGAAAGCAGTTCTGAGAACTTATCCTTCTTCGTGTAAGATCCATTAAGTTGACTGGAAGTTGTGCAAACCCTAGTTGGCCCCGCTGCTGCTCTATGGAATACAATAGCCTTAAGAGAGTGAGGTTTTTCCACCTCCTACCACATTTTATATCCCATTCCCAAACGGAGCTGTTTGGCTATACAACTGCTATTCATTTTAATGGGCTTACATAGATTTCCAAAGGGCTCTCCTTAGTATTTTGGTCATTCCCTTCTCCTTGTAAAATATTTCTGTGCTCTTCCTGCAAGAAAATTAAATCCATTGAAAACAGATTTTTCCTGCATCTTTAATAATAAAATGCTATTAAAATGCCAGTGCTTAATAGCTGCATGCTTGGTTTCACACACTTTTCCTAACGTTAATAAAAAGAAGTCCTCATGTAGCATTAAGACTTCATATAGAATATGTTGATCTTCTAAGAGTATTTAAAATAGAATTGATAAAAAGTTTTTTTCATTTTACTGACTTGTACAAAACAATGCAATGCTATGGATTAGCACATGGTTAAAAATATTTACTGTAGCTTTTTTGTTCCCTTCTTTTTATTGTAATCAAAATAGTTTTGCTTATCATATATAGTAAATTTTGGAATATTGTAAATGATAGTCATTTATTTATATAATATTATTTCACAGCTCCATTGAAATATCACCATAAACTGTACTTCCTATGTATCCTTCAGCTATGTTTAACATTTTAAAAAAGTGTGAACCCAAGCATGAAAGTTTAGATGTAACTAGCATAAGAAATCTTGCCATTATGCTAGTGTATTTGCTTAGTATATGGTGCACACCAAAGTTCAATGAGTGAAATCCTAGAATGGTGAGAATTTGCAACTGAATATTTATTTCTAAATACTTCAGTAGTGCTCAGTTTCATTGAATGGTTTTGCAAATGAAACAATGTCAGCTTATGAAAACATTAACTTCATTGCACATATACACATGCCGTGGCTGATCTTTTAATTCCCTGAAATACTGGCTTCCCAGGGTTTCAGGCAAACCAGAAATTAAAAGATGCCAGGCTGTAGCGTGATTGTGTTATTTCACCATACATCATGTGCAAATCTACTGAATGCTTACTTTGCTATACTAACAGTAATCCACATATTCATCCTATTCCCCCAACTTTTGCTGCTTATGTGAATAGCAAAACCCTGTTGAAGAAGTATTTACTGAAGAATACGTAACTGGAGAGGAGTATAATTCAGAGACTAAAAAAGCTGAGGAAACTGATTATGGAAGCAGAGGAGTAGATCGCAGTGAATCTGAAGTTCTGGTAGATGGAGATTTAGGCGAATATGATTTTTATGAATATAAAGAATATGAAGAGAAGCCAACAAATCCCACTAATGAGGAGTTTGGACCTGGTGTTCCAGCAGAGACTGATATCACAGAAACAAGTGTAAGTTGATCTCATCATACCCATCAGAATTTGTGGTACCCATCAGAATTTTCTGCTGTTGTCTATAAAGTTGAATAACAGAAACAAACAGTACAGTATACATGCTGCTAGTTTAAAACGTACTATTTTCCTCTACTCACTGTGCAGAAGAAAATTTGGGGTGGGGTAGGTGGGTGGGAAAGAAGGGAAGCACATTAGGTTGATAAATGCTACATATTTGGTGCATTGTGTTTGCTGTAATGGGTTATAAGGAGTTTAACAATCTTGTTTAACACATCAGTTTAAATGTCACCCTGGGGAAAAGAAGACAATAAAATGAGATCCAAGATCAGTTTGTCTTCTTACTGATATTTCTAGCTATCTAAACACGCACGTGGAGGGGTTACATCTATGAAGGTATCTCAAAATATGTATAGTGTCTAGATATATCTGGAAACCTCTGCACAAAATATTGACATTTTGTCACAAAATATTGACTTTTTGTCACAAAATATTGACTTATTGACCTTTAGGAAAGGATTGTTTTTATAGGTACAGTGGATCTCCCAACAGGTCAGAAACATGACTTTTTTTGCTAAATTTTCACGTTGAAGTATCACTGACTTGTAGCGTATACACATGAGCACCTACATCATTGACTGATGAGGGGGCACAAAGAGGCACTATCATTCTGAGTGGTCTGTGTCACAGGCTGGCCGGTATTTGGAGTCCCATGAGAGGACAGAGTGGCTTGGGACAATGATAGTCTACAATGGAGCCTCAGAGCTTCAAGTTGGGAGAGGACTCAGTCCTATTGATCATCAGCAGCTTAGGAGCTGGGAAATGCCAAACCTCTTGGCTTCATCAGTTCTGCTGACCAGCCTCAACACAAGCGCCAGAGTTTTGAAACGTAATTCACCCCCTTCTCCCATCCTTCTGGCAGACATGTGCATTCATGCCTCTGTCAACATTGGCTGGCTTCCAGGCCTATTCATACACATCGCATGAGTCCTCTTCCAGGCCATGTTCTGTGTGGCTACAGCCATGGCATGAAGTCATGCCAACAACCCTCCCAAATCCCCATTCCCATAAGTAAATCCATTGCCAGACATTGCATTCATTTAATTCCTGAGAAAAAAGAGTGTGTATGTGTATATATGTGTGCACACATGTGACACCCTCTATATATGGTTTAAATTATTTCCTTTTTTCTGTAGGCTAGGTAAGTTTGGACCTTGTGGTCAAAGGAAATTTGGAATTCTGGAAATATTGACCACATCGGCAGCAAATATGCGAGAAGCATTTGTTGT
Organism: Cryptoblepharus egeriae; assembly: GCA_030015325.1. Lineage (NCBI taxonomy): Eukaryota > Metazoa > Chordata > Lepidosauria > Squamata > Scincidae > Cryptoblepharus > Cryptoblepharus egeriae. The sequence continues at coordinate 109,173,120 of JAREYC010000003.1, forward strand.
TTGGGAAAAGACAAATCTGTATGTGTGTGTGTGTGTGTGTGTGTGCACGCATGCATGCATGTGCATGCACTGGCAAGTGCATGCTTTAATTCCTTGAGGAAAGGGAAAAAATTGCAAGAGCATACAGCTGCAACCCTATAGCTCTTCTCAAGGCCTATGGATTTGTAATCAGATCAGAGACATGAGATTTCTCACTTATCAACATGGGCTTCTGTGGATCAAGTGTGAAAGTATCACACTACTATGAGCTTTGTTCTCTCCATTTCCCCTAGAGACAAACATTCATTCTTCTTTCATGCAGCACAATTGTTGTGTTAGTGGTCTGGGCACTTTCCTTTTCCTCCTTCCATTTAGCCAGAGGACCAAGGAAATAAGAAAGGATTACTAAAATCTGGAAGCAATAGATTTTTCTCTTGGATTTCAGATGGCGCTTTCTTTTGTTGTGCAGAGACTGCTCTCCAATTCATATAAAACGGCCTGCTGAAAGATCTTTCACTTTGGCTGCAATCCTAAAGACATTTTTCTGGGAGTAGGACCCATTGAACACAATGGGGCTTACTTTTGAGTAGACATGGTTAGGATTGTGCTCTGTGTTAGAGTTGTACTTGTAAGTCTCAGCCTGTGACCTACCCACAATCCCATTCATGTCTGCTGAGAAGTCTGTTGGGTCCAGGGAAGCTTGTTCCTAGAAGAGTGTGGCTACAATCCAGAGTAACTATTGGACCTTTTACACTGATGTAGTTAAAGTACCACCTTTGGAAAACCTATGGGAAATGCCGAGAGCAATCCAGAGAAAGTGCCTCTTATGTCTTCCCCTAGTTACTTTGGACTGTAGGGTCAGTATATAATTGTAGTCCAAGATACGGAACCCTTTTTTATTAGTATCCATAGTCCTAGCCAGAAGACTATGAGCATGAGTTTAATTACTATGAGTAATTAAACTGATTTCAGCAGAAGCTATACTATTAAAGACAGAAAAAGCAATTTCGTTTGAATTTGAAGTATCATATAAGATTGGGATATATAACTGAGGGTGCAATCCTAACCAATTTAGGCCAGCACAACTCACCCACCTCTCCATTCCACAGTTGTGCTGGACTATCACTGACCTAATCTCCCCCCCCCCCAAAAAAAAAAAAAAAAAAAAATGTGGGCATAGACATCCCAATGCAGACACTTTCATGACACCTCCATGTCAACATGGGACTTGTTAGGATTGCAGTCACTATTTATATTTAAATTCAGTCAACTCAAGATACAAGAATATCTGTGTCACTAATGGTTACAACTGAGATAAAAGATCAAAGCTAACATTGTTTTGTAAAAGAATGTAAGTGTCTGACCATTGTTGTTGTTTAATAAAGTTAATCAGCCTTCAGAAAAAGGCAAATGGGAACATACCATTTAAAATGTTAACAATCTGATCATTAATTGCAAAAAAGCTGGTTTCAAAAAAGCTGAAAAGCTGTTATAAAAAATTTGTCCAGTCTTCTATATGGTACCAAAAACTTATGGCAGAACAGATGAAACTGAATGGAAAAAGTGTACATAAAATAGAAAATCAAGTATATACACATTTCTATATCTGTAATAACAGATATTTTTCTTAAGATTTTAACAGAATCACAGTAGATTTCATTCCCATTTTTTTTTTTTTGCTGTGTTATGTTAGCCCTGTGATCGTTGTATATACTGGCCACAATCTAATACAGGGCACAATCTTAACCAGCTTAGGCCAGTGCAATTCACCTGTCTTCCTATTTCCACAGTGATATGGGGCACTTTTGTGCCATCTCAGGCTCATTCTGGTCTAACCACAGGTTAGGATTGTGCTGACAGGTTGAGCTTTGTGCATTGAATCACTGAAATCAATGGGTTTAAGACCATCTGTGTTGGAATATGGCAACTCTAGGCTGCATTTATTGGAAGAATGGCCAAATCTTCGGATACTGGTCAGGGGTCAGAAATATGCAACCAATTCATATCGCTATATTATTGTTTGCATCACTTTCACAGATACAGAAGTCAAGTGCTCAGTTGGCTGCAGGTCATCTGCTGAGGGCAGAATAAATGGGTTGATAGGAGGCAATAATCCTTTCCAGCGTGCACATCAAATAATTTTTTCCACAACCTTTACAAAGACATGAATTATTTCTTTACAAGTGAGCTATAGGCAATTTAAAAAATCATACCTTGGGCAGTTTCTGACGCTACGTGTCTAACTGGCTTCCTCTTTATTCAATTACAATGTCATGTTTCCCTTGTAGCAATCATGAGCTGCCTGTGTGGCATGGTGTTGTTTGTCTGAACAAATTAGAATTTAAATTGCACCCGTAGGAATGGTTTGGATCCTCATTCCCTTCTGCTAAACTGATTGCTCACCAGCTTGATGGGAGGAGAATAGTATATATTTACAGTACTTTTGCATACCCTTACTTTAAATTTGATCAGACCACTGCCAACTGGATATCTTTGCTATTTGATATACTGGTATCTTTAGAGTAAGACATCAAATAGCAAAGATCCAGTTGGCAGTGGTCTGATCTAATTTAAAGTAGGTATACACAATTTGTATACAGGAGTAGGTATACACATCAGATCAGACCATGCCAACTGGATAGATGTCCTGAGATGGCTATAGAAAATGAATGTCGTTTGAGTCAAATCTGAGAGTCTAGAGGGTTCTTTCCCAAATTTATGGTAAAAACATTCTTGCTGATAACTAGAATTTTGCATAAAAAGGAATGTTTACATATATCAATTGCTGAGAAAGTATTTATATATTCTGTGTGTCTTGAAAGTTTCTGCCTTTCTTGGAAGTAGGAAGTAGGCTTGGTGTAAAAGCTAATACCTCTTTCTGTTGACATGGCAGGTGAATGGCCATGGTGCCTATGGGGAAAAAGGACAGAAGGGAGAACCAGCTGTGATTGAACCGGTGAGTATTTTAGAAACTAATTCCTGCAAAGTTCATGGGTTGGAAATAAGGAATAATTGAACTGAAACTGAGAACTGAGTGGGAGAGCGTTCTGTGGACTGGTTCATTCTCAACTCTTAATGACGTGAACTTAAAGTAGTGACTCACAGAAGCCATAAATTAATAATAATATGGCGTATGTGAATAAGCAATGATAGTGCAAATGTTCCAGAAAGTACTATCATAACATCTCAGAGTCGGACAACAAAGACCACCAGTGAGTCACTGGTGGATTATAGTTCCTAAGTTGTCAAGTGATCAAAGACATCCTACATCAGTGTTTCTCAAAGTGGGGATCAGGACCCCTTTGGGGGTCGCCTAGAGCTTTCATGGGGGTCGACCAAAGACCTCTGGTGCAGGCGGCCAGGTCAGGCTTGCCAGACCTCCGGCTGTAGCTGCGCATGCACAGAGGCTGACTGACAACCTCAGAGCCCAATCCCATGTATGCCTACTTGAAATAAGTCCCATTGTGTTCAATGCGTGCACAGAACACACATTTCATTTGTAATAATGAAAATACGTCCTGCATATCGGATATTTATATTACGATTCATAACAGTAGCAAAATTATAGTTATAAAGTAGCAACGAAAATAATTTTATGGTTGGGGGTCCCCACATCATGAGGAACTTATAAAGGGGTCACGGCGTTAGGAAGATTGAGAACCACTGTCCTACATGGATGCTACTTAGTGCAGTGTCTGCCTTGAGAATCTTTGTGTTCCTGATGTTTGGCAGCGATGTAATGATGTTATCACATCACCTCTAACCTTCCAGGTATTGTGCTGATGTTTAAATGCTTAAATGTGAAATGTTTAAATATGAAAAGCCTGCCTCTTGACTACCTCTGACCAACAATTTTAACCCAGTATGGTCACTCCTTAGAATCCCCACCACCACCCAGCATAGCTGCTTCTCTTGGAGGAGACCTGTTTCTCTCTGGGAGAGATTTGTGATGGTCATTTATGGTGATCATCCTGAAATAGCAGCTGAATCATAGGCCAAAAGTGAAACGTGCTGTCAATAATAAGGACAGACATTTGTATGGAAATATTCCATAGAATGTCTATCTCTTGTAGTTACTGTAAGTCCTATACTTTAGCACATGGAAAGTCATTTGCTATTAACTAGAGGAGAGCTATATAAACACTGCTATCCTAAACCAACAAAATCATGAATAAAGGGGAATTTTTGAAGCAACACACAGTAGTGTAAAGCACTAAGCATCTAGTCATGGTTCCATTTCTGCAAGAAAGGTTTTGGAAACCCAAAGGATGTGATTCTGTGAAAGATTCTGCTAAAAATGTGTGCTATTCTTGTATGTGTGTATGTGTGTGTGTGAAATCATGGCATATCTTGAAATGAATGTCTTGAAATGGATGCCTCTCTATGGTATAGACAAAAATATGACATTAAAGATATCAGTTTGAGGTCCTTCCATACCTGCATTATGGTTCACTATTCTACAACGCAGTTAAGTCAATCAGGGGGCAATCCTAAACCACTTTCCAGCACTGGCATAGCTATGCTGGGGGGAGGGCATATGCTGCATCCTGCAGTTGGGTGGCCATCATGGAAGCCCCCTCAATGTATGACAATGTTGTTCTCTTAATGTTGCATTGTCTTTACCCAGAGTAGGAAAATGGTTAGAATTGTGCCTTTAGACATGCAGCCTGCTGTCTGTCTGTCACGTTTTAATTTCCCCTTCTCTCCAAGGAGCTCAAGGTGGTGTATGGACCCACAAGTTCTTTTTGTCCTTATAACAACCCTGTGAGGTAGGTTAGCCAGAGAAATGACTGGCTAGGTAGTTTCATGGCTGAGTTGAACCAGGCTCTTCTAAGATCTCCTGTATACAGAAGTAGGTATACACATCCCATTACATCAGCCATTTTTAATTGTGCCATGGTACACTGGTGTGCTATAGGAGTTTGGGGGATGGACATATATCAGTAGGGCCATTGAGAGAATGTGAGTCCCTCGCCAGTGGTGCAACGTGGCTTGCCAATTAAAAAACAAAAAACTCCACCTGATACTTCTTGAAAATGTTCACACCATCTCCATATGCTGTGAGATGAAAAAGGTTGAAAATCACTATACTGCACCCTTTTCTTCTGTTAACTTGAATCTCCTGTCAAGCAAGGAAGGCTGTCTTAGGAGTTGCAAAGTTGTACTTACCGTGACTCTGGAGAAGTTACTTCCAAATAGACCTGTTTAGGATTCAGCTGTACTTTATGAGCAACACACAAAATACTTTTTTAGAACTTATCACTTCTCCTTTTATCTTTCTAAACATGTTCTTGTAAGCTTGGCTTAGATGTAAACATGATAAAATGCTTCAGGATGGAAGTGTACGGAGCTGTTCAGACCTTTGTGACTATAAGCCGAAAGTGCATGCGCACATGTACCGTGTGTGTATGTGAGAGACAACAAACATATGTGAGAAAATCCCCAAAAATCTCTGAAAAAATATGTTCACTTCTCCAGGAAGGGCTGCCTTGAATAGGCTTCATGTACATGAAGAATCAGTCATGTGATCATATAGGAAGCATTGCTCTTATGCAAGTTCAGCTTCATTTTCATCAGCACAGCAAAATCTCATAGCTTATGTGACTTCATGTTGCTTTTTGAAGAAGAAATAAGAAGAAAAAAGAAAACTTAAATTAAGAATATTAGTTGGAACAATAGTAGCAAACAGTAGTATAAAAAGAAAAGGTGTCTGAGTGTGTTTGTGTGTGAATTTTCAGCATGGTTGGTATGGGTAATAATATTATGGGCAAATGTCCTATGAAGCTCTGCTTAAGATAAAACTAAAATTGCACGGCTTGCAATTCTGCATGCCCAGTCTTATCCAATTTTCCAGCACTGATGCAGTTGTGTCAATGCATCGTGTGCAACATCCTGTGGGATTATGGTGGTCACAGGGCAGTTCTCTTACTGGAGCATTGAGGCTGCGTCAGTACTAGAAAGTTGGATAGCATAGGGCCCTAAATGTATGAGCCATCATTTACATATGGCTGTTGGATATACAGCTGTGATCGGAGGAATTTTTTTTAAGTTGTTGAAGTTTCTACTTCTAATGTGAAAGCCCCAATGCATATGTCCACTACTTCCATACAATACCAGCTGAGGTGCAAGATCACCAGCATTTCTGTTTGCTTCATAGGCAATTACACCAGGATCAGGAATGTGGTCTTAGACAAGCATTTCACCACCTTCATACTGTGTCTGACAAAAAATATTCAATATATTTATTTATTGTTAGATAATTTATTCATAAATAATATATGAATCAGTCTTTAACAGCACAATCTTGTGCATGTCTACTCAGGAGTGAGCCCCTACTCAGGAGTGAGCCCCAGTGGGACTTACAATCAGGTAAATGTGTATAGGATTGTAACATAAATTAAGGACTCTGACCCACTGTACTTGTTAATAATGCTTTTTGGAGTATAAAGTAAAAAATGGATACTGTGTGCATTGCAAGACAAGTTCTGTGAAACACAAGTTTTGGCCTGTGTGGAAAAAGAAGAAGAAAAACTGTGGAAAGATGTAACAAATGATTCGGAAATATTTGTGGAATGGAAAGTATTGTAATACATAATTATAAAGTATACCTATTATTTGCTTTTTAAACTTCCCTCTAATTAACATTGTGTAATATTTTTTTCTCTATAGGGAATGCTTATTGAAGGACCAGCAGGACCCCCGGGACCTCCGGTATGTATATAAATTTTAAATTTTCTCTTTTTAAATAGCACAAGCATGATGTTTATTGATAGTTTGTCATTTCCAGGGTAAGGTGCTTCAGTTAATGCAAGTATTTAGCATAACTTCTCATGAGTAATGTATACAACATGGTTTTTTCCCCCCTCGCAATGGGAAGACACTGGCACTTTTGAAAATCCTATTGCTTACATAGTTTTGAGTTCTTCTGAGAAACTGGTCACAGACGCCCTTAGAAACATTTGACTAGTCTTTGATCCAAAATTGGTAACACTCTAAACCACTACTGTAGAAAGTTATTCAGCATAACCAATGAATGTTATCTTTATTCATAGGGTTTCATGGGTCCTGCAGGCACACAAGGCCCTACTGGTCCTCCTGGTGACCCTGGTGATAGGGTAAGTCCATTTGTGGATTATAAGTCGTCTTAAGCTTTTTGAAAAGTTGGAACATAAATTTTTTAATTAAAAAGTGAGCATAGGATTGCATCATGCCTTAGGCTGGAAGACCTGGAGAGCAGAGTATCTGGTAACAGTTTATGAAACCCATATCCCAACCACCTTGAAATGCAGTGCTGTAAATACAAGTGTAGAAAGCCTTTCCTGTGTGTATAGGATTGTGACCTAAATTAACCTAAAAGTTGCCTTAAATTAGCAGTCATCAAATGTATCAGGGGAATTGTAGAAATATCCTGTGATGGAAAAACCAGTGGAATCAAGGTTGGGTTCCTTTCACTTGAGATGTGGAATTGAGTGGAACATCTGATCAGAAATTGATTTGACCCAACCCTCTGGATAGTGTCCTGCTAGCTCTGTAATAGCAGTGTTTTTCTTGCGCTGTACCGGTCAACCAGCCTTTTGAGCCAAAAAACATACTTTTACCTTTAATTTGAAAATTAGGGACTCCGCAACTTCTGTCATTTCTGAATGACCTGATCAAAGAGGTAAGCACTTCAGAGAGGGCTAAACCTGCAAAGATACCTTGAATGTTGTAATGTATATACACAAATGTTATGTCTATATACATAATCTGCATGTCATGTGACTGATCAAAATGGGAAGCAAATCTGCCCTGAAAATTCAGGGGAACCCAATCCATTGTTGAGGTTTCCCAGATTTCTTGCAAATGAATTATGAGGGAACTGCAGGTGCCCTTGGATCTATTTGTGAATCACTAAGCCCAAACTTTTTAACATGAGGGCCCACTTTTAAAAATGATTTTTGGGACCCACATAGCTCCAAAGACTTTATTTTAAAAAGTTAGTTAGTTAGTATAACCAAGGGGCTGTGGTGGCACAAGTGGTTAAGACACTGTGCCTGTTAACCAGCAGGCCAGGTTTTGAGACCCAGGTCCCCACAAGACGGGGTGAGCTCCTGTCCTTAGCCCAGCTCCTGCTAACCTAGCAGTTTGAAAGCATGTAAATGCAAGTAGATAAATAGGTACCACCTTGGTGGGAAAGGTAACAGCGTTCCTTGTGCCTTGACGTATTGTCATGCTCGTCCTATGACCACTGAAGTGTCTTTGGACAACGCTGGCTTTAAAGGCTTGTAAACAGCGATGAGCACTGCACCCTATAGTCAGAAATGCCTGGCAGTTAACCTGCAAGGGGACCTTTACCTATTATAACCAGAAAAAAGTTTAAAATCCCAATCTCAGGCAGCTTAGGACTTTTGTACACTGTTGTAAGCAATTCATCTAACTTTAGCCATATAGTTGTAATTCTTGGACAGCCCAATCCTGTGCTTTTCCCCTGCTGATTTAACTACCTGTATGGGGCTGCTGCCATGCTAATGTGGGGAAGGGAAAACTCTTCCTCTTTTGCTGGGTAGGGCTACAGTAGCCCCAGTGGGCCTACTTGGCTCTGTGCTGCCTCTGAAGTTGGTGTAAAACTTGGTAGATGTGAATAGCCAGAGGCTGCTCTATGTCACCTGGGGAAGCGGGTTAGGAACTTGCATATGACAGGGTCCCAGCCCACTCCCACTCTCTACCTGACTATCCTGGCAATGCCCTCCCCCTGTCCTCATCCTGCCCTGGACAACCCCCCCCCCCACCTCCTCCTTGCCCTCCTCCCACCCTCTCTATACTCCTGTGTTGGCTGAGATTGACCAGAGCAATTTACCATGTTATACTGCCAGGAGCGGATGGTAAGGTAAACACAGCTCTGTTTATTGGCCTCCCCTCTTTTCTGGGTGGCCCAGAGGTTGCTTGAGACACCATGGGCCTCCACAAGGCACTTGTGTCTGCCCATCTGAGTGCTTAGGATTGCATTATGATTTTCATAGGATGTACTCCCAGATAAGTGGGCACAGGATTGCAGCCTGGATTATCTTCCCCTCTAACAGACCTTCCACTTCCAACTGCTATATCACCCATTTCATTGCATTCTGACAATGACAGGACCCCCACCCCCATTTCCCTTTCCACATCCCACAAAACAAACAAATTTGCCAACCATCTCACATAGCACCTAATAGGAAATAGTCACAAGCCACCCACTATGGAGACACACCCAGAAATAACAACCCAAACCCCACACCCACTAAATAAGGGAAAAATTCTGGGACCATCTGCTTGATAGTTCATTCTCTTATGAGCGTAAAAGTGCAGAGAGAATATTTTGACAGCCCATAGGAAATAAAATCATGTAAAGTATCTAATTCAGAAATCAGCTTATATTCATTTGCTGAAATATCTTGTCATTGTCATATAAATTTCTTATAAAATTTATAATTCAGAAGCCATCTGAAATCCATCTTCTTTGATTTCATCACTATGTCTTTTCTTTATGCACCTGCAATTAGAATTATGAAAAAGGTTGACAGGACACTATGACAGCACAGTCCTATGTATTCTTACTCAAAAGTAAATCTCATTAATCTGAATGGGACTAAGGCTGCAATCCTAATGACACTTTCCTGGAAGTAAGACCCACAAATGGGGCTTACTTCTGAGTAGACATGGTTAGGATTGCGCTCTTAGGCTGCAATCCTAAACATACCTTTCTGGGAGTAAGTCCAATGAAATATAATGGGACTTACTTTTGAGTAGACAGGTATAGGATTGCACCCTTAATCTGCATTGCATTCAGATTAAAGATTGATCCTGTAATTGATCATAGATCATAGAATCATAGAGTTGGAAGGGACCCGGTGGATCATTTAGTCCAACCCCCTGCCAGTAGCAGGAAATCCTCATCTTGCAGGGACCCATGTCTTGAACCCTGGCTTGGTGGTTAACAGGCATAGTGTCTTAACCGCTTGCACCACCAAAGGACTTGCATTAATGCTGAGTAAATTTTGTATCATGATTGAGGTAAAAAGGGAATTTTGTTGTCTTAAAACATAGACCTATTCTGGGGTGTGTTGAGAGTGCTGAATACATAAAGCTTTTGATAACCTCAACTCATGCATGTAGGATGAGGAAAAGGGAAAGAGTAATGCAGGAACCCACAGCTTGCCAAGGGTGTTCTCATAGTATTAAACCAATAGGCTGAAGCTGAGTGACAGATTCTGTATTCTAAACCAAAATTCACCTATTTTAATTCCATGTAAAATGTTCAATAAAAATGCAAAGAACAATCCTGTTTCCATTCTGAATATTCAAAAGGCTGCATTTGATATCTCATAATTAACAAGTTTTGTAATAGACACGTATCAATCAAATAAATTTCATCATGTCCTTCACTAGGGTCCACCTGGACGTCCTGGTCTTCCAGGTGCAGATGGTTTGGCTGGCCCACCAGGTACCATGCTCATGTTGCCGGTAAGTCTTAATACAAAAGCAAATGAGAACTCAATGTGGAAGTGCTGATTTTTTATCTTAATAGACAACATAGGTCTACAAAGAAACAAAAAACAATAAACTTTTTTTGCAGTTACAAGTCTGTTTGAATAAATTTAGAATATTATTAGGGTGCTAAATGCAAAATGGCATCCATTTTCAACTTGTTCTTAAACACTATGGTAAAAACTGAATAATAATCTGGCCTTATTCCATAATGGAATAGAGTGTACATTTTAGGCACAGTTCAAGATAATGCTTCCTTGATTCAATCACTATTACTGATTCCTGAATTTTTTTCCCACCAGCTTATTAGATTATCCAGGCCAACATGAATTTTGTTGTCTTAAAAGATAGACCGATTCTGCGGTGTGTTGGGAGTGCTGAATCCATAAATGGTATCCATTTTTCCTATTTGGCTTTTATTTTAGAGCGACAGCCTAGCCACCTGATATGCTGATTCAAGCAGCTTTCTTGTGAGAAAGTCAACATCAAGAAATTGACATTGATACAACCATGGAAGAATTATCATTGGAACTCTGCATTGTGTTCTCATACATTGTGTTCTCGTATGGAATAAGGCCAACTTTTTATTCATTTTTACCATAGTGTTGTAGGACATGTTGAAAAGAAAGATCAATGGTAATATTTTAGGAATCTCTAGAGATCGTATCTCAGGTGTGAGATATTAGATTATATTTAGAAGAGCTGGATTTAGGTGTGATGAGGCCCTTCGCTATAGAAGGTAATGGAGCCCTTAATATGTCCAGCTGTTCTGTGTCAACAACAAATTGTCGCTGTTTTTTGTGTTGAATATATGCTATTTGGTAATTTATGGACCTAATACGTATCTAAAGCCATTTGCACATAACAAAATATGTATGTTAGAAATTAGCAAACCAGTAATACTTTAGGGAGCAGGCTAGAAGGTGGGGCCCATTACTTACATCGTATGAGTTCACACAACACAAAACATTGTTGCTGTAAGTAGGTTTTATTTTATTTGTTTTTTTATCTTATATTTTGGAAATGTACATCCAGTATTATTTTCCTTTAATTTTTTTTGAGGGCCTCTAAGAGAGTGGGGCCCTAAGCTATAGCTTGTTTAGGTTATACATAAATCCATCACTGGGTGTGAAGTGAGAAAGAGTAGGCCCATGGAAGCCCATCTCCAACACCATTGCACAGCTGACCTATTTGAATATAAACATGAAAGTACGCAGTGTAGCACTGACTGACTATTGTCAGGCTCTAGCTCTTTCCACAGTCAGTCCACAGTGGTAGGTTTAGATCTTTTGCACAGCACAATCCTACGCATGTCTATTTAGAAGCAAATTCATTATGTTGAAAAGAACTTATATATCCAAGCATGTTTGTATCAGGTTGCAACCTGATACTACTCAGATGCAATTTTTCTAGTTCTTTTTTGGTAAAGTCTTAACTAAATCGTTTCTTTTTCCTAAACTGTCTTCTGTCTTTCTGTGCAGTTCCGCTTTGGTGGTGGTGGTGGTGAGAAGGGCCCACCAATATCAGCTCAGGAAGCTCAAGCTCAAGCTATTCTTCAGCAAGCCAGGGTAAGTATGAAATATAGTATAGTTGATGAGATAACTACGGGTGTTCAGAAGCCTAGGAGAGATTTTACTGGCATTCAGTAAATTAATCTGTATTTTCTTGTACATTCTCAATTATTTCTGGGGAGGAAAAATGGAAATGGGCTTCACATTTCATTTTTCAAAATATACTTGCCACCATGCACCCCCCAGAACCCAGTTCCAGTGATCCAATCCCCTACTTTTCCACTTTGTTCCTTCCAACGCAATCCCTTACAACTAAAAAGGAAACAGAGCTCTGCATGTGGGTTCACGGGAGGTGGCAAAAGACCCCACAAGCTTTATTGCTACTTTTGCAACTTTCTACACTATGAAGGCCACATCCGTCATACACACTACCAACTCCAGAGTTGTGTGAAGCAGATCCAACCATTGATAATGTGAACCAAACATGACCCATTTCTCTTTTCTGAGTTCAGACTGAACATGTCAACTTTCCTCCTCCCCACATTTTTCTCATCAATTATATGATATTGCCTGTGTGCTGTAGTAGGAAGTGGACTCTTTGGTCTGGTCTAGAGAGATATGGCTTCAAATTCCTTCTTAGCCAAAAAGTTTAGTGTGCAAATTCACCTTGTGCAAGCTGCTACTGTATCACCTAACATTAAAAGATTAATGCAAGTATATCCATATAATGTTGCTCCAAGGTTAAAATGGGGTGGGGAAAAAGTGCATTTTTCTTGAACTTCTTGGTGGAACGTGTGTGTGTGTGTGTGTGTGTGTGTGTGTGTGTGTGTGTGTGAGAGTGAGTGAGTGAGTGAGTGAGTAAGTGAGTGAGTGATAGTTATACCATATCCCCCCACCCCCTCCCCCATGGATGGGTATATGGTAGTTGGTCCTGAAAAGCCAGCTCAGTGGGAAAAATAAGATACATGCCATCAATACATATGCACTGCCAATCATCAGATACCCATAGCATTGTAAGCTGGCCACAGAAAGAAATGGAGGCGGCCGATGTGAAGACCCAAAAGCTCACAATGCATGGGGGTTTCCACCCCAAGTCTAACATCCAGAGACTATACACTAGTCGGAAAGAGGGTGGCCGGGGTCTGATGAGCGTCAAAACTACTATCCTGGATGAAACCCAGAATATCCAGGAATACATCACTGAGATGGCACCCAAAGATGGGCTGATGAGAGAATGTCTCCAGCAACAACAGCAACAGCAAATACAGAAGGAAGATCAAACTGAGGAAGTGTCCTGGCAAGATAAGACCTTGCATGGGATGTACCATCGCCAGATAACCGAAGTCACTGACATTGAGAAATCCTATCAGTGGCTGGAAATAGCTGGCTTCAAAGATAGCACTGAAGCCCTCATCATGGCAGCACAAGAACAGGCACTAAGTACCAGATCGATAGAAGCAGGGATTTACCATACAAGAGAAGACCCAAAGTGCAGGCTGTGCAGAGAAACCTCAGAAACAATCCAACACATTGTGGCAGGGTGTAAGATGCAGGCAGGAACAGCATACATTGAATGGCACAACCAAGTAGTCAGCATCGTGTATAGGAACATCTGCTCAGCCTATGGACTAACCCCTCCCAAGACCAGATGGGAGACCCCTCAGAAGGTTGTGGAGAATGACAGGGCTAAGGTCCTGTGGGACTTCCATACCCAGACAGACAAGAAGGTACTGGCTAACCAGCCAGACATTGTGGTGGTAGATAAGACCCAGAAGACAGCCCTGGTGATAGATGTAGCAATACCAAATGACAGCAACATCAGGAAAAAAGCATGAAAAGGTGGAAAAGTATCAGGGTTTGAAGGAGGAATTAGAAAGACTGTGGCGAGTGAAGGTGAATATGATCCCAATAGTGGTTGGAGCACTAGGGGCTGTGACATCCAAGCTGGAAAAATGGCTCCAACAGATCCACGAAGTACATCACAACACTCGATCCAGAAAAGCGCATTGCTAGGAACAACTAAGACACTGCGCAGAACCCTCAAACTCCCAGGCCTCTGGTAGAGGACCCGAGATTGAGGATAACATACATATACCACCCATGGAGGATGAGAAAACAATTTTTTATATATATACACACAACTGAAAAGTCACTAACTCACTGACTCATCAACGGCCAGCCAAAACCACTGCGTCTAGAACCGTGAAATTGGGGAGGGTGTTCCTTCTGTGGTGGAAGTATCCACTAAGAACCAATTCTTGGAAATTCCAACTGGAAGGGGGTGAAAAGGGGCACAATTTCCTGCCTATACTTTACATTGGAGAGTACCTGACTGTGGGACGCTATGCCCCAATCCCCAGCCCTAGAAGCATGAAATTTGGGAAGGGTGTTCCTTCTGTGATGGGAACACAAGGGTGTTCCTTCTGTGATGGGAAAACAAGGGTGTTTCTTCTGTGATGGGAACACCCACCATGAACCGATTTCTAGAAATTGGACCCCTATGGGTCTGAGAGTGGGTGCAATGCATTTTCAGCCTATACTTAACACTGAAGACTGATCAACATCCACCTGATGCACTGGGAGGGTACACAGGGGATGATGGTGCGCATGGGGAGTGGTGCACATGGGGGAGTCTTGCACATGGGGGGTTGATGCGCATGGGGGGATGATACTCAGTGGGGGGTATTGATGCAGTTTATTATATGCAGTTTATTATATGCTGTACATTTTTTCCCCTTTAAAATCATAGATCGCCATGAGGGGACCACCTGGCCCTATGGGACTTACCGGAAGACCAGGTCCTGTGGTATGTTAAACCTAGCAATTGTGGTCCTAAGTTGGCACTTTATTGTCTTAGCTTGTTGTTGGTATACAAAAATACTAGAGGTTCTCTAAGAGTAGTTTAATCTAGAATTTCTGTTTATGCTGAATGTATAATTTTCTCTTTAGTGCTGTAATTCCAAGTGCAAAGATGTTCCATTCATCTAAAGTTTAGGATGATGCTGCAGAGATTATTTGAGCTCCTACAAGTGCAATGGTGCAAACACTTGGCCAAGGACTAGTGCTGTTTGTCCCTTATACATAAAACAAAAGGATCTAGTGGATTGGGGGGGTGCAGGGAGGGGAAACAGGGTGAACAGAGTGGGTAATGGTAAAATGGGCCAGAGGCAAAAATGGGCTCAACAGCTTGTGCAGTCCAATTGCCAAGTGAACGACTTATGGAGCGGTAAAGAGATTTAAATTCCCTTCCCTCTTCAGTGGTCCCCAATCTCCTACCCTGCTAGTCACTGTGCATGCCATTTTGGCATGACTGCGCTGAGTGAAAAGTGATGCATGGCACATAATCATGTGCCCCCGTGTTCTTTACAAACACAAACACTTTCTCCATTCCCTGCATCTGTCATCATTCGTAATGGGGATTTGCTATTAGTTCATATCCATTAACAAACGTAAAGGAGAGTGATGTCATTATGACATTGACGACGATAACAAACAGAATGTCTCTACTGAGTATCTGAATTGGATTACAAGTGGAACAATACTATATAGAGACTTCCGGGATGACAGATGTGACATTTGCCCTTATTTTAACCATCTTCAAGTTACAGTGAAAGGAGAATGCCAGCTCTGCAATTGCCAAATCACCTGAGCAATTTTCTCCTAATGATGGTTTCCTCTTGTACAAAACTGGTACTGTGCTGACAGAGATAATCAAATGATTCATTTAAACACTGCAGATAAGCAGTTACTATAGCTTTAGAAGGCATCCAAGTGTATTTACGACAATATAAAATGATAGTTAGTGCAGCCGAGATTATAGACGGTGCATATCCCCAGTCGTTTCAGAGAGACCTTGGTAATTATACTACTTTAAAAAAACAAAACGGAAAGCCCAGACAGAAGGGACAAGAGGAAAGGAAGCATCCACAGTAAAATGGTATATTTATATCGCCAGTGTTTCCAACTAGCACAAGTAGGCTGGCCAGCATTGTGTCTCAGTTGTGATTCTTCTCTGCTTTGTGGGAACTCCATGAAAGGAACAACAGTGGAACAAGGGCTTCACATGAAAGCTAACGGGTTTGCTTTTCCTTGCATTAATGATAGATCAGCCCTGTTTCTCAATCCAGTTCTTTGGATCTTTGGGGACTGGTTCCCTAATGGTCTAATTTAGAACACTAGTCAATAAACACAAAGCCAAACCAATCTCCTTCCAAACCATTCTCCACACAGCCAGTATATGTTTACGGTTTTTATTGACTTGTTTACATAGTTCAATGAATTTACATTAAAAAACCTCTATAAGAGCAAAAAAATAGATCCTTGCTATAAGGGACTTACAATTCAAATTTGTACACTTGAAAGAGAACAGGGAGGAACTGAGACAAAAGAGAATAGGAAGGCATGAATGGAAGCAAGTGCCATTATATAGAACTTGATGAAGCAAAGGCTTCATAATAGAAGGTATTTTTAAAGGAAAATAAAACAGATGACACCACACAGGTATTCACCACACAGGAAGAAGCTACAGCATGTTGCCCCTCTCTGTTGTAGGGCCAGCCCAATACCTCCTGCTACCCGAGGCAGTGTAGTAAATGTTGCACCTTTTACTTGGTGATATACCCACTTCTGATTCACATTCGCTCTTCTCTTCTGTTCATTTCCTTCTTTTCTCCAGACTTGTTGAAGGAGGAGCAGTGGGTGGATGGGTGACCCCAGCCAATCTGCTGCCTTAAGTAGCTGCCATAGATGAGCTGGCCCTACTGTGTGGTTTTCCATACTGTCTTTTGGTATATACTGTAGATTGATACGCACACAAGACAGATATAGATACTTCTAAAGCATGATTGTAGAAACCTACAGCCTGTCAGAACAGAAATTCCCCTAATAGAGAATTTCTCAAACTGTGGGTCATGAGTCACATGATGGGTCATGATTTGATGGTTCAGTGGGTCCTAAGTTGGGGAATATATACATTGTTGCTTTACGTTAAAAAGACAAATCTAACAAAGAACTATAGCAAAGATAACAAAATGAAGCATAGAAATAAATGGTTTCTTCCCAACATGACTTCATAATTCTTGGTCCATATCAATTCCTGTACTAGCAGACATCATACAGAAATAATTTATTGAAGTGAGAGAAGCAAAACTGGTCCTTTGGGGCACATTTATTACTTTGCTTCTAGTCTGTCAGGGTAATCTTGTGGACAGTTGCTGATAGCAGAGCACACCTCAAGGTATCTTGTGTCGGAAAGTGCCTTGCAACCTGGCAGGTACTATGTCATCAATCACTGCAGTACGCTTTTTGCCCCATACAGCCAAGTGAGTTCCAAACAGCAGCTTCCCAGACCTTGGCAATTCTCTGGATATAGTTGGTAACTTAAAAGAGTATAGTTTTCTTGTTAACACCTAAAGCCAAAACATATTCATCTGCATAGAAGTATGTCTTGTTGATTTTAGTGGAACTTCCTTCTAAGCAATGTGCTTGTGACAACAGCCTAAACTCCAGACAGGATTTAATGTGTAGAAGTGCTGATTTTTTATCTTAATAGACAACATAGGTCTACAAAGAAACAAAAACAATAACCATTTTTTGCAGTTGCTAGTCTGTTTGAATGAATTTAGAATATTATTAGGGTATTCTAATATTATTATTAGAATATTATAATATTATTAGGGTAGAATAATATTAGGAATATTATTATGTGAGTCAAGGGTAATATACAGGGTGATTGAAATGTACCTCCCTATTTTAAAATACTTATAAATTACAAGATTGGGAGTTACTTTTCAATCACACAGTAGAAAGATTTGTAATGAAACTGTATTCTTCTTAGCTATTTTTCTTTTAAGCCACTAGGAGGCTGTAGAAATCCAGCTTTTGGATTTGTGTATTGGAGCATAAAAAATAAAGATACACTGTGATATTTAAACCTTCATTTCCCCCAATACTTATTTTAATATGCTGCACACCCCCTTTAAATAAATCATTTAGGGAGTATCTGTCAAGTAAAGTTGCTAATTTGATACACCCAAAATAGAACTTTGATCACGTACAGTGGTACCTCTCATAACGAGTGCCCCACATAGCGAGTGTTCCACATAACGAGTAAAAATTTGTGTGGGATTTTGCCTGACGTAACAAGCATGATTTGCATAATGAGTGCCCATTGGCTGGACTCCCTCTCCATTTCCCTGCATTGGCTGGGCTGTGGGATTGAGGTGGGACTTTCTTCTCCTGCCTACAGTACATGAAGAGGCCAACAGAGAGAGTGCAGGAGCCTCTTCAGTCCAGCAACAAAGATGGCTGCTCTACTCCTGCAGCCAGCAAACATGTGGCCAGCCCAGCCTCTGCACTGCAGCCTCCATCAGGTAGGAGGGAAAACTCCTCCTGCATCCCCCTATGGAGCCCCCCTCAAATCAACTCCTTCCCCCTAAGAAAGCCCCCCCTGCCTGGACCCCACTACAACCACCCACTTCCCCACCACCACCTTCTCTGCCTGCAGTTTTCCTTTCCTGTGAGTAAGCCCCAGTGGATTCAATGGGGCTTGATTCTGAGAAGGCAGCATAGGATCTTGCCCTTCTGCTGTTGTTTTTCATGCAAACTTGGAGTCAGGCTGCATCCTACACACTTTCCTATGAGTAAGCCCCAGTGGATTCAATGGGGCTTGATTCTGAGTAGATAGCATAGGATCTGGCCCCTTTGCTGTTGCAGACTGCCCATCTAGTTTGCATAGATAGATCTCACACACAGGGAGGTTCCTTGTTCAAGATGCTCCAAAAGACACCAGTGACTATTTTAGTGAAAATTAGTCATCTTTGGCCATAAAGGTTTTTCTTTTCTTTTTACTGTACAGAATATTACAGTGTTTTATTCCAGTAATTGTGGTCTGTATTATATTATAGTGTTTTCACTTTTGTAGTTTTCAAGCTTCTGTAAATATGGGGAAATTGTTTTGAGTGTCTTTTCCTTAGTATGTTTTTTCCCCAACTCATCAATGACAGGTATTGGGGCAGGTGAAGGCTGGGTCCCTCAAATGTGAGCCCCTCAAACTTTGAGGCTAGTCATCCATCAGTCTTGAAAGACTATGGTATCATGTTCGGTGCTGCATACGCTGCATGCGAAGCACGAAAGTCTGGGTTAGATTGTTATGGAGGATAGGATGTTACCCAAGCAGCAAATCCCCCCTCTCCACACCACTGAATTAGTCCAATGGAAAGGCAGAGCCAATACGATTGGATCCAGCTGGCGTCGCAGAGCTGGGCTAGGAACAGGCACTCACTCTGTCTTCTGGGGCCGACCCGGGTCTCGAACCCTGGCCTGCTGGTTAATAGGCACAGTGTCTTAATTGCTTGCGCCACCCATAGCCCACAGTCACTATGGCTGCCTTATTAAAAGAAAGAGGTTTTTTTTTTTGCAAGGAATGGTTTTCAGAAATGGATTGGCTTTCACATACATACATACATACATACATACATACATACATACATACATACATACATACATAATTTAGATCCCTTCGTTTCAACTCTCATAAAGCTAGATGAGTTCTGATTGGCTCTACCTAGATTTATGTGAATTAGAATTAAAATGTTGGTCCCAATGCTAAAAGGTTTGAGAACCACAACCCTAACATATTCTGATAAGGACACATCACAACCTACCAAATGTGCTAGAACTTGTGGCTTACCAAAACAATTGCAGTTTGATTTTGATCAGTGAGAATTCTTGGACAAGTTCAGTAGGGTGGCAAGTCAAAATCTGGGTGATTTAGGGTACAATCCTGAGCATGTCTACTCAGAAGTAAGTTCCAAGCCCTACAATACAGAGTAACTATGGGAGCACGTAAGAGACATTACCACCTAGTGCACCACCTAGTGAAAACTTGGGAAATTCATATTGCAATCCAGAGTATATTGTTCTTACATTGGAGCAAGGACTCCCCATAGTTACTCTGGATTTCACCAATTGTCTTACTCTCAGGAAAGTGTGTATAGGATTTCAGCCTTAAGCTCACCATTGCAGGCAATACAACTTGATCTGTGACAACTGTACACATTTACCTGGAAAAATGTCCCATTGAGTTCTGTGGAGCTTACCTGAATAGATATGGATAGGATTGCATTACACAATTCTGTCTTTAAGCCCAAAAACTAATTAATTGCTTTGGTCTATAGTATAACAAGTGAAACAACTTTGCGGTACTGTAGTAAATCTTATATGAATGCCTTGTGTTACAGCTGTTCTCCTCAACACTTATAAAACTCAGGACTTGGATGTTTGCTGTCATGCACTAAACAGGATCTTTAGAGAATCAGCTTATTAGCACTTTTTGACTATTATTCCTAAATTATCATAATCACCAATTAAAATGTGCCCCACCTGCAAACTACATCCTGACCTTTCCTGCAACTATAATAGTGTTTTGCTTTCCTTCATACAGGGTAGTCCTGGTTCTTCAGGTGCCAAAGGTGATGTTGGAGACCCTGGTCCACAGGTATATATCTCTATAATAGTACAACACAGCAGTACAAAACAGTTAGAGGCATGCAAAAATGTTAATCTCAAGAACTGCAGCTGCAGTGATGGCAAGACTGTGATTGCAATAATATCAGGTGGCCCGACTGAGCCCATGGGATGTTGGAATTGTCCCTTTGGAAAACTGGAAGTACTTTCTGGTAGCCTTAGAAGGTCTTCAGAAGGCTAGAGAGGAAGCACCTGGCTTTTCTGGCTATCAGACCTCTGGCTGTGGCCATTCAAGAGGACAGCTTTTCTGGACTTTCCCTGGACCACCACTATCCTAAGACAATATCCTAAGCATTAATAGGGTTACTTGAGACAATTGGAGCTGAATCATTGTCATACCCTAATCATGTCTTAAAACAAACAAATTCGAATGGCAGACCATAGATTTAATGGAATGCATTTTTTTTCTGCTGTTTTAAAAAGTTTTCTTTCTAAACACTTTGTATATACATTATGCCAATAAAGGTCTTTGTATTTGTATTTGTATTTGTCTTAAAACAAATTAAATCATGTCTTAAAACAAAGCAACCCCTCAGAATTAGGCCAAAGTCCCATCTAGTCTAGCTTCCTGTATCTCACAGCGGCACACCAGACGCCTCAGGTAGCACCTAAAACCTGTATCCAGGTGCTTTCCCCTGCATCTGGCATTTTGAGATTGCCCACATATACATCTGTCTATGCACACATACAGTCAATCACTCACACACACACACACACACACACACACACACACAAACAGTCCCATCATAACTTGTAACCTGTGTATATATGTATGTGAATGATACTGTTGATATCTCTTTATGATTAACATCAACATATCCTGCTTGCTTTCAGGGCCCTCGAGGTATTCAAGGTCCAGCTGGACTTCCTGGAAAACCTGGTAAAAGAGTAGGTATTGGATCCTTAAAGATAGCTCATGTTTGGGGGAAAAATGCATTCTTTCCAGAATGTCAGCAAATTTATACCGGACACTTTAATTTTGTATTAAAGTGCTATTTTTTTCCTCCTTCTAGGGTCGTCCAGGTGCAGATGGAGCTAGAGGGATGCCGGGAGAGCCTGGTTCAAAGGTTAGTAAATATCAATTTGTTTGGCGCTGGAATATTTTCCAGGTGTGCTTCAATTAGGAAACAAAGATTATCTCAAATGTGGCTGAACATGGCTTTCCGGATTGTATTTGAAATTAATGACAAGGAACCTGTCCTGTCATCGTGAAATACAGTTTGAGCCTGGGGTATTTAAGAGAGTGCCTGCTTCTCTTACAATTCAGCTTGTCCCTTCGTGTCATTAGGAAAAGTCGCATTATTAGTGCTGTTGCCTATTGAGGTTGGTGAATGGCAGCAGTAAACAGGGTCTTCTCAGTAGTGGCACCAGATTTATGAAATTCTCTCTTCTCTATAAACTGCTCCCTCCTTAGAGGCTTTCCAGTGGGACCTGAAAATGTTTGTTTTGATAAGTCTTCTGAGTTCTCAGCCTTATTTTAAATGCAGATCCAGATTTTACAGTTTCTATCTTTTTTCATAAGGTGTTTGCTTTTGTTTTGTAGTGTATTTTTTATTATGTGATCTGCTTTTGAGTTGTCAATGTATTCACGTTATTTTTAATGTATTACAGGTTGCATGTTTTATTTTTTAATTGTGATTTTGTATTTTTTTTCTTTTTATTATCTATAAACAGCCTTTAGCACCAGTACTGGGAAATAAGTGGCATAAAAATGCAATGATGAATGAATGAATATTTCAAGTGGGAAAGTTTCAGATTGTAGGTTAAAGAAAACATGGTCAGCAGTCTTGGAGAAAGCTGGGTCACCTCTTAAGGTTTGGCTTTCTCTGGGGTTCTCTGATTTCAGCACTTGAAACGGCTGACCAAAGTGGATCACTTTTAACTTTTGTGCTAAGACTGCTACTGCTAAATTCAATCAAATGCAGCTTTCTCTGTCTTGATGTAATATGCTTATAGTGAATCCTTTATATGATTCAGGTTTAACATAATTGTGTAAATCTCTGAAATTTGTATAGGGATAATCAATCCATATATAGCAGTGTTCAGTGTTGCCCTTTCCTATTTACTTAGTCCCTGAGTCTGTTAGTGTATGTGTACCATAGTGCATGGACCATTGCTTTCAAAGAAAGGCCCATATTTACCCCCTCATAGACTGATCCTGTTGTCTTACCCCATAGTCTCTTGCTTACAAGTCATTCATGCTCAGACAAGAGTAATTTGTGGCTCGTGGTCATATGGAGGTGAGAAAGAACTGAATAAATATTTGGGAAGCACACATATGAGCCGCCGATTATAAGTAATGGCTGAGTAACTGCAGTATTTGCACATCCCCTAGAGACAGCCAGCTGGAAGGAGCAGGAACCCATGCTGGGATAAATCATTATGGTTTTGCCTTCTGAGAAACCCATCCTTAACCACTGTCAATGTAGTGGGGCCAGCATGACCACACTGCAACCTATGAATGGATTGAGTAGACTAGAGGCCACCTCATGATAAGGCAACATTTGTCCCCCTGCTTCAGGGAAAGCCCTAGTCACTGTGACGGGTCTATTCTGCCTTCACCTACTAATTTAATGGCACAAGTCTGAGTGGAGTCATGCTGGAGGATCTGGCCCAGGAAAAGGAGTAAGATGAGGCATGTGTCAGCACTATCACTCCTGGATTTCCTACCCTCTTCTCCTCCCTCCACCAGCTCAGTACAGCTCTTCTCAGCCCTCTATCCACCAGGTCTTGCATTGCTGAAAGCAGCTCTTAACTATTTAAGCCCCACCTGAATCTGTCACCAGGGACGTATAAGTGTTCCTATCTTATGCGCTGTCACAGCGAGCTTAACAGCACATTTGTGACAGCTTGTGCCAGTGCAGCCCTTCTTACAACAATGCAAGAAGAGACTAGGAACGTGCAGTAAATTCATTTTGGTGTGTTTTTTAGTCCATTGCTATCTGTAGAGAGCATGCACAAAATAAGATTATGTGAGATTTATGAAGCTGTTAAATGGGGCTATCTTTGGTCACTGACTCTAGATATATAAACCTTCAAGTATGTACCAAATTTAGTTTATATGAGTGTATATGTGCAGCTCCATGTAATATCTAGCTTTAGGGCAAATATAGTCATCTCCATACAGAATGCATTTACAGTGAGTATTTGTAGTTTATCACAACAGTCGCAAAATGCAACTGTGAATTGCTAATGCTATGATTTTTCCCCCTACTAGGGTGACAGAGGTTTTGATGGCCTCCCTGGTCTACCTGGTGAAAAAGGTCACAGGGTAAGAGGATGCATGTTCATCTGAAAACTCATTCAATATACAGTGGCAGCAAAATCGTTCCATGGCAGCAAAATCACAAAGGTGTTGTCCAAAGCAATAGCAATTGTAGCCAAGTCAGCCCATGGGATGTTGTGCTGCCATCTTGTACACTCCCTTTGTCTCCACTGTGACCATTGAGGTCACAAGCTGGGTGCCACCATTTTGGCTTCTTTCTTTCCTATTCTCTATGGTCACAGAGAAAACCAGGCAGAAGAAAAATCCAAGATGGTGGCATGAACCTTTTCATGACTCCACCCCCCCCCCCCCGAAGAGGACTTGCAACCCCACTTTGAGAACCACTGTTCTAATATGCTCTTCTGCCAAAGATTTTCTGTTTGAAAAGTGTTTCAATTGATATATACTTTATGGACAGCCTTAGAGATGCTCCATGCTACTGACTGTCATGAGATAAGCATGAATATTTTTAGAGGCATCATCTGAGCGCCAAAAAGTTTGCATCACCAAACCATTAAATCTATATAAAACTGAGAAGTCACTCACTGACTCACTCACTGACTCATCAATGCCTAGCCAAAAACCTCTGGGCCTAGAAGTGTGAAATTTGGGGTGGGTGTTCCTTCCGTGATGGAGGGAGTCACTTAGAACCAGTTATCAGAAATTCCAACTGGAAAGGGATGAAATGGGGCACAACACATTTTCCTCCTTATACTTTACATTGAAGAATCCCTGACTGAAGGTTGTTCTGCCCCAACTCCTGGACCTAGAAGCATGAAATTTGGGGTTGGTGTTCCTTCTGTGACATCAACACCCAGCAAGAACTGATGATGAGAAATTTAACCCTTAAAGTGGTGAAAAGGGGTGTTTTTGTCCTATATTTAACATTGAAGACTGACTAACATACAACCAGGGATGGCTTCAAAGAAATTAAGAACCGGTTCTCTGTCCATCTGGCAGCCACTTTTAAATGGCTATTTTTAAACTTTATATGTACTATCTCTTGTTAAGAACCGGTTCTATAGAGTTGGTGCGAACCTGCTGGTACCCACCACTGCATACAACCAATTTGGTGTCTAGTGCCTGATGCACTGTGAGGGAGGGTGCACAGGGGGAGATGTTGTACGGGGAGGTGTTGCACATGGAGGGATATTGCGCATAGAGGGTGTTGTGCATGGGGGAATGTTGCACATGGGTGTGATGCACATTGGGGAATGTGGCACATGGGGGTGATGCACATGGGAGTGATGCACTTGGGGAATGTTGTGCATTGGGGATGTTGCTCATGGAGGGTGATGCACATGGGTGTGATGCGCATTGGGGAATGTTGCACTTAGGGGTGATGCGCATGGGAGTGATGCACATGGGGAATGTTGTGTATTGGGGATGTTGCTCATGGAGGGTGATGCACATGGGGGTGATGTGCATGGGGAATATTGCACATGGAGGGTGATGTGTATGGGAGATGTTGCACATGGGTGGTGATGCGCATGGTGGGTTGATGCACATGGGGGTGATGCACAGGGTGGGGTGATGTGTACCGTGTGTTGATGTGCACAGGGAGTGATGCGCATGAGGGGTGATGCACAATGGGGATGTTGTGCAATGGTGGAATAGTTTATGGGGGTATTTTACTCCCACAACATGGGTACATTTTGCTAGTGCAAAATAAAATAAAATAAAATAAAATTGGTTGAGGAGCAGATCAAGGTTGTTAATGGCCAGCAGAGGGCACTGTACAAATGGCATACTCTACAATACTGAATAGTAAACAGGAAGACACCAAAAAATTTGTCTTTGAGCTAATATGGCTGATTTAGCCATTTTTGTGACTTAGGCACATGAGTAAAGCAAATTTTTTTCTCTTTTTTCAAGGCCATGGCATTTGTATTAGACTAATATATAAACATTATAGTAGTTCACACTTAGGGTTTCTATGATATTTCCTTAGACTAGCGGTGCCCAAACTTGCAAGTGCTGTGTGCCATGAACGAGGATGCCATTCGGATCACTTTTGATAATTCTGCCCAAGTATTAAATAAACCTTCATTTAGTGGATAGGGACATTCTAGGCAGTCTCTCTGCTGCACAGTGTCATACCAGTTATTATCTGATGTTGCAGTTATCCAGTTATGAAAGTTTTCTTTGAGTCATGCTAACCTAGTCTCCTCATCTACAGGACAGTTCACATTTCTATCAGCCAATGAACAGGGCAATCAAGAATATGGAAAGATTATACAGCATTTAAAACATTACCTATGTGTATAAAATCTAAACACCAATTGCTACAAAGTGACACAGATTTAGGCACCTGAGTTTAGTGTGCTTAAGCATGTCTCAGTCTGTTCTGGTTTTCAGCCAAAAACTTTAAATCCCCATCTTGAATGGTAGCCTCTCAAGATGTACGACATAGAGGCTTGTATCTATTTAAGAATGACGTGTTGTTACATGTCAGTTTTAATGATGTGATTAGTTTGCTTAGCTCCCACTTCCTCATGATATATTCATCAACACAGTCATAATTCTTCCTATTAGCA
Source organism: Cryptoblepharus egeriae (assembly GCA_030015325.1). Lineage (NCBI taxonomy): Eukaryota > Metazoa > Chordata > Lepidosauria > Squamata > Scincidae > Cryptoblepharus > Cryptoblepharus egeriae. Next base: position 109,199,441 of record JAREYC010000003.1, read on the forward strand.
CAAATTTAACATGGTTTCTTTTGACTCTAGGGAGATCGAGGACCACAAGGACCTCCTGGTGCTCCAGGTGAAGACGGCATGAGAGTATGTTATTCATTCATTTATCTCTTAGTGCACACAGTCAAATCTAAATGAAGTATTTATTGCAAATATTAACCCTTTGGTTTTGTTAACATTAGGGAGAAGATGGAGAGATTGGACCAAGAGGCCTCCCAGGTGAAGCTGTAAGTGAAATGCTCTTAGTATTCAGTACATCTCACAGTGTACACTAAGACCTTCTTTGTGAATCTACTGCTTAACACAAAGTTATCATTTACCGTATTTTTTGCTTTATAACATGCACATCACCATAAGATGCCCCCAGGTTTAGAGGAGGAAAATAAGAAAAAAATCTCATTGCACATGACCAGACACAAACATTTAGCACAAATCTCATTGCAAATAGTTCAGGCAGGCAGGTAAATTTGGGGAAGGGGGGTCTAGGTATGTAAGGAAGGTTGAGGGGATCTAGGTAGGTAGGGAAGGGCGGGAGGATCCAGGTAGGTAGGAAGGGTGGGGTGTTTCTTTTGGGGGTGGGAGATCCAGTCAGGCAGGTATGTGTGGAAGGAGGCAGGTCAGTGTGGAGGGATCAGGGCAGGCAGGGATGCATAGGATAGCAGCACTAGGGACCAGATCCTGTGCATGTCTACTCAGGAGCAAGCCTCCCAGCTCAGGGAAGGCTGCTTAGGATTGTAGCAGCAGGGACCTCTCTCTCTCTCTCTCTCTCTCTCTCTCTCTCTCTCTCTCTCTCTCTCTCTCTCCCTCTCTCTTTCTCGGGCTGCTTCCTCTACCCTTGCCCATCCTTCCCTTTTCCCATCGGTGCCCCGTTGTTTTTGCCTGCCTGCCTCCATGTTCTGGGATCCTCTAGGCTCTGTTCCTCAGAAAGGCTGTTTCTTTGGGTGGGAGTAGCCTGTCCCCCCTCCCCAGCTTGCCCTTGCCAGATATGCCCTGCCCAAGGGGGGCGTGGAGGACACCTGCAAAAGGCACTCCAGGATTGGCCCCTTTGTTTTCTAAGATGCCCCCACATTTCCCCTCACTTGGGGGTGGGGAGACTGTGTCTTATAAAGCTAAAAATACGGTACCTTTGGGATCAATTTTCAATAAATTAATGGGTTAAGGATAAATTTAAACCTCATTCATGACTTGTGCTGCAAACCATAGGAATGCTAAATCCCCACATGGTGATTCAGCTGCACTGAGGTGGCTTCTGCTATATCTTACAGGAGGCCTCCTCATTGTAAGGTGATATTACTTCCCTTTTTACAGGGTAACCCCCAGCAGTTGCCATGGGTCAACCTGGGAAGCATATCAGAACATAGCTTGTATCATCACTGCAAAATACATCTCCCTCCTGAATTGTTCCCCCCCCCCTTGTTCACCACAACCCTCGTTTGCTCTCCCACCACCAGTTCCACCGCCTGTGTGGCTGCATCTACTCCTGTGAATCTTTAGCTAACTGCTAACATACAGGAGGTGCCTCAGACCTCTCCACCAGTGGTCCAGTGGCATGCTGTGGCAGAACCTGCTTTGCAACTACTATAAAGCGACCTCTGCCATTGCAAAGTGCAGTACACTCGTGCTTAGCTGGCAAAGGATTTGGTCAAAGTGTAATTTATGAAAATAAAAACAGTCCCAGATCTAATTTACTGTGAAGGTGTTAGGATTTATTAGCTGAAAGCTATAACCTGCAACATTATACTTTTATATTTAATTTGTACTGTCTACTCTAGAACATATTTTCAAAAATTTGGACTGGTTCATGCAGACCTAAAACTGTGTGGACTTGTATACAGGATGGGGTATAGGAGTACATCTCAGGTTTGTGCACACCCTTCACCACATATAGGTCTTTAGATACTTTCTGATATGTCTAGATTTGTATGTAAACATGTCCCACTCACATGGTCTTTTCTCCTTTTTGTGGTTGATGAGTTATTCACTTCACTGTTGTCAAAAAGATATTTTTGCACAGTCTTTCCTTAATTCAACTGATTTTCAAACATCCCTTTTACCTTTTAAAATATGTTCACAAAGGGCACAATCCTAAGAAATTTAGGCTGGCCTAACTCACCTGGCCTATCTTGGTGCGGGGAGGTTAGTGTATGCATGTGAATTATGCTGAGGATTAGGCCAGTCTAAATGGTGATTAGGATTAGGATTGGTGATTAGGGTTAGATCATTTAAACAGTGTATGGAAGAGAAGTGAGAGGTCAAGAAGGCTTCCACTTAGCAATGTTCAGTATGTGAGATGTTTCCAGTGACACATCTTTTTATGCCCATAAAGGACAAAGCAAAAAGAAAAGGACAGTGGCCCTGTGCTCCTTGAGATGTAATTGTCCATGGTTTACTCCAGATGCCAGCAGGATGGGGATGTTGGTTGAATTTGCCTGGAGATCTGGCAGGATGAGATTATTGTCTGAGTTTCAGATGACTTCTGTATATCAGCCTTCTTCCGTGTACATTGTGACCTAAAGATTTAATTATAATTTTTTTCCCCACCAGGGTCAGCGAGGTTTATTAGGGCCGAGAGGAACTCCAGGCTCTCCCGGACAGCCTGTATGTATTCAGTAAAAATGCAATATCTTATATTTTGCATTTTTCTCAAATGCAATTCTGACATGTGTCCTCTTTGCTATCTTCTTCAATATAGGGAATTCCAGGTGTTGACGGCCCACCAGGTCCAAAAGGAAATTTGGTAAGCAGATCAAGTTCAAATGTTTAAAATCCTCAGTGTCTTTAATTGCATGATCCTTGTGAAGGGAAAGGTTTGCTAGAAGTATAATGCTCAGATACAGCTAGATAACACATAACACAAAAATACAGCTTGTGTTTATTATTATTATCCTCTTGAGATGAAGCTTCCAAGGATCGTTCCGGGGTGCGAACCATGGCAGAAAATTATTGATCCCTAATTAGGGCACAGTCATAAACATCCTAATTGTCAATGTTGAGCTCCAGCTCCAGTGCTGTTTGTCACAAACGTAGCTCTCAGCAGCACCCAGATAGGATGGGCCACAGAAAAGCAAAAGAAATCACATTTGCTAGACTATGGGCACAATCCAGAGTAACTACGGGGAGTCCTTGCTCCAGTGTAAGAACAATTTTACTCTGGATTGCAATATGAATTTCCCATAGGTCTTCACTCGGTGGTGCAGTAACTATCTTGCATGTAATGTCTCTTACATGCTCCCGTAGTTACTCTGGATTGTAGGTTAAAGCTGCAGTCCCAAAGACCCCTTCCTGAGAATAAGACCTATTGAACACAGTGGGGCTTACTTTTGAGTAGACATGGTTAGGATTATGCTGTAAAAGTGGTAGGGAATTATATTTACAGGGAAATTAACCCACTACATTTGCCTAAAACTCATATTCTTTCTGTGTATTCTGTACACAACAGGGACCTCAAGGGGAACCAGGACCTCCTGGTCAACAAGGAATTCCAGGTCCACAAGTAAGTGCTTAGCAATATACAGATTCCCACCTTTGCACTGAAGAAATTGTTCAGTAGATACAGAACCAGGAGGATACTGCTTAAGGGAGCTTCTCCCCTTAATGAGCTTATTTTGCTACTAGATAATAAAATTATCAGGAAGGTATTACCACTAAAAGTGGAACTGACATTTTCAACCAAATTTGGGGAGAAGTTCTTTTTCCCCCTTTCTCATTTGGAGGGGGAAAAAAGACTCATTTAGAGCTCTGTAAATGCCAACCACACCTGCAGGATGGTTCTGAACTAGATTGTATTACATGTTCACTATCTGCAGAAGAGCCTGACCATCCTAATCTTGTTGATCTGGTTCTCTCTTTTTAAAAGGATTTTTTCAACCGTCCTAATGAGGTACTTAAATAGTGAAATGATCTCGGTTGTTTTCTTTGATGTCTTATGCTCTGGATTCTTTTTTATAGGGGCTCCCGGGTCCGCAAGGTCCAATCGGAGTTCCTGGTGAAAAGGTAAGTCTTGGTTATTGCTGGGAAACCTATGGGTCTGGGTTACAAGCCTCTCATATGGTTAAAAAAAACTTCACTACTTCTTTCAAATAGGAGATGCGAATTTACTTGGATACAGCAGCTCTCTCCCACAGACCTGGCATTAGAAATACTGTGGACCTCTCTCATATGTCATACAAAATATAATTTCAGTGGAGGAATTATTTACCATAGAAACAGTTGCACATATAGTAAGCTCCACATTTACTCTTATTAGTATGAACTGCTTCATCGATCAATTATAAGCACTTATAAGCCCATTTGTCCTTCAGAATGCCCTGAGTAGCTTATATACTCCTCCTAATAGGCTTTTATCTCAGCATTGGTGACATCAGAGATTGGTCAGCTGGATTAGTCACATCAGGGGCCATGGGCCTTTGGAGTGGTGATCCACAGAAAGCACCAAATCCTAATCTAATCTTTCCAAACTATAAAATGTGTATGAGGTGAGAGAAAGAGACAATCCCTCAAGAAGGGAGCCCATACCACTCATAAGACCTGAAGCCAGTCACGAAACCCAGAACCTGTTAGGTCCATCTTGGATCTTGCATTTTTTCTAGGGAAAAGAAGAATTTTATTAACGTTCATACTCTTGTGTAGCTATCTGTAGTAGGAATATTTGATTTCTAAAAGTTACGTTTATCTTCTGATAATTGCAAATGGCCCTCAGAAAAAAATTTTTTAGTAAGGAAATCAAGGCAGCAGACCATTACCAGCCATGAGCTCTACAGTTTGCTGGGTTAGAACATCATGGCTTTTCTAAAACAGAACCCCCCTTTTCACATTATTCTATGTGTTAAAAACACATGCAACACATACAGAATCCCAGTAGTACAGCTGTATGTGTCGCACTGTTGTGTATGTACAAACAGGCAAGCAGACAGACAGACAATTGCTACTTGAATTGGTACAGGATTCTCATCAGTTTTATGTGAATAATCCAGTGTAGAAATAAGCATTGAATTAATATGAAGCAATCACCATAGTTCTCTCTAACTCGATATAGATATTTGGGAAAGTTTCTAAAGAGATTCAGCACAGACATTTCAGATTTAAAAAGGAAACCTCTGAAAAAAATGAGGGAGCTAGTAAAAGAAAATAAAAAAAAATCAGGAGGACCAACTCTTTCCTGAGTGCATGGAGATTACTTATAATCACAGTAGCATAAACTCAACAGGAATATGTACCACTGAATAGGAGAAGTGCAACTAGATACAGGAAAAGGCCGGCAAACATGGATTCTAATGAAGTCATGTAAACTGACAAAAAGGGATGCAAAAGAAAAAAAAAGAATAGGAGAGACACATGACTGAAAGCATAAGCAAACAATAAAAGCTTTTTTAAATACACCATCAGCAGGAAATCTGCCAGGGAGGTTTTTGGAATATTAGATGATGTGGGAACAGATGGGAAGCTTAAAGTTATATTTGAGATGGGAGAGAAGCAGGCAGTGCAATCCTAAATTGCGCTGGAACAGGCAGGCTGGTTCAGCCTGCACTGTATCTATCACAGGTTTAAGACTGCTGCTATGAAGATGGGGAAACTTTCCCCTTCTCCTGGTTTGGGCCACAGCGGCCCCAACGGGCCAGCTTTTCTGCATCATCTCTGGAGGTGGCACAGAACTACCACAGAACAAGCTGCCAGAGATTGTTTTGGAAATCACCAGCATTTCTTACCGTCTGAGGTACTATAGGCTGAGTGATTCATTTTGCTAACTCCTTTGACCAGCACTGATGGCAGGAAAATTGTCCCTGGACCTCTTGTTCTTGAGACCTTTCATGTGCCCTAGCTGCATGCTGCAGTGCCGCATTAATGTCCCAAAAGCTGTAGACTAGTCTGCATAATATCAAATTGAATAAACTGTCTCATTGATCCTCTTTCATTTCCTGGTATGCATTACCAGGGTACAAATTGTCTTTCTTTTATCATTATGGTAGCACAACTTTTGTAAGGCTGCAGTCTTATCCTCCAGTGAGGCCTGGCACAAGTCCTGTGTTGACCTGGTGATGGGCAGTAAGTGCCAAAAGACACTTCTGCATCACTGCTGGGGGAGGTTTAGGCCAGTGCACAAACATGTGCTTGCCTCCTTATATCACCACAGAAAAGGGAAGACTGATGAGTTGTGCCAGCCTAAACTGACCTTGATATTTTTCCATTTGAATAGAATAATTTTTCAGATGTTTGGCACTGTTCATACCTATGTTTGCAGGAACTGTTTAGTATTTCTGTCTTTTGCTGCTCCTTTGGTGCCATTTCCTGTTTTATGCTCCTGTCCTCTATTGTATCCATCCTTGAGTTATCCCTGTCAATCAGCAGTCCTATAGTAGATGATACAATGCTACATTCCTATTGAGAATTTGCATATGTTCTCATTTAGAAATTATTCTGGGTCTAACTACACAGTTCACTAATATCAGATCACTTGATTACCTTTCCTCTAATACTCAATTCCCCAGTGATCCCCAGTAATTAGACAGTGATCACCATAGGAAGGAGGTGCCTTTTGACAATAATGAAAAGTACTCACCTTTTGGCTCATCCCTCCTCTTTATACCATCCTACAGATTAAGATCTTCAGGGGAGCAAAAGAGGGCTTCTTCTGCTGTATAATAGTTCCCCAAGGTGATCTGTCAGATCCCCTTGCTCTATGCTTTTTAAAGAAAAGTGGAAATGATTTTGTCTAGAAAGGCAGCTTTATAAAGCTGCCCAACTGTTTTATTATTCTTGGTTCTGTGATTTTTGTCATTTTTTATTTGTATGGTTTTTATGACTAAATGCTAGCCGTTTTATTGTATCTTATACATGTGATGAATGTCAACATTCACATTTATGTGCTGACACTTCCATGGGAGAAAATGTGAATATTTGTATAGTACTAGGGTATTTGCATTATGGATGATAATGTTCTGGTCAAGTGTACCCTGTCATTGGTGTTCCTGGACATTGGCATCTGTGTGTGTATGTGTGATTTCCTATCCCTGACATTTGCAACTCACTGTAACTGGGCTATGATCAATCAACTGTAACTGGGCTATGATCAATCAACTGGGTAAAATAAACTCCATGTTTTATATTCTAAGCAATTATGCTGGTGCAGAAATCTAGCCTCTGTATAAGGGCGAAATGCCTTCCACAGAGGCTCTGAATCCTCCAGATCCAGACTCCCCCTCACACCACGCTCCCCCTCAGACATCATAGTCCTCAGACACCATACCACACATTCACACAGCTGTCCATGGTTGAGCAGTGGAGAAAAGGTGAACACGGAGAACAGCAGTGGAGAACTGCCAGACCACTGCTGGAGCTAACACAGCACTGAGAGGCACTATGCTAACACCGTCTCAGTGTGTTAGCATAGTGCCTCTCAGTGCTGTGCTAGCTCCAGCAGTAGCCTGGCAGTGGGGGCTTCCAGGTGTGTCTTACAGCACATTTGTGACTCCCAGTCACTGCCATAGCCCTATGCTGAGCCCTCAGGATTGGGATCTAAAGGCCCAATCTCATTGAGCCATTATGCTGTCAGAATAGTTGTTCTGGTTATACTTTAATGTGGTTTTAAAACACAACCTACCTTTCTGTGCAGCTGGATTACCCATTTCCTACTTACTACTACATTTTGTTCATCATAAATAATATTCTGCCTATGGACATTTGCAGCCGGAAGTGCCTTATCTGTTGATTGGTTTCTCAAAAGTGTTCTTTCATCTTTTTGCAGGGACCACAGGGCAAGCCTGGCCTTGCTGGACTTCCTGGTGCTGATGGCCCGCCTGTAAGTAGTATATATATATATTGAAAATCACTTTATAGCTTCATGCTCACCAATTTCAACAAGGAAACTGCACCGTTGATAGCTGGAAGCAAAAAAATTGTAAAACATATCCAGTTTCATTATTTGATGAAGGACTTGACTTGACTTCTCATCTAGGGCTTTCAACTTCAAAAAGAACCACAGAAATGGCAGATGAGTAATTGCAGCAACGATGATGTAGAAAAGCATTTAGATGTCTAACCTGGTCTAGTACAGGTTTAAAGGATGGGAAAATGGGCATGGTGGAAACATTAGGAGAGAATGATCTTTTCAGTTGAGCGCAAATCCTTCTCTGTTGGCAAAATCTGTTCCTCTGATTCCCTTGAAGAATTTCAACACTTCAACTTCCGTTGCTTAGGTTTATTACTAAAATGAAGGAAATACCGGTAAAATTAGGAATGAGTAAATTCTTACTGGGATGCAGTAGCTCAGCGGTTAAGCAACAGTGCTTGTCAACTTGAATGTTGGCTGGTTAGTGATTCGAGTTTCAAGTACTGCATGACAGAGTGAGCTCCCATTACTTGTCCAGCTCCTGCCAACCTAGCAGTTTGAAATCACGTAAATGCAAATAGATAAATAGGGACCACTTCAGTGGGAAGGCGATATTCATTGAGTTTTCGGCATTTAGTCATGACAGCCACATGGCCTTGGAGACATCTTTAGACAATGCTGGCTCTATGGCTTTGTAACAGGGATGAGCACCACCTTTAGAGTTGGCCACAACTAGCAGGGCAACCTGCAGGGGACACCTTTGAAATCTGGTTAGTCTAAACAATGAATCATACAGCAACTTAATGCATTGATTTTCAGCCATTGTGCCATGGTTGATAATCATGGTTGGGGGATTTGAGTCTCCTTCCTGCAGCATGGTGTGCCTTGTCAATGGTAAAAAAACAAACCAAAAAAACCTGATAGTGTGCCTTGACAATTTTAGCGGCTTGTCAGTGTGCCATGAAATGAAAAAATATTGGAAATCACTGCCTTAATGTAAAAGCCTCTTTTTCCATAAGCCTTCATTTGTAGGAGCCTACTTCATCAGATATGGATTCCATAAATGAAAGTGGATTAAGGTTGTCACTTGATTACACTGATGACTAATTATATGAAATTTAGTTCATTTATCTATTAATTAATCAATTAGTTTATTGATTGCATGTGAGTAAATCATGTAATTATAAAGTAAAACCTTTCTCTGTAAATGAGAGTTGTATGTTTGTTAAAGGAGGCATCCATTTAGATTAGGCATTTTTCTTGTTTGTGTTTGTGTGAGATGTGGAAATATGCGTTTGGTACTTGCCATATGCCAAAAATTTGTTCACGGATGTAACCACTTAGTTCAATGTTTCCTGAAAATGAACCATGAACCAAAAAGAGTCATGGAAACCAGCTGATGGCAGTCATGGAACTGCCTTATGGCACTTTGCAACAACCCCAGACCAGGACAAGAGACTTGTGCCAGCCAATCTTGGGGTTAGGATTGTGCTGTCAGAAAGTGTTATACCAAGCAATGACCTTCGAAGGACAGGAGAAGTGATACCAAATGTGCAGTAAAAGAAGAAGAAAAGAAATGAGCCAAGTGAATTGAGGAGGCATCCCCTGGCAGCTGCAAGTGCTTGGGTCACAGAACAAAACTAATGATTACTCTGGTATTTTGAAAATGGCTATATGGACAACAAAACTGAAGATTAATTGTGGTCGTTAACTGCATGTGGATTTAGCCCAGCCAGGAAAAAAGAGACTCTTCTGCCTATTGATTTGCACATGCTATAAAATATTTCCATTTCTGTTTGCTTTCATTTTGTTGTGTCATAACTTTAATGGTGTGCTTAGTGTAATGTTGGGTGACAGATAAAAATAATCAATTCCCCTTTCCCAGAGAAAATGCTTGAGCGTTGAGCGAGGACACACTCTTCAGTGTTTTATGTGTTCCTGCATTTCTTTTTCTTACCGTGACTTGAACCTAAAACAAAATAGCAACTTCTTCTATTTTCAATAGTGATTCACATTTCTAAGGAAAGTCGCTACAGAGACGTAATGCCATCCATGTGATTCAATTTATTTCTTGATTAATTTCTCCATAGCTGTTTCATGATGCTTTAAAGTAGGATTCAGAGTGTATATACTGTAGAAATCCTGTGTGTGTCTTTAAGTGCAATTTGACATTACAAAAAATGTCAGTGTTGCTTCCCCTCTTTTTATTTTCCCTGCATTAATCCATTAAATGCATGATATAATATCATGTAAGTTTTCCTTTCTCCCTGAGTGATGAAGATCACTCATTTCGTTTCTCCCTGATGAAGACATTGACAAAGTATTGTAAATGCTGCAACATGCCATATAAGTGGCCCATCCTGCTTTTCATCGGAAAGTTCTGGGCCAGGCTGCTTACATGGTATTTTACAGGACCTGCAATACTTTCCACAACCACCTTGTAAGTGATAGTACAGATCAAGGTGATGGCATGACATTGAACATTGCTCCTCTCAGTGACGTAGCTAATGATCATGTAGCCCACTGCAAAGTTCAAAATGTTGCCTTGGAAGTGATGTCACAATCAGAAGTGATATCATCCACAGGTATTTTTTTCTAAAAAAAATTCTATTTTCCCCTGGAACAACAAAATCAAATTTAATTAAGTAAAAATATGAAAATTGTGCCCCTTATTGGTAAGGGAAACAGTGCTTGGCCAAAGAGGAATGGTTATTATTACCCTGCTAAATATAAGAGGAGCACCACTTAGAAGTGCCTATATACCCAGTAAGTATGGGTAACTGTATTATCGTATTTGCATATGGAAATAAGAGGTGATTCATATTAACACCTTATTAGTTCCATACAGTATCAGAATTACATCTCATTCTTCTGCTGGAGAAGATAGTCATCACTGAGTCATCACTATCATGGGAAAGTTAAGAAAATCTACTTTTTGTACATTGGCTTCATTTTTATGAAAATTGGCCATAACATTTAATAGAATATAGATATTCCAATGCAGTTTGTTTCATTGCACTCTGCATTAAATTACCTTTCCAAAGATATATAACATGATGTTTTGATCATACATATGTAACCCGTTTTTCACAATTTTATCCACTAGTGTCAAGCTCCACTTGTAGCCTTCCTAAAAGTTGTAGCGCAACTGCACCCCCTGCACCCTCCCAAGCTATGCCACTGGCTCCTCTTTTGCTGCGTGATAATGATCCAGGAAGAGAAAGTAAAGATATGGGACTGCTCCTTTCTGGCACTAGCTATATGCATGCCAGAATGAGCCATATCAAGATGTCTAGTCATCTTGCCAAGCTTTTCTGTAACATAGTCTAGAGAGGGGGTATTTATCGTTTTCTTAGGCACATTCATGTTCCAGTGACAACCAGGCGCTCTTAATTTTTGAACTATTTTTGTACTAGAATGTGAATGTATTTGCATTACATTCAGGACAGAGAAAAATGTACTACTTTTATTTTTTTTTTATTCATTGCTATGTGATGTAGGCTAGATATCTTTAGAGGGGATTGGGCAAATTTCTGGAGGAAAAGTTCATCATGGATTGTAAGCCTTGATGGATATGTGCAACCTCCTAATTTCAGATGTAGGCTATCTCAGAATGCCAAATGCTGGGGTAGGCACCAGGATATAGGTCTCTTGTCTTGTATGCTCCCTGAAATATTGGGTGGGCCAGTGTAAAATACTGAAGCTGATGGGTGTTTGGCTGGATCCAGCAGGACTCCTCTTATGTTCTTATGATATGGTGATGGCCAGTGGCTTTTCTCTTTTTACTCATCAACTGAATTACACCCCTAGGGTTTTCTGGGAAGAGGATTTGCTGTTAAACCAGTATCTTTAAAACAATTTGTGAAAAGTACAGATTGATCTTCACCATTTGCATTGTTTGGTACCAGGAACCTCAGTGGTTACTCATTTTTGCATTATACTTTACTATGGCAATGAATTAATATGACTCAAGTTCCCTTTCTCCAGGCATAGAGCACAATCCTAACCATGTCTACTCAAAAGTAAGCCCCATTGTGTTCAATAGATCTTACTCCCAGGAAAGTGTCTTTAGGATTGCAGCCATAGGCTGCAATCCTAAAGACAATTTCCTGGGAATAGGCCCCATTGAATACAATAGGACTTTGAAGTACACAGGTTCAGGATTGCACTGTTGTAATCATTTAGGATTGCAGCTCATAAGCAGAAGCTTTCCATTACAAAGCAGTTTGAAAGTGTTTATCACTTTGCATTGATGTAGTTAATCAAGTGGGGGAAGGAAGTGGTCTCCCTTCCTGCTGAAGCTGAAAGAAAAATTTCAGCCAAATCCAGAGTAACTGCGTGAGCACGTAAGAGACATTACGTGCACCCGTAGTTATTGCACCACCTAGTGAAAACCCATGGGAAATTCATATTGCAGTCCAAAGTAAATTGTTCTTACACTGGAGCAAGTGCTTCCCATAGTTACTCTGGATTTCGCCCTTAAGTCCTTTCTGAACCTTTCTTTCAGTTCTGAACCTTTCTTTCAAGTTTAATTGCCTGCCATTTGTCATGGTAAACAGACTGCTTTTAAACCCTTAATTGCTACTTAAGCAATTAAGTAGCAATTAAGTAGCAATTAAGTAAAAGATGTTTATCTTTTAATTTAAAGAGCCACTCTCATTCTCATTGTGATAAAATTGCTGATACACAAAGTTGCTGATAATTAGATTGTACCTGTATATCCATATTCTGTATATCAAGTGAAAGTATATCAGTGTTATAATAAATAGTTGATATTCTGACTTTTTCTTCCTATATATTTTGTAAATAGGGCCATCCAGGCAAAGAAGGGCAGTCTGGAGACAAAGGTGCATTGGTATGTTTTATGTTTTTTCTCCATAAACATATATATTACCCTCTCTGGCGCAAGTGGTTAAGACACTATGCCTGTTAACCAGAAGGCCAGGGTTCGAGACCTGGGTCCCCACAACACAGGATGAGCTCCTGTCCTTGGCCCAGCTCTGCGACGCAGCTGGAACCAATTGTATCTGCTCTGCTGTTCCAATGGAATATTTCAGTGGTGTGGAGAGGGGGGATTTGCTGCTTGGGTAACAGCCTATCCTCCATATCAGTCTACCCAGGCCTTTGTGCTTCGTGTGCAGTGTCAAGCACGATACCATAGTCTTTCGAGACTGATGGACGTCAAGTTTCTGACAACAATGTTTGTGTTTAAATGCAAAAGCAGTCTGCTGATGTTAAAAGAGAGTACAGGAGAATATGTTCCATACTGTGTCTGTCCCCCACATCTCCAAATTCTCTGCCTAGTTAAGAACTAGTTAAGGATGCTGCATAAATTAAAGTTTACTGTTAGAGTGAATATGTGTATAGTGGATAGTTATGCTTCTGCCAGTCAAAAAAAGTGGTCAAGGATTTCAGTAGAACAATGAAGCAATGTCCTGTTCATACTTATCCACTCATTCATCTATCTACTGAATTCTGAGGTGCCTCAATTTTGTCACTTATGGCTGAGAATCATAATGTATAGCTGTGGGGAGGGATGATTTTTGAGTTATGTTAGACAATACAACAAGCTAAAGTGACAAATCTGCATTATCAGTTGTGCCATTTGCTGACACCTTTGAGCAATATTCCTCTGGTGTGTCAATTTGCCTCTCTAATGAGTTTCTGAACACACTGGGTAGTTCCACAAACAGGGCAATTTACACTGAGTTGAGTTTCCATTCATTGTATCATTTTAACTTTTCTTCAAACACACCTACAAGCAATGCTATATTTTCCTGAAGGATAGATTGTCCATCATTTTCCCCCCAGAACCACCAAATTTCAGCAGTTGATTTGCATTATTGAATCGTTATCTGAGTGTATCACAAATCATTGGGCTTCTGACATACTTAAAAAAATCTGTTCATCCTGAGAAGATAAATGTTAACTGACACATTTATGTTTATTATTTTCAAATGACATAATTCAATGTTTTTAGGGTCCTCCAGGTCCTCAGGGACCAATTGGTTATCCTGGCCCCCGTGGTGTAAAGGTATGCATTATATTTTTGTTCATTTTTGGATAAATCATCACCCCTTCATTATGAATATTTTTGTTAACTGTACAAATAACTTTGATAATTGTCACTGTTTTCTAATAGGGTGCTGATGGTGTTCGTGGTCTAAAAGGTGGCAAAGGTGAAAAGGTAATTCTTGTATTTTTAATCATTTATATGAACTCTATTGCCCATCTTGCAATGTTCTTGTCCACCATTCTCTTCCACCCCCCAACCCCAACATACTTTCTATTCTGTTCTACTGCATCCTTCCTGCTTGAGAGCACAATGCTAACCATTTTCAACCAGCATAACTCACCAGACATATCTTCCCATGATGGTGTGGGGATGTCAGCTTATGCCTGTGCACTAGTCTAATCCTCCCCAGAGTGGGGCAGAAGTGCTTTATAGCACTTTTGTAACACCCCGAGGTCACTACAGGACTTTTGCTGAGGCTTATGCTGACCTAACTGCAGGTTAGGATTGCAGCCCAGTGTTGAGTTAGGAGGACCCAGTTCTGAATTGTGCTATATAACTAACTATATTGATCATTAAGTCAAACAAATCTACGAAAGGTTGACCCAAGTATGGTTACAGTTCTGTATCTGTAGGATAGGCATCTCTTGAAAACAGAAAAATTGCAAAGCTCTTATTATTTTATTAACAATATCTGATGGTGCATACTTTCCATCATTCATACATATATAAACCTTTACTGGCATAATTTTTCAATCATTAGTACAATTTCAGTCTTCTTGACAGCCAGCGAGTTATATAACCTCACTTTATAAATGATTCTGAAGTACACAAATGTTATAGTAAACCACTTTGCTACAAGCTTGTTCAGCTCTGTGACAGTATCATTAAACACCACACATTAAACACCACATTAAACACATTAAACACCACATGAAGGTGGTTTCAGCACAAATGTACATGAAGAAATTGATCATGAAATGGTTAACTACAGGTTTTAGGCTTAATCAAACCCTTAGAAAAATTGAGTATGAGTTGTGATAGATGAGGACCCCATCCCAGTGCAAAAAAAATCATTAAGGTTGCAATCCTATCCATGTTTACTTGGGAATAAGCCTTACTGACTATAATGGGACTTACCTCTGAAGAGACATGCATAGGATTGGTCATGCATTTGTTTTATTTAAATCAGAAAATCAGTCTTTTACTGCACTCTTTTTCAAAAGGTATGTTGTTGAGGATCTCATTAGGTGTTTGAAAAGCCTGAGGGCCATCCCCTGAGAGTCCTTGAGGGCACTATCCTAAACAACTTTCCAGCCCTGGCGTAAGGGCAATGCAACTGTGTGGTGTAGGAAAAATCTTCAGGATACAGCTTGTGTCCCACTGGTACACCTATGCCAGTAGTGGAAAGCTGGTTAGGATTGCCCCCTGAGATATATTACACCCTGAGAACATTACAGCTGAACGTACTCAGAAGCCACCTAGTCCATTACCACAGCAACATTTGGCAACCATTACTCGTGGTATATGTAGTTCCAAAACAAGCCCTGGTAATACATTTCCTAGGTTTTCTGGTGCTTGGGAGGCTATCGCTAGGGAGGTACAACAGTCCTGGGCTACAAAACTTTGGGAAGTTTGGACTTTGGACATCCTGAGAAAACTCGTAAGTGAGCCATGGAAATTCATTGGTTGTTAGTAGCCAGCATATACTGCAGTGGCATTCTATGACTTGAGAGAGGTCTTGTTTCCCACCTTCTCTGCACTAGCAATTGTCTCCATCAGGTAAGCTTGTATGTGCTATTATTATAGCAGCAGGAAGGGCTGATAACAAGATGAACCTGTCCTGAGCTGAGCTCAAACTTCAGATGAGTTTGGGCTTGAATTGCAATGAGCTCAGATAGTTTAAAATTGAGGACATTCATTTTGGAGCCCTGTCAGGTGCTACTTACTCCACCAGAACTCCATGGCTATCATCTGAGAAATGTGTGGTGTTTAAATAAGGATGCAAACCTGAAGTGCACTTGGACTAGCCAGTCTATCACTGGGTTGGCCCAATTCCAAGATAGGCCAGCCCAGTTATACCAGAAAGGCTTGGGCCAGTATAAGTCACCTTACACTGGCCCAAGACAAATGGACCTAGGCCAGCCTAGCTGTGCCAGCCTAGGCTGATGGCTGACATAGAACAGTGCAGTAAGATTATATCCAGAGCCTGATTCCAGGGCAGAAATTCCCACTCACAGCTCCTCAAAGTTAGAACACCTAAGGAGCAGGAATAAATCTGAGTAGGCTCATAGGGGTCCATGATAAGCCAGAGTAAAATTGGAAGTATGGCAAAAAATTCTGAGTCCTAGGCCAACTCCTGCCTCTCTACCTCAGGCTACAGCACAACTTCACCAGCCCATCTCAGGATACAGCACAACTATACCAGCTCATTGAGCATGCTGCCCTTGTGCTTCTGCCTCTTCAACATTAGTTAGTCCAGCCAGAGGCCTTCTAGCCCTGTGGATTTGGCCTGTCAGAGGCCTCTTAGCTCTGTGGATTTGGTCTGTCAGCTCAGGATATGGTCTACTTAGGCCTACTTGCAGCTTAGCTGAGCCACTTTTCTGTCCTGAAGTCAGGATTGCTTTGCAAGCCCTTCATTGAACCCGTATGGTGTTATGAGTATCATGCCAGTCTTGACTTTCTAAATGTGTGGCATCTGTTACAAAAAAGAGCCAAATATTTTGAATATGCAAAACGCAAATGTAATACAGAAGAGTAATGTCATAATGAAGAGTTCCTTGGTGAATTAAGAATTTGTCGGTTGCCTTAAGCACCTTTCTCGTTATTCACTCTCCCTTTTAAAGCAGAAAAGTAATTTAATTCAGCTGTAGCAATATGTTTTTCCCCTTCTTTTTTCCTGATAGAGAAAGTGCCGTACTAGACTTATGTGGCATGTTATGATCCAGCTTTAGTAGTGTAAATTATTATGGCTTGAAGCAAAATAGCACTGACTGCTACATTCATTATAATCATGCCTTCGTTCAGCTTCTTTAATAATTTTCATTTTATTTGCATAACAAATGGCATAATGCTTTTCCCCCCTTCTTGTCAGGGCGAAGATGGTTTCCCTGGGTTTAAGGGTGATATGGGCCTCAAAGGTGACAGAGTAAGTATGTCTCTGAATATGAAAGTCAGTACCCAACTTTCCATCGGTGAGGGCTAAGAAAGAGAATCAAGAGAAAGACTGTCTCCTCTGTGGGGTTTCCATATAGACTATGCAATTATGTACCACACCTTCCAAGAGTCCCTGCTGAATGCAAGCTATTCCTTCATACCCACTGCTCTTCATCTTGATGGGCATTCTACTAGTAGAAAAAAGGTACAGAGTCACGTCACATAACAATGAGAATACCTTTTCCAGTCCCATTGTTATTCAGCTAGGTCATTAGCCCTACAATCCAGAGTAACTACAGGAGCACATAAGAGACATTTACATCGATGTAGTTACGGCACCACCTAGTGAAAACTTATGGGAAATTCATATTGCAATCCAGAGTAAATTGTTCTTACATCGGAGCAAGGGCTCCCTGTAATTACTCTGAATTGCGCCCAAAGTGAACATTCAGCCTAATCCACCATTAAGTGGTGCATGTCTGTATTGACAATGACACATATCTTCACTTTTGGAATTACCAAAACAAGTGTTGAAACGTCCACTGAACCCTATGTACATTCCATATATATAAGTGTGTGTGTATGTGTAATCATTTGAGGAATTTCATTTATCTTAGGGAAAGTTGATTGGCTTTCTTTAAAAATACTTATATTTTTCTCTTTGCAATAAGTCCGGAAATTTGTTTCAGATTTCACTTTTAAATAGAGGCCAATTGATCTAGTGATTTTAACCAGGGGATATTGAATCGTTGATATATATTGTATTACAATGTCCATGGTTCAAGAATCTGCATATTGTTTTCCTGTAACTTGCTGCCTCTTTCAGACCCAACAATAACTGAACAGGTTTATCACTAATAGTGTTTCTAGAGAGATATATATTTTAGATAGATACAGTAGTGCTGATTATTGTCTAGGGCAGTAGTGCTTCGATGGCCCCATCTTACAGTCTCTTATATTTTTTGTATGTTTTATGTATAGTATTTTATACCTCTTATGATGCAATTTTAGGGCTGTAGGTGACCCAGGTCGGCCCTACAAGACAGGGTGAGCTCCTGTCCTTAGTCCAGCTCTGTGACACCAGCTGGATCCAATCGTATCGGCTCTGCCATTCCATTGGACTAATTCAGAGGTGTGGAGAGGGGGGATTTGCTGCTTGGGTAACAGCCTATCCTCCATAACAATCTAACCCAGGCTTTCGTGTATGCAGTGCAGAGCACGATACCATAGTCTTTCAAGACCGATGGAGGCCTGATGCAATTTTAACCAATTTAGGCTAGCATAACTCATCTGTCTCTCCATTCCTGTGGTGGTGTTTGGAAGTCTGCACATGCATGTGCACATGTGAACTCCTTCTCCAGGAGTAGCTCTGAAGTGCCTTAGGGCACTTTTGTGATAATCCCAGGCAATCACAGGACTTGTGCTGGGACTTATGCTGGCCTAACTGGGAATTAGGATTGTAGCCTGAAAGATGTGAGTGAATGAATGAATGAATGAATGAATGAATGAATGAATGAATGAATGACTAGTTCATCTTGGGAAATAATAATAACAATCAGTTAACCAATCAGTCAACCCACAGGATTTAAATACCGCTTTTCAACAAAAAGTTCACAAAGAGGTTTACAAAGAACTAGTTCATCCACAATTAGACCTTTTATTTCATTGCTATGTGTTTGCAATTGTTTCATAGGGTGAAGTTGGACCCATTGGACCTCGAGGAGAAGATGGGCCTGAGGGTCCAAAAGGACGTGCTGGCCCAAATGGAGAGTCAGGTGGGCCTGGTCTAGCTGGAGAAAAGGTTAGTCACACATTAATAGGAATTTTTTTGTTATAGCATCATCAACACATCATAGCTCAGAACTCTGTTGCATGCTACAAATTAAGTAGCAGAAAAGGTGAACACACAAACACTGTCTGCTTACATCTGTTCTTGAGTTTTCTCTTCCTTAAATAGGGATCACACATCTCAGCTTCTGAACAACTGTAGAACTCCTTGAGGCAAATGGACATTTTCCCCTTTGCCTTAGGGAAAGCCCCAACCTGTGTGTTGGGTCTACTCAGATCTCTTTCTGCTAATTCTCCGTTGGAAGTCGGAGTTGAACTACATCAGGATATCACATAAGAGAAGCAGGATATGATATAGCAGGTCCCAACACTGCTACTCTTGTCTCGGGACCTCGCCTACCTATCCTCCGTCGCCCGCTGCCTTCTTCCTCCTCTTTTAACCTTTCCTTCCTGCCATAATCCATCCCATGCCCCTTAAAGCAGCTCCTAACTACTCCAGTGTGCATCTTCTTTGTTGGCACTGGCCGGATGGCGCAAGTCATCCCACCAGTGGTCCATGCTCTTGCCAACAATAAATGCTGGTTCAGCAATCACGGCATCAGTACACCACCCATATAGGATTGTGCCTTGACAAATATATCAATGTCACAATACTCATTGTTTTTAGTGCAACATATTAGTGTGGCTGCTCTTTAGGAAGCTGTTACAATTTTGTCATAATGATCAAGTTTCTAAAAATAGTAATTGTTATGGAGCTAGGAATTTATTCATATGCATTCATGATTGAATGCAAAGTCTTGTTTCTAAGGATCTTTTGAAATTATCTTCTCAAATATTTAACTATCCCTCTTTCACACACAAATTCCACAGAGGAAGTACAAGGAAAAGTGGAGAAAAGTGTCTTGATCCTAACAACCTGCCATAAAAAGTTGTCTTTAAAAGGCCTTACTAGGCTTCCTGGCCACTGCTCTTCCTTGGATTCAGTTCAAAATATTGTTCTTTTTGGCTTCACCTTACTATAGGGAGTTATTTCTAAATTAATGCTCCCCAGAATGTAGCCACATCGTGTCAGCTGTTTAACAAAGTCATGAATCAAGAAAGCCAATATTATAATTATGGATGAATTGAACTATAATTGGAATGCCATCACAGAAAGCCAATTTAATTCCAGTTCTTTTAAAACAAGAACATATGAGCATTGTTTCACTCCAGACTTTAGCTATATTGCATTTCTTTAGTCAGGGCTGGCAAAGGGTTACATCCAAAGATCATGGGGTACTGTAGATGGTAAGTCATCTCTGGTGCCATCCTACAAATGCTTGTGCAAATATTACATGCTGTTAGCCTATAATAACTAGTTTGCAATTCCCAGTCCTTGGCAAAAAAATTGTTCAAGTGGAAGAATCTCTTGGAATGTAATTCCACTTTTCTTGAATAATGGCTTCAGCTGGGTACAAACCTAGTGAGACTTACTATCAGAGGCCACCATGTACAGGAAGAAACTCGGGTGGCATCTTATCTAGTGGTGGCATCTGCTGCATCCCATGAGCCATCTGGGAACCAGGCCAGTTGGTAAAAAGTTCAATCTTATCTTTACTTTCCTGGCCGCTTCTTTGTCTTCAGTTGGATTGCTCAAATCTGAATGGACCCACCCTCAAATGGATATTTAGATGAACCCAATGCAGTCACAACCTCAGCCACACACAAATCTCCCTCCAGTACTTATAGAACGCTGCCAGTTTCCAGTCTACATCACTCTGCTGGAAGCACATAGCCTTCCAGCTGCTGCACCTTGTAATATAGGACTTCAATGTGGGTATAGCATTGGGCCATAGGAAAATAATGGAATCACTCTCACAAGATGTACTTATGAATGTATATCCCAAAGGGAATACATACTGGTCACACCATACTGATCACCATGCAATGCAATGTTTATTTTCAGGACTTTTATAGCTGTAATAATTTTTTTCTAAATTTTTTATATTTTGGATTTCTCTGGATTAGGTTACAGTCCTGCATTCCTACCTGGAAGTAAGCCCCATTCAAAGCAACATACTTCTGAGTACACATGCCTAGGATGCACTGTTAGTTGCAAATGTGTTGCAATTTCAAAAAGTACAGAGGATTATGAAAGCTCAGAGTCCAGAAGCTGAAAGTTATATATATATATATAATGAAACATGAAAGAAACATTGGTAATATTGTGAGATTTAGGCTGTACTCCTAACCCCTAGTTAGGCTGGCATAAACCTCAGCAAAAATCCCATGCTTGCCTAGGGGTTTCATAAGGTGTTTCTGCAACTCCTGGAGTATTAGGCCAGTGCACAGACATGTGCTGGTCTTCCTATATCACCACAGGAACAGGAAAACCAATGAGTTTTGTCAGCCGAGGTTAGGATCACACCTTTGATTTGTTAACTGAGACATTTGTCGTGTGTTTTTCTAAAATAGATTTTATCCTGCTCATTTGTCAACCTTACTTAAATAGTAATGCATTGGAACACTTCTGGAAATGCACACACATTTATGAAATACGATTTTATTCAATTTTATTTGATTTATTATTTTATTTACTCATGGAATATGATTTTACACCCCAATGATCCCAGTGCTTTCCCTCACTCTGGATGGGTTTTTAGGGAAAGAAAGAATGTGGTAATTCAAAAAAAGGTGGTCTCTATTTCAGGTTAGGTCTATTCAGTTTTCTTGGAAGTTCAGCAATTATGCCATTTCCAGCTCTTTCAGCTATCTTAAATAAAGAAAGCTATTATCTGTCTCCAGCAGGACAATAGTTTTAAGGAGAGTTGAAAGAGGTGAAAGTTGCATGATCAATTTGTTCTTGATCTACAGCTGTCAAGTTTCACAAGTTTCAAATGAGTTTCACACATTTTTGGAACAACAAAATTGGCAAAGGAACTGATAGTGGAATAGCTGTATACACAACACTGGCATTGACTCTTCTCCTTTTGACACTGAAGAAACTAGAAACCATCATATCTCTATTCTTGCTCACGTTTACACCAGCGTTTTTATTCTGTCCTTTCTGAATTTATGTCAAATGTGTCTTTTATTATGCATATGTTAGAAACAGCCATTTGATCAACTCTAGAAGTAGGTCTAAACAGAAATGTGGAGCTAAAGTCAACCAACCAAAGACATTCATGTATAGTCAAGGGGACCTTTTTTACAGCCAGTTTTTGGACTTCCTTTGGAGTTTTGGCTTTTGCAAACACACTGGTGATGAATCCAACTTTTATCCTATTTTAAACACAGCTTGCTTCATTAGCAATGGCATTTTAAAAAAAACTAGAAAGAAATATACTGTAGCTACACAAAATCCTCTGCCTGATTTGATAAAATATAGTACTTAGCTGTTAATGCTTACGAAGAGAATGGGTGTTTATACAGTTGAACATGACCACTTGGAGACCAATTAAAAATGAATTCAACTTCTTTTTATTTGCAGGGTAAACTTGGTGTTCCCGGATTGCCAGGATACCCTGGAAGGCAGGGGCCAAAGGTAAGAGAGTCTGAAAAAAGTATAGTATTGGAGAATAGATGTGCTGATGTATTGATTCCAGATGCACTTTTGTTCCCAAAAACTCAAAACTCACAAAAACATTTGTTCTCAAAAACATTATCAAATATTTTTATTTGATATCCAGATAAATGAGATAACACATTTACCTGATAGAAGACCCATTCAGCTTTAACACCTAAATCATTATTATTGCTATTCAATATAGATATTGTCCTAGAATGTGGCAAATTCCCTGTTACCTCATATAAGCTGCAGTGGACAACAAGGTCATGGTGTGAATTGTAAATATCATGGTGTGAGATGTAAATATCAGCTGTGTTTTTAAGTCATTCACTCAGAACAGATTCAAATAATGTTATAATACTCTCGGCATTTGGATCATTTCTGATAAAGTGAAATATTATGATTCCACCTTGTAGTATTTTGCTTCACTGACATTTTTTGTTTCTGATTTACAAGTTTCTGTAACTTATTTGTCCAGGAAAAGACAACATGGACCAAATAGCAGAGAACCTAATTACCTTGCACTGTCATGCATATGCAACCCCAATTTAGTTAAGTGGGTTTATTCACATATAACACTAATGAGACTCTAACCATAGGCTTTTCAGTAATTTTTTGTTCTTGTAATTAGTATTTTCAGATAAGAAGTTTGAAACATGTAATAAATTTATGGAATTTATTTATTTAGATTACACTTTCCCTGCAACCATCTGTATAATTTTTCATATCTGCCCAACTTTCTTCCTGGGCCATTCTTTTTAACAGGCCAAGATCACATCCAAAAACATATACTAGGGGTTTGACACTGATGGACAATGCCATGTCACCCATGGCAAGGTTGCAATGGGCGCAATCCAGAGTAACTATGTGGAGTCTTTGCTCCAGTGTAAGAACAATTTACTCTGGATTGCAATATGAATTTCCCACTGCTAAGTGGTGCCATAACTATGGGTGCATGTAGTGTCTCTTACGTGCTCCCGTAATTACTCTGGATTGTAGGGAACCACTTACCTATGGAAATGTTATATCAGAATTGAAAGCCTTTTTCTTCCACATGGGATACAGTGTTTGAATAGTGCTATGGGAATAAATGAGAGGAAAGTTAAAATAGACTAATTTTGATTTCTATATTTAGTGTATGGCGATTGGTACAATTTTAGCCTTTTCTGCTATAGTTGTTGGTTTTCAATTTGCAAATCTTCCCATTGACACACTGTTGTGACATATTTCACAACACATTTGCCTGTGCTTAGCTGGGTGCAGTTCTAATGATACTAAATCAGAACTGATGCTTCAAGTGTGAAAAAATGCAGCATGTGCACAAACTTTTTCCCCCGAATAGTGCCACCACCGAGAAGGCCCTATCTCTGGCCACCACACCTCTCACATCTCTTAGTGGCGGCACTATGCATTTTATTTCTCAAGAGGATAAAATAATTTTACCCCTGAATGGAAGCAATCCTCCAGAATGTTTCTCTGTGTAAATGCATTGGAAACAGGAATCGCTTACAATGGGTTGAAGTAGGTTTTAGGTCCTGGGTAAAGAAGAATGTTGGATGACCTCAACTTCAGCTAATAATTCCAATAACCATCCAGTCCTAGCTGAAATGTCCTGGAAGTAAGCTCCATTGACTAAAATGGAACTTACTTCTGAGTATGCATGGACAGGATTGGGCTGTAACTGTGGTTAAAAAAAGAATTGTGCGGAAGGGGAAAGGAATTTGTATGAAGGGGAATTCAAATGGGCTTATCTCTGTGTATGAATCTTGATTTTTATACTCCAAAATGTGATTGGTAATATATTTTGAAAACAATCTTTAAATTTAAAGATAGAGAAGTGCTTTTTTCCCCTAATGCTTTTTAATGTTGTAAGTCTTGTTTATTTTGGATCATCATCTTTTCATTGCACCTTGGTGAACTCATCAGTTTATTTTTTAGTAAGCTGTCTGTGTTAATGTGATATGCTGCTACTGTTAAAGATAGTGTGCATCAAGAATATTCAACTTTAGAAGTCGATCTTTCATGTACCTGTCTTCTAACCTTAAACGTCTGAGATTTCAGTCTACTTTTTGTCTGTTTTTGCTTCAAAACGCTCTTTGGAAATTTCTTGAGATCAAAGATACCTTACATTATTCAGAAGTAGGAACAAAAAGGACATGCACTTCAAAGAATCACTGTGGCTTTTTGCTCCAATAGACATTTCAGTGTGAATTTTATTAAGCTAAATCTTCATTATGTTAAAACAGAAATTAGTTTGCAAGTGGTGTTCACAAGTTAATGTTTGCAAGCATTTCAGCTGTCTAAGAGCATCGCGGCACATTGATAGCTGCAGGGCCTCATGTTACGGTGTGACTTAGGTTGCCTTATATTGTATTTGACAGTCATTCCAATCCTATGATCTCTCTGTGTGTGGTGCCCTTGACAGAGTAGTTGTGACTGTAACATAGAGCACAATCCTGACCGTGTCTACTCAGATGTAAGCCCCATTGTATTCAATGGGTCTGACTCCCAGGAAAGTGTCTTTAGGATTGCAGCCATAGTCACAATCCTATTATGTCCCCCAGAAGCAAAGTGAAATGCGCAAGTATGGCAACAAAAGCAAAAGTAACAACACTGGCAACAACTCCAAAGGTATCCCTTGCAACTCCCACTCACTGTGATGATGTCTGCCAATTATGTAACCATATTATCCATGCATAGAAGGCACCAATCTATGGCCAGAATGGCCAACATGCCAGGATCAAACATATGTTTTCTTGCATGGTATTTTTGTGTTCTGACCAGGAAATGCCAAAGTCACACAAACTAAGATAGTAGAGTTAACTAACCAATTGGATGACTGACCTATTGACCAGTAGTCTCATTTTTGAGCTTGATGCCATTCCTTCATACTTTTTGTTTTGCTGGTGGTTGGTATCTGCTAGTCATCTGCCCAGAAAATGACCAGCATATCAGCCTCTGCCCACCTCTGTGTAATGGTGCATACCACCAGAAATGGTGTATAACCAAGCAATAACCAAGTAGATATACCACTCCTCAATCACACTTGCTAGTGGTGCAAGGTCAAACCTTTTGGCAACTTGCAGACCTTCAGACCTGGTACAGTCATATGAACAAGCGTCCATAATCTTCCTCCTTCATTATTTATTCCATCTTAAAGACACCAGAGAGATGAAAGAAGAGGGACAGGCAAACCTCATCTGTGAACTACAGGGTGGTCCCTAATAAAGGTAACCGAAGATATACGTGAAGATATGCAGAATACATAGTTGTATGATAGGTTATCAGAGTGTACAAAAGCTAAAAGCTTACTAAAGTACCGGTATTTCTGTTTCCTTTTTGGGGGGCCACCCTGTATTAACAGAACAGAGACGAGCTGAAACATCCACAGCTTTTAATGGACAGGACTGAGTTCAGATGGTCTCACAAAGGACTGTGGCTTATCACAATTTGATTTTGCAAACCTTGAAACATGCATGACAGGGGAATAACAGATGCAGCTTTTTCATCACTGCCTCCCTCTATTGCTGCACGTCTTATATTTCCATGTCTAATGTGTGTGTGTGTGTGTGTGTGTGTGTGTATAAACATGACATGCCCTCCTAACTTCAATTAACTTCCGAAGATTGCCCACATTCTTCATTGATTCAATGACATTATCTAACAATCTCATCCTCTGCTGTCCCCTTCTCCTTTTGCTTTCAATTTATCCCAGCATTGGGGATCTTCCCAAGAATTCTCCCTTCTCAAGAGATGGCCAAAATATTTGAGCTTCAGCTTCAATATCTGTTTATCCAGTGAACAGTAGGGTTGAGTTCATGTAGGATTAACTGATTTGATCTCCTTGCAGTCCAAGGGACTCTAATGAGTCTACTCCTGTACCTTAATTCAAAGGCATCTATTCTTTGGTGCTTCTTATGGTCCAGCTCTCAAACCCTTACATTACTAATCTGAAAACCATAGCTTTGACTATATGAAACTTTTTTGGAAGTTGTCTCAACTTTTAATTGAGTTGACGGGTTTGTCATAGCTTTCCTCCTAAGGAGCATTTGGGAGGCATGAACTCTATTCATGTTGGGTGAGTGTTTGGTTGTTTGTGGAGTAACACATTGGAATTAGCCTGGCATAACAGCAAGCATTGTGCATTGAATGTACAAACACTTTGGGAAAGTACTGGGAGGAAGTTAGTGAGAGGGAATAATGCCATCTATGTGTTATTCCATATTTCATGTTCAGCCAGCCTCACCACTCTTCAACTGAGTGTGAAGTTGTCTACTAGCTTCCTTGGTGTTGAAATTCATTTTCTCTGAGAGGCAGTGTTGATAGTAAGACAATTCTTTCCTACCGAGCTCAAGAAACTACACTGGAAATCAGTTTCCAACTCTTGTTCATTTGATTGCCATGTGTCCGGCTCTGATCTTACAAGAAGGAACACGTCATAAGTGTCTGGCCAGTGTTATCAAAGAGCATAGTAAAATCTTGGTATTCACCAACAGAGTGGCTGAGCTATTTATTGGCTTCCCCCAGTGAGCAGTGAAGTCTGTATTTCCTTAGCTTGGAATATGAAAATTTATTGTCTTGTAATGTGTGCCTCCAACCTGATATGAGCAATACATCCACACAGTTTTGATCACAATCTAAGGCTGCAATCCTAAAGACACTTTCCTAGGAGTAAGACCCACTGAATACAATAGGACTTACTTTTGAGTAGACATGGTTAGGATTGTGCTCTGAGGCAGATAATATCTCTTCCTTTCCATTTCTTAATCCAATTTGCTCACTTTGTCACTTCATCAGCAGTGTTGCAAAGTTCCAAATATTTAAAACACACTTTAAAATTATACTCTGTACGGATGGGGAAAAACCAGCACTATAGTAGTTGCTTCTATTCATTTCCTTCTGTTTTAGGTATTTATTGCACCAGTTACAAAGTGCCTTGTAGTTTAATATATAGAGGCAGAAATGAATAATCACCGTGGTGTCCCTTGGCGGCCAGCTCCAGATATATCTATTGTAGCATTATATATACTCAGAGGCCTATCCTAGGATTTTAATCTCCACTGTCTTGGAAATAAATTGTATCTGGTGTGTGTCCTTTCCATTTTCAGGTCTTCTCTGTAGCAATTCTCAAAAATTGCACTCTAGAAGTTCATAGTAAATGGAAACACGGTAAGAAGGAAAATAAAATGACAGATGGAGAATTATCAGAATAGTAGGAGACGGCACTTACCACAGACTCCTAAACATTTACTTAAAGCCATTGTCCGCACTTTTGAAGTCCAATCCCATATTATGTTTCAGGCATCACTTGAAAGCCGCTCAGCACACAGCTCCTTTCTATCTATTATGACATGGTTAATATTGCAGTAATATATGCTACTTCTCATCATAGCAACATCACATTTCCTGGAAAGTGGGGCAAAACCGATGTGGAGAAAAGTCACAATAGGAGCATATGCTGCACTTTTTCCTTGTCCTGAAGATAACATCATTGTTGTTCAGTTGTCTCTGACTCTTTGTAACCCCATGGGCTGTGGCACACCAGGCCCTCTTCCTCCACTGGCTGTTGAAGTCCACCCAAATTCATGTTTACAGCCTTGCTGACACTATCTAACCACCTCATGGTCTGCCCTTCTCCTTTTGCCTTCAGTTTTTCCCAGCATCAGGCTCTTTTCTAAGGAGTTCTCCCTTCTCATGTGGCTAAAATGTTTGAGCTTCAGCTTTAACATCATTAGGCAGCTTTTAAAGGCCTGAATGACTGCAGAATGGTGGTAACACTGAACTTAAAAGTAGCCATTCAGCTTCCCATATATCTGTATGTACCACAAAATGAGTTAATTAAAAAAATGCATTTCACTCATCTTACTCCATTACTTTATTTTTATTCAACTTCTGTCCAAAAATGGAGAATCTCTTACTTGGTGCTAGAACAGGCCTGCGCAATATCCAGCATAAGGTATGTGACATCTGGCGGACAACCAGGGATAAGGATATATTTCGTCCCTTACCCCGTGTTGTGCTCCAGAAATCCCTGACATAAATCTGAGAAGCCCAGAGAAGATTGCATGGCCCAGGAGTGGGATTTAGGATTTGGTCTGCAGTGCCCTACACAGTTTAAGGTGAAATGCAGGGTTATGATTTGAACTTGATTAATGTTCAGATTAATTTGATTAATTTGATTACTTGATTAATGTTCAAATTAATTAACTTTAAACCCAAATAATGAATTTTTCATTAGGTCACAGCTCCAGCCTTAGTTTTCTTATTCAAGTAGTTGTTGCCTTCCTGTTAAGAAAACAGAGCCTTTAACTCTGGTGTTTTGTTCTGAGAACTTCATATAGACGAGTTGCATAAGCCCATCTAGTCATCATTTTTACCAAAATGGGCAGCCCTGCTAAGAGTTACTATCATAATGTGATAGTCAAACCAATTTTCTTTGTGAAATTGCCAAAATGCTGGAATGGATTTTCTTCCAAGTTAAGCTCAAATAAAAAAAAACTGCATTGATGTTCATCACTGCAGGGTACTGTTTTCAGATTACCAGGAAATCAGAGCCACTTTACTTATCTGAAGCAGTCCCACAAATCCAGAGCAATGGAATAGCCTGTTCGTTTTATAGAAGCGTGCATGTGTGAGATTAGACATCCAAAATTGCACAGTCTTATTCAGTAACTGCAAAATGCAGTATACATTATTCATGGAACTAGACATTAAGTGGAAATCCTGGTTTCCAAACTGCCAAACTGCTGCAATATAAGGTGGGTGTAGGGAATGATTTGAAAAACAAAAGTAGTGGTCTAGAGTGAGCTACAGTTAAGTGGGCTTTTAGTATGAGTACCACTGATCTAGAACATCACTTAGAGGGGGGAGAAAGGGTGACAACTGCAGTGGGGAAAGAGTCTGAAAGTATAAGAAGCATCTTATTGATTCATCTTCAGTGATCTGGTTTGGAGGAGGAACCCAACAGAATTGGAGGGAATCCAAAATGAGGGATTTTGCAAAGTGTAAGGGATATCCTAGCACCAACACCTTTTTATTTTTAATTAATGCTTCAGGTAGTAGTATATAGTGGTACAGTAGCTGACTTTTGCTGGCATCCATACTTTTTTCCCCATCTAGGATGCACTGGGAAATGATGCAATGTCTCCATCTCTCCCAAAAGTATACTTTGTTTAATTTGTTCTAATTTTGTTCCCTCCCTTGTGACTTATTTTGAACTAAAGCATCCTTCTGCCAGGGAAACTTCCCCTTTCTTGGAATATACTGTTGCCTCAATTGTGACGACTGCTGAGGGAAAATTTGATCAGGCTGGGGAGTTGTTCTGCGTTATAACTACGGCTTGTTTCTGTGAATCATTTTTTATTCTGCATGAGGAATAAATAATAATAATTTTAATAAATAACAACCACTGTTAATGTTTTTAATGCATTCTGGACTTGAAGCATTATGGTAAGCTACCATGCAATCATCCATCAATAATTATTTTCATATATTTGTTATATTTTGGTAATATCTGAGGAATTATAATCATCAATGCCCCAATTTTATATGTTATCCATAACCAATTCTAATAATTAAGCCCTTTTACTTTTGTACCATATAGCTGTAGTGTGGCTGTGGATACCTCCCTATTCCTGGTACATGCTTATTTGCTGGTACGTTTAAGGAATGCTTTAATAAACTGTTTAGAATGAAGAGTCCAACTAAACTATTAGTGTTGTCAAGACATTATGTTGACAACATAATATCAAGTAAATTATGATGTGAGTTCCTGTCAGGGAAAGACTATTGCCATCAATCCAGATATGCACAATCCTTTGCATCCTAATCAGAAAAAAGCCCCATTTAGTTCAATGGGACCAACTCCAAGATAAGTGTGTATAGAATTGCAACCTAAATTTTTCATAATGTATTTTCATTTGTTTTCCCTACAGGGATCCACTGGTTTTCCTGGGTTTCCTGGTTCTAACGGCGAGAAAGGTGCAAGGGTAAGATATAGTATTTTTTATTCTATGCTTAATTAACGTATGCAACTCATTCCTAGATGAATTCATAAGACAGGAAGATTTATCATTAACAAAAAAGCAATTAATATTTCTCCATCAATATACATGGTGCTTTACACAGAGTAAAAGTCAGTTTCTGCCCTTTTACAGTCTTGATCAAACCAATCTTGATTTCCCTTAAGGAGAGTGACCCAGATATGAGCACCCTGATTGTCCCACAGCAATGGCATGCCATCTGGAGCAAGGATTTTTTAAACTTATCTGCGGGGGTTTTCTACTGGCCTGCAACAGGTACTTGTATTGTAGCCCCCACTGCAGGCTTCACTGCTGCTGGAAATAGTTACTGTTCAATATTGTTACAATGTCTGAATATAATGATAGTGTCCTAAATATACAACAAATTTTAAAAGAGGATAGCTGCTCAAGAGAATTAAGTAGGTATTTTCTCACTGGGAATTTATTTTGCAGTTATCCAAAACTTTATGAGACTTGTACAGCTCTCATTACAAGAAGGGATTCCTCATTCATTTCAGTGTTAAAGAGGGTGCACATAAAGAGAATGCAACAGCAAAACATTGGCTCAGCTCACATATGCGTGTACATCATTTGATTTCTCTACACTTCATTATTATGCACAGTACTGTATGAATATAGTATTGGCTGCTTCAGAGGATAGTTATTCCATTAGGTACCATGCAATGAAGGAAAAATTATGGTACACAGTCTGCATGCATATCATAATTTTGTATTGCTCTTTTGCCTTTGTCTAAGTAGAGAAGTAACTACATAAATAAATAAAGTTATGACAATATACTTGAGCTGCTTGAATAGAATATTTTATTTCTTGGGTGGGCTGATGTCACCTTTTCCTGAAACATCTGGTTCTGAAATTTAGATAGGATGCATGTAGGGAGGAAAAAGCAAGCAAAAGACAGGTCTTCCTATATCCTGTGAATTATCAAGTTAGTCTCTGGATGATCCTCCAGGGAATTTCTCTTGAATCTTCTATGCATTCTAATTTACCAGGCTTCTTCCTGTTTGCTTAAAAAAAGTCGGATGATGAATAGGGAAAAATCTAGCAAGCATGCTGAGGAATACATATTGAAATTGATGTAAAAAGTCAGAATGTTGCTGCTTTGTTTATTTGAAGCAGATGGGTGAATCTATTATGCAGAGCCTGAAAACTCTAAAACAGTGATTTTCATCCTTTTTCATTTTGCGGCACACTTAACAAGGCACTGAAATTGTCAAGGCACACCATCAATTTTTTCCTACCACTGACAAGGCACACCAGACTGTTCAAATCACTGATTTTTCCTGTTAATGAATGTCAGTCCCCAAATTCCCGTGGCACACCTGAGGACTATCCGCATGGCATGGACTATCCGCCATGGCACACTGGTTGAAAATCACTGCTCTAGAAGGTAGACTCATCACTACCTATAAAGCTCAACAGGATGCGGATGAAGGTGATGAGTTTATCAAAAGGGAAAGGGTGACTTTATCACTGACAGCTTAGGGCCTGATCCCACTATGCTCCTGTGACACTGTTGTGTGTGCTGATTCAGTAATGGCCATTGCAAAAGTTCTGTAAAGCACTTTGTAATGGCCAAGAATTAGTTGCCACCACAAGCGAGGTTTGCCTCTTGCTCCAGCAGGAGAAGGAGCAGCCTCTGGGCAAGGTTAGTACAGTGCCCAATAACAATGTGTTCTAGGGAACGGGGAAGGCAGGATGAAGGCAAAGGTGGGTGAGGGAGGCTCAGGGAAGTTCAGGCACAGAATGGGACAACGATAACTGCAGAAGCTGCTGTTGTTTCCTATCCCCTTCCCAGCTTTGGAACCTTACTTGGGTCTCCTAGGTTGTGCTCTAGGTATTTAGGCTGTGCCGATCCAAGTATATCTATAATGGCATCTGGGGCTTAACACAGCATAAGGAAACAACAATGGCCTGGGTAAGTGGCCTTATCTTGTAATAAGGAATATGGCTGCCAATAATCTAAAAATACAGTGACACAACAGTATCCCAGAGTGGGAAGCATTATGCTGGCTCATATGGGATATCATCTGTTTTACAAAGGCAGAGTGTGTTGAACTACCTCCAAACTCATTTAAAATGACGTCCAAAGCAGGAGGTCCCTTGTAATGAGGAACAATTGAATGATAGGCCTGAATCAAGAGAGGGGAAAAAAGAACTCTTGATGTAGAGCAGAATTACGCACTGCTGCAAATGAATGTATTTCACAAAGACGTGTTTTACAATTAGTGGTTTTGCTGGGCACAAGGGTCATTTGCAAATTAGATTTGGCTTACTAAAGGGAGTTGCTTAACCCATTTGCACTTCTTTATTCTCTTTTTAAACAATACTTCTTTCTTTATGGATGATTTTATTTCCAGTCTTTAGCAGGCTGAGAGAGAAAAAGGAGCCTGGGTGTAGGAGCCTAGGTTGGATGAGATTGTTTGCATGTGGGGTAAGGACTAGGAACTCCCTTCCTTTTGCTCTTGTGCTGCAGATGCTTCCTATATTTATATTATGAGTTGAGAATGCTTACTTTGCCATATGACTTGCAATTCTCCCTTTAGGCAAAACAGTAATTATTTACAAAAACTATTAATGAAGTGCAAAGCACGTAGTCAGATACAACGTATAGCTTTTGATATGAGTAGAGTTCTGGTTGGCCCTATTAAAGCAGAAACATATCTTCAGGTCAAAGCAGATGCTAAGATTAATTTGTTTGAACCTTTTTTTTGGCAGGGCTTGCATGGCAAACCAGGTCCAAGGGGACAACGAGGACCAACCGTATGTACTATCCATTCTTTTATATTCTTCCTTTTTCCATTAATGTTTCATGTACACTTTTGTATCAATTACCTGAAAATAAATGGAAGATGGTATCCTGCACTATAATATACAAGTGTATTAAAGTACACAGTATAAATAATTGTACAGTATAAATAATCTATTTCATATCTGTCACTGCTCTCAATAGGGCCCACGTGGATCAAGAGGCGCACGAGGCCCAACTGGGAAACCTGGTCCAAAGGTAATTTGACAGAATCTCAGAACCAGTTCTGCAACTAGCCCTTCCTCAATGCAAATATACATTTCAGCTTTGAATAAATTGATATTTTCCAGGGCACATCGGGCAACGATGGACCACCTGGCCCTCCAGGTGAAAGGGTATGTAAGGAAACATTACATTTCATTTTCATTTTTTCTGTTTCTAGCCATTCCATATTTGTTTTGGACCTCTCTTTAAAGTTTAAAGAGCATTTAAAGTTTAAACGCTCCCCTACTATCCTTCACTTATCTGAAAACAGAGCAGGAGAGCTGGGAGGGACTGCAAGACAGTAGAAGAGAAGTGGAAAGGAGGAGGAGGAAGGTCACACACAGCAGCTCCGAGACTTACCAGGATGACCCAATCCTCCTTACCAGGATGACCCAAGCCATACTCAGGAGTAGTCCCCCTGGCAGTGGCTCATTTAATGGTGCTTCCTCCTCCCACCAGACATGCAGTGAAAAGTATGATCACTATGAACTGCCTCCCTCCTTTGCTTCTTTATCTCCTCCTTAAGCTTCTCAAGCCATTTGTATGGCAAGAAAACCCATTGTGCAATTCCTCCTACCCTCCTTCAGCCAATGACAGTATCAGAACTTGGATCCTTCCTCCAGTTATAATCTGTTCCTGCATTCCTATCAGAATTGTCCAAAAGTGCTTTCTCTTGCATCCCTCGCACTCAGCTGCAAAAGACATATTAACCCATCTCTGCCTTATTGCTAGAACATCCCACCTGCTTGCATAGTCTGTATGACAGCCACAGAAGGTTTTTAATACCGTGAACAGTTAGCAAGCAACCACAGACACAGGCAGACTTTAGTCAACATGCATAGCGACAAGTCAGGGGGCCCTTGATCAAGCATTTTTCAGTATCCACCAAAAGTCAACAAGTCACCAAAAAATGTGTGTTTTCATGATTTGAATTTGAGTTACTAGTTCAAGTTCCCATCTCTGATGCCTATATGTGCTCTATAGTATACACTGGGCTGTATATAAACCCTCCATTCTACTTCTGTTGCCTTTTGCTTGCACAAGAGGACCTCTCATTTCTGGTGATTTCCTCACCCTCTCTAGCCCCACACACTACATATCTTTTTTTTTCCTATGGGTTTCCAAACTTCTGTATTGGAGAGTTCAGAGTTAGAAAAGGAAGAAAAATATAATTTAAAAATATGTCTCACTTGTGCACATGAGCAGAGGACAAGAGCTGGATATATTCCCATATTCTGATCTTTACTGTAGCTCATTACTGACCAAGCTTAAAGTTATCCGGTACCTCCCTAAAACCCATGTTTCTTCATTGTGTGGATAGTTTTGTTCTCAGTGACTACACGTAGCTGAACCAGAACAAACCCAGGGCATTTCATAGCTCTCTTATGTCACACACTGCCCTTTAAAGTCAATAGGATTGCACACTTGATGAGGTCTGTTGAAACAGCTCCCCTACAACTAATTGCATTGCGCTGTTGTGCCCCACATTGCTTTAATCCTGCTTCCAGCTGGCAGAGCTCTGCAAATCTGCAGAAACTGACAATGAACCAATCATATGAAATCTCTTCTCCATTCTTTATTCAAATTACTGCGTCCTGCTTAAGTGCTGGAGGAACATTATAAGCTTTTTCATAAACATCACCTCGGCCCTGTAATGAAACGTGTGTGGTTTTGCATTACTATTCAAAGGTAAACATTAAAGCCCTGCTAAAAGATGGTTTAACAAAAGACACTCTAACATTTTGGTCTGGGAAGTCTGTAATTTATGGAAAGAAATGCATTAGTGATGCATGTGAAAATATGGTTATTGGTTAGTAAATCACTCATGTGTTTTCAACATCGTTGATAAACATCACTTTATTGTCCCTGAAGTAATTCCTAAGCCTTCTTATCCCCGTTGAAAATGAAAGTCCTCATACCCTACAATCCAGAGTAACTACGGGAGCACGTAAGAGACATTACGTGTACCCATAGTTACTGCACCAGCTAGTGAAAACCTATGGGAAATTCATATTGCTATCCAGAGCAAATTGTTCTTACACCGGAGCAAGGACTCCCCGTAGTTACTCTGGATTGCATCCATAGAAGACTACTAGAAGAGAACTGTGAGTGGTAATAACTAGGCAACTCAATACTATTGAAATTCCCCTGTGGTTATGCAACAGAGCTAATGTGACTTGCACAGGATCAATTCTGCAGGTTGAAGTTGCCCCCAAAGTAAGGGGACATTTGTCCCCTTGCTCTAGGGAAAGCCACAACCATGACAATAGGTTTATTTGGATCTATGCCCACTAAACTGTTGATGCACTAAACTTTTAAGAGGATCCATTTTGGCAGTTCTTGCCTGTCTAGGTTTGCCATATGTCCCCAAAAATAGGGACAATCCTGATTTTTGGTGATTGTGTTTACATACTGGCAAATGGGACACAGCATCCTGTCCCAATTTTGTGGAAGAGAATTATGGCAACCCTCTTCCTGTATGCATGCAAATGGAGCATAGGATTATGCTATAACAATTTTTTGGTAACACCTTACAATCTACTATGTAAAGTTGCCTTCTTAGTCAGGTCATCAATCAAAGTACTGTAGCTTAGGGTTGTCTATGAGAGCTGACAGCAGTTCCTTAAAGATTTGACATATGGGGTCTATCAGACCTTTCTGGAGAGATATACCCTACAATCCAGAGTAACTACGGGAGCACATAAGAGACATTATGTGTACCCATAGTTACTGCACAACCTAATGAAAACCTATGGGAAATTCATGTGGCAATCCAGAGCAAATTGTTTTTGCACCAGAGCAAGGACTCCCCGTAGTTACTCTGGATTGCGCCCATAGGGTCTTTCAGACCTTTCCATTTTCTGGCTGGAGGGCATGTGCCCCCAGCAAAGCACTAAAGCTGTAGTATGAGTATCCACATCCATCAACTCACATTGGAGTTGGGGCATGCCACAAAAAACACAAAGCACTTTCAAAGCATTATATTTGATTAATAGGGTTCTTTCCACTTTTATCATTTGATAAACAATGGAAAAAGTTAATCCCCAGAGAAGAAGAGGAATAGAAAGGTGAGGAGGGTGAGTGGGAAGGAAAATCTAAAATAAAAATGACACCAAAAGATCAAAAAACTAAATGTGGGGTCTTCTTAAATTGTTCTTCTGTGGCTATCACATTTATGAGAGGGAACCCCTGAAGTTACGTGTGTGTGTGTGTTCCCTTTTATAAGGTGAGTCTTAACTTCAAGGAGACATTTTTGCTTTGTAAGCTGTTTTCTGCTCCCTCATTTGTTTTCAGCTGTAATGCTGTCCATTGAGAGTAAGAATTGTTGATAGTACTATAAAATCTCTGCTAAGCAGGCACTTGGCTGAACTTGAAACTAAGATAAATTACAATCACATTTTTGTAGGATTCAGGTTTTGTTTTGCTCCATTTTGAATCATGCATGCAGAATGCTTTCCTCCCAATCCCTCATACATTTCTCCAGTTGCAGGAGACAGTTGTTATTTGACTGTGTATTATATTATATTCCAGAAATCACTGACAGGAGTTTAAAGAGCTTTGAGATAGGCAGGATTTTCCCCTAGGAGCAGGCATTGCTTCAAAAGGAATGATTAGCTTGTCCATGAGGTGTGGTCCCAAAGATCCCTGAGCCCTTATGCTCCTTCCTCATCACTAATGTTGTACATCCTGGTTCGTTTAGCTCCCTGTGTCATCCAAACTCTGGGTTTGAGTAACACGCAGAGCTGTCGTTTAAACTAATTTCTATGTGTGTAACTTGGGAGTAGAAAAAGTAAGCGTTTAGGTGAGAAGAGTTTAGGGTCGGGATCCCTAAACCCTGAAATATTGTATTGCATCACATGAGTTCTATTCACATGGACTGTACCCATTTCACTCTTATTGCTACTGATAGCACTTATAACAATACTCTTTATCTCTTATATTTTTGACATATATTAGGGACCACAAGGGCCTCAGGGACCTGTTGGATTCCCTGGACCAAAGGGACCTCCGGTAAGTATTTTGTTGAAATAAATTTAATTATTTAATGAATGCAAAGCAGAAGTTGACTGAAATTAACATTAAGGTTTTAAGACTGTTTTCATGTTTCAAATGTATGTAGTTTAAAGAGGCCATCTGGAGGCAAGGCAAACTCTGCTCCCCTTGCCTACAAAAGATGGGGCATTCCCTGGTATCTGCAGTTTCATTTAACTACAGGGTCCTCAAATAGTTGGCACCAGAGTACACCTGTACAGAATAGGATTTCAATCCTACTTCCCAAAAGGAGCCCCTTTTGACTTTGGTGGTACGAACAAAGACATTAGTTTTCATAAGAACATTATTGAGCCTCAGTCATGACAAGATTTCAAATGTACAGCAGCGAGGGCTTCTCTGAATCGACTGGAGCAATGATTTTCAACCAGTGTGCCATGACTAGTCCTCAGATGTGCCATGGGAAATTGGGGATTGACATTAATTAATAGGAAAATTGGGAGATTTGAACAGCCTGCTGTGCCTTGTCAGTGGTAAAAACAATGATGGTGCGCATTGAAAATTTCAGTGCTTAGTGTGCCATGAGATGAAAAAGGTTGAAAATCACTGTTCTAGAGTATTGAACAAGGAGAGAGCAGAGACGTGCCTGAAAAATGCATAGTGATGGACCTGTACCAGTTGCATAGTTGCTCTCTGTTTATCATGCAATTAGTCCATTCAGCTACTCCAGGATCAGCTCTGAGAAGCTCAATAATCATCCAAATGGCTGCACACGTGAGCTGATTTTTCTAGCAGCTGAAAGTAGCTCAAGCTGTGGAAAGGCAGCCCAGGGCCAACAGAGTACGTGCTTTGTGTCTGTCTTAGTGAATGGAAAAATGAATTCAGACATCATGAAATTAGCCCAGAGCAGTTCCTTGTTTAGTGAGTTAGTAGCTAAAAATGGGCTTCTTCTCTAATGTATCTCACACAAAAGTGCGTTCACTGGGAAAAGTGATGAGAATAGGAGGAAATGATTGCAGAAGTATATCAGCTCAATAGAATATCTTACCCTACAATCCAGAGTAACTATGGGAGCACGTAAGAGACTTTATGTGTACCCATAGTTGCTGCACTACCTAGTGAAAACCTATGGGAAATTCATATTGCAATCCAGAGCAAATTGTTCTTACACCGGAGCAAGGACTCCACGTAGTTACTCTGGATTGCGCCCTTAGTCATTGAAGCTGTAGTCTGTTGAAAATGTATGTCATGTCATGGCTGCTAATTTGTCATTGTTGCTCCAGTCATAGAAATTAAAACATTCTTTTGTCATTCGATGTAATGTACTTTATAGGATCCAATATGGCAGCATTCATTATATCACACATTCAGTTACCCCTGAGAATAGCATGTGTGCTAAATCAATTTATCACGTGTGGTAGATTGTTTCCAACAACCCGTATTTGAACGGCATCTACCAAATGAACAACCTGAACACACATGTCTGCAGAAAGACTTTTCTGTAGGGATGACCACATGCCACTAGAGGTCACTCTCCATCTCCATTATGTCAAACCCAGAAACCAAAAAACATTGAAATTAATGGGAAAGTGTGCAGTGCAGTCTGCTATTGGCAGGCTATCTCTAAAATGAGTGTGTTATACAAAGCAGCTGGTTTATTGACTTTAAAAAGCCATATTCATAAATGGAACTGAAGCATTCACTGGTTTGGAATAATGTATAGACTTTCAAAATTTTTATGGTCCTTTCTGCATTAATAGCATTGATTAGTTTCATTCAGATCAATGGGCAGCTTTTTTATCTTCCTAATGCAAGGAATTAGGAATTTCTTCCTATTGCAAGCCCCTTTTGAATTCCACTTGATCATAGGGTATGTGCTGGGGTATAGCATGTTACAATATTTTATAAAATTTGCCTGAAACAATATGGTTCCAGCACCCCTTGTTTTTCACTATCTTGGGTTTATAAAATTACACTGTAAAAATAATAATTTTCCAAGTTTTGCCTCTCTAATTCCAAGGGTCCAGTATAACTGATTATTATTGCCTCATAAAATTAAAAGATTTGTT
Source organism: Cryptoblepharus egeriae (assembly GCA_030015325.1). Classification (NCBI taxonomy): domain Eukaryota; kingdom Metazoa; phylum Chordata; class Lepidosauria; order Squamata; family Scincidae; genus Cryptoblepharus; species Cryptoblepharus egeriae. The sequence continues at coordinate 109,238,879 of JAREYC010000003.1, forward strand.
TGACTTGTTGTATGAAGGTTGGAGAGAAGATGCCTTTTAGGGGATTAGGATTAGGAAACTATCCAGTGGGGATGGGATTAAGTGAGTGTTTCTCTTCCAGTGGTATGGGTATCACCAGTGCTATTTGAAATGGTGCCTGAGGATACTTGTGGGACAAGTGGACACCTACCACATGGCAGCAACACTAGAAATATCACACAACAAACAGTTGTAGGAGGCTCTGCTTGGCAGGGAGAGCTCAAAACATGCTCTTTCAGACTGAAAAAAGCCTTCTTTTCCACTCTGAGGCTAATATGTGTGTTGATGATGGATGCAATCCTAAAGGACACTTTCCTGGGAGTAAGATCCATTGAACACAGTAGACATTATTAGGATTGTGCTCTGGCTTCCCAACCTAGAAGTAACTGGTGATGATGTGATACTTACAATAGATGGACCATATGAAGTGGTATGACAAACCTTGAGAAACTCTAGCACAAACACACCTTTCTGCTCCACATCTTATTCTCAAATGAAGCATTTGTGTGAACACTGGTTCCCCCCAAACAAACAAGTATTGTGTGTGGGGGGGGGGAAATGTCATAAGGATTAAGATTGTGTGTGTGGGAGTGGGGGAGAGAAGATGTGAAATCATCTTTGGTTGTGTTTGCATTTTTTCTTTATACCTTTTGATATAATGACCCAGCCATGTCATATAATAAAATCTCATCAGAACACTAAAGCAAAATAAAAGTTTCTGGGTTACTTGAAGGATAATGAAAACTGCCAGGGTGCTTATGAATTTGAACTATCTTTGGAGAAATCATTATTCAAATGGTTTGAATCTAAATAAATAAGGAAAAAAGGAACACGAAAAACCACATGGTTTCCAAAGCAAAAACACTGCTATAAAATGTTTTCCACCACCCTGAGAAGTGAAACTCCAAATGCCATTCTACAGGGTGTAGTTTCTTTGGGGCTGTGGGTGGCGCAAGTGGTTACTACATTGTGCCTATTAACCAGTAGGCCAGGGTTCGAGACCTGGGTCCCCACAAGACAAGGGTGAGCTCTTGTCCTTAGCCCAGCTCTGTGACTCAGCTGGAACCAATTGTATCGGCTCTGTCGTTGCATTGGACTATTTCAGTGGCATGGAGAGGGGGGATTTGCTGCTTGAGTAACAGCCTATCCTCCATATCAATCTACCCAGGCATTTGTGCTTTGCATACAGTGTCGAGCACGATACCATAGTCTTTCAAGATGGATGGATGCCAAGTTGAAGTTTCTTTTTGGGGGAGAAAAAGCATGAGAAGCTCATGGTGTATTGTAATATTTTATTTAAAGTTGAATTTAAAAGAGTATATTGGAATGAGCAGGTGCCTAAACAAAGTGGCAAAACCATTGTTCCTGCACCAGATTCCAAAGGAGAACAAGTGCTTGGCCACCTGTGGCCATCCTCCTCCCCTCCATTGCCTATTACTGTTTCTAATCCACACGCACTCCAAAAAAAATCTGAGCTCCTTCACTTTGTCTCTTCCACTTTAAGCTGCAACCATGTTTCTCTGCCCTTGCTGCTATCTGAAGGGTGTCACCTCCAGAAGTCAGGAGAGAAGAAAAATTTCCACTCATTAGCTCCCATTCAGGATCAGTTCAAACTGATCATTTTGGACCATGAGCAAGCAATCAACTTGACAAAGGATGATCATTTGGCCTCCATAAAACTACATTTGAAGGGCAGCTTGCCACGCTGGAGATACCACTGTGATTGCTAGGCATGATAGCATCTTATTTTCAGAACCAGGAGGCCCTGGAAAAGCCATTTTATCATTTTTTGTTTTGTATTCTAGGGCCCACCTGGGAAGGATGGATTGCCTGGGCATCCAGGACAGAGGGGTGAAACTGTAAGTAATTCTTTATGTTAGTCTGAGAGATAATCTTTTAATACACTGTGGTTTGGGACAGATATTCATTTTGAAACAAAGAATGGTATCTGAAATGTCACTACGTCTGCAATCCAACCTCCAGTAGGCCAGCTTAAGCCCTGGCAGAAGTCCTGCACTGACCTGGGGATGTCACCAAAGTGAATTAAGGAACCTCTGCCCCACCCCTGGGGGTTAGGCCAGTGCACTGACATGTGCTTGTCTTCCTATTTCACCACAGGAACAGCAATGAGTTGTGCTAGCCTGGTTAGGATTGCACCCTTTTTTGTTTCTTTTTTTGTTGATTACTGTATTTACTTGAATCTAACGCTCACCTTATCCAACCAAATTCAGTCTCCAATTCAGGGTGCACATTAGATTTGATGGTTAATTCGATTTGAGTAAATGTAGTATTTTGATTGTACGTATAGGGTGTTTATTCAGTGACACCTTAGATTTGAGTAAATGTGGCATTTTCCTTATTTCCTAAATTGAAGTTTGCTTATCCAAGAAATCAAAGCAGTTTCTAGAAAAACTGAAGAGGAAAACAAACATAACCACATAATATTTTTTAAATATTAACATTAAAACTAAAAAATCACCTTTACTTAGGAATATGCTTTTCCAGCATAGTCTGTGGAATTTTGAGACCCTAGTTGAGGCATCAAGATTGTTTGGGTATTCTGAAGAGTAATGAATGTCCCCTTGTAATCCTAGGAGAACTGTGAAATTTCTCTGAAAATTTACCATATCCACATCCTACTTAGGACCTACAGAACATTAATTCCAGTTGTTAACAATACATTTTTTTTAAAAAATGATAGCATAATTATATGCATGTCTAATCATAAGTCCCAAAGACTGCAATTCTTTACAAATATGTGGGTGTAAGCTCTCTCTGAACATAGTGGGACTTCCTTCTGATTAGATATATATGGAATTGTGTTGGAAAGTCTCTTATTCTTTTATACTCCTTTCACTTATGTTCTCAGCTGATATTCCTTCCGTCGTTCTAGGTAATCAAGTGTTTATAACCCAATTTTAAATTTCTGCCTACATAACTGCACTGTGTTTACATTTAATGCAACAATATGTATGTGTGCAACGTATATTTGAGAGGAATCTGAGAAATATCATTTATGCAATTGCAGCTATCAAATCCATTTCACAAAGTGTGATCTATGAAGCTGCCACTTTCCACCTACCACTTCAAGAGCTGGGCTCGGAACAATTCAAAATGATAGATCTTGGACAGAGCCTTCAATATTTTACATCTAAGTGTGCAGAGCAATAATAAAAATGGCAGTCTTATTCTTGTAAAAGATGAATCCCCTGCCAGTGCACGTCTTGCTTGTCATCTGTCCAACACTAATGCAGAAGTCACTATAATATGCATAACTGTAATATGCATAATTTATAACTATTGTGTGTTTCATTTATTAGGGTTTCCAAGGCAAAACTGGCCCACCAGGCCCTGGTGGTGTTGTTGGACCTCAGGTACATTGCTTCTGTCTCATTTCACCTTTACAAGATATGGAGGAAATATTAAGTTTTGCTATAGTTGTCATGTAGAAGTCTCACTGCTATGAGGGTAAATTTGTGCCAGCTTCACGTGGCTGGCACAGAAGTCTGGGGTGTGTGGAGAGGAGGTGGGAACAAGGTGTTTTGGGGTGGGGGAGGGTGGCAGGTTGGCAGGACTTGGGGGGGGCAGGCACGGAGTGAGGGGTAGGGCTAGAATCTGGCACTTATGCTATATTGTCACTACATTCCCAGGCACTCCAGGTCAGTGTTGGGTTGCTCAGATGTGCATCACATTATCAGGTGGCACAGATCTGAGAAGACCCATTGGGGTAGTTGCATCTCTCCCTGGGGCCAGAAGAATAGTTTCTGTTTGCCTCAGGCCAACCCTCACCCAGCCCTAATCTTTCCCTGGGCAGCCTCACCATCCTGTCTTTTCTAGCATAAGATAGAATTAGGCTACAATCCAGAGTAACTATGGGCCCCTCTACGCTGACGTATTTATGGTGCCACCTATGGGAAAACTATGGGAATGCATAGAGCAATCCAGAGTACCGGTAAGTGCTTCTTACGTCTTCTCGTAGTTACTCTGGATTGTAGGGATAGGCTATTAAGTATACTTCTTGGAAATGCAACTGTTCTCAGTAGAAGAAATCAATGAAAGCTCACTAATATCAATGGAAGGATATTAAAAGTATGTATAAAGAATCATCACAAGCAGAATCTGTGAGAAATTATGGATGGTATGTGTGTCAGGTCTTCTCTTGTGCATATCATTTTTCTTCACATTTGATGTTAGGTAGTTTTCAAGAATCCCAAAGGATGCCATATTCAGAAATATAATTTTAGCATATATTCAACAGATCTTTTAGAATGTTTTGCTTTTCTAAGGTCCTTCTTCCTATAGTGAAACCATAGAAAATATCAGTCAGTTTTTGTCCCTTTTAGCACTTCAGTAGAGTGAAAGAACACACATTTTATTGAGTGTAAATTTTAATATGAAAACTTTTAATTTTCTCTTTATTTATTGATTAAACATTGTTTAATTTCCAACATGTGCTCATATTGGTAAAGATAAATGAAACCCCAGTTTCATTATATACCCAGGACTTACCATATATTCTCTGTATTTCGTTTCCATGTGATGGATTTGTTTTATGTTTAAATAACAGTGCCTGCTGTCTCCAGGGAAGAAACTATTAACACCACTACGTGCATCTAAGCTTACAAAGTTAGTCTTTGGCAAACAGTTGTACCACAGGAATCATTATCATGCTGTTTTGACACCTCTGATATAGCTGTTTGCTATTTTATCTTTAAGAGAGGAAAAATAATTGCTGTAATTAAAGTCAGTGACAAAATATCATGCTGCAATTTTCTTTATATCTTTTTTTTCAAAACAGCTATTTACAAAAATGCTGCTTTGTATCCAGTGGAGTGGCTCTTTTTTAGTTCTAGATGCATATCTGAGGCTTTCCTTATCAGAACCCTTTCCATCAACACCAAAATAAGACTAGTTAATCAGACTTTTGCAGTGATAATTTACTTTGCCTGGTTAAAGAGTTTGTACAGTCAGGTTTCACTATCCTATTACATCAAGGAAAAAAAACATACTGATGCGTATTATTTTACATCTTCTCACAAAAACTAGAGCTTCTGATGGGCTAAGAAGAATTATGCTCTCTAGCAAGCTACGTAACATGGGTCTAGCACATTATAGACTGCGTCCTGCAACAAAATCTTTAATAGTCTTATGTATTTGAAAGACATGATGCCCATTTTTATTTTGTCAAAACACTTAGGGCCAAATCCTATCCAACTTTCTTGTGTTGATGGAGCCACAAAGCAGCCCCACCAGAACAAATGTTCCTTTATCTTGAGGAGGCCTCTATGACTGGTATGTGCACTGTAGGATGCCTTCCTCACTACAGGATGTATGTCCTACTGGTGTGGCTGTATTGGTACTGAATGTTGGATAGGATTCCACCCTACATTAAATAAATGTTACCCAGAAGGGGAGTTGAATATCTTGTTGAAAAGGATTTAACTAAATATTGTGGTTTTGTATTTAGGGCCCTACAGGTGAGACAGGCCCGATTGGTGAAAGAGGTCACCCTGGCCCTCCGGGCCCTCCAGGTGAACAAGGTCTTCCAGGGGCTGCTGGAAAAGAAGGCGCTAAGGTATAAGAACTGATATATTCATCTGAGATGGATGCATGAAAATCCTTCCTATCATTTGAACATATACATTGCAGAATGCCAAAATAGTTTTCTTTCCACTGTGAAGTTTCCACCACTAGAGGGATCACTGTAGAAGTTGATTGTTATATTGTTGTTAGTTTTTTTACATAAATTGTATCCTTCTTTTTCTATCTATAGCAAAGCATTAAAGCATCTGTTACTGAAACAATTAAATTTATTTATTAAATATTTAATTTATTAAATATTTAAATTAAAAAGTACATATTTTAAAAGATGTCTTTTCCCACCTCTGCAAGAACTTACAGTGGCCCAAACTCTTCTGGAGTTTGGGAACCATTGACACAGCAGGCCGGCTCTAGGTAGCCACTGAAAAAATGCTTTTTAAGATTGGTTACACTTGACATACAATAGGTCTCTGACATACAACAAAGTACAAAGAAATACAAATGGTCTCTGGTAGCACTCTTTGGAACAAGACTTCACATGTCACTTAAGGGAATAAAGCATTTTGTGTGAGTTTGCAGATCTTTCTTTGTAGGGTGGCAGGAAGAACATTCAGGAAGGACCACACAGGTAAAAAACATATTCCTTGATATACAGTGCCTCTATAGTATGAACATCTTCAACACTCAGTGGTAGCAAAATAACCAAACCAATTATGTCTAACAGTTCAATACTATGCCTGTGCTTAAGAACATAAGATAAGCCAGTGAGGAGTTCTGGAGTTGGGAGTGGGCAGGTGGAGTACAGGCAAGGAGTGGGCCTGGGGAGGGCCTAGAGGTGGCCTCAGTCTGAGTAGACCTACTGAGATTGCTGTACTCTACCATAGGAAAGGGAATGAACCTCCCCTTCCCTGTGGTATTGGAATATCAGTCCCAAAACGTGCCCTAAATATAGCACAGGTGATCCAGTCTGCCTGTTCCAGCGCAAGTAAGGATTGCTCTGTGAAAGTCCACTTACTACAGCATCTTGTTTTGACAGTGGCCCACCAGCTGCCTCTGGGAATCCTACAACCATGAGAGAAAAACGTATTTTCCCTCATTGGCAATCACTTAACTTCATTTTTAATATGAAAACTTTAGTTCCAAAATACTTTAGTTCCAAAGTTTGGAAGCTTAGTGGCAAAGTACCTTAAATGCCTGCAGAATGCCCCATGTTTCATCCCTGCCTTTGCATAGTATGGTTCAGTCTAGAAGAGGGTGAAAAGGGGGGTGCCTCCTGCCTGCAGGTGCCCTGTAAGGATGCCCTCTGCCTGCTGTAGCCTGTCACTGCCCCCTGCCTAGTGGTGCCCAATGGTGCTAGCCACCCAGTGCCACCAAAAAATATTCTTGAAATTTTACTGCCACAATGACAGGTAAATTCCACTAGTCTGTAGGTCCAAGTTTTGAGAGTGTATTTGGGAATAAAGAGTAAAACTATGATACTGAACATTAGATTGATTATGGGTGACATAATGGCTCTCATGTTGCTACTATTTCTTTCAAAAGTATAACAAAAGTGAGTTAACATAGGGAAAATGGTACTCATAAAAGTTGATGGATTGCCAGATGTTCATGTTTCAACACTTAATTGGTAGGTAGAAAATCTCTCATTTTTAAAATTTGTCTCTAAAATATGCTGTCATTTTTTGAATGCTTCTTGTGAGTGGATAAAGAGTCTTCTCACTAAAATTTTGTAGACTTCAGGATCTATACGCCATGCGGCTCATTTTTGAAACTGTTCTTTATCTGCCTTCTCAGGGTGATCCAGGTCCTCAAGGCATCTCTGGAAAAGATGGACCACCAGGACTTCGTGGTTTTCCAGGAGAAAGAGGTCTTCCAGGGGCTCAGGTACAATGCTAAATCCATAAGCAGCTGATTGCTAAGAGAAGACTGTTCTTACAGAAGAATGTGATGCTCTAACATTGTCCCTGAAAGTTGAAATAATGAGACCAGACCAGGTAATGGAGAAATGGCCACTTAATTAAATATTTAAATCATTATGCAAAAACAGGGACTGTGCCAAAAAAGCCATCCTGATCTAAATCGGGGATGTGGCTTTCCGCATAATTCCCCTGTTGTAATGAAGGGCAACCTCAGCCTGATTCAGGGCAGTCCTTAGTTTAAGGGTGCCCATCCTTGTCAACCTGAAGGTTGAGGTAGCTGGATGCTTAGCCAGCCAGATACCTAGCTGGCTTTACCTAATTTCCAAGCCTGGGGTTAGCCAGCCTGCACCTAGAGCTGGTTAGGCATTGTAGGCCAGTTCTGGTTCACCCCTTAGGTATCATATGCTAGTTCTGGTTCACCCCTTGCTACCTCAGGTTGCATACCTAGGCCTATTCCTGCCTACGCTTGACTCCTGCCAAGAAGTGACCAATTAACAATGAATTTAACCCCCACTCCCTGTACAGCTTAGAATAGGCGAAAAAGAGCTCTGCCAAGGCTAATCAGGCAGAACCCAAAAAATTCCTATCCAGCCCAATAGCGACCAGTTAATCTTAAGTTGTACTAAGGGAGGGAGGGAGGGGACGCCATTAATAGTCCAACCGAGGAGTCCCAGGCAAGCAAAGCCTGGGACTCATCCAGCGCTGCCCACTTTAGCCCTTAGTAGCCAATGGCTGCAATGCACCTTGCTCGGGCTCTCCTTTGTCTGCAGAGGGACAAAGGAGACTGGCGCGAAAAGTGCACCAGTGACATTTTTAATGGACATGTTTGCTACATAAGCTGTAACACCAATTCACTGACAATACATAGGTGACATAGGTATCCTTTGTTATTTTTATAGATTGGGACCCTTATTGGCACTTAGGAAGAACTTCAAAGAGCATAGCACAGCACAACTCTTCTCCTTACCAGGGATGACCAACTGGCAGGCACTGGAACCTATATAGTTGAAGGGTGACCTCATAATTCATATGTAGAAAGTTTCAGGTTCAGCCCTCGACTTATCTAAATTTCAGGTTTTGGAGCACAAAAAGTCCTGAGTCTCATACACTAAAGAGTGCCTGTCAGCCAGCATATATTATATACCAGCAGTTCCCAAACTGGTGAGTCATAACTCACCAGGGGAACCGGAAGTGCAGCATTCCTCCTTAATGAGAGTATCCCAGTGTTGGATGCCCCAATGGTGTCTCAGTGATCATGGCACCATCAGGAACAATAAGGAGGTTCACAGCACCACCTGAGAACCTCTGTGATGCTCAAAATTGATCCAATCAGCAGAGCATGCTTCCAGATTTTGTGCAAGAACTAGAAATGCACTCTGATCAGAGCAAATTTGAATACTTGAATACCAGATCTTCCTGTTAAATGTTAACCCTGATAACCCTGTTAACCCTGATAACCCTGTTGCTCCTGCTAGTGCTGTGACTGCTGTAGTGCCATTGGAGCCTTCCCTCTACTTCCACCCTGGGTGGGCCAAAACTTACAGCAACCGCTTGAAGGAGTTTTGAACTGCTGTTGTACACTTTTTGCTGAGAGTGAGCTCCATTGAACACAAAGGAACTTGCATCTCAGCAGGCGCTAATAGGCTTCCACTGTTGTTTCCCTACCCATGCAGATTAAGATTTGAAGCAGAGTCTTTCCAGCTTTGAGTCAATACTAGAGTTGTCTCATCAGGCTACATTAGTTATATACACTTGACTTTTCCCAAGTTCTAAAATTGTCCTGTTCTGTTGATGCCCTGTCTCAGCTATGGCTTACTTAAGGAAGAAGGTTCTTTTTAGCTTTGCCAATCTGGTGGCTAATGAACAGTACAATCCAAACTGCCCACCTGTACACTGAGAAATATCCTTAATTGATTTCAGGAGCAATCCTAACACACTTTCCAGCAGCAAATAAGGGAAATGCAGCCCTGAAGTAAGTAAACAATCATTCCCTTACTCGAGGTGGCCTTTGTGACTGTCACCTGATTGCAGAATGCAGCACATGCTCCATTGTCACAGCTGGAACGTTGGTTAGGATTTGGGCTGTTATTTGAAAAGCTGTGCATCATTTAAGAAATAATATTTTTTTTCTCCTTTTAGGGTGCAGCTGGTCTCAAAGGAGGAGAAGGACCTCAAGGTCCACCTGGCCCAATAGTAAGTAGAATTAGTATTCTTGAAAGACAGTAGAATTTTCCATGAAAACCAGTGTTTGGACCAATAATGGTCCAAACATTATTTGGACTCTTTATTTCTTTTATGTATACGCTCTTGTGAACAATACACAGATGTATGTCATTTGGCTCCATCAACAACAATTTCCTAGTAATTATGGGAATTAATGAGTCCATACACCAGAAGAAACCATAAACATAAATGTATCGGCCTATCTGAAACCTGCTGTTATCAGCAGGGGGTAAATTGTCTTTTCTTGTTATGCTAGATATTACAAGATTGGAGAAAAAAGCCTCTAGTGGCAGGAAATTGGAAAACATGGCTTATAAAAAAGCTATGAAATTCTATTCAGCTTTCCTTTCCTTATGAGAGTCACATGAGTAAGATAAATATGAAATTCAGAAACACCTCAGAGTAAATCTGAGGTTTCTATAAGAAACTGAGTTTTGTTTGTAATGTGATAAGTTCCCACATGACTCCTTCAGTGTGCAATCCTAACCAATTTAGGCCGGCCTAACTCACCGTGCCTATTTTCCTTTGGTGGCATGGTGAGATCAGCCTATGCCAGTGTACTGGTCTAACCCACCCAGAAGTGGGGCAGAAGTGCCTTATGACACTCCCAGGCCAGCACCGGACTCATGCAGAGGCTTATGCATGTCTAATCGAGGCTAGGATTGCAGCCGTAGTCTGTGAGTTCTGCCAGAAAATTATCGGCTTTTGCTGAATTTCAGGTAGAACAGCTAGTTTTCCAATTGTCTGTTGTACACACTGAACACTGTGAGGATTAGTTTCTAGAATACCACAAAAAACCCATGGCTGACTCAAATATTATAAGTATATGAGCTGCCATTATCATAGATGTCCCACCCCTCCTCTCACATTTGAACACATCTCTATCAGCCAAATCCAGAGTAATGACGTGAGCATGTAAGAGACATTATGTGCACCCATAGTTACTGCACCACCTAGAGAAAACCTATGGGAAATTCATATTGCAATTCAGAGTAACTTGTTCTTACTCCAGAGCGCTTGCCGTAGTTACTCTGGATTTCGCCCCTAATTGTATATATCACTTGAGTTATCCTGTTGCTTTTTAAATTCCAGAATTCTAAAATTAGTACACCTTAAATATCTTCTTATTTTGTTCTCACATCAGCACTGTAGTAAGTGAAGCTGAGAGACAGTAATCGTCATGACATGAAACTAATAATAATAGCCACATAATAAATGCAAAGAATATTTTCCCATCAGCAATGGATGAATGCCAGTGCCGCTCTCTACTGTCACTCTAGTGCACATAGGACTTAGTGACATACTTTTGCTGCATCTACAAGTTCAAGGCAGCTATCATGGTTAATGACCACTGAGAGACTACTATTATCCATCATGAATGTTTAAAATCCAGGTTGTGCCTGGTCAGGATCCCAGATCTACCTGACTGGAAGAGGTACCTCCAGTTTGAGAATGATAACCCAGGTCTACCTGGCAGGTAGATTTGGGTTCAAATCCAGGAGGAGTCCAGGTTTATCTATCTGGTAGACATTGACTCTGGAGTTAAGGTAGTTCTCATGACCATCTCCCCAAAACAAACATGGCGTCTGCCCTGTGTCACCCTCCCTCAGGTGTCACATTATTAACAACTTATTGGTTCTATGCTGTGTCATAATACCACCTGATTGCCTGTTCAATCAATGGACTGTTTTAAATTAAGGGAATATTGATTACATAAGAAAATTGTATTTTTTGTTCCTTGAACATAATGTTTGAAAAAGTGAAGATATTCCACTCTAATTTTTTATTGCTTTCTTTTGTAAATTACACATCTAATGGTATCCACATGATTATATTATTCCAAACAACTGTGTTTTTCACAATTTTGGTCACTAGTGTGGTCACACACCAAGGGTAGAACCTGAAGCCCCCACCACCACTAGCTATGCCACTTCCAAGGCCTGAATAAAGTATACACAGGGGAAGGAGCAGGTTGTAAGACGAGTACCACATTGGTTTTTAGTTTTTTTGCTATTTAATTTTGGAATATATTAGTCTGATTTTAAAGGCCTTCCTTTTTCAATAAAAATGTGAAAACAAAGCAGCTAACCTCTGTGGGATGACAGCATAATTACCATGAAATTTAATTCTCACTCTCTGGGAATCCTAATCAAAGTAAAGCAGCATTAATCTGTGTCTATGCATTTCAGTCATGCTATGTTAATAACTGAAATCCTCATCTTGACTTTCTTTTCCATTCTGTTCTGACTTGGACATTTCCAACATGGAATTGTCTATGTTGGACTAAAAACAAACAAAACATCTCCCCTTTTCATTATAACTGCGTTCCTATAATAAGATTACCTCACTTAGGCAACTTGAAATGGAACATTTTAACTTCAAGGAGCTCAAACACAGCCATATTGCATGTTGTTTGTTTGCTTGATTTTCTTGTTTCCTGAATAGCAAGCAAGTGGCAAAGTCAGGGATCAGAAGTTGAATCCTGGCATGTAGAACCCTACAACTGCTTCTTGATTTCTTACCCCCAGTAGCTGCTATTTGCCCCAGAATGGTAGCTACCAATGTCACAAATGGCATTTCTGCCCCAGAGAAAATAACAGCTGTGGGAGGAAAGGTGATCTGAATCAGGATCATGGTCTACTCCAAAAAATAAAAGAATATGAAACAAGCTTCTTAAGTTCAACCTTGACTTCTAGAAAAGTCTGAAAAGGAAATAAACATCTGTTAATTTTATTTGACATTGAGAACCAATTGTATCCAACTTTCTCACATTGATGAAGTTGTGCCAATGGAACATGCTCTGCATCCTGCAGGGTGGGTGCACACTCCATGTCTACTCAAAAGTAAGCCCCACTGTGTCCAGTGGGTTTTACACCCAGGAAAGTGCATTTAGGATTGCAGCAATAAACTTGAGTAAATAAACTTTTTCAATAAACTAACACAACAGGCAACTTCTTCAGCGTTTGTCCTGTGGTGGTGGAAACCACTTTTTCTAGATAGGAGTCATCCAAACCATGGTTGACACAACATTGGGAAACCGAGCAGGCCTGTTATAGGTGCCTGTCACAGGTGAATATTTTTAGGAACCTGTCAACAGGACTTAACATAACGTACAGTGACAGGAATTAACATGACAGGGAGTGCAGGTGGCTTTTGAAAAAGAAAATGGAATTGATTCCCATTTATTTACTTGATTAGATTTATTTTGGAGCCTTTTAAAAACTGAGGATAAAACCAATAAAAAAGTTTTCATAATTTATGAAGTGCTCTATATCCTTCTTGCCAGAATCTTGCAAGCAAAAAAGGACAAAATCTGAAAATGCTACATTAATGGAAGAATACTAAAAGAGCCAATTCATTCCTTTTATACAAGTCAACGTATCACTTTGTACTACATGAAAAGTACTACATGAAAAAGAAATATGCACACATATTACCAAGGATGAAGATTGTTTGCCTTCATGTTTCTGTTCTTTTTATCTCCTGGCCTTATGCTTTTTTCATTGTCATCTTTTCTCAGTAGTTGTATGCAAAGGTTACTGAATGCTGACATGAGAAACCTTTTGGGAATATGACAGAGTAATTCTGCTTGAAAACTTGTAGCTGCTCAGAATAGTCTCATTTAAAGGTCACAAAAGCTGCCTCATTCCGTTAATAGTGTGGACCTTATCCTCCATATTCTGGCAATTCTAGAACAAAAATCAGGATTAGTTTGCTTAAGAAATAATTTGTTCTTCTTAGTTCTTCTTACTTCTGTGATGTAAGTGGTGATGTTAGTTCTTCTTACTTCCTGACATTGCATGGAATTTATGCTTCAAGAGAGCATCAAAATCATGGCGAAGTGTGAGAGTCCCTTCCGATACTAGACTGATCTGCTTGATTCTTGTGCGAACCTGCTGCAGCTGCATAAGAAATAGACAGGAGCTGCAATTATCACATATATCCCATTCCTCCCCTCACATCTGAACACATCTGCTTAACTGTATATCATAACTTGAGTTATCCCACAGGCTGTTGCTTTTGGAGTCTAGAATTTCAAAATTAGTACACAAGAACATTACAAAAAATAGGTACATGAGTAAAAAAGGATTGGCAAATTGTTACCATATCACTCACTGGTAGAGTGCTAGCATTGCCATATGTCCCAGAAAACTGGGGCAGTCCTGGTTTTCGGGGGTTGTGTTTATATACCGGCAAGTTTGACACGGGGTCCTGTCCTGCTTTTGTGAAAGAGAATTATGGCCACTCTATAGAGTTCACATCTTTTATGTGAAAGTTCCAAACTTACATCCCAATCCTATGGCCTCTCAGCACTGGCGCTGAGCTCCAGTGCCAGCTTGGGGTGTTGCAAATGTGCCATAAGACATGTCCACAGCACCCAGAAAGAGAGGCTATTTAGGTACCAGACAGCTTTGAGATTAGGGATGGATGGCCAGTGCTCCTCTGGCAGTAGTCCTTCTGTCGGTGAATATTTTCAGGGTAGAAAGGAGGTGAAGAGTGGGTTGAACTGGAAGGGGCTGGAACCTCTGCTCTGCTATATCTCTCCATGTCATGCTACAAAATCTAATACAGAGGTTTTCAAATCTGCATTGGCAAACTTGATAAGACCCATTGTGGGCCCTGGGGCTTTCCCTGGGATGGAAACTAAGGTCTCATTTCTCTGAGGAGACCCCTGGCAGCCTAGGTGGTACTACTGGATGCAGCAGTACCCATTTTGGTGCCACAGAACCTGGCAGAGCTGCAGAAGATAGGACTGGGCTGTTAATTCCTAGAATATCCAGGTAAAAATGGGATCTCTTGTTCTGGTGTTCAGAAAGACCTGCTGCAACGACCTTGGAAAGTTGATGCTTGTTAGCATGCACAATACTGGATTAGATGGAGCAACACTGGAAAATTGATGCTTGTTAGCATGCACAATACTGGATTAGTTGAGCAATATTGTAACTAAGTCATGATTAAATTTGTTTTTAATCATTAGATTAATTACATTAATTACATTAGATAATGTAGATCAACTACATTAGATTTGTTCATTGATGTTTTGCTTTATTTTTTTAATTCCAGGGATCACCAGGAGAACGTGGCCCAGCAGGCACTGCAGGACCAATTGGCTTGCCAGGACGTCCAGGGCCTCAGGGTCCTCCTGGACCAGCAGGAGAAAAGGGAGCTCCGGTGAGTAATTCTGAAGAAATAGCATAGAAAACTGTTATATTACAGAAGTTATTACTTTTCATATCCAATAATGTTAGGTCTTCACACTCCAATACCTTTATATTGCATATGTGCCCAGCATACGTGCCTGTACTCCCTTTCTATTTACAATGGAATACGGCTGAAATTTAATTAAATTGGATGACATTTTGGCACACTTTATCAAATCCTAAAGCCTAGGAAGAGGGGTTAAACAAAGCTGATCATTATGAGTGCCTTGGTGGCTGCCTCTGCTGATAAAATATTTTATCAAACCCTAGCCGTGATTTAAACTTAGTAGCCTAATGCTCTGTTTTACAAAGTGCTCTTTTATTTCTCATTTTCTTATCAAATTTCATTACCAGTTATTCCTACTTTCTCAACTATCTTTTTATTCAAGTGTAACTTGTTAAGTGAAAACCTGTGTGTATAGATGGAAATGTACTGCAGATGTAGGGAAACAGCTGGAATAGCTCTTTGTATGAACTGAGGAAACCATCTGAATGAACCATCTGAATGAATACTGAAATAGAGATGCCTATGTGTAAAAACAAATATGGTATATTATGTAGTTACTATTAAACTATGCATCTCTTAATATGTGACCATTTTCACTCACCATTAAAAAAATCCAATATATTCTAGGTATTAAAAACATCCAGGATTCAAAGAACTATCGAACAAGTTCTGAGAATCAAGAATGCTTTAGTCTGCAATTATATGCACACTTTTCTGGAAGTAATAGTCCAATAACTCCCCACATACTGATGCAGTGGCACCAATGTGGTTCTTGCAGTAATCTGTGGGAGAGTCAGCACTCTTCCACAGTAATTATAAAAATCACACTTTGCATCTATTGGAGCTTACCCTGGGACAAGGAAACAAACTCCCAGGGGCCCAAACTACTCTGTGGGGGGTATAGTGAAATCCACATTGGCACCACTATTTTGCATCACAGGGAATTATATATGTTTTGGCAGTAATTTATGGAAAGCTGCTACAGGATATATCAGTGGCAACTAGCAGTGAGTACTTAAGACATTTAAACAAATTCATATTGGATAAATCAGTCTACCAATCATAATGGATATGAGGATTGTCTAGTGGGGCTCGGGACTCCTTTGGGGAGTTGCAACTTATTTTCAGGGACGTAGCAAAAAGCTGGGTGTCGCCATCTTGAACTTGAGCGCTGGGCGCTGCCATCTTGGAATGTGGCACTCAGGCTGCAGTCCATACTTTTCTGGGAGTAAGTCTCACTGACCACCCCTGGACTTACTTCTAAGTAGACTCAGAGGAGGTCTGCCTCACAGTGATGTCGCTTCTGGCCATGATCTCACTTATGGGGGTCCCAGAGGATTGTCATTCTCAGAAGGGGATTTCGAGCTGAAATATTCAAAACCCCTGGTTTAGATTCAGTGCTATATACCACTGAATACCTTTCCAGGCTACAAAAAGGAATGGATCTTCTTTTTGTGTCCTGCTTGTGACCTCCCCAAGGCATTTTTGAAAACAGGATGTTACACTTGATAGAACTTTGTCCTGATCCAGAAGGGCTGTTCTTGTATTCTTATAGCCCAAACTTAAACATGTTTGTTCTGAAGTAATTCCCATTTTGTTCACTGGAATGTACTCCCATCTAAGCATATTTAAGAGTGTCCCCCCAATAATTATTAGTACATTTTCTGTTTATTTTAATAGTATTGTCATTTATAGGAAAATGTTCCTATAGGAAAATGTTCCATTCATGAGATACATTACGGTAATCTGTTATCTTTTTGTTTTTTTTTTCTTTCTGTAATCTTTAACAAATTATATTATCTGTGTTTTCATTTCTCTTTTTCATTTTATTGTCTATAACGCATTTATCATAGTAGTCTATTGAAATCCTGAAACACAGATAATAGTTCTGGTAACAAATTGTTTTGCAATGTAAAATCCTGAGTTTTGTAATATATATGTATGAGTCCTTATCGTGACTGAGGAGGGAAGCTCTTAGGAAACATGAATACTGTGACTTAGAATCTTCCAAAGTGAATCTGCCAAAGTGAATGCATTCTGAAGGCATAAATGATAAAGCTCAGAAGAGAACCAGAAATTGTTCTTAGATCCTATAAGAACCAGAACTATTTCCACTATAGCCAGTTAGTGAGCTGTGGCTCTCTTTTTTGCAGCTTATAATCAGAGAGAATGTACAGAAAGTACATGTCTGTCAAATACTTAGTAGGATGTCTGCAGTGACTCAGAGAGTTTGTCAGTCAGTCAGCGTTAGTTTGTACTTTGCAGAACAAGGAAGTTACACTCTGCTTACACTCTAGAGAAGGCAATGAGGAGGGTGCAGAAGGAAATTATGTAAATATTGGAGAGAGTCTAGATTTAGCATCCCGCCTACATGCCTTTAACACTAGCTGGGTACCATGGGGTCATATTTGACCCTGATCCTCTTTGACACACATTTTTTTAAAACTGCTGTGAGTTGTGACCTGACCTTTCATGTATTCCTCATCTAGGCCCTTCTAACAATGGGACTCATGGTCAATTCCAGTTTTGTTCCACTGTTTATTTAAAATGGACCCCATGGTACCTGACATGTAATATAGTTTTACATACATACATACATACATACATACATACATACATACATACATACATACATACTTGTCTCAGATCAAGGGACAAGCCAACCAAACTTCTCTGTGCAACCAATCCCATAGTAATAGCCAATGCCAGAAGTAAAAGACTGGCCTACAGCATGGTCCACAATGTTGTGCTGTCTAGTATTTTGCTTCTCAGGCCTAGTAAGATGAATTTGCTGCATGGGAAAGCACTAAGCACTTGTGTAAAGTTGATGAGCCCAATCCTATGCATGTCTAATCAGATGTAAGTCCCATTAAATTCAATGGGGCTTACTCCCAGGAAAGTGTGGATCAAATTGGGCTGTAAATGGGACAGCAAGCTGAGCTCTTCAGAACTACTGAATGGCTAAGGCTGTAATCCTAAAGACACTTTCCTGGGAGTAAGACCCATTGAACACAGTGGGGCTTACGTTTGAGTAGACATGGTTAGGATTGTGCTATAAGTGAAAATGCCTGTGTATAAATTGAAAGTTTCTAAGACAAATGCCTTTCTTTATCAATATTTCATACAAATGTTTAAAGTACAATCTTATTTGAAGAAAAACAAAAGGTTTTTACAGTGGGATCAAAATTGAGTACCCCACTGTACTCTTGAGGAGTCTTTTCTCATGGTACCCAGCTAGGGTTAAGAGGGGATTGGACACATTTCTGGAGGAAAAGGCCACCACAGGTTACAAGTCATGATGAGTATGTGCGACCTTCTTGTTTTATATGTAGGGTACCTCAGAATGCCAGAGAATGCTAATGATAGATAGGGCTACCCAAGTAGACCTAATTATAGATAGGGCTACCCAAGTTCTACTCTGGATTGGACTGCCCATCTCTCAGGTCAGGGAGGCTGAACTCCCTTTCACAGGAGTTAGTCCCACTGAAGTAATAGGGCTTACTTTAGAGTAGACATGCACAGCTAGATCTCCCAGGCTCCTTTCCATTGCCCCCCTTACATAGGAATGAACCCCATTGACTGTATTAAGCTTACTTCAGAGTAGACATCAATAGGCTAGTCTCTGAACAGGTGCGGACAAAGCACCGAAACTGGCTGTAACATGGCCTGGACTTTTTTTTTTGCTTGTTTATTAAGACTTTGTTTGTATAACAAGTCAAAACTTATTATAAATCTTTGCTTGTTAGGACTCCCAATCCAAAACACTCTCAATCCAAGTTACCCCCTGTGTGCTCCCTGAAGCATTTGGTGGACCACTGTGAGATACAGGAAGCTGGACTAGATGGACCTTTGGCCTGATCCAGCGGGATTCTTTTTATATTCTTACGCAGTTGGACATAGGGCTAACTTCAGGGGGTTGTGAGCTGGAGTATTGTCTCATGACAATGTGTTGTGTCACCTAATAAAGTCCAGTGCAGGGTAAGAGATTTAATGTTGCCTGCCTCAACAATTCTACATTAAGGGTGCCTTGTTTGAGGCTCTCCAGTATTTTGGAGCAAGTAAGGGGTCACTTTGCAGTGAAGGTACAAGAGATGTCAGTGTGCATGATTCACAACTGAATGGTACAGCAGCTCCTGTGCATTATGTCAACCTTAGGAGTGAGCAGCTTCATTTCTAACTTTTTGCTTGCTTTTTATTATGCAAAATGCTAGAATATTTACTTATTACAGTTCTATATGAAAAATAGAGTGCAATTTCTCACACAGTTCCCTGTGTAATAAAGTTAAATTTTCCTGAAAGTGCTCATTTTTTTTAAGTTCATGGGTCTGCGATAATGATTTGAAAAGCTGCTGCTATATTCAAGAAACTTTTTATGCCTGCACATTACACGTCTTGTTTGCCAAAATGAAAACCACAGATATGCATTGATTCCTAGCCTGTATAAAGCACTTAAAGAAGGAGAAAGTAGCTTGATGAACTGAGGCAAGAAGCAAGATGGTTTCAGTCGTGATGGGGAGGGGGGAAGAATATGACAGAAGAAGACATGGAATAGTTGAAGGTAATAATGATGTAAAAGGTGGCAAGAACCGTGATTTACACAGGCATCCATTCAGAAAAATCGGGAATTTAAAGATACCCTGTGAATCTTTTTGTATTACATGAATATGAATAATTTTAATTAGCATTTATAATTAACGTCTATACCATCTATAACCCACATCTGCTGAAACTAGTGATGTGGCAGTACAGCCTGATCTCTAGCACTGCAAAATGCAATGTTATATAGTGTGTAACCAGGCCATTGGTGGAAATGGCAAGTGATACCAGCTACCTGGCAGTTCTCTGCTTAGAGCCTCCAGTATTATGAAGTCAGTAGCAAGGCAGACAGTTGGCTAAGAGAAGCAAGTTGGGAGGACTGGACGCATAACTGGGGAAGGAGGAACTGGGCAGAGGGGAGGAAAGTGTGGTGGATTCTATGGCATTGGTGGCATTCCCTGTTACATTTTTCTCTTTGGATATATGCCACCAAAATAGATGGCATATGTTCTGAGAATACCTATGTAATTCGGGCAGGAGACAAGTAGAAAATGATACCTCCTGGAGGTTTTCTGATCAACTCCACCACCATAAGATGCAATGTGTCCCTGTTTGGCCTGCTTCCATTGGTGCTGGTGATGGGGATAGGACTCGGGCCTTAAACTTGCTCCTGAAGATAACCAAACAACCAAAGAACAATTATGTTCTTTGTCCCGCAGAGCAGCTAGATACTTCCACCAAGATAGAAAACCAAAGTCTGGTAAATACACCTTCTAACACACTTAAATCACTAGTTGGGTATCAAGCATGGAATATGTGAAGCCTCAGTCAATATTCCATCATAGAGCAAGTACAAGTATAGATGGGATGAAAGAGTGGATTGTGGGAATTTTCCATTCAGACAGCCTCAGATTTAGAAGAAGGGATTAGCTGTTGCAACCAGGAATATTTGTTTGAGATGGTAAAAGTTACACAATCATTAGACATTCTGCTGTATAATGTTTAACAACATATATATTGGAAAAGAAGGTTGTTCGATGTGGCCATCAGGAATGCTTCTCTTCATAAAAGAGAAAAGTCACTGATTGACTGACTGACTGACTGACTCATCACCGCCCTGCCAAAACTGCCGGCCCTAGAAGTGTGAAATTTGGGGTGGGTGTTCCTTCCATGAGGGAGGGGTGCACTAAGAACCAGTTTTCGGAAATTCCAACTGGAAGGGGGTGAAAAGGGGTGCAACGCGTTTTCCTCCCTATACTTTGCATTGGAGAATTGATGACTCAGCAACATTCTGCCCCAACTGCTGGGCCTGAAGCATGGAATTCTGGGAGTTCCTTCTGTCACCTGAACACCCACCAAGAACCATCTGGAGAAATTAACCCTTCAGGGGCTGAAAAGGGGACAACGTGTTTCTGTCCTATACTTAACATGGGAGACTGAACAACCTCCAGCCTATTTGGTGCTCGGTGCCTGGTGCACTGGAAGATGTTGCTCGAAGAGGTTGCACTGCCGAGGATGCTGCACATGGGGGGAAGTTGAGCATGGGGGGAAATTCCGCATGAGGGGAAGTTGCGCGTGGAAGAAGTTGCGCATGAGGGGAAGTTGCACATGGGGAAAGTTGCGCATGGGGGAAGTTGTGCATGGGGGAAGTTGCACATGGGTGATGATGAGCATGGGGGGATGATGTGCATGGGGGGAAGTTGTGCATAGGAAAAGTTGTGCATGGGGGATGATGCGTATGGGGGGATGATGCGCATGGGGGATCATGCACATGGGGGAAAGTTGCGCATGGGGGAAAGTTGCGCATGGGGTGTTGATGCGCCGTGGGGGGATGTCGTGTGGGGAAATGTTACTCCCGCAACGTGGGTACACTTTATGCTAGTGTGGAATAAAAGCTAGTGTTTATATACTTATTTCTGAAAGCAATCATTACCTCATTGTTCCACAAAATAAGGTTATGAATAATAATATTATAAACCTCATTAACAGATAAGAAAATATAATTGCTTTCTTAAGATCAGTCATCCTGGTGCTAGCTGACTTCAGCTTTGACCTAGATTTCGGTTGAACACTTGATTCATTAGACCACTCTGACATTGATGGATGCTGAGATACTTGGCTGGTTTTTTTCCTATAGAGTTCAGTTCTACATTGTTAAAAATTCACTTGTAATAGATGAATAATATTTCATCTATTCAAAATAGGGTGAAAAAGGTCCTCAAGGTCCAGCAGGACGCGATGGAGTACAGGGGCCCGTTGGTCTTCCTGGTCCTGCAGGCCCAGCTGGTTCTCCTGGAGAAGACGGTGACAAGGTCAGTCTCTCTTGTCCATAGTTGTTTGGCATAGCTTAAAAATTATTTTTAAAAATGAGTTTACTGAGAAGTGCTAAATGTTAATGGATTCCTAACCTGTTTCCCACACAGTTTTTTCCCCTTCACCTTCTATCCCCACTTGCTCTCAAGACATAATTGAAAACCCCAGCTGGGTAAAAAGAAGAACCCTAAGAGAAAGTATTGAAAAGGAAATGTGGTTGGTGGGAGAAGGGTTAAACATACTGCACTCACCTTTGCAACTTCTTCCAACCTCATGTTGGCAGCAAATACAGGTTGGGAATCTTGTGTTTGCCATTGTACAACTATTTCCTCTTAATGTTTTGCAAAATACCCATTCTGCCATGCATCAGAGAGAGTACATATTTTGTGCTCCCCATTAATGGGCAGCTGGACATGCAGACCCCGGGAATGCGACAAAGTGGAGGAGAATGTGGTTCCAATGAATCGGAAAGTGAGCAAGAGATGCTGGCTATTGGTGCTAACTTGATAGGAGAAGAAACAAACTGGGTGATAGCAAACCTTCTCTCCTTTCCCCTATGTGGGTGGGTCATAACATACTGCCTCATTCTCACTGTTTTGTCAGGTCAACAAAAATTCTTTGACTTGGTTCCTTGCAGTCTGAGTTGTGATACATTGTGTACAGAAGCAAGAAGCCACCCTTCAATTGAGGCAATTAGAGTCACTTTATATTGAAGGAGACGAGGGTTAAACACCCCCTTCCTGCAGTTTCCTTCATTTTAAATCCAATTAAAGTAGATTTCAACATGAGACCATGTTGTGCTGTGAGCTGTGGCAGTCAATATCTGCGCTAATCTGTCAGAACAAAATGTGATTGATCAATGCAAAATGGCCCCCCTCAGGCCTTCCCTTATAAAACGGTTGTATAAGGTGGTGAGAATAATATGGTGACATTTAAAGATTCTTCCATATTGACCACAGTTCAGTGAAAAACAGATCCTTTACAGGAGGAACTTAATGACTTTTTTTTTGTTACAGGGTGAAATTGGAGAACCAGGTCAAAAAGGAAGTAAAGGTGACAAGGGAGAAAATGTAAGTGGTTTCTCCTCTAATGCAATTACAGTACTGCCTTTATAGTGTTGCTTTTACTTTTTTCTTAATAATGACTGAATTTTTAAAAATGTATCAAAATCAGTATGCTAATCAAATAGTGCCCTATTTTTATAAGGGAATTCACAATTTGCAGACGCCCTACTACGTAAGAACATTCAAACAAGCTGTTTTGGATTCCTTCAGGGAGAATGCTGGGATAAAAATAAATAAGTAACGATGCAATCCTAATCTAGACCAGCAAGCAAATGTCTGTGCCCTGGCCTAACCCTTCCTCAGGAGTGGTGCAGAAGTGCCTTAAGAACATAAGAAGACCAGCACTGGATCAGACCACAAGCCCATCTAGTCCAGCTTCCTGTATCACACAGTGGCCCACCAGATACTTCAGGAAGCACATATGACACATGAATCCATTTTGAGGTTGTCCACCTCTACTCACCCCTCATGGCTTGTAACCTTAACAGCATTTTTGTGATACCCCCAGGCCAGCACAGGACTTCCAGTGGTGGGCTCCAGCAGGTTCGCACCTACTCTATAGAACCGGTTGTTAACGAGAGACAGGACATATAAAGTTTAAAAATAGCCATTTAAAAGTGGTTGCCAGATGGCCATAGAACTGGTTGTTAACTTCTTTGAATCCTGTCACTGAGGACTTCTGGTGGGGTGAATAACTGGGAGATAGGATTGCAGCCTAATTAAGTAAATAACACTGCAATCCTATCCACATTTTCCTAGGAGTAAGCCTTCTGAATACAATGGAACATACATCTGATCGGTATAAAATTGTGCTGTAAGGCTAAAATCTTAACCTCCAGTAATGCTGGCCTAAGCTCTGGCATAAGACCAGTGCTGACCTGAGAGTGTCGTCAAAGTGCCATTAAGACACTTGTACGTTACTCCTAGAGGAGGGTTAGGCCAGTGCATGGACATTTGCTTGCCTCCCTACATCTCCCTTCCCATGGGAATGGGAAGACTGATGAGTTGTGCTGGCGTAGTATAGGGTCACACCCTAACTAAGTAACTGGATCCCTACATTCCAGAGTAACTACGGGAAGACGTAAGAGGCACTTACTCTGGATTGCTCTGTGGATTTCCCGTAGGTTTCCCATAGGCGGCACTGTACCTACATTGGTGTAAAAGGTCCTGTAGGTACTCTGGATTGTCGCCTAAATGAATAAGTAAGTAGGTTAAGTAAATAAATAATCAAGACACAAGTGCAGCTGGACTAGGCTTCTTTCACCCAAAGTACTGCGTTATTGTAAGAAATCTCGATGGGCCGATTCAGATTTCCTCATGTGCAAAGAAATACAACAGGGGTGTCCTTGTAAATGAACTGAAAATTCTCTCATTTGATCACAACATGAGTTTCCCTTTAACATCATGGTGCTATAATTAAGAACAGAACAGCTCAATAACTCCTGCAGTCTAGCCTGATCTTAATTAAGGGGAGCTCTGTGCCTTTACATGTAACATTATTACACATTGAAATTACATATTTTATGTGTTCTCAGAGACCTATGTTGTCTTTGAGATAGTGATTAAAAAGTTATTTACAGTGCAATCATAAGCATACGGTATATACTCAGAAGTAAGTTCCATTGTGTTCAGTAGTACTAAGTCCTAGGAAAGTGTGGTTAGAATTGCAGCCATAATCAATAGCAAAGAGTCCCCATTCTGAAAAACGTGGGCATTTTGGGGCAGAGTGGATCCAAAGTATTTCATGAAGAACTGCATCTTCCAATATTCCTGATCCCTCAGACTATAGAGGCCTCTCTCCAGCCTGGCATTCAGAGGACTACGAAGTTGTATACTAGTTGTATATCTCAGAAGGATACATGGCTGCTCTCCTAGCCTGTGTATGGTGGGTAGAGTGTCTAGTTAAGAGAGGGTCTATGGTGAACATTTTGCTAAGAAGGCTCTCTCTTAACTTGGTATGTTTGAATGAGACCTGGAGATATCTTCTGAAGTAGGGTTGGCATCTACAGTTGAAAGGGCTTCTCCACCTCCAGGCTTTGGAAGTCTCTCCCCAAAGAGCCTTGTTTGTTTGTCTCCCTTTTGACATTTTGAAGAAAATTACTTTTTTCATTCCAGAAAGTGTAAAATTCTGACTTCCCCATTTCTGTCTTCCCCTTTTTAAAAGGGCTTATGGTTGATCTTTTCCTTCTTATTATTAATTCATAAAGGAAACAGAAATAAATCTTGCTGCTGGTTTTGTGCTAAAGTTTATGATATATTTGATGACTGATTCATTGCTTGGTTATTTTTGTTCTTTGTTTTTGTCAGTCATCTCTTGGGTATGTTAGTCATAGAAAGGTGAGATAAACAGGTTTTGAAGAATATAAAGATAATAAAATAATGCTCAGATGAGAGATATGGAGTTTTGCACCTTGAACATCTCTGCTTTTCACAAGTTTTGAAAACAAATTTCTTTCCCCTGTGCGGTGAATTATCAGAGGGCTTTATCATGTCCTGAGGAAAACTTGATAGTTTTACTTGGAACAGGTGCCCCTTCTTTGTTAAATCAGAGACCGTTGTTGTCTTTGAGACAGTGATTTGAAAGTTACACCATCTAGTAGCAATGCCTCTTCCTTAAATGTTAAATGCCTCTCCCTTAGTGGTAGACCCACTTAATGGGTCATAGTGTGTGGTGGGTCCTGGGTTTGGTCCTCCCACCTAACTTTGCATCTGGTTGGCTTCAAACTGGAGCCCTCTAGATATAATTGGAAACTGAACCAGTCCTCTGCAGACCTTCAGGAGCAACTAAAAATCATTTCTGATTTCCTTCTGGTTTCATAAAAGTGACTTCAGGTTGCTTCCAGAAGTCTGTGGAGATAGAAGTGGGTCATGACGGGAAATTTACCCTTCCTCCCTTATTGCCCTCCTCATCCTCATGGACAACTCAGCCCTCCCTTTGATTATAGACTTCTTTGTTCTGCCTGAATTTTAATTATGTCTTTCCAGTTCATTTTATGGATTTATTTTTTAAAGAAGCATCAATGCACTATCTTTGTTGATTATTTTATTGTTATTGCATAGTTTTGTTTTCTTATGTAAGTTGGCTTACGCTCTCACCAGAGGGAAAAATGGGATATATGTTTTTCCGATTATGTACAAACGAATAGCTTATTCTTTCTGAAATTCCACTTAGCACATGTCTGCATGAATATTTGCAGGCATTTCCCATATATAGAGTTATTGTTTGACAGATCTCATATTTTGGACATTATTGTCACATATACACATGCTTGACTCCTTTTTATTTGCTTTTGGGGACACAATTACAGGACTGTTTCCATTCTAATTTATTCAGTAATCTATTTGTATCAACACATATCCAGTTTTTACCTGATTAAAAAGGCACTCTGCTGTGATAAATGCAGGTCCTAATTTCATTTTATCTGACCCAAAACAAGCTGGCCTAAGGCATTTCTTTTTTTTCTGTTTTCTTATTATTTGGAGGAGTATACATCTGAAAATTTTTCTGGGTAAAGATTATTCAGGTTTATTTAGAATGTAAAGACAGCGTTTTGAGCATCATTTTGAATTCTGTTTTATTTATATGCTAAGGCATAATCAGCTGAAAACTAAGTTTATCAGCATTGTAAGCTAAATTCAGTATTTATTGTAAGCTGAATTAAGTTCTTCGGTTTTGTGGGAGTGTAGCTCAGTAGAAGAGCATCCACTTTGTATATGCATTTTAATCTGAAATCTCCATGTAGGTCTGGGAATTATCTCTACGAAATCCTGAACAGCTGGTGCTCATGTGGATGGTGTTGACCTGGATAGACTAGTGTTTAACTCCACATGGGACAATTTGTTATTGGGCAGCCCATCCTAATCTACACTGGAACAGGAAGACTATATTCAGAACAGACTAGAAGGCGCTGCTGTGCAAATGAGGGAATATTTATCTCCTTATCCCAAGTAATGCTATAGCCTCCCTTATGTGGTTGCTTAGATTTGTACCTGTTAAATCGCTGGTCAAAATCCAAGCAGCCTTGTGTAGTTCCAGGCTGGCTATGGAGGAGTTAGGATCTGGCCTAATTCACCAAAGCCTGTTCCCACTGACTTCCACTCTTTTTCCAACCTCTGGTCCACCTTCTCCTGCCCAAATACCCCCTTGATCTGTCCTCCTTCCACCCTCTCCTCCACCACCACCCACTACATGCCAGTCACCCTTGATTGGCACAAACATACCCCCATAGAGCTGTGATCTAGCACATGGAGGACAGCGCTAGCCCAGTCACCTCCATTGTAGTCACAAATGGGCTATACAGCATGTTTGAAACACTCTGAGGTAGTATTGAAAGGCAGAATTGTGCTGTAGGCATATAGCTAGAATCAGCATTGCCTTTATTTTAGAATCGGGGCTGACCATCCATTAGGCTAAGAGTCGTGGTTGCATCAGACAGAAGATTGATGAGGGGGACCTATCTCTTTTCAACTACTTGCCTCTACTGTTTCCGTCCTGGGAAACTCAAAATGGGGCATGGAGGTGATAATGTTCCTTGTGTTCCAAGGATACTTTTTAAGCTCAGGCCACATTTGATATCACTGTATACATATGAAATCATTGTACACATTTAATATGGAGGTCAGCATAGCAGTCCTAAGACTAAATATAGTGAGTGGAAATATCTGCATGAAAGCCTTGACCCATGCAAGGTGGGGCCACACATTGTGTGTCAATCAAGCAGGCTGAGGGTTCTATTTCCATGTGTCTCTGGGGCAGAAAAGGTTAGGAGAAGAACTATCAACATTCCATCTGCATTTCAATAATCATTTCTAACTGTCTCTAATAGACAGCTAATAGGCCAAGTTGGGGGACACTTGAAGAGAGAGGAGGCAAAAGTGCAGCTGAGATGCTGAAAAGAGGAGTGGTTTTACTGAAGAATCTTATTATATTGTACTTCTGCAAGGAACAGCTGTAGGCTGCTAATAGTTCTATTTTAAAAATTCATTTTTTTGAGATAGTCAGTGAAACTATTGCTGTTTTCCTCTGTATAAACCTCAGAAAGGTCTGGTATATTTTCAGTTATGAAAAGGCCAGGATTCAACCTTAGTCATGTTTGAATGGAAATCCACTTTTAAATATCCTGAAATATTGCAAACATAATTACCTTTGATAAATGTCAGTTTCAAATGTATTGTAGACAAGCAACTCGAAGTCTTTCAGCGATGAACAAATAACGCTTGGCTGCCTTGAATATAAAAGACCTTGGAGGAACTCTACCATCTCTCCAATGAAATTGGGGAGGGGTTTGATGTTTATTAGATCTGAATAATGCAACATCCCCTCCTATGGATCTCCAGTGCATCCAACTTCAGATGCTAGCATTGCCTCCTTTTCCTTTCTTTCCGCAGGGTCCTCCTGGACCACCAGGTCTTCAAGGTCCTGTTGGTGCCCCTGGTATTGCTGTAAGTATCATGCTTGTTATGCATAATGAACGGCTGCTTTTCCTGAGTTCTCATTAGTTATACCAAAACTCCAGACATAATTCTGTAGCTTAAAATGGAGAAGATTTTAAATCACTTCCTCTAGGTATCTTGCAGCATGCTTACTGCAGGCTTCAGACTTGAGTTAGTGCTTGGCTGCTTCAGTATTACACAAGCATCAAAATTCAAAAGAACAAACAGCAGTACCACAGTGATGCTTCAGCACAATTAATTCCAGTCTATAGTATTGATTACATGTGGGAGCAGGACTGGCATTTCCAAGGGCTGATTCACTTGTTTACTTTTGATTCTGAATTACTCATCACTTCACAACTCAGCTGAATGTGAGAACTAAGTCCAGGCTAATGCAGTGGAATGGACATTTTATGATTTGAATGTTCTGTTTATGGTGTAAGATTGATTAATGGCTCTTTCACACATGCATGTCACTTGATTCTATTTGCATCTTGTAATTATCATTAATGTATGAAGCAGCCCTAAGATGCCTAATTATTGTTGTGGTTATTTGTGAGATTAATGACCCAGCAATTAAGGGTCCTGGCTCAGATTAAGTAGCATCACAGGCCATCCTTACATATTCATGTGAGGGGAGATGTTCCATGAATTGATTTATTCAGTACATTAAATCCCAGGTAGAGCTTTAACTATTAATTGTTGAAGTTGAAGGTCTTCCTTTTTAGTCATTGGAAGTTGCAAAGTGGTTTCTAAATACTTGCCTCTGGTTCTTCTAACTATTGTTAACTTGCCAACATGGTTGCCAGAGACTCATGTCTTGAAAGCCACAAACTCCAGTCATCTTTGGATGCTGATTGCCTGCCATTCTCTGACTCTCTGTCAGTGATGATTCCAGATAATACACATTGCCAGTTATATCCAAACAACCACAAAATCATGTACCCATAGTTTGAAAGTACCCACTTTGTGGTCTTTCCATATTTTTTGTTCTGCTGACATATGTCCAAACTTAAAATGGGACAATTGGTGTTTGGATAGGCCCTCCACTTAATACCTCTCCGTTTCTGAGAAATAGAAACACTACTTTTGCAAGAGTTCCAATTTCCAACATAGAACTAATTTTGATAATTGCTTTTTTTCCCAGCACACATGCTAAAATATTTCATCATTTGGAAAAAAAAAATATGTAAATTTTCATTATTGTTGTACTCAGCAAAGTATATTGGTTCTGATTTTATGTGGACTGTGGTCAGGTGAAGAGTACTTGTGACATTATTTTGACAAGCAACCAGACTCCTGCACTATTTAATGACCTTTTGAAAACTATTTCATGGAGCAGTAACTTTTATGAAGCCATTTTCAAAGCTGGAATAAAGGTTGAAATCCTGTTAGCAATTAGGAATCTGATTGAAATCAGTGGAATTGGGGAAGATTAACTGCATTCAGGATTGAGGCCAAAAATTGGTGTGGGTGGAGTTTGCTTTTATAATTGTCAGGACAAGCTTTTATGCAGAATTTAGCATGCTAAGTTTGAATGTCTAATAGTTAGAAATTAGAAATGGTACTAATTCCTTAGCATAATTTCACGGAATTAGAATTAACAAGCATCTTCCTGCTCTTAAGCACAGTAGCTGTACTGATCAATAGAGTACATAACAAAATCTCATTTGTGACTCTACTACGACTGAACCACTTACTTTAATTGTGTTTAGAAAACACACATCCAAGTTCACTGTAATTACTGAAAGAACCAAAATATGTTCTTACAGACTTTCTCCCTTTTTTATAAAGCTGAATCTACTTGCAGCTATAGTAGGTGAATTTCATTAATGTCAATGGTATGTAATTGAAGTAACTTTAATAGAGGTTCTCGTGAATAATCTGGACTCAGTTTTTTGAAGACTGACTACGATCTATTGATTATTGTCTTGGTTCTAACCTACTAGGGAGGAGATGGAGAGCCAGGGCCAAGGGGACAGCAAGGAATGTTTGGCCAGAAAGGTGATGAAGGTCCACGAGGCTTCCCTGGTCCTCCAGGACCCATTGGACTTCAGGTATGTCTTTTTTCTGTTTTTCCTATTTCCCCCTATCAAGCTAGTCTCCCTCACAAAATGAAAAAAAATCTTATTTCTAGTTTATAAAGGGTTTGTAGTCAAAGCAAAATCTTTGGAATTGAACAGAATATGTAATATGTAAATAATATGTACATAGCTTTTAAATAATATGTAATCATAGCTTATCAGGTGTAATAATATATCCTCGTTATTTTTATACTGCTCGTCATCTTAAAACGCCATTAAGGCAAATCCAAGATCCTTGCCTGACTCACAGGCATTTATACTGTTGTTTTTATCAGAAGCCCACTCATATTTTCGTCAAAAGCCATTTCCTTCAAATATTCCAACTAGTATCCAGTATGCAAGCCCTAAATGCTCTGAGATTCAGGCAAACATCTTGACTTCAACAAAAACAGAAATAGTAAAATTTTATATGTTTCTGGGGTAACTGAAGACATTTCAGTGTAATTATCTGTAAAGTATTTGAAGACTATGATTTGGCAAACACCAGCACACATAAACTATGTACACCTGTTCTCCTGTGGTCATACTATCTATAGCAATGGTTCCTAAACAGGTGGTTCCTAAACACCCATCACCAAGAAAAGCACTTGTCCCTTTAAGTGTCAGAGGGGAAGACAACAGTACAATCCCCAGGATTACATTGTTGTCAGTGACAGGATCTTTTTTAACTTATCTGCAGCTAGGGCAGTCCTGTAGGGTCGGAATGGCGTCCATTACACTCGCCATTCATGTAAAAAGAAAAAGGGCACATTTTTGCAATGAAACCAGATTTTTTTTTTACAAATCATGAGAGTCATGAGAGCTCTGTGGAGGGCTTCCTGGACTGCTGTGTCCCTCAGGGCTGCAGTACCAGTACTGCTGGCTGCATGTTTAAAAAAAAAACACACTCTCATCCTTGGGATCAGCATGATCCTGGGCTTTGCACTGTTCCTTCCCCCATCCCATACAACAACTCACAGGAAGCACTGATCTACAGATTGAAAAGCACAATCTTTATGTAAAATACTTCTGGTCCTAAGTTTGAACTACTAAAGACCTGTTTATGGGCTAATAAATCTTAATAACAAACAGCTAGGTAAGTTGCTAGTATCTGTCAGGACAGCAAATTGTAATTGATGAGATACTTGCTTCCACAACACTAGGCTTGTTACCTTTCTTCTAGTTACATCTGTAAATGAGTGATCTGTAGGTAATTATTCATCCAAGACATTTCAAATGCTAATAGCCCTAACCTTATGACTTCAGTGCATCTGCTTTGCAGTTATATATTTATTGCATTAGCTTGTAAATCCTGATATTGTGTCCTGAACACAATGGTATCATCCAGTCATAGTTAAGCACTTCTGACTGTTGTTGGTTACAGTGAGAGAATTATCTTACTTCTCTCTCTTTTACTGAAATCAGTGGGATTTATAAAGTGTGCTTACATTTCTGCCTGGTTTGTGCACACTCATCTTGTGCCTTAATTGTTGAGGTCAAATACCCCAACACTGTTCAAAACTATTTTGGGAAAACTTTTACCTAAGTCTATAAGAGTAAAAATGTCCCCACAAGTTACAGTGATGGGAATTTTCATGAGACTTCCCTCTTCAGTGAATCTTAGATTAGAACCAAATACCTGGGTAAGAATTGTGAAAAAGTATGAAGAATATTGCTGTTATTTTGAAATAATTTTTTTAAAAAGATTCCCCACAAAAATGAGGGTGATTGGGTGGTTTTTGTGCTAGGTAATGTTTGGGTAGTTGAGTGTGGAATCATGGCTTATATCATGACATATATTATATTCATCACAAAAATTCTACAGTGGTATCACAGCAGAAATTATGCAATGGATCAAGCAGTTCTTCCAAAAATAAGTTACCAGCTGCTAGTTCCATGGGTCAGTAACGTCAGAGTACCGTCACAGAAGCCAATTGAAGTACCATTTACTTCAATAGAAGCTTAATCTGTTTAAATCCAAGGTTACCTATTTAACTAGGTAGTGAATCAGGCTGTACATCACCCAGTTTTTAAATTGTTCCTCTGAAATTGCTTTCAGCTGCAACTGACACATTATCATTGTGACTGTGGAGCCCAATCGTTTCAATTTTGTAAAAGTGGAGGATTTCAACAGCTGAGCATATCGGATATTGAATGCGCAAATTGGTACCAAATTTTCCTTCAGACACTCTCCATCATAAAAGGCTTGAGATTTTACCTGCTTCTCAAAAATGAGAACACTAGGGATGCAATGCTGCTCTGTTTTAAGTTAGTACAAAAACTTCCATTGAGTGTAATGGTTTGCAGGTTTTCAGCCGAAATGAACCATTTAAACAAAATGGAATTCTATGCTTAGGATGGTTCCACAAGATTACATTTGCAGTCTCTACCTTCTGCTTCTTCTTTCTTGCAAAGACATGAATTTATTATATGATATAATCTCTGCTTAGAATATATCTATGTATCCACTGAATAACTAGTACTACCAGCAAATATTTAGCATTTAATATTGAAATGCATTGAATCTTCCACCCATCTGTGCACAAAGGGGGATCACCATTTGAACCTCTCTTCAACCTCTTTTCCCCTCTCTTTTCTCTCTCTTCCCCTGGTGCACGCATTTGATTGGGAGGCACACATCTTTCTATTTAGCACTAGTGCCTGGTTCATAAAGATCTTGAAGCAAAAACCTACAGTGAGACCCGATGGTATGTCAGCCACTGCAATTCCCAAAACTTAGTGGATTGAAAATGATGGTGATGGCTTCTTTTAGCCTCCCCTGGCCATTGAAAGCTCCTCCTACAGCAGTGCTATTACAATTGGGTGTACACCCCTCATTCGTGTAAAGGTTTCCCACTCCATTTGAGGGGTAGGGAAGAAGTAAAGCAGCAGCGCAGTCCCCAGGATCATGCCCCTTAAGCCAGATACAGGTTTAAATGCCGTCACACTTTCACTCTTTGCAAGTCTCAGGGCATCCTTCAAGCACTTCCCGGGGCTCCCCAAATTCCCAGACACTGGCAGGACCTCTGTAATATTTAGAAATAGCCCCCCAAATCCCTCCACAGGGGCACAATCCTGGAGATCACTTGATCTGGCCCTTCGTATAAGGCTTACTCAGATTTAAGCTCCCTGAAAGTTTGAGCGCCACTGCCCTATAGCATGCTTTCTCAACTTTTTTTTCCTGCTCATGGCCCAATTCTCAACTTTATCATATAGCTTGGATGGTCACCTCAGAAACTTCCTGTGGCTCACTAATGTTTTTGTTTTTTATGTGACCCCCATGAAGAATTGTGTGCTTCCTTGCAGCCTTATGACCCACATTGAAAACCACTTCCCTAGAGGACCTGCAGTAATACCTCTAATATGTTCTCCCTCTTGAAAATAGGGAATTGAATGCAGTGATAGTAAAACACTGCAATCCTAATCCCCAATTAGGGCAACATAAGTCCCAGCACAAGTCCCATGCTGACCTGGGATCACAAATATTTGCATCACTCCTGGGGTGGGGAGGGTCAGGCCATTGCACCGACATGTGCAGGCCTCCCCACACCTCATTGGGAATGGGGAGACAAATGAGTTATGCCAACCTACACTGGTTAGGATTGGAGGATTTCGGAGTCAGCTTGGTTGGTTGGACCATCTGACAATGGTAGGCCTCCAACCAGTGCCTAACCTTACACCTGATGTTCCAATTTTGCTATCAGTCCTGTCATTCCTACCCAGGATCCAGCCCAGCATTTTTCTTTTGAGGAAGACGAGAGGATGGACTCCATCCTATAGCAATCCCTGTCCTCGTGCAGTGCATTTGAACCAAAAGAGAGTTTTTATTTGTAGTTTAATATTTTCTAAAAGCTGATTTTTTAACACGTGGATGAGTCTTACTGCAACACTTCTTGAATTTCATTTTGATAAACTGCCCCCTTCCCTGCTTTAAGATTTTATTACTTGAAAGTAGCAAACACTTTAGGACTCTTAGAGAAAAGCAACAGGATTAATTGTGTATTTCATAGTTTTTATTTTTTTCCAAATTATTGCAGAATCTGTACTTGTAAATGGCTTCAAAATGCATCATAGTATATGAGTGCTAAAATTAATGCTATATATCATGTGATAAAAACACATGTAATGCATCTCTAAAGAACAGAAAGTACCTGCCATTATATCTTAGTTAGAAACTGCTAATGAGACAAGAATGCATTGATTCTACCATTCTGCATCTGCTGCAATCAATTAATATATTTCAATATACATATTACTATCCATTATAGCCCTTTGTTTAAATCAGGCACAGTCTATTAAACTTCCAATCAGGGAACAAAATGGACAAACTGTACAGCAACTAATGTGGAAGCTGCCTCATTTGTGCATATTCAATAACAAAAACAGCATTTGAAAAGCACTGAGGACAGCACACACTTTCCGAGTTTGTTTAACTGGGTGTCCCCTTTTCTTCCTCTAAAGATATATGCTCTAGCTACAGCCTGCAGTCCACAAGCACTGAGGGCACAATCCAGAGTAACTACGGGGAGTCCTTGCTCTGGAGTAAGAACAAGTTACACTGGATTGCAATATGAGTTTTCCATAGGTTTTCACTAGGTGGTGCAGTAACTATGGGTTCACGTAATTTCTGTTACTTTCTCCC
This sequence comes from Cryptoblepharus egeriae, assembly GCA_030015325.1. Taxonomy (NCBI): domain Eukaryota; kingdom Metazoa; phylum Chordata; class Lepidosauria; order Squamata; family Scincidae; genus Cryptoblepharus; species Cryptoblepharus egeriae. Next base: position 109,273,839 of record JAREYC010000003.1, read on the forward strand.
ATAGTTACTCTGGATTGTAGCCTGAGTAACATTTCTTCTCAATGCTCCTGGCATGCAAAAATTAAAAATGGTGTCCTTTCTTCAGCAACTGCCTCCTGGTTTTCCTCACAAATCCTGAGCTGGAAAATGCTGAGAAAAGCTTAACTACACATGAATTAAACCCATATGGGTCTCATTATGGAAATAAGGTTCAGTGGACAAGTAGATAAATCTAAGGAGCTCATGAGTATTTTTTGTTTCAACGGAGAGCTCCTCATTGGTCCCACTCCTTGGCTGAACAAAGAAGCTTATGTAAAAGGGTTCACAAACCTTCTCTCTGAGAACTTACCTTGTGTGGAAAACAATGCAGAACTCAGAATATACAAAGGATGTACTGTACTGACTGTAAGGATGGAACTATGTATTTGATGGCAACAATGGTATTCCTGATTTTTTCACAACCTGGTTTGAAGATCACCATTCAGAAACATACCTGTCAGAGAATGTAAATTATGGTATCTCTCAAGTACAAATAATGAATGTATGTGGCCTGTTTCATTTATTTTTCTTTTCACTAGGGTCTGCCTGGGCCACCAGGTGAAAAAGGTGAAAACGGTGATGTTGGTCCAATGGTAATTTTTAGAAAGTATTTTACTTCTCTCCTTATCCTCATAACCCCATAAGGTCTTACTCAGGGTATCTTTGACTTTCATGGTTTTACCTCAGTGTATAAGGATAAGTATTCTTTAAGGATAGTATTCATTAAATATCAAATTACTGTCTACATGTTCAGAGCTGGCTCTCTGAACTACTATACTAAGAGCTTCTCCCCACTAAGATTCTCCCCTCTGGTGCAGCCAGCCATGTCAAAAATAGAATTTAAATCCTCTTAAATATCTACAATGGGTCTTCACAGATCAAGTCAAAGGAGAGAAAGAGAGTAGAGAGACTGTATGAAAAGGGGACAGGATTTAGGTTGTGCCATCATTGTTTGATATGTCCCTTTCCTCAGCCTCCCTTCCCCAGTTACACCCCCTCCCTCTCCAGTTTGCCCTGTTCTGACCTCCACTATCCTCTCCCATTGATATCCCTGCTCTGGTGATCCTTCCTGCCAGTTTCCCCAGCAGAAAGCTACAGAGTTCTGTTGGAGAACATTTTATAACTGATGCTGACTATTTTACAGCAGTCAGCATCAGCAAAAGAAGCACTAGAACATGAGCTGGCCCAGATAGGTTTTGGGACATCAGTGTTAAAAAGTCTTCTGTTGTCTTTCTGATTTATTTGTTGACTTGTTTTATTGTCTCATGTAGGGTCCACCTGGTCCCCCTGGCCCAAGAGGCCCTCAAGGTCCTAGTGGAGCTGATGTAAGTAACATCAACCTTCTAATTAGTTTTGTATTTTGTGTCTGTTAGGTTAAATATTCATAACCTAATTTGAACATATTCCTCATTGCAGGGTCCTCAAGGCCCACCAGGTTCAGTTGGCTCTGTTGGACCTGTTGGTGATAAGGTAAGTAAGATAACTTTTAATAAAATGCCCTGGAACGGATAGAAATGATCAATTGTTTTATATATTTTATATATCCATTATCCTTAAGGCCTTAGACTGGTCCAGAGATGTTTGCATCATCTAACGAGCAGATCATTGCACAAGTAAAATATCTGCTTGAAGAAATAGCTGCAGGTTTAGATTTTAGAACCAAATGATCTAAAACCCTGTTCTTCAAAGATGAAGAAAAAAACAGTAGGCCTGCATTTTCTGTGGGGTTTCTGTTTCTGCAACCCTCATGGACTGGAAAGCAAAAGGTATTCAAACCTGTGGTTTTCTGGCCAACTCCATCCTCTAAACCCAATCAACTTTGAGGTTGTCAGGTCTGGAAGGTCTTCTGAAGCAACCATATGCTGCTTATGTGGACAGAAAAAATAAACAAAGAGAGGCCAGCTACTCACATTTTATGCCTGACGTAAGGCATTATAAGGTCCAGGGAGCCCTCCAGCTTTTGTAAGTAGATTTTTTTTTTTCTAAAGCCTGCAGAGGCAGTGGACGGTCACATACTACTTCTAAATGCCTCAGAAGACCCTTTAGAGGAAGGGTCTCCAAACTTTCAACATTAGGGCTGCAGGACCTTTAACAATTGTGTAGAGGAGGGATTTTCAGCCGGTGCAGCTTGTGGTCTTTGAGATGAAAAGCTGCACCTGCTGAAATTTCCTCCTCTGTACAACTGTTAAAGGTCCAGGAGCCCTGAAGTTGAAAGCTTGGAGATCCCTGCAACAGTAAGAGTCCAAATCTGAGGTCAGGCTCCAAACCCCCAAATGGTCCAAATCATGGGTTTGGGCAACCCACAGATAAGGGAATCTGCTGGCTCTGATTTGTGCATAACAAAGATACAATGTATATAGTAGGATCTGATGAAATTTAAAATCAGTTTTCTCTCGTCAGAGTGTTGAATCTAAGCAGGGTTCTCTCACTATGGGTATCACCATTGAGATGACTCATAATTTTCCGCTGTGCCAAGTATGTGTTGAGCAAGTGATAAAAATGAGGAAGGCTAAAGATGTTCAAGGTGAACTGAGGCATGTTTTCAGATTATTATGATCCTGCTAAGGGGAGGAGACAACAATTGGATGCTCAGAATGATCTTCAACCACTGTAGCTTTTCTTTCTCATTCTTACTTCGATTTATTGACCTACCAGTTTGCTAAAGAAATAGAACGACCCTTTTGAACTTTTTCTTCAACTCCTTACTGCCTAAGCCCCATCTAAATTGCTCTTCCTCTGAGCATGATGAATCCTTCCTATATGTTTTTGGTGCCCTACATAGCCCTTATACCTCCAAGTGCGGATCTGTCGTAGTTCTGTTTTCAGAAATACTGATGGGACGCACAGGTCAGTCAGAATCATTTGGATTCTACTTCTTAATCACCCTCAAAAAGATAAGGAGCTCTGTATCTTAGAACCCCAGGTTCTTTTCCTTCCTGGCCAAATGAAGATGTAGCTATGTACTTTTCTAAAAATCAATAAAATAAGTAACAAGACCTGTAATTCACCTTAATTCACACACAAGTACTTTCCTCTTACAATCAGCCTTCCTCTTACACCTTTCCTGACACTTCTTTCCACCTTTACTCTTACAATAAACCCTGCTATTGCCAATATCCATTATAAAACTTTGGTTTTGCGTACCTTTCCACAACTCTGTACTGTAGGTTCCCATCATGCAAGAATCCTTTCTTTTAGGATAATGTTAAAACAAACCACAAATTTCTTATCAGAGTCCCCAAACTATGGTCTTTGGAATCAATTCCAAAGTCTCATTATTTTCAGGCTTCCATCTTGAACTAAACACTGATAGCAAATGGAGTGAGATGCAAAGAGTGTCATAAATAATTTGCAGTGGTTTCCTGGAACTGACTTGTGAATGTTTATCTCTAAGAGAAATGCTTTATTTGTTTACTTATTCACTTATTTTTTCCTACCTTTCCCGTCATATAAACAGAATATAATAGGGGGCATCTATAAAGGGGGAAAGTAAAATGCCAAAATATGAGCAAAATATCAAGTTCAAAAATCATAAAAATAGTGAAGAATGGTGCAATAAAAATAAAGCAAAGAAAACCATAGAACCACAAAGTACGTAACTAATTAAGCTGAAAATAAATATTCAGTCTAAGCCTACAGGATAAAAGGGACATGGCAGTTCTTAATTTGACTGAGAGTGAGTTCCAAAATAATAGCACCTCCACAGATAAATCTATAGTTCTCTTTTTGCCTTCAGTCTAGCCTTTGCCAGAGGTGCTGTGCAATATACCGTATACATTTACATTAGATATACTCTTCATTGAAGTTCTTAGAATATAAAGATAGGGCTTGGGTCAGAAGCTTAGGATATAAAACATGGTGTTAACTGCCCAGTTATAGTTTGCTTTATGCCCAGTTATAGTGGAATGCAAATGTTTTACACACACACACACACACAGAGAGAGAGAGAGAGAGAAATGTCAAGGGGTACCAATGACTGGGATACATTTGACCAGATCCCAATTGTGAATACCTTAATACTGATACATTTGGGTTGCAGTCCTAAGCACACTTTCCTGGGAGTAAGACCCATTGAACACAAAGGGACTTACTTCTGAGTAGACATGGATAGGATTGCACCCTTCATCTCTCTGGGGTGGAATTCTTAATGATCTCCTTTACACTCAAACATAACTTAAAAGCCAACTTGTCTCCACAGGATATTCTTTTAAGATAGCACTTGTAAATAAGGCAGTCTGAAGAATGGAAGAATTAGAACAAAACCTGCTGGCTATGTTTTAAATTAGTGAGGAGAAGCTTTCTGCCAGTGTGTAAAAAAGGAGAAGGAATTTTAAACCTGGCACACCCGTAAATAAAATATGAATGCCTTGGTTCATGTATGTCTATTGAATGCTCCATCTTGGAGCAGGAAGGCAAAGGAACTGCTTTGAGGAAGTGGCCTTAGTTCTGTGGTAGAGCACATACTTTGCACATATAGGGCACAATCTCTAATTAGGCCAGCACAACTTATGTGCTCCCTGATCCTGTAGTGGTGTGGGGAGGCAGGTGCACGTCTATTCACTGGCCTAACCCCTTCCCTCCCCTATGAGTGCCGCATAAGGCAACAGTGTTTTATGGCACTTTTGGAACACCCTTAGACCAGTATGGAACTTGTGCTGGCCTAACTGGGAGTTAGGATTTTACCCATAATGTGCTAGTTTCTATCAATACAGTTAAAACAATCTTGAGAGTCAAAGTCAATCTTTCCCATCCAGAACTACCTTGATCTTCTCCCTTCAGTGCCTGCCCGAAACCACCCAAAGTCAATTCAAAACTCCCCTGATCTCCCTGTTACACCCCTTACCCAGAGGACAAGGTCCCCCCAAAAGTAGGACACCCCCAAAAAGTAGGACATGACAACATAAAAGAGATTGCTTAATGTGCTTAAACACTGTATTACTTTTTATTGAATTTAAAACTATTACATGTAATTTATAAAATACAAGCTGGCTACATACAAGCTGGTGACCAGATGCCCAAACCTCAAAAGGAGGAAAAGGAGTGGCTACATGTTGCCCACTCAGATGGAGAAAGAGGACACTGAAGTTTTTTTTTTACTAGGACACAAGGCTAAATCCAGGATATGTCCAAGGAAGAGGGGGCAGATGGTCACCCCTGTTCTCATAACTAAGCTCTCTCTCCACATGCACCACCTCCCCCCACATATACACAATTCAAACACCTGATCTTCTCTACTCATTGTTTCCCCCACTCACCCACCCAAAGCACAATCCCCACTGGCAGGATTCATCCTTATGTGTCCCCTCTCTTGCAGCTCCCACATTCCTCTGCCTTCCGTCTCTACCTTTCCTCACTTTCCAAATACCCAGGATCTGCCCACCCACTCAAGCAAGCATCCACCCAACTCAGCCTCTCTTCCATCCAGAAGCCTTGCACGTTCCCCAAGCCTGCCTGCCTGTATCCCCCAGTACACTCCACACATGGCGGGCAGGCTTCAAAATGCCTGTGGCCGCCAGAGTGACCAGATGCCCAAACCTCAAAAGGAGGAAAAGGTCTTGGATTCCTCTCAGCCTGGCCTTTCCAGCGGACAATGGCACGTTTGCCTAATCATGAGTAAAGCCACGATATCGGGCACTTTCACATTCCCATAGAACTTAATGCATTTTTTTTAGTTTTTTGGCCATAACTTTTGATAGGAATATTTGAATTGGATTCTGCTCTTCAATACAAATCCAACGCCATATGACATGATGGGGTACTGCACACTATTGCATAGTTCCAAAATGAAGCCAAAATGTAGGACAATGAAATCGTTTTGGATCACACGTGGACAGGAGGCTAAAAAAGAGGATGAATCTGGACAAATCATCTGGTCACCCTGGCGCCTGCCCTCTTTTTCCCCAGCTCTGCTGGTGTCAGGTGCAGCAGCCTTCTCCTCCACCACGCCCCACTGCCAGAGCAGCAGGGCTCCTGCAGAACCCTAGGGAAAGAGGAGGAGGAGAGCTCTGCAGAGCCGCCTTAGAGTCCTGGCAGCTCTTGCATAAGGCTGCAAGGGCCCCAGCAAGTCTCTCGGGGGTCAAAATGAATGGGGACGGGATTTCTTTGGGGGCCGGTCTGGAGAATGCTAGGGAGCTGCATCTGGTCACTGCGCTGGGGTTTGGAGACACCTGTACTATAGTATGGATGACGATCGTACACTATAAAGGAGCACATCATGAGCATCCACCCCACAGTCCTCAGATATGAATGCTCTGAAAGCCTATGCCATTTTTGTAGTCTGAGATGTTTAACCTGTCTTTGCTGCACAGAGGAGATAGAGACAAGCTCTGATTCAAGCAGCTGACTTGTTTACTTAAGCACTTGGTGCCAGGACCTGAGCAATCACCATGTGCTTGAAACCGTTCTGGCAGAGAGTGCAACATGGAGGTGTTATTTTCCTTTACAACCATATGTCTTGGTAAATGCATCACTCTGTTTTGACCAAGCAGCCTCTCCACTGAGTAGACTGCAACTGTCTATTCTCAGTTATTTTAAAGTTTGGGTAGGTTTATTATCTCTTATATACTCTGATATGTACTTTGATATATACTTTATATAACTCTTATGTAATGAGTTAGTTTGTAATACTTTATGTGTGATAAACAAAACCAAGTGATTCTTGAGCATTTTACAGTGCAATGCTAAGAATGTCTACTCAGAAGTAGATCCCATTGTATTCAATAGTACTTACTGCCCGGAAAGTGTGGTTAGGATTGCAGCCTTAGCCTGGGACCTCCTTCACACTATGACAATCTTTCTGCAATCCCTGGAAATGATGTCATCAATCTGGAAGTGACGTCAAACCCATGTCAAACAGGAAGTGACATCACTACGATGCCAGGGTTCATGTTCACTAAGAAATCCCTTTGTGTTCAATGAGACTTACTGCCAAGACAGATTGAGTATGGCTGAAACTGGGAGGGAGAGAGAAGCCTCTCCCTGGCACTGGAACCTTCTCTGTTTCTTCTGAGTTGGCACAGCCAACTCCCCACCTGCCCCTGGGTGACACTTCCCACCCTGCTGCAGGAGATGCTGCACGCCTGGAGCACATACTGCAGGAGAGACTGCATGCTGGGTCCTGCAACAGATGACCGCAGCCAGCCCTTCTAGCCAAGCTTGGAAAATAGCAGCGCCTAGTGCCAGATTCCAATATTGTAATGCCCAGCTTTTTGTACCCCCCTCCCCCAAAAAGAAGTCATAAACCCTAACGTAGTTGCGACCCCCCACTTTGAGAACCACTGAGGATGTTGGGAGTGATTAGAGGATTCACAGTCTCTTAGAATCATTTTTTTTCAAAGATCTCTTTTCTTCTTAGCGTGCACATAACTGAGCAATCATAAAATCTAGTAATTATGGACCTTATTAATATGGGAGATGTCTCTCTTAGGATTTGGCTTCAGCCTGATATTCTGTATAACATTTGCAGAGTAATGCTCCTTTATGAGAATGGGAGAGTGTGCAGCAAGAAAATTGAGATTTAGGTTTGGAGGTTTATAGTTTTCCCATATACACTCAATAGTGCACGTGAGTAAGCTGATTGAATTAAATGGGTCACATTCATTCACTAATGAGCAAGCAAGAATGTCCTGTAATGTGTCCTAACTCATGACACTCCACTTCCAACTTGGTTGTAGGTTGCTACCTTGGTGTAGACAACTGGCTATATCTATTTCCTTTTTCAAGCATTTCCACTCTAATTGCAAACTATGGGCCATCTGCTGATAATTCCACCTTCACAGTGTTAACCTTCAATAAAGAAGGAAAAAAACTAATTTCATGACTGTTTGGATCTTGGCCATACAAGTCAACTCCTTCAGAAGCCAGTTCATTCTCTTTAGGAACTTACTCCATTTCTTCCTGAAGTGATTGTGCTTTTAATACCTCCTTTTAAGAAATCCTCTTTGGTATTATTCCTTATGGTGAAGGAGGTGTGTTCAGTTTTGTTTATTTTCTCCCAATTGCTGCTAATTCTTTTTTACACTTCAGATATGCCAGACCTGTACACTTATTTTTCTCCCTCTTCCCAAATTTTCTATCCAGCTTTCATACTTCTGCCCCTGGAAGTGCCGTATCCAACTGTCATACTCCATTCTCTATGGCAGGAGAGGGAGAAGGGTCAGCACCAATAAAAAAACTGAAAAGAACTCTCAGAAGTATTTTTTCCAAACAATTCCCAACAAAGATCATAAATACCAAGCAAAGCTGAATTTCAATAAAGAGAGCTCACTTATCACTACTCATTACTGAAATGATATATTTAGGTTTTGTATGAGTCTGTGTTCTGGCTCAGGAGAAGTTTCCATTGATTCAAACATTTAGTTAACACCCATAAATGTTGCCTTTTGCATAGATTGTTTATGGATGTCTTGCAAACCCTCTGGTTTACTAGAGAGCTATCTTTGCATTGATGCATTGTGCATCGGTGCCTACAACAAAGGTTTTATTCATTGTTGTCATATTATTTCATTTACTGCTATCATGTTTGTTTATGATTCTCTCCCTAATTAGAGCCCTAGCATCTTTTTCAATTGAAATAAATCACTTTGAAATAGTTTTCAATTAGCATTTCCTAATTCTCAGGAATATCAGTCTGGGGGAAAAATATCACATATCGGTGGGAGTTCAATAGTAGAAAAGTGTTTGTTTGTTTTTATATAATGAGAAAGGTAGGGATTAATGAGGAATGTATTTTTTTAATCCTGGATTCTCATAGGGTGAACCTGGAGAAGCTGGTAACCCCGGGCCTCCTGGAGAAGCTGGCACAGGTGTAAGTATTTCTGTTTTTTTAATAGTTGTTGTGATAATGATTCTTTAGGAGTCCTAACTGCTAATGCATAAAAAGGGGTGTCATGTCTTATTCCTTTTTTCTCAGAAGTGTGAAGCCCCCCCCCCCTTTTTTTTTTTTTAGTAAACTCTGGAGAGAGCTCTCAGCATTGTCCTTTTCCATTATGTTCTGGTTATTGCTTTCTGCACCTTCATGATTAAATGCAGCCTGATTGGCTGATATTTTATTTAGAAGATTAATATCCCTCCTTTCCCTAACAAACAAGGTGTTTATATAGCAAGCAGGCTTGGATTTCCCAGAGTCCTAATTTTTTTTCAGATACAGATTGCTACATAGATCATTTGGCTGAGTGGCATTGATTTCTTTACCTCTCCACTTTCTCCAGTATTCTTGGATTCCAGCTTGATATCAGCTAGCCTATATGTCTGACACATCTGAGTTATCTCCACTATTTCCTTTACTCTGTTAACCCAGAGATTAATGAAGTTCATCTGCTTTTGGTCTGAAGTCCTGGTCTTGACGGTTATCCAGGGCTTTATCCAGGAAGGGCTTTTAGACTTGCCTTGGGTATTTTCCTGGCTCTTCTCTATATCATTGACCTCTTAGAGCTAAACCAGTATTCCCCAGGCAAAGGAAGAATGCCTCTCAAAATGGATTTTGAACCCCAAGGTCAGGTATCTTATTATCTTCATTTAAAATCTTTTCACATACTTCTCATCCGGAGTTGCTTTATTGAAAAGTTCCTCCATGTTGATTTACTGCAGCTATACTGTAAGTGGAACAATTCATTTCAGAAACTGATCAACCATGAACATATCTTCTGTCTCTCTGGATGCTTCTGATTCTGGATACTGATGAACATCTTGGTACTCTGTACATTTGACACAGATTTACGTATTTAATTACATTTTTTCCTAATAAAAATGTGCAGCTCTATCTGGGAATCCTCTCTTTCCCATTAAAAAAAATATCATTTTTTGTAAATCCATCAATGATGTATGTGTCCTTTACAGGGTCCAAAAGGTGAAAGGGGTGAAAAAGGAGAGGCTGGACCACCAGGAGCAGCAGGACCTCCTGGTATTAAAGGACCCCCAGGTGATGATGGACCAAAGGGTAATCCAGTAAGTGAGTCTACTCATTTAACAATGAGGTTTTAAGACTGTGTTTAAACCAATTTAATCTCATTTAAATCATGAGGTTTAAAATTCCAATTCCAATTTATCAGTTAATTTTATCAGTTAATTAGTTTATCAGTTAATTTATCAATTTATCAGTAGATTCCAGTTTATCAGTTAATTGTTTATCTTTATCTGAAGATTGTATCTTTATTTCCACTGTATTCATGCATGTTAATTATATAATTATGCATATTTACTCAATTCTTGTAGTGATTGGTGACATCAGCCTTATCTTGTTTTGTATTTGTATAGGGTCCTGTTGGCTTCCCTGGTGACCCTGGCCCTCCTGGTGAACCTGGTCCTTCTGTAAGTATCTTAAAAATGCTCATGCTAAAAGTGATATTCCCATAGGTCTTAGTTAAGTCAGGTATGGCCAAGCCAGAGCCATTATTCCAAAAGCCTGAGATTTTGAGAATTTTAGGCTAAACTCCAGCATACACGTTTATGGAAGTGAGCACTAGTGAAGTTAGTGAGACTTACATCTGAGTAGATAGTCATAGGATTGCACTTTTATAGAGCCCAATCCTGAGTTCTTAGCACCGGTGGTATGAGCTGGTGCTGGATGTCGCAAGTGTGCTGTAAGTCACACCTGCAACATCTTGCGTTAAGTCAGTGCCACCCCAGTGCCAGCTGGTCAGTTAATTAAGTGATCAAGGCAGTGGTAAGGGTTTCAGGGATGGGGATGCATTCTGGACTGGGGAGAAGGTGGATGGGGAAGAACTGGGGTGTGACCACTAGAATCCTGGTCCACTGCGTCCTGTTATTCTTTTGGACCAGAAGGCCCCACATGAAGTCTCTGAAGTCTGTGCCAGCAAAATAGATGGGTTTGGGGCTTTCCCCAGGGAAAGGGAATGAAAGAGACCTTTAGTGACTGCTCCATGGCTACAGGATGCACTGGAAGCTACTTTGGCCCCACTGCATGCAGTGGATCACCGCCTCTAGGACTGGGCTGCCTATCAGTTCCAGCAATATGCTATCAGGTGGCTTGAACAAAATGATCCTGTTCATGTGGTCTAATATATTCTCATAAGCAGTGTAACACAAGAGTAACAAATACAAGCAAGAGTGCAACTCTTCTTCTATGTTCTATCTTTTTCACATTTTTTTCCATTGGAGAGAAGTGACCTTGTGTAAGTGTGCAACTCAACTTTTCCAGTGCTCACATGAGTAGACTACTGTATAATAGCAGTTCTTTTATTTGTTTACTTACTGCAGAATCCAGAATACGGGAGCCCTTACGTCGACATAAGAAAAATTTACTCTGGATTGCTCTATGAATTTCCCATAAGTTTCCACTTGGTGGCACCATAACTGCATCGACGTAAATGTCTCTTAAGAGCTCCCTTAGTTATTCTGGATTGTGCACTTACTTATCTTGCTTTTTCTTGCAAGTGGGTGTTCAAAGTGTTCTTTAATATATGTCAGCCAGCGAGCCTCTCTTGCTGTCTTTTACATTTGAAGCTCAAACATTTGAGAGTTAGTGGTTAAGTTTTGCTGTTAAAGCCAAGCAGGTTCATCCAGTAAACTGTCTGGATGAATGAAGGCAGGTCACAAAGTGCATGGCTGGTTAGTGATGGGAACTGTTTCTTTTTCTTCCCTTCTTGTTGGCTTCCCTAGGGCACTGATGGTACAGCAGGAGAGAAAGGTGAAGATGGTGACCCAGGCCAACCTGTAAGTAAAGTCTCTCTAATGATACTGCTGTATTTGGATTAGTGTTGCATTTGGATCCAATTGCTTCAGAGTTTAGGTCAGACTAAAAGATCTGTTTGTCAAAAGGAAATCTTAGCATATGTTACTTTGAATGGTTTCAGTGGTATGAAGACTCAAAGTGGCCTTTCACTCTTTATTTGATGATGATCTTGTTTTTAAAACTTGTTTTGAATGTTAAACAAAGGGGGAGAGAAATGGTTAAATAAGCGATCAGAGCCATTGATCAGTACTAATGGTTCTTTCTTCCCCAAGTGTTTTTGCTGGGTGTAATCTGTGAACTCACAGCAAGGTGGATGCTGGGAAGAAAGTAGTGTATGAGATGTATAGATAGATGATGGTTTTAAATTTGAAGAACCCTATGAGAATGGAAAACAATCTTTCATTGTGGTTATATATCATACCCTTCCTGGGCATGTGGAATTAGTGATATAGACATTTAGATGAAAGCGCATAGGAAGCCATGCTCAGAAAGGGAGCATTCCAAGTTTGGGAGCTCTAAGAAGAAGCTTAAAAGTAATGGAGGAATTTTCACAGAAGTGTCTGTGCAAAATATTACCTAACAGAAAATACTAATCTAATTCCCAGATTGACCATATATGATTTAAATAATGAAGAATATGATGTGAAAGAAGTTGGTCACCTTTTTCACCAACTGGTCAAGTACAATGGAGCTATACATTCTTCCTTAATACAGTCACCAAAAGAGATCCCAGAATGTCATCATTGTAATGCTTTCCCAAAGCAATAATTTTTCCACTTCATTCTAACAATATCGGAAAAATTATAGTTATTGTTTTATTTTGCAGGGTCCACCAGGTCCTTCAGGTGAAGCAGGCCCCCCTGGACCTCCTGGGAAAAGAGTAAGTCATACTATTTCACAACTTATTGGTCTGTTTGTTGTCATTTGATCTCAGTGTTATTTTCCTTTGAAGTATTTTTCCTCTTAATGTCCAGATTAAAATTAATAACTAGACATTAAGGTTTTATTAAAATAAAATATTAAACGATTAAAATCAGCAGAAAAATCTATTGAAATTGGTTCAGAACTTCATACAAACATCCATTCTTCATTTTGGCAGCAATCCTAAAGACACTTTCCTAGGAGTAGGACCCATTGAACACAATGGGGCTTACTTCTGAGTAGGCATGGTTAGGATTGTGCTTTCTTTAGAACTGTGCTTTTTTTAGATTGTGCTTTAGATGTTTTAAAGCTGTGCTTCTTATATTTCATGTGACCTGAAATTGTGGTTGCCATGTATCGTTTGAAACTTCCCTGAATTGCCAAACACAGCCCACCAGACATGTATGGAAGCCAGCAAAGTGCTTCACAATTTTATCTTATCAGTGAATAGCTGAATTCAAGTTGGTGGCTACAATATGTATTTATCTAAAACTCTAGTTTTAATGAAGGAGCGTTTTCATATACATGGGGTTGTATCCATTGGTTTTCTTTCTCAAGAAAGAAACCTTTGGATTTAACCTATTACCTGGATATATGTAGGTATTTTTTGCCACAATTTATGGCAACTCTTGATTTAACAAGTTCATGAAGAGGTGTGATAGTGGTGAAAAAATGCTTTCTGGTTGTCTTCACTCAGATATACACCCTTGTTAAGGAGGAAGCACATCCTTCCCAACATTGTATCCAACATTCAAGCACTGATGCAGCCAAGCCAATGGGATTTCTATTGCAGGATTTCTATTGTAGGAGTGCAATCCTGTGGTGAAGTGGGGGGAAAACAATTGTTCCCTTATTTGGGGGCTGCAATGAGACTCCATTAGTGCTAAAACGTTAGATGGGATTGGGCCCAATCCCAGTGAAATGATCTCCTAACTATAGGGAAATTTGGGTCTGCATGAAAAGTCCGCAGCCCAGGGGATTGAGCATGTGAGAAGTCCATTCTTGAGAACCAAGGTAAGTCTGTGAAAAGTCCATGCTTGTCATCCATGGGGATTAAGAGTGAGAAAGCTCTATGCCTAAGAAGCTAACAACATTGAAATGTACATTTCAAAAAAAAAGCAGGCCTCCGTCAGTCTTGAAAGACTATGGTATCGTGGTCTGCACTGCATACGCTGCATGCGAAGCACGAAAGCCTGGGTTAGATTGTTATGGAGGATAGGCTGTTACCCAAGCAGCAAATCCCTCCTCTCCACGCCACTGAATTAGTCCAATGGAAAGGCAGAGCCAATACGATTGGATCCAGCTGGCGTGCAAGAGCTGGGCTAAGGACAGGAGCTCACCCTGTCTTGTGGGGCCGACCCAGGTTTTGAACCCTGGCCTTCTGGTTAACAGGCACAGCGTCTTAGCCACTTGCGCCACCAATAGCCCATACATTTCAAAGACACACAGGATTTTGTACCAAGCTGGAACTATACGAACTGACATCAAAGAGTGTTTACAGAACATACCCTTCATACATCAATTAAGATTAAGTATCGTGTCTTCCTTTTCATAAGATCATATGCTAGCTATCTGTCTGATTGCTTAAACCTGTCACTATACAATGTAATGTAGCAATGTACTCTACTTTGCATCATGTTGTACCTCATATTCTGCATCATACTTCACATGTTGTACCTCATATTTTGCATCATGTTGTATCCCATTATCAATCTGGTAAGCAATCTTTACTGAATAAAAGCTGGCTAGCTTCTCAGATCAGAAAGCTACCCCTCCTCAGCTGACACACCCACATCTCTGAGTCTTCATTGCTGCAGTCCAAGCTCCCTCATCTTTAGACACCCCACATCTGCTACACTAACGAAGAGATCAACCCTACAATCCAGAGTAACTACGGGAAGATGCAAGAGGCACTTACTCTGGATAGCTCTATGCATTTCCCATAGGTGGCACCATAACTATGTTGGTGTAAAAGGTCCGGTAGTTACTCTGGATGTAATCAGCCTCAGTTGATTTCTTTCACATACCTATCTTTTCACAGTAATATCAATGCAATGCAGAAGTAGTTGGTGTGTAGCTTCTTTCTGCAACTTCAGTATCCAACCTGCATGCAGTAAAACACTTTAATCATGTTGCATTTTGGCTGATGTGTGGTTTTTGTTAATATCTGTAGACATGGAGCATTAATTTTGGCTAAAGCTACATCAAGACTGTCCCTTGATACTGCTGACCTCCAGGAGCATAAATGCACTTAGCTTAAGTTTGACAACTTAACTGAGTTAGTGATCACAGAGTTAGTGATAATGAGCAATTAGTGTATGTTAAAGCAGCATCAGCATTGCTAGGATGCATACTGAGTGCATTACATAATGAGTGCTTGGTAATATTATGTTTTAAGAGACCCTGGTGTGAATGAATTATTTAACTGTTCTTGCTTGGTAAATTTTTTTAGGATTACCTTTTCTTGAAAAGGAAAAGATGCCATTGCTCATCAATGTATGATTTAAGTTAGTTCCTCAGATTTTGAGGAATGGAATTGGCATATTGAGGTTGCAATCCTATCAAGACTTTCTTGGTAGTATTGAAAATAATAGGAATTACTTTTGAACAGACATGGATAGGATTGTGCCCTATTAAATTAAATTGTTCTGCACCTGATCTTTCAATGGAAATTTTTTTCAGTGAAGGTATGACTTAAGTGCACAATTCAAGCTATTTGGTTTGTGGTGTGTTATTGCTATTGGATGTGAAAAATAAATAAGAATGAGATCATTTCCTTCTGAGTATAGCTGTTTTGCTTAATTGTCTGTTAACTTACTTCAGTATACCAAAGCACACCTGTATAAAATTTTGGGTAATGTGCAAATTTGTTTGTATTAAATGGATCAATTAATCTTTTAAAGAACAGATGGTTGATGAACCTACTTAATTGGTTGACAGCCCAAATATAAATGCATTTTACAAAACTGTTTGATCTTAGAGAAGCAAAAAATGGGCCAGATACTTTCTTAAGTGATTTGAAAGCATGCCTGCAAATCAGTTACACCACATTTGAATTTATTAAAAAATGAGAAAATAGCAATTCCCACATCTTAAACTAGCTGCCCTTTTTCTAGAATAACCATACAACTGGTATGCATTATAATCAGCTTCCTGATCTCTCCTGTTTGTTGACTCTAGGAAAGACCTAGATCCTGAAAAGCCAGTCAGTGTATATTTATCCCTTAGGATTGTATGAAGTGCTTGAAGTTGAACTTGTTGCTTTGAGTACCTAGAGCAGTGGTTCTCAATCTTCCTAACGCCATGACCAGTGGTGGGCTCCAGCAGGTTCGCACCTACTCTACAGAACCGGTTGTTAATGAGAGATAGTAAATATAAAGTTTAAAAATAGCCATTTAAAAGTGGCTGCTAGATGGGTATAGAACTGGTTGTTAACTTCTTTGGTGCCCATCACTGGCCATGACCCCTTTATAAGTTCCTCATGTTGTGGGGACCTCCAACCATAAAATTATTTTCGTTGCTACTTTATAACTGTAATTTTACTACTGTTATGAATCGTAATGTAAATATCCAATATGCAGGATGTATTTTCATTGTTACAAATTAAAATGCACACATTGAACACAATGGGATTTATTTCAGAGTAGGCATGCATAGGATTGGGCCCTGAGACTGCAATCCTATCTACATTTACATGGAGTAAAGGCCCCCCTGACTATAATGGGATTTATTTCAGAGTAGGCATGCATAGGATTGGGCCCTGAGGCTGTCAGTCAGCCCCAGTGTGCGTGCAGCTACAGCTGGAGGTCTGGCAAGCCTGACCTGGCCCCCTGCAGCAGAGGTCTTTAGGCGACCCTCAGGAAAGCTCTAGGTGATCTCCAAAGGGGTCCCAACCCTCACTTTGAGAAATGCTGACCTAGAGGTAGAAGCATTAATATAATATTGATTAGAAGAGGAAATTCTTATAGAACTAGGTAAGTGAACATTGTAGTCTGTTACTTCAATATACATCGCTCACTATCACCAGTTTTTGTTGAGTATGAGGAGAGGGAGATTGAAAGAAAGTAAACCACTTTTATATTAAGACATAGGTGCATGGTTGATGGACCAGAAACAATAAATGCTGTGGAGTACAAGAAATAAAAGTACTCAATCAGAAAATGCTGAGAAAATAATACGTAAGCAACAGCTAGAATGAAATATTTTGTGTTCTTAGAAAAAAAATCTATCAAATCTCTTGATGCTGACTACAAATAAATGGATATAGGTGGCAAAAATAAAAAATGTATTGCAAGAAAGATGTTGAACAATTATACAGTGTAAAATAATCTTAATTTCTCAGTTTCACGCACACTATCCATCGTACACTGTGCTATAGGCTGGAAGGAGATAGGATTATCCTATAAGTATTCTTTATCAAGCAATTAGCTTGATTTTAATGGTTTGTTTTATTTTTTTAAAACACATAGAGAAACATTCAATGTCAGTTGGAATCCATTTAACAAAGTGAGTTAAACTGTCTTATATAATAGGCTTGAGTGAGCTGACATGTTTAATTAGTTTTATCTGTTTTTACACAATAATCTATTTGTTCCACCAACTTACTTCACATTAATAATGCTAAAAATGATTATGGAGCATTAGTAATCTTATCACTAGAACTGAAATATGAGTCCACGGAAGATTTAACAATGAATATGCTTGTTAGAGCACAGCCAAAAGAGTTTTTCAATATGCCTGTGACTTGATCTCATCTATGCTTCCTCAAAGTCCTACAACCTTCACTTTAGCCTTGGGAGCAAAGTTGCTGCAATAGTTGGAACTTCCTAAGGAAATTTGGAAAATCTCCATCACCCCACTGTGCAAAAGCTTGGAACAGGAAACATCAAATGAACCATTAGTGGCACATAGACATTTTCTGAGTGGCATGCACAACATTCCCCCAAAACATTTAAATAAGAACTTACATTCTTTTTGCCTACCCTGAGCTGCACATGGGGGGAGAGTTAACACTAATTGGCTTTTAAACCCGGTCACTTTGGCAGGAATCGTGCGGAATAGGCAGGATAGGCCTTCGGTGTGCAGCCTTATGTAGCAAGGGTCTGGGGGTAGGAAGCTCCCTGGGGGTAGGAAGCTTTACCGGCTCCGGGGGTATGGTCTGACGAGCCGCCTTACCTGGATGGGAAACCTAGGCGCAGATTGGCCGGAATAGCTGGCGGCTGCGCATCTGGCTACCTTGACCTTCGGGTTGGCAAAGATGGGCAACCTTGAACTCTGTTCAAGGAATGCCCTGAGCCAGGCTGGGAACGCCGTTTACCACCTTTAACAACTGCATGGGGAACTATGCGGAGAGCCGCATCCCCTTAGACTGCACGGCTATTGTTTGAGCAGTCCCTGTTTATTTTAATGTTAAATAGTTAATAAAAATGGCCCTCAATCCAGCACTTTTGTCTGGCTCTTTATTTGCATCTGTCTGGGGTAATGTGATTTAAGCCTTTCTGTAAATGAAGATATACATGAATATAAGCCTTTCTGTATATGAATAGTGCTTCTCATCTATTACCTTTTAATCCCTCCAATAGCACCATAAGTAAAATAAGGGTGTGACCCTAACCAGCTCTGAAGCAAGGCAGTTCTGAGGTAACAAACATTCACTTACCCTGAGGCCTCCATGACTGCCACTCAATTGCAGGATGCAGCACTTGCCCCACTGGCACAGCTATGTCGGTGCTGGAAGGTTGGTTCAGATTTAGGCTTCAGTATTATAATATAGTTGGAGAGTGGCTTACTAAAGAATTAAGGCCATCTAGGACCCAATCCTATCCAACTTTCTAGCACACCTTCAACTGTGCCAGTGGGGCATGCACAGGATCCTGTTCTGTTGGGGCCGTCTTGGAGGCTTCCTCAAGATAAGAGAACCTTGCTCCCTAACTTTGGGTTTATGTTGTATTTGCCTCAATGCAGGCAGTTGGATAGGATTAGGCAGTGGTGGGATTCAAATAAATTAATGACAGGTTCCATGTCCCATTACTAACCATTCTCAGAAACAGGCGCTCATTAGCAAAGGGTTCTATAGAACCTGTGAGTACCCCCTCAAGCCCACCACTGGGATTAGGCCCTGGCGAGTTCATGGCAGAGGTAAGATTAGAAGCTTGGAATTTAGGGTGCAATCCTAACCAATTTTCCAACTTCTAGGTAAGTCCAACTTAACTCCAGGGGAACAAATACTCCCTTACCTTGAGGAAGCCTCCATGACACCCAGCTGCAGGACTTAGGGCACAAGCCTAACCATGTCTACTTAGAAGTAAGTCCCATTGTGTTCAATGGGCCTTACTCCCAGGAAAGTGTGTTTAGAATTGCAGCCTTATTTCTACACCTACACCCAGGTGTGCAGATTGAGTGCAGAGTCATTGCTAGGAAGGGGGAGTACTTTGACCTTCACATTTTCAGTGGTGGGCTCTAGCAGGTTCACACCTATTCTATAGAACTGGTTGTTAATGAGAGATAGGACATATAAAGTTTAAAAAGAGCCATTTAAAAGTGGCTGCCAGATGGGCAGAGAACCGGTTGTTAATTTCTTTGAATCCTATCACTGTTACTATTTTATATACAATATAGTACACTGTCTTTTTTTCCTCTTGCTTATTCTTAGCGCACAATCCTAACCATGTCTCCTCAAACATAAGTCCCATTGTGTTCAATGGGTTTTACTCCCAGGAATGTGTCTTCAGGATTCCAACCTTACAGTCCCGTTTTGCCCCATCTCCTTTGCCTCCCTTTTCTGACTGTCTCCCCAGATCAGTATTTTTCCACCCTCACAATAAATTATAGGCATCCTTGAAATCCATTAAGTTATCTGTGTTGTTATTGGTAATGAAATTCTGCCTTTCCAAGTCCTTGAAGAGGTCATTAGTGCAGGTATCTAACTAGCCACTATAGTGGGGGGGGGGGATAGCACTTTCCCATGAAATCCTCTGTCAATCTATTCATCTAAAGTCTGTGACCTCATTTACTGAATGTGTGGCTGATTCATAGGCTACTATGTGAACAGGCTCAAGAATTGATCATTTTAGCACAAATTATCTGCTATGTCTAGTCATTGGGTCTTTGCTTTAGCATGAGAAATTCCAGCTCTCATCTAATGAACTCTCATCATTTGAGAGTGCTCTCAAAGAACCTATTCAACATGCAGAACTGATCTGCTAAAATGGTCTTACATGATTTCAGTGGTCACTGATTCTTTCATAGGAATGTTTAAATCTGGTTTGAATCAAAAGTGGCTGGTGAATCAACCTGGAGAGGTCATAACTCTTTCATCACAGGAGAGTACCTGAATCCATTAGCACACATTTAATGCTGAATAGATGTCAGCCATAGTTCTCTTGGGACCAGATCTCACAGCAACTAGTGATTCAAAGGGACATGCTGCACATTACTTTTAATGCATGGTTTGATGCTGCAGGTATGAATTTTCTTCTGTAAATTCCACCTGGTGTGTGTGCATTTGGATGCAGAATCAGGGACTATGGTCGTGGGTCCTGATCCAGATTGATTAGATTGATCTATATGCTAAAGTCTCCCATTGGCTACAATAGGAGCTGTTTTTTCAAGGGCAAATGGTATGCATGAGGAGGGTACCTCCCAATAGTCCTAGTCCAGATGTGGCACTGCTGTATATGCTTTTTATACAAGGAACTCAAGGCATGCTGAATTTTTTTATGCATTAAAGTATGGGTGGGCAAAACCCGGCCCTGGGGGGCCATTTGCAGTCCTCATGAACTCCCAGTTTGGCCTGCAAAGAACCCTGAGTCTCCAGTGAGCCTCTGGGCCTTTGTAGACTTAGACCCTACAGTGGCCTGTGAGCATTATTTTAACCCCCTCATTGCCTCTGAACAACTTTTGCCTCACTATGTTTCTGGCTTGGTCTGTATGTTTTCACTTTGCAAGAGGTGTGTGATAAGCATGCCTGTACAGTGTTATAGTTCTGATGTGTATTATAAATAAACTCAGTAATTCATTCATTCATGTATGAACAGTCTCGAATATATTCATTTATATAAATTTATTTTAATTTACTCAAATTTGAAACATAAATTCTTTTATCCCCAGTCCTGACATAGTTCCAAATAGCTGATGTGCCAAAGTGTTTGCCCTCCCTTGCATTAATCCAGTGGGTAGTTTGGTATATTTTTTGACATATTGGTTTGTTTATCTGAATACACAATCATGTGGAGAAATAATTGAGTCAATCATCAACTTGACACATCGTCAAATGTTTCTTTCAAAAGTCCCCGCTGTCTCCGAATTGGTTGCAGACATCGGTTGCAGACATCGCTGCATCAGTCCTTGGCTCCCATCAATATTTCTGCATGTGATTGTGATTGTGTGGCCAAATATGTGGTAGCTCATCTCTCATTTATCTGAAATGGTCTGTATTAGTTAGAGCAGTAGCTTCTGAAAAGGGGGAAAAAATGAAAAACAGTGAAGTTGACATAATGTTTTGATTCCAAATTCCTTTTTTGTAAGGTCGAGATTTTTCTATGTTCAGGGAAAGTTTTCTCACCTGATGTATCTGTCAAACCACCCTCCCTACACAGGGGACTCTGAAGTCAATTATGAAGTTCATACTGAGTTTACTCACAACACTGTGCAGGCCTCACTTCTACCTTGCATGAACTGATGATTTGCCTTAGAATATACCCAGCACTCCACCTGCACATTGCAAAGTGCAGTGGTTAAATTGGTAGTGATTGGTAATGGTTAAATTGACTTTCAGGCAGCTTCTTTGTTACTATTGATATTCTCATCTGAGAAACCCCCAATATGTTTCCACTGAACTTTGGGGTTCCTAAGAAACTGATTTGAAAACACAACAAAAATAGTATAAAATAGTAAGAGTTTTCCTTCCATGGAAAACACAAATCCTAGGTAAAGTGCTTGATCAGGTAAATCAGAAATCAAGTTCTTTTTCTGTATGTCATGCAGGACAAAATGAAACATCTGGCTGAAGGAACAGTGATTTGTGCTGGGTGGCTTTTTCTATTATGGGCATATTGCTACCTCAGCAGGATGTTTCTAACACTTGTAAATGGGGCTGAGTTCCTTTTCTTCCCTTGAATAAATTCAGAAAGTCTAATAATGTGGCAACAAGTTTCTTGATCCTAACAAATGGTCATGTCATGTTTATGTGTCTTAAGAATAATGAATGGCACTTGGCATAAAAACAAGCATATTTTGAATCTTCAGACTGATGACTCTGAATAGCATTTGGAACATATGTTTTCAGTGGCAGCATAAAACTAAGCCTGCAATCCTAAAGACACATTCCCGGGAGTAAGACCTTTGAGTAGACACAGTTAGGAGTGTGCTCAAAGCAACTACTCTGAAGTGTTAAGATAAAGTGTCAATTCAAGTGATCATATATATTTGCTAAATGTAGCCATTGCAGAAGGTTACAAGAAATAATAATGATGCAATATGTGCTTCGATTCAGCAAGGCAGATCTACCTGCATTGTGCTAGTGATGACTTACCATGAATGGTTGCCAGTGCACATCTAGGTTCATTTGTAACACGCTCTGAAAACAACTAGGTGCACATTTTATACAAATGATGATGAATATCCACATCTGGGGTGCAGCAGTTGTTCTGCAACAATTTGGTTCAATGTGACTATGGCTAGCTCAGGTTCTGGAGAAAAGCTCCTGTCTTAATTCCATGTTCTTCTTTCTGAGATCTTTTTGGGCCATTTAAATTTTTGCCCAGTGCTACAAAATCTGCAAATTGTAGGAGAGTAAGATAAATAACAATTAGCCATCTTTCCTTTGTAGAAGCACCATCTGTGCAATGCCAGGAAACAGAGGACGTTATGAGAGCTGCTCATTTACCCACTTTGCATTCACTATGGAACTGGCACTGTTTGATAACGAATGCACCCCATTTGTTTAGCAATCACAGTTCTTTGTACTTATAATTTAGCGATCACAGTGTTCTTAAGTTTTGCTAATTGATGTTGCAGCTGCATTCCTAGAACTTGCAAGAAACACATCTATTGAGACGTTATTCCACAAACAGTGCAATCCTAAGCAGGTCTTCTCAGAAGTAAGTCTAATTGTGTTCAATGGTGCTTACTCCCAGGAAAATGTGGTTAGGATTGCAGCCAAAGTCTCACAACACAAAATTTGTTTCAGCTCTTCTATAATCTTGCTTGAAGTACAATTTATTACTTCAATTGTAATAAATTGAAGTTTATTGATTGCCTTTTAAAAAGGGGTTGGACTTATCTGATCAGTTCTAATTGGCCCAGCCTGAACCACTCAGATTTGCATCAGCAATTTTCCTGGTGCAAAACCAGGTATTCCCATAGGACTGGTTGCATCACAACACGGAGAAAGGGGATTTCATTCCCCTTATTCTGACTTGCATGACAGCCAGCCCCAGCCTCATGCTGGATACAGAACAAGCAGTCTTGTTTGTTAATTATTATTTTTTTAAAAGCAGCTGACCAGCTTGTAAAAGAAGAAATATTGTATGAGCTACCTTTCTTTCTCTTGGTATCCTGCTGCTTTTTGCACAGCAAATCCAATATTGTCTTAAATGTTGATACAATAGTGGCTCATAATATTAGCTACGTTGTCACATTATGGTTTTTGGTTTGGCCATTGTGCTCTGCAAAGGACACTCAGAGCACAATACAATAGTCTTTCGAGATTGAAGGATGCCGATGATGATGATGGTGATGATGATATTACAAAGCATTTTGGGTGTGGCTTTCTGTTGAATTCTGTTGAGAATTGATTGTAAACCTCTATAAATATGTTTCTAACTAAAGGCCTCTTGAGTTTTTCAACCACATTTAAATTATGAAGGTTGAGTAGGACAGTGATGGAAGCAGTCCAGGTTTCTGGACTAATTATCTATCTCAATTTCATTACTGCATCAATGTTTCTAGAAAATATAAACAAAACCTCTGATCACATTTTACTTCAGTGTTATGCACCTGTAAAATATATTGTATATAATGTATATGCTAACCATATAACTACTTTCTCTCTACTATCACAGGGGCCTCCAGGAGCAGCTGGCCCAGAGGGACGGCAAGGCGAAAAAGGTGCAAAGGTAAATTTGATGTGTTACATACTACATGAATAAATGGGAGCTGAATGAAGAAGAAATTCACATGACAAGATGCAGTGGTAGCTATCAAAGCTTAGGTTGCCTGTCAGAGCTTAGGTTGTCAATAGGTGCTATACTTCCACTAAAGAGAGCTTTGTCCATTGTATAGGTATTGTGTACACCATGACATTATCAAGTGGGAAATTGTGTTTTTCAATTATCTTTAATGATAAAAGAGCTGACATTTGACCCTGAGTCTGGGGTTAGGTAAAAAAGGGAAGAAGCAGGAGCATGTGAACAAATAACCTTCGTTTGTAAAAAGGAAAAAAAGGAAAGTTTTCGAAAAACAGGGTCTGACCAGTAGCATCACAAGGAAAACACAAGAGATTAGGCTATTATAATTGGAAGGATACCACTTTGATGACCAGTCCTTGCTTTGATCTATACACATATTAGAAGGATGGAAAGGACCCCAGAAGGCTTTTCATCTGTTCTGTCCATTGCTCTTGTTTCTATAGAAGAATCCCATTTTTGACATTAATGGTTCTAGAACCATTTGAAACCACAGGCAGACACTAAGGTCTGCTGTGAGTGTACCTGCATGAGGCATATTGTCAAGTACACATTTGTAAAGTAAACATTTTCAAGAGTAAACTTAAAAGATCTTAGATATACATCTAGACAATATCTATTACATGAAGTATCTATCACAACATCCAGAACATGAATTGCTTCCCATCCTTTTGGTCTGAGACCAATGGTAGTCTGAGGACAGGAACACTATGCCAATTTACCTAGAAGTAAGACACAGTGAAACTTATGGCACAATCCAGAGTAACTACAGGGTGTCCTTGCTCCAAAATAAGAACAATTTACTCTGGATTGCAATATGAATTTTCCATAGGTTTTCACTAGGTGGTGCCGTAACTACGTAGGATTGCACTGTTAGCAAGAAGATCAGGTGTCATGATCACAACAGCACTCCAAAAGTAGCACTCCATAATCACAAGGCACTCCAAAATGTAGGATATCCAAGAAGAATGTAGGATATGACAAAAATCACTAGTATATTGATTTAATGTAGTTATTTAAGCACTGTATAACTTATCAATTAAAAATTATATTAATGTATATATAATTTATTCAAGAGGGCCAGGTACTCCCTGTAGTGGTCTGTTCCCAAAGAAAAGGAGGACATCTAAGTTCTTTTTCCCCGGGACATGAAGATAAAACAGAGGGCATGTTCTAGAAAAAAGAGGATGTCTGGCCACCCTCTCTTAGCCAGGAAAACAATTAGATCTTTGGCCCATGAAAGTTTCTGTTCCTTTGTATACTGAATAGAACAGACATCAGTCTTACCCATTCCTTTTGTTGAATGTAATTCAGGCTACAATCCTGTACACATTTACCTAGGAGTATATCCTGTTGAACACAATAGAGTTTTCTTCTAAGAAGGAATTCTGGGGGCAGTGCTGTCATAGTTTAAGCTTTCCTCAGTTGATTTATTCATTGGGACAATAATCAAACCACTAATGCCATTTTGTTTATCTGATCTTTGTTTTTATAGGGCGAACCTGGTGCAGAAGGTGCTCCAGGAAAAACAGGTCCAGTTGGACCTCAGGGTCCTGCAGGAAAACCTGGCCCAGAAGGACTTCGTGGTATTCCTGGCCCTGTGGTGAGTGTGTTGACTGTAACAATTTTTGATATGTCTGTTCTTCTCTGCTATAATATGCTGTTACAGAAAAAACCCTGATTTGTCTCTTTCATATAGGGAGAACAAGGTTTACCTGGAGCACCAGGTCAAGATGGCCCACCAGGTCCCATGGTGAGTATCTTTCTTTGTGAAACTTTTCCTTTAACATGAAGTTGTTCTGAGTCTTTAGCATGGCATACTATTAAAGGTATTTTAATGGATGTCTAAATGCCTGCTGTATTTTGGAGTCTGGCATACCTATTTAGATGCACAGAGAAGGGAATCTACTCATCACTATTATTATGTTTTCAGGGCGCAATCCTACCCAGTTTAGGGTAGGCATAACTCATCTGGCATAACATCCTGTGGTGGTGTGGGGAGGCCAGCACATGCTGTCCACTTCTTGGGGAAGGGTGGGAATAGGCCAGTACACAGGCATATGCCAGCCTCCTCTCACCACCACAGGAAGTTATGTCAGGTGATATATGCCGGCCTAAATTGGTTAGGATTGTGTGTCCCCAGTCTTTAACAGAAATAACTTCCTAATTATTACCCAAATCAATGCTTTTCAATGCAGCATGCCTTCCTACACCTTTCTTCAGATTAGGGTTGCCATAATTCTCTTCCACAAAATCTGGACAGGACCCTCTGTCCCATTTGTCAGTATATGAACACCATCCCTCAAATTCGGAATTGTCCCTGTTTTTAGGGATATGTGGCAACCCTACTTCAGATGTCAACACAGAAATATTCGTAAAACTTTACAAGGACTTTGTGGGGCATAATCTGCTAGGAACTTCTCTTGCTCAAACTTGCAAAGTAGAGTTTTGTTTGATTGGGTCTTTAGTCTCCTTCCCCTGCCCTTAAAGTCTCTCCCCATTGGTTCTTGGAATAAAAATTAAAGCCCAGAAAATTAGTATACATATTTTAATATATTCAATAATAATGAGCTTGTACTAAAATTCTTGTGTTTAAAATTAAAATAGCAGAATGGGAAGTTAGAGGTTTCATTTACAGTGTCAGGCTTTCTTGTTTCTGAATTGTTACATTGAAAGAGTAATAGCTGAACCATGGTGCATCACTTAGTGCGATCCCTCTTCTGAAATCGAAGAAGCCAGACACCTAATATTTGCAAGTCACACAAACACAATTGCTTGGGTTTGCTTTAGAAAACACCAAGTTAAAGAGAAAAAAATTGTTTTTCTTTTTCTTATGGCCCAATCTAATTGCTTCCGTGTATCACTGAATACACCAGAGGAATGAGGTTTCCTTTGTTATGGCAGTGTCAGGGGCAGGATAAAATTGTTGTGGCAGACATCAGCTGTATCCTGAACTCTCATCCGGAGCTGGGCACACCCCCAGCAAAAGGGCTGGCATAGAGTCGTATGCCAGGACTAACAGGGACTATGCAGTGGTCAGGTAGATAAGGAAAGTATTTCACCTCTTACCTCTCCTGACCAACTTGGTTGCTGAATGTAGAGGACACTGCATCAATAGCTCTATGTCCAGCATGAAATCGCTGGGTATGATTAGACTTGGTATACTGAGAAAACTCAATATCCAGTTTTGATAGAAAGGGGAAAAATGTGTTAATTATATAAACTTGAACAACTGAAGGATGATTCTCTCTTGAAAGTTCCCAAATTGTTGTTTCTGACTCGAGGTTATAACTGGTGGATCTCATTTGTGAGCAGAATACCAAATGCTAGGGCAAGGATGTTAGAACTCACTGCAAACGAACATTGTGTTCTGCATTTCTGAAGCCTTAATTTGTACCACCACTATTTTCCTTGTTCTCTCTTTGTTCATGAATTATGTATTTGCTTTTTGCATCTAATGATATCCTGAAGAAGAAATGCAAAAGATACATACTGAATAACATTTATGCACATGAAGAAATATGGCTCTACCAATGAAAAAGGTAGCTTTGAGCACAATTTTAACCATGTCTACTCAGAAGTAAGCCCAACTGTGTTCAATGAGTCTTACTCCCAGGAAAGTCTCTTTAGGATTGCAGACTTTGTCATTGCCGGCCACACTCTTTCACAGATATCCTCTACCAGCAGGCAACCAGTAGTCAGGGGGGGCTCTGTCTCCCGCTATCCATCCTTACTTCCACAAACCTCCACGAGCACATTTACAGTAAACAACAGGTGTTCAGAAATGGATGTCATTTGAAATGAATAGATAAAAGAGCTTGGCATATGTTAATTTGTATCCATGTTTGAGGAAGAATTTTTGTTGTTCTACTTGTTTTGTTTTTCCTTCCCCTAACCCTGATTAGGGGGGCCAAAATAATAATAAATTGCTGAATAAAAATAACTAGCCAAAAGAGGGGAAGTTACGTTTGTGATTGTTTGATAATCATCTTGCTAATAGCTATCTTATTAGTTAATGATTTTAAAAGGAACTTAAAAAAATCACATTCAACACCAATACTTACATAGACTAATGCAGACTGAAATTTAAGAAAATGAATTTTTAAAATTGCTAGGTATTGCTTGCAATTAAAGGGCAAGAAGAGGATGTGATTTAGGAGTTTTTAACTATTTCAAGCCTGGATAAAGCAAGAACCTAGAATCCTAAAATGCTTTAATAGGGATAGACCAATTGACTCATGACTTATTAGCTTCACAATCCTATACACACTCCCCTGGGAATTAGACTACAATCCTAAAGACGCTTTCCTGGTAGTAAGACCTATTGAACACACTGGGACTTACTTTTGAGTAAACATGGTTAGGATTATGCTCTATGTCCGACTAAACTGTTTGAGCATAATGGGAGTAGATTATCATAGGTGTGTGCTGTCACACCTTCTATCTCTCCTTCTCTTGTTAAGCATGTTGTGCCTTGAATGAAGTGGAACAAATTAAAAGTAAAATTTAAAAAAAGGTTTTTTAAAAAATATTTTAAAAGTACCAACACTTGATGTATTGCAGTTGGGGTGAGAAAAATGCCCACAATAAAACAAAATAAGAAAAACTGAGTGCATCAGAAATCATGTTTAAATGATTCACATATCCATAAGCTTCCTCGCTACAGTATAATGAACTATAATTCAGGGGAATCAAAATCATATCAGTAATGAACCACTTACTGTGTTTGTTTTTAAAACTTTTAGCCCTGTGGTGCATAACCTGTATTCACCCAATGAATGTTGGAAGAAGTGATTATGGGCACAATCCAGAGTAACTACAGGGAGTCCTTGCTCCGGTGTAAGAACAATTTACTCTGGATTGCAATATGAATTTCCCATAGGTTTTCACTAGGTGGTGCAGTAACTTCAAGTGCACATAATGTCTCTTACGTAGTTACTCTGGATTGCAGCCCAAGTCTGTATATTTTTTTGTGCTTCAGGTAAATATTCTGAATTACAAAATTGAATCTTGTCTGCCTTTTGACATTATATTCTATGAAATCTTTAGGGTCCTCCTGGCTTGCCTGGACTGAAAGGTGATCCTGGATCCAAGGGTGAAAAGGTGTGTGAAAATACATAGTTGATGTATTGCCCTTCCAACAACACCAGTACCTTCTCCCCTCATTATTATTAACCTAATGTTGTACTTCCATATCTGTTATTTGACTTATTTTGAACCTAATTAAGAAATTTCAATTTATTATTTAACCCATGCCAATGTATTTTATGTATATTTTCTAGGGACATCCTGGTTTGATTGGCCTGATTGGACCTCCAGGAGAACAGGGAGAAAAGGGTGATAGAGGTCTGCCTGGAGCACAGGGACCTACTGGAGCAAAAGGAGATGGAGTTAGTAAAAGAAAGCACTTTTCTTACCAATTTAAGTTTCCAATTTGTCTTCAGAGTACAGGTGACCCTTTTTATTCACTCGGGTTCTGTTCCAGAACCTCCCATGGATTAAAAAACATCAGTGTATAAAGAAAACAATGGAAAAATTGGTTAAATGTCCTATTTTCAGGTTTCTTGCTCCTATGTTGGGCCTAATTGAATAAGTTAGTGCCTCAATATCTGCAGGGGTTTGATTCTGGGACTGAAAAATGGAATGACTGCTTGCACTGACTGCTTCTCCACAACAGTAGAAAAGCAGTTTTTTATACTGTGATTTGCAGAGATCATTTTTGTAGAGTCAAATCCATGTATAAAAAAAATCTGTATACAGGCTGGATCTGTAGTATATTAATTTTGCATAGGCCTAATCCTATTGGACTTGATATTCTATAGGTTTCAGTGTTGTAGAACTAATGCTTTCAAGGGCAAATTAACAGCAGAGTCACAATCTAACCTAATTTTAGGGACTTTTAAATAAGTTACTTTTTAAAATCCTCCCTTTGGTTTATATAGGAGACCCTCTCAGTGAATTATTTAATTATCTTTTTATAACTTTTCTATACATGCAAAAATGACACATTTTTTTTAAAATCAGATTTTTTAAAAAATCAGACTATAACAGACTGAAAAGAGCAAGTTTTCTAAGTGTTTCCTAATACAAAGTCAAAATTAAACTAAAAATGGCTGCAGTCCTAACCGCATCCTGAGAGTAAGTACTATAGTACACAATGGGACTTACTTCTCAGTAGACATACTTAGGATTGTACTGTTAACCTTGTTTAATTCTTCTGTCCATATTTGCCTATATTACATTATGCATCAGTGTTGCATAACTTATGCATCAGTGTTATATACCAAACCTTCCTAAACCACAACTCTTTTGAGAATTTTTGTTTATTTTTTCTATTTTCTTTTAAGATTTGTTGAAGGAATCAATAAAAATTATCTGTTTATTTAAAATATTTCAGTTGTACCCTATTAGCTTTCTGTTTCTTTGCTTAATTGGTAAATAATTTCTAGGACTGTGTTTAAAAACAAATCTAACATAGAGATTTGTGGATTAAATGAAATCCCTTCTTTCACTTTCTTCAGCTGAAAATTATTTACAAAATGCTTTTGCCCTCTATGCATAAAATGCGCATTCTTGTTTGATATTCCAACATTAGCTGGGGTGTAGCAGTACTAGCAAAATGCAATTTTAATATAGAAAACAGGGTGGCCAGTATAACTGACTTTGTACAAATTCTTTTTTAGGGTATTCCTGGGCCTGCTGGTCCCCTTGGTCCACCTGGTCCACCTGGTTTACCAGTAAGTAGCTATAGCCAATGAATCAGTTATTTCTTTTGTGTCTTCAAATGCACCAATGTCTAATTATTTCTTTATGCTACTTTTTTTGCAGGGCCCTCAAGGTCCAAAAGGTTCTAAAGGTTCAACAGTAAGTAATCTCACTAGACTTTTTCCATTGTTGACTGCTGATTTTTCCAGTCTGGTATGAGACTCTTTTTCCATAGGGAATACTAATATGATGTTCTTGTACTGTTTCATAGGGTCCTGGTGGTCAGAAGGGAGACTCTGGTTTGCCAGGACCTCCTGGGCCTCCTGTAAGTAAAGCTGTTGTACACCTAATGATGATTTTTCACCTTGTATCATTGTTGCATGATATTCCAACATTGGAGTGCAGCACTCTTAGTAAAATGTTACTACATCATTGTAATGTGAAGATGGGAAAGGTGGAGAGAGGTGTCTTAGTATGGTGAGAGAGTGGAGAGGCATAGCAGGGGACGGAGGGATCAGAGACGGCAGTTTCACCAATCCAAAACTCCATGTCAGGCCTGACATGAAATCTCTTGGTTCTGTGCCAGCTAAATAGCCAATACAAAATCAAGAAGCCCCACTGCTGGGCTGTTTATCACCCACGGCGCAGAATAAGTACACAAAGGCAGATGTGGAAGTAAAGGGCCACTTTATTAACTATTTTAACATCAATAAAAACAGGGGACTGCTAACAAAGTCGTGCTGGTAACTTCAAAAATAGGGATGGGCGAAAGCCTGGCTCAGGTAACACCCCACTCAGGAGGTGCCCTCCAACGCCAACTCCAGGGTCAAGATGGCTGGGCGCTTGGTCAACCAGTTGCCCAGTTGACTGAGCCTATATTAATTCCCAGGTACAGGGCTAGCCGCAAAGGCCTATGTCCGGTCTGGTAGCACTAGGCCCGCTATGCATCATCCTGATTCTTGCCTTCTCAGACAGTCACCAATGGCCTATCCTGCCTATTCCAGCACGTCCACTGCATTCTCCAGTGCACACCTCACCTACCCAATGTTAGCATGTAATCCACAACTGCTGCTCCTTCTTCCTTCCCCGATCAGCTGTTTAAGCCAGAGTCAGCTAGTTGGATCTATCTTGGAGGTCTCTCTATTTCCTCCTTCTCTTTATGTTCACTGCCATCCTCTTATTCATGCCAAGTTGAACTCAGAGTTTGAACACAGCCTGATGAGAACAAGGAAGAGATAGGAGAACTACAAGCAATGAAGGAGGTGGTGCTCTGCTCCTTCTTCTCTTCTTGATCTTCTGGCTTCAGAGTCAAGAAGGTGGCAGAGGTGGGCAATTCTGTTTTGATTACTCACTGAAACCTAGGAATGAAAAGAGGATTCCTGCAATATCTTGCTGCTTTTTACCCCTGTACTTGGAAGCCCAGTGATAGATGGGGTAGCCCAAGTGCACTTCAGGATTGCAGCCTTATTTATTTCAGTGAACAATACACACTTGTTAAGTGTGTATAGAACTTTAGTCTTGATGTACTAGAAATGACATAAAACAAAGATGTATAGAGAGCACTGTTAGTAGTTCCTCTTCCACACTCAGTCATCTTCTGGTTCATCTAAGCATGGGTGTCTTCTCAAGACAATGCAAGACATCTCTGATGGGGGAAATATTTTATTTCCATGTATGACTTTATACTACTCTAGCATAGTTTTGTATTGGGTATCTTTATATAGTAAACTTGGACTGCAATCTTAAAGAGCACTTGGGCAAGCCTTTGTATTACTGGGCTCGCCCAGTTCCAAGATGGATGAGCCCAGTTACACCAGAAAGGCTTGGGTTGTTGTAAGTCAACACAAGCTGGCCCAAGACAGATCTATAGATCTATAGATCTATAGGTGTGCATGATAAGCCAGAATAAAATTGGAAGTGATGACAAAAAATTCTGCATCCTAGGCCAACCTCTACCTCTCAACCTCAGGATACAGCACAACTACACCAGCCTATCTCAGGATTCACCAGCCCAGTGAGCATGCTCCACTTGTACCCTTGTTCTGAAAAGTTTCATTTTCTACCCTGATCCCCAGTAGAAAGAGAATCTCTCAAGCTCTCTATCCAATATTTCCTTTTATTTGCTTTAATATCTGAAAGAAAGAAAAAGGTCATTGGTTTTGTTTTTTCCTTAGGGCCCTCCAGGAGAGGTGATTCAACCTTTGCCAATCCAGTCACCCAAAAAGACCAGGAGATCTTCAGATGCTATGTTATCTGATGCACCTGATAGCATCCTTGATTACACAGATGGCATGGAAGAGATCTTTGGCTCACTTAACTCCCTGAAGCAGGACATTGAGCACATGAAATACCCAATGGGAACGCAAAACAACCCAGCTCGAACATGCAAGGATCTACAGCTCTGTCACCCAGACTTCCCAGATGGTATGCTAATGTTAAATGTCAAAGACAAATACAATAAAGGTGTGATTTGCTAAACTATAACGTCAGGTAATTTATTCTAGTTAATGTAGTCTCGCTAAAAAAACAAAATAAAATCCCCTCATGAAGGTTAAAAAAAAAATAAAAGTATAGCCCATTCTCAGTTTTGATATTTCCATACCAGCTGATAAAAGTCTGTGTATGGTAAGATTGCTAGCTTGGCTAGGAAAAAAATATTATATTTACCTTTATTAAATAGTGTTTGCCAAAGAATTAAAAATCATTTTTTTCTCCACTGTGTAATAAAACTGTTTCAAAGTGTTATGAATACTAAACCAAAATTCACTCTGCAACCTTCTGCATGCAAAGCAAGACCTGTTGTTGAGCTTATGGCCTCTTTTCAGAACTTTGCTTGTTCTATTTCAGTAGATAATTTTATGGTCTCCAGAGCATTAAATACATCACATTTGCTATGCAGATTCAGCCCGTTCTTGTTCTACATGCAAAATGGATGAGCAAAATGGACTGGCAGGGATGGGTGACTTTGGTTAAATAATGACTGTAGGATGCCTTGGCCTATGACATCTTGGTGTCCTCTAAAAACTTGGCATCCATCAGTCTTCAAAGACTATGGTATTTGCTTGATGCTGCATGCGAAACATGAAGGCCTGGGTAGATTGATATGGAGGATAGGCTGTTACCCAAGCAGCAAATCCCCGCTCTCCACACCACTGAAATAGTCCAGTGGAAAGGCAGAGCCAATATGATTGGTTCTAGCTGCGTTGCAGAACAGGGTTAAGGACAGGAGCTCACCCTGTCTTGTGGGGACCGACCCGGGTCTTGAACCCTGGCCTGCTAGTTAATAGGCACAATGTTTTAACCACTTGTGCCACCCTCTGCCTGGCCACCATTGTCCACTTCATGTGTCCATTGGGAACTGTTGGAAGAGAAACTAAGAGCACAGTCCTACCATGTCTACTCAAAATGGGTCTTACTCTTTAGGATTGCAGCATAAACTAATTATCTCAGGAACTACGTAGAATGATCTGTGTCAGCATTAATGCCTCTCCTCAGAATTGTTGCAGTTTCTGTCAGAAAATCCAGAGCTCAAAAATACCTGAGACAAATCTATTAACATTCCCTTTAAAAATAGTAAGTATATCTTCACATTTAAATAGCAATATTGTAAATTGCTAATATTTATTAGGTTTCAATTTAGCAAGGCACAAAAGAATAAAAATAGTGTTATTCATGAAGAACTGGATTTATAACCTTACATGTGATGCTTCAACCCTCTCGTAAGGTTTAAATGAAGTTTTTGTTTCCATTCATGCAGGGTTCCTGCTCCCTTATTCCTTTTATCACAATACCTTTCTTCCTCATTAAATTCTTTCTTCCCATAGAACCAAAACAAAAATTTATTATGGTGGCTGAATAAAACATTGGTTCCCAGGAGAGTCTCTATTCCAAAGAGGGGAGTAATGGTTTCCTCCAGAAGGAAAGCAAGAATCACCTGAGATATTGCACTGGATAAGCAGTTTGCCATTCAAAGTAATGACTGCATAGTAATGCTAAAAGTATTATAATCAATTTTTCTCTTAGGGCATAATCCAGAAGTGCACTGGAGCTACCCTATCTATCACTGGGCTGGCCCAATTACAAGATGGGCCACCCTAATTATTCTGGGAATAACTTGGGGCAGCCTAAGGTAACACAGGCTGCCCCAAGACAGGTAGACCTGGGCTGCCCTAGTTGCAGTTCAGGAGAGGGATGTTGAGGGCATGTTTAGCATTGCATAGGGCAGAGCAGTTACTCTGTATCCAGAGCCTGTTTCCAGAACAGAAATGCCCTCTTCCAGCACCTCAGAGTTATAACATCCCAGGAGTAGGTATAGTAATGAGTAGACCCATAGGGGTCCATGATAAGGCCAAGTAGGAATAGCAGTGTTGACCAAAAATCTGAGTTTTTGTCTTGATATGGCACATCTACAGCAGGCCACTCCAAGGAGCTCTTTGTATTCACTGTAGACTGTATTGGCATCTCATCAGGGACTCCTTATAAGGCAGGCACCACAGCTGTTCCTTGTTCAGTATGATCTGAGGAGGGTCTTCTCAGGAGCAAACACTCCCCAGGTGCCACTGACCTGGTGCCTTCTGAGCATGCTCTGGAGCAGCTGGGGCAGCCCAGGCTTCCTGATTCTCTGGATGCAGCATAACTTTCTGCTCCAGATTCAGAATAGTTGGGGCAGCCCAGCTAGGGCACTCTTCACTGCCCTCACTCTGGATTGTGCCCTTATCCAACTTTTCTTCACCTGTGCAGCCATGCTACTGGGCATGCAATGCATTCTGTGGTGGTGGAGCCTCCTCAAAATTAGGGACTGCATTGTAGCTGCATCGGTGCTAGAAAGTTGGATAAGATTTGGCTTTTAGTTCTTGGTGAAATTCTTGCCAACACTTTCATACCAATTGTGATGAATCTACTGGTACCTTATGTGAGTGCCCATCCTACAGTGTTCTGAAGGATCCCTAACTCTTGAGCAGATTTTGGGGAGACTCCAGGACTAGCAGTGGGAAGAAAACTCCCATTATGAAGGCGGAATTCTGATCATATTTCTTGGATATCAGCTTAAATACAAAAAGAATATTGAAAAGAAAAGAACTCTTTGCAAAGGTTCAAAAGTCTAATTTTATCATTAGGTGTTTTTTTAACAGCCTCATGTAAATGGCAGTAATGCCTGAGAATGAACCAGATTAATTCTTTGAAGTAATTTCCATCTTCTTCCTTTCAGGGGAGTACTGGATTGATCCTAACCAGGGTTGTTCAGGAGATTCTTTCAAAGTCTACTGCAATTTTACAGCAGGCGGGGAAACTTGCATCTATCCAGATAAGAAGTCAGAAGGAGTAAGTTCCAATTGCTGCTGGTACACTGTTGACAGTTCCTGCTGTGATGCTTCAGGACTGTGACTAAAACACAAAAACAGCGTCACATATTTGTACATGCACCTTTTCTTGCAAGATAATTACTACATTTCATTTACATACATTTCAACAAAGCATCAAAGTGAAAATATGTAAACAAGGATCAAATTGCCTTCCCCGAATTTGACTCAGATGCTTATTTATGTAGACTTTGCTTGCTACTCCTGCTAGCTATTATTATGCACTGTTTGGCCTGCTGAATATTGAGTTCTTTCAGGGTATTTGGAATATTCAACAGTATTAATGGTAATACAAGTGGTGGGGGTGGTATACTATGTCATCACAGCCTATGCTGATCTGGTTATAGTCTGCAATATGGCAACTAGCCAAGATGATGATGATGTTTTCCACTCTCAGGCTATAGATGTGCAGCCTTTTTTAATAGGAGCATAAAACACAAGCTGGAAAGTGAAGACCTTTTTATGTTTTTCATGTTCTTTTTCATCACCCTTAATGGCAGAGATTCCCAGACTGGAGCGTTGTGACACCCCAGCTAGGGGAAGATGTTGTTACTTTAGTGTTGCATGGCACTTCCAGGATCGCAATGCTTCTGTGTGTGTCTCACTTACCAATGGTCGTGCCAGGACTCTGGGAGGGTGCAGGGGTCCACAGGTCCACAGTTTCTGAGCAAAACCAGAAGTAGGTCTTGCTAGGAAGCCATTCTGAAGGACAGGGAGACCTGCAGAGGGGGCTATGGGCCCCCTATTCATTCCAGCATGCACAACCTCTGGTAATTCAGAATCACCTTTTTTAACAGAGATAACTATTAGGATTGTACAATCCGAATCCTCCCACAACTACTTAGGGTGGTTACACCTGGATAAATTTTGGGGACCACTGCTTTAAGTAATCACAGAAGCCAAGCACTCTTGCTGCTATGTCTCATCGGTTTCCCATTACATTGGACATATCCACATGTCCACATTCAGCTAAGGGAAATCTCTGTCCACAGTCGGACTTCTACATGCATATTGCGTGCTGGAAACCACTCTTTCCAGACAACCCTGGGAATTATAGTTCTGCGATTTTTGGCAAGCAGAAGGAGATAACTCTAAAGGTTGAAAGGAGCAAAAGGCCATCTGGTCTAACACTCTGCCAAAAGACAAAGCCATCGCTACTAGTTTCCCACAGATCAGCCTTGACAACCCAATTAATGTAACTGGTTATTTAGTATGTAATCTGAGAATTGGATATAAATTTCGTTCTGCACAACTGCAAATATGATTAGAACTAGGCAGAAAGCCCAGGCTGGGTTTTTTTTTAAAAAAAGATTAATTCAGCAGTGTTTATATAAAAGTCTGTTAATTCCTGCTTATTTCTTGCCTGCATAATTAACACTTGTCTGTTCCCCTCCCATAGGTAAGGATTTCATCATGGCCAAAAGAAAATCCTGGGACTTGGTTTAGTGAATTTAAGAGAGGCAAGCTGGTAAGTCAGCATATTTTTCTTAGGCATGAATCTGCAACTTGGTTCACACTCAAGCACAAAAATCCAACAAAGGCCATCAGTGATGGAAATAGGTTTGCTGCTCCTACTTCTTTGGATACCAGCATGATAGTAATAATTGTCATTTTAACTACATGTATTTCCCTGTCCAGATTTCAGTGTAGTAGCCTGCCTGCATCAGGTGCCCGCAGGTTGAAGCATATTCATAGACTTGTCTTTTGGTTCTGCAGTGCTGAAGACCAGGAAAAGGTGTACACAAGGAGTGTGGGTATGGAGGGGCTTTTCCTTTCTCTTATGTAGCTGTTTTCTTTATTTACAGCACAATTGAATCCATATCTTCTCAGAAATCCCGTTATGTTCAGTGGGGTTTACTCCCAAGAAAGTATGCTTAGGCTTGCATAGAAAGTATGCATATCTTCCACACAGTGCATCCTGTGTGACATTGCATGCTATGATGGAAGAGTGTGACTTGAAGGCAAAGGAAGAATGTTTTGGAGTCACACAGCAATAGTGATTGATTGACTGATTGATTGATTAAATGCAATTAAGACAACTGGTTGTGATTAGTCACTGGTTGAGACTATGCAGAAGCTGATACTTTTGACAAATGTGCTCCTGAACATTTTTTACATGGCCCAGTTCATATATTTGCTGGTGTGATTTATTCTAGAAGATTGTAGCCTTTGATTGTCACAGTGCAGGTGGTGTGAAGTGAGCTGGCTATTTGCACAAACTAGTACCCTTCACAGGGGAAGTGTATCTGTAGCCACATCAGTCCAGAAAGTCTATAACCCAGTGGGGTCCATAAGCATAGGGTAGCCACATATATGAAGTAAGCCCATGCCGTATTATATGATATTACATTATGTATCTCTTTTCACTGTAGGTGCCCCACCACAATTTAATAAAATCTATCTGTAAATTTATCCTGTTCACTTCAGCGCTGCAAAGATGTGCTCCAAAATTTGTTATAGAAAATTTGAGATAGGAAATAAATCCAAATGAAATGGCTCATGAATTTGGGGAAGGCCAGGAAATAGTTTACATCGTATATCCAAAATAAAACAATTGCTTTATTTATAGGGTGACTGGTTTGCCTTGGTTCTTTTGGCATGTGAAGCAACATTATTGTATTTTAGATAGGCAATCTGTGCAAAGTTTGTTGGAGAACGTGCAACTGAAGCAGAACACATTGCCAACACATAAGTTATTCAAAATGTAGTTCTGGGACTGCTACTGTGTTACCCGAGGGAAGGGGATGCTCATCCTCTCCTCAGTCACCTCTAGGGTGCCCCTTTGCAGGATTTGGGGCTTTCCCCAGTGAAAAGGGATGAAAATTTCTCTATCCAAGGAGATCTTTGGTGCCGCTGCTCCAGTAGGCACCATGAAGATCAGGACTGAACTGCCCTTCATTGCTAGCATGAAAAAGACCCATACGCATAATCAAGGTAAAGATCCCTTTTCTGTGGTATGGGAATTGGTGGTCACCCTCTTCATACACGGTGTCCATTAGAGCTCACCCTATTGGAAGCCAAACTAGAGTGCCTGTGTGTATTATGAGAGCAGGGAAGAAAAGTGTGTGTTCCTACTCTTTCACCATGAAAACCAGTCCTTTTTCCTAGGAAAACAACTGAACCAAGTCATACAATTACACAAAGCTGGTTGTGTCTAAAAAAAAGGGATTGCCTGGTTTCTGCACACTGTTTGTGGCTGTTTTCAGTTTCTGATGATAATCTGCAGCCATGATACATAACCACGTGGTGCGTAAAGAGAATCTAGTTATTGATTCACAGGTTGACTGCCTTATAATGGGACAACAAACTGGTATATGTGTCGGCTGATTTATGAGGAAGCTAGTGACTGCATTTTTTGTCAAACATAATCTTGTTTTGCGCTTCAAAAGAAGAGGCAACCATGTGTTTATGTGTCTATTTGCGTCCCTTTTTTCTTCTTTCAACCTTCACAGCTTTCATACACGGATGCTGAAGGCAACTCCATTAATATGGTCCAAATGACATTCCTTAAACTACTGAGTGCCTCCGCCCACCAGAACTTCACTTACAACTGTCACCAGTCCGTGGCGTGGCACGATGCCTCTTCTGACAGCTATGACAAAGCACTGAGGTTCTTAGGCTCCAACGATGAAGAGATGTCTTATGACAACAATCCTTACATCAAAGCTCTTCTTGATGGCTGTGCAGTAAGTATAAGCTCCAAATACTATTTTCGGTTAGAAGATGGCAAGTTAGGCATCAAATGAGTTCAGCTTAATGTCATTTTTTTTCCAAAGATCTTTTTTCTCCTTTCTTACATATACACTCATTTTTGCAGTTTGCTTTTAATTTTTTTTAACTGCATAGTATTTGTCCTCCTAAACTTTGAAACTTTAAAAGGGTAAAAAAAACCTGTTGGCCATAAGGCCAAGCAAAGACAGAAAGCATCAGACAATGTCAAAGTGTGATTATAAATGCATGACGGGGAAGCGACTAGAGAAGGAGTAATGAGAGACGGGAGACAGTAATTGGAAAGCATTTGTGCTTTCTTTAACATTCTGTAAAAATGATGAACAACAATAATTCTGCAAATGGAGGAGTCTTCCCTCCCGATTTAATATAATTTCCATCTTATTTATTTAAAACATAAAATGGAAGTGACGACAATGCCAGAGCTTTTAAGAATATCTTGCATCTCCTCTTCTTCAAATCTGATGAACCTTATTTAAAAAGCATCTCTGTGAAGGTCCTCCACTATTGATGTCTAGCATGATAAAGTATGAGCTACTTTATCAAATGTTCTGGGTAGACCTCATCAATAGTCAGTGTAGTTTTGACCCTGAGATGTACAATATTTTTAGGTTGGGATACAGTCCTAACCTAAGCTGGCACAACTCATCGGTCTTCCTGTTCCTAGTGGTGAAGTAGGGAGGCAAGTGCATGTCTGAGCTCTGCCCTAACCCTTCCCAGGAATGGCACAGAGGTGCCTTACAGCACTTTGGTGACATCCCCAGGCCAGGGAATGGGAAAAACAACAGCTCACTATGGAAAGATGAGAGTTAAACATGCAATAAACACATTTTTATTGTGATCATGATATCATGCTGCATTTGGCCCATCCCCATGGACTGTTCTCCATTGGTTGGGTGGGGAAAAAGAGCCTGGGTCCAAGGGCATGGCCATTGCCCATATTCCTCTGTTTCCACTATCTAGAACTGCACAATTTGGATATTGAGAGGCTTGCTGCAATTGTAATTAAATAGTTAATAAAGTGGTCCACTCTTCCTATTAAACCATATTTCTTTGTGGTATTTGTAGGTAAACTGACTTGTTAGGCAACATACACCATACTTTAATCTTTTGGATATGTTTTTATCTCTTTTTTTACAGTCAAGAAAAGGCTATGGAAAGACTGTTATTGAAATCAACACCCCCAAAATTGACCAAGTGCCTATAGTAGATGTGATGATCAATGACTTTGGCGACCAGAATCAGAAGTTTGGGTTTGAAATTGGTCCAGTCTGTTTCCTTGGTTAAGTTTAGTGCAAA
Source organism: Cryptoblepharus egeriae (assembly GCA_030015325.1). NCBI lineage: Eukaryota > Metazoa > Chordata > Lepidosauria > Squamata > Scincidae > Cryptoblepharus > Cryptoblepharus egeriae. Next base: position 109,314,749 of record JAREYC010000003.1, read on the forward strand.
GAGACGATTGTCCACACTAAAGGATGCACTTTGGTGCCACCACCAACCCACTTGATGCCACAGGCAAGTTTTGAATAAGGATGGCATAGGAAAATATGGCTCACCATAAATATATGTCTTCTCTAGAAATCACCCGCTTCCCCCAGTAGGACCAGAATCACATGACTTAAACTTATTTGACAAATTATGAAGGATGCTGCGGCAGAGACAGGCAACTTAGGGTTAAATATACAAACATCTTCCACCATCCCAACCCACCTTGCCCTTGATTTATTTTCTGGTGCTGTAAAATTAAATATCATGGTGCTCCTTCTATGACAACATCAAAGGTGCTAAGAAGATGTGTTTAATAAACTGTAAGTATTCTCTGTACAGTTCGATGCTGTCCTTTCAAAAACATGCATGTGTCCCTGAATTGCAAAAGGCTCCTATGTTATAATAATTTCACAATTATGTTGTCGATACAGTGTATGTATTATGAAAAATAAAGTTGTAATTTCCAATGAATCCAATTCCCTGTTTTTTCCAACTAATAATAATAATATTAATATTAATAATAAAATCCCTTTGTATATATTGATGTTCAAGAGCTCTGTTATTTGAAGTCACCAACAACAAAACCTCAGGTGGCAAAACTGGAAACATATCAGTATGCTGTTACCATTTTTGATGATAAGGAATTCCACAAAGGAAAGCACCACGTCAGGTGCTCTTCCACGGTGCTATACCTCAGGCTTTTCAATGTTCTGATGCCGGGATATTTCAAGACATGTGTGTGTGTGTGTGTATATATATATATACATATATACCTAACATATGCAAGTTCTCTGTTTAGGTATGAGAAACATATGTGTTGTCAAAATAAATGTGTGTGTTACCTTTGGGGTATGGGAGCTGCCATAGCATGAGCTTCTTCCACACCCTTAGAACGGTGAATGACATGGGCCAATGGACGTTTGTGTTGTGGCTTCTTCTCAGACCAATGTTGTGCCTTCTAGAAACAGAAGGGTGTGGGAAGGAATCACAATGGTCTCCCTGACACAACTGGTTCTTCCAAAGATACCAGGCCAAGCATGGAGAATCACATGCTTTGTTGCCTTTTTTTTTTTGCCTTACAAGCAATCTCAAAAGAGGGCAGCTTTTGAGTCACACCTGGTCATCCCTGTTTCTATCTCCTCTGAATTGTGTCATCTTTGGTTCTTCTGTGACACACACAGATCTTAAAACTGGATTCCAAACCATTATTTATGGACTGTGCCACATCAGTAACTCGATGGATTGATTGCCAGATGTACTTAAATTATATGTGGCCATTTCCTGAACTAGACACCTCCATTGTACAAATCCTAGATTTTATCTGTCCATCCAACTTATGATTTTATTTTCCTCCCGTGCCTTCAGGTTGTGACTATTCTTGGTGACGGCCAAATGTTTCTAGCCCTGATCAAGAGGTATTTGAGCCCAACAGAAGGCTATCAAACTGCTGCTGCCCTTAAAAGTGAACAATGATCAGTGTTGTTAGCTCTGAAACAGGCTTGTGTTGCCATTTTTTGAGCCAGCCATTTTTATTGCCTTTAACAGCTTGCCAGTAGACTGAAAAGCTTCACCAGCAGACATTTGCAAGCCAAGCTTCGGTTAAAGGTGCTGCATCAGGTCAAACAAATTTGTATTCCTTCTGGAAACCCACAACGGGTGTTCAGTGCTTTCAGAGATGACAGTACTGATCAGTGGTGTGTGCATGCAGTGTCCCCCAAGTACCCCTAGAATCTATTTGCTACCCCAGTACAGGAGATACCTGAGCAGGATCCTGTTTCTGCTCATGGATCACCTTTGCTGGAATAAAGTGAATATGTCTAGGTCATGTGATTCTACCTAGTGGCCAAGCAACCTATATGGAAACTGCTACTATGGAGCTTATTTTCTGACCAAAACAGTTCCAATTTACAATCCAAATTTTGCTCAACAGCTGGTTGGCCTTATCTCAAGAAGTTTTTTTTCCAGGTAGTCAGACATAGATCTTAACTTAAATCCTTTTGTACTTATTTTTCATAATATATGTAAGACTTGAAAAATAAATGTTTGTTACTATTTCTTATATAAATTTGTTTAAATTAAATGATATCAGATTCCACTAGCTCATTTTCAGCTGGTTTTTTTAATTGTGCAAACATTTGATATGTAAAACAGATTTTAAAAGACAATAGTTTGCTGTTCAGAATTCCTTTTTAAAAACCAAAGTTTGTAACTGTCACCTCAAAGAGGAAAAAAAATATACATTTTATTAATAAAATCAAGTCTTGTCTACCTGGACTGATCACTCTGTTTCTTAAACATATAGAAAATGTCATCTCTGCTTCAGAATCACAATTATACCCAAGCTCTATATCACCTCATGTGGACCAAGAAATGCAACTCAAAAGTACTCAGACATATAACTACAGTGGTACCTCGCTTAACCAGCGCCTCGCTTAACAACCGTTTCACATAAAGAGCAAAAATTTCCAAGAAATCTTTCTTCACATAACAAGTTCCGCTTCACTTAACAAGCAAGCATGCTATGGGCATGCGTGCTACGCAGCACTGATGCGTGGAGGCTCTTTAGAAGGGCTGCCAGCAAGTGCTGCTGCCTCCAACTGCCCCCAACTTGCCTGGGGGTGCCAGAGGCAGCTGCCCCTAACTGCCCCCAAGTTCCCCCACCGGCCACCTTGAACCTCCAGCAGCAGCCCAGGTAAGCCTCCCAGGAAAGTGTCTTTGATTGCAGCCTCCTAACCATGTCTACCCAGAAGTAAGCCCCCAATCTTTAGGATTGCAGCCTAAGTAGACTTCTTAGGATCATGTACATTGAATGCATGTTTTGAATTCAATTAGTGTTTTGTCATCATTTTTACATCCAATTAATATTTTTATATGAATATTTTGAATATTTTTATATTCATATTTTTATATGAATATTTTCATTTTTATATGAATATTTTGGAACCAATTTTCTGAATTTACATTATTTCCAATGGAAAAATCTGCTTCACTTAAAGAGCGTTTCACTTAAAGAGCATGCCTCCCGAACGAATTAAGCTCTTTATGTGAGGCACCACTGTAAATACAAATTCACTTTAAAAATTGTAGTTAAAATTTTCCAAATGCTTATCCTCAGAAGTTGAGGTTGCAGTCTGACATACATTTAACTTTGAGGATGTGCCATTAAAATAAGGCTGCAATCCTAAAGACACTTTCCTGGGAGTAAGACCCATTGATCACAATGGGCCTTCCTTCTGAGTAGCCATGGTCGGGACTGTGCCTCTAAATGGACTTTCTTCTAAAATGCATAGGACTACACTGTGAATTTGGTTATTCATTTTATTTCATCAAGCTTTTATCCCACCCTTGGGGTTTCTCATTTGTACATGCCACAAAACAGATGCATGACAAACTATACAGTGAAGTCATACTTTCATAAACACAAACATGTTCAGACCACAAAGAGAGGGAGAACGATAAGGGACTCATTTTATGATGGGACCAAATATATGTATTCCTTACCACCCCACATATAAGTAGGTCTATAAGACCCCTGAAGTTTTGGACCCAGATAGGGCGTCTTGAATTACAGAAGAGTGGCATTGATCAGGGTGGCTCTGTTGGGATGGTGGCACCTAGTAAGGGCAGAAGATTATACCTACAGTGCAATCCTAAGCATATCTATTCAAAAGTAAATCCCATTGTGTACAAAAGGACTTAATACCAGGAAAGTGTGGTTAGGATTGCAGCCTTATTTTAATGGCACATCCTCAAGGTTAAATGTATGTCAGACATACTCAGAGGAGCGCTCTATTCAGATGAGCACACTACTCCTTTAAGAGAGGCTACAAGGGGTGGCCCTTCTCCTGCTCCCCATATCTAATGTGAGTGATTGAGCACCATTCTAAGTGGATAACCATATTGACTTTTTCAAAGTGAAAGATGTGAGTGTCCATTCAGGCAAGCTGTATCATTGTTCATTGCATGGACAGCATTTCTCCCCTATGGCGTGCCACCCGTGCACACAGTACTACCTGGGTACCCCTCAACTATGCCCCTGACAGTACTAAAGACATTTTTCTGATATCTCAGTATGAGGCAAGGTTTTCAACATTCAAAAATCATACCAAAAATCTTAACAGGAATTATGAATAAATGTTTTTTAAGCCCGGAGACTAGCCCTTGGGGAGTCACAGCATGGGGGGATGAGACAACCCATGGGGGGAATGAGAATATAGGCTGATGAACAAATAAGCACAATAAAGATAATTCTGTTTCCTCAAAAAAATCAACTATGAGAGATGTTCCTACATTTCAGATATAACCAGTTGGTATGGGGAGATTGGACTGGCTTGCCTGTTATCGCCTGGCATCATATAGATACATTGTCCATAATCAGATATGAGGTACATGCAACAGCAAAATAATACATGATAATACATGTTGCAGGACAGGAAAATAATACATGTTGCAGGATAGCAAGACCTAGATAAAACAGCTATTATGAAAAATGACCAGAGAAGAGTTAATGATCATGAATTTTAAGCTTGCTGTCTAGACAATTCAGCTTTCTGCCAGAACACGAGGGTGCAATCCTAGCATAGGCTGGCACAACTCATTGGTCTTCCTGTTCCTGTCATGATGTAGGGAGGCAAGCACATATCTGTGCACTGGCCTAACCCGCCCCCAGGAGTGGCGCAGAAGTGTCTTCCGTGCTTTTGTGACACCCCCAGGTCAGCACAGGACTTGTGCTGGGGCTTATGCTGGCCTAACTGGGGTTTAGGATTGGAGCCTGACAAAACAAGTGCTTTCATTTTCCCTACCTCACAATTGTTATTCTTATTATGATATTCTAGCTTTATTAAATTCTGTGCCAAAAATAATCTTTGATACAGTCAGATGGAACTCGGTCCTTAACCTTTTCGCAACAAAATTAAGATTTTTGATGGTTATTAAAGAGGAAGAATTTTTGTATTGTGATGCAGAGGAAGTTTCATTAATTTTTTGATTACGTTATCGAATGTATTTTTATTAGTAACATATTTTGCCAATTCAGAACCTCATGCTGTCACTTCAGTGAGGAGGACAGCAAGAAATTTTTCCCCAAGAAATCAACTTGAGAAAGACTAGATTGGGAAAGCTCTTTACACCCACTGGATCCAAAGCCCACTGTGCTGTAGCAGTGGGGAGCCAAGGAGTATATTATTCTGGGTATCATGCCTTAAGTGGGTGCCAATTCACACACACCCTATGGGTGATCATGATAGGCTTTTGGAAGACAAGCATCTGGATTTGTGCCTAGTAGGAGTTATGAGATTCAACGATTGCTGGTCACATGGACTCCCTACACTTCACACCACTACACTTCATACCACCCTCCAGATGTGCCCCTAGGCTCCAGATACCTTAACTACATCACTGTAGACCTATAGATATTGACTACTGAGGATAATTTGTTCCAGACGTTACTGTTAACGGTAAAAGTTAAACCTATACCTATATTTCTATTTCAGGTAGTTACATTTCTTATTTGAAACCACTGTAGCGATGTACATATAATTTGGTACAAGATTGGCTTTGATCCAGCAGTTCTCATATGTATTCATTTCAAAACGTCATCCTCAGAGGGACTTTGCAATTCTATTTTATCCTGATGTTTCTTCTCCCATCCAAAAATGAAGAAACCCCTGTAGACATGGCGTTTTGGTTTGTGCTCACTGTTACAAACATATTAGTAATACACTAATTTGCATTTATTGCTCTGAAATTGTAAACCAGGCCCCAACTGAGGCCAATATTCTAAGAATTAAACAATACTCCAGTTTGGGGCCTGGTTACAGTCCATTAAATTTTGATAGCAGCAAACACTGAGATGGATTAGAATTAAAAAGCTTTGCTAATTCAAACTACAAACCACAGAATGTCAAATACCAAATACGCTATAAAACTCAAGAGGCTGGAGAAAACTTTTTATGTGCAACACAGAACAATAACAGTTCTAACTACGCACAGCAAAAAATATTACAACATGCCGGAAGAGAGAAGAAAGAATATTATGCCATGCTAGAGCAATAAAGCTATACTTACTATGGAAGCAATTCCGCCAACAAGGCCTACCGTCTCGTTATTTTTACGTCTTCCTTCCAGGAGGGAGTTCAACCTCTAGAAGTCTTGTGAAGCTTACTGATATCCCAGTCAAGGCACAAACCATGTTTTACAGTCCATTTTATTGGGCCCAACAACAACAAAGAAGGGTAGGCCTTATTCCCTGGAGTGACCCCTTCCTCTTGGTCTGCCCTTGTAGCCTGGCTCCATATGCTCAGTGTCCCAAGTGGAGAGCCATTTAAAAGCCAGTAGTGCAGCAACTCCTGGGATATTTGAAATCCCAAGAACCATCAATGCCACAATCGTAACCAACTTTCCAGCACTGGAATGTTTTTATTTTACTATGTGAAATGGTGTAGCTATGCCAGTGGGGCTTCAACATGTAGTTGGGAGCCAGTCATTGAGGCCTCCTTGAGGTAAAGCAATTTTTTTTCCCTTACCAAGGTGTTGCATTGCCCTGACTTCAGTGTTAGAAAGTTGGTTAGCATTGCACCCCTACTCTTCCAGATGGCCTCAGAGTCTCCTCACAGAGTGTTTCAGGATGGCTCCTGAATGGGTGTCATGTTGGGTGGGCAGCAGGATCAGGGCCCCTTGCTGAACGGCTATGGAAGGGCTGTCTATGTCCCCTTCTTCTCAGCTCCTTTTCTCTTGTCTTTAGTGCCGTTGTCTGCTTTTCCTCACATCTAGGCTCTTCCTCAGTTTTTAGGGGTGAAGCAGGTCCCAAAATCTGAATCGCAGCTGTGGATTGTCATCCCATCCAATCATCTGACTACGCAAACTACCAGCACTGCCGCATGATAATGATAATATCATTATTTGTTGCACTGCCACAAGGCTGACCAGTGAGCCCAGAAATGCTACTGTCCAGCATGCAGGCATGTTGCATATTTGGCTACCCAGCTGACAGGCACGGTGGCACATTCTTCCACTTAGCCGACCAGCAAGGCTGCACATGTTGCTCCCCACTGCCCAGCTTAGTGGTCTTCCTTCACAACCAATTCATTGTGCCTTCAATTCCATAGGCTCACACTGACAAAAACTCTTCATATGGGGAGAGACATTTGGGACTCACCAGAAGAGATACCGCCATGCCTTCAGTGTTGCCCTTTCAACACAAATAATAGCTGGATATTGGGAGTTCATGGCCAGAAGGTTGCTCTAGGTTGGCATAATATTCTTTTTTCTCTCTTCTGGCATGTTGTAATATTCCCTCTTTCTTCATTTCTTCATTTCTTGTACAGGAGTAGATAGAAGGTCAACATTTATAGGTGTTATTCATATCCATGGCCCATATAATTACTCAAGTGCTTGGTATTTGTGGCCGATAACTACTCATGTGCTTGATATTGGCTTGATGATCTTCTAGTTCAGAAGTTTTAGACAGAGGACTGCATCAAATACCAGGCATGGTATGAAGAGTCAGAAAAAAATATAAAATTACAATAACTATATTAGAGATGGAAATTAAATGGATTAATGAGTGGGCTCACATTTCCAGGATTTCTCTAAACACCAACATGCATCACAGAAATAAAGCACATACTCAAATGGATCACCACCTCCCAATCCTCTTCTAAGGCCTTAATAGGGCACAAAAAGTTAGGCTGTGGACAAAGGCTGGCCATGGGCTTCAACCAGTGTGCCAGGGTGGATACGCCATGCCATGTGGATAGTCCTCAGGTGTGTCATAGGAATTTGGGGATTGACATTTATTAATAGGAAAATTGGGGGATTTGAACAGTCTGGTGTGCCTTGTCAATGGTAAGAACAAACGATGGTGTGCCTTGACAATTTCAGTGCCTTGTTAAGTGTAAAGAGAAGAACAAGGTTGAAAATCACTGGGCTAGGGTTTGGAGACGCCAATTGCCAGAAAATAGTTTCTCACTAACCCTACAATCCAGAGTAACTACGGGAGCACATAAGATACATTATGTGTACCCTTAGTTACTGCACTACCTAGTGAAAACCTATGGGAAATTCATATTGCAATCCAGAGCAAATTGTTCTTACACCGGAGCAAGGACTCCACATGGTTACTCTGGATTGTGCCCTTTGATTAAAATGAGGCTGGAATATCAGAACAGATTTGACCCATAGACTGCCTGCGCCCAGCTTTAGGGTGCAATCCTAACCTACGGAGGCATGTAAGAAGGCAAGCGTATGTCTGTGCACTGACTTAAATCTCTGCTAAGAGTGACACAGTCATGTCTTATGGCACTTTTGTGACTTGCCCAGGTCAGCATAGTATTATAGGTTAGGACGGCAGATTTAATGAGTTTGCCTATGCAGTTTATCTTGAGAGGAAGAAGACCCAGCAAAACATGGCCACTCTTACTCCCATTTAGGGTTGCCAGATGTCCCAGAAAACCAGGTCACAGTTTTCAGGGATTGTGTTCACATACTGGCAAGTTTAACAGGACCCTATCCCAGTTTTGTGGAAGAGAATTATGGCAACCCTATTCCCATTACTTCTCAAGGTGCTGATCCAAAGTGTCACTTTTCCCACCAACAGCCTTGCTGTTGATAAAAAATAGTACCTTTCGTGATAGGTCTGGGTAGTGGATGAGGAGTATTACCCACAATACAGTCAATGCACATATATAGGTGTCTGCTAAAAAGTGTTATTCAAAATTGTGTACAAGAAAAACCTGCTTTTTAACTGCATTGATCTGGTACCTGATTAATCAGAAACCATATTCTTATTGAATTATTAATTGTAGCTGCTCCAGAAGTGGAAGGTTCTGATTCATATCTGCTTATATTCTTCATTGTTTTCTAACTCTGGGACTGATCCTGACTGTTGTCATGTCTTGAGAAGCTCAGCTTATATTTCATGAAACATCACTGGCTCGCCTACTCATTTATACCCGGCTGCTTGTTTAATTTTATGATTGCCAGACATAATTCTCCCTGGTGACCGACAAACACTGCTGCTCTCCCCATCCTAGTCTGGTTATTTTTCTCCATGGCACCAAGCAGCTAAAGGATAATCACTCAGGTTTCTTCGTGAGTTTAAAACAAAAACATCTGTGCCGAGAAGCTGTAGTCAGATAACACGAAAATGAGAAATTAATCACTTGCCTAAGTATACTGTAAACACCAGACTTGATAGCACATTTATCATCATTTTGCCGTCTGCTCGCTTTAAGCGAGAGTGGGCTTAATTACTTTCTCTGCATTTTTTTTTGCCTGTAATACATAAAGAGAAGTGTTCCTTAATTCTCAAAGACTAGACCTACATTTTATGTACTTATTTATTCTTTGTTAAAGGTGAATTAAATGTAGTAAAGTGGAATGTCCAAGCCCTTTCTACCGCAGTGAATAGGCACTTCTCTTGCTCTAGATGCTGCAATGGTTTAAACAAGCTGAAGCATCCATCACATACCCAAATGATTCTGACTGTAGAAAGGAGACAGTAAACCAGCATGGGTGAAGTGCAGTCCTATAGTCTGTGGTAGTCCAGTGGTTTTCCATCATCTCCACTGAGATGGATTTACTGAGGAGGATTTACTCACTGAGTAAATCCTGAGGAGTATTTATTGCACCCAAGGGTTGGGAATGGCAAGTGCAACGTGGAGGGGATTATCACCCACCTTCACACTCATTTGGCTCCAAAATAGAGCCATTCCAGAAGCAGGTGGAGGTGTTGTCATTCCATGAGCAGGGATGAAATACTAATGTGGGAAGTGATGAATGGTGCCATCGTATATGGTGACCACATAACTGCAAAAGAGGACAAGGCACCACAAAATGAAGGGCATCCAAGAAAAAATGAAGATCGTGACAAAGTAAAAGCTAAAAAAACTTATTTCATGTGGTTTAAATACTATACTGAAAGATAAAGGTGTGCCCTGCAGATTGCCTGCTGATTATGGGCAAAATCCAGAGCAGTTATGGGTCCACGCAGTTATGTCACCTTCTAGTGTTATCTTATGGAAAGTCACCTTAACTGCTCCGGACCAAAGGGCTTAATTTGACTTTAGGATATGGACCTATGATCAACTCTAGGATGGGGTGCTGTCCAAAGATGCCTCTGTGGTCTGGTGGCTCGCATGACTAAATGTCAATGCGCACAGAACTCTAATGGTACCCACCCTAATGGTACCTATTTAGCTATTTACATGCTTTTGAACTGCTAGGTTGGCAGTAGCTAGGCAAGTAACTGAAGCTAACTCCACCTTGTGGTACTCAAGTCTCAAATCATGTTATCTCTTGACCTTCACTTTGACAAGCATAGTGTCTTTAACTACTGAGTAAATTTCCCCCAACCAATCAGGAACTTTCACATTTCCCAGGCCAAGGAAAGGAAATGTCAAGAAACAAAACTGAAGACACCTACGTTTCCTAGACCCGCATCTTCCAAAATTTTTTAGAGGAAGGTGATGAGGCAAAATGGAAGAGATTAAACATTCAGCTTTACCCAAGGATCTGGTCTTGATTCATTAATTCTTCAGCATTTCAGCACATTAAACATTTTTGTATGCATGTGCACCTGTGTGTGTGTGCTGTTTTCATGCACTGCATAATTTTTCTGGTGTCTATCTAGGTCTCAATGAAAAAAGCAGCACTAGCATGATTGCTCATTAAATTTAATGAGCAGGTTAGAATTAGCAACTACCAAAAGTCAGATGAAAGCAAAAATCACACCTTTGAAAGCAGAGCTAAAATGTGAATGAAACGTATGTGCGTCCAATTAGTCCTATAATGCTCTGTGCATATGCACATGGCGAAAGACATCTTTGGGACTGACAGCAGATTTCCGGGCATATTATTCGAGTGGAACACAAATGTGATTGTGTATGAAATGACACATTTAGCTTTAATGAGACACATCAGCTGCAAGAAGGGAAACCAGGAATACAAAGCCAGACCATGACATTTTGCTACTGACGCAGAACACCAAATGGCACCAAATCTCTCATTCATTCATATCAGTAAAAAAAATCTTTTAAAAGTCTTGTTACATCAAGTTCTTCCTTTCATCAATCTTTCTTTGCTTGCATCCATCCCTTCATCCAATTCCTCTTTTTTGGTCTTCCCTTCATCTATCCATGCTTCTTTTCATTCTTCCCTTCATCCAGTTCCTCCTTTCAGTTCTTCCCTTCATCCTTCCTTTATTGCTTTCAATTATGCTCTAAGGAGATTTTCTTCCTCTCTGCCTGGACTGAGCAATCTTCTGTCATGAGAGAATTTATTGGAAAGCCAGGAGAAATGTTTGTGATCCATTTTCTTGTTAGTTATTCTGACAACTTTTTAAATTTTCTCATTAATATATACATCAGAAGCTCTTCTCAGTTTGTTTTCTGTTCCTGGATCAACCACACCAGCTTGTTCCTGGGGTAAAAATGGAATTGAAGCTCTATCTTTATCCAGGTGCTCGTAAAACCTGTCACTTTCTGGGATGTTAGTAACCCAAGTTACTTTGAGTACATAGCTTCAAAGAGGGAAGGGACTATTCTTGGAGATGCTTGTTTTGGCTGCTGGTCGAGTTCTTCTCCACTGCTAATGAGGAACATGTCAATTTCAAAGTCAAGCAATGGTGGTGCTTGACTTTAAAACTCCTCTATATTCAGGTATGGCTGCCTCTATGATTTTCCACTTTGCAATTTTCTGTATGTGATTCTGTGCTGACCCATCATCTCTGGCACGAGTGACTAATCTTGTTATCATGGGTTGACGGGATCATTTTCAGACCAAATGAATTATTCTTGGTCTAAATCTTGATAAACTAGACCTAACCATCCAATTATGTTCATTACCGTTCTTGCAAATGCAGCAGCACCAAAATAGTAATCCTATGTAATAATATCCTATGGTGGGAAGTAATAGCATCCTATGATGGGAAGGACAGTCCAGGGGAAGGTCTCCTCGGGGACAGTCCAGGGAAGGTCTCCTCGGGGGACTGTCCTCGGGGACAGTCCAGAGAAGGTCTCCTCGGGGGAATAGAGCAATTGTTCTAGAAATCATTGTGGACAACACAACAATCCTAACGTTGAGGTCCACAAACACAGCAACTTCTATGTTGGTGTAGAGCATCACAAATGTACTGTAAAGCATGTCTGTGACTACTTGTGAGTCAGACCTTTAAGTACAACAGTCAATGTCATGGGATGAACCCCCAAAAGTCAGATCCCATGGCACAATAATCTTCTTCTACAAGTACTGGAGAAATTAGCCTCTCCTTTTGAACATTTATAGTGTGCTCTTTCCTTCCTGTTGAGATGGTTCATGCTTATCTAGGATTAGTAGGTGAGACTAAAAGATAGGTTGGGTAAGTTTGAGGTCCAGCTGAGACAGGATGAGTCTCTTCTTCAACATTAAGCCTGGAAAAGCCCTGAATAGTATTCCTCTTCATGTCCTTGCCTCCCAAGGTAAGGCTGAAATAGACTTTTCCGGGTGAAAGTCACAGAACAGCGAGTGCTTAGTATATACATATAGAGTGCTTTTTACTGGAGGAACAGCACTTCACATACATTACTTCAGTCATCCTAATGTTAATCCTCACTATTATCTCTGTATTACAGGTTAGGGGTCAAGAGGCGGTTAAGGCTGAGAAAGCTTCGGCTGGCTTCAAAGCTGCTACTTTCTCTGCCTTAATAACTTTCCAGTTTGAAGCAATCAGGGCACAGCAACAACTGAGCCTCCAAGCACACCGCTTCTGGTCTTAGCCCTCATGTGACTCCAGGTTCCAGTTCTGGAATGGTTGAGCCAGTATAGCCCTCACACTGGGAACCTGCCAAAGTAATGGAAAGAGACAGTTGCTTTTCTGGATGAGCAGATTCGGCGTGCCAGTCACATGTTTCATTACAGAGACAAATCACTTGTAGCGGACCACATGGATGGAAATAAATGTGTGAGGAAAACAGGTACCGGTTTTCCTCACACTCGAACAATTTCAGGCGCTCGGCGTAATTCAGGGTTTGATTCTTTCCTTGGCATCTTGCTTCACGCCGTTTTTGTGCCTCCAATTTGCTCCCCGTTACGGGAAGCTGGCAACGAGAGCAGAAGCCCAGCCTTGCCGCTTATTTTGACAGTTGGGTCTCGGATGCAAGCGGTGCCTTGACAGATGCTAATAAAGTCAATCAGCAGAACCTATCGCCTTTCCAACCTTAAGACTGTGGGCAATCAAAGAAACTCCGAACAGCTGGCACCCTTCTCCTGATTGCCATGCTCACTGATTTAGTGCACCCAAACAGGCAACAATTAGTCAGTACAGCTTGTGTCAAAAGACCCATCACGTTAATTCAAATTAAGGCAGGATAAATTGAATCCAATTGGCATCCATGCATTTGTGGATGTGTCGTTTTAAATACATTTCTGTCACACTCAGAGATTTTTTTATTTAACTGCAAGGCAAATGCAAGTTCGGCTTTTAACGCCAACCTGATCGTCCTTTCTTCCGAGCAGAATCATTTGAGCTATTTTCACAAAAAGACGCTTGCCTGATTTTAAACCAAAACCAAATTTTCCCTGAGGGAACTAGTCCAAGTGCCCAAGAGGGGAAGAGCAGGGTGATCATATATCCTATTTTTCCCAGGACATGTCTTTTTTTAGCCTGCACCAACCAGCACAGATACGTTAATGGTGGACAGCACAGATGGTGGTAGAAGCAGGAAGGTGGGGAAGGGGCAATTTTTGGCAAAGGGAAGGTGAAAATGTGGGAAGATTGGGCATGGGAAATGATGTAGACATCAACGATGGCACTCGCTGCATCCTAACCCCCATTCCTAGATGGCTCCTAGCCTTCCCAGATTTATACAGGTAAATAGCTGGTAAAGTTCCAAGAACCCCTATGGAGTGGCTGAGGCTATACTCAGGATTGGGAAAAAACAATTTATTACTCCAAGGTGACCACCAACCACTCTAAACCTATATATGATACAATGTGGTCTGTCTGTGCCTGTGAAGGATAACCCTTTCTAACCGGAAAAGAGGCAATATTAAAAGTGGTGTTCCCTTATGTTTAGTAAGAGGGTGAGCCGCTGTCCCTCCTCACTCCAGCATAGCCATTGTAGGTGTCCCTTCTAAATTTTTTTAAAATTGTATCTTTTGGGGACAGGGAAACGTTTACTGATTTATTTCACTTTGTAAACCGCTTTGTGAACTACTCTAGTTGAAAAGCAGTATGTGAATAATAAGCAAAGTCCCCAGTACAGCTGCTTTATGAAGGGACCTGCAAAAGGCAAGGTTCTTTTGGTATAACAACCCTTTGGCAGGAAAAATAACCTTGCCTTTTGCAGGTCCCTAGTTATACGTGTGGTAGATGAATTTCACACATGCACACAGAAGATAATGTGCCGCCCGACACTGCAGTAATAGTCAAAGAACCCACTTTCCACCTCGCTTAAATCATTAAAGATAGAGAACAACATGAGATCCATGTGGAGTAACAGTTCTTTAGGCTGATACATAAACCTTTCAGTAAATTATATTTCTTTTTTCCCCCTAATGACTATTGACTTTTTTTCTTCAGTACTTCATCAAGATTGTAAAGTGGATAAACTATTCAATTGTTGAGCCACTTTTCAAAGCACAACAATGTTAGCAACTTGTAATGAAAATAACATTTTAACCATAATGTTTTGTTCATTAGTGACAAAGGTTATCACTTTTTCATTCCTGACAGACCTGCTGTGCTTTAATAGTTGTATGACAGGTAGAAGCTAAACAGATGAAGATTGACCTGGTATAGAGAAACTGGAAGCTATTGGTCAGTAGCACAGTTGATTGGTAGTGTAGCCAGAGGAGGAGATGGCATGGAAATTACTATGGGCACAGTAAAGTACCTTGAAAGTGGTCCCTTCTCCAACCCATCAAAGTTATTGGGGAAGCAAAGGCAACATGCAGGTGTTTGCCAGGTGAGTGCTGCACATCGCTGTCGCAGCCCCCAATGGCCCTGATGGAAGAGGGGCAACTCATCCAGCACATTGCAACACCTGTAATTCACAGGTATTGTAACACACAGCCCCCCTTTGGTTACACTACGGTCACCCATCTAGGATGGTTGGCACAACATGTTTCAGATGAAGTAGTGCTCCGTCTGGGTTACTACATCGTCTGCTGTTTATTGGAATGAGACCGATTAAGATCACAAAGTTCATCTCAACTTTCACAATCTGGCAACTCCTATCTCATCAGATAGGAGAGTTCACAATCTGACCTTCCCATTGAGAGTTCACAATCTGACCTTCAGGATGAAGTAAACTGCATTTAATTCCATTACTTCTGAGTACATCTGCCTGGAATTACTCTGCGGAATTACTTGTATAAAACAATAATGACACATGGACTGTAAGATTTATGCTTTGGTCTGCAGTTATAAAATAATAACTAGATGTTCCTTTCTGTGCTTACCTAGTAAGACAGACTGCCTTTCCATTTCTGTCTTGGCAGAAAAGATGTACCTCTCATGCGCTCCCTATGTAGTATCTTCCAACAATCAGTAATGAGTGGTATAGCAATGACACTGTGTGAAGTCCTGGGTGGCTCCAAATTCGTTACAATCATTTGTTATTTGCCGTTTTACCGCAGTGCTCTGTCATGAGCACATGTTGTAGCTGCACTGTGTGTGTTGTCAATATGTCAGAGCCAGCTGTTTGCTACCGAGAGAGCAAAGCCTAAGCCTTGTGTTCAATGTGCAGGAGGTGTTAAGATGATTGCTTCTTCTCTGTGGCTGCTTCTGGAGTTTTGCTAACAGTTGTGTTGATAGAAAACAAGGAATCATTACCCCAAAGTTGGAAATAGGTCTGACAGCTGAAGTGCTGGTTTAGTGGTTGAAATCCTCATCATTTTATAATAAGGATTCATACAGTCCCTCTCTGAAGGGCTTATACCACTTACATAGGGTGATCAGATATCATAACCAAAAAGGACAAGGCCCTTCCAAAATGTAGGGCACGTAAGAAAAATGTAGGACATGATAAAAGCTAAAGTCACTCATATACTGCTTTTAGTGGTTAATCTAAACACTGTATATACATAAAATTGAAAAGTTACTGACTGACTCACGGACTAACTCACTGACTGACTCATCAACACCCCGCCAAAACTGCTGGGCCTAGAAGTGTGAAATTTGGGGAGGGTGTTCCATAGGCGGTGTTGCACATGGGGGGCTGGTGTGCATGTGGGTATGGTGCACGTGGTGCACATGTGAGGATTGTGCGCAAGGGCATGGATGCGCATGGGAGGGTGATGCGCATGGGGGTTGATATGCATGGGGGTTGATACACATGGGGTGGATGTGCATGGGGGGTGATGCATATGGGAGTGAGATGCACAAGAGGGTTTGATCTGCAATAGGGGATGATGTGCATGGGGGTTGTTGTGCATGGGGGGATGTTGCGCAATGGGGGCTTGAGGAGCATATGAGGATGTTGTGCATTTGGGGTTGATGCGCATGGGGATGTTGCGCATTCGGAGTTGCGCATGGGGGGATGTTGCACATTTAGGGTTGACATGCATGGGGAATGTTGTGCATGGGGAATGATACACATGGGGGATGATATGCAATGGGGGATGGGGTACAAGGTGGATGGTGCACAGAGGGGTATTTTACCCCTGCAATGTGGGCACATTTTGCTAGTTATTATTAAATTTAAAACTATTACATTTAATTTATTACATATTAATTACAAGAAAGTTACATGCTGCCGGCTCACAAGGAAAAGGGGGACAGTGAAGATTTTTTTTTCCTAGGACACAGGCTAAAAAAGGACAAGTCCTGGAAAAAGAGGACGTGGTCCTCTAGTCAACAACAGGCTAGTCAACAATGCTGTAAAGGAGGCACAGCATCCATATTGCTATACTGCAGATGCAGGGAATTGACATTGCATTTGTGGTGTTTGATCTTTACAACATTCATACTTCTACAGTATCTCATGGGGACACTCAAAAAACCATTCCTTAGCTCCACTGGGAGTGAGGATCCAGAACCAACATAAGAACCACCAGAGAAATTGTTATCTTTTTATCTCTCTCTATATATATAACTGAAAAGTCACTGTCTGAGAGCACAATACTAACCATGTCTACTTCCCTCCCCCCACTCTGAAAATATGTGAAAGAAAGGGAGAGATTGTGTTCAATGGAGCTTATTCTCAGGAAAATGTCTTTAGGATTGCAGCCTGACTTACTGACTGATTGATTCACTCACTTATTTATTCACTTACTCATCAGTGACTCATGTGTTGCACATGGGAGGTGATGTGCATGGAGGTGACCTGCATAGGTGGATGTTGCCCAATGGGGGATTGTGTACGGGTGTATTTTGCAGGTACATTTTGCTAGTAATCCATATGTATGAAAGAGATCATTTTGAGTTGCCAATGTCCATCTACTTTCTTGTCTGATAATGTACCAATAGTAGGCTGGAAAATTAGAAAATAACAAGCCTATCACCTGCCACGAGATTGGCTAAGGGTGTGGGAAATTCTAAACTGCTGAGGATCCCATAAATTCAAGGAGATCCACCTATAATAATGCTTTGTAGGCCACTCAACAGGAGAACTTGTTCAGGACCTAACCAGAGCTTCTGATTGGCTGTTGCCAGGATGCAGCTTCTGATGCTCCTCAAACATTCCTTTGTGTCACATCAGTAACAGTCAACTGGCCACAGGTTTCTGATCTGAGCCCTGAAGAGTTTGCCCCTTTTTGGGTCAGTTTCTTTGAGTGAGTGTCTTTCTATTCCAATCTGTGCATTTCTCTGCCACATGATCAGAAAGATCATGTCCAAAACTGAGCCCAAAACAGGGCTCCGCAGAGAACAGTTTGTTGTCTGCCTGGTCCTGGCATCTCCTGGACCCCATCAGCTGCAAAGCACAAGTGAAGGAGGAAGGAGCTGCTCCTCTAGTCCTACCAGTGGGATCATCCTTCGCAGTAAGTCATCTCAAGGGCTTTTACCTTCCTGCCCCCATCTGTACAATCCTCCCCTGCATGTCTCCCCCATCAGTCCCATCACACTCAGACAAATGCCATTTCTCTCACTTGCTATCCTGGTGTGCTTCCAAAGTGCCCACGGACATAGCAAGCAAAGGGTGGGAGGGTGGCCCAGGTACCAGCCATTTTCTCCACTTCCTCCACCTCTTGTTCTTGCTCAGTATTGTAAAGAGTCGCTTAAGAGCAGCGGGCAACCTGCCTAAGTGGAAGAGATGAGCAAGTCCACATGACCCCAGAATGCAGCATCCAACTTCCCTCTAATCTCTCTCCCTTTCTTTCACATGTTTTCAGAGTGGGGGGAAGGAAGTTAAAATAATGCACATGGGATCTAACAGTTTCTGAAGACTAGGGGCTCCCTGAGGGCCTCCAAAGGCCACAAATGGCCCCTGACATAAACCCAGGATAGATTCCAGGGAGGATATGCCTCCTAAGAAGTACCTAAGCTGCTTTGTTCCTGGATTCCTTTGCTCCATTGTGCACCTTCTCTGGGGATGAGCATCAAGGATGTGCTTGAGAACCCCTCTTCAGGAAGTCTGCTTGGACATGGAGGGTCTTTCCTTGTCCAGTTGTACAATAGTTGACATCTTCAGAATATGATCCATCATAGGAAGCCACATCAGCAGAAGAGCATGGAGTGCAGCCCGAATGATGCAGCCAGGGCTGTCATGGTGAGTGAGGCACTGGTGAGACACCAGCTATGTCCAGCTATGGAGCACTTTGGGACCAGGCAGAGAACCGCAGCAGCAATAAAACTGGAGATTGAGGCATTTTGGGGGCTGGAACAGCCATGCTAAAGTCCCCCAAGGGACTGAGCGGCTTATCTCTACTCCTTATTTGATGCCAGAAGGTCATGAAATGCACCAGAGAAGACTCACAGCCTTGAGCTCACCACTGGCTTCAGGTACAATCAAATAATTGGGGGTGTTAAATATATATATGTGTGGGGGGGGGGGGTGCCGAGTTACGCAAGCACAGTGGCTGAAAAAAAGTTCCATTTGCAGGAAAACAACCAGAAGGAGCAAAAAAGAGAAAAGGCAGGTAAGGAGCCACATGATCAAGAAAAAGAGGGTTTGCATCTATGGAGCTCTTCTCTGCCAACTCAACAAACATTGGGGAGCTTCTGATTCAGAAGAGCCTGAAGAGGATGAAGATGATGAAGATGATGGTTTGGTGAAGATGGGGTTGATGGAGAAGCACTTTCTTCTGCTTGTGCTTCTCAGGGGGTTAGGGCGAGCAACTGTCCCTCTTCTCTCCAGGACAGTTTCTTTTGGAGTGACTGCTGCTGCTGTCTCTTCCCCAGCTCTTTTTACTTTGTAAACCCTTTGAGGTAGGCTGAGAAGAGTGATGGTGCTGAAGGGATAAGTCTGGCTGGTCCCAACTTTTCCCTCAGATATGTCCAGCTGTCCTACAACTTATGGTCCTGTCCACTGGCTTGATTTTTGAAGAGGTAGGCCTCCCCACCTCTTCTGTAAAAGAAAGGGAAGGGAAAGGAGAAGAGAGGGGCAAAAGTGTTGCCGAGCATAGCCAGTGGAGGTGCACACAACCTGGAGCATCCAGAACTCCAAGAACCTTCATACACCTCAGAATAAGGTCGTGACACCCTCTGCCAGTTTATTGTTGACCCATTTCAATTTACCTGTTCAATTTACCTGTTTAATAAAAAAAGACTTTTACCTGTAGATCTGTTTACTTCCTCGCTGTTGAAATCTCTGAACATAATCACTTCGATGTCCCATCAAGGAGTAGAACCAATCCCAGAAGCCGTGACAGACCCTAAGGGGTCATTCACACATACTCATGTGTGTGTGAAAGCATACACACAGACAACCATTTCAGGCATGTAGATTTCAGTTGGAGGAGCACAACACATTGCATAGACCTGCATCAAAAGCATCACACAAACAACATACAACAAGACATTATGACGGCAATCCTAAACACACATTCCTGGGAGTAAGACCCATTGAACACAATGGGGATTACTTCTGAGTGGACATGGTTAGGATTGTGCTCTATGTCTTTATGCATCTAGATGTAGAATAAAATATTTCTATATAACTAAAATGCAGAATCATAAAATAAGAAGGGAATATAAAGACCATCTATTCCAAACCCCTATCTGTTGCAGGAAACCCTACTGGGTCCCTTCCAATTCTAGGATTCAAAGTGCTGGTCCACTTTGAATTCAAAGTGCTGATCCTGACCTTTAAAGACCTTTAAAGACCTAAAGGTCCAGGGTACCTGAGGGACCGCCTTCTTCTGCACAATCCAACCCACAATCCAAAGGTCATCTGAGGGGGTCCTACTGACTGTGCCACCACTAAGAGATGTGAGAGGTGTGGCGGCCAGAGATAGGGCCTTCTCAGTGGTGGCACCCTCTTTGGAACTCCCTCCCCTTAGAACTGAGGAAAGCTCCCTCAGTACAGAGCTTCAGGCAGAGAATGAAAACTTTTTATTTTAAGAAAAATATTTCAATGGGCAGTGGTGGGGGGGGGGCTATTGTTTTTACTGCTTTTAGTGTTTTTAGCTTCTGTTTTAATTGTTTTTAATTGTATGTTTCTATTTAATGTTTTAATTATGTTTTATTGTAAGCCGCTTTGAGTCGGGCTAATGGTCCGAGAAAGGGGGGGGATATAAATTTTTAAAATAAATAAATAGGATTCTATGATTCTAATCCATCACCTTCCTTACCAATAAAAGACAGCTAAAAATAATAAGCACAAGAACACATAGTAAGATATATTAAAACAAAATTTAAAATATATTACCTTGCAATATAATAACATATAAACAATATATTATACAGTATATGGTTAAAATTTTGAAAAATACAGTAAAATAAACTATGATGCGTAGGAGGAAATAAAAACATTGGAAAATATATAGAAAAATTAAAACTTACTAAAGACAGGAGGTGTGGTCTGGAAGTTTTTCCCCAGCCTAAGCTAAGTTGGAGTAACCTTTGTAATACCTTGGAATGGAAATCAAAGAAGCTTTTGAAGCGTTTGTAAGAGAGCTGGTGAGGAGTCACTGTATTCACCAGGAGTCACTTCTAATACCAGAGTATGAGAAGACCAATGAATGACTATGACAAATGGCTGTAAGAATGCAAAAGATTGTGAAGATCAATACAGTGCAGATTAGTATATATATTAAAATGAACTTAAGCCTTCTCCTTAACTGGACACCTCTGGTAAGTAAAATAAAACACTGTTTTGACTGCACTAAACAAACAACCTAACACTACACTAAAACCAGTTGAGATTAATATGTACACTAACATTAATATTGGTAGTAAGTCTAAATCACTAATACAATACTAAAATCAGTTAAAACCAGTTGAAATTATAATGTATAAAAGTTAACTTAATGCTTCTCCTTAGCTGGGTACTTCTGGTGAGTACGAGTATTAAAGCACTGATTTGAGTGCACTAAACACACTAACTGTCTAACACTTCCACTAAAACCAGTTGAGAGTAGTATGTACACAAATATTAATATTGGTAGTAAGTCTAACACACTAATACAATACTTAAATCAGTTGAAATTAGAATGCATAAAAGTTTACTAAATGCTTCTCTTTAGCTGGTCTCCTCTGGTGAGTATAGTAAACCACTATTTTTGACTTCACTAACAGCCTAACACCACACCACACTAACAGCCTAACACCATACTAAAACCAATTGAATTAGTATGTACGCTATCATTACTATTGGTAGTAGGTCTAACACACTAATACAATAATAAAATCAGTTGAAATTAGAATGTATAAAAGTTAACTTAATGCTTCTCTTTAGCTGGGCTCCTCTGGTGAGTATATTAAAACAATGCTTTAAGATCACTAAACACACTAACAGCCTAATACTACCACTAAAACCAGTTGAGATTTGTACATACACTAACAGTAATATTGGTAGTTACTGTAAGTCTAACATACTAATACTGCACTACTATAGTTGAGATTAGAATGTATAAAAGTTAACTTAATTCTATTCTTTAACCAGGCACTTCTGTTGGGTATAGTAAAACACTGCCTTGATTGCACTAAACACAGCCTAACACCACTCTACTTGAGATTAGTACATATACTAACAGTAATATTGGCAGTAAGTCTAACACACTAATACTAACCTAATACTGTTGAGATTAGAATGTAGTTTCTCCTTAGCTGGACTGCTACTAATGTGATGCTTCTAATACTGACTTTTACTTTCTCTCCCTTTTAACAGCAGCTTGGCACCTACCTCCTCATCTGCCCAAGTGACAGTGTGGGATTAGCTGGCTGCCTTCAGGAGCCGAGTAGGAATTTTTCCCACCCACCCAGATTGGCCTTTAGGTGGGTGGTTTTTTGCCTACTCCACACTGTTGCACTTTAAGGGCCTTTCGTTCTTAAATTGGCTCATCTTGGGAGTTGGTGCCCCTCATCAGAGCACTGCTAGGCAGTAACAGGTGCCTGCAAAAACTTGCTAATAAAGTCATGGCCAGAATTTGAAACCATTTCCTGTCTTCCATCTCTTATTTCTGGTGTCCTGTCGCTTATTTCTGGAATAGGTGCAATTAAATATCCTGTTAGATCTCTGCTGATGCACTCTGTTGCTGGGAAGTGTTGCGCGCGCGCATACACACACACACACACACACACACAGTGTTCCCAATATGTGTAAGACTAACAGTGCAATCCCAAACATATCTAATCAGAAATAAGTCTCATTGTGTTCAATAGCACTTACTCCCAGGAAAGTGTGGTTAGGATTGCAACCTAACATTCATTTATTAGTGTTGTGCATTGGGAATTTCTATCAACAAGGCATGTACTATGTCAATTCTTGGTTAGAGATATCACTGAATTTTCCCTAAAAATTCAATGCAAAGCAAAAAAACAATGCAAAGCAAAAAAATTTGCTAGATCATATGTCATCGTGATGGTCCAGCTTTTAATAATTCAGGGAACACAAGACCCTTGTGTCACCCGCTGATGGTAGAAATGGTGAAGAAATTTTCTGTGTTATGATGACATCAAAGACAACTGCTTCTTGATTCTGATTCAGTTTTGAGGCTCAGGTGGCATGAGAAGGAAGGAGAAGGAAGCAAGAAGGAGGAGGAACATGGCTTTTTGATGTCCTAAAGAAGCTGGAATGGTGCAGCAGGGCAATAGAAAAGTTACTGAAGCAGAAGACATTGCCTTACAATCCAGAGTAACTACGGGAAGACGTAAGAAGCACTTACTCTGGATTGCTCTATGCATTTCCCATAGGTGGCACCATAACTATGCCGGTGTTAAAGGTCCCATAGTTACTCTGGATTGTATCCTGAGTGGTAGAGTTTTACAGTACATGATCTAAAAGGGCAAGGTTTTTTCAGGGTGACCATATGTCATAAAAGGACAAGCCCCATCTCCCCCCAAATGTAGGACACCCAAGAAAAATGTGGGAACCGACAAAATAAAAGCTAAAATCACTCATATATAGTATATTGCTTTCATATGGTTAATTTAAATACGATTTTTATAAAATGCAAAACTATTACATATTTCTTACACATAATTTATGAATTATAAGAAGGTTGCATGCCTGCTCACTAAAAAATGGAGGACAAAGAAGATTTTTCCCAGGACACAAGGCAAAAAAGTAGACATGTCCATGGACACACCTTTGGTCACCTTGCTTAAAAACAAACCCAGAGAGTCAATGATAATAAGTAACAATATAACAACATTTATGTAACAAGTAGGTTGGTCCTTATAATTACTTTTACAGTTCATATGTTACGCTACTCCAGGGTGCAGAATATCTATCTGCAGATGTGATTTTACCCCTGCTAACTGGACAAGAGGCACTCTTTCAAGTGGGTGTTCCTCCTTTATTTAGCAGGGGAAGAGTGACTGGCCCTCCTCACCCCAGAAATGTATGTTATGGTGGCTTCTTCTGGTGTTCTTTTTGCATTTGAGATTGTGAGCCCTTTTGGGACAGGGATCCATTAGCTATTAATTTTTCTTTTTCTTTGTAAACTGCTTTGTGAAGTTTTTAGTTAAAAAGCAGTATATAAAGACAGACAGACAGATTGTACCTGAGTTCATTCTTATGGGTTCATTTTTTACAGATTAATATTATGTATACACAGTATTATGTACACATTATGTACACTGTATACCAGTTGCTACTGCATTGAATATATCATATGAATGGCTTAGAGCACAATCCTAAACATCTCTACTCAAAAGTAAGCCCCATTGTGTTCAGTGGGTCTTAGTCCCAGGAAAGTGTCTTTAGGATTGCAGCCAAAGTCTGCACCCAGATCTGGTAAATTGTAAATATATTCTTAGATATTCCTACAAAATATTGAACCTATGAACTATGGAAATGAAGTTAGTAGATTTTACCATCAATTTCATGGATATATTTATCCAATCTATCTATACTTTCATGTCTCATTTTTTTCCTCATATGATATTGTGAATGCTCAATTTAGGAGAACTCACACAAACACAAATTTGAAAGTACAGACCAAATGTTATGCTCAAATATAGACTCCTGTCTAAGCATATGGCAGCGAAATAAATGTGACTGGGTTCATCTGAGCAATTACTCAAGAGTCAAATTAGGTTTTACAGGCATGAGTGCTACATGGAGAGATTGGAAACTGCAAGCTTTTCATCTGGTGGTTCTTCCAGAAGTAGTAATACCTGAAGTAAGCTGCTGGGTCTGAAGGACAAAATGGAAATCAATTTTTTTTTAGACTGAAGCCAATTCTGAACATCCAAGCTGGACATTTTGCTTTGATGGAATTCAAAGAGCTAATGTATATGTGTACCAATACCCTACGCCTGGTGGGAGTCCTCGCTTACAAGCTCTGTTTCAAAAGCCACTTGCTACTGGCATAGAGTGCTGATGCAGCAGAAAACGAAACTCCAAATCCCCCTCTGAGTGTGCAGAATTATGACTGCATTTCTTTTGCTACCAATACATTTAGCACTTCTTCGACTTTAATTTTTTTCATTTTCTTTGTAAACCACTTTTTATATGAAAAGTGGTAAATTAAAACAGACTGACGTAGGGCACAAGCCAGAGTAACTACGGGCGCATGTAAGAGACATTACGTGCACCCATAGTTACTGCACCACCTAGTGAAAACCTATGGGAAATTCATATTGCAATCCAGAGTAACTTGTTCTTACTCTGGAGCAAGGACTCCCCGTAGTTACTCTGGATTTAACCCTAAATGTCAGTCTGACTGACTGACTGACAGACAGACAGACAGACTGACTGACTGAGAAAACAAAGGCTGCAACACAAGGAATGTTTGTGTTATATGTTCTCCTTATAACAAGAAAAGATGAGGTGAGATACTCATTATTTGATAGCTCACATATTCTCATGACCGCTAAATGTAACTGCTACGGTGCTAGCACTAGGTTATTGGAGGCAAAGGCATGTATATGAATGATGGCAATGGACCATATTTTTTCCCACCCTCTTCATTGCTGAACAAGAGAAGGTTGCAGAGGCAGAATGGTAGTGGAGGTTCAGGGTTAGTAAGTCTGGTGAATTGGATGCATTTTTCCCACAGTGACCTCTGAGAAGCCCACAAATAGGCCAAAAAGCATACTTCTCTCTCTTGAAGCTCCTCTACAACTGCTAAACAGAGGAGTTGGTTGACCAACTTGAAGTTAGCATGACCAGTAACCGTCAACATCCCTGAATTTGTCCAACCCTTTCTAAAAGCCATCCAAACTAACCATCCTCACCACATCTTGTTGCCAAAAATTCTACAGCCTAGCTGTCTGCTATGTGAAGAGTACCTAGTTTCTTCTCTCATAAATCTCCTGCCAATTGGTTTCATTGGAAGACCCATGTAAAGGAACTATTTCTCCACACTAAAGCAGGCCTCCGTCAGTCTTGGAAGACTATGGTATTGTGCTCGGCGCTGCATATGCTGCATATGCTGCATGCAAAGCACGATAGCCTGGGTTGGATTGTTATGGAGGATGGGCTATTACCCAACCAGCAAATCCCCCCTCTCCATGCCACTGAATTGGTTCAACGGAAAGGCAGAGCCAATACGATTGGATCCAGCTGGTGTTGCAGAGCTGGGCTAAGGACAGGAGCTCACCCTGTCTTGTGGGGCCGACCCAAGTCTCGAACCCTGGCCTGCTGCTTAACAGGCAGTCTTAGCCACTTGCACCACCCACAGCCCCTACTCCACACTACATATCATTTTAAATACCATTCCCCCCACCCCAAAGCTGAAAAGCTTCAGACATGGTAGACTTTCATTGAAAAGAAAGTACTAAAATTCTCTGATCAGTTCAGACAGAACAAGAATCTGGAGGGCACTCCTCACTTCATGAATGAAGACCTGTGATACGGCTGTGCTCAGAGCTGCTGCTGCCCCAGTTCGGACTTGGACAGTGACAATGGGGTTGTGGGAGTGTGGATTATCCCTTTTCCATTTTGTGTTACTGAAAGCTAATAATTTTACCACACACTACAGATTTTTTATCCTTGAAGGTGAGGAAATAAATTTACCAATCACAAACATCTTGCTATTTTATCAAGTTTGACCCGAAAAAAACTCCAGAGTTGGGGAAATAAGCTTCATTCATTCATTCATTCATTCATTCATTCATTCATTCATTCATTCATTCAATCAATCAATCAATCAATCAATCAATCAATCAATTACTGCTAAAATTGGATGGGTGGTAAAGATTATGGATCTCTGTGAGAACCCACTGTGCACACGTGAACAGAAACAGCTCAACTGCTTCTACCAAATGTGATGGAAAATGAACCCACTGAAAATTGATTTTGCTTCATATCCAGAACAAGCAGGGAGATTTTTGCCCCCAAGCTAATAGTTCTCTTGTAATAAAAGCAGTCAAAAATGGAGAAAACCTAAAGTCCCATTTCTGACTAAAGCTTCATTTTAGAGCACATGCTTTGCATACAAAATTGCTTAGGATATCCATTCCTGATTTTTTTTTTATTAAAAGCCACTCTTACTATAGGAGTGAAAAGATCTTGGTCTGAGACCTCAATACTGCTGTCACTCAGAGAGGACAGGGCTATGATCTATGATCTTATTTGCTATAAGACAGCTTAATTTATTCATATGAACCACCAGCAAAAGAAGGCTGGGACTACTCAGTGGAAAGCACTTAGCAGTCTGTATCTTCAACAAAATACATTTCTTTTGAAATCAGTTTCTGCATGTTAATTGTAACAGGAAATGTTCTAGATTTCTCTATTTCTTGAACAATAAAATACTGAAAGTATTGTTTCATTTTCAACAGGAGCAATTTGGTTTATGAAATTGTACTTGATTTCACCCAAGTATCTCAAAAATGGCATCCCCATTGAGAATTTCATAATATAAACCACAGTCATGTATAGTACACAGTAGGGCACAATCATGCACACAGTAGCTGGGAAGCAAGCCTCATTGAGCAGTGTGAGATTTACTTTTGAGTAACCATGTAAAGGACTGTGGTGTCAGTTAAAGGCTAAATGAGAAGTTAAATGATTTGAAACTTTTGTAATTTCATCCTTACTCAAAAAGGTTCCTTACAACATTCTTACTGAAGAAACTGAGCTTTTTGGACAGAGCACACTGAGTATTAGGGTCACCCAATAAAATTATTTGCTAACAGACTGAGAACAGATATAGACAGTAATGCATAAATAACTTAGGGACTCCGCATCCACAAAGTGACCCATAGATCTAATAGCTTCAGAAAGGTCTACTCAAGGAGGAAAAACTTCTCAATTGATTTTGGCTATGAGACCTAAAAGGGCTCTAGAGGTTACAAATATCTAGGTAACAAATGCTATTACAATCCATGGAAGAGAGGTATTACTAGTGTGGCATAGGCTTTCTAGAAGCACCTGACTGACCTCTGTTGAAAGATGGATGCTGGACTTGATGACACTTCATCTGCACACCACAATCCCAGGCTATTCTTTTAGCCTCAGTGCAAGGGAAATGGCATCCAAATGTTTGCATTTGTCACTATGATGAGAAAGGAAGGTAAAAACCTGAGATGATATAAAGCACTGGAACAAAACACTCTACAGGAAATCAAATGTGTTATTGGAAAGGACAATAGGAGATAAACCAGTGTCAGGATCAGGAGGCGCTGATGTTTCATGAAACATGTTTCATGGCTGACATTGCTTGCCATTTCTGGCAGTGGCCCAGTTATGCTCTATGGAAGGTCACATTTTGCCACACCATAAGTGACAAGTTCTGGCAGCACAGATAGGGTGAAAACTGGATGTAATGCTTACAAATGTTTTTTTTTTTTTTTAATTTAAGCTCTGTTGGTGTGTGCACAGAATACCACATTCTCTATGTCTTTTTCAAAAAGAAGTTGTGATATAAATGAGTACTCACCAATCAGAGCCAGAGCAGAGCCATGGGACATCGTATTTAGGTATCCATGCTCTAAATAGTGGGGAACAGATTTCAAATTTTCACCGCCACTGACTCCTCTGCTGGGCCTCTCAGCAAGGATTATGTGACAGACCCGTTTAACTACATGAGCCTCTTAAAAGCTTGGGTAGTAAAGCTGTTTACGGCAGAGCTACTAATAGGCTGAGAAGCCTTCGTGTTCAATTTTAGCACCTTCTGTCTCTTTCATTAATGCCTGACAAGGCCGTTCACCATTCAGCAATTGTCGCAGAAACTGATTATACCCTGAGAAGTAGGATCTCACTCTTTACGTGGAGTATTATACTCTTTTAGAAACGGACTTCTGGATATGTCCTGTGTGTTTAACATCCAAAGTTGAGAGAGCTCTGACTGTTAAAAAATCCTACGTATCTCTTGCCATGTTTTGAGCAGGACAGAGGTCTTCAGAACCCATTTTATTCAGCTTACTAGCGGAATTAGCCTGCCATGCAGGAGTAAAATTCCAAGAATATTTGTGGGTATCATCTGCAGGCAGTGGACACCAGTGGGCACTGGGCACCAGAGAGTATTAGTGGGAAATCTTGGGAAGCAGCTAACAGGCAGCAGCAGCAGTGGGCAGCAGCAGATGCTGATCGTGGGTTTATATATGACCTTATTTCTATACAACATAGCTGAGAGAATATTTGTGGAGAATTATGACTTTTAGGGTATATAGGGTGCAAATGAATTGTGAGTCTGGGTCTCTGGGCCTCTTTCAAGGATATCATATCATTGAGCAGCCCAAGCAATTTCCAGGTTAAAGGTTCTCAGCAATGCTCAAACATGGGGATGCTCTCAGTGCAATGTTGCTTTGTCATGTGGTTGTACTGATTATAACTGATTGCTATGGTTATCTTGCATAATGAAGTGCTGCCCAAATAAAGTTTGCATCCATTTTTCATCTTATAAATAGATAAACAAAGACAGGAACCAGTCCATGGTCTTTAAATATGCTCTTAAATATAAAAATATACATATGAATATGCTTCCAGAGGTGACCAACCGACCGACCATCCTACCTACCGACCAGTGATGGGCTTCAAAGAAATTAAGAACCGGTTCTCTGTCCATCTGGCAGCCACTTTTAAATGGCTATTTTTAAACTTTATATGTACTATCTCTTGTTAAGAACCGGTTCTACAGAGTAGGTGCGAACCTGCTGGTGCCCACCACTGCTACCGACCTACCGACCTACCTATCTATCTATCAGACATATACTATCATATACAAAGAAACTCTGTCTGGGAAAGGTGAACACTTGTTTTGTGCCAAGTACTCGGAGCTAAATCCTCACCACGAGCGGCTGGTAGAATTTTCCATCTTATTATCCTCAGCATTATAAACTCCATCTGAAAGAAAGAGATTTGACCTTCACCTCAAATCTGATAACCCTGAGACTTCCAGGATAAAACATTATATAATCTGACTATAAAGCTGAAGGCCTCTTATCATTCTGTCAGAACAGAATATATTTGGACTACAGAAATATTTGGACTACAGAGTTCTATTTTAAAAATTTTTTATTTTTAACTGCTTATTTTTTCTCCCTTTGGGGCCTTGTGGTGCACAGTCAATATTTTATTTTTAATGGACTAAAATTATATTTCATTTTGCTTTGGTCCTGAAATGATCAAGGTTTACTTGGTTTACGAGGTTTACTTGGGCATGGTACTGAAGTAGCAAAGCCTTAAAAGTCCACATGAAGGCCCCTTTTCATGCATTGTTCAGGATTTCAAGGCTACCAAGGTGTGGATGACGCAATGGAATGGGGAAGCTGGCATAATCCTCCCAAGAAGTGGTGCAGAAGAACCTTACAGTCCTTTTGCGACACCACCAGGCCAGCACAGGACTTGTGCCACGGGAAGTTGAGCATGGGGGGAAGTTGCGCATGGGAGGAAGTTGCGCATATGGGGAAGTTGCGCAAGTTGCACATGGGGAAAGTTGCGCATGGGGGGAAGTTGCGCATGGGGGAAGTTGCACATAGGGTGTTTATGCGCATGGGGTGTTTATGTGCTGTGGGGGGATTGCGTATTGAGAAAGGTTACTCCCGCAACGCGGGTACACTTTTTGCTAGTAATTTATAAATTACATGAAGGCTACATGCTGCCCACTCACAAGGAAAAGAAGGACATTGAAGTCTTTCCAAGACACAAAATCCAGCACATCCTGAAAAAAGAGGGCTGATGGCCATCCTGCCCTTACCCAAATCCTCTGATCTTTTCTTTGGCCTCTCACCTAATCATCTCTCTACATCCCCCACCCCCATCTCCCATAGCACATCTAAGAAGCCCCTGATCTTCTGTCCCCACTGTTCCCCTCATTCTATCAGGATTCAAAAATGCCCTTCTCTGCCCCCTCCCCTGGGTTCTTGATAGGTCACACTGAAGATCACTGGGGGCTGCATCTGGCCCCCAGGCCGGGGTTTGGAGACCACTGATCTATATCATTGAATGTTCTTCTCCAAACTTTAAACAAATAACAAATGCTTCTCTGCTTCCCCCTCTAAATGCCATTAACAGTCTCTCTTCTCAGATTTTACTTTGCTTTTACTAAAGTCTTCATAAATAAGTCATCTTAGCCTTGCATGTTTGTGTTGCCTTAAGAGATACAGAGTAGCTTAGTAACTCAAAATGACACGGCCTTTGTAACGGATTCCTGATAATTATTTTATCAAAGCACTTCCCCTCTTCATCTTCAGCATTTTGCTTCTTCCTAAATGGAGTCCTGCAGTTCTTTGAAAGGGTACATTGAAAATGAGTAAGAGAGATTCAAACAAAGGGCAAATACTCCTAAGGGCCCTATCTTATCCAATGTTCCAACACCAATTCAACCATGCCAATGGGCAATACCCTGCATCCTACAGATTGCAGGGGAGGGCTTTGAGTACACAAAAATTATTCTCTTACCTTGGGGTTGTGTTGTGGCTACCTCAGTGCTGATACATTGGGTAGGACTAGCCCTACCTAGTGGATAGGACTAGCCCTAGAATCTAGAGTAACTATGGGAGCATGTAAGAGACATTTTCGTTGACGTGGTTATGGCACCACCTAGTGAAAACCTATGGGAAATTCCTATTACAATCCAGAGTAAATTGTTCTTATGTCGGAGCAAGGACTCCCGTAGTTACTCTGGATTGCGCCCTAGGTTTAACATTGGGTAGGACTAGGATTAAGTTATATGATTGTCATGGAATGAAGTAGAGTTGACTGACATAGGGTGCAATCCAGAGTAAGTATGGGGAGTCCTTGCTCCGGAGTAAGAACAATTTGCTCTGGATTGCAATATGAATTTCCCATAGGTTTTCACTAGGTGGTGCAGTAACTGTGGGTACATGTAATGTCTCTTACGTGCTCCTGTAGTTACTCTGGATTGTAGGGATATTATTGTATATATGGATATGTTTGGTTGGGTGCATGAAAAGAGGGCATGACCAAGGAAAGTTTTATGATAGTTGCTATGACTCATAGCTAAGGCCTCAACAGCCTTAGGACCAAACTTTGGTTCTGCAGAGCAATCCCTTTCCCCATCTAGCTGGCGGGCTTAGGAGAAACTTTGCTTACCTTTAACAAAATGAACTCCACAATCAGGAACAGAGCTTGTTCTAGCTGTGCAGAAGATCCTGGAGGCTGCTGCAAGACTCAAGGATCCACTAAGTGGCTGCCTGGCATCCCAAGAAATGTCCAGGGGCCTCCAGGCTCCACTGTACTGCAATTGCTGCAGCACTGTTTGGGACACATTCCTGGGCCACTCTGACCCTACAATCCAGAGTAACTACAGGAGCCCGTAAGAGACTTTATGTGTACCCATAGTTGCTGCACTACCTAGTGAAAACCTATGGGAAATTCATATTGCAATCCAGAGCAAATTGTTCTTACGCCGGAGCAAGGACTCCACGTAGTTACTCTGGATTGTGCCCTAAAGTAGGAATGGCTAAGTTTACACTCCCAGACGTCACAACTCACAGTTTGGGAACCACCGTCTTAGAGAGTTGGAAACTATTTTTCTTATTTTCCTGAAATATATGTACTTTCATTCACTTTCCAGATAATCTCCCTCTCCTTTTTGGGGATCTCCTTAGTACTATAACTCAGACTAATGAATGCATTCTGTTCCTTCCTTCTCTCACACTCTCCTTGGTTCTGCTCCAATGTTTTCTCACAGTGAGGAGACATCCAGACTGTCTCACTCGATACAGCATGTGCTCCATTAACACAGCTACATCAATGAACATAAGCATAATTTGTGATCAGTTGATTTCCCCCCAATAAAGATAACATAAATTCATATATACCCTGACCTCATTGTGCCTTGATAATTTAATTCAACAGGACAAAGCAGGAAGAGAAAGGCAACTACTTCAGCGTATGTATCATGTGAGATGGTGCCTGCTTGTTGTGGACTGGAGTTTCCTCCAATCCATGATGGACACGACATGGGAATACCTGGACAGCCTGTCGCAGGGGCCTGTCCCCAGGACATTGCCTTTCCCACCAAAGTAGTCCCTATTTATCTACTTGCATTTACATGCTTTTGAACTGCTAGGTTGGCAGGAGCTGGGCAAAGGATGGGAGCTCACCCCATCTGGCAATACTCAGGTCAAGACTGCTGGCCTGCTGAGTGGAATTCCGATCAAGCAGTGTTCTAACAAAGCAGGAAGAGAAAGATAGCTAAGAACCTGGAGGGCTATAGACGAAAAATACCCAGAAAAGGTTGCTACAAACTGTTTTTACAACAAACTGTCACAACAAACTGTCACAACAAACTAGAACCATAATGTAATGGTTCTCAAGCATTTCAGCCTGGGACCCCCTCCTGAGAATTACAGTCTGGGATCCTGGTAGTGATGTCATGACCAGAGGTGACACTGAATGGGAAAGAACATCACTGATGCCAGAGTTCCTCCATGTCTACTCAGAAGTAAGTCTCATTGTGTTCATTTAGTTTTGCTCCCAGGAAAGCATGGACTGCAGCCTGAGCACCCCATTCCAAAACAATGGCACCTATTGCCAGATTCCAAGATGGTGGCACTCGGTTTTTCATGAACTTCCCTGAAATGACCATCTAAAGGGGTCCCGACCCCCACTTTGAGACCCAGTGCCATAATGCATCTTTTCCAACAAGCTTCAGCATCAATGCCTTATCCAGGTTTTATTTTGAAAATATATTAACCATAGCACAGACTTCTAAAACAGATGGAGAAGAAATGAATGGATTCATTAATATATTAATGAAAACGCATATGTCAACTATGTGGTTGAAATGAGAAACAGAGGAAACAGGTTAAGAGTGTTCCTTGCAGGTTGAGGCAGTGCAATGAAGAGCATTTGTCAGAGTGACCAACCATAGCGTGCAGCCACTTTTTTTTTAAAAAGGATGCAATATGTCCAGCTGGTCTG
This sequence comes from Cryptoblepharus egeriae, assembly GCA_030015325.1. NCBI lineage: Eukaryota > Metazoa > Chordata > Lepidosauria > Squamata > Scincidae > Cryptoblepharus > Cryptoblepharus egeriae. The sequence continues at coordinate 109,348,648 of JAREYC010000003.1, forward strand.
TGTAAGAGCCACAAGTGCTGAGCAACAGATGCTGATCTGACTGTTGAGCTCTTGAAGAACAGCCAGCTTTTGTGCAATCATCCAGAAAAGAGTGGCTATCGGAACAGAACGGGCTAAGGATTGCCAAATGTTCAAGCCCCCCAACCCTGACTGGTGCCAGACCATCAGTCCCTTATGGTCTTTTCCAAGGGTCTCATTCATGTTCCACCTGACAACACTGAGCATCTTCAGAGCCTGTATTATTCAATTTGCTGTGAAGGTAGTTAGCTTTTCAATAGCACTATAGGTGAAAAGTGTTCAGTGTCTTATACTCCCAGCGAATCAATCATCACAAGCAAAAGTAATAAATTTGGAAACATAAATCTTCTTTCCAAGCCCTCCTCTAGATCTGGATGTGGTAGACAGTGGCATACAATCCCTTGGCCCAGAGACAAATGGGGTGATTCAACAGAATCGCAATCATCTCTCTTTGAAATGGAATGATCATTGACCTTGAGAATCCTGATGTGACTGATTTTCCTTTGTTTCCCTGTATCAAGACAGGCTTGTCTAAAACTCTGTGATTCTTAAAGAGGGGAGAGATAAAAGAGTGTACAAAGCATATCAGAACATTAGAAGGAAAACACCATTTCTTATGTAAGAAGTCTGCCAGCAAGCTCAACAATCTGGCGTCCCTTTGTTGAAATTTTGATGGCATCTGGCACCTTTGGGGGAAGTCATCTGCTTTAAAGTGATTATGGCAGAACAGCCTCTTCTCCAAGTGAGGGAGGCGGATGCTTTTTGAAGCATCTTTCCACGACATCCACTCATTTGAATGACACCTTGGCATTTAATTAACTTCAGACAGGGAAACTGCACTTTCTGGCTCATCAATGAGCCACCTGTGGTGGTAGTGGTGGAGAAAGACTAAGGCCTATATCATAAAGTGAAATTAAGCCTCTTGCTCCAGAAAAGTTAAGATGACTTTCCATAAGATGACACTAGAGGGTGACGTAACTGCATGGACCCATAACTGCTATGGATTTTGTCTTAAGCGTCCAAAAAGAAAGCATGAAACACACTCAACAGTATGTGAAACACACTCAACAGTGGTCCCCCCAAGCTATTACAAAAAGCAATCAAGCCCCAGTTTCTCCAATTAGGCAGTTAGTAGTATATATTTGAAGCAAGCACAAAGACAGTGGTGGATTTGGATGCTACTTTTCTGACCAGCTCCTCTAGAGGTGTTTTACAAAGTGAGTGTGTCATGAACATGGATTTCCTACAACTCCTTGCTGTGTCAGAGCTTATTATCTGATCACATCCTTCCATTTGCTATTCAAGGACTATTTTTGTGCTTTATGTAAATCATGTCTGGTGGTTTAGATAAACCTCCCCCATGCAATAAGATGGGAACATCCAAACACAGTGGCACCTTGTGGGCCAAGAAAGGAATCAGGACATGTGTGTTTATAGAATTTAGTCATTAACAATGAGAGGTGATGGTTGAAAACTGATCAAAGTGAACAAACTGGGATGGGCAAATCCAGCTATGCTTGACTCGAGTCATGTACTTTCTCCCACCTCACATCTCTCTGAACCTCGTTAGGCTTCTCCAGCCAATTCCAAGGCAAGAACCTAAACACAGATTTGAGTCTGCAACCATGGGACCAAAGGCCAAGTCAAAGGCCTCAGACTCGAATCAATTCCTGAGTCATTGGTGTAGCAATATACCATACTTTTCTGATCATTCCGTTTAGGCCAAACTCAAATGTATGTGTTTTTTGGTTTCAAATAATTTCAGAGTTATCTGAACATCCCAGAATCCAAAGCCAAATAAATATTTCCACCAAATGAAAAAGCTGATAGCTCCAAAGAGCCTGAGAACTCTGGTCATGCATCAGAAAGCATGTTGTAGAAAATTAAATTAAATTTGTTGTTTTCCAAGCCTCAACTCCACTCTGTTCTGATGCTATCAGGACCAGCAATTGCATGGATTAGACAATCACAGATCATTCCTGTGATTTTCTGGATTTTGGGGTTGTTGTTTTTTTGCTTGTCTCCTTAAAATACTTTTCATTAATACTTTTCTTTTAATACTTCAAAATTTTCTTTTGTTCTTAAAACAAATATTTTAATTGCAGCTGCATTGTTCATCATTTTCATGTCTATTACAATCCTATGCACACTTTCCTAGGAGAAAGGAAATTTAAGGAAATTGTTCCTCATTGAACATAATGAGACTTATTTTTGAGTAGACCTGCTTAGGATTGGGCAGTAAGATGGTTTGAGAAGTGCTATATTGTGCAGTGTAGTGTTGGCAATCTGGAATCAACCCTGAAAGGAGGAAAATAAACAGCCCAGTCTTATGGGATCGTCATGCTGGCAGAATTAGGATTCTGCCAGCACTGGCTGCTGAAAAGTAGCCAAAAAGTGTGCTCCAGCAGTGGTCCAAGCAGTGTGCTGCCAGAGAGTTGATGATGAGGAGGAAGCATTTTAGTGCACATTGGGGACATTTAGTGAACAAGGGGACATTTAGTGCACATTTAGTGCACAAGATTGGGGAAAGTTGAACAGGGTCAGGGAGTGAAAATATTGGGCAGGGAGGAGAAGGAATGGCAGGGAGACTGCAGAATGTATTTTACTGGTATTTATTGTATTTTAAAATGGAATTATGTTATGATTTTAACCTAATTGCACTACTTTATACAAAAATGGTTTATGTTACATTTTAAACAGGGGCTGTGGGTGGCACAACTGGTTAAGGGCAAAATCCACAAAATGGGGAGTTCTTGCTCCGGTGTAAGAACAATTTGCTATGGATTCCAATATGATTTTCCCATAGATTTTCACTAGGTGATGCAGTAACTACGGGTACACATAATGTCTCTTATGTGCTCCCGTAGTTACTCTGGATTGTAGGGTAAGACACTGTGCCTGTTAACCAGCAGGCCAGGGTTCGAGACCCAGGTCCCCACAAGACAGGGTAAGCTCCTGTCCTTAGCCCAACTCTGCGACACAGCTGGAACCAATCGTATTGGCTCTGCCATTCCATTGGACTATTTCAGTGGCGTGGAGAGGGGGGATTTGTTGCTTGGGTAACAGTCTATCCTTCATATCAAACTACCTAGGCCTTCGCATACAGCACCGAGCACGGTACCATATTCTTTCAAGACTGATGGATGCCAAGTTACATTTTAATCACAATATAGTAAACTGTTAAACTAAAGACTGACATATAATAATAAAAATACTTGTATTTACTTGAATCTAATGCGCCCTCAATTTTGGAGACAGAATTTGGCTTTAAAAGGTGAGCTTTATTTTAAATATGGTATCTCTAATTTACTAACCCAATATTAAGGAGTGATAATATGCTAGAATGTGAGACCTTTGGGGACAGGGAGCCTTTAGTTATTTGATTTCCTTTGTAAATTGCTTTGTGAACTTGAAATTGAAATTGAACTTGAAATTGAAAAGCCATATAAAAATGTTGTTGGTGTTGTTGTTGCTAACTCCATTTTCACATTGTCAAGGACCAGACAGAAGCAATTGAGATGCAGCTAAAAGAAGTTGTCCAGACTTCCAAGTTTCACCATAACATAATCAGGCATGGACTTCATAGGGTGGACAAATATTCTCAAGTGAATTGCAACCAAGCCATGGTATAGGTTAGGACAAGATTTCTATGAGGGGACATTTGGCACTTCCATCAAGGCAAGGGAACTGGGAAGGAGGTGGAGATGACACAAAGTTATCATTAATCCTCTTAAACACTGACTCTGTTCAAAGACACCTGTGGGGGAGGCTATCATAATGGTGACTTAGAATTGTGACTTAGCAATTGACATCCTTAGACAGACTATTGACAGAACAGCCATTTATCTCATTTTGATCTTTGATCTCTGCCATCCAAAAGTTCTGCAAGCTTCATAAAACAATCATACACTGTCCGGGTTTATCAGTTTGAATCTGCAGATTGATTTATTGGCATGAAAGCTTGGAAAGATATTATCATAATCCTCCAAGTTTTTATTGAATTTACTTACTTAACTTTTCCATACTCATCTGTTTTGCTTCCTGCGCTGCCACTTATTTTCATGCGACAGAAAATATTCCTCCAATCAATGCTGTTTGTTGATTGGCTCGTTACTTTTTTTTTTAAAAAGTTCCAATTTTTCTGCTGTATGACTTTGCAGCCATGGTAAACATTTGCCACAAGCAATCTACAGAAAGCTGAAATTGATTAGGTCACTACACAGTTACTTTTCTCCAGCCTTATGATGCTCACATAACATACGAGTATGATTTAGTTTTAAAACTGTGTTAAGAGATGATGTATGAATCCCAGAGCATGTTCTCAAGGCACAGGATACAGCAGCCTTACTCCAGGGGTTTGGGTACAATCATTACTTAAATGGGAGAAAACTATACACGGAGATTCAGGAAGCTGAATGAGAGATTCTGGGCCTGATCCAGCAGGGCTTTTCTTATATTCTTATGAGATCTTAGAAAGGTGAAATACAGGCTCATGTACATCTGAGCAGCGGGATGCAATTTAGGAGGTCTCTTCCAAACTGACTGGAGAATTGGAGCTTTCCATGGGCCACAGGAATGATCTGGAAGCATCAGATACTATTATAACTCTCTGAGCTGGAAATCACTAAAGGACCAGGTAACCCTAGAGCATCCTTAACATCCTCAATGATCCTTAATCCTCAATGAGCATTAAGGATCCTTAATCCTCAATGAGCACCTGTCAGAAATGCTCTAGGAGAATTTCCTGCTACAGGCAGGGGGTTGGACTAGATGACCCACTGGGTCCCTTCCAACTCTAGGGTTCTATGATGGCAAGAGCCAAGAGTGGAATAAATAAATGTGTCATAGTACCTTTGAATACATCAAAAGGCATTTAAGCAATTTGCTCACAATCAGTAACCCACCTGGACCTTAAAAAAACATAACTGGTCAGCACAATCTGGTCATTATACACTAATTCTTCCATCCACATAACTCACTCAACAAGTTCCTGTTGGTAGAACATAAACCTCACCGTTAAGGGGAAACGTCTTGTTATTCATGACATTAGAAAAAAGATCTTTGATCTTCATAAAGGAGAGTCAGCAGCTATTGGGAATGAACCCAAGAGCTAAGCATCAGGTATTTATAAGCACCAGAAGGCCACATACTGAATGCCAGCTCACTGTTTGATTAAAAACCACTTTTGCCATCACACTGCAGAAAGCCTTCTTTCTACAGTCTATATTGGAAGGAGCACAAGATTCTGCATAATACCTCGGTGGAAAAAAGGAAAAGCTGTTTAATGAGGCCCCATTGGACTCTGAGCTTTCTGGTCATTAGGACCTAAATCCCTCATGTTCAATGCTTTCTCTTCCAGCGTTTGCCTGGAGCATTTTTGGAGAAGCCTGAGACATGCAAGAACTGCCATGAGAAGGAACAATTTTTATTTGAACATCAAAGGATGTTTTTTTAAGTCCTTTTAGCGTATGAAGACAGAAAAGGTGAGGAACCTGGTTCCAGTTGCTTTAGCTAGCGATGCTTCCTGAGATAGTTCTGTGGCAAAACCCCCTTAAGAACAGCTTTGTACCAATTAATTTGCTTAATTGACATTCTCTGAATCAAAGCACTAATAAGATTCTGAGCTAGACTTTAAAATAATTTGACTGTTGTTTTTCCTTTGATTTTTAGGACCCTGTTCCTATTATCTGCAATGCAGAGTTCCTTCAAGGCAATTATTTTAGAGCTCCTTTACTAAGAATATGGTTGCAGTTCTTTTAATTGTTTTCTTGATGTGTTGAACCTTTTATGACCCCAAATGTGCGCAACTCTATCCGAAAACAGTAACCAGATCATTCCATGCCCAAGCCTTCACAACACAATTCTATGATAACTGATGCTCCCATGAAGCTGATAACTGAAGCTCCCATGAAGCTCCCATGAAAATGTACCTTATCCCATGAAGCTGATGAAGCTCCCATGAAGCTGTACAGTGTCACAAAAATGGCTGCTCCTATATCCCGTAAGCCCAAGGGGGGAGGCCAGAGGTCTTCTCAGGATAAGGAAACTTTGGGCCCCAGTAGGTCCAATGAGTCTGCTAAGACCTATGCCAGAACTGATGCAGAACCAAGGGGAGTAGGATTTGCACTTCCCTATCATACCGACTTTCCCCCACTCTAGACTGTCTCCCTGTTACTCTCTGCCACTCCCTGTAGGGTACTCATCGCTGGTGGCTCCATCAGTCATTGCACCAGCATGGAATCCTAGAGCTGATGGGCACTTTCCCACCAGTGCTAGTCCAGCCACTGCAATGAGCTTTATGGCACAATCATGATAGCCATTGTCAGGTAAACATGTAGGAGACTGGAACTGCACAATAAAAGAATTAGACACTAATTTGCTTACCCTTCAGAAAAGAAGTAGTTGGTTGGAGTTTTTCAGCTTCAGGGAATGGCTGCAATGGCACTCATGGATACAGACTGGGAGATCCACCACCATTTATACCCAGTGAGGTTGGTTTTTTCCATCAGTACATTTGCCTTTTTTGTTTAGCTCAGAGAGGAATCCCAACTACATGGGAGTAGTTGCCAGTACTGCCAGTGCAGTGATCCCTATACCAGCAGATGATGTCCCTAATGTGTCATAAAGATATCCTCTCTGGTGTTGTCTGGATATAGTCTGAGGCACACTGAGGCCATGCACAGTGTCCCTGTGCCTCTGAATACCTTCTGAACAAAACTGGAAGCCATTGTACCTAGTGGTGGGCTCCAGCAGGTTTCCACCTACTTTATAGAACTGGTTGTTAACGAGAAATAGGACATATAAAGTTTAAAAATAGCCATTTAAAGGTGGCTGCCAGATGGGCATAGAACTGGTTGTTAATTTCTTTGAATCCATCACTGATTGTAACCAATGGCTATGGGTAGTGACTGAGGGTATATTTCTCAGGTAAGTACGTCACACCTTCCCTTGCCTAGACTAAACTGTAAAGGTAAATGTGTCCCCCACAGTTTTGCCTGTTTGTTGGGACCCACATTGAAGGCATTCCTCACCCATTACAAGGCCAAAGAGCCAGCATTGTCCAAATGTTTCTTAAGTGGCTCATATGACTAAATGCCAAAGGGACATAGAATGCTGTCACCTTCTCATCCAAGTAGTACCTATATATCATATTTACATTTACGTACTAGCAAACTGCTAGGTTGGCAAGTGCTGCGCAAGTGACAACAGCAACCTCTGTCTTCTCAATACTTGGGTCTCAAACTGCCAGCCTGCTAAAATTCAGGTTTACAAGCATAACATTTTTAACCAATAAGCCACTACTATTCAGTGTTAATTCATACCAGGTACAGTTGAGCTCTTATTTAAAAACAAATTGCTGTATAGCTGCTTTGTACATCCTTTTTTAGGTAGAAAGGTGTGTAAACTGCTTTGGGAATTTTTGTTGAAAAGCAGTATATAAACACTGTTAAATTGATAGATATAAATCAAATAATAATACCTTGCTTTTGAGTACTTGCTATCTTTAGCAGGCAGTCAGACAAAGGGTGAACATTCACCTGGAGTCCTCATATTCTTCTGGTATTCAATGGTCTTTTAATTTTCTCCTTTCTTTATTAGAATATTTTATCCTATTGTGCTATACCCAATTCCTAAAGATATCTTCCCCCCGAAAACGTAGGAGAGGGATGTCGAAGTGTTTTGTCAGGAGGACCACATCATCTCTTTTGACACTGCATCAAGGATAAAAAAGAATGGATTTGCATTTCAAATTTGAATAAATTTACAGAAATGAATATATTAAACAGAACTTATGAATGAATGAATTTGAATCTGTTCATAAACACTTCTGACACAGAGAGTGGGTCTGATCTTCAAATCAGTTCATAAGCACTTTCTTGCTCAGAGGAAGGAGTTGCAAAAAGTTTCTGCAGCCCTCAGAATACCATCTGGAGGTGAAGAAAGTTGAGTTTTCCTCACTTTCAGAGGATTACAGGCCTTGCCCAAGGGCCAGATGGACAGAGCGTGCCATGGGCTATATGGGCCACATTTGGCCCCTGGACCAGGGTATGATCCTCTGGCTTTGGCTTTTTTGGACAACGCCACAGTATTTCCAGACATGGCTGAATATGTGAAAGGGCCTCACCAGACAATTTTAGTAGATGGGAAGATTCATCCGGAGAGCACTTTACATGATCTTCCAATATAATTCTGCAGATAGGATCAATTTCTGCTCTAGAGTATTAACCCAAACTATTTCTCAAATGCGTAATGTACAAATCAATATGTATGCATCAGTCCATATGAGTGCATCTATTTCAAGAGATCTGTATAATATTCTCATATTTATTGACAAGAGAGCTCACTAAAATCAATAGAAAAGTTTGAATTAAAACATCCTTTTCTTGTTGCAAAATCAAATGGAGAGGGGAGAATAAATAATTTGCATCCGTAGACATCCATGAAAGATGTTGGGATCATAACAAAAACCCTTATCCTAGCCCCAGCTGGTGTTATCTGCTTGTGTTGGTGATTTTTAAAGTTTGTAAGTCTAGCCTGGTTATGTCTACCAGTACAGGATGTCTATTAAGTCTACTGGTTATGTCTACAGTACAGGATGACAAAAGAGTGACAGCAAAGTCAAGCCATTTTATGTCGGGAGTATGACAAGAAAGTGACAGCCAAAGTATATTTGGAAATAAGTCATATTGTAGACCATTGGGCTTACTTCCAGGAAAGTGTGAACCGGATTGCAGCCTGAGGCATGCTTATTTAAAAGTACTAAAATCAATAGGATTATATGTTACCAACTCTGTCGGACTGTAGGCAACAAACAAAAATCAAGCAATCCTAGCCAATTTAGGCCAGTACAACTCACCCACCGGCCTAACCATCCCTCCGTAAAGCATAGAAGTGCTTTAAGGCACTTTTGTGTCACCCTCAGGGCAGCATTGGGACTTCTGCCAGCCTAACTGGGAAGCATGCCAGACCGGGAGGAGGCATGGCAGGGAGTGAGTGAGCAGGGGGGTAGGATAAGTGGTGGGTTACAGCAGGTTCGCACCTACTCTATAGAATTGATTGTTAACAAGAGATAGGACATATAAAGTTTAAAAATAGCCATTTAAAAGTGGCTGCCAGATGGGCATAGAACCAGTTGTTATTTTCTTTGAATCCCTTCACTGGGTTGGATCAGTGGAGTTCAGCTCTGCTTGATCCCGAGCCTCTAAACCCAAGGGTTATCAAGAATTGAGTAGACCCATAGCAGAGCTACTTACCTTACCTGGTGAAAGGGGACAAATGTCTCCTAAATAGTTATCTAAGTTGTTGCTGGTGATTGCCCAGAAGCACTCAGGATACTATGGCAGCCATTTCAGCACAGCAGGAGTCCTGGCGCTCTGGGCATCTGAGGATTGGGCTGGCAGTCTACAAATGAATATTAATTATTAAGAAATTAATTTCATTTTTCATTCAACAGGCCATATCATGCTTTTAGATCTAACGAACATATTCTTTGCTACCAGCTATCTTTTAATGTTCCTTGGTGCCCATGTTCTTTTAGTATTCCTTTCTCCTCATCCTGTTTTCCACCTGCTGCAGGCAAACTGAACACTTTCTGTGAGATAATCACTGTTGTTTCCTGTTACCAAGTTTTTCTGGCTATAAAGCGCGTATTCTGACCTGCTTATTCGTTTTGATCATTAAGCTTCAGGGCAATAAATCTTGTTAATTTCAACCTGGTTTTAGCTGCTGTTGTCTCTTCCAGTCTAATAAGATTTCCATTCTTTAGATCAGGGGTCTCCAAACTTTTAACTTTAGGGCTCCTGGTCCTTTCTCAAGAGAAGAGGAAATTTCAGCTTGTGATCTGTGACTTGAGAAGCTGCACCTACAGAAATTCCCTCCTTTAAAGGTCCAGGTGCACTGAAGTTAAAAGTTTGGAGATACCTGCTTTAGATCATTGTCAGTCTCCCTCTTTAAACTCTAGAAATTCCAACCGGTTCATTCCACCCTTTCATTTTGTCTACCTTTTACTGTGAGCTGATCACTTGCTTGTTAATCATGTGATATGCCTATCATGCCACTAATCCTTAATCCCTTTCTTCCATTTAAAAGAGGATTTCTAATCAGAACCTCTATTTAGTTTTACTTCTTCATTTTTATTTTTAAAAAAACCCCTTCCCTCCTCCCCACCAGCCATCAATTCAAAGAAAGCTAAATAAGAAAGGTATCCTCAAGTTTTAAAATATGTATAGGATTAACAGCACAATCCTTTGCTTGTTAACTCAGAAGTAAGTTCCATTGTGTTCAATGGGGCCTACTCTAAGGAAATTGTGGATAGGATTGCAGCGTATAGACCAAATCTATCAGGATCTTATCCTCATGGATCTTGCAATCCACCAGCATTAGTGGGTCAATGGTGGTAAAGCCACATCACAGTTGGTAGGCTGCAACTACACAGTTGCCAACATCACAGTTACCAACATCACAGTTGGTAGTTGGTAGGCCAGAGACCATGCGTGGGTTTCAGTGGCCAACTGAACCTCCTCCATCTTCTATTGCTGGTAAGTTGGCAGAAGGGATGATTCATTGAGGATTGTAGCCAGATCAGGGTTGAGAGCAAGCTAGACAAAGGCAGTGGTGGGCTTGAGGAGGTTCTCACAGGTTCCATAGAACCCTTTTACTAATGAGTGCCTGGTTCTGAGAACTGGTTACTAATGGGACATAGAACCTGTTGTTAATTTAGGTTATTAGGACATAGAACCTGTTGTTAATTTATTTGAATCCCACCACTGACTAGGGGCATGGGATTTGGGAGATAAGGCAGCCAATGGAGTAAATAAATTATATTCCTGTGATATTTAGTACCAATATGTGCATACAGATGGCGTATTGTGCTGTAGTTTGCTTTCTTCCCATACACAGTGCAACAGTTCACATTCCTTGAACAGGAGGGCATTACACAGCAATCACATCAGTCTTCACAGATGTATCACAGATATGACATTAGCTGTATTCACTTTATTGGAGGTGGTAGTTCCAATCATAGTCTAGAGCGCAGTTTGTCAGATGCATAAAATACTATCCACAGCATACAATCAAATAAACATGGGCACCAAGGACAAAATGTTAACAGTGGAACCGAAAGGGAATGAAAAACAAAAGGTGCAGTTAAAATTGTAGATTCTTCTGTTTCTTGGCCAAAATAGAACTGCTTGGTGCTTAAGTTGAGATACAGGCATGTTTTGAAAGGCACATTTGTATCTTAGAGTGAGTGAAGGCGATGCACAAATGTGTATTATGTAAAGAAGATGAGCAAGTTCCAGAAACTACCCAGACACATACATCATTTTTGGTGCAAACTTTGTATAGCAGTGTTTCCCAAACTGTGGGTCTGGCTTCACAAGTGGGTGACAATCCAATTTTTGGATTCTGAACAGTTTTCAAAACAGTTAAAAACACACACAACATTGCTAGCACCTTTGTCCAGTTTGCAAAAGAAAATTATTACTCGGTCTGAGGTAATCTTCATACAGTACTCCCAAGTTAAAGTGTCATATTTCCCTATTTCTCTAATAATTAGCATTGTTGAGATTATATGTTAATGCAGTTTCTACCTTTTCCCTCACCTGGCCATCCCTAACTGAACGTTTAGCTCTCCAGCCTGCTGGGCATTTGGGATAACAGTCCTAAAATTCAATTTCTGAGCAAGAACTAGCAAATGCAAATATGCACACACATACTGTAAGCTCTAGCACAGTGGATACTCCTCAGGTGTGCTGCGGGAATTTGGGGATTGACATTCATTAATAGGAAAATTGGGGGATTTGAACAGTCTGGTGTGCCTTGTCAATGATAAAAACAACTGAGGGTGTGCCTTGACTATTTCAGTGCCTTGTTAAGTGTGCCATGAGATGAAATAGGTTAAAAATCACTGCTCTTACAGCTTCAGAAACACAGAACTCTTATCGATTATTAGTTTATTAATGATTAAAATTTATTTCTAAAATAGTTTTGTCTAGTGGGAAACCACAGAGTGTCATTTTAAAAATTGCATCCTGGTGTGAAAAAGTTTGGGAACCACTGCTACACAATTTCCTGGGAGTACACTCCACTGAATATGATGGGGCTTAGTTCTGAGGAGTTCAGCAGAGGCTGTTTCACTATGGGCGCAATCCAGAGTAACTACGTGGAGTCCTTGCTCTGGTGTAAGAACAATTTGCTCTGGATTGCAATATGAATTTCCCATAGGTTTTCACTAGGTAGTGCAGTAACTAAGGGTACACATAATGTCACTTACGTGCTCCTGTAGTTACTCTGGATTGTAGGGTATGAAATAAGAAGGTGTATTATTTGCAGATCATGCTCAGGAGTGGTCCATGCAGAAGTAGTACATGAATCCCCCCAAATATTGCTTCCTGTTCCTCCCTGCCAGTATGACCCCCTCCAGGATGACAAGCAGTGGTGATCAGCTTAGGTGGGGGATCTTCCTAGTGGCCAGATCCTTGCTCACTAGGTATCCTTACACAGAGTCTTGATGTTGTCGCCACGAATGTTCTTTCCTAGTGGCTGCAGAGCCATAGCTACTACTAGCTTACTATCCATCACTCCCTGACTAGAGGAACCAGTGAAGATAGTAGTGCTGGACTCAGAGGAAAAATAAAAAAGCTGCTCCAATTCTCCTCTTTCCTCTAAGTGCACCATCACTGTTGCTGCCGCTATGCCACTCATGGTCACAGAGAAAAGTTGACCACTGCAGAAAGTGGGAGCTTCAGCAGTAGCACTCGATTCAGAAGTCATCCCTGCTCATATCATGCGCTAGTGTGCAAGTTGAGTAAAAAGCTGGACTCCAAGCAGGGTGACCAAATGCCTGAACCTAAAATGGAGGACAAGGTTTTGGATTCTTCTCAGCCTGGCCTTTCTGGCAGACATTGGCACATTTGCCTACTCACAAGTAAAACCATGATATTGGGCACTTTCACTTTCCCATAGAGTTCAATGCATATTTTTGATTTTTTTAGTTTTTTGGCCATAACCTTTGATAGGAAGGAGATATTTCAAAACTGATTTTTGCATTGGATTCTGCTCTTCAATATGAATCCAATAACATATGACATGATGGGGTTCTGCACACCATTGCAAAGTTCCAAAATGAAGCCAAAATGGAGGACAATGAAGCCCTTTTGGAGGACACCCAGACAGAAGGCTAAAAAAGAGGACAAATCCAGTCATATGATCACCCTGGTCCTGGACTCAATGCAGGGGCATGCTGGAGGAAATGATGGCTGGGTGCAGGACTGGCTCACCATTTTCTCATCATCTTCTATGACTTGCCACCTGAGGCAAAGTTTCTAACTTGCTTCAAGGATGCTGGTTCTGTTCATACACCTAGACATAGGTGTGACTCTCGACTGCCACACTCTGAGCCTCTGACCTTTCAAAATAGTCTGGTTTCTTAGCCAGGCAGGGTAAGAAAAGGTTACAAAGGCTTGCCAAATTTCTCATCTAATTTCTAAAAGTATCTAATTTCCAAAAGTAAGTCTGAAACATTTAATTCCAGCGTAGCTTATAACATGGAATTAAAAATAATAATACAGATGAAAGAACAGGTTGAAAAGCTGTGGTAGAATTCTCTGTCTAAAACCATCACAAAGCTGAGGAGATCTTATTTCTTTTGTTTTTCCTGGTTCCATGAAGGTTAAACAGACTAGAAAAACTACCCGCTTGGAAACATTTGTTGCTAAAGGACATGCAGTGTGTTCTTTTTGCCCTTTCTCACCTCGAGTACTTTCATTCTTCCATTTAGTTAGATGGCTTGAGTGTCTTTCTCCCAGGTCCTTACTGGTTCACCTGCTTCTGACATCTCTTCTCGATGAATTACAGACTCATTTGTCCTGCAAGGTGGAACTTTACTGTGCAATTTCTGTTTTTTTTTACTTCTTTTTTCACCATTCCTCAGTCCGCTATGTATCAACAAGACAGATTACAATGAGTCACCAGAAGATCTCATTCTGATTTGGCATATATAAATGTTATGTTGGGGTTTTTCAGAGAGGTAATTTATGCAAATTATGAACATGTCATTTATGCAAGCAATTATTCAGTATGAACTTAGTTCCTACCCTAGCTAGCAAAGCGGATTTGTTGTCCCTTTTTCCCCTTCATACAAATGTCCTCTGAAACAAAGTTTTATTTATTGTAACTTTTCCTGTCCATCACTGTGGGATTCTGTGCAGTTAGGAAGGAGTCTGTCTAGTTCTGGGTTTTTACACAGAACGTAAATATACTGACTTGACTCCACATCAATAATTACACATTCAAATACTGCTTTAATCACTGGTAATAAGTTCCTTGATTAACCAATTTTGCCAAATATTGAGTAATTAATACATACATCATGACCAATAGGTTGTTCTTGGAATTCTATGGGAAGCAACTCCACAAGTTAAGAAAATAAAACATCTTCCACAATTAACCTTGACCTGAAATTTGAGCACTTATTAGTTGTCAAGACAGTACTAGTACTATGATGATAGGGAAGAAAGAAAATTAGATTCTGTTTAAAATTACTCTGAGGGGTTATAGTTTGGAAGACCAGTGTAGATGTAATAGTTTTTGTTAGAGATTAGTGCTTTGAAAAATCGGTCTGCATAATGAATGATAGTATTATCTAATATGGTTTTATCTAATTTGCTAGAAGAGTCACAAGATGGATTGACTAAAAGTGCACAATCCAGAGTGACTACGGGAACTCTGAAGAGACACTTACATTGACGTAATTACAGCACCACCTAGTGGAAACCTAGGGGAAATTCATAGAGCAATCCAGAGTAAATTTTTCTTATGTCGATGTAAGGGCGCCTGTAGTCACTCTGGATTGTGCAGTAAATCTCATTTAGAAAACAAAAAAGAAAAGATAAAAGGGGGGAAGCCAAAACAAAACACTTTGGAACAGTAAAATGTACATTAGGCAAATTAAATCTGAATCTTTTCCAGCCTTTGGCAAAAGTGGGGTCGGAGACCTTGGAGGAGGAAGGAAAGATTATTCTTCAGCACAGCAGAAGAAATGAAGCACATATCTTGGAGAATTAAAGGACTTCATCAGAAAAGGATGACATGACTAATCAAGGAATGATGAGTCTGGCAACTATTTTTGCTGAGACTGGTAGTAAAGTCTAGGCATGGACTTAGCCCTGTTTTCTTTGAACTGTTTTGAAGTTTTATCAGCAGGAATGTGTCACAAAACTAACATAGAGAAAAACCTAAGATGTCAAAAGAATAGGGGTGTGGGTTTTTCACTGGTTTTTTCCCCCCTAACTTTTATAAATAAAAATTAAAAATTAAATTCCTTTCTTCAACTGAGCCAGGCAAAGGCATGGGATCTGATGCATCACTAATTACTGCCTTCCTCTCTACAACAGTAAGAAAAGCTGTTCTCAAACAATTGTCAAGGGACAGGCTTTTATTTTTTTAAACTGCTTTTATTCAACACATTTTTTTGTATCATCAGAGAGTCCCAGAATCAAACCCCTGCAGCTACTGAGGGACAACCTTACTGCAGTAGGAGCAGTGAAGGAGTAAGAAACCTGAAAGTGGATCTTTAAATCTATTTTTTCCACTGTTTTTTAATCCACTGATTTTTTTATCCATAGGAACAGAATCCTAGTGGATAACAAGAGACACCTGTATTATCTTTACTGCTTCTTTAAAAGCGCTTCTTACAGTGTGCAAAGAAGCATGTTGCCCAAGTACAAGAATGAAGGTCAGCCTGTGTTGGGAGATGCTGGCCATTCCTCACAGCAAGTATTTATTTACTTACTTACAGGATTTATACCCATAGTATAAATTTATTTATTTATAAATTGGGATTTATACTATGAGATTTATACTATGGATTTATACTATACTATGGGATTTATATAAATTGGGATTTGTATATAGGATTTATTTCCCATAGTAAAGCAAATATCCAAGGCAGCTTATAAAGTTTTTTATCCTTTTGTCCTCACAACAACCTTGTGAGGTAGGTGAGGCTACGAGTGAGTGGCTCAACATCACCCAGGAAACTTCATAGCGGAGGGGGGATTTGAACCCTGATTTTATAGGTCTCGGTCCCACACCCTAACCACTACACCATCCTGACTATAAAGATAGTGGAGAAATTGGGATGGGGTGGGGAATGGCAAAACGGTGTGTGGAGAAGTGAAATTGGGTAGGGAGGGCAAAGAGAAAGGGTGTGGAGACTGTGGGAGAGGATGGGTGCAACGGCAAAGGTTTACACCAAATACTATCATCCTTTTCCCCACCCAGAGGCTTGTGGAAACCATCAAGTATGGATACAAATAAAACAAAAAGGAGATGAGGCAGGGAGAGTGGCCAGATAGGGAACCATATCAGCTCCGACAAAAGGTTTATTCCCACAGAAGGAACATTACAGTAGAAAGTGATGATGAAAACGGAATGACCATGTCAGTCTTGCACCATTTGGGCTGGGCCTTAGCAGTTTCTTTCATCACCACTGACTTGCCATTGAGAAGCTGCAGCTTCCTCAGCAGTCAACCTCGCATTACTCACAACACTATTACTATTACTCATTTCTAGAGAATAGTAATTATTTGTGCATGACACTTTGTAATATACGACACAACAGGTCCAACCCTGAGGGGTTCAAGGATGTTACCAAGGCAACATATACTTAATTTTATACCATAAGAGGGAAGGAAAACATTACAGGATACAAAACCCTGCTGAGGATGCTGTCGTCCTGGAGGGCTTGCTCTATTATTGTCTGCAGCTGCTAGGCTATTGGTATGGCTACTCAAGCTCTATTTAAAGAACAGTAGGAAATAAGTGGCAGCACAGATAAGCTAATGTGAACTGAATGAAGCAGCCCAGCTGTGGGGAAAAAAATCCTAAAATATGGTGCAGAACCAACATCTGACAACCCGACAGGTGTTATGCGCGAAGGCATGGAGCACTGCAGCCTTTGCTCCTCCTGAAATACAAGTCAAGACAATTTGCTTGTCTGTTCAAATAAAATAAAATTAAACACTCGAGAGATTTGCGTAGTTATTTATGGTAGTTATTTATTTTGGTAGTATACCTACAGTTATTAACTGTCGGTATACTAATTCTGAGGTAAAGTTATGTACCACATAGATCCCCGGTTCCCACTAGACCAGCAAAATTACTATGAATAGTTTTATGAGACACCATAAGGATTTGTCCACAGCATTCATGACTTCCACCTGGCTGGTTTCAAATCATGTTTTGTTTATGAGCTTTTGCACCACTAGCAATGCCAGTCGTTGCCTAGATTGTGACACCAGCATAGCTAAGTCCAGGGTTGGTGAGAATTTGAACTGAAAAATGAGGCGGGAAATATGAGTTCACCAAGTTTAGGAAAAGTTTTCCCACATACACTTCATCCCACCCAAAACCATCTGTAAATTGTATTTTGGATGTGAAGGGAAAAATTAGCATTCCAAGATTGAGACCCCTGCAATCCAGAATAACAACAGGAGCACTTAAGAGACATTACGTGCACCCGTAGTTACTGCACCACCTAGTGAAAACCTATGGGAAATTCATATTGCAACCCAGAGTAAATTTTTCTTACACCAGAGCAAGGACTCCCAGTAGTTACTCTGGATTGTGCCCCAGGGCAACATGTTGGTGTACAGTACCTCTGTACCTCAGTACCTCATGTTGCTGTGCAGTACCTCTGTTTGGTTTGGGCCTCCATGGCATTTCTGCACATCCTACTTTTGAAAAAAGGTTAATTTCACATACATACTATGGGATGGTTGAAAAGTTCAAATGCAATCCTAATGCATTCCAGTTAGGCCAGCTCAAAACCTGGTTCAAGTTTCATGCAGGTCTGGGGGTGTTGCAAAAATGTGGTAAGGCATTTCAGTGCCACTGCTGGGGGTATAGTCCAGGGGATAGACACAGTGGTGGGCTTCAGGGGGTTCTCATAGGTTTTATGGAACCCTTTGCTAACGAGCACCTGGTTCTGAGAATCAGTTACTAATGGGACATAGAACCTGTTGTTAATTTATTTGAATCCCACCACTGGATAGACATGCATGCACCCATCTAATGCACCCATCTAATACACCACCACAAAAAAAGGAGACAGGTGAGTTGTGTGGGCCTAAATTGGTTAGGATTGTGTCTTCAGTCACACTTACTGGTGTCCTGAAGTAACATGCAGATGCAATAATAAATCACTGAAGGAAGCATTCCTAACCAATTTTCCAATTCTGAGGTAAGTACAATGCAAGGTAAGGGATCAAACATTGCCTTACCTTTAGGAAACCTCCTTGACTGCCCCTCTCCCCAACTGCACAGAACATGCCCCACTGGCACAGCTATGCCTTTGCTTGAAAGTTGATTAGGATCAGTGGCGTAGCTAATGATCATGTAGCCCAGTGCAAACCTCAAAATATAGCCCCGGTAGTGATGTCACAACTGGAAGTGACTCCATCCCAGGGTACTTTTAAAAATAAAATGGGGGGGGGAGACTTGCCTCCTCCTCCTCCTCCTCAGCAGTTCACCACCCATTTGCTCTGCCAGTGGCATGGTGTAAGCAACTTTTTGCTATGTGGAATCGCAGAAGATTTTGTTGCCCCCCCCCCATCCCAACAACAACAAAATCAAATTTAGGCTGCAATCCTAAAGACACTTTACTTGGAGTAAGACCCATTGAACATAGTGGGGCTTACTTTTGAGTAGACATGGTTAGGATTGTGCTTTCTATTAAGTAAATAAATGAAAATGGTGTCCCTTTTTGGTTAGGGAAACTGTGCTGGGGCAAAGATGAATGGTTATTCTTTCCCTGCTAAATATAAGAGGAGCACCTCTTATAAGTGCCTGTATACAAGCATGGTCTAACTGTTTTATGATTTATGTGCTATAAATGATATATGTATTGAGAACTGATTCATATTATTCTTAATTCCATACAGTATCAGAATTACACCTCATTGGCTATTAGAGCCACAAGTATCATGGGAAAGTTTGAGTTAAGAAAATCCATTTTTGTGTTTTCATCTTTTGGTTAATTGGCCATAACCTTTGATAGAATAGAAATACTGTATTCCAATGCAGTTTGTTTCACTGCATTCTGCATAAAGGTACCTTTCCAACGATATATAACATGATGGTATTATCATTCATACATAACCCGTTTTTCACAATTTTAGTCACTAGTGTCCAGCTTCGCTTGCAGCCCCCCCTAAAGCTTGTAGCCGGGTGCAACTGCGCCCCCTGGACCCTCCTAGCTACACCACTGGTTAGGATTGTATTATTAGATGTATTTTTTTCATTTAGACTGGACCACATACAACAAAATCAGTTTTACTTCAATAATAATCTGAGGCCATGACCCTAAGCTCCAAATAGGCCAGCCCATACCTCGGCTTAAGTCCTGTGCTGATGTGGGGGTATCACCAAAATACCATAAGAAGCTTCTGTGCCACTTTTAGGGGAGGGTTAGGCCAGTGCACAAACATGCCATTGCCTCCCTATATCACCATAGGAATAGGAAGACTGATATGTTAGGTCAGCCAAGGTTAGGATTGTACTCTTAGTGTTTGTTGTCTTAATTCTCAAGTTGCCCTTTGATTTCTCACCCAAGTCAATTTTTGGACACCCTGCCATAATATTCCTGGCTGTAGTTTTAACTGCTGCAAGCAGAGTTGACTGCGTTTCCTGAATGTCAATTTAGGACTCAATTTATATTCAAGTGTTTTATTTTCCTTCTTTGGAGATTTGCATGGAAATGCTGCTGTTTAACAATGAGATTGCATTCATTTAGTGTAGCTAAGAACAGTATCTCAAAAAAGAAAAGAAAGCTGTTCTTCACCATCCTCATTTATATTGCCATAACACAAGTTCATTTTTTACCTTCACTTTTTTTTGCAATGATAAGTTATTAATACAAGCAAATGCATTTCTCTTCTGCAGAAAAACATGTTAATGTGAAGTTATATTTCATTTGGTGTAAGAGATTATAACTAGCGCTTGCTCTCGCTCTCTCAGCATTTCCATTTTTTTAGTCAGAAAACTTACAATGTCTAACCACAACATCTTTGTCCTGAAAGCTCATTAGGTAACCACAGGGGGGGAAAAAGATTAATTGTTGAATCTAATGTTTTTTGTGCTTGCTGAAAAATGCTTCCACTGTTGCATCAAAGCTATTCCATGAATATATCATCCAACCCCTTCAGTAAGCTTATTTGCTATTTTAGGTACCTCTTCTACATGCATTGTCTTGCAAATCACTGACCTGATCACTGTGATTTCAGCAAGGTTTCAAGGTTTATTTTTGGCCTTTTGGAATCTTTTTCTCAGGGATAAGTCGAAAACAGCAGCAGAAGACTTAATTAGCATGACTCCATGAGTTACTTCTCACAGCCTGACTGAGCTAAAACAAAACCTCCCCTGAATTTCCAAAGAAACCTGTTGTTTTTTTTTCAAGCTAATGCAGTAACAGCATCTTATCTTGAGCAGATGCTGAAATAGTGTCAGATTGAGTGAATATTTTTGACAAGATCCAGCAGCTGCTATGGGTCGATTCGAACAAAGGGTCAGCTTGATAACTCAAAGGTTTATGTTGTGCAGGTGGAACAGGTTCAGAAAAAGGGATTAGGATTTGGCAGATGTTTGGTACCTATCCCCTTCCTGTGCCCAATCCGCCTTCCTTCCTCCCTTCATTATAGCCCTGTTCTGCTGTGGAGGAGGAGGAGGAGATATCCATTCTTGTTGTGCATTGGAGGAGGCAGCTGGTCTACACAGGAGGTCAAAGCTATTGCAAGGAAAGGGGGCTTACTATAGTAAGTGTCCTTACTATATAGTAAGGATAGTGTCCTGCCCCGATTTTGTTGAAGATTTCGTATCGGCTCTGCTATTCCATTGGACTATTTCAGTGGCAAGGAGAGGGGGGATTTGCTGCTTGGGTAACAGCCTATCCTCCATATTAATCTACCCAGGCCTTCATGTTTCGCATGCAGCACCAAGCACAATACCATAATCTTTCAAGATTGATGGGTGCCAAGTTTTAGCAATCTAGCCTATAAAATGAGAAAATATCTACATTAGAAAGCTTGCATTGTTCAATTTATTTTCTCATTCATCTGACAATATAGAGATAAAATTCCCTTTTAAATAATTCATTAGGAATTTAGTACCCTCAAATTCTGGAAATACTGTGGGAAAACTAAAATGAAATGCTATCAATATGTTTCAGAACATGTAGGTAGTCTGTTGAATTTGGCAATAACTTCATTTGCATATTTCAAATATTAAAATGATCAACCACCAAAACAGTTATCAATAAAAATATTCATCTATCTCTCAGAATTGTTATATGAACAAAAGGAGAGGAGGAATTATGGACACCACTCTGAGCAACTTGGATTTGGGTTATTGAGAGATATGCTAAATTAGATGGGTGTATGTCCTGATCCAGTGGGGCTCTTCTTCTTATAAGGAAGGGTGAAATAAAAATATAAAGAATAAAATAATTAGTATTACAAAACAGGGATTCTATTGTTTCATCTTACCAGCCACAAATGATGTGCTAATACATAAATGTGAGAAATGTTCTTTAAGTGGCATCAGTAAAGAAGCTGAATCTTTTTTTATAACAAGTTCAACAAATCCTGGCCAATTCCAGGATTTGTTGGATGAGGTAACAGATTAGTGTGGACTCAAGACATGGTGCATAATTAAGACTGCTCTCAATCCATCACAACTAAGTGTTGACCTTAGAATGTAATTGGAACCACAGTGATGCTGACATTATTAAACACAAGCAATTTGATTTTTTCCCCCTTAAAAGTCAAACAGAAGTATTACATACTGAGACCTACATTAATGTTTCACTGATGTTGTTAATGATCTTTAGAGTCAGGAAAGTGTAAATTATGCTGACAATGTCATTATTTAACATTTACGTCAAATACAGGCTTCGGCGTGGATCAATAATGGCACCATAAGGGTCATAGCTGGTGTCAGGGCAAGCAGGAACATAGAAGGTGTAAGAGCTATAGGGGGGTCATTGAAGTAAGATAAAATAAAATTAAAGGAACGAGCAGACAGGCCAACCTCAAGATGCATGCTCAGGAAAGACCAGAGGAGAGGGAAGAAAGAAAATGGAAGATCAAAAAACCATTTCAAGATACATTGCCAGATGAAGCAGTTAGTTATTGTCCGGATGAAGCACAGTTCATCAACGTGTCAACAGGCACTGCTGTTCAACCAGCCAATAGCCTTTTTCTGTGTTCTCCGGAAAGGTCTCCAGGGAGTGGAACCTCAAGCAGACTCAGGTGTGCTTGCATTCAAAGACATGGTCAGTCTTCAAACTGTCCTGTTGATGACCTTGGAGAGCCATCACCAAAGTGATGTTTAAATTTCATGTATCACCTAGAAGCTCAAGATCCTTCAACTCTGCAAGTTCCAGCCAGGGAAGTTCCATCAATATCATCAGCCCTTGTAGCTCCCAGTAATCCTTCTTGTCTTTTCTCACATTACAAGCCACGGATTTCACCCTCCAGAGGCGAAACAGAGAGGCATTTCCAAGGTATTTCCTGTTGATGGTTTCATTATGTGAAAACATCACACAGTGATTTCATCACACAATGTAGGGCTATGGTGTGAATGGCACAAGACCCATCATGAGATGGACATTCTTCAGTTTTGCAGGTGTTTTATGGCAATCATAGAATAGTAAACTGCAACTGAAAATTTACAAACTGTACAAACATTCTCTTTTTATATTTCCCAATACATAGTGTTTAGTAGTCTTACCGCTATCTCTCCCTCCCACTGTCAGGGGTGTCGCAGAAGTGTTTTATGGCACTTTTGTGACACATCCAGCTCACCACAGGACTTATGCCAGGGCTTAGGCCAGCTTAACAGGTTAGGATTGCAGCCATAGTCACAAAATTTCTTTCCAAAACCCTCTCACAGCCTCTCCCACACTTGAGACGTTGGCAAGTTTGACTCTACCTGTTTCAGGTCCTGCTTAAGGGGGCTCTCTGAGGAGGAAATATTCAGTTTTTATTTTCCAAATGCTGTTAATCAGCTTCTTTTATTTAAGCAGCTTGATGTCTTTTGTAGAAAAAACAAATACAAGCCAAACATCAACTGTTCAAAGGAACTTTTTCCTTGGCGTGTGTGTGGAATCAGTAAGATTTTCTGGAGGAGTCAGCTGGAATCACACTTTCTCTTGTTAGGGCATTTTGAAACCCATTTCAAAGTCGCAAGGGGCACTTCCTGCAGGCTTAATAGTGTATTCTACAGGAATAAATAATTTAAGATGAAATTTTCTATTCCATTCAGCAACCAGAAAGGAAGGCTTGAAAAAGCAGCTAATTTAGACATTAGGGGGCTGACTGATTCATAAAATAATACTGAAGCAGACTTCCAGAACTACACAGCAAGTTTTTTTCCACTGATGAAGTCCTAAGGCAAAGCCTAAGGGGAACTCTGTGTTACTCCTTATTTCATGTGGTGAGTCCCATTTCTGGTCTAAAGTCTACCATCATTTTGGAACAAAGATTATTACTTTCAGCTTGCTTAAGAATCTATCTGCCTGACCATTTCTTCAGGCTGCAAAGGCTAGTGTGAATGTTCTTGTGTGAATGAACTCAGTTGAGACACTTTCCCAAAGCTATTCAGGCATCCCCACTTTCTGATGGTTCATTTTCTGATGATTTTATTTTTTCCATACCTTTCAGATTGCCAAGGGAGGTGGTGGACTCTCCCTCACTGGGGATCTTCAAGCAGAGGCTCGACGAGCACCTGTCAGGGATGCTCTAGGCCTAGGGGGATTTCCTTCTGCAGGCAGGGGGTTGGACTAGATGACCTACTAGGTCCCTTCCAACTCCAGGATTTTAGGATTCTAGGATTCAGTTATAGCCAGAATTCATTCATTCAATTCATGCTTCACTCTTTCAACCTCTCTCCTGGTCTAAAGGCTAAAATTGCCTTCCCTGATGTTGACTTGCATGTGATATAGTGATACAACTGTTTTTGGCATTTCCTTATGAAATGTAAATAACCATCAGTAAATAACCATCATTCAAATATGTAAGATTTTCATTGCCCACACAAGCCTTTTGTTAATGCTACTGTAATTTTGGCTATATATTAATAAATATCTTTATTTAGTCTTTTGCAAGTAATATTTATGTCTTTTTGGTGGCCATTTTGCATTTCCATGCTGAAAAAGACTGTGTTCCACTTTTCAATTGTTTTCACTTTGGGGCAGTGCGTTGGTCCCTAACCGAATTAGGTTTAGCCAGCCAGCCAGCCAGCCAGCCAGCCAGATAGATAGATAGATAGATAGATAGATAGATAGATAGATAGATAGATAGATAGATAGATAGATAGATAGATCACTGTTTGTGTACTGTTAAAATACAGTTTGTGTATTGTCACTTTGGTTTATTTTTTGAAAAATTAATAAATTTAAAATGAAAAAATTATCTCTATAACAGAGTAGGAAAGAAATGTTCAGCCCAATCCAATGCAGGTCTACTCAATAGAAAGTCCCATTGGGTTCAGTACTCCCTACACTCAGGAAAATGTTGATATTGCAGCTGTTGTCACTTATTTGCCAGAGACAGGTACCAAAAAACAGGAACAACAGAAGTGTGTTCAGATAAGAGCAGCTGCTGCTACACTTTAGTAATATGATTTGAATGTCAGTTTGTTTTCAGGATCTTCCAAAAACACAAAGAATCCTATCCAATCTGCTCCTTACAGCAATCAGTCCAGCATTAAAATAAAAGCAACCATGTGATTGCTCTAGGAATCCATACATAAATGGAAAAATCCATTCACAAGTGTCCTGGGAGCTGAGCGAGGCCATTCAGCAAAATACTGTCTTTTAGTTTTAAGTCAAACAACATATTTTATATGCCTAAAGGAGTAATTGAAAGAAAATTTAAAAAGTCATTCAACACTTCTTTCCATAACCCACATCATAGATGTTATGGCTAAGCGTGTCTTCTCCTTTCCGATTTTCAGGAGAGAGCTGATTGTTGGTAGAAAAAAATCCATGTTCACTCAGCAGGTACTTCACTAAAGTGGAGAAAGATAGTACTGCAAATGCAGTATAGATATTCTATATAAATCAGTCAGATTATGGTGATCTCGAGTTGACATGGACTCATTTTCAAAAGCATTTTGGTTAATTTATTTTGTTTACTTGCATTAGGAACCCCAGATGAAGCAATCATAGTACCCCTAAAGAAGCTTTGAAGTGTAAAAGAATTGAACAAGTTGAAACTAATTTTACAGCCCACTCCAACATGTTCTCTCAGCCGCTGCATCTAGTGTTCCAGCTGCCATTTACTCTTTATGGCAGCGTCAGGACCCTACTGAGGTTACAAAGCATCAGTTGTGGAGCAACTTATAGGAGTGAAAAAGGTTGAAGACCATTGGACTAGAGCACCCCAGGTAAAGTGGAAGCATCTAGAGCACTCCTTCAGGCATCAGGAGATGGAGTCCTGGTCCTACGTAAGTTTCTTTGCAATTGTACTCAGATAACTTTTGCTTATTCAGACTTCAGGATGACTTTTTGGTCTACGCATGGTCCATTAAACACACAGACAAACAAATGGAGGAGATGGGCCACTTTATTACATGATTATTAAAATAATCAATAATTAATTTAATTAATAATCCAATCATAATCAAAAGGGGGGGCAGACCTTGAACTTGAACTTGACCTAGGGGTTAAATGCCTTTAAGACCCCTAGTGTCTGCCCCGTGTCTAGGGTTAGCAAGCTTGCAGGTGAAACCTGGGTACCAAGGTTGGCGTGTACCTATATATTGGCCATACCTAGTTAATAGGGTTCCGCCCCACATTCCCCTCCCCCCAACCAGGGGGAGCAGGTCAGATTTTACTGTTACCTGGTTACCCCCTTCCATCCCGCCAGGGATTGAAAGTAGGCAACCTGCAGGCACGAGGGTTGCCTTTCCGGTCTCATACCGCCGAGGACTGAGGTCAGGTTATTGTAGGCACTGGATGCGCAGAGCTAGCAATCCCATTGAACTGATGGCTCTGGATTTTCCAGCAGCAACACAGCATATCTCATGATGCCCTGTTTTTATGATTTTATGACTATTAATGATTTTTATGATTTTTTAGGCTATTGGGCTCTGATCTATTTGTGACACAGCAGGAGATAGATCTAGGGGTGCTAGTGGATAGCTTGATGAAAGTGTCAACAGTGGCAGCAGTGAAGAAGGCTAATTCCATGCTTGGGGTCATTAGAAAGGTATTGAGAATAAAACAGCTAATATTATAATGCTGTTGTACAAATCAATGGCAAGACCACATTTGGAGTGGTGCCTCACTTAAAGAGCTTAATTCGTTCCAGAGGCATGCTCTTTAAGTGAAACGCTCTTTAAGTGAAGTGGAT
The DNA here is from genome assembly GCA_030015325.1 of Cryptoblepharus egeriae. NCBI lineage: Eukaryota > Metazoa > Chordata > Lepidosauria > Squamata > Scincidae > Cryptoblepharus > Cryptoblepharus egeriae. Next base: position 109,375,080 of record JAREYC010000003.1, read on the forward strand.
TTTCCCATAGGAAAATCAGATGATTGGTTCCACAACCCCCAAAATATTCATATAAAAATATTAACTGGATGTAAAAATGACGACAAAACACTGGAATTGAATTCAAAACTCTATAATATAATACAGACCACAATTACTGTAATAAAACACTAATATTCTGTACAGTAAAAAAGAAAGAAAAACCTTTATGGCCAAAGTTGATTGATTTTCCCTAAAAGAGTCACTGGTGTCTTTTGGAGCATCTTTAACAAGGAACCTCTCTCTCTGTGTGAGATCTATCTATGCAAACTAGATAGGCAGTCTGCAACAGCAAAGGGGCCATAGCCTATGCTGTTTACTCAGAATCAAGCCCCATTAAATCCACTGAGACTTACTCACAGGAAAGTGTGTAGGCTGCATTTTGCATGCAGAGCAACATCAGAAGCGCAAGATTCTATGCTGTCGACTCAGAATCAAGCCCCATTAAATCCACTGGGGATTACTCACTGGAAAGTGTGTAGGCTGCAGTTTGTATGCTCCAGCAAACTCCAGCAACAGCTATTTGCATGCTCCTTGCAAGCTACAGCAGCAACATCAGAAGGGCACGATTCTATGCTGTTTACTCAGAATGAAGCTCCATTGAATATCCTGGGGCTTATTCACAGGAAGGGAAAAGTACAGGCAGGGAAGGTAGTGGGGGGGGGGCAGAGGGTGGTTGTAATGGGGTACAGGCAGGGGGGTTTCCTTGGGAGCAAGGGGTCTGTTTGAGGGGGCTGCAGCGGGGTGCAGGAGAGTATTCCCTCCTACCTTATGGAGACTGCATAGGCTGGACTGACCAAGTTCTCTGGTTGCAGGAGAAGAGCAGCCATCTTTGTTCCCCTGATGAAGAGGGTCTTCTGCTTTCCCTGCTGGTCTCTTCCATGTACTGCAGGGGGGAGAAAGTCCTGCCTCACTGTCTCAGCCCAGCCAATGCTGGGGAGAGATAGGGAGAAGGACAGGGAGCCCAGCGAATGGGCACTCGTTATGCAAAAAATACTCTTTAAGTGAAGCGAAACCACACAGAAGTTTTTGCTCTTTAAGTGGAACACTATGCAAGGCACCCGTTAAGTGAGGTACCACTGTATCCAGTTCTGGTCACCTCATCTTAAAAGGGATGTAGAGGAAATGGAAAGGATTCAGAAGAGAGCACTAAAATGATTGATGGTCTGGGACACCTTCCATATGAGGAAAGGCTACAGCATTTGGGGCTCTTTGGTCTAGAAAAGAAGCGCTTGAGGGGGGACATGATTGAGACATACAAAATTATGCAAGGGATGGATAGAGAGATGCTCTTTTCTCTCACACATAACACTAGAACTAGGGGCATACAAAAAAATTGAATGTTGAGAGAGTTAGGACAGGCAAAAGAAAATATTTCTTTAGTCAGCATTTAATTAGTTTATGGAATTCCTTGCCACAGAATGTATGATGGCATCCAGCCTCAATGCCTTTAAGAAGGGATTGGACAAATTCCTAGAGGAAAGGACCATCACAGGTTACAAGCCATGTGTCGAGAGAGAGAGAGAGAGAGAGATGCAGGAAGGGCACCTGTATGCAAGTGTCTTGTGCGCTCCCTGAGGTATCTGGTTGGCCACTGTGAGATACAAGAAGTGGACCTTTGGCCTGATCTGGGCCTTTGGCCTGATCTAACTGAGGTTCTTCTTATTTTCTTATGATAGTGGAAAGCAATTTCTGATATCCTGCCCCAGGGATAGGCTTGGGCCATTAATCAAGCTGGATCAAGACAGTCTAGATAAGCAGTTTCATTTAAACTTCTTCCAAAGTTTTTTATGGATTAAAGTTTTATTTTATTGCCACACTAGTCGTATATCTAACTACTTCAAAGAAAATGTCAGAAATGAATACTGTGAAAGGGAAATGTACAATATGTTTCAAGAAAAGAACTTAATACAGAGAAGAACCTACTTAAGGAAAGCTGGCTTTACTTTGTCTATTTTAAAAACTATTTCAAAGCCTGAAACCTGCAACATTGAGTCTTAAGGTGGGTGATGTTCAGATTTCACCTTTATATAATCCCATTGTGTGATTCAGTGGAAGTCACCTTTCTATTAAATACTGAAGATGCTGTCTTTCTTTAACCGTTTCAGGATCAGACTACTCAATGTGGTTATATGTGACCCACTTTTGGGGTGTTTTTTTTTTGGTAAGTAATGAGGGGGATGAGGCAAAAAACAACGGGTGTAAAGGGGTGCTTTAGCATTCCTTCTAAATCCTATGTATGAATCTGGAAGGATAATTGTAGCTTGCTAAGTTTACAGGCTAGAAAATCTTGCATTGTTAGCATTGCCCAACAAACATTATTGTGCCTTAAAAGTTACCATTATTCTTGGATATATTTTGGGTGTTGATTCCAAAAATGGCATCAGTTTTAATCTATAAGCTCTAGTTTTGGAGACACATCATAGCCACCTTTTACACTGAAATGGCCAGTCATCTCCACATCATTATCCAAGGTGGGAGATACTGTAACTATGAGATGTCATATCTTCACAATGGGAACTGATATAGCCAAACCTAAGCCATTTTTGAAATCAACACCCAAAATATATCGAAGAACAATCTAACTTCTGAAGTGCCAACAATTATTTTTTCGTGGGTTTGTAGTCAATTTAAGTTTTTTTTAAAATTAAAAAATCTCGTAGGGGTTGCAACTGGTATCAGAACCACTGTAGGACAAAGTCTTAAGTATCCCTACCTACTGCTCTAGTTTTACTCCATTTTCCCCTTCTCAGTGTGCTATTAAAAAGCAAACAGGAACACATCACACATTCTGTGTAACAATTGGTGTGTGACCCAAACTCGTCCATTCTGAATTGTTCTTAGTGCTTTTCGACTATACACTTGTTAGGCTGCTGAAATTGCATTGGAGTTATTAAGATGTAAGCAAGCCCCTGTGTGTGCTGGATTTAACAAGAGCCCAAACAATCATTCTCATCCTGTTTCCAAATGTTATCAAATGTGGTTAAAAACAGTATTTTAAATGAGAACGAAGGCTGCACTCTGAGGATAAAATGTACGTATTTTCTTTATACAAGGCTTGGCAGCAAGTCCATTATCTTGTGCACATCTGCAGGATATTGGACTCTCTGCCCAATTTTCAGCAGCATCGCCATATATTTGCCTTGGAGAAAAAGCTTCATGAGTTCTTGTTTTCAATCTCAGCCATATAATTACATATGTCCAGGGAGAGTGCAGGCTTATAGAGTGAGCAAGGACTGAATGCTAAAAGTGTCATCATTCCCCTGCTAATAGACCAGTGCACCTCAAGATGCACCATAGTTCTTAATTCCAAAGCCTTCCCTCCACAACTCTTCACGAAAATGAGCAACTCAGACTAACTCATCTAGCAACTAATTGCTAGGCTTGTGCCAAATGGTTGATGGGCCATGACCAGTGGTGGGCACCAGCAGGTTCCCACCTACTCTATAGAACCGGTTCTTAACAAGAGATAGTACATATAAAGTTTAAAAATAGCCATTTAAAAGTGGCTGCCAGATGGACAGAGAACCGGTTCTTAATTTCTTTGAAGCCCATCACTGGCCATGACCCATGGCCACAACTACTATACAGTTCAGGGGTTGGTCTGGCCAAGGAGATCCTTTGATGGTCACAGGCCCTCAGGCAGTTTCAAAGTTGATTTAACTCCAAAAATCACCTCTGGAGGTGCTAATGACTGCCTGACAAATTGGGAGACATTCACTGGGCCATTGAGGAGCTCTCACAAGTTACAGCCTCCATGAGTTGAAGAACTGAATGAACCCTGGAAATCTGGAAAGTACCATAAGGCCAGTGGTGGGCTTCAGGGGGTTCACACAGGTTCTATAGAACCCTTTGCTAATGAGCGCCTTGTTCTGAGAACCCGTTACTAATGGGACATAGAACCAGTTGTTACTTTAGGTTATTGGGACATAGAACCTGTTTTTAATTTATTTGAATCCCACCACTGCATAAGGCCATAGAAATACTGGTTATGTACAGCTGTTGGTTCCTAATTTCTTGTAGAAGAGCACTCACCCAATCATGTATGCTGCATTGATTTATGGCCAAAACCTATGAATGCTGCAAAATGCAATCTCATGTTTTCTGAAACACTGTTGTTCAGCTCTGGAATCAATTATACAGAGGATTATACCTCACAGAGTGCAATCCTGCCCTTCTCCTGCCCTACATGATTATGGAAAGCCTAGTCACGGAGGCCTCCTCAAGGTAAGTCAGTGTTTATTCCCTTACCTTAGAGATGCATGGCCCTTATCCCAGAGATGGAAAATTGGTTAGGATTGCACAGTGTGATGTATATCCTTCTGAATAATTGATTCCAAAGATGAACAACAATGTTTCAGAATACATCTGTGGATTGTGAGGCAGAACTCACAAAAACTAGCGGCTCTCTAATTCAGTGCCAGGCTTCCTTGCTCTGACAGGGAAAAAGGAATGCACATTTTTTTAAGCAAGGAAAGATTGAAGTTATGAGAAAATATCCACACATATCACTGTTATCCTGCTTTATACTAGTCAATTTGTGCTAACCTTTCCATCCAAATCTTGCTGGATTTGAGCGAGGCTGGGGCAGTGAGTGTCACTTTTGGTATACCGTTGTTTACATCATTGAAACGCCATAAAAAAGTAAAGTTTGTGTGAGTGCATTGTGTATGTGCATTTTCAGATGCATTGGACCCGTGTGTTTTAATGGATACAAAGAAAGAATATTGACAGGATGTCTCCCTTTGTATTCAAGAAATCTAGATTATAAACAGCTATTGCATATTACCTTTTCCCTTTTTGTATTTGTCTTATCTCCTGTGTTTTTCATGAACTTACTAACAATAGGATGATTTCATCATTAGCTGCAACAGCAGCTACAAACAACAGCTGCCAGGTAAAATGCCCAAACTCTTTCTCTTCTCTCACAAAGCCACAGAGAGCAAACAACCCCTGCTGCTACTCTTGGAATATTTAACAGAAGCCTCCTTGTCCTTCATATTGATTTCCATCACTGAATGGGAGGTATGCTGAAGTCCAAGGATGGACTGAGTCACAGTAATAATATGAACCTCTCAGATCTTTGACGAGAATATGGTTTTGACAAATGGAGTCTTTGATGAGAATATGGACAAATGGATTCTTGCCCGCAACCATACTTTAAAAATTACTGCCCCATAAATACATGGATTTTAATTTATACGCACCCATATACAGGAACTCAACATGCTCGGAAGCACTGACAGATGGAAAAGCATCATGCAAGAATTCAGGCTCTGAAAAATTTGATGGGACATGTCTCATGATTGTTGAGCATCCATGGAACTCCTGGCTGCACAGGTTCTCCAGACCTTATCAGAGCTTGAATGCCAAAGATCTCTATAGCCACCACAATACTATATTTATGAGCCTGTTCCTGTGCAGGCTGTTCCTGTGCATGTTCCTGTACAGCCTCTGGAGTCTAGCACCAAAGCTCCAAACTGAATCCAGGTCTGAAAAACCTACTGATGGTGCTATGGTTTTTACTCACTGAAAACTGTCAGTTTTCTTTCTTTCTTTCTTTCTTTCTTTCTTTCTTTCTTTCTTTCTTTCTTTCTTTCTTTCTTTCTTTCTACCTATATAAAAGCCTTACAACTGAGTGTAAGTCTGTCTGCATCTTCTGGCCAATGTTCTGTGTCAGGCTGTGGAGATGCAACTGTCAACATTCCAACTGTCAACTGATAGTAGTCAAGGATGAGAAGCGGCTATGGAGTAATTGAGGAGAGCAACTGAGGAGAGAGGTGGCAAAAGGCAATTGAGGAGGGCAGTTGAGGAAAGCCAGTGAGGAGAAAGGCAGCAAAAGGGCAGCTGAGATGCTAGAAAGGAGGTTGGTTTTTTCACTGATCTTATGTTCTATTGTAACTCTACAAGCTACAGTTGAGGCTAAGCATTTTAATATTACTTTTGCATGGATGTTTAAAATGTTTTTTAAATATAATTTAAATGTATTTTAACCAAATTTTAATTGTGTTTTAATCTGTTTTTATTATCTAATTTTAGTGGTTTTTTATTTTTCTTTTAATCTTTTTAGCCGCCTTGAGCTCCCTTTCGTCTGGGAAGAAAGGTGGGATATAAATCTAATAAATCTAATAAATCAATAAACAAACAAACAAATAAATATTGAGCATTTATAGACTCAGTACTTTGGATATACTTCCCTCCATTTTCCTTTGGGATCTAGTGTCACTTTATTGTGATGTCAACAGATGGACCCAAGATAAAGAAGAAAAGGCAAGTCTGTGATATAAGATGGAGGCAGAGATATTAGCTACAGGGAGAAGGTTTAGCCGCTTTTCCAGTTGTATCCCTGAATTCCCTTTGCCTTCTGTCTGAAAAAAGAATGTGTGCAATTCATTTATGTGGAGAACTTCAGAGGTGACGTCAGGAATCAGCTAAGTTGAGGTCTTTCTAATGATCTGTGCCCATTCAAGAATCTATCCAAATCTTGGGAGTCTATTCAACTGCTGATCCTCCTTCTTACAATGTGGATGTGGCAGTGATTCAACTGAAGCCACAATCCTAACCATCTTGGTATAATAGCAATACAACTCTGAGGTAAGAGAACAAATATTTCCTTACCTTGAAGTGGCCTTAATGGCTGCCACCCTAAATGCAGGATGCAGCACATGTCCCACTGGCATAGCTATGTCAAGTACTGGAGGGCTGGTTAGGATTACACCTGAGACACATATATCCCCATCTACAAATGGGAGTGTCCTTCCATTCACTGATAGAGAGGGGAAGAGGAGCCATCAATAACATTGGGAATTGTAGGGTCCCCATGCATTGGAGGCCCTGGGGCAAACAGGCCTTTAATGGTGTCTTCATCTATGTTTTGTGAAGTAAGTGCTTATGCCAGCTTAATCTCCTCTTAGTGCCTATGATACCAGGCTACAGAAGACAGATATGTCCTTCCTCATGCCACTGTTATAAAGATGAAAATGATGGAGAACTCATACCCATTCATTGCCCATTTCCCTATTTGCTTTCCCAGCTGCTTTGGAATATTGACAACTTCTTTAGGTTGGACATGTGACCTTCTTTACTCTTGCCACTATAATTACACGTAGTGGTGGTGGGAAAGAAGGATTCTTTCACTTCAAAAAAGAGATAAAACGGGCAGTGGGAGGGCATTGGGCAGTGCCTGCGGTATTTGTATCCCTTGTCCCACCCATGTCTGCTACGGTGCTCAAGCATAGGCATCTACCTGGAATCCACCAGAACCTACCTGTAGACTCCCAACGTCTTGAAATGAGAGATGAAAGCACCATTACGTATATAGGCACTGTTGCAAAGATAACACAATCACTTACAAGATGAATCACCTCATTGACTGAGAGCCCAGTAAGCACCAATGCAGCTACACCGCAGCCTCAAGGTAAAGGAACAAAAATAGCTTTCCCTTGAGAAGCCTCCATGATTCCCTCCCATCACATGTGCAGTGCATGCCCCATTGACCCAGTTGCATCAGTTCTGGAAAGTTGGATATTATTGGAGCCTAAGGTTTGACAGAGCCGCCACTACCCCAACTCTCGCAGCACACCAGACCTGTCATAATAGCAGATATTTTGCTGGTTGGTAATAAAATGCACTTTTGATTATAACTGCCAATATTCCAAGGCATCACTGTTTTAATGCATGTGTGCCTGACTCTCCCGATAGTCGTGTTTTTATAACTTGACTATAAAAGTGTCTAGTAAACAGAATTCGTTTTTTATAAAAAAAAAAAGGTATATTGACACTGGAGGCTTCTGAATGCTCTAAAAACAACTTTTAAATAAAGATAAGGATCCTCTTCCTTCCATCACCCCCTCAAAGAGGTGGAAAAACAGTCTCTAAAACATCAACAGTGATATCTGTTTCTTGAAGAGAAGGAGGTGAAATAGAATAGAGCTTGATAATGTGGAAAATGAGTGCTAATTATAATTGGGGGTGAGAAGAATGAGAATAAGTGATGAACTTTGACTTGAGTTTTTTCACGTTATGATATTTTTCAAGCCTTGTTTGCAAAATTATGATGCCAAGTTAAAAATGCAATTAAATGCATAATTTATATCTGCTTTTGTTTTCATTGCAGAAATTCTTTTTAATGGGAAGTTATGGGGGGAAATTCATTGCACATTTAAAGGGGACATCGCATAACCATTTCCACAAATTTGTGGAGGTACTATTCAGCCAAGGTTAAGCACCTTGTATTGCATTGATTTCAATGAGGGAGATTTAAGCATTTACTTAATTCTCCCATTGAAATCAATAGAACTGAAAAATACTTAATTTTGGAAGTCTCACCCCCTTAAATTGCAGTATCTCATTGGTACCAAGTTACAGACCTATGCAAGAATAAATGCAAGTGTTCCCAGAAGAGATTATTATTACAATTCTACAAATTGCCTCCTCTACCATATCATGTAGCTTTAAAATAAATGGTTTGCAGTATCTCATTGTTTGTTCAAATAAATCAATAATTTCAGCACTGAACCTGCATTTATTTTACAGCAGGTTTTTTTCCAGGCATTTATGTAGCCAGATAAGGTTTGTTCCAATTTATTAGGGGTGGTAGGTTTGGACAGAGAGTCTTATAGTCATGATTTCAGGCCTCAGGGCCCTCTTCAGCACAGAAGGGAATATGGATTTGGCAGGCAGTGTCCACATTGGCCGGGTGTAGATGCTAGAAATTTGATCCTCTTCCGACAGCAGGTGAACACAACAGTATCACAGCAGTATCATTTGAGACACAATCTTATCCATGTCTACTCAAAAGTAAGCCCCATTGTGTTCAATGGGTCTTACTCCCAGGAAAGTGACTTTAGGATTGCAGCCTTCATGTTCCAAGTTCTTATAGCTCCTAAGCCAGTGATGGCCAATCTGGAAATGTGATATGTCCGTTCTGCTCAGTTGCCACATATAGTCCTCCTTGACTGGGCAACAGGACACTCTGGGAAATTGTGTCTGTCACCTGGCATCACAGAGGGCCATGAAATAGATGTCCCTGCCACCCATTTGATGAGGACCACATTTGGCACCTGGAAAGAACGTAAGGTCCTCTCCTCTCACTGGGTGGATCGATTCGTCTGAACTGAGGATTGGACTACAGGGCAGGATTTGAGCAACCCTATTCTAAGCTGAAGAACACACCTTCCACATTAATGCTGGACTAAGCCTGAGGAGACACGTGTGTTTCATAGCCCTGCGGTTATGAAACAACTCTAATACCACCCTGCAAAGTACTGTACCAAAAACAGATACATCAGGAATTTTTCTCTGAAGACCACTGTACAATGTGGGCAGAGTTTTTTCAGGACTCTGCATGTATTTTAAAAAAAAAAAACATTCATGCCCAAATCTGCTTGTAAAATGGGGTAAAATGTCAAAAACGGTATAAATTGCATAAAATTAAATAAATTGTGTAAAAGTGTTGGAAACTGTGGCCAACAGTGGGAAACTGTTGGCAAAGGTGTTGGAAACTGTGGGCAAGTGACAAAGAAGGTGCCATTGTTACAGAGAGCTTTTATTCCTGATTTGATTCTTGTACAGCAGAGTATGTGGAATTTATTTTAGCAGAAGGCTGTGGATTTTCCCCCCATAAATTTTGATGGGAGCTTGGTTGAAACCACAGCAATAAGTCCTGCAGATAGGGGGGCCCTTTGTACACTCATTAGAAAACCCAACAGCTGGTATTAGTGTGAAAAACAAAACGATGCCAAGTCACTCATGCAAGCTTCCCTTCTGTGCATGCCACAGCGGCTGTGAATTTTATATCAAGAAATGCTCTGCGGCGTCATGTCGTTGTCCCCCTAAAAAATATTTTTTTAAAAAATTGCCAGTACTGAAGAGGATAGAGCATCCACAGCACATGCAGAGCTTCATGCATAGTGGGACATCATCACAGAACATATTACACATTGTGGCCAATATGTATTCTAACTACATGTAGCCAAAGAAGACATTCCAGCTGCCCAGAGTGTTTGTGCCTTTCTGTGAAAATATCCCTGTCTTTTGAGCTTTAGGCTTTAAAAGTAGCCTTGCCCACTTCATCATGGATCTCCTAATCTCTTCAATTATTAACTGTCAGTCCCCTCCAGTTCAAAGCCTCCAGTTCTGCTGCTATGGAAGACCTTGCACCTCCTGTTCCTTTCCCCGTCCTTGCTTTTAACTCATCAATCTTTCATTTCCATTCTGCTGAGTGTGTACAAAGTCCCAACCCCTCCGCCAGCCGTCGACTCACCTTCCTGTATTTGCCTCTTTGATTCCAAATGCCTTTTTTCCTCACTGCTACTTTCAGGGATGTGTCATCTTGTGGTTCCAAACCATCTTTTCCCCTAGTTGTTCTTAGATCTGGATTCATCAATGACTTTCCTCGTAATGTGAGATGAATATGAGATGAAACCTTGAATACGCAATGATACCCTTTGATCTGACAAGCCGGAACAGCATCTCCCCATGTTCCCATTTCATGTTGTCTCTGACATGCATGCGTCCCATAGAGCACTGAAAATGCACTCTCTCTTGGTTAAAGAAGATCAAGTGCTTTTGATGCATTGATAATGCAGCAACTGCACACATTTCCTTGCCTGTCTGTCTGTCTGTCTGTCTATCATCATCTCTGAATGTCGGATGCATTCAGGATACAGGTATCTTCACTGCTCTGTGACGTACCTCTGAGGGCACACACACACACACACACACAAACATAAACACACACACAGAGAGAGAGAGATACTGCAGAATTAAGTATTAAGGTGTCCCCCACCGGTTGCCCTGCTAGTTGTGACTAACTTTAAAGGTGGTGCTCATCCCTGTTACAAGGCCAAAAAGCAAAGTTATCCAAAGATGTCTCTGTGGTCATGTGGCAAGCATGACTAAATACCAAAGGCACATGGAATGCTACCTTCCCACCCGAGTGGTACCTTATTTATCTATCTGTATTACATGCTTTCAAACTGCTAGGCTGGCAGGAGCTGGGGATATGATGGGAGCGCACTCCTTTGTGCAGAAGTCAGGTCTTGAACCACTAACCTGCTGACCTCCAGGTTGGCAAGCACAGCATCTTTAACCAGCGAGCCACCGCAAGTATATGGTTTAGGCCCTAATTCTAGGAACTGCCAGCAGTCTTATTTAGAAAGCTGAGCTTTAACCTCTTGAAGGTATAGTTTCTTCCATAATGATGCACTTTGGAAATACAAACTTTCAAATGTGGAGTCGATAAGGGTCGAACAGAATGAGTATTTGAATGAATATAATGTGGATGACTGGAACAGGCCCAAGAGCTCAGTGGAGCTTTGAATGAAGACGACCCAAAGTTCAATAACCTGGCATCTGTAGTTTTAAAAGGATCTGGGAGAAAGCCAAGTGGGGATTCAAGACAAGGTTCGAGCATCTAACACCCTGCATCATCAGGACATTTTGCAGGCTGCAGGTTTATTAGCCTGATCTCACCCCCCCCCCACTTTCTTTGGGCCAAAGATAGCACTGCTGCTGATCAGACCATCCAGAGAAGGTAATCTGATGAGCCAATACTGTATAATCTGATGAGCTGGTACTATATAATGATGTTACCAAACGTGCCAATGAGGGGAATGGTTAATAAACGGCTCCAGGGTGATCAGTCCTCTTTCCTCCTTAAGGAAGTTACAGCTAAGGTGATAAGGAAGCAGACAAATTGGAAGCCAAATTGAGATTTTCAGTGGAAGTAACATGATCTGCTTTAATTATATGACTGCTGCCAAACCAGCAGTCAGGGGCTCCTGTCTTGGTTTTGTGGAAAAGACATATGACAACCTTAGGCTAGGATTGCAGACATAGACAGGTAACTTGAGGAAACACTGTTTTCAGTGGCAATTATCTCATTATTGTGTAATTTCAGTCTAAATCTAATTAAAATGATTTCCCATCAGCTATATTTTCATTGTTTATATTTGATGTTCAGGTTCTTGGGAAGCAACAAGATCTGGTTTGCTGTGCTTTTTATGCTCCTAATGATGAAGGCAGACCAAAATGCTTGCTGATGGAACATAGTTGGTCCTGACATTTCAACTCTTGATCTGACAAGGGAATTCATATATCCAAAGTAAACTGTTTACTCATGCAGGGGCAGCTCTTTTGTTTGAGCCCATGTGAAGTTGACTAAAGCTTTGTGATAAGTCCCCTTGGACAGTGCTGACACTTTCTCAGGTTGCTGACAGGGAAACCCTGCAGATTGCTTGAGGGCCTTTCTGCATCGCTTCATCTGCGGCTATGATCAGGTCTTTAAAGTTCTCCTTGAAGTGTTGCCTGGGAGGGTTTGAAAGGCATGCACTTCTGAACACATCTTCTGCAGACTTGAGGGAAGATCTAGAAAATCTCATTGATCTCCTTAATGGAAGGAGGAAGAAGCGCTTGAATTAACTACAAAGCAAATCTACTAATGTGTCTACCCTTTCAAATAATTTGTAGACTGGGACGAGTTGTCCCATCCACCACTCCAGTGATTGCATTATAATTTCAATTACAGACTAGTTAAAATTTCATAGATTAAGGTTGCAATCCTAGCCATGTCTACTCAGAAGTAAGCCTCATTGTGTTCAATGGGTCTTACTCCCAGGAAAGTGTGTTTGGGATTGCAGCCTAATTCACTGGGGACGCCTCCTTTACAGGTCTGGAATTACTATTGTTTTGTCCATTGAAGCTTGTTATGTCCTAGATGCGTCCTTTAGTATGAAAGAAAATGCAAAATTCAAAGCAATTGTCCTGCTTAAATTAAAGCAAAATCGTAAGATATCTATTCTGAACTTATCAAAAGCTTTATATTTGCTTCCTGTTATAACCAACATTACTAAACTTTTTCTTTTTCTTCATCATTGCCATCATCATCATCACCACCACTACTACCACCATCATCAGCTGTCTCAAAATTCTCTTCTAAAAGTAGCCCCAAATTGGGCTTTATTCTGTGCCTATTCCGCTGTACATAGATGATGCAGTAATGCCGATACGATTGGTTCCAGCTGTGTCACTGAGCTGGGCTAAGGACAGGAGCTCACCCAGTCTTGTGGGGACCCGGGTCTCAAACCCTGGCTTGCTGGTTAACAGGCACAGTGTCTTAACCACTTTCACCACCCACAGCCCTTCTGACTGATAAAACTTCTTAACTTCTTAGCTCCAGTGCTCCAGTGTTTGCCAACAAGGTAATAAACTTTTTGAAACAGGCAATATACCTCCAAAATGTAAAGCTTGATGGTGTTTAGCACTCCGTTTTGGTTTTATGCAGTTTTTATACTTATCTGAATTTTATGCCAATAAAGGTGTCTGTCTGTCCTCTAAAAGTGAATTGCAAATATTCTCTGCATATTCTCTAGGGATCCAGTACTTCAGCCAGTGTTCTTATCTCTTGTACATTTCTATTCTGTGCTCCAATCCTTTACTATTCAATCATATGTGATCCTTATGCGTCTGGAACCAACATTATATAAGTATAACGTCCTTAACAGGTTTAATTCGGAACATTGCCTTGAAAAAACATAGACTTTCTCAGACGTATGTCTGCCACTTGGAACACTAACAGGTTGTTTAATTGTTTAACTTCACTATAACATTTCATTGTCTGAAGATGGCTTTGCCTTTGTTACATGAGCAGAAGACCAAGGAGAACCCCGTTCACAGCAAGCTGAGCACAGCTGAGGTTTCTTGAGAAAACGCTAAATGGCTCTGCAAGAGACCTCCAGCTTTCTAATGAAGGAGATGGAAATGGATGTCATGCATGTAATTTAAATGGGGAAGTAAAGGAAAAGGTTTATGGGATGCTTTCTCAGGTTATGTCAAGTGCCCTTTCTCATTCCAGCAAATAATAACTTTTGCAAATAAATAATAAAATAAAATGCAAATAAATAATAAAATACAAAACTATTTCTATTAAGCACAACCGAGTTCCATTTCAAGGAACATGGCCCTACTCCATTGCTCTGAATCAGCATCCACACCAATCAATGCAGTACAAGGTAATTTAGTGTATTTTAGCATCAAGGCATGTTTTAAGCTGTTACTGAAGCCTGGAAGGAATCACACAAAAGCTTTCAAGAGAGTCATTTGCAAAGCTTGTGCCAAAACAACCGTCCTACATTTTTTACAAATAGATTTGGCAGTGTCAAAAAATGCCTCCTTTTCCCAGACTACTTTTTCAGTATTCCTTGCAAAAATGTTTACCCTTCTCTTACTGGATTAACAGCTCAACCTTATTCCACCCCGTCCCCCTTTGCAGCCATGCTAACCTGTTAAACACTCTATTACATAACGTAGGCAAGCTCCAGGAGGCTTCAATGAGAAAAGGGGATTTGAAAGGTAGTGTAAGTCCCCCCAACCTGCAATGGCTCTCCAGCAAAGCTTGCCAGTGCACGTCCAAGAATACAAAAGGGATGGGAATGCTATTTCTAAAGATGATGAGATGTGCTGTGGCGGTGGGCCATCTGTAGTGGACCCTCCCTCTCCTGTGGCCTTCCAATCACTTTTATGCTCTTCCCCAACCAGTTTTGTCCACTTTTTGCATGTTCCACACTCCTGCCACCACAACTACTCCCATCATCCAGGATGTGGGGACCCTCACAATGGCAGGGATGGGAAGGCACAGGCTATCTTGCACTGACTTACACTGTCGGAGCAGCTTTTTCTACAGACGCTGTTTCATGGCAGTCAGCAATGTTTGGGAGTCTTGCTGTCATTGGGTGGCAAGGAGAATATTGGGTAGTGAGGCTGCAGTCCTAAACACACTTTCCTGCACGACCCATTGAACACAATGAGGCTTACTTTTGAGTAGACATGGTTAGGCTGCTGCTTTGTTGCTGCCATTTTCTTTGTTGTTTCTGTCTCACTGCTCGATCCTGTGGGTGCTGTCCACAGACAGAATAAGCGTTCAGTGAGCTGAAGATCCACTTCAGTGACAAATGTGTGCAAAGGGGTCATCAGCATGAAAGGTTGACAAATGCACACATGCACCACCAGGGCACCCAATCACCACTGCAGGAGTTCAGTTGGTGTGGGGATGGGCAGTAGGTGGTGAGAGGAAGATCAGGGTGAAGATAAAGTAGACTGAGGTCACTGGGAGGCATGTTAGGGGAGGGAACAGATATTCGTGGCAATGGCATTGCCACAGTCCTATGGTATCTTCCTATCCTCAATCCAGAAGCTGGCACAGATCTGGATAGACACATTGGAAACCATGAGGAAGGTGGAATAGGTAAAAATTTTGTTAACGTCTCTCCTTCACACCAGCTGAATGTGGTCAGTACCCTTTCAACGCACAGATCAGCCAAGGATAGATGTAAAGGATAAATTCAATTAGACTTTTCTAGTATAATTATATGCCCTTTATGTACAGTGGAGGGAATTGTATAACTAAATGATGACACACTGCGTGAATGAGTGCACTGAACTATGCTATCATTTTTCATGTTCTGGGCATTGTGAGAGTGTGTAAATTACAAGAATGATTTCAAGTACATTTGATAATGAAAATACATAATGAAAATACAGGCTTGGATTACCATATATTTTTCAGGTTCCATTATTTAAAATAATGCATAATACCCATGTTCTCTTTCTAATTTTACTCATCTTTTTTGTGCTTGATATAGAATAATTTGGAAATATTGCAATTATGTGTTGAATATGTATATAATGGAAATGGAGTAATCAAAGGCACACCAATTCCCAGAATTTTCGAAGTAATGCATTCAAAATACAGCAACAGATGTGCCAGGAAGGTTTTTATTTTTAGAAACAAAGCTGATAATAAAACTTATTTATGAGTCTTTGTGTTTAATTGCATTGACATTAGTTTATTGCAAATGACGTTTTAAATATTTTAACTGCTATGCTAATTTTAATGCTTCTGTCCCTTGTCACTTAGAAATGTTCCTAACTCACTAGTTATTTTCTGGAAGTAAAAAAAATATCATAAAATAAGATTTGCAACAGTGAATTGAACTTGACTATTAGATCAACGTAAACATTTTTCAAGAAATCTATGCCTCAGATTCTAAGCAGTTCTAACCAAGTAACTTGTAAATAGAGCCATATCTTCCAAAACACTGTTTCCTTTAGCAATGACAGTGCAATGCTAATCCCCAATCAGGTCAGCCTAAGTCCCAGCAAAGTCAGATGCTGGCCTGGGGGTGTCAAAAAAGTGCCATAAGGTGCTCTGCACCACTCCTGGTCAGGTTAGGCCAGCACACAGACATGCACTGGCCTTCCTGCACCACCAAAGTAATAGGAAGATGGTTGTATTGTGTTGGCCTAAATTGTTTAGGATTTCACCCTGATTTGTTAGAGTGTTCTTTGTCCTGGCATGTTGGCATATTTTGGCATGTTTTGGATCTGTTCTAACCAGGGCCGGATTTAGGTTTGGTGAGGCCCAAAGCTATTGAAGGTAATGGAGCCCTTTATATGTCCAGCTGTCCTTTGTCAACAACAAATTGTTGCTATTTTTTGTGTTGAATATATGCTATATGGTAATTTATGGACCTAATAGCCATAAATAGTCCTATGGACCTAATAATGGACCTACTTTATGGAACAAAAGCCATTTGCACATAACAAAATATGGGCGAAATCCAGAGTAACTACGCGGTGTCCTTGCTCTGGTGTAAGAACAATTTGCTCTGGATTGCAATATGAATTTCCCATAGGTTTTCACTAGGTGGTGCAGTAACTATAGGTGCACGTAATGTGTCTTGCATGCTCCCGTAGTTACTCTGGATTGTAGGGTTAGTATTTTATCAAAGTAATTGTTGAACTGAAATACAATTTCATTTTTGGGGTGCACCCAAAAGACTGGGGCCCTAAGCTATAGCTTGTTCAGCATATACATAAATCCAGCACTGGTTCTAACAAATGGGATCAGTACATCCTGGGCCAATCAGCACATTTCCTATCTATCTCCACTAGCGCTATGTTCCTATAGAGCTTAAATTTTGGCCCAAAGCTGTCCATATATTGAGATTCTGTGTATAGCAAGCAATAGTGGTTTCTCCATTTGGGATTGTTTCTTTTGGGATTGGGAAGCAGCTATGCACATAAGCAGCATACATAGATGACTTCCAGAGGAAGGATTCTATACATTGTAGAATGGATGCACTGAAGTACACTTTATGAGTGTGAACACCCTCCAAGAAGGGAGAGTTACATTGGTGCAAATGGTCTTTAAACTGCAATTTTGATCCGTGATTAGGCTGGCATAAGCTCCAGCACAAGTACCATGCTGGCTTGGGAGTGTCACAAAAGTGCCGTAGGACATTTCTGTCCCACTCCTTTTATTTACAGTGCTGACAGCCAATAAAATAGGATGGTGCTGGAATCCTGTGAGGAAGTCAGAGTAGCCATGCAAACGGCAGTGACTCCATCAGCAACCAATGAAGGTAGATCACTGTGGAGATGTGACAGGGCCTCAGACAAAGAGATATGTGGCATGGACCAAACCCTCCTGGTCTCCCAAAGGTAGAATTGCCATAATACATAGAAACGGGATGGGACCCTCTGTAAGACTTACCAGTATGTGAACACAATCCCCCAAAATGGGGACGGTCCCCGTTTTTTGGGACAGATGGCAACCCTACCCAAAGGAAACATTTGTTGATAGGAACCATGGTGAAAGCATTAATGAAATACTTTTTGCACAAACAAGTTCTTGTGCATCACGGCATGTATTGCAAGATATTTTAATTCTTCTCAGGACTCTTAATGCTGGGAATCTCACATTAGACAGGCATAGAAAGATGTCTGAATGGAACCACACCACACCTCCAAAGGAAACAAACAGCCCACAGAGAGCAAAGAGAGGAAAAAGAAATCCCACTTAACCACACGTTGGTGCTTGATATAGGTCTTGTGCCAATTCCCCACCATATAATCCTTCAGGATGATCACATCTGAGTCTATGCAGCCAAACCATAATTTTTTAAGCAGCAGAACAGGGAGGATATGCTTCCTTTTATGCTTCCCATCCCTTCCTTCCCATACCTAGATATTTTTCTATGTGCAAACCATGTCATCTGCCACATCACCAAAGAAGCAGCTCATCTGTGATGACAGGATCTCGGGATGTGGTGCTATAAGGTCTTTCACTGTTAACTTTTCCATAATGTGCTCTTATCACAAATTGGACCATTGTGTTTACCATTTTAGGTTATCCTGAAAGTAATTAATTCCTTTATAGCCCTTTGTATTGCTTTCAAATATATCAAGTGAATAGCTTCTTCTTCCAATTAATGCTCCTGAAATCTTAGAGAGATACTCAGTTGGCTAAGAATTCAGGGCACAAAAGACATAATAGTATTTTTTTGTTTTCGTTTTAACGATGCTCATTTCTCTGGGCCCTGAAGGACAAACTTAAGTGATGTAGGAAGCCAATTTGGTGGAGGTACATACAAAAGAATATGATTACTTAATTAGCAGCGTCTATTAACTTGGCTCTCTGTGTAAACTGATGTGAAGCTCAATGGCGGTGTTATTAATCATGTCCTAATGTAAAAGCGTAAAAGCACTTGCTGTTTTGTAATGTTCTTTCCAAATAGTCCCTGTGGGAATCACAACTTTATTTCATTAAAATGCCTGCCTGCTGTTAATTGATCTTAGAAAAAAAAAAAACACGAGCAAATTAACTCTGCTTTGAGAGGCGTTGGTGTCGGCGCATAAACTCATGCGCTTCACTGCTGCGGATTAAGAATGCTATGGATCACTCTCCTGTGATTCACAGTGTGACATACTTGGCACTGCTGACCTGTTTTAATTAATAACGCTTGGGTAATACATTTTGTATGCCAAAGGTGAAAAAAAATATAGAAAAAATTGGAATGTTTGCAAACTGTAGTGTTTTTCATGCCAGCTGGGACACAGTAGGAGTTTGGGTCATGGGCAATTAATTGCAAGTTTTAATGACTCCTCTTGTGTGAAACAAATGCTATTCTTTAGTCGAAATGATGGATGAATATTAAGCTTAGTTGATTTTTTGAAAAGATGTAAGTGTAAAATGTTTTGTTTAAAAGTGAACAGAGGGCTCCAATTACCAGAAAGGTATCAGGAACTTAAAGAGACCCCTTAAGCTGTAAATGTATATGTTAAAGAATCTCAGATGTTAAAAAAAGGTTTGGTGATATTTATCAGATATCATTATCTCAGCAGAATTACTAAGGAGTGCACAGGGTGCAGGCTACACTGGGTGACATGCATGGGGTTGAGGGACACCACTACTGGTCAAACTTTTTAAAATCTTGGTATTTTTCAATAAAACATTCATGTTATATATCATTTGATATGTAATTTCATGCATAATATAATGAAATATATTTCTCTATTCTATCAAATGTTACAGCCAAAAAAAAAAAAAAACACCAGTTGGGTATTAGCATGTAACACTGAGCCCACTGCCTGGGGCATTGCCACTCTCACTACATGAGAGTAGATCCATCATGGTGATACAGTGGATGACATATATCCTAGTGATGCCACTGCAATGATCTTGCAGGGGTATGTAGTTATAATGCAGAGTGGTAGCATTATACCTCAGAGGTAGGTAACATGTCCTAACCAGTGTTGGGTTTCAGGGGGTTCTCACAGGTTCTATAGAATCCTTTGCTGAGGAGTGCTTGGTTCTGAGAACCGGTTACTAATGGGACATAGAACCTGTTGTTAATTGATTTGAATCCCATCACTGGTCCTAACCCAGGCTGGCACAACTCATTGGACTTCCCATTCCATGGTGATGTAGGGAGGTAAATGCATGTCTGTGTGTAATCCTGGCCTAATCCTCCCTCAAGAGTGGTAAGGTGTCTTATGGCACTTTTGTATGGCCCAAGTCAGCACAGGACTTATGCCAGGGTTTAGGCCAGCCTAACTGGAGTTTAGGATTGAAGCCTCAGAGCCAATCCCTGGTGTCTCCAAGTGAATGATTGCAAATCAATGTCAACAATACTCAATACTGGACCAATGTTCTGACTTTGTATATAAGGCAGCTTCCTAAAATGCAACATACAGTTCAAGCCTCTTTATACACAGAGATTCATTAAAGACAAGTGTGCTAAAAGCAATTAACACACTATTGAAAAACGGCCCCAAAATATATACTTTGTTCTAGATGCCTGACTTGGGCTGTGAGTGGCACAATTGCTTAAGACACTGTGCCTGTTAACCAGTAGGCCAGGGTTTGAGACTCGGGTCCCCACAAGACAGGATGAGCTCCTGTCCTTAGCCCAGCTCTGTGACGCAGCTGGAACCAATCATATCGGCTCTGCTGTTCCATTGGACTATTTCAGTGGTGTGGAGAGGGGGATTTGCTGCTTGGGTAGCAGCCTATCCTCCATATTAATCTACCCAGGCCTTTGTGCAGCATTGAGCACGATACAGTAGTCTTTGAAGACTGATGGATGCCAGTACCTAGTTTGCAGGCAGGCAGAAGTGTGTGTGCACCTGCGTGGTGCATAGTTTGCTTTGCACATTGCAGCCTCTGTGAGCTTCTCTCCCCCTGACTCTCTCTCTCCCCCCATCTTTCCCCCCCTCTATCCCTCTATCTCTCTCTCACACACACACTCTCTCTCTCTCTCTCTCTCAAAGACACATAGCTGAATGTGCTTTCTTTCATTGACCCCAGTGCATCAATGATTGTCAAAGCCAGTGAGCCAGAAAAGGGGGGTATTTGTCCATTTAAGAGGTTCTCTCTCCTTCTGGAGTGCATCAAGGTAGCCTGGAAGAAGGCATGCACAGCCTTGTGTGTGTGTGTGTGTGTGTGTGTGTGTGTGTGTGAGAGAGAGAGAGAGAGAGAGAGAGAGAGAGAGAGAGGTTGGTGGGTAGAGAAAGAGGGAGAGGCAGAGGGAGAGAAGATCACAGATGCAGTCTGCAATGTGCTGTTTGCAATGGAGTGCAGGCAGAGGTGGAGACCCAGCGCAGAGAGTAAGAAAACTATACATCACACACCTGCACGCACACACTTCTGCCTTCCTGCTTGAAAACTATTAAAGAACATTTAACCAGCAACTCAATCAGTTGCACTGAATAAGATCCATGGATAAATAAAACACTGATCCATGGATCCATGGATAAATTATAAACGCTGATCCATGGATAAATAAGATCCATGGATAAATAAGAGGGCTGTGGGTGGCGCAAGCGGTTAAGACGCTGTGCCTGTTAACCAGCAGGCCAGGGTTCGAGACCCGGGTTGGCCCCACAAGACAGGGTGAACTCCTGTCCTTAGCCCAGCTCTGCGACGCCAGCTGGAACCAATATATTGGTTGAAGGAGAAGCAGAGTTTGGATCTGACATAAGTGTCAGATCCAAACTCCATCTCTCACCTTACAGTTTAGGATTGCACTCACAATCTACTCAGAATTATCAAACAAGTGTGGATAAAATTACATCCTAAGCTATAAATAAAAGCTTTCCAAATTTGAATTTTACCTCTGCTATAAACCTACCTGGTGGCCTTATGCAAAAACCTTACTCCCAACCTTCGTTTCCCAACTGTAATGTAGAAATAATAATTAAAATGTATACTATAGGGTTGTTGTGATGATTGACAGGAACTAGAGAGCAACTAAATGACATAAAAGCAAAATTAATATTTTCAAACTCAGAAATTGCTTTGCAGAGATTAATGGCAGCTTAAAGCCCTCCATAGTGGATGAAAACCTGGATGCTACCACATGCTTCCAGACCTTTTCTACAGACATGCACTGTGTATGCCATTGGTTCAGACATGCACTGTGTATGCCCTCCTGGTTTTGGTAAGTTGAACAGTTAGGAGGGGGAAATATGTGGGCGTTCCAAAGCGGTGAGGGAAAGGAGCAGAGTGCAGGAGCAGATGTCTTTTCCACATGTTTTTTACTCATAGCACAATCCAGAGTAACTACAGGACCTCTTACGTTGACCTAAGAGTCACTTACTCTGGATTGCTCTATGCAGTTCCCATATGCTTCCCATAGGTGGCGCCATAACTATGTCAACGTAAGCAGTCCCATAGTTGCTCTTGATTGTGCCATCAGTTGCACAGCTAAAGGGGTGCAGGGGTGCAGTTGAACTGGGCAAGAAAGCCTTAGGGGGCAACAAGTTGAACTTGAAACTAGTGGCTAAAATTGTGAAAAACAGGGTATGTATGAATGATAATACAATCGTCTTAAATAGTACTGGAAAGATAATTATTAATGCAGCATGCAACGAAACAAACTGCACTGGAATATCTGTATTCTATCAATGGTTATGGCCAATTAAATTGATAATGAAAGCACAAAAGCCGCTGGAACAAAAAGTGGATTTTCATAACTCAAAACGTCCCCATGATACTGATTGCTCTAAGAGCCAACGTATGCAACTAATAAGGTGTTAATATGAATCAGCTCTCATTTCCATATACTGTAATATCATAATGCAGTTACACATGCTAACTGGGTATACAGACACTTCTATGCATTTCTCGTCTTATATTTAGCAAGGAAAGAATAACCATTCCTCTTTGTCCCAGCACAGTTTCCCGAACTAATAAGGGATACATTTTTCATCTTTTACTTAATTAAATTTGATTTTGCTGGCAGGGGGTGTGTGTGACATCACTACCGGGACAACATGTTGAGCTATGCACTGGGGTACATGAAAATTCCTGACGGTGAGAAGATTCAGCAGCGGAACAGATTGCCAAGGGAGGTGGTGGACTCTCCCTCACTGGGGATCTTCAAGCAGAGGTTCAACGAACATCTGTCGGGGATGCTCTAGGGGGATTTCCTGCTGCAGGCAGGGGGTTGGACTAGATGACCTACTAGATCCCTTCCAACTCTAGGATTCTAGGATTCTATGATCATTAGCTACACCACTGGTTTACTTATCTCTGGTTGACCTTGACCACTCACTAAGCACTATCAGATACTTTATGTGCTCCATCACTGTGGCTGTGCCACTGAACATGGTGGAGAACAGGATTGGGCTCTTAGTATTTTTACTAGTGTCATTATTTGTAAGTGATTTCAGAGTATTTATGGTGAGCCTTTTTGAAATTGCTATAGCACTAATAGGCTTTCAAGACAGAGTGCGGAAAAGACAAATCAGTCTTGTCCCAGGAACTTCCTCTCTTCAAACATCTTGTTGCAATCCTAAACACATTTTCCTGGGAGTAATGGGAGTAAAGACCTATTGAACACAATGTGGCTTATTTTTGAGTAGACATGGTTCGGATTGTGCTCTTATTTGCTATTTGTTGAACCTATTTTAGCACAGACTTTGAATCAGTTTCTGGTTACCCATTTTGATTATAGTGTAAAGCCCAAACATTTATAAGCAGAACTCATTTCATACAGAATAAATTGTATATATTCCCTCTCCTTCTCCAAATCTAATCAAATGTATCAAATTCATTGCGTGTAACTTGAACCACATTTTTCTGATCCAAGTCGTAATTGCCACCTGTTCAATACTTTTCCATTTGCTCACAATTTTGGTCCAGGGAATAGTGATAAAATTTGCTGTTAAGTCTGCATTTGTCTCTTTTAACCAGTCTCTTATTAAATCCAAGCAGTAGTTCCACTGAATCTAACAGCATATTGTAACCTGAATTTTTTTAGAATTAACTTCTTCCTTCCAGAAGGCTACAATATCAGGAACACATTGGTGATGTGCTGATGTCTATAGTGTAGACAGAACTGACATGCACACATCAGATTTTTATGGAACAGCCTCAAATTTATTTCAAGTCTAAACTTCCATAAATTTTAATCCATTTTTTTTGCCAGATTCATCTGATTTACAGGAGAGTGGGCAGGGGTGGTGTGAAGGTATGTACGTATATCACACAGACATAGATAGGGAAACCATATTTCCTCCTTTTCCCCCAGAACATGTCCTCTTTTTAAGCGTTGTGCCTGAGAAAAGAATCTTCATTGTCATCCATTTCCTTGTGAACAGGCAGCATGCAACCTTCTTGTAATTAACAAATTATTTATAATATTAACCGCATGAAAGCAATATATATTAGCTGCCAAATCCAGAGTAACTTCGGGAGCACGTATGAGACATTGCGTGCACCTGTAGTTACTGCACCTGCTTGTGAAAACCTATGGGAAATTCATATTGGAATCCAGAGTAAATTATTCTTACACCGCAGCAAGGACTCCCCATAGTTACTCTGGATTTTGCCCTAGTAATTTTTAGCTTTTATTTTCTCATATCCAGTGGTGTGCTTCAGGGGGTTCTCACGAGTTGTATAGAACCCTTTGCTAATCAGAGCCTGGTTCTGAGAACTGGTTACTAATGGGACATAGAACCTGTTGTTAATTTAGACTATTAGGACATAGAACCTGTTGTTAATTTATTTTAATCCCACCACTGGTCATATCCTACATTTTTCTTGGGAGATGGTTGGGGAAGAGAGTGGATCAGGGACAGAAAGGAGCAGTATTAGCAGAAGCAATATACTCACCTCCTTCCTTGCCCTTGATAACCCAACCTAGGTCCAGCTATAAATATGGGGCAGGTCTTAGTGAACCTAGTAAGCTGATGGGGGCTTAGCTTACAGCGAGGAACAAATGCTCCTACCCTTGAGGAGTAAGTTGGATATCAAAACTCACTTGTGGGTTTCACCCAGTGATGGGCTTCAAAGAAATTAAGAACCGGTTCTCTGCCCATCTGGCAGCCACTTTTAAATGGCTATTTTTAAACTTTATATGTACTATCTCTTGTTAACAACCGGTTCTATAGAGTAGGTGCGAACCTGCTGGAGCCCACCACTGGTTTCACCAGACATCATGTTGGCATGGTTGCATGGCTATGTGGGGAGGTAAATGTAACCATAAACACACTTTCTTGGGAGTAAGCTCCACTGAACACAATGAAGCTGACTTGCATGCACATGGTTGAGTTGTCAGTTATGAATAACTTTTGGGGAGATACAACCCAGTAAGTCTAGTTTTCTTTATTTTTGACAAGCATATCAAGGAGGGAATTTCAATAACAAGTAACCATTACGAAGGCCACAGATAAAAGGTTTTCACATGGTGGCAGAATGAACAGACTGGAATTGTTTGCTTTGGACAGAGGAATAAAGCAATGTGATCAAAGCACATGCATCACCAAGTGACGCTAAGAAGGTGGACCAGGAACTTTGATTTGTTCTGCCTTTTGATATAAGGAAAAGCCAACATTAAGTCATGTCAAAAAGTGTCAGAGATTCAAAACAGATGAAAGGACATTTCATTCATGCCAAAGGGTATCATTTCTGTTTTCCTGACTTCACACAGTAAAGTATAAATCATGTATTTTCTGTGGGTCGAGCAAACTTTACTTTTTCAAAAGGCATTTCAATGGGAGTATTACAAGGACTCATCATAATGTTTCTATTGATCTGGCTGTGACAGCTATGGAAGCCAAGGATCTCATGTTATGTTTGAAGCACAGCATTTTTTATTTTTACCTACATGACATTTGGTTACCAGACATAACTAGAAGGGAGTAGTTAAGCAATATTTGCCTCCTGCTCAGTTTCGATGATGGTATCGAGGTGGGAGAAACTATTCTTACAAATCTTCAAAATATCTAAGTCTGAGCATGCTGACTAGGCATGCCTTTCTAGTGTCGTAGGCTACAATCCAGAGTAACTATGGGAGCACGTAAGAGATTTTACGTGCTAGTGAAAACCTATGGGAAATTTATATTGCAATCCAGAATAACTTGTTCTTACTCTGGAGCAAGGACTCCCCGTAGTTACTCTGGATTGCGCCCCTAGTCATGCACCCAGGTACCCCTATCTTTTGTGGATGCCTACAATGACACAAAAGTAGCCAAGGTTCTAGAACAGGAGTGTCAAACTTGTTTCACTGCCTTGTATTTAATAAATTCTATTTAATAAATTCTATGTAATGGTTTCAAATTTAATAATAAATAAGTGTTTAAATTAACCACATGAAAGCAATACATGTTTTCAGTTTTTACTTTATCATGTCCTTTATTTTTCTTGGGTATTTTGAGAGGCTTTGTCTTCTTTTGTGGTTATGACATCTGGTCACTGCGACAGAGAAAGAGTTTCCGTTTCTGGCATTCAAGCCTTATATTTGACATCCTGCAGTATAGCAGCATAGATTTCGGGTAAAAGTAGTTAGGAGGGATTGGTCTAGCTCAGGAGGTGCTTATTGATCTGTGGGTAGTCCTAAACAGGTGATGGGGGCTGCTGGAGGATCCAGTAAGTGTTTAAGTGAGTACTAATAACACACTTTCAGGAATGCAGAGAGTATGACAGAGAAGTCCAAATAATATGGCACTAAAACATTTACGTCCACAACCTTACTTTTCTCTTCTTTGACAAGGAACTAGATGTGGTATGTATGATCCACAACTAGATTATCACTCAAAGCAACCATGGTGTGAGATGATTTGGATTGGAATTGAGGCACCTAGAGAATGTGTGTGTGTGTGTGTGTGTGTGTGTGTGTGTGTGTGTGTGTGTGTGTGTGTGTGTGTATCCTTTTTTCCACCATGGTTATCTCAATTCACCAAGTTGCCATTATCTGTGGAATGGAAAGAAGATAAGTACTCCCAATGGCCAAAGAGAAAATGCAATATATTCATAATGGAACTAGGCCAATAATTTTGTGACTAAGGTTCAAGGATCAAGACAAGACATTGTGCAATCTATTTTGAAGGGACTTATTAAAACAGTGCTTAAGGCTGCAATCCAGAGCAAATTCAGCCTGCTCTGACCTAACTGCACTCTCCTAACTATTCTGTATCCAGAGCAGAAAGTTATGCTGCACCCAGAGAGTCAGGAAGCCTGGGCTGCCCTAACTGCTCCAGAGCATGCTAAGTAATTGACACAAGGGGAAGACTTGCTCCTGAGGAGACACCCCTCAGATCACACTGAACAAGGAACAGCTGTGGTGCCTACAGTGGTGACATGACTCTGCACATCACCTGGTGCGGAAGTCTGTGCATCATCCCTGGGATGCGCGCTCCCCCCCACCTGGACTGCGCAGTCACCAAAGTTGGCGCCTGCGCAGTTGTTTCTGAAGCCAACTGGCTTCAGAAAGAGTACTGCGCAGGCACCATCTCTGACACCTGCGCAGTACTTTTCTGAAGCCTTTTGGCTTCGGGGGAGACTGTGCAGGCGTCAGAGTTGGTGCCTGTGCAGTACTCTTTCTGAAGCCATTCGGCTGCCGCTCCGCCTCCTGAGTGAGGCCGAATGGCTGTGTAGAGGCGCGGACTTTCTCTGCTCTAAGGAAGTCTCCTCTGAAGCTGTTCGGCATGCTCAGTGTGTTTCTGCGCAGTGCACCTCAGATGGCCGTTCAGGCCAGCTCCTCAGACAAGTGGCAGCTTCTGGCTGATTCTCCGCCTTGGAGCAGGCCTGAATGGGGGTGCTGACGCCCGGGGCCTGCCAAAGGACAGTCAAACTCCTCCGGCACATCACCCCATACGGAGCGCATCCCCAATGCAGCCCACACCAGCCACACCAGTCTGGTGACGCCACTGGGTGCCTGCCTTATAAGGAGTCCCTGATGAGATGCCAGTACATTCTACAGTGAATACAAGGGGCTTCTTGGAGTGGCCTGCTGTATCCTGAGCTTTGTGGGCAGCCGTAGTTTGTTCCATATCCTGAGGTTGAGAGGCAGGGGTTGCACCTAGGATGGCCAAGAACTCAGATTTTTGGTCAGCACTGCCATTCTTACTCGGGCCTTATCATGGACCCCTATGGGTCTACTCATTACTATACCTGCTCCTGAGGTGGTATAACTCTGAGGGCTGGAAGAAGGCATTTCTGCCTTGGAAACAGGCTCTGGATACAGAGTAACTGCTCTGCCCTAGGCAATGCTCAACATGCCCTCAACTTGCCTCTCCTGAGCTGCTTAGGCTGCCCCAGTTAGGGCAGAGCAGGTCCACCTCTCTTAGGGCACCCTATCTTGCCTTGCTCTGCCCTAAGCCTCCTTCAGAGTAACTGGGCTGGAGCATCTTGCAGTTGCTCCAACCTAGTGTTAGATAGGGCAACCTAAGGGCTCTTATGTGGACAGATTAGTTGCTCTGGATTGGGCTGCCTGTTATACTAGTGTTGTGGCTTTTCCATTGCTTGGTTTCTGTCAAAAGGCACAGTGCTGTAGGATCTGTTAAATGAAGGGTGCAATCCAGAATAACTAATGGGAGTCGTTGCGCCGGTGTAAGAACACTTTACTCTGGATTGCAATATGAATTTCCCATAGAATTTTACTAGGTGATGCAGTAACTACGTGTGCACGTAATGTCTCTTACGTGCTCCTGTAGCTACTCTGGATTGTAGGGGAAGTTTCTCTCTACACCCCTGTCTGTGATGGAAACCTCATCACACTGTTTCTTTGTTAATTCCCTTACAGTATTATCTTCACCACCAAGAGCAGCAGTCAGGAAGGCAAGCCCAGAGCCTGCCTGCTGCAGGGCTTTTCACGGCACAGTTAATGCCTGCTTTCCGCTGAAAAGTGTGCTGTCGAAGAATCTGTAATTACACTTTCCAGACGATTCACTTGTAGGTAAATTTACTGCGTTTGATTTAAATCAAGGGAAACAGCTTAACAAGCAGTTTGGGTATCAGCTGGTGGCTAAAAAGATGAACAAACATGCTAATACGTTTCCGGATGTAGAGCATTTGCACTGTCACTGTGTTATGGCTCCTTCCCACAAGACACATGGCACATGTAGGCATTAATTAAAGAGATTCATAAGATTTCTCCTGAGACTAGGTGGGATATAGATAACGAGGGGAAAATCACATGACCCAATGACTCGTTGAGGGCTACATGCTCACATGAATTTTGGTGGTTTGGTGAACAAATCTGCTCACTGAGACCATGGTCATACTTGGATAGGATACAGCCCATCACCATCATCACCACCACCTTCTACCAAGGTTTGTTCTTAGGTCCATTTGGGTGTCAGTGAAGAATACAGTAAAGGTGACAATTCTGAAAATCAATCTGTTGAGACGCCACAACAGGAGTGGAACCCAAGTGGCACACCAAAGGAGTGGAGCACCACCACAGGAGTGGAGTCCCAGAGGTTAGGATAGTTCTGATGGTATGACTAATGTTTCAAGGTGTTGGGACCCAGGACAACCCAGGAGTGGTGCAAAAGAGCCTTATGTCCTTTTGCAACATCCCCAGGCCAGTATGAGACTTGTGCTAAACTTATGCTGGTCTAACTGGAAGTTAGGTTTGCAGCCTGAGTGTGTTTTCATCAAGTCTGAAGGCATAGCCTAATCTACTAGGGTCCAATCCTATCCAACTTTCCAGTGATGCATCATGCCAATGGGGTGTACATTACCTTCAGAAGCGGGGGGAAATCAAGGAGGCCTCTGATGAGCTTCACTGCAGCTACATCAACACTGGAAAGTTGAACAGGATTAGGTCCTAGTATACTTTGGAGGGCCTCTTTTGGAAATCTCAAAGTGAAGCAAAAAATACATAAACTGGCAATAAAAATATTTATTGGTGTGCTGGTGGGAACAAGAGTAGCAGAGGAAGAACTGCTCTGCTTAAGGGACCTGTTCCCTTGCCACTCTATTCAGTTTGTTTGGAAGCAATCTGTCTTGCAAGAGAATAAAAAGGATTTAGCTGAGTAACCCAGGTGGTCATAACTTCTAATGTCAATGCCTGCCTACCTTGCATTTATTTTTGTCTGTCCTTAGAGCATGCTGTAAATTTCATACTGGTTAGGACGTTGTCAAGTAAGAAAGGAATTTTTTGTTTCCCAGGATTTTTGTTCCCCAGGATCTTGGTTTTACTTCTCTGCATCAAAATTGGATTCTCTTCCACAAAATTAGGTCAGGACTCTCTGTCCCATTTGCCAGTATGTGAACACAATCCCCCCAAAGTGGGACTGTCCCTGTTTTTCAGGATATCTTTGGTGCTTCGTTTCTTTTCATCTCATCAGGCTTGTGCCATGTTGAAGGAGAAAAGCCAGGGTTCAAATTCCTATTCAGCCATGATACCAGTACATTGAAGAGCAGGAGCCAAGTGTCCAGATTCCTCAGAGCAATGAACAAATATAACCAGAACCTTCCACATGAGGTTTGTATCACCTGATCTGCTTTGGTCTAACGTAGTTATCATGACACCCTCCCAGTTCCAGGTCCTGTTCCATTCCCACTTTAGATACACAGTGAAAGTTAAGTTTACTTTTCTCTAGAAGCCTTGTCATCGAGATGAATCTAAGGCTGCAATCCTAAAGACGCTTTCCTGGGAGTAAGACCCAGTGAACTTAATGGGGCTTACTTTCAAGTAGACATGATTAGGTATGTGCTCTACGTAACCATTGACACGCCTCAGGACTCAGATTTAAAATATGCTGTGAATTGATCCCTAATACTCTGTAGACTAATAAGAACATTGGGCAAGATCATTTATTGTAATCTAGTCTGTGGTGAAAGTCTTGTTATCTATTATTATTTTGCGTTGCATGTGCATGACATTTAAGAAGATATAGAAAAAGACAGGTCCTGATTCAAATATTTAAAAAAATGCAAGGCAGTAGAGGTTGAACACGAGGTCTGAGAATGAAAGGTAGGATTTCCAACCCTCCAGGATCAGCCTGGAGTCTCCAGGAAACTGAACTCCTCTCCAAGTAACAAAGTCTTTGTGATTTTTATAGCATAGGTCCTAAGTGTGCTTAATAAGATGTTAAGTCCCATTGAGTTCAAATGGCTTTACACGTGAGAAAGTGAACTTAGAATTGATGCTATATTGATACAGTATTATGTTGGTTGGGGAGAGGAAATATCTCAAGGAACATCATCAGAGTTCCTACCCAAGTGAGGGGCAAGAATAACAGGGGAAGGATCTGTGTGTATAAGCATACATATTTTGACTCTGAGGCTGCAATCCTAAAGACACTTTCCTGGAAGTAAGACCAATTGAACACAAAAGTGCTTACTTTTGAGTAGGCATGCTTAGAATTGTGCTCTGAGTCTTTCTGATGGGGGTTCTGAATCATCTTAGCATTTTTTATGCTGAGAATTTCTGAAAGTTCTTTCAAGTTCCCTTGAGATGTTTGCACAGATTGTATATGTAAGACAACCTATACTTGGGCTCCAATTCATCATTCATGACATCCTTGGGATGTAAGTATAATTGTTTTAATTAAGGCTAATGATAATCTACCATTGCAGAATAGATACCCCAGATGGTGTGTGCCAGATGGCATGCCCACAGTAAGAGGTGCTATAGAAAAACACCTAAGGGGGAGGGAAGACCAAACAATGCAGGAAGCAATTGTGGAATCAACTAGAAACTCCCTGATTCAGAACAACTGTTGATGATAATGAAAATGGGACATACGTGCTGCCCAATTTGGAAAAGAAAAAAAACACATTTATTACAGTGCTATTATTGTCCCACTTCTCTGTTTCCCCTGAACAGGTTGGTGAGGCACTTAGAGTGCCATTCAGCAAGCTAAGCACCTTTGTGTAACATTAATTTTGATAATCTGACAGTATCCTAAGACAAACACTCCTAAAGAAAGGTAGCATCACACCAGAAAAGAGTCTTCCCGTATTTGGCAGCACAACCATATAGAATGGAGATTAGAGTGCCTCTACCTACATTGCATAGAAGAGGGAATTTAGGCAGGTGCTGCTTTCTATGATGAGTTAAACATGTGTAAATTTCCTCTTCTATGCAATGATTAAAGGTACAGGCACTATGTCCTCCATTCTATATGGTTAACCTGGGTTCAGGTCTCTTTGAAAGCAGCCGGCCTTGGCTGAAACGATTGAGTGGTGGCTCAGATGTCAAACTTGTCCACACTGAAGACACAATATAGTCACTTCAAATTTGCTAAGTGTCTAGTCTAAACATGCCCCCATGTTTGCATTCATCTTATTCAGAATGGAGTTCACTGAATGTTTGAGAGCAACAAAAAGGTCCATATCTGCTACTGTGCTGCACTTGGAACATTACATTATGCAGTGGATCTGGTCACAAATGTGGGAGTATCGCTCACAGGTTCATCTTGTCATGAAATAACCACATGTCTGCTGGGACCTAAGACTGCATGGGTAAATTCCACTGAATGATTGAATTGATTCAAAGTGAATAAGGCGGCAATCCTAAGCCCCAGTTAGGCTAGCCTAAGCTTCAGCACAAGCCTGTGCTGACCTAGGGGGTGTACAAAAGTGACACTTTTGCACCACTCCTAGGGGAGGATTAGGCCAGTGCATGGTCATGGGCTTGCCTCTCTACCCCACACAGGAATGGGAAGACCAACAAATTGTGCCAACCTAGGTTTGGACTGCACCCTAAGTATACCAGTGGTTCTCAAACTTTCAGGGAGCTTACTCCCTGAGTAAGTCTTTGCAGGGGAGAAGCTAAAGCAGTGCCATGATCCCCATGATTGCACCCGTCTTGGGAAATGGGGCTATTTCTAAACATGGTCTGCCATGTTCTGCCAGGTTCTGCCATGGTCTGTAGGGAGCACCACAAAACTTTTGCAAGCTTGCAAAGAGCAAAAGTCACTATTATGCTGAAAGAAATCAGACTTCTGGTTAAAACGCAATTGCACTTTCACTCTTTCTAAGTCTTGGGAAACCCTGAAAGCACTCTGCAGGGCTCCCCACATCCCTCAGACTCTAGGACCTTTGTAATGTTTAGAAACAGCCCCCCACACCCTGCAGAGATGCGAACCTGGGGACGCTGCTTCTTTCCCCTTCTTCCACCCCTTAAAGATTGTGGGGGGGGGGACTTATACATGAACTTGTGGTCACGACCCCAGTTTTGAGTAGCACTGAATTATACATTCAAACTATCCTTTGATGAGAAAGAAATAGCCAAGGGGGAAAAAAGTGCTAAAGAAGCAGCAGCCAGGAACCACAGTTTATCAGGTAAGACAAGGTAAGAAAGTTGCACAATCTAAGTGTTTTATAGGGGAAAATGCCTGACTGAATTGCAATTAAATTAATTTCCACTGAAAATTGAAATAGGCAGCAAATATCTGATGCACTTGGCTTAGAGAAGATGCCACTTTAGCCATACCAACTATGCATTTCCTTTCAAACTTAAATCCGTTCCAAATGGATGCCATGAAAACCTGCATGATGCATTTGTGTCAGCATTTGGTGCAGTTTCAGCTTTAATATAATTGCTATTTTGCTGCCAGCTCATGGTAACTCACTGCATGTTAATATTTTATTTGCTTTACCTCATACTTCCACAGGAGAAAATTGGCTTTGGGGATGCGGTGGGGGTTGGATATAGCTTAAATTCTCTCCCTCCTGCAACTGCGATCCTTTTAGCACCGCCAGATAATTTATAAGATCTTAGATTGGAACATCAATGCCTCCTGTTTTAGGAATGCTTACAAACAATTCTCTTGTCCAAGATAGTGACTTGATCAATATTAATTACCTCCATGAAACTTTTCCCATAAAGGAAAGTTCCCATGGGATTATGCCATTAATATTTCTCTTTGGAGAACAAATTTCAGTTACTATTAGTCTAATAATTTTTTTCCCCTGTCATTACAGTTGTAACGAGGTCCACAGTAAAGCTTTAGAGCAATTTATGTTGCCAGTACAGTGGAAGATCAGATTCCGATTTGAGGAGGTCAATACAACATCTGCCTTTTTTAATCTTTTGTACACAGTCATGCATACCATTCAGCTATTGCAGGAATCTCTGGAGTATAGCATAAGCTGGGATTTAATGACTTGGAACCTACTGTTTCAAGTGATATTTTGACAAGCTGCTGGTCTATAACACCTTATTCCCCCCCCCCCTCTGTCCTTCAGAGTAAATTGGCAGCATATTTCCATTGCAGAAATCCTGCCGTAGGAAACTGGTGATGTACATAATTGAGCAATTATAAAGTATACGAGAATCATTGTCGTCTTTATCATACTAGAGGCACCTACAGCGTTCCTTAATATGAGCTGCAGGGTTAAAAAAGATTTGAAGGGGGCTGAATGGTACCTTGCTTAGCATGGACAGATGGATCTTAGCAGGGGACAGTATTTGATTTTGTTTTCCAACTGCAAAAGATACACCTGAGAAAAAGAAGGTAAAATAAACTTTTGGCAAAAGGAATATTTTAGATTCAAGGTTTGTACACGCCTGGGTACAAGTCTTTGTGTGCAATGTTTTCATAAAAAGTACAGTTGGAACATGGGTGGGGAGAAAGCATTTTTGCTATCAGAAAACATAAATGAAAATATTGGTGATTGTTTACTGTTCAGAAAAATCAATCACAAAATGGCAACAGTAGTACCTACAAACAAGGAGAATAGTCTACATGACCCAATACTACTTGCCAGGCTGGGATGTGTCACTAGTGACAATGGTTGAAAAGAGCTGTCTGACAGGTAACAAAGTTCCACACATGTAGTTGAGCCTTCCGTTTGCTATCAAAGTCACATTTGCCCTTTTCCTCAGGAAGCTATGTTTTCCTGTGATGATCCCTACAATCCAGAGTAACTACAGGAAGATGTAAGAGGCACTTACTCTGGATTGCTCTATGCATTTCCCATAGGTTTCTCGTAGGTGGCACCGTAACTACGTCAGTGAAAAAGGTCCCGTAGTTACTTTGGATTGTAGCTGTAGTCTTCTACCACAAACACATGTATTGTGTTAAAAAAGAACCTACCGTATATTTTGTTTTGCATTGATTGTTTTTTTCTCATATGCAGATTTGTGCATATGTGTTGATTTAGAAATGAACATTCTTCTGATTGACCACTTTTCTCTAATCATGTAGCAGTCTAGAGATATTAGATCCTTACAGCCTCTTCCAAGAAGAGGAACACCAAGGGGATGGATTTTGGCTACCCTCCCCATTGCCTTGCAGCTTTCAGTGCCCCATATAGTCCTTTCTATATGGGTTCCTCAGCCTTTCATACTAGCTTGCTTGGGTACAGAGGGAGCTGCTGTACCAAGAAACAAGCAATGAAGTTTGCTTTCACATTACTTTTCTGTTTGAATGCTCTCTCTCTCTCTCTCTCTCTCACACACACACACACACACATACACACACACACACAATCACTCACTCACACACACACACGCACACACGCATGCACGCATGCACTCAAAGAAAAACAAATTTATACACCACTTTTCTCCATAATCGATCCAAAGTCATGTACAATGTGCAGGGTGTCTATATGTCCCCTTTTCCCGCACATGTCCTGGATTTTAGCCTTGTGTCTTGGGAAAAAAAAATCTCCATTGTCTTCTTTTCCCTTGTAAATGGGCAGCATATAGCCTTCTTGTAATTAATAAATTTTATGTAATAAATTATATGTAATAGTTTTAAATTTAATGGCAAGTAACATTGTGTTTAATTAGCCACGTGAAGGGAGTAAATATGATTTTGTCAAATCCTATATATTGCTTGGATTTCCTACATTTGGGAGGGGGGCTTGTCCTTTTTTTTGGTTATGGCATATGGTCACCCTGATAATGTGGAAAAAATCATAAGCAAAACACGGCACAATCCTTTGCATCTCTACTCAAATGTAAGTCCCATCATGTTTCCTCGGGCTTAACTTCCAGGAAAGTTTATTTTTGATTGTAGCCTCAATTATAAACAAGCAGCACCAACATCTGTAAAATTAATACTAAAAAAGACAGTAACACAGTATGCTATGAAACAAGAAGGGAAGTGGCCAGCTGGATCTCACCAGAAAGGCATTTCATAATTACAGTGAATCATGTACCAGTAGATCCTGTATCCAGTACCTTCTATCCATATTGGAAATATTGGCAGTCCTAAAGCCTAGGGAAAATTGTACTACAGTGGTACCGCTCATAACATGCGCCTCACATAACAAGCATTTCACACAACAAGTATAAATTTCCAAGAAATCTTGCTTCACATAACAAGTTCCGCTTCACTTAACAAGCAGTGCGCCATGGGCACGCATGCTATGCAACCCTGATGCTCTGTGTGGAGGCTCTTTAAAAGGGCTGCCAGCCAGTGCTGCTGCCTCTAACTTCCTCCAAATGCCCCCACTGGCCGCTTTGAACCTCCAGCAGCAGCCCAGGTAAGCCTCCCAGGAAAGTGTCTTTGACTGCAGCCTCCTAACCATGTCTACTGAGAAGTAAGCCCCATTGTGTTCAATGGGGCTTATTCCCAGGAAAGTGTCTTTAGGATTGCAACCTAAGTAGACTTCATAGGATCATGCACATTGAATGCATGTTTTGAATTCAATTGCAGTGTTGTGTCATCATTTTTACATGCAGTTAATATTTTTATATGAATATTTTGGGGGTCGTGGAACCAATTGTCTGAGTTTCCATTATTTCCTATGGGAAAATCCGCTTCACTTAAAGAGCGTTTCACTTAAAGAGCATGCCTCCAGAACGAATTAACCTCTTTATGTGAGGCACCACTGTATGTTGTTGTCCTTGGTTAACTAGTATTGGTTTCATTCTAGCTATTGCAAACAGCTTTCATTCTGCTTGGGTTTTATTCAAAATTGCATAAACAGGCATGTTGAATGAGCAAGTTAAGAAGTGTGATTGAGTATTGATTCAGTAATCACTTGGGCTGTCTTCAAATACCTGAACATAGACGCTTTGAAAGTCTGCATTTGCTTTTTCTCTAATAACAAACTATAATGTACAATAAGAAGAACAGTTTTAAAAGGTCCCGCATATTATATTTGCCTCACCTAGCTGTCTAGTCACTTATATTTTATGTTCCCTGGTAGGAGCAACATGTCAGAAAAACATAACACTCATTCAAACAAGCATATCAAAAAAGCCCGGGGATACAAAAATACCCATTTGCAAGCACAGACCATAATGCTCCATATCAAACAGAAAATATATGCCCCAGAAGCAGTCTTGTTGAAGGATTCACCTGTTTGTGAACAAGGAAAAAAAGATGATTAAATTTTCCATTTCTGTAAGAAACTGATATAATTATGCCCTCCCCTTTTGGTTCATAAATATCTTGAGGCTGGCTGCTTTCCCTGTTTGGTTCTGCGCTTTTTCCAATCTAACCAGGGTTTG
Organism: Cryptoblepharus egeriae; assembly: GCA_030015325.1. Classification (NCBI taxonomy): domain Eukaryota; kingdom Metazoa; phylum Chordata; class Lepidosauria; order Squamata; family Scincidae; genus Cryptoblepharus; species Cryptoblepharus egeriae. Next base: position 109,412,093 of record JAREYC010000003.1, read on the forward strand.
ATGAAGCAATGCAAACTTGTGCAAATATGCATAAATTTCAATCATGCTCCTGGGTTTTCTCTGCGATTTAAGCAACCAAGGGAGAAATGGGTTCACTAGAACTCATCTATTGGAAGCCTCGGGGCTGTACGTTTGGGCCCATTTCTTGAGCCTCACGAAAAATTCACATTTGCCACCCAGTACAGAGGTGTACAAAATAAAATCTATTGACCACCTGTTAGACTAATCAGGCTGCCTGAATCTTTTTTTGCTTGTGCTTAAAAACAATTCACCATCTCCATTCCAAGCATTTATTTCTATAGAATGCACATTTGATGCAGGGAAGAGTACATGGTAGTGGCTTATTCTGAGCAGGGTTGAATCAAAGGTAAAAGGAAATACGCAATGATTTGACAGAGAACGTATGTTTTGTTCTGCCATTTTTAGCTTGTTGATAGTTAACGTTTAGCTAATCATGAAGTTTATGATTATATCTTATCCGGTGAATTTATGCATAATACAATGTAATTTCATACAGAATGCAATGAAACACATTGTGATGGAATATCTCTAAGTATTGGCATCCATCAGTCTTGAAAGACTATGGTATTGTACTTGACGCTGCATGCGAAGCACGAAGGCCTGGGTAGATTGATATGGAGGACAGGCTATTACCCACACAGCAAATCCCCCCCTCCATGCCACTGAAATGGTCCAATGGAAAGGCAGAGCCAATACGATTGGTTCCAGCTGCGTCACAGAGTTGGGCTAAGGACAAGAGCTCACCCTGTCTTGTGGGACCTGGTAATATCTCTATTCCTTCAAAAATTATAGTCAAAAAACCATTAGGGACAGGTTGAGGATACATAACCATGCCCACTGCTTGAGGCATTGAAGAACCACAGCATCGGAGGAGGTCTACCATTTGAGTGATGCGCTGCCCTCCTACCCTAATGAACTAAACCCTAGTGACACCACTGGATACATGGATTGGATCCTAATTCCATTAGATGCAGAGCAGTTTTGGGGAAATATTTAGTCTCTTTCACAATAGTATCCATAGATGTGGGCCTACTATGAAAGCAGGGAAGTTGACTAGAATCGCTATTATTCTTAATGTGAGAATATGACTTCTTAATATGAGAAGGAAAGTGGTTGTTCAGGACCTAAGTGGAGCTGCTAATTGGCTATTGTCAAGATGCAGCTTGGATGCTCCTCAGACATTCCTTTGTGTGATGTCAGCAACAGTCAACTGGGCAGAGGTTTCTGATCTGAGCCCTAGAGAGAGAGAACGAGAAAGAGAGAGAGAGAGAGAGATTGAGAGAGAGAGAGAGCTTCTTACCTCCACTTCTTCCTGGTGCTGGTATACTCCCTGCCTGTACCAAGTGCTGGAAACTGTGGTGTGGTTGTTAAGTGTAGTTGTGATTATTTGCTGATTTATTATGTTCTCCATGCCCACAAAATCCCATAATGAACATCTACCCCCCCTCACCCCCCAAAACCCCAAAACACAAAAAACCAAGAATGTTCATCTTTGCTGGTGCGAAGCAGACAAGAGCTTTGTCTCTTACGCACAAAGAGAATGGACGGCACACGAGACAACTAGAGAATGAAATGCACATGTGACAACAGCCTGGGAGGGCTGCAAGACAATTCCATCCTTCCTTTCTGCTTTATTGTATGTATGTATGTATGTATGTATGTATGTATGTATGTATGTATGTATGTGTGTGTGTGTGTGTGTGTGTGTGTGTGTGTTTGTGTGTGTGTGTGTGTCTGTCTGTGTGTGTGTGTGTGTGTGTGTGTGTGTGTGTAAAATGTTGTGCATTGCTGTGTACATCCATCCCAAAGAAAGGCACTGCTGCTGCAGAGGTATATCCCAACAACACATGCCCCTGTTCTAACAGCTTGCTTGCCTAACCAAAACTAAAGAATGCTACCTGTATACATGCTATCCTGGGAAAGAAGCGTGAGCAAGTGCAAAGAGAATTGTTGCTTACTTCGTGCGAGCAGTGCAATGAGGATGCATGCAATGGGAGGCTCTTTTTCTGGAGCTCCAAGACAGCCTTCCTCCAGATTTCCCAGCCTCGGCCAGCCGCTCCTGTTTGCAAAACTCACTTGTCCCTATAGCAAAAAATGGCTCCTTCTCCCACCGCTCCCAAAGACACATCCCATTGCCTCCTTAATCTCTCTCCCCCACCATCTTCAGTGATTAATTTCTATTTGAATCATCTTCAAGAGAAGCAAAGAACAACTTTCAACCATTGTTCCTCATCCATAGGAAGCCACAATCATCTCAGCCTTCTGGTGATATCCCCACCTGACTCCACAGGGTATTCATTTCATGGTTCTCGGGCAACAGAATTCTCGCATGACTGCGTTCACAACTCACATGATCCCTCATCAGACTATTTGTTTGCTCTGAAATGTCCTTTAAAAGGTAATTTAACCGCTCATTTTAGATTTAAATGCACAATTTGTTATCCACAAAGACGTGCTGTTTGGATGTGATGCTGGGCACAGTGGGTGCACAAGAACGCCTATGTCTGAGTTCATTTTTACAGGTCAGCTGAGTACACAGTTTGTACCTATATTGAATAAAACATGTAAATACTGTATACCAAAGTACAATTTAATGTTTTAACAACTCTTCTGTTTTCAGACATCCTGGCCATTAACCAATAAATTTTCAGTTAAAAAAAGGCTGACTTGCACTATTATATAGTATAGTAAAACCTTGGATTGAGAGCATTTTGGATTGAGAGCGTTTTGCAAAACAAACATTTCTAATACATTTTGTCTTGCAATACAAGCAATGTTTTGATAATCAAGTGAAAAAATAGTCCCAGCCAGGATACGGTGGTAGAAATATGTTCTAAGTTGTGGCTGCCCCCAAGCTCTCTGCTGTCACTGCCATACTGGAAAGAAGCCTTACAGCACAATCCTAACCATGTCTACTCAAAAGTTAGCCTCATTATGTTCAGTGGGTCTTACTCCCAGGAAAGTGTCATTAGGACTGCAGCCCTAGTCATCCCCTACACCTTGAGAGGACACCTTGCCCCCCCCCCTCCCATCAGACGCTACTGCCTGAAAGCTATCCCTCCCTGGAACATGATGCCAATATTTAATATATCTGTATTTTGTATTTTGTCTCAGATTATGAATTAAAATTTGATCTCATCACTCTGAAATATTTCAAGGTACTCCAGAAATAATGAGTAATAATGAGAACATTTATTAGTTACAATATGGAACTCATTGCCCTGTCTTTAGTGAACATCTTCAGATGTAGGTCTTTGTGGCTTTGGATTTTCAAGGACAGCCTGGTTCATATATATGGGATTAGTGTGTATTCTGAAATCAAGTTTTTTTCCTCCCTAGATTACAGTTGTTTAAAAATTGTTTTTCTTGTTTAGAGAGGCAGTTAGAAATTCAAAGGACTCCCTAACTTTGCCTGGCTAAGCTGAAGAACAGCATAATTGCTTGCATTACTGCCTCTCTAGAACAGTAAGAAAAGTAGTTTTTTTAACTGTGATTTTAAAGGAATGTATTTTTCAATTCTCCAGGAATCAGTACATTTCCTTCTCATTTGCAGTGTTGAGACAAATCTGTGTATATGTGCTGGTCTAATGACCGTAATAAAGGTATACTACTACTACTAAATCTGTGTATAAAAAAATTAGTGTATAACAATCCTGTATGCTTTACAATGGTTTAAACCAAGGGTGTCCAAATCCCGGCCAGGGAGCCAGATGTGGCCTATGGCAAACCTCAATGCAGCATATGGCAAGAACTCTCAATCTGGTCTCTGGATCTGTCTCTAAGGGTGAAATCCAGAGTAACTATGGGAAGTCCTTGCTCAGAGTAAGAACAAGTTACTCTGGATTGCAGTATGAATATCCCATTAGTTTTCACTAGGTGGTGCAGTAACTATGGGTGCACGTAATGTCTCTTATGTGCTCCCGTAGTTACTCAGGATTGTACAGCATGCTGCTTCCTACAATATTCCCATAAACAAGGGAATAATCAAACCTGAACCCAAAACCTGAACCCAATCAAACCTGAACCCAAAATCCAGTTCACAGCACAATCCAGAGTAACTACGGGAGCTCTTAAGAGACATATACATTGACATAGTTATGGCGGCACCTAGCGGAAACCTATGGGAAATTCATAGAGAAATCCAGAGAAGATTTTTCTTACGTTGACGGAAGACTTCCTGTAGTTACTCTGGATTGTGCAGTTAGTGAAGTTTTTTTTCCTTCTTCAGTGAACTGTAACTGAATCCAACTCTTTTGGGGCCCAATCCTATGCAACTTTCCAGGGCTGATGCAGCCATGCCAACTGTACATGTGCTGCATATGGTGGTGGTGAGATAGTCAGCAAGGAGTCTACAAGGTAAAATAATATTTGTTCTCTTTCTTTGATGATATAATATGGCTGCATACTTGCTGGATGCAAGTTGGAAAGGCTTGGAATCTTGGTTACCTTGAACATGAATAGGAACTGAGCCCTAAACATAAAAATGAATGAATGAATGAATGAATGAATGAATGAATGAATGAATGATCAGGTATTTTCTGGATAAGTGCCTCCAAATTCATTTTGCTTTTTTGATTTAGGTAGAATTCAACAATAACCTAAGGAGGTACAATTTCATAATTCTGCAAATGTGGTTCCTGCCATTGGATCCCTGTTGTTTCATCCAAAATCTGTCAGGATATTTGCCCACCTGGAACCCTCCAAGTGTTTTTCATCTTGTACTTACAAAATTGGTGGCAGCTCTGATGTGATGCAGGAGAATGGATTTGTATCCTTTCCATATGCTCTTTCATTTCAGGCTCACAGATTATCCCCCAAATCCAGAGTAACTACGGAAGCACGTAAGAGACTTTATGTGCACCTGTAGTTACTGCACCACTTAGTGAAAACCTATGGGAAATTCATATTAGAATCCAGAGTATCCAGAGAATCCAGAGAACCCAGAGTTTTTACACTGGAGCAAGGACTCCCTGTAGTTACTCTGGATTTTGCCCTATGTCTTAGTTTACATTTGGGAAGCTTTTTGGGTGACAAGATAGTAGATCAAAATTAAAAATCAGTAAACAACTAGTTAAGTCCTTTGATATGTCTAATAAAATCAAGCACCTCTTTTTCCCTTCAATTTTGGGTCTGTTCTTTTATTTTGTTCAACTGTTAATGCTCCCCACTATCCAAACATTAGTTTTGGGTTGAAAGTTCCTTCACTTTTCATCAATCAATGTATCATGTCAAAGCACTGTTGCACAAAGAATTCATTTATTTATGTCACCAACTGATGCTTACCATTGCTTTGGAGAACAAAAATAGGTCCATACTACAGTGATTTACAGTGTCTAGATATGGGTCTCCCATCATTTGTCAGCTTTCCCAAAATAAAATAAATGTAGGTCAGCTGAACTCAAAATTGCTAAAGATATTTCAAGATATTTGAAAATAAATGTTGGCCTATACTGAAACAGTGATGAAATCCTGTTAACCAAACTGGAAATGTGGATGATTATGCTCATGTTTTGAATTGTTTAATGATATATGGAATTTTTTTCTCAACTTGATGTCAGATTTGTGAAACATCTGAAGGGCACTAACTTGCAGACCTGCCATAATACTCCTTTAAGTGTGTTTTTATTTATATGTCTAATTAGCATGATATTTGTACTTCTCTATGGTTATACTTGAAAATCATTTTGTCTCTAATAAATTTTCCTTTGACAGAAATTTAGCAGAAGGACATATCAGGCAACACCCTGTAAATAATAAAAGCCATGGTTCCATAGAATTTTCTAGTCTAATAAATTGTTATTTTTATATTGTGAATTGGTCTTGTGCTTCACAAAAGCGAAGGAAAACTAAGGAAAAGTATGTGTAATCGATGATGGGCACAATCCAGATTAACTACGGGGAGTCCTTGCTCCAGTGTAAGAACAATTTACTCTGGATTGCAATATGAATTTCCTATAGGTTTTCACTAGGTGGTGCAGTAACTGCGGGTGCCCGTAAAGTCTCTTATGTGCTCCTGTAGTTACTCTGGATTGTAGGGGATGTCTACGGATTAGCATGTTGAAGAAAAAATGAGGAAGTGAAATTCAAATATAACATTTGAAGAGGAAATAAAGTGTGCAGTGGAAAAAGTGGTGAAAAATAATATGCCCATGTCTGCTCTGTTTGGCTTGGCTCTGCACTCATATTCATTGGCAAGATTTCCCTAGGGCAAGAGAGAAATGTCCTTTTACCTCCAAACTGTTCAGTTCACCCATGGGAGGCAGCACATGCTGGCACCACTGTATTGGCAAAAGGGAGTTGCTAGAAGATTGGGCTGCTCATTCGTTGAGCTCTACAGAGCTTCCACAGTGATGCAAAACCAAATGTGGTCCAGAAAAGATCTTAGGCTTTGTGCTTGTCTTCCAAATTACAAATATTTTGCATGATAAAAAGTTACTTCCTCAGATTTCTGTTCCACTTACACATTTATTACCCTGTTAGAATTGCAACTTGTCTCCATGAAATCCATAATAAAGCCAGTATATTCGTTTCACCTTCAAATCTATGACCATGGGCATTTGAGCTAGTGATTAACTTCCTGGCAATCTAATCAGCTGCCTGTTAACTCTTATTTATTCATGTTTTAATTTATTTTGCTTAACTTGTACTTTTGATTCAGAGGAAAATTAACTTGCCTTGTAAATGCTTTTAAATCTCCTGGAAAATGAAATGCACCATATTTTAACTGCCTACTAATGGCATTTAACATATTTTTAACTGTGTCCAGGTATATTATAAAATGGAAAGATTTAATAAATTCATAAAATGGGAATATTTCTCTGTAGAAGAAAACAAAAGAATGTTTAATGCATAATGCAAATGCTTTTTCCATATTCTATTCAAATTCTAGATGTCTCCCCCTCCAAATATTTTTTCCTCATTTTTCTCAATGCAGTCTCCTGCTGCTACTGCACTTTTGCTAATCAATCTTCAAGCCTTATTGTTGACTTCCCATCAGTCCAAGCATTGTAGGTCCTCATATCCAGCTATGCTTCTTATAATGAATGCTGTGCACATGTCCAATATTGTCCAGTGTACAGTATATGTCCAGAATACATGGTCAGTGTTTTATTTCTGTTTATTTCTGCTTATAGCATGGTGTGCAGGAGTCATGCATTTAAATATCTATACAGGGAGGCCCATATCTGCAGTACATGGATCAGATCTGTGCATCCCTCATGCGCTCCTGTTGCTACCATAGTTGTTTTGACTCCCACAGAGGTTGTGCATGTCTGGCAGATTCCACAGTCCTCTTTACAACTTTTTGTTTGAGCACCTAGCGCATGCTTAGTGTTATACAGATTTTCTCTGTAATGGCTACTATTTTCAAATTAAGCAACAATGCTGTGAAGAAAAGAAGGTCAAAAAATTTGGAACTGAATATGAATTTGCTAACAATCTGGGAGCAATTGACCCTAGAGGTTCAATTCAAATTTTATACAGTGCCATATGGGCACAAAGGCATTTGATAGTTCAGCTTGTTTACAGTTGTAAATACAAATAGTGGGAAGGGGTGAAATACATTCTCAAACATCCTGGGGATGAAAAATCCATATTTGTTGGATATTTTAATCTTTTTACTTGTCTATTTGCTTACTTATTTATTAACAAAACTCAAAGCTGCTTTCCCAAATATTCAGAGCAGCATATGTCACTTTAAATGACTGAATAAGTTGAAAACCCTAAAACAAACAGGAAATGTTAATGATTAAAAAAAATCTGAATGCTACTGAAGTACCTATTCATCCAAAGCCTGCTGAAAAATAAAGGAAAGAATGTGGTGTTGGAATTAATTCAAAATTCCAATCAGCCAGCATTATTTTCCCCACAAGAATCCATTTCTTATTTGCTTGGAAATGGAATTGTTCTCTAATATAAACAATTTGTATGCCATCGAACTCAGAAGGGAGTGGGTGGGGAAGGAAGAAGCAGGCCGGAGAGGCAGCAGAGATCATGGCAGACTCTGCCATCATATCCTGATCAGTGATGGGCTTCAAAAAAATTAAGAACCGGTTCTCTGCCCATGTGGCAGCCACTTTTAAATGGCTATTTTTAAACTTTATATGTACTATCTCTTGTTAACAACCGGTTCTATAGAGTAGGTGCGAACCTGCTGGTGCCCACCACTGATCCTGATCCCCCACCATGGGCCAGGGAACCCAGCATAGTTTTCTTTTGTTCTGTGCCTACTCAATAGAAGGCACAGATCAGAGGAGACCCACTGGGGTCACCTGGCCACAGCAGGGAGTAAGGGATCAGAAGGTCCCATCCCCTGAAGAGAGGTCGCACTGCTTCCCTGCCTCATAACTGGAGATACAATCCTGAGTAACTATGGGAGCACATAAGAGATATTTACACTGACATAGTGACGGCACCACCTAGTGAAAACCTATGGGAAATTCATATTGCAATCCAGAGTAAATTCTTCTTACATCGAAGCAAAGACTCCCTGTAGTTACTCTGGACTGCACCCATAGTCAACATTTTGGGCACTAGGGAAGCTTAGGAATGGGCTAACAATCTGATGAAAGTCTGTTGTGAAAGGCAGGAAATAAAATGAATGAATGAATGAATGAATGAATGAATGAATGAATAAATAAATAAATACATACATACATACATACATACATACATACATACATACATACATACATACATACATACATACTGAACTCAACATAAATTGCCTCTTGGTACATTTCTCAGAGTACATTTCATGTACCCAAGGAGACCTACAGAACGTCAATCTTGAGAGTTTGTTGTATTGGGCTACCATCAATCACGCAACTGCCTCAGGGGCAGGCTCCCATGGCAGTAAGTCAGCAAGTATTGACTGAAAAAGATGGCAGCCATATGCTGAGCTACAGGCAGAAGAGCAGAAATGATTGCTGGATCTGGAGAAGGGTCCATCAAGACAGCATCCTGTTTTTAACAAAGATCACAAACAGCGCAACAGCAACAATCGTCACCTGCTTCTAATTTTTGTACGTGGTGATGAACGCAGGGTGTCCATATGACTGAAAATTTCTGGATTTGTTCTCTTTTTAAGCCTCCTGTCCGGGTATCCTTCAAAAGGGCTTCATTGTCCTCCATTTGCAACTTTGCAATGATGTGCAGTACCCCATCATGTCATATGTTGTTGGATTCCTATTGAAGAGCAGAATTCAATGCAAAAATCAGTTTTGATGTATCTTCTATCAAAAGATATGACCAAAAAATAAAAAAAGTATGCATTGAGCTTTATGGGAAAGTGCCCAGCATCGCAGCTTTAATCATGAGTAGGCAAACATGCCATTGTCCGCCAGAAAGGCCAGGCTTTCTGGGCATAACTTTTTACATAACTCCTGGGCTGCCAGGAATCCAAGACCTTGTCCTGCTTTTGAGGTTTAGGCATGTGGTCACCCTGGGTGAATGAAGCTCATAACCACAGCTCTTAAAGCCACATATTGAGGAAACATATGCTGCATCAGGTTACACCAGTGTTTCCTCCATGCGTGGTATTTAACAAAGGGTGCAAGCCTAACTCAGGCTGTATAACCCATTGGTCTTTCCATTCCTGTGGTGATGTAGGGAGGCAAGCACATGTCTGTGCACTGGCCTAATCCTCCTCCAGGAGTGGCGCATTTTCTGTTCTTTGGTAACCCCCCAGGTCAGTACAGGACTTATGCCAGGGCTTAGGCTGAACTATCCGGAGGTTAGGATTGCAGCCAAAGAAAAAGAAGGTCCACATGATTCTTGTCACATCCAATTTAACTCTAAGACTAATGTTCCCTGTATCTGTCCATGTGTCCCAGTGCATTTTCATTATAGCTTTGAGAACAGAAAATGATTCAAGGAATTGAAGCATAATGCGGATTAATTCAGCTCTGCCCTTTCCATTTTATGTACATGTTGTGGGGAACACCAATGTGACACCAGTGTAACCATGGCACACCAGATTGCCATGTAAAATGTCCCTCGGATGAAAATGAACTCATGGGACAACATACTCCCGGCAGCATGTCTCCAGGATGTTGAAGAATTAGCCAAACACACACGCAGTGACACACAAACACACACATACACACACCACAAACAAAACACCTCTGATTAAACCAGCAACTTTATTTATGAAACAAATTGTAGTTCATGCTAGAATTTCATTTATTATTATGTTCATAAATCTAGTAAAGGGTATATCTTGCAGGCAAAAATGTTCCATCTCTGATTAATATGAATGTCTGAAAAGCACAGGGAAGAAAAGGCTGGTATTCAAATACAAATATGTGATCAAAAGTAGAGCAATAAATTTTGGAGTACCAAAATCATAAGCAGCTCTAATGCACCAGTCTTAAACAACAACAACAAAAAAATCATTTTAGTATGAATTAAAGAGCAGGAAATGGATTGCAATGCTGAATTATAATGCTGTTGAGAGTGATTATGGCATGTATAATTAAATGGGTGAGAGATCATAAATGAGGAGAAAATCTAAGACAGCTTTCCTGAGAGCAAATACACAAGGAAGGCTTTTTCTACACTTCTACAGCCAAAGTCCTGCCAGGGAGAAAATAAAACTGATAAAACCACGCTTTGTATGCAGGCCATTTATGCAGGCTGAACCTAAGGCAACAGAAAATACAGGCTGCCATCAAATAATTATTATACTAACACACACTCAGGCTTTCTGCTATCTGGGATGTTAGGCAGATCAAGAACTGAAGTGCAAGGGTGATGCCACTAATGATAACTCTTGTTTCTGGGTTGTAGAACATACACTTCACTTGACACTTGGGTTGCAACCATCCACAATACCTGTCTATCTCTGGCAGCCCTTAGAGCTCTCTCTTGTAAACAAGAGGCGGTCCATCCATGGAACCAGGTTTGTATCAGTGGTGGACTGCAAAGGGGCAAGAGGGTGGCACCGTGGCAGATTCGGGGTACCTTTATCACTTCTCATCTGCCTTCCATGGATAGAAGCAGCATTAATCTACTTTTTGCTGGCCGATCAACCTTATAATTTTCCTTGGCTCGTTTCATAAAATACCAGTGTGCAAGATTTCTAACTTGATTTGCAGTTACTATGAATACAAAGTAACTACGAAAACAAAGTCCAACCCACTGGTGAGTTTGACACAGAGTTTGAGAACTGCAGAGCTAGTTTATTAGACCCCAATCCTTAATAAAATTAAAGACATGACTGGTCATGATTTCCCCCATAATTCCAAAATAGTACTCATGGGTTATCTAAAATGCAATCCCTGAGGATGACCTTGAAATGATGATGTGTTTTATTAATGGCAGTAAAAATAACCATTGCAGTAAAATGGAAGTCAGCAAACTCCTGCCAAGCGTAACAGGTGGCACAAAAGTATTTGGTCAGTTGCATTCTTTAAAAAGTTAACATATTATATAGTAGTTTTAAAGAAGGACTCTAGCATATATTCATAATAAAAGCATTTTTAAAACAGGCTGCATTTATTTTTTGCATTTAGTATAGATTATTAGTAAAGGATTATTTCACAACATTAAATTAATGGGACAATAATATCACTGGTAATGTGTAGTGATGTTAATCTCCTTAACAGCTGCATTGATGGCTTCCTTAACTATGGAATAGTGTTCCAGTTGGAATTAGGCTTCTGTTCTCCTATTGCCAAACAGACAATATCTTGGCATTATATTTTTGCAAATGAGGGAGATTAAAGCTTTTCTCCTCAAATGGCATCAATATTCGCCTGTATTCAATGCATGTTCTTCTGCTGAGCCTGCATCTAAATGAGTCATCAGAACATCGTTTAAAAAAAATTGTGGGACTGTAGGCTACTGAAATTTGTTGTCTATTTAGGCTGCAATCCTAAGGACACTTTCCTGGGAGTAACATCCATAATGAACATAATGGGGCTGACTTTTGAGTAGACATGGTTAGGATTGTGCTGTTAGCACATCCGTAAATGAAGATATCCTATTGTTAGCCCAGTCCTATCCCCTGCAAGTCTATAGTAAGAGGTTCCTCCAATAGTAGTGGGGAGAGTCAGATAGCCTGGGACAGAAGAATTACTGGTGACTAGGGGTGCATCCTAATCTCCAGTTAGGCTGGCATAAGCCCCGGCATAAGTCCTTTGCTGATTTAGGGGTGTCACAAAAGTGCCATAAGGCACTCCTGGGGGGTTAGGCCAGTGAACAGGCATACACTAACCTCCCCATACCACCATGGGAAGATATGCCTGGTGAGTTATGCTGGCCTAAATTGGTTAGGATTGCACCCTAGCTGGCCTACTAGTAGATGAAATTAAAAATAGTTTACTGTTTCCTAGAAGGTTACCTTGAGCCCAATCCTATGCATGCCTACTCAGATGTTAGTTCCATTATGGTCAACAGGGCTTAGATAAACGTGGATAGGATTGCAGCCCGAGTCATAGAATCATAGAGTTGGAAGGGACCCAGTGGATCATCTAGCTCAACCACCTGCCTGTAGCAGGAAATCCTTGTCTTGTGGGGACCTGGGTCTCGAACCTTGGCCTGCTGGTTAACAAGCACAGTGTCTTAACCACTTGCGCCACCTGAGGGCCCACGAATGCTTCTCATATCCACACAGATTCAACAGTTTACAGCTATCTACAGGATGAGATTCCCCATTTCTGATGTTTGGTTCTGAGAATCCTCATGAATACCTATTTTTTGTGTTATACAAAAATAGTAACAAATGAATCAATGAGTTAAGATTCATTAGTCAGGAAGGCAACGAACAAGTTTCTTTTACCCTGGTTTAAAACAATTCTGTTTCAGGTTGTTCTTCATTCACTTGCAAATGAAAGGTGACTATCACTCCCTGGGAAGGGAGAAGTCTTTTCAGTCTATGGGTCCGAGGCTGAAAAATGACCTTTACTGCAGGCACAGAGTGGAAGATTTATTGACTGCCACTTTTCCAACACAAGCAGGCATCTTTCTAGCTATTAATTGCTAAAGTGACATTATTTAAAGTGCCAACCTTTTTCGCTTTGAGACAAAACCTCATATAAATAGGGACCTGCAAAAGGCAAGGTTATTTTTCCTGACAAAGGGAAATTCAGGGGGAATTCAGTGGTGGAACTCAGTGGTGGAATTCAGGGGGTTCTCACAGGTTCTACAGAACCCTTTGCTAATGAGCACCTGTTTTTGAGAACCGGTTACTAATGGGACATAGAACCTGTTGTTAATGTATGTTATTAGTACATAGAACTTGTTGTTAATTTATTTGAATCCCACCACTGGGTGTTATCCTTTGTCAGGAAAAATAACCTCGCCATTTATGGGTCCCTACATAAAACTATTGAATTAAACAATTGCTTTCCTAGTTTGATGAATAAATGTGCTCAAGCACATCAAATATTCAGGTGTAATTTAAATTTCCCTTGCAAAAACTAATGGTATATATTTATGGCTTACAATACATTTAAAATATTTTCATTATTTATACTATATCCAAGTAATGCACCAAAGTTACTTGATCATTCTTTAGGCATAGTTGCATATTGTTTTATTAACAGCCTACTTTAGGAGGCCTAATATGGTCATATAACATCTCTCTCTCTCTCTCTCTCTCTCTCTCTCTCTCTCTCTTTGTGTGTGTGTGTGTGTGTGTGTGTGTGTGTGTGATAGTCTTTTGGGTCCAATGAAATTGTTACTAGCTTACATAAATTTGACCCAATGTTTAATTTTCTCATATTGTTTTGAAACAGCTCAGCCAACAAGTACTGCCGCTTTAAACATCGATTTAAGTCTAACGAAAAACTTACAAAGCACATCACTCAAACTGAAATCTTGACCTTCTCTTAGTTATTATTACATAAATAACAAGATTTTTTTTCCTTATTTCTTAAGAATAAGAATAATCCTTCCTTTTTCAGAATTAAAAAACTGAATGTGCTCCACAGTCTTTTGCTGAAATAATAAGCATAAAAAGAAAGGGTGAGGTTACACGATAATATATTAATTTGAACATCTTTTCATGTGGGAATGAATTATAAATGCTAAGCAGGCATATGGCAAATTTTTTGAGCAGGCAAAGGATGTTGCATACATTACCTTTATGTAACTCTTACATAAATGCTGTAATATAGTGGTTTCCAAACTTTTTAGCATTGGGATCCCATTTTAAAATGCCACCCAATCAGGATCCACATAGCTTTATGAGGCTAAGGGAGTAATCCTAAACAGTAAGACCCATTGTAAGACCCATTCAACATAAAGGGGCTTACTTTTGAGCAGACATGGTTAGGATTGTGTAACAAAAACGTTTCATCTTACCAGCTGCTCCAACTACATTTTTTATTCTTTTGGGGGAAGAAGGTGTTTGCCTCCTGTTTGCCTGGCTCCATGTTTATTAGATTTGGAACATTCTTGTGGCCTTGTGTTCCCATTGCCTGGCCTTCAGTATGAGCTGATGCACATGTTGAAGAGGTCCAAAGGGCACATAAAAGTGTTTCAAGCTATTTATGGTCCCAGGCATGCTGGGATTCAAATAAATTAACAACAGGTTCTATGTCCTAATAACTTAACAGTTTCTATATTCATAGAACAACAGATTCCTTGTCCTAATAACCTAAATTATCAACAGGTTCTATATCCCTTTAGTAACCTGTTCTCAGAACCAGGCGCTCATTAGCAAAAGGTTCTATAGAACCTGTGAGAACCCCCTGAAGCTCGCCACTGGTCCCAGGGTAGGGTCTGAAAGTGCATGATGCAGCTTCTCCACTGGAGAGCTGCTCAGTGCCTGATGGAAACTCCAAGATGCCATCATACGTTACAGCATGGACGAATAAGGGGGAGTTGAAACACAGAGGTGCTTCTTAACTTCTCACCAACATGGAAGTTTCCTTGCAACTGGCTATTACAACCGCATCATAATAACAAGGTACTTCAGAGTTTCCTCTACAGAAGCAGTTTCATAGTAAATTCCCTGGCAGCATTTTTTCTGTTTTTGCATTGTATGTCCTTCCCTTTGTAGTTTATGCTGAATGTTGACTAAGAGCTTTGCCTTTAGATGACATCTAAGCAATAGTGGTGCAAGAATCACAAGGTGCAAGAGTCACATAAGCTGTTTGTTCTAACAGGCATAATTACTGATGTCACTGAATAGATGGAAACTGGCTTGGATTAAAGCATTTGATGGATTTAAGAGTTCCAATATAAAGGGGATTCATACTTCTATTAGATCTAATCCTCCCAGTAGACATTAAGTAGGAGCGCAGGATCAAGGGGGATTTTGGATTTGTGGCCATCCATGCTGTCTCTCCTTTTTCATTTGTTTGCATGCAAAAAATAAAATAAAATAAATGCTTGAGCCAGTCCAAACTGTCAGATTCTTATTACTTATTCAAGGCAAAAATCTCAGGCTTCTGTGAATTATTTCATGATTGCCACAATCTATTAAGGATGTGGTACATGCTCAAGTGAGATTTCAACCCTGGAAGTTCCTAGTGGTCAGCCTATAGAAGGGGAACTCAGTACTCCTTTCAGACATACAAGTGGAGTAAAGAACATCCATAGGGGAAGCCATATAAGAATCGCACATCCCACTCTGAATTTATGCACATTCACTGGAATGGCATTAGAATGATCACCATTCGGATCAACACTAGTCATAACAGAGACCTAGTTCAGATTTTAGCTACACTTTAAACCACATTATTTCGATCAGTGTGGATATCTTTATTTTTAAAAAAATATATATCCTTCTCTCCCACTCTTAAACAGGGTGCCCAAAGCAACTTACAAAAAAACTCAGTAAAATAATAATTCTGAATGGATCTACTCAAAAGTCCCATTATGTTCAATGGGGTTTGAGTCCTGGAAAATGTGCTTGGATTGTAGCCTTAAAGATGTGGCAAGGAGCCAGGTAAATAGCTTCTTCCCTCAGTTCTTTGTATAGTGGTTTTATGTTTAAATGGGCCACGTTAGTAAGCTATGAAGGAAAAAGGTAGCAAAGTGGTTTACTCCTAACTATATTTTTTGAGCTGCAGGTGGCAAGCCAGTTCTCTCCCTTTGCTCCTTTTTCATGTGATCCAACCACATTAGGAAGCAACGGTGAGAGGGGATAATGAAGCAATGACCTGTTTCTCACATGCTATTAGCAAGCAGGAATCAGGTCAACGTGGCTTTAAAAGACAGCAACACACTTGGAATGAGGCCCACCCCAAATCTGAAGTTTCTCCCACCGCCTGCCCTGATGCATGTCAGTTTGCTTCATGGGTCAGCCGGCCCTGGGAAAATGGAAGAGGCATTTCGGCTCAGTTCTGCTCCGAAGTGTCCTGGGAACTGCTATGGCTGAACAGTAGTACACAAATATTTTAAAAGACATGTCCATTGCTAAGTGTTGAGCAGTGTCCATGTGCCTGTGATCTACTGTGATCATGCTTGTTTCTATGCATGAACATGTTTTAAAGGCAGACTGATGTAGCAGAATGGCTAAACAGGCTTCTGGAGAAGGATGTACTCCAATTCTGGTGTGTTTTTGTTCTTCTCCTACTGTCACCAAGCTTTCAGTCCAACACTGAATTGTGATGGTGACTCCCAGCATAGATCATCCTCACTGACTGTTGCATTATGGAAGCTGCTATGTCCTAATGCTGCTGACATTGCTGTTGAAACCTTTGGCTTGGAGCCTGCTGCGTCTTAAACTTCAGTGCATTAACCGGGGAGATGTTAACATTTGCAAAACAAATTCAAATCATCCAAGGCTGGCAACACTTAAGTCAGCATGTTATTGGCAGTGAAAGTCTCCAAGAACAGATGATGTCAGGAAAGTCTGTAACTTGTAGCGCTCTCACCGCAGCCGTCTACCATATGTACCATGTGATCCCTACTGGATAAGACTACTGCACTTAAGGCTGGAAATGCTGGGCTCAGAGTCCAATGTATCCCTTGGTTCATTAGATGTTCTTATACAAAATCATCATGTCTTCTCATCAGTTCCCCATCTCTAAACAGGAAATTATATCCTTGTAGAGCTAAATTATGACAACGTGTAAGCAGTGAAAATACATTTCAAATGAAGTTAACAAACCATAATGTGTCATCTTGATGCTCTCCCAGAATGAGGGGAGCTCAACCATTCATATATTTGGCATATCATGTAAATATTCTGTGACTTGCCAAATAATCTGTAGGACTCTCCATGCCATTTTGACGGCCGAAGCACATTGATTTGGCATGTTCCATCCATTTGAATGGTATTATTTGGGTGGTAATAGGTAATTCAACACCATCTGTCTCTAAGCACTTATTACTCTTCAACACATCAGTCTGCATCAACCAAAGACATGGGACAATTCTGTAGATGTGAGACCATTCCTTTAACTGGTCACTATAGTTGTGAACATGAACAAAAACAGAGTCAGAAGCTGAATTTGTTTTTGCAAATGTGTTACTTTCCTTTTTCCAAGAACTGTCGTTCTTAAGATTGCTGCTGCTAAGCCAAATATTTGCCAAAAAAATATATGAAGGCACTGACAGGATAAAACAGGATGAACTAGCAACCCTTATTTTGGAATTAATATCCCCATTATTATCATTTTTAGAATCAAAATTTAAATTAAATATATCTTTTAACAGTGGATCTTGACAGGCGCTCCTTTGTGCAACCACTTCCTTGCATTTTAATGGCTGATATGCCCTGAGATATAGCGCACAATCATAACCATTTCTATTCGGAAGTAAGCCCCACTGAATTCAATGGGTCTTACTCCCAGGAAAGTGTCTTTAGGATTGCAATCATAGAATCATTAGGAGATATGTGGGTTAAAAAACTGACCACTATGAAAAGAGTTGTTCAGTTACCAAAACTGCCCCATAATGATTATGCCTATTTGGATGGTTGAATAATTAAAGTGCCTGTTGAAAGAAGCTTGCTGTGTTTGAATTAGATCTTGTTAGTGCCCAATTCTATGGATGAATACCACTGAAGGAACTAGTTTGTGTCAGTAGAGGTCCATTAGCCCTGCAGATGTAGCATGAATGACTGGTGACTATACAGGTGTACCACCCCAGCACCAGCCACCACAGAAGAAGTACTTTGGTGTCAGGTGTGAGTAGTGTGCAGAGATATGTATATTTTGCTTTTCTTAAATAAATTCCCCTTTGATTTAAAAATTGCTTAGTTCTGACCTATGATTTTTCACAAGCACTGACATCCCCCCGCATCATCCTTCCATTCGATCCCTTGCTATTCTTGATTGAGTATAAACTAAAGGAAAATAAAATCTAATTTAGCTGTATGAAGATGTGTAAAGTAGATAGCATATCAGCTAGAATTGCTTTAGAAAAGAGTTATACAGTATAAACGCACCTGTGGGAATGAGCAATATGTGTTGGGAGGCATATAACATATTTTACAATGAGTTTTATTGAAACAATGTATGAAAGGGTCCTAAATATAGCTCCAAAATCTTATATTATGAAAAATTATGACACTCCCCTAAAGAAGAGACCTACGGATGCGTTCAGGATATTTAAACAAAGGAGGAACTAGTCTTCAGACCATGAGCCATAAGTTAGAAAACAAATATATTTGACCCGGCAAATGCCTTTTTGTGAGTTGTTACAAAGAAATTTCATTGTCTTTTGGGAGGATCAATATCTATAAAAGTGACAATGTTATGATACAACGAAAAACTGTAAAGAATTTTTTTAGCAAGTTTCTGGTTTCCCCCCCCCCCCCCATATGCTAAAAGCTTTGGAGATACACACAACAGCTTTAGTTTTATATCTCTTTACATAGGGTCATACAGATTCTTAAATTAGATGCCAACCTGTCTCAGATGACAAGCTGCACCAGCTAAAAATGTACATAAAAGTTAAAAGTCCAGGAGCCCTAACGTTGAAATGTTGCAGTCACAATGAGGCAATGTGGACCACAACAAGCATAATTGCTAGCACAACCCTATGTTGCCCAT
Organism: Cryptoblepharus egeriae; assembly: GCA_030015325.1. NCBI lineage: Eukaryota > Metazoa > Chordata > Lepidosauria > Squamata > Scincidae > Cryptoblepharus > Cryptoblepharus egeriae. The sequence continues at coordinate 109,431,067 of JAREYC010000003.1, forward strand.
GTTGGCGCAACAAACCCAGGAAGTGGTGTTGTACAGTGGGTACTAGTGCAGCTATCCCACCCCTACTAAACAATGTGCCCACTCCCCTTGCTGCCCCTCTGGCCCTATTCTGCCCCCTCCTTGCCTTCCCTTCAATCTCTGTGCTGCTTAGCATTTAATTAATTTAGGGCGCAATCCAGAGTAACTACGGGGAGTCTTTGCTCTGGTGTAAGAATAATTTACTCTGAATTGCACTATGAATTTCCCATAGGTTTTCACTAGGTGAAACTACAGGTGCATGTAATGTCTCTTACGTGCTCCGGTAGTTACTCTGGATTGTAGGGTAAATGTTTCTTTGCATGTGCTGCTCCTTCTGCTGGCATGCACAGGCCAGAATGGGCTTTCACACCATCTCCAGCAATCACAATGCTGTTGCATTGTGTTTCACAGCTCTTTTGTGATAGCTTAGCATACCACATGCTGGGGTGGTAAACAATGCTTAGGATTGTGCCATCAGAGAAGTGACCCTTTCCCACGTCTAATCTCAAGAGGCTAAATGAAAATGCAACTGTGACTCTCAACTGCATTTACCTTCTCACAGGTTGCTAGATGTATTGAAGGGATAACCGGTGAAGGCCAGCAACTCTCAGTCAGCAAGCTAATAGCAGGCTACTCAGCTAAGGTCAGAGGTACAGTGGAACAACTGAAGCCATAAGGAACGCTAAGTGACTTGAGCAGAGTAGCCCATTCATGACGCAGGTTATTTTCCCCTGGTTTGCAGAGTGAAACATCGGCAAATGTCCTGACCTCGGATTTCAGGCTCTTTCCCTCCCACACGGCTGCCTGCTTCTGTCATGACAACTCACCCTTAGAGCTGGTAAATGATGGGCTTGAGTCGGTAATGCAGGAAGGAAATGGCCTGGCATGAGTATTTATTTATATTAAGACAAGAGCATGTAGCTAATATAAAGCAAAGCTCCGAAGCATCGAAAATAAGCAAGATAAACTACAGTGCATTATCCCAGCGCCCTTTTGCCCTGCTTACCTGAAATGCTCATGAATAATGCATGCTCCTCAGGCCTTAACGCTTGACATGCCACCATTTCCCCACCTGCCTCTCTCTTGCTAAAGTGATGTCTGAGGTGGCAATACTACTAACAGCTTGAGATACTATGTCACAAGTTAGCTGTTGTTGACTAGAAAACACTGACAATTTGTTTCCAATGCATCTTTGTGTAAAGGAGTCATATTGGCTTGGCGTCCCACAGTATATCAGCGGCAATCCTCAGCATGATTACTAGGAAGTAAACTCGTTAACCCAATTAGACTCATTATTGAATAAACATGCACAGCATCAGGTCTATTTGTATTGCAGGGGAAATAGTGTCATGGAAAAATCTACTGGATTTTCAGAGCTGGCCTTCCCATGCAAGGACTTTGAGTAACTAACCCTACAATCCAGAGTAACTATGGGAAGTTGTAAGAGATACTTACTCTGGATTGCTCTATGCATTTCCCATAGGATTCCCATGGGTGGCACCGTAACTACGTCGGTGTAAAAAGTCCTGTAGTTACTCTGGATTGTAGCCTGAGTAAGGGTGGCTCAGTCATGAGGCTGTCCAAAGTGCTTCAAGTGGTGGGCTTGGATAGGTGGAAACCCATGTGCCAATTACTTGGGTTGTTGCCTTGTCCACTTGCCTTTACTTTTCTCATTCATCGTCTAAATTAAAGATCAAGGAAGAAGATGGCAGTAAGCAGGCATACATCCTCTTCCTCCTTTAATGGCTGGGCTCAGAAAGGCTCCATTCTCATTTTCAATGACATGGCATATTTCAATGATCATGGCATATGCCAATGACATGGCATAACCTGAGGCAGAAGGTTCCAATGATGGAAACAATAAATGTTCATATAACAGTGTTGCAGTCTTGGCTTCGATAGAACTCAGTCAGTTTGCATCTTGGACAAGGGTTATAGTCCAGCATTGGTGCCTAAAGCTAAAATCACTCAAAGTAGTCTTGAAATTGCCCCTTATTTTACTTTAAATCTATTTCACTTCTTTGTAATTAGGTTTTCTCAGATTGTTTAAATAAATTTTTTAAAAGGAAGTTCAAATAGCAATCTTCCCAATAGATATGAAAAAATGCATAAAATAATAAATTGACTAATGATTTAGTGTCCTTTTATGGCACCATTTGTAACCTAAAGAACCTCCTTACCTCTACCTCATGGTATTTCAATTATTTTATTGTCCCTGTCTTTGCTTAGGTGGTTTTCTCTTATAGCCGTTTGTGGTTTAATCAGTTTTACACTACATTTTATTATTTCATTCAGGTTTTTACTTAGGTTATAAATTGTCTTGAATACATGGGGAAAAAAGCAACTCATACATTTCCAAATCGAAATAATAAGTAGTTGTAGGACTAGTGCTGAGAGCATTGATAAGAAAGGCAGGGTTTTTTTAAACCTTGTGTATCAAATCAAAATTTAATTTCTATCTAACTCAAAACCACAAACACTGTCAAAAACATTTGTACATTTTATTGCTTCAGGAAATAATGTCGTTCTCCTCCCATCAATGTGGGTGGGTGCGTTTTTCTTCCCTGAATCTCTCCTGCATGTGGCTGAGTACAGGACTTCAGGCATTTGTTGGCTGATAGATGTACTAGTTGTCCTTGTTTCAGTGTTCAGCCACCTCCTTCATCAGTTGGGGGAACATGTAGCCCAAACACCCAGCTTAACCATAAACTAAGATAATCTGATTGCCTTCCTGAGGCCCAGGTAGGAATTTTGGCTCCATTCCTATTTAAACTTGAAAGGTACAGTGGACTCTCCATATTTGCTGGGCTCCATTCCCAAACCTCTCTCTTATAACTATTCTTGCTAGAAACCAAATCACGCTAAGTTCACGGATCCACTGAGCTCCATGACCGGAGCTTTGCTGGATTAACCCTTTCTTCCCAGCCTTAGAGAGGACCACTGCAGTTGTAAACTATTGGTTTTATTCTAATCACAAATCATGGCCCAATTTAATTCCAAGTTACCTTCTCTAATGTTTTTTCAGGAGATACTCGGGCAAAGAGTAAATATTCATGGCTTGATTTCAAGTGTGATGATTTCTTAAAAGTGAAGGTCTCCTCCCCCTCCACACACTTAAACATAATTCACTGTGTGTACAAATTCATCTCTGCCCAGGTGACCAATGCAATTTTGTGCCCCATTAAAGTGTCATGTGTATCCAAACCCGCTATCACTGATTAATTGTGGCAGTAAAGAGATCATAAAACTCTGCAAGTGTATGTTATTGGATAAAACCTGAAATATCCCTTCCCACTTCTCATCAGCGTGAGGAATAAGCAATTTGATTTTGCCTAAATGCACACTTTCAGAAAGTGTCAACCCTTATGAACACAAGGGAGAATGAGAAGAGCTGGATATGTAAACCTTTCCCCCTTTATCATTCTCTCTCAGTAGCTTCACAGGCCCTCAACACCTTTTAGGGTACAATCCTAATCAATTTAGGCCAGCACGAGTCACCCATCTCCCTGTGACTGCTATGGCACGGGGAGGCAGGTGCATCCCTGTGTACTGGTCTAACTCCCCCACCCTGCCCCACAGTAGCAAAAAACAGCACCATTGCAAAACCTCTAAGCCTAGTTCCAGGACTTATGCTGGCCTAACCAGTAGTTAGGATTGCACTGTTAAAGGCATAAAAACAACACTTTCTGTTTCACAAACAAATCCAGAAGATGCTTTCCTTGCCTGAATAGCCATTCTGAGGCCCACTGAAACTGCATATGGACAAGTGTGGCTTCTGTGGGCTCAGAAGATCTTCCAGAGGTGAGCAAGGTGACCAGATTATTCCTGAACCCCAGGGCCAAAATTCCTGAACCCCAGGGCCAAAATTCCTAATCCCAGGCCAAAATTCCTACCCGCTTTAAAAAAATTGCCAAAAAATGTATTTTTTTGTTTTTTGTTTTTTGACCATAACATTTGATAAGAAGAAGATATCTCCAAACTGATTCTTGCATTGGATTCTGCTCTTCAATACAAATCCAATGACATATGGCATGATTGGGTACTGTGCACTATCACAAAGTTTCAAAATGAAGCCAAAATGTAGGACACACGGAGAGGAGGCTAAAAATCCGGACAAATCTGAGTTTTTCTGGTCATATGGTCACCCTGGCAGGTGAGGGGAACATAGCTTTCTTGCCTCCTGGGGGAACACTGGGAGCCACATCGCATTACTACAAATGCATGAAACTATAGATACAGATCTGTGGATATAGGAGGTCTGCTGTACTTACTGAACATCTGGGCACAACATGTTCCTTTGCAAACAGCCAGTTGGTTACTATTTAAAAAAATTTAATAACATGAGTTAATGACATCTCTGGTTGAGCATAATGAGTCAAGATCACAAGATACGCTTGCATTGCGTTGTTGTTTTAAAATGTGTAGTGCTTCACTGTAGAGCCTAATGTGTGTGCGCACACACACAGACACACACAAACAGGGCATTTCATAAGTCTTCAGATTACTTCTGTGGTGACATCAGCTTTTCCAGCCCAAATAAAAAAAAGAAGCGAGAGTGACATCTGGTTGAGAGAAACAAATCCGAGCCAGTGCAATTACTTCAGGAATGAGCTTGCCTTAGGAACGCTTGCCTCGGAAGAAGCTATCTGCAAAACAGATTCTAATTTAAATCCTAGTGGGAAACTGAGAATTAGAAATGGTTATCACTGATGTGCTGTCAGCGGATGTCGTTTCCACAGGAATTGGGCAGTGGCTATATTAAAAGAGATCACTTACTTGGAGAATATAAAGCATTTGTCTGTGTCTGCTGCTGAAGAACAGAACTACAAACACTAAATTAGGAATTTAAAAAATGGGTGTTTAGAAGAACAAGGACTTGTATCTTTTGCAATAGATTGCTCCAGCATTGCAATGAACAGTTCCTCTGAGAGTTGGCATGGCTGACTCAAAATCTCCTGACACTTGCGATACACAATAGATGTTGCCTCACCCAGGGTGATCTTATGTCCTGTTTTTCCAGGACATGTCCTCTTATTGAGCATTGTGTCCTGGTAAAAAAATCTTCTTTCTCTTCCTTTTCCTTGTCAGCAGGCAGCATGTAGAATTCTTGTAATTGATAAATTAGATGTAGTAAAATTATATGTAATTTATTAATAAGTAATATAGTGTTAAATTAACCACATAAAAGCAATACACATGAGTGTTTTTTACTTTTATTTTGTCATGTCCTACATTTTTCTTGGGTGTCCTACATTTTGGGTGGTCTTGTTCTTTTGCAATTACAATACGTAGTCACCCTGGCCTCACCCTTCCCAAACGATGTGCCTGCCTCTGTTCCTCCCATTTTCCAGTGTTCTGGTTCAGCACTCTCCTCTCCTGCACATTTCTTCCTCCTCTCTGTCTGTCTCCTTCTTTCATTTTTAAATCCAGGGACTGGAAGGAGAAGCAGCAGGGTAAGTTCAAGTAGGCAAATTGGGTGCCCCTCGTCAATTTGCTGCCTGAGTTAATGGAACTCATTAACTGGTTCCATTTAATGTTGGCTGTGGTTGAGGGTAATGTGAGAAGGCCACATAGTATGCACATGCATGTTTTTTTAATCCTACTTTTTCTTTGTTCAGGTGAATAAACAGAAATAAAACAGAAACCATGAAACACTACAGAGGTAAGCAAGGACACTGAAGATAGTTTCAATGTTCTGTAATCCTGGACAGTTTAGGTTCTTGAAAGTGAAAAGAAGCCCTACTTGAGTTCATTGTTTGCTTCTGCAAATAAGAAGTCAGTGTGGGAATTGCCGGGAGCCCATTCATGGAGTGTTAAAATACATGGACAGTACATAAAATGTGGGGGTTTACACATTTAGCATCAGGAGGAACGTTATCTCTGTATGGACCTATCTCTGATCAGGGATGTTTAAGAAGGACCACAAGGGAAGCCTGCAAAACCTATGAGGTGTCACACGTCCAGTCTGTTCTGCATTGCATGATGGCCTGTACGGAAAGACAACCAAGTCAACCAAGTCAAAAATCACATATTGTTGTGTTGGTGGACAGTACATGTAGTGTAGCTATCTGGTTCCTACTGAAGTTAGGACACAGTGTGAAAGAGGGAGAAAGAACTAGAAAGAGAAGGATAATCTCAGGAATCTGTGAATTCCTGAGCTTTTTATCTGAAGGAACTCCCTTTGTTGTGGAGAAAGTCAACCGAAGCTTATCAGGACAAGTCCAGGAAAGGTTCTCACAAAGCCAGAGACCCAACAGCATGCAGGCACCTCCTAGCTCCCACGGCCAGGCAATGTGGTACATGGAAATATCAACTCCTTCATCACCATGTCACCCCCACATTATCCCCAATTTCTGGAATGGCTGCATTTCAGAGACATTCAAACCCAAGGGAGGGCATATGAACCCAATTCAAGGTGTTTTGGAGCCAGGGGAACACCCGGAGCACCATAGAGGCACTCTAGTCACCCCCCTTTACACCACTGGCCTCTGACATCCCAATGTGACCTGGGACCTAAGGCCTATGCCGCCCCTACAGAGAACCAAAATCAGGGATGCAACACTGGGACAACATGGTGAATGTCCCAAGACGAATAACACTTTCATATGGAGACCATATCAGGATGAGCATTCATACCATAGGCAACAGGGCTTCGGTTACAACCATACCAGTGTCCCAAGATATCTGTGGACACAATCCTAACCAATTTAGGCAAGCACAACTCACCCATGGTGGCATGTGGAGGCCCGCCCATGTGAGTGCATTGGCCTAACACCCCCAGAAGTGGCACAGAAGTGACTTATGGCACATTTGTGACACCCCCAGGCCAGCATAGACTTGTGCTGTGTGTGTGTGTGCAACCCCATTAGAATTGTGCTGTGTGTGTGTCTGCAACCTCTGACTGCCATCTATATTTTTAGGAACACGTCCTTTAAATCCAGAATTAATGTGAAGTTGCATTGTGGAGACGCACAGCAAGAGAATTCTATTCTGCTTCAGAGGAAAGGAAAGTGTTTTCTGCTCTCCTGTCCTGTATCCTTGGAGGCACACAGATATATTGACACACCATTCTGCCACTTCTAAAACAAAGGAATAGCAGGGGAAGTTGAAATTTTCTTTCCATTTTCTTTCAGCTGTAAGACAATACGCAGCCGCACCTGGGGACTGTGCATAATTTCAGCTGGCTAACACACTGTAGTTGAAAATAATGTGTTGAATGTGTGCGATACCCGGTTGAATGGATCCTGCCGAATAGGGAAATGCTTTAGGGCTACAATAGTCTTTCTGGAAACAATCCATAATAAGAAAAAATAGCTCGACAAACAAAAAATATTGACATAACTATTTTCTCAAAATGTGCAAATGCCCAAAGTTGTAGAAACTTACAGCCCAATCCTACAAAACATAGGTTTTGCTGTTATTAACGGCCATATTAATACCACAAAATGTGGTAATAAGAATAGGTATCACATTGCTGCATGGGGGAGCACAGGTAATCTGGCATAGGATACGGATACTGGTAGGAATACAATTGGGAGGAGGAACGGGGAGTTTCTGGGAAGACTGGGGAGTGACTGGGCAGGAGGGAGTCAGAACAGGGGAGGAAAGGTGGATTCCAGCAGGACCAGCATGTACCAGGAACCACCCTGGACTACACTATAGGGTGCAGCGCTTTGTAGAGGCAGTTGAATCAGCAGTGCTTTTTAGTTAGGACTGGACTGTTGAAGTCACAAAAAGGTTATTGCGAAGTAGATCAGTACAATGGACCCCAAAAACAAGGCACTGTGAAGAATTATCTACTAACACTATGGCTTTGGGTAATCCTTTTTAAAGCCATCTCTGCTACTGGAAATCACAGATTTCATAAATTTACTCTAGAAGTTCTTTTAATCCTGGTCTCCATTTGTTCCAGAAACAAGTGAAAGTTTTCATTTTCAAGCAAATTATTTGGTAAAGACCAGACTGATCTTCCCAACTGGATCAGAGTGACTGTATGTCATAACCAAAAATGTAGGACATCCAAGTAAAAGATAGGACATGATAAAATAAAAGTGAAAAAATACTCATATCAACACTACATTGCTTATTATTAAATTTAAGACTATTATAAATTTAAATCTATTTATAAATTTATATTTATATTTCATTTATTTACATCTATTTATACATTTAAAACTATTTGGCACATAATGGAAACCACTTGGTTCCAAGTGTCCATAGAATGATGTGCCCTGTTTGCTGTTTAACATCATCTGATTGCTTTCATCACCGATCACTGTAGTCTTGTTCAAAGCAGATTGTATGCCAGGCTTCCACAATTTGGATGCCCACCAGAGGTTTAATAAAACTACTGCTTCTATATTCAGCAGGAACTGTAAAAAACACGAGGGTGAAGGAGGCAGCAAAGTTTCTGCAGGCAAGAATATGTTACTGGTAGACAAGTCTGGTGAGACTCAACAGGTCTGTTGTTAAGTCCTCTGCCTTCTGGGCTCTTGCAATTCTAGAGCCTATGGCACCAAATGAGTAGTTAATAGTGTTTTGTGATTTTTAGGGCACAATCCTATCCATGTCTACTCAGAAGTAAGCCCCATTGTGTTCAATGGGTCTTACTCCCATGAAAGTGTGCTTAGAATTGCAGCCTTAGGTTGAACACAATGCGGCTTACTTTTGAGTAGACATGGTTAGGATTGTGCTCTCAGTTTCTTAGCTGCTGTTATTTACAAAATTAAGATTTCAGAGATTTTTTAAAATGTGACGTACATCAAGAGATCAGTACAATTGTTATCTAGTGAATTACCAGGGTGTGAGAATCTATTTCCTCTCATTTCTGCATCTTACTTAATATAATGCTCAGTGTTTATTGTCAAGCCAGGCCTTTCACACAATGTAAATATGACGCCTAGTGCTAAAATACTTGGCAGCTAAAGACACACAATATAAAATGAATTAAGTCACAGCATGATCTGTAGATGGAAATGCAGATTTTGTTTACTAATCCATGGCTTATGAAAATGCATGAAAATACCAGCCTGGTTCCTCACTATACTGTACGAGACTGTAGTCAATTGTGTATGTGACAGATGGTATCTGTGATGGGACATTTGAGCCCATACTAATACCACCTTAGCATTGTGTACTGTGGCAGCCCATCCCTAGGCAAGGCAGTGCGATCCTGATTTGTTACCAGTCAAGAGGACAAATTGGAAATGTTTGTTGCTTTTGGATCCAAATTACTGGGGGAAGGAAGATGAAACTATTCAAATCTCTGGTGGGTGGTTGGCTGTCAGCCCAAGCCTAACTAAGAGACTAATCCTAACTTTATCCTATGGCTATGTGCACTATGTTCTTTGGGTTCCTGCATATATTGTGGCTGTTATCTTTTTAGCCTTTGCCTCTGAAGATGCCATCAGATATGAATGGTGAAACACTAGGCTGTCAAAGTCAACTTTGCAAATGGATAGAAAACCTGGAAATAAATGCACAGCAATCCTTTTCTTATCCTCCACATGCTGGTGCAGCCATGCCAAAAACAGCAAGCTGTAAACAGTAAAGAGGGGCAGATTGGGAAGGGAAAAGGGGATTCAAATCACTGTACAGCTTTGTACATCACAGTACCCCAAGCCCATAGGATCGGGCAGCTATCACAGTGGAACACAAGTAGCTGCATGGGGGGAGGGAGTTTAGTGAGTATTGATCTTTTAATGGCATCTGGCTAGTTGGGCTTTGTAAATGTAACTTTACTGCCTTCCCATTTCTCCTAGGTGGAGCTAAGAAACTCCTGTATCTTTTGTACCTTTGTAGCTGAGCTCAGGGTCAACTCAAGATCAGAATCCAATTTTCTGTCATTGACCAGACTTCATGGGCTCATTGAGAACACAATAGAGCGCTTAGTATTGCTCATGATGTTTACACGTTAATGATTGTTCATTCCTTATGTAAGAAATGCTTTGTATGCTTTAATAAATGAAGGTGTAAGAGAGTCAATTACATTTCATACGCTTGCAATTGGGTTTCTTAAAACTACATGGCCTGGTGCAGAAATTACACTGCCCAGTCTCCTAGCTATGATTATATAATTGAAAGCATCCTGTAGGTCAGTGGCACTTGGGCATTTCAGCCCATGACCCCCTTTCAAACTTAAAAATCTATCTGGGACCCCCTATCAAAATTACTGGGATGTGACATCATTGTGATGCCAGAGCTCCTCTATGTCTACTCAGAAGTAAGTCTCATTTACTCCCTGGAAAGCCCAGTGCCAGGTTCGAAGATGGTGGATCCCACCCTCTTACAACACCCCTGACTTAAGGTCGTGATCACCCCCCCAAGGGTGATGTACTACTACTATAGTACTACTGCTATAGGTTCATGCATTCCTTTTTCTTTCCATATATTTGTGCTGCTTACCTCCCCCCCTCTTACAAATATCCCCATTTTTCTTTCTTTTTAAGGGTGAGGAACTAGCCATAGTTCGCATTACGCCTGCCCTGGTAAGTTACCTAATCATGGTTAGCTTGAATCACATTTTCGAAACCTACTTTTTAACCAATACTGAAAACAGGTCAAAGCTAAACTTAGCTAAAATGCCTCCTAGCTGAAACCAGACTGTTTTAAGCCCAAGGTCAAATTGACTACATTGCCTGCCTTGTTACATTGGTAAACTTTTCCTTTCAGCCCAAAAACTGGTATCCATTGAGATTCCTGGAACCAAACCTCACAGATGCCAAAGTTAAAACCTCTTATAAGGTCACAATCCTAACCACCTTTCCAGCACTAGAATAACTGTGCCAGTGGGGCATGAGAAGAATTCTGAAGTTGGGGTGGGGGGCAGTCATGGAAGCCTCCTCAAGGTAAGGAAATGTTTGTTGCCTTACCTTGGAGATGCATTTTCTTTGATGTGGTGCTGGAACATTGGTTAGGATTGCGCCCTACGTGTCCTTTATCAAGGCTCGAAAGTTAAGGCAAGAACAAGGCTTTTCTTAGGCTTCACTGCAGCTTGTGTTAAGCTCTGAACTCTGTTGCAGAAGCAGGCAAGCCATTAGAAAACAAGTCAAAATGACATTCATTGCAGGCGGGTCGACATCCTCATCCTAAATGTGCTGAATGTGTATTAGAAATTTAATGTAACTTGCTAGTGGATTGTTATTGACCTTGATCTTAAGGTTCAAACAGCCTCTGAGTTAGCATTTTATTCTGGCTCTGGAACGTATGTTAACAATGCCTGAAGGTAAACAAGTCTCAAGCCCACAATACTCTTAAGGATAACAATGTGAAAGGAAAGGGGTGATAGAGGATAAGGTCATTTATTATTCTAAATCTGACTGCAAGGCAATCAGATATCTTATTCTCACTATGTAGTGAACTTTTGTCAGGGCTGTACCACAGCAGATATACCGTATTTCCTGGCTTATTACACGCACCGGACCATGAGATGCACCAAAGTTTAGAAGAGCAAAACAAGAAAAAAATATTCTGAACCAAATGGGGTACTAATATATTTAATAATATTTAGCAGAATAATATTTCAACCATGTAAAGTCAACAGTGGTATTAAGAACCACTATCACTGTCATTAACAAATGAGGAAAGACTTTAAGCTTCAAGCACGCTTCTAATTTTCTGGTAACCCCAAAAACTCATCATCTCTAGTGTCAGTGATTTGTGACTTTTGCACAAATCTCATTGCAAATTATCAGACACCAACATTTTGCACAAATCTCATTGCAAATGGTCCAGGAAGGCAGGTAAGTTGAGGTGTTTCTTTTGGGGGTGGGGGAATCCAGGTAGGTAGGGAAAGGTGAGGGGATCTAGATAGATAGGGAAGAGTGAGGGAGGCACAGGCATGGAGCAGCAGGGACCAGGTCTTGTGCATGTCTACTTTGGAGCAAGTCTCCAAAGTAGAGCAAAGTCTCCAAAGTAGAGCAAAGTCTCCAAAGTCTCCAAAGAAGGCTGCTTAGGATTGCAACTGTACCAGGATGATCAGATGCCAAACCCAAAATTCCTGAACCCCACGGCCAAAATTCCTACCCGCTTAAAAAAATAGCCAAAAAAATGTATTTTCTTTTTGTTTTTATATTTCTGATTTCTACTTTTTTGGCCATAACTTTCGATAGGAAGGAGATATCTCAAAACTGATTTTTGTTTTGGATTCTGCTCTTCAATACGACATATGACATGATGGGGTAAGGTACCCCAGGATTGGCCCTATCACTCTATAAGACGCACAGACATTCCCCTCCCCCACTTTGTGGAGAAAAAAAGTGCGTCTTATAAGCCGGGAAATATGGTAAATGTCTGACACTAGAAATTTGTTCTGGGTACATAGCTAAATATTAGGATTCTAGCTGAGTCTTCCCTATGACTTGCTGGTTTTAAAATTTTGGGAATTTTGTATGTTTGCTTTCAGTGTGGAACATTCAACAAAACTTACCTCAAATACACAGCACAACCCGAAAAAAATTCCCCCAGGTTGCATCCTGTGTAAAGGACCTGTAGTTTAAATGTTTCCATCTAGGTATGGGTATATTGGACAATGGAAGTGCAATCCTAACTAATTCAGGGCACAATTCAGAGTGAGGGCAGTGAGGAGTGCCCTAGCTGGGCTGCCCCTACCATTCTGAATCCAGAGCAGAACGTTATGCTGCATCCAGAGGGTCAGGAAGCCTAGGCTGCCCTAGCTACTCCACAGCATGCTCAGTAAGGAACCAAATGACACCTGGAGAGAGCTTGCTCCCAAGGAGACCCCCCCCTCCAATCACACTGAACAAGGAACAGCTGTGGTGCCTGCCTTATAAGGAGTCTCTGATGAGACTGCCAGAACAGTCTACAGTGAATACAAGGGGCTTCTTGGAGTGGCCTTTTGTGTTCCCAGGTTAGTGGGCTGCTGTAGTTGTGCCATATCCTGAAGTTGAGAGGCAGGGGTTGCAGCTAGGCTGGCCAAGAACTCAGATTTTTGGTCAACACTGCCAGTCTTACTTGGCCTTATCATGGACACCTATGGATCTACTCGTTGTTATACCTGCTCCTGAGGTGGTATAACACTGTGGAGCTAGAAGAGGGCATTTCAGCCCTGGAAAGAGGCTCTGAACACAGAATAACTGCTCTGCCCTAGGCAATGCGGAACATGCCCTCAACATGCCTTTCCTGAACTGCCTAGGCTGCCCCATCTAGTGCAGCCCAGATCAACCTGTCTTGGGGCAGCCTATGTTGCTTTAGGCTGCCCCAGGCATTTTCCAGGATAACTGGGGTGGCCCATCTTGCAGTTGGGTCAGCCCAGTGATAGACGGGTAACCCAAGTGCACTTCTGGATTGTGCCCTCAGACCAGCGAACTCATCCATCTCCCTGTTCTTTTGGTGGTGTGGTATGACCTGTTTGTGGTACTTTGCAGGGTGAACAGATGCTGCAGATGGAAACAGATGGAACAGATGGAAAGGGAAAGGGGGAGGGAGAAGTAAGTAGGGAAGAGGGTGGGATAGGTAAGGGGGAAGGAAGGCAAGGTAGGTAGGTGGGAGACACTTACCTGGGTCCAGCAGCGGAGGAAGGCTGTGAGGGGCTCCATACTAGAGGCCAAGGGGACTGGTGGGGGGGGGGTTCTCCAAAGGCTGCTATCGGCCTTTGGAGGTGTAGGGAGTGGCAGGAGGCCTCAGGGACTGATAGGCAGGTAGTGGAGAGGCTTCCGAAGGCTCAGCTCTGGAGGCCCCAAGGATGGCCGCTTGGGGTGCCTCCAGCAGTCATGGCTTGGTTCTGGAGGCTGGTGTGAGGGCTGCAGATGGGGCAAGGGCTCCAATTGGGACTGGAAAATGCCCAGAACCCAGAGGAAGGAGGGGTTTTTCCAGCTTGCAGGTAAACCCCGCCTTTTTTGGGAGAACTCTGGGCTTTTCCAGTCAAATGGGCACCCTGTACTTTTGCAACAATGTGTACCAAAAGTTTGCCAAGAGTCCCATCATTCCCATGATGCAGGTATTTCACAGGGTCTTTCTTTGTCTATTTGCTATGCCTGCCTTGTGGAAATACTAACATTGTTCCTAGAAAATGCCTTAGCTTTCTACATTTTGTAAACTTTTGTCGGTGCCAAAATCTTTGCCCATCTGTCATGTTGGCTGCATTGCTTGGATTTATACTTTCTAAGCAATGCCAAACATGAAGAAATCTTGAAATTTTTTTAAAAACAAAGAAGGAATTGGCTGGAAATCCTTTTCTGAAAAACAACATGACAACCAGGGGAAACTGTGACAACAGAGTGACACATTTAGTGCATCATGCTAAATAGCACACAATGCCTCAGTTGTTAAGCAGGGAATAGATAATGAAAATAAATATGTAATAATTTAATTTTGATATGAATTCCTTAGCATCTCAAACTTTGTCAAGATTCATGGTCCTGTCTCTGTTGTAATTTCCCTAAAATGCACAACCCCTGTAGAGATCAACACCTGCTACTATAAGTACAGATGGAGACACTGAGGTATTTCCTAAGCCCTGAGCACTATCTCAAATGAAACAAAAAATCCTGTTGAATAGCCACTGTTGAGTTATTTCTGTGGATGGCATGAGTGTGACTCCTGTGAGCAAAATAAACGGCTTGGACATAATCAGTGGATTGGTTTTTCGCCAAAATCTCAAAATCATAGTTTTAAACCAGAATTCCTAATTTGTGCATTGGAACAAGTCAGTGTACCATGGGAGAGATTGGAGCATGCCTTTAAAAACTGCGACACTGGTCCAGTTCAGATGTGATGCAGAGCCATGGTTTGTTTTAACCTTGTTTGTTTCGCAAACTAGAATTGGCACCACAGACAATCATTAAATCATGGTTGAAACATGCCTCCTGACTTTCCTCATACTTTTCCAATTAAATATTTTGCATACATTGCAACCACCTTGCGTGTCCTTTGGGGAGAAAGGGGGAGTAGAAATCAATCGATCAACCAATCAAACAAACAAAGATCTGCTGCAGACTCAAAAAGACTTATTGGAGGCCAGAAAGACTACAGGGAGATAAATAAAAAAGATTTTTACTTACCTCTCCTGAGGCATCTCCCCCCCCCCCCCCAGTAGTGTAGCTAGCAGGCAGGCCATCCTGTGTGTTACCCATGGGGAGGCTGACACCACTAGTGAACAAAAGAGGAAAAACCATGGTGGTTAGGAATCATATCATCATGTTACATACCATTCAAGGTGTAAATTACAGCAAATGCAATGAAACAAGTTGGAGTGAAATAAATAATGGAACTAATAAGGTGTTAGTAAGGTGACAACCTTGGGTGAGGGGATAACATCACTAGCAGTGGTGGGCTGCAGCAGGTTCGCACCTACGCTATAGAACCGGTTCTTAACAAGAGATAGTACATATAAAGTTTAAAAATAGCCATTTAAAAGTGGCTGCCAGATGGACAGAGAACCGGTTCTTAATTTCTTTGAAGCCCATCACTGATCACTAGTGAACAGAATTGTGGAAATCATGGTTTTTTAAATTTCCCATCATGTCATACATCATTCAAAATGCAATTTTGACTGTCCACTTGGACAAATGCAAGTCTCTTATGCTGGGCTAAGGTTTTCACAAGTGTGCCAATAGCAGGTGAGTTGAGACAGCTGACTTAGAGAGTTGTGACAAACACCTCATGCCATTGTGGGCCCTGGAGGCTGGTAAACTGTGCAGGCTGAGCTCGGCCAGCACAAGGTCAGGCATTTGGGGAGGAAGCAGGCAAGAGGAATTTAGGGACAAGGTTGGGGATTCTTGGGATGGGCATGTACATCCTAGGGGTGGACAGGAGGTTCTTGGGGGAAGAACATTCCTTGGACTCCAGGATGCTCTTGTATGCTTGGATCAGCACCGGCTTTGTAAGTGGTGCAGAACTGAGTGGACCCATTGGGCTGCTGCTGTGTTAAATGGGATAAGGGGAGAAGGATACGGATATGTAACTTTTCAGGCCATGTAAGGGCTTGAAAAGGATGGGGAGAAGGTGGAAGGGGATGTTGCAGGGTAGGGGAGGGTTGGCAGAGAGCAGACCTGAGCAGCCAAGAGGGGAAGTGGGAGGGGCGGCTTGGAGCGGCAGTTATGCAGGATCCATGCCTCAATTTGTTGATAGCTGAGAAGTCTGCTTGAATGTAGACCAACTCCAGAGGTGGCCTAAGTCTGATTAGACCTATTGGGACTCATGCAGGCCTAACTTGGAAAAGCCTCCCCTTCCCTATGGTAGCCTGGCAGCAGTCCCAAAACCTGTTCTGGATACCATGCATGCTAAGCCAGCCTTCCTGTTCCAACACAAGTTTGGATTGCCCTCTGAATTTCCTCTGAACACCTTGCACTTAGGTGCAATTTATGTTTAAGACTTGGATCACTGAGGAAGGTAATAATCATTAACAATTTAGTGTTGCTTGATAACTACACTTATACTTTTGAACTGACCTGTTCAGGTGTTAACCTGGAAAAGAACAAGTTCACCCAATATTTCCAAACCCAGACATGAATTTTGAGTACTACATACACAATGTATTCATTATTCTGTTGCTTGAAAAGAAGAAATTAGGCATCATATAATTCCAGGCTGATCATGACTTCATCAGTTTACTGTGAATGTTGTCCAGCCATATACTGTATCTATGGAGATGCAAAATTAGTATAATTCCAGCTTGCTTTGACTGCTTATGTGAATTCAAAAAACAGAAAGATCTGAAAGCATAATGGAAAAGATCTGTACAGGCAGCAATAGGGACATCTCATGTCCTCAGGTTTAATTTCTATATGTCTCTATTGCTCCCTGTACATTTCTTTTCCATTATGCTTTCAGATCTTTCTGTTTTTTTAATTCAGTCAAGGTATATTGTTCAGACATATAAAATATATCACCATGGGCCCCTCTCAGTGGAAAGGCAAAAGGTGATATATAAATATTTTAATGCGGAAATGACAGCAGAAAATAAAAATGCTTAAACAATGTGGGATATATTTCATTATGTGACAATAAAGAAACTGCCCTGCGGTGATTTGCATCCCCACAGTGTCACCACAGTTCAAGAATGCTCAAGAGTGGCAGCTATACATTGATTTGAAACACCCCAGGGTGACAGCAATGCTGGGTGCTATGGAACTGGCAGTTGAAGTACTGACAGGGGCAGGTTTATAAAGGTGTGGGAGACTTAAGGAAGGTAAAAGATAAGGGGGAGAGAGAAAGAAAGCAACAGAGCAAAGACAAGAAGAAAGGAAAATATGAACAGAAGAAGGTGGAAGAAAAAGAGAGATGAAATGTGAAAGTAAGGATGTGACAGAAGAAGCATGGAAAATGGGATGGGGCAATGGAGAAACCAGAGAGGACTAGAAGAGGGAGACTGCTGTGAGGCCCTATGCTGTGGCATAAAGAAAGAGGAGCAGGCCAGGTGAGGCAGCAGAGCTGAGGGACAAAGCCTTTTACCACTGAGACCACTAGACATCACTGCAAGGTCTTAGACATCACTGCAAGGTCCTGGCCCTATTAGGAAGATGTGGCGGAGGGCTTAAAAAGCATTCACTTGGCTGTGTGGGCCATCAAGTGAGAAGAGTTTGTGGTGACAGCATATAGGGAAATAAAAAAACAGCATAGGTTATATAATAGGGGATTGACAGAAGACTCTGGGACAGTTGTCTTGAGTGGACAGTGTAGGTTTTTCAATAGCAGCATTTCAAATGTCGTTAAGTTTTGTTAGCCGCATTGCTAGCTCCATTCCTTTATCCAAGTGTTTTCCAAACTGGGTCAGAATGCAGCAGTAGGACACAAACTCATTTTTGGTAGGTCATGAAAAGTTTTTCAAATACTGTATTAGAAAAAGAAATTCCTTTATAGAAGAAAATCATTAGCTGGAAATCATACCACCAATTTATAATGTACCGCCAATTTATATAATCATACCGCCAATTTGATTTTGAATGCAATCGTAACCACACTTTGCTGCAAGTAAAACCCATTGAACTCAGTGGGGCTTTCTTTTGAGTTGACATGGTTAGGCTTGTACTGTTAGTCTCAAAGCTACTGAGGTTGCTTCTTTACATTGAAAGATCAGTTTCTCTGAAGGAGAAGTTGATGGTTTAAAGACAGCTTGTTTACCATGGCAATGGGGCAGGCAATTAAGCTTATCTTAAAGTTCATGAACCTTTAGTTTTGTTTCTGCAGAGCCCCTGCCTTCCCCTCTGAGCTGAAAGTGCTTGCAAATTTGCAGGAGCTCAGCTCCTTGCAGGGAAATTAGCAGCAAAGGAATTTGAGACTCATCTTGATTCATTGCCTGCCTTGTGATCACGGTAACTAATTGCATTTTCCTAGTTAAAATTGTTAATCACATAACTAAAATAGTTAATCACAATAGTTAATCACACATTGCCTTTGTATAGCAAAAAAATAGTTAATTAAACAGATTCTAGGAACCAAAATGCTGTGAATGGGAAGGTTCGACCTGTAATCCTTGAACACCATTTCTAAGGTCATTGTTGTTTGGTCATTAAGGTTTTCTGAATCTTCAGGACCCTTTGGACCACAGTGTGGCAGGTCCTTCTAGCATCCGTTAACTTCCAAAGTTTGCTCTAATTCATGTTAATTGCTCCAGTGACTCTCTTTAACCATTTCTGCCAATCCCTTTGAGTTTTACCTTTAGTTTTTGCCAGTATCCTGATCTTAAAGACCCCTTTTTGTGGCCAAAGCATTTGAGCTTCAGCTTCAGTAGCTGTCCTTCCATTGTACAATCAGGGTTGATTTCCTGTGGGATTGATGGATTTGATCTCCTTGCACTCCAGGGAACTCTCTTAAGTCTTCTCCAACCCCATAATTCAAAGACATCTATTCTTTGGTGCTCAGCCTTCCTTATGTTCCAGCTCTCATAAACATATACACTGGGAAAACTATAGCTCATCTCTAGGGAGAGTCTAGCAAATGTCCACATGCACATACACAAACCTTAACTTCAACTGTGTTGGAAAACTTTCCAGGAGCCTTGCACATTACTATGCCATACCTGTGCATTTTTGTTCTGATTTAGGAGCACCCCAGAATTTTCTGGTTCCTCCTGACTGTATGGAAACTCACACTACAAGCAAACATCTGATGTAACACTTGGCATTTGCTGTCCATTCTGAGCATTTCGCTTCCAAGTCCAGCTTGCTCGAAGGAGAGCAACTAGACAGGCACATCAGAAGGAGCTGTTCATGTCATGCCTCTGACAAATAAACTTCCACTACAAAAATAGACTTTCAAAAAAATGGTTTCTCCAAAGGTCCTTTTTCATGACAGAAGAATGAAATGCATCGATTTTTATCCATGGTACATCTAAAGCAACCCCCAGCCTCACTTTTCTCTCTGTCTGAAGTGCAAGGATTGCACAGTATACCATCCATCATTCTGGCATTCAGAAAGAGAAACTGAGGAGGAAAAGAAAAAGTTTTGCAAAAGTATTAATGTTCAGCAGCACCAATGGGCATTTCAATCAGGGACAGAGATTGCCTCTTTTCAAAACCTTCTACCACATAATTTCTGCTTGGAGGTCCACATATTCCTGATGCTATGTTGGACACTTATCCCAGCTCAAACAGGGCCAAGCAATACTCCTAGAAAATATTTTTATTGGTCCCAGAAGTGATGGGCAAGACCAGTGTTCCTTGAGAATCCCCATGAAAATGAAACTGTTCAGCCACAAAGTTGTCTGACCATGCTTTGGAAAGCTACGTGCCCAATAGCACAAACAAAAGCTTCATTGCACATTTTGTTAGCTATTAAAATTTTCAAAGCATTTAAAAGCATGAATATTGTTCTTTTATCAACTTACCTAGTGATTTAGTTGGAGTTATTATTTTGGTATTATGTTGTTTTAGGAATGTTGACAGTTGCCTCCTGTACTTTAGCTGAAAAAGTGGGAGAGGAATTTAACAAGAATACCTGAATAATAACTTTCTAGAAGCATAAAAGTCTGGGAATCTGTTTTCCCACCACCCAGGTTTCTGATCACCCATCACTTGTGGACAGATGCAGTGCTCTGAAAGGGAATTTGCTCTTGATTTGCTTGTTTGTCCTCCACTTGGACACCAAGAGAGGTGAGAAGAGCAGAAGAAGGATAATAGGTGGGTGAAAGTCTCCACCACGAAATACGACCCTGAAACACCCATTGCCCCATCTGCGATAATAGAATAAAATGTTAATAATGAAAAGGACTCTTTTCATAGAAATGTTAATAATGGAAATAGCAAGGACCCTTTTAGCGCTGCTGGGGTTAATATCAGCTTTCTGCTCGCGCACACTTCATGCCTTTCCTTCTGCTTCTTAGTTGAGAAAGCAAATGATGGGGATTTAACACAGAACGAAAGCCGAGGGAGAGCTGGTTTAGCTACAAGAAAGGAAAACGTCTGCTTATGTAAGCCTTTGAATGAAGCTGTGCTCCAATGAGATGCCTTGGATGAGAAAACAGCCCATTGCATATTTTGCCTTATGCCTAGCCTTGAAGCAATCGCATCCGCTCATGCAGGCAGACACTTTGGGTTTCAAAGGCCTTTATCCAGAGGGGTGTATCTGAACTATCCATATATATTTGATGTCAGTATCAAAAAATATACACTAATAAAGTTGACGGAGGATCTTATGCCTAAAAATAATTACGGAAATCATTCTGTCTGTCCTGTGATGGGCCCTGAATTAAAGGAGCTGTCAGAAAACATTCAGTCCTGGTGCCGCGCATACACTTCATGCAGAGAGCATGGCACAGCTCGTTTTGGCTTCCCTGGAGTCACAGGCTAAGGTGGCAGTTTTCCTAAGGGATTGTCCTGCTGTCACCAGGACAGCTGTGCAATTTTGAAAAGGAGAGCCCTCCCTCCCCCCAGCAGGGATGTGAGTGGACTCACATGAGAAAGCATTAAGGAGTTCTCCACGCATGATAACCTTAATAAAAAAAGATGTTTGTGGAAGAAACTGCTGTGCACTTGCAGGATCTTGCACATTCTGGCTTCCTGCTTGTCAAAACTGCCAGACATTTACCTTGTGCTAGTGGCAGCATGGATGGTCTCTCTCCCCTTGGCTTCATCCTGTGAAACTGATGCCCTGTCAGGGCCATCTAGGATTGCAACATAAATTAATCCTATCCAGCTTTCTAGTGCTGATGCAGCTGGAATGCAGCTCCCTTAGCTTTCCTTAACCCTTAAAATACCACGTGGGTCACTTTGACCCAGTCGGAAGTTTGTGTTGTGTTTTTTTAATGGAATTTATTATTATTATCTGATAAGAACTTGTGACTTTTTTTACTGTTAATTAGACAGTTATAAATCCAAAAGCCTGAATGTTTTGAATTTAAATTTTTTTTTCTGTAAATTTAAATTATAGCATCGAATACTGGCAGGGTCAATCTGACCCATGTTGCTCTTAGCTGGTTATTCAATATTTTGCTAGCTCAAATTATAATCAAAATTCATAATTTCACAATATTTCACAATTAAAATTAGTATAAAATAATTACTATATATACTCGCGTATAAGCCTAGTTTTCTGGGCCCAAAAAATGAGCCAAAAAACCCACCTTGGCTTATACCCACCAGGCTGCGGAGGAGGTGCGCGGCAGCACAACATGGCAGGCGCAACCTCCAGTGTGCGCCCTCAGAGGCTCTGCACCCTCTCCAGCTGTTGGCTCCAGCTCTCCAGGCTGCGGAGGAGGCACGTGGCAGCAAGACATGGAGCCCACTGCAGCCAAACCCCTCCTCAGACTCAGGTACTTCTTTGTAGGCCTTACTTCTGAGTAGACATCCCCAGGATTGGCCCTGAGGCTACAAGGCCAGCCACACTTTCCTGCTGTTGCTGCATTTCTCAACCTCAGATTATACTCGGGTCAATAAGTTTTCCCAGTATTTGTGGTAAAATTAGGCACCTCGGCTTATACGCGGGTTGGCTTATACACAAGTATATATGGTATACTAAAACTTGATGCAACATTTCTCATTATATATACCAAACTATAGTACAGGGTCAATTTGACCCTGAAAATACTGAGTGATAAAAATTCAGGCTTTTGGATTTATAACTGCCTAATTGGCAATAAAAATGTCACAAGTTCTTATCAAATAACTAGCAAAAAGCATACCCGCGTTGTGGGAGTAACATTTCCCCATACACCACCCCCCACGGTGCATAAACATCCCATGCGCATAAACAGCCCATGCACAACTTCCCTCCATGCACAACTTCCCCCATGCGCAACGTTTCCCCATGCGCAACTTTCCCCATGTGCATCCTTTCCCATGCACAACTTCTCCCCATGTGCATCATCCCCCATGCGCATCATCCCCATGCACAACTTTCCCCCATGCACAACTTTCCCCATGTGCAACTTCCCCCCATGCGTAACTTCCCCCCATGCGCAACTTTCCCCCATGTGCAGCATCCTCGCCAGTGCAACCTCTTCCTCTGAACAACATTCCCCCCTGTGCACCAGGCACCAAGCACCACATTGGCTGATGTTGTTCAGTCTCCCATGTTAAGTATAGGACAGAAACAGGTTGCCCCCTTTTCAGCCCCTGAAGGGTTAATTTCTCCAGATGGTTCTTGGTGGGTGTTCAGGTGACAGAAGGAACTCCCAGAATTCCATGCTTCAGGCCCAGCAGTTGGGGAGGAATGTTGCTGAGTCATCAATTCTCCAATGCAAAGTATAGGGAGGAAAACGCGTTGCGCCCTTTTTCACCCCCTTCCGGTTGGAATTTCGGAAAACCAGTTCTTAGGGCACCCCTCCATCACGGAAGGAACACCCACCCCAAATTTCATGCTTCTAGGCCTAGCGGTTTTGGCAGGGCAGTGATGAGTCAGTCAGTCAGTGAGTCAGTCAGTGAGCGACTTTTCTCTTTTATATATATAGAAGAATAATAAATTCCATGAAAAAACACAACACTAACTTCATACAGGGTCCCATAATATAACTTGATGCAGCATTTATTCATTATATGTACAAAACTATAGTACAGGGTTGATATGACCCTGGAAGAACTGGGTGATCCTAAAAAAGTTGGTATTATAAATTAACTTAATGTTTCTTTTACTTAAGGAGACTCCCATCTGTGCCCCCTCACTGCAGGATGTAGTGCATGCCTACTTAGAAGGATTGCATGACACATTGTATAGGATCAGGCCTCCAGGCTACAATCCTTTGAATGCTGTTCTGATTGTAGATCCCACTGAACATAATGGGACTTCTGAGTACACCTGCATAAGATTGAGCTCACAGATTCTTTCCTTAAAGTGGGGAATGCTGTAGGAAGTTGTAGATCTTGGCTTCCTTCATTTTACAGTCATGTTTACCATGTGAAGTCTCTTGTCTAGATGATTTGTTTTGTGTTGAACCATTAGCTAGCACATTTATGATATTTGTGGAAAAGGGATTGAGACTAAAACGGCAAAAATTATAACGCTTTTGTACAAATCAGTGGTGAGGCCACATTTGGATCAGTATCCAGTTCTGGTTGCCACATCTCAAAAAGAGATGTGGAGAAGGTTCAGAGGAGAGTGACTAAAATGATTGAATTTTGGGAGGGTTAGAACAAAACAATTTTTTTAACCTAGTGTGTAGTTGGACTGGGGAATTTCTTTCCACAGGATGTGGTGATGGCATCTTGTCTCAATGCCTTTAAGAAGGAATTGGAAAAACTCCTAGAGGAAAGGACCATCACAGGTTACAAGCCATGCGGGGTGTGTGTGAAGGTGTTCATAGATAGATTTGGACAACCTCAAAGTGCCAGATGCAAGGGAGGGCACCTAGATGCAGGTGTCTTCTGTGCTCCTTGAGGCATCTGGTGGGTGGCAGGAAGCTGGACTAGATAGACCTTTGGCCCGATCCAGTGGAGGCTCTTCAGACCCATTGTGTTCAATAGTATTTACTCACAGGAAACTATGATCAGGATTGCAGGCTTTGAAAGCTACAAATAAGATTTTCTTATTCAAATCTCACCTTTGTCATGAACGCAGTAGATGGCCTGTGTAAAGCCCACTCTCGACCTTGGGCTTTTCATGTAGTCCTTATACTGATGCTGTTCTAGGCAGTGGCATAATTCAGGAGCAAAAGGGAATACAATGCCTCATGCACCATACCCTGTAAAGGTGTCTTACAGTGCAAGTCTAACTTCTACTCGGTCTACTCAGAAGTTAAGTCCTGTTGTATTCAATAGGCCCACTCCCAGGAAATTGTTTTTAGGATTGCAGCCTTAGACATGGTCTGAGGCCTTTCTGACACCTCCATGATGTCATATGATTGTGATAAAAATTTGGGGAGGTGTCATCGAGTGTGGGGTTTATTAACCATCTTGTGCTGTGCCAGATACCCTGGCTACTCACCAGACAGATCCAAAATCAGAGAAGGAAGAAATCAAGAATGGAATGAGACTATTAGCTAGCATTCAGAAATAATTTATCAGTCCATGTATTTTGTCCCAAATCTTTTGATTTTTTTAAAAAATAGGAAGGAAGAAGCATGGAATACATATTCTGAGGAAAATGGAAAACACTCAAGCTAGATCAAGACACAGAAAAATTCTGTATTACCGATGCAGACTTTTTATTGCAACATAGATTATTCAGAGATGACAGTAACAACACTAGTTGTTTAAAAAGTGCGGTAATAATACCTAACTATTTTAAAGTACTGATTCTAAGTTCTATTTCTGCTTCTATTTTTTCATGCTCTGATTTTGACCCACCTTTTTGTTTGCTTCAAGAATCACAGAGGGTTTCATCTGCCTAAGCCTCTGAAAAACTATTTCTTTCAAAACTTCTCAAATGGAGATGCTGAGGTTCTCACCTCGGCTGGGGTTTACTCATCCCCAATAGAATTCTGCTTGAAATGCACCTTGATGACAGAACTCTGCAATATGAAAATATATAAATAAAGCGGCGCCCCACGTAACAGAATTAATTCGTTCCGGAGGCAGTTTCTTTACGTGAAGCGAATTTTCCCATAGGAAATAATGGAAACTCAGATGATTGGTTCCACAACCCCAAAAATATTCATATAAAAATACTAACTGGATGTAAAAATGATGACAAAACACTGGAATTGAATTCAAAACATGCATTCAGTGTGCATGATCTTATGAAGTCTACTTAGGCTGCAGTCCTAAAGACACTTTCCTGGGAGTAAGACCCATTTAACACAATGGGGCCAGTGGTGGGCCCAGCATGGCCCAAGAACCGGGTCCCCGGAAGTGGGCAGGGCCAGGCAGGGTCAGGGGGCATGGCCAGGGGACGGGGCCAGGGAGAATTTAAAGGGGGAATTTAAAAAAAATAAAAAATTTAATTTAAAAAAAATCTAAGTTTTTGTTAGTGGGACTTACTGTCATGGAACTTACTTCAGAGTAGGCATGCATAGGATAGGGTTCTCAGGTTGCAGTTCTAGCCACACTTGCCTGTGAGTAAGCCCCACTGACTGTCATGGGAATTACTTCAGAGTTGGCATGCATAGGATAGGGTTTTCAGGCTGCAGTTCTAGCCACACTTGCCTGGGAGTAAGCCCCATTGATTGTCATGGGACTTACTTCAGAGTAGGCATGCATAGGATAGGGTTCTCAGGCTGCAGTTCTAGCCACACTTGCCTGGGAGTAAGCCCCATTGATTGTCATGGGACTTACTTCAGAGTAGGCATGCATAGGATAGGGTTCTCAGGCTGCAGTTCTAGCCACACTTGCCTGGGAGTAAGCCCCATTGACTGTCATGGGACTTACCTCTGAGTAGTCATGCATAGGATTGGACTCTCAGGCGGCACCCTGTCCACACTTTCCTGGGAGTAAGACCCACTGACTGTAATGGGACCTACTTCTGAGTAGACCTGCCTAGCCTAGCTCCCTGAGGATGCACCCTGTCCACACTTTCCTGGGAGTAAGACCCATTGAGCACAATAGGGCTTACTTTTGAGTAGACATGGTTAGGATTGTAATTACCAGGCTGAGAAAAGAAGATCTATCCTGGAAAGAAGGGAGGAATGCTACAGACAGTTTCCTGGGAGTAAGACTCATTGAGCACAATAGGGCTTTCTTTTGAGTAGACATGGTTAGTATTGTAGTCACTAGGCTAAGGAAAGAGGCTCTATCATGGAAAGGAGGCAGGCAAGAGTTAAAAAGAAAAAGGGGCTGGGGAGGCTGTGTTCTCCTCCGGCCAGCTGCTTCTCCGTGCTGGAGGAAAGATGCTCCGTGCTGGAGCCTTTAACTGCTGGCGTACTGGTCCCCTTGGTTGAGCCCCCTGCCGCTGCTACAGGCTCTCCAGCGGCTGGGGATTTGGAAGATCCTATTCCCGGGGACCGGAGTGAATAGGCCTCCGCCCACCTGTGAATGGGGCTAACTTCTGGGTAGACATGGTGAGGAGGCTGCAATCCAAGACTCCTTCAAAATGTCTCCCCACTTTCTCCTTCTCTCCATCCTGAGCCTCTCTCCCCTGCTCCCTTCTGGCTAGCCCTGAGCTGCTTCCCTCTTCTCCACTGCTCTTCTCTCCCTCTGCCCAGCAGACGCCCAGCCACAGGAGGAACAGCGTGGAAGTGTTGCTTTCACTATGGGCAGGTGTGCTAGGCAGCCCTGACACTTTTTAAACAGGCTGCCGGCCAGCGCATCTGCCCCAACTGCCAACAAATGTTTTCTTTACGTGAAGCACTTTCTTTACATGAAGCAGAATCCTGGAGAAATTTTTGTTTGTTACGTGAAACATACTTTATGTGAGGCGCCACTGTATATGGCTAGTTCCTCCCTGACATAGGAATACACTTACTGTGAAAGCCATCATCAGATTGAGCATTCTGACTTTTCCTACAGCAAGAATAGCAAATCCATTAAGCAAAGTTCTCTTCTTTTCCTCTAAAGCTTGATAAATCAGCACAAATTGTAGGAAGATAACATTAGCAGGTTATTACTTCCATACGTCACTGTTGCAAATTGGTCACTTACTCTTTTTCTTTCAATAGTGTGGCCGTAATGGTCCACATGAAACAAATACAAAAAGCATCTGGAGAATGACAGTTGCTATTAAACAGAGAAATACTGATATATGCTAAAGTAGAATAATGGAGAATTTCAAAGAGGATAATGGAGAATTTTCTCCTCCATTTACAGTTCCAGGACTAGTATGCTTTTGTTAGAGAATCTCCCGCAATATGAAACAAATAGCCCAAACTCATGCAAAACATGAACAAATTTCCTTTGAACAAACTATGGCTACAATCAAGAGTAACTATGGGACGTTTTACACCAACGTAGTTACGGTGCCGCCTATGTGAAATGCATAAAGCAATCCAGAGTAAGTTCTTCTTATGTCTTCCCATAGTTACTCTGGATTATAGGGTAACTCCAGTAAAACCATCAGTTTATCTTACCACACCATCAATAAATTTGAAGGAAACATGCTGCACATGTTGTGCTTTTCTGCTCTGAAAAACAATTCAATATGAGCCAATTGCATGGAGCACTTAAGACTTTCTATCTTTTTGACAAAAGGAAGTTTACTTATACAGGGAAGCATGTACAAAGGAAGACACCGACCACAATCTGATGTGGTACTGTCCAGACTTCCAACACTTTCATTGATTATTTTATTCTGCATAATATGCAGATGGGTGTGACATTTCCATCAAACCATTGCAACCACCATACTGGTGCAGTTTGCATTCCCTCTGCCAGTACAGAAGATCCTTCTTTCAAAGGAAAGAAATGGTTGAGCTCAATGTGGCTGTTAGTAACGGATAAGAGAGTTGATTAGTGAGATGGACTGGAATTTGGAAGAACCAGGTTCAAGTCCCCCATCAGCAATGAAGCTTCCTTGGTGACCATGGGCTTGTCACTCACTCTCAGCCTCATGTACCACAGGATGGTTGGGAAGGGAAAGGATGAAAGATTTGTGAGCCACCTTGGGCATTGGTAAGAAAATCCGAAATACCCAACAAAAAAGGGCCATGGATATCATGTTTCAAGTCATCACTAAAGCTCAATTCTACTCTACATGGATGATCACAAACATGAGAAGTCACAATCTGAAATTGAATCCTTGGTAAATATACTTCGTATTTATAGCACCGATCAATGGAATTTGGTCTAGAAAACTGTGCAACTTAGGCAATAAATCAAGGAAAGGTTATGTCTATGGATGGAGTGAAGATGCCAAAATACACTAAAATTAAAAATCTTAAACCAGAAACAGCTTATAAATAACTAGACATACTCCAAGCTGACAACATTAAACATGTAGAAATCAAGACTAGGGTAGCCAGTAGAGTCATATATCAGGAGAGTCCTGATAAAATCAAAACTCAGGTCTAGCAATACCATCAAAGCTATCAACACACGGGCTGTATCAGTTGTTCGGTATACAGCTGGCATAGCTAAATGGACTCAAACTGACTTTGAGAACTTGGATAAGAAAACCTGAAAAATAATGACCATCAACCATGCACTACACCCACAAAGTCAAGTAGATAGATTATATTTACCATGCAAGGAAGGAGGATGGGACATGAATCAAGTCTAGCAGTCAATGGAAGAAGAAAAATGATCCCTGGCAGAGTATTTAAGGGGAAATCAAGAAGAACACTTAAGAGGCTCACAAAGAATGCATCCTAACGTGTGATGAAACAAAGTGGGATTACAAAGTGTAGATGGTTAAAAACAGAAGAGACAGGTGGAAAGAAGGCACTAAATATGCAATACCTAAATAACATTCAAGATAAAGTTAATTTTGATAACAAAGCAACATGGCAAAGGCTGAGGAAAGGATCATTAAAGAAACAGAAGGCCTGATGCTAGCAGACCAAGCTCTGCGAACTAATGTGATAAAGGCCAAAATAGACAAGAGCCAGAAAGACAGCAAGTGCTGGCTGTGCAAGAAGACTGAAGAAATTGTGGAATACATCATCTGTGGCTACAGAAAGATTGCCCAAATGGACAATCTGGAAAGACATAACAAAGTGGCCACCAAGATACATTACAGACGACTAAGAACTGGTGGGACCGCAAACCAGAAAAGATAGTGAAGAATGAACAGGTCAAAATCCTATGGTACTTCTGTATTCAAACCAACCACCACGTGGAGCATAATATACTAGACATCACCATAGTTGAGGAAAAACAGGTCTGGATCATTAACATTGCAGCAGCCCGAGATCATTAGCTTCAGGAGAAAGAACATGATAAGATCACACGGTATATGGATTAATTCTCTTTTTAAGTATTATCTCTCTATTTATTTACACTATTTAAGTAGTATCTCTAATTAAGTATTAAAAATATCACGCGGTATTAAGAGAATCTGGGAAAGGAAGGCTATTGTATTCCAATAATCGGCAATTCCATCAAGCCTCCATGAATATCTGAACTTAATGGGCCTTCGCTCCAGAAGATAACAAATGCCCAGTTACAAAAAGCAGCACTCCTGGGAACTTCACACATACTGAGACGATACCTTTGTGATTCCTAGTTCCTTGGATAGGAACCAAATTACAATATAGCCAATTCCAGTCAAAACCTGGCAACTGTGATATACATCATCACCATCATCATCATCATAAGATGATACCTTTGTGATTCCTAGTTCCTTGGATATGTACTGAATTACAAAAGAGCCAATTCCAGTCAAACACCTGGTGACTGTGATATGCAACATAATAATAAACAGAAGGGCCAATTTGAAGAGAACAATAGGATTATCTGCATTCTGGGAATCATTGCCCTGTACTTTTCCGCTTTTTTCAAATTTATGAATGATAATGGTAGAGCGAAAGATTATATCTTGCATGCATTTGACCAGACTCTTGTAATTCTAAGGGATTACTCTCAAGATTAGGAATAGAAAACTCAACATACTTGGCAGAATAACAGATCTACGGTAATTCATTGTTTACAATCATGCCCATACCAAACTCTCATATTGCCAAATCATGACAGAAGAACAAAGTGTGCATAGTAATGACAGTATATGATAGAACATCTCAAGTCATCTCAAGTGTGGTACGTCCAAGTGTGGTAGGACTCAATGATCAAGGCCTTCTGAACATTTAGTTTGACTGTGTTTTGCCACAGTTTCCTCATACTGCCTGTGTGCATATGTGCTTCTCAATTGAGCCTAATAACCACCCTGATTTAATAAGTCAGCCTCCTGACCCACATAGTAGTCATCAATTTTGACTCAAAAGCAACTTGACTGCTAAAGTCCTTGAATATCACAGTTTACATTTGCTGTAATTCTCGTAATATATTTTAAAAATGTAATCCATAAAAGTATTAGTTGTTTTGTATGGCAGAGATTTAGGGATTGCACCTGTTAACTCAAAAACCAGATGGTCTGCATATTCTATTTTGAATATGAATTTATATAGGGCATGCTTGTACCTCTGATTTAAACTGAATTGCTATTTTCAGGTACCTATATATGTCTCGAGTAGTCAGACTTTTTTGCATGCACACATCCAGTGGCATAGCTATTGCTCATGTAGCCCAGTGCAAAGCTCAAAATGTAGCCCCAAAAGTGATGTCTCAACCAGATGTGACATCATTCCCAGGTATTTTAAAAAAGAAAATTTGGGAAAAAACCTAAATCCTTCTCCTCAGCACTTTATCACCATTTGCTCAGCTAGTGGCACCCATCCAGTACCTGGAATTGAAGAAGATTTTGTAGCACCTTTCCACGCAACAAAATCAAATTTAATTAAGTAATAAAAATCAAAATTGTGTCCTTTATTGGTTTGGGAAACTGTGCTGGGACAAAGAGGTTCAGTTTTCTTTTCCTGCTAAATAGGAGCACCACTTAGAACTGCTTGTAAACCCAGTAAGCATTGGTAACTGCTTATGATATTTGTACTGTATATGATATATATACTGAGAGCTGATTCATATTAACACCTTATTCGGTTAAGACGCTGTGCCCAGCAGGCCAGGGTTCGAGACCGGGGTCGGCCCCACAAGACAGGGTGAGCTCCTGTCCTTAGCCCAGCTCTGCGACGCCAGCTGGATCCAATCGTATTAGCTCTGCCTTTCCAGTGGACTAATTCAGTGGCGTGGAGAGGGGGGATTTGCTGCCTGGGTAACAGCCTATCCTCCATAACAATCTAACCCAGGCTTTTGTGCTTCGCATGCAGCGTATGCAGCACCAAGCACGATACCATAGTCTTTTAAGACTGACAGAGGCCTGTAGTTCCATACAGTATCAGAATTAAATCTCAATGGCTCAAAGTGCCATCAGGAAAGTTTGAGTTAAGAAAATCCACTTTTGTTCCATAAGCTTTTGCGTTTTAATTTTCTGGTTAATTGGCCATAGCTTTTGATAGAATGTAGATATTTCAGTGCAGTTTGTTTCATTGCAGTTTGCATAAAATTACCTTTCCAACAATATATAACACGATGGTATTATCATTCAAACATACCCCATTTTTTCACAATTTTAGTCAATAATGTCAAGCTCAGCTTGTAGCCCCCCTAAAGCTTGTAGCCCAGTGCAACAGTACTCCCTGCATCTCCTGTAGCTATGCCACTGCACACACGCATGCACATACACACATACAAATTACAAATTATGTTGTAGATTGAGTTGATACATACAGAATAAGATGGTAGAATTCTGCACTGCATCACTTCGAATGTTAAGGACATGCAGAGGTTCATATATTTGGATGCCCCACGAATGTAGTAAGCAGGCACAACAGAAAATAAGCCCTTCCAGTAATGGAGAAGAACCAGGTTGGGCAATTAGAAGGTTCACCTCTTCAGAGTGAGCTGTGAAATCCCAGTTCCAGTGGTAGTGCTCAAGGACCACTGGGGTAAGTGGGGATGTCAGAAGAGGATGTGGGGATGTCAGAAGAGGTCCAGTACAAGTACAAATAGGTCCACACTAAAACCTATTTTTTTCTTTAGTTTTTTATATTCCTGGCCTTCTCTGAAGAATGTAGACTCCCTGGTTTTCTCGATACAGAAACCATTATTGTGAATGCCATTTCCAAAAATCAGATGTGCAAGATGTAGATTTCCTTCATGGAAAGATACTTCTTGATAAAGGAGTTACAACCCTAAAGATACAATCCTCCTGTTTAGATAGGCATGTAGCGACCTGTCTAGATAAAGCAATCACCTGTCTAGATAAAGATTGGGATGGAGTGGCCAGGTGGTTGCCTCTCAATCAATCAAATGATTCTATGATACAATTAAATTGAACATCTCAGCTCTATCCCCCACCAGATCAAAACACATACCCCATTAAATTAAATTCCTAATAATTCCAGAAGTCAGTCTATTTTGATGAAAGTAAGAAAAGTCCAAGAGCAGCGGTGGCTCAGTGGTTAAAGACACTGTGCTTGTCAACCAGACATTCGAGACTCAAATACTTCAAAACTCCTTCTGCCAAACTCACAGTTTGAAAGCATGTAAATTCAAGGAGATAAATAGGTGGAAAGTTAACAGGACTTGGGTGGAAAGGTAACAGCATTCTGTGCATTTAATCATGCCTGCCACATGACCATGGAGTAGCTGACCAGCTGCCCCTAGAAAAACCATGCAGAGGAGATGTACTTCACACACAAGTGCTAGGAAACCCATCCAGGCAGTTCTACACTAGGACAGCTGGGCTTAATTTGAGACCAGGCTTACCAGGGCTCAGTCCCAATTCTCTCCTGCTGTCACTCCTTTGCAACTGGTAATTGGAGACATACTGCCACTGAGCCTGGATTTTGTGCATAGCCATCATGTCCAGTAGCCAGTGGTATTTGCCCAATCCCCTATCTATCTGTCCAATACCCTTCAATCCATCTATGCTACTGGCTATCATCATATCTTTTGACAACAAATTCCAAACTAATTGTGTACCATGTGAAGAAGTAATCTCCTTTTGCTGTCCTAAATCTTCTGGCAATCAGGATGCAATCCTAACTAGTTAGGCCAGCACAACTGGCTGGTGCATGTCTGTGCACTGGCCTAACCCCTCCAAGGAATGGCACAAAAGTGCCTTATAACAATTTTGTATTGCTATACAAAACTGCTATACACCCCCAGGCCAGCTTGGACTTACTCTGGGACTCCAGCCTAACTGGGGATTAGGATAACACTCTGTTGTGCCAATCCTATCCATACTTTCCTGGGAGTAAGTCTCTGAACAAAATGTGTCTTACTTCTGAGTAGACATAGGATTGGGTTATCAGTTTCTTTGGATGATCTCTGTTTCTAGAACTGTGACATAGAGGAAAATATTTTCTCCCTATCAACTCTCTCCATTATTTCAAAATTTCTTCTATTATCCAGGGAGGACAGCTTTTTCAAATTATGTGATTTACATGTTGACAGCCAATTCTGGATTAATAACTCCTTTTTGTCCCTAGCAAGAAAAAACCACGGGCATAATAATGATGCCATCATGATGAAAAATGAATTACATTTTACAAATTATATGTATCAGATTTACACACAAACTCTTCGAAATTGGTAATCGTTCCTCACTCTCATTAAAAAGGGGAACTTTTCAACACCAAATTAGTCCATTCTTTAGTGCTAATTATGGCTCAAAATTAAGTAAATGAGAGCTATAGCTTTTGATTCTGTTGGTTATTATTTCCACTAATTTGTAAGAGGTGAAATATTTTATGCAGTTTAGAGGACACTGAGGATTTCCATAATGGTTGGAAATGGGGAAAGTAAAAGGAACTATTTTCTGCTCTCAGAGGGTTTGCCATCCATCCACCTTTACAAAATGATGAGGGCAGTGACAGCCTTGGCTACATCGACCGAGAGTGCTGGAGAGAGAGAAAAATGTGGAATTGACTAGAATTACTGTCTGGCATTGTCATGCAGAATTGAAAGACTACATTTTAGAAAGATGCAATCAACTGTAACCGCTACTATTTTCTCACTTAATTAGATTATGAATACTGGCAAACATCATTTTTAGAAGTAAAATCTGAGAGCATTACAGATAATTTATGTAAATTGACATGAAGGTTGTGGCAATCAGCTTGACATTTGAGCTGGATGTGTCAGCAGAGGGCTTTCTCTACTGATCTGCTAAACTGGAAAGCAAGCAGACCGGCAGAGCCTTCCACATTCAGCTTGACTGGCTGGTTCCCCGATAAGAGTCGTTATGTACCCTCCTTGTCTGTGAAGATTCTGATGATCGTTTCTTAACGATCTTTCTTAAATATGTACTGTATTATTCATGTCATTTTAATACTATTTGGGGCTTCAGGTCACTTCCTGCTCCGTACTTTGGAATTGGACTCAGGCTGCCATCCTAGCCACACTTACCTGTGGGTAAGCCCTATTGACTGTAATGGAACTTACTTCTGAGTAGATATGTATACAATTGGGCCTAAAGTACCTAAATACCAGTATATGCATGTCAGTTGGGAAATGCACAGGATTTTAGGGTGAGGTTGCCAGGAAATGGGCCATACTGGGGGACAAACATAATGGAGCAACTAAGTTATGGACTGGTCCACATGATAGTGGTTCCTTTCCATATGTTAGAAGGGCATCTGGAATCTTCTGAAATCACTGGGCATTTTTGCTTACAGCCCTGTTCTAAATAAATCCTCCATCATAATGCATCTGTACCAAAAGAGGATATACCCAGGTCTCTTCTGCGTTAAGAGAGCATTTGCCCCCTTACCCAGGGGCAAGCCTCAACTTCTCAAATAGGTTTACTCAGACTTGCATCAGGAACTGCTGATGCAACTCCAAGTAGACCGAAGAAGTTGCTGATGCAACGCCAAGTAGATCGAAGCATACTGAAGCCAGGAAGTGGGATAGATATCCCAAGACTGCTACATATACCACCCCCTTTTTGGCTTTGACCCACCCAGCAGAACTGGAAGGAGGTGGTACTGTAAGTACAGCACATTCCACAAATCACCAGGTAAGAGACCCTCTATCTTGGCATCGAATCCATTCAGGACAGCAACAGAAACATATCATAAGGCATCCATTAGCACAAATAAAGTTGCTTTAGCACAACTTTCAGCATTAAGTTGCTTTAGCACAAATTATGGTGACCCAGAAGCTCAGTAGGTTTGGGTCCTGTCTCTTCTTACATTTCACATACGGTATGTATGTGTCCTTGTTTTGTTCTGTGTCATAGTAGTGTTTCAGCACTGAACTACTAGTAGACAATTAAAAGCAGGCCTCCTTCAGTCTTGAGAGACTATGGTATCGTGCTCGGCGCTGCATACGCTGCATGCAAAGCACGAAAGCCTGGGTTGGATTGTTATGGAGAATAGGCTGTTACCCAAGCAGCAAATCCCCCCTCTCCACGCCACTGAATTAGTCCAATGGAAAGGCAGAGCCAATACAATTGGATCCAGCTGGCGTCGCAGAGCTGGGCTAAGGACAGGAGCTCACCCTCTGGCGCAAGCAGTTAAGACGCTGTGCCTGTTAACCAGCAGGCCAGGGTTTGAGACCCGGTTCGGTCCCACAAGACAGACAGTTAAAGAGTACTACAAAAGGCACTAAAAAGCTTTTTTCATTTTATTTTATTTTTTGAAATAAGTATTTGTTCAAACAGATTGTTCTGAACATTATACTGTTCTCCTGCCAAGATTTGCTGCGTACCATAATCAGGTCAATGGCAGAGTGTTTTTTTTAAAAAAAACAAAACAAAAAACAACTTTATTCAAATCTTAGTGACTCTATATAATTCTACCCAGTGTTTACTGTTATAATAGAATATCAAGACCCAGTTATCAATTTCAGTTGTGAAAAGAATTATAGGTGCAGTCTAACTTATATAGATCCAATCAGCCATGTGTGGAGAGGTTAACATCAGACTCAAGAGAGCTCTGATCCCAAAAGACCCATATAGCCATCCTTACCCATGGGTATGTTCCTGTAGGTTGGGCATTTCCTGCCATATATATTGCTTGGCTCATTCTTGTTTTTTAACCTGGGTTAAGAACCTGGTTATCCTGGGTTTTATTGTCTTTTACTTTCTTTGCATTGTTTAATTGTATTTTAATTATATTTATTGTCTAGTTTAATGGTATTTTATTATTGTTTAATTGTTGTTAACTGCCTGCCCTGCCTTCCTCCTGCCGCCCCCTGCCAGCCTGGAGATGGCCCACAAAAGCCTAGCAGCCATACTCCTCCAGCAGCAGCTGCCGCAGCGTCTGCCACCAGGTACTAATCCTAATCATGTCTACTCAGAAGTAACTCCCATTGTGTTCAGTGGGACTTACTCCCAGGAAAGGGCATAGATCTGTCTCCAAACACCACATAGCCTCCCCCTTTCCAGAATCCAGTCTAGTCAACATATAATACACAGCCCAGTCCTAACCATGACTACTCAGAACTAACCCCCATTGAACACAATGGGGCTTACTCCCAGGAAAGTGTTCTTACTCCCAGGAAAGCGTCAGGCCCTTATGTATAACACGCTTCCCTGCGTGATGCCCTGGGCCCTGCCTCCAAGTCCTTTCAAATCAAGGGGGGAACATCGGCATATCTAAATATATTTTGGGGTAAAGGGTAAAAAAGTTTCCCGACCCCTGACCTAGATCATCCCCAACAGATGCTTGTCAAGCCTCTGCTTGAAGACCCCCAGTGAGGGAGAGTCTACCAGATCCCCTGGCAATCTGTTCCACTGCCGAACCACCCTCACCGTCAGGAATTTTTTCCAGATATCCAACCAGAATCTCCTTTCTTGCAGTTTGTACCTATTAGTTCTAGTTCTGCTTTCAGTAGCTGCTATGAACAAATGAGCCCCTTCCTCCCTATGACAGCCCTTCAGGTATCTGAAGAGAGCAATCATGTCTCCCCTCAGCCTCCTCTTCTCCAGGCTGAACATCCTAAGTTCCCCCAACCTTTCCTCGTAAGACTTCCCTTCCATCCCACCGATCATTCTTGTCGCTCTCCTCTCAACTTGCTCCAGCTTGGCTGCATCTTTCTTAACATGCAGTTACAGAATACTGAATCAAAAAGCTTTTTTCAGTTTTGCTTCTATTCCTGAGAATTCCTAGACTCAGTAACTCTGGAAAAGTGCATACCAATGGCAAATTGGACAGAAATTATAGGGGAAATTCAGTGACAGACGGCTGAACTTTGGGTCCCATTAAAATAATTGTTAATTACTTGGAAAAGTGAGAAGGATTTTGGCACTACCCAGGCCTTCATACTTTACATACAGCGTCGAGCACAATACCGTAGTCTTTCAAGACTGATGGATGCCAATGATGATGTGCAAATATTGAGCGAGGCTCAATGGTTATTAACATGATAACCAATTTAGACCAGCCCAATTCACTCATCTTCCTGTTCCCACAGTGGCTTGGAGAGGCTGGCACATGTCTGTGCACTGGCTTACCCCTCCCTCTCACACACACATACACAAGAATGGAGCCGGCCTAACTTAGATGACCTACTAGGTCCCTTCCAACTCTATGATTCTATGATTCTATGAACTAGGGGTTAGGATTGTCAGTGTTGGGGTTGTCAGTGTTATATTGCATTGGTGGGTGCGCATTACATTTTCCCCTTAACATTGCATTCCCCATCTCTTTCTTCTCTCAATTTTCTTCTCCCAGCTACTGCACGCACTGATTGTTCAAAAGCTGATGTTGCTGAACACACACAAAAATACAAGTACCTGTGATTTGCATCAAAGGCAATGAAAGTGTCCCCCCAGAGAGCTCATTTGCAATTAACTTGTCTTGAATAGGACACTGATTACAATGCAGTTAAAAGCTGGTAAATACTTGCTTTCAAAAACCACAAGAATGGAATGTTTTTGAAGGAGTGAACATGTAACAGGAGGAAACATCACATGTCGAGCATAAAAGAAAATGGACATAATTAATATTTACCGGTACTTGAAAACAAATAGGTAGGTGAAGCTTGGAACTATTTGTAAGAATGAAAAGTCAATGAGACTGGAATGTGCATGACCGGATGCCCAAACCTCAAAAGAAGGCCAAGGTCTTGGGTTCATCTCAGCCTGGCTTTTCAGGCAGACAATGGCATGTTTGCCTACTCAAGAGTAAAGTCACAATATTCGGCACTTTCACTTTCTCAATGCATATTTTTATTTTTAGTTTTTTGGACATAACTTTTGATAGGAAAGATATTTCACAACTGTTTCTTGTATTGAATTCTGCTCTTCAATATGAATCCAATGACTCTGAGCTGAATAAACGCATTGGTAAAGCGGCTACTACATTCTCTAGGCTTACAAAGAGAGTATGGCTTAATAAGAAGCTGACGGAACATACAAAGATCCAGGTCTATAGAGCTTGCGTCCTGAGCACACTCTTGTACTGCAGTGAGTCTTGGACCCTTTATGCATGGCAGGAGAGGAAGCTGAACACCTTCCATATGCGCTGTCTCCGACGTATTCTTGGAATCACCTGGCATGACAAAGTCTCAAATGACACAGTATTGGAACGTGCTGGAATCTCTAGCATGTTCACACTTCTGAAACAGCGGCGTCTACGCTGGCTTGGGCATGTCGTGAGAATGGCTGATGGTCGGATTCCAAAAGATCTCCTATATGGAGAATTAGTGCAGGGAAAGCGCCCAAGAAGGAGACCACAGCTGCGATACAAGGACATCTGCAAGAGGGATCTAAAGGCCTTGGGAATGGACATCAGCAGCTGGGAAACCTTGACCTCTGACCGCTCAGCGTGGAGGCAAAAGACCCAGCATGGCCTTCTCCAACTGGAAGAGACACTTGTTCGGCAGGCTGAAGCAAAGAGACAGACCCAAAAGCAGCGAAACCTGGGACCTGGGCAGGGGACGGAATTTATTTGTCCTCAGTGTGGAAGGGGCTGCCACTCTCGAATTGGCCTTTTTAGCCACACTAGATGCTGTTTCAGGACCTCCAATCAGAGCACGATACCATAGTCTTTCGAGACTGAAGGATGCCGATAATTACATGATGGGGTACTGTACACCATTACAAAGTTCCAAAACGAAGCCAAAATGGAAGACAATGAAGCCCTTTTGGAGGACACCTGGACAGGAAGCTAAAAAAGAGGACAAATTTGGAACTTTCTGATCATATGGTTACCTTGGCACGGACCAGTCAGACAGAACAGAACTGCTAGGAAGGACAGACCATAGGCAAGGATGTATTGAGCATTAGCCTTCACTCTTCCCAAAGATCATCTCCCTGGAAGGCAATCCACCATGATAAAGGATGACTCGCTTAACAAAACATTCACATACAGTACTATAAGCCTGGATAAGGCTTGCGTTTGAAGACCCTTCAGAAACATCAGCAGTTACAAAATGCAATTCCTCAACAGGGCATCAATCAATCAATCTTGTACTGATTGATTATGCCATTGTTATTTTTAACTGCACTGATTGCTACTTTCTTTCCAGACATGATTCGAAGTGCTGGTTATGTACATATCCTGACATAAAGTACATATCCTGACGCTGCAATCCTAAATTGCCCTAGAATCAGCAGGCCAGTTGGCCTGTGCTGTATCCAGTTCAGGTTCAGGGCTTTTGTTCTGCTACCATGGGAAAAGGAAAAACATTTTCCTTACCCCAAGTAACACAGCAGCAGCCCCAATGAGTAGCAGCAGAAATGAATAGACACTCATTTCTGCACCATCTCAAGAGGTGACACAGAGCCACGCAGACAAGATCAGTCTCAGGCTGCTCTGCACTGTCCAGAAAATGGGGTTTGGATCCGGCATAATTGTCAGGATCCCTGCCCACCTATCCCCAGGAAGGCATTTCACCCACTCTCCCCAACCCAAAACTGCTCCTGCCTTCTTCCTCCTTGCTCTCCCCATGCCTTGCCCTCCCCCAAGATTGGCCAGCGCATCTTACCTCCATGCTGGTCTCGGTGGAAGCATAGGGTGGAAAACACAACTCCCTGCACCAGCCTCCCCTTCTCAGCCAATGCCACAAATAAGCTTTTGGAAACTTTGCAACAACCTGGACTGGCACAAGTGATTTTTCCTGGCCTAAGGCAAATAGGATTGTCCTATGAACAAACAAAAACTCCCTCTGAATTTATCCGTCCATTGGGATCAATAGGGGTAGTCTTTTGTATGCCCTACTGATTTGTGAGGTTCAGTTGGCAGTGTCATCTGAGAACAGGGTGACCATATGTCATTACTGCAAAAAAAGACAAGACCCCCCCCCCCAAAACATAGGACATCCAAGAAAAATGTAGGATTTACCAAAATAAAAGCTAAAAGTATTCATATATTGCTTTCATGTGGTTAATTTAAACAGTTCTCATTACTACTTATTCAATTTAAAACTATTAAACAATTTATTACATATACTGATAATTAAATTACAAGGATACATGCTGCCTGCTCAAAGGAAAAGACAGTGAAGATTTTTCTCAGGACACAAGTCTAAAAAAGAGGACTTGTGCTGGAAAAAGAGGACATACGGTCACCCTTTCTCAGGACTACTTAGCAGTAGCCCCCCCCAAACATGAAATTTCCTGCTTTGTTCTGCATAGCTCTCTTTCATTGCTAGAATTTCACAAAGAACTGGCTGTTTTAGCAGGCTATTTTTGGGTTCATTTTCTTTGGTTTCCGTCTTAAGGTTTTTATTTTCATCATGCTATCTGATCACATTCTACATTTTGAATTGTGTTTTTAATTGCATTTGCAAGCCACCTTGAGTCTCTGAAAGAGTGGCAAGCAGGATCAAATTATTTTAATAGTAATAATTAGGGAAATTATAGTTTTCGTTTGTGACCTTGAACACTCTTCCTTGGAAGCAAGTCTTAATGACATGTTTGGTGGCTGTCTCAGCGTCTCCACTCTTACTCGATACTCTGAACCAATCAGGTTGGATGTTCTGTTCTAAATTTGTCGATTGGAGTCAGTGGAAAGTTCATTCAGCGTAGCGTGTCTTATAATAAGGGAAGCAATTGAATGTTAAAATTGCTCTTATTGATGTTTCAGATCCTGTAACAGGGACCCCCTCCCCAAAAGAATGCATGTAGTTGCAGTGATATAATCTGAAAAAGCCGGCTGTTTTCTGCTGAGGTACACTGGATTTGCCCTGTGGATCCAGTTTCCTGAGGGTAAACAGCTGCTGCAGCGGGTCACACAAAAGCTTCCCCAGCTGAAAATAGCAGGAAAATGTCATGGCAAAGTCACTGTTGATGAATGAATAGCCTTCCTTTGCCAAGTGAGCACACAACGGTTATTTGTCTTTCTCTCCTGAGTCCCAGCACCATGATGTAGTAAGGCGTTGCTTTCTTACTATACCGAAAAAACAAGTTGATTATGATGAAGAGTCCTCCTGGGATGCAGGAAAGTCTCCAACACGCCATAAACCAGCAGTAAACATCTCATTGCATTTTCCTTTGTGTGATTACTTTCAGGTCCAATGAGAACCATAGTGGTTTGGTCGCCACTGAAAAGTAGCTCCCCTGTGGCCCAGCTCCATATTGCGCTGGTAATCGATGAAAGGTTAGATCACATGCAGGCTGCTCACACATTTTATTGTGTGCAGACATATGTCAGTACTTGGGTCGATCCGATTGACCCCATCATTTTCTCCAGCCCTGAAATTTCCAAGAAACATGGAAGGCGTTCTTTGTGCTAATGAGTAGTCCCATGAAAATGAATTGTTGGGGGGGGGGGATGAGAGGTTAGAGAGCTCTTGCTAGTGGTATTGGACTTCTTCCTTTTAATGGAAGTGGTATTGGACTTCTTGCTAGTGGTAGTGGTATTGGACTTCTTCCTTTTAATTTTTCCCCCTTAAAATTCATGTGGCAGTGGTGAAACCACGCAGTGCTGGTAAACGTCCCTCTGAATTCGTAGACTGCAGATGGTGCTCAGCAACAATTGGGCATGCATTGGAAACCTTTACCTCTGTCACCACCTGAGGTTCAGAAAAAAAGTTGAAAGACAGATGGCACAATCCTAACCCATTTAGGCTGGCATAACTCAAATAACCGGTCTTTTTATGATGGTGTGGTGATACTGGCATATACCTGATGTCTGAAAACAGTGTTTATGAATAGGACATACATTCATAATGTTTGAACAGCTATGTGGTATCATGCCAGCTGAGCTGTTGACTCCTGTTCCAGAACTATTCACCGTCCTGAAGTAGTGCTATTAAAAATAAGCATACTTTTGGGGGAAAAACCTCTCTTATCGTCATCCTATTAGGCCCTCAAACTATACTCCCTCCAGCAACCAACAATATAAATGCTAAAAACATAGGGAGACCATAGGGAATGGATGACAGAGTGCCTCTACCTTTAGGCATTATACAGAAGAGGGGTTTTTGGCAGGTGCTGCTTTTTAAACCCTTCCATGTTGAGCTGAACCTAAAATTCCTCTTCTAAGCAATGGTTAAAGATACAGGCATTCTGCCCTCCATTCTATGTGGTCACCCTGTAAAAACACAACAAATGCTGCAATCCTATTTGTACTCTGCTGGGAGCAGTGGTGTAGCTGGGGGAATGCAGGGGGTGCAGTTGCACTGGGCTACAAGCTTTAGGGAGCTACAAGCTGAGCTTGAACTACAAGCTGAGCTTGATGATAATGCCATCATGTTATATATCATTGGAAATGTAATTTTATACAGAATGCATTGAAAAAAGTGGCATTGGAATATCCATAGTCTATCAAAAGTAATGGCCAGTTAACAAGAAAATGAAAATACAAAAGTCTATGGAACAAAAAGTGGATTTTTTTAAAAATCAAATGTTTCCATGATACTGATTGCTCTGAGAGCCAATGAGATGTAATTCTGATACTGTATGGAGGTAATAAGATGTTAATATGAATAAACTCTCATTTCCATATACATATACAGTTACCAATGCTAACTGGTTGTATAGGCACTTCTAAGTGGTGCTCCTCTTACTTTTAGCAGGGAATACTCTTTCTCCCAGCACAGTTTCCAATAAGGGACACAATTTTCATTTTTTTATTTAATTAAATTTGATTGATTTTGTTCTTGCAAGAGAATTTTTTTTTAAAGTACACCAGGAGGACATCACTTCTGGTTGTGACATTATTTCCAGGGCAACATTTTGAGCTTTGCACCAGGCTACGTGATCATTAGCTATACCACTGGCTGGGAGTATTTTTTTGAACACTAACTGAATACAGTGGGACTTAACGTCTGATTAGACATGCATAGGAGTGGGCTGAAAAGCAATGAGTGGTTCACCAAAGCCAGTCCTTACCCCATAAAATGTCATTTTCCACAGATTACCAAGCTGCCAAACTAATCTTCCAAACTAACCAGTTGTTCCTAACAAGAAAGTGGGTATAGTATATGAGTCTGGCTGTGCCCCAGGTTTTTTTTTTAAATCACTGCAGCATGACCCAGTGAATTGTTATAAATGAAAACCTTTATCCAAGCTGAACAGCAGGCACATTGGACCCTCAACACTAAATCCAATTAATCCAGCAATCCCAGCGCATGATGAAACCTGATCTATCTGCTATTGACTAAAGAAAAACTCAAACAGACTGGGATAATCAGGACTTGGACTTCATATATAATTTGGTCCTAAAACCTCAAGCTAGTTTGGGGATCCAAAAGTTCTGACATGAGGCCAGTTGGACAAGGCAGTATCATCAGAGCAATCAGGCCATTTGTGTAAAATGGATTTTTCTTTTATTTCTTATCTCATAATTTCAATGGATTCTGCAATGGAAGCAATATTTCACCTTTATCCGAGACCTCATTCTTAAAAAGCAAATGTTCCAGTCTGAAATTCCTTTTATGCAGCAGGAGCCATAAGAAATTTTAGGATAGTCGCCAAATAGTTTTGTTCTGTTTCATTAATTGAAGGCAGATATTGAATAAACCTCTGCTGGCAAGAAATCAAGGAAATCCAACTGCTATACTATCAGTTCTTCTCCCAGCATAAATTTCCTCTATAAAATTTTGTTTGAGACCCTAAAAGAGATGTGATTTCTTCCCTCTCCTTCGGATGCTTGATTGCTTGTCTTTTGCTTGCTATTTTTTAGCTTAACCTCCAACATTTATAACATAATCAAAAGGAGTTTTTATAATAGTGACATATTGGTCAAACAGTCCATTTTGACCTCTAGATGGTAATCTGGAAAATCATTTACCATCTGTAACAAATACTTACATTCATGTTAAAGAACCACCAAGAAATATATAAACACAGGTTCGATCAAAAAGGACAGAGAATCTCCTTTAGTGCTGTGATATATGATATGTTTGGTGATATATCACTAAACCTATCAGTAAGCACTCACTTTTCTTGAGTGATATGTGCACACATAAACATATGGACATGCACAGGCATCTCAAGATATGCAGGTTTTTACTTCCCTTCTGATAGAAGGAAGAAACTGGAAAAGAGGTTCTTACAGATCTACCTTCATTTCATGCCTGGATGCATACAACTGAAATCAATAATAGCAAACCTGATTCCAATCACTCTAGCAAACCACTCAGCCCCTTATGTTATTGCTGTCAAAATTGCTTCCTGATCAGCTGATTGGTAGTTTTGGGTTGTTGCCTACTCAATAATGTGTCATGTGTGGAATGCATTCATGCATGAAAGGATGTGACACAGGTGATGGCTTCTAATTCACATACAAAAAGGTTCATGGTCAGGGCCTGCCAGAAAACGGGGAAAAGAGAGGATATGTTGATGAGCCACATTGCTCCTCCTTGTAGAATGTGGTGAATGTTCCTTGTGTGCAATCAATGAATTGGTTATGAGTTTGCCTAATGTGTCCAAATTATTTGACCAAAAAATTTCAAGCTTGGATTCAACCTTGGAGGTTCTTCAACCTTGGAGTCAGGATCCCCAAAGGGTTTGCAAAGCCTAAGCCTGGCAACATACAGGAAAGAAAAAATATTGAAGGCCACTGGACTAGAGACACATAAGGGAAAGGAGGAGTCATCTGAT
Organism: Cryptoblepharus egeriae; assembly: GCA_030015325.1. NCBI lineage: Eukaryota > Metazoa > Chordata > Lepidosauria > Squamata > Scincidae > Cryptoblepharus > Cryptoblepharus egeriae. The sequence continues at coordinate 109,475,899 of JAREYC010000003.1, forward strand.
GCACCTCTCCAGTTACTCACAATCTCCAGGAGATTGTGTCCCAGTCCTTCTCAGATTCTTAGCAGTTGTGCTTAAATAACTTTCACTAGTACCAGGCTTCAGGGTAATGTTTTTCATTCTCAAGAATACAGTATTATGTTCCAGTTAATAGTGCTTGAAGGGTGTAATAGGGGTGGGGAGTAGGTGCTGATGAAAGCAGGAAGATGAACTTTGGGTTGCCAGTCTCATACTTTATCCATAGCGGTCAGCACAAAAAGGTTGATGACCATGGTAATAAAGTGTTGTGTGAGTCTTCGGGGTACACAATCCAGACTAACTATGGGAACATGTAAGAGACATTACATGCACCCATAGTTACTGCACCACCTAGTGAAATCCTATGGGAAATTCATATTGCAATCCAGAGTAACTTGTTCTTACTCCAGAGCAATGACTCCCCATAGTTAATCTTGATTTCACCCATAGTCTTGTATTCATACACACACACACACAGAGTTAGTGATTTGCAGCACTTTCCCCCTAAAACTTAGACTATGTGATCATTCTTCTTCTTCTTCTTCAGTGCTTAGCTGGCGACTGGGGAGGACGTCGTCCTCTCAACCTATACATTGCTGCAGGTGCAGCTGCATTTCATGCATCTTTCATGATGTGCTTCCACTGTTGGTGATTTTAGCCTCTTCAGTGGTCAGTCACTGGTTCTTTCGGTCTTGCTCTACCAGTTCTTCGGTGCTGCTTGTTGAACTCTCCAGTGTCCAGATCACTTTCACTAGAGGAGCTTATGTGGCAGCCAATTGGTGTTCATTCTGCAGATGTGGCCAAACCATCTCAGTCTGTGTTTTTGGATTAGTTTTTCAACTGAGAGGTGATGGTTGCACCTATCCAGTACTGTCTCATTATGGTGGTGATCCCAAAGAGAGACCCTCATGATCTGTCTCAGGCATCACATCTGGAAGGTCTCAAGCTTGTTCATATCTGATTTGAGCAGAGTCCATAATCATTACAGTTCTCTTTGCAAATTGTCAAGAGTAGAAAGTAATAGGAGTCAGAAACCCATCAGTCATCTGAAGTGATTTTTGACATTCATTACAATCAGTATGGAATGGTCCTCTTCTGCCCTTATCAAACTCTTCATCCAACACCTCTAAGATATCCTTCCTGTGAATTACCCATACTCAGAGCATTTTGTTTTCCAAAAGAAGTGCTTCAAACTAGGAAAAAGGAAGAAAAACGAAAAGAAATTCACATTTCAAATCATTGCAAAATGAACAAGGCTTTTTTTTTTTCTCCCCAGGATACTCTTTACCCATCAGGCAAAAAACAAGAATATAACCCCTTCTTCAACATTCATCCACACTTCAGTTGTGTCAGTCCTGATCAGCCTCTAAGAATGTATCATGAGCCAAAGCCAATAAAATTCAATCCAACCAAAAGGTTTCAGGGGATGTTAACATGGAAGTTAATTATCCATGTTTTTGCACAGAAATCTTTGCATTACAATTGCATTGCTAATTATGAGTTGAAATGGAAACAAATTTCTCAGAGGGATGCCAACTGCTGTGACCTGTGTCAGGCTTAAGACAGCAAAGAATATGTGAACTGCCTCCTCTGAGAAGTGTTTGGATAATAAAGCTGAGTATATGCATGGCATTTGATCTGCAGGGGCTGTTTCACATATGTAAGTGATTACTTGATGTTGCAGATGAAGACGCTTTTGGTGTTTATCTTAATCTTAAATAGATCAGTGGCTGAATGATGAATCAGGAAACCCCCACTCCCTTGCATCTTCAGGAGAAATTAGGGTTTTATAAGACTGGAATATCTGATGCGCAACTTCCCCCCATGCACAACTTCCCCCATACACAACTTCCCCCTGTGCGCAACTTTCCCCCGTGTGCAACTTCCCCCCATGCACAACTTTCCCCCGTGCGCAACTTTCCTCCATGTGCATCATCCCCATGCGCAACTTCCCCCATGCGCAACTTCCCATATGCACAACTTTCCTCCCATATGCATCAACCCCCCCATGGATAACTTTCCCCCAGGTGTAACAACCCCCCATGCGCAACTTCCCCCATACACATCAACCCCCCCAAGCGCAACTTCACCCATGCGCATCAACCCAGCATGCACAAGTTACCCCATGCGCAACTTCCCCCCATGCACAACTTCCCCCATGCGCATCAACCCCTCATGCGCAACTTCCCCATATGCATCAAACCCCATGCGCAACTTTCTCCATGCGCAACTTTCCCCATGCACAACTTCTCCCCATGCGCAACTTCTCCCCATGCGCAACTTCCCCCATGCGCAACTTCCCCCCAGGCGCAACTTCTCCCCAGGCACAACTTTCCCCCATGCGCAACTTCCCCCCAGGTGCAACTTCCCCCCAGGCGCAACTTCCCCCCAGGCGCAACTTTCCCCCGTGCGCAACTTTCCCCCCGTGCGCAACTTTCCCCCGTGCGCAACTTTCCTCCATGTGCATCATCCCCATGCGCAACTTCCCCCCATGCGCAACTTCCCCCATGCGCAACTTCCCCCATGCGTAACTTCACTCCATGCGCAACTTCCCCCATGCACAACTTCCCCCTGTGCACAACTTCCTCCGTGCGCAATTTTCCCCGTGCGCAATTTTCCCTGTGTGCAACTTCCCCTGTGCGCAACTTCCCCCGTGCGCAACTTTCCTCCATGCGCAACTTTCCTCCATGCGCAACTTCCTCCCATGTGCAATTTTCCTCCCATGTGCAATTTCCCCTCATGCGCAACTTCCCTCCATGCGCAATTTCCCCTCATGCGCAACATCCTCGCCAGCGCAACCTCTTCCTCCGAACAACATCCCCCAGTGCACCAGGGTCTGAGCACCAAATTGGCTGATGTTGTTCAGTCTCCCATGTTAAGTATAGGACAGAAACACGTTGCCCCCTTTTCAGCCCCTGAAGGGTTAAAGTTCTCCAGATGGTTCTTGGTGGGAGTTCAGGTGACAGAAGGAACTCCCAGAATTCCATGCTTCAGGCCCAGCAGTTGGGGAGGAATGTTGCTGAGTCAGCAATTCTCAATGCAAAGTATAGGGAGGAAAACGCGTTGCGCCCCTTTTCACCCCCTTCCGGTTGGAATTTCCGAAAACCGGTTCTTAGTGCACCCTCAGTCATGGAAGGAACACCCACCCCAAATTTCACGCTTATAGGCCCACCGGTTTTGGCAGGGCGGTGATGAGTGAGTGCATCAGTCAGTGAGTGAGTCAGTGAGTCAGTCAGTCAGTGAGTGACTTTTCTCTTATATATATAGATAATGGTCATAAAATCACTTTGAATGGTTTAAAATGCAACACAGATATTTAAATATTAGCATGTCTAGACCTGGCTTCAGTGTCTCAGCTCTGTTTTCCTGGGAAAAGTGCTGAAGACAGAGAGTGCAACAGGGTAAACAAGATGCCTCTGTATTCATACTTATGCCGCCCACTCTATTTTCTTGGGGCTTTCTAGTTCTTTTTAATTTGTACTGAGTCACAACAATGTTTCGAACTGAAGTGAGCTTGATAGCTGTTTCAAAGCAATTATGGGATGGGCCACTGTGTTATCTGCAATACTGGACAATTTCATGCCGGTACTAACTGCTAGTGGAGTTATCTCTTTATTTCTCTTGTAGCTTTGAAGGCCCCATCCAAATAACAGCTTCACTCGAGTCAAAGAGTTATTATTGGAGGTGTTTTCCTTTTTTTGCCAATTAAATTCTTCAGGCTCAAAAAGTTATGCATCCGTGAAACTCATTCCCAGTATTATTCTATTGACTTCAAGGATTTACATGCTTTACTTTTTAGCAGAGTGATATTGGCTGGGGGTTTCATAAGGTACTTGATGCTTTGATGAATTACAAACAAGGATGGTGATGGGTTTTCAGCTGTTTCCCATGATCCATGGGCACTGTAAGTTAAATACAGGATTAATCAATATTTTTAATCAAAGTTGTCATAGGACATTGATACACTCATTTCTGATAAGTGTTCTCTCCCCAAGTTGTAGAAGAAAAGGCGTTGTTACCATTTCATCATGCCTGTGCCACACAAATTAAAAGGGACTGCTTTTTAGACATTATTTTGTATATACCGAGTGCCACTTCTCATATCAGGTATGATTTATCTTACTTCTGAGAGAATGGAACAGTCTGTCCAGGAAAATTTTGTTTGGGAGGAAGAAAGGTGCAGTAAATACTGAAAAAATAACTAAAGCAAACAAAGGATACCCGTAAAGCTGAATTGCTTTTTTAGAAAGGTCAAGGTTTTACAAGGTGCTACTTCATTGTTTATTTTGTAACCAAGACCAAAACCAAGTTTTCCTTTGACCTAAGTTTCCCTCTCCTGTTGTACTTTCACTTTGAACTGGGCACTAGGCAAGCAGTGCATCTGTGTAGGGCTCCGGATTAGGCACAGGAATGAATGTGCTAAGATCTTTGAAAGACAACAATAATAAGCAGAGACATTCTAATGCTTGGGAATGATCTGGCCTCCCTGGGTCCGCTGACATCAAATCCAGATTATACAAATGTTACCTCCAAAAAAATGTGACAGAAGGGGTGATACTTGTGCAGTACCAGCAGACCATTTGGGCTGGCACAGGTCACTTGCCTACATGCACCACTCCAGATCCTGCACACTCCACTTCAGTCTGCTCAGCTGAAGTGAGCAGACACACACAGCTCTGCTCTGTGCCACCCTTTGAGGTGGCACAAACCCCATTAGATCCTTTGGGGATGCTGCTGTGTTACATACTAAAGAGGAAAAACTTCTCCTTGCCCTGTGGCAGTGTGGCAGCAGCCCAAATCTGTGAAGATTACCATGTTGGCCAATTGGCTTTCCTGTTCCAGTACAAGTTAAGATTGTGCTGTATATTTTACAGGAAGCCTCACTGCAGCTTAATGTGCCCCCTTCCTCTTCTCTTTAGAGACATTCTGGGTGAGGGGAGTAAAACAGGGGCAAACACCTCAACCTGCAATCTTAATCTCCAGTTAAGGTTGGCCTTAGCTCTGGCATAAGTCCTGTGCTGACCTTGGGTTGTCACAAATGTGTCATAAGATACTTGAATCCCTACACCAGTATTCCTTGAATACTGATGTGTCAAAATGTGTCATAAGACACTTGAATCCCTACATCAGTATTCCTAACATGGGAATACTGACAAGTTGTGCCAGCCTAGGTTAAGATTGCACTCTTCGTCCTTAATTTAGTGCTTTGTCACTAAGCTATGTCACTAGCTTTGCCATTGTTGCTAACCTATATTCCATTTCAGGCAGCATCCTACACTATGTCCACACAAAAAAAGTCTTTATATGCCCTTTGATGCAGTTTTTTTCAGTCATTCACCACAATACTGGATATAGTTGCTATTTTTTGGATTCTGGATACAGTCGCACCAGTTTAGTATATATTAAAGGCAAGACAAACTCAGCAGTGTTGGCTTAGTACATCAAAAGCAGGAACTATTCAGGAATGGTTAAAGTAAAAAATTCAGTATGAAAGGATTCAGGAGAAAGGAATTCAGGTTTCTAATCTATAATGAAGCAGGAGAAGAAGAAATAGTAATATTGGTTAATTCGGGACAGAAATAGACCCAATTAAAATAAATTCCATCACAGCTTATTGTTTCCTCACAGATTGTTATTAGCTTGGTTCTTTGTCTCTCTTTTTTTTAGGGACTGAAGATGGTAAAAGTGTGGCAAAATGTTTTACATAATTGTTCTAAAGGGACATGTCACTTCAGTGTTGCCTTCTGATAAATGTTGATGTAGAATTTCCACTGAAGCTTGAAACAGAGCAACAGTGAAATCCTGTGCATATCTATCCTGACATAAGTCCCACGTAGGTCAATGGGACTATACCTAGGTAAATATGCATAAGATTGCAGCCTAAGAGCACAATCCTAACCATGTCTACTCGAAAGTAAGCCCCATTGTATTCATTGGGTCTTATCCTAGGAAAGTGTCTTTAGGATTGCAGCCTAATGCTCCAATCTTATCAACACTCCCATTGGCAGCATGTCTTCTTCACCAGCTACTGACTACTGTAGAGCAATCTGTGTTAGTCATAAAAGGTGCTCTTTTAGTTAACCCTACCCGGGTACCATGAGAAAAGTCTCCTTTAGAGTACCATGGGGTCAATTTTGACCCCACTGTAAAAACCAATGGTATCATGGGGTTAATTTGGTCCCACTTTAAAAACCTTGTTTTTCTCAAATATGATTATACTTTTAACAATTTGTATGAAAATATTGATAAACCAAGGCATATTTGTCTTAAAAAGCTTCAGATAACTTATATCATACACAGTCATTTTCACTTAGCCATCCATTAGGCTGAAGAGCTCTGCTTTGGGCACAATCCAGAGTAACTACGGGAGCACATAAGAGACATTAGGTGCACCCATAGTTACTGCACCATCTAGTAAAAACCTATGTGAAATTCATATTGCAATCCAGAGTAACTTGTTCTTACTCCGTAGCAAGGACTCCCTGTAGTTACTCTGGATTTCACCCTTACTGTCAGATTTGCAGCTGAATCATATCCACACTTTCCTGAGAGTAAGCCCTATTGACTTTAATGGGATTTACATCTGAGTAGACATGCATGGGATTGGGCTCATCAATTATACACAAGTGTTTAGTGCTTTCCCATGCAGCAAATTCATCTTACTAGTCCTGAGAAGCAAAATACATGACAGCACAACACTGGACCTGTTGTAAGCCAAACATTTACTTCTGGCATTGGCATTTACTGTGGGATTGGTTGCACAGAGGAATTTGGTTGGCTTGTCCTTTGATCTGGGACAAATATGTGTGTGTGTGTGTGTGTGTGTGTGTGTGTGTGTACACATATATGTATATGTATGTATGTAAAAACTGTATTACATAGCAGGTACCATGGGGTCTGTTTTGACCCTAATGCTTGTCAACACAGAAATAAAAATTAATAAAAAATAGAACAAAACTGGAAATGTATATGAGTCACATTGTTAGAAGGATCTAATTGAGGAATACATGAAAGGTGAGGTCACCACTCACAATAGTTAAAAAAAACACATGTCAAAGAGGATTGGGATCAAGTATGACCCCATAGTACCTGGCTAGGATTATATTGCTACTGGAAGCACCAATGGGAAAAGACCTGCATCTTTCCACATTTTCCATACCTTCTCTCATTTTTTGCTGAACTAGTAAATCTGCAGGAGGGGTGAGGAGGGTGAGGGAGCTGAGGGGACAAAACAGGGCAGAGGGAAGGTGGAAAATGGGATGGGTGAGCACATTGTGCATGGGAAGAGGAGGTATAGATAGCACTTGTGCCACAATATTTTATTCCCTTCCACAGATCCAATTGCACAGCATATTATTCTATGCATAATATAGAACGTGCACCAGCAATATTGCTGGCATAGTTCAAGGTAGGTAAGGTCAGACAGAAGGTCTGTTTTCATGAAGTATTGTGAACTCTCTCTCTCTCTCTCTCTCTCTCTCTCTCTCTCTGTGTGTGTGTGTGTGTGTGTGTGCCATTTTAAAAAAAATTATATACTTTGGTGAGACAATAGAATAATCATAAACTTTAGAAATACATGAATAGAATACTTAACTATAAAGTTTTTGTTTGTTATAAAGTAACAAAATTGGGGAATAAAAGACATTTGTCTTCTCTTGGGAAGTGGGCATTGAACATCTAGATTTGCCAGCACTGTTAGGATAAAGGAACCCTTGTCTTGTAGAGGAAATTTGGAATGTCTGCCTGTGATCTTCGAGCCTGTGATCTTCTACCAAATGGTGATGTACTGCTAGGAAAACATAGAACAATATAGGGAGAAAGTATTAAAAGACCATTTTGTTAGAAGTCCTTCTCCACTTGTTTTAGCAAACATTTAAGTGTTTACTTCTGTCTTTATAAATTTCTACAGTTTTTAAAACAACTTGGTTACAGAGATTTCTAAATCATTGTGAAATGGAATTATTAGCACCAATCTCATTTTTAACAAGACACCATCTAACCTTTAGCTAATTTACACATGTAAAATATTCTGACTTCATTTGTACAAATTAGAGATTCATGCAGCCACTTTCATTATATAGATTATAACAACTACCCAATAATGAATGTCATTTAAAAAGAACTATTCCTAAGGTCATCCTTGGTTTAACAGAGAAATAAATTAAGATACCTTGACAGATCTCTGAAAAGTCAGGAAAGGTAACCCCAGTGGTAATTAGAAAGTGGTTGGAATTACTGAGGTTCCTTCATTGATCTGCAGAGGCTCAGCAAACCTTTGAAACAAATAATCACTGTAACTGTCTTCATAAATATGTGCTTTGAATGCTTTATGCAGGAGGTTCCATCTCAACTCCATACCTAAGATCTGAAGATTAAAACTAAGTAATAAAATATCCAGGCAGTATAAATCCTCTGTTAGTTGCAAGCCACTGCAGTCGAAAAGTTTTTGTTGACTTCAGTGGTGCCCATGGGAATCACAAGACTTTTCATGAAAAGCTGACTGAGCAGGAGGCACACAGTAAAATTGGAAAACCAGAAATCAATATTATGTTTTTCTTTGGATTATCTTCTGAGAAAACATCTACAGCCCTATGGAAATATCCTCTCTTTTGTATCCAAAGACATATCACAGTCACAAACAGTACCAGAGGTAACCTCAGCGTTGCATGTTAGCCCTAGGTTTTTCAGAGCTAGGCTTTTCAGCACCTTGGACAGAGGCCTAGGACAGCATTCTGAAGTATTCCCTATGACTTTTTAAAAAAATTATAATTATAAATTAAATTATAACATAGAAACTCATGGATAGATATAAAAAATAAAAAGCCTGGTGTTCATTGACCTAACCCCCTTCCCCAAGGAGTGCGGCAAAAGAGTCTTATTGCACTTTTATGACACCAGCCTAAGTGGAGCTTATTCCAACTTAAAAACACATTCCTGGGAGTAAGAACTTTTCAACACAATTGGTGTTACTTTTGAGTAGACATGGTTAGGATTGTGCTCTTAGAATTTAAAAAAAACTGATGCAATCAATTTGTCCAACATACAGGTTGAGACTCCCCATTCATAATGTTTGCTTCCGATAATCCCCATGAATACTTATTTCATGTTATACGAAAGCAATTATTTACCATGATAACTAATGAATCAATGAGTTAGGATTCGTTAATCAGGGAGGCAGTGATTCAGTTTCCTTTTCCCTGGTTTAAAACAACTCCATTTCAGGCTGCTCTCTTCATTTGCTTGCAAATGGAAGGTGATTATCACTTTTTGGGAAGGGAAGGGTCCTTCCAGCCTACTGTTCCTAAGCAGACACAGAATGGAAGATGTATTGCCTGCCACTTTACCAAGACAAGTAAGTATCTTTCTAAGCCATTGCCTGCTAAAAAGACATTATTTAAAGAGCAGGTGTAATTCAATATAGAAGTGTTTAAAAAGCAGCACCTGCCTAAATTTCCTCTTTTATGCAATGCTTAAACGTAGAGGCACTCTGTCCTCCATTCTGTATGGTCATCCTGGGTGCAGACTAGTCTACATTATTAACATGAGAAAAAAGGAGTGTTCGTTCTGGTGTTTTACATTAGAATTGTAGCCAAGGAATGCCAAAAAGAAAGAAGGAAAAGTGCTCAACAGTGAAATCACCTCAAATAAGATGATTTATATTGCAAAACACAAAAGCCAGACCAAGAGCCAAAGTCCTTGCACTGAAGTAATGAGGTATAAAACTTATAAATCTGTTTAACAGAAGTGCACAGTTGCCTGTGATATTCTGTCAAGGAAATGGATGGGTAGAGAAGGAAACATTGAAAATGTCAAACTCTGATAATTCTACTCCACCTAATCTGAATCCTAGTAAATATATACATGAAGATGCAGAGGTCATGGAAAATATATTATGGATCTACTCCCCCAAGTATTTGAATATTTTTGTATACTGTCTATACAGTATCCATTTTACTTTGCAGTTCTTCATCAATAATTGTTGTCATTGCTCAGTCACTAAGTTTTATCTGACTCTTCATGAATCTATGGTTAGCAGCATGCGAGGCCCCCTAATCCTTAAATTATCATAATATTAAATTATATACTTAAATTATACTTTACCCAATTATATCCAATATTTAAATTATCATAATATTAATAATATTTAATAGCAATGACCTATCTTACTGTGAATCTGTATTCATCTTTGTGTGTCTTCTCTATACTGTATTGTCAGTTTGGACTGGAGAAGTACACAATATCAGAGAAAGAGAAGGAAAGGCAATAGATTGCTCTTCAGCATATATGCATGTCTCCCACTTGGGAAAAGCTCTCCAAATAGTAAGAATCAAAGAATATAAGAATAGTTCATCTAGTCCAGCTTGTTGTATCTCACAGAGACCCACCAGTGGCCTCTCTTTTCTTGGTGCTGCAGATGTGCCTCATTGCACATTTGTGACACTCAGTGACAGTGTTGGAGCTCAATAGTAGGTTTAGTTAGTTGCTTTCAGTGGCTTCGATTATGAGAAATTTCTTCAGCTGCTTTCAAGGTCTTTATATCTTCCAAAAAGGTTCTTTGTTACATAAGGAAATGCTGCAGACCCTCTTTTTTTCTTTTTTTTTTCTTTGCTGCAGACCCTCTTCACCCTGGTCACATTTTGTTTGAGCTTCTTCCCTCTGGACGCCGATATAGGACTCTGTACACTAAGTCAACTAGGCACAAGGACCTAGTTTGTGCCTAGTTTTTCCTTGTGCCATTAAATTGCTGAACCATCAACTATGCTGAGGGACTTTTGAAAATACTGAAGTAGTAACTGATGTATTGTATGTATTGTTTGATATTTGTGTGTTGGTGTTTGTATGTCTGCAGCCGTTGCCGAAACCAAATTCCAGGTATGGAGTTCATACTTGGCCAATCAATCAATCAATCAATCAATCAATCAATCAATCAATCAATCAATCAGTCAATCAATCAATCAGGAAAGGATGTTCTTCTTGTTGTTTGGGCTCTAGTGGTACCCTCCAATTGCAACTTTAGGAAGTCTGTAGTTGTCCATTGAGAGAATGTGGCCAGTCAACTGAAGTCTTCTACATGCAACCATGTTATGGAGTTTTCACAAACCACCCTTCTTAACATCAGTTCAGTAATGATATGATTGAAATAACAGATTTTAAAGATTTGACGGAGGTACCTTTGTCAGAAGACATCAAGTCTTCTTTTAATACTTGCAGATGCCTTCCAGGTCTCACTGCCATAGTGACTGGGATCACTAGATAGATGGATGGATGGATGGATGGATGGATGGATGGATGGATGGATGGATGGATGGATGGACGGACGGACGGACGGATACATACATACATAGATATGTGGAGTTTAATTATCAGTGATATAGATGAGGACTATCCTCTGAAAAATGGTTGTTGCTTTCCCAATACGCTGCTTGATGTCTACTTCTGCATCACCATTTTGGGCGATTACACTGTCCAAATAAATGATTACACTGTCCAAATAAATTCACTGTCCAGGATACAACCTTGCCTAACCCTAGTTAACAATTTCAAAAAGTCAGTATGGCAATTCTCAGAGCTGGTGCTGAGAGTTAATTGGATTAGGTGCTCATTCCACAAGCCTGTGGATCAACGGCCAAACTAATTTCAACGGAGCTGGACTGGACTGTTCAATATTTAAGGGAGGATATAAGTTTTAGTTGTCAGGATACTAAAATTTAATATCCCTAAAGGTGTTTGCTGCTAAATTTGCCATGACAAAGTAAGGCAGCGTCAAATAACGATAGTACTTCTGCTGCAGTTTGGAAGGCAGTCCCTTCAGGCATATCACCACCTTGCCTAAAACTTTGTGGTCCGTTTTATACAGAAGAGCTAATTTATCACTTAGTGTTGATCTTTAGTCCACTTTTTACAAAACCTTTCTATTCATAGCAGTCTTAAAAATATATCAGTGTCTTAAATTGTGCTTGTGTAATGCAGTTAATACTGTATATAACTGAATTTGGACTGTGGGGTGTAATTATTGCTCTTAATCTATATAATTTTCCAAGACTGTGAAATAAAAAATTACATTAAATTGTTTTTTGGGAGGTGGTAGAGATAATTCAGCCCTTCTGAGACTGTAGTGTTTCAGAATTCATGTGGGAAATGATGTAGTCTCTCCCATTTCAGAAAGTTTCCTCGTGCAAAAGCTAAGATGTCAAAACATAGAGGCTTGGCATGGAATTTACTCTTGGTGAATCCTGTGGCTGGTACACAAAGTCAGAGTCGGCGGGTGCCAACCTCTTTGCTGCTCTGTTCATCTTCTGTGGAGTACCTTATAACACTTTTGTAATGACAGAATACTAGGCAGTATTCATGTGAACAATGCTGCCCAGTCATAGAATCAGGCATTTTGGAACTCATCTGTAAATTACATAATAATAATAATAATAATAATAATAATAATAATAATAATAATAATAATAATAATAATAATAATAATAACAACAACAACAACAACAACAACAACAACAACAACACAGTCATAATACTGTAATAATAATTACACAGTCATAATACACAATAATAATACATCACACAGTCCTAGACTCTTGGGAAGGGTCCGATTGGTGAAGTGAATAAAACCAGCACGAAATTGTTTGCTGTGCATTTATGTATAATAATAATAATAATAATAATAATAATAATAATAATAATAATAATAATAATAATAATAGTAATAGTAATAAAACCTGAGAAAAATGCAAATACTCAACTCTGGAAAAACTTATGGGAAACCGAGAAAGATTACAACAGAGATGCTGGGTGGATAAAAGAGTTTGAAGAACATTTCTCCAAGAACAAAATGGATCAGATGGAAATAACAGCTGAAATGTTCAGACAGAGAGTGAAAAGAGTTAAAAACTGGACTTCACCTGTGATCAGCTCCATGGGTTCTGGCTCAAGTACCTGACTAGCCTGAATGGAAAAATGGCTGAACTATTTAATGAAATGCTACGAACTGGTAACATCAGCAGTGGTTAACAACTGGAAAGACTCTCCTAATACAGGATCCAGCAAAAGGGATAGCACCTGGAAACTTCAGGCTAATAACATGTCTACCCACCATGTTTAAGCTGCCAGGCATCATAGCTGACAGGATTCAGGATTTCTTGGAAGTAAATAACATCCTACCAGTGGAGCAGAAAGGCAATAAACGGAGAAGCAGAGGCACAAAAGACCAGCTCCTGATTGATAAAATGATACTGGAGAATTGTAAAAGCCGGAAAACCAATCTGCACATGGCTTGGATTGACTATAGAAAAGCCTTTGATTCATTGCCACACAGCTGGATCATAAAATGTCTGGAGTCCATCGGGGTCAACAAAAATGTAACAAATTTCATTGAAAATGCAATGAAACTCTGGAAGACAGAATTATTCGTAGCCAGTGAAAGTTATGGACTTGTCAACATTAGAAGGGGAATCTTCCAGGGGGACTCATTGTCCCCATTGCTGTTTGTCATCGCGATGATCCCTTTGTCAGTGATCCTACAGAAAGCGAATCTGGGCTACCAAACTGCCAAAAATTCACAGAAAATTGTACATGGATGATTTGAAGCTCTACAGAAAGTCAGAAGCAGAAATCCAGTCACTCACCAATACAGTCCGAGTCTTTAGTACTGACATCAACATGGAGTTTGGCCTGGACAAATGGGCCACAGTGGTGCTAAAGAAAGGGAAGATCAGGGAAAGTGATGGCATTGAAATGCCGAATGGTCAAACCATTAAATGCCACCAGCCTGAAGCCTACAAATATATGGGCATGCTGCAGCTGGACAATATCAAGCATGGGGCATGTAAAAACTGTGGTCAGCAAAGAATACATACAAAGGGTTAGAAAAATTTTGAAGAGCAAATTGAATGGCAGCAACATTATAAAGGCTATAAATACCTGGGCCATACCTGTAGTTAGGTATACTGCTGGCATTGTGAACTGGACACAAAAGAACTGGATGACTTGGACAGGAAAACAAGGAAATTAATGACCATTCACTATGCTTTACATCCACGTAGTGATGTTGACAGGCTGTACCTGCCTAGAAGATCAGGGGGCAGAGGACTTTTGCAAGTGAAGCAGTCGGTGGAAGAAGAAGAACATGCCCTAGCAGATTATGTGCGAGAGAGCCAGGAATCTGCTCTGACTGAAGTCAGCAAGAGAAAGTTGTTGAAGTGCAACTATGAATACAGCAATAGTGCAATTCAGGCTCGGGCTGCCAGTTGGCAGAATAAAGTATTGCATGGACAATTCCTTGCCAAGATCGAAGGAAAAGTGGATCAGGATAAGACCTGGTTGTGGCTCACGAGTGGAACACTGAAGAAGGAGGCAGAAGGCCTGAGACTTCCTGCCCAAGAACAGGCAATCAGGACAAATGCCATCAAGGTCAGAATTGACAAATCAGCCCATGACCCAAAATGCCGGCTCTGCAAAGAAGTGGATGAAACCATCGACCACATTCTAAGTGGCTGCAAGAAGATCGCGCAGACTGACTACAAACTGAGGCACGACTCTGTTGCCCAGATGATCCACTGGAATCTATGCCAAAACTATTATCTGCCAGTGGCAAAAAACTGGTGGGACCACAAGCCTGAAAAGGTGGTTGCAAATGAGCAGGTCAAGCTTCTGTGGGACTTCAGGATACAGACGGACAAGGTCTTGGAACACAAAACTCCAGATATCACCATCATAGAAAGCAGTAAGGTGTGGCTTGTTGACATCGCCATACCAGGTGACAGCAGAATTGAGGAGAAACAACTGGAAAAGATCTCCCGCTACCAAGATCTAAGAATCGAATTACAGCAGATCTGGTGTAAGCCAGTGCAGGTGGTTCCAGTGGTAATTGGCACACTTGGTGCAGTGCCCAAAGACCTTGGCAAGCACCTGAAAACTATTAGCATTGACAAAATATCACTCTGCCAACTGCAGAAAGCCGCTCTTCTGGGATCAGCACGAATTATACGCCGCTACATCACATGGTCCTAGACTCTTGGGAAGGGTCCAAATGGTGATGTGAATGAAACTAGCACGAAATTGTTCGCTGTGTATTTATGTGTATTTATAATAATAATAATAATAATAATAATAATAATAATAATAATAATAATAATAATAATAATAATAATAATAATATTATTATTATTATTATTATTATTATTATTATTATTATTATTATTATTATTATTATTATTATTATTATTATTCACAAATGTTGATCATATTTTAAAAACATGGAATAGTCCAATTATTATGTGGGCTGTCCTTTCAGCAGTGCTGAGAATGATTGCTAGTGGTAGTGGAAAAGCCCAACTATCACATGTGCTGGATACAAAACTTTCTTAGACTTCTTCCAGCCCATGAGTCTTATGTTTGACACCCCTGATCTTGTGCATAGAAGAAGGATGATGATGACTGCAAGCCTAATCTCCACTTAGGCCAACCTAAGCCCTGGTTTAAGTCCTGCCCTGGGGGTGTCAAAAAAGGCTGTAAGACACTTCTGCCCCACTCTTTTGGGGTTTGGCCAATGCACAGGCATATGCCAACCCCCTGCACAATCATGGAAAGATAGGCCAGGTGAGTTAGGCTGGCCTAAATTTCTTAGGATTGTGCTGAATATTTAACTCCTTAATGGTAATTTTACAACATTCCCAAATTGCTGTATACCAGTGGTTCCCAAATTGTAGGTCAGGACCCACCAGTTGTTTGTAACGAAATTTTTGGTGGGTTACAAAACTGATGAGCCAGATTAAGCTATGTACATCAAAGCTTAAACAAGCTGTTATTGTGGGTGGCAGAAGCACTGTTGCCCAAACATAATTATAGACATACCCCTTGACAGTCATACTCCTTGGCATTCATAAATCTAAATGCAGCATTTAGATCTGCTGGTGGTTCCTCCAAATTGATACAGACTTACCCTACAATCCAGAGTAACTGCAGGGGCACATAAGAGACATTTATGTTGACGTAGTTATGGCACCACCTAGAGAAAACCTATGGGAAATTCATATTGCAATCCAGAGTAAGAGCAAGGACTCCCCATAGTTAATCTGGATTGTGCCCAGAGGCTTGAGAAGTGAAATAATTTTTAGATCTATAAAGCTAGGTGAGTCCTGATGAGAGTGTCATTTTGAAAAGTGGGTACAAAGCTAAAAAGAATTGGTGCTGTATACAGTGTATATATGGAGAGAGCCATTTTCACTCTCAATTTTACTGTATAAATACATTCTCTTCATCTATCATTAGATCTAGGAGTCTCTTTCTTTGATACTATTTTAATCATCACACTATTTAGCAGCAGGAAGATTTTGATCACATCAAACAATTAGTACCTTTCTCTTAACTTCTGGAAATAATTAACTAGGTCGCCAATTTGATTCATGACATTAGGTGTAAAGTCTGACTTAATTTTTAGTCTGAAGTTATTACATTGCTTCTTCACAGCATGCCCTAATGCTATTCAAATATTTTATCCTCCTGGGAACCAAAGATCTGCACCAAGATGAGAAACAGGAATCAATTATTTCTACTGGGCCTTATAGTCTGCTTGCTCTGTGTGATAAATGAACTGTAAATAATCATCAGCAATCTGTTCCTTGTGAAAATGATTACCTAAATAAGGAAAAATACTCCCAGAGAAAGTTGCAAGGTTGCGTACCTAAAAAACAGTGGGCAGACGTTCATGAATATGCAGTGACTATCTTAGGACCGCATGTCAAGGAACCACATTAAATGATTGACAGTTTCTTTTGGAGCTTTTCCAACTTGGAAACAAAGCAACACATATGTGTGCCAGTCTAACTAAGGGGGCTATAATCATTCAACATCAGGCTTCTACATGTACACCATCAGTGAGGTAGAGAATACAATCCATGCACAATTCTCCATGCAAAGTGCTGTCCTTTGAACAATTCTCCTTGCAAAATGCACTTGCTAGTGCTGTCCACATGTAAGCCCATGCATACCAGTGGCTAAAAACACCACACTACAGAAACAGGATTTTGAATCTGAACTCTGCCACCCACTCACTGGTTGGCTTTAGGCCAGTTACACACTAATCCTCTGCTCACAGATGCAGGATGGGGATAATAACTCTTTACAAGGTTGTTTAAGAGTACCCATGGACCACTCAGAAACAGCTATATAAGTACTATTTGTTATGTATCAGTGAGAGATTTAATGGCCCAAACCTATAGGCCATTTACAGCAGCATATCTACTGATCTACTGTAAATAGCCTATGATGGTAGGAACACTATGGGCGCAATCCAGAGTAACTACGTGGAGTCCTTGCTCCGGTGTAAGAACAATTTGCTCTGGATTGCAATATGAATTTCCCATAGGTTTTCACTAGATGGTGCAGTAACTACGGGTACACGTAATGTCTCTTACGTGCTCCCGTAGTTACTCTGGATTGTAGGGTATGCCACCATCACATGTGCTAGTGGCTCCATACACAAGGCAGCCAGGTAAGCTGTGGGAAAAGGGCTGTTAATGGGATGTTTGTAGGTATTTCATTGAGATACATATTAGGGAGTGGAGGCAACAGGAGTGGAGTGTGGTCTGCATGGGGAGGATTTCAGCAGCAAAATCACATTTTATATGCCACAAAATAACTGCCATGGGTCTAAAGAAACCCAATAGAATTGGAGTGTTATCAATCAGATGGAGCCCACAAACAAGGCTTGATAGCTCTCTCCAGGTGTGGTGCCCTTGAACTTCCAATATATTCAACAAGAAATATGATCAGGTTTACTGCCAAAAACTGCAAAGACATAGCCATGAGCACATCAACTATTTTGTGTATGAGTAACCTCTTATCTTCACATACCTACACACACCTGAAAGTTTAATGTTCCTCATTTGTAGACATCTCTGATATATTAAAAAAATATTTGGCTGTGGGTGGCGCAAGCGGTAAAGACGCTGTGCCTGTTAACCAGCACCCGGGTTGGCCCCACAAGACAGGGTGAGCTCCTGTCCTTAGCCCAGCTCTGTGACGCCAGCTGGATCCAATCGTATTGGCTCTGCCTTTCCATTGGACTAATTCAGTGGCATGGAGAGGGGGGATTTGCTGCTTGGGCAACAGCCTATCCTCCATAACAATCCAACCCAGGCTTTCGTGCTTCGCATGCACTGTATGCAGCACCAAGCACGATACCATAGTCTTCCAAGACTGACGGAGGCCTGCTGATATATTAATCATTGTTATGCACTGGGTTTTTAATAAGGGATCAGGATGAGAGTAGGCTTTTCCTGAGCTGTTAGCAATAAATGGTGTTAGTAGAAATTTGCTGAGTATACCTTTTATTACTTTTCCAATAATTTTGCTTCTCCCAGTGCCTTTTGGCTGGCTAGTGTGGTTCCCCCAACACTTTCTCATGAGACTAGGAAACTAATGATTCATCTTATTGATTATTTTGTAGAACTGCAAGGACCATCCCTACTTCTCTACTTCGACTTCTAACTTAAATATGAGGGATTTGTAGTGCCACAACAGCTTGCTGCTATTTCCACATTTGATACTGCAACTGCTTTTTCATTTTTTTTTAAAGACCACAACGATGACATGAGTTACAAGACAATTCCACACTTTTCCAGAGTAGATTAGAGCTGGAAACATCACGAGACTGAGCCTGTCAGTTTTCAAAATAGATTGTGTCTTTCAAAATAACCTCTGAATCACTGAGTGGATTATTGCTAACAAAAGCCATTGTGGACTGTCTAGTTTCAAAAAGGAGAATATTTGTACAGAGGAATGGCTACTGGGAGGATAGAGGTCATGAGACCTTTCACTGAATGTATGAATTATCACTCTCTACAAATATTTATCTCAATAGCATTCTGTATTGTGTTGCTTTGGGGAGAAATGCTTGGCTGTTTTGCTCAGTCAGTTGCTTCCCTTGTCAAGTACAACTTAGATAAAACGACTGGGTTCGGTACTCAAGGGGATAGTCTGATAACATTACAATTTTTTTTAAAAAGCATTGAATGTATATAAAATAAGAGCTCTTGAAGTACTCTGTACACTGAAAAGAGCTTTTAAAATGAATTAGAAATATGGGCTGCAGTAATAATATATCTGTAACACAGTGTAAGTATTATGTTTGGTTATCTATCTATCTATCTATCTATCTATCTATCTATCTATCTATCTATCTATCTATCTATCTATCTATCTATCATACTTTCAGTTATATAATTTAGAAGTTGGTTCACAAAGTAAAAACAAAACGCAGCCCAGTAAAAGCGATTAAAATCAATGAAGTCTAACATAAAGCACAGTTCTAACCATGTCTACTCAAAAGTAAGCCCCATTATGTTCAATGGGTCTTACTCCTAGGAAAGTGTCTTTAGGATTGCAATACAGATCTAAGAAATTTAGGCCGGCCTAACTCACCTCGCCTATCTTTCCATGATGGTGTAGGGAGATTGCATTGGCCTCACCATGACTCCCCCATTGGAGTGGGGCAGACGTGTCTTACTGCACTTTTGTGACACCCTCAGGTCGCATAGGGCTTATGCCGAGGCTTAGACTGACCTAAGTTGAGTTTAGGATTGCAGCTACTGTATCTTAAATACGTATTAGCTCCCAAACTGGATATGTTAGAGAGCTATTGCAGATATTGGAAAACACCATTATGTTATAGAAAAATTATGTCTAACCAATATTAGATATGGGCAAGCCTTGGATTAATTTGGAAATTATCAAGAATCTTCTTTTTAAAAAACTGTGTCTTGTTTTTGTGCTCCCAAAGGCTTCCTGGTCACTATTTGAAATAGAATACTGTAATGGATAATTTACCCAGTTCCAAAAGCACTTCTAATGTTTTTAATCCCATTTACAATGAGGCATGACATATAAAATATATATTTTGAAACAAAGTTTCTGTGAGCTATTTCTGCAGCTTGGGAACCAGTTGCCAGCCTGCAAAGACTAAAGTTCACAAGGAATATTCAATGAAAAAGAAATACTTTGGGCACAACCCTAAGCGATTTAGGCCAGCCTAACTCACCTGGCATAGCTTCCCGTGGTGGTGAGGGGAGGTCGGTGTATCTTTATCCACTGGCCTAACCTCCCCAGGAGTGGGGCAGAAATGCATTACGGCACTTTTGTGACACCACTGGTCAGAAAGGACTTATGCTGGGATTTATGCTGGTCTAACTGGAGATTAAGATTGCAGCCTTTTTTCCCAGACAGACTCTGATAACAGAGGACAGATGTTCCATGCACTAATCTTCCTACATAGGCATGAATATCCACGAAGAAAGCTCCAAGAATAACTCACTTAAATGAACATACAAAATGATTTGGCTTTATAATGGATTAGCAGCCATCGGCACAATGCCGGTTTCTTTCAGGAAATTGAATAATCTTTGTAAAATAACTCTTGCAAATGCAGTCCTCCTTTGTTTGCTTTGGACTGTGTTACCACTAACCTGCAACAGTTTTCCTGAGACTCAGTAGGCTGGGCAAATTGATTACTATGAACAAGACTCAATTGACTATTAACTCTTTGACTTGTTTATTACTAAAACTATTCCTGGCAAAATGGAAACAGTGAGAAATACTTTTAAATCTGTAAACTGCAAATAAAAAAAATGTGTTTGTGTATGTGTGTGTGTGTCCGTCCTCCAAAATGTATACAAACTCTTAACAGCTGTTATTTATGCCCTTTTTAAAACTCGAATTGAATAATGGCAGCAATATGTAGCATTAAGTTTCCTCTAAAGATGTCATTATTCGTCCGCACTCCTCCTCTGCCTGCTCAGGGCGACAGTTTGGAGAACAGGAAAGCACATCTCAGGCATCTGAAAATGGCCACCACAACCTCTCCTGAAGGACTAAAGGGCTGCAAAAGTATCTGAATGTTAATGGTGACCACTTTGAGCACCTAATATGATTGCATAATTCAAGCGTGACTTACAGCTATCCTTTGATGTTAATCATAGACTTACAGCTATCCTTTGATGATTATCCTTCTTAATAATAAGAGGGATAATAATAAAAAGAATATCCTTTTTAATAATTGATGCTGCCACAATGCAACCCTGAAATATGGGAACAAATGTTCCCTTATCTTGAGGAGGCCTCAGTGCCCCACATCCTGCGGGATATAGCTCATGCCCTATTGGAATACCTTTATCTCTGCTTGAAAGATGGATAGGATTGGACCTTTATTCATATAACATATAAATACCTTTAGGCATGACAATAGACACTAGCAGAGATATCCCTGATGCACGGAAAGAGGGGTAGGACATCAGTTTCTTCCTACAGCATTTCTATCTCATTTGAAAGTGTACATCTCATGGATAAAACAAGTCACATAACTGTTGTCTCAGTCGTGGCCAAATAATGATTGCATGTGAAAGGCTTCTTGGATTCCCTCTAGTCAGGCTTTCAGTATGACCATAGCTTGAAGACACGATTACACTTAGTAATAGATTTCATCTGGTCACTGGATAGAAATAGGACACCAACAGTGACAGCATTCCACCCAATGAGCGTGAATAACATTGATTACAAGGAATTGCTGACTGATTTCTGGTCCCTGGCGGTGCTAAATTGGAATCACTTTGAACTAGCCCATTCATGTCTGAAGAATTGGCTATGATGGGCACCTTGTTTTTCAAATGCTGCTAGTTATATAATCCCAGACAATCAACTTTACTTTTGAACTGAGCATTTAAAACGAAGCACCCAGAACTCTAATGGTTTGTTAGGTCTGCCCACCTTGGCTCAAAGAAGAAACAGCAGCAGCAACCCAGGGAACGGAAGAATGAAAAACTTCCAGTAGCAGCAAAACACTTTGAATTATTTTTGGTCCAGTCAGGGGCATGGCAAGAAGGGGTGCAGAGCACTAAGTTTTGTGGGGAGTCTCACCACAGCGCACACATCTGTTCAACCATGTGGAATTGCTGGAATTGTGACAAGACTAATCCTATAATCCAGAGTAACTACAGTAGCACGTAAGATACATAAGCAGCACATAAGATACATAAGTAGCACGTAAGATATAGTAGCACGTAAGATCACGTAAGCACGTAGTTATGGCACAACCTAGGGAAAACCTATAGGAAATTCATACTGCAATCCAGAGTAAATTGTTCTTACGTCAGAGCAAAGACTGCCTGTAGTTACTCTGGATTACCTCAGAGCTTCGCATCCTCTCTAGCTATACCATCGGGTCCTATGGAAATGCAACCTGTGTGACAAATTTTGAAATCCTAGAAAAATTTAGTTATTTGGCTATATCGACAAATACATAGAAGTGCTATTTGAGTCCTAAAGTGATAAACACGAACCATCCCATACTAGTCCATTCCTTTCAGTTGGCAATGCTGGCTTTTTGCTTTTGCTAGGAGAGATCTATAATAAATGTTCACACTTGTAAGCTGAAAGTACCTCAAGGCACAGCCATCACCACAGCTATTTACAATGTCACAGGCAATTTGGGACTTTGCAAAATACAAAGCAATATGTAGACAAATAGATTTATTTATTTTTTTATAAACAGCCGGGTTTTCAGACAAAGTGCTCACAGGCAAGAAAATGATACTTGATCTTTCTCTGGCTCTTCTCTATTCTTTCGTTGTCTTTTCCCTGTCAGTTTCAATTAGAGTCAGAAAGTGGAAAAACTTGGAAGATGTGGGAAGGGGATGCAGTTTTAGGAATCAGTAGTCACAGTACATTTACATCAGTTGCTTTAGCTTCAAAATAAGCTTGTTTACTTGCATCCATGGTTGCAAACTGAAAGGAGGCCTGACCAATGCACCTCACAAAACAAAAAAAGAGATGATATGTAAATGTAATCTAAACAAAAGTAGGCAGAGATAAAGTTTAGCAAGTCTTTTAGAGAAACATAAGGCAAACAAGGCAGTACCTTTTACAGAATGAAATGAACATTTAAACAATGCACATAAGCTTTTTAGGTATGGCTCCCATAGTTTAAAATGAGCGTCACCTTTGTCTTTAACCATTGCATAGAAGAAGGAATTGAGGCAGGTGCAGCTTTTTAAACTCCTCTGTGTTGAGCAAACCTGCCTAAATTCCCTCTTCTATGCAATGATTAAAGATACAGGCATTCTGTCCTCCTTTCTATATGGTCACCCTGAAAGTAGAATAGGATCCAGCATGCACCATTGCAGCTGGATCTTTCCTACAGCCTTCCCCATTACAGCGCTTACCTGTCTACAGTCACCCCTAATTCACCCTACAATTCAGAGTAACTACGGGAAGACATAAGAGGCACTTATTCTGGATTGCTCTATGCATTTCCCATAGGTTTCCCATTGGTGGCACTGTAACTACGTTGGTGTAAAAGGTCCCGTAGTTACTCCGGATTGTAGCTTTTGTTTTGCCCTCCCCCATCCCCCCTCATCTCCTGTATACAAAGCTGTGAACAGAGCGAATAGGTGCAGTCTTGTTTCCCCATGTACATATTATGGTAACTCGTCAGAAGGGTTGATAGAAAGTGCTTTTCAACAGCAATATGTCCATCTTCTGGATAAATGTAGAGCACATCTAAGGTTGCCACCTTGAATGGCTATTATTTCTTAGACCCTGTTCAATCATCGTAGTCTTAAATTATCTTAAATGGTAGAGAGAACCCAACATGCTTTTTAGCAGCAAGAACAGATTACTAGTTTTTCAGCAGAACCAAGAGGTAAACAACTGTATCATTAAGAAGCTGTGGTGAACCTAAGACATCTAGGTTCAATACAAGCCTTTATATATTGAATGTGCTCTCAATAGGATCTCCCTAACTGTCCATAAGTAGGGGGGAAAATCAATAGACCCCAACAACAACCCAAGAAGACAAATGGTTGTTTAACTGTTTCTCCTACACTGGAGCCAATTTAGAAGAATCAGAACCAGTGGTGGGATTCAAATAAATTAATAACAGGTTCTATTTCCCATTAGTAACCTCTCAGAACCAGGCACTCATTAGGAAAGGGTTCTACAGAACCTGTGAGAACCCCCTGAAGCCCACCACTGAAAGAACCTACAAAGGAAGTATCAAAGAATTGCAAAAGGAAAGGCTTTACAACTTCAAATAGTATAGCCTTTGATGTTTGCATTTGGGGAGATCGATGTTTGCTCTGGATTCTTGAAATTTGACATGCCAGAAATCTCAATGTCTCACTGTTAGGATTCTGCAGTCTGCCATCTTGAGCAAATAAATGAGATGGTTTGAAGTTCCCTGTTACATTAGTCTAGTAAACCCCTTAGATGACCAACCGGATTTTTTGTCTGGCAATTATAATGTATGCAAATTAGGCTGTTTTTAGATGGTCCTCCAGAGTAGCCTGGGTGAACCCTCCCTCTCAGTGCTTAAAACGAAGGGGTTTTATGTCACTCCCAGCCCTTCTCCTCTTCCTCGTCATCACTGGACCCCAATTATTGGCTTTTGCTTTCTCTCTATTGCCATCCTTTTAAAAAATAGGGCCATCCATGTATGTGCATTGGCAGAGGTAGGAAATTGTAATGATTGACAGGGAAATCCAGCTGCCACTCCCACCACCCTGCCTTTGATTCACCAGGGCAGAAACAAAGAATTCTGATTGTTTTCTCACAGGCCGCAGGTTCTACAGAGATACCCCAAAATCCAGAGTAACTATGGGAGCACATAAGAGACTTTACATGCACCACCTAGTGAAAACCCATGGGAAATTTATATTGGAATCCACAGTAAGTTGTTCTTACACCAGAGCAAGGACTCCCCATAGTTACTCTGGATTTTGCCCATAGTGTTTCCCACGGTGGAAGATTCAGGACAATCTGCAGCTTCGTAACCACTTACTATTAGTTACAACGTATTAATCAAGATACTGCAATGAAATCCTTTACAGTGATTTGGTGAGCTGAGAGATAAAAAGTCCTCATACCAGCCAATCCTGGACTCAGTCATAAACTGTCTTAGGTAAACTGCTGTTATCTCAACCTAGGCCCACCATTTGCAATAAAGAGCTACAAGTGCTGATGTATTGTACACAGTTATCATAAGAATTGCCAAGTTAATATATGTGAAGTACTATGAACAGTCTAAGACTGTCTGCATTCATCAGTTCTATTAGCATTTAGGATAATTGGGACTGAGGTTACTGTGCAATAATAGTTTTCATTATGTCAACACTACATTTCTGCCAATGGTGCCTCACTGCAGTAGATATAATTACTTTTGAATATGGATAACCGGGCCAAGAGTAGGGTAGCTGTGCCAGACACAGGGCGCCAGGCACCACCAGGCACCATCTGGCACTGCGCTTCCCTACCAGGCAATGGGCACCAGGCGCCACCGGGCACCTGCTGAAATTTCCTTTTACACAATTGTTAAAGGTCCAGGACCCCTAAAGTAGAAGGTTTGGCCTCCCCAATCCACACACACATCACTTTTTACTGTTTTCATTGCTTGCCATGGTTAAAGAAAAACACAGCTTTGCGGTCTAAGTACTCTGTAATTTTACAGAACGTTTCTTTGCATGCTGGGGATGTTTCTGCTGTCTGGCAAAGTCATGGCAGTTCTGAGCTGAGGGGTGCCGAGGTACTATGATTATTCCATAGTTGGCTGTGCAAAGCCTATGGTTAGGATGAAACTGATATGTAATTTAAAGCCCCGTTTTACATAATAATATGAAATATTATGCTTAAATGTATGACATTTTTTTTCTGGAGACATAGCCATCACATGTTTTGTTCCCTAATTGCTGGCATTAAAAGATGACAAAGGACTTTCACATGACATCTCATACTGTGGTGCAATGTAATAAGTGTCCAATAAACAACCGCAGTTCAAAATAAGTTTCAGTAGTTAATTTTACTATGAGGGGTTCCTGGCATTGATTATCCAAGACATGGAGGGGGGATCTAACTGGTACAAAAAATGTTATTGCAGCCCAAATCAGCTTTTCAGTGAAAACAGCTTAAAACCTTCTCGTCACCCATCATTTTTATATTGACAGTTGCATCTGTTGCTGCTATAGTATTTGCCCTCAAAGCAGTGTCACAGCAGTGCCAGGATCAATGGTATGAGTTCATTTCTGATGGAGGGGAGAACATGTTTAATTTTTGAGTTTCTAAGAGGCAAGTGAGCAAGTGCTTCGCCATCCTTAGTATCCTAAACTTTGAACCCTCATCAGGGTAACCAGAAGTCATAACCCCAATAAGAGTACAAGGCCTCCCAAAATGTAGGACAGCATAAAATTCAAGCTAAAAAACACCCACCCAATCAATCAATCAATCAATCAATCAGTCAATCAATCAATCAATTGCTTTTCAACTAAAAAGTTCACAAAGCAGTTTACAAAGAAAATGAAAAATAGCTAATTAATAGCTAATGGGTGCCTGTCCTAAAAGGGCTCACAATCTAAAATGCAAAAAGAACACCAACATTGCTGGGGTTTGTGGGGGCCAGTTACTCTCCCCCTGAGGAACACTCACTTGAAAGAGTGCCTCCTTACATATTGCTTTCATGTGGTTAATTTAAACTATATATTATTAATTTTAAAACTATTACTCCATAAAAATTATTACCTATAATTTATTAATTACAAGAAGGCTACATGCTGCTTGCTCACAACGAAAAGGGTGACAATAAAGGTTTGTTTGTTTGTTTTTCTTTTCAGGACATGAGGGTAAAAAGAGAACATGTCCTGGAAAAGAGAACATATCAGGCCACCCTGACCCTGATATACTGTACCTTGCAAGCTCGGCAAGCAATCTCTACAATAAGTTTTCATACTGGGAGATGCATTTGGTATAGAGTGTGCTTTATTGTTGACTGCTGACAGAAACATGTAACTTCAGAATTTTTTCCAAGAAGATGTATCTTAGATCTCTGAGGGAGAAAAAACAATAGGGAGAAAATAAGTATGGAAAGATGGGGAAATAATATGAAACAGTATCTTTTTTTCTGTTCTTTTTGTCTTTGTTTTGTCTGCAAGACATCCCAAGAGAAATCGTTTCAAAATGGCTGGAAGGCAGAGGTGGAGGAAGAAAGGTCACTTCATGTGAAACACAGATGCTTGTTCAAAACAAACCTTCCTTTCTACTAATGCACTGTAGGAGGGTGGTAATCTCATGATATGTTCTGTGTCCCCTGCTGGAGCTGCCTTCCCTTTCCCTACAATTCTGGGAACTATTTGGCGCAAAAGTTTTCTTTTGCTTACTATCATTCCCTGGAGGATGGTTAATAAAACTGCAGCCCAACTCAGGCTGCAATCCTAATTAATTTAAGCAACCACAACTCACCCCTCTCCCCATTCCCACACTGGTATGAGCAGGCTGGAGCATGCCTGTACACTGGCCTAACCCCCTCAAAAGTGCATTATAACACTTTTGTGACACCCCTAGGTCAACATGGGACTTGTGCTGGGACTTGAGCTGGCTTAACGGGATTAGTATTGAATTCTCAACAGGTCACCACCTCCTTTTCTAATGGAGAGCTGACCAACTCAGGTGGATATAAATCATCCCTCCAAATATTCTTCCAAATGGGAAGGAGAGGAAGTATTAAATCTAAAGGACTAGGCCAAAAACATGTTACTTTCCCCCTGAAATTTCACACAACCCAGGCACTAATTTATCTCATTACCTCATTGGGAATCAGGCTTGTATGTGGATATGATTTAATAGTTCCCCCTCCCCAAATAATAATAATAAGTGGGCGCTTTGGGCCGATTTGTGTTGTTATAAGAACAAACTCCTATCATGGACACCTTTCCTCTGAGATTTTGTTTGTATTAGAAAGGTTTTGCCCCGATGCAGAGGTTTAGCAGAGAGAAACGTTTCATCTCTTTGAATACAATTATGATGCTTTCTCCTTCTTCCAACTGTCTTTCAGGCTTTGCCTTTCCAAATTAGATTAAAGAAATAGTCGTGGGAAGCAGTATTTTGCATATACACAAGGCCTAACCCTATTAGGTTCTCTCTGGTAATTTCACATAAAAATGCATACAAATCCTTGGCCCTGGTGCTCTATGCTTTGAAAATACCGTGTGTGTGTGTGTTTGACAACACAGCAGCTGAAATAAGAAGTATGGATTTTCCTTTCTGAATAATGAAGTCAGTAAAGCACTCATAAACTCCTGCATATAAATTACCACCGCCTGAGGCTACAGCAGCTTAATCTCTTTCCTATAGAAGGGATTCATTTTTGTATGTTTTATATTGTTTTTATTGTGTGGGCTCTTCATATGTTGAAGTTTGTCGTTCTGGTTGATTTTTATATATCCAGCATTACGGCAGATATTCTGGTCTGAGATGTTGTTGGGGTGGTTCAGTGGCAGAGTAACCCTGAATGTATGAAGGTTCAGTATGTTGGCATCTGGGAAAGAGCCGGTCTGCAATCCTAGAAAGCTGTTGTTAATCAGTGTTAACAGCACTGAACTGACAGAGCAATCTGAGCAAACCCTGGTTAGGCTAGCACAAGTGTCTGCACAAGTTCCATGCTGGCCTGGGGATGTCACAAAAGTGCCATAAGGCACTTGGTTAGGCCTACATTGGTTAGGATTGTGCCCACAGTGGAATAAGGGTCTGACTTACTTTATAGAAGGCAACTTTGTCACTTGAAAACAAATGAAACACTCATCTGGTCACTTCATTCTCATGTAATTCCACATTGACTAGATGAGAGTGGACAAAATTGAGTGTCTCCACAATCAGTCCTTCTCAGATGCCATTTCTTTATTTTCAAAACAGTCTTTTCTTGCCACGTCATTCCAAATATTGTATAGCTACAACCTTTCCAGGAGCCACATAATTTATGCATCTTGTCCCAATGAAATAGACATCTAGTTCTTCATGCCTGTCAAATAGCAAATAACAGGAAAGGAATTAACAAGAAAACCAGATAGAACAATTGTAAAGTTTGCACAACCTTCCCCAGGAGGAAAATGAACGTTTCTGGAGTGCTCAATAATGTAAATTCATATCCAGCGTGAAATAAACACTGTTAGTGGATGAACTGGAGTCCTCATCTTGAGGCATACATGAAGGACAATCAATCCAGTTATGTTCAACCCAGTGAATGTACATAATGTTTCTAGTGGGCTTTGTCATGAAATGCTTTCAGCATTCCAAAATATTGCTTTGCGCAAGTGTGCAGAAGGGCTGACCTTAATAGAAAGAGAGTGAAAGACCTGTCATGAGGGCTAGCTACATGTACAGAAAATGCTTCTGACAGTTCTTCTGCGGGGGAAAGTATTTTATAGCCCCTGCCAAATACATGTAGGGATATTATATGAAATACACACATCTAATAAAGAATATTGGATGACCACTTGATGTCCTGACCTTCCACTTGGTTGATAAGCCCTCAGATAAGGAAACTAAGAATAGTTGAATTCAAAACTCTACAATGCTTACTTCTGGCAATAAGCTATAAGTATTGCCTTAAATTTTTTTGAAATCTAAGTTGGTTTTTTCTTGAGGCCACATGCTTTCTTTATCTATGGACTCAATCATTCATGTTTATGTATCATTTAGGCCCCAATCCTATCCTTTTTGTCTGCAAAAAGGAACATGCAGGTGGGGGAGGGCTCTCACCAGAGAAAATGGGAGGTAAGAGTAACACCTTCATAATTATCTCCTTGTAAGCTCTGGGATCACCTATAGGTGTTGTTTCATTTTTAGTAATGCATGTCCAAGGAGAGGAGCAGGAAGATTTGGAACAGATTGGATAGGATTTGGTGTGTACCATTACTGCTGGATTGACCTGCTCTGGTCTGTTCCCCATCCCATTTCTTCCCACTCTCCACCCAGTTACACCTTCAGTCTTCCCCCTCCCCTCTTTCTCAATCATAAAGGGCTCAACAGGAGCAGCAGAGTCTGGAAACAGAGCAGTAGTGCTGAAGCATGTAGAAAATGGTCACTGATGGGTCCCATTTTAGGACAGCCAAATTTGATTCCACTGACATAATCCACTCCTTCTGGCAGCCCGATCATGGATAGGACTGGACTGTCAGGCACTGTGCAGCTACTGTACTGATAACTTGCGCGAATAAATCCCATTGAATTCAATGGAACTTACTTCTGAGTAGACATGCATAGGATTGTACTGTTAGAAGCCCAAAACAGTTTTTAAGGGGGAGGTGACGAAAAACTGTTCATGTGGTATAGAGCAGTGGTTTCAAGCATTTCAGGCAGGACCCCCTTCTGAGAATGACAGTCTGGGAGGTGCCCGTTACGTCTTCCCATAATTACTCTGGATTGTAGAGAAAAGCAACTCCTAAATAGGTTCTAAAACTTTACAAATACAGAAGCTTGCAGGTGTGTTCATTTGGAAATTTGCAGATTAATTTACCTATAAGTTCAATAATGTGTTATAAAGTTTGTCAAAGGTATTCCCAGACCCGTAATCATATATTTAAATAGTAGCCTTGCTACATGGTAATGATACTTTTTAAAAAGTATGTTTTCATTAATTGAGTCCCAAACTGCAAAATAAAATTAGCCTTGCCTGTCATCTGTGCATCGTTCCACTATATTGAACTACTTATACTTCATTTTAAATAACTAATTGTGACAAATTGCAAGGCGACCAAATATTAAAGTTTTCTTTAATCAAGAGTAGTGTGATGTATATGTACGTATAATGTTACCTGGCTCATTCCTTCTATGAATGTGGGTTATATTATCTTTCTAATGGTCTTGAGAGAATTGAACTTCCTATGAAGATTAATGCTACACTCACTTCACTGCACAT
Source organism: Cryptoblepharus egeriae (assembly GCA_030015325.1). Taxonomy (NCBI): domain Eukaryota; kingdom Metazoa; phylum Chordata; class Lepidosauria; order Squamata; family Scincidae; genus Cryptoblepharus; species Cryptoblepharus egeriae. The sequence continues at coordinate 109,506,650 of JAREYC010000003.1, forward strand.
TAATGTAGAAGACACTATTACTTTGAGCTCCAGGAATCCCCAGTGGCAAAGGGTATTCAATCAAAACTTCCACACTGAGCCGAGCCAGCCATCCTAACACGTTAGCCTTTAAACTTCTGCAAATTCACCAATGACATTACATTGCAATTCCATCCCTACAGTGTAATGGGGATGTTTGTAAAATGTTATTGGGGAGAGACATGCCTAGGCCACTTCCAAAGGGTAATGGCTGCTTTTCATTTCATTATAATGTTTCCAAGGAAACTACAGAAAAATCATCATGCTTTAGCAATCACTTGAAGCTGATTAGTGTTACATTATATTCCTATTTTGACGAACCAATAATTTTTTTGTTACAATGTACTTCGCAGCTAAAAACCCACACTTGGTCAAGAGGGTGCAAGATTAATTTTAAACCTTTCTGAATTTTTATTCTGAATTTTGCTTTGTTCACTATCACGATGTAAATGCTTGGAACCTGCATTTACATAAATCCATCAGCATGGATTTATGACTGGATAAAAGTAGTATATTGATTCAGTCCCAAAGCTAGCTAACAAAAGGCAACACAATATTGCAGAGAGATCTCATCATTAAAGTTAGTTTTGAAAAACCTAACTGAACTCTTATCTCAAAGAAGGAAGCCAATATTGTGTTATAATGATCCCAAAGTGATCACCCATCATCATTTCTTTCTATCCATCTTTATGTTTATGGACTGTGTTGGTGTCAGCCAAGATCAGCAGTGCTTGATGGCTCAAAGTTGAAAGCCGACAGCTGAGACTCGCCAGCCCTAGACAAAGCTGCCAGTAAGCAGTCTGAGCCAACAAAACCATTGCTAGAGCTATGACCCTCACTGTGCAATCCTAACTCCTAGTTAGACAAAGGTCCTGGCGCAAATCCCATGCTGGCCTGGGGTTGTCGCAAAAGTGCCTTAATGTACTTCTGTGCCACACCTGGGGGTGCAGAGTTAGGTCAGTGCACAGACCTCCCCACACCACTGCAGAAACAGGAAGATGGGTAAGTTGTGCTGGCCTAAATTGGTTGGGATTGTACCCTCAGTAGTGCCATTTTGGAACTTTGCATTGTCCTAACTTCCTGACACATATCAGGCAACCATCTGTGTTTTCTACAGTGGTGTATACCAGATTTTCCTCACAGTAACCTTGCCTGTTAACCAGGGTGACCATATGCAGGCTGACCATATCCAATGGAAGATGGAGTGCCTCTATCTTTATGCATTGTATAGAAGAGGGAATTTTGGGAGGTGATGCTTTTTAAACCTTTCCATGTTGAGCTGAAACTGCCTCTTCTATGCAATGTTTAAAGGTACAGGCATTCTGTCCTCCATTGCATATGCTTACTTGCCATATGTCATAACCCCAAAAAGAGGACAAGGACCACCCAAAATTAAAAATAAACTTTATCTGTGTTTAGAGACACACACACACACACAGTGGTACCTCACATAACAAGTGTATTACATAACAAGTATAAATTTCCAAGGAATCTTGCTTCACGTAAGAAGTTCCACTTCACTTAACAAGCAAGCGTGCTATGGGCACGCGTGCTATGCAGCCCTTACACTCTGCACGGAGGCTCTTTAAAAGGGCTGCCGGCAAGCGCTGCTGCCTCTAACTGCCCCAACTTGGGGGCAGTTGCCTGGGGGTGCCAGTGGCAGCTATCCCTAACTGCTCCCAAGTGCCCCCACCGGCCACCTTGAACCTCCAGCAGCAGCCCAGGCAAGCCTACCAGGAAAGTGTCTTTCATTGCAGCCTCCTAACAATGACTACTCCAAAGTAAGCCCCATGCTGTGTTAAATGGGGCTTACTCCCAGGAAAGTGTCTTTGATTGCAGCCTCCTAACGATGTCTACACAGACGTAAGCCCCATTGTGTTAAAAGTGTCTCCCAGGAAAGTGTCTTTAGGATTGCAGCCTAAGTAGACTTCATAGGATCATGCACACTGAATGCATGTTTTGAATTCAATTACAGTGTTTTGTCATCATTTTTACATCTAGTTAATATTTTTATATGAATATTTTGGGGGTTGTGGAACCAATCATTTGAGTTTCCATTATTTCCTATGGGAAAATCCGCTTCACTTAAAGAACATTTCACTTAAAGAGCATGCCTCCTGAATGAATTAAGCTCTTTATGTGAGGCACCACTGTATATATAGGTATATAGGTTTTATTCAGTTAATTCCAACACTATATTGCTTATTATTAAATTTAGTCATTACATATAACTTTTTTTTAACATCCCACCACATATCCTCTGGCGGTGCAAGTGGTTAAGACACTGTGCCTGTTAACCAGCAGGCCAGGGTTTGAGACCCAGGTTCCCACAAGACGAGGATCTCCTGCTATGGACAGGGGTTGGACTAGATGATCCACTGGGTGCCTTCCAACTCTATGAGTCTACGTCCTATAATTTTTTACTTATTAATTACAAGAAGGCTACATGCTACCCACCTACAAGAAAAAGGACAAGGATTTTTGTTTTTCCCCCCCAAGAAAGGACAACATCCAGGACAGAAAATCAAGCTATCCATTCAGCCAATCAGTTGCCAATTCCAACTATTTAATATATCTGTGTGAAATGTCCATGTTGATTTATAATCCATGATATTAATTTATTTATCTGATTTATATCCTGCCTTTCTTCATATGGAAAGGATACCCAAGGCGGCCGGTAAAAAGATCCGGCATTTTAACATTTAATTTTCAGAACTTTGTCAGCAAAAATGAGCCCATGCAGGACACATTTCTAGAGAAAGCCAGAAGCAGCAGTTAAAAACAGCATCCTAACAGTAGAGTTCCATTTAACTGACTACCAAACAAAGCAAAGAGTTGTTAAACAGTTTTAGACAATAGGCATTTATTGATTTATGGTTTCATATAGCTCCTGATCAGAGGTTAATCCATCATTATCGCTCTTTATAGCCCATAGAGCTGGGTTGTATGACAGGCTGCATGTGATCAGGACCACTGATTTGTTTGGTACTCCAAAGCCTGTTCAAGCTCTGGTTTTGAGTTGCTGCTGATGAGAAAGAAACTCTCTCTCTCTCTCTCTCTCTCTCTCTCTCTCTCTCTCACACACACACACACACACACACACACAGAAGGTGAGAGAAGGTAAAAAAAATGTTAAGCCTTGTCCCCACGATCCACAGGGACAGGATGACTATACGTCCCCATTTTCCAGGAAATGTCCTCTTTTTTTAGCCTTATGTCCAGTAAAAAATTTTTCATTGTCCTCTTTTTCCTGTTAGTAGGCAGCATGTAGCCTTTTTGTAATTAATATATTATATGGAATAGTTTTAAATTTAATGTTAAGTAATATAGTACTTAAATTAAGCACGTGAAAGCAATATATATGCAATACATATGAGTGTGCTGGCGAAGGGAATGAAGTGGGGCTGGTGGAGCTCAGCTCCATCTATTCTAGACCCTCCATGGAGGGCTTTACTTCACCCTTACACTGAGGCTCTTGTTCTGCACCAGCATTGTGGGTCTGCTTATGCGGGGAAAGTTCCTTCTCCTGAGGTTTCGGAAGCAGCTGCCGGTGGTGTGATGGATGCCATTGCAGCCATTTTGGTAGAGTGGCAGCCATTTGTGTAGGGTGACCAGATGCCCAAACCTCAAAAGGAGGACAAGGTCTTGGTTTCCTCTCAGCCTGGCCTTTCTGGCAGACAATGGCACATATGCCTACTCACGAATAAAACTGTGATATTGGGCACTTTCTATTTCCCATAGAGCTCAATGCATATTTTTGATTTTTCATTTTTTGGCTATAACTTTTCATAGGAAGAAGATATTTCAAGAACTATTTCTGCATTGGATTCTGCTCTTCAGTATGAATCCAGCGACATATGACATGATGAGGTTCTGCACACCCTTGCAAAGTTCCAAAATGAAGGCAAAATGGAGTCCTTTTGGAGGACACCTGGACAGAAGGCTAAAAAAGAAGACAAATCCAGAAAAATCCAGTCATATTGTCACCCTGCCCATGTGCTTTGAATCTTATGGGCTACTCTGAGCAAATGAAAATTTTGTGCAGAGGGGGAAGAAAGAGATAAACTGGTTAAAGTTTAAAGGTTCACTAGACCTACGTTTCCCCATAGGCACTGCTGTCAACTGAGACTCTAACTATGAAGAGGGAATAGGGCTGGGAAATGGAGGAGACTGGAGGGCCTGCGCCCAGGAAAGAGGGAGAGCCTGGGAACAGGTGTGTGAAGGAAGCCCAGCCAGAGATGGAGGTGGCAGGATATGGACACTGAGAGAAGGAAGCCCAGGATGGAAGGACCTGGTAGGCTTTCCTGATCCTGTGGAGGGAAGCCTGGGTGGACTGGCAACCACAGGGGTCTGGTTAAGGTTTTAATGTCCTTAAGCCTCCACTCCTGGGATTGCTGCTCCCAGGCCTTCCCTATTAAGCCATCTGTATGTGTCTGTTTTGCTCCCCATCTGGAAGGGTTCCAAGGAAAGGTGAAGGAAAGTATAGTGTGTAAGGGATTTCTTTCCCCTTGGTGCAATGTGCAAGGGACCTGTCTCCCCTCACTGCCAGTGCACTCTGTGGTGAGGGAAGTCAGGTCCCTTGCACACTGCACCAAGGGGAAAGAAATCCCTTACACACTGTACTGAGGGGAAGGGGGCCTTAGGATGCTGCTTTGAGGAAAGGAGGTCCTATTTCATGCTGCACTGAGGGGAGAGGGGCTCCTTGCATGCTGCACTGAGGAAAGAAGGGCCCCTTTTGTGCTGCATTAAGGGGAGATGGACCCTCTTGTCTTGCTTGCTGCACTGAGGGGAGATGGGCTCCGTGCATACCACAGTGATGCAAGGAAGCTGAAGCTCCCCACAAAAGCTGAAGCTCCCCACAAGACTGAGAGCTTTGCTTCTCTCAGGCCTTCCCTTCCCTATTAAACTGTTTATTCTCATGGGGCAAATTTCAGGGTGATGCTGAAACCCCCAGTGTCATTGCAGAGTCAATGCTCATTTCCAACCCTCCTTCCACAAAGACTGCCTCCTCAAAGTCTAGCAGTCATCCATCACTGCGTTCTTCTCTGAATCTGCCCAATCTCCTCTGAAGTCGTCCCCTCAAATCAGGGGTGTAGCTAGATGGGGGCCAGGGTGGCTATTACTCTCCATGAGTCAGCAGTTTGCCCACCCTCCCATTTACAGGTTGATGCCTTTCCATAAGGTAAAGGTGTCCACTACAGGTTGCCCTGCTAGTCGCAACCAATGATATTCATCCCCATTACAAGGCTTAAGAGCCAATGTTGTTTGAAGACATCTCCATGGTCATGGTGGATGGCAAGCCTAAATGTCAAAAGGCTCACAAAATGCTGTTAAATTCCCAGTTAAGTGGTCAATATTTATTTACTAGCATTTACATTATTTCGAACTGCTGGGTTGGCAGGGCCTGGGCAAGAAATGGGTTCTCACTCGGTTGAACAATACTTGGGTCTTCCAGGCTTCAGGTTGACTAGCACAGCATCTCTAACCACTGAGCCACCGCAACTCTCTATGCATCTCCATGCTTATTCTTGACTTTTGCACATTAAATCCAGATAGATTTAATGTATAGATTCCAACCATAATTGCCCACTCTCAAAAAATAGTTGCTTACCACCTCTCAAATCTTGATAAAGGTCAGGAATACTGGAAAGGAAAGGAATTTGAAAGGAATTTCACCTTGTACTTGAAACAAGTATTCCGTGTTTTTAATCCATCCTCATGCACATCTCCTTTCTTTCCCTGACAGATAACAGAGAATAACAATCTTTGGAAACCAAACTCTGTGTAAGAAAAAAATGGCTGCAGCAAATTCAGGCCAGGTAAGGGAAATTTGCAGGGGACATGGCATTCCCAGCTGCAGTATTTTCATTTTATTCGGGATTGACCTGTGCCACATTTGTTTCCTTGCTGTTAACCCTCCTGACTTTCTCCTTCTCTGTAACTCAAAATCTTATTTTCCTTCTTTTTGGGGGAAAGCCCAGCTAATTCACCTGCATTTTCCCCATTCTGCCCCGAGCTTTTTCTTCAGAGGAGCTCCTCTCTCCTCCCCTCTCATTTGTATTCTCGTTCTAGTTGCTTTCCTGAGGGCTCCATTGTGTGTGCATGTTGTGTGTGTACTGAAGCATGTTAACTTCAGTAAGGGGGTCTGCAGACCACTGCTTTCTCTCTTGGGTGCATGTTGCATTTGCATGAGTTTAAAAAGCACTGCTGGTAATATAGTGTGGAGGCTTGAGAGGACATTCCACCTGGATAAGCTTCCACCACACAAAGCTGTCACTAGAGTTTGCGTCATCCGATGCGAGAGGCCAGCATGTCACCCCCATGCAGTGGGCAGGGCAACAACTTGAATGATGGGCATGGCTATGTGCCTTTGCATTGCCTCCCCTGGTTTTTTAGCCACACATTTTAATAGAATAAAGATATTTCAAAGTGGTTTGTTTCACTGCATTCTGCTGAAAATTTCACATCCAACAGGATATAACATGATTGAATTTTTTTTCTGCAAACCATAATTTTAGCCACTTTGGTCAGTAGGGGGTCACCCTGCTTAATGGTGCCCCCTTTCCAACATTCTGGTGATGTCCCTGATTGGGACCATTTTGGAAGCCTTGGATTCCCCTGGACTGAGATTCCACACCAGCCAAGGCATGCTTTCTTACTCTCTAGTAAACATGGCTGTGCAGTTCACTTTCATTTTCAATGCATTTCAATGCAATCATCAGAGACCTCTTTCTGGGATGATTTGTGGGGGCTGTGTTCATTGGATCAGGACAATTCTGGTGTCCTTGGAATTCTCTCACTGTGCCTTTCCAATGGACTATGGCATGTCTACCTACTTGCAAATAAAGCCACAGTATGATTCACTTTCCATAGAATTCAATGAATATTTTTAGTTTTTTGGCCATAACTTTTGATAGGAATATGTTATTTCAAAACCAATTTTTGCATTGGATTCTGCTCTTCAATAGGAATCCAATGATATGACATGATGGGGGTTTTCTGCACCATATTGAAGTTGCATTTTTTGTCCTGCAGTGTGTGTCACCGCCACCCCGGCATGTCACCTGGTGCAAAGTGCAGCAGAACACCGCTGCTACCACAACCAGAGCATCCAAAATATTAAAGTGATGGGGACTGTAATGTATGAAAGCAACTATAGAATGCCTAAGGTTCTCAGTCTGATATGCTTTCCTGGGAATATGCCTGATAGAAGCAAAGAGGCTCACTTCTGGGCTTCCATACCTGTATGTGGTGTCCATTTGAGGATTGGAACGGAAGGAAAGGATCCTTGGAGTCTCCTTTCAGGAAACTTGGGAATCTATTGGAGCTGGAAGCATATGTTGTGGCCTGCATTTCTCTGAGATGCATTCATCCCTATGGAAGAAGACATAATATTGACGAATGTTGTTGTGGATTTTCTGGGCCCTGGTTCTGGACAGACAAAAAGGAATTACGACTTTGCCAAAAAGCTGCAGTTTCTTCCTTTGATATCTTAATATATTATTTTTTTATTTAAATATGTGAGAAGTGCATTGGGTTCCCATAGCTACAGTTTTCAGAGAGGTCAAATTATGGATGAAAGTATATCCATAACAAACACACTTACAAATCAATCCTTTTATTTTTAAGATCATGTTGTTGCTCTCCAGGAACTTTAGAACCTCTTTGTGACTCCTGCTTATCTGTACTGTCTGTCTGACACCTGTAGAGGTACAATCCTAACCTAAGCTGGCAAAATTAATCTGTCTTCCTATTCCCATGGTGATGTAGGGAGGCAAGCACATGTCCTACAGCACATTTGTAACACTTCCAGGTCAGCACAGGACTTATGCTGGGGCTTAGGCCAACCTAACTGGAGCTTAGGATTGCGGCCATTGGGTACATTTTATATAAACTATGATGTGCCTGACAGGCCCCACATGGAGTTGCATGATGAATATGCAAATGTTTTAAATGTGCTCCCACATCATTTTACTATATAAAATGGTTAACTAGTACAAAACAAATCCTGATGGCAACCTGCAATTTAAACATGATTAATATTTCCTTTGGAGCCTGTTGAAAAAGCATAGAGTGTAACTTTCCTATCCAACCACTCTCCTCCTTTTTTGTAATCATAAGACAGATATCTGTAGCTTCCTATATTTTTGCTTGACATTATCAATTATTGCCGCAATGACAAACCCCATTATTTTAACCTTATTTAAAAAACTCAACCCCTAATAATTTCAGAGCCATTTTAGGGCAAAGAAGAACAGGAGGGCTTCATAACAATCTGAATACTATTATAGCTTGTCACAATGTTAATGTTTATGAATTAGGTCAAATTAATTTTTATAACTTTTGCTTTGGCTTTTAAATTATATGAACCACTCTCCTTTTGACACCACAAATGCCAGAAGACCCCCTTGTAGCTTGTGAAAGAACTAATTATTTGCTCCTCTACTGTCAAGTTGTGAATTATGGAAGTACTTTATCTGGGACATTTGTGTTCAGCTTTCTAGTCTGACAGCCAATATCACACAATTTATAGCTTTATCCTCTTATGTCCTGAAATCTATGTCAGTGCTTTGCTGACCAGCTCTTTTAGATCATACTGAAGAGCAATAAACTAGAATGAGCATCAGTTTTTATATATGCATATGATATTTGCCAGTGGTAGCCTAAGTCCTCCTGCCACTGGTGATGGTGTGCCAAATTGTTATGAATATTTACAGGTGCACCCTCATTATCCTCAGGGGTTCCATTTCAGCATCTGTTCCAGGACCCCCTCTGGATATGTGAATCCACAACATTTCCAGTTTGATGAGCAAACCCTGTACCCGTGGCATTTGTTGTGATTCAAATCTGCAGATGATTTATCCACAGATGTCATAAGAACATACAAAGAGCCTTCACCAGATCAGGCCAAAGCCCATCTAGTCCAGCTTCCAGTATCACAGAGTGGCCCACCAAATACTTCAGGAAGCTCATATAACACCTGCATCCAGGTGCCCTCCCTTGCATCTAGCATTTTGAGGTTGCCCATCTACAAGTACCCCTCATAGCTTGTAATCTGTGATGGTTATTTCCTCTAGGAATTTTACCAATCCCTTCTTAAAGGCATTAAGGTTAGATGACGACACCATATCCTGTGGCAGGGAGTTCCACAGACCAACTATACTCTGGGTAAAGAAATTTTTTTTGTGTCTGTCCTAACACTCACAACATTCAAATTTAGTGGGTGTCCCCTATTTCTGGTGTTATGTGAAAGGGAAAAGAGCATTTCCCTATCCATTCTATACATCCCTTGCATAGTTTTGTACATCTCAATCATGTCTCCCCCCATGTGCCTCTTTTCTAGACTGAAGAGCCCCAAACGTAATAGCCTTTCCTCATACAGAAGATGTCCCAGACCATAGCTGAGAAACAGATAGGAGATCCGTCGTGTATAGCACCAGCAATTTTTTTAAAAAAGGTTTCTTTAAGCAGTTCACATAGCTAAATAAAAGCAAATGATTCCTTGTCCCTCATGTTTTGATATATTTTTTAAAAACCCTAAACAATATTTATTTGTTGTCTTTTGGTTTGTGAAGAAAAGGTAGAAGATTTCCAAGTGACGGAATAATTTGGTTACTTTCAGGAAATTAATAGATGTCATTTTTGAGGATGTGACACCAGGTGAAAAGTGGAGGAAAATATTTTGCTAGAGGACAATCAAAAGCTGAAACAGAATCTGTTCTTATGGTCCAGTTTTGCCTTGATATTCCAGTAGCATATTAGAACACTTTCAATTTTGTAGGAATGGCTAAAGCGTAAACAAAAATAAAAAATTGTTAGGACCTCTCTCACACTCTAGTTTACTCACTTTGACCTCACTCAGGGATGTAGGGAATAGGAACTCAACACTTTTCCCTTTTACGAGGAGAAAGTACGGGCATGACAAGATATGAGAAGATTGCTGTCTGATCCTCTTCAGGCCATGTAATTAGTGCATGGACAAGAAGCGGAGAAGATATTCTCCAGGATGAGATAGATATGGAGTGACAGAACACCAGAGTTTATGGGTCTGTATTTGGCAATTGCAGAGGGATTTGCCTCTGCCTGCATTATTGTCAGACTCTTGCCTACCCTGTGCATTTTTCTTTTGCACATTAATAGTTATTTTTATCTTCAATTTGTTGAGATGCAAAACTGGCGCTCGGCACTAGTCCTTTGGGCCACTCGGCAGCCATCATGAATTTCAGTGTTTTTGCTTCCTTTTTGGGTTGGCCGCGAATGATTACCGTGTGGTTGTGTGGTCGCTGTTTTTCTGCTTAAATGTGCAGCCAGCTAACTTTGTCAGCATCCCAGTAAATTGTTGCCATGACTGTTGGATGATATCCTTTGCTTTATGTGTGTTCTAATGAGCTCAGTGGTTCAGGCTGAACTCCTGCATCTGGTGCGGATAATAAGTGTGACATCTCTGTTAGTCACAGCCACAACGGAACAGACAAGTGCAATGGGCTCAGAGTTTGAAAATAGATCTCTGTAGTCTATGTGCTTTGGACCCATCATAATATAGCTGAGCAATATGTTCTCAGTCATTGATCAATTGCATTCATACAAATTACACTACCTAGGAAAGGATTTTTTTCTTTATAGCACAGAGAATATCTACATAAACAGCTGTTTTATTACCGGTCTATAGACTGACTGCAAATCTGAAATGGTGTCTGCAAATCCAAAATGGAGTTGAATTGTTTTGAAACTATTTCTAATGGATAGGCCAACATCAGCTCTGTGGATGGCCAGTGCATCTGGAGAACAAATTGGATTTATTTCAGCCAGCCATACCTTGCTTTATCCCCCATTCAGCTGTCACACTCCATGTGTGACATATCTAAGTTCTCCATCTTTGTATGCTTATCTGCAGAGACAAGCATTCAACATAGATGCCCAGAGGCCCTGGAGAAAAGAAGTGCATAAAGCCCTATAGCAATCTGGCCTGCTTCCTTCCACTGGTGCTTAGGACTTGGGTCATTCTGATCATATGAGTGCTATAAGCATGGATGGACCCTTGAATATAACCCAATTCTGGTGCCATTCCTGATCCTGATGTGGTATCCCCCACACATTCTAGAATCTTGCCTGGCAAGGGTTCTAGAATATGAGTAGAAACTCTCCCTTTGTTTAATGGTTGGCTCAGGAGAAACAGGGAGAACCAGAAGACATGGCCATGGAATGCATTGGTATCACAATGTGTCTAATGTATTCCTGTTCATCTCCATTATGTATTGGCCTTTTGTGTGACTATAACATCTGTACCTACCGAACAGAAATTTAAATATGTGTGCATAAAGACTAACCCTACAATCCAGAGTAACTACGGGAGCACATAAGAGAGATTACGTGTACCCGTAGTTACTGCACCACCTAGTGAAAACCTATGGGAAATTCACATTGCAATCCAGAGCAAATTGTTCTTACACCGGAGCAAGGACTCCCCGTAGTTACTCTGGATTGCGCCCTAAGCTAGAATATGGCAATTTTATAGAAAAACCAAGTGATGGATAAGCATGCATATATAACAGCTAGGCCTAAATTGCATATGATTTCTACTGCGGGACCTGAACTGGAGGCACCATATAGAGCATTTGTCTTGTGCTGGATGTACAGATGCATGTAGCAATTAATAATCTTGTTTCTTTCTTTTAGATTTATATCCAAGATTTATATCTAAAGATTTTTAGATTTATATTTAAAAACATGTGAAAAAACTTCGTTATGAATGTTTCTACTCCCACAACAATTACAGCATCTAATAGCAGATGGGCAGCACAATCCTAACTTATGCTAGAGGCCAAGTGATACCTGGTAATCCCTGCTGCCCAACAGTGCAGGGACCTGTTGCCAGCTGCTGACTGCTGATGCTTGCTTCCCATTGGTGCCTGGTGCCTGTTAGGGATGCCTGGTGCCCACTACTTCCTGCTGATGCCCACTGCCCCATTGTACCTGTGCACCACTGCGTAGTGGTTCCTGGTTATGCCTACTGCCCAGTGATTGCCAGGGTTCCCAGTGGTAAGAATGCCAAGTGCCCACTGCCCCATCATGCCTGGTACTGCTTGTGGCTGTAGCCCACTGCATTGTGGTGCCTGTTAGGGAAAGCCCACAGATATTCTGGAAATTTTATTCCCATAATGGTGGGTTCATTCTGCTAGTGAATAAATAAAAATCATTCCATTGATAGTAACCTCGGGAAGGTATCATAAGGTTCCCTTTTTTGACTGGCATTGCCCCTGTTCTCTAACACAGATTGAGATCTTTTTCATATATTCTTTTCTTGGCCAATTCATATTGATAAACATTCTATTTATTTAGCTTTTAACCTAATGTTGTTTTCGAAACAACTGAAACTCATATACCTATTTTGTCAGGCACAGAAAAGTATAGAAATAGGCATATATGATATGGCTTACTTCTACTTTAATTTTAAAATATGTTTTCCCCATATTTAGATTCAATGACATATTTTCTCCCTCTGTCCCTGCCCCCCCTTCTTGCATGCATGTGCTGTTAAACATTTATTTTAACAGGGAGAATAATGATCAATGATACAATCATCTTTTAGAACCAGATTCTACTATCTATTAAATCAATATATCTGCAATTCAGAATTTTGTTTTTCTTTCTTTGATTTCTTAATGGTTCAGAATTTTTTTTCCGATTTGCTTGTGAGCAGCATAGGCAGCCCTCTCCAAGTTTTGTTTTGTGCCGGTGCAGGCCTCCGACACCAGCTCCAGAGTATCACAGATGCGTGATAAAACATATTTGCATTGATAAGGGAACAGGCCTAAAAAGCTCATGTGTATGCTTACTGCCACCAGATGCTACTCCCGACTAGATTTGCGCTGGGCGCAGGAGAGGATGTCAGGAGGCCAGGACAAGCTCTGCTGCCTGAATGATCTCCTTGGATCTGTGCCAGGCAGATCAAAATAAACACAGTCAAAAGACTGGTGAACAGAACATTCTGTATGAAGAGGGCTACCGTGTTGGAAGCTTTCAGCTCATAAAAATGGTGATTATGGGGGACATGCTGGGTAGCAAAATCTGAAGTTGTGCTGGAGCAGTGCCCAGTGGTGCCTGGTGACTTGCAATGCATCCAGTGCACCATTGGGTCTACTGCCATGATTTTGCAAAGCAAGGAGAAGTTTCCATCTTCCCCTGGATACAGGGTTGCTAAATAGTCAGAAACTGCTGGACCTGTCTGGGAATAGCACCCTCTAGGGAAGAGCAGGAGTGTCCGGAAGCCCCACAGCCTGCAGGAGGCTTGCAGTCCTCCCTCAGTGAGGCTTCCTAGGCATCCTTGCGCCATTCCAAGAAGCCTCCACAGCCCACTTTTAAGATGTAAATGAGTTTCTTAAGCAGCTTTCTCACTGAGAGAGAGCTGGAAGGGAAGAGCCCTCTCCCTTACTCACTCCCCCCTCCCAGGAGCCCAGGAAAGAAGGGGGCAGGCAGGCTTGGGGAGCAGAGCAGAGGAAGTGCCAGGACCCCCAAGACAACCCCCCTGCTCTGCCAGGACTTCTGGCCCTGTGAGAAGTGCCTTTTCCCACCTTGTATGAGAGAGAGAGAGAGAGAGAGGGAGAGAGAGCTTTAAGCCACTTTCATGTACTTGGGTACTGGGAACATATATTGGGGGGGGACTGGAGTGTCTGGTGGGATCATGTCTGCTTTTAGTCATTTATATGTGCAGTTGTTGGTTGGTGGAAACAGGTCTTGCAGACAGGTTTTCAATTTAAAAATAAGTAATATAATGTTGAAATTAAGTTCAGGAAAGCAATATGAGTATTTTTAGCTTTTATTTTAACAGTTCCTACATTTGTCCCACATTTTTGGGTGTCCCACATTTTTTTAACATGTCAGGAATTTTTGCTCGGATGTCAGGAATTTTGGGGGACCTTGTCCTCTTTTTCAGGTTTGGCATCTGGTAACCCTGCACTAGGGGAACATGAATTCTGCCAGCACTGAGTGTTGTAAAGCATGCTCAAGACACATGCAGCATAGCATACTGCTGGAGTGCTAGCAGGTGGGCCAGAGCTTTCCTGTGTGTGTTATGCAGGTTATCCAGTGGGGAGGGGTGAGGGATGGTGGAAGGGAGGGCTGGGATGGATCATAACTGGGGAGGGAAGGGTCGGGGACAGGAAGTTCCAAGTGGGAATCTGATATTGATGGAAGTGCTGGATATTATCCACTCTGGCTACAACCTCCCTATCCTCTTTGTTTAAACTTACATCAACAAAATTGCTGGCATGGTTCCAAGAAGACACATTTCCAAGTTGGAGGCTAATGAATGGGGGGGGGGATTTTGGGTTCGGCATCTGGTCACCCTGCCCTAGTGGGCTAGCCCCATCGGATTAGGCTGTCTGTATTATGTTCAGAGAGAAACTCCAAGTTGATTTTATCAGTTCTTACTGTAAGATCTGTCACCCAATCCCACCTAAGTACAAATGAAATTGCAATAAATTAGTGTGTGAAGGAAGTGAATATTTAACTTTTCCATGGAAAGAACACTCCTCTCAGCACAATCCTAACCCCTGCCAACTCTTCTACTGGCCAGGGGTGTTGCAAAAGTGTTGTAAAGCACTTCTGAACCACTTGTAGGGGGCTTAGGCTAGTGGACAGACATAATTTCCATAGGAGGTTCCCAGACAATCTCCTATCCATGTCCCCATGAAATTCAAATTTGGTATAATTGCCATGAGTCTTCAGACAAAACCTGGAAATAACTCTTGATGAAATATGGCTGGATTAAACTCATTAAGAAGTGTGTACATACCCATTCTGAAAAGAAAGGTCATTAGGCAGCAAAGTATTATGGATCATATTTCTATTCGCTCACTGAGTTGTTCCCAAGAGATCCATACAACATAGTAGCTCACATGGGGAGTTTTGTATATTGCTTGAAAGACAAATGTGAATTTATCATTTGGCCAAAGAGCTGCTATGGTTTGTGATTTCTGGAATATGTGCTTTTCCCAATATTGCTTTCCCCCTGTATTTTCTTGCTATTAATGATTTTGTCACTTTATGCCATTTCATTTCATGCAAGTTCCCTTCTTTTTCCAAAGACACTTCTGTTGTCATGTGGCCAGCTTGACTAAACGCCGTGGTGCACAGAATGCTGTTACCTTACCACTGAGGTAGTACCTATTTACCTACTTGCATTTGCATGCTTTTGAACTAGTAGGTTGGCCAGAGATGGGCTAAGGACAGAAGCTCATCCCGTCTTGCAGTACTCGGGTTGCAAACCATTGACCTTTAGAAGAAGGTTTTAAAAGCAGCACCCACCTAAATTCCTTCCTCTATGCAGTGCTTAAAGGTATAGGCACTCTGTCATCCATTCAATATGGTCATCCTGCTTCTTAGGGCTACAGATGCAGGAAACAAATTCACTAATCAAAGCAATCAGTGAATAATACAATTTATCCTCAAGTTCTATATATTCTGTTAGGTAGCAGGATACAAGTATATGTTATGCAGATGTTTGTCAGGCTTTCACCGAAATTGAAAATTGCTAGAGAAGCAATAGTACTGTACGCTGGAAAAATATGTACATACATTGTGTCAGAACACCTGTATTATTCATAAGCTTGAAAAGCAATTTAAAGCATTTAAATCTGGTAAATCAAAAACAAACTAGCTCTCTCACAAATATTCCAGCTTAAGTTAGGTTATTTGAAATGCTAGAATAAATTGTGGTTGAATTGGTAGGTTTGGGTAATGTCTGTTATGCAAGAAAAATAAATCGAAATTCTAATCTGAAATCGGTATTCAAAAAAGCTAAAGAATAGAGTCCTGGTATTAAATTGCATCATATTTGATATACCTTTTATCTTATTTTCTACAGTTCCAAGTTTATCTCCTGAAATGCTTCATCTTTCATCCTGAATATTTTAGTGAATGTACTAACATTTAATGGGATTTGATGGGTTTTTATAAAAAAGGAAGAAAATCTTCCTGATTCATGGTGTAGTAAAAAAATACATTGGAACTTTCTTGAGTTTATCAATTGGCTTTTGTAAGTATTTTTTAGAGTTAGACGCCAGATAATATAAACATAGATAACTAGCGGGTCAGGGAGAAAATTTGGCTCAGATTTTTTTTCCTAATAACTGGGTACAAATTTCCTGGATATAATTAACCTCACTCTATTGTCCTTCTCATGGACCCTGCCATGCCAACGCTGCTCACCTAATTGAGCATCTGAACATCCACAATACTTGTACGGATGGTACTAGCAATGCATAGTTGTCCCAAAAAGGAAAACCTTTAATTGCAGGGATTAGTGTGCATCCTGAGGGTAGTTGATTGTTTAATAAGGATCCATTAAAAATCCCAGTAGACTTTGTACCTCGGGAAACTGGATGTGGCTCCATTGGACAAGGATTGCAGAATCAGCAACACAGACCTTGTGGCCTGGGGCTCTATCTGCAATCAATACCTTTATTGTGCAATTTAAAGTTGAGAGGGGCTGTCTTTTTGTTTCTTTGATTCCCTACATTTGTTATGGGGTGTACAGTAGATTGTGAGAAGCTGGGCATTTTAATCCAGTGGATCCTTGGGGATCCTTGGCTTTGAGTCAGAGTGGTAATGCCCCTAAAATGAGATAAGGGGATCCCCTTTAATCCAAGGGGATCCTTGGCTTTGAGTCAGAGTGGTAATGCCCTAAAATGAGATAAGGGGAACTGCATGTGGGATCCATGGACTTTCAGACCTGCCTTTCCAAAGGGGAATCATTATAGCACAATGAAACAGCTACCTGATAAGGAATCCTTTGGTGGCTGCAGTCAGTACAGAAATGTGGAGGCAACAGTGGGACATTTTCTGCATCCTACTGAGGAGTTTTTACACACCTCTGTTGGAGAAGAGAATATGCTAAGTATGCAAACTACATGCTAATTGCTACATATAGTATGTTTCCTGGGGTAAGTCATTGCCAGTTCAGTAGATAGCTATAGCTGAAATCTCTGGACCAGCAAAGGAATATTGGACCGATGGCAGGATTTGTGATTTGGCAAGTGCTGCTGCAGTGCTGGATCCTATCTTGGGCAAGGAAGCCCAAGTCACTCTCCTCCCTGCCCTATCAGCATGATAGTGCTTTGGAGACCAAAGAATGAAGCAAAGGCAGTCTCTGCTCTGAATCACAAAGAGACTGGCCTCCAGTAGTTATAGGAATCTGGAGGAATGCTTACATATTGATCAAGGCATGGCAAGCTGCTCGCGCGGGGGGAGGGGGGGTCCTAATCAAATGCATTTCTGAGATATAATTATTTGGGGGATGGACAAAAGATGGTCTCTATGCATTCATTTTTCCCAAACCCATAAGTAATCATTGAGCGCAATCCAGAGCAACTTCTCCTTGCTCTGACCTAACTATGCTGCCCTAACTATGCTATATCCTAAACACAAAGTTATGTGTAAGGCAGAGAACTTAGGAGTGCCCATAACTTAGGTCTGCCCGTAACTGCTCCGGTGCAGTGATCCACATAAGTTACTCCATCGGGCATGCTCAGAAGGCAGCCTGTAAGTGCTACATGGCCTGCAGTTACACATGAGTTGACCTGCTTCCACATCACTCAGAATCACTAGCAGCTGTCCAAACTGCTGCTCTCCTGATCACATGGGGAACCAGCTGACAAGATGGGGGGAGAGTAGCTGTCAAGCTGTCAGAGTGCTTCCCCAGCATGGTGGACAGGACAGGGCTGTCAGGGGTAGAAATGGGAAACAAGCTGCCCCCCTGCACCCCCAAACAGGCAAGGTGCCCCAGGAAAAGCCCAGGCATTAGCAGGGGCAAGATGCACAGAGGAATACATGTGTGTGTGTATTGTCAATAAAAACAACATCAACAGATAAACATGAGTGTCCTGTGGTCTTTGGCAACAGTCCGGAGGAAACATCAGCATTAAAGGTACAGCATGCCAGATGCAGGGTCCACACTCAGGTGGGCTGGGAGGAGAGGGAAGACCCCATCCAGAAGGCCCAGGAAACAGACCCCCTTGCTGGCTCAGGCAGGGGAGGGGCAAGGGTCCCCCAAGCAGCTGGCAGAGCAGGGGGCAAGGGGAGGCAAGGGGGCTGCCAGGGGCATCTGTGGGGAGGGAATCCTGGAAGAGGGGACAGGAGCCCACCTGGGTCTGCCAGGGAGCAAAAGCACATCCTGGGGCACAGGGGACCTGGGGCTCCCACAACAGGGGAAGGGTGTCTGATCACTTGTGGGGCCACTGCCCACCCAAAACCTCTCACTTCACAAGCCTAAGGGGTGACATCAGGCCCCAGGAATCCTCTCTCTCAGCCCACCCCAGTGACCCCAGATGGCCTCCCCCTCCCATGGCAATGATGCTCCCAGGAAGATGCAGACACAAAAGTGGGGTCAGTTCACATGTGTACTTGTTCATAGGTTTGCAGTTGCTCCTGCTCATTCAGAGGGTCACAGGGTAGGGGGGCTTCCAGATACAGAACAGTCTCCAGTGAGGATGCAGTGGGACCCCAGAATCAGCCACATTCAGATTGAGCACATGGAAGGGATGACACAGTGCCTGCACCTTTAAGCACTGCCTGGACCTGTAAGTACCTTCAGACTGTAGGCAGTTTGAACACAGCACTGGCATCTGCCTGAATTCCCTCATCTCTGCAATGCTCACAGGTGGTCTCACTGCTTCCATGTGGCCTCTTGTTGTGGACTATCCAATGGAAAGGATAGTTCACAACAGGCAGCCCCCTCTCCAGAAACAGAGGACCAGGTCTGGATGCGATTGGGGGTCTACACTGAGGATGGGCACCCCTGTCTCCCCCCCCCCAACTAGGTAGGCACTGCCCCACTCACCCATCCTCAGGTCATCCCTGGAGCTCTGACTAGCTTTCCCCAGCCACTGATGACAGAAATCATATGCATGTGTTCATTGTGAAGTCCTTAAAATTACTACTACTACACATGTTCACATCATTAATGTTAACAACGTATCTGACGACAGCAACATTGACGCATTGAACTGTAAATTCGTCATCAGGCAAGGACTTCACCTGTGATGTATCATACCATGACTATGTAGTTGTTAATGCGTCATCATTAATAACATCAGCTGTGGAGGGGGGAAGTGATTTATGGCTCAAACTTTATTAGGTATGAATGGTGCTTGTTTAGCTCATGTGATTGGGACAGTGGGGTTTGTGTTCTAGGTAAGTGTTTGTGCAAACATGTCTGAAGGGAGATTCTTCCCAGAGCTCCTTGCAGGGATCCAGTGGCTTGCACTCCTGAATACACTTTCCTGGGAGTAAGCCCTATTGAACACAATGGGGCTTACATCTGAGTAGGCATATTTAGGATTGCACTGTGTTTCCTTCCCAGTGGAATGGCAGCCTGCTGCCTGCTAGCCTCCTTGCTGGTGAGACACCATCCTGCAAAGACAGAAGCACCACAGGCAAAGCTTTCATTGGTATTGGCTGAGCATAGAATCAGATCAGCTGCTATGCCCCTTGGCTTGCCGTTTGCTGGCAGGGATGAGTGGAATCAGCACCTGCTGGCTGTGTGATCTGGCAGTCAGTCAGAGGGGCTGCAAGGACAGAGACCACACACACTTTTGAGGCATGAGTGCCCTTGTTTCTTGGTGGGTCTGTGTGTGCACCCCTTCCCCCTTTCACCCTACAGCCCCCCCTTACCTTGGGGGACCAGTTGGGTTGGAAGGCAGACCTACAGAGGACTGCACAGCATTTCCCAACAAGTGGGCAATCCCATTTCCTGATGAAGCAAGGCCCCCCTTACACAGGTGTAAGCCCCACTGAGTATACTGGGGCTTACTTTAGAGTAGACATGCAAGGCTGGAGGAAGATGAAGGAAATTTAAACAAAAGAGGTGCTTCCAACACCCCCCATGCAGCCCTCCTTAGCTGGTTGGAGTAACTCTGGGGAAGAGAGAAACAACAACTTGCAGAGACATAAATATGGTATTGGTAATCATCATTGCAAGATTGCCTGTATAGGTGTTTTTGAGTTTTTGAATGCAAACATTGCTCAACACCCCCACTTATCTGATTGGGGTACCTGTGGAGAGGGAGAGAGAGAGAGAGAGCAACAAACATACAAAAAAATTGCAAAGTCTACACTCTAATCATATATCACAGATATCATATTGTTTCATATCACATCTATATCATATCAATATTATCATCATATATGCACCTTATGTGTGCATGTGTTTGTGGGGAGAACGCTCCCCAAGAGCAAAGTGCCCATTGAGAGAGAGCAGAGTGACATGATCCGTGGCCAAGCACTCTGCTTCTCTGAAAGGGAATTGTGGGTCCAGGGGTGGGCCTTTTTATGGGAGGGTAGCTGTGAGGGGATTGGTCGGCCACTGGGGTGACCCAGGTACTCCGTATCCTCAAGTAGGAAAGTACTGCCCGTAAGGTTTGGTGCAAAAATTTTTCAAAGTCCCCACTTTCCCCAGCCCCTACTTCTCCTTAACATGGAGACCTATTGGTCTCCTCGTTACTAAACTACCTCTTGAGGTAGTATAACTCAGGAGACATTTACGTGTGCCCATAAGCCTCTGAAAATGTTCAGGATACAACATAGTTATGTGGAAGGGGGAGGAACCTAAGACACGCCCCCGAAACGCCCCCTGAAAAAATAAAAAAAATCCCTCCGTCGACGGAGTTACGTCGACGGAGGGTTTTTATAGCTGCGCCAACATTGAAGTAATTGCGCCAACGGAAACGTTGTTGCATCGCCGGAGAGATGTGCTGGCGTAATTGCGTCAACGCTATCAGTGTTTCCGTTGACGGAAACGCTGTTCCATCGGCGCAAGAGCCCTTGCGCTGACGGATTAGTTGCTGTGGATTGGGCTGCCCTTCTCTGATAAGGGCGGTCTGGCAAACCATCTGGCACCAGCAACTTGAAACCAGGTTTCACTATATCCTAGTGGTTGGTACTGAAAACCAGTAGGCCTGTAAGTGGAATCCACTTGGCCTGCAAGAGATTTTCCAATCAACTAAAGTAAGAACATAATGACATGGCAATTTTGACAAATTTTTTTTTTTTCTCAGAACTTCAACTACATTTCAAACAAAGAACGCAGAAAGCCAGAATTTTTCAATCAAGTAAATGAAGCAAATAAACGACCCAACTTTTGTTTCTCTCCTGTGTGGGCTTTCTCATGGACTTAGAGTGTACTAGTCTGAGAGTAACACTTTCCACATTCCTTGCACATATAAGGTTTCTCTCTTGTGTGGATTATCCATGGAACTTGAATTTACCTGACACAAGAAACCTGAACATTCCTGACCCAAGAATGGTTTCTCTCCAGTGTGGGCTCTTTCATGGACTTGGAATGCACTAGTGTGAGAAAAGTGCTTTCTGCACTCCTTGCACATATAAGGTTTCTCTCCTGCGTGGATTATCCATGGCACTTGAATTTACCACTCTGACTGAATCTCTTTCTATATTCCTGTCACAAAAAGGGTTTGTCTCTTGTCTGGGCTCTTTCATGAACTTGGAATGCATTAGTGTGAGAAAAGCGCTTTCTGCACTCCTTGTACTTATAAGGTTTCTCTCCTGTGTGGGATCTCCCATGTACCTTGAGGTCAACACTCCATCTGAAGCTCTTTCCACATTCCTGGCACATAAAGGGTTTCTGTCCTGGGTGTGTCTTCATGTGGCTCATAAGATTACCTCTCTGACTGAAGCTTTTTCTACATGCTACACTTTTACACTTATAAGTCCTCTCCAGTGGTGGGATTCAAATAAATTAACAACAGGTTCTATGTCCTAATAACCTAAATTAACAACAGGTTCTATGTCCCGTTAGTAACAAGTTCTCAGAACCAGGCACTCATTAGCAAAGGGTTCTATAGAACCTGTGAGAACCCCCTGAAGCCCACCACTGGTCCTCTCCCCTGAATGGGCTATCTGCTGTAAAGAATGTTTCCTCTTTATTCCAATCTGGTTCCATACTGATGCTGTTTAAACAAAGTGACAGCCACATTGGGCTGGTAGAAAAGTCTTAAGTAAGTGTTTCTGACAACCTGGTTGTTCCCCACTCAAAGAGGCCATCATCACCAACTCATTAAGAACCCAATCCTATGCACGCCTACTCAGAAGTAAGAATCATTTTTGTCAGTGGGGCTTAGTCCCAGGGAAGTGGGTAGGACTGTAGTCTCAGAAGACTTTCCTTCTAATTTCTTTCTAATCAGCTCACCTGCAGATATCCTGACACAGGGCTGAAATTCATGCAGTCTTATGGGCCACTGTTTTGGTCTTGAGCTCAGATAGATATGGCACTTATTCTCAGGTAAATGTGGATAGGATCGCCATCTTAATTATTAGGAATGAATGTAATGGGCTTTCCCAAGGTAGAGGAAATGATGACCAAAGAAGTCAAATATTTTTAACAAACTTTCATCAAATTCAGAAGTGAAAACAATTTGACAATTGATATTCTATTATCACAGTTAAAACCTCCTTGTATCTCTTATTATCATTTATGCTACTGCTATAATATTAAAATTTACTGTTTTCTGTATTCCTAGTAGTGGATCATTTGTCTTCTTTTTATGTTTGAGGGAATACAAATGTGCATGTTTCTTCCCACTTGTTAAGATTTCAAGCAATCCTATATTTAGTTACCGTATTTGCCTAAATTTTTTTTTCAGATTATGGGCACAATCCAGAGCAAGTTCAGCCTGCTCTGCCCTAACTATTCTGTATCCAGAGCAGAAGGTTATGCTGCATCCAGAGAGTCAGGAAGCCTGGGCTGCCCTAACTGCTCCATAGCATGCTAAGTAATTGACACATGGGGAGGACTTGCTCCTGAGGAGACACCCCTCAGATCACACTGAACAAGGAACAGCTGTGGTGTCTACAGTGGTGACACAACTCTGTGCATCACCTGGTGCGGAAATCTGTGCGTCACCCCTGGGATGCGCGCACCCCCCCCCCACCTGGACTGTGCAGTCGCCAAAGTTGGCACCTGCGCAGTTGTTTCTGAAGCCAACTGGCTTCAGAAAGAGCACTGTGCAGACATCAGAGCCTGTGCAGTACTCTTTCTGAAGCCATTCGGCTGCCATGCAGAGGCAAGTGGCAGCTTCCGGTTGCTGCTCCGCCTTGGAGAAGGCCTGAATGGGCGCACTGATGCTCAGGTGACTGCCAAAGGACAGTCAAACTCCTCCAGTGCATCACCCCATACGGAGCGCATCACCCAATGCAGTCCACACCAGCCACACCAGTCTGGTGATACCACTGGGTGCCTGCCTTATAAGGAGTCCCTGATGAGATCCCAGTACATTCTACAGTGAATACAAGGGGCTTCTTGGAGTGGCCTGCTGTATCCTGAGGTTTGTGGGCAGCCGTAGTTTGTTCCATATCCTGAGGTTGAGAGGCAGGGGTTGCAGCTAGGATGGCCAAGAACTCAGATTTTTGGTCAACACTGCCATTCTAACTCGGGCCTTATCATGGACCTCTATGGGTCTACTCATTACTATACCTGCTCCTGAGGTGGTATATCTCTGAGGAGCTGGAAGAGGGCATTTCTGCCTTGGAAACAGGCTCTGGATACGAAGTAACTGCTCTGCCCTAGGCAATGCTAAACATGCCCTCAACATGCCTCTCCTGAATTGCCTAGGGCAGAGCAGCTAGGGCAGAGCAGGTCCACCTCTCTTAGGGCACCCTATGTTGCCTTGCTCTGCCCTAAGCCTTTTCCAGAGTAACTGGGGTGGAGCATCTTGCAGTTGCTCCACCCTAGTGATAGATAGGTGCAACCCGAGGGCTCTTATGTGGACAGATTAGTTGCTCTGGATTGTGCTGTATGTCACTTTCTGGCTTACTAACTTTTCCTAGGCTCAACTTTTTCTTTCATCTTTCTTCCCTGAGGCTCCTTGGAAGATGTGTGATATCCCATCAATTCAAGAGAATATGACAAATGCATCATCAGAGCAATTGAGATTTAATGAGCTATGTTATAGTACTTCATCAAAACATCGCTGATGGCCTCAAGATTATGTATTGTATTCAGTGGTAACAGCCAGTTGCCCTGTAAGGAAAAAGTAGAGGTCGAGCTGATGACTATGCTGCTGTATGGATGAAAGGATAAAGAGGAGGAGGAGCCACTAATCCTTCCGTAAATCTCTCCAAAGGAATCCAAACATCTCTTCTGTTTGAATTGTGCACCACTGGAATTGTATTCCATCATTTCATTGCGACATATATACCAGGGTATAAAAATTGCCATGAATTTTCTTTATAGAATGAAGCAGTTTTTTGAACAAATAGAATGAGCTGATTTTCTGAACAAATGGTAAGAACATCTTGGTCCTATGGCAGCAGTACGTCCCCCTTGAACAAATCAAGTACATGCACCCTGAAGGAAACAAAAGTGTAGATCAGGCAATAGTAACTATGGGAAGTCCTTGCTCCGGTGTAAGAACAATTTGTTCTGGATTGCAAAATGAATTTCCCATAGGTTTTCACTAGGCGGTGCAGTAACTACGGGTACACATAATGTCTCTTACGTGCACCCGTAGTTACTCTGGATTGTAGGGTATGTCTCAGTAATCTAGAAATGTGCAGCTCAATTCTGAACTGCCCACAGATCCTGAAGGTGAGCAGGATCTGTGGGCACCTACTCCTCTTTGGAAAAAAAATATGCTTTTGTCCCCTTCTCCCATGTAAACAAGTAGCTCCCCAATGTGGCTATTTGTTTATGCACCAGTATTTTTGCTGATGCAGAAAAAGCCTTCATATATTGTAAGAGCAAAACCCCCTCCATGAAAGCTCTGGATCCGAACAAGCAGAGCTCTTCCAGTCCTGCCTCCCTCCTTCTCCTGGCATGCCTTCCACCCACCTTCTACATGCCCGCCTCCACCAAGCTGTTATGGGACACAAGACAAAACAAACAACTATACAATTTTAGTGATAAAATTCTATAATTTATAATGCAAATCAAATACGCTACTTCCAAGAAGTGAAAGACACCTCAGTCTTTGTTCCATTCTAAGTCTTTCATACAAAAAAAATTCATGAACCCTGATTGTACAATAGGATCCTATCAGCTGTAAAAGCAGAAAGTGTTAGCCAGAAAAAGTTCTTTTGTGGTTTTTTCCCTCACAACTGTTGATGCTCATGAATAATTAGTCAGACATCATTAAGGTTATAACCTCCATTAAGAAACCATTGTGTTTGGAAAGGAACCCTGCCACTAATTGCTTCTCCAACTATTTTTTCTGTGTAGTTGGAGTATGAAGGCCAAGGATTTGGCATTCTCCCAGATCTCTGTATGGATAATTTCCTCTAAATGATGAGCCTAGATCTATTTTTACTCACTTTGCCTTTGTATACTACAGCATTGCCCCTTTTGTGGTGAGTAGGGGGGAGCAGTTGATTACATTTAGTAAATAGCTTGTCAGATTTTCACTGTAAATATCTGTATGTTCAGTCATTCAAATAGATGAACATAGAGACAACAGGCCTGAATGTCCAGTGGTTCTCAAAGTTGTGGTCGGGACCACCTTAGCAGATTGCAACTTCATTTCAGGGGGGTTTGCAAAAGGCTGGAAGCTTCTATGTTGGAATCTGACACTGGGTGCCACCGTATTGAAATGGGGTACTCATAGTTTCCCAAGAGTTTCAGTGAGGCTTTCTTCAGCATCACAGTGATGCTTCTTCTTGCTTAATATCACTTCCAGTCATTACATCACTTCCAGGAGGTCCCAGAAAGATTGTTATTCTCAGAAGGGGGTCCCCTGGGATTGGGTTCTAAGTAGTGTATGTTGGTTCATAGAAAAGCAATACAGATGAAGCTGTGGCTTCGTTGATGTCAGGCAAATCTGGACTCAGATCTATGGACACACCAGATCTATGGACACACTCTGTTCACAGATCTATGGACATACTCTGTTCACACCAAAAACAGAGAGAGGAGTAGAGCAGAGGTTGCAGGGGTGACACTCTGTCTGTGCACCTCATGTTGCAGTGCCACAGCTTGTGATGCAGTTGACAGTATAAAAGGAGAGGTAGAGATGGACAGCTTCCTCCCACCTTCACTGTCGTGATGGTGGAAGAGATGCATGACAGTTCACCAATAAGATTTCTCTCACTCATCTGCCAGATGAAAAAGATGGTGGCTGGAAGTGATTTGGGGAAGATTATTGGGTGCAGACTGATAAAATTTTTGCCTTATGTGAAAGTGATGCTAGTATTTTTGTCACAACATATGATCCAAAATGCTAGCCCCGAATAGATCTGGCAATTTGGCACTCCAGTACGCAAAAAAGCACACTCCTGCACCAGTGGGAAATCGCTAAGAAGAAATGGAGAAAGTGATGAGGGCTATTTGCTGGCCTGAGGCAAAAATGATGAATTTTTGCCTTGGAAAAACTGGTTGGGGAGTGTGCAGAGGAAAGGCTCACCCCTTCTGAAGAAGCCCAGATGGATTTGTTATACCTGACTCTACTGGATGATGAAGAAGGGGGAGGTTGCCCTGCTGCTTGCCTGGTCAGAACGATAGCTCTAAAAAGTTTTTCACACCATGAAAAAATAAAGAAACACCCAAAGGCAGACTTGATTTGACACACGTGGGGATAAGTGCCAAGTCAAAGGGCCCTAGGCTTGGCTTGAATGTTTTTATTAATCTTCCATGTGTGTGAATCAATGAGTCAGCAAATAATGCAAATCTTCGGGACCCATGTCCAAGTCACCTGACTCAAGTTCCCAACCCTACGACATTGCAACACATGTCATAATTCAGCTTCAAACTGTGGCTAAACCATTGGTGCCATACCAGAAACAGCTGTATTTTTAAAATCCTCACACCGATTAATAAACACCAAAATATTCAGATAAACACAAAATAGTTCAAAATTTCTTACGCAATGATTTTATTTATGACTATGCCATCCATGTACACTGAAGGTATCCAAAATAAAGTAAATGATAAAGCATTTTTTTTAACAAAAGAGCTTTCAAATTTCAAATGGTTTTGTCCTCTTTAGCTGTTCCTTCATCTTCCCCCTTTGCTAACTTCATCAATATTTTAGCATTCCAAAATGTACTATAAAGTGAGGTGTTTATTTCCAGAAATGGAGTGAAATTCCTGGAACTTATAAACCTGTTTCTCACATCTACAATTGGATTAGATTCTGCTATGGCAACACATTTCTGTGCTATTTGATTTTTTTCCCCATTCTCAGAAATCTTCAGCCAATTTCAGCAATGTAGCTGAGATATGGAAGCATGATTCCAAGGGCCCCCTTAGTGGTATGGGCCTCAGCAAAGATTCTATTGTAGGCCCCTCTCTCTGACCTTGACAGCCTCTGCCAGAGACAACTCTACCACCACCCCACCAAGGTTATGCGCACAGGGGTACTCACAGATTTTCTGTGGCTCTGCGTAGCTAATGTAATGAAAATGCACAAGATCCCCCAAAGAGATAAGTTGTGAGGTCAACAACAGCTCCTTACTCTGGCAGGTCTAGAAATGCACAGGCACACCACAATGGGAAGATATGCAAGGTGAGTTATGCCAGCCTAAATTGGTTAGGATTGCACCCTCAGTCAGCTAGTCCGTCTGTTACTTTTTAGCCTCTCCATCTGTCCATTGGTCCTCTTTCATCCAAGCTACTTTCTTCTGTTCTTTTACCACCATGGCAGCCACAGTCACCATACACCGAGTCTCCCATTTAAGCAACAGGTGATATCGGAAAATATAGCCCCCCAGAATATTTCTGGGTCCCCTCCTTTAGCTCCTGAGCACCCTTCTTGATCATGGGCTTGGTAAAAATTACCCCCTCATAGGGATCCTGCATGCAACCCTCGGCCCTTCACACAAAATTTTATTTATAGTAGAAATTTATTATATGTATTATTTATTGTGAAAAATTACTGCTTTTGTTGCTGGCTTTGAATAGTTCATTTTCTGTTGTCTCTGGTGGTCCAACCCTGGAAACAATCAAAGGCAAATCTTTTTTCCTGAGACCTCTCAGGGTCTTGCAGATCACCATAGATTGGGAACCAGTGCTTTGGGCTCTTCTTATGTCCACATAAATGCAACAATAAATGCAATTGCAGAAGTGCATCCTAATTACAATCGCAGCAAATTTTATAATACAAGTTTCAATGCATGTGGAGAAGGAAAATCGGTCTCTCAGTTGCCTTTATTTCCGAAATTGCTTGCTTGCACAGGGTTCCTTTCTGTCAGTGCCAAATGTCAGGCTGGCCAGAAGACAGATTCAAGCACAGCTTCTGTCTATTATGCAGAATCTACTAGAAGTTCATTTGTATGAGAAACTTTTCAATCTGGGGTGTGTGTGTGTTTTCCCTAACTACCTTTCTGAAGGTTTTCTGTGCAGATTAATTAGAGATAGTCTCAGAATACTGTCAAGTATGCTCTTAGTTTAATAACAGGGTGTCATGAGAAAATGCATAATTCTGGAAAAGGGCAATTAAAGACACATAATTAACTGAGGCTTTAAAATACATTTCCCACCTAAAGAATGAATCACAAATAACCACAAAAGGACTATTATCAGTCCACAGATTGTGGCTCTGTGTGTATTGTACAATTCTGCACTTACATATGCATTAGTTGTTTGACTTCCTTAGAATATCAGCTTTCTTTTTCCCCTCTTCACTTTTCTCCCCTCTTCATTTTTCTTCTCCTCTTCAATTTTGACCCTCAGGGAAAGGTGTTATGTCAATGAATGGTGGATCGCAGAAGTCAAGGTAAGACTCAACAGAATTTCAAAGGGCTGGGGCTAGAAGAGTGGTTCTCAAATGGAGTACCGTGAGTCCAAGGGATTGGTGAAATCCAGGGCAGCTTGGAATCCACGTAAAAAATAAAATCCTGTATCAGATGGTGACCCTAATGGGGAGACCATGGGGAACCATGAGGAACCATGGCTAATGGTCCAATGGGTTAAGAGAGCTGCCACTTGAAACTGTTTAGGAACTACTGAGCTTGAAAGAGCATTATTGTTTTTCAAGCATCTAAATTCTTTTCCATGAAGAGAAGAAGTCGGCAAATTAACAAATATACACATATAATATCATTGTAATTTATTTTGAGAGCATAATTCGGCTTTCCTTAAGGGAGAATTTATACCTACCTACCTATCTAATCTAATCTATATACTGCTTTTCATCTGAAAACTTCTCAAAGCGGTTTACAAAGGAAATGAAAAATATTAATACCTAATTAATGGCTAATGGGTCCCTGTCCCAAAAGTGCTCACAATCTAAAATGCAAAAGAACACCAGCAGAAGCCAGGAAACCACTAGAACAGACATTGCTGGGGTGTGGAGGACCAGTTACTCTCCCCCTGCCAAATAAATCCATGTGTAAAATATGTGTAGACCAGCAGAAGTAAAGAATCCTTGTGGAAGTTCCTGGATCCTGCTGCACATTGTGCAACGTTGTCAGTTTACAGACACTAATAGTGGCCACAACAATGATGCCTGTACAGTTGCTGATGGTTACATGCTTGGTGAGGCCACTGTCCACTAGTCCACTAGTCAAAGGCGGGCCAGGCAGTAGGGGGAATTGGTGTATTTCACTGGAGGGGGAGGAACTGGGGATGAGAAGGAAGTGTGGTGGCAGTGATGCGTGTTGGATTACTTATTGGACAGCTTAGGGACCAGAGCACTGTCCAAAAGTAAAAACCACTGAAAAGTGAAACCCAGTTTTTTCAGCTTACAAATGCAAAATAGCCACTAAAAAGACAGAAACATCACTTGCAAAAGCTTAGATAATATATATTTATTAAAACATAGCCAAATACATAATAAATTACAGTAAAATGAACAAAAGCATATGTGGGCAATGAATATCTGGTTATTTGTATGGTTATTTACTGAAGAAAGTCGTAAGGAAATGCAAAAAAAAAAAAACAGTTTGATCACCATGTCATAAGAAAATCAACATCAGAGAAGACAGTTTTAGCCTTTAGACCAGCAAAGAGAGGTTTTAAGAGAGTAGCATTTGTTGAATGAATGAATCCTGAGAATAATTGAAAGATGTTGAAAGAGGGAAACCATCAGAATAGTTGAGAATCCTGTACATTTGAATAGGATCAATGAAAGCTTCTGCGGAAACCTCTCATTTTCATTTCTGATCACTTTCCATCTCCCACACCTCATGGGCCTACTCAGTATGATTCACGGGTGTTGTGAGAAGGCCCAGCCAATGGAGAAGGAAGAGTTGGCGGAAGATCTTATGTGGTTGGACATGGCGAGGGAGGAGGAATGTGAGCCCCTTTGCCGGTGCCAACCATACCGGGTCCCGAGGGTAGTGACCCCCCTGAAGAAAGGAGAAGGAGAGAGGAAGAACTGGAGTCCATTCAGTGTGGAGATCTGGGGGCAGATTGAGAAGGAGAAGGGCACCAAGGAGAAAGAGACCTCCAAAGTGGACCTGAACTGATAAAGAGGTCCCCAGATAAGGCAGCATAAGGAGGCCTGGGATGTTCACTGGGCCTGCATGGTGGCAGAACCCACCACCCCCTCCTCTACCTGATTGGTGGGAGCCAAGGATGGGGAGAGGCATTTGGAGAGAGTAGAAAAGAGGGAGAAAGGCGGAAAAGTGAGAAGAAGGAAGCGGGAAGAGAAAGGAGGAGGATGAAAAGAAGGTAGAGAGAGAGAGAAAAAAACAGAGGGAAAGGGAAAGGAGGAAGAGAAGGGAAAAGAAGAAGGAGTCAGAGAGAAAGAAGGGTATCAGTTACATGTGTTGTTGGACATTGTCATGTTTATGCTTGGTGACTGTTGAACTTACCTGTTACTTTGAAGAGACCAGTTTGAAGGTCTAATTACTAGCTGCAACATAAGTAAGCCTTTGAACCTCCATTAACATGGAAGCAAATAAAGAAGTTGCAATTAACATGCCTATCTCCTCTCCTTGGCATTATTTTTCCGAACACCTTTCCCTGGGTCTGTTCCCTCCTCCCGCGGAGTCTTCCCCTTCCACCCACATCACCCCCCATAGCCAGCATGACGGGTATACACAAGTTATTGACTTGTGCTAATAACTGCCACACCACAGAAGTAAAATACTGGAGTATAGAAAAGAGATAGAGTGGACCAGATGAAACTCTGTGTAGCTCAGTTGTCTCACAGCCTTTGCATTAACAGAGCCGCTATTTGGAGTACATATAGCAAAACCCTAACAATGTCTACTCAAAAGTAAGCCTCATTGTGTTCAGTGGGTCTTACTCCCAGGAAAGTATCTTTAAGATTGCAGCCATGGAGTGTATTCCAGTATGTCTGTACCTAGGTATGTACCATTAAGTCTGGTCTACTTATGCAGGCAGAGTAAGTGGTGTAGTCCTAGTTCTAGCCCTGTAGGTAAGAACATTTTAAAATTATCTTCTTAATTTTAAAATCGAAACTATATTTAATTTTAAAATCAAAACCACTACCAAAAAAGCCAAACAGACTGTAGGCTAAATTTTTTCCTACTGAGTTACTTTCCCTACTTCTATGAGTTACATGTAGAAATAGTCTTAAAAATTATATATAAAGGAAATAAAAATTTAAGTCCACACTGACAATCTGAAATCCAACAGTCAGTTCTGCCATTATACAAGTTTCATTCTACCCTATGTGAATGCTATATAGAAATTGGGGTTAGTCTTCAGCTAAAACCCATCATCCAGAACCACCATCACAATAACGTCTTGTTTGCCACTGAGAAGTGATTTTGAACATTTTTCTTCTCATGGCCCACGAAGCTTATGGTCTTCTTTGTCTCTTTTGAAGTCACTTCCAGGAGACTTTTCTGGATTTTGGGAACTGATTTATAAAGCAACGGTTGTAACAAATTGTCTGTTCTGCTTCTTCCGCTGGTGAATGGAGAGGGACATATATATGGTTATACTGAGAATTGTTACTACTGCCAGTTTCCCCAAGAAAAGGAGCTGCAGAACCTAGAAGAGTTTTTCACTTCTTTTCAACTGCTGGGCTCCAAATTAATGCAATACACCCTAGGACCTTTCTCAGCACACCAATTGAAAATCTACCATAGAGGAAAGAGATGGATGCAAAGTGCATAAATAAATAAAAATCTCCCTTCCTCTACTCACAGATGTACCTATGATGGATAGAGGAACCTCAGGTATGCTTTGTTGTGGACCTGAACGAATGAGGGCATATAGTGATACTGTGACATGTAATATAGTAAAAATGTCTTGTAAGAAATTTAAAATCAATACAGCATTGAATGCATTTAACTGAGCTTCCTAATTATACTCTAGTGATTTTAAAGCAATGATCATATTTTTAAAACAGTGCTTGCATTGTATAACCCTAGGTGCACTTCCCACACTAGCTATGAATCTAGTGATGTTACAGAACCTGTCCAGACTATGAAAAAGGTCAATGAGTCTTTTCACTGACTTCATAGCTCAACACCGGCCCCCTAATGAACAGCATTTAATTCATGTACAGAGCATTACCAAGTATAGTCCATCTTCTCTTGTCACATTACAGTAATGGATCATAGGCTTATTAATCCTGCCAACGTTCCATTTGATTATCCTTAATGGATAGCCTTTTTATGTTCTATGGCCAGTTTTACCTTCCTTCCTGGCCAGTGGCTCAGGCTGTTACAAATACAATGCAATGCAATCCTAAACATGTCTACTCAGAACTAATTCCACTTTGTCCAGTGGAACTTACTCCCAGGAACGTATACTATATACTATAGCATTATCTTATTAGGGGTGAAATCCTAACCTTCACAATCCTAACCCCACCGGCATAAGTCCTGTGCTGTCCTGACTCCTAACTCCTAACTCCTGAGCAGGTTAGGCCTCCTGCACTGGCATATGCCGACCTCCCCATACCACCATGGGAAGATATGCCAAGTGACTTAGGCCGGCCTAAGTTTGTTAGGATTGTGCCCTAAGTGTTTTATGGCCAGTCTGATATACAGCTCTACTGCTGCCAGTATTAGTGTTCTGGTGACAGAACATGCCTTACAGCAGAGGTCTCCAAGCATTTTGGCAGAAGGGCCACATCATCTCTCTGACACTGTGTCAGGGGCCGAAAAAAAAAGATTTGCATGTGAATTTTGAATAAATTTACACATAAGATTGTATTAGAGACATTATAAGGCTTGCTTGTGGGCCAGATGGAGGGGTCTTGCCGAGGGTCATACTGAGGCTTGCAAGGGCCACATTTGGTCCCAGGGCTGGGGTTGGAGACCTCTGTCTTACAGCATCAAGAATGCAAATCCAGCAGGACACATAGCCATGTACTTTTTGCATCCTGCTGAAGACAGGGGTGGGAAAATTGGGGTGGGCTGGGGTGTGTCAAAGGTAGAGGGGATGGCACTTGGTATTAGTGGCTTGCAATGGATGCTATTCCCTCCAGAGCCTGCTAACATTATCTCCTTTTGGCGCAATCCAGAGTAACTACGGGAGTCCTCGCTCCAGTGTAAGAACAATTTGCTCTGGATTGCAATATGAATTTCCCATAGGTTTTCTTTAGGTGGTGCAATAACTACAGGTACATATAATGTCTCTTACGTGCTCCCGTAGTTACTCTGGAATGTAGGGCTAGACTCCTTGCACCTGTGCCAGCTAAAGAACTGGTGCAGGTCTGAGGAGGCACATTGGCAACTGCAAGACTTCTGGAGTCCCAAAAGTGTCTCAAGCAGTCCTAGGACTCTTAGGAACACACTTTGAGGAATACTGCCTCAGAAGAGGAATAAATTGGCAATAATGTAGACAGGCATAATCAACCATATGTTCCTCTGTCCCCCCGCCCTGAACAAGAAGCAAGGGGAATGTGCTGGAATGCCCTACTCCTATGGACGACACAGTCCCCAAGACACAGTCCCCTCACTTTTACCATTATCATTGTCACTACAGACAAATGTCAATCACAGAGGCAGGGACAAGGTTTTATGTGTGAACCATGCTTTCCTTTCCCCTCCCACCCTTGCCACATGTAGAGACACATCTGAATTGGGCTCAGACAAGCAAAGATTAAAAATCTCTGGTCCAACACTTGATCTTACTATACTGTTTTTGTTATATCATGTACAGTTGACTGACTCATCTGTGTGACAGTCCCTGCTACCTGTCAGGAAAAAAAAAATCCTGTAGCTGGCTGGCTGGAACACAGAGCCTTTTCTGTAACAACGAATTACTTCCCTTTTGTGGCAGACACTCATTCAATCTGCTTTCTCTGTGAAGCTTCGCCACTGGGAGAGTATTCAATGCCCCTTTCTCTCTTCCCTACACTTCTTCTCTGCCATCCTTCTAGAGGATGGAAGAAAACCAAAGCAGCAGCCATGTACATGATAAGGTACAACGGCCCTTAATTAAGCCTCTCAGGCACAATGCCTTGCCAACAGCACTCTCATATTAATGCCTTGCCTATGTTTGTTGCTTGAATATTCATTCTGTCCTTGCCTGTGTTAGACTCCCTGTCTGTAATAATATATCTTCATCTTTCACCTTACCCGAACTGAGAAACCTGGTGTGCTTTATATTTTTTATAAATAATTTCTTTTCAACATTATAGACATCATTTTTTTTCCTGACAAAAGATCAGAGCTCTTCCAACATCGAGGGGGCAATCCTAACCAATTTAGGCCACAGCAATTTTATCCATCTTCAGTTCCATGGTGGTGTGGGGAAGCCGGCACTTATCTGTGCACTGACACCCTCCCCAGAATTGGCATAGAAGTGCCTTATGGCACTTTTGCAACACCCACAGCACAAGACTTGTGCCGAGACTTGTGTCGGCCTAACTGGGGATAGGATTGCACTGTGAGCTATATTATTAGAGCTATTCAATTCCTTCTTGAATATTACAGAAGAATAGCTATGTTTCAGCCTGTTCTTATATTTGGCCTGTTGCTGCTGATAGCACAGAGCAGAGGCATCACCAGGGTGGTACAACTAGGTGACGCACCGGAGGAGTTTGACACTCCTCTGGTGCGTCTGCACCTCAGTGCACCCATTTGGGCCAGCTCTGACACATAGCAGTGGCTAGGAGCTGCTGCTCTACCTTGGAAGAGTCTCAAATGGCCGGTTGAGGTGCACCGCGCCTGGACATGCACAGTGCAGGCCTCTGCCCAGCCATTCTGCTCCTGGCTGCTGCTCCACCTCTGGCTCAAGGCTGATTGGGTGCACAGAGGGAACTGCTCATGTCCTGGCCTTTGGATATGTGCAGTGGGAAGCTCCCACTGCGCATGTCCAGAAGCCCAGATGACCAGGCAGACGCATGGCAGAGGTGTGGCCAGGCAGAGGCATTCCTCCACTTTAAGGAGAAGCAGGATAGAGAGGAGGAAGTCTCCTTCGAAGCCAGTCAGCACATCCTGGGGGTGACGTGCTCCCCCCCCCCCGCATGAGGTGATGGGTACTGTCGCATCGCCCCTGGCACAAAGAGCTGAATACCCAATGCTGGAGGTATCAGTGAGGGCTGATGTGCTGGAATGATGTGCTTTCTGCTCTGCATGGAGAACAGAGAGCACCAGATAGACTGCACTAGATAGACCTCTGGTACAACGCATGCTGCAGGCTGCTTCCTGTGTAAACTCTGATGGCACTACAACCATTTGAGTGAAGAAGCTCCTGGTATGGTTCAAAAGATTGTACTCACAACAGGTATTAACAGTAACAATAGTAGTTAGGGTGCTAAAGTTAGAGCTGTTGTAAGTTGTCTAATTCACCTGGGCAACCATTTCACATCAATCGCTGTCCACATATTCAGGAGGCCAATGCAATTTGGCATGGATATAGCTTTGCGTGCCATAGTATATTATATATTCAGTTTGTTAGTAAACTACAGCCAAAGATCCATGATTTGAAGCTAACCAATGCACTCAGTATAATGGCCTTTTGGGGAAGTAAAAGTCTGATGAAATGAATGAGTAGGGTTGCAAGGGGGACTGTATACATACCCACCACCTGTCAGTGTAACTCCAATAGCACAATAAAATACCAGATACATCTTCCAAACACTTCCAGACTATTGCTGGAATTACCCTGAAGAACCTACCAAAGAGTAATAGCATGATAACATCTTGCTTCTAGTTTATAGTCCCAAAAATTCATGCCGAAAATGGAGAAAAATGCTGAAGAACAAGAGTTCATGTGCTGAAGAGGAAAGCTACTTCTAATTTTGAACTTAATACTGCCTAGCATTTCAGGGGTAAATATGGTTGCTGCGGAAATTTCAAAGATATTCCCATCAAATTGCAACTGTTCTTCAGGACCTGATGCACATCCTGATGCACATCTCTATTGCATTTATTGCAACGTTTATTGTTTGAATCCAACAATAAATGTAGCAATTTGAATTTTCGCTGAGAGGTTGTATGATAGGCTACTCATTTTGTAAACAGAAATTGAGATAAACCAGATACCCACAAAGAATAATCATAACAGTGGTCTTCAATACAAAATCTACTTCTTGCATAAGTGGATGGCAGTAATGACATTATGAATACATACACATAATGGAAGCTCTATAAACTTACAGGATTTCCATAAATTGCATTCTTACTCTTACAGCACAAGTATTGTTGGTGACCCAGAAGAACCATCTCCTGAAGTACATCTTGAACAGAAGCAGATAAGATAATTACATACTTTTTTCTTTACCACTTCCATGTGATAATTACTTGCAAGCAAAATTTTCCATTAATACGTATTTTACTCATCATTCCTCAGGAGTGAAAGAGTAAAATAAAAGAGGGTCACAATCATACAGTGCTACCAATCCTCAACCCCACCCCTCAAATTAATTATCTAATGTTAAAATTTATTGAGTGTCAACAGCGTGATAGCACAATCGTTGCTTAGTGGGATGGATTTCAATGCATAATTACTCAAAAGTACAATTATTTTGTTCCCACTTGCCTCCTTGTTGGAGCGGAGAGTACAAATGAATGGTTGCAACTGAAATTATGGTCATTATTGTCTTTAACAAAAAGGAAGGAAGGAAGGAAGGAAGGAAGGAAGGAAGGAAGGAAGGAAGGAAGGAAGGAAGGAAGGAAGGAATCACCTGCTTTTCTCCAATATACCCAAATAAATTTTCAAACCAATCTCCACATGTTTCAGGTTCTTAGGCTGCAATTCTATAACACTTGGGAGTAAGCTGTCTTGAACACATTAGATCTTCCTTCTGAGTAGACAGGCACATGATTGTGCTGCAAGTTTGAAGCAAAATGCAGAAATTAAAGCCATAAGAAAAAACAATTTAAAGGGGTTGGCTAAACCCCACCATGAGGTGCTCTTCTAAAGATTGTTTTGAAATGAGCCTGACTAGCCAAGGGTAATTTCAAAGGCCATTGTCAACCACTGTTCAGCAACACAACATGTACTGCATGAGCCTCATGTCAAGTAGACCACTTCCACAATATACTAGCTCCCAGTTTAAAAACAAACAAAAACACCCAAAAACTTCAGAGTCACCTGTGACTTGATTCAAAAAAGAGTGGGCCTAATGCCTCAGTAAGCGCAAAATCCAGAGGAACTACGGGGAGTACTTGCTCCGGTGTAAGAACGGAGTAAATCCAATTTACTCTGGATTCTTGTATGAATTTCCCATAGGTTTTCACTAGGAGGTGCAGTAACTACGGATATACGTAATGTCTCTTACGTGCTCCCGTAGTAACTTTGGATTTTGGGGTTAGGCTACAATCCAGAGTAACTACGGGAGCATGTAAGAGACATTATGTGCACCTGTAGTTACTGCACCACCTAGTGAACATCTATGGAAAATTCATATTGCAATCCAGAGTAACTTATTCTTACTCCACAGCAAGGACTCCCCGTAGTTACTCTGGATAGCGACCTAAGTATGCATCAGAATGAGGCAATAAGCAAAACTGTATAGCTTCAAACTACATTTTTAGAATGCATCACTACATTAGAGATACCTTAACGTACAAAAGTTGCACAACTAGAAAAGGGATAGGCTACAATATTTTTGATGTGCTAGATTTCTACATACAGGGACTTTTTAAAAACACAAGATGGCCTTTGATGTCTGTAGAGGATCCATTACAGGACCTCTCCACAGATGCTGAAACCTGCAGATAATGGAATCCTTCGAGGGGAACTACCAGAGGACCTCTGCACACAACCAGAAGACACTTGCAGTCCTGTCCTGAAGTCAGATAAACCCCTCCAGTGCAGGTTTTACCTGCTCTGAATCAATTCTGCCGGTGGCAAACCTGTGGGGGAAAAGTCCTACCTGATCAAGAGAGCATTAAAAATTGTATTCCCACCACTGGTGGTCCAAAATGGTACAATCCACTCTACCCTCTTTCTGTGGCATACGTTGATCCAGCCTGGGGTCACTTACAAACAAGCAAGGAATAAGATTTTGTTTCAGCCACTTAAATCATACCTGTCAGCATGATTAATTGGACATCTGAATTCTTCAGAAATGCTGAGACTAGCCAAAAGCTATAAACTTCCCAATTCCAAAGCTCTAGTTTTCCTTTCCTTTATTTCAGCTTCAATAGGGCTCCTTAACCATAAAGAAACCTACCTATTTGTGGGGTTCTGTCCTCTCCGGACACCATACATTGCTGTGAATTTTAAATCATTCGTCTTTTCCTGTAATGCTTGAGGACTTTTTTTCTGCAAGGTCTGTTAGAAATAGGACATCGTATTTTAATTAGCATCATATGCAGTCCAAAGGCACTTCTTGCTCATCTAGCCTGTGACTGTTACACTGATGCAATGTGAAAACTGCCCAGTGCCTTCCCGTCCAGTCATAAATATCAAAGCTTTCTTGCAGTGCTCTTCACAAATGGGTCATAAATCTTCATTTATTGGATAAGAAAGCAGAAAAAGAGCACGTTCTCATACATAGAAAAGAGCTCTGTCCTCACAAAATTATGTAATCAGCAACAATTACTCATGTAATTGGGTGCCTCTGCCACATTTATTAGACTAGTTAAACAGCATGGCCTTGCACTAGTTGTAACATAAAAAAATGCCCTTATGTAGAAGCACTTGAGTTACCATCAGGAGATTTACGCAAATAGAGCCACCTGGAAAAGGTCCTACAATATAACTGGCCAATGTCCCCCAATCAGTGGTGGGCACCAGCAGGTTCGCACCTACTTTATAGAACCTGTTCTTAACAAGAGATAGTACATATGAAGTTTAAAAATAGCCATTTAAAAGTGGCTGCCAGATGGACAGAGAACCAGTTCTTAATTTCTTTGAAGCCCATCACTGCCCCCAATGGCCCTTCTAATATACTCTTGGTCTGAATCTTGGCCCGATACGCCAAAAAAAGGACATGCCACAGCACAATTTAGAAACCACTGCTATCCACACTTGCCTGGGAGTGAACACCATTGAAAATAATGGTGTTTCCTTCTGACTAGGCATGCATAGGGTGAAATAAACAGTGGAACCTTCAACACATCCCCCTTTGTACTTCCTGTGAGAGGAGGACTGGAATACTGATGAGAAAGGGTCTCTGTTGGCTGTCACATAAATAAGGGATAGGGCTTTCCCCTCCCTTTCCTCTCCTTTTTTGAGATTCCAACCAGATTCATAAACAAAATATCAAGCAAAATGATATCCACTGCTTGCTTTCCTACTCACTACAACCAAAGCAGAATAGATGGTTGCCCTTTAAAGCCACAAATAAGGGGACAATAAACAGTAGAGAAAAGGGCACTTCTTTGAGCCAGCCTAGAGCACCATCTCCCCTCCTTTGAGGACTTGAAAATCATGGATATAAGGAAGCACCATAGTTTTCCTACCATATGTTCAAAACCATGGAAAAGATTCCAAATTCACAGAATAAGAAGTGGAAAAGTACCGTATTTCCCGGCTTATTGCATGCACTGGATCATAAGACGCACCAATGTTTAGAGGAGCAAAACAAGAAAAAAATATTCTGAACCAAATGGTGTACTAATATATTTAATAAAATATAACAGAATAATATTTCAACCATGTAAAGTCAACAGTGGTATTAAGAACCATTATCACTGTCACTAACAAATGAGGAAAGATTTTTAAGCTTTAAGCACTCTTCTAATTTTCTGGAAACCTCCAAAACATCATCTCTAGTGTCAGTGATTTGTGACTTTTGCATAAATTTCATTGCAAATGATCAGACACCAACATTTTGCACAAATCTCATTGCAAATGGTCCAGGAAGGCAGGTAAGTTGGGGGGGGTTCTTTTGGGGGTGGGGGGATCCAGTTAGGTAGGGTAAGGTGAAGGGATCTAGATAGATAGGGAAGAGTGAGGGCTGCACAGGCATGGAGCAGCAGGGACAAGGTCTTGTGCATGTCTATTTTGGAGCAAGTCTCCAAGCCAGGGAAGGCTGCTTAGGATTGCAACTGTGCCAGGGTGACCAGATGCCAAACCCAAAATTCCTGAACCCCTAGGCCAAAATTCCTACCCTCCAGGGCAAAATTCCTACCCGCTTTAAAAAATTGCCAGTTTTACTTTTTCAGCCATAACCTTTGATAGGAAGGAGATATCTCAAAACTGATTTTTGCATTGGATTCTGCTCTTCAGTACGAATCCAACAACATATGTCATGATGGGGTAAGGCGCTCCAGGATTGGCCCTATCACTCTATATGACGCAATGACATTTACCCCCCTTTGGGGAGTAAAAAAGTGCATCTTATAAGCCGGGAAATATGGTACTTGATATTTCATGCAAAAAAATAAAAATAAAAATAAAAATAGATGTCTCATCTAGGTAAGAAAACCCACATAAGGTTTTGCAAACATAAACTTTGTTCCATGGCAAATGCCTTTTACCCACATGGGGTTTTGCAAACTTGTCTGGGCCCTATTCCATGGGAAAGCACTCATGGATGGCTTACCGATATGGAAGCCATATGAGTTTTGCACCCAAACATGGCCTATGAGAGCTGGAAGTGTTGATTGTACATGGAAGATTCTACACATTCCTTTGGGAGCCTAAGGGTGAAATCCAGAGTAACTAGGGGGAGTCCTTGCTCCGGAGTAAGAAAAAGTTACTCTGGATTACAATACGAATTACCCATAGGTTTTCACTAGGTGGTGCAGTAACTACGGGTGAACGTAATGTCTCTTACGTGCTCCCATAGTTACTCTGGTTTGTGCCCTAAGCTAAACATATCTTTAGTAACTTTTTCAAGACTGGTGCCACAATTGTTTAAAATGGATATCCGGGGTTCAACGATGCCAGCAAAACTACTCAGAAATTCTTAAGAAAAGGCAAATGGATCTGTGAGTGTTCCTAGAAGATGGTTGGAATGCCTTTCAGAAATGCAGACAAGCTTATAGGCACTTCTGATTATTTCTAATACCCTGAAGAAAAACAGAATTGTGTCCATTCCATCATCCAAGATCTCCACCAGCAAGAAGAAAGAATGAGGTTCAAAGTCTTTACAGATTCAAGAAGAACATTCCCTCCAGTTATTTGCTCTGACATACAAAGGTCTACTTCACCCATCTGACTGGCATAACAAGGAATTTAGATACACTTTTTTCATCACAAGGTGAGGAGCATCTGAACCAGGCCTTGCCAACACTATTGCCACACAACAATATATTTCATGCAAATACAGTTCCAGCACAGGGTTCACCCTGTGCGGAATTAAACCAAGTATGAAGAATTTATCAATAGATATGCCAATATGCAGTGAACAGCTGCTTTGGGGCTTCTGATTCGCAGTTGAGCCTCCAATTTTCCAACACTGGCATTGCTATGGCAGTTGGGCATGTGCTGCATCCTGCCATTATTGAGGGGGGGGGGGCAGTCACAGAGGCCTCCACAAAGTAAGGAAATGTTTATTCCCTTACTTTGGAATTACATTGCCCTTATCCTGGAGCTAGAAAAGTGTTTAGGATTGAACCCTAGATAGGTTAGAGCACAAACCTAACCATGACTACTCTAAAGTAAGCCCCGTTGTATTCAAAGGGTCTTACTCCCAGGAAAGTGTCTTTAGGATTGCAGCCATAGCAAACTACTTCTGACTAGGCTATGGTTTTTTTTTTAAGACAGAGGGCAATATTTGTTCTCTTACCTTGGAGTTGCATCATTCTTACCTTTCCACAATTCTGGAAAACTGGTTAGGATTGTGTTTCCCAAACAAGAAAGAGTTTTCCAAAATAATACAGATTTTATTGAATGAAAGAAAAATGAGAAGGCATTTACTTGTAAGATCAACTGCACGTAAGTTTTTGTGTTGTGGATGAAATATTTTAAAAATCATGAAATGATATTTAAAAATTGTTCTTTTCAGACAAGCATGGATTGAAGGAGAGAGAAGAGGGAAATCCATCCACTAACTGGACTGCCTTTTCTGTACATAGGCTGACCTACACTACAATCCAGAGTAGCTATGGGAGGATATAAGAGGCATTTACTCTGGATTGCTCTATGCATTTTCCATAGATTTCCCATAGGTGGCACCACAACTACTTTGGTGTAAAAGGTCCCGTAGTTACTCTGGATTGTAGCCCAAGTGGAAGTGAATCGGCAGGAGATTTAAAACCAAGCAGGAATGGAGGGTTAAAGGAGTTCCTAGAAGATGTTGTGGGATTGCATTACTTTTGATCTGATGAGTAGAGTGGGATACAATGTCCTCCTAAACAAGGGATGGGGTTGCATAGGTTTGGGCCCTGCAAGAAAGTGGAAACAGACTGCTCAACAGGTATCTATTTTCCACCTTGAGAATTTTTATTGGTACAAATATTGTAAGCCAGGAAACAAATAGAACACACCAAGAAGCACAGTGTCAGGAACAGAGATGGACTAAGTGAACAGCAGCCAGCAGCCTTCGCTATCTAATTTTGCTATATCGCAGCTTTACAGCCACTTTTCCATATAGGTTCTCTATGTATGGTGGCCATTTTGCCGCTGATTGTGAGGCTCTTTGGAAAAAATATAGGCCATCATTCCCCTTTATTTAGATCCCGCGTTTACTTTCTTTCAGGAATGCTGCAGGTCAAGCCATTAGGGAGATTTGTTTGGAACATCTTAGCCTGAACAATAAGCAAAGGGGTTTGTGCATCTTTGAGCAGTCAAAAGGCATGTAATCAGAAACGGACTTTACAGCACCAGAGGGCCACTTCTCATGTCCTTCTCAATGAATTATGTATCTCGTGTCGGAGAGTGCCATGAATGGAACGGTGGTGCTCTACATGACTCTTTTAATGCAGGTGGAGGAGGGAGGAAAGGGGGAATTGTGTCACATGTAATTTGATATCGCTTCAAAGGGGATGCTTATGAAACATGGAGAAGGATTATGGCATGGATGGTACTTTTGTGATCAGGAAGATACACCAAAGGCATTTTAAAATCTGAGATTTTAAAACTTGATAGCCAATGCAGGGTAGTGAACAGCAATTTTCAACCAGTTTGCCGTGAGAGTTTGAGAAATCATTTATTTGTCACATCATTGAGAGATGTGAGTTCCTTTCCCAGAAGCATGGTGTGCCTTTAAATTTTAGCACCTGGTCATTGTCCTGGAAAAAATAAATAAAGGAAAATAAATTGGTTAAGTGCATTGGACCTCTGTTAGGAAAACATGGATTCAAAGTCCCCCTCAATGATAATGCTTTACCAACTGTCCTGGGGTCAGCCCCAATCACTCATGGCACAATCCTAACCAATTTTCCAGCTTCAGTGTAAGGAAACAGCAACTCTGATGTATGGGAACCTTGTTTTACTTTGTGGAGACCTCTGTGATTGCCACCCAACTGCCTCACTCGCAATGCCAGCACTGGAAAGTTGGTTAGGATAGTGCTCTCAGTCTCACAATCTAACGTGTCTCTCTTGTTTTTTGCAAACACAAAAACAGAGACAAGGGCATACATAGTTTGCATGCCAGTCTGATCTTTCTTGAGGAAGTTGGACTGTGTCCCCAACTATCAGGGGTCAGATATACACAAGGACATTCATAATTATATTGCACTTTTGCATGGATTGTAATTGCAAATGT
Source organism: Cryptoblepharus egeriae (assembly GCA_030015325.1). Lineage (NCBI taxonomy): Eukaryota > Metazoa > Chordata > Lepidosauria > Squamata > Scincidae > Cryptoblepharus > Cryptoblepharus egeriae. The sequence goes on from JAREYC010000003.1 coordinate 109,550,593, forward strand.
TTTTTGGCAGGCAATGTTGGCTAAAAAGTAGGATGCAGACAATACAAACAAAAATAATGAAAACAGCTCAGGAGCGGGTATAACAATGAGTAGACCCATAGAGGTCCATGATAACCGCAGTGGTGGGCTGAAGCCGGTTTGGGCTGGATCGCCCGAACCAGTTGTTATTTCTGACCCCCCCCCCCCCGCTACCGATCCGGTAGCGGGGGGGGGGGGGGGGGCAGAAAACCAGGTACAATGGTTTGGCGCGCCCGGGAAGCCCTACACTGCATGTGCATCAAGCTTGGCACACGCACAGTGTGCTGGGATTGGGGGGCGCCCCTCGCCCCACCCACCCGCACCCGCAGCACGCTGGAGTGGGTGGCGTGCCCTCCCTGGCCCCACCCCTGGCCCTCCCCACTCCCTGACCCTACTCCCGCCCCCTGACCCCGGCCTGGCCTGCCCACTTACAGCGATCCAGTTGTTGGGCCAGGCCCACCACTGATGGTGGCAAGATAAGAATCACAGTGCTGGCCAAAAATCTGTGTGCTTGGCCAGCTTAGCTGCAACCCCTGCCTCTCAACTTCAGGATATGGCACAACTATGGCAGCCACTCACCAGGGAATACAGCAGGCCACTCCAAGAAGCCCCTTGTATTCACTGTAGACTGTACTGGCATTTCATCAGGGACTCCATATAATGCAGGCACCACAGCTGTTCCTTGTTCAGTGTGATCTGAGGGGGTCTCCTCTGGCCCAAGCAAGCACTCCCAGCTGTCACTGACGTGGTGCCTACTGAGCATGCTCTGGAAAAGTTAGGGCAGCCCAGGCTTCCTGACTCTCTGGATGCAGCATAATTTTCTGCTCTGGATTCAGAATAGTTGGGGCAGACCAGCTTGGGCTCTCTTCACTGCCCTCATTCTGGATTGTGCGCTATATTTATCTTTTTAATTTAAAGGGCTTAGTTGATTTGCATTGCTTTGTGGTTCTCACAAAATGTGGGTTTAAAATGCTGATAATTAGGTTATACCCATAAGGTGAATTTTCTCTTCAACCCTTTTTTAAGGGATAGCAAACAACCTCTCCTAATATTTCAGGCAACCCCAAATAACTCATTTAGTTTTCAGTCCAATCTCACTCTTCCAGCACAATCCAGATTAACTATGGGAGCTCTTACGTCAGCATAAGAAAAATTTACTCTGGATTGCTCTATGCATTTCCCATAGGTTTCCCATAGGTGGTGCCATAACTATGTCAATGTAAATGTCTCTTATGACAACATAAGAGTTCCTGTAGTTACTCTGGATTGTTCTGTTCCTTGGCTTTGAATCACAGACATTAAAAAATCTATCCTGTTAATGATCTCTGCCATGCCTTCCAAATTAATTTTTCTGGAGTTGTCCCTGCTCAAAAGTAAACCTTGGCATGTTCCGACAGGGCTGAATCCCAACAAAGTATACCTAGGACTGCAGATTTAAATCGTGAAGGTTAGGCTGTTGAAGGAGCAATAAGAAAACGTATGTGAAATTAAGTTCCACTGAAAATCAGCAAGACTGATTTCCAAGAAGTGTGCTCGGACTGCAAATTTTGCAAAAGGAGCTAGAGTGGTTTTAATACATTGAGTGGTTTTAATCAAATGCTGATAAGACTCAAAGCACCTTAAATTCCCCTCTGTATTTGGACCAAAGTGCTTATGTTCTATGAAAATTTAACTCTTATTTGTAGTTAGCTAATTTGTACAAAGCAGAAACAGAATTATTCATCACAAGTGCCATTATTTGATATAGTGCTATCAGCCAAGAAGAATTCCCCCCTCAATTTTCTTTTTTGGGGGTAAGAGGGAAGGGGGCGGGAAAACAAAATGTCACAAGTGGGAAACATTTTTCAGACTTTCAACAGGCAAACTGTGTGGCTCATTCTAACACTCCAGTAATGCTTCAGTGCAATTTTAATGTGGGAAATTTTCCAGCCTTTGGTGAAGCAAGTGTGAAAAAGTGCTATAAGATGTAATGAAATTATAACACCCCACCGTCATCTTGGACATGAGAACCACAAAGCAAAAAGTTGATTCCATAGTGCAGCGAATACAGAAAATACAAATGTTAGCAGTCAGGAGAGGGAAAAAAATTACAGGAATCACCCACTTATTAGGCAGGTTAGGGATCAGAGTACAGTCCAAAGGTGAAAACCATAGAAAAGTGGAACCCAGACAACTTGCAAATGCAAAATAGCCACCAAAAAGACATAAATATCACTTGCAAAAGCCTAAATAACACATATTTATTAACACATAGCAAAATACATAATAAATTACAGTAAAATGAACCACAGCATATGTGGGCAATGAATATCTTAAGTATTTGAATGATGGTTATTTACTGACAAAAGTCATAAGGAACTGGCTGTGGGTGGTGCAAGTGGTTAAGACACTGTGCCTGTTAACCAGCAGGCCGGGGTTCAAAACCCTGTTCGTCCCACAAGACAGGGTAGCTCCTGTCCTAAGCCCAGCTCTGCGACTCCAGCTGGATCCAATTGTATTGGCTCTGCCTTTCCATTGGACTAATTCAGTGGCATGGAGAGGGGAGATTTGCTGCTTGGGTAACAGCCTATCCTCCATTATAATCTAACCCAGGCTTTTGTGCTTTGCATGCAGCATATGCAGCGCTGAGCATGATACCTTGCCCTACAATCCAGAGCAACTACGGGAGCACATAAGAGACATTACGTGTACCCTTAGTTACTGCACTACCTAGTGAAAACCTATGGGAAATTCATATTGCAATCCAGAGCAAATTGTTCTTACACCGGAGCAAGGACTCCACATAGTTACTCTGGATTGCGCCCATAGTCTTTCAAGACTGATGGAGGCCTGCTGCTTTTCATAAGGAACTGCCAAAAACTGTTTCATCACCATATCACATGCAAATCAACATCAGGAAAGATAATTTTATCCTTTAGACCAGCAGGGAGAGGTTGAAAGAGTGTAGCATGTGTTGAATGAATGAGTTCTGAGTATAATTGAAAGGTGTTGAAAGAGTGTAACTGTCAGAAAACAAAATGTCAGAAAGTGGGGATGGCTGTAAACTGCAACAGGCTAAAATGCTGTGCACGCTTCTCTGGGAGTAGGTCCTATGGAACCACAAACGGACTTACTTCTAAATAGGAGGGACTTACTGTTCAGTAATAGAGATTTACATGCAACTAACAGCCCAAACCACATAGGATTTACACAAGAACATGTGGCATGGGGGCAACAGGCCCATCATAGTCCATGGAAAAACACCACAGTTGTTCTGCCTGCTTACACTAAAAGAGGATCTCCTTACACCTGCTTTCTCAACTGTAAGGAGAGCTTCCTGAGGTATAAGCAGAGTAGTTGCACTACTTTTCAATGAACTATGGTGGGGACGTTCTGCTTTACACAGGCCAGATGCTTCTTGTGCATTTCAATTAATGAATTGGAAAGCATGACATGCATGAGGGAAAGAAGCCACTCTTTATTGCAAAATGAACTAACCTGGTGTAGGGTGACAACATTTTGTTCTGGGATTAGGAACAACTTGTTGACCTTGTACGCTTTGAGAATAAAGTGCTTATTTCTGGCCATTGTCTGCTTCAGGATATCACATCTTGCTTAATGATGCCACTTTCAACCCTCGGCAGGCACCATGAATGCTAACTTCAGCCCTCTATATGACAATCCAATCCAAATTAGAAATTATCTATGCTAATAAGACCAACCTCTTCATATTTGCTGGTTCTAAAGATTCAAGACAGAATAACACTATATAAAAAATACCAAGCTACATGAGCCCCTCTGCAGTTCAATGAGGTTTACTCTTCACTGTGCACAGAACTGCAGCCAACCAGTATAACCCTCCAATATTTCAATCAAAAGTCAGCCTCAGCCCCATTAAGTTTGATAACACTTATTTTCAGTTAAGCAACCCAGAACTGCAGGCTAACAATATGATCCCAAGAAGTTTACTTACAACTAAGGGCGCAATCCTGAGTAACTACGGGGAGTCCTTGCTCTGGTGTAAGAACAATTTGCTCTGGATTGCAATATGAATTTCCCATAGGTTTTCACTGGGTGGTGCAGTAACTACGGGTGCACGTAAAGTCTCTTATGTGCTCCCGTAGTTACTCTGGATTGTAGGGTAAGTTCTGTTTCATTCAGGGGAATTAATTCTCAATTAAGTATGCACAGAACTGCAACCTAAGACAGCAATACTATATACATTTCTTGGAGAATAATTTAAACTGGAATAAATACAACTTAGATTGGAATAAACCTGCATTTTATAGCTCTGCAAGGTTCCATTCTGCGCAACATAAATTCTACAAATTTATATTTTTTTAACCTGCGTGCAGGTCACTGACACAAATAAAAGCCATGAAAACATTGTATTTTGATTGGCTGTTCTTGTTGATTCCATCAAACTTCCTTCTTGCTAAACTCATAATCCTTCCTAGAAGATCTTTGCCTCCACAGCATTGATCTAAGGCAGACACTGAGCAGAGAGGCAGTTTCTAAGTGGCTTTGGAATCGATGCAGCCCATTTTGGGACCATTGAATGCCGTCTGTTTTCAGAGCAATGTTAATGAGCACACAGGACTGTCAGTGATGGTACACAGACATACATCAGGCTTCTAGTCCAGTATATTTTTAAGCCAAGTGGATTCAGTACGTGAAGGGGAACACACATATACACACGCACTTTGGTTTAAGTAATGATTGCTTTTGTGTCATACAGAAAATGGGAGCCGAGATGAAATCATCAAAGCAATTTTCAGATATGATCCATAGCAAGCGTCGATGCCAGCTACTATATCCAAAGATGAAAAGCAAACCACTAATGGACTGACTGCAACACTTTCTGTAGAGAGTTTCTGGCAGTTGAATGCAACTATGGATCTATAATCATAAGACAGTGGCAAAAATCTGAAAGAATAGAGTTTCATGCAGGCTGCAGGTGGTCAGTGGTGGGGAAATAAGCACACAAATCTTAGAATGAAGGCGAGAGGGGGAAAATTAGCCCCCTAAAAACTTTTATAAAATCTATAATATTTATTTCTTTTATTTATTTAAAAAATTTATTACCCCTCCTTTCTTGGGCAAATTAGCCTGACTCAAGGCGGCTGCCATAAAACATAATTAAAAACATAAATAGAACAATTTGTTAAAAACAATTAAAACGTACAGCTAAAAACAACATAGTTTAAAAACAATAAAACAAGAGCCCCCCAGCCCCCCTCTGCCCCCTAAAAAGCTTTTTTAAAATGAAAGGTTTTAAGGCTCCGCCTGAAGCTCTGTAGTGAGGGAGCTTTCCTCAGTTCTAAGGGGAGGGAGTTCTGAAGCCGGGGTGCCACCACCGAGAAGGCCCTATCTCTGGCCACCACACTTCTCACATCTCTTAGTGGCGGCACAGTCAATAGGGCCCCCTCAGATGACCTTAGGTGACAGGTCGGCTTGTACAGAAGAAGTCGGTCCCTCAGGTACCCTGGACCCAAGCCGTTTAGGGCTTTAAAGGTCAGGACCAGCACTTTGAATTCAGCCCAGAAATGAATGAGCAGCCAGTGGAGTCACTGAAGCAGTGGCCCGACAGAGTCAAACCGACGAGCCCCAGCAACCACATGGGCCGCAGCATTCTGAACTAATTGATGCTTTCGGACTGTCTTCAGAGGGAGCCCCACGTAGAGCACATTACAATAATCCAGTCTCGATGTCCCTATGGCATGGGTCACCATGCTAGGAACAGCTAAGATACTGCGCAGAACCCTCAAACTCCTATATATTCATTCATTTGTACCCTGCCTTGCTTTGAAGACAAGGGAAGCGAAATATGGCTGTTTCCTTTTAGCACCATTTTTTTTCTACTCTCAACATGGCTCCCACCTGATGCATTCGACTTTTGCCATTTAAAACATTCTTTCCCTGTCTGACATTATACCTTTTTTATGAGACTAATATTTTGAAAGGTCACCACACAGTGGGATGAAAATGGAAACATTTAATACTATGGCCAAAGATATTTGGGGGTATAGTTTAAAGACTGAGATTCAAGGCTCTCTTATCTAGAGGAAAGATTCTTTGAAGAACAGGGAATTCATGTCATAGCTTTAATTTGGAGAAGGGGGATTTAGGGCAAGTGCAGCCTTTAGTACAAGGATTGGAGAAGCTGCTGTTGCTAAAATTCTCCCTTCTAAACAATGTTAAAGATATATGTGCCCTGCCTCATTTTAAATGTGACAACTTCCCTGATTTTGAATATAAAAAGATAACACATCAAAAGGAGTAAGGAAAGTACATGCAAGCATGTGTGTTATTATGGAGTGAGAACTATGGATAACTAATCTCTGTTCATATTCCATATTTTGTGTAAGTGGAAAGAGAGGGTTCCCCTATTATGGCCTCATGACAACCCTGTAAGATAGTTTAGGACAAAAAAGAGAAATCCTATACCATCCACACTTTCTTGGGAGTATGAATCAGTGGTGGGCTTCAGGGGGTTCTCACAGGTTCTATAGAATCCTTTGCTATGAGCGCCTGTTATTAATGGGACATAGAAACAGTTCTTAATTTAGGTTATTAGGACATAGAACCTGTTGTCAATTTATTTGAATCCCACCACTGAGTATGTTCCATTGAACACAACCTCACTTGCTTCTGAGTAGACTTGCATAGGATTGCACTGTCAATGAGTCTTCTGTCAAGAGAGGGATGTGAACTTGAACTACCCACTCCACATTGTAGTGGCTCAATGTACAGCTAAGATGTTGTTCAGCTTAAGATGTTGTACTTTGTCTTTAGATCCCATTTGGATATTCTTTGATCCTGAAATTATCATTAAATGTGTGTGTGTCCCTTTGAATTTATAGTACACAAATTCTCACAGTAGTGTGTTGTGACAAAATGGCTTGTCCACTGTAAGAAATGAATTAGTTGAATAATCAGCAGTTCATGATGGTCTGATCGCAAAGCCCACTTCTGCTAAAGAGGTTACCTTCTGCATTTCTGCATGATTAACTGCTCTGGCTTTGCTTCCTTCCAATCAATTAGCCTCTGATGGGCGCAGGTAATTCTGCGTCACTGGATAATTTTAAAGTGATTGGATTAGAAGTGTACATTTATTTGGTAACAAATGGGAAAACAAACCGACGGGGGACCAGTTGAAACAAATGGGGGAGCTAACTAATGGATATGAATGGGGTTTCTTTCCAGAACTCATCCATTTCCCATTTGTTACTGTATTTTTAATTGAACAATTCTTTCTTTTCCAGAGTTTTCTGCTGTCCTTTCATGGTAGCAGCTATTTGTTTTATTCACACTACCCCACAATGCCTTGGAGCAGGTCTACAGCGTGCAGAGAAAGGTCTTTCATCTTGAAACCTAAATGGTTTGTAGGTGAGATTTTTATTTGTTTGTGATTAATTTTTGCACATTTTTATTACCAAGATTTTACCAAGGAGTTCAAGGTGGGGTACACAGTCACTCTCCTCCATTTTGTCTTCAGAACAACCCTGTGAGGTAGGTGCGGCTCAGAGAGTGTGACAGGCCAACTGCCACCCAAGAAGCTTCATGACTGAGGAAGGATTTGAACCTAGATCTTCCAGATTAAGTTCATTTCCCAAACCACTTGGCTCTCCCACCATAGATTGGCTATGCATCTAAGAATAACACCTGCATATTGTTTCTGAGTTGGTGCCATCATGACTCATATGTTTTGTTGATGGCAAACACAAATGCTGTTCCTTACTAGCAATCCAGATTGTACAGATCAGCCTACTTCATCCATGCTTATCATATTACTGTATGCTGGCTATTTAATTTCTCACTTTCCGGAGCAACACTCCCTATTTTGGCTTTGCTGATATGGTTGGATCATCCATGACTGAGACAAAGAGCACAATCCTAACCATGTCTATTTTAAAGTAAGCCCCATTGTGTTCAATGGCTCTTACTCCCAGGAAAGTGTCTTTAGGATTGCAGCCAATGTCTATATAGCCAACATATATCTCAGATCCAGAGATTATTTATTTCTCTTGCTCAGTGGTCCTACTGCTAACAGTTCTTTTCTTTCTCTTTTATTTTTTCCTGAGGAAAAACAATTCTCATTGCAATATTTCAGCACGACATTAAAATATGAAGAAGCCACACTGCCGCATCCCTGTCCAATCCATTTATTTTCTTCAGGAATGATAAAGTTGCTAAAAACAGTATTGGCTTGGGAACAGTCTTGGGTCAATCTAATCAGCTGAAGTGGTTTTTGGAACATGCCAAGACAAATCCTATACCTCTAGAATTTAACACATTCACTACTGTGAATGCCTAAATGAATACATTACATGCATGCACAACTGGTTCCACGTATGCAACTTCCTTTCAAACCTTCACAGTAGTTATACAGGAGGGTCCATAAACATGGGTCATCCCAAACATGATGCCAAGCTGAAATAATTTGCATAAGTGGTGGATTGCAAGGGCTGCAAGAGGGTGGTAGCTTCAGGGTGCGCAAACCATGTTGCCACCTCCTTCTAACCTGCCGCTGACAAAAGCCGCAATGCTCTACTTCCCATTTTTCCCAAAGAAAACTGTACCATCCTCCTCTTAACCTTGCTTTCAGCAGGACGTTTGACTTTATCTGCAGAGATAGTGCATACATTTCACTGAAAAAAACTGGAAGTCTCACACTGGAGTTTGAAAAAAACCTATAAGAAACATGATAAGAAACTATATTTTCCACAGTTCACTATACAGCAGCTGCAGAAGTGCATTCATATGACAAAAGGTAGGGAAAGGTGGTCATAGTTGGGCAAGTGAGAACAGCAACACACAGCAGGCCTTGTCATCACAGTTTCTTGCTAATAACTCTCTGGAAAATTCAGTGCATAAACCAACAAAATAAAATTAAGTGTGGTCACTTAAGGGTTAATCCAATGGTCCTCAGGGCAGAGGCTGATCACAGAGAAAGGTTCTCCAGGTTCTCCCTTATCTCCCAGTTCAAAAGCATGTGAATGCAAGTAGATAAATAGGTACCACCTCGGTGAGAAGGTAACAGCATTCCATGTGCTTCGGTGTACAGAGATGTCTTTGGATATCGCTGCCTCTTCAGCTTTGAAATGGGGATGAGCACTGTTCTTTACAGTTGGTTATGACTAGCAGAATATGGGAGGACACCATCTCCCAAGTATGTTTAGCAATGACAAATGCTGAGGATGAGGACAGGCTTCATGGGAGTGACAACATGGGGGAAGAAGTGAGTTGTACACCTCACCTTCACCAACATTTGGAGACCAATCCTAAGCTGATCTACTCAGGAGTAAGTCAATTTCAGTCAATTGGGCTCTCTCCCTGGAAAGTATGGTTAGGATTGCAGCCTTAGACTGCGTCCAGAAGAACCATCAGAACTGAACATATTTTGTCACACATACACCAAACACATAGATATTGTGGTTAGGCCTGACGGGCAAATTGGCATTTTGGAGGAACATGGCCAGCAGGAGCTATCTTGTTCCTTCTCAAGCATTCTATGGATATTAGAGGGCAGATACTATGGACCTGCCCCCTGGGTTGCCTTACCACACAGGACGACAATGGTACTGAACCCTGTGAGGTGCCCATAGATGCAATACAGTCCCTATGGCTCTTGGAAGGGCACTGGAAGGTGGGTGGAGGCAGCAGTGGCAGCACAAGGTTCACTATGGTACTTTACCCACAGGTCTCATAGGTTTTGCCCCTTGGCATCCCCTCTACCCATGACTGTCACTGTAAGAGGGATTGTGCAAACCAGTGTTCCTTGTGAATTTCAACCCAGCACCCTTCTGTATGGGACACACACCCTGGAAGTGATGCAATGGTGGGATTCAAACAACAGGTTCTATGTCCTAGTTCTCAGAACCAGGCACTCATTAGCAAAGTGTTCTATAGAACCTGTGAGAACCCCCTGAAGCACACCACTGAGTGATGTCATCAACCTGGAAGTGATGTCATGGCCTGAAGTGATATCAAACAGGAGGTGACATCATTTTGTTGCTACAGCTCCTCCATGTCTACACAGATGTATGTCTCATTTTGTTCAATAAGACTTACTCCCAGGAAGGTATGGATTGCAGCCTAAGCACCCCATTGCAAAATGGTGGTGCCCAATGTCAGATTCCAAGATGGCTGTGCCAGCTTTTTGCAAACCCCCCCCCCCAAGAAATTTGTGACCCCACTTTGAGACCCACTTACTCAATCAATCAATTTATTCAAGTTGTGTTTTTCTACTCTGACTGCTGGTCCTGAGTGCTGTCTGTGTGGCAGCTCACAAAATGTTTCATTAAATATAAGAACAACAAAAGATGGTGATGTTCCATCATGGCAGCCATTTAATATTATCCAGGACTGTGACAAGATTAAATATTTCTCGGAAGAGAAAATGGAAGAAATCCACTTAGTGTTAGGATTTACTCCTCTTAGTGACCCAGCCCCATTTATCCAAGCGAGTCTCTCGGCACTGAGCTATCTGAGTGCTGGTGATGAAAGATGGCTGCTGAGATGGCCAAGAAGCTAATTTTACAATGATGAAATTCCTTCAGCCATAAAGCAGCAGACAATAAGAGTGTTTGGCTCCTGCGGAAAGACATCTCATCACCTCAATGATAATCAGATGTATGTCCTGCACCATCACTTGCTTTTAGCGACATCAACGATTAACAATTTTAAGCATATTTTCATCAGCTTTTTTTCATTTTCAGCATATTTTCATCAGCACAATGCTATCCATGTTCACTCAGAAGCAAGGATACAACCGTAGGCACAGAGGAAGCACCATGAAATGCAATAGGATTCACTTCTGAATTGACCTGGATAGGACTGCATCTATGTCCAGGGCTTACTCCCCAGAGAGTAATCATACTCACAAGACTGAAGCCCAACAGTGCAATTCTATATATATACTTTCACTCAGAAGGAAGTCCCATTCATTCATTCAGTCTTTCATTGGATTTATACTTTTCCATGCCAAATGCCCAACCCAGCTTATAAAGCTTTAGAGCCTCCCCTTTTGCTGTCCTCACAACAACCCTGTGAGGTAGGTGAGAATGAGAGTGAGGGATTAGTCAAATGACATCCAAGGAACTTCATGGCCAAGGAGGGATTTGAACTTGGATCCCACTCCTTAGGTTGCAATCCTAAAGAGACTTTCCTGGGAATAAAACCCATTGAATCCAACGCGGCTTACCTTTGAGTGGACATGGTTAGGATTATAATCACTATGCCATCCTGGGAGCATACTCTCAGACAAGTGTGTAAAGCAGTGATTTTCAATCTTTTTCATCTCAAGACACACCATCAGTTTTTTTTAAGCAATGATTAGGCACACCATGCTCTTTAAATCCTCTTTAATTTCCTATTAATAAATGTCCCTCTACAAATTCCTGCAGCACACCTGAGGACTATCCACAGTACACTAGTGTGCTATGGCACATTGGATGAAAATCACTGGTAGAAAGCAATGCAACTAGTGATGGGATTCAAAGAAATTAACAACCGGTTCTATGCCCATCTGGCATCCACTTTTAAATGGCTATTTTTAAACTTTATATATCCTGTCTCTCTTTTGGTTCTACAGAGTAGGTATGAACCTGCTGGAGCCCAGCATTGATTGCAACCCAACACAGTATTTCTGACATGTTTGTAGTTGGGTACACAATTCTTCTGCGCTTTACAATCAAAAGCATTCTTCACTTTGAGTGTTAAAGGTAAAATATACAAAAGGTCTATTACATCAGTTCTCAGAACAACAGATGTTCACCTTATTTGAAAAGAAACAGATTGCCAAGAGAGGTGGTGGACTCTCCCTCACTGGGAATCCTCAAGCAGAGGCTCGACGAGCACCTGTTGGAGATGCTCTAGGAGAATTTCCTGCTACAGGCAAGGGGTTGAACTAGATGACCTACTGGGTCCCTTCCAACTCTAGGATTCTATGATTTCTATGAAAATGCCAGACAGGCCAGTTAATATTGCATCCCAAGATTTCCCCACTGCTCCCCAACTCTCTCTTATACTGCAATCTTTTCCACACTTTCCTAGGAGTAACCCCTATTGCACATAATAAGACTTATTTTTGAGTAGAACCACACAAGACAAACAGTGCAATCCTAAGCGTGTCTACTCAAATGTAAGTCCCATTGTGTTCAATAGTACTTACTCCCGGGAAAGTGTTAGGATTGCAGCCAAAGACTCTTTGTCAACCAGGCAGTTCACCAATGGGACTGCGATATCGGTGAAGATGCATATATAATTCCTTTTCCAATAATACTATAGGGAATCCTAGTGTACATATTGTATAAAAACAGTATCTCTCAAATCCTTTTTGTTCTCCAAAAATTTGTTTCTATGAGTGCTAGATACTGTTTATTGAATAAAAAGCCAAAATATTCACCAAAGCTCTAAAGAATCAAACTATTTGTTTATAAAAATAAAATAGATCTCTGTGGCAGCTAACAAAATGTAACATTCAAATACAACATAACACAAAACATGAAGTGCAAACAGATTAGCAGTTAATAAAGAAGAAGAAAAACAACTATCCAGGGAATAAATTGCCTACAGATAAAATTCTAATAATGGAAATGATTTAAAGCAGGTTTGGCTGGAGTTCTGATACCGCCCCATACAAGATATGCAAACAGCCTGAATTTTCAAATTTATGTAGAACTAGCGAAAAGTGTACCCGCGTTGCAGGAGTAAAATTCCCCTGTACGCCATCCCTCCACTGCGAATCAATCCCCCACGCACATCAACCCCCCAAGCACATCCACTCCTATGTGCACCAACACTGCATGTGCATCAAACCCCATGCACATCAACAACTCATGCACATCAACACCCAATGTGCATCATTCCCCCGTGCGCATCATTCCCTCATGCGCATCAACACCCCATGCGCAACATCCCTCCATGCACAACATCCCTCATGAGCATCAACCCCCATGCGCATCAACCCCGCAATGTGCATCACCCCATGCGCATCTCCCCATGCGCAACATCCCCATGCGTAGCATCCTCCCCAGTGCAACCCCTCCCTCCAAACAACTTCCTATCCAGTGCACCAGGCGCTGAGTACCAAATTGGCTGTATGTTGGTCAGTCTTCTATGTTAAGTATAGGACAAAAATATGTTGCACCCCTTTTCACCCCCTTAAGGGTTGAATTTCTCCACACCAGTTCTTGGTGGATGTTCATGTCACATAAGGAACACCCTCCACAAATTTCACATTTCTAGGTCTGGGGGCAGAGCATCCCTCAGACAACGATTCTTTAAAGCGAAGTATAGGGAGGAAAATACGTTGTGCCCCATTTCACCCCCTTCCAGTTGGAATTTCCTAAAACCAGTTCATAGTGGGTCCCTCCATCATAGAAGGAACAGCCACTCCAAATTTCACGCTTCTAGGCTCAGCGGTTTTGGCAGGGCGTTGATGAGTGAGTCAGTCAGTGAGTCAGTCAGTGACTTTTTCATTTTTATATATATAGAAGAAGAAGATAGGATGGTAAGCTGAGGAAGCAGATTGTTTCATATCAGCCTACAGGTGGGAAGTCATATTACAGGAACTTTACTAAGCAAAATAATGTGCCTCTGTGGGTAAAGAAGATAATTTCTCACAGGAGGAAGGCATGTGGGGATTCTGCACCAGGTCCAGCAGCCTTGTGCCATCACTGACAATCATGTTTTTGCTCATGCAAACACAAAGCGATTGGGTGCAAAGTATGATGAAGACTGCTGCTCTTTTCATATGTAAACTTATGTGAAAATATGCAAAGATCTGCTTCATCATCATCACCAAAAAGTGATAGTGTTATTACGTCACCCATGAACTTCCAGAATGCTGAGCATCTTCAGGAAAACACCACATCAGGTGGCACTCACCCCAGGGACTGCCAAGATGGGTGACTTCCAGGGACTTCAAGCAGGGTGACCATATGTGTTCTTTTTCCAAGACATTGTCTTTTTAGGCCTGGAAAAAAAATCTGGGAAAAAAATCTGCATTTTTTCAGTGTCCTGGAAAAAAAATCTGCATTGTTGTCCTTTTCCTTGTGAGCAGGCAGCATATAGCCTTCTTGAAATTCATAAATTATATGCAATAAATTACATGTAATAGTTTTAAATTTAATAAGCAATCCAGTGTTTAAATTAACCATGTGAAAGCTATATATATATATATATATATATATATATATATATATATATATATATATATATATATATATATATATATGTGTGTGTGTGTGTGTGTGTGTGTGTGTGTGTGTGTGTGTATTTTTAGATTTTATTTGGTCATGTGTTACATTTTTGGGGTGTGTCCTACATTTAGGAGGGCCTTGTCCTCTTTTGTGGTTATGACATATGGTCACCCTCCTCCAAGACTGCCTCCCCTGATCCACAGGAAGCATAGTGCACTTTGATGGCATGGCTACTTCAGCACATGGAAGGGAGCAGTGGATAGGATTGGGTCCCTATTGTTTTCTCCGATTCCTTCAGTACAAAAAAATACATTATTCCTTGTTCAGTGACTCAAGTCTTGCAGATAGATTGGTACTGCTCTGCTTTGAGTGAGCTTCATTTCCTACACATATTTATGTACCTTTAAAAAATTAGCATAACCATCTTTCTGCTCCACAAAATCCTCTTTGTTTCATTATTCCTCACATGATTGACTAGATAATAAGATGTCATGCATTCTTCTCCAGAGTGACACAAGCGAAAATGAACCTTCATAAAAGGTTCATGCTCTGTTTCATGTGGGTATAAGCTCCTCTTATTTACAAAATTACTAACTTTCTTTTTTTAGTTACGCATCAGTCCCTGCTGCATGAACAATTTGCTCATCATATTGACACAAAAATTGATTTTTCAAAAAAGATTTTCATGCTGAAATCCTCTATTCTCTTCTATTCAGCAGTTATTGACAACAGTAAATGTATCATATTGAGGTTAACATGAGTCAACAGTTTAAAAGTCAATTTATGCAAGGGGTTGAAAAGAAAGAGGAAGCACATGGGATTCAGATATTCATATCGTTGTCGTTGGATTACAATTCAGCTTTCTGAGAATTTTACTTTAAAAAGTTTTCTAGATCTTATAAATAACTAGATACGCTTCCAAGTGTCCAAGAACTTCCTGTGAAAACCTCAAAAGCCAGAGAAGTGGCTGAATATAAAACATAAAACCTTTATTAGCATAAAGTAAGTATTCATATGGACTGGTAAAATTTAAAAATTTAAAAAGGAGGGGAAAGGGGAAAAAAAGAAATTATAGGGGTGGGCAAATAGACTTTCTATAACTTTTTATTATGGAGAATAAATTTACATTAAATAAAGAAATTTACATTTAAATAATTTTAGTTAATATACATAGTGTCATCTATGTACATAGCACCTAACAAAGAATAAGAGGCCAGATCCCTGCCATTAGTTACCCTACAATCCAGAGTAACTACGGGAGCACGTAAGAGACATTACGTGTACCCGTAGTTACTGCACCATCTAATGAAAACCTATGGGAAATTCATACTGCAATCCACAGCAAATTGTTCTTACACCGGAGCAAGGACTCCCCGTAGTTAGTCTGGATTGTGCCCTTTGACACATTTCTCTTTTCAGCAATAGGAGCAAGTCTTCAGCACCCCATATAGTTCTTCTTGTGGTGAACCAAACCCATGCAGAATACATTTAGCAAGTACAATAAAAACCTTGGATTGAGAGAAACTTGGATTGAGAGTATTTTGCAAGACAAGCAAACATTTCTAATAAATGTTAACTTGATATACAAGTGATGTCTTGATAAACATGAAAAAAATAGTCCTGGTCAGGATATGGCCGGTTTCGGCACTCTGCCAACATCTGCTCAGCCTCTCCTGAGAGACCAGCCTATGTATGTCTACTCTGAAGTAAGCCTATTATAGTCAGTGGAACCTGAAAGAATTCAAGTGCAATCTTAATAGTATCTACTCAGAAGTAAGTTCCATTGAGTTCAGTGGTGCTTACTCCCAAGGAAAGTGCTCTTCAGATTGCAGCTCTGGTCTTGCATGTCTACTCTAATGTATGCCCTATTATAATCACTGGGGCTCACGCCCATGTAAGGGAAGGCAGATTGCAGCCTGAGAGACCTGAAATACTAAGGGCAGGTTAATTTATTTTATTTTCCTTTATATTTTGTATTTTTCATTCTTTTGTATGATATGACAGTATCATAATGATTCTTATATGAATATTTTTGGGCTGTGGAACAAATCATCTGAGTTTCCATTATTTCTTATGGGAAAATTCACTTTGATATACAAGCGTTTTGGATTACAAGCATGCTTCCAGAACGAATTACGCTCGTAAACCAAGCTACCAGCGTATTTTTAAATATGTACACAAAGGCTTGTTGTTTTCAGAATGTCATCTATATGCATGGCACTTTATAAAGTATTTGAAGCCACGTCTCTGCCTCGCGGGGCTCACGATCAGACACAGACACTAACAAACTCTAATGGGTTGGTTGAGACAGGATTTTAAGTGGAACTTTCCAAATCACATTCTCAGCCATTATGCTATGCTGAAGATGGAGCTGAAGAAAGGCTTAATTCACACAACTGGTGAATGTGACAGCACTTACACCTCTCAGAGGACACTGCGCTGCTCATGGTTTTAGTGCATAAAATTAATGTGCTGTCGCTGACTGTTAGGTCCCAGCCTGATGTCCCTGTCCATGGATCTACCAGTACTTCATGTTGGGTTTCGTTGTTAGATGATACAAAAGAGTACCATCTTATCTACAATCCTGTGTACGTGCATATCAATCCCTTGGGCTAGATGACCTACTGGGTCCCTTCCAGTGGTGGGATTCAAATAAATTAACAACAGGTTGTATGTCCTAATAACCTAAATTAACAACAGGTTCTATGTCCCATTAGTAACCGGTTCTCAGAACCAGGCACTCATTAGCAAAGGGTTCTATAGAACCTGTGAGAACCCCCTGAAGCCCACCACTGGTCCAACTCTAGGATTCTATGAATCCTATCTTTCCCCCAAGAAGTTCAACACAATGTGCATGATTTTTGTCATCTTCTCCATATTGCCTCCCAACAGCCTCTGAAGTAGTCTCAACTGAGAGAGGAACTGCGGATCAAAAGTCACTACATTTTGTCGTGAAACACCTTGGGGTCCACCTACGAGACATATAGTTTTGTGGCTGCAAGAGCATTAGACTAGTTTTTTAGTGATGTCAATCAGGGTCAGGTTTCACTCTTGCCGGTTTTAGAGTTCCAAACATTGGTACAACGACACTGTGTTTCAGAGAATAAAAGCACCTGGGAGCAGAGGTTACTATAATAATTAAATAACCAAGGAAACTCTCAAGACTTTCAGGCTGGGAGCCAAATAAGAGTAACACGAGGTGAGTTGAAAAGCATGAATCTGTAAGACAGGCTGCTGTCAATTACAAGTGAGATAGTTTTCCACAGCTGCAGTGGAGAAAATGAAATGGCTTGAAATGAAATCACAGCGTGTAGTAGGCTGGTAATCTCTGGTGGCCAAGAGGCTGTAGGTTCTTCATAGGGATAGAGTTTTGTGGCTTCTGTATAAAATGGCAAAGCAGGGATGCTCACATGGAAATGGGGGGGACATCTATTAACTCAGTAGTTTTCAAACTCCCTAATGCCATGACCCCTTAATGCAGTTCCTCATGTTGTGGGGACCCCCGACCATAAAATTATTTTCGTTGCTACTTCATAACTGTAATTTTGCTACTGTTATGAATAGTAATGCAAATATCTGATATACAGGGTGTATTTTCATTGTTACAAATTGAACATAATTAAAGCATAGCGATTAATCATAAAAACAATACGTAATGATAGATAGATAGATAGATAGATAGATAGATAGATAGATAGATAGATAGATAGATAGATAGATAGATAGATAGATAGATAGATGTGGCATAGCTAAGAGGTGGTGACTGAGAAAGAAAGAAAGAAAGAAAGAAAGAAAGAAAGAAAGAAAGAAAGAAAGAAAGAAAGAAAGAAAGAAAGAAAGAAAGAAAGAAAGAAAGAAAGAAAGGGAGGGAGGGAGGGAGGAAGGGAGGAATGGGAAGGTAAGTACCTGGGTGAGAGGAGATCTCCATAGGACTGGGATCTCAAGCAGCAGAGCCAGCCACTGTTTCCTGGGAGTAAGTCCCATTCACTATCATGGGACTGACTTCTGAGTAGACATGCATAGAACTGGGCTCTAAGGCTGCAATCCTCCCCGCCCCCAAGGCTCCACATTGTCTCACAGCTGCTCAGAGACTCCTTCTCAGGGTGACCAGATGACCGGAAAAACCCGGATTTGTCCGGATTTTTACCCTTCTGTCTGGGTGTCCTACATTTTGGCATAATTGTCCTACATTTTGGCTTCATTTTGAAACTTCATGATAGTGCACAGTACCCCATCATGCCATATGTCGTTGGATTCGTATTGAAGAGCAGAATCCAATGCAAAAATCAGTTTTGAAATATCTCCTTCCTATCAAAAGTAATGGTCAAAAAACCAAAAATAAAAACAAAAAAATACATTTTTGGCAATTTTTTTCAGGGGGTAGGAATTTTGGCCTGGGATTAGGAATTTTGGCCTTGGGGTTCAGGAATGTTGGGTTTGGCATCTGGTCACCCTGCGTCCTTCTGAGCTACTTCTCAGTGGCTTCTTCCAGCTGCAGCGGCTCCAGCGTTTCTGCCAGGTCTTCCCACCTGGCCCCCTGCACCAGGAATCTTTAGGCGACCCCCAGGAAAGCTCCAGGCGACCCCCAAAGGGGTCCTGACCCCCACTTTGAGAAACGTTGTATTAACTGATTATTTTGCTTCTTTCTTCAGGAAAACAGCCCTGCTTCAGGGCAAAATGGTGATAATTAACTTCAGGTATGACATACCATCTATAATGAGGGTAGCAAGATGGAAAGGACTGGAACTTTTAATACTTGGGCAGAGGAATCTGTAAGAACTAATCTGTGTGGTTCTCTAAGGGAACATGAATTTTTTTTAAAAAGTCAGAACTGTGTGTGACAGGCTGTGTGATGTGATGGTTAAAGTGTCAGATTAGTGCCCAAGTGATCCGAATTTTTTAAAAAACCATGACGCAATACTGATCAATTTAGGCCCTCATAACTCATACACTATCTGTTCCTGTGGTGGTGTGGGGAAGCTGGTGCATGACTATGCACTGAACTAACCCCACCCCAAGAGTGGCACAGAAGTTCCTTATCGTATATCCATTCCTTATTGCATATCCATATCCTTTTGTGACAGCCCCGGACCAGCTAGGGATCTGTACCAGGCCTATCTGGGCAGCCCCACTCACTATATCTATGGCTACAATCCAGAGTAACTATGGGACCTTTTACAATGACATGGTTATGGTGGCACCTATGGAAAACCTATGGAAAATGCATAGAGCAATCCAGAGTTAGTGCCTCTTATGTCTTCCTGTAGTTACTCTGGATTGTAGGGCATATCTCAAGTGTGAGCAGGATCCCACACTGCAGGGCATATATTCCCCAGAGCAAAACAGGAAAAAGCAGAAGATAAGGCAGTCATCCAGGTCATGCTGCCAAGCCTATATTCTAAGGTATACATCATGTGCAGTGAATGGGAATATTGGAAAAGTTCATGAAGTGCATTGACCTTCTAAATGAGTCCCTTCTTTCATAATAAGTAATGAAATGCAGCCATCTTTCTGTCACATGGATCATTTTTAAGGCTCGTAATTTTTTTGCAGGTACCAAGGGTAATTAGATAAAATTGCTCTAATTATCATAAGCAGCATAATGTGTACACTTAAAATAGATCATAGCAGATAGATGATATACTGATGTGGGATCTCTGAAGCCAGAGTGCCTTCAGTGTTTGTGGATACAAACACACAAACATACACAGATATATAAAGACACTTGAGCAACGTTGGGACAAATACAGGGCTTTCTTGTATCCTGAAAAATACGATTCAAAATTGGTTATTGTCGCTTCTTTCATTTGCAGCTAATGAGTTCCTAAGAGCACAATCCTAACCATGTCTACTCAAAGGTAACCTCCATTGTGTTCAATGTTTCTTACTCCCAGGAAAGTATCTTTTGGATTGCAGAATAAGTGAGAAGAATGTATGCTTTTCTAGCCATCGCCTACTTAGTGATGTCATTTTCTGCTTTATTTATTTGTTTGTTTGTCTGTTTGTTTGTCTGTTTGTTTATTTCCATGAATGCTATTTTGCCTGCGGTGTGAAATAAGTCAGACTATTTTATACTGTTTTTAATTTGACTAAGAGCACAAGCCTAATCATGTCTACTCAAAAGTAAGCCCCATAGTGATCAATTGATCTTACTCCTAGGAAAGTGTCTACACTGTTTTAATGCTAAATAATGGCACTTTTTGTTCTTAAAGGTTGTTTGTTTTTACCTCCAAGATTTTCAAAAGCTTGACTTACCAAGAGAACTGTTATTGGACCCCCAAAAAACTATGTTTCAGAGGGAGGGCTACAAACTTGGAAACTCTACGTTCTAGCAGAGTTAACACAAGCCACAACACAAAAAAGACAGTGGTTTCTTGCACCTTAATGAGCCCCTCTACCCCGAGATTTACCCATTGATCCATATTTGAACCAGTCCCAGCCCCAAGATTAATTACAGGCTTTCAGCATTGATTTGTAGACCTTTGGCTTCAGGAAACACTGACCTCCTGAAGTACGCAAGGCAGCATCTTTTTTTTTTACTGCCATTCAAAATATGTTCCTTTCCTATGTGTACTTCTGTCATCATAATTCATCCGATGGCATGAGTAAGAGACAAAACTGATGGGATCTGTCATAAACCTATCTTTATAAGAAGAAATAAATTCAAATAGGACAGCTAATTTATGGCACAGTCACTCCTGGTTCTCTAAGGACCACTTGATCTTTTCCCCTTGATATTAAATACAGTGTGTGCCACAGGTTGGGGTTTGGGGAATCATCATAATATATGAGATGCATAATCACAGCAGCAAGGAATGGACTTCTCCAATTGAGCATTTGAGTACAAAATAACCATAAATCAAGAGTTCTGTTTTCCTGTTTGTCATGACTTCTCTGATGTATGCAACTAAGAATCACCACATCCTGAACACTCACTGCAAAGAGGACTGCCAAGAAAGTGGGAAACTCTGCAATGCTTTCAACTTCTATAGACAAGATGGGATCTCTGATTAAGGCCTTTAAACTCAATAATGTTTCCAACCTCATTTAAGTGAATTGCTCATTGCAACAAGGTCCAAATGTACCATTTTTTGCATTCAGCTACATGAACTGAGTCAGAGTTGTCAGCTGGTTTACCTTAAAAAACCTTTTTTTTTTTTTTTTTGGACGCTGAGGATTATAGCTACTGTCGCCCAGCTACAAATCACCTTTTCGCAAAAGGAGCTTGAGCAACTGGTCTCCAAGCAAATCAACTCCCTCTTGAATTGAACTGAGTTATCGAGATTCGTTTCAATCTATTGGCATCCAGCCTTGGCATGGAAGTGGGCTGTGGGTGGCGCAATTGGTTAAGACACTGTGCCTGTTAACCAGCAGGCCAGGGTTCGATTCCCGGGTCAGCTCCACAAGACAGAGTGAGCTCCTGTCCTTAGCCCAGCTCTGCGACGCCAGCTGGATCCAATCGTTTTGGCTCTGCCTTTCCATTGGACTAATTCAGTGGCGTGGAGAGGGGGGATTTGCTGCTTGGGTAACAGCCTATCCTCCATAACAATCCAACCCAGGCTTTCATGCTTCGCATGCAGCGTATGCAGCACCGAGCACGATACCATAGTCTTTCAAGACTGACAGAGGCCTGCTTGGCATGGAAACGGTTTTGTTCACCTAATAAATGACGTAGGCCACAATCCTGAGTAACTACGGGACCTTTTACACTAATGTAGTTATGGTGCCACCTATGGGAAACCTATGGGAAATGCATAGAGCAATTCAGAGTAGGTGCCTCTTACGTCTTCCCGTAGTTACTCTGGACTGTAGGGTTATGCTACAAGTCACTTATAGTGGAAGAGTGACCTTGCTCCTGGACTTCAGAACCATTTATGATGGCAACAAAAATTAGGGAATGAGTGCCCTCCCCAACACAGTGACTTGGACAGTGAAGTCTAAAAGATCAGGCTGGGAAACCACTGCTTGTCCTCATTGTATTTTTCAGGAAGGCCATAGATGAGCCTGTCTAAAACACTCACTTCTGACATGCCTCATTTTCCTACTACTTCCTTGGGACACCTGCCCACCAAAAAAACTTTGAGCCCCATCCTACAGTGTGTGCTGCCAGCACGTCAGCCCCAGGATTGGTGTCACAAAAGTGCCATAAATTAATCTGCAATGGTGGGAGAAAACAGAGCTGATGGAGAGTCCTATGCCAGTTGGTGCTGGTCCTCTGCATTAGAGGAATGCCAGCCAATGAGTTCCTCCACTGGGTGAAGTTTATTTTGAGATGGGGATGGCCAGGTGGTGGTGAAACTGGTTGGATGAAAGGTAGGCTGAAGGGTAGGCTGGTTCAATCTAGTTCAATCTAGGTTTGAGAAGAAGGCACTGATGGTGGCACAAGCTGCAACTGAACCCTGTACCTCCGCTTGAGCCATGGAGCCTGACATAGATCACTGTGGTTCTGTGCCAGCTCTGCCAAAAAAAAAAATATTTACGGTAATTGATTTTATCAGATAGTAACAACTTGGGTCACCATCTGAGCTTCATCTGGGCCTAGTACTCCTGGCCCAGGAGTCCCAGAGGGTACCATGGTTTTATCTTCAATAGTACTGAAAAACCATTGAATGAGGTTGTCCAGGAATTGGGGGTGAGCTATCACCAGTACACAGAGCTCTAGTTCTCCTTTTCATCAGATTGAAGGAAAGTAGAGGAAGTGCTGAACCGTCGCCTGGAATCAATAATGGACAGGGTGAGGGCCAATAAACTGTAGCTCAATTCAGATAAGAAGGAGATTCTGTTGATTGGTGTTTTATCTGACCAGGGAGGTGCATAAGAATGGAAAGGTTTAGCTTCTGCTGATGTTCCCCTGAATATCATCCCCAAGTCAATGACTTGCTCCTGAAATGACCATGATCCCAAAATTGGCACATCAGAAGAAAATGACCACATCAGGGCATCATTTTTAACAGAACCTCCCAACAAATTTGTTGGGTGAACTTCCCAACAAATTCACCAAGCCACTTCCTCTCTGCCTCCACTGCAATACGGAAATAATATTTGCCTTGAAGGGGTTTGAGTAAAGGGATAGTCAAGATAAATTTGAAATGTTAAGTACTGATGTTGTTGTTGCTGCTGCGGCTGCTGATAATTCTCACCCCCACCTAAAATATGACCATTTTAAAAATTTTTTATAAAAAGCGACACCTTAAAAGCATGCATCTTTTTAACAGGGGTAACCAAACTGTGAGTCACAAACCACATGTGGCTCTTTGACATATAAAGTATGGCTTGCATGTGGTATATAATTTGTTGTGTAAAACATACTTGTTGGCTAAGCTCCTTTATGCATCGCAAATAACATGAAAGGTAAATAAATGGTCAAGCTTAGTAATTATTTACTGTGGACAAACTGAGAGTCTACAGGATTAAAATTTGAGTTTATTCTTCATGGTAAGAAAATATATTTAAATGCTTGTTAAAATTTTTGCCTCTTAAACATCTGAAGTTTATTGTATGTACTTCAAGTCTGATCACTCCTGCCCTATAGCATGATTTTATGTGCACGCTTCATTGGTCTCTCAAAATGTATGTGTTTGTGTGTGTCTATTTTGGCTTTTTTTAAAAGAACTAAATCAGATCTTCCCCTGCATTTCAAAACTGGTGGGCTGTGACCAGTGGAGGTGAACTTCAGGGGGTTCTCACAGGTTCTATAGAACCCTTTGCTAATGAGCACCTGGTTCTGAGAACTGGTTGCTAATGGGACATAGAACCTGTTGTTAATTTATTTGAATCCCACCACTGGTTGTGACCCCCCCATCCAGGGAAGAACTGGCCTATGTTCCTTTAAAATGATGTCCCTCATCCATGTCCCTATAAAATCAGTGACACCATCTCCAGGATTGCTGGGAAGAGGGATTCCCTTATCTCCAGCAAGGTGTGCTGGCGTGTGCTGGGAGCCCCACTGATGCCTTCACAGGGCTCCCCAAACGTCCGAAACTGTGAAAAAAGAAAGCAGTGTCCACTGATGCATCTGAGGTGCTCCTTACACCCTCCAGATGCCAGCGCTGCTTGTAAGAGGTAAGGAAGCTTATTCTATTCTATTCCCAGAAGCAGCATAATCCTAGGGATTATATAGCGGCCTTAGCACAACTCCTGCACCTACTTAGGTACCGTTGTTCCCACACCCTTAAAGCGGGATTGCTTTAATGATTTCCTGTGTATCCTTGAGTTCCCCCTCTTCTCAGTCTTCCCTTTGATGACTTCCAATCTTTCTTTTTTGTCAGTTCCACCATGAGTAAAATCATCCAGATGATTTAATCCGTGTGAGTGAAGTTTTTATGTAATTGATTTTATCGGATAGTAACAAGAAGTTGGCAAACATTATTCACGAGTTTTATATAGATGTCATCTGAATAGATAATGCCTGGTTTTTCACTCTTCTTTCCTCACTTCAGTAACGGGAAGCTATTTCTCCTGCTTCAGCAAGTGCAGTAAAGCAGAAACAAACATTTCAGTGACACATAACATTGATAACATTATTTGAAAAGATTCCGGCCTCTATAATATTCCGTGCCATTCATTTTCCTGAGTTTTCCTTCTGAGAATAAGAAAACCTCACCTTGTTATTTTCAGTTCAAATAAAAGTGAGCTCGCATACAGGGAATAAATTGGGAGACCTGGGAATTATGCCAACCACAATCAATTTTAGCAGAGTTTCTGCACAGTAATAACCTTTTGAACTTCCAAAGCCCCCTTTCTTCATTCCAGCCTTCAAAACACAGTCCTGAATTAATACATAAGGTGCCCACCACTTTCTGATGGTTCATTTTCTGGTGATTCCGCTCTTTCAAAACCCTTCAATTATACCTGGAACTCATTCATTCAACACATGTCCCACTCTTTCAACCTCTCTCTGCTTGACAAAAGGCTAAAATTGTCTTCCCTAATGAGATTTGCATGTGACATGGTGATCAAACTCTTTTTGGCTTTCCCTTGTGACTTTCTTAAATAGTCATCATTCAAATACACAAGATATCCATTGTCCAGACATGCCTTTGTTCATTTTACTGAAATGCATTTGTTATTTATTACATATGTAATGAATGTGTATTATTTAGGCTGCAATCCTAACCTCACTTTTCTGGGAGTACTACTGAACACAATGGGACTTACATCTGAGAAGACATGCTTAGGATTTCACTATTAGGCTTTTGCAAATGATATTTATGACCTTTTTGCATTTGCAAGCTGAAAAATAAGAGTGGGTTCCACTTTTCAATAGTTTTCACTTTTGAACGGTGCTCTGGTCCTTAATTAATCAAATTATTGGAGGATGCCTGACTTATGCAGGCCTAAATTGGTTAGGACTGAGCCCTTAGAGCACAATCCTAATCATATGTACTCAGAAGTAAGTCCCATTGTGTTCAATGAATCTTACTCCCAGGAATGTGTGTTTAGGATTGCAGCCTATGTCACTCATGGTTAAACCATCCAGGATGCATCCCTCTATTACTGGCAGTGCTTTCTAAAACACTTGTAACATGCTCACAGGGGAAAAAATAAACAACAATTGTGTGCAATATGTAATGCATTATTATATTGTGGGTTCCGTGCAGTGGTGGGCCCAGCCTGGCCTAAGAACTGGTTCTCCGGAAGTGGGCGGGGTCAGAGCAGGGCCAGGGTCAGGGGTGGGGGCAGGGTAAGGGTGCGGGGCTGGGAGGTTTTTAATTTAAAAATTTAAAAATTTTAAAAAATAAATTTACAAACTTCTGAGTAGACCTGCATAGGATGGGGCTCTGAGACTGCAGTCCTCTCCACACTTTCCTGGGAGTAAGCCCCATTCACCATACTGGGACTTACTTCAGAGTAGACCTGCATAGGATGGGGCTCTGAGGCTGCAGTCCTCTCCACACTGGCCTGGGAGTAAGCCCCATTGACTATACTGGGACTTACTTCAGAGTAGACCTGCATAGGATGGGGCTCTGAGGCTGTAGTCCTCTCTACGCGGATCCCTCATCCTCCCTGGCCAGCCGGGAGAGGCTGGGAAAGCGCGGTGGTGCTGTGCAGATGCTTCTCAGCCTCCCTGGCTGGGAGGCTGGGAGAGCGCCTAACTGGTCCGCATGGTTCTGGGGGCCCCCTGCTGCTGCCGGCTCGCCAGCATCAGGGGGATTGGAAGATCAGGTCCCCCAGAACCGGAGCTAACCCACTTGGGCCCACCAGTGGTTCCGTGCTGTTGAAGGGAAGATATATCAGCTCAACATTGTTTATTGCAGAACAGTACAGAGAAACACATAAGCAACTCTTATATCCCTTGGGTCCTCCCAGTTTCTGTGCAGGTTGTTTCAAACCAGTGCGCAATCCTAACCAGTTTAGGCCAGTGTGATTCACCCATCTTCCTGTTCATGTGGTGGTTTAGGGAGGCTGGTGCATGCCTGTGCATGGCCTAACCCACCCTCACTTATGGCACTTTTGTGACACCCCAGGCCAGCACAGGACTTTTGCCAGGACTAATCTGGCCTAACTAGTGGTTAGGATTGCAGCCTAACCTATCCCTCAAAGTCCTGACTGGTGGGCTATTTCACTAGATCAATTGGTTTGGCAGGATTATGATCTTGCGGCTGATTGGAGGGCCATGTAACTGGTCCAACTGGCTGGCATGATTTTGATCCTACTTGCATAACAAATGGTATGACTGTATTTTCACAGTGTGATCCAAACCCACTTCCAAGCCAATCTACAGATGTGCACTGCCTAGCAGAGATGGTCCTGAACAGAGCATCTGGCCCAAGCAATCTAGCTCAGAGTGGGAGAGGGTGGCAAATTTGAATAGTCCCATAGGACTGGCTGAAAAGTGACATGGGACAAGAGGAATAAAATCCCCTTTCTCCAACTTGCACACCTGCCTGCATTTACCATGCCCTGGATTCAGCAGTGACAAAAGAAACGAGGAGATAAGGGTGAAGGTGCTCAAAATCCAAAAAGAGGGTTCAGACAACATCACATAGATTAGCTCACATGCATGTAACCTATCCAGTGGGGCCTGACAAAAGTAGTTCTATAGAAGCAAAAGGAAAGAGGAACTCTTTAGAAGGAGAAGATTCTAAAAGGATTTAGAGATCAAAGGCTTCACATATATTTTGGAGGTTTAAATAACCTATTAAGGCGTAAAGAGATCTCTTTTCAAATATGGAGCTTCGGCTACTTGGATTAATTAAGGATCTTTTGGCCTTTTGATCCTTTAACTGTCATGTAACTGTTCTGGTCTTGCTCTCCAGTCAGGCACCTAGAACAAAGTATATATTTTAAATTCAAGTCTCCTGCTCTCCTGGAATTAAAGGAAATATACAGAAATTAAATACACAGGTAATATAAATATTATCCAGCACAGTGTTGGATCTCATCAGGCATTTTGGATTTAAAAAAGGAAGAGATAATGAAGTCTCTTTGTGGGGACACACTTTTCTGAACTTGAGTTTCCAGAAACAATCATTGTGCTAGTGTTAAGCTGGACCAAGGACCACCTCCATGCAAAAAGGTCAGCTGGTTGGCAACTGTCTTCTTGCCCTGAGGCTTCTGTTCTCAAAAGTCTTTTAAAAATGCTTAAAAGGAATAGTTAATATCAAACCTACTTTTACAATTTTATTTTATATTTTAGAAGCCATTGTATGCCTGTCTCTGACCTGACAGGAACAGATGAGCTAATTAGGTGAAATATATTGTCTGAGTCCACCTAATTTATTCAGGACTCTTTAACACAGACTTTTAGGTCCAGTGGTGAGATGCAAATTATGCTTGGGACTGAAAAGTTCAGTCAAGGAAAAATGTCAAAATCTCAAACTTTCCATAAACTGAGCTGCTTTGTATGGAATTAGATCATTTGCCCAGCTAGCTCAGTATTATCTACAGCAGTGGTTCCCAACCTTCTTAGCACAGAGACCTACTTCTTAAAATAACACTCTATTGGGACCCATCTAGGTTTATCAGACTTTTTAAAAGCTAATCTAGAAAGAAAATATATTTATAAGTAATAATAATTAATAACCAGAAAATAACATTCTCAAAAATTTATCTCCTAATATTTACTTATTTACACATTAATCTCTCTATATTTAAACTCAGGGGTCAATCTCTTAATAGAGTAGTTAGCAGCTAAAGTATCTAATTATTGAACAGCATCGAGGATTGAGGCAATTAGTTCGCCGTCATTTTTTTGGGACCTGCCATCAATCAGGTTCCAGGCCACAGTTTGGTACTACTGATCTACTGCACCGAATGGTAGCAACTCTCCAAATTTTCAGTAATGGGTTTTTCTTAACCCTACTTGGAAATGGAAAATTCTACATTAAGAACAGAAATGTCCTCCTGTGCAAATCTTCCTCAAACCTAATTAGATCAGGGTGGGCTTTATGCCACTCCGACCATTTGCTTCCAATTGGGTCCTACACCAGGGCAATGTGCTCTAGTCAAATGCAACACCACATTGCAATTTCTAGAGGATTTTTATAGGACAATTAAAACCACACTGCAGGTTTTATAGAGAATAAACTCATTGTGCAATGGGACCTTTGGCAGATTGTGGTTTAGGTTTTGGGTCTAAACTGATGACGTCGCTTCCAGCCATGACATCAGTTTAAGGTTAATGATACCACTTCCTAACCAACAGTCATTATAAGAACTGGGTCCCTATGCTTAAAAGTTTAAGAAGAGATGATTTATATCATGCATAATTTATAAGGCTATTGGTTTATAAGATATGCAGTGATTTACATTATGCATGCCCAATGTTATTCAAGGCCTGCAGTACAGGCTCTGCAGCAAAAATACTTTGTAGAAGCATTTTGTGTAAATGCAGTGTACTACTGGGAAGGCCAGACCTCTTCTACATGCACTAATGAAGCCCTAAAGTCCTGCTAGATAGGTAATCCGAGTGCAGGAGCAGATAAAGGCAAGGGAATAGGTTGAATGGGGCAGGGGGGCAGAACAAGAAAGATATGAGGTGGTGAATTACCTACCCCCAAGAGGGAGGTGAACAAAATACAATTAGAGATGGGACTAAATAAATCCAATGTAAGGAATTAAAAATATCTGATTATATCAGTTGTGATTATATATTGGAATATTGGTGTTTCAAAGCACCAAAAGTGTGACAAGGAGCTACCAAGAAGTAAACATGGAAGCACATGATAACCCCAGAGCATCAAAATCCCAGGCCATAGGACAGATGCCGGCAATGCCTCCATCACCTCCAGAGGGTGTGAAGGTCAGGATCACACATCTCCTCTGCATGTGTGTGGGAAAATGCTTATGAGCTTGTTTGAAGATCAGCCTTTCTGTGTTAGAAAGTGTTTATGATCTTATTTAAATTCATTCATTCATTCAATCATTCATTCAAGTTCCATCTCTAATATATCAATTTTGAAATGAAAATTATTTTTTTCTTTTCCAGGTCCCAACAGTGTCAGAGAGATGATGTCACCTTCCAGCCAAAAAGTTTGCACACCCCTGTGATAACCTGATTGTTTTTTTAAAAAAATATGTACTTTATATATGATTTGCAACAAAGATGCCTTAATATTCCTTCATTTTTTGCCATTGTTTTAAAGCTTGCAGTTCATTGTCCCAATAGATAGAATTAGATCCTTTGAAACTATATTGAAAAGGAGGCACGACCCAGAGTATATCACAGCCCGAAAACCTTCTCATAATGTCACTGGAAGTATTGAAAGTGCCGGGGATGGGCCAACGTGCTTAATTTTAAGATGTTTCATTAGACATACAGCCTAAGGTCTCATTTTACATCTCCGCTAGATCTGAATATTAGTTGAGTTCTTTCTAAAGGATTTCAAAGTATCTTTGAATAGCAGGTGCTTTTCATGCGACTTCATGCATCTTTGATGGACTTGAGTCAGTGAGTAGAAGTATGAAAATGCTGCTCCCCAGATGTGCTCACTTTCAATTACATTACAGGAAACATGGAGCTGCCATTTAACTAGTAACCATATGTCAAATTTCTCCCTTCCTCATCATATGTCATAAAATGTATACTGTAATCTAATGACATTGTGGCAGATGCTTCCTCATCTCAACTAGCAGCAGCCAGTGGTGCAGGGAGGGGGTTACTTAAAAGATTATTTAAAAGATTATTTAAAAATTATTTAAAAGATTCATATGCCTCTAAATAAACTAAAGCTGAAATCCTAAGCTCCAGATAGGCTGACCTAAGCCCCGCATAAGTCCTGTGCTGATCTGGGGGTGTCACAAATGTGCCAAGCGACACTTCTGCACCACTCCTGGAGGAGAGTTACATTAGTGTACAGACATGTGCTTGGCTCCCTACATCACCAAAGGAATGGGAAGACCAATGAGTTGTGCTGGCCTAGGTTAAGACTGCACCCTAAATGTCAAGTCCTATGTGCTCCCAGTGCTGGGGCTGAGCTCCAGCACCAGTGCTAGATACCATAAAGGTGCAGTAGGAAACCTTTATGGCATCCTAAGTGTCAAGAGCATCAGTTTGGTGCTGAGCTTAATGGTAGGAATGAATGGGGAGGACCTCAGGGGTCATGGAGGAGCAGGGTAGGGAAGAAGCCTGGCAGGATATGGCAGGTCTGCCATATCCAGGATGACTAGATGCCCAAACCTCAAAAGGAGGACAAGATCTTGGATTCCTCTCAGCTTGGCCTTTCGGGTGGAAAATGACACTTTTGCCTACACATGAGTAAAGCTGTGATATTGGGCACTTTCACTTTCTCATACAGCTCAATGCATATTTTTTTATTTTTAGTTTTTTGGCCATAACTTTTGATAGGAAGGAGAGATTTCAAACCCATTTTTTGCATTGGATTCTGCTCTTCAAAACAAATCCAATGGCAAGATGGGCGTACTGCACACCATTGCAAAGTTCCAAAATGAAGCCAAAAAGGAGGACAATGAGGACCTTTTGGAGGACAACCAAATAGAAGGATAAAAAAGAAGGATAAAAAAAGGATCGAAAAAAAGATCCGGAAAATTCCAGTCATATGATCATCCTGGCCATATCCTATCTTCTGTATCAGCCTGAAAAGCCATGAGGATTAGGATTAAGCTATCCAGATCCAATTTTACTGGCAGCTAATGATGCCAAATCAAGCAGTCTGGTTGGACAAGGTCCATAATGGAGAATGAAAGCTGGGCCTCTGCTGCATGCCACTGAGCTGCTGCCAGAAATAATGAAAGGCATGGCACAAGGTAGTGGCTTTAGGACCTTTCACCATTGGATGTGGTGGTTGGGAGGGATCTGTTCGGTGGCAATCTGTAGTAGGTCATAGCTACAGAATTAGGAACTCAGTGACAAGTGGATATCTTGGGGAAATAAGGAGGAACTGAAATGAAAATATTCCATCATCATTCTGCACCTATTATTGCAACTCTTCAAATTTAAATCAAATTACGACACAAGTTTTTTTCCACCAAAAATTGATCCATTACTTTTGAAACCATATTGAGTCCTGTAATTGTGGGGTCTCTTAAATTCAGTATATGATTCCCTGACTGTAAATGAAAAAAAATAATCTTCTCTGCTATGATATATGTAGCACCACCATTATCATACTGCATACTGATTTTTCTTTAAATTCTCTAAGGGTTTTAATCAGAATGCATCACCTCTACAGCATATGATCCCTGCGGTTTTCCAAACAATGTTAACTATGAATTATACTTAAAGTTGACTTTCTTAATCCAATATTTGGTTTCTAGGCCAAAGCCATCTTTAATAGACAGAACTGTTTATTTCATTAATAAAATGGAGCCCTGCCAGTTAGGAATGGCAGAGGTCTCCTGAGACCAATCTATCTTTACAGTCATACTTACAATTGCTTGTACAAGTGAAGCCTGTCTAAAGTCAATTAAATGGCACCAGGTTTTTAATATCCTTTTTGAGATATATTTAGATTCAGATTTACAACTTGGACTGCATGGATGATTTTTCTTTGTTTCTTTTTCTTCCTTTTCCTCCCCCTCCCAACCCTCAAGGATTATTGAAAACTTTTCCCAAGTACAGCATTCATTTGATGTATTGGTTTTCTCCCGCCAACTACTATATGTTTTTCAGTCACTCCATGTGAAGTTGAGCTAAATGAAAGATTCAACCCAAACCCCAGCTGTAGATCAATAAAAGTCCATATTTGCCCTCAATTTATACTGGTGGGCAGCTTAATCCTATCCTGTGCTGCAGTAGGCAGGCTGCCTGACTTGTATAGTATCCAACACAGGGTAGGATGTGCATCCCATGCAACTCGAAATAACTCATGTCACATGGCAGCCATCTCGATGGGGTTACTCAGATCTGCACCAGCTAAACCACTGGGCAGATCTGAGCAGCCCAGTCCAATCCAGAGCTTTTCAGAATACTGACCTCAGTAGCTGCTGCACCATTCACCTCCTTCTATGTTCCCCAGCATCCAGGAAGACAGCAGCACCAAATGGCTGTATCCTATGGGGGAAGGTAAGCTATCCTGGAAGTCTCCTTGAGGTAAGGTGAGTCAGACTTAATGGGCTCAGAACCAAGGAGACCCAGGTTGCTTTCCATAACTTGGGTGTAGGTATAGGATGTGGCTGCACACGCTCAACTGTCTCTGCCCCCTTCACAGACTCTATCCTCGCCCTTGTTCTACCCACTTTCTACACCTCCGAACCTTCTTCCTGCCCTTCTCTGTCACTGAAAAGTAATACCACTCACCACACCGACGATGAGTCCAACCTCATTGCTGGTGCCAGAGTGCCTTATAGCACTTTTATGACACCCAGTGCCAGTGGTGAGGTTGGAGTGTCGGCACTGGGCAGACCAGGATTGGGCTGTAGTGTATGTGAATTAGTTCACTGAGAACCAGTTTGAAACCCCAGCTTTTTTCTTCTGGAACACTTTGTGCACTTTCATCCTTATCTCCATTTTTTTATCCCCAAAATTATATTATCAGGCCATTGGCCATTACACTGGGCACTTGTACATGAGTTTCCCCCCACTGTGGCTACGTTATAAGAGTCTTTCCATACCTACATACAGGTGTGACTATCTTGAAGACAGTTTTCAGAAATTTCTGGAATTTCTCTGTGATCTCTAGTGTGAAACCAATGCTGAAATCTCCCATGCTTGGAGAAATGGGGAGTGTGTATGGCACAGGTGAAGCATCATGAAGTAGCAGGGTTACCCTACAATGGAGCTACGTAACTACGGGAGCACGTAAGAGACATTGCGTGTACCCGTAATTACTGCACCATCTCGTGAAAACCTATGGGGAATCCATATTGCAATCCAGAGCAAATTGTTCTTACACCGGAGCAAGGACTCCCCAATTGGACAATCCAGTTACTCTGGATTGCGCTGTTATGCTCAGTTCTCACATGACATTTGCAGCAAAATTCAGTCCCAAGAATCCCTTTGAATCTATGTTTTAAAAGTGGTTATTACTGCTTAGTGCTCTGAAAAGGGGAATGGCTGTGTGCTTTCCAAACTCTCATACAGAAAGAACTGAGTGAGCTATCATTTTAGTCTATTTCAATGTATGTTTGCCCCGCTCTTCTCCAGTGGTACAGTATCTGCGGATGTTCTACCTTCTGGGGAAGAGATGTAAGAGATCCTTTGCATAGCAAGCTGCAGTAGGATGTTAACTCTGCTGGCCCATCACAATCTGTATTCTCCCTGTACTGGACAGCCGCTTTGCATTTCATACATTATTCACACTGCTGCAGTCATTCAGCAAGGTCACTACATACATATCCTTTACAGACTATAAAGGAAAAAGAAGAGGGAAAGAGACAGGGACTACTAAAGCAATATGCCATCCTTGAATACGGCTTTGAAATCTTGTTGTTTTAGAGTCAATCCTCTTATGCATGGTGACTGACATATGGGTAGAATTACTTGTATTTGTTTCTTGAAGCAGGGAGTTCACTAATAAGAGTGTTACTGCTGAAGCCACGATCCTGATTTAAAGTCATTATCCTCATAGAAAGCAATAGCATCTGAGAACATGTTGGGTTACTTAAAGGCACAATTTACCTTAATATGATTCTCGGGGCTTCTAATCTCTGATTTATTCATCTGAACATTCTAAACCACTTCCCAAGGTTGATATTTATGTGACTATTGCCACAATTCCTTGTGGCTGATATACTATTTTGTTAAAATACCACTTCAAAATACCAGTAATATTTTAGAATTAAAAACTTTGCTATTAAAAAAAAATCTTCTACTACAGTGTGAGGATCCTTTATTCAGACTGCTTGAGACAGGAAGCTATCTACAGTAGATTTCTGATTTGTCTGGATTTTGGAATTCAGGTGTCTCTTGTTATCCTCTATGTTTTGTTCTGGAACCTCCTGTGGATTTAAAAAAATCAATGGATTAAAAATAACAATGTCTGTACAGGTACACACCAGACAAGAGTAGAGAATCAAACATCTGGCCTATCTCTGCACTTTAAATGTTAATGAGCATCAGACCTTCTCAGGTTCATGGAACAGAAAACAGAATTTTTTTCCTTAGGCAAAATAGTTTGGATTTCCAAAGTGTTTAGATTTTGTAATCAAAACTTCATGTCTGGATAAGGCATATGTTAACATATAGGATAGAAATCCTCTCAGATTATTGGCCCTGTTATATGGCCGAAAAGCAGGTATATAATTCTTTTAGCCAATTGGCCTAGTGAAATAGCCAGCTAATCTGAACTAGAAAGACAAATTTGAAACAACCAACTGCGGGGCGGGGGGGGGGGGGGAAAGAAAGGTAGGGGATATAAAAGTACTAGGAGTTGCTCATGGATTTTGGTGTATGTTCTGTAATAAATCCGTTGAGCTGACCTCACGTTTCCTTTGCTTTAATCTCATGAAACCCATAACAGTTTACATCTTAAACATTAAAGGATACCTTAATCTTTAGTATAAGGAGGATTGCCATATTATTTCTAAAGGACTTCTTTGAGGAAGCCTGACATAAAAAATAAAATGTGAACTTTTTCTGATCTTTTAACATTTAAAAAAAAAGTTTAGTCTGTTTATTTTCTGTCAGTTAACCTGCTGTTAGAACCACAAGTCATGAAAAAAATGAGAGAAGCCTACCATCGATCTATCATCAATCTATCATCATGAATTCTCTTGGTAGTCCAGGTGACCTTACTTGGAGGCACACCACATATCTACTGGGAGCAGGACCTTCTCAGTGAGGACTAAGTTTGGGGAATGCCCTTCCCACTGAGTTTTTATCTAGTCCTTAACCTACAGTTTGTGACAGAAAAAGCTATGTTGGGGTCAGTGATGGGCTTCAAAGAAATTAAGAACCGGTTCTCTGCCCATTTGGCAGCCACTTTTAAATGGCTATTTTTAAACTTTATATGTCCTATCTCTTGTTAACAACCGGTTCTATAGAGTAGGTGCGAACCTGCTGGTGCCCACCACTGGTTGGGGTATAACCAAAATGTAGTCTTCTGCTGGAAGCTAGGCATTCATGCTGTTTGTTAACTAAATGCGGCTTATACAACAGTGACAGAATTGATTGTTAGAACATACCAGGAGAACCAGTGTCTTGGGGGATGAAGGAATGGCCTACTCTCATCTCCAAAGGTACAAATTGCGAAAGAGTGGCTGATGGACCAAGGCCACTCTGATTGTTAACTTGCTGCAGCTTCCTGGGGTTAGGAGGGCTATTGAGGAGGGTTATTCCACCATGAGTGGAGTAACTTGAGCTGATGAACATCTCTAGAAAGTTCAGCTGGTTCCACTTTTTACCCCAGGATGGAGAAGCCACCACCACTTGAGATTGTGCATTGCCAGAAGTGGGGAAGCAAGAAACCCAGGCACTTCTACTGTGTGAGCTCCAGTTAGACCTAAGTTCCACAACCTGGAAGGTTTGGGACCACCAACTACAGCTGTATTTCTTCATTTCTTATTGTTTCCTTTCGGCCTGGACAGCTAGTACAGAATGACCAGGGTGGATTGCTGCTACACCAGAAGGGAATCTGCTCCTGCCCAGCTTGTTAAGAGCCAGGCTGCCATTTGCAATCCTATAGCCATCTGCAAAAAGCCACAGTCACCTTCTGTGATTTCTGACATTAAGTGGTGCAAAAAACAGTGTGGAGTTGAGAGAGTAGCTAAAGAACAAGCCAGAAGTGATGCTCCAGAGAGGCTGGATAGAGCAGAGCCACTTGTGAGAAGGTGGTAGGTCACCAGTCCATGTTTGGTGTGTCACCAGTGCCGCAGTTGGGTCACCAGTCCATGTTTGTTTATCTATTTAGGTTACGGTGCAAAAATATTGAAGACCACTGATTTATGATCCAGTTAAAAATGTTGAAGACAACTGATTTATAATCATTGGATACAGGATTCCAATCACGTTTGGAAAACTTGATTGAACAATGTTTATGAATCTGGGTAGATGAAAAAATGCCTTCCATCTTTCTGCCCCCTCTTCCTTTTAGGCTAAAACCTTGAAACTTCCTGTTCTAAATAGTGAAGGTACAGTTATCTGTCATTTCCTTCCTTCCTTCCTTCCTCTCCCCCTCCCCCATCCATCCATCCCATCCTATCCATTACATACATATATATAAAAGAGAAAACTCACTGACTGACTCACTCACTGACTCACTCACTGACTTACTCACTTACTGACTCATCAGCGCCCTTCCAAAACCACTGGTCCTAGAAGCGTGAAATTTGGGGACGGTGCTCCTTCCGTGACTGAGGGGTGCACTAAGAACCGGTTTTCAGAAATTCCAACTGGAAGGGGGTGAAAAGGGGTGCAACGCGTTTTCCTCCCTATACTTTGCACTGGAGAATTGATGACTCAGCAACATTCTTCCCCAACTGCTGGGCCTGAAGCATGGAATTCTGGGAGTTCCTTCTGTCACCTGAACTCCCACCAAGAACCATCTGGAGAAATTAACCCTTCAGGGGCTGAAAAGGGGGCAACGTGTTTCTGACCTACACTTAACATGGGAGACTGACCAACATCCAGCCAGTTTGGTGCTCAGTGCCTGGTGCACTGGGGGATGTTGTTCAGAGGAAGAGGTTGCACTGGTGAGGATGCTGCGCATGGGGGGAAGGTTGCACACGGGGAAGGTTGCACATGGGGGGCTGATGCGCATGGGGTTGATGCGCATGGGGGAAATTAACACATGGGAGAAGTTGCAAATGGGGATTATGCGTATGGGGGTTGATGCACATGGGGGAAGTGGCACATGGGAGGAAGTGGCACATGGGGTGTTTATGCGCATGGGGTGTTTATGAGCCATGGGGGGATGGCGTATGGGGGAAGTTGCGCGTGGGGGAAGTTGCGCATGGGGGTTGAGGCACATGGGGAAGTTGCGCATAGGGGAAGTTGATGGGTTGCTGCACATGGGTGCAGCACATGGGGGGGTTGCTGCACATGGGTTGATGCGCATGGGGGTTGGTGCGCATGGGGGAAGTTGCGCATGGGGGTTGATGCACATGGGGGAAGTTGCGCATGGGGGGAAGTGGAGCATGGGGGTTGATGCGCATGGAGGGAAGTTGTACATGGGTGTTGATGCACATTGGAGGAAGTTGCACATGTGGGGAAGTTGTAGATGGGGGTTGATGCGCATGGGGGGAAGTTGCACGTGTGGGGAAGTTGCGCATGGGGGATTGATGCGCATTGTGGAAGTTGTGCAGGGGGGGTTGATGCATATGGGGAGATGGCATACGGGGGAATTTTACTCCCGCAATGCAGGTACGCTTTTCGCTAGTACATGAATAATCACTATGTTTTACATGTATTTTACCTCAGAAATTAGTTCACTTTACCTCAGAAAGTGGTTCATTCTCCCTCAGAAATTACTAATTGAACTCAGTGCTTCAGTTTCAAGTTCCAGTACTGTTGATCACTTACATGCTCTTTTCTTGAGATTTACAAGTATTTTACCTCAGAAAGTGGTTCATTCTCTCTCTTTTCCCCTCACAACACTCATGCGAGATACACTGGTTAAAAATGGCAGCCAAAAGACTTCAGGCTGAACTGGGATTTGAACTCAGGGCTTCAGTTTCAAATTCCAGTACTGTTGACCACTTACATGCTCTTTTCTTGAGATTTACATGTATCTTACCTCAGAAATTAGTTCACTTTTCCTCAGAAAGTGGTTCATTCTCTCTCTTTTCCCCTAAAACCAGGTCTGAGGTCTCCAGTGGCAGCTGAGCCATTTGTGGGTCCAAAACATCAGGGTCAAAGCTTCAGAAGCAGAGTCCTGATGGCTCCAAGGAGAAAAGTAAAGAGGGTCATGAAGAGGAGGCCTGTTGTCATAAATGTGAATCAGTCTGTGAAAGTTTGTGTGAAGAAAGTTGTGCATGTGTGCTCACAGCTTGTCAGAAAGTCTATACGCCAACAAGCTATGTGCATGGCCAAAGAGGCCGCTACGAGAGCCAGAGCTCAAGAATCTGCAAATATCCTGAAGATCATTCTCAAAAGGTTTCATGATCCTAAGGTCATAGCCGAAATCCAGACTGGATTTGAGGCCCTTCCATGAGCTAGTTCATACTATTCGGCTCTTCAGAGAATGAAAGCAATAATTGCGGGGGACCACTATGCCAACCGCATTTGTGACCATCTGTGTCAGACACTTAGAGGAGTTCCCGGGTGCAAGTATTTGTGCCACCATTTAACTGACTACTTCTTGACAACTTCAGAAAGAAACACCAGTTCTGAAGCCAGGTAACAAAGCAATCACCCTCCAAAACATGTCTACTCGAAAGTCTCATCTCACTCATCTCACATGTCTCATCTCACTTCCAAGAATGAAGCTGGTGCACCTTGCAGTACCGGCTCACTTTACCCTCTGCAGAACGCTGCAGAGCCCGGGCAAAATGCAATGTAGTCATTGGCTACAGAAGGGCCTGGGGGGTGGAGCCCAGATGATACTGGGTTTGTTCTGCCCGGGGAAGCTCAGTCGGGCTCCAGCAAGCGTCAGGACAGGCGCTTTGCTGATCTCCTCCCTAGCTTCACTTTGAGGTTTTCTTTCTACTGGCTGTGGGGCTTGGTTGGAGCCTAGATAGGAGGCTTCTCCCCCCCCCCTTTAGCTATTCTCTCCTTTGGGCTGAAGGTATGGCCTCTACTGGGGCTGGGAGAGGAGCCTGACTTCAGTTTATTAGAAGGTGTTATGGAGATGGGGTGCCTCCTTTTGAAGGCCCCCCTCTTTTTACCCCGATTCCACCTCCCATTTTGCTGCCTGACTTTCGGTGCCTTCTGCTGAGACCGCCATGTGCTGCTGCTGCTGCAGCGTAACCCTTAGATGCCCATCCAGATCCAGAGTCCGGAAATGCAAATTTATGCAAATTGGGCTATTTTTAGATGGGCATCTAAGTTAAAGCTGCCCATATCCTTTGAGTTTAACCTTAAACACACACAGGGTGGTGGTTAGCTGGCCCTGGGAAATGTTACATTGCCAGGGTTAATGTTTCTTCACCTAGAGTGGCTCGGTGATTCGATGATTGCTGCTTGGGTTGCCACTTTGTGGCAATGGGTGCCATTTTGGGTTGAGGGAATTGGGGCTACATGCCCCTTTCTCCCAGTGCTTCTCCTGCCCTGTGGGGCTTAGGGATTGGGGCTAACATCCCATCTTCCTAGGTGCATTTCAGCCCGTTAGGGGTTCTTTGGGGTACCCCCTCCCTTTTTTGCTGTCTCGGGTTCCCCTCCCCCTTATTTTGTTTTGTCAAGATAATACTGATAATGATTATGTACATTAGATTGTTTGCTATTCAGCCTGGGGGACCCACCCGTTCCCAATTTGGTTTTCCTACCCTGCCGGCAACAGGGTCTTCTGGTACTATTGTGAGCTTGTGGGTTTATCCCTCCCCCCTTCAGGCCTTATGTCTGCGTGTTGGTTGTCCTCATCAAGTACTGTTGTTGGTATGAGGGCCTTCTGTCACTGTTATTGGCTGTTGCTGCTTTATGCAGCTTATATCCTTAAATTCCATCCGTGCTGTAGGTGGGTCAGTTCGTGACATCTCAATTTCCCTGATTGTTTTAACTTTTGGCAGGCTCTATGCATCAATGACAACTTAAGACCCTGAGGGTTAACAGATTGGAGGTGCAATGCCTTTGACTGAATAATATTCCCACGTGTACTAATTATATTTGTAAGGGCAGCATGGGTGGCTCGGGTCCAAAGAGGGGCTTAGCATTTTGTGGAGCTGTGTGCACCCTATGTTATGGGCACCCTAATTTTTGCCTGTTCCCATGCCTTGAGTGCATGGTTTATGGGCATTTTGACCTATAAAAAGTTCATTGTGGGTGTAGGATGTAGGGTTATTGCTCCCGGTGATGCTTAGCATGGTGAAAGGCTATGCTTAAGGGAGGCTTTGACTACCTCCTGGGCTATAGTTATATGCTCACATCTGTAAGTGAGAGAAGTGTGGCTGTTTCTGCCTTGAAGGTTGCCTAATGATTGGCTTTATATACACCTGGAATCAATGGGGCTTACTTCCAGGAAAGTTTGGATTACAGCCGCCGAGCCCCCTCCTAGGCGTGTCTCCTCAGAAGTAAGTCCCACTGGAGTCAATGGGGCTTACTCCCAAGAAAGTGTGGACCATGAGCCCATTTTTTCCAAACTATAGTCTGGCCCCCAACAGTGTCTAAGGGACAGTGAACCAGCCCCCTGTTTAAAAAGTTTGAGGACCCCTGCTGTAAGCAATGACATGTGTAGGAAATAATTCTAAGCAACTATCAATAAATGAACAAAAGAAAAATCTCCCCCCACCAATTCCTCAAGGATGAATATTTTGATGAAATTGGGAAAGATACAAACAATTTCTGTCACTACAGAGTTTACAGTCCAAGTCAGATGAGGACATGAGTAAGCAAAAGGAGGGCTCCCACAGGAAGCCAGAAATATAAAAATATATGTATTAACGTAAAACTACACAATAACGATCCCCTCTAAGGCATTCTCTTTTATCTAACCTGCTGCTACCACATCTGCCCACCAGCTGTCACAGGTCAGCCTATATAATCAAAACGGCTTTGTTTAGAGGGGTGGGGAAATGGTTGTTGTAGAGAACAATGCTCTGAAGATTCAGACGAAGAATGCCAACCCCCACACTGCAGGGTTGGCGTAATCCCTCCACTGTTGCTCATCATGCTCGTGGGAATTTGCTCGTAATGTAAACTACGAAGATAGGTTAAGTTGCAAATGGAGCCTCAAAATGTGTATATCTTGGAATTTGTTAACAATCACATTTTGATTCTCAGCAATTCCCTGTTATGAAAATACTAAAATCCATCAGGATTTTGACAAAGCCATCACTGTCATCACTGTCATTCATACACGAACAAGCATCATGTATGCAAAACATGCTGTATTATTCTTATCCTTTCACACAAAGGCCTGATCTCCCCATGCAGTGAAATCAAGTGACAGAAGTAGTGGAATGAACTCTACGTTCTCAAATGGTTTCATACCAGGAACCACTTTCATACCAGGAACCCTAACTCCACCTCCCCAAATAAAAAGACTGCCATCATTGCAATATGCTACAAGTACAGGGAGCAAGTACCATGTCCACTTACCACAAACAGTTGAAAGGGTCATATTTTAGTTGTGCTCAATTTTGTTTTGTTTCTTAATATAAAATGGAGACTAGACCAGCTTTGTAGGTTCTCAAACATTTCCATCCACAACATCGTTCAGCACAGAGCTCAGCAACCTGGAAGTGTTGGTGATGTCATCATGATGATTTGATGTCATCACTGCCAACACTTCTGCCCACAGTTCCTTCTCTTCTAACTTGGTTAAAGCCAGTGGTGGGATTCAAATAAATTAACAACAGGTTCTACGTCCTAATAACCTAAATTAACAAAAGGTTCTATGTCTCATTAGTAACCAGTTCTCAGAACCAGGCACTCATTAGCAAAGGGTTCTATAGAACCTGTTAGGACCCCCTGAAGACCACCACTGGTTAAATCCTGCCTCTTAAGTGTGTTCTCACTGATGAGCATGAGGTCACTTCTATACTCACTAGGAACATACTCTTGAGGTGGGCTTTTTGCAATTAAAAAATGCAAAATCAAGGCAACCCAAAAGAGTTGGTGGTTCCAGGTAATATTCTGCAGCTTACCAGAAACTGGATCGCATCCCACTTGTGAGTCAGGACCCACAGTTTGAAGACTGCTGCATTAAAAGCAATAGAAAAGTTTTTTTTTTCCAAAGAATAGATAATCTGGGCTGTATGAAATCTTTATTCTGTGTGAAGCATCTTACAAATATATTTTCACAGATTTCTGTATGGTGGGAGTCCTCCAGGATTAGTTAAAAGTTAGTCCATTAATGTTTCCCAACTTGTATGGAGGATATAAGACTTCAGGGAATTATTAACTCATTTTCTTGTCTGACCCAATGTCACCAAGTATTTGGGAGTAATTTTAAATATAAAACATGGTGCTGGCACCTCATTAATTTAAATTTTGATAGCAAAGTTACTACAATTGGAACCTTTTAAAAACAGCTTATGTAGCTACTATGTGATTCAACTCTCTGTGGATTCTAATCCTCATTATGATCCCAACTTTCAGGCCTCAAAATAGCTTGTATAATACAGCACTGTATAGGTCTTCAGAGATGTAGTGTGTTATGGTGTGTTTCGATCAATTTAATTTAGGTTCCTTATCTAAACTTACGAATTTTCCTAATACGGGATTGCATGTGTATGTGTGGCTAGTCCTTGAGGCATTATTTAATCCTTTCTTCCATTATCCAGGTCCTTTCTGCAGATAATCAGGATTACATTGTCATTAAATGTATTGACAGGAATAGCATTCACAGAGGAATTACATCCATGTAAATAAGAACAAAAGGCTCTCTCTTTTAGTATCTGCAAGTTTTGCCTGTATGAGAGATGCCAGATTCAGTCTTTATAACCTTGATTAATAAAGCTTTTATTCCCTAATTCTCTTGCATATTTACCAAGTGACAGCTATTTGGCAAGGCCTGGTAGATAATGTTGCTATTAATGTTTCTACCTTTTTCCCTGGAGAGGAATAAAGTAATTTACTTGAAGCAACTATTGTTCAGTACCTTCTTTTCAGCTGTTGTAAGCTAGAGCATCTGGCACAGCGCATTGTTATGCTGCATACAACCTGGCAGATTCACGCCAAGGGTTTATCAGCCCCCAACCGGACTGGGGCAGGCTTGAGTGGAAAACATTTTCCACTGGTCCCACCAAATCCTTCATAAATGGTACCAGTGAGAAAGAGAAGGACGAGGAGGAAGAAGAGAAGGAAGAGGAGGAAGACAACCAAGGCACTCCCTAACATATATAGCTACCATCTTTTTCATATTGTACTATTTTTATTGATTTTATGTAAGATGCTATGAAACCTTGTTGACTACTGAGTAGGATAAAAATGCTTAGAACACATACATAAATATATACCATCTCCTGCCAACTTACAATCAAATTTGGAAGACATTTCCCTCCCTTCTTTCGGACCACCAGCTGTGTGGCCCAAAATGGCTGGTGTTGATCAGAATCAGCAACCATATCACAGTTCTCAGGTTCCACGTGTTTTGGGATATACGAGGTGTCTTCCACCTCTTTTGCTTTGCCTTTCATCATCTCCAAATTGCACGTATCAGGAAGGAGGTTGTTTGTCCACATGAGTTCAAGAGAAAAAAGGGAGGGAATAAAGGAGGAGTCTGGAGGCAGGGCTGTCCTGTAGGGCACAATGCAGTCAATTAAATGGTTTTGAATAGATTACAAAACTTAACTGATAGTATTGCAACCAGGTTGCGTGTGGGTGTGGGTAGGACAAAGCTCTGTATGGGACCACCATGGCACCCCATCCCATTCCGTAATGAACATTAAGAGCTGACACTGTCAATAGTCCCAAAGATTCAGCCTACCAGCTAGATTCTCCAGTGGGTATACGCTCTCCGATGGGCATATGTCAGTACCTGACAAGGCCAACTGACACACAGCACAATCCTAACCCCTGATATGCTGGCACAAATCCTTGCACAAGTCCCATGTTGGCCTGGGAGTGTCACAAAAAGTGGCGTAATGCACTTCTGCACCACTCCTGAGTGGGGGCAGGGTTAGGCCAATGCACAGACATGTGCCTGCCTCCTCATACCACCGCAGGAATGGGGAGACGGGTGAATTGCATTGCCCTAAATTGGTTAGGATTGCATGCATCCACACATGAACCAATCAGGACTAATAAACTAATAAATTTTAAACTAATACGTTTTGGCCTAATAAACAAGTCAATAATGTCAGTGTAGCATGTGCTGCCACCAAGAAGAGCCTTGTGATGCGGGCTCGAGGGGGTGACCTGGGTGGAATGGGAAGACTCTTCAGGGGGAGGGAAAAGTCCTCAGGAGAGGTCTTCGGATAAATAATGCCATGGAGAGGAGGTAGGCATATTAATAACAGTTTCTTTATTGGCTTCCATATTTAGAGGTACTGTGCTTCAGGTAAGTTGCAAACGTGTTGAACTGGCCAAGGGCCTTAAACTATAACAGGTAAATATTCCTAG
The DNA here is from genome assembly GCA_030015325.1 of Cryptoblepharus egeriae. NCBI lineage: Eukaryota > Metazoa > Chordata > Lepidosauria > Squamata > Scincidae > Cryptoblepharus > Cryptoblepharus egeriae. The sequence goes on from JAREYC010000003.1 coordinate 109,595,293, forward strand.
TCGCCAAGCACCATAAAACAATGTCCTATAAACACACAAACATGTTCCAATCTTTCTTCTATCTTCTCTCCTTCTCTTCCTTTTTTACCTCCTTATCCTCCTCCACTCTCCTCTGTCTCTCCTCCAGCATTCCTTCCACCACCTCTGCTGCTCCCAGCTTCCTTTCTTCTGAACTAGGGCCTAAGTCGCACCAGCGTGAATACATCCCCTTCCTTTCCTTGCCTTTCTCTTCCCAGACTGCTCCTTTTCCCGCCTCTTCTACTCCTTTTATCTATACCCAGGGGCCCTCCCGAATGGAGCTTCCACCCCTCTGCTCTAGGAGGGGTGGAAGGTTCCACCACCACACAGGCCCTTTGATGAGCTCAGGCCGATGAAGGGTGACCCTTCCCCCTGGTGCCATCCTGGGCCCTTTTTGAGCCAGCCATTCTCAGACCTCTGCAGCCTCTCTCCACTTCTTCCTCCCTTCCTCCTGTTCCCTGAGGGACCTCTCTGCTCCCTTTTGGTCTTCTTTCCTGTTCTACATTTCCTCAGTCTTTCTGTCCCTCGCCTCTCTCTCCTATGCGGGGTCCTAGAGACTGGCACCCGGACTGCTAGGTCACAGTGGCAATCTGTGCCCCCCTCCTCGTATGACAACATACCTTTTGGTTCCCTCACAAGCCTTTTGCTAATTCATAAATGCAAAGGAGGATCCTGAAGGTTTATATTTAATGTCAGGGCCATTGATCCTGTGACAACATTCAACTCTCATTATTTGATTCCTGCTAGATAAAGGAAGGAATTGAGGTCTTATAGCAGCTTTATCTAACGGATGTTACAGGCCGGAAAGTGACAGCTCCTCGTCATTCCTTTTTGTGTTCTGAAGAGTTTATAGTATGTGTAGATGTATTTTGCAATTCAGTCTTTGAAGGAAGAGTATTCAGAAATAGTTTTCCAAAGTCATTTGTGTGTCTGTTGGAATATTTCTTTAATTCTCTTTCATTGTCTTGAAATCATTTTAATGTGCACCTCCTAATAATGAACAATAATCAACTGTTAATAGTGTGAGTGGCCAGGAAATGTTGAGTTCAGTCTTTGTAAAGTGGTAAATCTAAGGAAAGCTAAAAGGAAGTGGGACCACTTAAAGCTGGTGGTGTTCAGGGTTCAAGGACTACTTTGACCTCTATTTTAGCCTCATGTTCTGGAAAAAAATTCATTGTCCTCCTTTTCCTGGCAAACAGGCAGCATGTAATCTTCTTGTAATTAATAAATTTTATGTTATAAATTATGTATTAGTTTTTTAATTTAATAATAAATAATACATTGTTAAAATTAACCACATGAAAGCAATATATATGAACATTTTAGATTTTATTTTGTCATGTCCTCTATTTTTCTTGGGTGTCCTACATTTTGAGGGGCCTTGTCCTCTTTTTAGAGGTGACATATGGTCACCATGGGGTGAGGAAAATGGAAAGGTGGAGGCAAGCTTAGTTCAGAGGGGTGAGGAATAAGCAATATAGAGGGGATGATGATGTTCAGGGGAGAAGATGCAAATTTAAAATTCACATAGGGACAGCGTGGGCTTCGGCAAGAACAGGTTAAAGCTCATATACCAATTTGGGATGGGGTAAAAAATACAACAGCCTCATTCCAACTCAGTTCCCTTCCTGAACCAGCACAGAGGAACCTAGAAGAGTTAGCGGTTGTTGTGGGGTTAGCAGCAGTCTCCAAGCCAGACAGTCCCAGTCCACCTGTAGCATTTTACACAACAGTGTTTTCAGATAAGTGCTAATTGCTGCCTTGTCATCTAGTGAACAGACCTGAGTGGAGAACAAGGCCCAAGGCAAGTTTGCAAAGGCTAAGTGATTGTTGTTCAATACCATAAGGATAGTATTGATCCAGAGTTTTTGTAACAAATGAAACAGTTAGTTAATTGCAGCAGTGTATCTGATACTGTGATATGGTCGGAGCAGGAGCAGAGAATTGCTTTAAAAGATTGGGTAAGTTATCCTACACATTAAGGACAAAAGCTGCAAGAATTTGTTTTAAGAACGCTATATTTTGTCACTCATGTTGTGCAAAATGTATGCGGTTCAGGTCACTTGATGGAGATATGTTCTCCAAAACACATTGTTCATCATCATTCATTCATTATGATCCTATCCACCATGCCTCCCTTTCCTGACACACATGGTTGAAAGACATTTCAATTTTCGAATAAGAAACCATCTTCTCACTCTTTTGTAATGAAATCACTTTGTTCAAATTTTTTGTTTAAAAAGAGTGTGTGTAATAAATAGTATTAATCAACCAGTATAATTGGTATTTCCAAATAGATTTGTCCAATTTACATAGAATTTTAAAAGGCACATTGTTATGTGTACACTTAAAATGTATTGTATGGAAATGCCTACAAAATTCAATTGTAAGGGTCGAATCTAAAGTTATGACAATTTTTTTATTCTTTTATGATTTTGAGAGATATATAATTTGCAGGGAGTCACAAAACAGGGCAAAACCACAGTGGGGTTCATAGCCTCTTTCAATTGTCATCTCCTGGCCCTTATCATGACCTTTTTGACTTCTCTCTCTCTCTCTCTCTCTCTCTCTCTCTCTCTCCCTCACACACACACACACACACACACACACACACACACACACACACACACACACCATTTGAGGAGCCACAACTAGAATTTGAGACTCCAACAGTGGAGACAAAGGGTAAAATCCAGAGTAACAATGGGGAGTCCTTGCTTCGGTGACAGATCAACTTACTCTGGATTCCAATATGAATTTCCAGTAGGTTTTCACTAGGTGGTGAAGTAACTACAGGTGTATGTAAAGTCTCTTACATGCTCCCGTAGTTACTCTGGATTTGGGGGAAAGTCCTAAAACCTCCTACCCCTACTATGTTCCACCCTATTTTATAACCACCCATTATATTTTTACTAAAAACAGGGGCCATTTTACAGAACCAATGCCATATTATAGAACCAATTATAGAACCGTTTATTCTCTGCAGGAGGGAGAGCGCTCCTAACCAATGGGTGCTGTTCTCCCTGGAGGCCAGATGAGGTCAGAATTCTCCTTCCTGGGAGGGCACCCAGGATCCCCAGTCTCGTCCGGCTTCGTGAAGTGTCTGGACGTGTGTCCAGGGAGCTCTAAGCTCCCTCTTCTTCAATTTCTTTCTCTCTCACTATCTCCCCTCTCTTCTTCTCCTCAATACTCTGTGCCTCAGTCCTTCCCCCCTCTGGAGTCAGGAGGGGAAGTCTGCTGAGGGACCTTTCATAGCTGCCGAGAGGCACAAAGAGGAGGAGAGGAACGCAGCAGCCTCTCCTGGCTGTGGGTGCCCCACTGAGCCAGCGCACCCGCCTGGGAGGCTTCTAGGCAACCGCAGGTTAGCACCCGGTATCAGATCAGTGCTTCTCTGGGTCAGCCAGCGTGGCCACGTGGGAGGCTTCTAAGCAACCGCAGGGTAGCACCCGGTATCCGATCAGTGCTTCCCTGGGTCAGCCAGCATGGCCACGTGGGAGGCTTCTAAGCGACTGCAGGGTAGCGCCCGGTATCCGATCAGTGCTTCCCTGGGTCAGCCAGCGCGGACACGTGGGAGGCTTCTAAGCCATCGCAGGGTAGCACCTGCTATCCAATCAGCGCTTCCCTGGGTCAGTCTCAGATGTGCAGAGGCTGCGAGAGGGAGAGACCTGCGGTGTTTTGGCGCCATCAGCAGCCCGTTTCCCTGCGCGGTGGCCATTTTGAGTGGGTCCACCATCATGGGCGCCATTTTGAGGTATGGCTGAACGCAGCTGCTTCCCGCACAGTGGCCACTTTGTCCGGGTCTCTGACTGCGGTCACCATCTTGTCAAGGGTAAGATTCCCTTTTTGTACTACTGATCCTTGGGGGGAAAGGCTGCGGGGGCAGCAGGCCTCAGGAGCTTTTAAAAATGCACCACCATATCTCAGGAACAATTGAAGAGGCTATGAAGGGAGCTCTCAAGGAGCAATTACAGGAGGTTTTGGCCTTCCTCCCAAGCAGACCAACCACGTAAAGCAAAGTGGAAAAGGTCACCTTCCCCACACAACAAATCCAAATTTTTGGTATCTGACTCCGGGCTAGAGGATGTGATTCCCCCATGTAAGGTGTCTGGGCTTTGCCCAGATGAATTGTACCCCAGGGTGCACATCAAGGCTGACAAAATGATTGACCTTGAGGTACTGGTTGTTACAAACGTTCAGGGGGAGTCTTGCCTGCATCTACAGCTAAGACTTACCCACAAAGGCCCCCCAGCACCCCAGGTGGTCCCCTTTCCTGAGGCTTTGGAGCATGTCTTTGCTTCAGAATGGGAAAACATCAATCATCCCAAACACCATAAGATACTGGACACACTTTACACACTACCAGACCCAGTAATAAAAAACTGAGGGTCCCAGGAGTAGCTCTGTCCTTGAGTACCATCTTGCCCTCTGAGGGGGAGTCTGGACCCAAGGAAGCAAATGACAAAAGAACAGAGACTGCCCTTAGGAGAAGCCATGGCCAGTGACCAATAAAAGTATTAGAGGTGGACTCAGCCTCAAATACTTCAAGAGAAGGCTTCTCAGTCTACTTTCAGGGGACTCTCCTATTTTCCTGGGCAGAATCCCTGTCTCTCAAGAGGCCCAGGCACATGTGACATGGTGGGTCCAGAAACTTCTGGGGAAAAGCTGTGACAGAAAGATTATGCCCTGCAGCAGGGCCTCCACAGGAGCAATGCTTGCAGGGTTCTTGAGTTAAGAGATCCATAAGGCCTCTGTTGCCTTTTACATATTCCTCACTCACTCTCCAGCCTTTGGAGCCCCTCAAACCACTGTTCCTCGTTTATAGGATCGTTTACGAGGCTTCCTACAGACTCATGAAGTCAGGCTCCTCTAAGGTTTCCTAAGGGACAAAACCTCAGGGGAAGAAAACTCTGATGTGTACAACATCTTAGATATGCCTTTTTCTTTCCTGTGGAAAAGTTCCTTACATTATTGTCCAAGGTAATCATATCTCTTAACCTACTGCACAGCAGAGGAACTGTTTGAGGAACCAGCCTAAACCAGCTCAGACTGGCTGAGACTTGCTCTGAATGTATCAAGTCTCATGCAACACTGCTTTGCAATAATGGTTTCCCTCCTTTTTAGTTCCAAGGTTTAGCATATTACTTCATCCACCAAGCTAACAAAGCCAGCAGCTGAAGTTTTTGTCTCTCCAGGGCATTCCTAAGACGGCAGAAGTTCCCTTCTGTGATACAATTGCATCTATCATGGAAGCAGAAGGAACAGTGTCTGCACCAGGGGAGCACATGTCAAGATGGTCGGTAAGCTTTATGATTTACCCCAGGAAACTTTGGCCATTGCAGATTTCCAAAGTAGAAGTCCTGGTGGTTGCACTGTCTTACAGAAAGCCCAGAAGGCACTTATGATATGAGAGTGACACTTATGATATGAGAGTTGAAGTAACAATGAGAAAGTGTAAAAGCTTCTTATTTGGGCTCTGGACTTTGGTTTCTGATTTCCATGTCCAGAGTTGCAAATTACATGGAGGAGACTGTATTGGTGTAATTCTAAAAACACTACACCTGTAAGTCTAAAGATCTGCAGACCAGTGGTTTAAGACCTGGGCAACTTCACAATCTGGTCTGGTTCCTTTCTCTCCAAGCTTGGGAAGTAGACTTTAAAAGAGTTAACCCTTACCTAGTTACCTTTTTAAATATCTGCCTTTGGCATTGGGATGTTGATGCAGAATCCCTGGTTAGGCTGACAGTCCTGCTTTTATGGGCAGCTAATGTTCTGGGGAGTTGTTGACTCTGTGTCAATTAATCTATATATATAAAAGAGAAAAGTCACTGACTGACTGCCCTGCCCAAACCACCGGCCCTAGAAGCATGAAATTTGGGGAGGGTGTTCCTTCCGTGACTGAGGAGTGCACTAAGAACTGGTTTTCAGAAATTCCAACCAGAAGGGGTGAAAAAGGGCGCAACACGTTTTCCTCTCTATACTTTGCATTGGAGAATTGCTGACTCATCAACATTCCACCCCAACTGCTGGGCCTGAAGCATGGAATTCTGGGAGGGATCCTTCTGTCACCTGATCACCCACCAAGAACCATCTGGAGAAATTTAACCCTTCAGGGGCTGAAAAGGGGTCAATGTGTTTTTGTCCTTTACTTAACATGGAAAACTGGCCAACATCCAGCCAGTTTGGTGCTCTGTGCCTGGTGCAGTGGGGGATGTTGTTCACAGGAAGAGGTTGCACTGTGGAGGATGCTGCGCATGGGGGGAGGATGCGCTTGGGGAAGTGGCACATGGGGAAATGGCGCATGGGGAAGTGGCACATGGAGTGTTTATGCGCATGGGGTGTTTTTGCACCATGGGGGGATGGCGTATGGGGAAATGTTACTCCCGCAACGCGGGTACGCTTTTCGCTAGTAACAGGAATAAATGGCATTAGTCATCTTGCACCAAAGATTATATTTTGGACTATAAAGATGATATTTTGGTCATCTCATTCAAAACTGAGCAAATTTAGATTGCATCACCCCACACCAAAGTCCTCCAACTTTCCATCTTTCAGCTTGTCCTCCAGACAGGATAAATGCAGAACAGATGCCTTGCTGCTCAGATACCTGCTCAGATACCTAGTGCTTATTTTATTGGGAGCACTGAAATTTGGTTTGGTGTCATTCCCCAAGGTCTTCACCAAGATTCTGATGGTAATTGTGGCTTTTGGCTCCTATAGGGGATCATTGTTGACCCCTGCCTGGATGATATCCTATTCAGCACACCTTTGTGAGCAATGTCCTGACCTCTCAGGTCAGATCTTCCATCACAGAAACCCTTGGTCCGCACCCATCCAGAGCTGTTCCAGTTCACATTTTGGAGGTTGAGTGGTGGGTACTAGCTAAAAGGGGTACTAGGATAAGATTCTACCTACCGTTAGCTTCCAAGAAGGGCGCTACTTCTAAAATCAATAGTAATATCTGGAAGAAATTCCATTCTAGATGATCCACTGGGCCCCTTCCAACTCTATGAGTCTATGATCTATGATCATGGCGTCTGTCCAAGGGTTCATCTCCTGTTAAATTCAAAACTAAACATCTGTTAGAATTTCTACAGGATGGTCTTGATGGGTCTCAGCACAAGTACCTTAAGAAGGCCAGTGACAGCCAGTCACTCTGGGTGTGACTGGAAGCAATGCACCTCTGTCTTATCCGAACACAAGTCAGTTTTGAATGGGGTAAGTCATCTTAATCCTCCCCAAGTTCACTGTTTTCCATCCTGGGACCTTCACCCAGTGATTTCCGCCTTGGGAAAAGGCCCTTTTGAGCCATTATCTTTCATAGATATACGAGCTACTTCAGTTGACCTACGCGACTGCTCTGCTAATAGCTGTCACTTCGCCTCGCAAAGTGTCAGAGTTATGTGCCTTATCCATCAACCCTAATCTTTGTATTTTCCACAGTGATTTGGGTTGTGCTCAAAGTGGACCCTGCGTTTATCCCTAAGATCAATACAGTCCCTAAGACTATGTCCACAGGTCTCAGGACAGTGTCTCAGAACTCAGGTCTTGAGTTTCAGGTCCTGAGACTCAGGTCTCAGGACAGTCCCAAGCCAACATGTCAATTAAAAGCTGATTGGCATAAATCAGATGTCAGGAGACTGCTTAAGCACTACATTGACAGAACCAAATTGATTCACAAAACTGATTCCCTTTTTCAAAGGAAGATCGTTTGAAGGAAAATCGGTTGGGCTTCGTCCATCTAGAACTACCTTACCTAGATGGATGACTGGGGCTATAGCTATGGTGTATCTATCCCTAGGAAAGGTCTCTCCTACCAGTATCACAGCACATTTCATCAGAAGTGCTGCTACTTCTGCTGCCTTTAAGGGGGTAGCCTCTCTGGCAGCAATCGGTAAGCTACCACAATATTCCACAAGGATAGGGTGGTTCTATGGACAGAGCCTTCCTTTATGCCCCAGATAAACTCATGGTTTCATAGGGCCCAAGTACTGGTGATACCTTTCTTTTGCCCTAATCCTTCTTGTACACCAAAGTCTTTCTGGCACAGTTAGATGCTAGAAAAGTCTTACAGTATTTTTTGGAATGGACTAGAGATTTTTGTAAAACCTATAGTCTCTTTGTCCTGTCTAAAGCATCTTCTGTAGGTAAGCATGCTTCTCTCTCTACTTTGGCTAACTGGCTGAAAGGGACCATAGCCTTTGTGTATTTGTCCTTAGGAAAGAATCTTCCTGTCGGTATTACAGCCCATTCAATTTGTAATGCGGCTACTTCAGTTGCTTTTGAGAAATGGCTTCTCTGGAATCCATCTGCAGAGCAGCCACCTGGTCTACCCCCTCTACTTTTCAAAGCATTACAAGATTGCTCAAGCAGCTTCGGCTGATGTGGCTTTCAGCAGGAGAGTGTTACAGAATGTGGTGGTGACCACATCTTCGGATCTTCCCACCCTTCCTCCGGACGGATACTACTTGACTATATCCCATTGGTTAGGAGTGCTCTCCCTTCCTCCTGCAGAGAAAACTGGAGTTTCTTACCTGTGAGACTCCTATTCTTGAAGGAGGAAGGGAAAGCGCTCCGCCCGCTGCTTACTTCGATCCTCACCTCTAGGGTTACTTCTGACTATACTGGTGGGGGTCTGACAGTGGAGCAGGGTACGTTCTTCTCTACCCTTCTCTACGCTTGTTTCTCTTTGCTTTGGGGCTCACCACTGGCGATGCCTTTTCCCCACTAACCTTTACCTTTGAGTCTATTGATATAGAACCAGTGAAAGCAAAGGTTGGAGGGTGTTCCGGGTTTACTCAGCTAGGTATAGAGACCGGGGGTCCTGGGTGCCCTCCCAGGAAGGAGAATTCTGACTGCGTCCGGCCTCCAGGGAGGACAGCACCCATTGGTTAAGAGTGCTGTCCCTTCCTCCTTCAAGAATAGGAGTCTCATAGGTTAGAAACTCCAGTTTTATAGAACCAAGGCCGTATCATAGAACCAATGACCTATAGGTCATTTAGTCCACCCCTCCCTGTAATTGAGCGTCTCCAGCAGGCACCTGTCAAGGCTCCTCTTGAAGATCTTCAGTGAGGGAGAATCCACCACCACCCTCTGCAATCATAAAATTCATTATGCATTCATTGTATTGTGCAGTATGGCCCAAAGGAAATATATCTTTATGAAAACAACTCACAGAAACCAGCTGAGCTAGTTATGAGTATGTGCATTTACAATGAGTGTCTGGAGTCTCACTCTCCCCTGAAATGTCTGTTGAATTCTTCAGCATGTTTCCGTCTCTATTCTCTTCAAAAACAATATGTCTTTGTCATCTGAGATCCTACCCTGTGGCCTTTAGAAGAAGTAAAATGCCTCATAAAATAGGACACAGTACAGCCCGGATTACTACCAAAATAACTGGGATTCCTTGCTTTGTATTATTTGAATGTTTGCAATTAAAGAGCCTAATTAGCAAGAATGATTTTATAATACATCACTTCTTGGCACAATAAAACAAACAGAACTAAATATATAATAGTAAATTCCTGCCACCCATTGAACAGCAAATGCGTGGAGTCACTGGTGACAATGATGCTCTAGTCTGCAGACTTGGGTTTCTCAGAAGCAGGACTTTGAGGCTGGAGAATTTGGCATAGGCCAGTGGTGAACGAAGATTTTGGCAGGAGGGCCACAACACCTCTCTGATACTATGCCAGTGGCCAGGAGAATAAAGAATTGATAAACATTTCTTAATAAAGAATTATTAATAAAGAATTAATTTACATTTCAAATTAGAATGTACATGAATATATTAAAGATGGAACATATATGAATGAATTGATTTAACTTATTGATTTTACTAATTGAACGTAATACATATGAAAACTATAATACCATAGAGACACGTAGAACCACACGAGAAATATGAATTTATTGCCACATTCACTTGAACGGTGGAAACATACAAACAAAACCAGAAGAACATGGAGACATAAGTTGTTCAGAGGTAATGTGAAAATGGTTAAAATAATGTCATCTCCTGGCCCTTATCAGACAACACATGAAAAATACATACAACACATGAAAGAAACCCCTGGTTTGAAACAAGCCAAACTTGCTCTAGTAAATTCTGCAATTCTCTAAATTCACCTACTTAACTCCAACTTTTTTTAAACCTTTCAGACCCTTTATATTGTGACTAACTAGTTCTGTATATACAATGCCAGTAGTGCTGATTTATATTTTTGTTTTTAATGTATTTATATATTTTATCATTGATGTATATGCCAATAAAGGTTACACAAACTGAACTGAACATGAAAGCATGAAATAATGCAGTTGGGACAATTATGGATGTCACGACCAGTGTTGCAGCACTCACCAATAAGTGAAGGCTCTATGGCAGTGATTTCCAACCAGTGTACCCTTGGTGCACTGGTGTGCTGTCGATAGTCCTCATGAGTGCCACAGGAATTTGGAGATTGACATTAAAAGGAAAATTGGGGGGATATGAACAGTCTGGAATGCCTTATCATTGGTAAAAACAACTGATGGTGTGCCTTGACAATTTCAGTACCTTGTTTAGTGTGCCAAAAGATGAAAAAGGTTGGAAATCACTGCTCTGTGGAGTCATTTCTGCTATTAGTGATCAACCAATGAAGGGTCTCCTGTTCCTTTAACTTCTGTAACGAAGGAAATTGCCAGTGGTTAATTTTCCAAAAAACACCTTGCAAGGAACAAGAGGTCAAACCTGTCTGGTATCACACTCCGTGATGTGGGACCTTGGCCTCTAGGATGTGTAATTCTGACCAGACACAGTTAATTTGGGGAGAAAAAGCACAAGGGCATTTGCTTTGTCATTGCTTTATATATCCTCTAGCTAAGCAGTCACTGGCCGAATCTCCATGCATGGCAGAATGAGGTTGAAATGAAATTCCAGGTTACAAGCTCAGCATATCATCTTGGTTGTGATTCACACCCCCCAGTTTTCTCCTACATTCTAGTTCACTTTCATTATCTCCCAAGCCTCCTCTTACTAGATTATTTATATTTATTGCCCATTTATGCTTACGACTGATATTAATTTCTTTTAAATTTATTGCCCTCTGCTGAGTTTATGTTTAAATTTCACCTGGATTAATTATAAGTACGTTCTTGCCTGAAAACCTTGCAACGTATCATTAGGCTGGGAAATAATGGGATTTTGCTGGGTTGGAATTCAACAAGTAAGCAAATACAGTAGGTGATGTGCTGTTAGATAGGCTAAATGCTAATGATCACCAGCTAGTAGTATAGACACATTGCATCACCACAAAATTGTAGTAGTGCATCTCTGCAAGGATGTGGCATCACCACCACCTTGCATGATTAGCACAACATCACAGTGCACTACCTTGCATCACCACATGGATGTAGCATCCTAACAAGTGTTCCCAGAGCAAGGTTGGCCTGCAGGCTTTATCCAGCTCACTGAGTATGAACCACCAGTTTAATTCAACTATCCAGCATGGTTAACCATCAGGCAGATTGGTATAGAATTTCGGCTGAGCAACATCCAGAGTTTCAGGAACTAGCAAAGTCCAAGCTCAAAACCTGAGAGCTGCAGGCTTCTCCCTGACCATCCTAATGACAAGAAACAGAAGGCTCTTCATAGTTCACAGGCCTTCAGATATTCCTTCTTTCAGTGCTGGTAAGGCTGGGATTGTCAGAAACAGCACAAGGGCTTTTTCCCCTGTCTTTCGGTGCAGACTTAACCTAGGCCGGCCTAACTCATTGATCTTCCTGTTCCCAGGGTGGTGTAGGGAGGCAGGGACATGTCTGTGCACTGGTCTATCCTTCCCCAAGAAGTGGTGCAGAAGTATCTTATGGCACTTTTGTGACACTTCTAGGTCAGCATAAGACATATGCTGTGGCTAACTGTGTCCGTTAGGATTGCAGACTTAGGGAAGGAACTATCCATGATAGAGCAAAGAACACACTTCATATCTTTTAGTCCCCACCAACTGCATTTATTTTCAACTGTTACGTTGCAGAAGTTTGGGTCAGGGTCATTCATTTGTTGGCCATTGGAATATGATCAGGAGGGCCTTAAACTAAATAAGAAGGGGGTGGGTTACGTCCAAAGGGAACGTAGGAATAAAGAAAATGCTCTGGATGGAAATTGCCAGGGCACGGCTGTAACTCAAAAATATTTTGAGGGGCTTGACCTTAAAAAACGGGGGAAACGCTGTGAGTTGCAACCTCCAGGTTGCATTTACACAAATGCACAGAGCCTGGGAAATAAAAAAGATGAGTTGGAGCTTTTAGCAAGTGAAGGGGAATTTGATTTGATAGGAATAACTGAAACTTGGTGGGATGACTCCCATGACTGGAACACAAATGGAAGGCTATCAGCTGTTCCGGAGGAACAGAAGTGGCAAAAGGGGAGGCGGAGTAGCATTATATGTCAAGAACATATATACCTGCTCTGAAATTCAGGAAACTGGTCCGGATATCCCTGTGGAGTGTGTTTGGGTAAAGGTGAGGGGAAAAAAACAAGAAACAAAACATTGTGGTGGGAATCTACTATAGACCGCCAGGCCAAGGAGAAGGAGTAGATGATGTCTTCTTGAAGCAACTGGAAGGCGTTGCAAAGAAATATGAGGTGGTAGTAATGGGGGACTTTAACTATCCAGACATTTGCTGGGAGACACACTCAGCCAAACGCGGAAGCTCCAATAAATTCCTGATGGGCCTGAAAGATAACTTCATGGTCCAGAAGGTGGAGGAAACAACGAGGGGAGGGGCCATCTTGACCTGATCTGAATCGTGAAGAACTGATTGACCGGGTCAACATGGCGGGAACTTTGGGGGAAAGTGATCATGAGCTGCTGGAATTTAGAAAATTCTGGGAAATAAAAAGAGTATACAGTGAAACCCTTACATTGGATTTCAGAAAGGCTGATTTCTACAGGTTTAGAGGAGTCATAGGCGGAATCCCATGGGTTGATGTACTAACAGGAAAAGGGGCCCAAGATAGGTGGGAGCTCCTTAAGAGGCAGCTTCTACAAGCTCAGTCAGAAACAATTCCAATGAAAAATAAAGGGGAAAACCCTGAAAAAACCAGGTTGGCTCTACAAGCAACTTGGGGATCAGCTGAAGTTAAAGAAAATGAAATACAGAGAATGGAAGACTCAAAAGATCACCAAGAAGGAGTACAGGCAGATACTCCGGTCCTGTAGGGAGGGGGTCAAAAATGCTAAAGCTCAGTATGAGCTGAGGCTGGCCAGGGGAGTCAAGGATAACAAAAAGAGCTTCTTTAGATATGCCCAAAGGAACAGGAGGAGAGATGAGGGGCTGGGGCTGCTCCTGGACAAAGATGGACAGCAGGTGTCTGGAAACCAGAGCTGCTCAACTCCTACTTTGCGTCCGTCTATTCTCAGAGGGAGGGCTGTGCAAATAGGGGTGCGGAATCATTGGCTGATATGGGAATATGCTTGCATCCCCAAAGAGGTAATGGTAACATGGATGGTGCAGACCAACCGATTATGATTGACAAGAGAACTGTTTCGTAACCACTTAACTGGCCTAAATGAATTCAAGTCATTTGGACCAGACGAGCTGCATCCTCGAGTTCTGAAGGAACTGGCAGATGTCCTTGCAGAGCCTCTGTCGATCATCTTTGAGAAATCCTTGAGGAGTGGAGAAGTGCCACTGGACTGGAAGAGGGCAAATGTAGTCCCAATTTTTAAGAAGGGGAAAAAAGAAGACCCGGGAAATTATAGACCAGTCAGTTTGACTTCAATCCCGGGCAAGATATTAGAACAAATCATAAAACACATATTTTGTGCACATCTAGACAAGTACTCGGTGATCAAAACAACCCAGCATGGATTTACCAAGAATAAATCTTGCCAGACAAAGCTGATCTCCTTTTTTGATTGGGTTACAAGCTTACTGGACAGTGGCAATGCTGTGGATGTCATTTATCTTGACTTCAGCAAAGCATTTGACAAGGTCCCACATGACATCTTAATTGGGAAGTTGGAAAAATATGGGCTAGACGGGGCAATTGTTAGGTGGATCTGCAACTGGCTCGATGGCCGCACTCAAAGGGTTTTAGTAAATGGGTCTGCATCAACCTGGAGATCGGTTTTAAGAGATCGGCTGGAGATCAGCTCTGTCTTGGGCCCAGTCCTCTTTAACATTTTCATTAATGACTTGGAGGAAGGGAATGGGGGAGCTTGATCAAATTTGCGGAGGACACCAAGCTGGGAGGAGTAGCAAACACATCAGAAGACAGGAGAAACCTCCAGGAGGATCTGGATAAAGTAGAATACTGGGCTGTAACAAATAGAATGAATTTCAACAGGGAGAAATGCAAGATTCTGCATTTGGGCAATAAAAACCAAAAATACAGGTATAAAATGGGGGATATTTGGCCTGGCAGCACAACATGTGAGCGGGATCTTGGAGTCGCCATGGATCACAAGCTGAACATGAGTCAGCAGTGTGATGTGTCTGCAAAGAAGGCAAATGCCATTTTAGGCTGCATTAAGAGGACTGTAGCTTCCAAGTCACGAGAAGTTATAGTTCCTCTTTATTCTGCATTGGTGAGACCTCACCTTGAGTACTGTGTTCAGTTCTGGGCACCTCACTTTAAGAAAGATGCAGCCAAACTGGAGCAAGTCCAGAGGAGAGCGACAAGAATGATCAGTGGGATGGAAGGGAAGTCTTACGAGGAAAGGTTGAGGGAACTTGGGATGTTCAGCCTGGAGAAGAGGAGGCTGAGGGGAGACATGATTGCCCTCTTCAAATACCTGAAGGGCTGTCATATGGAGGAAGGGGCTTATTTGTTCATAGAACCAATGGGTACAAACTGCAAGAAAGGAGATTCCAGTTGGATATCTGGAAAAAATTCCTGACGGTGAGGGCGGTTTGGCAGTGGAACAGATTGCCAAGGGAGGTGGTAGACTCTCCCTCACTGGGGGTCTTCAAGCAAAGGCTTGATGAGCACCTGTCGAGGGTGATCTAGGAGGATTTCCTGCTGCAGGCAGGGGGTTGGACTAGATGACCTACTAGGTCCCTTTCAACTCTAGGATTCTATGATTCTATGAGTGCAATCCTAACCACGTCTACTCAAAAGTAAGCCCCACTGTGTTCAATGAATCTTACTCCCAGGAAACTGTCTTTAGGATTGCAGCCTATGTGATTCACCCATCCACCAAGTATGGTGTGCCTTACTTGCCAAAACACTGATGGTTTATCATGACAATTTTGATATCGTATCAATGTTCTGTGAGATATAGAAGGATAAAAATCACTAATCTACTGCCATGTCTACTAGCCATGATCAGGGAGACCATACAGAATGAAGGACAGAGTGCCTATACTTTTAACCATTGCATAGAAGAGGGAATTTAGACAAGTGCTGCTTTTTGAACCCTTCTATGTTGAGTTAAACCTGCCTAAATTCCCTCTTCTCTGCAACGGTTAAAGGTACAGGCACTATGGGCAAAATCAATAGCAGTTACATCAGTTAAGATGGAAAGTCATCTTAACTGCTCTGGAGCAAGGAGCTTAATTTCACTTTAAGATATAGGCCATATGTCCTGCATTCTATATGGTCACCCTGGTCTTGATGGATATATGTTATCTCCAGTATGTGAGGGGAACAATGGCAAGAGAGGGATATGCCTTTTATCTCCTACATGTGGATTTTCCACTGTTGGCCACTGTGGAAAATGCAATGTTGAACTAAATGGTTTTTGGCTTTATCATGCTCTTCTTGTGTTCTTTGCTCTCACATTTCATAAAAATACCTGATCTACATGGCAGGATGGGGTTGAAAAGGTAACTAGCTTGAAAATCCAGTCAGAGGTAGGACCTCACTGAAGGTGAGAATACGAGTATTTAAGCCCTTTCCGTCATTGGCGGGCTTCAGGGGGTTCTCACAGGTTCTATAGAACCCTTTGCTAATGAGCGCCTCGTTCTGAGAACTGCTTACTAATGGAACATAGAACCTGTTGTTAATTTATTTGAATCCCACCATTGCTTTCTGTATCTCATGATAGAGTGACCTCCAAGTATCACAATGTATTGAGGGAAGGTGTACATTTTCTAAAACTCTGTAGTCTACCTTTTGAACTGAAGAATTCTACAGAATAATTACTTCACAAGTTCTTGTTAGGAAAATTATCACTTACCGCTAAGAGAAAGAATACCTGTCAAGGAAGGTTGGCATCCAAATTCTTTGATAAAAGCCCTGGCATAATATAAAATTGATTATTTTCACTTCAAAAATCTTCTGTTGTCTCCACAAAAGAAAAGAAAGGGTGAAAATATGTTCTCATACTTTGGAGCTGCACTATGCAAATCATGTCATTGATGGACCTCTCTTCTTAGGGAACTTATTTAAACGGAGCATCAGTAATGAAGAATGAA
Organism: Cryptoblepharus egeriae; assembly: GCA_030015325.1. Taxonomy (NCBI): domain Eukaryota; kingdom Metazoa; phylum Chordata; class Lepidosauria; order Squamata; family Scincidae; genus Cryptoblepharus; species Cryptoblepharus egeriae. The sequence continues at coordinate 109,611,709 of JAREYC010000003.1, forward strand.
AGATTTATATTAAATCAGTCAGGCAAGTCCTTGGAATGGAAGAAGACAGAAGGGTGTTATTGCCTAGATAATAGTATGTTAATTAATTGTAAAAGGTTAAGCCTGTAGGATAATCTCAGCTCCCCTACAAGAATTTACTTTGCTACGGAATTGCTAATAAATGTCTTACGTCTTAAAAATGTGAGACTGGGATCTGAAATGGGAGCTGTCTTTGTACTTTATATAAAGCACTCCAGGCATAGTTCTTTAGTTGCAGTGGAATCAAATTTCTTAATAAGGATTGCTCCAGTGTGGGAAAAAATGCACCCCAGACTACATATTGCCAGTGCTGGGTCCCATCCACGAAAGCAGGGCCAATAATCTATGGAAGAGTTAATCTTGATTATTGGCTGAATCCTATGTTTATCTTTTGCAGAAGTGCACACTCTGTTGGTGTCCACTGTGCCATAAAAGCACTTCAACAGTGCACTACAAGGAGCACCAATGGGAAGGCCAGAGCTGGAAAGACTGAGGTAGGATCTCCTCCTATGTAGTGAGGCTGGGGTAAAAGAATCAGACATGAGTTAACGACTGAACAAGACATGGGCATTGGGCAGAAGGAGGACATGACAACCCTCACCAAAATCAAGCTAACAAAAATTTGCATGTATTGAAGCCTTTCAAATAGCATGTTTCCGGACTGTACCATTTCAGGCAGCAGGCATATGGTGGGATGGTCAAGCAGTTCTCTGTGATGAAATCATTCACTGCACACAGAAAGCTAGCATGTCAGCGAGATGCTAGACCAGAGCTTTAGCTCTAGCATCCTTCTCAACAGAAGAGCAAACACTCACACATATGTACTCTGAAATGTACATATTGGGACTCTGAAATGGGACAGTCCAGAAACACTGTGCAAATACCATGGAAGAATACTGTAGGCCATACAAAAAAAAAAAATCTGGCAGCTCACTAACTCTATAACTGTCATGTTTTTGTCATTTGACTGGGTCATCTCGTCCACTAAACACGAGCATGTCATACGGGCCCCAGTGGTGGGCTTCAGGGGGTTCTCACAGGTTCTATAGAACACTTTGCTAATGAGCACCTGGTTCTGAGAACCGGTCACTAATGGGACATAGAACCTATTGTTCTATGGACATGGAACCTGTTGTTAATTTATGTTATTAGGACATAGAACCTGTTGTTAATTTAGGTTACTAGAACATATAACCTGTTGTTAATTTATTTGAATCCCACCACTGCATATGGCTAAAGAGACAATCCACTTCCATAACCAGGGCAATGCTGAGGCTCCTCTTGTGGAACTATTCTGGGCCAGCAAGACAAGGTTCCTATCACTGATGGGCAGACACTCTGGTTCTGTAGATCCATATTGACCATACCTATAGCAAAAGAAGAAGAGAGGGTGCCAGGAGAAAGGCACTAGTTCCTGCTCAACAGTGTCAGCAGTAGAGATAGTCAGAAGTGGAACTGGATATATTTATTTTATGGACAAATACAAAATATACACTTAGTATCATGTGCCTTATCCTTTCCGTTTTGTACATATTGTACATGTGTGCATTTCTAGCATTCTACCACTCTTCAGCATGAACAAAACAAAAAAAAATGTAAAAAACACTCAGGAACTAAGATGGGACTATGCAGGCAGGAGGAGGTATGATGCCCAATGGTCAAGATGAATTGAGTCATGAGGCATGTGCTTCCCTGGGAAGTTGTATCTCTTAGTATATGGGCATGCTGTTGCTCTCTTCCCCTTACTTATAGGTGCTCCACATGGTGAGCCAATGTGTCCCAATGTGCAGAAGTCCCATGCAGATAATTGGTAGTGCATATTTGTGGTTGTTGAAGTAGCTCTAAGAATCACATAACCCAGGGCTGTTGACACTATTAGCTATGTGTCAAAGCTGTTTAATGCCACAGTGGTATTAGACTGGTACCCACCATGGCACTCCCATGCTAGCCATCCATTGTGGTGCCTCCAGACTGATCAAGTTGCTGCACATTTTGGTGTTACCACCATACTGGTGTCACACTTATACATATCTTGCACTGCCTTAGTGATGCAACTCCAGTGAAAGAAACTTGACTGGGGACTTATACTGCACAAAAAGGTGAAAGTATGATAGGGTGTCAGTTTATATTTCCTTGTAAGGAGAGAGCAAAAGTAATGGGCGGAGGCAAAAGAGTGTAGGGCATGTTCAAGAGGGTAAAATCCTCTTTTTCATTTTTTAAGGAGAGGAGAGTGACCCTCAAACATGGTGTCAAACTGCGCCTAGCATAGCAGCAGGAGCACATTCACTCTAGGTACAGTTCCTCATTGATCTGACTGCTCTTACACCTTACCTAAACTGCACCTCTGATTCATGCTAGGGAAAAAACTAACAAGCGGCTCATGCTTCTTCTGATACATCTAGTGATAAAAGGAATAAACTGGGTATATCCTTGATTTTCCTTCACAAACATAGCTCATCAAAGTGTGCAGCTGTAGGCTAACTACTCCCAAATGGGAAGTGGGAGATCATCATCATGGAGGTATCACACTATTTCTAGAGGTGAAGAAATATACTGTGTATGACATCTTGGTGCTGGCTTTCCTAGTAGATAATTTTCTGTAACATTTGGTTCCCTCTGGCAATGAAACGTTGAGCAAAAAAGTAACAATAGGTCAGTATGTATTTTATTTTAAACAAGAAGTTTCACAATACCCAGTAGGTGAAAATCAAACTTATTTATTCTTTTTAATCCAAAGGAATAGCGATAGTTCAAGAAGTGTCTCAGTTTCACTTAAGAAGTATGTATAAATTTTTCAGGCCAACTCCTATTCATAACAATGGAGCATATTTCAGAAGCTCTGATGAAGACATTAAATATGAATGTGAATCTTTTGTACTTTGCTAATAATTTCTCAAATAGTGGTAGGCATATATTCCTTGTAGGGAGAGAGCAAGAGTAATTTGGGGAGGGGCGAAAAAATTGTGGCGGCATGTTCGAGAGAGTCATCCACTTCTTCCCTTTCTTTAAAGGAGAGGAGGCCCACAGATTGGTGTGGAACAACACCAAGAGTGTGCTGCTCTCTAGGGACAACTACTACTCAAATAGTAGTTGCAGGTGGTCAGTTGGTATTCAGAGCTGACTGGTGAGCGTATGTTGTAAAACTGAGGCTAGTGCCTTATAGTTGGCCTATGCCATTACCAAGTAGAAATGGAGACTCAAATGTCTGAAAGCTTTTCTATACAAACACATTTTCCTGCCCATTAACGCCGAGCATCTCAAGGAAAACAAGTTTGGCTTGAACTCTTCTCTCTGACATTTAAATGTTTTCTTCAGAGTGATTTTCAGTCTTGGTAGCATCTCTGCAACACATCATCCTTGACCAGAACTGTACAACTTCAATTTTAGAGGTACGACATAGAGCACAATCCTAACCATGTCTACTCAAAAGGAAGCCCCATTATGTTTAATAGGTCTTACATCCAGGAAAGTGTCTTTAGGATTGCTGTCATAGTTCTACTGGTACTATGAAGTGGTCCAGCCCAGTTTTCACATCTCCTTCTGACCTTGTTAAATTATCCAGATGATAGAGTGAGCTGAAATGTTAGCCATCAGTGGTTACAGCTGATGAAATTTGAAAGGGCTGAAAAGTGTTTTTCTTAGATGATACTTGGAGTGGCAGTAGATGTACTTGGATAGATGTACTTGGGGTGGCAAATAAATAAGTAAGAAATAAACCCACATTTCACATTACCAATATAAAAGAGTTATTCCTCACCTAGTAGAAGAGTCATGTTGTGCTGGGGGCTGCAATAAACTGTCTTATTAGCCTTTTTCTGGGGAAAAAAAGTACTCATGTGCTTGAACACTTATTTTTCAGTTTCCCAGTTGAAAGAAAACAGCCATTTATAAGAGCAAGAATTTTAAGAGGTAAAAGACCTAGTGCCAATAAGGTCAGGACAAGTCTATTTGGAAGAAGGAGTATTTAATTTGGTACTAGATCACACTATATTATTGGAGTTGTTTAATCATCCAAAACCTACCTCTGGGCTAATTAGGCGAGTGGAGAGGTTGCGGGAAATGTACATTTCATGTACCATCTTGGAAAGGTCAACTGAATAAAGTTCTTTTCATGAGCACTACCTATGGCTGGTAAATTAGGTGTTTGTATGGTCATAAAAGGATACCGAAACCATCTTGACTACCTTGTTAGGCTTTATGGCATTGTGTAGTGAGCAGTGGACCTCTATGTTATTAGATGCTATGAAAAATTTTGTGATTGCGGCATGTAATATAGTAAAGACTACATCTGTTCCATCACAGTAATACAGTATGAATGGACTTGTTTGAATAAGTACCCTTCTAACCATTAGATGACCAACCGGATCCATTGACTGGCAATTATAATTTTTGCAAATTAGGCTATTTTTAGATGGTCATCTAAGTTAAAGGACCTTCTTAAGAAGAAAGTATCCAATGTGTGTCCCTGCTTGTTTAGGAGTTGACTATTATTTTTCCTAGCTGTCTTTTGTTTCATCAACTGGAAACAAGTCTCAATTCTAATACATGTTCTAAACCAGTGGTTCACAATCTTTAGGAGCCTACTGAAGCTAAAAAGTTGTTGTGGACCATGTACGGTTTTGGCCTAGGGTGGTGTGTTTTCCACCTTGGAATGCTAAATGGGCTGCTGAACACCCAGGTACAAGCAGATACTTTTGATGACCCTATATGTTGCCAGGTTTTTACCTACCTTGCCAGCAACACCTAACAAGATCCGTACCCAACATGGTGTTTGCCAGGGGTCTAGTATGGCAGTGGTATTCAAAGTGGGGACGCAACCTTGAGTCAGGGAGTTCGTGAAAGGCTGGAATCCACCATCTTGGAATCTGGCACTGGATTTTCCAGGAAGTAATTCTCAATGAACACAATGGGACCTACTTTCGAGTACATAGATATGGAGGAGCATCCTAGTAACCCTGCAATCCAGAGTAACTATGGGAAGAGGTAAGAGGCATTTACTCTGGATTGTTCTATGCATTTCCCATAGGTTTCCCATAGGTGGCACTGTAACTACATCAGTGTAAAAGGTCCCATAGTTACTGTGGATTGTAGCCTCAGTTTGACAGGGAGTCACAGACAGATTTTTAAGTTTGAAAGGGGGTCCCGGGTTCAAATGCCTGAATATCTACCCCATCAGTGATACTCCTTGACAAACTATTCATCACACTGTGTCCAAGAGCATACACTGACCGAGTGTTTGATTTTTTCAGTGAATGTCACTTTGTCCTTGAATGACTGGATGGACTGGACATTAACATCTGATTTGCCAAAGATACGTGTATTGTATGCCATATGCGAAATAAATAAATTTGGTGCTCCATGGAGGTCCATGGGGAAGCACCCTCCCATAAAACATCAGAGAATGGGTTTTTTTTAGTTCAGTGTTTCCACCTTATTTGGTGGTCCATGGGGAACCATTTCCCAAGTGAGCACTTCCCCACATGCTACCAGAGAAAAAGGAGGTCAGACTGGGAAAACAGAATGGGGAAACACTTGTTCAACAAGTCTCTGGAATTGATCAAAGCACATGAGCACATTTTCATGAGACTTTGCAGACTACTGCTCAAATTCTCACAGACCATGGATCCTGAGATTTGGAAAAGTGTGATGACACAGTCTGGATAGATGTGCAAAGTAGATATCAAGTTTCCTCAATTCTTGGTGACAGGGTGGTGATAGCAAGAGGGGATAGGGATGGGATAGGGTGGTGATGGGCAAGTTGGAGGACAGATCTGACCCAAGAGGTGGTGGATTTTGATATGTGTGCCAAATCCTGGTCCCCACATGGATCATTTTGAAGTTGAATCACTGATTGAGCTTGTGCAGGTCTGAGATGACCCATAACAGAGGCTTACAAATGTCACATTACTCCAAGGAGAACTCAAGGCTAAGTCATTGCTGCTACATCACTGCATGGGGTGTTGGAATTTGGCCATTTGTTAGCCATATTCTGATCAAGCAGCAGCGACAAACTGAGACTTTAGAGCCCCCAAAATGTAATTTTACCCAAATAAACCCACAGTTTTTTATACCCCTTTGTTTGAATTCATATGAAATGGGACGTTACGTGACTCCTTTCTAGTGAAACTAATACGTATCTGGTTGTGAGATACTGTCATTTCCTATGATAAGTAATATCTGATCAAGCAAAGGAAAAAGTCATAAATGTGATTGTCACTGAGACGATAGCTATCACTTGATTGACATGCCGGAGAGAGAACACTGACATCTGTATCTAACAGAATCAATGTTCCCATTTTGAGGTTAGATGCTTGTAACCAGCTAATTTGTATGCTATGGATAAGATACAAAAGAAAATCCTTAACACCTTAGAGCACACTCCTAACCATGTCTACTCAAAAGTAAGCCCCTTTGTGTTCAATGAATCTTACTCCCAGGAAAGTGTCTTTAGGATTGCAGCCTTGGTCTCATACGGATCATATTACATTTGACATTAACCTGAAAGCAATGTGTAATTTTCAGACGAGATAACTTTTTTTATTTCGCTGGAAGAAGTAATGCTTAATTTTCTCTTTCCAGAGAGAAAACACAATGGCTTCCTCAAACGGATTCAACGCGGCTTTCAATCAGAAGCTCTTATGGCAGAGCAATAGGAAGCCATTTTAGAAATGTAAAATTAGTAGATGGGACCCTAATAATTCCCGAATGGCCTTGAAATTGTTCTGCTACCCTCAGGGGAACTCCAGGAAAATGTTTGAAGACCACAGCATGAGGGGGAAAAAAGAAGCACAAACGATTACTTCCAGAAGATTCTCAACTTGAGATATTACACCTGTCACAGAAAATTCAAAAAAAATTTCTCCTCGTTCTTTGTTCTGTATCACATAGCAGTGCTCGACCCATTACCTGGTGCCGTGACTATGTGATGCAGCTGCCTGGTGGGGGGTTTCTGTTTAGGAAGCAAGGCAGGAAATAAATGAATGAATGAATGAATGAATGAATGAATGAATGAATGAATGAATCTCACTGGAGTCAGTGGGGATTACTTCAGAGTAGACATGGATATGCTCACACTTAAGTTTCTTTATCCTTTCTCCACATGACTGGCTATCAGAGGGGGGATATTGAAAATGTCATGACATTCTGTCATACTAGTAATAGACCATGTGTGTCACTTGCAAAGGTATAACATGACAACATTCATCAGTTAAATAAACCACCCCCTTTCTAGCATCTCAGCTCCTCTTTCTTCAGTAGATCTCCTCAGCTGCCCTACTATCCTATTCTCAGCCTGGCCTGTTATCTGTCCCTAAGACAGCTGAAATACAAATGGGACGTTGATAGTTCTTCTCAGCCTTCTTTGCCCCAGAGACACATGGGAATAGAACCCTCAGCCAGCTTGATTGACATGGAATGTGCAGACACCCCTCACACAGGTCAAGGTGTTTCTATAGGTAAGGTTCTCATGGCATACAGAACATGTACTTTTGAATCATAGAATCGTAGAGTTGGAAGGGACCTAGTAGGTCATCCCCCTGCCTGTAGCAGGAAATCCTCCTAGAGCATCTCCAACAGGTGCTCATCAAGCCTCTGCTTGACAATCCCCGGTGAGGGAGAGTCCACCACCTCCCTTGGCAATCTGTTCCACTGCCGAACTGCCCTCACCATCAGGAATTTTTTCCGGATATCCAACCGGAAACTCCTATTTTGCATTGGTTCTAGTTCTGCTTTCAGAGGCAACTAAGAACAAATGAGCCCCTTCCTCCCTATGACAGCCCTTCAGGTAACTGAAGAGGGCAATCATGTCTCCCCTCAGCCTCCTCTTCTCCAGGCTGAACATCCCAAGTTCCCCCAACCTTTTCTCGTAGGGCTTCCCTTCCATCCCACTGATCATTCTTGTCGCTCTCCTCTGGACTTGCTCCAGTTTGGCTGCATCTTTCTTAAAGTGAGGTGCCCAGAACTGAACATTGATCTTAGGGAAGAAGAATCTTGGGTAATCAGATTACTTGAGTAATCAGATTACTCCTTTGGTTTTACAGTGTAATTAACTGCAATCCTAAACCCCAGTTAGGCCAGCACAAGTCCCGGCCCTGTACTGGCTTGGCGGTGTTGCAAAAGAGCTGTTAAGACACTTCTGCATCACTTCTGGGGAGTGTGCAAACATGCGCTGGCCTCCCCACCGGGGGTGGGGGGTGGGAAGATGGGTGAGTTTCACTGGCCGAAATTGGTTAGGATTGCACCCTAAATTACAGTTCCATTGATTTCATTTGCTTCAGCCAAAACCACAACTCATACAGTCCAATCCTAAGGAGATTTACTCAAAAGAATATCCGACTGTGTTAAATGGGGCTTGCTCCCAGGAAAGTGTGCATAGGATTGTAGCCATATTGTCTTATATCTTGTATATGTACAGCAATATCTGTGACAGCTACAACCAACCATTTTTAAAGGCAGTTGATTACAAATGTATCTAATCACTTTGGCTTATTCTATGGCACTTCTTATATTAACTCTGATATCTATTCTCTGAGGTGCCCATTTTTTTGCTTAAGTATGACAGAAACGGCTATCATGTCTTCTGAAATCTCACTTTTAAAGGAACAGTGATAGGCAGTTTGACTGAAATTGAGATGTAGTTATAATTACATTTCTACTGATTCTTTCAGGGTCAGCTAAAAGATGGTTCAGCTGTATTAAATGACCTCAGTTAATGTTGTAAGACTTAACACTGGACAATTGAAACAAAGAACCAATTTTTACTCGAATCTAACGTGTACAGCAATTTTAAAAGGCTTGAGATTAAAAAAAATTCCTGGCAATTGCAATACACAGACGGCGCAAAATTTAATTTCACTGCATATGACAATGAGTTATATGACAATAATAATATGACAATAGGTTTATGATATGATTTTAACCTAATTGCACTACTTAAACAACAGTGGGATTGTGTTACATTTTTATGACAATATAGTAGCCTTTTAAATGAAATATTGCCCCATACTTTGAATCAAAATACCGTATTTACTCAAATCTAATGTGCCATCACATCTAATGCACACTGATTTTGGAGACTGTGGGTGCAATCTTAACCATGTCTACTCAAAAGTAAGCCCCATTGTGTTCAATGGTTCTTTACTCCTAGGAATGTGTCTTTGGGATTGCAGCCTAAATTTGGCTGAATGAGGTACGTATTAGATTCAAGTAAAGACAGTTTTTACTTCCTAATGATATTTGTGGAACAAGTCTCTGCCTTTACACCATTTCTCCTTCAGTTCTTAGGGTCTCTGAATAATTTTGAAGCATTTAAATATTTTGGATAATACAGTTGAAACTGTCAGCATTTCCATTTTGAATTCTGGCATCTCAATGTTTAAAGAATTAATCTCTGCTCCTTGGGAGTAGCCGATGCAGCCCAACATTATGTTTGCTTACTTACAAAGAGGAGATTTCACTATTTTTATGGGACCTACTCTTAAATGGTGTGCAGATAACTGTACTCTTAAGCAGATATTATTGTAAAAAGAGGAGTTTATCGAAACACTCTAATCAATAATAGGAATAAAAAGTTATTAACATTTTTCTAAAAAGTTTTTTTCTAGAAAAAGCAACAAATCTGGGTTAAGGGATATGATGTTAATGAATGAAGTGGTTCAACAGGATCCCTTAAGGACCCCTAACCCATAGACAGAGCATGGCAAGTGACAAGGCCCATCTTTGGGTTCTCCATATCATCATCCCTTAGAAAGAGAATCTAAAGCAGAGTTGCTGCCTTGTCTGGAGAAGCTAAGTAGAATGAGTTTTGGTCTGGTTTTGGATGGGCAACTGGAAGGTTTGCAGAGGAATATACAGTGTGGCAGACTCTGTTGGCTAGAAATGGATAACTTCTTGTGAGCCAGTCTGTTGTTTGTATTGTGACTGCCTGTGGTAGTTTTTGAAGCTAACATTGCAGGCAGGACAATGACTCCAGTATGAATGGAAGCATTTGGAGAATCAGGGGATTCTTATATATTTCTCTAATACATGTAAAAGTTTTTTTTTTTTAAAGTCTTATGAAAAAAGGGATTATGGCCACCTTGCCTGTGTAAACCAACATGTATCTATGAGAAAAGTGATAAGTAAGTAAGTAAGTAAGTAAGTAAGTAAGTAAATAATTAAATAAATAAATAAATAAATAAATAAATAAATAAATAAATACTCATCCAAGTTCATCAGGCTCAGGTTCAAAACAACATATATTGGTCCCTTTATTGGAGGACAAAGGGACAAATCTCACAGTGACACAGGCAAGCATAACCAAATAACTGTCAGTGGGGTAAATGTATTAAAATATTAACCACAAAGAAAGAGGAGTGCTAATTATAAAATCTATCTTCTAATTTAGAAGTCTTCCAGTTCCTCCCAGAACCTCATGTTGTACCATGGCATGTCACCAAATCCAGATGTTTAGTTCACTGTATTCCCCCCCCCCAAAAAAAGTTACAAAATAAAAGCATAAAAATAAACCTTATATACTCACTTATTCTTTGCCCAAGTTGTTCATTCTTTGCCAAATACAACTTAGAGATTAGCTGACACACAGTTTTCCTCAAAGCACTTAATTCAAGCAAATAGTTGTCGGACTTGTCTTCGTTCGGAGGTTCAGGTTCCAAAAAGGTGAGCAGAGGCTGCTAGTCAGACGAAGAAAAGAAGGTTCATTAAGGAAGTGATGCTCTAATCTCCTGGCTGCAGCACATTCATCAGCACAAAACATACACATCAGGTAACCTCAGAACTTACCTTACTTATTTTCTGCTTGCATAGATCTGCTTGCATAGATCTTCTATATGATTAAATCTGTTCCTTGAAGTCATTCATCAGAAACAATAGGGAATTCAAGGCATCTGTCACAGCTGTCAACCCTCTCTGTGCACATTAAAGGGAACTGGTCTGACCATTTATATGAAGAGAAATTAGCATGCTCAGTAGGATATATACTTGATTTGGTTTGATAATTTATACTTCTCTCTTATTGTGATTGGTACCCTAACAGGTCCCAAGGCCTTGAATTGAGTGATAACAATTTATAGAAAGTCGTCTCCTGTCCCAAAACCAGTCAATAGATCATTCCACACTTAATGGGAATGCGGAGGTTTATTACAGTCAATGACAGTATTCCCTTTAAAATGTGTGATATTCATTTATTAACATGTGTTAATAAATGATTATAAAATCACATCACTGGGCTGATGTGATTTAAAAAATTTTTGCAGTATATTTCTGTACTACTGTATATAAGTGGCTGGCATATGTCTGAAGAGACCCATCAGCAAGCAACCTATCAGAGGGGTTGAATATTTTTGCTTGCCTCTGCTTGCTTCAATGTCCTAAAGTTGGGATGTCATATCATTTCAGAGATTGGGCTAAAGTCGGTATTCCTGGTGTCAGCTAAGGGCCAGAAGTGATGTCATTAAGCAGAAAGTGACATCATTAAGCAGATGATGGCTAAAAATAAGCAGAAATTTGTTCTCACATAGAAACTCATCTGCTGCAAATGACAGAAGAGAAAATGTGAAAATCGTGTTCATATATTTCTAGATATGAGACGATCTAATTATCAAAGCTGGGAGAGCCCAAATATCACAAAGGCCGGATAAATTGCTTCAGGGACCACATTTGGCCTGTGATCCTTATGTTTGAGACTCCTAATCTACAAGAGGGTTCAAAGGAAAATAAGAGAATACCCAACAATATTTCTACATAGACAAAAGCACACACATGCACATACATATGATTCACACCGTTCTGTTTGTGAGGCTGCATACCTATAACATGGTGGGGGCAGGATTTGTGGCCTCAGCTTGGACCCCCTGGAGTCCTGAGTCCCAAAAATATGTTTCTTGCTAATTTGGCAACTCGCGAATTACTCATGTAGTAGACTCTGAAAATAACCTTAGGGACTCCCCCCCCCCCCAACTTGGATCTTCTGTTTGAGTCTTATGTCTATGGCAGGAACAGGCTCTTTTGCTGGATTACATAAGAAGGCAGGAACCTATTATCGCTGGACAAAAGATGGGCACTGAAGCTACTGCTCATGACCCTCTTTCTTCTTCTTGCCACTTTCATCCCTGTTCTCTCAGTCTCTTCCCCCCTCTCTACACTGATTACAGATGGGCGGGGACAGTTGGAAAGTGTATAAAGAGAGCTCTGACACACACACAGCCTGGCAGAGCTCAGTTTTTTACTACAACAGGTAGTAAAACTAGTAATAAAACAGCTAGTCACCCCCCTTTTAAAAAGTGGGTGACTAGTCCTACAATCCAGAGTAAGCACATAAGAGACAATTATGAGACAAGCACAGGAGCAAGTAAGAGACAAGCACGGGAACATCAATTATGTTGATGTAGTTACAGTACCACCAGTGAAAACCTATGGGAAATTCATATTGCAATCTAGAGTAAATTGTTCTTACGTCGGTGCAAGGACTCCCCGTAGTTACTCTGGATTGCGCCCTTAGTCCTATAAAGTTCCAAAGGGGTGTCTCAGAACACAGAAAATGTCCCTGTAATGACTGATTTTCAAGTCAAGTCATGGGACAGTAACTCTAACCAGGGATCTTTAAATATTTTTGGCAAGAGGGCCACATTGTCTTTCTGGTACTGTGTCAGGGGCTGGAAGGAAAAAATCGATTTACATTTCAAATTTGAATAAATTTATATAAATGAATATATATAAGTGACAGAACATGTGAATGAATGTATTCAAATCAGTTCAAAAACACTTTCCTACAGACAGAGAGGGGGTGATCTTCAAACAACTTTCATACTCATTGAGAGGAGGTTTATGCAGCCTCTCCAACCCTCAAAATACCTCCCCCAAGGGGTGGAGAGAGCTCCCCTCACCTTTGGAGGATTACAGGGCTTGCCCAAGAACTAGATGGAGGAGGTTTGACAAGGACCACATCTGTCCCCAGGACTGGGGTTTGGAGACTCCTGCTCTAGATTGAACTCAAATCAAACCCTATGAGACTTTTCCCAACAATGGCAGGGGGTAGGACAGGAAAGTTAATGCAATATATATTTGCAATCAGAGGCATAATGAGGATATAGCACAGGATGCGATCTGCCACGGGCAACAGGGCACCACAGACATCAGGGGGCGCCACGTACACTCCTCTGGTGGAATCGTGTAGAACTCACTGACATTATGATATGGCATTATGTCTGTCTGTGTGTGTGTATAAATATATTAGTGCAAAAGTCTAGTCCTTTGCAGATAACTCTCCTGCTACAAGCAGGGGGTTGGACTAGATGACCTCCTGGGCTACCTTCTAATTGTTTTGATAGGGGTGAAATTTCAGTCCTTGCCACGGGCAAAATTTTGCCTAGGTACGCCTCTGTTTGCAATAATCCAGTAGCTTTGTTTCAAATGTCTGCACTTGAATTTCTTGCTATCCTGTTCCCCCTGAAATCCCATCAATTTCTGAACTGGGAAATCCCTGCAAAGGACACCTTGTCTATCTTCAAACTCCAAAGACATTTGATATCTCTGTGGTTGGGTGTCATTTTTAATATAGTACACAAACACGGGGATGAGAAATTGTTTTCTTCAGTAAAGGAGATGCATCCTATCAGCATGGTTGAGCAGCATTATCAACATGCCAAGTTGTGCTTGAATTTAAATCAGTTCATTCCTACTGAAACAAACAGGAATATATGGACTTAATCCAAGCACTTATCCTTAGCTGTTATAAGGGTTGTTGTCACATAACTATTATCATCTGTTGAAAATGCACAGTACAGATGCCAACCCTTCTCCACCTAGAAATGTCTAGTTGAATCAGTCTAACTCCCTTTAATTTTTGAAAATGGGAAGAAAGGCGGAAGGAGGGAAGGTCAGAGAAATAAAGGGGGTGGGGGGAAATCTCTCTTCCCTAGATCTTGAACTCCACATCAGTATGGATGGACCGACACGATAGCTGCAATTCTAACCATACTTTCCTCGGAGTAAATGCTATTGAATACAATTGAATACAATGGAATTTACTTCTGAGTAGACATGCTTATGATTGCACTGAGAGTCTCTCAACTATGCACCATCAGAATAGCAGGTGCAGACTTGAGAAGCCCCATTGTGGGGTTTGCAGCTTTTCCAAAGGGAAATGCCACAGGATGCAATGGTAGCTGCTTGGGCACCATTGCAACTATTGGCAGTGCCGCCTTTAGGTCTAGGCCGTCAGATAAGTGGTTTGGGAATTTGACTTAGACCTGAAAAATCCAATTCCTTTTCAGACATGAGGCTTCCAGGGAGCACAGTTTCTCAGCCTCCTCTGCCTCACAGGTAGACAAAGAAAAGGTTGTGAGTGCAAATCAGGATTGAAGAAATCTTGTACTGTGTGCCCCGAGCTCCATAGAAAAAGGGAGATATGAAAATGTGGAATTAATTATTAATATTAAATTAATTAATAATATTAATTAAACCATCAATCAGACATGAAGCTTTTGTCTTCTTCCCCTGAAAGAATAATAAACAATCTTATCCAAATAATAAAGCCACTGAGTAAAAAAAGAAACTAATGAACTGGATTAACAAGGTTCTGGAAGGCTGACATGGTTACCTGGCAATTGATCAGTGACTCTTTTCATGTAAAACAATGGCAGCATAAAAATAGCTAATAAGCCTGAGAGCTGATTATTATGTTGTCATTCTGCTGCGGGAGCTTTCTTTTCTTAAAAATCAACACTGAGTGTATGAGAACTGAGGCAACAGGAGCAGAGATGTAATGTTTTCCAGTCTACATAATGTTTTAGGAACAGATGAAATTGTTATAATGGAATCATGGAAACTACGTCCCATTGTCTGATCCTCCAGTCAAGTTAGCTCTTCTAGGACAGACTCAGTGTGAAAGATCCCAGTAAGATAAATTTTATAACCATTTTTCCTGATCTATTTATGTATTTTTCCTGATCTATATCCATGTAAGGTTTAGGGCAAAATCCAGAGCAACTACGGGGAGTCCTTACTCTGGTGTGAGAACAATTTACTCTGGATTGCAATATGAATTTCCCATAGGTTTTCACTAGGAGGTGCAGTAAGAGCACATAATGTCTCTTATGTGCTCCTGTAGTTAATCTGGATTTGGGGGTTACTGTATTTGTGATGCCATGATGAGGAATACAAGACAACCCACATTTCTTCAGTCAAGGACAGTTGACGGGAAAAATCTTGATCCAAAAGGAACCACACTTTGACATTACACCCCACTGGATAAAAATGAATTATGGCCCAGTCCTAATGAAATCTCCCCTTAATGGCACAACTACACCAATGGTACATGCATTGTATCTTATGAGGAAGGGGCAGCTGGAGGTCATTTCAGAGCAAGCTTCCACTCTCTTAGTGGGTTTCCTAGTTGTTATATGCCTCTGCAGCAATCCGAACTTCCAGTTAAGCCAGCCAAAGCCCCGCATACATTCTGTGCTTACCTGTGAGTGTCATCAAAGTACTGTAAGACACTTTTGTGCCACTCCTGGGAGAGTGTTAGGCCAGTGCACAGACATGCACATGTCTCCCTCCTTCACCATAGGAACAGGAAGACCAATGAGTTGGGCTAGCCTAGGTTAGGATTGTACCCCTAATATTTGTCAAGTGTTTTGCTGGAGCACATCCTGTGAGAGTATAGGAGGGGGAATGCTGCAAACTGCACATCCACCATATGACCATTACAACAGCAGAACTGAAGTTTGCTATCATGAAGGGCAGCTTAGTCCTATTTAGAATTCAGCTATTTGTAGTACAGGTATCCCCCACTTTGGGGTGGTCAATTTTCTGATGAACCATTCTTTCAACACCTTTCAATTACACCCAGGATTATATTTCAGTTATACTCATTCATTCGATGCATGTTCCACTCTTTCAATCTCTCTCTTGCTGTTCTAACAGCCAAAATTGTCCTTCCTCAAGTTGGAGCTCCTGGTCTAATCCCATTCCTGAAATAGTTTTAATGAGAATCCATTTGCGGAAATCTTGGCATGGCAGAGGGAATTTGCAAGATAAAAGGGGCATTTGTAATTTGCTAGCTAAAAAATTTTACTTTTTTAAAATTTAAATTTAAAAATTGTAACTTGGCATCTATCAGTCTTGAAAGACTATGTTATCATGCTTGACACTGCATGCGAAGCACGAAGGCCTGGGTGGACTGATATGGAGATAGGCTGTTACCCAAGCAGCAAATCCCCCCTCTCCACACCACTGAAATAGTCCAATGGAAGGGCAGAGCCAATACAATTGGTTCCAGCTGCGTCACATAACTAGGCTAAGGACAGGAGTTCACCCAGTCTTGTGGGGACCTGGGTCTTGAACCCTGGCCTTCTGGTTAACAGGCACACTGTCTTTACTGTCTTAACCACTTGCACAACCCACAGCCCATTATTTGTAGTTATTATTTGTGCCACCCAGAGCCCCAAAATTGTATTTGCTAGCTAGAAAGCATTGAAAGCAACATTTATAAACTAAAAAAGATTGGATTCCACTTTTCAATGGTTTCCACTTTTTGACAGTGCTCAATCATATAAGTGGGGGGATGCCTGTATAGTGTGATAGGAAAGATAAAATTGTGACCAAGAAGTCTCCAATAGGATAAGAAACACAAAGGCTGCAATCCTAACCACACTTTCTAGGGAGTAAGTACTATTGAACTCAATGGGGCTTACTTCTGAATAGATATGCTTTGGATTGCATTGTAAATCTCATCCTATAACACCATCATCATATATAGCTACAGCTCATCATTAAGGCTACAATTTCTAATAGTTTCATGACCACCACAACAAAAGCATTAAATAAGAGCAACTTATTTATGTTCTTAATTGTTATATCAACTAGATGATGATGAGGGGGGAAAAAACTTAGTAACGAAAATAACACACCCCATCAGAAATCAAGGACATGTTTTATTTCAATCCCCAGGTAAGACTCGTGGAGATCTCTTTCCTCCCCTGCTCTCTTTGGCTGTCTTGGGACACCCACGTGGGGACACACCAGATTCTGTTTCATAACGGCAGTCTGGTGCATGTCCCCTGTTTAGCAATGCACTTGTTTCTCTTCTCCCCAATGCCTGCACGCCTCTGGGATAAATATGTAGTGACTCAAACTCCAGATCGACAGCACTAAACTCCTCAAGGATATTTGATGCTGTATACCAACAAGAATGACTGTTCAAAAAAAATAAATAAATTTTTTAAAAAATCAGAGAGAAAGAACAACAGTATTGCCTTCCTCGGAAAGGCTATAACCTTAGCCCCACTGAAACTAATTAACAAGTAGAGTTCAAGCAACAAGCTTGGAATGAAACAAGATAATATTCACAACATTGACAGAATGTGCAATCCAACTTTCCAAATTGAATGATTGTTCATCCAGAACTTAATATATGGACCCTAAGAGCCACCATTAGAACCACCAAGCAGTTTTTCCCCACAATTCCACCATCCAAAAAATAGGATAGAGAATTTTTTCCCTCTCGAGAAAAAGAAATATCTGATTTACCACGTAAATATTTATTAAGACGGTTCAGATCCATCTTGTCACACACCTGCATTCTGCTTTACTCTTGTCCAACACCAATAAATAACATTTTCCTATGTCAACACTTCTTGTACAGTTGTAGGAAACAAATATGCTTCCACTCAACCTTTTTGTTGCACTACAGAGGGCATTTATAGCTTGCATTCTAATCTAATGCATGCATGCTAGATGCAAGATCAGAGATTAATAGGATTTAGTCCAAATTCAGCATGCATAAATTATTGTAAATTATTAATTTACTGATTAATAATAATCCTAGCCAATTGAGGCCAGCAAAACTTAACCATCTCCTCACTCCCCATTCCCCATTCATAACTCTCTTCAGCCAGCACCAGGAATGTGGATTAGCTAGCATGTGCTCAGGATTATACTTTTCATTGACTTTATTTTCTTGTACCGAGGTGTTAAAAATTTTCCTGCCTGGTGATGTTACAGGCATCTGCCTCTTATTGGACAGGTTATGGATCGGAGCCCCATCCAAAAGTAAAAACAAAAGTGGAACCTAGTCCTTTTGAGCTTGCAAATGCAAAACAGCCACCAAAAAAGACTTAGGGCACAATCCAGATGTGCACTTGGGTTACCCTATCTATCACTGGGCTGACCCAACTGTATGATGCTTTACGCTAGTTATTCTGAAAAAGGCTTGGGGCAGCTTAAGGCAACATAGGCTGCCGCAAGGCAGGTGGACCTGGGCTGCCCTAACTGAGGAGAGGCATGTCGAGAGCATGTTCAGCATTGCCTAGGACAGAGCATTTACTCTGTATAGGTATAGCAGTTACTCCACCCTCTATAAGAGGTATTTCTGTACTGCATTCTCATGGTGCAGCTGTAACTGGTTGTCAAGAATTACTGGGCTTCCTTATAAGTCAAGCACCACAGCTATTCCTTGTTCAGTATGATCTGAGGGGGGTCTCCTCAGGAGCAAGCTCTCCCCAGGTGTCACTGACTTGATGCCTACTGAGCATGCTCTGAAGCAGCTGGGACAGCCCAGGCTTCCTGACTCTCTGGATCCAGCATAACTCTCTGCTCTGAATATAGAATAGTTGGGGCAGCCCAGGTAGGGCACTCCTCACTGCCCTTACTCTGGATTGTGCCCTTAAAGCACAATCCTAACCATGTCTACTCAGAAGTAAGCCCTGTTGTGTTCAATGGGTCTTACTCCCAGGAAAGTGTCTTTAGGATTTCAGTCATAAATATTATGAATACACATAAAGCCTAAATAACACATATTTATTAACACATAGCCAAAATACATTACAGCAAAATGAATAATAGCACATGTTGGCAATGAATTTCTTATGTATTTGAAGAAAATCATAAGGAAATGCCAAAAATTTTGGACACCATGTCACATGCAAATCAACATCAGGGGAAGTCAATTGTAGCCTTTAGAGATAGGTTGAAAGAGTAAAGCAGAGATAGATTGAAAGAGTGACGCATGTGTTGAATGAATGAGTCCTGGCTATAATTAAAAGTGTTGAAAGAGTGGAAGCATCAGAAAACAAACTCTCACTTCCAGCCATTTCATTCCAAGTTAACGATAACACTTTTGGTGGGTCTGAACAGATTTTCATTCTGAAAAGTGGGTCCCAGAACTAAAAGGTTTGAGAACTACTTTTTTAGCCTACTAATTTGAGAACTACTCAAATTATTTTAGCCAATTATAATAATAATAATAATAATAATAATAATAATAATAATAATAATAATAATAATAATAATAATAATAATAACAACAACAACAACAACAACAACAACAACAATAACAATAATAGGCTATATTTCTGCTTTTACAAATGATGATGTTAATATACTTCTCAAGATATTTGTGAATCGACTTGTCTGTACAGATTGGTGCAATATAGTTCTTATTCTCACATGTGGATGCCCCAAATGCCACTATAAATAAATGAAACAAAGTATACAAAACCATTACTGTACACTTCAATGCAGTATGAGTCATGCCAAGTCTGTATACAACCTTTGACAGGGTCATCAGGGGGATTCTTGAGGAGATGAGATGGTGAGTGGCAAGAACTGTCCATCAGCACTTTAGTCAGCACTTCACTACCCACAAAAGTACAGCAAAAATAAGCTGTAAAAGAAGAAAAAGGAAAAGCTTTATTGCCATTAGCCAAAATAAAGCTTCCCCCCACAAAATAAGGAAGGAAACGAGATTTAATGTGGGGCTTAATTATAATAATTAATTATAAGGATTGCAGTGGCTCTGTGCTTAATGCTCTGCTTGTCAACCAGAATATTGGCAGGTTGGCGGTTCAAGACCCGAGTACTGCAAATCGGATGAGCTCCCAGTTTCTGCCAGTCTATCAGTTCAAAAGCATGTAAATGCAAGTAAACAGATACCACTTTGGTGGGAAAGGTAACGTCTTAGAACAACGCTGGCTCTTTGGCCCTGAAATGGAGATGAGCACTGCATCCAATATCTAATCACGGCTAGCATGACAACCTGCAAGGGATAACTTTACCTTTACTAAAAGGTTGCCATGTAAAAGAGATGTAACTTTGTGAAAACATCCCCAAGAACGATCTTAAATATAACCTCATTTTTCCTTTACAGGAATATGCTTAGAATCCAAATATGGGCCTTCTTGGGCCCCTCTTTTCCTTCAAGGGAATAGACTCTAACCCAAGTCAGTGTCTCCTCCAAATGCCATCCTGCTATGTTTGGGCCTTGTTAACAGTTGACCAACCCACAGATGCCAAGGTTGCTGTCTGGACAAGTGTAGAGCTTTCATTTTAGAACTAGTTGCAGCCTGCAGTTGTCGCTGGCAGAGGTATAATATCAGTAAAATCCATCCCCCTATCCAGCATTTCATATTTTCAGTGGTAGCTGGAATGTTTACAGTTGGGATGTTGACAGTTCCCCCTCCTCAGCCTGCTTGATTGACACAGAATGTCGCCCAGAAAAGATGTAGGCACCTTCACACACAAGTTAAGGCATTTATGTAGATGGATGTTAAAAGGACAATCCTATGACAGTTATCTGTTAAGCTAGAGCCCCAAATATGGAGATGTTTCCTATTGTCTGTATTAAAAACAAAAAATGCACACATTTTCTTCTTGTACAAGCAAAAGTCAAACTCTAGTAATGTAGATTCTGGGTTATCTGATGGATCCCAATCCAATGACTCCATGCAAAAAGAAGAGCCCTTGTAGAAACAGAAGTCCGCTCCATGCAAGAACTTTATTTCAGAGGCAGTTTTCCCCATCACACTCACGTCAATGGGGAATCCTGGACATATGGGAGCATTATATGTTTATGGAAACTCCTGTAGATTTTTGGAATGGTGCCATCAGATCAAAAATAAATGAAAAGAAAATGAGGATATGCTCCATTTTGCCAACTCACACAATTTTGCTATGATCGCAGCTATTTTTGTATTAGTAAAGTAGAGCATGTGTGCTGTTAGAAATAAATATGAACTCTTTCTGTCTGGTTTCATATTTATTTCAGCTGCTTTGATACCGCTTTTATCTGGCTTATTTTAACCCTGATTAGAATTGAAGACTTCAGGCACACTGAA
The DNA here is from genome assembly GCA_030015325.1 of Cryptoblepharus egeriae. NCBI lineage: Eukaryota > Metazoa > Chordata > Lepidosauria > Squamata > Scincidae > Cryptoblepharus > Cryptoblepharus egeriae. The sequence goes on from JAREYC010000003.1 coordinate 109,632,837, forward strand.
AACCTAGACAGCCTCTTAAAGATAATGTTTAATAGATTGGATTTTAAAAATAACTTGTAAAGTTATCTTTGCTCCCTTTTCCTCTTTGGTGTATATTTTGCAGAGATCTCAGTAAATGGGATAATACTGTATAGCCAACTTTTTATCAGACCCTGCTCCTATGCCTTTGAAGCAGGTTGCTCTGAAGATGCTAAAAGGTGATCATTAAAAAAATATTTCTATGCAGTGCAAAACCTTATGGAGCAAGAATCAGAGTTTAGAGTATATGTTTGATATATCAGTTTCTGGCATCTCCAGTTAAAGGGTCCCAAATATCCAGGGAGAAACGTTACACCAGCAACCCTGGGGAACTTCTCCCAGTAATAGAATTCTGTATTAGATGAACCAAAGAGCACCATCATATGCTTGACTGCTGATTTCTGCAGATGAAACTGTTTTAAAAGTCCAAGACAAGCTAGGTCATCTGGTTGGTCAAGATCTCTCCTTTTCCCAACAAATAAAACATTCAATTCCTACAACTGTCACACACACACACACACACACACACACACCCAACACATACACATGTACAGGCAGTGGCATAGCTAATGATCAAATTTCATTCTTCTAGGTCCAGGGGTTGTGGTGGAATGTGGTTGAGTCAGGGATTCTTCAATGTAAAGTATAGGGAAGAAAATGCTTTCTCCCCTTTTCACTCCCTTCCAGTGGGAATTTAAGAAAACAGGTTCTTAGTGGGTGCGTCCATCACAGAAGGAACACCGTCCCCAGATTTCACGCTTCTAGCCCAGCGGTTTTGGGTGGGTGTTGATGAGTCAGTGAATCAGTCAGTCAGTCAGTGACTTTCTACTTATATATATATAGTAAGGCTGTGGGTGGCGCAAGTGGCTAAGACACTATGCCTGTTAACCAGCAGGCCAGGGTTCGAGACCCTGGTCGGCCCCACAAGACAGAGTGAGCTCCTGTCCTTAGCCCAGCTCTGCGACGCAGCTGGATCCAATCGTATTGGCTCTGCCTTTCCATTGGACTAATTCAGTGGTGTGGAGAGGGGGGATTTGCTGCTTGGGTAACAGCCTATCCTCCATAACAATCCAACCCAGGCTTTTGTGTTTCGCATGCAGTGTATGCAGCGCCGAGCACGATACCATAGTCTTCCAAGACTGACGGGGGCCTGCTTTTTTTATATGTACAGTATGTATATGATATATGTACTGAGAGCTGATTCTTATTTACACCTTATTAGTTCCATACGTTATCAGAATTACATCTCATTGGCTCTCAGAGCACTCAGTATCATGGGAAAGTTGAGTTAAGTAAATCCATTTTTTGTTCCATAGGCTTTTGTGTTTTCATTTTTTAGTTAATTGGCCATAACATTTGATAAAATATAGATATTCCAATGCAGTTTGTTTCATTGCATTCTGCATTAAATTCCCTTACCACCAATATATAACATGATGGTATTCATACATACCCCGTTTTCCACAATTTTAGTAACTAGTGTCAAGCTCAGCTTGTAGGCTACTTAGAGCTTGTAGCCTGGTGCAACTGCACCCCTGCACCTCCTCCAGCTATGCCACTTCATATGCATGCACACACACAGAAACTGTGCTAACTACATCCTCACCTTTCTGATCTATTGCATTCAAAAGTTTGCTTCCTTCTTATGGCTAAAGGTAATGAGATGTCATAATAGCAAAAGAGGACAAGCTCCCCCTCCCATTTCAAAAAAAGTCCTGTAAGAAAACATGTCCTCTTTTTTTAACCCAGAAATAACTTCAATATCCTACTTTTCCCTGTGAGCAGGTAGTTCAGTTGAAACGTGGTATATAAATACTGTAGATAGAGAGCTTGTAGACTTCTTGTAATTATTAAATTCTATGTAATAAATTATGGCTACAATCCTGAAGTGCACTTGGGCTAGCCTGTCTATCTCACTGGGCTGGCCCAATTACAAGATAGGCCAACCCAGTTACACCAGAAAGACTTGGGCTGGTGTAAGACAACTTTGGCTGGCTCAAGACAGATGGACCTGGGCCAGCCTAGTTGTGATAGACAGGTCACATGTTGAACATGTTGAACATGGCCTAGAACAGTGCAGTTAGGCCTATCCAGAGCCGTTTCCAGGGCAGAAATGCCCCCTCACAGCTCCTCAGTTAGAACATCTAAGGATCAGGAATAAGTCTGAGTAGACCCACAAGGGTCCATGAAAAGCCAGAGTAAACTTGGAAGTAATGGCAAAAGATTCTCCGTAGGCCAACCCCTGCCTCTCAATCTTAGGATAGGTTAGGCTAGGCACAACTACACCAGAATAGGACAGGCACAACTACACTAACCCATCTCAGGATATGGCACAACTACACCAGCCCAGTGAGCTGATGCCTCTTCAAAATCAATTGGGCCAGCCAGAGGCCTTCTAGCCCTTGGCCTACTCAGGATATGGCCTACTTAGACCAGTGTAGCTGGATCATTTTTCTTGCCTCAAGTCAGGATTGCATTGACAGTGTAATAAATTAATGTAATTATATGTATATAATTCAATGTAATAATTGAAATTGTAATTTTATTGTAATATTGTAATACATTGTAAAGATCACTTTCTCCTACTGGCGGAGGCCAACATATACACTGACATTATATATATATTGGTGGCTCCGCTGACATGCCATCAGTCCTTCAACTCTAACAAAGGATAAAACACCAAGTTTCTCCCAAACTTGCTTCATTCCTTTTGGTTAGCTAGTTACCAACATTGAAATGCAGATAGAATCTCAAGTACAATCACATTAGCATCATAATAGTCTGGTTTATCTCTCTGAGTATAAAACATCAAACATTATAGTTTAAATAGAGAGCATCATGATACGGTCACAAATTTGAGCAGTAAAAGAATGGATTTGGACTGCTTTAAAGGAGAAGGGTCAAACAGGAGGGCCACATCATCTCACTGTTACTGTTGGGGTAAGTGGGGTAGAATTATTGTAAAATTAGAATCATAGAATCATAGAGTTGGAAGGGACCTAGTAGGTCATCTAGTCCAACCCCCTGCCTGCAGCAGGAATTCCCCCTAGAGCATCCCCGACAGGTGCTCATCGAGCCTCTGCTTGAAGATCCCCAGTGAGGGAGAGTCCACCACCTCCCTTGGCAATCTGTTCCACTGCCAAACCGCCCTCACCATCAGGAATTTTTTCCAGATATCCAACTGGAATCTCCTATCTTGCAGTTTGTACCCATTGGTTCTAGTTCTGCTTTCAGTAGCAGCTATGAACAAATGAGCCCCCTCCTCCATATGACAGCCCTTCAGGTACCTGAAGAGGGCAATCATGTCTCCTCTCAGCCTCCTCTTCTCCAGGCTGAACATCCCAAGTTCCCCCAACCTTTCCTTGTAGGGCTTCCCTTCCATCCCACTGATCATTCTTGTCGCTCTCCTCTGGACTTGCTCCAGTTTGGCTGCATCTTTCTTCAAGTGAGGTGCCCAGAACTCAACTCAGTACTCAACCAGTGCAGAATAAAGAGGAACAAGAACTTCTCGTGACTTGGAAGCTACAGTCCTCTTAATGCAGCCTAAAATGGCATTTGCCTTCTTTGCAGACACATCACACTGCTGACTCATGTTCAGCTTGTGATCCACGGTGACTCCAAGATCCCGCTCACATGTTGTGCTGCCAAGCCAAATATCCTCCAATATTCAAATTATTAATAAGTTGAATAAATATTCAAAATTTTCAAATTTGAATAAATTTACATAAATGAGTTCATTAGAGATGGAACTTATATTAATCCTGATCTTATTTATAATGCACTTATCTTCTTCTTTAGCATTTATAATACACATATGAGAACCATAATATAGGCAGATAGAACCTGTATGAGAACTATATGCATACAACAAGGCCACTGCTGGAAATGGTAAATGGTGCCAGTGTGGGGCAGTGGTCCCCTGGACCCAGCAAAGCTGGTAAGTAGTGGTTGGAGTAGGCAATGGGTGATGAGGGGAAGACGAGGAAGTCTGGGATATTTCTGTGTTAGGAAGGGGTAAGAAACCATGGGTAGGAAGAAGGGGGTGAGGAGGTGAATCCAGCAGCAATGTGCCTACAGGGACTTGTCCCTTTAATGTCCCACTCTTTCCTCTCTTATGCCACAAAAAATAGGTGGTAAATGTCCGAGGAGACCTATTAGTGATTGGGCAGACACCCCAAAGGTAAGCACAAAATTGTTGTATTTTATACATTTATTTATGTATGTATGTTACTGAGTATTTGGTTCATCTGAGTACATACTATGTATTTTATTTCATGTTCGTGTGCAAAATGGTTTCATGTTAACTGTATCTACTGTATTTACTGTTTGGTTTTTTTAAATGTTTTAATTTAGCTTTTAATTGTATTTCCATTACTTTAAATGTTGTTAGCGGACTTGAGTATCCTTCCTTTAGGAAGAAAGGTGGGATATAAATAAATAAGCAAATAAACAAATAAATACATTTCAGCAAGCTGCCTGATCATCTATACTTCCCATCATAGGTTAGAGTGCACACTTATTTGGCATGGCTGCATCAGTTTTAGTAATGGGTAGGATTGAGATGCTAATGTTAGAAAGCCAAGAAGACCCTTTTACCATTTCCAGGATTGCTTCCAGTGAATAGAAGCTCATTTCAGATGACTCCAGGCCAATCCTGACTAGCAAATTTTGGGGAAGGGTCCCTTAAATTGGTCCATTCAAGGAAAATTCTCCATTAACACTTGTATATTTAATTTCCAATGTTCTGTTCTGCAAACCAAGTTTATCACTTCTTCTTTTCTACCTCCCAATCCAAAGGATTAAAGAATCACCTCTATTGACCTTGTGGGGGATAAGACCACAAATCTAACTTGCTGAATCTTTAGAAGGGAAGTACAAAGACCAGACTTAAATGTATTAAAAATGCTTTATTTGTAAACAACAGAACAATTAATTCTAAATACTACACTAACTGCTATATAATCAAAGAATAATAGTCTTACTGCTAAACTCACACAGCATGCACAATTGGCTGGCCAGGGCAATTGCAGCTTAGAAGAGAAAGAAAGTGGCTTTCTTGATGTGCATCAGCAGCTTTTTTTTATGTGCCATTGATTTTCTTCTGATGGACTGAAGTTTGACTCAAATATGTATGGACATTTTGCATCATAACCAATATTCCCTCTAAGTGGACTGTGTCAGTGCATGATGTTCAGTGATGACATCGTACATTGCTAGCAGACATACAGGTTTTGGAGCACCATGCCCTCCTCACCACAGCAATCTCTTCTCCAGTGGCTTCTATTGGTATTCTTTGATGTCTTTTTAGATTGTGAGCCGTTTTGGGACAGGGTTCCATTCGCTGTTAGCTACTGTACTTACTCAAATATAACGTTCACCTTTTTCAGCCAAATTTAGTCTCCAAAATCAGGGTGCGCATTAGATTTGCTAGTTAATTATATTAAATACAACATTTTTATTGTAAGTATGGGGTGCACATTAGATTCGATGGCACATTATATTTGAGTAAATATGGCATTCCATTTTTCTCTGTAAACCACTTTGGGAACTTTCTGCTGAAAAGCAGTATATAAATATCATTGATTGATTGATTGATTGATTGATTGATTGATTGGTGCAGCCTGAAGCTCACCTTGAAGCTGCACTGCAATAGCCTTGCAAGGGGTTGATGGAACAGCAAACATGTTTGCAAAGCCATAGAGACCAATGAGAGTTAAAACTGATGATGACACCTTGCCTATCCATTTCTACCAGATAAGGCATTAACTGTGTCATTCATTCATTCATTCATTCATGTCCTGCCTTTCCCATGTCAACGCAAATGCCCAAGGCCACACACAAAGCTATTTAGTTTCTCTCCTCTTGCTGTCCTCACAACAACCCTGCGAGGTAGGTGAGGCTGAGAGTGAATGACTAGCCCAAGGTCACCGAGGAAGCTTCTTGGCTAAGGATGGATTTGAACCTGAATCTTCATCATCCTTACTCAGAGGGGTGGAAGCCAAACCCTGTCCCCAAGCCTTCCCAATGGTAGCTGGATGGTCTCTTTCAGCAGGCACTGCTCTTTTCAAGTCCAGGTCTGCAAAACTTTGGATCTTTATAGAACCACTTTTTCTCCTGGCTGCAACCCCCCTCCAGTTTCTCGCTTTTCATATTCCTCATCCTGTGAAGCCAAATACAGTTGTAAGCAAAGATCATTCATCCACTCAGTGTAGGAGGGCATCATGGCAATCTTCGAAGTGGATCACAGGAAAACATGCTGTTCATCAGTGACTGAGAGCTAAGAGCAGACTCATGTCATATGTCATAACCTCAAAAGTAGGACAAGTGCCCTCACAAATTTGGGGCACACAGGAAAAATGCAGGACATGACAAAATAAAAGCTAAAAACATTCATATATATAGCTTTTGTGTACTTAATAGAAACACTATATTACATAATTAAATTTAAAACTGTTACATATAATTTATTTCATGTAATTTATTAATTTCAAAAAGGCTATGTGCTCCTGATGACAAGGAATGGAAGGACAATGAAGATTTTTTTTCCAGGACACAAGGCTAAAAAAGAGGACATGTCCTGGAAAAAGAGGACATAGTGTCATCCTGGAGAAAGGACAATAAAGTTTTCAAGGCTAAAAAGAGGACATGTCTTGGAAAAAGAGGGCGTATTGTTATCCTGGAAAAATGACAGTGAAGTTTTCAAGGCTAAAAAGAGAATCTGTCCTGGAAAAAGAGGGCATATAGTCACCAAGGGTAAGGAGGACAATGAAGTTTTTCAAGGCTGAAAAAGAGGACCTGTCCTGGAAATAGAAGGCATATGGTCATCCTGGGAAAAGGAAAACAGTTAAGTTTTTTCAAGGCTAAAAAAGAGGATAATGTCCAGGAAAAGGGACCCTGAATCAGGGGTGCTTATGTGGCTTAATGATCCATTGGCTTGCCAGGATGGGGATATCCTGATGCTCCCTTGCACCCTAGCCCCCCACCCAAGGGTGACAGTGATGTCACATCCTGGGCATCACAAGCTGGCTTCTTTGAGTCCAGGGAAAGTTTCCTTCTTGGAGAGAGGCTTGCTGGCTGGTGGCTTTGGTGCCTTTGCCTCCCTGCCTGCCCTCCCCTGCCTGGCTGGTCGTGGATCCCCCTCCTTCCTTCCTTCCTTCCTTCCCTGCCTGCCTTCCTCCTTCCCTGCATCCCTCCCTCTCCTCCCTAAGAAGGATGCCTGCGGAATGAATGAGCGTCCCCGGGGCTGATGCAGGCAGGCAGAAAGTGGCAGCAGACTGGAGTGGTCCCTGCAGTGACTGGATGAAGGAGGAGGAGAGCGGTCGCCCAGCAGCCCCTCCATCAGCATGCAGCCTCCCTCCAGCATCCTCAACCTCCTGCTCTTGGCTCTCCTGGCTGGGCTGGATCCTTCCAAGGTAGGAGAGACGGAGGAGAATTGGTCTCCCCCCATCACCACCACCTCCCCACATTTACTATCACCACGTTGGAAAAGGGTGCACCCCCCCTTTGAGGTCCAGCTGTGTCCCCCACTCCACTCCATCCTTTGCCTGCCTGTCTCTCTCCAACTAGTTCCCTTCCCTTGGCCACCCCCCATGTCCCCAGCTGCAAGTTGTAGTTGGAAAGAGTCATCCACCCTTAACACACACACAGAGAGAACCCCATCCTATTCACCTATTTTCCTGGGAGTAAGCCCCATTGACTAACATTAATTTGAGTAGACATGCATTGGATTGTACACTCTCTCTGTCTCTATCTGTCTGTCTGTCTGTCTCTCTCTCTCTCTCTCTCTCTCTCTCTCTCTCTCTCTGTGTGTGTGTGTGTGTGTGTGTGTGAGAGAGAGAGAGAGAGAGAGAGAGAGAGCACAATCCTATCCACCCTTTTTGCTGGGAGTAAACCCCACTGACTGTCATGGGACTTACTTTGAGTAGACTTGCGTAGGATTGTATACACACACACACAGAGAGAGAGAGAGAGAGAGAGAGAGAGAGAGTGCACAATCCCATCCACCCTTTTTCCTGGGAGTAAGCCCCACTGACTATCAAGGGACTTACTTTGAGTAGACTTGCGTAGGATTGTACACACACAGAGAGAGAGAGAGAGAGAGAGAGAGCACATATCCACCCTTTCCTTTCCACCCTTTCCTGGGAGTAAGCCCATTGACTATCATGGGACTTTCTTCTGAGTAGACATGCAAAGGATTGTGTAGGCGCGCACACTCACAGAGAGAGAGAGAGAGAGAGAGAGAGAGAGAGAACTCAATCCTATCCACCTTCATTGTAAGAGAGCCTCATTGACTATAATGGGACTTACTTCTGAGTAGCCATGCATAGTATTGTACTCTCACACGCATATAGAGAACCAAATCCTTTCCTGGGTGTAAGCTCTATTGACTATCATGGGACTTACTTCTGAGTAGAAGTTTCATAGTATTGTATTCACACACAAAGAACCCAATCCTATCCACCCTTTCCTGGAGGGGGGTGGGAAGCTCCATAGACTATTATGGGACTTTCTTCTGAGTAAGAGGCACAGAATTGTATGCTTTTAGACACACACACACACACAGAGAGAGAGAGAGAGAGAGAGAGAGAGAGAGAGAGAGAGAGCACCCAGTCATAGCCTTTCCTGGGAGTAAGCCCTATTGACCATCATGGTACTTACTTCTGGGTAGACATACATAGGATTGTGTTCACACACATTGTTTCAATGGAGTAGGCAATGCAGATCTCTGGGGGATTTTTTGCTTTGTGGTGGGAAGGTGGAAGAAGACAACTGTAAATGTTGGGGTTGGTGTATCCCCTCTACTCATTCACCTTGTTGCACCCTTTGGTCATCCGATTCTGTAGTTGTGTGTAAGAAGATGTGTCTCCTGCTTCGGCAATCACGCTTTGGATCTGGGCTGGTGGGGTCATTGGGAAACACAACCTGTGTATCTATCTATCTATGTGTGTGTTTGTGTGTCTGTCCTCGTCTTGTCATGCTGGAAAGTCATCGATAATGCACAGGCAGACTGCCTTCCCGAACAGTTGGATGCTGATGCTTATTAATAATACTAACTGTAACTACCTTGCATGAGTAGGATTGCCATAATTATCTACCACAAAATCGGGACAGGACCTTCTGTCCCATTTGCCAGTATGTGAACACAATCCTTAAAAATCAGGATTGTCTTTATTTTTCCAGACATATGGCAACCCTATGCATGAGGCTACAATCCTATACATACTTTACATTGAACTCAATATGGGGCTTACTTCTGAGTATACTGTGCATAGGCTTGTGCTCCGAATCCACTGTTTCTATGTTACTTTCTCTGATTTGGCAATCTCTCGCTCTCTCTTGTCCTCCTATACAAGTTTTTTGGGGGAGTGTGTGTGGGGATCAGCTACAGAGAAACGAGACACACATTGGATAGGTTACAACACCAGCATGCTCTTGATTCCCCACCCTCCCCAATGGACAATACAATATATGCTGATCTCTATAATCTGTCCCAGTCCTAGCTGGAATTGACAGTAGATCACTACAGCAATGGACAAGGAGAGGTTTATTTATAGCAAGCAGGGATGCATCCAATACTCATCCTTTCAGAAGCATGGGTAGGTTCATCCTACAAGAGAGAAAAAAATACAGACATGTGAACTAGATTGCAAGGAAGGGGAAAAGCTATGCTTTCCTCTTCCTCTGCAACTATGCAGCTGTGATTGCCTGCTGGGTTAAAGAAAACGTAATATATATATATATATTCAGTTGCATTGGTAAAATCAAATAAGGTTTGCTCTAGATTTGAATGATGGCCACTTGAAAAAGCAAGAAACAATTATGCCTAGTTGAGGCTGGGAATTTGGAAACGGTTCCGTCAGCCTCTAAAAATGAGACTTGTCTTAATGCCACTAGTAGACAAGATGATTGAAGTCCGGTAGGCCTGGTGATTGATGTGCATGCGCTGCTTGGGATAAACTTGAAGGCTTTTGGTGGAAGATGTGTATGGTGTGCAACCGGTGAGTGGAAAGAGAACCTACTTTTGAAACAGCCATTCTGGGTCCTCCATGCTCTGTGTGTGGTCTGCCTTGTGTGTCAGTGGACGTCACTCGACTGATGCATCGGAAGTGCCAAACAATGAATGCGGACCATTTTGGATGCTTGCAAACGACTGTTTTTGGGTTTCAATATATGTCAGAACTTCTCTCATCAAATATGTATAATTCAGGGGGATTGGAATAAATTCAGGAATAAATTGGAATAAATAAATGCCTTCAGACTGGTAACTGATCTCCAACTTCAAGACAGTTTCCTGGCAAACAAGAGCTTAAATGTTGAACCAGGCATGTAGTTGCAAATAGCAAAGAAAATCTTTGTTGCAGACATCTGTGCTTGCAGCTCTGATGATTTTGTAACAGCTTAAACCTTTTGGTTGACTAGTAATTGGTAGAAACTCTTTTGACTAAAAAGCATGATGGTAACTGTGGGAGTATTTGGTGCTTAAAGTTGGAAAAAGAGATCCTGGAGCTATAAGACTGCTATGCTGTGCAATTCTGTGCATGTCTACTCAAAACTATGTCTCATCAGTTTCAGTAGTGTTTGCTCCCAGATAAACACACCTAGGATGGCAGCTTTAATTGTTGCTTCTGACCTGATTGCCTTTCTACCATAGGATGCAGTCCTAACCTAAGCTGGCACAACTCATCAGTCTTCCATTCCTGGTGATGTAGGGAGGCAAGCGCATGTCTGTGCACTGGCCTAACCCTCCTCCAGGAGTGGTGGAGACGTGCCTTATAGCACTTTTGTGACACCCCCAGGCCAGCATGGGACTTATGCTGGGGTTTAGGTCAGCCTAACTGGAGATTAGGATTGCAGCCTTAATTAATAGTCAAGCATTTGGATGGTAAGGTCTCTCTAGTAGTTCCATAGCTGAGCCATGACACTAAAAGTGTTTTGATGTTCAGTCCTGTTGAAGTCTTAACTGACAGTTTTAACCACCAAATGAGCACAATCTTTTGCATGAAGCGCCTGCATTTGGAATCCTTTTTTAATCAGGAGAAAATCAATCCTCTTTTTTTTTCTTCAACCAATATATTCCTTAAAACAGAAAGCTGGAGGCAAATTGGATGATTTTTTTTTCCATAAATAGGCTTTTGTAATCTTTGGACTACAAAACAGATAAATCTTTTTACTTACAGTGATCATATGCGTGTCCGTTTAAAAAGTAAGACCAATGGAGCTTTATAAGACTTACTCCCACATACTGGAAGTGTAAGCATGATTGCTTCTTTAGAGACATTTCATTGGAAGTTAAAATTTGTTGAGCTTGATTAAAAGTCACTTTAATAACTTTACTGGCATTTGAGCAGATTGAGCCTATGCACAGTATTAAAAGTCACTGATTCCAGACAAGGTTGAAAATGGCTTGTTTTGTCAGTTGTCCTCAGTTTTCCAATCTGTAAAATGGTCATTAGTACTGAGTGGTTTACACAATTTTGGAGAAAAAAGACTTCATCCAGATAGCAAAATGATTTAAAAGGTGCTTCCCTAAAGATTGATGTACATACTCTGCAGCAATGGTTCTCAAACTTTCAAGCACCAGGAAATGAAAATGACATTCTATCAGGGCTCACTTGGTTTGCCAGGCTTTTAAAAAAAAGAACTAGAAAGAAAATATCTGTCTGTCTGTCCATCACAGTGGTCTTCAAAATGGGGGTTAGGACCCTTTTGAAGTGTTGCCATAAGTAGGAACCACCCTGGTGGGAAAGTAAAAACAGCATTCCATGTGTCAGTCATGCCAGCCCCATTACAGAAGCATCCTTGGACAATGCTGGCTCTAAAGGCTTTGAAATGGGGATGAGACCTGCACCCTACAGTCAGTCACAACTGGGAGTACAACCTATAGGGCACACATTTACCTTTTTTACTCTGGAATAAGAGGTTTGCAGATTTCTACAAATTTGTCGTAATTGTAACTTCTGACGTTATTTTGAGATGGGTAATTGGGGCTGTGGGTGGCGCAAGTGGCTAAGACACTGTGCCTGTTAACCAGCAGGCCAGGGTTCGAGACCCGGGTCGGCCCCACAAGACAGGGTGAGCTCCTGTCCGTAGCCCAGCTCTGCGACACCAGCTGGATCCAATCGTATTGGCTCTGCCTTTCCATTGGACTAATTCAGTGGCGTGGAGAGGGGGGATTTGCTGCTTGGGTAACAGCCTATCCTCCATAACAATCTAACCCAGGCTACATACATGCAGCGTATGGAGCACCGAGCACGATACCATAGTCTTTCAAGACTGATGGAGGCCTGCTTTAAAATTGGTTAAGCATGTTACACACACACACACACACACACACACAAGTGAAGGGGATCCTTAAAAGTGACGAATGTCATGTCGCACAACTGCCCCTGTTTAACCATCTCCTGAGGTGACCTAGAGTAAGTGAGTCTCTGTCTGTCTTGTCTGTCTGTCTGCATGCATGCATGGGATCCAAATACCGGTAAATTAACAACAGGTTCTATGTCCTAATAACCTAAAATAACAACAGGTTCTATGTCCCATAAGTAACGGTTCTCAGAACCTGGTGCTTATTAGCAAAGGGTTCTATAGAACCTGTGAGAACCCCCTGAAGCCCACCACTGGTGTGTGTGTGTGTGTGTGTGTGTGTGTGTGTGTGTGTGTGTGTGTGTGTGTTAAAGGGGGGAGAGAGAGAGTTATAATAAATGGTAACAAACAAGAAAGGAAATAAACAAAAAGGAGTAGGTGTGGTCCAGTCCTATGTAACATCCAGATGAGTTCAAGATACAGACAGTCCAAATGTGTTCAGAAGCCTCCTGCTTTATTTTCAGTTAAAGTCAGGACTAGACAAGAAATTAAATAGCAGGCATGTGGTACAATCTTCAATATTTGTGTTTAAATGGAAATCAGCTATGAGAGACCCTGAGGGTTTGAGAGAAGAGGTGGTAAACTGGAGACAATATTTAACTGTTTCCCCTCTGACTTTTTCCCCCCTTGCTCTGAGCTTTCCACTTATATTTCCATGCACAAGGGAGATGAGATGTATGCATATAAGAGATGGTCTCCCATAATAGAAAAGCAACTAGCAGTGATATGGAACAGAGAAATGTCTTGAAAAGACAGTTGCATTTCAACTGCAGTTTGTTAACTCTTATTTATTTTTATTTTGAAAAGAAATCATTGCATTTCCTTGTTTTTATTTCTTAGAACTGGACAAGGCAGTTCAAACTTGGACAATGTTGCAAAGATTACAATCTAAAACTGTCTTTAAAAACAGGATAAATCAAAACCCAGCCCCCATATTAACAGAGCAGCTGCTTTTAACAAAGAATAAGAAATGAAACTGTTATCTCTGTCATGTCTAATTTGGCTTTTAAGTGTCACTGACATCCCGCCCTTAAGGGCGGCCAGAAATTTTACATCACACATGTCTTTAAGCCACTTGTATGGATAAGCCAAAAACACATTGCAAACAACTCATATATTCACTTTTCTAATTCTGTTTCAACCATTGTTGGAAAAGGGTTATGGAAATTATCCTTCATTTGGTACTGTGCAGCACTTCAGGAAGGGTGATCATATGACCAGAGATTCCCGGATTTGTCCTGTTTTTTAGCTTCCTATCTGGATGTCCTACATTTTGGCTTCATTTTGGAACTTTGCAATGGTGTGCAGTATCCCATCATGTCATATGTCGTTGGATTTGAATTGAAGAGAAGAATCCAATGCAAAAATTGGTCTTGAAATATCTTCTTCCTATTAAACATAAGGCCAAAAAACTGAAAGACAAAAATACGTATTAAGCTTTATGGGAAAGCAAAAGTGCCCCATATTGCAGCTTTACTCATGGGTAGGCCAATGTGCCATACTCTGCCAGAAAGGCCAGGCTGGTCCAATGAACACAGGCTCCGAAATCACACCAGAAGGAGGCCCCTGATAATTGCATTGATCTCTATAAGAACTGAAAGAGAGCCAGATTGCACCTTTACTTGCAAGTAGGCAAACTTGCTTTAGATATTTGAAAAGGGCAAGCTGAGAGGTATCTGGTCCTGATCCAATTAATGCAGCCCCTACTAGTCATAACACAAGAAATCCCTTCCTCCAAGATCCACTTTTGTATTGTCATGTCCTGCATTGGGGGGGGGGCTTTCCCTCTTTTTCGGTTATGGCAGATGAGCACCATGTGCAACAGAGATGCTGGCCTGAGAAAGGTTGGCTGCTTTAATTTTGGATCACTTAAACATGTGTTTTTGGTTTTACAATTTAACATTAAGTAATAGTGTTGAAATTAAGTATAGGAAAGCAATACAAGTGTTTTTAGCTTTTATTTTAACATGTCCTACATTTGTCCTACATTTTTTTAAAAACATGTCAGGAATTTTGCTTGGATGTCAGGAATTCTGGGGAATCTTGTCATCTTTTTGAGGTTCGGGCATCCTGACTTCAGGGGGTTTTGAAAAGGTTCCATGAAAGATATTCTAACATTGCAAACAAGGTCATCACCTAAAAACAGAGTGAAAATAATAGAAGAAAAAGAAGGTGGGGAGAGACAGCAGGGAGGAGAAGGCCTGGTTACTTTAGTAAGTTGGTGGGGTGGGTGGAATGGGGTTGGATAGAAAGATTAAGGAGAAGATTGGGGGCATGTTGGAGGCAGGAAGGGGCAGCATCCATATTGTGTGGCGTACCCTTATAGAGAACGGACAAACCTCCTTTTCTCTCCTTGGACATGTCAGCTGAAGAGCTGGTGAAGGTCCGAATATCCCATTGGCACTGGAGAAGCTTATGGAGAGGATAAATAAGGGAAAATATTTTGCCTCTCCTAAGCTTCTTGACGATAACCCCCAAAGGTATGCAGTACAGTTTGTTTTGGCACTATGTTGTATCCATTGCATGATTGGGACTGCTGCTGCATTACCACAGGGCAAGGGGAAACTTCCCCCTTTCTTTGGGTAATGTGACAGCAGCCCCAATCTGTCTATTCAGATCTATGTCACCTAATTCAGTGGTAAAGATCCAAGCATAACAGAGCAGCCTCAAGCTTCTTTCTGCTGGTATAGTACAGGTTCCAGATCCCAGCCCAACCAGCTCACCCACAATCCTGCCAAATACTTGTCCTTCCCCACCTCAAAACCCCTCCCTCCCACCTCCTTCCTGCTGTCTCCCTACTGTGAGACCCCTGTGCAGACCAAGATCATCCAGCACGCAACTTACCCACCTCTGGGGTCCAAAGCAGGATGTGGAGGCTGGCACAACCTCTGAGCCAGACTCTTCTTCGCACTGAGTGTTGCAGACATGCTTTTCAGAACATTTATGACACTTGTGAGCCAGCACAAGAGTCAGTGCTTAGGATTGCGCTCTGAAAGACTCAAGTCCCAAGTTTTTTTTGGTAAAAAAGTTACCTGCGACTCAGTGAAAAAAGGATCTGCTGTCAGGTTGTGTGTAAGTTTTCATTTAATACTCCTGACGTCCCTATCCCATTTGTAAGCAAGGTGGAAAGGAGCGGTATGGAGAGAGTAGGGTCAGAAATTGCAAGAGGTCAGATCATGCATAGCAGTTGGGAGGCTTACAAGTATGACCCAATCCTTTGCAGTTCTACTCATAAGAAGTCCCATTATGTCCAATCATTCAAGGAGTCTGCTGTAGCCATGCCATGAGTTTCTCTTTGATGACTAGGAACTACCTGCTCACTTTCTCTTCTCACTCATCCAGGGGTAAAAAAAACTTTGTCCAATGATCATCAGAGATGGTCAAGAGCCATATGCCCCATCCCACCCCCACCTGCTCAATGCAAATCCAAAGCATCAACCCTTTCTTGCCTCTTGGCTTTTATTTCAGCAGCCCTACAATCCAGAGGAATTACGGGAAGATGTAAGAGGCACTTACTTTGGATTGCTCTACGCATTTCCCATAGGTGGCACCATAACTACATCTGTGTAAAAGATCCCTTAGTTACTCTGGATTGTAGCCCAGGTCTGAAAGATGGCCCATAGAGTCTTTCACGCCACAATAAAAAGAAACAAACACAGTCAGGCACAGACTCTCCACACACGGAAACTCATTTCCCAGTCAGTACTCAGACTCAAGTCACTGCCAGGGCATGCCTAACCCAAATATTAGCAAAAAAAAAAAAAAAGTGTTTTCGTTATTCAGGCTCAGATAACCTGACTTGAATTCCCATCCCTGTTTTCTTCTCTGAATTGTTCCAATATGTGTGACATGCATATAGCCCAATATATCTTTTACCCTAACATTGCTTTTAGATGCTCCCAAACAGATTGTGCTAGGTATAATTTTTTTGAAGTTGGGGGGGGGGGTATGATCAGGAAACCTGGGAGATACAAGGAAAAATATTTTCCCTTATTTACCATCTCTGTAAGCTCTTTAGCTAGCAGAAGTCCAAGAAGCCCAAAGGAGGTGTGTCAGCCATTTCTAGTGTGGATAGCATGCAGAGCAAGTTACTGACACTGGGTGCTCCCTCTCTTGCCTCTTATATGCCCCCAGCCCTTCCCTTGTTTTAATCCCCCCACCCCAGTCCACTCATACTGTGACTTACTTGAGCCATCAGAACTTCATCTCCCACAACTATGTACAGTGGTAGATACAGTCCAGTGGGCACACTTCCAGAGCTATAAAGCATGTTCTATCTCCAAAATGTTATTTCTGGCATCAGCTTAAGATTGGGCCAATAAAGTTGTAGGTTGTTATATATGTGTCAGTGCAATCCTAGCCCCTGGTTAGTCCGGCCCAAGTCCTGGCACAAGTCACATAGTAGCGTGGGCAAGTCACAAAAGTGTTGTAAGGCACTTCTGTACCACTTTGGGGGGGGGGGGGGTGTAGGCCAGTGCAGAGACATGCGCCAGCCTCCCTACACCATCACGGAAAGTTAAGCCAGGTGAATTATGCTTGCCTAAATTAGTTAGGATAATACCTGTTTGTGCAGTTTAAGTAGAGAGCTAAAACTAGCAGCCATCAATACTTATCAAATCAATTTTGTGAGCAGGTGAAATCACTTTTTCTCTTCTCTTTGTGATTACGATATTATCATTTATAGTGACATGGAAGGTGATAGCAAGACGTTCTCAAAGGATGATGTCCAATGGACAAGATTGTGCTTCTTTGCAATCACGTACATTCTTCTCCACAGCATGAGAAGTATAGGCATGCTTTTAAAAAAATGTATCATGTGAGATACATGACTGTTTATTGAATTCAGCTGAATTGCTTATCAGAATGCTTCTTACAGACACAAATTTAATGCTTCTTTACAGACACAGAAATTTAAGAATTTTTTGAATCCTTAGACCAGGGATTTTAAGCTGGTGTGCCATGAATTGGGCTCTTTCCTGAAAGGAAGCCCCATTGACTATAATGGGCTACTACTGTTTGTAGGAAGGCACAGGATTGGGCTCTGAGGCTGCCTTCCTATCCACACTTTCCTGGGAGGAAGGCCATTAACTAAAATGGGGCTTACATTTGAGTAGACATGCATAGCTTGTGCTCTCTACTCCCACACCAGTTGAATCCTTACTAGTTTCAATCAGGTCTTCTCATCCCCATGAGGGTGACCATCTGTCCTCCTTTTCCAGGACATGTCCTAGAAAAAAACTCCACTGTCCCCCTTTTCTTTATGAGCAGGCAGCATGTGGCCTTCTTGGAAGTAATAAATTTTATGTAATTATTATGTATAATGGTTTTAAATGTAATAAGTAATACAGTGTTTAAATTAACCACATGAAAGCAATATGTATGAATATTTTTAGCTTCTTTTTTCTCATTTTCATTTTCCTTGAGTGTCCTACATTGGGGGGGGGGCTTGTACTTTTTAATTATGGATTATGGTCACCTGACCCCACATTTCTCCAATATGCAGACTGACCAAATATCATAACCACAAAAAGAGGACAAGGCCCCAAAATATAGGATACCCAAGTAAAATGGAGGACATGAGAAAATAGAAGGGGAAAACATTCATATATATTGCTTTCATATGGTTAATTAAAAACTGTATTAATTATTACATTTAAAACCATTACATATAATTTGTTACATATAATTTATGAGTTACAAGAAGGCTACATGCTGCCTGCTCACAAGAAAAAGGAGGACAAACTGTACCAAAACTATTAACTAAAATTAATTATAATGAAATAATTTAATAATATTGAATTCAATAATAATGAAATTTAACATGATTTTAAAAAACCTGTAGTATACCTGTCAGTGTGCCATGACATGAAAAAGGCTGCCCTTCATGAATCCCACTCCTTTTATCTCACACTTTTAATAAAAACTTGACCACTTCACTTCAAAACTTTATTTTTATGTTCAAAGGGTTTTTTACGTTTAAAACTGGGGTGGGCAAATTTTTTTCTCTGAAGTGCCAGATAAACAGAGTGACATTTTCTCCTCTTCCTTGTCCTCAAGATCCATTCAAATGGATTTTTTAGTACAAGTACAATCAAGCTGGTTGTGAATGTCTTTAATTGCTTTAGAATTTCTTTAATTCATTATTTTCATGTAATAATTAAATTTATTAATTAAGGCTGATATCCTATCTACACTTTTCTGAGAGTAAGCCACCTTGAACCCAACGGGACTTACAGTACTTGTGAGTAGACATGCTTAGGATTGCACTCTAAGAGCACAATCCAGCACTATGGAAGCACGTAAGAGACATTATGTGCACCCGTAGTTACTGCACCACCCAGTGAAAAACTATTGGAAATTCATTTTGCAATCCAGAGTGACTTGTTCTTACTCCGAAGCAAGGACTCCCTGTAGTTACTCTGAATTTCACCCTAAATAATTTAAATGTAGTTATGATCTTATAATAATTCAGTATAATTTAAAAAAATTGGTGGGATGCCTCAATCTTTTTAGTGACCTCAGAGGTGTGCCCAGAGATGAAAAAAAGTTGAAAATCCTTGTCTTATACACTCTTGTAGATTTTCAAAGATTTAGAACACAATCCTAACCATATCTACTCAAAAGTAAGCCCCATTTTGTTCAATGGGTCTTACTCCTAGGAAAGTGTCTTTAGGATGGCAGGCTTAGAGTGGTAAACAGGTTGTGGCTGCAATCCTAAAACACTTTCCTGGGTGTAAAACTCATTGAACATAGTAGGGTTTACTTTTGAGTAGACCTGGTTAGGATTGTGCTATGGCTACAAACCTAAAGACACTTTCCTGGGAGTAAGACTCACTGAAGACAATAGGGCTTACTTTTGAATAGACCTGGTTAGGATTGTGCTGTGTGTATCATGCTAAATCATGGCAATTTGTGTAACCAGCGTAGAAGGAAGAATCCTTGATTAAGATCTTTTTACATCAATTTTGTTTTTGTTATTTTCTACATAGACATAGTTTCAGGCATTAAATTAAATGCCCCCAGCTTTTCCAGCAGAAAAGCTGCCATTCGACTTTAATGAAAATGGAGCACTAATTAATTTTCCAAATTTTAAATGCTGATGAATGTGCAGCAGTTTTATTTCAATACTCCCACTGAAGTGTTGCATGTATTAATTAGTCTCTGATTAGAATTTCTATTTTTAGAGGAAAATATAGGGAACTATATGTTTGCATTATCATAATGTGCTTCAGTGACATTTTTTTCCCCTCCAAGTCTTGCTGGGCATGAAGCCAATCTTGTGTGAAAGTACTGAAATGAGAAACAGACAAAGATACGCTGGTCATTATAAGATCTGAGAACTCGAAAGAGTGAAATGCTCCATATCAGGAAATTCCTAAGTGTTGCTGCTAGATGGCATCTCCGTGCTATTTTTGGGAAAGCAGTTTGCTTCTCCTGACCTTGGTTCTGTGCATTGGAGGATCATGCTATAGAGATCACTCTAGACAAGCTATCATTCAATCGTGTCTAAAACATCACTCTCGGAGAAAAGTTACTGTAGCAGTTGTAGCGATTGAGAACTTACTTTGCACGGATCAAGTCCCTAGTTCAGATATATCAACTTTATGTGGGGCTAGGAAAGACCCCCATCCCAACTGCAAATTAGCATAAAACAATATGAAATTAACCACTGCTTTGCTTTCCTTAAAGACTTGGAGAAGACAGTTTCATCTGTTCTTTGAGTAATGTTGTATTGCGAAGGACATAATCAACAGGTAGATGGTTCAGTCCAGTATCGGGTCCAGGAAGGGGGCTGATTCAGTTGCAGAATTGGCCACTAAATCTAAACCCTGGACCTGCTCCTACAGTCTGACTCCATATGGACCTGTGCTAAGCAGATCCCTCAGCACCATGGAGCTTACTCCCAATTAAGGGAACAAATGTTCTCTTATCCAGACAATACTGACTCAGATCCTAACAGTACTAAAGCTGAAAAGGGGCCCAGCTGGAATAGCTCCATATTACTTTCCCTTCTAATAGCAATGGCTTTCCAAGGTTGTATGTAAATATCTTTTTTCATTGCTTCTTCTTGAGATTCTGGAATCTAGGACCTTCTGCATAAAATCCAAATGTACTGCATGCAAACCACATTTCTGCCTCCAAATGTAGCTATGGTCCTTTTCTCTGAACAAGGGCACATCAGAAGCCATACACTAAAGCCATACCGAAAGCCGTACAACTATTCCCAAGGCTTACGTTTTGCTTGTCCAATATCTAGCTCTTTGCTTTGGGGTAGATCAGAGATCTCCAAACTTTTTGGCCAAAGTGCCACATCCAATATCTGGCACTGTGTGGAGGGCTGGGAAAAAATTAAAAAAATTAAATGCATTAGAGATGGAACTTAGATTAATGAAGAAATGGGCTCAGATTTCCAGGATTTTTGTAAGCACCAATACACAGCACAGAAATAAAGCACACACGTATTTCCCCATCTCACCATCATCAGCTCCAGTAGTGTTTTGTCAACTGGGTCTGAGGCTGTTGGAACCAGAGGCTGACTGTGGGCTGGTTTCAGGCTTGCCATGAGCTTCATCTGGCTTCCTGACCCAGGTTGTTACTCCCAGACATTCTGATTATTCTGATTAGTTTATTCTTGCATACTATGCACTGCCAGTATGGGAACTCTGAGCCTAGATGCCTGAGAACTCTGTGGGAACTCTGAGCCTAGATGCCCACAGCAAATTAGACCAAAGAATGTATTTAATATATTTAATTTGGCCCACACTTTCTTTGACAATGTGCCGGGAATGCTAAAGCATTGCCTACTGAACATTTTGTTCAATGCTGCAGAAGCATGCGTACGGAGAGCTATGAGACTATAAGCACAATTCTAACCATGTCTACTCAAAAGTAAGCCCCATTGTGTTCAATGGGTTTTACTCCCAGGAATGTTTCTTTGGGATTGCAGCCGAAATCTAGTTGGTACGTCATTGCATGACATATGGCTCTATAGTTTCTGAGAGTACCTGCAACAAGCTTGCAGTACCGTATTGGACAATTTTTCAAAATATGTGTCTTCTTCCTATCAGAATATGGCACCCGTATCAGTCACTGAATATTAAACCATGACAAACAGATTCAATAAGTATCTTATGCAGATACTTTTCCATTCCTGCCCCATAAAATATAACACCATTTTTTACTTTACAGATGTTTTCCAGAGGGTGAACTCATGTGGTTGTATTTGTCATATGATACTTGGAAGTATCACAGGATATTCTAATCGTTTGGAAGCCCCACATTTATTTTTCACAAAGGAAAGAGTTTTTTATCCCTTACCATCAATCATCCCTACATGTCAATGATAGGGGAAGGTCACTACATAATGATTATTCAGTAATCAATATGGAAATGGGCTGTGTAAGCAGTATAAAAAGACTGTGTAAGCCCTCTGGATGCTTTTGTAATCTTGACACATGACTGGAAAACCAACTATGCTAAATTCATGTGAGTCACTTGAACTGGTATCCTGTGATCACTTCCCAACATGAACGCAACAAAGCTGAATTTGGAATGCACACTTTCAATCCGATCATGAAATCGGCAGTACTGTTTCTTTGAACTGGATCTGTAAAAAAAGAAAAAAGCAGGGAGAAAAGAAAAAAAGCCTCCTGATCAGCCCCTATCACAGCATGCAGTGCAGAAGGTTTTGGCATAGCTGTAGGCTAAGGGAGGGGAAAGTATAGGGCTGTGAGAAAGATGTTGAGGACGGTCATAAATGTCATATGGTTCTTTGTGTCCTGTTGAGATTCTACAAAGTGGATTCTGAGGCTGGTTGGCTGGACAGAGGGTTTCCCCCATTCCCAAGGTTCCATCTCGTCTGATAAAGAAGCAATCTCTGTCTGTTGCCATGAGACTAGAAGAATGATAAAACCTTGTTATAAATAAATAAAAGCATAAAAATTCATGGACATGCTTTTTAAAAGCACTTGAGTGGAAGGCCCTTTGCATTTCGGGTCCAAGGCTATTCAAGACAGCTCTTCAAATATAGGCTTGCTCTTGGCATGACTTCAAGTGCTGTCCTCAGTAATGACTTTTTCCCTTGAATCATGGCTGGCGAGACTCATTTGAATCATTTAGCAATCGATGTTTTAATTTCAGAAGGCTTTTATTGTGCATTTGGGAATTCTTCTATTTATTTATTTTTTAAAAAAACCATATTTTTTTCGACATAAATAATAAAAAAGACTTAATAGCAAATGATTATTTAATATTGCATCAATGGCTGTGGGGCGTTTGTTTTCACTTCCATCGGTCTCTCTGGAAAGAGTTCTTTATATTTTGCTCATATTGCAGTTACTTACACTAATGCTTGCTCATGCATGCAGGATAATTTGCCTCTCCGAAGGAGAATTCTTGAGTATCTTCAAACTACCATATGGGATTTTTTTCCATGTGACTCATGAGATGTGAACAGCGACAGAGCTCTCTTATTAACACTTCTTGCATATATGTTTAATTATCAGCCAGATGCCTACAAAACAGTGGGAACGTGCATGCAAATGGGATTGTAATGTTGAACCATCGTGATCTGGCTGGCTGAACATCTCCCTGCTCTGGGACACAGGTAACAGGCTCCACATAGGGAAACTGCCTACATGTGCAAGGACTGAGTCCAGTGGCTCATGATACAAATAGATATCAAGGGAAAGAAAGGATATTGTTGCAAATAGATAACACTTATTACGGAGCTAAGAATACATTAAAACAGAGGGGGAAATTAAAAAAAGATAATCAATGCAATACACTGATCTTGTTGCAATACAATGTAAAGAAACAAACCCTTACCTTGATCCCCCCAACTGATTCCCCCCAACACCATATTGGCACAGCTACATCAGTACTGGGAGGCTGGTTAGGATTGTACCAAAATCCTTATAAAGATGAAAGAAGAAATTTTACCATGGAAATTGGAGACGGGAAGAGCAGAGGGGAAATGAGATATTATTAGGGAAATCAGAGGGATTATCTAGGGCAGTGGTGGTGAACCTATGGCATGCATGCCACAGCGGACACTCAGAGCCCTTTCTGCTGGCAAGTGGCCAATACAGTCCCAGACCAGTGCTTTAAGCCCAGTGCACATGCCCAGAGCTCTGGGCATGGCTGCAGGGCACCAGCTTGCTCAGTCAGCTCTGCTTTGAAGAGGAGCTGCACACTGAGCCCAGTGTGCATACCCAGAGCTTGGGGCATGTGTGCTGGGCATTGGCACCATCAATTGGCACTCAGTGCCGAAAAGGTTCACCATTATTGATTTAGGGAAATCCAGGAATGGGGATTTGGTGATTGATGATAGAAAACAAGGAAGAAGTATAAAAAGCCAGCATAAAAGGGGGGAAGGGCCCCATGTTCCTGCTACAGTGACACATTTTATGGTCCTGTGCTCTGTGTAGTATGGAACGAAGACTACCGGCAAGGGTGTGCCATAAAACTAGGGTTGCCATAATTCTCTTCCACAAAATCGGGAGTGGATCCTCTGTCCCATTTGTCAGTATTGAACACAATCCCCCAAAATCATGATTGTCCCTGTTTTACAGGACATACGGCAACCCTACATAAAACACTTTACTCACTTGCACTGGGAGAGCTTGTCTTTCTCATCTTCCCACTGCTCTTAGCTGATGCCCCAAATATCCAAGGAGATAAAAGAGAAGAGAGAATATAATTCTTTGTTCCTTGTAGTCCTTCCTGACTTGGTTCCAGAGAATGGTGTATTGATGTCCTGGGGCTAATCTCAGGGCTTCCCTTTTAAGTGGTAAAAGACGGACTAAGAAGTCCTAGAAAGTTTCCTGGAAGCAGGAAACTTAGCTATGAGGCTGAGCTTCCTGCTGAGCTGTAATTCATTTTATTGCCTAGGGGGACAGTTCCAGCCGATCTTGGGTCATGAAGGGTGATACCACATTGATGTGTTACACTCAGTGATGGAGAGCATGCAACAAGTGACAGTGTAGTCCTAACTTGTGCAGGATCAGATAGGCTGGCTTGCCTACACTGAATGCAGAACAAGTTATGAAATTGTTTCCACACTACCGTGGGGGGAAAGCCCCAATGTGTCAACATAGATTTAGGCCCAATTGGTCTAACTTATATCACTTCTGGAGATTACCTAAATCTAAGCAGATGGGTGCCCCTGGAGGAAGGCTTTGACCAAGTATTCCTCAGATAGAGGCTTGGATCCAACAATCAGCAAAGCATATACTCTGACACTGAACCATGACTGCACTGGTCACACTAGTCACTCATCAGGCACTGAGGACTATCACTCGTAGTGTTAACATCATACTATGTACCATTATATTCCATATATTGTTCAGTTATACGCAAGGTCTCCTCCCATATCATAATCTCCTTCCATATCATAATAATAATAATCTCTTTCTCCTATCATAATGAGAAGCATATCACTAGTAGTTATAAATGGATAATTAACTTGTGCTAAAAATAACTAATCTACATTAATATGTCTTGGTTATGCTCCATAAAGAGATTTTAATATGAGTGCTGAAACAAACTAATGGATTAATATTGTCATCTTCTAGGCACCTGCTCCTCTTAATGGGAGGTTGAAAGAAAATCTCTAACACCTGAGCAGCCACATAAAAGACTATGGCTTGAAATGTATAAAAATATTTGATTTGCAAAGCACAGATGCTGGAGTCATTATCCCAAACCTTTGAAATCTCAGAGATACACATGCAGAGGTGTAGGGACTGCAATTATTGCCAATTACTAATCAAGCATACCATGGTTGGTGAAAAGTATTGTGCAACTTTTAAGAACTATTACAAAAAGCAAAAAAAGCAAAAGCAAAACAATGCCTACATGCTTCCTAATAAACCATGAGATTTATAAATCATAAACTCATATAAACTAATTTATAAACTCTTAAATCATGAGACAAGCAGTTTGTTTTAACAGGGCCACAGTTTATTAGATATATGTTTTTTTATATTGTGGGTTGGGATCATGAGGTGGATCATTTATAGGTGGATCATGAGCCAAAGTCGTCTCATACATGTATTTCCATTTTGTGTATTGTCTAATCTCTGACAGTGCAATCCTAATTCCTGGTTATTCCAGTACAAGTCCTGTGCTGGCCTATGGGTATTGCAATAGTGTTTGCAATACCCATAGGATTGCAATAGTGCCGCAATGCCTTTAAGAAGGGATTGGACAAATTCCTAGATTGGACAAATTCCTAGAGGAAAGGATCATCACAGATTACAAGCTATAAGGAGTGTGTGTTGATGTGGACAACCTCAAATGCAGAGGGAACACCTGGATGCAGGTGTCATGTGTACTCCTTGAGACATCTGGTGGGCCGTTGTGTGGTACAGGAAGCTGGTCTGATCAGGTGGAGGTTCTTCTTATGTTCTTATGTCACAAACACATGTCAGATGGGTTGCAAAGCACCAAACTCAGCCACCATTGAAAATACAGAGCTGAAAAAGGAGTATAGAGCGGCAAGGAAGTGCAGCCTCCCAGAAAGAGAGAGGCCTGGTGCTTTGCACTGAACAGAAGAAATGGTGTTGGAAAGCGGAGGAGGGCTGTGTGGTTGGAAAAGTATCCAGGTCTGTGTTCTGTTTTAACTTCCAAACTGGAATATGTTTGATGGAATATTCTGATGCTTGACACCCATGTGCCCTATGGGACCTTTGGCTGATTGTAGCTTAGGATGATGTCACTTCTGGCCATGACATCACTTGCAAGTTAATGACACCATTTCTGGTAGGTCCTGATATTCCCAAAAATGGGTCCTGATGCTAAAATTTTGAGAACTTCTCTGTTAGTTCATATGAACAAAACATGAAGCAATCTATACTGTACTATAACTTTAACTCCTTTTATTGAAGGTTCCTTTCCAGGTGAGTCAGGGTGATCATATCGAATGGAGGACAGAATGCTGCTACCTTTAACCATTGCATAGAAGAGGAAATTTAGACAGGTGCTGCTTCTTAAACCCTTCTATGATGAGCTAAATCTGCCTAAATTTCCTCTTCTATGCAATGGTTAAAGGTAGAGGCATTCTGCTCTCAGTTCTATATGGTCACTCCGAGGTGGGTATCAGCTCACTACTGAGTATTGCCTACTGTCTATGGGCATTCCTATCCTGGCTCTAAGCTGATGCTTGCCCTATAACCTCATAGATTATTAATACTGATCTCTCAAAGAGATTGTGGCTTTGCACTAATTGCTCTCTGCAAGCCAAGTAACCTATGAGGTTATGTTTGCAATTCATGGAAAAGAGGTTCCCAGCAAGAACTATCGAGCTCTGCAGACTCTTAGGACTTGACACACCCCCTCACATACATTCTTTCCTTGGGATGTACACTGATCCCTAAACATAATCCGAAACCTGTGCCATAGTTGTTACTTATGGCCACCTGTGTAAAGGGGGGGGAACAGTTGATTTGGTCAACTTTGTATTTTGTCAGCTCAAATTGGATAGAAACACTGAGGGTGAAATCCAGAGTAACCATGGGGAGTCCTTGCTCTGGAGTAAGAACAAGTTACTCTGGATTGCAATATGAATTTCCCATAGGTTTTCACTAGGTGGTGCAGTAAACTACAGGTGCACGTAAAGTCTCTTGTGCCTTAAGTCAAGAAAAAAATTGTTCTTAGCCTCCTACTGATGAATCCCAGGCTGATCTCTGTTGTGGCTGGGAGGAGCCATTTGCAACTTGAATGCTGAATAAAGAAGGCTGCTCGGGCCCCATCTCCATCACCATGGTAGATCCACAGGATTGCCAACCTGTCACTTTTTCTTGTGCTGAAAGGGTAGGATGCCAAACACCTGTAATTCCCTAGGTTGGGTGCCATTTTCAAAAAATTTCACCTTGGCACCCAAATGCCAACTGTAGCTTTCTCACATTAGCAAACCTTTCCCAATTTGTTGTTGCTGATGCTAGGAAAATCTGCAACCCAGGCCAAATGGAATACATTGATTTATGATTATTTAGCTCATGATTCATCTTAAATAAGCCTAAAGCACTAACTCGGCTATTTACTAAACTGGATGTTTCTGTCATCAAACATTCAAATCAGCAGATCTGTGCAGTCCCACTGCAAAAGCTGATGCTGTTTTATGTTTCTGGAGTCAGTTGCCTTTCTAGTTCCTAAAAGTCTAATGGTTGTTTAGAGCTCTGTCCATGGTGCTGACTGTGTTCCACATGTTTCTATCTATACGTTTCTGGCGTAGTAAAGCATGGAGATGCTGTAAAACAAATCAGTTATTCTAGTAATCAGGAAATCCTTCAGTGAGGATTGTTATGCCTTCTATTCCCCCTTATCTCCATTTTGTTCAATGTGCTCCATATTATAAATAAAATTAAAGTTTCAGTCATACATTTAGTCATGGGAGTAAGGGCAAAATTCAGAGTAACTACGGGGAATCCTTGCTCCGGTGTAAGAACAACTTACTCTGGATTCCAATATGAATTTTCAATAGGTTTTCACTAGGTGGTGCAGTAACTACAGGTGCACATAAAGTCTTTTACAAGCTCCCGTAGTTACTCTGGGTTTGGGGGTAAAATTCCTGACGGTGAGGGCGGTATGGCGGTGGAACAGATTGCCAAGGGAGGTGGTGGACTCTCCCTCACTGGAGATCTTCAAGCAGAGGCTCGACGAGCACCTGTCGGGAATGCTCTAGGGGGAATTCCTGCTGCAGGCAGGGGGTTGGACTAGATGACCTACTAGGTCCCTTCCAACTCCATGATTCTATGATTTTATGAAGTCCCCATTAATTCTAATGAATATTACTTCTGAGTACACCTTATTAGAACTGCACTATTCCATGTTATGGATATATCCCAAAGTTCAGGTTTTTCTTATGTTAATGTTAAACACACCTGTACACACATTTCTTTAATTTATGTTATATTTATGATTGTTTATATAATCATACATATATGATTGGGAGTGAGGAGTGTATACATTAATATATATCAACATATATGAAAGGCATGTGATATTCTGTGTTGACAGATGCATCCATGTTCAAAATCCTCACTTGTGCTATACTAAAACATAATGATACACTGTAGGCTTTTCCTACACATGTGTAGGAAGTGTGCCAACTAGAAAATAGCCCTTCTGAAAAACTTGGCATCCATCAGTCTTGAAAGACTATGGTATCGTGCTCGACGCTGCATGCAAAGCATGAAAGCCTGAGCTGGATTGTTATGGAGGATAGGCTGTTACCCAAGCAGCAAATCCCCCCTCTCCACGCCACTGAATTAGTCCAATGGAAAGGCAGAGCCAATACGATTGGTACCAGCTGTGTTACAGAGCTGGGCTAAGGACAGGAGCTCACTCTGTCTTGTGGGGATCCGGGTCTCAAACCCTAGCCTGCTGGTTTACAGGCATAGTTTCTTAACCACGTGCTCCACCCTCAGCCCTCCTGAAAGGATCCCATATAAATCTGCAGAGACTAGATCAGAGTAAGTAACTTGACATTTTCCCAATTGTTTACCATTTGTGAAACATGGAATAACAGCTCCTTTCTTCTTTGCCATTGCTACTTGGCACATTGACATTACAATCCTATGATTTAATTCAATAATCCTAAACTGTAAATGTGCCATAAAGCACACGTTTTTGCCATCCTGGGTTCAGTGCTTGTCAGGATTTGTATAGAGATTATGAGCCATTGGGAGATAACCTGCCAGTTATAGCTCTCCCAACAACTAAGTTAAGTGAAGAATTTAAATTTAAGCCAGTTTAGACCAATGTCATCACTATCAATTTGGTATATAGGAGTGAGCTGATTTGGCATTTGCTACAAAGTAGGACAAAATTAGAATCATCTTTAAAATTGCCTGCTTGAATTGTATGGATAAGATGAAATTTAATTCACTAATTCCAAAATATCATATTCATGCAGGATTTGTTCCAAGCCATAAGGAGTCTATTAAAAAGAAAATGCCACATTATGCACTTGGCTCTATGAATAACAAGTCTTTTATATTCCTATTACATAAAGGTAGTATTTAATAACTGTTCCAGTCATTCAGGCACAGTTTTTTTCTCTCAACATTAGAAAAAGAGACAGGCAGGTTAATTTGCACAGTGTTGGTCTATCCTAGGATGTTTGGAGAGTTTGATACACTGATGCTGGAATATGCACCTCTTGTGTGTATAAGATTCATTGCTTACTCCTGAGTGATAAAAGAAATATTTATTGCAATGGAATAGAGAAATTGGAGGAGGGAACAGTTGACAGTGGTTGGTTGAGACAGTTACAAGGGAAAAAAATAAAGCAGGGATAACAGCTGAAAGTATCCTTATCGCCATCCTCGGTGGACTCTTAGAATGATGCACAATTCCAGCAAAGAGACTTGTGATGTAGATATTTGGATTGGTTTTAAGCCTGTAAATTGGCTAAAACTGGTAAATTGCCTTATGTACTCTTGTTCCCCAAGTTACTCTCTTTATAGAGCCAAACTGTTTTGCTTTCAATTCTTTTAGCTGGGATCACATAGTTAATATCTATATTTTCCATGCAGTCCTGTATATGATAATTCCTCCCTTTTTCACATGCGGTGTAATTCAGAAGCCTGGATTTGTTATATTTATTGCATCTTTGATGTGTTTAATTACTCTACATTTCCCATCCAGATAGCACCCTTGTGGCAAAAAGGGGGCAATGGGACTTGAGAAATCAGTGCTTTTTAGGTCTAGGCAATGCCAGGCGGTATTGCTGTGAATGTCACTACTTAAATTTCTGCTCATCTATTTCATTGCATTCTCCTTGTGGCCTTCCTCTCCCCCAATTGCATTTCCCAAGCAATAATAGTACAGTATATATGTTCTTATATCCAATTGTCTCAACTGTTGCAAATATCACTTTGCTCTGAAGTGCACCACAACACAGATTGCTCTGAAGTGCATCCAGAGACCCCTAAAAATGCATAAATTTGCTATATACAGGTCTCTGAGCAACTGTGCTAACAACAACAATAAGATGATTGAAACTAAGGAAAGTAGTAAGGGAAAAAAATCACCCAGTAATTATAGACATGCCTATCAGGTTAATCTACAATGGTATATGCTGCCATACCTAATTAGGACTAAGATTTACCTTACAATCCAAAGTAACTACGGGAGCACACATGAGACATTACATGCACTCGTAGTTACTGCATCACCAAATGAAAACCTATGGGAAATTCATATTGCAATCCAGAGCAAATTGTTCTTACACCAGAGCAAGGACTCCCCATAGTTACTCTGGATTGTGCCCTTAGCTGCTGGACCCTAGGTTTCTGAACCAATATTCAGTAGCACTTCTGTCCCTATAAAAACAGGTCCACCCAACATGTCTGTGGCTCACCTTCACCACAGAAGGCCTGGGATTCCAGTGTCTCCTGGACACAAGCTAGAGAAAGTGGTAATAAAGAGCACAATCCTACCCATGTCTACTCAGAAGTAAACCCCATTATGTTCAATGGGTCTTATTTCTAGGAATGTGTGCTTAGGATTGCAGCCTTAAAGTCTATCTGAACAAAATCTATTATGAACATGGGTAGCTGACTTGTACTGACATGCATACATCTAGGTCAGTTCTGGGTATTTTGATGGAAGTGATTCTTCAGGTGTCAGATGGAGGTCTTTCCTTGGCCTTCTTGGAGAATCTAGGACTTGAACCTTGAATATTCTGCACACTATAGAAAGCATGTGTTCTGTACTGAGCTGCAGTTATTTACCTCTTGTTGGAACGTGTTAGAACTTCCTATCCAACTTCCTAGCATTGATGCAGCTGCGATGCATTCCTAACAAAAGGGAACAAATATTTACTTACATTGAGGAGGCCTCTGAGATGGAGTTGCCATATATCCCGAAAAACAGGGATGAAAAATCTGATGCTGATTTTGGAGAGTATTATTATCACTCTGCTTCCAGGAGGGAAGTCAAATTCTTTGGTTCTAGTTCTTCCCTTTTTTGTCATTAACTGTCTTTTCCTTTATAACATAAATCTGAAAACACCAGATTTTCCAAATGAACTGATGTCAGGAGCATCTTTCCTATGAAGAAAGTGAAAGCGTTTAGGTCTTTCTAGTTAAAACAGCTGTTGGGATGCGGGCATCATGGAGATTTATGAATCTATGCCTTGCAGGAAAAGACGAAGAATATTTCCTTTCGTTTCTGTAACACTAGGTGTCAGATTCGTTCAATGAAATCTCTTGGCAGAAGATTCAAGAGAAAAGTAAAGCCTTCTTCACACACAATGCTTTTCACACAATGAAATTTTTAATGTGGCTGGTGATGGCTTACTGAGATGGCTTTTAAAAGGGGATTTGTCCAATCCATCCAAAGCAGCATCTATTAGTCATGATGGATGAATGGAATTTTTGGACGCAATAAGATGGGAGACAGAAAATGAGACAAACCCTACAATCCAGAGTAAGTGTGGGAAGACGTAAGAGGCACTTACTCTGGATTGCTCTATGCATTTCGCATAGTTTTTCCATAGATGGCACCATAACTACGTTGGTGTAAAAGGTCCCATAGTTACTCTGGATTGTTGCCAAAGATGTTGCCTTCATGCTCTGTTTTATGAATTTTTTTCTGGGGCATTTCTTTGGCTGCTTTTGGAAACAGAATGCTGGATGGTCAATGGGTGGCCTGAAGTGAGCATGAATGTGGGGATTTGGGTTGACTTCTTGACTTCAATACCTTTTACTGTTGCACTGCAAGATGCTCATTGCACAAGAAAGGGGGTTATTTCAGACACAATCCAAAAGCGCCCTTGCGCCAACACGAGTTTCTGTGCGGAGCCAGTATCGTTGCAAAGTTGCCCTAAAGCTCTTTTGTGCTGAATTTAGAGCCTAAAGATGCAATCCCGACCTAGGCTGGCACAACTCATTGGTCTTCTTGTTCTCATGATGATGTAGAGAGGCAAGGGCATGGCTGTGCACTGGCGTAACTCCCCCCTGGTGTGGCGCAGAAGTGTCTTATGACACTTTTGTGATAGCCCCACATGAACACAGAACTTATGCTAGGGCTTAGGCTGGCCTAAATGGAGATTAGGATTGTAGCCTGAACGTTGGTGCAAGGCTGGCACAATTCCAACAAAGAGATTTGTGCTGTAGCTACATTTAATTGTCAATGGGCTGGTTTTAATTGACAGAAACGGATGCACTGACTTATGTACTCTTGTTCCCTTAGTTACTCTTTTTATTGAACCTAATTGTTTTATTTTCAACTCTTTTAGCAGTGGCTGCAAAATGTTAGTGTCTAAATTTTCCTGATATCCTAGGATGGTTGTCCCTCTCTTTTCATACATGATGCAGTTCAGCAGCCTGAATTTGTTATGTTACTCTGTTATATTACAGATTTGTTATATATCAATTACTCTGCTGTTCCCATCCAGATAGGAACCTTGTGGCAAGGTGGTGGGGAGGGGAATGGGATTTTAGAAACTATGGAATGAGCAGCACCAAGTTCACCAGTGCAGCCATGACTGGGCCCATTAACCAATGTCAGTATGCTGACTGATAGTTGTGTCCTGTGACTGTTTAGGTGCTGCAAGGGAGAAGACAGACACAGTGGAGTAGATTAACTTTTTACTGTATTTACTAGTTTAGGGTAATCTAACACAATCTGGATCATACACATGAATTAAATCCTTCAGTCTAATTCTCCTCAGAGCTAACCAGTATGCTTCTGGTCTGATGAACAGCTGAGCTCCAACTGCCATTTCCAGCAGGCAAACAGATCTCCAACTGTCACACCCAACTGGCAGATATTCAAATCTGAACATTTTAACCATCTCAGCTTACCTATAACCAACTGTTAGATTGAGAATTCTAACAAAATCCAAATATTTAAATATAAATTGAATTGCAATAGACAACTTGGGTTGGTGCAGGCCTTGGGATGTCATCATCCTCTCAATTATGCAGTAATCCGCTCAATTATTAGCTCTTTTTCCTGGCGCTATTGTTACCACTATTAACAATTGTTACTATTGTTGAGCTATTGTTACCACTAGTGCTGGGAATTTATGGATTTTGTCATCTGAGTAGGCCCATAGGTGGTTACAGGTTCCAAATCAATGCCCACCTAGTGTGTCTTCTGATACCACCTGGGCTCATGAACACAACAGCCTGTTCTTAGGGTCCAAAATCTGGCCTATCTAAATGTCATAGTCTTAGTTTACACATTCTGTAGAATAGGATGGAACTGAGGTTGCAAAGAGTGAATTCTACCACTTTAGATTAACAAAGTAGAACCAGATTTAAGAATTGTCCCCAGTATGTAAAAAACAAAACTAAATTTATTTGAAAGTAAAAAATCTGGCTCAGCAGGAAGCAGGCTGGCCTATAATCTTTATTCCTGATGTGCTTTTTTTAAAAAAAAAATTTCTTTTACATGGGGGAAGATTTGAAAATGCAACTCCCAGCCATGTTCTCTACCATCTGATTCAGTAATTAGGCTTGCGAGCAATGTGTTGCAATAGGAATTAAAGCAAATCTTGTACCATGACAATTAATTAAAACAATTGAATTAAATGAATTAATGTGTTCATTTATTGAATTAAAAACAATTCTTGTGATGTGTTCCACTAGCCTTCAATAGAATTGGACCATTCAAGACATTTTCTGAATTTTCTACATATCTGCACAATGCTCTGCTATTATGCATAATGGCATACAGCTGAGACTTGGAAGACATCATCTTATTATTTGTTTCATTATTCGTTCCTTGAACTGCTGATATTGATTTTTTTTAAACTTCAATTCTATAGTCATTAGGAGGTTGATTTGTATTTCCTAATTTTCTCTGCGCTGTAAAAGGTTCTAATCATACAAGTGTAATGACAAAGTAATGCAAGTTTTTTAAAAGCTGGAAATCGTCGCATGATCAAATGTCTGATGCCAAATTCTCACAACATATATTTATTTTATTTATTTTAAAAAAATTGTATCCCACCTTTCTTGGGTCGTAGACAGACCCAAGGCGGCTCACATTAAAACCTAATTTAAAACATTAAATAAAACATTTAATTAAAAACATTAAAACATAGAAGCTAAAAACAATACAGTTACCCCCAAAACCTCTGCCCCACTAAAATGCTTTTTTAAAATAAAAGGTTTGTAGGCTCTACCTGAAGCTCTGTATTGAGGGAACTTTCCTAAGTTATTATTATTTATTATTTAAGTAATTTTTATCCCGCCTTTCTTCCCCCACAGGGGGGAACTCAAGGCAGCCAAACAATTAAAAAACAATAAAACACCACTAAAATTACATATGATAATAAATAGAGATAAAAACACATTAAAATGTAATTAAAATACAATTAGATTAAAGCTAAAAATGTAGACTAAAAACGATAAAACAGAAAAGATAAAAAAGATAAAAGCCCCCCAACCTCTGCCCCCATTTAAAAAGCTTTTTTTAAAATAAAAGGTTTTAAGGCTCCGCCTGAAGCTCTGTAGTGAGGGAGCTTTCCTCAGTTCTAAGGGGAGGGAGTTCCAAAGCCGGGGTGCCACCACCAAGAAGGCCCTATATCTGGCTGCCACACCTCTCACGTCTCTTAGTGGCGGCACAGTCAGAAGGGCCCCCTCAGATGACCTTAGGTGACGGGTCGGATTGTACGGAAGAAGGCGGTCCCTCAGATACCCTGGACCCAAACTGTTTAGGGCTTTAAAGGTCAGGACCAGCACTTTGAATTCAGCCCGGAAACAAATGGGCAGCCAGTGTAGTTGCTGAAGCAGTGGCCCGACAGAGTCAAACCGACGAGCCCCAGCAACCACACGGGCCACCGCATTCTGGACTAGTTGCAGTTTCCGAACTGTCTTCAGAGGCAGCCCCACGTAGAGCGCGTTGCAATAATCTAGTCTCGATGTCACTAGGGCATGGGTCACCATGGCCAGATCCAAGCGACTCAGGTATGGTTGCAGCTGGCGGATCAGCCGAAGCTGAGCAAAGGCTCCCTGGCCACAGCCACCACCTGGGACTCCAGGAGCAGCTGCGAATCCAGGCTCCTTCAACCCAAGCTGCGAACCTGCTCCTTCAGAGGGAGTGCAACCCCATCCAGAACGGGATGATATTCCAATACCCGAGTCGAGGACTTCCGGACCAGGAGAATCTCTGTCTTATCAGGATTTAATTTCAGCTTGTTCACCCTCATCCAGTCCCCCACTGCCTCCAGACAACGATTCAGGACTTCAACTGCCTCCTTGGACTCAGGAGGAAAGGAGAGATAGAGCTGGGTGTCATCAGCGTACTGGTGACACCTCACTCCAAACTTCCGGATGACCTCTCCCAGCGGCTTCATGTAGATGTTAAATAGCATGGGGGATAGAATGGAACCTTGTGGCACCCCGCACCAAAGAGGCCAGGGTGCCGAACAAGCATCCCCCAGCACCACCTTCTGGGACCGGTCAGCCAGGAAGGAGTGGAACCACTGCAAAACAGTGCCTCCAATCCCCAACCCGGCCAATCAACCCAGAAGGACACCATGGTCGATGGTGTCGAAGGCCGCTGAGAGGTCCAGCAGGACCAACAGGGACGCACTCCCCCTGTCCATTCCCCGCCGTAGGTCATTCACCAAGGCGACCAAGGCAGTCTCTGTCCCAAACCCCGGTCTGAAACCAGATTGGAAGGGATCCAGATAATCAGCTTCATCCAGGACCCTCTGAAGCTGAGACGCTACTACCTGCTCGACCACTTTACCCAGAAATGGGAAGTTTGAGACTGGCCAATAATTGTTTAAATTTTTAGGGTCCAGGGAGGGTTTCTTCAGGAGGGGACGAACCACCGCCTGCTTTAATGCAGGCGGCAACACCCCCTCCCTCAGAGAGAAGTTCACCACCCTCCCTGTCCATTCGGCCAGTCCATCCCGGGCCAATCTAATTAGCCAGGCTGGGCAAGGGTCGAGCGGGCAGGCAGATGGTCTCACACTACAGAGAATCCTGTCCACATCCTCAGGTTCTACAAGCTGAAAAGAATCCCAAAAGATGGATAAGACAGGCGCCCCAGGGACATCATTGGATGTTGTTAAAGTGGCGTCCAAGTCATGCCGGATCTGGTCAACCTTGTCTGCAAAGTGTTGCGCGAACTCGCCACAGCGAGCCTCCGTGTGCTCTACCACATCAGCGAGGGGGGCCAGATGGAGTAGGCCCCGGACCACACGGAAGAGCTCCGCTGGACGGTTCTCTGCAGATGCGATGGTGGTAGCAAAGTATTCCTTTTTAGCCTCCACCACCGCTGCAGAGTAGGCTCGCCAGTGAGCCCTGGCCTCTGCCCGATCAGAAACGACAAGAGTCTTTCGCCACCGTCGCTCTAAACGTCGACCTTGCTGTTTCAAAGCCCGCAGCTCCCCAGAAAACCAAAGAGCTGCGTTTGATCTACGGCAGGGTCAAGGTCGCTCAGGAGTGATCTCATCCAGGGCCCTGGTCATCTCCGTGTTCCAGAGATTGACCAAGGAGCCGGGTGAGTCGCCAGCTCTGGCAGCAGGAAAATCCCCCAGAGCCATCAGGAAACCATTTGGATCCATCAGTCTCCGGGGGCGGACCATGGAATGCGGTCCCCCGCCTGTGCAGAGGCTACCGGCTGCGATAAGCCTAAATCCCACCAGGTAGTGATCTGTCCATGGCAATGGGGTGATGGAGATGTCCTTCACATCCAGATCAC
This sequence comes from Cryptoblepharus egeriae, assembly GCA_030015325.1. NCBI lineage: Eukaryota > Metazoa > Chordata > Lepidosauria > Squamata > Scincidae > Cryptoblepharus > Cryptoblepharus egeriae. Next base: position 109,669,893 of record JAREYC010000003.1, read on the forward strand.
CATCAACCTGCCCAGCAGTGAACACAAGGTCCAGTGTGTGCCCCGCATCATGAGTAGAGGCAGATATTCTTTGAGACAGACCCATGGTTGCCATGGAGGCCATGAAATCCTGAGCTGCAGATGTTTGGGGTGCCTCGGCATGGACATTGAAGTCCCCCAGCACTAAAAGGCGAGGGCACTCCAACGCCACCCTCGAGATCACCCCGGTCAGCTCAGGCAGGGAGACTGTTGGGCAGCACAGCGGGGGGTATACCAACAGAATCCCTATTCTGTCTCGCCCCTCCAGCACAACACGGAGGCACTCAAACCCTGTGAACTGCTGGACATGGGACCTGGTGAGAGGGATAGAATCACGGTAGACTATCGCAACCCCACCTCCCCGCCCCTGAAGTCTTGGCTGCTGCAGCACCCGGAAACCTGGTGGACAGATCTGGGAGAGGCCCACACCTCCGGCCTCATCCAACCAGGTCTCCGTAATGCAGGCCAGGTCAGCTTTCTGGTCCAGAATCAAATCCTGGACCAGGCAGGTCTTATTGTTTATTGACCTGGCATTAAGGAGCAGCAGGTTCAGATTCAGGGGGCTGCTGCTCAGGCTGCCTAAGGTCAGAGGGTTGAGGGAAGGGCCAGAAAGAGGGACAGTCTGTCTACGACTGACCCTCCTTCTCCTGTTACGGCCTGCATGACCCCTCCCACCATATCTTCCATGACCCGTCACTCTACTAATGGTGGCAGCACTCCCAGCTGACTTCCCCTCCCCTGAGCTCCCTCCAGATGGTAAACACATTATGGCAGAGCAACAGGCGGAGCCAAGCAGCTGGGGGCAGATTTTACTGGTATTTTTCCTCAGTAGGGAAGCACACAGTTTACTGGCAATGGCAGAAGTCCTCAGCCTGGTCCAGTGGACTGGTAAACGAAGTGCAGCTGTCTTCCTCCCAAGCAGGTTCTTCAGCCTGCCAGGCCCAGCACCTCTCTCCCTCAAGTGCCCAGGGGCTGTTTGTACCTGAGGAGAAGGGCGGAGCCACTCAGGGGGTGAAGCACAGCTGTCCTCCCTCCAGGCAAGTTCTTCAGCCTGCCAGGCCCAGCACCTCCTGGTTCTAAGTTCTAAGGGGAGAGAGTTCCAAACCCGGGGTGCCACCACCAAGAAGGCCCTATTTCTGGCCACCACACCTCTCACATCCCTTAGTGGCAACACAGTCAGTAGGGCTCCCTCAGATGACCTTAGGTGAAGGGTCGGATGACTCTCATATGACTGTATGTGCAGAGCAGGACTTCCCTTTCTGTAACAGTCAGTTGAGTATCTTTATGGTGTGCATAAATCTCTCTTTTAGTAGTGCATGCTCTTTTAGTAGTGTGTGCTCAACTCTTTTAGTAGTTGAGTATCTTTATGGTGTGCATCTTTATGGTGTGCATAAGTCTCTCTTTTAGTAGTGGAGACTTCTGCTTTGTGTAGAAAGGACCTTATTATACATGTACAGTTATAATACAATGTGTACAACATGTAGGCATTCTACAGAGTGTGCATAGATTAGGGTGGGACTTGCTACTCATCATTCTGTTTCCTTTTGTAGGCATCATCATTCTCCATTGATATGTCATGGGAATAGTATGACACTGGTATGGCATTCAAAGTGGTAAAACTGATTTTTTTTCTCTTCAAAACCTCGGATTCTATAGAATCTAGAGAAGAATCTATAGATTGTATAGAATCAGCATCCCTTGCAGTAAAAAAAGTTTTGGAAATGCAGCAAGCATATGTTGAAACCATCTCACAACACCTTAAAATACACAGCATGTATATGCACACAATTTCCTTCCATGTATATTTGGAAGGGAGAGGCATTCAAGGGAGAGGTATGTAAGATAGGCTCCCTGACTCTTTTCCCAAAATCTGTGCATTCAGCGGAGTATTCTCTATAGAATCTATAGATGTTGAGTCTACCTGTGCATAGCTTTACATTTATTTCAGGTAAAGTTGGTAAGCATGGTCCTGGCCACTTTCCTCCCCATGCATACATGATATGCTTGGGAAACATTGTGCTCCTTCTACCTTCACCCTTAGTCAAATTGTATCTGAATGATAATTCAAATAAACCAACAAGTCTCAAACATACTGTAGTCACACTGCCCTGCAATCACAGTACCTTGTTGTAGTGTCAGCATCATCCAGTTTTCCCCGGCACCACCAACCATCTCAAACTACGTGCCATCTCATGAGATGCAAGATAGTGGCGCTCTGGACAGCTGGTAAGAAGAGACTGCCAGGGACATCCTGCAGTGCTTCTGTGATCTCGATGTAGCACCAAAGAGCACCACAGTGCACAGCTTGGAAACCAGTGACATAAACCAATAACATTGTGTGATTCTGAGAACTAAAATCAGACGATAAGTCAAATTTACATGATTGTCAAGGTGTTCTTGGACTTGGTTCTGACACTGATCTGACACTGACACTGAGGCACCATTTGTCTGCTGTTCAAATACAAGCAAAGGAGTCAAAAAGAAGTTAGGGTTAAGCTAACCCCATAGTTTAATTAATTATTATTATTATGAATATTTAAGTACTGCTTTTCAACTAAAAAGTTCACAGATCCGTTTTCAGAGAAAATCAAATAACTCAATGACTCCCTGTCCCAAAGCATCCCTCCAGTTTTTTTATATCCAGTGTCACCCTGCCATTGTCCAGCCAGAATGATTTGAATATATAATGTTTTCTGAACACTTAAATCCATTTTGCAACTTTTCTAGCACTGATTGTGCAAGGCAATGGATTCACAGTTATGTGCCTTAGGGCTTAATTCTTTGCAGGTGTATCTCTATGCGCCAGGCTTGTTTTCTCATTAGACAGCGCACACGTTCTATTACATGTACAGATAATGCATTTGAAGAGTTTCAATGCAAAAATGCAACTGGAGAGATTCCAATTACCAGGCTTACATTCCAGTATGGCACCCCAGTGGCCTCTCAGCAATTGCCACCCCCTCCTTCTTCAAAGGATTATAGTTGCCACTACGATTCTCAGAGCTCTCTTTCAAGATTTTCTTCTGATTTTTAACAGCCTCTCATGAGCCATGTGTATTCAAGTCACTGATGCCAATTAATGTTCTGTTTAAGATAATATTGTGCGCACTTTTGAGTTTGATATAACCTTCAGGAGATGCCCTACAGAAGCACATTAGATTCTCTCAAATCACGTATATCTTACAAGTTCACACACATCTTCTGCCTGACTCCCAGGCTGGAAGGAATAAAAACAGACCTAGAGATTATTGTCCCATCAGCTTGGCACAAGATAAAATTACATGGTCTAGGCAGGGCAATACATGATTTCCGAAGTGGATTTTATTACATGTCATTGGCCATAATCCAGCAAAAGGTAATTTAAATCAGTCCCAGCATTGACATTCATGGTTCTAAATTTAGTTGTGACTCACTTGTCCCTTTGTTTTCCGTAACACTGGAACACAACTACATCTCGGCGTTTGTTTTCCCCCCCTTTTTCAATGAATACAGGGAATTGCAAATACTGGCAAGCTATGTCCTTACATTGTCAACTTACTGGCTGTGCCCCCCAATTCGGGATTCATGGCATAACTTTCCAGATTTAGCATTACACGGTGTAAGTAAGAGCAGTGACCTCAGCAACGTAGGATCCTCCCTGCCCATTTCATGGATCCTTGGTCCATGGCAGAGCTAACTTTTAACTGGACCAAAGTCAGTATCAGGAAATGTCACTGTATGCTGAACTAGATTGCTCTTCATCACAGGTAAGAAGGAAAATTGGCATTATTGTTCAAAACCAGCAGGTCATCACAATAAAAAACAGTGCAATTGAACAGCAGCAAAGCACATACAACCTGTAAGATACAACATATAATACTTTCTAGTAGATCGATAGAAACTCCCAGGCATATAAGGAAAAAGACCTTCCTCAAGAGAGATTTTGCGCATGACTTTCCCCCATTCTACACATGTCCACAGTAACTTTAAAAGGTTCACAACATTGTGGTTGGAACCAGTCATGGTGCTAATACCCATCATCTTACCACTTGGCCAGAATGGAGGACAATAATTAAGTGAGAATGGTTCACATGATTGGCCCACCAATATGGTTCTGGGCCTTTAGAAAGCATACATTCTAGGGATGAATGTATACATTCTAGGGATGAAGACCAAGGGCACAATCCAGAGTATCTATGGAGAGTCCTTGCTCTGACATAAGAACAATTTACCCTGAATTGCAATATGAATTTCCCATAGGTTTTCTCTAGGTGGTGCCGTAACTATGTCGATGTAAATGTCTCTTATGTGCTTCTCTTATGTGCTTCTGTAGTTAATCTGGATTGTAGGGATAGAGAAAGGTATTCCATATGACTTCAGTAACAGATAAAATGTTCTTCATTTGTTTTTGAATTAGTGTCAACAACTGGCAGGGTCAATACAACCAGTTCTGCCACCAGATGGCACCTCAGATTCACCAGTGGTATGTCTGATGCAGAGATCTTGGGGAAAAATAAAATAAAACCCTTACTATGCCCTACTGCATAGCTTTTACAAAAATAAGAAAGCTCAAATTGATCAATCAGCACAGATCAGTTGGATGTTCTGCACGTCAGAGTTTGTAATGCAACCATGTAGTTGAGCATGACATGGAAAGTGGGTAATCCCACTTCCTACCAGTGGTGAACCTAGGACATTTGGCGCACAGGGTCTCAAATTTGGCTCACAAATTTTTTGACACCCCTTATGTCAAAATTATTTAATTTATTAATATCAATATTTATTAATACAATTAATTTGATATTAATTTTTCATATTTAAAAAAATCATTTTACCAATTCAGCCTCTGTTTTATTCTTTTTTGGTGGAGGGCCTTCTGGAGCCCTTGTTGAACTCCACTTTCACTGGATTGGGACCATTCTGGAGGCCTTGCATTTCTCTGTGCCTAACCTGAACGCAAGCCAAGGAATCTTTGCTTACTCATGAGTAAATGCAGCTGTATATATTATCTCCACTTTCCATAGGGCTCAGTACAATTATCAGGGACTTCTTTCTGGTTTGATCTGTGGGAGCTACTTTCATTGGATCGGGACCATTCTGAGGGCATTGGATTCCTCTCAGTCTTCAACAGAGTAAGGCACGAGTAGAGGTGCAATATGACATAGGACACAATCCAGAGTAACTACGGGGTGTCCTTTCTCTGGCGTAAGACCAATTTACTCTGGATTGCAATATGAATTTTCCATAGGTTTTCACTAGGTGGTGCCATAACTATGGGTGCACGTAATGTCTCTTACATGCTCCTGTAGTTACTCTGGATTGTAGGGTTAGTTTTACTTTCCATGCATTTTTAGGAGTTTTCTGGCCATACCTTTTGATAGGAAGGAGATATTTCAAAGCTTATTTTTCTATTGGATTCTGCTAGAAAAATATTCATCTAATGTTATATGACTTGATGGGTTTATTTTTAAAAAGTGTTAGTGATTTAGGTCACCCCCACTGTGTCTTCAACCTGAGTGTGGTACCGGGGCTCAGGGTCCTCCATCCCCCCACTCAAGTGGGCAGAAGCTCCTTTCACCATCAGCTACTGATTCAGGTGACAATCCTATCCACATATTCCTGGGAATAAGAGCACAATCCTAACCATGTCTACTCAGAAGTAAGCCTCATTGTGTTCAATAGGTCTTACTTCCAGGAAAGTATGTTTAGGATTGCATCCTTAGCCCCATTGACTATTGACTTACTTTTGAGTAGACATACATAGGAATGGGCTCTAAAATTGCATCAAGATTTGCTTTAGGGCTTGACCTGTGATGCATTGGATACCAAATTTTCTTTTTCTTCAGAAGTATCTTCTACATATAGCTTTCCCTTATGAAATGTAGCTGATGTTCTCACTTTTTTACATGTGTGCCAAATACAATCATTTTGTTCCAATATTTTTTCCCAACAAAAGAGAGAGAGAGAGAGAGAGAGAGAGAGAGAGAGAGAGAAAGAACACCTTCCTATAGGGTTAATAGATGATAAGTGATAATATGCTGATTATCAATGCTCATTATCATGAGCATTTTAAAGCTGAGACTGATTTCTTTGGGATATTTTGTATGTGCAAATTATTTTTCCATCCATGTGGCAAAGCAGATGCAATTACACTCAGGCAAAGGAAATAATCCATTAGCCATCTAATGTTTTCTCTTGCCGAGAATCAGGATACATTAATGTGTCTTCAGTTGGCCACATGGATAATTTTTTGCACTGTGTTGGTTTTGAATAGCTTCCCAATGAATGCTAAGAGCCAGACATTTTTACTTCATAAAAATATTTTATTGTATTTTTTCTTTCTTTTTTATGATGGATACTGTAGAATCAGCATCCAGGAAGTGATCAGCAAATCTATCTTTTCTACCTTCCTTCAGCTCTGATATGTATACTTTTGGAACCTGATAATTTGTCAGTTTTAATGACCTGTAACATTTTAAGAAATAAAACATGTTATTCACTCACTTCCTAATTGCCCACTATTTTACCCTGGAAACTGCACCTTATTCGAAAACCATCTTCTCTATTTTTAAAGCCAGAGGTGAGCAATCTAATCTCTTTCATCTCATCTTATATTGCAAAATTTGAAAGTTTTCATTTAATATATACTGTGTTCATACCAATCAACACTTATAATGTAGGATTCTGTGTGTCTGTTTAACAACATGTTAATTTAATAAAAAGACACATTTTTATTATCCTTTTATATTTTTCTGCTATGAAGAATTCACACTTGCCGTATGATTGGAGGTTGAACTTCAAAGTGGTTCTCAGCCAATTGCAATTACAAGTCAGAAAGTGAACACACTTTCTGACTTGTACTTGGGATTGGGATTGTACTTGGAAAAGTTGTGGACATACTATGTATTTGGATGTGAAAGTCTTACAGGTGGCTCTACACATGGGACTACATTTAGCACAATCCTAATTTGCACTGGAGGAGGCAGGCTGGATTGAGGCTGCTGCTGCACTGCCACAGGGAAATGGGAAACCACTAATGATGCAGCAGCAGCAGCCCCAGTCCTCAGGAGGTGCTGCAGATCTGAGCTTCTCTGTGCTGCTTGGGAACAAGGGCTTAATCTGGCAAAGCCCTCCACTTGCCCCCACCCCAAAATGTCTCCTACCTGCCCTCTCCCCTCCCTCTCTCCACCCCAGGCCCTTGTGTTGGCTGACACCTGCTAGAGCATCTCCCCTTTGCACAAGGACCACAATGGTTGCAAGGAGGCCAGTGCAATTCCCTACTATGCCTCCCTCCTCAGAGGTGTCACAGATGTGATTTGAAGTATGTTTGCAACTTGCCAGTGCAAGTGATTTGCGTCCGGCCAAGGAACCTTTAAGGATTACGCTGTTAATTCATACAAACTACTCAATGACACATTGTAGAGAGGGAGGGGAGTTTTTGATTTATGTGTTTGTGTGTGTGTGTGTGTGTGTGTGTGAGAGAGAGAGAGAGAGAGAGAGAGAGAAAGGGAGGGAGGGCGGGAGGGAGGGAGGATGGGTGTAGCACATGCTTTTCACAAAGAAAGTCTCAGGTTCATTCCCTGCCATCTCTAGGTAGACTTTGGAAAAATCACTGTTTGAAATCCTTGGCCCACACCAATCACTATACACAATCTGTATACATGCTCATTTGGAAATGTGTGAAGGTGAGTTAGGCCTGAGATTGGAAGTTGATTTGTCCCTCCAATATTAGTAAAAGCATCTTCTGAAGATCCCCACCTCCCAATGTGGAGGAAAGCAGGCCTAAGCACATCCTTCACATCATCATTTTATCATGCAAATATTGACTATGCATATCATAAAATACCTCCTTTCCTTTGAAAGCTATAGAGACTTATCTAGATCATCCACCCTGGAACATTTTCTGCCTTATTGATATTTTAAGTATATGGAAAGGGGTGGAGGGAGGACGGTGACAAAGATGGGTTAGGCAGATTGGCCTCAGGAGAGAGTGGGATCAATGGTGGTGGTGGTATGTATCATATCCTATCTGGGGTAGGGAGATTGGGCTCAGGAGAGAGTGGGATCGATGGTGGTGGTGGTATGTATCATATTCTATCTGGGGTAGGCAGATTGGGCTCAGGAGAGAGTGGGATCAATGGTGGTGGTGGTATGTATCATATCCTATCTCCCTTCCTAGATCTGATGCACCAACATGGATTAATGCAGGCTTAAGCCAGCCATAGAGCTGATGCAGGTCTGAATTGAACTGTTGTGCTGCTGGGGCTCACCCAAGGAAAGGAGCAAATCTCCCCTTAGCTTAAGGAGCAGCCATAATTCTTTTTTGGGTTGCAGCACAGCTGATGCCTGTGCAGCTGTATCACTGCAGGGGAATTTAGCCTTCAATCCTATTTACCTGGGAATAAGCCTCATTAAACTCAATGGAACTTACTTCTGAGTAAATTTGCATAGGATTGGGCTGATAGTTAGGTATACCTAGTTGTAATCACATTCCAAGGAAGTCTTGCCAGACTCCACAGTTTCTGGATTGAAATTTCAGACTCAGAGTTCTGTAGAATAAGTGCAATGTATCCATCAACAATAGCCTCCCTGGTGAGAGACTAGAGCCAGTACTCGGTTGCCTCCTGATGTTGATAACAAGGCAGGATCAAGCTGCTAGACGGCTGACATTATAAGAAGCCGAGATGTTATATAATGAATAAGAACTGTATCGGTATGTTCTGAATTGGCAAGAGAAAGCTGGAAGGAAACAAAGTTCATGAACGTGGCTTTGTGTGCTCGATAGTATATGCCGTCTGAGTTAGCTGCATTCCCTGTTTAAAAGAACATTACTTTCATTTCATTTTTGCATGTTGCTTGCCTGATGTGTGCAGGCTTTATAGGAATTACCTTGTACTATTTTGCAGAAGACCCAGTAAAGAGATGAGGGTGCAATCCTAACCAATTTAGGCCAGCACAACTCACTCATCTCTCCCCATTCCCTTAGTGGTGTGGAGAGACCAGCACATGTGTGTGCAATGACCTAAACACCCCCCTCCCCAGGAGTGATGCAGAAGGAGACTTGTGCCAGCTTAACTAGGGGTTAAGATGGTGCCGTCATAGTCGTACCATTCAAGAATTTCAGATCCAATGCTCCATTCCACTCTCCAAACATAACTTGTTAACAGGGCAAAGAGGCGCACTTGAAAGCGGTGCCCTTCTTATACAGTGTTTAACAAGAAAAGAGCAACTCTCCTATTCTGCACAGTATCCTTGCCAGAGAATGTTCTTCTTCACCATTTTGAGATTGTGAGCCAGTTTGGGGCAGGCAAGCATGTGTTTTTCAGTGCTCCATAAACCAGTTTCTGAAAAATTCTCAATCATAATATGCTATCAAGTGACCAACAGGACAGGGCTGTGCAGGATGAGGCTGCATATCTAGGGGCTGTGCATCTGGAGCTGAGCAGATGGGAATAATAGGCTTGATTATTATTAACAGCTGCAGTCACCAGGCAGGGAGGAGACTTAGCTTCCTCTCCAGCAGTATCCCTGATTGTAATCTTTCCTTCTTCCCATCCGTTGACATTCACTCCTAGATATAAAAGTCAAGTACAGCACTTGGAGGCACTCCTGATGAAAGCAAAGCTGCTTCCCACTCCTGCCTCTGGAGACCCACTTTTGCAATATTTTGGCAATATTCAAACCTCCATTCAAATTGCCTGTTATGATGATCATAACATATGGGTTTACCATGATCTTGTAAAGAACATAATTTGCATTTTCAACCTTGTTTGCTGACTCTTTCAGCTTCTTTCAGGAAGCCAGCCACCTGTTTCAGTTCCATTCATTTTTCCTTTGACAAAACGTCTATCGCACTGACAACTACAGAAGTACAGATTCCCTGCAGCAGAAGAAATAAATGAGACAGTAATCCCCAACATACACATCTACTTGCAGGTCACAACCCATGTTTTTGGCACCTGGCGAAAGGGCAATTTTCATCAGCAGTCTTGGGTAAATTGGTTTTGAAGGGAAATTACAAAAAGCATTATTTCTGTGCCAAAAATGCCCAGTTTCTCTCTTGGCTCTATACAGTTATTGCTCAATTATTTTCAGCAGAGGCAGAGTAAGGCAGCCTTCGAGTTGTGGTAAGACCATATGTATCATAAATGCATGTGTTCTTAAAAGAGCAATCAGCCGGAGGGAGGTGAGAGCCTGAGCTATTTTACCCCCTTTATTTATTCATGTTTCAAAGTTGCACGTTCATATTTTCAGTCAAAAACCTGCCTTGAACTTCCCAGAAACTCCCGCAGAGAATATAACAATTTATTTGAAATGCAGACATTCAGGGGGGGGAAAATGAAAAAAAATATTCAAACTTGGCAATCTCTGCTCTTCAAAATTGATACATCCTTTGCAAATTCCCAAGAAGAAAAGCAGCAAAAACTTGGGCTTGACTTGTAGATAGGAGTTCTGTCAAGAGGGAGGTCTTAGTATTGTAAATGTAAATCAGTAATATGCCTGTTGAAATCTAGCCTGAAGGCAAATGCTAAAGAAACTCCAGTGTTAGGAATCCTACACTTGTTGACTGATGTGTTTTGTTTTGACATGTTAACTTTTCACATTTATATGCACATATATGCAATACTGGGTGCATGCCAGTCCACTGTGTACCAGTCCAATCTCGTGGCACTTTCCTTAGGCTGATGGTGAAGGAGCACCATGTTCATTTAGTCACCCTGTCAAGCAGAATGACTTCAGAGAAACCTTCCTTTCTTTTGGGAAATTCCATGACTGCACCTTGCATGGTCAGCAGATACAAACCTATAGAGGACCCATATTCTGGAAGCTTCCTCACTTCTGGATAAGAGAGGGCTTAGAAAGGGGATGTGATGGCACTCCTTGAATACCTAAAAAGCTGTCAAGTGGGGAGAGAACAAATTGGTTTTTAACACTCTCTGAGAGTAGAACTCAATCAAACGGGTACAAACAGAAAGGATATTCTGGTTGGATATCAGAAAGAAATTCTGGATGGTCAGCGTGGTTCAGCAGTGGAACAGATTGCTGAGGTTGGTGATGGATCTACCCTCACTGGAGAACTTCAAACAGAGGATTAACAGGTACCTGCTAGAGATAGCTCCAAGAGGATTTTTTTGTTACAGGCAGGGTTTGGACTAGATCAGAGATTTTCAATCTTTTTCATCTCACAGCACAGTAAAAAGGCACTGAAATTTTCAAGACACATCATCAGTTGTTTTTACCACTGACAAGGCACACCAGGCTGTTCAAATCCCCTAATTTTCCTATTAATGAATGTCAGTCTCCAAATAGCAAATTCCCATGGCACACTTGAGGACTAGCCATGGCACACTGGTTAAAAATCACTGGACTAGATGATCCCTTCCATCCACTTGACTTGTGGGTCCCGTCCAACTTTATGATTCTTTTTCCAACTTTATGATTCTAAACAAGTTTCTTAATGAAAAAAAACACTGATCTAATTTTTAAACCAAATAAGACTGTGGTGATAACTAAGGTCCCATTGGATTATGCCACAAACCATTGCACTAGATTTTTCCCATGTGCGCATGATACACAAGTCTTAAAACATGCCTACTAACATACTGTTCTTGGTAGGTCTCAGCAATATACAGATGCATGGCTGGCAACTGCGTAGGCAGAAGCTAGGGTATGCATAACATGGGACCTTGCAGTCTACCACACATTGTCAGAAACCCAAAGGTTAATTCACCTTTTGGTGGGGTCTCAAGAGCTTTTCATTCAGGAAGGCATGTGGCTGACATTGTGAAATAGCCTTTTAATGAGATAAATTGTAACAGTCGCATGATCCTAATTGTTTTGCTTTAATGTTTTAACTATTTCTATGCTCATGTTTTTAGTACTGTTTTTAGTACTATTGTTTTTATGTTGTAAATTGCCTCAAATCCCCTTGAATGTGGGATAAAGGTGGGATATAAATTTGTCATACAGGTAAATATAAAGTGCTTTAACCAGCCAAGGTTTAACCAGGTTTCTGTAGTTACTGGTTCAGCAAGGGACTTGCACAGCCTCAGCACTTAAATCAGGTTTTGCCTGCATATACAGCAAAAAGAGGTAGTATATTTCAGAGGTGGTTGGGGTGGTAGAGGGAGGGAGAGAGGGGAGCAAGTGGCAGGGCCAGGAGACGACTGTGAGTTGTATCCTGAACCTGTTTCATGGGTAGACCTGAACAGCTTATGGCCACTCAGGTCTACTCACATTTAGGCCACCTCCTGAGGTGGAGCAGCAGCAACAGCATCCGAAACTAGCCCAGGATGCAGCATAGGCACAAAAGCCTGGCCGCTCCAGCGCAAGTCTGCATTGTACCATTAACTAGTTATTACAAATTTAAAACTATTATATATAATTTATTAATTACAAGAAGGCTCTGTACTGCCTGCTCACAAGGAAAAGGAGGAGGATGAAGATATTCTTCCAGGACACAAGGCATAAAAGAGGACCTGTCCTGGAAAAAGAGGACATATGGCCACCTCGCCTGAGTTAGACTTTACCTGTGACCTTCCTCAAGCTACTAAACTCCATGTTCAATCTCTGATGATCAGGCTAAACTCTTCCTCCCCCAGGCTAAGAAAGAAAATTGGCCTGTATGAACTACATAAAAGAAAATCAGTCGCACATTCCTTTTCTGCCTGAGCGATTTTTGAAGAAGGCAACTATATTGCAGTTTACACCCCATTCATCATTAGTGAAATAAAAATGCCATATAAATATTTCATTACAGCAAGCCCTTCATGCTGGCATAAAATCAACATACTCTGACAAACACTTGTCCATGATTATGGTTTTCGCTGAGGTGACCAAGCTTGTAAAATGTTTTTCTTTCCCCAGACAATAAACAGAGCTGTTATGCTTCAGCAAGGAGAAATTGTTGCAGGAGGTTATAGTCTTTCAGTCTAGTGACCCAAAGAGCAGCGAGAAGATACCAAAGTGTAATTCTGCTCTTATAGCCCATATTAAAGTAGCATGCAGTTTAACTGATACCCAAATCACCTTCATGACATTATGCCAGAGTTATTTACTTGTGACTTCAAGAGCAGCTTGGCAGTGGTCCAGGGTGCTTTCAGGAAACATGCATTAAATACTGTTGAAAGTTGTAAAGAAACCACACTTCTGATATCAAGGCAGGGTGACCATATACCCCATCCTCGAGTTTAGCCTTGTGTCCTAACTTAGGCCAGAGAGCTAAGCTGGTCTAAGTATACTATATCCTGAGCTGACAGGCCAAATCCAGAGGGCAAGCAGCCCTCTAGGCTGACACATAGGCCAGATTCACAGGATTAGGAGGCCTCTAGGCTGGCTTAACACAAGGGCAGCATGCTCACTAGGCTGATATAGTTGTGCCATATCCTGAAGTGAGCTGGTGTTGTAGTGCCATATCCTGAGGTTGAGAGACAGGAATGAAAAGGCTAGCATAAGGCTAGCCTAAAACTTATGCTAGCATGAGGCTTATGCTTATGAGGCTAGCATAAAACTTAGAATTTTTTTCTTTTGCTTCCATTTTTACTCTGGCTTATCATGGGTCCCTATTTGTCTACTCAGATTTATTCCTGCTCCTGTGGAGCCTAACTCTGAGGAGCTGTGAGGAAGCATGTCTGCCCTGAAAAAAAGCTCTGGATATGGCCAAACTGCAGTACAGTGGCGCCTCACATAACAAACGCCTCACGTAAAGTATGTTCCACATAAGAAACAAAAATTTCTCTAGGATTCTGCTTCACGTAAGGGTGCTTCACGTAACAAACACACTCGCTGGCAGTTGGGGCAGACTCGCTGGCCAGCAGCCCTTTTAAAAAGTGTCAGGGCTGCCTAGCGCACCTGCCCATAGCAAAAGCAACACTTCCGCGCTGTTCCTCCTGTGGCCAGGCGTCTGCTGAGCAGAGGGATAGAACAGCAGTGGAGAAGAGGGAAGCAGCTCAGGGCTAGCCAGAAGGGAGCAGGGGAGAGACAGGCTCAGGATGGAGAGAAGGAGAAAGTGGGGAGACACTTGGAAAGTGTCTTGGATTGCTGCCTACCAACCATGTCTACCCAGAAGTAAGCCCCATTGTGTTAAATGTGGTTTACTCCCAGGAAAGTGTCTTTAGTACTGCAGCCTAAGTAGACTTCATAGGATCATGCACATTGAATGCATGTTACGAATTCAATTCCAGTGTTTTCTCATCATTTTTACAACCAGTTAATATTTTTATTATTGGCATCCATCAGTCTTGAAAGACTATGGTATTGTGCTCGACGCTGCATGAGAAGCACAAAGGTCTGGGTAGATTAATTTGTAGGCTAGGCTGTTACCCAAGCAGCAAATCCCCCCTCTCCACACCACTGAAATAGTCCAATGGAATGGCAGAGCCAATATGATTGGTTCCAGCTGCGTTGCAGACCTGTGCTAAGGACAGGAGCTCACTCTGTCTCAGGGGGCAGGTGTCTGGGGGCCTTACCCCCCTCTTCTGTGTCTTTTTACCCATAGTGTAAACAACCCACAAGAAACAGACAAGGCCTTGTATGTCTTAGTTTTACACTGAAGGATACGAGCAGCAACGGCTGCAGCTGCAACAACAGCTAGACACAGGATCCCACGAAGAGAGGTCCTCAATAGCCAGCCAATCAGGAGCCAAAATGAAAAGACGCTTAGCTACTGCCCACAAGGTGAGCCCCCCAACAGATATGTAAAAGAAGGGGGGTGGGCCCAGGCAATTGTCCCCAAAATGGCTGCCAGCCATGAGGCCCCCAAGGTTCAACCCAAAATGGCTGCCCACACTACAAGAAAGAGCCACACAAAATGGCTGCCGCCACAAAAATGGCCTCTGCAACCACGAGGCTGGCCCAGAGCCAGCAAGAACAGGCGCTGGGCACGAGCCAAGACGGCGTGGGGGGCATCCTTTAGGAGGACGAAAGCCTCCCCGCAACCTTCTCTTGCCCCTCGAAGGAAGCCCCAGCAGGGCAAACAAAAAGCGTGTAGGTGCGATCACACACAGCACGGGGGCGCCCTGAAGGAGGACGAACCCTCCCCGTACTGTGCTTGGCCTCCGTGTTCGGCCTGCTGGCGAAGAAACCCGCAAGCCAGGCACAGGGGCGCCCTTAAGAGGGACTGACCCTCCCTGCTATGCCTCCAATTGCGCCCAAGCGCACCGAGGCAAGGCGCGGGGGCAGCCGGCCAGCAGGGAACGAACGCGCCCAGACTTTTTCACAAAATTGAAGGCAACAGAAACTTTAACCGTACTTCAGTATAGTAGCTGATCTGAAATTTGGTTTTGGATGCATGCTCACCTGTCTCTGACAGGAATTATATTTTTGTGTGACATGTTGCTTTCATTATGCACCTAGATATTGTGGTGTTAAATCTGGGCACGGTAAAATGAGATGTTGATAGAAATGTCTCATCCAAAGAAACAAAACAAACAAGGAAAGATGGAACCTCCCTTATCCCTTGCTTTTCTTGCACTGCTGTGTAATATATTTAATTTCGGCACATCAAGCCATTCCCCAAGATCTTTTGGAAGTCTGATTGAGTTTGCCATGAACTCTGCATGGAGTATTTTACATCGGATTTTGTTGAAATTGCAGTGCTTTAGCGTGTTATTTCTAATTCATGTGAATTACTTCAATCTCAGAGCTCCATTAACTTTTACTTCACCATTCACAGGGTGGCAGTGCGCCAGTTTTTGACTCTTGATAGGAAAGGAAATTAAGAGGTAGAGAGGAAGAGAAGACAGAAGATTGTACAACAGATATAATGCCCATTAAGACTTCTGCATTTCTAAAAGGCAGGCTGTACTCAAGTAGACAAAGGTACAGCTTGGGTAGCAAACATTTCTTGTAGCGGAACTGGTGATGTAATTAGCAGACATGTTCAGGCATTCCCTTTCCATTTATGCATGTATGCTCCATAGGCCTCCAAATGGCCTTCAAAGGTCCTAGAAGGACATTTCCAGTTTTTGACCAAAAGCCAGAAATACTCCGCTAGGATCACTGGAGGCCATTCTGAGGACCATAAAGGCTAGATGCAGTCTCCATGGGCCCCAGAAGACCTGTTAGAGGTGAGTGGAACACAGTTCTAGTGATCTCTGAAGGCTTAAACTGGGTCAGATCTGGTTCACACGGGGTCCAAAGGATCCATGTTGCACCAAATTAATGGATGCAAAATCTGGAGCTATATTTCAACCCTGCACATCAGAATTCTGAATGCATTCAAGCATTACTGGCCTTAAGGCTGATGCTGATATAGTATCATAAATGTTTAATACGTTTATATGCTTCTATTATAGCATTGCATTAATGTCTGTCTGAAACCATCTCTTATATAGTCTAAAAAAGACAGAAAAATGGTATCAGGAGCATTATAAAGTATATTGAGTATATTAATTATTATAATGCTCACACAGATAATATTTTAGCCATAAAAAACAACATACTTTATATTTCCAAGGACAAGCTGTAAATGAGAACAACTGAGTAGTGTTAAAGATATAGACTTTATAGTTATTTCTGTGAGGAAAATTAATTTTGATTCCTGTGGACAAAAGATCTGTTCATACAGCCCAAACAGGAAAGAATCATTTTGTGGATCAAGCATGCTAGCCCAGTCCTGTCCTGTTTTGACATGTATGCACTGATCTGTCTTTTCTGCACATAGCTTATTCATGTATGAATGTACATGTAGGCATCCTCTGTGTGATTAGGGCAGTGGTGGGCTTCAGGGTGCTCTCTCAGGTTCTACAGAACCCTTTGCTAATGAGTGCCTGGTTCTGAGAACCGGTTACTAATGGGTCATAGAACCTGTTGTTAATTTATTTGAATGCCACCACTGGATTAGGGCCCTTGTAATATTCAGTGCTCCATTTCACGCATGTGCAGCATATTCACGTATACCATAGACTTTGTGGAGGAAAGACAGCTCAATGCCTGGAGTTTGAGTACACAGCCATGGAGTGCAGTGCTGGCCTCCTTCCCACTACTTGTTTTGATCATCTCCCTGTTTTGATTTAATTGAATAGAGCTAAAAGAAATGGGATCAAAGTTATTTTCTTGTAATCAGTGGACAAATTCCTTAATCAGAGTTTAGGGGCCAGAGCACACATTAAACTGGTCACCCTGTTGTAAATCATCCCCTACAAGACCATAACTTGTGGAACGGCTTAGCATATGCCACATTGCCATTATGTTATCATCTCTGCTCTGCTCTGTTGATGGGGCAAGGACATTCACAACACTGATGATGGTGATTCATTAGCAGTGCCTTTTAAGGGAGACATTAAGAAAGGATTGTACAAACATGACATACATCAAATAGAATATGGGAAGAGGAAGAGAGATGTCAGTATGAGACAAGAAACAGAAATGGACAAGAGAGGCACAAAGCTGTGAGACAGTGGTGAGAAGATAGGAGGGCACAGAGTGACTGTATAGAAGACAGTGTGCCTATACCTTTAACCACTGCCAAGAAGAGGGAATTTAGGCAGGTTTGCTCAACAAAGAAGGGCTTAAAAAGCAGCACTTGCCTAATGCACTTTTCTATGCAATGCTTAAAGTTAGAGAAGTCCTCCATTTTATATGTCACCCTGGGTGAGGACGATATGGTTAAAATGGTGGGGAGAGAGCCAGACATGAGCAAGTAGGTAGAAAATCAAAGCCAGAGATAGGTGAGGAAGAGACAAATCAGAATAAGGGAGGAAGAGAAAAGTACGTGAAGAAGTGATGAGATAGGTGTAGAGAAGACAAGTGAGAAAATGGCAGGCGAGAGATGGGTGTAATGATATTACTCATTAGGTGACTAGAGAGAATTGTAAATTGTGTGTTGGAATTTACCAACCCAAACATGGATTGCAGTTCTGACAGGTTGCTTTTTTTTGGGGGGGGGGAGGGAGGGGAACAAGACACCAGTGTGTTATCGTTTTCAATGTGAACATTATATTATGAATTTTGTTTTATTATCAGTTGAAGCCACTTCAGTGACATTGCTGAAAAGTGAATGATCATTTGGATATAAATAGAAATAAATTCCTTATCTGGGATGCAATGGTCAAGATGGGGCTATTGTCAGCTGATTTATTCAGGTTTACACCTCTGCCACCTTAGCCTTCTCTCACACTGTGAGGTAAATTAATGACAGCAAGCATATGATGCCATCATCATCTGCCTGTTTCTTTGCTGTTACTAGTTTTCTGAAGTGATAACGGAGTGACTAATGCGGACAGGTTCAAGATAAAAGAGTTGTGTAGCATTGTGTAATACTGTGTAATGGATGACTTCATACATGTGTTGTCAGTACAACAAGTCATAGGAACAGTTTTGGTTTCTCTGAGAGAACCTTGTGGAATTTTCTTTCCTACCACTTCCCTACTACTGTATGTGAATTATGTAGCTATGGGCAAAACAGTATCCAGATCATGGTATCTTCGAGGAGAAAACAGATGATAGATGACAGAACTCAACAGTACTATTTGTTTTTCTCCATAAAAAAAATGTGTTAAGACTGAGGATCAGGACAGACTTTGGTTAGTTGGCAACACTAATTGTATCCCAACCATTACTTAACTGCATGAGTAGGAGTAAATTTGAGAATCCTACATCTATGTCTAATGTATTCTTTCTTTTTTCACGTTCCCTTCATACTTTATCTATTTTTTATAGGTGCAGGGCAATGGTAGCAGTTGTCTGGCACAAAGATATTGATCAAGTCCACAGATTCGGCTATAGAGCTCAGACAACACAAAGATAAAATAATATCAAAGAGAACATCACTGGGCATGTAGTTGCAAAATCAACTCCTGGAGGTCAATAAGATGTCAGTATACTTCTTTTGTTGTTTGTTGTCAGAACAATGTTCATTTCTCAAAATATCACACCTTATGTCCCTTTTTTCTTGCTGCGCTTTTGCTTCTCAGAGTGAGTTCACCACCTCAACGCTCTCTGCAGTCATATGCCACAACTGAAACTGCAGAGTCTTTCTATGTGTAGGAGTATTTTGCAAAAACTTCTTCATTATAGCTAATATGACTGGTCCATTCTGACTGTTCAAGTACAAAGGGTTCAGTCAGGAGGGTTTAGCCAGGATGGAAACATCAGAAGGGCCAACATGTAACAGAAGGACAACCTAGTTGGGTCAACCCTTGAACCTTCAGGACCAATAGTAGAAGTAGTGACCAACATACCCTCAGGGCAGTGGTGGGATTAAAATAAATTAACAACAGGTTCTATGTCCTAATAACCTAAATTAACAACAGATTCTATGTCCCATTAGTAACCGGTTCTCAGAACCAGGTGCTCATAGCAAAGGGTTCTGTAGAACCTGTGAGAATCCCCTGAAGCCCATCACTTCCTCAGGGGACAGCCACCACATCACAGGACTTATTGGTTCAGGGACCCCAGAAGCCTGGCACCAGCACTGGTTTCAGTGAAACCAGAAGAGAAGGCAAAGGGAGAAGCCTCCCCTTCTCTGAGTAGTGTTGTGGCTAGTCCCAAAACATGCACTAGATTTAGTGCAGGCTTCCTGATCCAGTGCAAGTTAGGAATGGTCTGACAGTCACCTTGCTGAAGCTAAGCAGTCTAAGGGTTCAGTCCTATCCAACTTTTCAGTGCTAATGCAGCCTTGCCAGTAGGATTTTGGAGAAGGTTGCACACACACACACACACACAAACACACACACAAAAAAAAACACACAAAACACACACAGACACTTCAGGAATTGGTAACTTTCTGGACACTATAAATCATATTAGATGGAGAAAAACGTAAAGACTGGAGGTAATTTAAAATCCATTTTCAAAGTACCAGATTCTAGGGAGCACATTTTGTAGTAGATGTCCATTCATTGAACTTCCTTCAAAATGGGAACTGAATTCTATTAGTGTTCACAGAGAACATGTCAACAGGGAATGCTTTTGCCCACTGAAAATGAACAAAAGCAGTTTCAGCTGAGGGGGAAAACAACTCAACGCTTTCCTTACCCACAGCCCAGAGTTTCACGGTTCATTTAATGGGATTTATCTGTGAAGAATTAGGGAAGAACAATTGTTCAGTAGTGGAGCACATAGTTATTACATGCATAAGTGCCTAGCTAAATCTCTGACATCAGTTGTGACCATCACTTGGCTTTGGAAGAAGACAAATATCTCCACAAACACCAAAATTCACCACTTCCAAACACTAATTCTGCCAATTCTCCTATTTGGGTCAAAAACATGGACATTGCTCAAATCAGATATGGACAAGCTTGAGGCCTTTAAAATGTGATGCATGAAAGATCCTGAGTTTCCCTCTTTGTGATTGCCACCATAATGAGATGATACTGGAAAGGTGCAACCATCAATCTTCAGTCGAAGAACTAATTCAAAAATGCAGACTGAGATGGTTTGGCCACATCTGCAGAATGAACACCAGTCGGCTGCCACATTAGCTCCTTAGGTGAGAGCGGCCTGTCCACTGGATTATTCAACGACCAGCACCAAAAAAGACATGGATTAAACTGGTTGGAGAAGACCTAAAGAACCAACAACTGACCACCGATGAGGCTAAAAACATTGCCATCAATCGCCAAGAGTGGAAGTGCATTGTGAATGATGCACAAAATCCAGCAGCACCTACAGCAGTGTATTGGTTGAGAGGACAACCCCCTTCTGAATCACCAGTTAAGGAGTAAAGAAGAAGAAGAAGAAGAAGAAGAAGAAGAAGAAGAAGAAGAAGAAGAAGAAGAAGAAGAAGAAGAAGACCACCATCTCTAGGATGTGTGGAAAAGATAGATGTTTGAAACCTTGGAAATCATTATTAGGTGGAAGAAGTAGATGAACCAATGGTCTACCAACTCACAGCACAATCCTAACCCCTGGTTAGCAGGCACAAGTCCTGGAATAAGTCTCCTGCTGGCTTGTAGGTGTTGCAAAACTGCCATGAGGTGTTTCTGCACCACTCCTGGATGGGTTAGGCCAGTGCACAGATATGCACCAGCCTCCCCATGCCACCGTGAGAATGGGGAGATACTGTAGGTGGGTTGTGCTGGCCTCAGTTGGTTAGGATTGCACCCTCAGTGGTTTGAAATATTTTTACCACCATAATCCACTTTGATGTGCAGTGGCTGTATTGTATCCCATCAATAGCACCCTAGACTATCTTGTGGCTTCTGGTAGTGCAAGTGCACAACCCCCATTGTAGATTATGGAATACCCTGTAATGCTCTGTGGTTTCATGCATTTAGTGCTTGCATGCAACTCACTTTGATTAGCATGTCATGCTTCACAGTGTCTTACAGCTTTTAGATAGTGCTGGCATGTGTCCCACCAAAAGTTAGGTCATGACAGACTGGTGGTCATGGCCCATTGTTTGAAAACTTCTGGTCTTACTGTGAAGGAATGGGACTATTTTTAAACTGTCCTGCCAGCATCTGGAGGTATTATGAGCCCCAAGGAACCCTGGAGAGCACTTTCAGGGCTTCCTAAGTTTTAGAAATAGTGCAAGTACCAATTGTGTTTAAATTGCATCAGACTTTCCCCTGCAAAGACTTATTTTGGGAGTAAAGCTCCCCGAAATTATGAGTACCACCTATGTAGGCATTTGAATACTATTCTCATGTTGAAGTGTGATAGCAGCTAAGGCTGGCTCATCTCAGTCAGACAGCAGATTGACAGCAGGTGTCATTTCCATTGCCTACTCACCTCCACAGCTTCTCCTTCCACTTTCTGGATTAGACAGGGAAGAGGAAAATTGAGCTGAAGAAGAATCTGCTTCCTTTTCCACCCCAGAGAGAAGGAGAAGCAGACATCACCATGTCAAGGGGACACTTTTTGGCCCACTACCACAAGTACCAGAAGGCTTGGGGCCAGCCTGACTACTACACACATCAAACATTTACATCTGAGAGCTGATATGGTATCAGAGGACTGGGGTTGGTGGTGTCAGTGGACTGATAGATCAATGGACTGGAATTCCAATTTCCACTAAATTATGAAGCCTGTAGTGGCCTCAGGCAATTCAGTAACAGCATTTAATCTAATTTGCATGGTTAGTATGAGATAAAATGGGATTCCTCCCTTATGCCATGTGGACCTCCTTGGTGGGACTCCATAGCAGTGAGACAGTGTGTGTGGTTGAGTCATTCTCCCATTACCAACATCCTGCGCTCATTGTTTCTGAATTCTGTGCCCCACTGCAGGTTTATGACCAACTCACTCCATTATGATGGATGCAGACTGTTTGGCAAAGGCCAGAAAGTTTGCTCAGATAGAGGTGCTGGTGGGCTTGACAAGTATGAGCATATGGGACCTTGCAAAACTAACAGAGAAAGGGAAAAGGCTTTTCTATAAATCCAGCTGCAATACTTGAAAGAGCAGCTGATGGAGAGTATCTAATGCTTTCTTTTTATCTTCCCTTGTCAAAAGTATTGAACACATCACAGCATATAAACTTAAGTGTGTCCCAGGAGTATAGAGACATGACATTTTAAAAGGTACTGCAGAATGCCAAGAATGATTTGTTGCTGTTAAGTTGAATGAGAGTAGCGGAGAAGAAAGTGATTCAGTGTGCTAGTTTGGTCAATTAAAAAAAAAAACAATTGCTCATTTGTTTGCATGCATTTACACCAGTGTAAATGTTGTACATTACACCATTACACATGCATAAATGTAGTCCAGCCTGTGTTTTTCTCCAAACCATGATCTAATGAGTAGCATGTTTTAGCTTTCTGCATTTGTCTCATATTTCTTATTCCTCAGGTGTATTTGATAGTCTACTTTATGGATCAGTATAATCTGTTGGATTATGTGGATCAACAGGAACAGGGATGCCATCAGCAAGAGTGTTCAGGCGCTGCCCTTGAAACTTTGTGAAGGACCTTGGCCAAGAAGCAGCATTGGGGTCAGTAGGAGGCAACCTGAGAAATCTGCCTAGGTACACCTGTTAACAATTAGCAATGAAATCCTATTCCTGACTGGGGCTGTTGTATGCAGCCACATATGACAGGAGTTCTGCTGTTGTCAAGTGGCTCCTGATGGGAGTGTTCAGTGCTCCATCAGTGTCCATTTTGGGAACCCTGCTGCAAGAGGTAGCAGCACTCCTGGGATGTTGATGGATCTCTCTGGACCCACTAAAGCAGGTAAGGCAGTGATGGAGGCAAAGAAAATGGAGTGAGGAAGCTATGGGAGTGGGTGAATCTTGCCTTTTTATTTCCTCAAACCATAGAGCTGATGTAAGCCTGAGGAGCAGGGGTATTGACAGGGTGGTGTGGCTGTTGTGAACCACACTCAGTGATGCACTAAAATGGGGTGACGTGCCGGATGAATCCCAGCATGGATCCAGCACATCACCCTCCTGTCACTATGGAGAGGACTGCCCCTCTCTTCAGCAAAAGTGCTTCCCACTGAAGGATGCATGTGCAACATTCATGCATGTGCACCTCACTGTCAAAGTCACTTGCCCTTCCTGTGCATGCAAAGAAATAGACCCGGGCATGCACCCGGGGGTGGGGGGGTGACGTGCCAGGTTTCTGCACGTGGTGACATGGACCCTGGCTTCACCCCTGCTAAAGAACCTATTGTGGAGCAGGAAACTTATGGAGGAGGAAGAGGATTTAAATCCTCTTTCCCTTCCAAAGCCTTCCAATCTATCACCACTTCACTGGATACAGCATGTGACTTTTTGTCATGGCTACACCAGAGTGAGTGGCGATAAGACAGATTTGGGCTGCAAGTCATTGTCTTTCTCAAGACGTTACATTAAAAGTTATAATCCTTTGCAAATTTACCTAAAGGGAACATAACTTACTTTTATAAAAGGGTATAATCCTTTGCAAATTTA
Organism: Cryptoblepharus egeriae; assembly: GCA_030015325.1. NCBI lineage: Eukaryota > Metazoa > Chordata > Lepidosauria > Squamata > Scincidae > Cryptoblepharus > Cryptoblepharus egeriae. The sequence goes on from JAREYC010000003.1 coordinate 109,693,705, forward strand.
GTACCTAGGACTAAATAGTGTTCAACAAAGTGGAGCTGACTTCTAAGAAAAAATTCTGAGGCTAGCACTTATATATAAACTGAAAAGTTAAAGTTAATTTAAAGTTGTGTTTTCAGTTTTGCCAATGTACACAATGGGATTGGCAGTAAGGCCATGGCTATTGATAGTCACAACAAGCTCCTGCACTTCAACATTTGCCACAGCACCATTGTATATTGTTATCTGTGAATCTGCTGGTTTGAGAATATGGAATACTTACCGAGACATTAGGTGGTTGGTCTGCAGTGAAACAGACTAGCATATAACTAGTTGGTTATATACTTGTGAATGAACACGTGGCTACCAGTCTTACTTGCCTACCTGCCCTGAGCACTGTTCTCAGGACATATTTCAACCTGAAAATATGTCCTAAGACATACCCCCAAATCCAGAGTAACTACGGGAGCACATAAGAGACTTTACGTGCACCCGTGGTTACTGTACCATCTAGTGAAAACCTATGAGAAATTTGGAATTTCCGAATATTGGAATCCGGAGTAATATTGGAATCCGGAGTTCTTACACTGGAGCAAGGACTCCCCGTAGTTATTCTGGATTTTGCCCTATTTCAACCCTGAAACGAGTGGTGGGCTCCAGCAGGTTTGCACCTACTCTATAGAACTGGTTGTTAACGAGAGATAGGACATATATAGTTTAAAAATAACCATTTAAAAGTGGCTGCCAGATGGGCATAGAACCGGTTTTAATTTCTTTGAATCCCATCACTGTCTGAAACCTCTTACGCTTTCCAGTAGTTACTCTGGATTATAGGGCATTGCCATTCCAAAAAATGGATATTATTCATTGTTGATTTATTATGAGAAGTTTACTCTCCTCCAAATCATTATCACCTCAAAGGGCAATATTGCTATTTCTCAAAAGCTTTTAAGCTTTCATATTAAGTTTAGTTAACTTGTCTTCAGGAATGGGAACTTGTAAAGAACTACCCAAAATTAAGTTCTTTTGGAATCATGACTGATCAAACACTATTTCCTCTGTATACGCCAGAAATAATAAATCTGATTCAAAAGAGGGAGCAGCAACAATTTATGTTGAGGACACAAAGAAGCTCAGTGCATCAGAAACTTCTGTACTTATTGTAATTTGGTATAGCAGCCCTTGGCTTTGCCCTGAAAACTTTGGTTTCCAGCATTAACCTCTTCATCTTGGGTCATATGGTTCCAGATTCATTCCACATCTTTGATTTTCTTGTCGCACTCTACTGATTTTGTCTGTGAAGCTGGGGTCAGTAATTTAAGACTTGCTTATTATTTTTCCTTTTTCTGTGGCTATAATTACTTGATTTGAGTATAACGATTTGATTCAAGGGCCCTTCAGACCTGGAAAGCGCTGCATGTTATGCCAGTGGCTTACGACTGGGGTAAAGGGAAACCCTCAAAGCTGAGACAGAATAATAATGTTTTTATTGAGTTCCTCCAATAGTGCAGTTTATTAAATAGATCTGATGCTGTATGATTTGCAGGCATTTCCGAGTAGAATTGAAATACAGGAGAAATTGTGCCTCCATGTTCAAAGTATTCCTGACTTTCCTAGTTCCATTCATGCCTTTCCTTTGCCTCTTATAAACATAAAAGAGACAATAGGCTGCTTTCACCTGAACTCGTTTTTCACAACTTTTGGTCACATTTTAATGGTGGAAGAAATATGTTTCTGAAGAAAGCACAAGAGAAATCTTTCCTTAGTGAGACAAGATCAGAAGATACTTTTTCATACATGAATTGAAACAACACCACTTTATATGCTGGAGAGTACAGCAAATTTCCGTTCAGCTATTGATTGAAGAAGGGAAAAATAGCTTTAAATACGCTCTAACTATGCAGAAAGATTTATCATACAAATATGCATCCTGGACATGGAATGAGACCTTTTCTTATAGGAATGTAAAACAAACCTAATAAAATTTTCGAGATAACTACTGCACCAGCACAACTATAGTAGATCGTTTGCCATTTTTTTGCAACTGAACACTGCCTCCTAAACACATTAAAAAATGCCTTGCTAGATGAGAAAGGACTGCCTTGTCCAAAAGTGAAGAACCAGATGCTTCAAAATTCATCTTTCCCTTTAGTGTCACTCCATCTGGATGGAAAAATATAAGTAGGACAAATGACATGGTGCTCTGACATGCAAACATTTCTGATTCCTTCAAAGAAGCTGCTGACACTCTGTAATATATAGGGTTATAATACAGTATATAGACCCATGTAGGGCTTATATATAATCCAGACATTTCCTAAGTGGCAAAGAATCTCTCTATTCCATATCTTTTCCAGAATCTCTCTATTCCAAAATATCTCTATTCCGTCAAAAGTTATAGCCAAAAACTATCATGGATGCGGTGATGGTGCACTGTGATCTTCTAATATTTGTGCATATCCCGCTTTCTTCCAGCATGGAACTTAAGGCAAGTATTATATATAATGTATTACATATAATTTATTCATTATAAGAATGCTGCATGCTCACAAGGAAAAGGAGGATAATGAAGATTTTTTTTCTGGGACAGAAGGCAAAAAAGAGGACATTCCCAAAAAGAGGACATATGATCACCCTAAATTGATATGATGTGCTCTTAGACCACACCCCAGGACTATCAGGTTCAAACTCTTTCTTGCCATTTTTTAATGTGGAGAATTGGCATACTGCCCCTTTGTGTGGTTACGATTACAAGTCTCCATTTCTTGGGGGGGATTAGTTAGAAATCTAAACAAAAATATGTTCCCAGGAATAGGATTCCTGTATAGGATTGTAGCAAATGCACACTGCTGAAGAAGAAGCAGACTGCAAGTGAGTGCTGGCAAGCGTAGAGGAATAATCAATACGTTTGACCAAATGAGAATGAAAATGGGTAAGAGGAGAAAATAATTTGAGTTGACATCATTGCTGAAAGGTGGAGGAAAAGCAGCACTACTACTTAATGGATTGTCAATACCTCTCAGGAAAAATCAAATTGCTTTAATAGCTAAAAGGAGGACAGCCATGAATGAGTCATATTTCCCATACAAGTGTGTTTATTTTTTAAAAATCGTTCAGCTCATTTAGTGGAAATTGACATTTGATTGAGCCTGCCATGCTTGCAGCTCTGTGGACTCTGGACTGAAGAGTTCTCATCACTGCATTCAAAAATCAAGGGTTTTTTGGAGGGAGGGGAGAGTAAAGGGGATCTGAAGAATACCTGGAATTTCACCTGCGCTGTATCTTTGCAAAATTCCCCATAGCAAAGGAATGCAGACTAGCAAATTCAAGATGTTTGTATGTATGTATGTACAGTATATAATTGTATGTATGTATGTATGTATGTATGTATGTATGTATGTATGTATGTATGTATGTATGTATGTATTCCTGCCTTTCCCACGCCAAAGCAAATGCCCAAGGCAGCTTACAAAGCTTTGAATTGTTTTCTCTCACAACAGTTCTATGAGGTAGGTGAGTAACTGGCCCAAGGTTACCTCCTTATGCCTGAAGCGGGAATTTCACCTCGATCTTCTCCCTGGTCCAACTCCCTAACCGCTACACCATCCTGGCTCCCATCCTTGGCATAAGATTAAAGTGTGCCACTGTCAGAATATAGGAGGAAATAATAAAATATTATTATAAATATTAAATATTATTAATATTAATATTAATTAAATTATATTAAAATTATTTTATTATTAATTAAATTATTTATTATTTATTATTATTAATAATTCATTACTTATTTATTAAATTATTATATTAATATTAATATTAATATTAATATTAATATTATTAAATATTATATAAATTATATATTATTAAATATAATAAATATTATAAGAAATTAGGCTGTGGGTAGCGCAAGCGGGTAAGACACTGTGCCTGTTAACCAGCAGGCCAGGGTTCGAGACCCGGGTCGGCCCCACAAGATAGGGTGAGGTCCTGTCCTTAGCCCAGCTCTGCGATGCCAGCTGGATCCAATCGTATTGGCTCTGCTTTTCCATTGGACTAATTCAGTGGTGTGGGGAGGGGGGATTTGCTACTTGGGTAACAGCCTATCCTCCGTAACAATCCAACCCAGGCTTTCGTGCTTTGCATGCAGCGTATGCAGCGCCAAGCACGATACCATAGTCATCCAAGACTGACGGAGGCCTGTTTTTTTTTTTTTTTTAATAAAATATACATGCTGTGGAGCACCTCTAGCTAACAGAGACTTTCTGCCACGGACTTACCAAACGAGTGGGGTGTGGTGTAGATTTTGGGATTTCTAGTTCACCTTCCTGTGAGGCTACAAGGGTCCACTAGAGAGCCCACATCCAGGTGCTATGCCTGCATCTGACATTCTGAGGTAATACAAACACACACAGGTACCTGTGATGAGCTTTTCCTCCAGGAACTTGTCCAATCCTTTCTTAAAGGCATTGAGGCTAGATCCTATGGCAAGGAGTTCCACATGCTAATTACAAGCTGAGTAAAGAAACATTTTCTTGTGCCGGTCTTAACACTCCCAACATTCAATTTTAGGGGATATCCAGTGATGGGCTTCAAAAAATTTAAGAACCGGTTCACTGCCCATCTGGCAGCCACTTTTAAATGGCTATTTTTAAACTTTATATGTCCTATCTCTTGTTAAGAACCGGTTCTATAGAGTAGGTGCGTACCTGCTAGAGCCCACCACTGGGGATATCCCCTTGTTCTGGTGTTATGACAAGAAAAAATAGCATCTAGCCATCCCTTGCATAATTTTGTATGGGCACAATCCAGAGTAACTATGGGGAGTCCTTGCTCTTGTGTAAGAGCAATTTGCTCTGGATTGCAATATGAATTTCCCATAGGTTTTCACTGGGTGGTGCAGTAATGTCTCTTACGTGCACCCATCGTTACTCTAGATTGTAGGGTATGTCTCAGTCATGTCCCACCTCAGGTGCCTTTTTTTAGACTGAACAGCTCCTCACACTGTAGCCTTTCCTTATACAGGAGGTAGTTCCAGATCATTAATCATTTTGGTCACTGTCCTCTGAACCTTCTCCATTTCCCATATGCCCTCTTTTCCCAGGACATGTCATCTTTTCTAGCCTTGTGTCCTGGAAAAGAAATCTTAATTGTTCTCAATTTCCTTTATGTATGTAAAATTTAATAATATCCACACTCTGTCTTGGCCCTGACCTTCCTTCACATGATATGTGAACCCTGGAATCCCAGCAAATACCATACAAATGAGAACCCTGGAATGCCAGCAAATGCCACCTATGTGGTAACTCACATTTTGAAGGGTTTATGGGTCTAGTCCATTAAAAACCATTTGTGAACACCTGATGATTTTTGAACATTTTGTTACATTTTTTAAGTACACTTCCATTTTTTTTATTCAGCTGGCATACAAGACTGAAACCACTTTGCATTTGGAAACAGAGAATGGCGGTTTACATGCTTGAACACATCCTATTAATTCTAATGTATCCTTGAATTTGCAAATGCAAAAAGTGAGGGAAGCCATATTAAGAGACAGTGACATTATAATAGGTTTCTCCATATGGTGAGTGAAAAGTTTTTCACCACAATTTGATTAATGAAATGCAGTTGAATCACAGCAGGAGATTTCTTGACAGTTGTTGATTGCACAGGAAAACAGTTTTCACTCCATTCAAATTTAAATTCCATTGTGCATCTTTGAAACTAAATCTCTACCAAGGCAGGTATAGGTTTCATAATTTAATTCACACCTAAATGAAAAAGCATCAACAAATACAAACACTTGTCACTGCTAGTATCTACAACGCCGTGTACAATAAGTTAGGAAAGAAATGAAGAGATTCCACCTCTTACCACAACCCCAGATCATTTCTGAAGCCTGCTGTTTGCATCATGATTAGGGAACTGTTTTTGGACAAGAAAACAAGATTTTATTTTGGTGATCAAAATATTTTATTTTTAGCAGAAAGAAATAAAAGGAAACTGACACATGAATTCACAGTCCAGCTGTATGATGTTATTTAGAACGATTAGCTGTGGGACTGTTCACATGGTATAAATCAGTGAGTTTTAATTTTTTTCATCTCATGGCACACCATCCATTGTTTTTACCATTGACAAGGCACACCATGCTGTTCAAATTCCCAAGTTTTCCTGTTAATAAATGTCCCTCCCCAAATTCCCATGGCACACTTGAGAACTATCCGTGGCACATCAGGTTGAAAATCAATGGTATAAATCATGGGTATCACCCAGGAATAAATCATGGTTAGCTTGTACCTGGTTACAATTATTCAGTTATTAATCAATTATTCAGACATTCCATTAAATGTAGCTATACCCCCACATCCAGAGCAATTACGGGAGCATGTAAGAGACTTTACATGCACCCGTAGTTACTGCACCACCTAGTGAAAACCTATGGGAAATTCATATTGGAATCCAGAGTAAGTTGTTCTTACACCGGAGCAAGGACTCCCTATACCGGAGCAAGGACTGGATTTTGCCTATAATATATTTGGATTGTTTATCTATAGAAATAGTCAAGTAAAGATAGTCACTCAGAAAAGTGTGCCATGTATAAAACAATTTTACCTGGTTACAGAGATGTGGTACTCTGGGTGTGAACAGCCCTAATCACCCTACAGCAAATAGGGTGTAGCCCTAATCACCCTACACCCTACAGCAGTGGTTCTCAGTCTTCCTAATGCTGTGACCCTTTATACGTTCCTCATGTTGTGGGGACCCCCAACCATAAAATTATTTTTATTGCAACTTTATAACTGTAATTTTGCTACTGTTATGAATTGTAATGTAAATATCCAATATGCAGAATGTACGTATTTTCATTGTTACAAATGAAAAGTGTGTTCTATGCACACATTGAACAGAATGGGATTTATTTCAGAGTGGGCATGCATAGGATTGGGTCCTGAGGCTGCAATCCTATCCACATTTACACGGGAGTAAAGGCCCCCCCTGATTATAATGGGATTTATTTCAGAGTAGGCATGCATAGGATTGGGCCCTGAGGCTGTCAGTCAGCCCCAGTGCGCGTGCAGCTACAGCTTGAGGTCTGGCAAGCCTGACCTGCCCCCTGCACCAGGGGTCTTTAGGCAACCCCCGGGAAAGCTCTAGGCGACCTCCAAAGGGGTCCCGACCCCCACTTTGATAAATACTGTCCTACAGAATGGAGTAATGGTTGAACTAGTTCCATGGAGGCTTGTGCATGAAATTTATTGGGTTTCTAGTGAACATGTGTTCACTAGATGTGTCTCTAGTGTGACTTCAACTACATGATCATGTCGGGCATTCCACCTCCCCCCTCCCCCATGTATCGTTTAACCTCACCTTCAAGGTGTTTGATACAGTGGAAAAGAGAGCTGTTTGTAGAAATGATGTGGCCAACCAGGGTCAATAGTGTTTAATTGTGAGAGGTGTTGAGCTCTCAAAACCATCTCAGTTAAGAGAACTATGGAGTTGTAAGCCTCTGTTTATAACTGAGACCTGTTGGTTGGTGGTCATGCAGAGAGCTCAAAGCCCCTGGTGACAGCCTGCCTCCCATTTACCGAGCCCTCGGCCATATACTTTTACTGTTTTCAAAAGTAAATACAGAGAGAGATGTGAATTCCAATGACTTTATACTGTGAGATGGCTTTTGGGCTTCCTAACAGTTATAACAGATTAACTTAGCACATTAGACTCCTTGCCTGCATTTGGGTTTGGAAGAAATCTTTTACTGCCATTGATGCTTCTCTTGGTTGTGGTTTTTAAAAAAATTGCATCCGGATGCATTTTAATCTTCCCTATTACAGAACAGCCTTGAGCAAAGTAGTTTGCAATGTGTCACCTGCTCATCTGATGTACCACATGTTCCCCATAGGGATAGTTTTTGTGTTTTCCAAGATATAATATTTGTCTTACTGTCAAAGAGCTGCCTCCTCACGTCTAATTTCCTTCCGAGTAATTTGTAATGCCTTGTAAAATAAATGTCAGGCATGGCCACTGCACAAATATGGCATTGTTTCTCATTTCAAGTCAGGCCTTTCTAAGGGAAGGTTGGAGACAGGTTGCATTTGTACCTATACATTCCACTGCAGCCCCTGAACATCTGCAGAAATGTTTGCTGATTGGTGACTCTGCGGCCTCACTAACCACAAAAAAGATGCTGAAAACTTTCTTCAAAGTTGGCACCCAGGTTTAATTCATGCAGTTGTAACAAACTTTCCAGCACTGGCATAACTATCCCAGTGGGGTATGTGCTTAAGGTTGCCATAATTCTCTTCCAGAAAACAAGGACAGGATACCTTGTCAGACTTGTCAGACACACAGTCCCTGAAAACCAAGACAGTCCCTGTTTTCAGGGACATATGGGAACCCTATATATGCTGCATCTGACAATGAAAATTTCTCACTCAAATATGATTTATTCAACCACAAATTCAAGGAAGTAATGATCAATCTGTGTGGGGTGGGAGTGGTAAGTGAAGTTCACTTACTTCACAGGTTTCCCTGGTCCACAGAGAGTTAAGGTTGCAGTCCTTAAAGACACTTGACCCATTGAACACAATGGGGCTTTCTTTTGAGTAGACATGGCTAGGATTGTGCTCTGAATGGGGAAGGAGTGGGGAGTTAAATTCAGTTGACACAACAGAAAAATCTGCTAATTTTGCCATAGATGTGAGTCACTCCTTGCATGCCAAGAGAATCTGATTAACATACGTAAATATAAATAATCATATTTCACTACCTCAATTCCATTGAACTGCTACTCTAAGGGATTTGCATCACAAATGTATCCGGTGCATTAACTTAACATTCAGCCAACATCTCTTCATAAAGAACGAAGTGGCGCACAGATGTGTCAGCTTGAGCTTTGTCGAGGCCTTCTGCAGCAAGCAACATGCCATCTGCAAGGGGGAAAAACGAGATTTGTGTGGGCGAAGGAGCAGAGGGGTCTCCCAGTGGGGAAAAAAAATAGAATAGCACAATGAACTATCTTCCTCTTTGGAGGATAAAAAGTTAGCTTGGAGTGAAACTTTCCTGCTTGTTCAATTGTAACTTTGCCAATTTGTCATTTCTTTTTCACATGTCAGGTTTGAAAATCATCAAGGCTTATGAAACATCCTGTGAAAAAGCAAGATCCCTATAATGCATGCAATCTAATTTATTGTATAAAATGCTAGAACAGACCGTGAAGTGTTGACAATAAGTTTTTTTTAACTTTTTTCATCATTGTCTTTTAGTGGAACTTTTATATTAAAGGGGAAACTAGATAAGACTTTTAGCATGTCATTTAAACACATCATTTATCCTTTTGCCATTTTTGTTTTGTCAGTGACAACTGCAAAGGTCCCCTGATCTGGACCAAAAGGGAGATTTTAACATGAGATCTAACATTTCCCTTTTTGAGTTTTTAACATTTCCTTTGCACTATAGTTTGGAAACCCTCTCATAACCTCAGTGTGCTTTAGAAGGGAAACTGTGGATTTTTGGGTTACTTCTTGCAATGTGTCAACATTTTTCCATCCTATCTTTCACAGTTTCCTGAATTAAACCTACAGTTCAGGAACCTACAGTTTCCTGAATTAAATACATCTGGGCAAGAACCGTCTACTCAGACTGCAAAGCTCCCCAAACATCACAGGCCAAAGATCTTTCCATGACCCGCTACCTGATATCAATTTTAATTGGCAACACCATGGAATTCTGTATGCAAAGCATGTGCTGTGCCTCAGGGCTATGGTTGCTCTTCTTTTGCAATCAGTCTTCATAATATCTTTTCACTTCTCTTCCCACTTTTTTTCTTCGATTGGGCAGCTATTATATCACTTCTTGCTGCACTGGCTAGCAGGGGCTAATTAAATACAGTGGCGCCTCACATAACAAATTTAATTCATTCCAGCGGCATGTTTGTTACATGAAATGGTCTTTACATGAAGTGGATTTTCCCATAGGAAATAATGGAAACTCGGATGATTGGTTCCACAACCCAAAAAAATATTCATATAAAAATATTAACGGGATATAAAAATGATGACAAAACACTGGAACTGAATTCAAAACATGCATTCAATGTGCATGATCCTATGAATTCTACTTAGGCTGCAATTCTAAAGACACTTTCATGGGAGTAACCCTACAATCTAGAGTAACTACGGGAGCACGTAAAAGACATTACGTACACCTGTAGTTACTGCTCCACCTAGTGAAAACCTATGGGAAATTCATATTGCAATCCAGAGTAAATTGTTCTTACACCGGAGCAAGGACTCCCCGTTGTTACTCTGGATTGTACCGTAAGTCATATTTAACACAATGGGGCATACTTCTGGGTAGACATGGTTAGGATACTGCAGTCGAAGACACTTTCTTCTGTAATCCAAGACACTTTCAAAGTGTCTCCCCCCTTTCTCCTTCTCTTCATCCTGAGCATCTCTCTCCCCTGCTCCCTTTTGGCTAGTCCTGAGCTGCTTCCCTCTTCTCCACTGCTGTTCTCCCTCTGCCCAGCGGACGCCCGGCCACAGGCGGAACAGCGTGGAAGTGTTGCTTTCCCTATGGGCAGGCGCACTAGGCAGCCCCGGCACTTTTCAAAAGAGCTGCCAGCCAGCGCATCTGCCCCAACTGCCAATGAGTGTGTTTGTTATGTGAAGCGTAGTCTGGTATGTGAAGCATAGAGAAATTTTTGTTTGTTATGTGAAACATACTTTATATGAAGCGCTTATTATTTGAGGTGCCACAGTACTGGCAAATGCATGCAAATGATGACCTTTCAGAGTGGAGAAGCAGCCAGGTGAGGAAGTATGAACCCTTTCCCACCCCTTCCCCTGTTGCAAATTGCTGACAAGTTTTGCCATCCAGGCTGTTTGGTTCCAGTAACCTCCGTGGATACCCATTTTTGAGTTATACAAAAGCAATTGTTTATCAGCGTATTGTTTACTATTCATTGCATGTAACAAAGCAGGCAGTGAATCAATATGAATCAATCTCCCTCTCAAGTGACTTAAAACAGTTGAGTTTCAGGTCAGAGACAGAAGTTTCCCCTTACAAAACCAATCAGAAGTAATTTTCCTTTTGTATTGATGCGATAATCTCAAGGGGAAAGGGAGGGATCTCCCTCCCAGCTGTAACCTGAAACCAAAGCTGAACCTTTATTGAACATTCCTGATGCATAGTTGTCACAATACCATGATCAGCAGGCTGCTTTTCAGCTATTACTGTAGCTCTGCTAATTAAGGGATGTTTATCTTTTAATTTAAAAAGCCAGCCTTATTCATGTTGAGAATGAATGAAAGAATGAAAGAAAGAATGAATGAATAAATAAATTTAACACTAATAAATAAAACACTGATAAATTAGGTCAGTGATGTTCAAGGACTGTGCCGTGGATAGTTTTTCAGGTGTGCCACAGGACTTGGGAAAGCTCAAAAAAGGGGTGTGCTTTGAAAGTTTTTGTGCCTTGTCAGATGCCATGAGATTAAAAAGATTGAAAATCTCTGAATTAGGTTATACTGTTTTTGAAACCCCTTTGGGAAAAGTCCCTTTTGGTCTATTTAGGGAGAGGAAAACACCTAAGCTCTCTGTCAACCCATATCTTCTTCTTTCTCTGCAATCAACCACTTCCTCTGAAAGTGGCTTTTCACAACTTATCAGGCTACATGTTCATGTTTTTGTCTTTACATGCATGTCAGGTGCTCTCCCATTGAGCATCAGCCTCTTCCAAGAGCTTAATGTATCAGAGAGAACTGTGCACAGTTTGATTGCTTTTGCTATATGGAAGTCAAATGGCGTTTTCAGTTGCCAATGCCACTTTTTGGGTAATGCAGTGCTGAAACAGAGTTGTGATTCTGTTCACCTGTCAGTGTCTGGTACAGGAATGAAGCCCATGCAAATAAACACTTCTGAAACATAACCTGCAGATATAAGCTGCTTTGAAATTGAAATTCTTTTCTATCTTGTCAACGTTTCCTTCCCATAGTCAAATCAACTGTCTACATGAAGCTTTTGTACCAGGGATGGGATCACCAGAGATGTGCAGAACCAAGTGATTATGCTCTATACAGCTTTGGCAGAAAGATGGATCACCTATCTTGCTCTGCCATAACTCCATAATGGGTTTCAATTTGGGAATTTACAATACTCAGAAGCCTAATTTAGGGGTCTCCAAACTCCAGATGCAGCCCACAGTAGTGGATCTCTATCCGTCTCTTGACAACCCATTGATCCCCTGCAATCCTCTGGCCCACATGAAGGACTTAGGTTTTCTGACAAGTCAGGGTTGCCTCTACAGCTCTCAGAACATGCTTTTGGTGTTTATTTTGATGTGGTTGTTCTGCATTGGACTTCTGTCCACGTAAGTAAGTTGTGGGATGGGGGAATGGGAGTCCATTTGAGTTTGTGCTGTACTTCTACTATGCATGTTGGTGCTTGGAGAAATCCTGGAACTCAGATCCTGTTCATTTGTTCATTTCATTTTTGGTTCCATTTCTAATGTATTTATTTAAAATGTATTTATTTTTCCAGCCCTTGATACTGTGCCAGATATTTGAAGCAGCTCTCTGGCTGAAAAGATTAGAGACACCTGGCTAGTTCACTTCTTTGCACTGACAGCAGTTGTCAAACCACTTGTTACACTCATTGCTCTTTGCAAGTTGTTTATGAAAAGTAATTTTGGATGTATTGGGAGGATCTATGGTCACAAATACTGAGAATTCAGTGTTACCCAGTGTGGTGAGATTGCCTGGGAGGACTACGAACACTATAATAGCAGAGCTGTCGAGGAAGAGGGGATCCTGGAGTTGCAGGGACTGGAACTGACCTCGGAGACATCTGAAAGAGAGGAGAAAGAGAATTAGAGACCAGTCCCCCCTTCCTTGGGATAGAAAGAAGGACTCTTGTGTTGCTGTTTGACTTACCTGTTGGATGAACCTGCATGCTCAGGTTGAGTTGTACCTATAAAAAGAAGAGCCTTGGGAAACCGTTACGCATGTGTGCCTCATCCTGAAGTAAAGTAAGCTTGTGTTCTCTACTTACCTGTGTATGCCTCCTCCATGGAATCTTCAAGAATGTCAGAGATAGATGATGAAGAGACTCAGGTCACCTTCCCTGGTAGGGGCTTTGTCACTGAGAGAGGGTCAGGGCAAGCTAAGAGGGACAAGGTGCCCCACAGCCAGCAAGATGGGCCTTTTGATAGATAGGGATGTCTGCCAAGCTGACATCTAATACTACCCCCGCATAATTTATCAGTGCAACCAAAATGAACCAATTTATTGTTGTGGCTTAGACTTTTAGCCCAATCCTATACTCTAGGACTGCTGGCAGAATGCTGCTGTGTGCCACCCCTACACATACTTTATCCCATCCCCCTTTCCAGGCCTGATCTACCAACATGGACCAACCAGGACTTGCATCAGCAATAGAGCTTGTGCAGGGACAAGTTAATTCATTGATGCTGTTAGATCTTCTCTTGGGACAATAGGGCAAATGTCCCTTTATCCCAAGGAGACTTCCAGCAGCCAAACGTTCCCCACAAGATGCAATGGAGTCTATTCCATGCCTCTGCATCACCACATGGGAATTTAGTCAGGATCCCAACTGGGTCCATTGGACCCGATTTGGACGTTTGTGCTGTGTTTTTTTACTGGAATTTATTATTTTTACTTGACAAGACTTTCTGACTTTTTTTCTGCTTATTAGATAGTTACAAATCCAAAAGCATGAAACTTTTGAATTTACAGGTTTTCTCTATTCGAAATTTTACTGTATTGTGAAATTCGAATTTCAATTCAAGTTCCCAGGCCGGGTCCATTGGACCCGATTCAGATTTCAATTCAAGTTCCCAGGATGGGTCCATTAGACCCATTCAATATTTCAATATTTTGCTAGCTAAAATTATAATTAAAATTCGTAACTTCACAATATTTAGTATAAAATAATTGTACTACTAGGTCTACAATAATAATATGTCTAATAATTGTTGTATGGGTCCAATGGACCTGTACACTCATACATGTAAAAAAAAACATGGGATTCTAAGGGTTAAGCAATAACAAATGGGAACAAACTGGTTTCAGTCACTCTGAACCATGGCACATTATGATGATGAGATATAAAAAGCTTCAGTTCTTTCAATTTATAATCTGGTTTTTAATGGAGAGGTCTTTTCAGGAGATTTTTTCCCCCACCAGTTATATCTTAAATAGCATCTGGCACTACCTTGGCATCCTCTGAGCCATTCTGTATTTGACACCAGAAGATTAGCTGAGATCCCCAAATAAGCTACATGGGATTTGCAGAAATTTGTAGCAGATAAGTATACTTCTCCATTTTCTAGTGGTGTCATGGCAAATTGCTATTGTAAAACCTGAACTCAGGTTAGAAAGCTCAGTCAAAAAAGAGCCTCTTCTCTAGTAAATGGTTTTTGTGCTTATCATATACCAATAATAGCTTTAATGTTAAGTCTAAAATCCACATTACAAATGGATTAGCATAGGCTGAGAACAGTTACTTTCTATAGAGTTACAGCTACTGTCTCTTGTAGCAAACGAACTAAAATGTAGCTTGTTTTTCATATGATTGGATCCAGGCGTATAAATGCATATCTCTGATAGACTTTTTAATTTTTTAACATGAAAAGCAGCTTTGGAAAGGAAGCACTTAGGTGAGGTGGACAAGGAGTTGCTCAATCCTTCCCCTTGCAATTTCTCTTTTCCAGGGCATTCCCAGCACTTTTCTGTCTTTGAGGTTCCAAAACTATTTTCCCCAAAGACGTGAGTAGAAAAGCCGTTGTGTACGTATGTGATTATTTATTTATCCCCACCAATTGAGTTGAAATATATCTTATTTCTATTTTAAAAATTTATGGGATGCTCTTTCCTACTTTGACTAGACCTCTCATTCGGTTCTTTTTCTGTCTTTCCATTATGCCTATGTAACAATAAAGGTTATCAAGGGACAAATGGAAAGGGAAAAAGGTGATGGAGAGAAGGAGTGGACCAGGAGATAGCAGCAGAGGGGCCTTGGTGGATAGAGGAAAGAAGAAAGGAAGAAACTAAAAAAAGGGAGAAGATGCAGATGAACCAAAGGTTAGAGAGAAACTCTGGAGAAGGGTCAGCATAGGGCCCAAGGGCAAGAGGGGAGATGAAGTATCCTAAGTAGGTCCACTCAAGGGTCAATAAAAAGAATGGACTGGACTGCACAGAAACGCGGCCTGAAGAACCTCCCCTTTCCCCATGAGCAGAACAGAGAACAGTCCGAATTGGACTGTGAAGTCGAAGATTACCAGGATTGTGTCAGATTCATTCTTATTTTTCAAGCAATCAATTTTGGGCGATGTTGCAGGCAAGAGTCAAGTATCAATTTATTGATAGAAAGGTTACATGTCCTGCTCCTCAGCACTGGATGTGGACCTTTTCCCTCGAGAGGCGATTGGGTCAGTTACTGAGACTGATTAATTCTCCTAGATCTGCCAAGTATAAACCTGTTGCTCCAATTATAATTAATAATGAGGCATACTTAGCTGATGGCTCACTTTTTCACCTATGCAAAATGTATCAGACCTGGGTGGCCATTGTTGGCAAGTGCTCAGAATGTATTTGAATTCTTTTCGTCGTTTAGATGAAAACTATCTCTTCATGATGCTGTGTTTTATATAGTACTAGAGAAAAGCAAACCCGCGTTGCAGGTGTAACATTTTCCCCTATGCCATCCCCCCATGGCGCAGAAACACCCCATGTGCCACTTCCCCCCATGTGCCACTTCCCCCCATGCGCATCATCTCCCCATGCGCATCGTCCCCCCATGCGCATCGTCCCCCTATGCGCATCATCCCACCGTGCGCATCATCCCACCATGCACAACTTTCCCCCATGCGCATCATCCGCCGATGCGCAACTTTCCCCATGTGCAACTTTCCCCCACGCGCAACTTTTCCCCATGCCCAACTTTTCCCCATGCCCAACTTTCCTTCATGCCCAACTTTCCCCCATGCGCATCATGTTCCCATGTGCATCATGTCCCCATGTGCAACTTCCCCCACGTACAACTTTCCCCCATGTGCAACTTTCCTCCATGTGCAACTTTCCCCAGGAGCACCATCCCCCATGCACATCATCCCCCATGCGCAACTTTCCACCATGCGCATCATGTTCCCATATGTAACTTCCCCATGTGTAACTTCCCCCATGCATATCATCCCCCCATGCGCATCATCCCACCATGTGCAACTTTCCCCCATGCGCAACTTCCCCCATGAGCAACTTTCCACCATGCGCATCATGTCCCCATGTGCAACTTCCCCCCATGTGCAACTTCCCCCATGCGCATCATTCCCCCATGCACATCATCCCCCTATGCGCATCATCCCCCTATGCGCATCATCCACCATGCACATCATCCCCCCATGCGCAACTTTCCCCCACGCGCATCATTCCCCCCTTGCGCATCTTCTCCCCATGCGCATCTTCCCCCATGAGCAACGTCCTCCATGCGCAACGTTCTCCATGCACAACTTCCCCTATGCGCATCATCCTCCCATGCGCAACTTTTCTCCATGTGCAACTTTCTTCCATGCGCAACTTCCCCCATGCGCAGCATATTCACCAGTGCAACCTCTTCCTCCAAACAACATCCCTCAGTGCACCAGGCACTGAACACCCAATTGGCTGGTTGTTGTTCAGTCTTCCATGTTAAGTATAGGACAGAAACACGTTGCCCCCTTTTCAGCCCCTGAAGGGTTAAGTTTCTCCAGATGGTTCTTGGTGGGAGTTCAGGTGACAGAAGGAACTCCCAGAATTCCATGCTTCAGGCCCAGCAGTTGGGGCGGAATGTTGCTGAGTCAGCAATTCTCAATGCAAAATATAGGGAGGAAAACGCGTTGCGCCCCTTTTCACCCCCTTCCGGTTGGAATTTCCGAAAACCGGTTCTTAGTGCACCCCTCCCTCACGGAAGGAACACCCACCCCAAATTTCATGCTTCTAGGCCCAGCAGTTTTGGCAGGGCGTTGATGAGTCAGTGAGTCAGTCAGTGAGTCAGTCAGTGAGTGACTTTTCTCTTATATATATATAGATTAGGGCATGATTCAGAAGTGCACTTGGGTTACCCTATCTCTCACTGGGCTGACCCAACTGCAAGATGGGCCACCCTATTTATTCTGGAAAAGGCTTGGGCAGCCTAAGGCAACATAGGCTGCCCCAACACAGGTGGACCTGGGCTGCCCTAAATGGGGCCCACCTAGGCAGTTCAGGAGAGGCATGTTGATGGCATGTTTAGCATTGCCATGGGCAGAGCAGATTCTCTGTATCCAGAATCTGTTTCCAGGGCAGAAATGCCCTCTTCCAGCTCTTCAGTTATACCACCTCAAGAGCAGGTTTAGTAATGAGTACACCCAAAGGGGTCCATGATAACCTAGAGTAAGAATGGTAGTATTGACAAAAAATCTGAGTTCTTGGCCAATCTAGCTGCAATCCCTGCCTCTCAACCTCAGGATATTCCACAACTACAGCAGTCCACTAACCTGGGGATACAGCAGACCTCTCCAAGAAGCCCCTTGTATTCACTGTAGACTGTACTGGCATCTCATCAGATACTCCTTATAATGGAGACAGCACAACTGTTCCTTGTTCAGTGTGATCTGAAGGGGGTCTCCTCAGGAGCAAACCCTTCCCACTTGGTGCCTACTCAGCATGCTCTGGAGCAGTTAGGGCAGCCCTGGCTTCCTGACTGTCTGGATGCAGCATCACTTTCTGCTCTGGACTCAGAATTGTTGGGGCAGCCCAGCTAGGGCACTCCTCACTGCCCTTACTCTGGATTGTGCCCTAAGTAACATATTCCCTTCATGTGTGTATTCTCAATCAAAGTCCCACTGTCGACCATCACCTTTCCAGTTTCTATGGGGAATCCCTATTGACATCACTTGGCTCTACAGTGGCGCCTCACGTAAAGAACGCCTCACATAAAGTATGTTTCACGTAACAAACAAAAATTTCTCTAGGATTCTGCTTCACGTAAAGAACATACTTCAGGTAAAGAACACATTCGTTGGCAGTTGGGGCAGACGCGCTGGCCAGCAGCCTGTTTAAAAAGCGTCAGGGCTGCCTAGCGCACCTGCCCATAGTGAAGGCAACACTTCCATGCTGTCCCTCCTGTGGCTGGGCGTCCGCTGGGCAGAAGGAGGGAAGAGCAGTGGAGAAGAGGGAAGCAGCTCAGGGCTAGCCAGAAGGGAGCAGGGGAGAGAGAGGCTCAGGATGGAGAGAAGGAGAAAGTGGGGAGACACTTTGAAGGTGTCTTGGATTGCAGCCTCCTAACCATGTCTACCCAGAAGTAGGCCCCATTGTGTTAAATGGGTCTTATTCCCAGGAAAGTGTCTTTAGGACTGCAGCCTAAGTAGACTTCATAAGATCATGCACATTGAATGCATGTTTTGAATTCAATCCCAGTGTTTTGTCATCATTTTTACATCCCGTTAATATTTTTATATGAATATTTTGGGGGTTGTGGAACCAATCGTCTGAGTTTCCATTATTTCCTATGGGAAAATCCGCTTCACGTAAAGAATGTTTCACATAAAGAACATGCCTCCGGAACGAATTAAATTTGTTACGTGAGGCGCCATTGTATATTTGCCTAATAAGGATGACTGTAAAAGGAGTTGAGAATGCACAATACTGGAACAAGCATCTACCCAGTTGCCCGCCATATGCAAATGAGATGGCAAATGAGATGGCCACAGTACTGGTGCCACCAGATGTTTAATGCCTCTTCCTCCTAGTTTCCGCAGCTAGCCGGGGTCCAATTTATCAGGTCTCATAGTGTACAATGAATTGGAAGTTTGGCATTGCACCATTGTCAGCATTACAATTTCCACGGCATGTGACAAAATTTTATGAGCTGATTTAGATCTCTTAAAAATGACATCTTTTAGATCATTTATAGAGAACGCAGATAATTAGTAGCCTGGACATGATTCAAGTGGGGAATATGTGCATCTTTGAGGATGGCAGAGGCGAGCAGGATAAATCAGCAGCTGAAGGCAGAGATGAGGAGCCAATTCGGAGTTCAAATGCTATGGACAAGGAACTTGAATTAGATCAAGAGTCTCCAAATTTTTTGGCAAGAGGGCCACATTATCTCTCTGACTCGATGTCAGGCCTAGAAAACTAATTTACATTTTAAATTGAAATAAATTTAAATGAATTTACATATATTGGTGTGAACTACTAGGCTTTCCCAAGGGCCGGATAGAGGGGTCTTGCCAGGGGCCACACTGAGACTCCCTGAAGGCCCCATCTGGCCCCTGGGCCAGGGTTTGGAGACCCTTGAACTACTGTAGATACAAGAGTGAGTTGGAATCCATGGTGCCAATCAATCTGTTCAGATATAATATGAAAAATTCTGCAACATAGGAGAAGGCCCAGTCACACGATAACCAGGATTAAAGCTGTATCTTCATAAATCAAGGTCTCTTGTTTTTGCCTCAAACTATGATTAGCCCAAACCCCATACAGTAATGTAGCAGCACCAGAGCAGATATGCTGAATCCTATGGTGAATTTTCAGCACCTGGAGGCCTTTTTCAGATAAGGGGACATTAGTCTGCTTACTCCACAGCCTCAATGAATCAACTTGGACCTTTGCTACATTGCTGGTGCACATTGCATTGATCTTTGTAGGCAGAACAGGCCTGGGAAGGGGGCAGGACTCAGCATACATGTGTGTTGCTGAACCCAGATCACTTCCCATGCTCAGTCCACCCACCTCTGCCCATATCCTGCCTGTCCCTTTATCTGTTCTGCCCCCTGTGCCAACTTACACACTCTGGCAGGCCTCTTTTGCTCCGCTAGTGTTTGTGGGAAACCTCTAGCCTTCTAGGCTGTGGGCCAACTCCTTCCACAGCCTCAAAGTGCTTTATGGCACACATAATTGGAACTGAATATCCTATTGATTGTTCAGTGGGATTTATTGATTACTGCTTTAATAGATATAAATTCATAGTGAACACACTATCTTCAAGATATATGCATTGACAATCCAATAAAGAATTAGACACAGCCTTTTTAATTATAAGATCTGGGCACAATCTAATCAGTCATGAGCACAATCTCATAAGGGACATTAATAATCTTATATCCCATATGTGCTTAACTCTTCTTATCTCTTCTTATGCAACTCTCTCCAGTTGAATTTGAAGCTATAATGAAATTAAAATTTATCTAAATTAAATATTAAATATCTAAATTAAACCCTAAGTCAAACTTAACCCCGTAAATTAAATCCTTGGAATTCCTTCCTCTGATGGTTGATGTTTTGATTTCTGTAAACGCTTTTGTACATGATGTAATTTATAACATGATGTAATTTATCACAATAATACTGTGATAAATATGCCTATAAATATGCCTGGAGTGTCCTGCTGTCATAAAAGATCCATATGATGTGTCCCCTTACTCCAGAAAACACACCAGGAAAAACTTTTTAGTGGGGTTTCTCAAATTTCACTTGAGAAGAAAAATCAAGAAACTCTGTGTCAGGCATTTAAGCCTGATTAAGTCCTAATAGGATTTGGCAGAGGAAGACCCTATCAGTCCTACCCACTCCCAAGCCTGTCCCTCCCCCAGTTCTGCCTTCTCTTCATCTGCTGAAAACCATCCCCATGTCCTCTCACCACCATCCCACATCCCCATGCCACTTGACACTTACCTGTTCTCCACCAGCAGCCAGGGTTGTGAAACAACATCAACATGCAGTATAGGGCCCTCCGTCAGTGCTGTTTACTTACCGCATGTTTGTGATACCCAGAGCAGCACTAAGGCAGCACCGAGGAAGCTCTGAATAGGATTGCTCATCCCACTGAATAATATGGATGTTAAGTTAGACACAACCAGGGTCTTTTTGAGTGGGTACTCAACAGTGCAGATCCACTCCTGTATAGTGAGTACCAGTACACCTGTGGCCCCCAAGTAGACATGCCCATGATTACAAATAACATCATGGTGAGTACCCCCACCTTTATTGGGGGTGCATTTAAGATATAATAACAATACCTTATAATAACTGCTGCATTTAAGGTACAATAACAGTATTTTAACAGCAGGTTTATAAAAATACTTTTACAGGAAGCAGTGTTAACAGTAAAAAAGTACTTTGCAGTAGTAAAGATATTTAATTTACACTACTTTTTCCTTTTATCTTTCTTTATTTTCATTTTTTTAAACTGGGAAAAACATGCATTGACATTAATGGTGTTAGACTTATGAACATTTCAACTTACAAATGAGGTTCTGGAACAGAACTCATCTGTAAGTCGGGGACTTACTGTATTCATTTATGGGCGCAATCCTGAGTAACTACGGGGAGTCCTTGCTCCAACATAAGAACAATTTACTCTGGATTGCAATATGAATTTCCCATAGGTTTTCACTAGGTGGTGCCATAACTATGTCAATGTAAAGGTCTCTTACATGTTCCTGTACTTACTCTGGATTGTAGGGAACGTTAATTTGTAAATCAGTTCTTTTTTCCTGGACTCTGACACAGTATCAGAGATGACATGACCCACTTTCCCAAACGTTTGGACACCCCTGATCAGTATATTGTCAGTGTGTCACCCTTCAGCAGGTTATAATGTTTCCATAAACTTGTCTAAATTGTCCATGCATCCAGCCTCACCCTAATGAAAACCTGTTTTCTTCCCTTGGTGATGATGTTATTTCAGATGAACATTTCTAATAAGGCATAAATGTACACCAAGGTATGTAAGCTAGTTTGCATCTGAAAGCTCAGTGTCCTTTTGTAAGGAGGGGAGGAAAAATAATCAATCAGGCTGCTGTCAGAACTATTTACTGTGATATAAAAGGTTTGCTCTGCTCCATTACAATAGCTAAAATATAAGCAACCTCGCTGCAGCTCTGCTGAGGAACACAAAGCCTAATCACATCTTTTCTGTATGTGTGATGAACTGCAGCACCAGCAGCCTGGATTTTGGTATCATGGAAAAATCATATATAATCTGTTGGAGGGCCAAGGTCTCTAGCTGAAAAGGGTATTGACTCATTTTTGCCTAAGAGATACATAAAAGAGTGATCGTGTATTATGTGGTGGGGAACCACAATCATCAAGGCGATTAATATCTTTTGAGACCATTTGAGAGGACTGGCTCAAACAAGACTCGGCTTTGCTTTGGGCAAGACTCCCAAGATCAGAATGCTTCCAATTTGGTGTGGAAAATAATGACCATGTTCCAGAAATACTACGCTTCATCAAGAACTATCTTTTTGGCCACTCGGAGCCAGTTTCAGAACTTTGGTATTACTTTATAATCAAGTGGTGTCCTTATGGTGACCATATGTCCCGTTTTTCCAAGACAGATCCTCTTTTTTAGCCTTGTGTCCTGGAAAAAAATCTCAATTGCCCTCCATTTCCTTGTGACCAAGCACCACATAGCTTTCTGGTAATTAATAAATTATGAGTGCAACCCTAACCTTGGCCAGCAAAATTCAGTGGTCTGTTCCTGTTCCAGTGGTAATGTATGGAGGTAAGTACATGTCGTACATGGGCCTAACCCTTCCCCAGGAGTTGCACAGAATGTCTTACAGCACTTTTTGTGATACCCCCAGGTCAGCACAGGACTTTTGCTTGAGCACATGCCAGCCTAACTGGGTGCTAGGATTTCAGCCGTACCCTACAATCCAGAGTAATTACAGGAGCACGTAAGAGACATTACGTGCACCCGTAGTTACTGCACCACCTAGTGAAAACCTATTGGAAATTCATATTGCAATCCAGAGCAAATTGTTCTTACACCAGAGCAAGGACTCCCCGTAGTTACTCTGGATTGCGCCCTACATGTAATACCATCTCAATGTTTGGTGGGATGAAGAAAGGTTGAAAATAGCTTCACTAAGGTGTTGCAGTGTACATTTGCAATGATCTACAGTGCAATCCTCAGAAGTCCCATTGTGTTCAATACTACTTACTCCCAGGAAAGTGTGGTTAGGATTGCAGCCTTAGCTTAAAAAAATGTAGAACACCCCTTTTCCAATAAATAACTGAAAATTTACTTTGCCTTATCTGAGTTGTATACATTTTAAAATGCTATTTTCAAACTCCAACAGGTTTTTTTATAGCCACACCCATCTTTTACAAGTGGAATTATAATCTTTAATACAGGCTGGCCTGTCCATAAATTTTTAGTCTAGGAAATAAAGATATTTGATGGTGGAAAAGATAAGTCTAGTAAATGAATTTCACCAATTAGGAGGATTAGAAGGTAATTTTGAGTATTGATTTAACAGACCTGCTAAAGGAGGAAATAAAGTTGGGGAGTCCATTGAGACTCTGATGTTGCATGTAATGAGAAGGAGAAGTTGCAGGACATAATTGAAACAAAGTCTTTTCATGTGGGCCAGTCACAGTTCGGGCTCCTCTATGAATTATGCCTCCATTAGTCGCAAGCAATTTCTGAAGTACTGAAGCGTTAGCTTCTTGAAATGTGTGCTGGTCCATTCGTAAGCTGATCTGCTGCAGATTTAGCCATTAAGACGAATACTCTGTTAAATAGTCACAGCTGGAAAATTTGTGACATGGTGAAATGAGAGACCAACATGCGGAACAAATAACAAGGGACAGCCCAAGGCCTCCTGATGTTTGAGGTGGTATGCCCAACATTGCTTTCCTTGCCAGATAGCCTCTTTTCTTCCCACTCACCAATGTTCCAGTTCAACACTCTTTTCCTCTCTTCTCCTCCACCAAGGAGTAGGAGGAGGAGAAGCTGTGAAGACAAGATGGTGGCAGAGATGCACACACCCCAATGTGTTGACCATGGAGACTGCTTCACCATAGATGTACCCATGGTCAGCAAGCAAATGGGAAGACCAGACCTATGAAGCGTTGGTGCAGTGCGGCTGCACAGACCACACCATATCCAACACTGAAAATGAGCAGGCCATGTCTCTAGGTTAAAATTGTTCCTTTAACTCATGTTGAGCCCCAGTCTGTTCATCTGGGGCTATGCTGATCTGCACCAGCAAAATCACTGGTGCAGTTCCAAAAAGCCCCATATTTTAAGGCCCGGGATGGAGAGTAAGATATGGCAGAGGCTTCCTTTGCCTTCTATGTCCCCTTCCCAGGTTGATTCAATCCATTCTGCTCTCCCCATAATGTATTCCCTGGAGAAGTTCCCAGTTCTCAGAACTGCTTCCTTCCATTTGACCACTCACTGAACAATCTGGTCACTCTGACTTTTCAAGTCTCACCAGTGTTTCTTATTGCAAGAGATATTGTTTTAATGCAACTTTTTTTAAAAAATAAGACTTGTCTTACTGTATATTTTACAATAGCACTTACTATCTAGACTACCGGAGTCAAACTCAGGCCAGCAATATTTTATGTGACCATAAATTCATATTTCTGGTGAAACATTGTCAATATTGTTAAATCTTAATAAACAATTTGGCCTGCAACTTAGACAGTGATTTAGATTTTGGCCCCTTGTGCTGAATGAATTTGACATCCCTGATTTCTAGATGTAGACATGAAGGAATAGGCAAAGGAAATTGAGATGGAGGTGAACAGGAGAATTTAGCTAATTTAGTTAATTTTAGCTCCATATACTTACTAGGAAATGGGAGAGAAATGTTAAATCATTAAATGGGAGAGAAATGTTGTTTAAATCATTGCATTTTTGGTTGTACGTTTTTCAATCAAAACTTTTTTTTTTAAAGTTTATTATTAAAGGGTCATGAGGGGTCCATTTTGAAATCTGGAGAATTGAGGCTAATTTCACCTGAAAATTGCTGAAGTCTGGCAAATGCATCTTTGACCTATCATTTTAGTCCTGTAAAAGAGTCCTAAATAATTGAGCCAATCTTTTAAAATAGACTGAAAAAGAAGCAGATTGCTTTGGAGATAAATGTGCCATGGTGAAACGTTCATTTTTTTTATAACAGAAGGCTGTAATCCTAAAGACACTTTCCTGGGAGGAAGACCCATTGAACACAGTGGGGCAGACTTTTGAGTAGACATGGTTAGGATTGTGCTCTAGGATTGTAATCCTACACACACTTTCTTGAAAATAACTTCCATTGCATTCAGTGAGACTTACTTCAAGTAGACATGATTAGGATTGTACTCTGAGGCTGCAATCCTACCATCCAGTTAGTCTGGCATAACCTGGGATTGTCACAAAAGTGCCATAAGACTCTTCAGCCCCACTTCTGAGGAGCATACGGTGTCCTCCCCACACCACCATGGGAAGATATGCCAGGTGAATTATGCCAGCCTAAATTGGTTAGGTTTGCACCCTACTATACCCACACACTGAAAGATATGTCTTTGTCTAGGTGATTTGTAGTAGGGAAAAATATCAGTTAATCTTAAAGCTTAACAGCCCAATCCTATTCTCCTCCATCCCACAGCATACAATGTTGCTGCCAGACTGGACACTTCATGCTATTGAGTGGAGTGACCAGATGAACTTGGAAAGAAAAGCAGCCTAGGCTAGCATAGATCACAGCATTTCAGGGTGGGGAAAAGTAGTTAGGATTTTGGTCTGCTACCACTACCACTGGCTCCTGTCATGTACCTGACTCCCTCTGTGCCCCCACTGCTGACCAGTCTGCTTTATAGCACAATCCTAACCATGTCTACTCAAAAGTAAGCCCCATTGCATTCAATGGGTCTTACTCCCAGGAAAGTGTCTTTAGGATTGCACCCTTAGTGGGGCATCTGGGAGCTGTTGGCTCATGTATAGGGCATCTGGTTGTTTGCACCAAACACACAAACAGTGCCGCAAAGCACACAACAGTAGACTGGACCTGAGAAGGTGGTTAGGATTCAGCAGGAACTGCTACCATCAAACCCATCCCCCTCCTGGGCCAAGTATATCCTTCCCTCCTCATCACCTTTTTGTTCTGCCCATCCCTTTCTATGCAGATTAAGTTCAAGTAGGTAGCGTGACCACATGTCCAGACTTGGCTGGATGTGCCCAGAAAACGGTGGGGGTCTGGGAGGATAGGGACACCACTGCCATGTCCAGCCTTCTTGGGGGGGTGGGAGGGCGATTGGGGTCATTGGAGGGCACTGGGGGCTTGTTAGATATGGCTAACCGCTGCTGAAATATTAGAAAAAAATAAGTGCACATGTGCGCACAGCTAATTTGTGTCCAACGGAGGTACTAGAGGTTCTCTGCATGGGCAGAGACCTCAGTTGACCTCCTCCGGGACTTTCCCTAGGCACGTGCCAATGGAGGTCAACTGAGGTCTCCGCCCACGCAGAGACTCTCTAGGACCTCCGTCAAACATGTCAGAGAAAAAAATGTTAATGGTTTCTCCCTTTTTCATCAGGAAGGAAGGGGGATGGGAGAGAGGAAATTTGAATTTAAGCAATTAGTAAGAAAATCTTCAAATATTGTGCTCTTGCTGAAGTCCTTAACAAAATAAATTCAATGGAATCTTTCTCTGCTGTGCAAGACTCTGATAGATTTGGTTTCTGCCAGTGTGAAATGTAGTCATTTATGCAAATACCCTATAGAGTGGTTGATAAACTGTGCTTCAGACCAAGCTAAATCATTTTGCTATGCAAATAAAATCAATTTTGCAGCACTTACGCAAATTACAGCAATGAATTTTTGTTTTGTTGGCGTAATTCTGAGAGCTGACGATGGGGTAGGATTCTCCTAATTCTTTGATGTACCGTTTACATTCAAATAAGAAGGGTAAGAAACCAGAACATAAATTCCAAGCCTGCTGTTGTTGTTGTTTCCCCCCATTTCTTCTTGCAATTTCCCTCAATGATACTTCTCTTTCTTAGAGCATTGTCAGCTTGTCTTGGCCTTACCTGTATAATTCCTACAATCTTTTTTTTTTCTTGCACAACTGAAATAAAATTTAACTCAACAAGATTAAATTATTTTAGGGTGCAATCCTAACCAACTTTCCAACACTGGCATAGTTGTGCAGTGAGGCATGTACTGCATTCTGCATTTGGGGACAGAAACAGAGGCCTCCTTAAGCAGGCTGACCATTTGATAGGAATTCCCCAGAGACCTTAAGAAAACGTGGGGGGTCTACTGTGGAGTAGGAAAAACCTCCCTCCGGGATCCAGGCCTGTTAGCCATTTGATTGCTCACTCTTGCGCGCTGCTTTGGGAGTCTCCGAGAGCCGGAGAGCACTGAGGCAGGACCAGGAGAAAGGTCCTCCCCCCGTGTGCAGCAGCAGCACACCTCAGCTGCACCTTCTCTGGGGCCTTAATGGCCCCTGCAGCGCCCTCTACACCACACTGCACCACAGGATCACTGGTCAGTCCTCCCTCTCCTGTGGCTGCCATGCTGCCTCTGCTGGCTCTCTGGCCAGCCCGGGTCTTATGTGCCTCCTCTCCTCCCTCTTGAGCTGGCTGTGCCATTTCTGGGGCCTCAGCAGCCAGCCCCAGTCTCCCATAGCCACTGCACTACTTCTGGTCCCTGAAGGTGAGTGTGTGCTTGTGTGTGTGTTTGTGAGTGAGTGAGTGTGAGTGTGTGTGAGAGTGATTGTATGCATGCGGGTTTGTGTGTGAGAGTGATTGCATGAATGCGTGTGTGAGAGTGATTGCATGCATGGGTGTGTGTGTGGGTTTGGGTCAAATCATGTATGTTAAAGTAACTTGCGTGGGTTGTGTTTTTGCAAGCTGCTTTGAGGGAGTCTTATATGTCTGGGTCAGAATCATGTATGTTAAAGTAACTTGCATGTGTTGTGTTGCTGCAAACTGCTTTGAGGGCATCTTACATGTATGGGTTGGAATCATGCATGTTAAAAGGTTTTCAGTTTTAAAAGTGTTGAAATTAAGTACAGGAAACCAATATAAGTATTTTTGCTTTAAATTAACATGTCCTACATTTGTCCTACATTTTTAAGGTGTCCTACATTTTTTAGCTGGGTATGAATTTTGGCTTGGGGGACAGGAATTTTGGGGACCTTGGGGAGAGGGAATTTGGCATCTGGTCACCCTGTCCTTAAGGTAAGATAATATTTGTTCCCTTACCTTATGGCACAGTCCAGAGCTACTACGGGACCATTTACACCGATGTGGTTACATTGCCACCTATGGGAAACCTATGGGAAATGTATAGAGCAATCCAGAGTAAGTGCCTCTTACATCTTGTAATTACTCTGGATTGTAGGGCTGGAGTTGTGTTGTCTTAACCGCAGAGCTTCAAAATTGATTGCACACTTAGTGCATCTGTGCACTAAATACCTGATAAATACCTAGTTTCCAACTGTACCTACTTAAGAGATACAGAATCTATTTTTAAAATATATGTTTTACAGGGGGTCCACATAACCATGGATCATGTATCTTCTGATTTACTTATTTTCATGGTGGGGACTGTGGCCCCCATGCATGCACTCCCTCCAGAGGTGAGAGATACAATGCTCTTCTCACATCAATGGGCTTTTCAGTTTGGTCTGTTGGTCAGCTCATGCATCTGCTGCGCATATATGGGGTGCATCCTGTGAGTCTGTGATGAACGTAAGCCATTGGTCAGTACCAGACTTGTACAGTCCCTGATGCCATCCTTGCTTATACTGCTTTACATATGACATGATAAGGCAAACCCCCAATTTTTATTTACCTAAGGCATAAAAAATGTTTAAAAGCCTGTTGACCTTCTCTTAACAAAGGGGTTCACAACATAATATAATTGTCCCTGTGTGGTTCTTGAGCATGGGCATATCCACATTGAACTGGACATGGGCACATCCACACTGAATTCTATGTGCAATCCTGACAAAGAATTGCTCATGTCCCTTTTGAGAGGCATTGCTGTGGGGTTTGATGTTCTCCCCCTCACTATTTTTTTGTGCTTTCTCCCAAAGTATATTTGCATGCATTAACAGTTATGCCAAAACCAAAGAAATTTTGGTGTTTTTTTGAGTGTGTTTGGCTATTTAAAATATTTCCACCAGAAAATTTGAAGTGGATATCACTGAGGGGGGGAAATAAATACTAATCCTCAAGATGTCATGTTTAGAGTCAAGCATTCAAACGGAATCTGATTTAATCAGAAACTCAAGAAAGCCGTTAAACGTGAAACATTTATTCTTCCTGACACTTGCAAGGAAAAGAAGAAAAAATATATTTAAATGTTTCCCCTTCTTGGTTTACTTAAACTGTGATGTGCTTCAGCCAATGAAGGCTGGCAGCTTTGAAGCAAACTTCAAGTCAAACTCTATATCTGCAGAGGAATGTCATATTCGGCACTTCTTCCTGATTTAAATTTCAAATTGCCTGCCTTTATTAATATTTTTTTTCAAAGGGCAGAGGTGGTTATATTTTCAGCAGTAGGAAGATTTACAAGGCTAATACCTCAGTCAGTCCTGGAATTGTATTGATTCTTGTCAGAATATAGAAACCTGTTTTAGAAGTGCATTTCATTCATTACTGGTATGATCAATGAGGTGGGTTTTGTGTGTGTTTCTGAGAGCCAGTGTAATATACTCGCTGTTGGTTTTGCACTGAGAAGGTACAAACTTGCATCCCAAACTAACTCCCAGGGTTGTTGTTAGAGGGAAAAAAGGTACTAGTCATACTGTATATACGCCATGCCAAGCTCATTTCAGAAAAGGTGAGATGGAAATATATTGATTATTCTCAGCATGTGACTGATGGTCATAACTGAATTAGGAAAAAAAAGAATCATTTCTTATATGATTGACTTGGTATCCAGACCTGCTGTTTCACTTATTATGTAAGCCGTTATTACTTATTACTAGCACTTAATTTTCACTTATTATTCTGCAAAAAACATTGGCATAGAACGGAAGGGAATTGTTGTAGTATCTGGTTCTGCATGAAAACTGTATTCTGTTTTGTCATTTCCACAATTCATTCAATTGAGCACATTAAAAACTGCAATAACCATTATTTTTGGGCGCAATGCAGAGTAACTACGGGAAGTCCTTGCTCCGACATAAGAACAATTTGTTCATTGCAATATGAATTTCCCATAGGTTTTCACTAGGTGGTGCAGTAACTACGGGTACACGTAATGTCTCTTACGTGCTCCTGTAGTTACTCTGGATTGTAGGGTTTGTGTGCTAAACAGTAAGATGAGGAAAAAGCAGAACAAATTAGTTATGGGTGAAGCTCTCCCATCTTAATTTGAAAGTAGCTGGATCTTTCGAACTCTTTTGGGAGATGTTTTGTAGAAAAGGTTGATCTCATACCTATGAATTTGGCCCTCATAGAATCAAAGATAACAAGAACTAAGAGGGATCTTGAAGATCATCTAGTCATTCCCCTCCTCAGCACAAGCAACTATAGTATCCCATATTAGTTAGGCTCCAGCTCCTGCTTTGCTAATTCATAGCATCATTTGCTATGAACTACATCACTCACTCACCCAACTCAGCAAACTTTTCTTTGGCATCTTCTCTATTTTGGAGTCACTCTTGACACCTATATCACAAATCCCTCCAGGAGCTAACCTACAATCCAGAGTAACTATGGGAGCACGTAAAAGACATTTATGTTGATGTAGTTATGGCATCACCTAGTGAAAACCTATAGGAAATTCATATTGCAATCCAGAGTTAATTGTTCTTACGTTGGAGCAAGGATTCCCAGTAGTTACTCTGGATTGCGCCCTAACTCTCTCTCTTAATCCTGAGTAGGTGGTGCTGGTAGGTGGTGGAGTTTTGGGGCAGTGCTCTAATATTGCTGAATGGAGTGGCTATTGCTATATGGAATGGGACTGAGTTACAGTTGTTTAATAAGTCGTGTCCGATTCTTTGTGACCCCATGGATTGCAGCATGCCAGGCCCACCTGCACCGCCACTAACACCTGAATTTTATCCAAAGGACTACAGAACAACCCCCAATATAATAATATGCCTGTACATCATCAGCACACATGGACCATCATTATGAGCTGGAAGGAAACTCTTGGGAAATAATTTGATCCTAAGAATTCTCCCAGAAAGGAATATTGAGAGTTTGCTCATTCCTTGAATAAAGTCATGCCTCCAAAACCATAATGAAACTAGACAACTGATCAGTGAACAAAAACTATACTTTTTTGTTTTGAAAAGTCAATTCTATTTGAAATTATATTCATGATAGGAAAACAAACAAAGCAATAACTTTTTTAGGTCAGATACACGGCAACTAGATGCTAAAGCATCTGGTAACCAGAGGCAGTGGCTATCGAGAGTATATTGCAATGTAATAGGTACCAAGAAGAAAGCAGAAAAATATGATTTTATTGTCTCATGAGATTTGTCAAATTGCCTCACTGCCCCTTTCTCAGGATTTCCAACAACATTACTTTGGGACCTTCTGCTTCAATAGAATAATTGTTTGTAGACAGATTTAAGATACCCACTGCCTCGGTTGCTTCCCCATGTCCCTGAATAGTTTGCACTTCTTTTTCCAAAAGAATAAAATACATTGTTTTATTTCAAACTTAAGAAGACTTGTGCTTGTTCTGCAAGCCAGCATATAGAAACCTTAACATCTCATTAAAACATTTTACTCACTAATTGCATTTGGCTCACTAATTAATATGGCCCTGGCACAATGTCAGATGAGCTATAATGCAATCTGAAAAATCATATTTCAGAAATTTTTCAACCTTTATCCACTTTTCCCCAAATCCAGAGTAACTACGGGAGCACATAAGAGACTTTATGTGCACCTGTAGTTACTGCACCACCTAGTGAAAACCTATGGGAAATTCATATTGGAATTCAGAGTCAATTATTCTTACACCGGAGCAAGGACTCTCCGTAGTTACTGTGGATTTTGCCCTTTATTACAAATAATTTTATGTATTCGTTTTAGAAAAGTATTTCCCACCCTTCTGTCCCAAAAAGGAATACATAAGGTCCCTACTTATACCCTCTCACATCAATTAAAAGTACAGGTGTAACCTAATAATCAGTGTTTTATTTATTAGCGATAATAATATATATATTGTAATAATAATAATAATAATTTAGTACCATCACTGGTCAAATTCAGTTTTAGCAGTACTAGAAATAGTCCTGATAGTGAAATCTGGTGTGACTCCATAGGTAACCTGGAAAAAAACACTGAACATTTGAGAAGCTGCTTTCCACATGGTTCATTTCAGCATGCAAAGCAGGTGCTTTAGCTAATGTAAATGCATCAGCTCTTCTGTTTTGTTTTTTGGACATTCATATAGCAGAGCAGAGCAATTTCTATCCAGTGTTTAATGAGAGAATAAAGGCATTGTTTCCCAATACAGAAAAAAGTACATCACAAGCCATTTTTTGATGTCCATAATTGATTCTTATTTCCATGCTTATTGTTTCTGTGGAAGTACTTTCAAGTTGTGAAATATTGTCTCTACAATATGTAGCCTGTTCTTGCAAGAGGGATACAATCTTTTCTAGATTATCTATATAGTTATGAAACCGGATGTTTTTGAAAAGCAGCATCAAAAGAGAGTAAAGATTAGGTTTTCTTTGAGAAGCTATTTATATTGCAGGCTTCATAATGACCCTGTAAAATGAATAATTACTATTATTTCCATGTTGCTGCTGGGGAAGTGGTTTGTCTAAGTGAAAACACGTTGGCAGGTTTGCATCTTTACATGGAGGGAAATCAGATGAGATGCAAACACACAAAGCTCCTGATTTCCAGCTCAGCCACTGTACTTGACCAGCTCTCAGGTGCAAGAATGTATTGATGCACTTAGAGCTCAATCCGAAGCTGTACAGAAAGAGGTCTCCAAACATTTTGGCCAAAGGGCCACATTAAATCTCTGGCATATTGTTGAGGGGTGGAAAAAATTTAAAATAAAATTTAAACAAACATATTAGAGATGAAACTTCGATTAATGAATAAATGGGCTCAAATTTCCAGGATTTCTACAAGAACGAACACATTGGCACAGAAATAAAGCACATACTTAAATGGACTGCCATTTCTCCACCACACCATCACAGCTCCAGTCATGACTGGTCATCTAGGTCCGAGATACTTAGAGGAGAATAGTGTAGTGGTGGGCCCGTTAGAGACTCACTGCAGGTTGCATCTGGTCCCTGGACTGGGTTTGCTGCATAGTATATGCATGGCTACTCAAAAGTAAAAACTGGGATTTGTTCCCAAGTACGCATGTAAAGGATTTTTACTTGATAATGTGTAGTATATATGTAATGACATGTAGCCCAGTCCTATCCAGTTCTCTTGCTGATGGAATTTGTGTCCTAATGATGGAAGACCTCAGTCAGTGGCACTACAGTTGCAGTGATGGTGCATGAATGTCTGGTGACTGTGTGCACATGACACCAGATCATCCAGCAACTGCTTGTGAAATTAGGCCGCAGAAATGGGCTATAGGTGAGGAGGGGAAGGATCAGGGCAAGAGAGAAGGGCAGCTCTGTCAATACCTTCTGTCCCCTCTTAAGCCTCAACATGCTCCCTTGGGTTCCTCTGGACTTGTGCCAGCCAAAGGGTTATTACAGATCCAAGCACTCAGAAACACGGACTTGTGCTCAAAGCGGATAGGAACAACTTGAGGCCTTCCAAATGTGATGCCAAAGGCAGATCTTGAGAGTCTTTCTTTATGACTGCTACGTAAGAAGACAATATGGAAAAGGGGCAACCATCAACCCTCAGTCAAAGAACTAATTTTAAAATACAGGCTGAGATGGTTTGGCCACATCTGCAGAATGAACACCAACCAGCTGCCACCTAAACTTCTCTGGTGAGAGTGACCTGGACACTGGAGAGCTCAACAAGCAGCACTGAAAAAGACATGGCTTAAACTGATTGATGAAGACCTAAGGAACCATGACTGACCACCAAGGAGGGGAGGAGGAGGTTGCTGCAGGCTGGATATAGGGGCCAGATAGAAGCTTGTTGTGGGCTGCATCTGGCCCCTGTGCCGGGTTTGTAGACCCCTATACTAAACAAAAATAGTCCTTTTGGTAGCAGGATAGAAGGCTGATAAATCTGGCCCTGACACAGAATATAGATAACTAAATTTCTAATCTTAATCTCCTGTTAGGCTGGCATAATCCCCTGTGTATGTCCTGTGCCAACCTAGGGGTGTCACAAAAGTGCTGTAAGGCACTTCTGCTCCACTCCTAGGGGGTTAGGCATATGCCATCCTCCCCTCACCATCCTCCCCTCACCATCAGGGGAACTAATAGGTCATTTAGTCCAATACCCTGCCAGTAACAGGAAATATAGTAAAAAGCCCCAGCAAGCATTTTGAGATGAGGACTTTGCTGCTTTTACACTAAGGGCAAAATCCAGAGTAACCACGGGGAGTCCTTGCTCCGGTGTAAGAACAACTTGCTCTGGATTCCAATATGAAATTCCCATAGGTTTTCACAGTGGTGTGGTAACTATGGGTGCACATGAAGTCTCTTTTGTGCTCCCATAGTTACTCTGGATTTGGGGGTTAATCACTCATCTCATTTCCCACAAGAAGCTTTTCAATGCCTTCTAAAATTTTATTGTCTTAAAACTGGGATATTTAATTGGGGTTATTGTAGTTAGGCTGGAATAATTAGCTATCACAATATCAATATGAAGGGGCAACAGTCCTCATTTGAACTGGAACAGGCAGGCTAGCTGTGCAAGGATTAGGACTGCTGCTGACTTACCCTACAATCCAGAGTAACTACGGGAGCACGTAAGAGACTTTACATGCACCTGTAGTTACTGCACCACCCAGTGAAAACCTATGGGAAATTCATATTGCAATCCAGAGCAAATTGTTCTTACACCGGAGCAAGGACTCCCCGTAGTTACTCAGGATTGTGCCCTTACTTGCTCTTTCCCAAGGTAAGGCAAGTAAGACTCCTGCAGAAGTGTCCTAAATCCAAGCAGATGGATCTAGGATCTGGCATAACTGATGGATCTTCCCCTTTCCACTCCCTACCCACCTTCCTTGGAATGCCTGAATTCAGCCTCTGCAGGCTGTGCATCAGTCCAGCTTGCTAAAGAGGAAGCACAAATGTGCTCTACAGCACATTTACAACCCCCCTGGGCTGGTGCAAGGGACTTGTGCCAGCCCAGGACAATTTCAGGATTGCGCTCTGAGGCATTATGTTCTTAGATACATCCATTTGTACTCCCATATGTGCAGTACAACCTTGCTATTAGCATTTTTTTGAAGTCATGCTGATAACTGTAGGACTGGTGATGATGATGAGGATGATGATGATTTTGACTGACAGGCAAAGGGAGTATGGGAACATGTTCCATGTTTTAGGAAGCCCTCAAGCAGCTTCAGTGTGCCCCCATTAGAGAACCCCTAAGTCCCTTATACTATCTCATCTGTAATAGCGAGTGGGGAGCAGCAGCACTAGTTACCTTTAAGTTGACTTTGGGGTCTTTTGGGGCACTTGGGCCTTAGCAAGTGTCCAAGGATTTCCATTGCTGATAAACCATAAATAAGAAGTTTGTTATCTAATTATCTGTGGGGTGCATTATATTTTAAGACAAAAACCATCACCCTTATTTGCTGCTTGAGCAATTATTATCAGTTCATTATGACTTTGACTGCCTTATGGGGATTGACGCTTGGTTTGCTATCATGAATTCAAAATGTTCTAGCTTCTTATCAGAAACCTTAATTAACAACCCAAACCTGATTAAATTCCCATGCTGTGATGCAGGAGATTTTCAGCTTCTGGAGATCTTCTCAGGACAAGGGGACGGTTGTTCTCTTGTCCTTGGGTAAAACCCAAGAGCTGAAAAGGGTCATCCTGGATCACGTATCAAGCTGGTGCAGGTACATGTTGGTCTATGTAGGTGTTATAAGGCCTGGAAGGAGGGTTGGATATAGTAGTTCACACTGGCACTGCTAATCTCACCCCTCCCATCCCAGATCTGTCCATCCCCTGAGCCTGCTACCATCTCATTCCTCTCTTCCTCCACCTGGTTCAACCCCTCTTTCCTCCACTTCATCCCTGGACTAGCCCATTTCAAGCGTGACCCATCAGCTGCTGGTGTACATGTAAATGCTGTTCCACCTGGTGTGTCTGGGCTTTGTAGTATCACAAAGCACTTTTTTAGTTTCTAATGCCAGCCAGAGTACACTTTGTGCTTTCATGAGTGGTCAACATGTAAGACTTCTGGTATATAATAACCTTGAGAAGCTTTATCTCTATTTCTTTTTTCTGCATACATTTTGTAAGTGTGCTTTAGCTAATTAATAGCCTTGCATAATCATTTGGGGAGTACCATGTGCCTCATTGAGCTCATTCTCTTAGGAACAAATGCATATGATTTTCCACTTCCTTGATATCTCCAGTTCTGCCTCTGGACGTTCCAAATGGGGTCTATTGCCTCAGATAACCAATTAAACTGTGGTGTCTTTAGTTTCATCCTGTGGATGAGACATTTCAGCGTTAGAACCTTTCTTATTTGTTCTGTACATTATTTTTATTTTAGTCTTTATCTGAACTAATTTGGTTTTATTAGAGTGGTTGAGATTCAAACCATACAAGGAAGGTCCTCTACAAAAGACCGGGTCAAAATGCCTCTCCATTTGCAGTAATAATACTTAGCATTTGTATGGTGCTTTATATCCTAAAGTGAAATTAAGCCCCTTGCTCCAGAGCAGTTAAGATGACTTTCTGTAACACTAGAGGGTGATGTAACTGCGTGGACCCATGACTGCTATGGATTTTGCCCTTTGTGTGTCCATAGGGCTTAATGTAATTTTTATTGTCTTTATGATCACTATTAGTAAGGTGTTTTTACCTCTCCGTGGGCTGTGGGTGGCGCAAGTGGCTAAGACACTGCCTGTTAACCAGCAGGCCAGGGTTCGAGACCCGGGTCGGCCCCACAAGACAGGGTGAGCTCCTGTCCTTAGCCCAGCTCAGCGACGCCAGCTGGATCCAATCGTATTGGCTCTGCCTTTCCATTAGACTAATTCAGTGGCGTGGAGAGGGAGGATTTGCTGCTTGGGTAACAGCCTATCCTCCATAACAATCCAGCCCAGGCTTTCATGCTTTGCATGCAGCGTATGCACCGCTAAGCACGATACCATAGTCTTTCAAGACTGACAGAGGCCTGCTTTTACCTCTCCATTGCAGCTGGAGACTTGCTCACGCTACTTAGCAAGTTTATGGA
The DNA here is from genome assembly GCA_030015325.1 of Cryptoblepharus egeriae. Classification (NCBI taxonomy): domain Eukaryota; kingdom Metazoa; phylum Chordata; class Lepidosauria; order Squamata; family Scincidae; genus Cryptoblepharus; species Cryptoblepharus egeriae. Next base: position 109,730,784 of record JAREYC010000003.1, read on the forward strand.
AGAGGCAAGATTCGAACCAGGAAAGTCCTGATTCAAAACTCAGTCTTGTGCTGTGTAATCTTATGCAAGTTTACTCAGAAGTGCCACTGTGTTCAATATGCCTTGCTCTGAGGAAAGCATGCATAGGATTACAGCGTTACCATTACATCATGACACTTTTTGCCACTGGAACAGCAAAAAACATGTCATAAAAAACATGAGGGGGAAATATTGGTCTTATTTAGGATGGCTGAATTGCTTTCAGTGGGGCTCACCCTTTTACACAGAAACCCCTGCAGAACAGAGGTGCTAAGCGTAACCCTAAAATGACTTGCTGCACTAGTAACATACAGTCAGGGTAGGCAAGGAAGGCAGAACCTAACCTAACCTAACCCACCATGAAAAATTATCTCAACATTAAAAAAAAAGACTATTTTCCCTTTCTGAAGCTGTTCCACTCTGCTGTGCTTACAGTACAATCCTAACCCCCACATAGGTTGGCACAAACCCTTTACATTGGCCTGGAAATGTCGCAAAAGTGCCATAAGGCACTTCTGCACCCTTCCCAGGGTAGGGGTTAGGCCAGCACATGGACAGCAGACCTCTCGATGCCTCCATAGGAATGGGGGAACAGGTGAATTGAACAGGCTTAAATTGGTTAGAATTGCACCCTGAGGTGCAATGGAAAAAAAGCCTCCTCTTTAAAGCTTTTCAAGATTGGAATGAATCCCATCCTTGAGTGGCTATCCCAGCATTATAAGTCGGTTGTTATATCACAGAAGTATTGGAGTCTGAGCAGCCATGGGTCTATTAAAGGTCAGTGAATCTTTGGCATATGGCTCGCCAACATTTCTTTGGATATCGTCTCTAAGTTTTTAGGATTAGGTTGTTTTATCATGAAAGTATTGCCCAACCTTTTTTGGAGTCTGAGGTCTCGCTAGACCTCTTTATTCTGTAGTATGAGCAATCTGCCGGGGTGGAAATTTTCATCAGTATCCTTGAGCAGACACACTGACAGGTAAAAGAGGAAGGTGGATGCATGTCAACAATGCTGCAAGTTATTAAAGCTTGCTTTGTGTACTGCAGCAAGATCTTGGAGTTATTCATTTCAGTTTGGCAACTATATATATATATATATATATAAACAAAATGTAATATAGTTTTACATGTCGAGACATTTTTCCTCATTTTGCTGCTGCCAGAACTCTATTTTCCTACCGAGACACGCTGTGGCTCTCCATAAATCCTTTGTCAGAGGGAGCAAGCAGAGAAGCTGTCCTTCTGAGATAAGTTACAGCAACTTTTTAAACATTCCCAACTCAAACATGGGCCTGACAAAGGAAGCACGAATTCTAATTTGGCTTCACACCACTCATATAGCCCCAGGTTAGTACGGATATATGGCTCTTTTCATCTTCAGTGGTCTTTACAAACACTGACTAATTAATCCTCCCGGCATTCGGATAGAGTTGAATGTAAAGCTTAAGACCGCATTTTATGAGGTTCGTGCTCCTACTGAGATCATTGAGGGAGTCAGTGGCAGAGCAGAACTCAGTGCCTCCTGATCCTTTCTTCAGGAAGATGAGAACTTCTCCTTGGGTGAGATATTCCCTACTAATCTCCTCAGAGTATTACAGACCAGATCCTTGGCGGGGTGAACACACTGTACCCATCATTGATTTCCTACTCCTTTTCAAGCCTGCAAGACCTCAGATTTCTTATTCCGGACTATTCCCTGTGGATGGAATTGAAAGGGCAATGCAAAATGGAGATCCTATTAAAAATGCCTAGGAAATTTCAGGAACTACAGATTTACTCTGTGAATAAATCCACATGGGACAGAGATAATTTAGGAACTGGTAAATTAGGTTGGTGCAGAAGAAGCTAATCTACTTCAAAGTTTGGAAAGCAGGGCCTTGAGAATGAGCACTAACCCAACACAAGGGGAAGAAGTTGCATGGGAGAATTTTAGGGGGGCAACAAACCGAGCTTGACACTAGTGGCTAAAATTGTGATAAACACGGTATGTATGAATGATAATACCTTGTTGTATATTGTTGTATATGTTGTATATGAATGATAGTATGTTGTATATTGCTGGAAAATTAATTTAATGCAGAATGCAATAAAACAAACTGCGTTGGAATATCTATATTCTATCTAAAGTTATGGCCAATTAACCAGAAAATGAAAATACAAAAGTACAGTGGTGCCTCATGTAACAAATTTAATTCGTTCTGGAGGCATGTTTGTTACGTGAAACGTTCTTTATGTGAAGCGGATTTTCCCATAGGAAGTAATGGAAACTCAGATGATTGGTTCCACAACCCAAAATATTCATATAAAAATATTAACTGGATGTAAAAATGATGACAAAACACTGGAATTGAATTCAAAACATGCATTCAGTGTGCATGAACCTATGATGTCTGCTTAGGCTGCAATCCTAAGGACACTTTCCTGGGAGTAAGTCCCATTTAACACAATGGGGCTTACTTCTGGATAGACATGGTTAGGAGGCTGCAATCAAAGACACTCTTCTGGGAGTAAGACCCATGTAGCACAATGGAGCTTACATCTGGGTAGACATGGTTAGGAGGCTGTAAATCAAAGTCACTTTCAAGTGTCTTCCCACTTTCTCCTTCTCTTCATCCTGAGCCTCTCTCCCCTGCTCCCTTCTGCCCCGAGCTGCTTCCCTCTTCTTCACTGCTGTTCTCTCCCTCTGCCCAGCGGACGACGGGCACAGGAGGAACAGCACGGAAGTGTTGCTTTCCCTATGGGCAGGTGCACTAGGCAGCCCCGGCACTTTTTAAAAGGGCTGCCAGCTAGTGCGTCTGCCCCAACTGCCAATGAGTTTGTTTGTTATGTGAAGCAGAGTTTGGTACGTGAAGCAGAATCCTAGATAAATTTTTGTTTGTTATGTGAAACATACTTTACGTGAGGCATTCTTTATGTGAGGCGCCACTGTATATGGAATGAAAAGTTTCCTATGATACTGATTGTTCTGAGTGCCAATGAGAATGTAATTCTGATACTGTATGGAACTAATAAGCTGTTAATATGAATTTCCATATACAGTACATATGTCATAATACAGTTACCCATGCTGACTGGGTATACAGGCACTTATAAGTGGTGGTCCTCTTCTGTTTAGCAGGGAAAAAATAACCTTCCTATCTAAAGTTATGGCCAATTAACCAGAAAATGAAAATACAAAAGTTTGTAATGAATGAAAAGTTTGACCCAGCACAGTTTCCCTAACCGAAAAGTGACACAATTTTCATTTTTTTAAACAATTAAATTGATTTTGTTGTCACAGGGCACTGCTGAGGAGGTGAACTGCTGAGGAGGAGGTGGCAGGTTTTTCCCTGATTTTCTCTTTAAAACTACCTAGGGATGACATCACTTCTGGTTGTGACAGCACTTCCGGGACAACATTTTGAGATTTGCACTGGGCTACGTGATCATTAGCTACACCACTGCTCCTCACTTTCTGCCACTGGGGTGGTATCATCTGAGGTTATAGATATTTCTCCCAGAGATGCCAATTCCAGCTTGCAGTTCTTCCACCCCATCCTTTTGCATAAGGCACTCTGCAAATAAATAAATGAGGAGACAATATACAATCTTGTCATACTCATTTCCCAATTTTAAACCATTCAATTTTTTCATATCCATTTCTAACTGTTGCTTCTTGCTCCACTTTACACAGTGAGTAATTAAACTGTGGAACTCCTTGCCACAGGATGTCGTAATGGTACCTAGCCTAAATGGTACCTTGCATAAAGAGCAACTTGAATAAAGAGCGTTTTGTGTAAAGAGCAAAATTTTCTCAGAAATTTGGCTTGTGTAAAGAGCATTGTCTTGAGTAAAGATCACTTCTGAGGAAGTTTGGAACAGGCTTCCATGGCAAGGAAACCTACAGGAGGGACAAGGGGACTAGCTTGAGCTACAGTGGGGCCCTGGGCAAAGTTTGGAATAGGCTTCCATGGCCAGGGAACTCATGGAGGTCTGGGGGGAGCAGCCTGAGCCAGGTTTGTATATGAGATCTGTTTGTGGTGGCATGGAAAGTGTGACTCAGAGGCGTAATGAGAGTATAGCGCGGAATGCAATCTGCCACATGCGCCAGTGCACCAGGGGGCACCACTGACATGACTCTGGTGGCTCCCCAGTCGCCCCTCCCACGCTTTTCCTCGGGCGCACTCCAGGGCAGCCATTTTTGAATTGCGCATTGCTCTGGGTGTTCTCAAAGCTGTTAAAAGTGATGCAGACCCGGAGTAAGCTTCTGTTTTGATAGGGGCAAAATTTCAGTCATTGCCATGGGCGAAATTTTGCCTAGGTACACCTCTGGAGTGCCTTATCAATGTTCTAATACTGCTCCCCATCAGAAGCTTGGGAATGTTAAAGTTGCACAAAAAGACAAAGATTCCATTGAGCCAATGGATAGCAGTGATTCCATTAGTGATTGTGAAAGAGAACAATTCTAACCATATCTACTTCGATGTGAGCCCAATGTGTCCAATGGGTCTTACTCCCAGGAAAGTGTCTTTAGGATTGCAGCCAAAGTCATCCCCCTCTCTGTAACCCTCACACCAGCCATGAAGTTTTTCAAAGGTACAGTACAGTTTAGTACTGTACAGAATTTTCTTTATTGCAGTGTTGTGTTACTGTATATTACAGTGTTTTGTACTGTGTTATATTACACAGTAATATTCTTATGTTATGTCTTAATATTCTTATGTTATTCTTATATTCTTATGTTACTGTATTATGTTCTGTAATCATTTTTATAAACAGATAATATTTTTATATGAATATTTTTGGGGTTGAGGAACCAATCATCTTGAGTTTCCATTATCCCCTATGGGAAAATCCACTTCACATAAAGAGCATTTTACGTAACAAGCATGTCTCTGGAACGAATTAAACTTGTTACATGTGGCACCACTGTAGATTGATTTATGGAGGAAATGTCCATCACATGTTACAAGCCATGATGACTATATGTTTTTTAGAGCCATGATGACTATATGGTTTTTAGAGGCAGCTTATCTCTGAATGACCAAGGAGTGGCAACAGGATATGCATATTTTATCAGTGATCTGAGATACAAGAACCTGAACTTCATGGACCTTGGCCATATCCAGTAATGTTATTCTTGTATTCTACGTCCTTATGACATCTTGAGACAAATGCTGTTGCTATATGCTATAGCATAGCAGAGTGACCACGTGTCCTCTTTTTTAGCCTTGTGCAAAAAATATCTTCATTATCCTCCATTTCCTTATGAGCAGGCAGAATGTAGCCTTCTTGTAATTAATAAATTATATGGAATAATTTTAAATTTAATAAGTAACAGTTTTTAAATTAACCACATGAAAGCAATATTTGAGTGTTTTTAGCTTTTATTTTGTCATATCCTACATTTTTTTTTTGAATGTTCTAAATTTTGGGGGTTTTTCACTTATGACGTATGGTCACTCTGCAGCATAGAGATGATATGTTGGGGGATATGCCATAAGAATGGGTTGAGAATCTCAACATGTAGCTGTGCCAACATTTCCAGTGCCGTTCTTTGCATGATATATAGGCTATTTAGAATCTCCTTTTCTGCATTATATCCATTCAATTATGTCCACCTCATGCTGACTTCATCTGCTAATTGCTTATTTTCCGAGGAGAGAAACTACAAGTTTTTACAAGTTTCAGATAGAATTCTGGTTTCTTTAATTTACTGGTGGACTAAGGCTTAGCCAGTTTTCAAGGGTATACTTCAGGGAATTGTCTATATTCAGTCAAGCAATATTCCACCACCCCAAACATTTCCAAGAAAGAATTCAATATTTAGAAGCTTGAGATCTCTTTTGTACAAACACATAGCCAAGCCTCCAAGTCTCTCACAAAATTATACAGCAGATCACAGCATGTTTTGAAACAGGCATTGATTGATTTTCTGTACGTCTTGGTTAAATCAGAGAGATTGATTGAAATAATTTGAAATGCATTGGGAAAAAGAAACTTGGTCTGCTTTTGGCATATGTCGAGGTAGGAGAAGCATGGCTGTGCTGAATATTCTCTTGTTTGGATGTTCCCTTTGGAAATAAATTTTCAGGCCAATCCTACCCATCCACCGTCCACCCCCAGGATCACTCACCTCTCTACTCTTTCCTTGTCCTGGGACATCTGTATGGTTGGAGGTATCCCAGGAGGCAGCAATTCCCCTGCTGATAGCTTCCTCGCTACCATATCCTTGGAGTCCCACAACAGGCTCACAGCCTAGAGAGGCTCACAATTGTGAAACTTTCACAGCCGGAGAAGATTTGGCTTTGGAAGACATACAAGGAGGAATAGATAAACCAAGGGAACAAGGAGAAGAAGGGGGCAGGATCTTGTGATAGAGCTTATTCCAAGGAGGGAGGGATAGTGGGGGGCTGGTAAACCCATTTTATGATAATAGCAGGACAGGTATGAAGTCCAGCGTTGGCGAGGAAGCTGGTTAACCTGTCTGCCTCCAAGGAACCATGAGAAGGAGGGAGTAGCAGGTCAAGCAACTCCTTTCCTCCATATCTGAGGCCTATCACTCTGGACTTGTAAAGGAGTGGGGCTGCCCCCTTTCCCTGACAGCTGTGACCTCCTGTGGACAACATTGAGCCTCTTCTGGGCTATATTCCCCAAATCTGAAAGTGGTAATGGAAAGATGAGAAGATTGACAGTGGAAGTGTTTGTAGGTTTAAACATCTTTCTACAGGCTTTCTAAAGGCTTTCCATAAAAGCCTTAACCTGTGTGTATGGGTGTCCACTCTTCTGGCCAGCATTCCGTGTCAATCAAGTAGGCTGAGGAGATGCAACTGTCAGCATTCCGACTGTCAACGGAAAACAGACGAGGCTGAGACGAGGTTAGGGGGCAAGTGAAGAGAGCCACTGAGAAGAGATCTAGCAAAAGAACTGTGCAGACTCTGGAAAGGGGGATGTTTTCTTAGTGATGAATGTTGTTATATTTTTACCACCACAAGCAATAGCTATGGGCTGTCTATATATATAAAAATGAAAAGTCACTGACTGACTCACTCACTCACTCATCACCGCCTTGCCAAAACCGCTGGGCCTGGAAGCGTGAAATTTGGGGTGGGTGTTCCTTCCATGAGAAGTAACCAGTTTTTGGAAAAACTAAGAACCGGTTTTTGGAAATTCCAACTGGAAGGGGGTGAAAAGGGGCGCAACGCGTTTTCCTCCCTCTACTTTGCATTGAGAATTGCTGACTCATCAACATTCCTCCCCAACTGCTGGGCCTGAAGCATGGAATTCTGGGAGTTCCTTCTGTCACCTGAACACCCACCAAGAACCATCTGGAGGAATTTAACCCTTCAGGGGCTGGAAAGGGGGCAACGTGTTTCTGTCCTATACTTAACCTGGAAGACTGACCAATATCCAGCCAATTTGGTGCTCGTTGCCCGGAGCAGTGGGGAGGATCTTGTTCGGAGGGAGGGGCTCCACTGGAGATGATGCTGCGCATGGAGGGATGATGCGCATGGTGGATTGATGTGTATGGGGGAATTATGTGCATGGGGGAATTAATGCGCATGGGGGACAATCCGCATGGGGGACGATGAGCATGGAGGGTTGATGCACACGGGGGGATGATGCACATGGGGGGATGATGTGCGTGGGGGTTGTTGCACTTGGGTGTTGTTGTGCATGGGGAAATTATGCACATGGGGTTGTTGCACATGGGGGGATGATGTGCATGGGGAAATGATGCACATGGGGAATTGAAGCACATGGGGAATGATGCAAATGTGGATTGATTAACATGGGGGATGATGTACATGGGGACGATGTGCATGGAGCGTTGATGCACATGGGGGATGTTGCACATTGGGGGATGATGCGCACAGGGGGTGGATGAACATGGGGATGTTGTGCATGAGGTGGATTCACATGAGGGGTTGATGTGCATGGGCAGTTGATGCGCATTGGGGGGGCTGTCATATGAGTAATTTTACTCCTGCAACTCGGGTACACTTTCGCTAGTATCTTTATAAATATGCACAACACTCCATTTCTTAATGAGGTATCCATTTCGTTTCTCTTGCCAAATAGGGATCAGAGTTTGGAGAAATTTATTGCCTTTGGGTACATTGTCAGTTAGGCCTGTAACCTCTCGACCCAACAATCTCTACCAGTAGTTTGAAGGATTCAAGAAACAAATTCCCAACTGTTAGCAAAGCTACAAAAGTCCTATTCCAAAAAAACTGTGCTCCAAACTGAGCCAGATTAAAACCTTATTGATTTCTCTACCCTGATGAAATGGATGGGTTGAAAATGCTTTTTGTTTTGCTGGATTTGGCCTAAAGAGTGCTGTTCTAAATAGGGATGATAAGTGAAAACATGTAATATTTGATTTATTTTCTATAGTGAAATGGGCAAAGATCAGTCTGGAGACTGTTTGAAGTTCCTCATTAATGAAATTCCATTTTTTCTACAGTCTTTCAAACCAATTTTGAGAGGCAGCTGAAAGCTACTGATGGACTACTGAGCATGTTAGAGAGTCAGACTTTCTGTATGTAACAATTTCATATTGGTTAAGTCTGAAGCTTTTTTTATCCTTCAGCTAATTCAAACAAGACTTGCAAAACAGTTTCATATTGCCAACAAACTATCCATTAGGTGCAGAGTCAAAACGTACACTCTCCTTCCCTATTTCAAATAAACTTTTGATCAGTGTGCCCTTGATGCAAAGCCCAATTTAGCTTGTAGCTCCTAGCTGGCATATACTTTCCAAAACAGTTTAAAGAAACACAAATATTTGGTCAGATTGACCAAGCCAAGGAAAAATTTGATCTACGAGCTGTATGGTCAGATGAATGTGCCACCATCCACCACTAACCATGTGCCTACCATGTGTCCAATCCTATCTTCTCCGTTCCTCTGATCATACCACAATGGCTTGCACTGATCCGGCTGGATCGGCAGTCATGGGGGTCACTTCTGGTTCAGCTTTTGGGGTGCAGAGGGATTTACTTGTACCTAGAATCCTAGAGTTGAAAGGGACCTAGTAGGTCATCTAATCCAACCTCTTGCCTGCAGCAGGAAATCCTCCTAAATCATCCCCGACAGGTGCTCGTCAAGCTACCTATGCTAGGAAAGTTGTTGACTTAGACCAGGGGTCTCCAAGCATTTTGGCAGGAGGGCCACATCATCTCTCTGACACTGTGTTGCATTTCAAATTTGAATAAATTGACATATAGTATTGTGTTAGAGACATTACAAGGCTTGCTCCTGGGTTGGATTGAGGGATCTAGCTGAAGGCCACACTGACGCTTGCTGAGGGCCGCATTTGGCCCAAAGGGCCTGGGATTGGAGACCCCTGACTTAGACCATGGGATCAGGTCCAAGAAGTGGTTTGTTATATGATGGCTGCTGCCAAACACATCCTTTAACTGGGCCTGATCTCCTACTGCTTCCCTGTTCTGCACAGTCCTAGCTACATTTACTCAGGAGTAAGTAACTTGACTCTCATTGTTGAAAGCATATACAGGTTGTCCCTCATTATTCACTAGAGTTTTGTTCCATAACCCCCAGTGGATTAAAAAATCAGTGGATTTAAAAAGTAGAAAAATAAAGACCCATTTCCAGGTTTCTTGCTCTTCCATTGCTCCTAATGGTGTAAGGTTGTTCCTGAATAACAGTGAACATCCATTGAGCATCCATTCCTGGCTTCCTATCAGATCAGCTCACTGTGTCACTTACTCTTGGAAGATGGAGAATTCCTATCCATAGAGAACTTAGTGGTATTGACCATAAGGGGCTTACTTCTGAGTAGACATCCATATGCTTGGCTTCCCATTTTATATCAGTGAATAAAGCAAAAAGCATGATGATTTTGGCTAATAATATGTCCCCATGTGTGCTTGTGTGTGCACCTGCCACTTGCTACTGGTGTGGATGTCCAGGCACAAATGATGGCAAGTATGGGACTTACTTCTGAGTAGAACTGCATTGAATTGAATGGCCTCCACCACTTGGGTGGTGGGAGGAGAGTGGCACACACTTGTTTCAGTACTAGTTGCTGTAGAAATTCAGTTTAAGGGCTCAGTCCTTCTTTTGGAAGAAGTTATTACTGGGGCTGGATCTATACTTTCCTGGAAGTAAGCCCCACTGTCTATATAACAGGGCTTATTACTTCTGACCTGTCTATCTCCTCAGTGGGCTTTTGTGAAGCCAATACAGATAGACAGACAGACAGACAGATCCTTTATTGTCATTGTATAAACATATACAATGAAATTCAAATGCATTGTCATGATACAGATTCAATATACATAGAATAAATCAATAAAAATTTATACTTCATTCACACATCAACACTCAGTCCTTTCGCAATGCAAGAACCATCATGTTCTGCCTCCTTCAGCCAATTAAAAAGTTAGAATTTAGATGCTTTACCAATAAAATTTATTCCTCCCATAAATCACAATGGAATAAAGGGGGTTTCTTGTGCCTCCTTAATTGGTGGGAAGATATTAAGCCTTTCCTGCCACTTGGTCTGTCTGCATGATGGCTCTCTAAGGTGAACACAGTAAAAAAGCAAGGACCTCAGCCCAGACACACGAAACTTGACTTTATGACTCAAGTAAAAATGGGGGATCCCTCCCTTGAGTATTTATTAGTTTCCAAACATTTCTTAACTCTAGAGTCATGGAGTCATTCCTAAATTGGAATTTTCCAAACTAGATTCTGTTATTCTACGCAAGTTCCTAACTCTGGTTAAAAGTACAAATTTGTAGCATCTGTAACATTTCCCACCTGCAGCCACATACAATGGTAGCATCAATATTTAAATTAAAAATAAAATGCACATTGAAATGGAGTACACCCACTTGAAAGTGGTCTACAACCCACCTAATGGTTCTGAACCCTCAGTTCTGTACCTCAGAGCCAGACGAACGTAAGTCCAAAATGGACGATTTTCATATTATTACTGTTTTGCATGTGTACTCTGATTCTGCATCAAGCTGTAACAACCTATGGGTGCAATCCAGAGTAACTACGGGGAGTCCTTGCTGCAGTGTAAGAACAATTTACTCTGGATTGCAATATGAATTTCCCATAGGTTTTCACTATGTGGTGCTGTAACTACATCGATGTAAATATCTCTTATGTGCTCCCGTAGTTACTCTGGATTGTAGTGTTAGTCTGTTAAGCATTAGGGAGAATGTTAAGGAGAATGCTTAAAAGGAGAGAGGGACTTTTACACCAACTGAGGAATTGCAACCCTCCAATTTGCTCTAAGGGATGCAGAGGATTTATTTGAGTTGTCTATAAAGTAGTATGGAAGCAAATCCTGCCATGATTAAAATGGAACTTCTTTCTTTTTTAAGAAAGAAAGAAAGAAAGAAAGAAAGAAAGAAAGAAAGAAAGAAAGAAAGAAAGAAAGAAAGGTGGGATATAAATTGAATTACATCAACATCATCATCATCACAGTATTTTCAATAAACATAAGAAACTGATAACCTTTTCTGCCTGGTAATAATCACACCTTAGAGGCATACTCACAACTTATTTCCATGGTCAGTCTGTAAACCTGGAAGGATAAATTTGCACCCTGTCCCTTTCTGGATATCCACACAAGCATTGGAAAGGGAAGCTTCCCAGTGTGTTGCCTCTTATCTGATCAGAAACTTAATAGGCTGTACAGCTCCTACACAAGGTGAACCTTTTCTGCCATTTTGCTAAATGCATGCACATTAAGGTGATTGTGTCAAGCACAATCCCCAGTTCCTCTTCCATGTATTTGGTGCAGGATATTGTGTGCATACTCCACTTGTGTGGACTTGTCTCTTGCTCAGAGTTAATGGAGGGTAGAGCTGACACCTAATGGAAACCTGAAACAACCAAAACCTACCTTAATATTTTGAATGATTCATTAAAAGTGCAATCCTAGTCATGTCTACTCAGAAGTAAGTTCCATTGAGTTTAATGGGGCTTACACCCAGAAAAGTGCTCTTAGGCTGCAACCCTATCCACATTTACATTTATCTACATTGAAATGGGAACTTACTAAAAATAGGACTTATTTCTGAGTAAACATGTATAGGATTGTACGCATGACTTATTTCTGAGAAAACATGTATAGGTGTGAGTAGACTTGAAAAATAGAGACAGTCCCAATTTGGGGGGATTGTGTTCACATACTGGTAAATGGAACAGAGGGTCCTGTCCTAATTTCATGGAAGAGAATTATAGGAATCCTGAGTGACGTTTTTGCAAGGACATCCCTTAAATCACAGTTCAACAACATAGTCATAGGTAAACTCTTAGATCTGGGCGCAAATTTTGTCTCATCTAGATGTGGCCTCAGGTAACTGCAGCAATTATTTAGCTTTGTGTGGGTAGCTTTGTGTATGCATTTCAGTGTTTTGCCTTGTTAAAAAATCACCCTGCATGTTGAACTCATTAAATTGGAAGAAAGAGCATAGCCTAACCCTGCCATTAATAGATTTTCTATAAACAGGAAGTCATTTACCCTCAGGAAAATTCAAAATGCACTCCTCTACCTGCCCTTATAAGTCCCCCAACTATCAGTGAGCTTCTTTCCACAAGCACATAGGCTTGCACCCTTGAAGAGCAGTTTATACAAGTATTCAGGATATTTTGGACAATGATGATCCTTATATGTCCACAGCCTCTCCCATCAACTTTTTAGTATTTATATTGTCCATCCACAGCATCAACCATGAATGGGAAGAGGGTTCACTGCATACCCTTTAGCTGTGTTAGCAGGTTAATTTCTTTATCCTTACAATCCAGAGTAACTACGTGAGCACGTAAGAGACATTACGTGTACCCGTAGATACTGCACCACCTAGTGAAAAACCTATGGGAAATTCATATTACAATCCAGAGTCAATTGTTCTTACACCGGAGCAAGGACTCCCCATAGTTACTCTGGATTTTGCCCTATGTCTGATTCTTACTGGTGTTTCTTGGGTAGCTTCACTGGCACAGATCTAAACCAATTCCTTAGAATCTTCCATCTCTCTCTCTCTCTCTCTCTCTCTCTCTCTCTCTCTCTCTCTCTCTCTCTGTATTGCTCTCCATAGGGAAGCTGTAATAATTACAGGCATATAAAAGTATTGTGTGTCTGTGTGCTCCAGAATGTATTAGATGAGAAGCCTAGAAGCTGTACTGGGAAGAATGCAGGCTCTGTGTGTGTGTGTGTGTGTGTGAGTGTGAGAGAGAGAGAGAGATTAAATCTGGAATGGTTGATCCTCTTTCATGCTGTGGATATTGTGAGCTGCAGACACGCCTCTCCCTGCCAGCCTGCACTAGGATGATAATCAGTCACTATGAAAACTCATTAGCCTCCACAGCAATGAGTCCTCCACTGCTCAAGCTTGGTGCTGTCCTTAGTACCATGGCAATGATTTCCAACTGGATGTCCCAAACCCTCCCATCGCTGGTAGGACTCAATACCACCAGACTATCTACTTCTAATACTCTAGTAAGTAACTTCAATCTCTTCAAAAAAACCTTCATTTGTCTAGGGAGGGGAATGGGGAGGGAGAGGATGCTCTGCTCAATATATTTTTTAAGAGATCGATTTGACTTCTTTGTAAAATCCATAGAAATGTGCAACCCATAGGCTTTTAATTAATGCATGTTGCAATCTAGACCCTGCAACTGCAGAACATCTGGAAAAAGATCTTTGTGGACTGGTTACAGGATAATACATGGAAGAGGAACTGGGGAGTGTGCTGTGTACAAGGAACTGTGTACAAGTGTTAAAATTATTGGAGGATTTCTTTTTGCTTCTCTAGGAAGTTGCTTTCATTTACAGGATTATTATTTAAGAAAAATCTTGCTTAGTTCTATCAAGTCAAATAGATTAGATCACTGAGGTGTGTGTTTGTGTATTTCTCTTTTCTTGTGAAAAAAACAGTTCGTAGAGAGCACAGCAGGAGATTTTTTCTTCTTTTGTCTGTTTCAGTGCAGCTTGTATCACATGAAAAAAGTATAACAATATTCAATGAAAAAGCAGATTTTTTTGACTTCCTCTCACCCTCCAAAAAATAAACCTCAACTCGCAGGCAAGCTTATTAAAGCAAGAATGCCAGTAGTTATTTCCGGATGATATACTTCAGGTCTTTGAAACTTCCATTATGACTCTTTGCTGTTCATATGTGGCCAAGGTAGTAAATGTTGATCAGCAGCCTGATCCAAAAGGCTCTTATCTTGTTTGGGACTCTTGGTGTTTCACTTAATAGCTCAGTTGCAAGCGGATGAGTTCTGGCTCCTTTGCCATCTCATTCAATGCAAGAGAGCTAATGAAAGTTTGATGAGGAGGCACTTCACTGAACATTGGCAAGGAACCCTTCCTCTGTACTGATGTGTTCATTCCGTGTAAGTGCCATCAGCAATCCAGTGAAACTTGATTCATTTACTGATCGATGTTTAATTTGCAAATAGTCTGTGGAAAGGAAAAGGTAACTGCAGTGGGTAGCTTTTATTGCTGTTCACATGGTACTGTTTTGTTTGCTGTTTTCAAGGCTCTTCCAGTATAGCTTATTGATTTAAAGGGAAATGTAGGGGGGCAGCAATTCTAGATGCTTTCTATGGAGTGCCACCAACCATTTTACATACTAATGTTAATGAAAGAGACAGACTCTTTTGAACTCCACAGCCACTGCTTGACTTCATGCGCTTAGAAGGATCAGTTCCTTACCTGAAGAAAAACTAGTGATGCTCTTTAACTTCATTATGAAGCTTCGTTAAGAATCTGGACCATGCATTGTGTTTTTTGTTCCCCTCCATCACACATGTTGCTGGCTTCTCTATTTTTCACACACATATATTGGACTTCAGTTTTTCCATAAGTGCTAGAACCTGATCCTCTGGGGTTCAGATAAAATGTAAAGGAAGAACTGAGCAGAAGAAACTGAAGGGACACCACTTAATTTTCCTGTTGAAAAAATAAAGGATTTCTTTTCCAAAAATTCTGAGACAGGGAATATCGAAAACTGGAATTGGAGTTGGATGTCTGGATTCAGATCCATTCTTGGCTGCAATGTTCACTGGCTGACCCTGGACAGCTCTCTCTCTCTCTCTCTCTCTCTCTCTCTCTCTCTCTCTCTCTCTCTCCTCTTCCCCCCTTCCAGCCTTTTTACGGGTTGCTATAGTGTACATGATACAAATTCAACCAGGTAGATAGATCTGGGCTCCTGGTTGAACTTCAGCCTTTGAGGCTGATATATGCTGGCTGGGTAGACCTGAGGCCCCATTTTCAGTGCCCTCTGGAGCAGTGGCCATTTCAGCCCAGGATCCCCTTTCAAACTTTTGAATCTGTCTAGGACCTCCCTGTCAAACTTGCTATCCCAAAACCAAAACATACTGCTAAAAGAGAGGACATGTCCTGGAAAAATAGGACATATGGTTACCCTGCTTTCCCAAGACCCCAGGCTCTCTCCCTCCCCCACTGTCCTCATCCTCCAGCCCTCTCTTATCCCCTCTGTCCTCAATCCCCACATGCACTCTTTCGTACTCACAACACACACACCTGTCATCCCGTGCACTCACTCATGACTCACATAAACACCCACATACAAACACACACCATGCACTCACTTCGCAGACATACACATACACCATCCACTCACCCACACAGACACATACAGCATTCATTCACAAAACTCACACACATAAACACACACTTACAAACACTCCATGCAATCACTCACATACACACACACAAACACACACATACGGCACTCACACACATAAACACACATACACACCATGCACTCGCTCACAGACATACAAACACATACTCATACACATGCACTCACTCACTTTTACACACACACACACGAGCACTCACTCTCACACACATGCACTCACTTTCATACACACACTCACCTTAAGACTGTCCCCACCTTTCTACTTGAGTGTTCTGCAAAGCTCCAGGGGAGTGCTTCCAAAAGGAGCCCCCTCCCGAGCAGCAGGGAGGCTGGCTGTGGGTCCTGGCAAGGACTGTGCCTTCCTGCTTGGGGAGGGCACCCAAAACAGAGCATCAGGACCTTTCCCCTGCCCAATCAGGGAGACACAGAACTTGCCAAGACTCAGCCAGCCTTTCTACTGCTCCATAGGGCTCCTTTCAGAAGTGCACCCCTGGAGCTTTGGTGTGGGGGTCTTTTGGGCTGCTTGGGACAGTGCCCAGGCAGCATTAAGGCTGCAGTGCTCCCCCAAGGTCATGCATTTGGTGACCTTGGGGGATCACTGGGATTGTGGGGAGGGAGACCAAGATGGCGGCCCCTCAGCCTTCACAACCCACCTAGGGGCCCACAGCAACTCACCTGGGGGTCAGGATCCCCACTTTCAAGATCACTGCTCTATATTACCTCTTCCAGGTGGATAGACCAGGCCTCCAGTTCAATCTCCATGGTCAAAGTTGGCTGGGAACATAATCCTGGGCTCCCACCTGAACTTAACAGCCCTGCTTAATTAATTTTGTCATATTAGGGTTGTCAAAACTTTATGGGCCCCAAGTGCCAAATGACTTTCAAGCACCACTGCTCCAGCCTGTGACCTTTGTTTACACTACATATGAGATTATTCTTTGAGAATTCCAAAAATCTAGTTGTTATGCAGCATACTCAGTGCATTGCAAGGTGACCAACATTTTGCCAATAGAATATTAAATCAGGAACAGGCCATTGAGCTTCACCAATGATGTTTTCTCCTTCCCATCCCTGTTTCCAGACACTGAAAGTACCCAGAAACTAGCTGATCATGTACAGTATCTGACTAGTGATGCACTGACCAGCAGTAGCTCCTCAGAATTTCACATTTTTTATGGTTTGCATCTTTTTCTCTGTAAGAAAGTGAGGGGAGGGCATGTTTGGGAGCTGAACCATAGAGGAAGAAATCATTAATACCCAAATTGTCCCTGAGATGATTCCACTCCCTTTGATGCATATTTTTTTAAAGTGAACACACAGGGCCACATGATGTGTTCAGAGTAATGTGTAAATTGGCCCCTGGGGTCTTTTTCTCTTGCAAGGGACTGAATTAAAACCTTCTGCATACAAATCAGGTTCTTGCCTCCATTGAGCTACATTTCCTTATGAAAGGAGCTCTGATGGAGGACAGTCATGGAGATGGAAAGCAGGAGGGCTTTCGAACTTCAACCAAATGGGTTGAGTTGCTTGGGTATGTATGCATGGATGTATGTATGGATGGATGGATTTGACTGATTATGCCATATTTTTATGCTGCCCTTCCCAGAAGCTCAGGGTGGTTTATATTGTTCCTTCTTTCTTTTTAGCCCTCACAACAACCTTGTGTGGTTGGTTAGGCTGTGAGATAGTGACTGGTCGAAAATAGCTTCCACTTCTATTCAGTGGAATGAAAGTTTTAAAACCCCTCCCTCTGACTTCTGGATAAATTCATACTTCTTTTTCTCATCTTCCTTTTTTCTGTTTGAATCACTTCCCCCAGCGCTCAGGACTTCTGCCTTCTTTGGCTTTTCATATGTCAACTTGCAGAATGATGAAGCCTCCTCTACAAAGGAATGCACCACTAGGCTGATAATTTGCCTGCCTACCCGGTCTGGATTACACCCTGATCTGAGTAATACAGCAAATTACACCCTGATCTGGGTAATACATTTCCAGACCATGCACTGCATAGAAAATAAGGCTGCAATCCTAATCCCCAGTTAGGCCAGCCTAAGCCCCAACGCAAGTTCCATGTTCGCCTGTGGGTGTCACAAAAGTGCTGTAAGGCACATCTACGCCACTCCTGGGTGAAGGGTTAGGCCAGTGTACAGATATGTGCTTGCTTCCCTACATCACCAGTGAAACAGAAGACAGCCACAGAGTTGTGGCTAGCCTAAACAGAATTATGCTAGCCTAAATCAGGATTGCACTCTATGGCTGCAATCCTAACCACACTTTCCTGGGAGTAAGTATTATTGAACACAATGGCACTTATATCTGAGTAGACATGCTTAGGATTGCACTGTATGTCTCTTTCTGTGTCTAGAGTCCTCTGGCCCGAAGAGAAATCATTCAGCACATTCTAAGCATGTCAGTGACATTATGTTAGTAATTCCTACAACAGGCAGGCAACAAGGAACTACAGGTTGATTACAATCAGTGGTGTCACTAGGGGTGCTGGCCGTCCTGGCTGACATACATAGTTGGGTGACACCACTATAGGCCAAAAAAAATTAAATTATGGTATTTTTAATAACACCATCATGTTATATTTACTGTATAATGGAATATGTAATTTTATGCAGAACACAAAGAAATAAACTACTGTGAAATATCTCTATCAAAAAATATAGTCAAACAGAATAGGGTGGGGGCTGGTTCATCATTACCACCAACACCCAGGATGTTGTTCTGGCCACTGCATGGAAAGAGGACCAACATGGGGCTGGTGCTCAGGCCTCCCCCAGTGGGTGATACAAACCCTTGTGATGCCACTGATTACAATTCAACTCAGCTCAAATGAAAGTAAGATAATACTTTTTCAGTAAAAATATGCTGGAATAAAGCAGAGAATCATTTCAATAGAGATTCAATTGAGTATCCCTTTGAGATATTCCCTGCTCGTATTGCATCATGAAGGCAGAATGGAAAACTTAATTTTAGTTCAGCTTGGGAAAAAGAAATGCTTTTTAATATATTAAAACTTTATAGAAACTTTTTGTTTCTCCTAAAGTCGATGAAGTTGCATGCTCTGACAGGCCATGTGACCTATATCAAACCTCGTACGCAAGACCCATTAAAGCAAATGAGGTTGTTATTCTCAGTGCAATGATACTTGCACAAGAAAAAGTCCCACAAACCAGTCTTAGGCTGCAATCCTAAAGACACTTTCATGGGAGTAAGACCTATTGAAACCAATGGGGCTTACTTTTGAGTAAGGATTGTGCTCTCCAACATACTAGTGGTGATACACTTGTGCCAACAAGACATGTCCTCAGTGTAATGGGATGTTTGTGTCTTTATCTTGGAACTGCATTACAGCTGTGTCAGCCATGGAAAGTTGGTTTGGACTTAGAAATCTGTATAAAGATAATGGCAAAAAAGATGTTTTATCTGCAATCTGATATGGCATTGACAGACTTGGCAATTGTGTTTATGTTCTAATAACAGCCTTAGAATTCCTCATCCCCTATGAAATCCAAACTTCATTTACTCCCAATCATGTTTCCTAACACCTTCAACTGCATTCCACCTGCTTTTTCTTCTGTTTATTTCATTTGTGTCTCTCTTTTTCTCTTCCC
Source organism: Cryptoblepharus egeriae (assembly GCA_030015325.1). Classification (NCBI taxonomy): domain Eukaryota; kingdom Metazoa; phylum Chordata; class Lepidosauria; order Squamata; family Scincidae; genus Cryptoblepharus; species Cryptoblepharus egeriae. The sequence goes on from JAREYC010000003.1 coordinate 109,750,060, forward strand.
CATGTTCTCCCCCCAACCCCACAAATATTAATCTGTTAGCCCACCTTGAGACTGAGGCAGAAACCTCCCTGTCAAGTATCAAGAACACTGATGGTATAATGTCACCATCTCAGTATATGGTGCCATGCACTTTTTCCCCTTTCCCTTCAATTCACTCTTCAAATTCACTTTACCTTTGGTTGCTAATTCCTTAAATCCCATTCCCAGCTCCAACCAAAATTGGCATAAAACTTTATGTTCTCCAATCCATCCCGTTAATTCTTTCTACTTTTCCTCTTTTGTCCAACAGTTATGAACCCACCCATTCTCAGACTGTAAGCTCATTGGAAACAGCAAACGCTCTATTTTTAAAAAGATATTATGATTATTTGCTTATGAAACATTCCCCCAAATCCAGAGTAACTATGGGAGACTTAACGTGCACCCATAGTTACTGCACCACCTAGTGAAAACCTATGGGAAATTCATATTGGAATCCAGAGTAAGTTGTTCTTACACCGGAGGAAGGACTCCCCATAGTTACTCTGGATTTTGCCCATTATTTCATAATTCACATTTCACTCTGAAATTCAAACCCTCCATATATTTATTTTTCATTTTTTACACCAGTTTTCTTGATTGTCCTCCTCTCAAACCTGCCAGCAGTAAGCCTGCATTTGTGGGAGTCTAACTCAGCAGCTTATGTTAGATGTTGCTGTTTTCTAGTGGCTTTTTTGGAGAGAGGTGACAAAGAAGCTTTTTCCTAAGTTTGGGATTAAAGAACAAATGGGGGAGGGAGAGAACAAGAAGCATCATTGCAGTGCAATATATATAATGTACACTTCTTTGTATTAAGCTTTACCTATTTGCTACTGTGTCATTTCTCCTAGGATCAGAAACCTTTCTAAAATCATAAAGCTGCTGAAAATATATATTTTTAAACCAGAAGGCACAAAAGCAGCCTGACCTAAATAAAGCCTAATATCATCAATCATTTAAGCCTCAGCAGCCAATCATAATACCCTTCCACTGTGCCTAAGGAATACTAAATATGCATCAGATGAGCTTGGAAGTGATTTAAAGACATCTTCGGATGATGACTTAGAATAGCATAAGTACTGCATGGAAGATGTGAAGGGCACCCCTTACCTAGCATATGCCACAAATACACTCAAGAACTCTCAAGCTTAGGATGGGCCATGCATGGTCATCTCTTATTCATCAGCTCTGCTCATCCACTGTTCTCTACCTTTCAGTATCCTTGGCTCCTCTCCCCACTTTATTGTTTCTCCTACTGACTGAGTGTATATTGCAAGCTCCTTGGGACAGAGTACTTGGAATGGCCTTATGTGAATTGAATGCAATGGCTGCAATCCTAAAGACACTTTCCTGGGAGTAAGACCCATTGAACACAAAGGAGTTTAATTTTGAGTAGACATGGTTAGGCTTGTGCTCTTAAGTGTCATTTCTGGAGTGAATGCACATCGTCATTTACTTAAATTATACCCTGTGCTGTGTCTACGTTTTGATGGGGTTCTGTCAATTCTCTGCCTCTTCTGTTCTTACAATAATTCAGACCATGATCATACCCAGCTCTCAAAGGAGGAATTGAAGCCTCCAGATAGCTTAAGCATCCAAACCAGTGAATCTAAAGTTCAGCAAGTGCCTATAACCATATTCACTTATTTCTTGGCAAACATCCACATACGGTAACTCCGTAAGAAATCTTTAATCAGCTTTCCAATAATGGCCATTTCTTTCATCTCAGCAGAGTTCCTCATTCATTCTCATCACATTTCCTTCTTCACTCTCTACTTTCTCTTAGCACGGACAGCCAACAATCCTGTCTGTTCCATGCAGTGGAGTTGCCAGCCCATACCATGATTCACAGTTTCATAGATACGTATTGCCAAGGAAGTGTCAGAAATGTAAATGAGACATTGATAGGACATAAGCAGATCAGACATGATAATACTGTATATCACTTGATTTGCAATCAGTTAATTCCTCAGCAGTTAGGATGGGGAGGGAATGTAGTTCAACGGCAAATATATCAACGGCAAGAACAAATATTTGGTAGGCAGAAAGTCTCTTTTCAGTCTTTGGCATCTCTAGTTTAATAGCTCTCAAGAAGCATGGCCAGGAAGAACTTGCAGGAAGGACTTCAGGATCTGCAACTGATAGGGCTGTATTTTGCACATTCCCTGGCAGAAGGGGACATTGACTGAAGCACAAATAGCCAACAGTCTTGTTTGTTCTTGCCAGCCCCACAGTAAGCCCTATGTTGGCAGAGTTAGAATAGAGAAAATATTGCTATAGCTAGCATTTAATGAATCTGTGGAACTCCTTGCCACAGGATGTAGTGATGACATCTAACCTCAATGCCTTTAAGAAAGGATTTGACAAATTTCTAGAGGAAAAGATTATCATGCGTATGTGCATGATGAATATGTGTAATTTTTAAAGATGTAGACATCCTCAGAATGCTAGAGTCAGGTATCTTATTGTCTTGTGAGCTCCCTGAGGCATTTGGTGGACCTCTATGAGGTACAGGAAGCTGGACTAGATGGGCCTTTGGCCTGATCCAGTGGGACTCAAGCTGCATTCCTAAAAACACTTTCCTGGGAGTAGGCCCCAATAGGACTTACGCCTGTGTAGGCATGCTTAAGATTGCACTGTTATCTGTTGTTACCAAACATATCCTCAGAAGACAACTGCAGGCCATCAAAGCTCTCTTATAAATATGCTTCTATGAATCACCTGTTTGTAAATGTATCTGATACATTCATGCTTGACATTTCTGGTGTGCTCTTCAAAAAATATATATTCTGTCTACGCCTTTGAAATACAATGCCTGAAATGTGTTTGGGATGCTGTGAACTGCTATGAAAGCAGTTCGGTCCATTATCTGGCTCATTCACACTGGCTCACTTAAGATTGCAGTCAGACATGTTACATGAAACAGATGTTCAAAATGTCCACAGCTGGAAACCAGGGTATCATTAAAGCTTACACAGTCCAGTACTGTTCATTCCTCCCTCACCGCTAATGATGTGGAGCCAAAATGGATTCTGTGGCAGGGAGAATTGTGGAGGTTTCATTTGGGACTATTTGGAAGGGGTAAGCACCTCTATTCAGACCTATACTAACTAAACAGTACATCATCACCACCACTGTTGATGATGGTGTTGAACTGCTAGAATGGAGAGGTCAGTTGCTTCATTCTCATTGTTGTCGAGCCACCTTTGGAGTCCAGACTTGCATGTGTCACCATTGAGCATGCAAGTGCCAGGGGGAGAGACAGCTAATGATCAACTATCTTCAAGGCTTCACAAGTGAGGATGCGGCTCTCTGATAGAAGCAAATTTGGCTGTTGCATTTGACTTGCCTTTGCCCCAAAATTGAGTCCAGTCCTGCACGACATGGAGATAATCACATCACATGTATCACTATGCATGCATGATAGCTACCCACCAGTGACTAGATACCCACCAGTGATAGCTTCATAGTTACCCACCAGTGATCCACCTTGCTTGCTTCTAGCCTCTAACTACCAGAGGAGTTGGACTGTAGGGCATCGTATAGGACTATCAGGTTTGATAGGTCCTCTTTGATAGTTAAGAAAGGCTATGGAAGCAGATAGTTCACATTTCACTTCTGTTTCCAACACTAACGATTCTGAAAAGCTGGACAAGCTCCAATTTATGGTGTGGCTGGATACTCCTACCCAGTTAAAATGGTTCCTTTCAGCTCTAATTTAGTTTTTCCTTTATTGTTCTGTATCTCCTGTTAAATCAGTTTTCATACAGCTTAATAACAGCAAATACCATACGGAAGAACATTCTGGGTTTAGTATAATTCCCATAAACACCTTACAAGCTAACTCTGAGGCATGTTCTTTCGTCTCCATTTTATAGGCCTATCCAGACTAAAAAATTATTATTTTTTAAAGGTCATTGTTACTCCTGTTCATAGGGGATCTAGACATCTTCCTTCAGAGCTGTGTTTGTGTTTTCCCAGCCAGTGTGTGGCAGCATTTTGTTGTTGGGAACATGCAGACAATGCTAATAGGATTCTCATGTGTGCTGGGTCTTCCACCACTTTTGCTAGAGCACTTTCCCTTTTTCTTTTAAAACAAAAAGGGGGTTGTAGCAAATGGTGTGCCATTGTATAATCTTCTAAGCCTTAGATATGAAGAGTTATTTTTAGAAAATGTATAAAATGGTTTGCATGCTATAAGGGCATGAAACTAAATAAGAAGAGGGTGGGTTACGTCCAAAGGGAACCTAGGAATAAGGAAAATGCTCTGGATGGAAATTGCCAGGGCATGGCTGTAACTCAAAAATCTTTAGAGGGGCCTGGCCTTACAAAAAAGGGGGGGAAATGCATTGAGTTGCAACCTCCAGGGCTTACGTTGCATTTACACAAATGTACAGAGCCTGGGAAATAAACAAGATGAGCTGGAACTTTTAGCAAGTGAAGGGAAATTTGATTTGATAGGAATAACTGAAACTTGGTGGGACTCCCATGACTGGAACACACAATTGGAAGGCTATCAGTTGTTCCGGAGGAACAGAAGTGGCAAAAGGGGAGGTGGAGTAGCATTATATGTCAAGAACATATATACCTGCTCTGAAATCTGGGAAACTTGTCCGGATATCCCTGTGGAGTGCGTTTGGGTAATGATTAGGGGGAAAAACAAGAAACAAAACATTGTGGTGGGCGTCTACTATAGACCGCCAGGCCAAGGAGAAGGAGTAGACGATGTCTTCTTGGAGCAACTGGCAGGCATTGCAAGGAAATATGAGTAGTAGTAATGGGGGACTTTAACTATCCAGACATTTGCTGGGAGACACACTCAGCCAAACATGGAGGCTCCAATAAATTCCTGATGGGCCTGGAAGATAACTTCATGGTCCAGAAGGTGGAGGGAACAACAAGGGGAGAGGCCATCCTTGACCTGATCTTAACGAATTGTGATGAACTGATTGACCGGGTCAACGTGGCAGGAACTTTAGGGGAAAGTGATCATGAGCTGCTGGAATTTGGAATAATGTGGGAAATAAAAGGAGTGCAGAGTGAAACTTATACATTGGATTTCAGGAAAGCTGATTTCAACAGGCTTAGAGGAGTCATAGGCAGAATCCCATGGGTTGATGATCTAATGGGGAAAGGAGCCCAAGATGGGTGGGAGCTCCTTAAGAGGCAGCTTCTACAAGCACAGTCAGAAGCAATTCCCATGAAAAAGAAGGGGGGAAAAAACCTGAAAAAACCAGGTTGGCTGCACAAGCAACTTGGGGATCAGCTGAAGTTAAAGAAAGAGAAGTATAGGGAGTGGAAGACTGGAAAGATCACCAGGGAGGAGTACAGGCAGATACTCCGGTCCTGTAGGGAGGGGGTCAGCAATGCTAAAGCTCAGTATGAGCTGAGGCTGGCCAGGGGAGTCAAGGATAACAAAAAGAGCTTCTTTAGATATGCCCAAAGGAACAGGAGGAGAGACAAGGGGGTGGGGCTGTTCCTGGACAAAGATGGACAGCAGGTGTCTGGAAACCAGGAGAAGGCAGAGCTGCTCAACTCCTACTTTGCATCCGTCTATTCTCGGAAAGAGGGCTGTGCAAATGGGGATGTGGGATCATTGGCTGATGCGGGGATGTACTTGTATCCCCAAGGAGGTAATGAAAACATGGATGGTGCAGAACAGCAGATAAGATTGATAGAGAACTGGTTCGAAACCACATAACTGGCCTAAATGAATTCAAGTCATTTGGACCAGATGAGCTGCATCCTCGAGTTCTTAAGGAACTGGCAGATGTCCTTGCAGAGCCTCTGTCGATCATCTCTGAGAAATCCTTGAGGAGTGGAGAAGTGCCACAGGACTGGAAGAGGGCAAATGTAGTCCCAATCCTTAAGAAGGGGGAAAAAGAAGACCCGGGAAATTATAGACCAGTCAGTTTGACTTCAATCCCGGGCAAGATATTAGAGCAAATCATAAAACACACAATTTGTGCACATCTAGACAAAACAACCCAGCGATCAAAACAACCTCTGTGATCAAAACAACCCAGCATGGATTTACCAAGAATAAATCTTGCCAGACAAAGGCTGCAATCCTAAAGACACTTTCCTGGGAGTAAGACCCATTAAATACAACAGGGCTTACTTTTGAGTAGACATGGTTAGGATTTTGCTCAAATCTTTCCTTTTGCTCAAATGATTTCCTTTTTTGATCGGGTTACGAGCTTACTGGACAGTGACAATGCTGTGGATGTCATTTATCTTGACTTCAGCAAAGCATTTGACAAGGTCCCACATGACATTTTAATTGGGAAGTTGGAAAAATATGGGCTAGACGGGGCAATCATTAGGTGGATCCGCAACTGGCTCGATGGCCACATTCAAAGGGTTTTAGTAAATGGTTCTGTGTCAACCTGGATGTCGGTTTCAAGTGGGGTACCCCAAGGCTATGTCTTGGGACCGGTTCTCTTTAACATTTTCATTAATGACTTGGAGGAAGGGATACGGGGGAGCCAGATCAAATTTGCGGATGACACCAAGCTGGGAGGAGTAGCTAACACATCAGAAGACAGGAGAAACCTCCAGGAGGATCTGGATAAACTGGAATTCTGGGCTGTAACAAATAGAATGAACTTCAACAGGGAGAAGTGCAAAGTTCTGCACTTGGGCAATAAAAACCAAAAATACAGGTATAAAATGGGGGATACTTGGCTTGGCAGCACAACATGTGAGCGGGATCTTGGAGTCGCCGTGGATCACAAGCTGAACAGGAGTCAGCAGTGTGATGTGTCTGCAAAGAAGGCAAATGCCATTTTAGGTTGCATTAAGAGGACTGTAGCTTCCAAGTCACGAAAAGTTATAGTTCCTCTTTATTCTGCATTGGTCAGACCTCACCTTGAGTACTGTGTTCAGTTCTGGGCACCTCACTTTAAGAAAGATGCAGCCAAACTGGAGCAAGTCCAGAGGAGAGCAACAAGAATGATCAGTGGGATGGAAGGGAAGCCCTACGAGGAAAGGTGGGGGAACTTGGGATGTTCAGCCTGGAGAAGAGGAGGCTGAGAGGAGACATGATTGCCCTCTTCAGATACCTGAAGGGCTGTCATAGGGAGGAAGGGGCTCATTTGTTCATAGCTGCTTCTGAAAGCAGAACTAGAACCAATGGGTACAAACTGCAAGAGAAGAGATTCCAGTTGGATATCTGGAAAAATTCCTGACGGTTTGGGCAGTTCGACAGTGGAACAGATTGCCAAGGGAGGTGTTGGACTCTCCCTCACTGAGGATCTTCAAGCAGAGGCTCGACGAGCACCTGTCGGGGATGCTCTTGGGGGATTTCCTACTGCAGGCAGGGGGTTGGACTAGATGACCTACTAGGTCCCTTCCAACTCTAGGATTCTATGATTCTATGATTCTTACATATCAACACACAAGGATGTTGTAAGCTTGTCTTAATCTGTTGCTTTAAAATAATAGTTTGAATGATTGTATTTTTACACATATACACACACACTTTGAGAAAAGAGAGATAATATAATTATTATTTTTTAAAAAAATCTTTAATTTATGATGAAAAAAGATTAAAAAAATCTTTAATTTATAATCTATAATTTAATTTAAGCTGCTTAAAAACTGCTTAAAATTGCAAATCATGGTGGATGGTTTATCTTACCATGTGAGCAGTAAAGACTTAATACAGTCTCCTATATTAGCCTCACTTTGCAAAGTAGGCCCCAGTAGGTCACCTAAGACTTAAGCCACCTCCAGACGGGGTGGAGATTGATGCAAGGGACTCAACATTAGTTGGTACAAGTGACTTGTGTTGATATAAGAGAGAGCCAGGATTGCCCACTGAGTGGAGAAAATGTTAAATTGACAGGAGGAATTGCAAATTTGGTGAACTGCAGGCATTGAGAAAAAGCTAGCAAGGATGCTTGCAGAAAATATCAAAACTCCCCCCCCCCCCTTTGCTTTGCCTCTCACACCTTTTCCTCTTAATCAAGTGAGGTGCAGTCTCCCCTATGGAGAGCAGATATATTGCACCACTCACATTCCAGGCAGAGCCTTTCCTATCAATATTTACACTTGACAGGTTGATATAAAGGTTGTGGTTTGCAAGGCTTTATGTATGCCTTTATAATACTGTTGATGATTCATATATATGGAGTGTCAAAACCGACTGAGAGGCCCCTGTGCTTTAGAACGATGTGTGCCATTGGTACAAAACACTTGCTGCACACAGCCAGTTCTAACAAAGGTTCACAAATTTTTTTTAGCACTGGGACCCACTTTTTAAAGGGCCACTCATTGCTGGATCCATCATTTGTAGATAGCTCTTCCCTGCAGCTCATGGCATCTGATCTCAACACATGCACACTCTGGGCAGTCACATCTGCCCAGACATCCTGTTATAAAGCCGGTTGGGTGATGGGCAATGCATACCCCATAAAGATCCCCTAAAGATCATACAACCCCAGAGTGTCCTAGGCGACTGCCTAAAGTGTTTCTGTATTGAGATCAGGTGCCAGGAGTGGTGGCAGAACTGTAAGCTGCTCTATTAGGACCAGATCAAGTTTACCAGATTTTAAGGTCATCCAGAAAGAATATTCATTCATTCTTTCAATGATTCATTCATTCAAATTTTTTATCACCCTATATTTACATGTGCTTGCAAACTGCAGGAGCTCAACATCTTGTAGGGTAATTGGCAACTATAGAATCTGAATTTTGAATAGCCTCCGGGTAATCAGATCCATCAACCTTTGCGGTCCCATCTTTAGGTGTGACTGTTCAGTGGGTCATGCCACACCGCAGTCATTACTGGGATCATGCTGATTGTTCAGCTGTACGTGTAGGTGTATAACCATCTAAATAAAATATTTTATTTGATACAAACTTTTTATTTTAAAAATCTAGCATTCTTCTCATATCTCTTTTCAGCTCTGCTAATGAGTCTCTTTTGCAGTGCCGTCTTCCTTCTTCATAAAGACCTGGGAGGCTTGAATAGATGGGAAAATGCCTTGCAGCCCTATTTCTTTATATTTCCATGATTACTTCTTTTCCTCCATCATATTAAAAAGTCTTGGCTTTTTTCAGGGAGGGGATTCAGATTGCGTGAGAAGATCTTTGTAAAAGCCAGGCTGTCTGCAATCCAATATTATTGACACATTTCTTTTTGCTAAAGCCTCTTTTTTCTAGAGGAAAGAAATCTCTACTTGGTTATTTTCAGATATCATCTCATTTTTCAAAAGTTTAATTAAAAAAAAATCTCATCTGAACACCTATAACTGAAAAAATGGCCTGCTAGCTAATGTGTGTTGCAACTTAGACTGCAGTCCTAACCCCCATAGGCCAGCATAAGCCCAAGCACGAGTCCCATACTGGCCTGGGAGTCCTGTGCTGGCCTGGGAGTGTCACAAAAGTGCTGTAAGATACTGTGCCTTTCCTGGAAGAGAGCTAGGCCAGTGCACCTAACCCTCCCTAACATCACCACCGGAACGATACAACCGATGGTTGTGCCAGCCTAGGTTAGGATTTGCACCCTTAGTGAATTAGGTTTATTGAGTGGAGTGGAGGGTGGCCTGTATCAGTAGATCATGTATGTACATAATGTGTCTGTATCCCCCCATTCACCCCTAACTGAACGTGCCCATTCTAGAGGGTTCTCAGCCCAGCATTATTAAAGCTACTTCTGATGGAAATTGAAAGTGAAATATGTGATGTATTATATACTGCATGAGGCATGTAGAGGAGGCTGGGAAACCCCAGAAAATGTGGGGACATTTGCCAGTATGCATGGTTTGCCAGTATGCATGGGAAAATACCCATGGCTACAGGAGCATACCTGAATATGTATAGCTGTGGTTGTGTTGGATGAGTTCAGGGTTTAGCTTTTAGCTACACGGTTTACTTTTATACATTTTTGTGTGCGAGAGAGTTAAAGAACCATTGCTAGTAGAGTAGTTGTGGGGCTGCAGCTTCCATTCTTGTGCTGAGTTCTCATGTTTTAGCAGAACTGAAATGTGGTACAATTATTGACTGAGCTAGTCAAAAATGATTTTTCATATGAAAAGAGTACTTACCAGCTTGATACCAGAACAACATATAAACAATCTTTTTCTCCCACATGAACCTGCCCACACAATGTTGTCACTCTGGCTTGTGCCCCTCTGTCCTGTGACATGAAGAGAGTAAAGATATGGAATAGGGTCCAGGGCAGTGATGGGATTCAAAGAAATTAACAACCGGTTCTATGCTCATCTGGCAGCCACTTTTAAATGGCTATTTTTAAACTTTATATGTACTATCTCTCTTTAACAACTGGTTCTGTAGAGTAGGTGCGAGCCTGCTGGAGCCCACCACTGGTCCAGGGGCACCACCAGGGTCTATGTCATCTGGTGCAGGAAGCCATTACACACCTACCCTGCTGTGCTCATCTACCGTGTTTGCGCATGTGCAACATGACCCTGAAGTTGCCAACCTTGAGTGATGAAGGGCAGGCTCTTCGCAACTCAGGGTAGGTGGCTTCAGAAGTGCAGTGAGCCTGCATGAGCACAAAGCTCCCACGAGCACATCACACAGACCTCTCCAGGCTTAGTCTCCAGACCTTCAGAGACAGGCTTGCCTCTCGCTAGTCTGGAGAGGACTGAGGGTGATGCACCAGAAAGAGCTGGTGTGCTGGAGAACATAATTGTCCTTATGTCAGGGTTGCATTATCCTTACCCTGGCTCTGTAAAATTGGTTAGGATTGTGACATATGATTACTGAGTAGCTTAAGGTCACACCATCAGCTACAGAGATTTGCATGCATCCCATACTGGTACATACTTAGTGCTGTAACCACCACATCACATTCTCTGCTTTGTTTATGTCACTGACTTTTCTCTTTCTTGCTTGCTGTTGGTGATGAATGTCAGTTATGTTTTGTAAACTGGCCCGAGGGTCCTAGTGGTATGGAAAGTGTGGCATAAAAATATGTCTATAAATAAATATAATAGAGTGCATTGACTTGCACTGTAGCTTCAGAGAAAAAGATTCCAACTGCTCTGCGGTGATACACTTCGCATCTTGAAGAGGGTTCGTGTGAATTCCTACAAGTGTTAATTATGGGCTGAAGGCAGGTTAAGGCTCCTGTTACATGGAAAATGTGCAGTTGCCTCCACCAAATTATATAGGTGGTGATATAGTGGTGTACAATCGTGGTGGAGGTGTTCAGTTTATGCAGCCTAGATCCAAATTCTCCAGTGTAAGATACAGTTGCTTCCTGTTAGGCTAAGAACTGAACACAATTGTTAATCCAGCTTCACTGGGGGAAATTGTCTTAGGTACATCTGCACAGGAAAATAAAATAAGGCTGTCATCCTAAACACACTTTTCTGGGAGTAAGTCCCATATACTATAATGGGAACTTACTTCTGAGTAGATATGTATAAGTTTGGTCCCAATACAGGGAAAGCGAAATCATAATCCTCTGACCAGCACAAGTCCTGCACTGGTGAGGGGTGTCACAAAAGTTCCTTAAGGCACTTCTGTGCCACTCCCAGGAGAGTTGGACCAGTGCATGGATGTGCACCAGCCTCCCAAGGACATTGCAGGAATGGGGCGATAGGTGAGCTGCACTGGCCTAAATTTGGTTAGGACTGTGATCCAAATCTCTAGTGTTTGTTTTTGAGGTCGAGTATCCACGTGCTTACATTCATACAGTAGAAACCCAAAAGCAAACACCTGTTCTGCTCATCCTGAATTTGATTTAGCTGTGATTGCATGCCACAGTGCTCCGTCTTTCCTGCACATCAGTTCAGCTAGCCCTATAATTTTCAATTTTTTTGGTCTCATGGCACACCATCCAGGTGCCAAAATGGTCAAGGCACATCATAAATATTTGGACAGTTGACAAGCCACATCATGCTGCTGGTATGGGGTTCAGCTCCTCAACAACCGTATTAATAATTAATTAATTAATTAATTAAATGGTCCAAATTCCCAGGGCATACCTGTGGACTACTCGCGGCACACCAGTGTGCCACAGCATACTGGTTGAAAAGCAGTGAGCTAGCGAATTCGACAGGGCACAGATGATCATTGTGATGTGAAGGGAGATGCACAGTTGCATGAAGAAGATGCATTATCTTTATCAATTATGGCCATGCATCATCTGTTCTCTAGTGAAGTTAAGGTTCATCTCATTTTGTTTTTTCACCATAGGCTCGAAATTGGCATCTTGGTGTCAAAGTCGACAATTCAAACTATTGCACCAGTTCTCTTTCTCCCTTTGAGGAAAGCATCAAACAAAGAAAAGCAAATGTAACCAGGTGCTAAGGAAGTCAACAGTAGACATCTTTTCGAGAGAAAATGGTTTTACACTTCTGAGATATTAATTTTGAGTCTCTCAAAGAAAAATCACATGCTCAAACTATCTGTTCTGTTGGCTTTACATGAAAGTTCATTCATGAGACTCCTTATTTTGCTTACAGACTCAAATCAGTCCCAAAGAAGGGTGGCAAGTTTATAGTTCAGCTCAAGATCCCGATGGGCGATGTATTTGCACCGTGGTTGCACCCGAACAAAATCTCTGCTCCAGGGATGCCAAAAGCAGACAGCTTCGACAACTGCTCGAGAAGGTGAGTGTGCTCAGTGCTTTCCTTTATTAAGTCAAAGGGCTCAATGTATCTTTTGACTCTTTGTAATATTAAACAGAATTGCAATGAATGCAGCTCCCACAAAAAAATCACCCAAGAAGGAAGTCGTTCCCTCCAAACTAATGAATATATGGAGTCCTATGGAAATCGAAACTAAACTACTTGTTCGCATTTACTCATCAGTAAGCAAGTGTGCGTTGGCTGCTGGTCAGGCCTGGGAAAGAGGAATGCAAGGCCAACAAAATGATCCCAATACAGGGAAAGTGGAACGCAACAATGCTCCACAAGATAACTTCCCTCCCTCCACTGAAAAGGATAAAAACAGAGGCTTGAGCTGAGCAGGACTAAAAATCAGAGTGATTATTATTTTTTTTTTGTTGGAATGGGGGTGGCTTCTCTATCTCAACTTTCCTTATTTATTTGATTTTAATTATTTTCAATAAGGCCTGGCATGCTACAGTCTGTGGGGTCACTAAGAGTCGGACATGACTGAACAACTCAACAACAACAATTTTTAATTAATTATTTTTATTTGCTTGATTATGTCACTTCTGGTCATGACAACACTTCTGGTGGGTGCTGGAGAGATTTTCCCTTTAAAAAGTGGGTCCCAAGCAGAGGCATACTGAGCACGATCGGAACCCATGGCACACAATGACATCATCATGCCCATGGATGTGGATGCATAGTGTGGTGACATCATTCACTGGAAATCTGCCAGTGAGGGTGCTGAATCTCTCTTGGAGTGGTCTGTGGCTTCCCCACTGAGAGACCCTGTGGGGGCAGTAGAGATCCGCCTGTGTCCTTCAGTCTGAGGAACACAAGGGATGTCTGCACCTTCCCTGCTGGGACCTGTGCTCCAATTTTCCAGACCCCAAAATTTTCCAGACAAAAATCTCTCCTTTTTGTCTGCAGTTCAGCATCACTACATTTTGTCAGTGGAGAGTTGTAACTGCAGTTGTAAAAGCATTATGAAGGAACTGAGTTGCTGCTAACTATGCCTTTCAGCAGCAAAAATGTTAGATGTCTTTACAGTATATGCTCTTTCTTCTTGTTCCAGGGTAGTCATCCCACTCAACATTGTATGAATGGTCTTACTGTGGCTGTATTGTCCTATGACTAGGAAATGTAACATGGACCAGGTTTGTGTGTGTGTGTGTGTGTGGTGTGTGTTTTGAAAAAGCAAAGCTGTATCTCCACAAGAACTTCAGTTAGCTTTATCTTCTATTTCCCAAGTAAGTGGAAGGAAAAGGGCATCTGTAGACAAGTTCAAAGCAACATCTAAGAAATAAATGTAATTAGGTTACCGATAATCTGTTTTGTAGAGCTGTCACTTATACCATTTAGTAGGTCATTCTGAAAACTGAAATTGTTATGTCGGATAATAAAGATGATTATATGTTAGTGGGCAGCTTTCTAAGTTCAGCTTTGAAGCACTAAAATAAACTGGCTTCCACAGGGGGTAGCTGTATTTGCTGCAGCAGTGATGATGAGCAATCTGGTCTGGTGGCAACTTCAAGTATCTGAGAAAGGAGAAGGTGAGTTTAGGCCAGTGGGTGAGTTTATAGGGTGAGTTTAGGCCAGCACAACTCACCCATTCCCTGTTCCTGTGCTGGAATGGGGAGGCCGGCACATGTCAATCACTGGCCTAACCCTCCTAGTAGTGGCACAGAAGTGCCTTACAGCACTTTTGCAACACCCCCAGGCCAAAATGGGACTTGTGCTAGGACTCATGCTGGCCTAACGGGGGATTAGGATTGCCGCCTTAGTTGAATAAAGGATATGGTGTGTGAATGGAGAAAATACAATCAGTTCAAGTGCATGTACTAACTGAGACAAATAGATGCCTCAGATATCACGTATCTGGGAAATCCTTGTGGGGAGTTCCAAGCATAAGCGCAACTAGGAAGAGATTAATATACATATCATTATGTACCTATAATAATGTCACCTATCATAAAGTCATCAGAGAGGGCCCTACTGACTGTTCCACCACTAAGAGAAGTGAGGGGTGTGGTGGGTTAGGATCAGGGCCATTTAGGTGGTTGCACCCCTTCTATGGAGTTTGCTTCCCATGGAACTGAGAACAGCTCTCTTGTATAGCTTTCAGAAGGGCCTTAAAAACTTTTTATTTATCAGAGTTTTTAAATGAATGCTGAGGGATGTTAGTTTTGTTATAATGACTTTAGTTGATTTTAATCTGGGATATTTAAATGTTTTTTAAAATCTTTTTAAATATTTTATTGTTGTTGAAGCTCTTTTTAATTGTATAAATGTCATGTTAGCTGCCATGGGGAGAAGAGTGGGATACCAATCCAATAATAATAATAATAATAATAATAATAATAATAATAATAATAATAATAATAATAATAATAATAATAAAGGCCAAAATAGACAAGAGCCAGAAAGACAGCAAGTGCCAGCTGTGCAAGGAGGCTGAAGAAACAGTGGAACACACCATCTGTGGCTGCAGAAAGATCGCCCAAACGGACTATCTGGAAAGACACAACAAAGTGGCCGCCATGATACATTGGAATCTGTGCCAAAAGTATAGCCTAATCACAACCAAGAACTGGTGGGACCACATACCAAAAAAGATAGTCCAGAACGAACAAGCCAAAATCCTGTGGGACTTCCGTATTCAAACTGACCGTCACTTGGAACATAATACACCAGACATCACCATGGTTGGGGAAAAACAGGTCTGGATAATTGACACTGCAATACCCAGAGATCGTCAGCTTCAAGAGAATGAACATGAGGAGATTATGCGGTATAAGGACCAAAGGATAGAAATTCAGAGAATCTGGGAAAAGAAAGCCACTGTGATTCCAATAATAATAGTTGCTCTTAGAGCAATTCCATGAAATCTCCAGGAACATCTAAACTTAATGGGCCTCCAGAAGATCACAACTGCCCAGTTACAAAAAGCAGCACTCCTGGGAACTTCACACATATTGAGACGATACCTTTGTGATTCCTAGTTCCTTGGATAGGAACCGAATCACAATAGACCCAATTCCAGTCAAACATCTAGTGTCTGTGAAATAGTACATCATCATCATCATCATCATCATCATCATCATCATCATCATCATCATAAATGACTGTGGGTGCAATCCTAGCCAATATAGGCCAGCACAAATTTAATTCACTTGTCTCCCTATTCCTGTTGTGGTGCAGAGAGGCTGGCGCATGTCTGTTTACTGGCCTAACCCCTCAGGAGTGGTGCAAAAGTGCCTGCTGGTGCTTTTCCAAAACCTCTAAGATGGCACAAGACTTGTGCTTGCTTAACTGGGAGTTAGGATTGTATCATAGGTAGCGTAGAGAAAGCTCCCTCTTTCATATCTGCATTATCCATTGGCCTGATTTTGTTTACTTTTAGCTAGTATTGTGATTTGGGTCACCCGATCAAATACAGCATGAAGCTGAACAAGCTTAGAGGAGAATGCCCACTGTTTCTCTGAATGTGCCATTGCTTCCTTCCAATCAAGATGTATGGCTGGAACAATAATTCATGCAATCACATGGGAGATGTTCTTTTGTGGGTTGGAAAATCATATTAGTCTAAAAGTCCATCTCTTCATGAGTCAGGATGCTTCTAATTTTAACTGAGACAAATGGGATGTCTGGGCAACCCTTGTTAATTCAAGCTACTGTATCTCTTGGTCAAGATTATACCAATTCATGATGAGCAGCTTGTTTTTCTTGCTATATGATAAGAAAACTGAAACCTGTTAAGAGCTGTTAGCCCTGTGGAAATCTCTCTTTAATTCTCTTTTTCATGGCATCAGTGGCATCTACAAAGAAATCAGGAGATACAAATCCAATTCAATTCCGATGGTAGCTTGAAGGTCAAGGCTACAGTTTCATTCCAGTCTGCGGAATATCTAAAAGTTTAGTTTATTGAATCACATCCACAGTGTTCAAGAGAGACAGAGCCATATCCATGCACAGATTACCGGTATATTTGCTACGTGTAAATTGGTTTTTCCATTTTTTTCAGGCAGAATTCATACTGCGGAGGCTTCTTCTCCCTTGCCGCCCACCCACACACACCCATATTCACTAAATTAATAAGATGTTTCCCCACAGAGGTGGGGGGAGGGATGCTATGCAAAAAATGAACATTTGTTTAACAACTCCAGCATCTATGACTAAACTGTGTATGCTATACATTTGTCATCAGTTCATAGCTGCAGGTCCCATGAAAATACATTGGCACGTTAAAGGCAGCTGTGTGTCTCAAAGCATTCAGCCACAAATGTACATTTGCCAGCTAGGATTTGAGAGTAACCTGGAATTCCATATGCTAGAAGAAAAACAGTAAAGCAAAATATTAATAAGAGACTTGATTAGTAAGAAAGCTCTAGTAAGTATTAGGGTTAAGAACATAAAAAGAGTCCCACTGAATCAGGCCAAAGACCCATCTAGTCCAGCTTCATGTATCTCACATTGGCCCAACAGATGCTCACAGAGCATACAAGACATCTGCGTTATGGTGTGCTCCCTTGCATCTGGCATCTGAAATAAGAACATTGTACACACCCATCATGGCTTATAATCTCTGATGGACTTTTCTTCCACAAATATGTCCAGTCCCCTTTTAAAGGCATTACGGCTAGATGCCATCAACGCATGTGGAAAGTAACTTAGGGAATAACCCAAACCAATTTACCCCCTAATCCAGAGTAACTACGGGAACACCTAAGAAACTTTACATGCACCTATAGTTACTGCACCATCTAGCGAAAACCTATGGGAAATTCATTTTGGAATCCAGAGTAAGTTGTTCTTACACCGGAGCAAGGACTTCCCATAGTTACTCTGGATTTTGCCCTTAGTCAGGCATAACTCGCATGGAACATCTTCCCGTGGTGGTGTGGGGAGGTCGGTGTACGCCTGTACACTGGCCTTACAGCACTTTTATGACTCCCCCAGGTACCGTGCCATGTGCTGACCGAACTAGAGGTTAGGATTGCAGCCATAATAATTTTGTTTCATATAAGTTTCCTTTTCAGCAAAGATAACAGAGTCTGTCCTTGCTGCCTTTGGATTTGAGACCCATGAATTCCCTTTTGATGGGGAGCTGGTTTTCCACTTACCTTTCTCCATTTGTGATCGGTTCTTGACAAACCACAGTCATCACAGCCATCCTGAAGGCATTTTCAGCATCCAAAAGGTATTGGTGGGTGCCAATTTGAAGGTCTCAGCAATATCTGTAGTGACAATATCTATCTGTGCCATTTTGAAGGTCTCTTCTAGCATTCTGAAGCTCCCCAAAACCATGGTAAAAGTGTTTGTTTGTGTATATGTGGGCACCATTTTAAAGCTCTTCTGCTGGCAGGTAATCTACCTCTCTTCTTAACATAATTGATCCTATAGGTTTCCAAGAACCTAACCTCTGCAGATAATAAGAATTGACTCTAATTTACTAGAAGCACAACTTTCTCTTTAGGAAAAATAATGATACAGCAGAAACCTCTAAATTTAATATTCAGATAATGTTTGGATGTGGGGTCCAGGGTTCATTTAGCTTCAAGCACAAAAACTTATAAGACTTTTGCTATGCCAAAGATGTTTGGTAATTATGTGGTACTAAGTAATTATATAGGTTAAATTCACTCAGATTTGTATGATCCACTTTAAATAGAGCCTTCTTCTTTTCTGTGCCATGCATCAAAGCCTGTCAAACTGGCGAGCACTCCTGCCTGCCCCAGAGCTCAGGCCTGATTTAAGGCCATTCAGCCTCATAACTGTGTATAGAACGGAAGCCAAGGATGCACATGCATGCATGAACCAAAGCTACACTATCACAATGAACGTGTATACCATGATCCATTCAGTCCAAAATCTGCCAGAACGCTTGTCAGTGTCCTGCATAATAAGTACATATAGGCACAACCTTTTGAACACAATTCACAATAGTGGTTCTTCAGCATTTCAACCTGGGATCCCCTTCTGAGAATGACAATCCTTTCGGGACTCCTCCAGAAGTGATGTCATCAATCTGGCAGTGATGTCATGACTGGAAAGTGTCATCAAACTGGAAAGATCATCACTGTGATGTCAGAGTTCCTCTATAGCTACAATCCAGAGTAACTACAGGAGCACGTAAGAGACATTACGTGCACCTGTAGTTACTGCACCACCTAGTGAAAACCTATGGGAAATTCTTACTGCAAGCCAGAGTAACTTGTTCTTACTCCGGAGCAAGGACTCCCCGTAGTTACTCTGGATTGCGCCCTAAGTCTACTCAGAAGTAAGTCCCAGTGTGATAAGTGAGACTTAGGCCTATATCCTAAAGTGAAATTAAGCCCCGTGCTCCGAAGCAGATGACTTTCCATAAGATAACACTAGCGGGTGACATAACTTCGTGGACCCATAACTGCTATGGATTTTGCCCTTACTCCCATGAAAGTATGGATTGCAGCCTGAGTGCCCATTCCCCATGCCAGATGGGGCATGGGAGATGGCAGCGCCCCAGGCCAGATTCCTTGATGGCGGCACCCAGCTTTTTGCATCCCCCCTTATTGAAGCCGTGATTTCCCCCATAGGGGTCCTGACTTCCACTTTGAGAACCACTGCTCTAAGTTTTGCTTCTTGTAGCGGCCCTATTATATTGGAGGAGGCATTTAGAAATAAAAGCAAACTGTCTTTCCAAATGCAGGAATGGGTGAGCATGGTAACTATTGTTGGGCACATGGATGGGGAAGAAGGAAGCACATACATTATGTGACTTCTCAGATAATAGGGACAATTTGTGCAGCCTCTCCCATTCTAGGTCAGTTTGTTAACAGACAAAAGGACTGTACAATTCCCACTAAAATGTTCTCCAGGCTTTTGTGCAATCTAACAGCAGTAATGCATTCCATTACACATCTGTTGCTTCCCCTAAGAGAAGCCCTATTGAACAAATTTAGATTGCATTGGCATCCATCAGTCTTAAAAGACTATGGTATTGTGCTCAGCACAATATCGAAGCACGAAGGTCAGGGTAGATTAATATGGAGGATAGGCTGTTACCCAAGCAGCAAATCCCCCCTCTCCACACCACTGAAATAGTCCAATGGAACTGCAGAGCCGATACGATTGGTTCCAGCTGCGTCACAGAGCTGGGCTAAGGACAGGAGCTCACCCTGTCTTGTGGGGACCCGGGTCTAGAACCCTGGCCTGCTGGTTAACATGCACAGTGTCTTAACCACTTGTGCAACCCACAGCCCTTAAATTTAGATTCAGATTACTTACAGTACTTATATTTAGTAGGGAGAGAATACCCATCCTCTTTACCCCAGCATAGTGCCTTTCACCAACTATGGGTACTTTTTTATTTGTTTAATTAAATTTTATTTTGTTTACAGGAAGAGCTTACGAAATTTCCTTTGACCCCAGGTAGCAGATAGATATCTTAGCCATGCCAATAGCTGGGGGGATGGAGGCAGCAAAGGAAGTAGGTGGCAGGATGATGGTAAGAAGAAATAGGTTTTCCCCAAATTTTCTTTTTTTTTCCAAGCCCAGGCATGATGTCACTCCCGGTTGTGACATCACTTTTGGGCAACATTTTGAACTTTGCACTGGGCTTCACTGGGCTTGCGTTAATATGCTTTTGATCTGCTAGGTTGGCAGGAACTGGGCATGTAATGTTTGCTCAATACAACATGAGATAATAGGATCTCAAATCACCAACCAAAGCATAGCGTGAGCTACTGCTCAGTAATATAAATAATATAATGTTTAAATTGACCGCATGAGAGCAATACTTGTATAGTAGTATTTTTAACATTTATTTTGTCATGTCCTACATTTTCCTTGGGTGTCCTACATTTCGGGGGAGCCTTATTCTCTTTTGTGGTTATGACATATGGTCACCCTGACTTTGGTTGCTTCTAGAGATGTCATTGTGGAAGCAGAGATGATTGGTTACATTGTCACATTTATTCTGTGATCCCACATTCAGAGGATCAATGGTGTGACTATTCTAGGAGAGAGAAGGAAGAATTTGTCCAGCAGCAACACTAAAGGAAAATAATAACTCTGAACAATATTGAAATATTGGATATTTCCACTGCCAGAATTTCAGAACAGATTTCTTCCCCACAGAAATTGCACTCTGGCCTGAAAACCAAACCTGGATAATATTCAGCACAGACCTAGTAAGAACTATTTTAATTTAATCATGCTGTGTACACAAGGAAAGTCCTTTTATGTTGCCATTTCCATAAATCCCTGTATTGAGACTTATTACAGATTCAGAGTAAATACAGCTCTGGCAAAACAAACAGTCCCAGTTTCGTCACACTTCGGAGGGGATTTTATTTGCTTGACTTCCCCTGCTACTAAGATAATAAAAATAAATGAGGATTTGGTATTATTACGAGCACTTTCTCCTCAAGTGTTAAGAGTTGGATAAACAGCAAATATGCATTGGGATGAAATGCACGCTTTACAGTCTTTTGAAACTAAGAGTGGGGTGAAGAGCGATTAAATGATCACAAATCCAGAGGCATTGTATTTGCGCTTAGATGGAAATTTCTCCCATCATCCCACCCCCCCACGGATGAATTGAGTTGCACACAAAAAATGTAACATGCCTTACTGGATTTGAAACACGTGTCCAGGATACTGTATGTGAAAGCAGCCAGATACCTCTAGATTAGGGTTGTCTCGAAAAACAGGGACAATTCCCATTTTTATCCAGTGTTTTCATACTGGCAAATGGGACAAAAGGTCCTGTCCCGATTCTGTGAAAGAGAATTATGGCAAACCTACTGTAGATCACTGGTGGCAAACCTATGGCACATGTGCCAGGGAGGGCACTGAGTCCTCCTAGCGGACACATGGACATAATGCTGCCCCATGCCTCCAGCCCACCAACAGTTCAGCTCAGCTGTGAAGAGGAAGCTGCAATGTTCAGCTCAGTCTTCAACCCCCTGGGTCCATGGCATTTTCCTAGCCAGGCCACAGCTGGAGCCCTGCCAAGTTCGCTCCAGGAACAAACTGGGCATGCGCAACCTAGGCCTATATCCTATGGTGAAATTAAGCAGTTAAGATGACTTTCCATAAGATAACAGTAGAGGGTGACGTAACTGTGTGGACCCATAACTGCTATGGATTTTGCCCCTAGTCACTAGGCTGTGCAGGCCCAGGTCACTTCTGCCTGCAGCAAATTGAGCATGTGCAGACTGGGTCTGGGGCTGCGCATGCTCAGATCACTCCAGGCAATAGCAGTCTGAACATCCTCTTGCCTGGAGCGTACTGAGGTGCAGCCTGAGCATGGAACTGTGCATGTGCAGTTCATTCCTGTCTGGAGTGAACTGTGCATTTGCAGCCCCTGCCGGCCCGTGGAAAAAATATTTTCAACTGAACCCGACCAGGATTCTCCAAAGGACAGCAGAGACATTGGAAGGAAATAGGATTGCGCAAAAGGAAAATAACGTGATTATTTTTTACAGTACTGTTTTCATCGCATGGCATACTGAGAGGCAGCTCACATTCCCCAATGGCCCTCCTAATAAAAGAGCTCCACAAAACTCCCACAGCACACTTGTGAACCATTCATAGCACAGCAGTGTGCCACAGCACAGTGGCAGAAAATTACTGATTTCATGTACAGTACGTAAGTCTACAGGTTGTTCTAAGTATTTATGGGGAAAGTGTACAAGATTCAGCCTTATAATACATGGGTTTTTTATACATAGATTTGACTAAAGACGAATGGCCATGGCAAATCACAGTTGTAAAAACTGCTTTTCAACTGTTGTAGAGAGACAGTTGTGCAAGCAGCCATTCCATCCTTCAGCTGAGCCAGGCAAAGGCAAGGGGTCCTGTGCATTTCTAGTTATTGACTGCCTTTTTACAACAGTAAGAAAAGCTGGTTTAAACCATCATAAAGGGGCACACCTTTTAATTCTTTAAAACTGCTTTTATTCCACACTTTTTTTTTGTATCAGCAGCCTCAGAATCAAACCCCTGCAGCTACTGAGGCATGACCTTATTCCGTTAGGCGCAATGGAAGAGCAAGAAAAACTTGAATTTTTAGATCTATTTTTTCACCTTTTTTAATCCGCAGGAGGTTCCAGAATGGTAACCTCGTGGCTAATGAGGGATACCTGTATTTTCTGTTTGGAGAATGGATTTGATGGCAATAAGAGAGGCAGCATCACGGAGGCCATTCTGCAGAATATTTGTGCATATATTTCACACCATATATTTCACACCACTAGCACAGTCTTCCTTTAAAAAAAATGAGTTTTCTTTTTATTTGAAGAAATGTCACAGTCTTGCTCAAAGACCATGCTCTCCAAAAGCACTGACATTTAAATAAGCACAGTGGTGTAAGTTAAAAAGAAAAAGCTCTTTACAAAAACAGCACTCAAATGTATCAGAATCCAAGGTGGAAATAAAACAGCTGCTTCATATCACATTCACTGCCCATCATTTTGTCACAGAATTACTCAGGCATTCCTGTGTTGCGCTGCAGAGAGGTGGGCATGGAAATCAATGCTGTTATGAAGTTTCAACACTGCTAACTAATGATCCTTTCCTGGAAAAGAACATGACAAGAGACTTGAGTTTACATTTTTAGTAACAGTAGTAGTTAGATTAGAATCACATCCAGTTCTATCCCCACCATGTAGAATGTTGAAAATGTTTGCTCTAATCATCCTTATACTGGTGTTATATTAATGGCAACATTACTGATAACAGTAGGTTAATGTTGGCATTACTGATAACAGTAGGTTGGGGTGAGGGGATCCAGGTAGGTTGGGGAAAGGTGAGGGGATCTAGATAGATAGGGAAGAGTGAGGGATGCATAGGCATGGAGCAGCAGGGACCAGGTCTTGTGCATGTCTACTTTGGAGCAAGTCTCCAAACCAGGGAAGGCTGCTTAGGATTGCAACTGTGCATGTTTTCTTTGGAGCAAATCTCCAATTCAGGGAGGGATGCAGAGGCATGCAGAAGTAGGGAGCAGGTCTTGTACATATCTGCTTTGGAGCAAGGCTCCAAGCCAGGAAAGACTGCTTAGGATTGCAACTGTGTCAGGGTGACCAGATGCCAAACCCAAAATTCCTGAACCCCAATTCCTACCCGCTTAAAAAAATTGCCAAAAAATGTATTTTTTTGTTTTTATATTTTGGTTTTTTGGCCATAACTTTTGATAGGAAGGAGATATCTCAAAACTGATTTTTGCATTGGATCCTTTTGCATTGGATTCTGCTCTTCAATATGAATCCAACGACATATGATATGATGGGATAAGGTGCTACAGGATTGGCCTTATCACTCTATAAGACGCACAGACATTTCCCCCCCTTTGGGGAAGAAAAAAGTGCATCTTATAAGCTGGGAAATACGGAGATAGATGTGGATTTGGAAGTTCTATCATTGCCATCACCACTGAGTTGCTGTTCCCCTTAAAAGGAAAACATTGTTTTCCCTTGTCCCGGAGGAGGGGGGTCATGTCCCCCAGGTTGGGAAACACCACTATAAGTCCCTTGACACAGCCTGACATACCATCTAGTATGTGTGTGAAAATACGCATCTCTGTATCAGAATTAATACACCTCTTGAAGCATTTTGCTGAGCTGTAAATATGTTCCTTCAGAGGCATCGTTTGATGGAAGAAGTACTGGTTCTAATTCTATGTCTCCACGATCTCATTAATTTTAGAGAGGTTCTGCCTGTATCAAACCATAGTTGAATCTAGGCCATAATTCTTACATCTTTAAGAGCTCAGTGCTTTGCAGAGATATAAAAAATGGTTAACAATCTGAACTCGGACACACGCCAGCATCTCACTCCAAGTTTGATTTAACCTCAATTGTATACGAGAAAGAAATCTTTCAAAATTGAGAACATCAATGTTCTTCTTTCACAGGTTCAGAACATGTCCCAGTCCATTGAAGTTTTAAACCTCCGGACTCAGAGGGATTTCCAGTATGTTTTAAAAATGGAAACGCAAATGAAAGGGCTGAAGGCCAAGTTCCGGCAAATTGAAGATGACCGGAAAACCTTAATGACAAAGCATTTTCAAGTAGGTTTGATTTTTTATTATTTTTATTTTGGTTAATGATCTCTTTGAATGATTGCCAAGAGGAATGTGTTTGAGTGAAACGATGCATGGCTGTCTATGCTGTCTGCATGTGGTGCTTGTCCATAAGCTCGTCCATAAGCCCTTGTTTTTACCAGGATCATCCCTCTTGCTGTGCAGTTTCACTGTGATGGGAAGTGGCCATTAATTACTGTGACAATAGGAGAGTGTCACTGCCAAACAGACTATGTCCAGGATGGAGTTCCCGCCAGGAGATTTATATGCAGCCAGGCTGGGTTGTGATAAATGAGACAACCAGGAGAATTAATAACAAAAAAAAAAAAAACAAGGAGAGATGCCCTTAACTCTGATGACGTTTTGTACTTTCCAAGATGGGAAAGTTTATGAACAGTGGTTCATGTTGCTTTAATTAGTAGCACAAATTTTTTTTAAAGTTGCCACATCTAGCTTGCCTTATTCACCTATTGGCTAATACTAGCCAGGAAAGACTTCAAGAAAGGGGTTTCAATAATGTCAGAGGTCCAGAGCCAAGGATTTTGGTAGGCCAGAAAGCCCAGGGACCATTCTACTGACATAAAGGTAGCTTCTTCTCTCCCCTCTCCAGGAGTGCTGCTCCAGCCCAAAATTAGATAGTAATGGCATTACTAGTACAAGTTTAGCAGGAAGCGACTTAATATGGGGGCAGTACTGGAGGGTACTGCAGCACTGCATTTCCTCCTGGGGTATGGGACCCCTCCATCTGTCCAGGAGGGATTCAGCAACCTCTAGAGCAGTGATTTTCAACCTTTCCCATCTCACGGCACACTTAACAAGGCACTGAAATTTTCAAGGCACAACATAAATTGTTTTTACCATTGGCAAGGAACACTAGACTGTTCAAATCCCCCAATTTTCCTATTAATGCATGTCAATCCTCAAATTCCCGCAACACACCTGAGGACTATCCACGGCACACTGGTTGAAAATCACTGCTCTAGAGGTACAATGCCTTAGTAGCATAGGGAGGGAGGGGGGTTACGTTGTCCTCCTTCTCCCATGAGACTCAGCTATCCGACACGTCAAGGGTTTGACACAGTCTTCCTTCTCATCCCTTCTATCTGCTCCCCCACTCTCTCGGGGCCTGTGGAGGGCAGTCTGGAGGCTGCCTGAGGACTGGGGAGGGAGGAGGGGACCCAACACCCAACTTGTGATTCTGGTTTGCCTCCTTAGCTGAGTGTAGACTATATGTTCCCTGATTCTTTAGCACTTTGCATAACTCAGGTGCTTACTACTGTAGTAGCTGATCTGCTTTCCAGCCCTCCTACTAGACAAGGGACCTCTCTACCATGCTCACCTTTTGGCCTTACTTGATCTCATTCCACCCACCAATCCACCAACCCTGACATGTAGCCTTATTTTTCACCCAGGAGTGGGGCAAAAGTGTCTTACTTCACTTTTGTGATACCCCCAGGTCAGCACAGGACTTACACCAAGACTTAGGCTGGCCTAAATGGAGGTTAGGATTGCAGCCTTAGTATTTTCAACTCTATTGTTATCATCATTTATCATAATAACAAACTTGTGTTCTGCCATGCCTGCATTTTGTCTGATCACTGCACTCTTCATCAGTGTAGTGTAATGCCAGCACCCAGCAGTTCGATACAGACTGTCAAAAGCAACAGCATGTTCTAACACTCTAACCTTTTAAAGACTTGATATTTGGATTGGTTGGACATACCGCTCAAAATTGATAGTTCGACTGGCATTTTAAAAGGACTGCAAGTCAATAATATTACTCAGTAATTTAAAAGGTCAGAATAATAGACTCTGCCAGTATCTTTCAAAACTATAACCTGCAAAGAAACAGATGCTGTACTCCATTTGTGAAGACAGAAGAATGTAGGGATAGAGCATGTGCTTTGCATGCATAATTCCTAGGTTTAATGCCCAGCATCTCCAGTTAAAGGATCATAGATGATAAGCATGTGAAAAGTACCTTGTGGCCCAATCAGAGACACTATGACGCAAGCGCAGTGGTGTTGGAAATAGGCAGTGGTGGGATCCAAATAAATTAACAACAGGTTCTATGTCCTAATAACCTAAATTAACAACAAGTTCTATGTCCTATTAGTAACCGGTTCTCAGAACCAGGTGCTCATTAGCAAAGGGTTCTATAGAACCTGTAAGAACACCCTAAGCCCACCACTTGAAATAGGCTATCTCATCCCACCAGCACTGAACTGAGATGCAGTACACTGCCCAACAGCGTAGGGGTGGGGATCATGGAATTGGGGCAGACAGGGTGTTAATGGGTGGAATTGGGTAGAGAGCAAAACTTGGCCCAAATTGATGGAGCAACTTCAAGAGGTGTGTCACAGATGGAGGAAGGTAAGGGCAGGTGGGCCTAGCTTGTGACCCACTTGGCCTCGGATTACAACCTACCAAGCAGGTCATGACCCACACAATTTGAGAAACATTGCATTAATGTTTTACACAACAGTTGCTTCAAGGATGAACAGATTGCATGTCAAACACCTAATCAAAGTCCCCAATTACTGTATACAGACATGGATATGAATTTTTTATATGAACGTTAAAGCTTTTTGTCTTCGGATCGCTTGTCACACTGTTGCAGGAAGAAAAAAAGCTCTGCATGTAGATATAACATTTGCTACATCAAGTACAGAAATGGACTGAAATGTCATCTGACATCTTAGATAAAAATCTATCATTCTTTCATTTTGACTGTACAAATGTCATGATGAAACCGTTACAGAAGGAATTGAGTCATGTAATTGTGATACTGTGCTCGGACGTTAAGAACTCTGGCACCAGAAGAGGTTTTATGGCACAATCCTGAAGGCGCCAATGCCACCTAAGTATTTTTGGCAGAACTAGGTATTTTCCAAGCATCACAAAAAGTGACACACTAGTGAATAGCTAGCTCTGTCTGCCTACTGTGGACTCTGGATGCCTACTGGCTCTAGCAAGTACACACAGGGTATGGAAGGAAGGTGTGGTGGAATGGGGGTGGTAGAGAGAGGATCAAGACAAGGAAGGGGCAGTTTTGGTAGCAGCAGCACTGCCAAAACATAACCCCCATTCCTAGTGCTAATCTACCTTCCCGAATCCACACAGACTTGTTCCAGCAATGTCACTGATGTAGATCTGAGTAGGCACAGTGGTCTTGCACAGACATCCTAGATCAGGCCTGCCCATCTTTCCCTTGCTTGATAAGGCCTCCAGAGGCTGAAACTCCCTCAAAGGATGCAGTAGTCTGCACACTGGAACATCTGCATCACTCTGTGGGTTAAGGTCCATTTGCAACAGTCTGTGTGAATTTATTGTCCTAATAACACAGTCCCTTCAATCCCATCCCACTTTCATTCAGATACTTTGAGGCTTTCACAATAAATGGATTTCCTCATGAAGCTAAAATTATGCATGTGAATTGCAAAGGGAACTCTGGTAACGCTAATGCATTTATGGTAATAACATTTCCACGTGTAATTTAAAAATGCAATTTCCAACTGCTTAAATTAGCTGTGTATAAAGCATGCGTTTTGACGTTGCCTACAGATCCCCCCAAATTAATTTTTTGCAGATGAAATTTTTTTAAAAAAATCATTAAAGTAAAATGGTAAATATAATTCATTTAAACATGCCTCTATTAAACCGCTGTCCCCATGATCATCATTATTAGAAAAGATGGCCCAGTGCTTAACAGGCCCTCAAAGGATAAACCTTTTCAATGAGCAGAAATTGGATTTCACCTTTCTCACCATATCATGAGAACACATTTCGGCCATCATGGGTGATGCTTCATTATTATATGTAAACATAAAATTTTATACATCATTAATATGTACATAAATACATAATAATTGTACATAAATACAAATTATATGTATTTTTAACAAAAGCTGGTACAGGGTGGAGCTTTGAGAATATTGATTGGTGCAAGACTATTTAATTGTACCACTCACAGGGCTGCCTTTTGTAGCTGTAGCGTCCAATGCAAAACATTTTTTGCAGGGTCCCTCACCCCTATAACACTGAGCATAACACCAATCATGTTAAGATAGTGCGTGTGTTGTATATATAGATCATTGTCTGGTTCTTATGTAGTCCATTTCTGAGCAACCAACCTCGAAAAAATATCCAATAATTTTTTTTCTTTCTGTTCAGGGAAATATTGAATTTAAAATAAAATTGAGATTGTTTAAAAAAAAATAAAAATCCAGTATTTTAACCATTTTATCCAAAGACTCAAGCCATTAAATGTGGGCTTATGAAACCTCTTGTGGTGAACTAATCATAGCTTTGAAACAAAGATCAATACAACTTTCAGGAGCGAATTTGATAACAAGTCTAAGAGCATCTTATTAAAGAATGCCAGAGATGCAACACTTTTACCCATCCCTAATGCATACTTGACTGCTTTTTCACAGGAATTGAAAGAAAAGATGGATGAGCTCCTGCCACTGATACCAGTTCTGGAACAGTACAAAACCGATGCCAAGTTAATCACCCAGTTCAAGGAGGAAATTAGAAATCTGTCTTCAGTACTCACCGGGATCCAGGAGGAAATTGGTGCCTATGATTATGAGGAGCTACATCAGCGAGTGCTCACTTTGGAAACACGGCTTCGAGACTGCATGAAAAAACTTAGTAAGTTCACAGTTTCCTGCTGTAGTTATTTTTTTCTCCTGATCGCATTTGATGGGTTTTTTTCCAGACAAGTCCAGACTTTCCGACAGTGATTCATAAATAGCCTCAAATGCATTGTTGTCCCAATGGTCCTCTTTATGCCCATGAACTCTAACTGGAAGGATAGGACTGTAGTGTGGATGGAAAGATTAAAATGCAAATCCTAGAACCATGATAGTCCCCCCCCCCCACACACAAGGGGACCCTGAGGTCCCCAATATTATCTCTGTAATGTCTTGCAGTATTAATTCAAATCACATTATAAGGACACAATCCTAACTAAATGCTGCCCACAAAGTACAGCAATACTAGGGCAGGTTCTGCTCCATCCTGTGGCAATTGAAGACCATGTAGGGTGGAGAGGTTAATAAAACATACCTACCCTGCTATGTCCCTGTATTTCCTCCAATGAGTCTTCTTAGATCTGAAGCATCTATTTTGTTGGTACAAGTCTGAGCAGACCTAAAGGGGCACGTTGAAGACAAAGCAGTGATGGAGAAGGCTCTGCTGATATCTGTCCTCCATCTATCCATGACACACTTCTTTGGGTTTACTGATCAGATCGGTGCTTCTCACCAATATTAGTGAACAAATATTGAGGTCAGTTACAGGTTTGTGTGATCAGACTTTTTCATTTATTAAGGCATCGCGGTGTTACAGGGTGGTGGTGGTTGCAATTTATGTATCACATACATCAGAATGATAATTTGACCTCAGAAACCAGAGCTAACTGCATAAGGATGGAATGGCATTATTTCAGGTTTCTTCCACAAACATTATGCTTTCAGACTGATTCTGTGATTCTTTTGAAAAAATATTCAAAGGTTGCTAAAATGAATGGGAATTCAGTCGCCCCTTGCAAAATCTGATCAGCAATAATACTGTATAACAGATGCACTATAAAGCTATATTTGGTGGGTGGGTGATCACAACTTCAGTGAATAACTCTCCACTTAACAGATGACACATAACGCTGATGCGCTTTATGCTTCCACCTCATGTTGTGAAAAACAAATAAGCAGTGCTGCATTTAATTAAGCTTGTGATTCTTAGCAGGATGCAGTCAATCACAGAAATTAGAGGTTAAAAATGTCTGAGAAAATTGAGAGCATTTAAAAATATTTTCATTAAACATGTCAGGTTCTGCCTTTGATAGTGGGTTTTGTGACTCCACTTGTGTGACTCAAGCTTTTCTAATGGCCTTATCCGGTATGCAATATACTCAAGGTGTTCGAGCTTTTATTTTTTTATTTTCTACACTTTTCTTGGTTATCCTTCATCAGCGGGGAGGCTTCTCCTCTCCGATTATGACTTATGATCACCCTCGTCTAGCAAAAATAATAAAAACTTCTTGGGTTTAAAATTGATTTAATTCCAAATCATACTGAACTGGTTTAAATATAGGAACTTAAATTGAACTGGGTGTTGTGTAGAACTGAAAATCTTACTGAATTTTTTTTATTTTGGGGAGGGGTTTGAAGTTATTTGATTAACTTTATTTACAATTATTTGTTTCAATTTGTCTGATGATGTAACTTCCAACCATGACATAATTTTAGTGGATTCTGGACAGATTATCTCTCTAAAAAGAGGGCCCCAAGCTAAAAGATTTGAGAACCACTGCAATAAGTTGTTAGAAAGGGGCACCCTTGAAGATAACCAAAAGGACTAAAAAGTCATGGTTTTTAAGGATAATCCCATCAAGTTATATACTGTAGGGTGAGTAATTTGCAGCAGAATGCAGTCAAACAAACCACTTTGAAATAACATTCTATAACGATATTAATGTGTGACCTTAAAACAAATAGAGGCGGAGCAGTGGCACACCCAGCATCCAGGTTGTTGCCTGCCCTCTGCATGGGGGTGACGAATGGCCTCCCACACCTGGTGACGCGAAGCCTAGTGACACCCCTGGTTTGCACATAAAGGACCAGGAGTAGTTAAAGAGGTAAATACAATGTCTTTTTAACTAGTCTGGTCCTCAGCCAACCCATAAAATTCAGCAGCTGTTGTATCAGTGACCTTTCATCATGCAGGTTGCATCAAAATAGGATTGAGCCATTAGGTGGCCATCCTGTAACACCTATCAGGGAGTAAACCCATTGAACCCATAGCAGTATGGACATTGGAGGTCAAAGATCTGGAGAATCAACCAAACAGTTCTTTGTCTCCTTCACTTTTAACCTATTCTTGTGGCCTGGTCTCCCCACCATCTATGTTTTCAGATGTCATCTCTTTATCTGATCAGCAAAAGAGGAAAAGATGCTTTTTTTAAGAAAGGGGAGTAAAATGCTTTTTGAGCTGCCTTCCTTCCCACACCTTGATCATACCAGATAATTTTCCATATGAATTTCCTAAACCAAACACTACCTAATCACTCCTCCACTGAAGGAGGATTACTTCATTTCCTGTGTACATACACAGGCTGCCCCACATCTGGACTTGTACCACATTTTATCACTGTGTCATATGATCGATGCCACCAAGATAAAAGTGTTATTTTTAATCCCGGTAAAATAAAGAGGAAAAATTTGGTGGAGGGATGTAACTCAGGCAGCACAATCCAGAGCAACTAATCTGTCCACATAAGAGCCCTTGGGTTGCCCTATCTATCACTAGGGTGGGGCAACTGCAAGATGCTCCAGCCCAGTTACTATGGAAGAGGCTTAGGGCAGAGCAAGGCAACATAGGGTGCCCTAAGAGAGGAGGATCTTCTCTGCCCTAACTGCTCTGCCCTAGGCAGTTCAGGAGAGGCATGTTGAGGGCATGTTTAGCATTGCTTAGGGCAGAGCAGTTACTCTATATCCAGAGCCTGTTTCCAAGTCAGAAATGCCCTCTTCCAGTTCCTCAGAAATATACCACCTCAGGAGCAGGTATAGTAATGAGTAGACCCATAGGGGTCCATGGTAAGGCCCAAGTAAGAATGACAGTGTTGACCAAAAATCTGAGTTCTTGGCCAGCCTAGCTGCAACCCCTTCCTCTCAACCTCAGGCTATGGAACAAACTACGGCTGCCCCCAAACCTCAGGATACAGCAGGCCACTCCAAGAAGCCCCTTGTATTCACTGTAGAATGTACTGGCATCTCATCAGGGAATCCTTATAAGGCAGGCACCCAGTGGCGTCACAGACTGGTGCAGCTGGTGTGGTCTGCATTGGATGATGTGCCCCGTATGGGGTGATGCGCCGGAGGGGTTTGACTGTCCTTTGGCAGGCCCTGGGTGTCAGCACGCCCATTCAGGCCTGCTCCAAGGCGGAGAATCAGCCAGAAGCTGCCGCTTATCCTCGAAGCTGGCCAGAACGGCCATCTGAGGTGCACTGAGCAGAAACACACTGAGCATGCCGAACAGCTTCAGAGGAGACTTCCGTAGAGCAGAGGAAATCCGCGCCTATGCACAGCCATTCGGCCTCACTCAGGAGGCAGAGCGGCAGCCGAATGGCTTCAGAAAGAGTACTGCACAGGCACCAACTCTGACGCCTGCACAGTCTCCTCTGAAGCCGAAAGTCTTCAGAAAAGTACTGTGCAGGTGTCAGAGATGGTGCCTGTGCAGTATTTTTTCTGAAGCCAGTTGGCTTCAGAAACAACTGCGAAGGTGCCAACTTTGGCGACTGCGCAGTCCAGGTAGGGTGGTGAGCGCATCCCAGGGGTGACGCACAGACTTCCACACCAGGTGATGCGCAGAGTTGTGTCACCACTGTAGGCACCACAGCTGTTCCTTGTTCAGTGTGATCTGAGTGGTGGCTCCTCAGGAGCAAGTCCTCCCTATGTATCAATTACTTAGCATGCTCTGGAGCAGTTAGGGCAGCCCAGGCTTCCTGACTCTCTGGATGCAGCATAACTTTCTGCTCTGGATACAGAAGAGTTAGGAGAGAGCAGTTAGGGCAGAACAGGCTGAACTTGCTCTGGATTGTGCCCCAAGCCCAAATCCTATTCTTTGCCACCACCACCAATGCAGTCATACGTAACCCTATTTGCAAGAGGTCAATCAGACAGCCTGCAGGAGGAAAGTCAAATTATTTTTACAGCATCATAAAGGAATCCAATGCAATCACATCTGCAACTTCTGAACCTGGACTAGAAATAATTACGGCATGTCTTCTCTGAGACACACAGGAGTATGATTGTTGTACTCAAAAACCCTATTTATCATAGCATGGCCAAGCATGGGCAGAGCTGTTGTCTGAGTTCTCTTGGGAACGCCAGTCATTCCAGACTGCAGATAATAATCAATTCCTTAAAGATGCTTCATGCATTTTAGTTTTTTAGTTTTTTGGCCACCACTTTTGATAGGAAGGAGATATTCCAGAGCTGTTTTTTGGTGGAAAACACACATCCAATGGTATATGACTTGATGGGTTTATTCAAAATGTTTATGTGATTTTACTATTTTTGTAATTTTGGTCACCCCACTGTGTCACCTGAGGTACCCAGGTCCCTGGGCTCCCCAGCCTTCCCAGGGATGCCACTGGTTGAGTGCTACAACAATGTCTTAATCCTTGATTGCTTCTGTCCCAGAGAATTTGTTTTGTATTTACTTTCTGGTAGGCTGCCATATCTCCAATGGGTCTCTGCAGAATACCTCCAAAGAGGAAAAAAAAAGGAGCAAGGAGGAGGTTTCAAAAGGAGTGCATAAGATCTGGTGTGCACCCATTGCCATAGGATCCATCCCTTCCTTCCTCCTCCTTGCCCGCTTTTCTCTCCCTCTCTACCCAGATCTCTGTCTACCTCCCTTCCTGCAGCCCATCATCTCACGGACTCACCAGCATCAGGTCTCTCGACTAGCCACTACTGCACGGCTACCACTATTTTCCACTTCTGGCGACAGTCAGCTGCCCACCATATAGTGTCCTGTATTACCGTGTTGTAAGTCAAGCTGCACTATCAGAACACTAGTTCCAACAGAACAGCCAAATCACAACAATTGCAAGCACATAAGCATTTTTAAAAAGTTATCATCCAAAAAAATACTTATACCCATATCCTAAAGTCAAATTAACCCCTTTGCTCCAGAGTAGTTAAGGTGACTTTCCATAAGATAACACTAGAGGGTGACGTAACTGCATGGACTCATAACTGCTCTGGATTTTGCCCTTAGTAAATGTCAGAAATGTCAGTAAGGGAATGTTATCCCTTACTTCAACCTTTCTTACCAAGCTCTACCAGCTTTAATAACCTGCAGTTAGCATCTAAAAATAAATAATTATTACAGCTATATCAATATCATGCATGTCAGTTTTCCAGGAGGATGTCTTTTGAACCAGAGGTAGGAAATGCCAGTTTTCCTTTTAATAATTAATTTCCAGCATTTCCTTTTATGCTAAAAATAGCTCAGAGATGATGGAGTAAAAGTTCATGAAAGGAATTGTCTCAATGAAATCTCTTTTGGCTTCTCTTGTCACTACAAATCCTTATTTACATGGCGTGTCACCAATGGAAGCTTCACCAATGCAGACAGTCCAAAATAATCCTGGTTCTGTTTAATTAATCTTTCTTACGGAATCAATCCTGTGCTTGTAACTGGGGGTTATATAGGATTGATGGAAAAAGCTGCACGCATGAGATGCATGTTCTCAGGTGGCAACTGTCACAAAGATAATAAAGCACTTTGTGGTACTATCAAGAGTCAAGACTAACAAGCACAATAATTTCCTCCTGCCAATTCACTCTGCCACTTTTGCTGTTTTTCAATCCATACCCTCATGTATGTGTACCGGACAACTGAGGATTTTTCCTTCATGCGTTTGATGAAATGTAAACCACAAAAAGCTCTGCTGAAATAAATGTTAATCTTTGAGGTGCCACCACTGGTTTTCCTGGGGGAAGTCAGGGCAAAAACCCTTGGGACACCACCTGGGGGGAAACACCATGATCCCCTCTACCAATGCCTTTTTTCTGTTACTTTCATATCATAGGATCTCAGGATGTGCGTGATGAGGGTGGGGTGGCTTGAGGTGGCATTTTGTGGTCCCAGACCCAGCAGCACAGAGGTTAGGTTTGGAATTGGATGTCACAATACTTGCTGCTCCAGACTAACATGCCTAGGAGTTGCAACCATGATGCAATCAGCTGGTTGGTGGGGGTAGCTACCAGAGATGAAAATATCCAGTGTGGTCTCTGGTGGTGCAAATGGTTAAGACACTGTGCCTGTTAACCATAAGCCCAGGGTTCAAGACCTGGGTCCCCACAAGAAAGTGTGAGCTCCTGTCCTTAGCCCAGCTCTGCGACGCAGCTGGAACCAATCGTATCAGCTCTGCCTTTCCATTGGACTATTTCAGTGGCGTGGAGAGGGGGGATTTGCTTCTTGGGTAACAGCCTATCCTCTACATCAATCTACTTAGGCCTTCATGCTTCGCGTGCAGCGCCAAGCACAATACCATAGTTTTTCAAGACTGATGGATGCCAAGTCAGGGCCAAATTAGATGCGAGGGTGGAGATCCACAATCAGGCACTTCATTTTTTTTTTAAAGCAGCTATGCTCCCTCCTAGGTGAGGGAAGGAAGATAAAAGCAGGACTACCTGAACAAGGAAATTGTAATATTGTTGCAGTTATTGATTGATTTGATTTGTTTCTCACTGAAGGGCATCTAAGGTGGCTAGATACTTAAATTCAGTCATGTAAAACAGTCATATGTAAAAACAAATTAAATGTAAAAACAGGTTATCCTGTTGCTTTTCGTGCAAAGCAGTCAACTTCTCTATCCTTACTGTGGATTTATTTACTTATTCATTCATTCAGTCAGTCAGTCATTCATTAGATTTATATCCCACCTTTCTTCCTAGGAAGGATACCCAATGCAGAATATGTGAAGTTCCCCAGAGATATGAGCATTATGGAAGTGAGGCCAGGTGTAGGAGCTAAAATGGTCCATCTTCATTGGGGAATGATAGACAGATTCATTCCTGTCCAGTGTTGCAGACTTTAGGCGAAACTGGCCTTCCAACTGGCTCTGAAGCACATTTCCAGCTCCAAATAAATCCCTGGCCCCCTCCGTGTAGTAGAAAAAGATGGTTTTATGGTTTGTCATTCTCCCTCAAAGTATAGCTGTGCATCCAAAATTATATTATAATGTATATTATATCCCTAACAGATACAGGGAAAAGAGGTTTTTCACCATATGGGTAAAAAAAAATCACATTAGAGTAATATTAAGGAGCATTTTAGCTAGCACCATTTACAGGAAAATTGACAGGAGATCTAACGCATTCATGGTTGCCAATCTTTGCAATTCATTTCAGAGGAGGCAGAAGGGCATAGCAGGAGATGATTCCTTTATCTCCTCTAGTACCTTCACCCCTGCCAGGATGGCAATGTTCTAATGTTTTTAAAGTATCCTCTTCCATATTTTCCAAAGAAACAGAAGCAAATCATATTTAGCCTTCTGGATTCCCTTAAAATGCATTTCCTCAATAATCTTTATCATACACCCCAATCCTAAGGGCTGCTTAGGATGGCAGTCATTCTCATTTAAAAACTAAACATTTGCAGAAGCTCTAACATACCTATAAAGGCACACAGCCCCAATTCACACAACAGAACTATGAGCCTTATTGCCCAGGGCAATAACACCTTCAAGGACTATCTGTGAGTATTTTTACAAAAGAGGTCCATTTGTGGTGTTTTGCAGGATTTTTGTGCAAATGTCTGGATTTTAAACTATTTGGCCGCAGTTCAAGCCTAAAAAAATGGACCCTCTTGTAGACCCTTGAGTACAAGTAACTACATTGTATACTTAGTATTATGTCAAATTAGATTACAGCTTAAGAGAAGGGCTTCTTTAGGACTTGATTGTACCGATCACAAAAAGATTGATGTGTTCCCTGTCGAACCACAAAAGAAAACTCATTGCTTCACGCATGAATTATTCACAGCTCCTAATGTTTACAGTGGAAACAAATGGCATCTTTTGGCTTCTTGCCAGAATGCTGTGTTAAGCATGGATGAAAGGAAAAGCTACTCATAATATCGGGTGTGTAGATTTAGAGCACCATTGGCATCAGCATTAAACTGATTTGAAGCTGCATTTGAAGACTGTAGAAACTGCATTTACTGACAAACAGCCCAAATCCTATATAAACCCCATGTAGTGATGTCTTGGCATGGGCAGGGGCTCTGATGCATCCCACAGGGGAATTTTTGGCTGCTGCTGGTCTCGTTGGGATAAGCAGGCATTTGTCCCCTTCTCTTGGGAGAAGCCCCAGTGTAGATCAATTTGTACCTGCACCAGCTTTATGGTGCTTTTGTGACAGTGCACACTGGTGGGGCACTCAGGACACAATCCTAACCAGTTTAAGCCAGCACAACTCACCTAACTCCAAGTTCCTGCAGTATCATGGGAAGGCTGGCGCATGTCTGTACAATGGCCTAACCCTCCCCAGGAGTGGCGTAAAGTTGCCACACATTGGGCCACAAGGTGCAACACTGGGCTCTGGATCTGATGTAGATGATCTCTGCCAGTCTTGTCCTGTTTCTCCATTGCCATACCTTCTCTCTGCTCTTCCCCACCCCATCCTCACTCACCTCTCCACTGCCCAGCAATCCAGGTGAACACCAGATAGTGCGAGCTTGTGCTGGGCTAGCTCCAGCACTGGGCCGGTGCTAAGAATCACAGACATGTATTATGGTAGACTAGTGAAATGAACTCTGTTGCGGGACTAAAATATCCGCCGTGTGCCATCCCCCCATTGTGCATCATCCCCCATACGCATCATCCCCCATGCGCATCGACTCCCCATGCGCAACATCCCCCCATGCACATCAACATTCCATGCGCATCATTCCCCATGCACATCATTCCCCTTGTGCAACATCCCCATGAGCATTAACTCCCCATGTGCACCCTTCCTCCCAGTGCATCAGGCACTGGGCACCAAATTGGCTGGATGTTGATCAGTCAGTCTTCAGTGTTAAGTATAGGACAGAAACACGTTGCACCCCTTTTCACCCCCTTCCTGTTGAAATTTCCAAAAACTGGTTCTTAGTGGGTGCCTCCATCTTGGAAGGAATACCCTTCCCAAATTTCACGCTTCTAGGCCCAGCGGTTTTACCTGGGGTTGATGAGTCTAGGATCACATTCCTAATCATGTCTACTCAGAAGTAAGCCCATTATGTTCAATGTGTCTTACTCCCAGGAAAGTGTCTTTAAGATTGCAGCCTAGGAGTCAGTGAGTGAATCAGTCAGTCAGTGACTTTTCAATTTTATATACAGTATATAGATATATAGATTGGCAGCAGTGCACACAGGTGGTAAGGTGGTGCACTTTCTTCTGGATTGGGCCAATAAATCCAATATTGAGCAAAATATTGCCAATATTGAGCAAAATAAAATAGAATTAATACAACATGAACTTTTTACGTTTCCAGGGCCATGTTTTGAATCCAGTTGGGGCTGGCCACAACCAGGGTTTCTCTGTAAGAAGTGGTTTGACTTTGTTTTAATTCACTAGTGAGTCACATTGATTGGCCTCTCGGTAATAGCTAAAGAAAGCAATTGATATGGATTGCTGGTTGTGTGCGCTCCAAGGAATTAGTCAATCATTAGGGAGAAATTCCATGAGAACCAGATGGAGGATTGAATTTCCTCCATTACTTTTGTGCCCTGATCTTCGGTTCCTGCCTGACCCATCCATCAATGCAGTGCCTTCCTCATTATGTTCTCAAGGTCAGTACTTAGCAAAGGCAGTTGATGGGTGGTGTTCCCAGAGTAATTTTCTATTTCCAGCAGGGGTCTTAAGTGGCTCCAAAGAGTCCATCATGCTCACCACTCACACTGAGATGTACTTCAGGGCCTACCTTGTCATTCTGAGCATTTTCCCGCATGCAAATCCAAAGGGTTCAGCTGTTGAAACTTGGACTGCTGTGAAAGTTCATTAATCACTTTCAAGTGCACTTTCTTTTCTGCTTTCTCCTCTTTATATCAGCCAAGGTAGCTTGAACACATCAGAACACTTTCCCCATTTACCTGCAACGATGCTTTTCTAAATGACTGAAAGACCTCTTGGGGGGTGTTGGGAGGCTACTTCTTATTCTTGATACAAGGGGGCTCCTGTATCAGCAGATCTTCTATTTGTGGTTTCGTGTATCCTCTATTTGTGGTTTCATGTGGATTAGGGGCATCACTAGGTTTCGCATCACCTGGTGTGGGAGGCCAGTGCATCACCCCCATGCAGTGGGCAGGCAACAACCTGGATTATGTGCCATTGCTCCGCCTCTGTTTTATGGCCACACATTTTGATAGAATAAAGATATTTTAAAGTGGTTTGTTTCACTGCATTCTGCTGCATATTACACATCCAATAGTATATAACATGATGGGATTATTCCTAAAAACCATGATTTTTAGCCATTTTGTTCACTAGTGGTATCACACCCCGAAGAGTACCACTTTTCTAACAACTTATTGCAATGGTTCTCAAACTGTCTAGCTTGGGACCTATCTCCTGCACCACCCTAGTGATGCCAGTGGGTCCATAGGTTCCTCCCACATGCACACCATCCAGAACCAAAGGGAGGTGTGCTTCCCTTGCCTTAAGCATCACACATAGTACGTTGTGGTTTGTCTCTGTTGCCCTCTAAAATTGGCACCTACTATACTCCTGCAAGTAGGTGCATGGGTACTTTAAAAAAATTGCAATGTTATAACTAGGGCTTTTTCTGGTGGTACTCACCAGTACTCAATACTGGCACCTTTTTCTACCTGTCCCCTAGCTGCTAATTAATCATATTTAATTAATCATAATTAATTAACCTAATTAATCATAATTAATCATATGGGGATGACTAACTACACCACTGTGGTGATTACCAGCGCCTTCTTCCCCCCAAAAAGCACTGGTTATAACAGTAAGGAGATAGAATTTCTGTCTACCTTTCAGGAACATTTGAGTCCAGCACAGCCAAACGTGACCCCAAAAGATCAAATGCTAGATTTTTCACAAGAGTCTGTTCTGTCTTAAATCTACAATTACACAAAAGGCATAATCTCAACCAATGACATGGCATCCTACCTGAGTCTATACAGATTTCTTACCTGTTTGCATTACACATATGTTCATAGTGCCAGATGGGGCATGGTGAGTGTTGTCTTCCGTCCCATAAGCGGTGGTAGTTGCAAGTTTTTCCCATCCCACATACTGACTTTTAAAGGGCTTCATTATGCATTTCCAGGAATAAAAAGACATAATTTTTTGAGAGTAGACAGTTCTAAGAAAGGACAAAGGTTCACAACACTGGGGGAAAAATAGAAATATTGGCCTTGTGTTAATAATTCCAAAATACAAAAAACTTTTGCCAACTTGCTTGGAAACTAACTTGCCAACAGTACATTTGCTGTCAATAACTTCCATTACAGTCCTTATTAATAAAATTTGTAGGGCCATCTGTCAAACACAGAATTGGGTCCAATGGATCAGATCTCATTAACTTTTACATTAAATAAAACTGTTACCTTAGGCTGCAATCCTAAAGACACTTTCCTGGGAGTAAGATCCATTGGACACAATGGGGCTTTCTTTTGAGTAGACATGGTTAGGATTATGCTCTTAATCCAG
This sequence comes from Cryptoblepharus egeriae, assembly GCA_030015325.1. Lineage (NCBI taxonomy): Eukaryota > Metazoa > Chordata > Lepidosauria > Squamata > Scincidae > Cryptoblepharus > Cryptoblepharus egeriae. The sequence goes on from JAREYC010000003.1 coordinate 109,790,976, forward strand.
AAATCAGCAGTGTAAAACACAGGCATGACATTGGCCCATTAGAGTTGCGTCTTTTCCAATGATGATAATTTGAATTCTTGTCCATTGAGTGGCTAGGCCAGAGTGTGAGGAATCAATGATATTGCAAGGTGGAATCTCCCAGTTTTATACATACTAACAACCAGTTTATCACCACCTAGGACTAGTTTTGTAGCACTGGATGCTACTGGAGAACGGAGGTTGATGAAGAGACCAGAAATGGCTGCATTTGGTGACAGCCAGGCATCTCCTTTTATCATATGGATTCAACCTTTGTAGTTCATAGGTTTTCATTTCTGTTCAGTGTGTATGTGTTTCCATTATATCCATTTTCTCTGGCAATGGTTTGAGTGCTTAAAGGCAGCTTATCAGAGCATTAGCCCCATTATAACTGAATGAAATGGGCTCAGATGATGTAGTGCATTCATTACCAGCAACTTAAGAGCAGATATTGAAGTAATAACTTGGCCAATGCAGTCAAATCACACAAATCGCTACCCTGTTTGTCTCCAAGCTGACCTATTTAGTTATATGCTAGATTGAACATTGTGTTACTAAAATGCAAATTTTGCTAGAATTATTGCTGAAATGTAGGGTATAAGAAGAAATTATCTACAGTATGTTTTTAAAAATACACAGGTTTTTGCCTTTTATACATTCAAAATACTCAGGATAGATCTTTGCTTTTGTCATGCCTCTCAGAAATCTGAAATTTCCTGCTTACGTCTGCAGGAAACCTTTAAATGAGAACACAGATTTTTTTGCAGATGGATGGTGGGATTGACGTAGGTATTTCTTGCATTTACTATTTCTGACAAAGAGCATCCAGATCCCTCCCTGCAAAAAGAGAAGGCCCCTTTATACATATCTGCAGAGATAAAAAGTGAAAGACAAAAATCTAAGTACATCTGTAGTTAACCTGAGCATTATGACCTAAATCTGGAATATTTTAACGATAGTGGTTCCCAAGCATTTCAGATTGGGACCCCCTGAGAATCACAATTACTCTTGGGCTCCCCAGAAGTGAAGTCACCAACCTGAGGTCATGGCCAGAAGTGGCATCAAAGCGTGAAGCATCATCACTATGATGTCAGAGGTCCTCCATGTCGGAAATAAGTCCCATTGTACTTAATGAGACTTAGAGCACAATCCTAATCATGTCTACTCAAAAGTAAAATCCATTGTATTCAATGGGTCTTACTCCAAGGAAAGTGTCTTTAGGATTGCAGCCTTACACCCAGGAAAGTATGGATTGCAGCCTGAATGCCCTGTTCCAGGATGGCGGCACCCAGTGCCAGATTTCAAGATGGTAGCACCCGGCTATTCTTGACAGTGGCTGCCCCCAAGGGTGTCCAGACCCGTCTCTTTGAGATGGAGTATGATTTCATTTGTGGATTAAACATTGGTAATGCTCCCAGAGGCCAAATAAAATAGCATCTGGCTTATTTTTTGTCTTGCAGGCTATCTGTGGTTTAGAACAAAAATGCTCAGTCTAGTTTAGTTTAGTTATTCTTTCTCTTTTCATTCATACCACATACAACTGCTGTCTGCATATGTTACCATATGTTTGGACTTTCCTCAGATTTGTTTTGTTCTTATAATTTCAGCATGTGGCAAATTGATGAAGATCACTGGCCCTATTACAGTCAAGACATCTGGAACCCGCTTTGGAGCCTGGATGACAGATCCACTTGCATCAGAGAAAAACAATAGAGTACGTGTTTTTGTTTTTTTTTTCCTTACTAAATGCTGATCAGGAATCTTTCCAGTGATGGAAGCAGTTTTAAAACCATAGATCTAATGAAGCAGTTTTAAAACCATAGATCAGGATGACCAAACCACAACACACAAGCCACATGTGGCAAAATAGAACCTGGCTGCCTGTTGAACATGTGTACAACATGCACATGTTTCCTCTCTGTGCATATTTACAGGTGTTCATTTTAAAGCTAACTTCAGGGACAGGTCACCTCAAATCTAGATTGTGCATGTGCATACTGTTATAGTTATTCTGTATGCATGACTGGATCAACAATCTGTGTACAATGTGTTGTGTCCCATGAATGTTTGAATAGTCCTCATAGGTTTAGGAAACAGTGGTGGGATTGAAATCCCAAGGTCTACTCCAAAGGAAATGTACAGAGTGGACAAAGGAGAATGGGAGTTTACGTTGAAGAAAATAGATGAGATAAGTAATCCTGTATGGCTGATACATACCTCCATGCTCCATGATACATGATACATACCATATGATACATACCTCCCAATCAATCAGATGTCAGTTTGAAAAAAACTGTAGATGCTGACAGAGAAAAGAGTCTTGCTTGTGTATGTACGCTGAATGCATACGGAGCTAGTAGTGCATGCTCTTAGGCCTAATGTACGTACGTTTGAGCGCTTGTACATACAAGACAAGCACACAGAAACCCTGCTTGTGTAGGTAGCATTCTAAAAGGACTACAGTCATATATCTGCTGGTTGCCACCCCAAGCCATTGATTCCATGCCAATATGGATAAAGAGACTTTTGTTTCAAGTAATTCGTCTTCCTTGCATGTTTATACAGCTCACAATGATGCCCAGCTCCTTTGGGAGCCTGTCGCTCAATTATTAATTAAACATGAAAGCAAGAGAAACTGTATGGCAGATTGTTATGGAGATGGCCATGTTGAGTTCATACAAAAGGGAGTCCAAGGCAATAATCTCAAGTGCCATATGAAAGTTATTCTGACTGTCTATGGAATTGCAACATGCTGTGTGCAGATGGGCATCTTCCTGTTTTTGATATCCATACAATATGAGGGAATAGCAGTATGTAAACAAGGTACAACAAAAAAGGTGTTTGAGAACCAAACACAATTCTGCTGTATATTTCTCTTTATAAAGTACACATTCATTTTTCAAAAATCAAATCTCAACAATTGTAGTCCAAGGTATATACCATATTCACTTTTTAAACACAAATATCAATAACAAGGCTCATCCATAATGTCCTTCAAAACTTTTTTCAAAACTTTTCCTCTGGCCGTATCTAGCTTTCCTGGTCTTCAAACCGTTCTTATGGTCATATGTTGTATGGTTTGAAATGATGCTTGTTCAACAGTTCATAGTTTCTTCTTCTTTTCACCTTCAGGTCTGGTACATGGACAGTTACACCAACAACAAAATTGTCCGCGAGTACAAATCCATTGCAGATTTTGTCAGCGGAGCAGAGTCAAGGACATACACCCTCCCTTTCAAGTGGGCAGGAACCAATCATGTGGTCTATAATGGGTCTCTCTACTTCAACAAATACCAGACCAACATCATCATCAAGTACACCTTTGAGAATGGACGGGTTCTTGCTCAGCGTAGCCTGGAGTATGCCGGCTTTCACAATGTGTACCCGTACACATGGGGAGGCTTCTCAGATATCGACCTGATGGCAGACGAAATTGGTCTGTGGGCTGTATATGCGACCAACCAAAATGCTGGCAACATTGTCATTAGTCAGCTAAACCAGGATACCTTAGAAGTAATGAAAAGCTGGAGCACTGGCTATCCAAAGAGAAGTGCTGGAGAATCCTTTATGATATGTGGCACTTTGTACGTCACCAATTCTCACTTAACCGGAGCCAAGGTCTACTACTCGTACTCCACAAAAACCTCTACGTACGAATACACAGACATACCCTTTCATAATCAATACTTTCATATATCCATGCTTGACTACAATGCCAGAGATAGGGCTCTGTATGCCTGGAATAATGGACACCAGGTCCTGTTCAATGTCACGCTTTTCCACATAATTAAGACAGAAGACGACACATAAGCTCAGCATTGAATCCAGCCACCCAAAGCAGTGTCATTTGCGCTGAACTCGAAAGTATCCTGCTGGGTTTCTCTTAAGTTCTTTTTCTGAGTAAGAATTTAAAACAAAACAACAAAAAGCTTTTTCTACTGTATAATGTATTCCAAATATGGCGGCGCCTTTCTTTAAAACAACCTGGTTGGAATTACAGGTATCTTTCTTAACTCTACACAAAGGCCTGCCATGACTTTGTCATGGAAAGCACTAACGTTGATTTCAGTGGCTAAAGACATTGTTTAAAAATAAAAAGATTAATGATCTGCCTTATATTAGAGTCAGAGACTAATGGTGGCTTAAACTGCATGAATGTCTTTTTCTACCATACATCATTTTTAGAAAGAAAACAAAATCTGGCCAATTGTTCAACAATGACATTTATTTGGACAGTAAACGGAAACAGATGAATATCTATCTTCTTTGTTTAAAAAAAAAACTCTTCCAAAGTTGAATATTTAAAAATTTCTTTAGGGGTGAAAAAAGTAAAATACCATTGGCTGTTACACAATGTCAAATGCGGTGCTGTACAGTCTGTTTTTAAACCTCTTGCAAGCAATTTCTCAATGATCTGTATTTCTACCATTGTGTCCACCATTGTGCAATTGTATCTCTTCACTTCTGTGAAAGTCAACTATTTTTTATAAAATATATTGGAAGTTTAATCACAGGTCTGGTTATGGGTCCCGTTTGGAATGTGTGGATATGAAAATACTTCCGTCACATATTTCCGGCTATCATCTATGTTGACTGGAGGAATGCAGATTTTTCATATAATTCCTCATGCCAGGGATTGTCTTTAAAAATGAATTGTTAGGACAACTTGCCTGAATGTAAACAATACGAATGTGCAAAAATGGGGTTCTGTCATCCAATGCCATGAAGACCAAACCATGAGATCACGCTAAACTCCGAGAACGGTTCTCATAATACTATAGCATATCATATTGTGAAGGTAAGTTGCGTTTTCTGTGTGCCATGCTGGCCACATGACCATGGAGGTATCTTCAGACAACACTGATTCTTGGGCCACAGAAATGGAGATGAGTGTCACACCCTATGGCCAGTTGCAGCTAGGAGTGCAACCTGATAGAGCTTAGCTTATCCTATCTGACTTTCCAGCTCTAATGAAGCCACAGTGCTGCCCCAGGGTAAGGGAACCCATGTTCCCATACCTTGAAGAGACCCTGGTGACTGTCCCACCACCACCACCACCACAGAATGCAGCACACAGCTGCACCAATCACTGGAAAATTTGATAGAATTGAGCCTTTAGACATCTAACATCAATCTTTCTTTCTAATGAGCCACATTGAAAAGTTTCTGGCTACTTGGGTGGAGAAGGATGTGAAAACACTATGCACAGGGTAGAAATCTTGCAAATCACTTACAAAGCACATGGAGCTCTTATACAGCATATCAATGTTTCACTGCCAGCATTATATTTTTGTTGGCTTTTACATTTCTGCAGCAGACACTGAACTGTGTAAACTTCCTCTACTTAAATGATGGGCACATCTGGATCTGTCTAATGGCAACTGGCTCTATAATTTTTTATTGTTCTTTCCTATGTTTATTATTACCATAAAGATCTTCGTTTTCTGTGCCATTTTGATCTTTCCCCAGTGGCTGCCTTTGCATTTACTGTGTCCCTGATCTTACTGAGTTTCTTTTCCCAACTTGATCTATAGTTACTCCTATATATTCCTAGTTCAAAAACAGTGATTCTTGCTGAGTCACATGTCATATTTGTTCATTCATGACACTGTCATCATATGGATCCCTCAAAGGGGAAAGGGATAGAGAAAATAGGCTAAGATTTCTGTTTACCAACTCAGGACACAGTCTTGAAGTTGGAAGTGCCCAGTGCCAAAATTATGACTGCAGGGTCAGGTGGGCATCGCTGCTACCTCTGAAGTCTCCTTGAGGGAAGGAAACATCCGATCCCTTCATCTGGGTAGGCAGCAGCAGTGGGTCTCCTCAACTCTGAGCTTGTGATTTAAAGGGTGCAGAGTTGAGGGGGCCCATGTTGGGCTGCCCAGCTCAGGGTGGAGGGCAATCAGGATGTGCCTGCAAATGCTGCCACCATCACCCCACTTGTGGGGCTAATCCTCTCCTCTTGATGCCTCCCTTCTACCCTTCCCCCAAAACCTGCTTACCTCTGGCAGTGGTGCAGCATTATCTCTGTGGCTCTGTCCTTGTCAGGGGCTGTAAACATGACATGCTTTTTATAACATGCTTGCAAGGCTTGCAGATGCTCAACCTCAGCACCAGCAGGATAGGGATGCTGCTTTAAAAAGCCTAATTGAGGTGTGAATTGATATATTGATTTTCATAGCAAATATCGATGATACGCCACATATTTATTTCCAAAAGTCCAGTACAAAAGAGTAGTAGACCATGTCGCCAGCCCTGTGATTCTGCCTATATCTTACCACTCTTCCAGGATGGAACTCAACATGACATACCAAGCCCAGACCTATTTAATTCCTGCAAGGTTGATGTATCTGTGCCCAGAGCTTCAAATATGCCTTAAGCATATCTTGCCAGTATCGAAAACTGCTTGAGATGCAGAGCAGAGGTATGTAGCCTGAGAATGCTAGAGACAGCTAAAAATCATGCTGCATATGCACATTTCCTATGTCTCTCTCTCTTTTCATCAGATCTCAAAGCTGCCCATACAATGCATATTAAATATATATCAGCATAGTATTCCACCAATGTATACATGAAAACACTCATACCGCTCCAAGAGTCTTGTTTGTGTTGAGAAGGAGGACAGGCAATTAACAAATAATATTATAGTAATTATTCCAGTTCTGTGCTGGAAATGTTATAGCAACTGTGAAGTGCAACCTTGGGTGATTAAATACATAAGTGAAAACTAACCTATTAAATCCTACCTTTTCACTAATGGTACCATCCAATCTTTCTCTCATGCTGGTATAACAAGCACTGCACTGTCAGAGGCTGCTTTAAGATTGCCTTCACTTTGTGGCAGCCCGATAAAGACCCATAAGAAACAGTAAACCCATGCAAGTGGTTGGGGGAGGCAGGGGAGGTTAAACAGAGCAGGAATGGGCAGAACAGAGTGACAATGGGGCAGGGAAGAAGGTGGATTGGGCCCAGGCAGGGAAAGGAGCAGTGGTGGTAGCACTGAAAAGCAAGACAGAAATAGCGATTGAGCTAGCACAGTTCCAAGCTGACCCACTGGGATTGCTGAGATTGGGATTGCTGACCTACTGGGATTATCCCCATAGCAAAGGGATAAATGTCTTCTTACTCTGGAGGGACTTCCAGAAGCCAAAAGAGTACAGCGGTATCCAGAGCGCAGCGGTAGCCACACTAGCCTCGTCATATCACCACATAGGGATTGGACTGTAAATTTACTTCTTCCTCCCTCAACTATCTCTTTAGCCTACTTCACATATCTACTTCATGGACATCTACTTCATACTTCATAGGTCATAACTTCTGAGAAGGAAGTAGCATTATTAACCCTAATAATACATGCACAACAGTATGCATTTTATGCTGCTTTTCTTAGAAGAAAGTGGTATCCAAATAAAACTGTCAAGTTAGATATGGTTCTCAAATTATCATTTTTTAAGTAGTAACCCAAGACAATACTTTCTGTCTGTACCATTTGCCATATAGAAGTTTAATAGACAGTCCAATCCAATGGTGTCTGCATGCTTGGACAACCACAGCACCAAAATTGCCGTTGCAGTATCCTGAGTGCTGCAGACTACTACCAGCAGATCCTCAGGAAAGGACTTTCATTCCCACCCTATGAGTAAGGGAAATAGCCCTAGTTGTTGTTCGATTCTGTGGTGATTTTGTTTCCCAAAGAATCATGTAATATCAGAAGGTCCTACAGGAGGCTCTGGATCTGGTGGAGCTAACCCTACAATCCAGAGTAACTACGGGAGCATGTAAGAGACATTACGTGTACCTGTAGTTACTGCACCACCTAGTGAAAACCTATGGGAAATTCATATTGCAATCCAGAGCAAATTGTTCTTACACCGGAGCAAGGACTCCCCATAGTTACTCTGGATTGTGCCCTAAGTTGGAATTCTCATTTAACCCTGTTGTTTCCATCCCATCTTCCATTAGCGGAGTGATGAAGTCCTTCAATTCATGGATGCAAACACCCTATTTTGGTATCAACAAATGCTCTGCTGTTATTCAAGTGAGTGGAGCAGAGCAGATGGAACATTGTAAAGCCACTTAGGGGAAAATAAAACTGCTTTATAAAATAAACACCTGTAATGTATTTCACTCCGGTATTTGATAACGTTTTAACAAGCAATGGAGATGAGATTTGAAATGGACTCTCATTGATAGCTCTGCATGTTTAACAACTCAATACTAATGTGAACTACCATCAGTGCAGCAAGAGTTGCACCAGCGTTAGCCATCGTAAATGTGCCATAAAGCATATTTGCACTTACTCATGAGTAAGAAGTCCTAAGAGGAAGGCTTGTGCTGTCCCCAATTCATGGCTGTTGCAGCAAGTAAGTTCTGAATAGGGCACTGCTGGGCAGAAGAGAGCAATACATTAATGGAGAAAGGGTTTGGGGGTAATGGAGGGTGGAGAGTAATATCTTTTCTTGGATAGAAATGAATGAATTTGACTCGCAAGTACTTCATCCAATGTCTTTCAAACCCATGTGAAAATTGGAAAACCCCATGAAAATCCTTCAACAGTTTGTTTGTTGTTTTTTGTTTGTTTGTTTGTTTGTTTGTTTAAGGGTTTATGCTCCACCTTTCCCATGCCGAAGCAGATTGCAAAGGTTTTTTCTTAATTCTTTTGTCCTCACAACAACTGTGAGGCTAAGAATAAGTGACTGGCCCAAGGTCATCCAGGAAGCTTCATGGTTAAGGGAGGATGTGTTTGTTATTCTTTGTCCTTCTGATGCTTTGTTTCAATCACATTATCAAAGATGTAATTGACTGTTTAAATCCATATGCTATTTTTAATAGTTTAAAAACATTTTTTTCAAAAGCCAAAGACAATTCAAAAGGCTAATGTGATGTTTCCAAAAAGAGCTCTGTCTTATTTTCTAAATGGGTCCGATGTGGAGATCGACAAGATCTCCCACAAAACATTAGACACAGCAGGTTTGGTTCAATTCACCATGGAATCTGTCCCAGAGTTGCAATACTTCACCTTATCAGATAGGAAAGGGGTCTCCAAACCCCTGCCCTGGGGCCAGATGCAACCCTCAGCAAGCCTCAAGATCCCTCTATATCAGCGTTTCTCAAAGTGGGGGTCAGGACCCCACTGGGGGTCACCTAGAGCTTTCCTGGGGGTTGCCTAAAGACCCCTGGTGCAGGGTGCCAGGTCAGGCTTGCCAGACCTCCGGCTGTAGCTGCACACGCACTGGGGCTGACTAACAACCTCAGGGCCTAATCCTATGCATGTCTACTCTGAAATAAATCCCATTATAGTCAGGATGTCCTTTACTCTCATGTAAATGTGGATAGGACTGCAGCCTCTGGGCCTAATCCTATGCATGCCTACTCTGAAATAAATCCCATTGTGTTCCATGTGTGCATAGAACACACATTTCATTTGTAACAATGAAAATACATCCTGCATATCGGATATTTACTTTATGATTCATAACAGTAGCAAAATTACAGTTATAAGGTAGCGACAAAAATAATTTTATGATTGGAGGTCCCCACAACATGAGGTACTTATAAAGGGGTCATGGCGTTAGGAAGATTGAGAACCACTGCTCTATATGGTGCCTGGACAAGTCGTGTAATCCGCTCCAATACATTCTTATATGTAAATTTATTTAAATTTGAAATGTAAAATAATTTTTTTCCCTGATAGAAGAGAAAAAAATCCTTCAGTGTGTGCCAAACTAGGGCTTGAAAGCCTAGAAGTAGCACTGTGAGCTTAGCCTTGAAACCAAACAAGCCAGCAGAGATCTCATAGCATAAGCACAACTTGCTCATTGCTCACAGTCCCTGGCAATGATCAAGCTCTTGCATTCTAGACCCACTGATGTTTCTGAACTATCTTCTAGGTCAGTCCTATGTAGATTACATTACAGCAGTCAAGACAAGAATTTAGCAGGGCATACAAAATAATAGTTACGTACTTATTTTTGTGCTGCCAAATAAAATATTCATCCAAATAAAAAGTTTATCTTCATTCAGCGTTTCTAGTTTTGTTTGTTTTCATCTAGACCAGGGGTGTCCAATGTTTTTGGCAGGAGGGCCACATCATCTTTCTGGTACTGTGTTGGGGGACAGAAAAGTGATTTACATTTCAAATTTGAATAAATTTACATATGAGCGTGTATTAGAAACAGATCCATAGGATTACAAGGCTTGCCCAAGGACCAGATAGAGGTGTCTTGCTGTTGGCCACATTAAGGTCTCCTGCAGGCTGCTTCTGGCCCCCAGGCCAGGGTTTGGACACCCCTGAACTAGGTGAATGTAAGAAGATTCATCCAAAAAGATGAATCTTCTTAGCAGAGATTCTAGGTTTTGTGAAGAGTGGAGGAGAAGATATGCTGGGCTCATGCTTTGTCCTTTCACAAAACACTTCCAGTAGTGTAACAAGGACACAGTGAGTCATAACTGCAAAAAAAGACAAGCCCCCCCTCATGTAGGACACATAAGGAAAATGTAGGACATGACAAAATAAGAGCTAAAAATTGCTTTCATGTGGTTAATTTAAACACTGTATTACTAACAGTGCAATCCTAAGCATGTCTACTCAGAAGTAAGTCCCATTGTGTTCAAGGGGTTTTACTACCAGGAAAATGTGTTTAGGATTGCAGCTTCCTCCCTTCCAGCAACAACAAAATCAAATTTAATTAAATACAAAAAATGAAAATTGTGTCCCATATTGGTCAGGGAAACTTTGCTGGAGCAAAGAGGAATGTTTATTTTTCCCCCTTCTAAATATCAGTGGAGTACCACTTAGAAGTGCCTGTATACCCAGTTAGCATATTCTATGATATATGTACTGTATGATATATGTGCTGAGAGCCGATTTATATTATTAGCTCCATATAGTATCAAAATTACATCTCATTGACTCTCAGAGAAATCAGTATCACAGGAAAGTTTGAGTTAGTTTGAGAAAGTTAGTGAAGTTTGAGAAAGAATATCCACATTTTGTTCCATCAGCTTTTGTGTTTTCATTTTCTCATTAATTGGCCATAATCTTTTGTAGAATACCGATATTCCAATACAGTTTGTTTCATTGAATTCTGCATAAAAGTACCTTTCCTACTATATATAACCTGATAGTATTATCCTTGATACATACCCCCTTTTTCACAATTTTAGCCACTAGGGTCAAGGTCTGCTTGTAGCTCCCCTAAATCTTGTAGCCCTGTGCAACTGCACCCCCTAGCTACACCACTGCCACCCCATCAGTTCCTCCCACTATCAAGCCACCACCCATGTGCCATCACTTTTGGCATCACATCACTTCTGCTATTTGGCCAGCACTTCTTCCAGCAGAAATGTGTGTTTGGTGAGAGCAGTGATTTTCAATCTTTTCTATCTCATGGCACACTGACAAGGCACTAAAATTGTCAAGGAACACCGTCAGTCCTTTGACAATTGACAAGGCATACCATGCTGCTGCTGGAGGGTTCATATCCCTTAATGGTCCTATTAATAAATGATGTTATATAATAAATAAATGAATCTTCCAACCCTCTATGGCACACCTGTGGACCATTTGTGGTAATGCTTCACCTTACCTTAGGTTTGAAAAACACTGTGCTAGAGGAAGACTTCAGCATATAATAGGAAAAGGTTAGGGCAAGCATAAATCCTTTGGTAATACAGTATAGTTGCTTTATATCCCATAAAAAGGACCAAATGCGAATTCTGAACTTGAGCTGGAAATGATGCTATTTCTGTATTCCGTCTGGCACATCTTCTCGGAGACATTCAGGAGTATGGTTGCTGTTCCACAGATGGTACCTGTCATAGCATGGCCAAGCATGGGAAGAGCTGCTGTCTGAGAGTCTCCTCGGCATTCCAGTCATTCCAGATTGAAAACAATAATCAGTTCCCAAAAGAGTTGAGAGCAGCAGGATAATACAACATTGCTTTAATCCTTGATTGCTCCTGTCTCCCAAATATTTATTTCCTTAAAAACTGGAGGGTGCTAAGCACTGTTCAGCTCAGTAGACCACAAGTACAGTCAAGTTCATGCCACACCCTACAATCCAGAGTAACTACGGGAGCACGTAAGAGACTTTCCTTAAGGGAAAACTACCTAGTGAAAACCTATGGGAAATTCATATTGCAATCCAGAGAAAATTGTTCTTACACCGGAAAAAGGACTCCCCGTAGTTACTCAGGACTGCGCCCACAATCACTGTTTCAATCAAAAAACCTGAATCTCCTAGATAATAAATTATCAAGGTGTCAACAAGGAAATTAGAAAACAACATTTTCAGTCAAGGTCACAAAACTCTCAACAGGATGTCTCTCTTGAAGTGATAAAGAGTGTTCACTGTTGGAAACAACACAACAAGAGGCACACAATTAGTTACATTTTTATAAAATAATTTTACATTTTTGTCTAAGATTTTTACATTTTTATGTTTCAAGGAAACCCTCCAGGTAGTTTATCAGGATTGGGGGTCCAATCATATCCAACTTGCAGCCCTGATGAAGCTGCAATGCAATCCCAAAGGAAGGGAATAAATATTCCCCCTACTTTGAGGAGGCCTGCAAAACTGGCCCCCCAACTTCACAATTTAGGTTGTAACACACATCCCATTGGCATGGTTGTTTCATTATTGGAAAGTTGGCTAGGATTGGGCCCTAAAACACAATCTAACCATAATTTTAATCTAGCAACTAGTCTGTCACATTTTGAATCAAGTTTGTCCTTGGGCGCATTTGATGCCATTTACTGGATCTGCTTCCACAAAGAAGACAGGCTGATTTGAGTGATACATCTACTGGCCTATCTGTGATCAAAAGTAATGGCACCATGTCCTGCCCTTCTCCACCTGGTGCATGGCCCACCTGCTCCACCATGTATATGTAGGGTGGAACATTCCTCCTCCTCATACTACTACTGCTAATAATAACAATTTGTATCAATTTTCAACAAAGATTTCCATTGCAAAACAAAAGATGGCTTCCACAACCTTCCACAAAGTGTCAGAATCTTTTTTAAAAATCCAAAAGACACAACAAACAGCCACAAGAAAAGATAGTATGAAGGGGTGCATGGGGCAAATTACTCTTTCCCTGCTAAACATAAGAGGACCACCACTTTAAAATGTGCCTCACGTGAGGGCATCCATGGAGAGTGCCTGGTTTATCTCCATGCTCAGCTCCTGGTTTAACTCCATGCTTAACTCCTGTACCTTTGCTCTCCATGATCAGAATTTATCAGCAACAAACTCAGAACATGGGAAGGAAAGAGGGTGCGACTTCATCAGCGCATCACTGGTGGTGGCAGGACTAAGGGAGGCACATTATAAGGAAGGTTTCAATGTACAGAATGTGTACAGAGAGTGCTGTTTTTAAATAGAATTTGGAGTCTCTTCTAATAAATAGTTTTATTTATTTATTGGGTCATCCAGTGAATGTTATCATCCAAATAGTGCATTATCGAAACCAGGGGTGTCCAAACATTTTGGAAGGAGGGCACATCATCTTTCTAAAATTGTATCGGGGGCCAGAAAAAATTATTTACATTTCAAATTTGAATAAATTTACATAAATTTAAATATAAGTGTGTATTAGATACATTACAAGGGATGGGATGAGATGGAGGGGTCTTGCTGCAGGCTGCACTGAGGGTCACTATAGGCCAGGGTGACCATACGACCAGAAAAACCCAGATTTGCTCGGATTTTTAGCCTCCTGTCCAGGTGTCCTACATTTTGGCTTCATTGTCCTACATTTTGGCTTCATTTTGAAACTTTGCGATAGTGCACAGTACCCCATCATGCCATATGTCATTGGATTTGTATTGAAGAGCAGAATCCAATGCAAAAATCAGTTTGAAGATATCTCCTTCCTATTAAACAAAAATACATTTTTTGGCAATTTTTTTAAGCAGGTAGGAATTTTGGCTTGGGCTTAGGAATTTTGGCCCTGGGGTTCAGGAATAATCTGGTCACCCTGCCATAGGCTGGATCTACTTTGGACACCCCTTATCTAAACCAATCCATCCCAGTTATACCAGTTCAATGGCTTTCCTCAAGAGATTTTGGTAGCTGAATGTTGAAAAGATGTGGAGAAAATTTATGGTAGGAGTCTCTAGCTCTTCTCACAGAACTAGCTTCCCTGGGGAAAGAGAAGGACTACTGAGAACCCAATCCTATCCACTGCTGACACAACTGCAATACAGCCACAAAGTAAAGGAACAAGTGTTCTCCTACCTTGATAAGGCCTCCTTGATTCCTCCCCAACCACCTTTGTCATGGATGTATCAGTGCTGGAAAGTTGGATAGGATTGGACCTTAAAGCCATTCACGTCTGTGGTGTAGATAGTATCGTGACAAACAAAAAGAACAATGTTTTATTAAAAAGTAGTGCTCTGCCAAGCACTACTTATTTGGGTGGGCACTACTATTAAGTACCGCTTAACAATACTAATCTAAGTAGTGCTACTACTCTACTAAGCATTACTATTGGGGGTGGGTGACACAGAATACTCATCCCAATTTATAAACAACCAGTTTTCCCCCACTGAATATTTCAGGTAACAATTCATGGATGGGACAGTGGCATAGCTAGAGGGATGCAAAGCACTACTGCAAGGAGCCTCACCACAGCATGCACGCAACCTCTCCCACCCCCTCATTAGAGGCATTCACCTCCATTTTTCTTTTCTTGGCTGGAAAGGGTCTGAAAGGGAGGTATCATTTGCATGCTATGACGTGGTTCTCTACAAACCTAGTGCTTTGCACCCCCTCTACAGTGGTTGGCTTCAGGGGGTTCTCACAGGTTCTATAGAACCCTTTGCTAATGAGCACCTGGTTCTGAGAACCGGTTACTAATGGGACATAGAACCTGTTGTTAATTTATTTGAATCCCACCACTGCTCCTCTACCTACACCACTGGGCTGGGCGACAGTTTTTGACTTGGTGATGGGTTGTATCTGTAACAGATTATAGCACTGATGTTGAAAAATCTTGATGAATGTAACTGATCTATCTTATATATTTGACTATAGTGATAATTCATGAATAATTCTTGGCCATCAGTTCCAATCTTGTCAGCCCTTCCTTCCAAATCTGTTAGAGACCACATCATCTTCCACAGCATTGACTTCTCATGATGTCTATCTCCTTTCCAAAATATACGGATGCAAAGACCAATAAGGATTATAAACTGAAGAGAGTACATTCAGAGCAGCTGGGACTACGTTCCGTTACGCATGAAAAATGTATGCCCCCAAAATTATCTGTCAAGTGTAGGTTCAAAAGACATTTATTTTGATTCTGTTTCCCATCAAAGCTGATTCACCAAAATGAATCATATGTCTAATGGGAAGTGTCACCTCTCTGTTCATGGCCATCCAATCATGTACAGCCCTTGCCATGCCACTCAAACTTATAAGATAACAGTTTGGCTGGAAAGAAATAGACTAGAAGTGAGGAATACTTATACGTTTTACTAATTATCTCATATCCCCTCTCAGACTGGCATAAATTGTAGATTTTTTTGTTGGGATCCTCTCTTACTGTACAATCCAGAGTAACTACGGGAAAACGTAAGAGGCACTTACTTTGGATTTCTCCATGCATTTCCAATAGGTTTCCTATAGGTGGCACCATAACTATGTTGTTGTAAAAGGTCCCCTAGTTACTCTGGATTGTAGCCTTATTTTTTGATCTGAAATTCAATGGTATCGACTGAATTCCTACTTGAGCTAACATGAGCAGAGCTGTATTTCTACAGATAGAAATATCTCAAACGAATAGTAATCATTCTCCAATGACTAGCTATAATTTGATTAAATGATTTAGTAGCATCTTGAATTAATGAATTGAATTGCCTCCAAATGGATTAAAAAGTTTGGAACCAATGAATTGACTCACTTTATAATAAACAGTTCCAGTTCACATTTGATTAGAAATTCTGGGGCATAAATTGTGGCTTCCTTAATGAATTGATAAGATCATTTGTTTATTTGACAAATTCAATTAATTTATATCACTGCAATTTTTTGGGTGGTAGAGGTGGTAGTGTTTTGCACTAATCAAGATGTTTAGTTATCTCACCACTGCTAACCTTATCTAGCAATATGCCTTTGTAAAAACAACTCGTGTGTTTTTGAGTGTGGCTAGTGTGTGGCAACCTGCAGCATGCAGCGTTTTATGTGGGGAATCTTGAATATGCTGCTCTGCTTTCACATCATTATTAGTTATTACCATGCCAGATAAATAGAGCCTCCATGTTGAAGGGCAGTATATCTCCAAGTGCCAAATGATAACAGAATAAGAAACACAGGAATGCTTTTACCAGTCTGAGACTTTCCAAAGAAACCTGGCCAATTGCTGATGAATGGCTTGCATAGATATTCTGTCAAGCCCAGTAGGATTCTTTCCACATAAGATGCATCCATTTCCCTTCTTCACAATCTAGGCCCTGCCTGCCCACCTTCTCATCTTCAAAGATGATCTTAGTTGGGATGAAGCTGGAAGATGGTTCCAGCTAAGATGGTATCTTAGCTAAGCATGTTATTTGGCCCACTTGGGCTTTGATGATTTCATAGGCAGTGTCTGCGCTGTCTGCTGGGACCCCATTCTACACCATGCCTAAGAGCACAATCCAGAGTAACTACAGGGAGTCCTTGCTCTGGTGTAAGAATAATTTACTCTGGATTGCAATATGATTTTCCTATAGGGTTTCACTAGGTGGTGCAGTAACTACAGGTGCACTTAATGTCTCTTAAGTGCTCCTGTAGTTTCTCTGGATTGTAGGGTAAATCACCTTCTACACTTGCTTACAGTTAACAGAATGCAGCTCTCTAGCATCTGCCATATAGGTTTTCTCTTCTGACCATCATCCTTTCCTTTCTTCCCATTTTCAAACCAGAGCAAATCAAGCAGAGTAGCCAGTCTGTGCAGTCTGCAGCGCTGAAAACTTGGGAGCACGCTGTGTAAGGAATAGTGAGGAAATCAAACAAATTGCAGACTGATGTTATGATCAAAGGCAGAAGTGGACCTCTAATTCCTATTCAGGGTGACCATATAGAATGGAAGACAGAGTGCCTGTAGCATTAACCATTGCATTGAAAGAGCAATTGAGGAAGCTTTAGCTCATCAGAGAAGGGTTTAAAAAGCAGCAGATGCCTCAACTCCCTCTTCTATGCAATGGTTATAATTATGGGCACTCTGTCCTCCATTCTGTATGGTCACCCTGCTATAGGGAGATTGTTCAAAATGCACAAAAGTACAATCCCACCAAAAGGCACAGGGCATTCAATGAGAAATATAACCTTCAGTTAGACCAGTCTGAGCCCCAGTTTAAACAGGGTGACCAGATGTCTGACCCTAAAAAGGAGGACAAGGGCTTGGATTCTCCTTCATCCTGGTCTTTATGGTGGACAATGACATGTTTGCCTATTCACAAGTAAAGCCGTGATATTGGGCACTTTCACTTTCCTATGAAGCTCAAAGCATATTTTTGATGTTTAGTTTTTTGGCCATAACTTTTGACAGGAAGGAGATATTTCAAAACTGATTTTTGCATTGGATTCTGCTCTTCAATACAAATCTAACAGCATATGACATGATGGGAAACAGCACACCAGTGCAAAGTTCCAAAAAGAAGCCAAAATGGCGGACAATGAAGCCCTTTTGGGGGGACACCTGGACAGAAGGCTAAAAAAGGACAAATCCAGAAAAATATGGTCATATGGTCACCCTTAGCATAAGTCCCGTGCTGACCTGGGGGTGTCACCAAAATAAGACCTGCTTCATTCATGGGGGAGGGTTAACTCAATGCAGAAACATGCGCTTGCCTCCCTACTTCACCACGGGAATGGGAAGACCAAAGAGTTGTGCTGGCTTAGGTTAGGACTGTACCCTTAGCCATAGTCTATGATTCAATTTTTTGTGTGTGAAAAAGATTTTCTACCCTAGACACTAAAATCATTTTGAAGAAGAAACTCCCATTGATTTAAATGACGTTTGCTTCTAATATGATGAAACCTGGGGGAGAGAGAGAGAGAGAGAGAGAGAGAGAGAGAGAGAGAGAGAGAGAGTAAGCGCTATAAATTATTTATGTTCACATAAAAGTCAAATTTGCCAGCTGTCTCTTCAGTTCAAGTGATAGTCCCTTATATCACAACAGCATCTCTTGTGTGGCTTGAGGAAGGGAACAATTCTTAGTCCAGTTTTATATATAGAAATCCAAATTTTCCATTTAGAAAGAGCTGCTGTCAGGTTGTCAAAGAGGACAAGTCTAGATACATAGGGAGAGGTGGCGTTTTTTGGTGATCAAAACACATCAAAACACTTTCTCCACTCTCATTTTTATGAAACAAACCTTGAAATCTATGAAAAAAGAAATTCCTTCTCTCACACTTCTCCATGCACCTGTTGAAACTATACCACCTCCTTAGCACACCTAAACCAAATGAATTTGAATTTTAAAATAATTTATAATTGTAATTTACGAAAATGTACATTTGGAATAAAAATATTAACACAGCATTCTTCCCAGAAGAAACCATCAAAAATCATGTCAAAAGTTTCCATATAAATAGGACAGTATAACTTTTACATTCAGTTAAATTCTGCCAAGGACTCAAAGGAGGTTGTGCATAATACAATACATACAAACATAGCAAAATAAAGTTCCGCCAAAACTTTACTGTGAACAAGACGTATTATGTCATGTTTTCCAAAGTTAGAAAGTGGTGCTATGTGTTTTTATTCAAAGTATACATTATCATTGTAATCACTTTAAATGTTTACTAGGTAGATGATATAGGTGGTATAGTATCAGCAGATGAAGCCTCAGTCATTATTCATGTCATTCAATAAATGAACCAGAGTGTTTTTTTTTGTCTTGTTTTGCAGATTTTACAGTTTTTGGTTTTTACCAAAATGAGAAGTGCAGAACATTGTATCATATGGGCAAAATCCAGACTAACTACGGGGAGTCCTTGCTCCGGTGTAAGAACAACTTACTCTGGATTCCAATATGAATTTCCCATAGGTTTTCACTAGGTGGTGCAGTAACTACGGGTGCACATAAAGTCTCTTATGTGTTCCCGTAGTTACTCTGGATTGGGGGGTGGTTTATATTTTGTTATCTCTGTTCCCTCCTATTTCTCCCCATGGAAAGTCCCGCAAAGCAACAGGGATTGTATTTTGGTGACTTGTTGAGAACATGCCCTGTCACCCCTTCCCTGCCTTGGTTTCTGATCCTGATCAACCAATTTAAGTCTGTAGTGTGGATCGGATCTTAGTATTTTCCTGACAAAATGTGGACTTAAGTGACCTGAAAGCCAAATGCATCCTGCGGTACAATCAGCACTTTTGCAACTCCTTCCAGTTCACTTCACTCTTTGAATAAATCATGACCCTCGGCAATTTCCCCCCATTCTGGGCTTCCTCCACATGGACTCCAACCCAGGCCTTTGATTTTCCTCCTTTTTCTTTCCTCTGCTGTTTTTGTATTAATCTTTCTGATCACTGCTTACACCTGCTCTTGCCTAGCTTATCTTGCCAAATGAATTTTAATGTGGGGCTTCTCAGGACAGAATTAGAAAGCACAACGGAGATTTATAACACAAGGGAGCTTTGCTTGGAGGAGGACTTAATTTATTTTCCCAGTTATGTAAAATTTAGCTCTGGCGTGCCTGTAAAACTGCCTGGAAGCAACAATGACTGTATTTCACCAGCTAGTCTATAGGAATGATTTACGGCAGATTTGAGGGGCCTTTTCTCCCCACTCTCTTTTTTTAACTTTTTTTTTAAGGAAATATTTTGTTCCACTGGCAGCAGCAAAGTTAGATTAGAGCCATCTTTCACCTTTACTAGTTACCAGTAGTGAGATCCCCATCCCACTACCCCCCTCCATACACGTGTGTGTCTGTGTGTGGTGCACACACACATGCACCACATTTCCCTAGGAAATCTATAGTAGTATATAGCAAGCACAGTAGCAAGTAGTATATAGTAGCATAGCAAGAGTATATAGAGCTCATGCTGGAGTTCTGCTCACTGAGCCAAACCTTCTGCTGATGCTTTTCACATTGTGAACTGGATTCACTGCCAAGTAGATGTGTGCATTGCCAAAACCACTGGTGGTATGAGTACACTCCAAATTCCTTGCTCTGAATCTTTGGCTAAAAAAGAGTCTCAGAGGTCCCAGTCCAGCAAAGATTATGGCTAAAATTGTCCTTGCGATCCTATAATTGCACCTGTCGGGGATGCTCTAGGGGGAATTCCTACTGCAGGCAGGGGGTTGGACTAGATGACCTACTAGGTCCCTTCCAACTCTATGATTCTATGATTCTATAATGGTTAAATTTGGAAGAGTTGGGAATTACTTCTGAGTAAACTTCCATATGATTGAGGAGCATTGCTTTTAGGCATACTTACATGTGAGCAAGCCCTTTTGATGTCAGTGGGACTTATTTTTGTTAAACAGAGACAAGATCAAACTTCACATCCTCCTGAAAGCAACAGGTTAGTGGATGTAAATTTATTTATTTATTTTATTTAAGGAATTTGTATCCCGCCTTTCTTCCCCCGAAAGGGGGAACTCAAGGCGGCCAAACAATTAAAAAACAATAAAACACCACTAAAATTACATTGCTAAAATGTAATTAAAATGTAGTGGTGTAACTGCTAAAATTACACCACTAAAATCCTATTGCTTGCTGTGGGGCTTCATCAGGGTTAATCAGAAGTATCACAAACTATGGTTCATGATTTGTGCAACTGGCCTCATGGTGTGATACAACAAAATCCAATATGCTTCTTAAGTTACTTAAGGCTGCAATCCTAAAGATTCTTTCCTGGGAGTAAGACCCATTGAACACAATGGGGCTTTCTTTTGAGTAGACATGGTTAGGATTGTGCATAAGCTGCCTTAAATGTCCACTTAAGATAGCATTGACAGTCCTTTGGTTTTAATAGATACATTTTGTGTTCCTGCATGGTTGTTTTAAGAATACAGCGCAGGTGGAGCCTCAGTATCTTGAAGGGCTCCATTCTCAGACCTTTCCCCACAGATACTGAAAACCGTGAATAATGAAATTCATGATTTTGGACACGTTAAAACCTCCAAAGTTGACCAGGCCCAAGACCTCTGCAAGCTTTAGAATGGCATTTAGGGCTTAAAAGATGCAACTGCGAATTTCCTCAGGAATCAGGAATTGACACATTTAGGCCATTTAAGGCATTCAAATACCTGGATGGCCTGCTTTTGGGTACTGATAATTGAATTCTGCAATTTCTTATAGCCAGGAGGGAATAGGACAATATCTGAAAAAGGCGTTTCATGGGTTTTTACACAGCAAAAGTTTTTGTACAGTACACATTTTAACTGCTGATTTGTAAGACTGTTAACAATGATGTATTTTATTGCTTTATGCCCCTCATTTGTTAGATGTGTGCATTGCTATAAAATTTATGCTATATATATATATATATATATATATATATATATATATATATATATATATATATATATATATATATATATATATATATATATATAATATCTATCTACAGTATTATATACCGCTTTTCAACTAGAAATTTCTCAAAGCGGTTTACAAAGAAAATGAAAAAATAATAGCTAATTAATAGCTAATGGGTCCCTGTCCCAAAAGGGCTAACAATCTAAAATGCAAAAAAGAACACCAGCAGAAGCCACTAGAACAGACATAGCTGAGGTGTGTAGGGCCATAATATAATATATATGCTTTAATATTTGACAAGTAAACTGATTCATTCGTCACAATCAACTTTTGCTAGACTCTCAGCCTCAGCTCCCATCAAAGGTATTTCCTTAACTCCAGTTGCCACCATTCTGTGCCATGCCATGCAAACCAACCAGATACTCACATGCCTCTTTGTTAGGCAAACTGGACCCGCTGTAACCTTGGAGGACACTATCCGTTAGCAGTTGCTTGGCTGTCATGGTGGTGTTGAAAATAATGAAGAAGGAAACATTCATTTTTATTCATTGTTTTGGACCAACAATATAGATTTGGAAAATCTGTCATCTAAGAACATCAGTTTTGTTGTTGTTGCAAATCCTGTTGAAACTGAGTCTTTGCATGAGGGTTTTGTTACTTAAACAAGCATTCTATGCAAGAGGTTAAAATTTATCTCTGATGTGCAATGTCTGCTATGTAACAAGAGGTACAATCACAGGTTTGAAAGAGCCCGTACCTGTAATTTGTTGTCTCACCACACAGAGGTGCTTGTACTCAACCATTAACAATGAATAAATGACAGTATTTTGTCTCTGGTTGCTTGACAGTTTTGCAAAGCAGAAAAGGTTCTGATAAAACACCACAAAGTGTTTTCCAGCCATGTTGGAAAACTCAGTCAAAAATAAATACAGGTGTCTTGCTAGCCATTAGCATTCTGGTACAGAATCTCTTGTGGATTAAAAAAAGTCAGTGGATTTAAAAAATTAGAAAAAAAACTAGCAAGAAACCACTTCCAGGTTTCTTGTAAGTTACTGGTAATTTCCCCTAATGGAATAAGGTTTTATCTCATTCTCTACAGGGGTTTGATTCTGGGACTCCTTGACAAAATATACAAAAATGTGTTTTAAAAAAATAAAAAATCAGTTTTAAAAAATAAAATGTGCATTCCTTTCCAAAGGTTTAAAAACATCTGTTGTGGAGATGCAGTAGCAAATAGAAATGCAAAGGACCCCCTGCCTTTTCCTGGCTCAGCTGAAGAAGGGGACGTTTGCTTGCATTACAGCCTTTCTACAACAATAGAAAAGCAGTTTTTAAAACTGTGATTTGAAGTGGCCATTAAGTCAAATCCATGGATAAAAAGTCTGTGTGTAACGAACTTGGACCTTCTGCTTTCCCAGTTATTACTTGCCCACACAGTAGGCAACATTCAACACAACTGATTGCTGCAGAAGAAGGGCAGACTGGAGGAAAGCTACAAATATTCATTCAAAGCCAATACCTTGTTGGATTGTGCAAAATAAACTTGTCGGGAAGTGCAAAATAAATAGGCATCCCTTCAATTGCGAAGGATGCATATATTGAATTAGGTGTATATAGTTTAAAAAAAACTATAGCCAAAGAAGAGATGAGAATAAAACCTTCCATCCAGTGAGATGCCTTCAAGGCTTTCTTTAATGGAGAAAAACACAACTGCACTCACTTCAAAGAGCAAATGTTGAAATATTTGCAAATAATCTCAAGTTGCTGAATTTTCTTTACCCAGATGATGTACCAATTTTTAAACAGGTCAACGTAATATGAGTTGTGTGGTCCAGCATCTTCATCATCATCCCAGGAGGTGCTGGGCTGCACAGGAACATCTTACAATCCACTCTCCCCATATTCTTTGAACAGCACAAATAAACTAAGGAGTTGTGGGTTGTTGGATGAGTAGTTTACAGATAATTCAATTTTTAAAGAGTCAAATATCGCCATTCTATCAAGAATTATCAAAAGTAGAAACTAAAAAATGAAATTGTCTTATATAACCCAAAAATACATTTTTTTAACTCAAAATGGATCAAAGAAACTGAAGATCCTATGAGATGTTAATTATGACAGACATTGGAACCATTTTATGAGTAGGAAAATTTTTGGGAGATCTTTTCAGCTTTTTAGCATCACATTTTCTCCACACTTATGGCCTCCCACTGGGAATGTGCAACTTCTTCAGAGAGGAGTGGAAAAATGTTCTTACTCCATTCTTCAGTATTACACTACATTACAATATTACACTACATAATCTTCCAGTAAGGGATTCTGCTCTTGCCTCAGCACTGATGACTGAGACTTCTCATAAATCTGGGAATTTACCTGGGATCTAACCACAGACCATGACTGAACAGCAACAACCATGATCCCACCTAATCTTTACAAGTGATGACAGATGCTTTTAATACCTAGCATTAAAAGATGATGATCGAAAGATGATGCGTGTCACCCCTCACATTTGGAAGAAAGAAAAGGAATCATAACAGGTAAAAAAAAAAATCCAGCTTCTTGCAATTAGGAAATTGCATCTTCTTGCAATTAGGAAATTTTTTTTTACAAAGCAGCCGGATATGTTGACATTGTGATGTCCGTTAAGGATGGCTGAAGTTACCATGAATTTCTCAGTCCTCAGCCTTGTTCATTAGGGTCTGGCTTGTTAATTGGAGCTTTGGAACAAAAATCAGGTGGATTGGGAAAATGGCATGCAGACAACTTAGACACAAGCAGACACTATAAACAAGAAGCTGCGGGCTATTATGATTGCCCTTGAGACCAATTCAATTAAGAACCATACTGTTGTTTTTTTATTCCAGTGCTTTCCATCTCTTCTCCTTCCTTCATAGTGCTATATTGGTGTTGCATACTGAACAAATGTAGGTGAATCCCAATTCATTTATCTCATCACAGCTTATGTCTAATACCAAACAATTCTGTTGCACTGGCTTGAAGGGGAGCAAAGGAGTGGCTTAATTAAGTACTAGCATCTGTCCATGCTTAATGTCCCAGATGCGCTTTGTCTGCAATATTTTCCTATACTTCAGGTACATCGGCTTACTGATTAAAAGCAATTCCTACTCCTCCATAATGAAATCATTAAGAAAATCCCAGTATCAGCACCCCCTGCTCTGTAAGCTTAGGGTTGCCAGAATTCCACAAAGTCGGGACAGGAGCCCCTGTCCCATTTGCCAGTATGTGAATACAATCCCCCAAAATTGGGATTGTCCCTGTTTTGGGGGGACATATGGCAACCCTAGTGAGGATGCTAAACTCTTCTGGAAAATTCCCAACAGATCCCCTAATTGTAGGTCATTCTGTTTTCTCATGATGGCCAGAGGGGAATGACATCAAGCTGTTGGGACTGGGCAACCAACTGTCATTTAGATCATATAGGGAATGCATGAACTGGCTTACAGAGGTGTCCAGTCAAACAGCAGTCAAGCCTACACCAAGGATTGCTGATCTGCACATTCAGAAAAAATATGTTGTCCAATGAAGAACTATTATATCATTCTCTACCTGAGAATACAGGTAACAGAATCACTTACTTCAATACCTTTTTAAATGTACTGATAATTCATACAATTTGCATATAGGGATCTAACCTAGCAGGGAGTGTGGCGGAAAACCCTTCCCCACCTATGCAAGTTTCTTGAAATCAAAGAGTTTATTTTTTTACACAGAAATGCGTAGAAACATGATCATCTACCCAGCTTCTGCAATGGTACTCAGGGGCCAGATTCATGCGCTGCAGGACCCAATTCAAATCATGTTTGCAGGGAAGAGATACCCCACAGTGTGCCTCTCTGCTCATCAGGGTGAGTGGCAGCAGGAGCACTCAGTTGCAATGTCACCATAAGTAATGATCTCCTTATGACACTGCAGCACGGAAGATTCCATGGTGGTGGAGCATCAGCTACCGTGAGATGCCAGCTGCGGCTACAGGTACCCCACTCACTACCACAGTGCAGGGGCCCTCCAAGTGGGGTCCAATTTGACCAAAGAGCTCAAACTGCCCTAAAGCCAGCCCTGGTGGTACTGTTCCAAAAGAGCTGTACCACATGCTTTTCTGAGCATGAAGAGCATGAAGCATTTCTGCAGCATTTTGAGTAGATAAATATAAGATCTGCCCACAATAAGGCTTGTTTCATCCAGCCTCACATGTTT
This sequence comes from Cryptoblepharus egeriae, assembly GCA_030015325.1. Classification (NCBI taxonomy): domain Eukaryota; kingdom Metazoa; phylum Chordata; class Lepidosauria; order Squamata; family Scincidae; genus Cryptoblepharus; species Cryptoblepharus egeriae. The sequence continues at coordinate 109,816,685 of JAREYC010000003.1, forward strand.
AGAAACTGATCTATGTAAGAGAATTGATGTCCAAATCTTGTCCAGAATAGGAACCTGCCCACAGAACATTTACACGAGTGAACCATGCATGTTGTGGCAGAAGAGGGCAGTCCAAGTAGATATTTCACAGATTTGCAGTAAATCAGTCAGAGTTTCCAACTCCCGGGTTTAACAGCAAGAGAAAGTGTCTTCTTTCCCCAAATTGGGTAGTCAGAGTGGAACAATATTACAGGAAAATTAGAAGTGGAGGTTTGCACAAAAAGTTCAGTTTTGGAACAAAAACTTAAATGTTTGAGCTGAGTATGTGTTGTTTTAAAATATTTGCCCTCCTGAGTCACTAGGCTGAATCTGATTAACATCAGAATTCCAGCATAAAAAGAAACCAATCCCAGAAACCTGCCGTCTTCCAACCTCAGTGTAAACACCATCCATACCCACAACTATGCCATTCCAAGCTTCTTAATCTCAACACGTGATCTTCTAATGCTCTGGCATACAGGGGAAAATTTGTTCTCTGATCAACAGAATCAGATGTTAAGAAGCAGAGGACCAAAATCTCCCCATGTTCTCTGCATGAGTGATTCATTTTGCCATAAAAACCACATTTCAGCAGGATTCAGAATGAAAGGCTTGACAAAAATCAATGCAGAGCACCTGCCATTTCAACACAGTCAATGCAGCCCTGGGAAAATCTATACAAAGAACAGTTTGGAGAGGGAGAGAAAAAAACAGTATAGATTCAGTAACAAGGTTGGAATAAAAGTCTCTGTGGATTTCAGGAATTATACTTCTGGTAGCAGTTAATGGGTTGCAGTGATTGTAAAAATGGGTCGTGCCAGTGAAGACTGTTAACATATCACCACCATGTTTGATTGAGCACTTACCTATTCTGCAGGCTTCAAGTACTTTAAGGCTTTCAATTTTCCTCAGTGTCCTTGTGGTGCGAGGAGGCTGACCCCCCAAGAAGAACTAGAAGAGGACATGATGTGGGGGATGAGACCATCAGGGTGTGCGTCAACTTCAGAAAGGTGAATGAGGTGTCAAAATTCGATGCCTACCCTATGCCCCGGGTACTGGGATTACTGGAGAGGTTAGGGAAAGCCAGGTATCTGTCAACTATAGACCTAACCAAAGGCTATTGGCAGATACCACTAAAAAGGGAGTCACGCCAGTACACGGCATTTGCCACACCTCAGGACCTATTCCAGTTCGTGAGGATGCCATTTGGGCTACACAGGGCGGCGGCCACGTTTCAGCGGCTGGTTGACAGGGTTCTCACTGGACATGAAGCCTACGCTGCCGCGTACATTGATGATATTATCATCTATAGTGATACATGGGAACAACACCTGGGACACCTAGAGAAGATATTTAGGGCCTTACAACAGGCTGGACTAACTGCCAACCCAGCGAAGTGTAAAATAGGGATGGTGAAAACACAGTTCTTGGGGTTCCAGGTAGGAGGGGGGAAGATTAGGCCGGTCAGAAGTAAGGTGGAGGCCATTCAGGGCATCCAAACCCCCAGAAATAAAAGGGAGGTGCAAAGGCTCTTGGGAATGATTGGATACTATCGAATGTTCGTCCCTCAATTTTTCCAAATAGCTGCCCCTTTCATGGACTTAACGAAAGGGAAAAGGGGGCAAGCCATAGTGTGGACAGACGAGTGTCAGCGAGCCCTTGAAAGGTTGAAGAAGGCCTTATGCAATCCTCCTGTGTTGATGGCTCCTGATTTTTCCCGGACATTCATGGTGCATACAGATGCCTCGGGCAAAGGAATAGGGGCAGTGCTGTCCCAAGACTTTGGGGGGCAGGAAAAGCCTGTGCTCTACCTTAGTAGGAAACTAAATGGGGCAGAGCAAAAGTATTCCACGGTGGAGCGAGAAGACTTAGCTGTGAAATGGGCCATCACCACCTTGAGGTACTATTTGCTGAGAGCACCATTCAAGTTGATTACGGACCATGCCCCATTGGTACGGCTGCAGAGGATGAAAGACTTGAACGCCAGACTTACCTGATGGTACCTGAGCCTGCAGCCATACGCCTTCACAGTAGAACACCGTAAAGGGGCATTACACACTAATGCTGACTTCCTGTCCCAACAGGTGGAGGAGGCGTCTTGGAAATTGGGAGACTTAGCTCCCATCTTACCTGGGGGGAGTGTGGTGCTTGGAGGCTGACCCCCCAAGAACTAGAAGAGGACATGATGTGGCTGGACTTCTCCAGGGAGGAGGGAGATCCAGAGTGTCAGTGTGGGGCAGCCACTTGATATTCAACCCCACGCACCTCCCCACGAGTGAGGGAACAACGTGTGAGAGAGGTGGAGGTGGTATATGCGGAGACCCTTACTCCAGAGGAGATGCAAGAGATGACAGCCAGAGAAGAGAGGGACGAGGAGGAGAGGAAAAGGACTGTAGCTGCGTATTGGAGGAGGAGGAAGAAACGAGCCTTCAAGGAACCAGGAGGGGGGAGCCCTGGAGGGTTCAGTCTAAGGAGGCCGGGACTTGACCATGGCCCTGCCTGGTGGAGCAAGATTCCACACACCCCCCCCCCCAGGCCGGAGGGATGGAAGTTGCCGAGGGGGCGGGGGCCATGGAGGGATATATAAGGAAAAGAGCGGGAAAAGGAGGGGAGAGCATGTGGAGTGCTTGGTGGACTGGAGATACTTACCCGTTTGTAAGGGGAACAGTTGGTGGTACTTACCTGTTTGTTGGGGATGGACACCTGAGTTACTTACCTTTTGTAAGGAAGCAAACTGAACTGTTTTTTTGACTTGAGTTATTACCTGTTTGGTTAATTGTAACTATGAACAGAGCCTCCTTTGGGGAAGAAAGTAAAAGTGTCGTCCTGGAAATACCACCTACATCTCCATGGCATTATTTCGGGGAGGATGCAGTCCTGAGTATGGGAGCCACCCCGTCCACACATATCACCTCTCCCACCCGCATCACAGTACTTTGGTTAGACAAAATGGTATTGCTTATTTTAATGACTCATATATTCTTGTACTAAAACTGTGGTTCTCAAATGGTGGGTCCCAATCCACATGCAGTGGACTGCAAAACCAATTCTTGGTGGGTCGTGAAACAGACAAGTTGATGTCTAGCAAGAAGTAATGTATTGACTCATACGGAAACTAAACAGAGCAGCTGGGATGCATTTGCTCACAAGTAGGCAAACAGTTCACTTTGGGTAACTCAAGGGAAACACAAAGCCACCCAAATAATCTCAGTGTGATGGGTTCAGATCCCAACACACTCTCAGAAAGGAAGTGTCCCCCATGAGGGGACACGTAAAATGTATGAGCCCTATAAGAAGAGAAACTCAGCCACATGTGTGCATGTATTCATGAGTAGGCGAATATGGCTGCAATCCTAATCCCCGGATATGCCGTCATAAATCCTGGCACAAGTCCTTTGCAGGCCTGGGGATGTCACAAAAGTGCCATAAGGTAAGGTGCCAGTCTTGGGAGAGTTGGGCCAGTACACAGACATGCCCCTGTCTCCCTACAGAACCATGGGAATGGGGAGACGTGATTTTAGATATGAGAAATGAGACATATGCCAGCCTAAAGGGGGAGACCATATGGGGAGACATATGCCAGCCTAAATTGGTTAGTATTACGCTCTATGTCTCAGATCTTATCAAATGCCAGGTGAAGGGGAATGCAGACCGTTTCCAATCAGATAAATGTGGAGCTCAACGAACTCTCCAGAACACACAAACACACTATCAGAGTAAAAAGGATAAAACAGAGGCTTGTGTAGCTGGTAAAGTGCAACTTTAAATAAAACATTTAAAAAGTGGATGCCAGTGCTTCAAAGTTTGGGAACCACCGGTTTAGATATTAACTTGTCCCCTACGCAACTTTCTCATTTTGCTTCCTGATGAGCCTGGTGCTTCTTGGCTAAAGTACTTTAAAAAAATTTATCAGCAACATCAAAAATTTCTACAGCAGCGTCTGTGTGGTTTCTTCTGATGATATTTCCACTCCTGGAAATATGAGAAGGCCTGGAGAACTTTCTTCCATCAACTCTATCATTACTGTAGCAGTTCAGTCCGGCAAAATATGTGGAGGTCATATCTTTAAGAACTGAACCCATTACTCACTGATACATTTACCTGAAATTTTGCTGGAAACTGAAACTTGTTTTAAATAAGAAAATGAAAGGCATGCAATGGGAATTAATAGAACTGATTAATGACAGTATGGCATCCCCCAACCCACCTCTCTCTCTCTCTCTCTCTCTCTCTCTCTCTCTCTCTCTCTCTCTCTCTCTCTCTCATTTTTAGGTGAATAAATTGTTACTGTACTTGTCTTACTGGAACTTTCTACATCTGCCTGACAGGGGAAAAACATGCAGTATCAAAAGTGAGTGCCATAAAAGATCAAAATAAAAAAGAAAATTGAGAACAGGAGAGTCCCTGAAGAATTGAGTTATTCAGTGCGCCAGAATAGTGGAAGAAATTTACATGCTGACCAATTTACAGTAGCTAGAAAGAAAAAAAAGTTTCCAAGAACTTATCCGTCTTCTTTAATACGGCAGGGCAGGAGGCTGTAATAGTACACAGTAGTTTCTATCTCTAATAGTCCACAATAGAAATGGAAGAGTAACATTGTGATATACGGATGAAAAGGGTAGAAGTTTACTATGGTTCAGACAAAATGAGATTTCTGAATGTTTCACATGAGAGAAAACTGACTGATGGTAGAAGAAAATGAACATGATTTCAAGATGCAATGCTTGGATTTATAGCAGTGCTTCTCAAACTGCAGGTTAAGACCCACTAGATGGGTTGCAAGCCACTTTCACATGGAACCCCATTCATTTCAATATTAAAGACTACATGGTAATATTAATATTATTCAAGCAGAGGCTCAACGAGCACCTGTCGGGGATGCTCTATAGGGATTTCCTGCTGCAGGCAGGGGGTTGGACTAGATGACCTACTAGGTCCCTTCCAACTCTATGGTTCTATATTAATATGACTGTATATGAGGAGATATACTTTTCTCCATATAGTTTTAACAGGCTACTGTACTTTTAATAAGCCACTGTGTATGTGTTTTTTTAACAATGAAAGTTATTGGGACTGACTCTTGGGTAAGTGTGAATAAGGGGATTGTGCCTGTACCTTTTTGCATAGAAGAAGGAATTAAGGCAGGTGCTGCTTTTTAAAAACCCCTTCTATGATGAGCTAAACCTGTCTAAATTCCCTATTCTATGCAATGATTAAAGGTAAAGGCTCTCTTTCCTCCATTCTATATGGTTACCCTGAGTATGGCTAGGAGGCAGTGTAAAGCAGGGAGCCTCACCAAAGCATGCAAATGACCTCCTCTTCATCCACTTTAAAGCCATTCTGGGCAGGAAAGAGCAAAATGTGCCTCTGTTTTATTTCCCTCCCACCCAGAATGGCTCCAAAGGAGAGAGGAAGGGCCTGCTTGTGTGCTGGGGTGAAGCTCCCCACAAAGCTTAGTGCTTTGCACCCCCTCTAGCTCTGCCACTGATTATAAGGATAGGAAGTGCAGAACCATGACAGCAATTCTGATAAACATGCAAATGTCCTCATCAAGCCCACGAAAAATTTTCATCCAACTATTGGGCTATTTTATTTCCATTTTTACTCTTTGGGGATCCTTTCCTCATTTGCTGCTAATCTGGAATTCCTGTAGCCTGCCAAATAGCCCATTTCAATTAGCATACATTTACATGCATTGACACATAAATGGGACTCTCTGTCCTCGTATATGATCTTCTCCAAATTCAGTCAGCTACAGGAGCAGGTTGGTTTTGTCTTTCTTAGTGGTGGTAAGATCAACATAAAGTACAACTTCCAAACACCCTAATATGTGACAGGTATCAACAGATGATGAGAATGTACATTCACACAAGGATTTTCACTTGCCAAAGGTCAGTTTTCAGTGAACCGTTCATCATCACATTGCAATGTGAAAATTATTCCTGTTAAATAAAACAAAATGAGCAACAACCACCTTCCCTCTATTGGAGGGTTGTAATTACCAGTACATTTCAGGGGGCGTTGCAAAAAGCTGGCTGCTGTCATCTTGGAATATAGCACTGGGTACCACCATCTTGAAATAGGCTACCAGAAAATCCATACATTTCTGGTATTATGGCTGCAATACTAACTCACAGTTAGGCTGTCATAAGCCGCAGCATTAGTCACATGATGGTTTGGGAGTATCACAAAAGTGCTGTAAGTTACATCTGTGCCACTTCTGCAGGAAGGGTTAGGCCAGTGCACAGGCATGTGTTTGCCTCATGGGAATGGGAAGACCAATGAGTTGTGCCAGCCTAGGTTAGGATTGCACCCTAAATCTCATGGAACACAATGAGACTTAATTCTTGAGTAGACATGGAAGAGCACTGGCATGACAATGCAAGTGATGTCTCTTCCTGCCATGAGATCATTTCCAGGTTGATAACATCACTCTAGGGGTTCCGGATTTTCATTCTCAGAAAGGGGTTGTTGGCTTAAATGAGTGAGGACCACTGCATTACAGAATGTGAAATATGGTGTGGAATTTGACTTTACATATATTTTTAGCATTCAGTGCAAGGGAAAAAAATGTAACGGAAAATCATGAGATGGCTCCAAAATCAGAGCGATCCTTGGCATAAAATTGCCACTTGTAAAATTGAATACGGAAAGGTATAATTGACTGGGGGTTGAGATTGTGTAGGTTTCTTTCCAAACAACAGTCAAAGATAGCAACCATAATCAAAACTGTTGTTGCTTCTGGCCATCATTTTGAAGTAATGAAATCCACTGTTAGTTGGCCGTTCTATTTTTCCAGATACGTTCAATGAGGGCCAGAAGTGACATCATTATGCAGGAAGTGACATTAAGCAGATAATGGTGAAAAATAAGAGAAGTGCAAATTTTGTTCCTGTTTTCAAGATAGCCAAATTATCATTCTAGGAGAGCCCAAATATAATGGGGGCTGGATAAGTTGCTTCTGGGGGACACATCTGGGCCATGATCTAAGGCCTCCATGATTTGGGAAGGGGTTGTAGGCTTTCTAAATGGCATCTGGCACCTAAGGTGTTAAAATAGGGGAAAATGTTAAAATTTTTCTATCTCCAAGCGGCTTGAATATGGCTTTTCCAATTGCCGAATAACAATGGTGGCCCATACAAGGAATCACATTTTTGTTTGCAAGACCTTTAAACTGAAAAGCCATCCATTGCTGGGCATTATTCAAAAGCCAGATGTTCCCAATTCAAAGCAAAATGCTTATTTTATGGTCTGTCTTTTTGATTATGAGGATAAGATTTCAATAGTTAATCACTGGCTTGCCATTTGGCCTTTCCACACAAGTCATTAGTGATTAAGCTTTTGAAATATCTCCGCAAAATAACCTACTTGGGATAATTAAAGGCCTGCTCCCCCCCTCCCGTCAGTTACTCTTATTTACAAGCTGGACATGAATCAAGATTACAAACACTTAGCGCAGCAAACAAGCCATTTGTCTTTGAAGCACAAAGATACATTCGATTCTGGTTAGTAACCAGACCGGGGAAAGCTGTAATGCATGGATCCATAAATACTTGCAGTTAGTTTGGGGGAAATGTATAAGTTATGGAAGTGGATCTTGTAATTTTGCTCATAATTCTCAGACTCATGCATCGTAGTATTGGACACTCTTGATAGGGTCGCCAGCTGTTTTCCTGGCCCCTTTCCTATGTTTTTCAAGCAGCCAGACATGTAAACTGTTGAAGCATTTACTGGCATTGAGATATAGGGTGAAATCAGTGGTGGGCTCCAGCAGGTTCACACCTACTCTATAGAACCGGTTGTTAATGAGAGATAGGACATATAAAGTTTAAAAATAGCCATTTAAAAGTGGCTGCCAGATGGGCATAGAACCGGTTGTTAATTTGTTTGAAGCCCACCACTGGGTGAAATCCAGAGTTACTATGGGGAGTCCTTGCTCCGGAGTAAGAACAAGTTACTCTGGATTGCAATATGAATTTCCCATAGGTTTTCACTAGGTGGTACAGTAACTACAGGTGCACTTAGTGAGGCTGAAAGAGATTGTAACCCAATCCTATCCAACCTTCCATCACACCTGCAGCTACAATGAAGCCCAAAATAACGGAATTAATGTTCACCTTGAAGACACCTTCATGACTGCTCCACCACCACAGGATGCATCTCACACTCCATTGGCATGACAATATCAGAGTACTCTGCTAAAACATAAATGTGACACACATATTAATAAAACATATACAGAGTTATGTTGATTTACAAGCATAATTCATTCCCAAAGCATGCTTGTAATCCAAAACACATATATATTAAAGCAAATTTTCCCATAAGAAATAACAGAAACTCAGACAATTCGTTCCACAACCAGAAAATAGTCATCTAATAATGATTACAATACTGACATAAAATACAAAATAATAAAGAAAATACAAAATATGAAGAGAAATAAAACAAATTAACCCGCACTTATGTTGCAATCCTAAAGACACTTTCCTGGGAGTAAGACACATAGAATACAATGGGGATTATATTTGAAGTTAGGATATAATGGTCACCATGGTTAGGATTGTCTCTCAGGTTTCTCAGGCTGCAATCTGCCCCATATGATATATATGTACATATTTGGTTGATATGTGTATATCGGTTTGATTGAAGGTGTTTTCAGGTGATTGTAGGAGTTTACTCCTGGGAGCAAGCAACATACAGTGGTGCATAATCCATTCCAGAATCATGTTCTTTATACAAAACAGATTTTCCCATAGGAAATAATGGAAACTCAGACAATTGGTTCCACAACCCAAAAATATTCATATAAAAATAATTTTACATAAAAATGATGACAAAACACTGTAATCAAATTCGAAACACTGTATATAACACAGAACACAATTATTGTCATATTAATTAAAAAACTCTATAATATACTGTACAGTAGAGCAGAAAAGAAAAATCTTTACGGCCAAGGATGACTAATTTTCACTAAAAGAGTCACTGGTGTCTTTTTGAGCAACTTTAACAAGGAACCTCTCAAATGACACTTTCTTTTGTCTCCTTTTGTGGATTTCACGGAAATGTAACATTGCGTTGTCATTCAACAGATTCATTGCTCGCCCTGCTACAGCCTTATTTGGGTGGTGCGTTTCTACAAAAGTTTGCACCATTTCTCCATATGGAGATCTCCTCCATAAGCTCTTGTTGTTGCTCACAATGCAGATCCATCCATCCATTCATTTTACAACAAATTTTCACTGTAAAAGTGTTTGTTTTACAAGGCACTCTTTATCTTACAAGATACCGCTGTAATTTCATTTGTGGGTACTAGTGGGTGTTTACCTGTGTTTGCCAGAACAAATGACAATAGAGGTTATCTTATCTTAAGATCTGTTTTATCACCACCAAAAAAAAAAAAAAACAGAATTGCCATATCAAGCTGTCCTGCGCTGACTGGAAAGTACAGCTGAGGCTTTTTCAGAGCTACTGTGCCTTTAATTAGAAGCTTCTTTTTCAGCTTCTGCCATTTTTTATTGCTTCTTGTTCATTGCAGAGGGCTGTGGGTGCTGCAAGTGGTTAAGACACTGTGCCTGTTAACCAGCAGGCCAGGTTTCGATTCCCGGGTCAGCCCCACGAGACAGGGTGAGCTCCTGTCCTTACCCCAGCTCTGCGACGCCAGCTGGATCCAATCGTATCGGCTCTGCCTTTCCATTGGACTAATTCAGTGGCGCGGAGAGGGGGGATTTGCTGCTTGGGTAACAGCCTATCCTCCATAACAATCTAACCCAGGCTTTTGTGCTTCGCATGCAGCGTATGCAGCACCGAGCACGATACCATAGTCTTTCAAGACTGATGGAGGCCTGCTTTTTTTTGTTCATTGCAGCAATAGCTTTATAGATTGTCTTTCAGTGCTGTTTCCAGGGGATGGGCAGGTGGGAGAGGAGTGGTTTGCTCTCACATACATTTTTACTGCTTTCATTTCATTCTTAATAATTAATACTACTTCACTTTAAAAAAATAACAAGGAGGAAATGAGAAAAAAATCAATAGTTAACTTTTCATTGAAAAAAACGAGCTGAATAATTAAAGTGCAATTAAGAAGTTATTTATTGGGCGCAAAAAAGGCTGCTCAGTCAGAAATATCTGGAGAAGAGTAGTTCGACCATATCACTCAGAAGACTTTGCTGAAAGTGTGGGACTTCAAAGAAGAAGAGCTTGCTGGAAGTGGCAAATAGCTTTGGTAGTGGCATACTATAGGTAGCGGGGCAGTGAGTACTATAGGGCCCTGTCATTGATGACACCCAGTTCCCATATAACTCACCAATTGTGATCTGCCATTTTGGAGGAGATGCGAGAACAATACTACCACAACTCACTTCACTGACCACAGTGGCCATATCATGCCTGATAATACCTGGCAGCTTCTGAGCAACCCACAACCCACCAAAAATTGGGTTGTGACTCCCTGATGGGTCACAACCCACACTTTGAGAATTCCTGCTATGGGGGGTTGAAGAAATGAGGTCTGTAGTCAAATCTGGAGGAGGGTTTCAATAAAATGGATGGTTAAATCATTGTTACTGCTTTAGTAATTTCTTGTGAGTCATTTTAAAGGTCCATGTGGATGAAATATGGGATATAAATACTTTCAGTAGACAAACAAGCTTTGGTTGCGTCTGACCATACAAATCCAGGATACACCGGGCTTACTTCACCGCTTTGAATCATCCTCCTTTAAGAACGCAAACAGTGCCTAACCCCCAAATCCCCTTCTATGGAAAGACAACATACTCTCAGCCGTGCAGGAGAAGCAGATTGGAAAGACTTCAGTTTGACTGGTCCTTGGTGGCTTGCAAATGCCTTCCCCCTTGACAGCCATTTTATCCTTCTTGACAACTGACCTAAGTAGTGGTTAATTATGCTCTGCTTTACAGGGTCCTTGAAGCATAAATTCACCGAATGTGTTTTAAAAAGTCAATAAGGAAGCGGAGTGGGAGGACTTCAAAAACTCTAAGGGTCTCAGTGCTCACAACTGCGCTTTCATTCCATATTCAGGACTTTTTACCTAGGTATACAGGACAATTAATTTGCAGGATTCGTGGCTAGATATCGTCTCTTCAGCCTGGAGTTAGGCCTCTCTATTTTTGTATACCAGATATTTCAAGAATAAATGCAGGCTGAAAATGTCTTTTGGAAAGAAATTCCCACAAGGATCCTTGCATTAAGTTCAAGCCTTTTATTGAAAGTGTCACTAAATCCCATTAAATCCTATTTTCACTCAGTCATCAGTAGCTTTGTGCGTATATAGATAGAAATAATACTATAAGGGATTATGCTTTGGGAAAGAACCTTAAGCTGTCCTCCTCAGTTCATTCGTTCCCCGCAAAAATAACTTGCTGATTCTTTCAAAAGTTCCACTTTAAGCTTCCCGAGTCAAGAGGATATTGACAAAGCTGCTTTTCATAAAAAGTTCATACTAATGCCTTTTAGAAGATCTTGAGCATGTTCACACTGTATTAAAAAGTTTGGGTTGGCAGCAGTGGTGTGAACATTTCAATGAGCAACTTCAAGCCTGAACATAGACATGTTTACTCAGAAGTAAGTATCCCTGAGTCAATTTGGTTTACTGTTTAGGTGCACTGTCACAGACAGTGCAATCCTATGCAAGTGGACTTGAGCAATATGTTTTTTCTGCATATTATATGGCTGCAATCCTGAAGTGCCCTTGGACTACCCTATCTATCACAGGGCTGGCCCAATTCCAAGATGGGGCAGCCCAGTTACACCAGAAAGGCTTGGGCCCGCATAAGTCAACATAGGATGGCTCAAGACAAATGGACCTGAGCTACCCTAGCTGTGCCAGCCTAGGCATTTCAGGAGAGGCATGTTGAGGGCATGTTCAGCATTGCCTTGGGTGGAGCAGTTATATTAGATCCAGAGCCTGTTTCCCAGGTAGAAATGCCCTCTTCCAGCTCCTCAGTTATACCACCTCAGGAGCAGAAATAAATCTGAGTAGACCCATAGGGGTCCATGACAAGGCTGAGAAGAATGGCATTGTTGACAAAAATTTTGCATCCTTGGCCAGCATATCTTATCTTTATATCACCACCACCTTCTGCTTTCACCTGAACATCCATGTGGTCAGGCTAGGTAGACACTCCTGCAGAATATTTCTCTAGAAATATTTCAGGATGCTATTCATCCCCTTAATCACCTGTTCAATTTGTTACCCTTGCAGAGGAGGCTCCAGAGCATCCATTGCAGAGTATCTAGATTTGGACACAATTTTGTCCCACAGTGTAGCAAATTAGTGAACTCCCAGGCTGTCTTTTTGCACTATATTTTTCAAAATGGACAAAGTTAATATGATTTATATGTACGTATCTGGTTGATATGTATGTACTGGATTGACTGAAGATGTTGTTGGGGGATTGTATGAATGTACTCCTGGGAGCAAGCAACATAATTTCATTTGTGTGTACCAGTGGACGTGTACCTGTGTGTGCCAGAACAAATGACAATAAAGGTATCTTATCTTATCTTGATTTATTTATTGGACACTTAATGGGACACAGCAAAATATGCTTAGACCTGTACAATCTAGTATGCAATCTAGTAACATAGTGCAGTATCAGCAAAAAAATAAATAAATTACAAGATATGCTTGTAATGCTAAAACAACTGATTCAAAAGCTTACTAAGAATTTCAGTTAGTGTAAAGCCATCAGCTGTAATGAATTTATATATTCTAATAGCTTTGCAAGTTATCTAGTTTTGTTTTTGGTGGTTGTTTTCAAATTGCCCACCAGGAATATAGATTACAACTTTAATTAACAAAAGAAAAGTCATATGTTGACTGTAGCTAAAGAAAACTTGTATTGTTTGGATTCTGCCGCCTCCCAATTCACATACATGCTTAAAATGAAAGAAAAAGTAAATTTTAAATCAAGTCCCAGTGTGTGTTCTTATAAAATGCCTATGAGAAACAGTATGTGTAAATTTTTCCTTCTGTGATTCATAAGGCATTTTAATTTATTTAACTGTATATAGAAAATTAAACTTTTTTTTCCTTTCCTGACCAAAAACAAAAAAGGAAATTCCCCATTACTGTGGCTAGATTTACATGGCCCTATGGAAAACTATTCTGGAAAAAGTCAAAGCATGAACAATTGTTTCCATCAGTGGGATAAAACCAGGGTGGCCAATCTTTCAATTTTACGGCTCTTGGATTTTTTACAATTTGTCAAGCTAGTGGTTCCCAAACTTTGGTCACATCAATTTTGAGGTTTCCCTGGCTGGTTTGGGAACAACTGATAAAAACAGATAAGCTGAACCCTCTGAAATTCCCTCCTCTATACAATTGTTAAAGATCCAGGAACTCTAAAGTTGAATGATTGACCACCCATGGAATAAAAGATGCATATAGGCTCTTTCCATGAGATAGAAACTACTCTTTCTTCCATTTTTAAATCATACATCCATTTGAACATTATGTTAGAACATTTAAATGCAATGTTTATGCAGTTCTGTTGCTTTTGTAAACAGTTAAAACAAGAGCTTGGACCTGTCAATGGCAAAAAGTATTTTGAGTCTGTGTTTTCATACTTTGATATGAAAGTGATACATGCCCCAAGAAAACCCTGCTTCAGTCACTATTTTATCTAAAATAAACCCTTTTGTAATTAACTGGATTTTCCTACAACCTGGTCTGCCCTTGTAAATGTATATCCTCCAGCAGTGGAATTCTTCTGGGTTTAAGTACTGATTTGTTCCATGACCATTCAGATCGAGATAGTTTTGATGGTAGGTGAGGAAGATGAAAGTGTCTGTGTCCTCCCCTTGTTCAGCCAGATTAAAGGATATAAGGTGTATTGCCATGTGCTGGAAGCACAGAAGAAGCTCAAAGATGTGATTGTGGATTTCATTTCCTATACATCTCTACTTGCCTTTTTTATTTTCCTTTTGAAAACCCTATATTTCTAGACTTCACGGTTGCTTTAAAACAAAACCAAATAAATTATGCAAAATAACAAGGCAAATGTAAATAATAATAATAAAGTTTCTTGGATAGGAACCAAATCACAATAGAGCCAATTCCAATCAAACACCTGGCGACTGTGAAATAGTACATTATCATCATCATCATCATCATCATCATCATCATCATCATCATCATCATGGCGACAGCGATGTACAACATAATATATGCAGCCTTTGTTGTCACACAATTTCATTTATCCGGCCTGATGCCAAGTTTGCTTTGTTTTCAGTGTACGTTTATAGGATGACCCCATGTTTCTTTTTCCAGGACACGTCCCCTTTTTAGCTGTGTATCTAGAAAAAAACTTCATTGTCCTCCTTTTCCTTCTGAACAGCCTTCTTGTAATGAATAAATTACATGTAATAAATTATAAGTAATAGTTTTAAATTTAATAATAAGTAATCTAGTGTCTTAATTAATCACATGAAAGCAATATATGTGTGTTTTTAGCTTTTATTTTGTCATGTTCTTCATTTATCATGGGTGTCCTACATTTTGGGATGCCTCATCCTCTTTTGCAGTCATGACATATGGTCAGCCTGACAGTACCTGACAGTCTCACAGAAAACAAGAAAACAGAAGACCTGGCATAGGAGTTGGGAAGGGGGAGAACAATATGTGCTGCTGCTTTTTGTTTGTAGGAGGCTTGTGGAACTACTATAAAGCCCCCAAGCCAGTTTTATGGCTCATTTATGGGGGTCTGCTTGTTTATGGGAGACTTCAATTTAAGTTCCCATCTTAGGGTACTGAGATGTGGCTTGCAGATGTGATCTGAGTTGTCTATAATTCCTGTCTAAGCATCCTGACACTTGGAGAAAGGATGAGATGCCCAAGGACTGCAGATAAACAAGAGTAATCCCTATCTATAAAAATGGAAATTTGGAGCACTTAAAAAGATGGGGGGAATTTCTAGAAACTAGCATGGTATTGTCAAGAACAAAATGTGCTTCACCAGTCTCATCTCTGTCTGTGATATGAGAATGACATGGATGTAACATATTTAGATTTCAGCAAAGCATTTGACAAAGAGCACAGTCCTAACCAAGTCTACTCAAAAGTAAGCCCCATTGTGTTCAATAGGTCTCACTCCCAGGAAAGTGTCTTTAGGATTGCCGCCAACGTCTACCATGATATTGGAGAGGACAAATGTAGGGGACAAATGACTAATGATAGGTAGTCTGACAGTGGTGGGCTTCAGGGGGTTCTCACTGGTTCTATAGAACCCTTTACTAATGAGTGTCTGGTTCTGAGAACCGGTTACTAATGGGACATAGAACCTGTTGTTAATTTAGGTTATTAGGACATACAACCTGTTGTTAATTTATTTGAATATCCCACCACTGGATATTAATGTTTAGTATGTTATGTCTAAAGCTTGTCAACAAACCATTTCCCCCATAAGTGCTATTAAATGACTCCACATCTGGACAAAGGTATCAAGGCCTGTCAGGATGCTGTTGTCACCTTCCCTAGCTGTAGGATTGGATGACCTTTCTAATTCTGGTATTCTGATATGACTCAAAGGCCTATGCAGTTCCCCGGTGTAAAAATAAACAAACTCATGATACATCAAAAAGTAGTATGAAACAGAAATTCTCCTCCAGAAGCGCTAGCTTTCCAATAGCCAGGAGATGCTAATTTCCGTGTTTCAAAACAAGAGGAGAAGAATCCAGATACTACACCTAAAATGCCAAAATAAATCCAAGATTTTTCCTGTCAAACAGATTCTTCCTCAGGGAAAGAGAAGGCAAAGTTTGCCTTCTTTGAGCCTCCTGAAAGTGCTTTGGATTTGCACAATAAACATTTGAGCAGCACCTTTCTATACATCCCCTCTTTTGCTCCAGGCTATTGATTGGTGCCCTCTGTTTGCTCTTTGAAAGGGCAGAGGCTCAAAGAAACATAGTCAAGCGAACATGGAAGAAGCACTCAGCAAGGGCAGCAGCTTCCTAGAAAAAGAAATAGGGCAGCACCAGTTATAGCACTATAACCTATACTTAAACGTCTTCGAAATGATATTCTAAATTCATTTTTAGGACAATTTTTTTCAAGCAGTGAATTCGTTTATTATAGTAAGGTCAATAGTTGTGTCACATTTGAAAGACAGCAGGACAGCAGACAAGGAAAAAGTAAAAAAAGAACTTCTTTTTGCTTTCCGTCTTTTTAGTAGGAATAAAAAAAATCAGTGTGTTTGGGAGGGCACTTTTTCTCCAGCAGATTTTCCAGGAAATCAGGAGGAAGTTTTTGCAGAGAAAAATTGGCAAATGGGGGATGGACTGCAGACCTCGTAACCCATGTGTCCTCCACAGGAAATTCCTCTTTCCCTTCCTACTTTGCAAATTGGAAACCAATATTGGATGGGGTATCTCTGCTGCCTGGCCTTTCCGGCAGACAATGGCACATTTGCCTACTCATGAGTAAAGTCAAGATATTGGGCACTTTCACTTTCCCATAGAGCTCAATACATATTTTTAATTTTTAGTTTTTTGGCAATAACATTTGATAGGAAGCAATTTTCAAAACCAATTTTTGCAGTGGATTCTGCTCTTCAATACAAATTCAACAACATATGACATGATGGGGTACTACACACCATTGCAGAGTTCCAAAAGGAAGTCAAAAGGGAGGACAATGAAGCCTCTTTGGAGGACACCCAGACAGAATGCTAAAAAAAGAGGACAAATCCAGAAAAATCTGGTCATATGATCATCCTGACAATAAGTTGCTAATGGGAAGCACACCATTGCAAAGTTTCAAAATGAACCCAAAATGGAGGACAATGAAGCCCTTTTGGAGGGCACCTGGACAGGAGACTAAAAAAGAGGACAAATCCAGAAATTTCCAGTCATATGTTCACCCTATGTGGAGGGAACAAGAGTGCTGAATATTAGAGAGTGGATATAAGAATATTAGAGTGGAGGAGCAGAGGCTGGCATTTAATTAGGTAAGTGGGGCCAGGCCACATCTGTAGGACCCAACCGGAAACATTTTTTGCAGATCCACAGGTCACCAAATTTCAGCCACTGTGCTGTGGCATACTAGTGTGCTGTGAATGCAGGCAGGCCATGGGAATTTGGAGAAAGATCATATATGAGTTGGGTTGTGGTGGCCCAGTGTGACTATCAAACTGAAGGTTGGCAGTTCCAAACAACGGAGTGAGCTCCCATTACTTGCCCAAGGCCTGCCAACGTAACAGTTAGAAAGCATGTAAGCTCAAAGAAGATAAATAGGTACCACTTACCAACTTTCTAACTAAATTTTCCAGCACTGAAACAGATGCAATGCAAGTAAAAAAAATAATGATTAAAAAAGAAATAAACAGATGCAAGCAAAAGAAATAATGTTTCCTTAACTTGAGAAAGTTTTCATAACTACCCTCCCACCATGGCAAGACATGACCCATTGGCATGGCTATATCAGTGCTGAAAAGTTGGTTAGGTTTGGGTTGTTAGTGACTATAAATAGTGTTCACAGTTGTTCCAGGAACAATGTTATAAGGTCTGATCTCCAAGTGTTTCTATAGAATGCTCAGATTATATCATACACCATATAGAATGGAGGACAGAGTGCCTCTACCTTTAAGCACTCAATAGAAGAGGGAATTTAGGCAGCAGCTGCATTTTAAAGCCTTCTATGGCTGCAATCCTAAAGACACTTTCCTGGGAATAAGACCCATTGAATGTAGTGGGGCTTGCTTTTGAGTAGACATGGTTAGGATTGTGCTCTATGTTGAGCTAAACCTACCTATATTCCCTCTTCTATACAATGCTTAAAGGTAAAGGCACTCTGTCCTTCATTCTATATGGTCACCCTAATCATACACTAATAGGGCAATTCTATGCATATTTACTCAGAAGTAAGCCCATTATAATCAATGTGACTTACTCCTAGGAAACTGTGTTCAGTATTGCAGCCTAATACAGTGTTGAATAAACTTCACCTGAGGAATACAACCTTAAGACTGAATCCACCCAGTGTTAAACACTTTTAACTCCTATTGATTTCAATGGCAGATTTAAGAATGTGTTTAACCCAAATCAATGAAGCTTTTAAATGTCTCATGTTGCTGACTAAAAAAATCTATTTGGTTCCTCCAGATTCCACCTTGTCACCATTTTGTGTTACACACTGGATCCAGATTTTTCTAAAATACATGATTATATAGTTTATACAAATCAGATGGGATAATCGCTTTTCAGCCGACCTGCCACAAAAGCGCAACATGCCAGGGCACGTGGGACCAAGTGGCAATCCCAAAACACATCCTCCACCAAAAGGATTGTCCAATTCAAGGGAAATGGAGTTGAATATTTGAAAGCAGTCCGATGACTGATGTCATTCAACCTATCTGTGAGACTGCACTACCATCCTGGTGAGTAAAACTGATGGAATTTAGTTCTTGGACATGCTTCGCTGTAATCTGATTACTGATTACCAATTAAGGGTGCAGTCCTATCCATCCCACCATTAGTTGGGACTAAACCCCACTGACTATAAAATAGGGTTGCCATAATTCTCTTCCACAAAATCGGGACAGGGCCCTCTGTCCCATTTACCAATATGTGAATGTAGGCTGCAATCCTAAACTTTCCAGGGAGTAAGATCCATTGAACACAATGGAGCTTAATTTTGAGTAGACATGGTTAGGATTGTGCTCATAATCCCAAAAATTGGTACTGTCCCTGTTTTTCAGGACATATGGCAACCAGTGATGGGATTTAAAGAAATTAACAGCCAGTTCTCTGCCCATCTGGCAGCCACTTTTAAATGGCTAGTTTTAAACTTTATATGTCCTGTCTCTCGTTAACAATCGGTTCTATAGAGTAGATGCGAACCTACTGGAGCCCACCACTGATGGCAACCCTAGCCTACCTGGACGTTAGGATTGCAACAAAGATTGTATCCTATAATCCTATAGGAGTTGTGGCAGGAGATTATTTTCTCCGGTTTTTCCACTTACTTACTTCTGAGTAGATATCCATGGGATTATACTCTAAACTGATTGAGGCTGCAATTCTAAACACACTTTCCTGGGAGTAACACAATTTGAACACAACGGGGCTCACTTCTGAGTAGACATGGATAGGATTGTGCTCTAACAATTTCAAACCAGTGACAAATTGTGTGGTAGAGTCTCAACTGTGGTATAGTCTACAGGACAATCCCTGAAAGGCCATTATCATCCTTCCTTCAGCACCATCCCAAGAATTAAAGATTATATTAGTCCGGTTAAAGGCACTAATATAAAGGGGGAATGGTTTCAAAAATACATCTGATCTAGAGAACTCTATTGAGGCTGCTCCCATTTCTTCATTTAGCAGCTTCCAATTAACTCTGAAGTCCTTCAGAGCATTTAGCAAACAATAGCTCAGCAGTTTGAATACGATGATTTCTTCAACTCTGGGACACATGCCAACACTTTCCCCCCATCTCTGCCCCAATGGATGGTGTAGGAATTCAAACTCTCCAAATGATGTGATCCTTTCATTAATTTCGACTTTTCACATGGCTGTTTCGGTGCAGGGGGGGGCGGAGGGGAAACGAGATTTATTTGTTGTAAAGCTGAGATTGTTTTCTTAAAGGGGCCAGAATTATTCATTAAAAAGCAAATTATCAAGCCCGTTCATGCTCATTTCCTCCAATCTGCACCTTTTCTATAAATTCACAGACGCCAACAATAATTATAGGAATGTTTTATGCCTTCTCTGTGCTGAACATGATAATGCAAAATATCTTTTTTGCATTCATAGGCAAAGTTTATTCATCCTTTCTTAGCTTGCATCACTGAATGAAAAGTTAGTTACTTATATAATGAGAATAGCTGCAAACAGGAAATGTGTCTTCTCATAAGGAAGCACCCTACAATCCAGAGTAGCTATGGAGTACGTAAGAGACATTTATGTCGACGTAGTTACGATACCACCTAGTGAAAACCTATGGGAAATTCATGTTGCAATCCAGAGTAAATTGTTCTTACATTGGAGCAAGAACTCTGGATTGCACCCGTAGAATGTTACAGTCTCTTACAATGATATCCTCCCACATCTCACATCAACTATGGGTCCATTGCTTGCAAACCTGCCTGTGAAACCTATTTGTGTCACAGAGATGGGAAGTGTTTAATCCAGGCATTTTCAAACAGCTTGTCAGATTTGATTATTATTTTCTGGACTGACAGCTTTTGTATGACAAGCAAACATTTCTAATAAATTTTGTCTTGCAGTTAAAGCGATGTCTTGAAATGCAAGCAAAAAAAAAGTCTTAGCTGGGATGAAGCTGGTTTTAGCGCTCAGCCTCTCCTGAGAGACCATCCTATGCATCTCTGCTCTCAAGTAACTCAATTACTGTCAGTGGGGCTAACTCCTGTATAAGAGGGGCAATGGAAAAGAGCCTGAGAGACCCAGCTTACATATCTACTCTAAACTTAGACTGCAATCCTAAAGACACTTTCCTGGGAGTAAGACCCATTGAATACAATGGGGCTTACTTCTGAGTAGTCATAGATAAGATTGCACCCTAAGCCTACTATAATCAGTGGGGCTCACACCTGTGTAAGAGGACAGATTGCAGCCTGGGAGACCTGAGAGCCTGAGTGCAGGTTAATTTGTTTTATTTTTCTTTCTATTTTGAATTTTCTTTATTATTTTGTGTTCTATTACAGTATTGTAATCATTTTTATATGACTATTTTTGCATTGTGGAGCGAATCATCTGAGCTTCCTTTACGTCATATGGAAAAAGTCACTTTGAAATACTAGTGTTTTGGATTACAAATATGCTTCTGGAAAGAATTATGCTCATAAACCAAGGAAACACTGTGTGTTTGGGTGTGTGTGTGTGTGTGTTCATCTCAGTGGTCTCATTTTGTGCAGTCTCAGACATTTGAGGGCTATTTATAAACTGGGTTTAGTAAGATGATTGTCATGAGTGGCAAGATGGCTATTTTGAATGTATCCGTGATGAAGTGCATTTATCTCTCTACGGTGTATTTAGACTTTTCTCTTGCTCACCAGTTAATGGCATGGTTTTACTTTTAAGCAACCCTCATATGGGTTTCTCAGTAGTGAGTCCAACTGCTTCTCGGAACAGAATATACTAACTTACTCTTTCAGGCTTGCTTCAGTGAGTGTCATTTTGCTGGACCATAATGTACTTAAAATGTATGGGGTAATCGCACACATTAATCCAGCATCAATCCAAGCATCAATCCAAGACGGCAAATCAACTGTATTTGCTTCACATAGTCTGACCCCAAAGTACTTCTCATAGAGCTGATTAAAAATAAGGTCATCCAAAAGCAGGAAACTCTCAGAGGCATCCATACCTGGAAAAGAAAAAGATAAAACAATGATTATACTTAACGTAGATGTTAGAATAGAATAGAACAGGTAAGCATGGATAGGATTGCTGCCTTATTTTCTGAATCAGCCCATAGAATTTAGAGATAAAAAAACAGAATACTGAATTAAATACTGAGCCTCTCCAGTTGATTTAATTTTAATGATGAACAGACTATGTTGTACAGATATCAAAACATCTGTGTAAAATATCTCTAGTACAATGTACGGTAATTATGTCAGATACTTAAAGCATAATGGCTATCTGAAATCAATAGTATAATTGCATAAATTGACTAATATTTATTCTGATGAGTGGTGAAATTTGGAAGGAATAGACCCCAGATAATTGTACATTATTTGGAGGGTTATGTTCTAGAAATCAGATTTGCTCCAGATGAAAAAAAGATGCAGAACTCCAACACCACCATGTCTCCACTGCAATTGTGATATTTTAAGTATAATTTTGATTCCAGTAGACACAGAGTTAAACATTAAACTGTAATACACACACACACAAAATGGCAATAAGAATTGATTGACTAAGATGTTATATCTCCTGCTGTGTTTACAATGGGACATTAGAGTTTTTTATATATGATTAGCTATAATAGCCTCACTGGAGTTGTGTAGGCATTTCTGGAGAGTACAAAAACACTATCCGAGTGTAGTGCTGATAAAATCTTATTTGCATCTTTCTTCTTAGAAGGAAATGTTGTTTTCTAAACTGTACAAAACCAGCATGTACAATCTTCACAGTGGAAATTAATGTAAATTATAGCAGATGTAGAGTTTGTTTGTTTGTTACCCAGGAGTTTCTGTAGTGGTGAGGAACAAATGGGATTAATCTGTTCTTAATCTAAAAACCACATCTGTGTTTTGAAATACATAAGAAGCAATTTTTGGTGCAGCTTAATGAGTTTAACATTGCGCGAGTGTTTTGAAACAGCTTTGTTGGGGACTGTAAATTCTGGAAATGCAGATATGATCAGCAATCCACATAAACTGAGGGTTGGTCAATATACACAGCAGAATGAGGTGGGAGATGAGGTGGGAGAATTAGTGGGGGTTTCCAAAGGACATCATGCAAGAGAACCTCCAAAGTTCTCAGGGTGACCATACAACCAGAAATTCCCAGATTTGTCCAGATTTTAGCCTCTTGTTCGGGTGTCCTACATTTTGGCTTCATTTTGGCACTTTGCAATGGTGTGCTGTACCCCATCGTGTCATATGTTGTTGGCTTTGTATTGAAGAGCAGAATCCAATACAAAAATTGGTTATAAGATATCTCCTTCCTATTAAAAGTTATGGCCAAAAAACTGAAAAACAAAAATATGCATTGAGCTCTATGGGAAAAAAAGTTCCCCGTATCGTGGCTTTACTGATGAGTAGGTGAACGTGCCAGAGTCTGCCAGAAAGGCCAGGTAGAGAGGAATCTAAGGACACCATAATGGTCCTGATCCAATCAACGGAGCCTTGAAAATTACCCAAAAAAGAGACTTCTGATAATTGTATTAGAACTGAAAGGGAAAACAAGTACACAAGGTGGCTTACAAAGCTTTTATTCTTTTGGTCCTCACACCAACCATATGAAGTAGGTCAGGCTGGGTGTGAGTGATTGGCCCAAGGCCACCCATGTACCTTCATGGCTGATGAGGGATTTGAACACGGGAAGGATACATTTACATGTCACTATTTCAATTAAAAGTAATTCACAAAGCAGTTTAACTTAGGGCACAATCTACGGCTTGCAATTCTACGGGTGCAATCCAGAGTTCTTGCTCCGGAGTAAGAATAAGTTACTCTAGATTTCAATATGAATTTCCCATAGGTTTTCACTAGGTGGTGCAGTAATTACAGGTGCAGGTAATGTCTCTTACGTGCTCCTGTAGTTACTCTGGATTGTAGCCATAGCAAAAGAAATCAATAAATGGTTCCCTGTTCCCAAAAGGGCTACATAGAGATGGAGAAAAGGCACCAGCAACAGCCAATGCTGGGGTGAAGAGGAACTATGCTTTCCCTAATAAATATAAGAGCATCCAATTTTAAAAGGTGCCTTTATCCTCAAATATCATTGAAACAGCATATAGGAAAACAGAAAGGTACATAGAATCATAGAATTGGAAGGGACCCAGTGGATCATCTAGTCCAACCCCCTGCATGTAGTTGGAAATCCTTGTCTTGTAGGGACCCGGGTCTCAAACCCTGGCCTGCTAGTTAATAGGCACAGTGTCTTAACCACTTGTGCCACATATAAATTTGGCTTTGTTGATAGCCTAGGGAGAACCTCATTTCTTTGTACCTTGACTGCACAATCCAAACCTGTTAGGCCAGTACAAGTCCTGTGCTGTCCTGGGGGTTTCACAAAAGTGCTGTAAGGTACTTCTGTGCCACTCCTGGAGGGGGGATTCAATCAATGTACAGAAATGTGCCAGCCTTACCACACCATACAAGAAAAGGGAGTCAAGAGAGTTGCAGTGGCCAAAATTGCTTTAGATTGTGTCCACACTAGTGCACCACTTGTGAATTAGTGCACGACTTGTGACCTACCATTTGGGGCAGAGGAGGCAAACCTTCTGCTTCTTCTGAGACTGTAAACACATGGTGTTCTTGGGATCAAACGTGAAATTCAGATGGCATGCTTTTTGCCTAGTGTGCCACAAGTGTGCCTTCCCAAAATATGACAGTGCAGTGGCTTTGCAGTGATCTAAGAACCAAAGCCAATGTTTATGATTAAATACCAATCTAACAACATACAAGCACTCTAGCTTAACAGGTTTGTGAAGCAGGCTTCCAGACTCAAAGTATTATATTGTCAGTTTATGGGTGTTTTTCTGTAAAGCTAATAACTATTTTTATTCTCCTTTACCATTCACCTTCCAAACAACCCAATCTTATTTTGGTTTGCTTTAGTGGCTGTAAAGCAATATCCTGGTAAGAATATTGCTGGGAGCAGTAATTGAGTGAAATAGGCTATGAATCCTGTTCTGTCCCGGTCTAGCAAATACACGACATTAAAGAATAATTGTCTTCAGTGTGTGGCAACATCAACAGGAGTACTTTACTGTGAAAAGGAAAAAAATGAGATCGGCCCCTATACTTTTCATCACCGCTTGGTTGCCCTGATGCAGGCCTGTCTCCATCAGTCTCTAATAATGTGCGTTCCAGTTTTGTTACATGGTTACTTCTTGGCTACTTCACCTCCGGCCGGAATGAACATTAAAACTTTTAAAAAGGAAATGCTCAAAAAAAGTGGATTTGTGGCCAAAGCAATGTTTTCTGTAGTCTGTTTCTGTAAATGTTGAAAAAAATGCCATGAGGCAGAGTTTCTCAAACGGTGGGTCATGATCCAGTTTCTGGAAGAAGATAAAGGTTTGAGCCTCTTTTCCACCTTGCAGAATGATAGGGATTATGGGGGCAAGTGAAGGATGGGAGCATAATCCTAACCAATTTAAGCCAGCACAAATCACCCATCTTTCTGTTCTGCAGTGGCATGTGGAGGCCAGTGCATGTCTGTGCATTGCCCCAGCCCTCCTCCACGGGAGCAGCACAGTGGCACTTTTGCAAAATCACCCCCTCTGGCCAGCATGGGACTTGCTTTTCTCATACCCTACTCAATCTCCCTTCTCATATCATGGTACTCAGTCTCTACAGCTGTATGGAGCGAGCCCTCTGGTCTGTGCTGAAAGTTTGAGTCAGTCAGATCAGTGAGATTCATGCAGTTCGTTTCAGCTTGTAACTATATCTGAGCTGATCTTTATCTGCTCTGGAACAGGGTTGGTTATCTGCATCCTGATACGGATACATTTTTTTCCATCGTTCTTTGCACAGCATAATCCCAACTTGCTCTGGAACAGGCAGGCTGGCGTGCCTGCACTCTGTCTAGCACAAGGTATGGGCTGCTGCTACACCAGCCCAAGGCCTTTTTCTCTTACCACAAGGAGAGCCGCAGCATGCTCAATGCTCAACCCATTGATGTAACCTAACCTCTGTTTCTTCTTCTCTCTGATGGTCATCTGTGTTTGCTGATATCTGTTCAGTGGATCTAGCATGATGTTTTGAAGGAAAAACCTGCTGAAAGAAAGAAAGAAAGAAAGAAAGAAAGAAAGAAAGAAAGAAAGAAAGAAAGAAAGAAAGAAAGAAAGAAAGAAAGAAAGAAAGAAAGAAAGAAAGAAAGAAAGAAAGAAAGGGCTGGCATTTCATTTTCCCACCCCGGAGTACCGAATAACCCCAACCAGGTGTAAAGATGTAATTACTGTTCAGCTTAAGCAAACTCCGTAGTTATTTATATGCTAAGTATATAACTTTATGAAGCAGTTACCGTCAGGGATAGGTTTTCAAATCAAAATGATGGCTTGAAACAGAAGCCAATATAGTTGCTGCTCACTCTCTAAATTGCTCAGACAAAACATCTGGGATGCTCATTATGTAAGAGGCACAGAACAGAAACTATGGGTGCAATCCTAACTTAGGCCAATCACAACTGATCAGTCTTCCTGTTCCCGTAATGATGTAGGGAGGCAAGCGCATGATTGTGCACTGGCCTGACCCTTCCCCAGGAGTGGCACAGAAGTTGATTACAGCACTTAACACCCCCAGGTCAGCACAGGATTTGTGCCAGGGTTTAGGCCTGCCTAACTGGGGGTTCGGATAGGATAGAGACTAGACTGAAAGATGTGCCCAAGTGCTCCTCACCTTGCATAGAGTTAGTTTGTCCATCTATAGTCTTCTGGGCATTGTACATTCCAATGGATATTGGAAAAAGATGCTTTAGAGTAGGGAAATAAAATATCATTGGGAACAGGGAAGGGAAGGTAGTAACTTTCTGTGGCTATCTAAAGCTATAAACATTTAGCCAAAGTGCATTAAATATGAAGAGTTACAGCTGTACTGCTGCAAAGACTTCCAAGATGCTCATAAACAACAGATATGCTTTTTTATTTTACAACTGCTTTTGTAGAAATCTGGCAATGAATGTCATTCTCTGTTTAGACAGAAAATGAAGAAATTTAAGGGCCTTGAGCAGATGCATTAATTTCACTTTGAGAAATAATAGGACACAAAAGGCATTTTGCTTGAAGACTTGATAGGCACAACCTATAGAAATAATAAGGGATTACACCTATTTGAAATGGCTCACCTTGCAATTTCATAATGAATGTTGGTGTCATGATATCATGATGGTGTTGGGCCTCTTTGCAGTAAGAGCAAATGAGAGCTGGTTCAAGACATCCTAAGGTGGCCCAGCCTTTATCCTCAAATAAAGTTCCTCAAATAAAGTCCAATAAAGTCAAATAAAGTCCAGTCTCTCCAAAATTCTGGCTCAGAACTCTCCTCTCTACCTCCATATTTCCTTTTTCGGTCCCTCCTCCTTTTCCACTGCAGGGAATAGGAGGAGTAGTGGAGGAAAGGAGGTGGACTAAGATGGGCACCCACCTTACCAATGTGCTGCCTGAAGTGTGCTGAAGTGAAGTGATTTAAGTCGGCTTCAGGGGTGGGACAAGCAAATTTTAGTAGTGTAAATGTAGGGGTTGACTGAAGGACAAGAGGAAAGAGAAGGAAAGACAGTCTACACAGGGTGGCCATACGACCGGATTTTTCCAAATTTGTCCGCTTTTTTAGCCTTCTCTCCAGGTGTCCTCCATTGTCCTTTATTGTCCTCCATTTTGGAACTTTGCAATGCAGTGTAGTACCTCATCATGTCATACGTCACTGGATTTGTATTGAAGAGCAGAATCCAATACAAAAATTGGTTTTGAAATATCTTCTTCCTCTCAAAAGTTATGGCCAAAAAAACTAAAAATCAAAAACATGCATTGAGCTCTATGGGAACGTGAATGTGCCCAATATTGCGGCTTTACTCATGAGTAGGAAAACATGCCATTGTCCACCAGAAAGGCCAGGCTGAAAAGAATCCAAAACCTTGTCTTCCTTTTTAGGTTCAGGCATCTGGTCATCATGCCAAGGGAAGATTAGCAGCATAGCAGGAAGGTCTGGGACAACTCATATCTTCAAAAAAGCCCAGAATTGTGATGAACATGTGGTCACAAATCTCACATGAAATGAAATCCATGTACAAGTATGTGACTCACAAAGGTGGTTTTTTATACATATAGGAATAGTTACACATTTGTTTTGGACCGTTGTTGCTGGCATATATTTGCCCTGTACGATGTGTAAAACAGCACCAAGCCAGTCAAGCTTCAGATTTACAAGAATGGAGCAGGGAAATAAAAAATTGCACTCATTTGGTTGGAACTTTTTGGTTGAAAGTATAAAAAGTGGAAATGATGCAAATAGTCCAAACTGTTTTTTTCCTTCTGGGAACAGTATAACTCTTTCGAATTCATGTTGCATGTGGAATTTAGAATGAATATCTTCAGGGATTCGAGGCTCTTCATAATAGAAGATGCTGGTTTTGAACAAGACAATGTCTCTTATTTGCTCAGAAGTGACCTTTCACGCCCGTCGGCACAACAGCAAGGTCTGTAAGACCTGAATGTAAATTTGGCCGTCAGGACTGCCGGGCACAGTTTCTGATTTCCTAGCAGCAATGTTCAGCTATGCCATGAGCTACCCTTGTGGTCATTTTAGCAAAAGAGTTATTCAAGTGTGCATAAAGACTGATGGCAAATGTACCCAAGGACCAAATAAATACAAAGCAAGAGGTCAGGATTGCATATTCACGCTCTGTGTTTTATCAACCATTTGACCTTATCCTATTCTGTGTTGGTTAGGAGCAGAATACAAATAATTATGTGATGTTCTTGAATATTTCCCCCATGAGTTTGTAACAAAACAAAAGTAAGCTGATAACAAAATCCAATCCCAAACTATGGGGAACTGCAGTGACGGGCATGCATTTCAGATTTATTCAAGAGTCATATGATTCAGAAATCAGTCAGCACTAATAGGTTGCAACCCAATTTTTGGTAGGTTGTGGGCCCACTGAGGACAGTGCACTGCAAAGTAATATGCAAGGTGACCTGGTTGCACACACATTTTTCCTGCACCGTAGGCCACATGACAATGTCTTTCCAAAGTGGGTGTCACACCAGTGGGTTATGACACACGTTCAGAAATGTCACATGACCTGGTCAATGATGTAGGGAGCAAATGTGCATGAGCCAAAGTGGTTTCTGGGTCATCTCCCATTTTACATTGGAATGCCATAGCCTGAACAGGCCCTGGTCCGCTGAAGACAACATAGACTACAATCCAGAGTAACTGCGTGAGCATGTAAAAGACAATATGTGCACCCATAGTCACTGCACCACCTAGTGAAAACCTATGGGAAATTCATATTGCTATCCAGAGTAAATTGTTCTTACACTGGAGCAAGGACTCCCCATAGTTACTGTGGATTGTGCCCATAATGGATCACCAAGGTAAGGTGTTTGGAAAAACCTGATCTAAGTTGTTTTAAGGGGGAAAAAACCCACACTGCAATCCTAACTCTCAGTTAAACCTGCACAAGTCCCTTGCACCAGCCTGGGGTGTCATTTCTGCATCACTCCCAAGGGGGGAATTAGGCTGATGCATGGACATGCACAGGCTTCCCCAAGCCACTGTGAAATGGGGAGATGTGAGAGTTGCGCTGGCTTAAATTGGCTAAGATTGCACCCTCAGATTATTTTCTAAATCGAACTGAGGCTCAGAAAATGAACTTCCCTGTTAGTCCTTTGCTAGGCCTTCCTGTTACCATTGCACCTTGTTCTCTTATGTCTCATTACCAATATTTGTACAACCCACATAGCAGAAATGGTGGGAACAGCAATAACAGTACATAAAAAGAAGGGTGGTCTGTCCTTTCCTATCCGTTCTTCATCTTCTTGACATGCAGCATTGACAACAGTAGGGTGCAAAAGATGAGAGAGGCTGTTCTCCAGATGGATCCAACAGCTGAGCATATTGAACTCTACTGAACATGTGTATACCTGAATATGTTTTAATCAGAGTATCGCCAACCTCTGCTGCAAAAGACCAGGGGAGGCAATTTATTAATCATTTATTAAACAGGAGCAAAGGACCATTTATTAATCAGGAGCAAAGCAAAGCAAAGAACTAACCTTGGTAGAGGAGGACAGTTTTTTTGGTCAATGTATGGCAAAAATCCCCAAACATTGATCATACACATCTGCCTTGAAACTGCAGAACTCATAATTATTAACTGTAGAATTTGGAATAAGCAGATCAGATGACAATGTTTATGTGATGACAGTGTTATCAGGAAAGCTCATTATGAGGTTGGCTCATTGGGGAAGAACACTGAGCTCCTTCAAGAAAGGGCAGGATTCGAATGTAAATTAAATGTGTATGGTATATGGCAGAGGTTGCATTTTCATAAGATTTTTTTCCCGCTAATGTTTGAGAATGTCGATGACTGTGGTGCGGAAAACACAAAATGTAACTGGAATTGTAAATTTGTTCCTGTGGCCTCTTTATTGACTTTCTTTACTCTCAGCCATTCCCATCCCAGCATGATTCTCTAAACCTCACTCAAAGATGGTCTCCTTGCTTGTGCTTTCCAGAGCTAAACAAACCTGTGGGACTTTGCAAAGGATGAAGGACTGAGAACTTACCAGCAGGAGCAATGTGGAATTGGGCTCTATGTTCTCCTAAAGGTTTTTTTTTTTACTTTAGATGTTGTTGTTTTTAAAGGTTTTCATTTTCTTAGCAATACAATAAGACCCTTCTGTTCTCCTTTTTATTTTTATATAGCTCAGACAGGAAAACCCACACTGAGACGCAGCAAGAGTAGCATTTAATAATTCATTCCATCCACCTTAGATTTTTTTTTCAAGCTGCTGGAAAGTTGGAGAGCAGTTGAGAAAAACAATTACATGACAGATATCAATTCATACAAGGCTTTTGCAAGACGGAGGCACATTTCTTCGACTGGTGGGATAAAAATGAAGAAGGACTGAACAGTTTCAAAGGGGTGGAAAATGGGAGACAATTATTTTACTGTCAAAACTGGTACAGCATTTGCCCTTGCATGATATCAAAAAGAGGAACATCAGGTTAAAAAACAAAGGAAACACTGTCATTGTGAATAGTGATTAACAACCATTGCAAGCAAAAATACATTAAAAACCATTTAAAATATTGTTTCCCAGGCACTCTGTTCCCACAGATTCACTGATCCATAGGAATAAAAATGTTACACTGCATGGCCATTTATGGTCTGTCTATGCCTGTTCTGTAAGGCCTCTTACAAGAACTGGTTTAACAAGACTCGCAAGTTTCCTCATTGTCCTAATGTTGCTCTTATGGGTTCTCACCTTCTTTCCCCATCATGTGAAGGACTTCTCCATCCTTAAAAAAATAAAAATTATCCCTGGGTACCAAATACACAATCAGGTAATACCCTTTTTAGGAATAAAGTTGTCTTAAATGGGTGAATTTTAAGCAAAGCATATGGTGTTTTGTCCCCAAATGCTACAGAAGAATCTTAGTTGCTTAGTTAGAGAGAGAGAGAGAGAGAGAGAGAGAGAGGCTTTTACTCTTTCAGACTTTTCACTGCTCCATATGACTGTCAAAACATTGTACAACAATTTTGTTCTACAATCTGTCTTCCTAGATATTGGGATTTTTTTCCTCCATCTCTTGCAATAATTTCCTTTTTTAAAAAAAAATTTACACAGTCACAGGAGATCTCATACAGTAATCTCCAGAATGATAATGAGAATGGCAGTTTTGAAAACCAGGGAGCTTAACCTCTAGAAAACTAATGCACATCACTTTATTAAAGTGTGTTTGTAAAGAAGCCCACAATACAAAATAATCAAGTGAAGGGGGTTCACGTAATTAATTTTAATAGGCTGTATTTCCACGGCTGTTCTCCATGATTATAAATTAGATATGCTTTTCTGAAGGTCATCTTGTTAACACAATAAAAAAGACCATAATTCTCAATAGAACTGCAATCAAGGACAAGGAGATGCTTGAGGCAACTGAAGATTTGTTAAACACATGCTTGTCTAATTCATCTACTAAACAAAGGTCGGCATTTTATTTCAGGTACCCAAACAGTAGATATGAGATGAAGTCAAAACCCACACTTCCCTTGCTTTATCATTTTTGGCTGGTTAACCCAATATGTCCTGATCAGAGATGGGCTGGCCCCATCCCAAGATCCGGTACGCCGGAAGTGAGAGGGGCCAGCCGGGGTCAGGGGGTGTGGGCGGGGCGAGGGGCGGGACTGGGGAGGGGCGAGGGGCGGGGCAATGTTGGCGCCTGTGCAGTGCCTGCTTAGTAGCCGGCCTGCCAGGCTGGCCTGGCAGGCAGGCTTCTAAGCAGGCTCTGCGCAAGCGCCGACACCGGCGCTCATGCAGAGCCTGCCTGGAAGCTGGCCTGGCAGGCCGCTTCTAGGCAGGCTCTGCGCGAGCGCCGATGTCGGCGCTTGTGCAGAGCCTGCCTAGAAGTGGCCTGCCCGCTTCTAGGCAGGCGGCGGTGGGCGCAAAACATGGCGGACCGTACCGGTCCGCTATGTTTTGCATTTCCCTGTCGCTGGCAGTACGCTAGCAGCAGGGAAACGGGAAGAACCGGTACCAGTAAGTGCCCACCACTGGTCCTGATCCTTTCCAGTGTTAGCATGCAGAGTGCAGGGCTGTTGATGCAGCATCCACAGCAAGACGGCTGACTGGTTGGATTGGTCAGAAAAAGTAAGTAAAGAAAAATGTTACTTACCTCCTCATCTGTGGTCTCGTTCCGTAATGCACTTCTCAAAGCTATGCCAATTATTCTGTCTTATCTTGTGGACCATCCTAGGGTCCATAAGACTTAGCCAGGACAGGGTCTTAAATACAAGCACCACTACCACAGATGTACACATCATCCAGCCCTCTCTTCATCCTATTCCAGCCCAATTCCCAGTCTGATCTGCTGTCACTGCTGGCAAAACCATGCTATCTGATGGGTTATGACAGTGACAGATCAGGAGAGAGCTCATGGGGTGCTGATGGACAGCTTGATGAAAATGTGCAGCAACAGAGAAGAAGGGCCAATTCTGTGTTTGAGATTCCTAAAAATGGGATTGAGAATAAAACAGCCAATATTATATTATAATGGGGCTTCCAGGTGTGCACCTTGTTCAACCATATTTGTGGCTTTGAAGGGGTGAGTGATGGAGGCTGGAACCAATCATCTGTGGTTCCAGTACCCCTTATGGGAACGCTCATTTTGATATATGAGCCTTTTGAATTACAAGCGTGCTTCCAGAACAAATTATGCTCGTAAACCAAGGTACCACTGTATTACAATTCATTATATGGAATGCTTCTATATGATTAGTCAAGCCAGTCAGATGTATCATGCACATCTACCCACCATCAAGACATGGGGGCAAAATAGGGAAGCGAAAGGGCATGAAAAAGGTGGTTCAGGCCCAGGACAGGGGCAGGAATGTAGAAGGAGGCTGTCTCCAAATCTGCCTCTTTCTGTGTTTGAAAACAATTTTCCTGCAATTTGGACTGCTATTCATGCATGTCCTACAGATAACCTGGCCAGAAATTTTGAAATGGTGCATTGGAGTAGAGAATTTTCTCTGCGACACAATCTCCTACACAAATATTTTAAATTTAAATATTAATAAATTAATAAATAAACAAATATCAAGTTATTTCATTGGTTTTTATTAGAATTACGAATCTAACAGTTGGTTCAGGTAAGCTAAGCTGAATAGAACAGCTCAGCTGTTCATCAGAGAAGAAGCATACTGGTGAGCTCTGAGGAGAATTAGACTGAAGAATTTAATTCATGTGTATGACCCAGATTGTGTTTGACTACTCTAAACTTGTAAATACAGTAACTTGTTAATCTATTCCACTGTGCTGTCTTCTCACTCTCGCGGCACAACTATCAGTCAACATCCTGACTGTTTTAATATGTACACCACAAACATAGTAAGTACACAATTGAAATATTCCAGTTCTCCATTAGAACAGCAGAGGGCAGCACTCATAATCTGGAAAAAAATTAAAGAAACTTAATCTATAATCACTGTTGAATTTAATCATGTTCTCTGCCAAGGGCTATCTGGATTACCCAGCACAGACACATCACATGGTGTTTTTATATTTTACAGTCTATTTATAAATTCTGTTTTTTTCAGCCATCATTCAGTGGTGGAATTCAAATAAATTAACAACAGGTTCTATATCCTAATAACATAAATTAACAACAGGTTCTATGTCCCATCAGTAACCAGTTCTCAGAACCAGATGCTCATTAGCAAAGGGTTCTATAGACCCTGTGAGAACCCCCTGAAGCCCACCACTGCTAAATCCAAGGAAATCCAGAGAAAAAGCAATGCAGCTGAATTGTTTGAAGTGTCTTCTCATGTCAACAATTTGATTTTAAAATGTTTTTTGCAACTTTTCATATTTAAGGAACCCAGCTTGGTCCAGTAATTGAAGGAACATGAAATCTCAGCTGGGAAAATGATAAAAGTATAGAGTCACAGAATCGTCACCACTCACTTCACCCCAGCTTCCAAGCTGACATCCCTCAATGATGTATATGACATATGGAAAAAGGTGAGCACCCAGATTTTGGCACCTACAAAGTAGTATAAAACAGGGACCTATGGAGCAATCCTATGCATGTCTACTGAAGATATGCAGGTAAGTGTGCATAGGACTGCAGTTTTAATGTACAAGCATAACTCTGGTTCAATCAGCAGCAACAACCCCACATCTGCTGGGGACGCAAAGGGCTTCCCTCAATAGGGATATCACAGATATCTGACCAATGTTAATCACGCAGAGCTATACTCATGCATATACATGAGAGCCATCATGCCCAAGAGCTTTTAAGAAAGGTGGTACAAAGACAAAAATGGAGTTTTGCTCATGGTTAAGCTTTATTCTCTATTCTAACGGTGCTGCACTGTGCCAGGCATGGCTTGTATTCTGTGATCCAGCACAGGTACTATGGGTCCCTGAATGTCTTAGATCTAATTTAACAAAGTGGTATTCTTCACAAAGGAATCTCTCCCTAGAAAGCAAAAGAACATAATGAGCAGCCCAGTCATATCCCACTATCTCCACACGCAGCAGCATCAATGGATATCTTATCATCTTGATCCTCCTTCCTGGGTCCACTTGAACTTGCACTAGCGATGGAGCTGGTACAGATTCACGTAGACCCACATGGGTGGCAGCCTAATGGAGGTGCAGGATGGGGCACCAGCCCTGAGAAGACTGGAAGGGAGAGCAGCAATCATTTGCAACAAAGCTGGGCAGGGTGACCATATGACCGGAAAAACCCGGATTTGTCCAGATTTTTAGCCTCCTGTCTGGGTGTCCTACATTTTGGCTTCATTGTCCTACATTTTGACTTCGTTTTGAAACTTCACGATACTGCTCAGTACCCCATCATGCCATATATCGCTGGATTTGTATTGAAGAGCAGAATCCAAGGCAAAAAACAGTTTTGAGATATCTCCTTTCTATCAAAAGTTATCGTCAAAAAACAAAAACAAAACAAAAAAATTGGTTTTTTTGAAAAATTTTTAAAGCGGAAGGAATTTTGGCCCGGGATTAGGAATTTTGGCCTTGGGGTTCAGGAATTTTGGGTTTGGCATCTGATCACCCTGAAAGTAATGGGACCATGGTGCCTATTTAACCCAGTCCAAAGGGGTTTGAGGGATTCCCCCGTGAAGGAATCTGGGTGTTAGGGGCTGAGAGAAATGGCAGCAACTGCAGAGGACCAAGCAGCAGAAGGTTAGTAGGACCAAAAGAAGCCATCCAAAGACTTGATTTGTGACATCCAAAGACAAAGATTTGTGAACTCTTCAAAGGGAATTCTGGCCCTGGCCTCAAGCTCCATTACTGCAACTCAGTGAACCTGTGGAGTGAGAAAGGAGAAGTTCCTGTGCGAAGGCAGGAGAAGGAGCTGTAATTAAGCAGGCTCTTGAAGGCAGTCTGAATAAATACACCTGGATTTTGTGTAGTCCAGGTATTTGTGACTGCAAATATACCTAAGCGGCTCTGCACCCAGTACCTAGGCTGCTTCTCTGCAACTAAAATGAAGACCAATTGAAATCCCCCTTCGATATGAAGCTGCCCCAGGTCCATGGATATGCAGCAGCAAAGGCATGATAGGGTTATAGCAGCCATGCCAAAATAGAGAAGGAGGAATCTCAGAGGCACCAGATTTGGGAAACAGCTCATCAAGGGGATGATCAATAGGTATGCACAGCCCGAAGGGTTCCTGTACAACAGGAAAGGCAGAGGAGCAGGAGTGCAGAGATAAAATATAGTTATTGCAGCATGACTCTTTTAAGGAAAAAACTAGTTTCCATCTATATGGAATTTCCTTTCCTTGTTAGTAATGTCCAGGCAAAAGCCAGAAGCCCGCTCTTGTTATAATAAACCATAGCAAGACTTTTCTATTAGGGTGCTTGCACTCTAATATTAAGTTATTGTATTGGTTTTAATATGTACACCACTTACTAAACCTAAACTCACTCCCTCCCCAAACTGGTGCTGCTGTTCCAAAAATCAGGAAAGATGTATCCAGTGGGGGAGGAGGATCAGAAGACTTTGGAAGAGAAAAAGAATTTAAATCCCTTACTTCTGTGTAAGCCTCCAAATCCACAATGGGTCTCCTTGGAACTGCACTATTTTACTAGTGCATGTCTGAGGAGAAAAAGGGGACAGGCAGGCTGCTGCTGGAGGGGATAGGATCCAGAGCATACCATTGCCATACCCTCTTGCAACCTCTGTGCCTCTGTTCCTTCTCCCTGCCATCTAGTTGTGTCTCCTCTCCAATTCCATGCCATCCTCCCTCACCATATTACCTTTTCTGGGAGGTGGCTGGCACTCCAGCCACCCAATTTCCCAATTTGCAAAACTATTTGCATGCTATGTTGGTAGGTTTTGCCATCCACAATGATCAACTGACATATGCAAACTCGGCCACTTCACAGCTCACCCTTCACTCTTTATATTTATTTGTATTTGGGTGCAATCCAGAGTAACTACTCCGGGGACTCCTTGCTCCGGTTTAAGAACAATTTGCTCTGGATTGCAATATGAATTTCCCATAGGTTTTCACTAGGTGCTGCAGTAACTACAGGTGCACGTAATGTCTATTATGTGCTCCCGTAGTTACTCTGGATTGTAGGGTTATGTGACGAACTTCTCCCCTCAGCCGTAGGGGAGAGTACGCATGTTTTACGGAAACATCATACAATCATATTTGTTCAATACTATTTATGCACATTTCCAAAAGGTAGATAAGGAATACAGAATACTGGTTAGGAATTATTGTTTGGAAAAATTAGATCTAAAATGTGAAAACAATAGTGAAACAACTGTAAGTGTTCTTTTGGCCCACACTGTACAACTCCTTGTGTATCCTGCTTGCAAAGCGAGAGCGTGGTTTCTTACTGCTGAATGGCCCTAGAGACATCATAATTCCATACAGATTTCAGCATGAGATAACTGTCTCAACTTACTTTGGAGGACTATTCACATCTGTGGGTTTTTTTTATTAACCTACAGCGTAAAGGCAGTGATGGGAGTCAAATAAATTAACAACAGGTTCTATGTCCTAATAACCTAAATTAACAACAAGTTCTATGACCCATTAATAATCGGTTCTCAAAACCAGGCACGCATCAGCAAAGGATTTTATAGAACGTGTGAGAACCCCCTGAAGCCCACCACTGGAAAACGCTGGTTAAAGCGGTTCAGGCTATCCTTAAGTTCTCTAAAATGTCACACTATTGTGTTCCTATGAAATGCTGTCGTGCTGTTTCTCCAGTGTGGGCCCATCACAGAAATGTCCTTCCTTCCTCAATTGCTTTTTTTGTACATATGCCAAATGCTGGCATGCAGAGGCCACCCTGAGGGAATAGTATTTCAGCTCCAGAAAGTTGTTAACATAAGGCTGAGCATGTACCGTGCCCTTATTATGACAGCTTGTTCAAAAATGGAAAAGACAAGGCAGAACTGAGAGGGGAAAAAAAGTTTCATGCTCTGACTTAGACTACATATGCTTTGCCCTAACAACGTGTCAATCCAAAAAGCTTTTGTGTGGGCTGCTTGAAAAACTACTATACAGGACTTTTATTTTGGTCTTTGTAAATGGCTTTCCTGGAGCAATCCCTTTTTAAAAGTGCTCCAGGGAACCATGAGAAGCTTATATGGGGATCCTGAATGGGATTAGTAATGGGAAAATAAACTTCCCTATACATCTGTTTTGTCATCCCTCCCCCAAAATCCTCATAACTCCAGAAAAGCATTGCATATGTTCTAGATTCATATAGGCTTATAGGATGAGCCACTCATATCTAAAACAGTATGTGGTATATGTACCACAGCACATTTCCCAAAATCCTCTGCAACTCACATTTTTTGCAGATGTTCAAGGATTCCTTGGCACATGAACTGATGTGTGTAAACTGAAAACCAAAGGTCTGAAAACTACTGGTGTGGAGTAGCACAGTAGTGAGTACCTGTACACACTGCAGGAGTAAAATTTCAAGAATATTTGCGTGCCTGGGCACACCCATAATACCCATGCCCCGCAAAACCCCCCCACACAGCACCCCCATGCAACAATTCACGTGCAACACCCCCATGCAACACTCCCTAGTGCAAGACCCTGCCGTGCAACTCCTCGTGCAACACACTGCCATGCAACAACCTCAGTGCAACAAACCCCAATGCAACACACCCCTCCATGCAACACACCCCCTCCCTGCACCATTCTCCCTTGACCTTGGGCACCCCTACCAGGCAGGAGCAGTATTTGGGGCTGGTTTTATCAGTCTTCAGTGTTAACAGGACGAACTGCACTGCAACCCTTTCCACTCCTTAGGGTTTAAAATCTAGAAATCAGTTCTTAGTGGGTGTTCACATAAGGAATACCAGTCCCAAATTTCATGGTTCTAGGTCCAGGGGTGGGGCAGGCCATTGATCAGTCAGGGATTCTTCTATGTAAAATATAAGGACAAAAACGCATTGCGCCCTTTTCACCCCCTTCTGGTTGGAATTTCCAAAAACCAGTTCTTAGTGGGTTCCTCCACCACTGAAGGAACACCCTCCACAAATTTCAGGCTTCTAGGATCACTATTCTAGGTTCAGCGGTTTTGGCTCGGTGTTGGTGAGTCTGTCAGTCTGTGAGTGATATAGGGCCATGATCTTTGTGTCATATGAACTCTTCATATTTCATGAGGAAATTTTTATAATAAGCCCCCAAATACTGGTAGCGAGTCTTATCCATATTTCTCCCAAAACCAGATCTCTGCTCCCCAATTGTACTTGATGCTGCTATCGGACTGAACACATGAAACTGCCTTATAACAAGTCAGAGGACTGGGGCATGCTGGCCAGAAACAGAAACATTTCCAGCCCTGCTATCTGAAATTTTTAAAAAGTTTATTTGCCAAAAAAGCTTGAAAATTGAGTAATAGAGAGAGGAGAAGTAAACATAAGTAGTTTTTAAGTTCTTTATAATGCTTGCGCCCCTATCCTAACTAGTACATTCCTGCTATTAGCAGCAGCATTGGCACATTTTGCAGCTGGAAGGGACCACTGAGGGAAGTTGAGGGGCAAAGAGGTAGGTAGGTCCAGTGACAAAAGTCCAGCACTGCCACTATTGGAGACACTGTTCCTCACATGGCTGCTGGTGAAAATCTACCCATGCCATCAAAACACATTTTACGATAGCAGAACAGTGTCCAATTGTCATGACAGGCAGCCCAGCCCCCGTTGGAAATCAGCTGTTAATTTTCAGTCTGAAAACTAAATTGCCATGAAATAATTTAAAAACCATATGACATATTGTCTATTTTATATTTAGTAGTTAAAATAAAATAACACATCTAGATCCTTAGAGTTTAGTCACAAAACATTCTTTGATATCATCGTTATGTTGCCACAGCAAATGGTTCAGAATGGTTAAGAACACCTAACATTTGCCAAAAGTGATCCTACAAATAAAGTATATGTTTATATTTGTGTGTGCAGGCATATATATGTACAATTTGGGACACTCTCATGATGCATTAGAAGTCACTCAAGATGACCCAACCTTCAAGTCTGGCCTTTTGGACCGTTCAAAAGCAGTAGTGGCATCATTAGGATTTGAAATAAGCCAGTATATTGTCCCCACTCAATTCTCCATTCAAAAGTTGTGTTGATGCACCATTGTTTTGAACACCACTTTTGGGGGCGGGCGAGTGGGCTATAATTTCTGATAAAATAAAGATATTTCAACATGGTTTTTATTGCATTTTGCATGAAATTACTACATTGAATGATACATAGCATGATGGTATTATTCAAAAATACCAAGATTTTAAAAATTTCTGGCTAGCAATGGCCATGTGGCCATGCCCCCTGAGTATGCCCCTGCAAAACAGTGCCAAGAGATGAGACCTGAGGTGTACATAGGCAAAATGGCACCCATAGCAAGGACTTAAATTTCACCCCATCAAAACACCTTTTGGCTAATGTTACAAGTCAATAATATCAAACTGGACAATAATATCAAACTAACCCTACAATCCAGAGTAACTACGGGAGCACGCAAGAGACATTACGTGCACCCGTAGTTACTGCACCACCTAATGAAAACCTATGGGAAATTCATATTGCAATCCAGAGCAAATTGTTCTTACACCGGAGCAAGGACTTCCCGTAGTTACTCTGGATTGCGCCCTAAGACATCAAAGTGCACCTCCACACCATAATTTAAAAGGTAATTAAATTTGCACTGCATTTAAAAAAAGTTCAGAGTTTCTAGAGGAAACTCTAGAGGAAATCCTGATAATACTTAAAGAGAAAATTACAATTAAGCACAGAAGGTGGATTTTTGTGATTTTTTAAAAAAAGTTTCCCAAGACTGCCAGGATTTCTTGGGAGGTCTGGTTCTTTCCCCAGACCTAAGTTTCTAACTAAGTTTCATGCTTGCTGCTCATCTATTAAAATAATGTTTTTCTCCTGTGGAGTGAACTTAATGAAGCAATAAAGGAATAGTTTCATCAAACAGAATCTGATCTGGTTTTTCTTTTTTTTAATGTATGCAACTTGGAAAATGTTAAAAGTGCAATAGACACCATAAAGAGCAGGCATCCTCTGCTTTTTGCATTTGCTGGGCCCTTTCTCGCTGTGTTTCTCGAGCATTTCAGTCTGGGACCCCTTTGAGGATGACAGTCCAGGCCCTTCTCTGATGTCATCATCCTGGAAGTTATGTCATGGCTGTAAGAGACATCAAACACAGAGTGACATTGCTGTGATGCAAGTGCTCCTCCATGTCTACTTGGAAGTAAGTCCCATTGTGTACAGTGAGACTTACTCCCAAGAAAGTATTGATTGCAGCCTGAGTGATCCAATCCAAGATGGTGATGTCCAGTGCTAGATTCTAAGACGGTGGCGCCCAGTTTTTTGAAACCCCCTGAAATGACCCAAGGAGTTCCCCACACTCACTTTGAGAACCACTGTTTTATAGCATCTCAGGCTTCTCAGAAAACAGTGTACAGAACATGCTTCGGCAACTCTCGGGACTTCATCGCCGCAACAAGACTGGGACTTGCCTGCCCTTCAACATTGTTCTTTGCAAAGAACAAAGGTTTTGCACAAACGACTCCTTAACCGTTCTGTATTGAGGAAGCAAGTACTAAAAAAATTATAGAAATTATGAATAAATTTGTTTCTCCTGCCCATGGAGATTAGGAATACCCTGAGGCAGCTCGTTTCTGCAGAGTGTTGGCTGTCAAGAAGCAGTGAAGTGCAAATGGAAGCCAATTGAACTTAGCAATTTGTTTACCCAAGAAGACAACAGCTGGAGAAAAACGGAGGATTTTAATAATTAGCCAGTCACATTAGATAAGAGACACACAAGTATATGATCTAGCATTATAATAAGGAAGCTGCTGCAAAGGGATTAGAAAGAATTAGTAATTAACCTCTTTCAAGATCAAAAATGTGTCTCGCTGGATCAGGAGATGGCTGGGGAACTGTACTTAGCCCAAAATAGTACACTTTGTTGGTTTTTTCCCCAACCCCTCCAGCAATTTGTACTTACAGTTCTCAATATTAATGTGTCAAATTGACTACAGCCAACAGATCCATTTTTTCTTTCTTTGCCCAAAGTGAAAACTTCATAAAACGGAAAGAAATTGGTTTATTGATGATCTGTTGTATACATGGAGACCCTCGTGTGGCTTTTATCATACATGTATGCCTCTTGGTTTACCATACTAATCAACACAAAACTGGCATGAATTTTTGAAACATGGCTCAGAGAGATCTTTGCTTCATTTGCAAATAAATATTTTTATTTTGTCCCTGTTGTCAACTCTGGAAAACAGAGCACAGCCAAACTTTGCAAAATCTATTCAGCGGAAACACCAAAGGAACAAGTGATCCTCTCACAGGCCGCAATTGTGATTTTAAATAGTTCTCTGCAGAAGCTATAAAGGGCCTGCTTTACATCCTGACACATGTGCAGATGCTCTAGTGACTGTTTCAAGAAGTACTCTGGTGTCACTCAACTGCCTTCTACCAACTGTGAAAGATTTGGAATTAATGGGAGTCAGACTTCAAGAAAGGGACTGACTTCAGGGAGCTCAGCAAGAGGGGAACAGCTGATGACAGCATTCACTTTAATCTATCATCTAGGTACTGGTTCACCCAGCAGCAAACCATAACTCCTAATCATGTCAGTTAAACACATTTATGCTACACTTTTCAGAGCATCAATCTTGCTTGACTCCAGTTCTGAAGGTTCTTATGCCCTTTGAGAAGGTCATATATAAACATTCCATCCTCTGTGGCTTCATGATCTTTCCAACAATTGGTATCTTCTCCATGGTCATTGCACTAGCTCCAGATCCATTCCTCTCTACTCACACAGTTGTTCTTCAATTTCACAGCTTCATCTATTAATGTCATACAACCAGGAATGAAACATGAAAGGTGTTAAGAGGAATTAAAAACTGGCCACCCTTGCTACAAGGCTTCAGCTAAAGGCCAAGCTACACCGTGCAACTATGTTAAAGCTGTTTACTCTCCCTCCAGCATCATTTACTGTAGGGAAAAGCACCACTGTCAACTGCTGGAAGCTTAATTTCTTCTGAAAATAATGTGGGGGTGCAAGACAAAGGTCAGAACTACAGTGGAGGCAGTGCCTAGCTCCTTTCCACCATTTCATGTCTTCCTATTTGCTATTTCAAAAATCAAAGGTAAAAACTTCAGGCCTAAATGCATGATTCTCATGATATTTGGTTTTTTCCCTAATTTGAAAAAAAAAATCACAAATATAGATTCTCATAGTTTTATATGAGCTTACATGACCTAATCACAACTTAGGTTTTATTATAAAAAAAACTTACTTGTATGTGTATGGTCTTGAGAAGGGTCCAACATGTGTTTCAGCCTCAACATGTCCTCTTTTTGAATTACAGCGTGAATTGTGAACAGCAGCCTTTGATGTGGCATCCTGTTAAGGCCCAAGAACCAAATTTTCATTGGCTGCAATCCTAACGACATTTTACTGGGAGTAAGATACACTGAGCACAATGGGGTTTACTTATGAGTAGACATGGATAGGATTGCACCCATTATTGCACCCGTAGTCTAACATGGAAGGGTGTTCTTTTTTTGTGGAATGTGGGGAACAGCCACTTAACCACTGCTACATAGGATGTTGGATTAACTGCAGTGGTACAAGCCAAAATTTTGCATTAACTAAATTAGATTTTAATATAAAACTGCCTATCGGACCTTCTGTTATCTTCTTCTATCAGACCTTCTGTTACAGCTAATCAGTAATTCTGATATATCAGATACGATTTCAGTAACAAGACAAGAGAGTAATTTTAAAAGCCAGAATAAAAACAGAATAAAATCTGTTTCATAAGGTACTTAACACAGTAAGATATAGAGATAGTTACAGAGCACAATATTAAAAATAATTGCTATAGAATTCTTTGATAAAATCAACTTGAAATTATGTCGGTACAGCAAACTATATCAGTGGGATGTTCCCTAACATCTTTGTTTTGAAAATCTGAAGTAATGAATTTGCATAGACAAGATAAAAGAAATAGCAAGATGAAATCCATCTCAATAATAAAAAATGCAGAATTTTTTTTAAAAAAAGATGAAATTGAACTGTCAACAGAAAAGCAAGAGAACGGAATATGAAAAACTATCAAGTTCAAAGTAGAAGAAAGAGTACAAAGAGATAAAAAATCTGCTTGGAAATTGGTGCAAGATTAATTAGAAATGACAAAAATGAGAGCATAGCAAATCAGAAAGAACTATAATTCCACAGAGACCAAAGTGGAAAGGCCAGACAACAACTAGAATTGGGCACAGAAGGAAAATTTGGACAGAAAAGGGACACAACCTGTGGTGGGTTTCAGGGGGTTCTCACAGGTTCTATAGAACCCTTTGCTAATGAGTGCCTGGTTCTGAGAACCAATTAAAAATGGGACATAGAACCTATTGTTGATTTAGGTTATTAGCACATAGAACCTGTTGTTCATTTATTTGGATCCCAGCACTGGACAAAACCATTAGGCACACGTCAGACACTGTTAAGAGACAATTCTGGTATTCTGTGAGTACTTGGGGGTCAGCTGTCTGCATGTTAGATAGGCTCTCTGATGGGTATAGCGCTTGACCAGCGGCTGACATGCCCAACCTCTGGTGTTGACAAGGCAGATGAGTCTTTAAGACCTCACTGTAATCCCT
The DNA here is from genome assembly GCA_030015325.1 of Cryptoblepharus egeriae. NCBI lineage: Eukaryota > Metazoa > Chordata > Lepidosauria > Squamata > Scincidae > Cryptoblepharus > Cryptoblepharus egeriae. The sequence continues at coordinate 109,860,783 of JAREYC010000003.1, forward strand.
ATAATATATTTGGGAGTGCAAAAGACCTGGAGGCTGGAATAGGCCCAAGCATAGAACAGTCTATTTGTGACCCAGCCTGATCAAGCTTCAAAAAGATAGATTTCATAACAGTTAGACCTGGGGATTAGGACCACAATCCTAACCCTAGTTAGGCTGGCCTAAATCCCAGCAAAATCCCCGTTCTGGCCCCTGGGGTATCACAAAAGTGCTGTAAGGCACTTCTGTGCCACTCCTAGGGTAGGCCAGTGCACAGATATGCACCAGTGCACAGATATGCACTGGCCTCCCTACATCACCACGGGAATGGGAGGGCCAAAGAGTTGTGCTAGTCTAGGTTGGGATTGCACCCTTATTGTGCTAAATTATTAGTACAATAAAGTTCTAATTTTTTATTGTGCTAAATTATTTTTTATTATTGGGGTGTGTATGGGGGAAAGTGGCATGTAATTATAATGACAGTGGGTTCAGCAGGATGGTAAAATTGTGTTAGATCAACTGTAATTTAGGTGCCATTGTCTGAGAACAGAAGAAACCTGCTGCTCTGATTTGTTCAACATGCGTCCATTTTCAGTTCACATTGATTTATCTATATATATAAAAGAGAAAAGTCACTGACTGACTCACTCACTCACTGACTCACTGACTGACTGATCAACGCCCTGCCAAAACTGCTGGGCCTAGAAGCATGAAATTTGGGGTGGGTGTTCCTTCCGTGATGAAGGGGTGCACTAAGAACCGGTTTTCGGAAATTCCAACCAGAAGGGGGTGAAAAGGGGTGCAACGCGTTTTCCTCCCTATACTTTGCATTGAGAATTGCTGACTCATCAACATTCCTCCCCAACTGCTGGGCCTGAAGCATGGAATTCTGGGAGTTCCTTCTGTCACCTGAACTCCCACCAAGAACCATCTGGAGAACTTTAACCCTTCAGGGGCTGAAAAGGGGGCAACGTGTTTCTGTCCTATACTTAACATGGGAGACTGAACAACATCCAGCCAATTGGGTGCTCAGACCCTGGTGCATTGGGGGATGTTGTTTGGAGGAAGAAGTTGCACTGGTGAGGATGCTGCGCATGGGGGAAATTGCGCATGAAGGAAAGTTGCGCATGAAGGAAAGTTGCGCATGGGAGGATGATGCGCATGGGCGGAAAGTTGCGCATGGGGGACGTTGCGCATAGGGGAAGTTGCACATGGGGGAAGTTGCACATGGGGGAATTTGCTCATGGGGGGAAGTTGCACATGGGGAAGTTGCACATGGGGGAATGATGCGCATGGGGGAATGATGCACATGGGGATGATGTGCACGGGGATGATGTGCATGGGGAAGTTACACATGGGGAAAAGTTGCACATGGGGGAAAGTTGCGCGTGGGGGAAAGTTGCGTGTGGGGGAAGTTGAGCATGTTGCACATGGGGGAAATTTGCGCATGTGGGAAAGTTGCACATGGGGAAAGGTGCGCATGGGGTATGTTGCACATGGGGGAATGATGCGCACGGGGGGAATGATGCGCATGGGGGAAGTTGCGCATGAGGGGATGATGCGCATGGGTGGAAGTTGTGCATGGGGGATGATGCGTATTGGGGGATGATGCGCATGGGGGATAATGCGCATGGGGAAGTTGCGCATGGGGAAGTTGCGCATAGAGGAAAGTTGCACATGGGGGAATGATGCGCATGGGCGGAAGTTGCACATGGGGATGATCTGCATGGGGGATGATGCGCATGGGGAAAGTTGCGCATGAGGGGATGATGCGAATGGGGAAGTTGTGCATGGGTGGAAGTTGCGCATGGCGGATGATGCATATGGGGGATGATGCGCATGGGGAAAGTTGTGCACGGGGGAAAATTGTGCATGGGTGTTGATGCGCATGGGGGAAATTGCACATGGGGAAGTTGCACATGGGGGAAGTTGCGCAAGAGGGGAAGTTGTACATGGGGGATGATGCTCATGGGGTGATGATGCGCATAGGGGGATGATGCGCATGGGGGAAGTTGCGCATGGGGGGATGATGCGCATGGGGGATGATGCGCATGGGGGGATGATGTGCATGGGGGGATGATGCGCATGGGGGGAAGTGGCACATGGGGTGTTTCTGCGCCATGGGTGGATGGCATAGGGGAAAATGTTACACCCGCAATGCGGGTATGCTTTTCGCTAGTATCATATATATTGATATATATCTATGGATCCCTGGTGAATAGACCTGATCAAGTGCATCATATAATTGATTACAGAGGCTAAGAGAGACAGAATAAAAGGAGAAACAGTCTGTGACACATGTGGTTGAAATTTGATTAGTAAGGTTGCAATCCTAACACCAAGTTAAGCTGGCCTAAATCCAGGCACAAGGCCCATACTGGCTTGGGGTGTTGCAAAAGTGCTGTAAAGTACTTCTGTATGACTCTTAGGGGTTAAGCCAATGTACAGCCATGCAGTGGCCTCCCCACAACACCACTGGAATGGCAAGTGGGTGAGTTGCACTGGCCTAAATTGGTTAGTACTGTGTACTAAATAATAATAAATAAATATTCCCTTACTTGTGGAGGCATCTGTAACTGCCACCCGGCTGCCAGCTGCACCGCTATGCCAGTGTTGGAAAAATGGTTACAATTTGACCCTTAAGGCAGTGGTGGGATTCAAATAAATTAACAACAGGTTCCATTTCCTAATAACCCAAATTAACAACAGGTTCTATGTCCCATTCGTAACCGGTTCTCAGAACTAGGCGCTCATTAGCAAAGGGTTCTATAGAACCTGTGAGAACCCCCTGAAGCCCACCACTCCTTATGGTAATAAAACACTTGCTAATATTTTTCTCCTCTTATACAAAATGAATATTACTATAACTGACCCATTCAATTATAGAACTGCTACCACAAATGCAAGATTGAGTGACCTGACCCTGGAAAATGAAAATTTGGTGATTCTTCAGTAGTAAGTACTGAAGGGGCAAGGAGTAAGTACTGCAAGAGCCACAAGATGTCATGCAGGCACCAAGCTGTGGACATTCCAGGCAGTGACAGCTATGCGTAGGAGATGCTGTTTTGTTCTCCACATGCATGTTGATGAATAATTCTGATAGTGAATGTGGAATAACTTACATGGCACACTGCGCACACCTATGGTACTTAGAGCACAATCCTAACCATGTCTACGCAAAAGTAATCCCCATTGTGTTCAATGGGTCTTACTCCCAGGAAAGTGTCTTTAGGATTGCAGCCTATAACAAATATTCCTCTTTTCCAGTGGTGGATTTTGGGGGGGGCGGGTTCTCATAGGTTCTATAGAACCCTTTGTTAACAAGCTCCTGATTCTGAGAACAGGTTACTAATGGGACATAGAACCTGTTGTTAATTTATATGAATCCCACCACTGCTCTTTTCCAACCAATAATATCATCTTCAAGTTATTTGCATGTTCTTCAAGATGTTAGGACTCCAAACTGTCTAATGCAAGGTTACCATAAAGATCTCAGCTCAAACAAATGTAAAATCTACAAATACCTCTACAGATTGGTTAGCCTGTGAGTGATAGCAGAGAATAACCCCAACCTTATGGCATTAAATAGATATGACCCTTTAGAAATACTTATTCAGTTTGAAAAAAATGTTGATACCATTCAAGAAATATGTGTTTGGAACCCTAAAGTAGCAACACCATACATCACAGGTGTCAAACACAAGGCCCAAGGACCAAAACCCGCCCAATTCACCATTTAATCCAGCCTGTGAGAGCTTCTCAGGCTACACTTTCCTGGGCATAAGACCCATTGACTATAATGGGACTAACTTCTGAGTAGCCATGCAAAAGTTTGGACTCCAGCCCTTTGGAGATTCCATTATTGCTGACTTTGGCACTCTGTATGAAATGAGTTTGACACCCCTGCCATACTTTATGATCACACATCATAATTGCGAGGTATTTTCAAAAGTATCTAGCAAATTAATAGGACAGCATAAGAAAATCAGTGGAGGATTCCCATATGCTTTTCAGTAGGAAGCTTCTGAGACCAATTGACAGCACTTGCTCAGCAGCAAAGAAGACCCCTGAACATTTCAGATAGAATAATCCGAACTAATCCAAAAGTTAGAATAATCTTGTCAGAATGTCTGTAGTTCAGTTTTTGTGCGTAAAGGTAAAGTCAGTGTGGCTATTTAAACCCATGTAAGGCCAGGAAGGGTTGTAAGCTATGGAAGGCATTGTAATTAAAGGAATGGAAAGGTAATGGATTGAAGTATGAAGGAGGAAAAAAAAATTAGTGATATGGTCTGAGCTGGATCCAAGAAAAACATATGCCTTTGGAAGAACCTAACATGAGGCTTAAAGGGCTGTGTGTATTTCGGAGGATGGAAATAGACTTCAATGGAGTTTGGAAGGCTATACTGTGAGATCCAAGGGGACAGAGTTTTGATTCAATAAAGCTGCCCTTTCCTGCTAAAAATTGAGCACTGCTGAGCCTCTGACCCTTCTCCAATTTGTTCAAACCTCATGTACCGTTATTGTTTCTCATGATGATTTTCATTTCTGGGTTCCACCACCAAATTACACACTCAGGAAATATTGTTACCAACAATGACCTGGACCATTGTGACATGTGATTTAAGTGTCATCAAACTATCACACCTGCTAAAAGAAATATTTTTTTTAAAAAAAAGAAGCCACAAGGATTTATTTTCTAAAAGTATTTGATGGCCCATTCTGGTCCACCCACCCTCTCTTCTACTGTTGCAACCTAAAATGGTATCTCCATGGCAGAAACAGGGATTAGATTACCTTCTAGCTTCAAGAACATTTGATGAGAATGCCACCTTATTCTGTTTGTGTGGGAATTTCAGATCACTTTGCTATTTACTTCGGCAATTTACTGATTGCATTGGGTCATAACACCCACAAAACATATTGCTTTCTGTTTATGAAATATCGTGCTTGCTCTCTGCCCCATTGAGATCTAATATTTTCTCCTCTTGCTCAACCAAAGTCTACAGGCAATTTTTATTTTATCTGATTTATGGCCAACCCAGACCCATGAGACCCTATTGGTTTGGCATAAGTGTAAGGAGCAGAAAACTGTAGCCTTCTGTCTTTTGCTATAAACCACAATCCATGCTATGTAAATGCTAATTTGTGGTCCTGATTCTGCATTCTGTTGCAGACATAAATTCTGGCATTACTTTACTGGGTTTAATAGAATTACTGTATTAAGCACCTCCAAAATAGGCTGGGTGGTGCTCAGAACAAGGCCTCCTGGGACATCTGAGAAATTTGCTATACTAGACATTTTAACTTTGTTCAGCAACTTTATTCCCCTTTTTACAGTCTTAATGAGTTAGCTGAGCTAATGAAGTGTGATATCCTATTAAACACATTGGCTGGCAACAATTAATTCCATGGGGCACGTTCTCCATTGATTGATTATATTTATCATCCTGGGGTAATTTAAGAAACACGGCCTTCTTCGGGGAATACTAAATTGTGAATCTTTTGTAAACGTTAATTAAAATGAAATTAGCAGTAGCCATAGGTTAGCCTAGGCAATCATAATTAACACTTGCCTTGCTTCAGTGATCGACAAAATGTTGTGGGGTGACCTTATTAAAAACATAACAACCACTTATCAATATCCTTTTCACAAAAGCAGCCTCTCTGACATCATTTTTTAAAAATCTGTTTGTCATATGTGACAAATAGCCTGTTCTAGCTGAAGTGTGAGGGGGTAAAAGAAATCACAAATTGACTGAGTGCAAGAGAAAAAAACTGTGAAGCACTGAAGGAAGGAGTGTGACTTCCCTCGAAATTACCAGAGTAAGTTCGGGGTCTTCTGTTCCCTTTGAGAGGACACCTCTCAATTGCAACCACAAAGATGTCTAGTAAACACAGTGCCACGCGGTAGCATAGCCAGAGAAGGGGTGTCATAATAATTTCAGTAGGCACCAGAACACAGCTTAATGCAGCCCCTTCCACTATAATCACTTTCAGCACAATCCTAACCATGTCTACTCAGAAATAAGCCCCGTTGAGTTCAATAGGTCTTACTGCTAGAAAAAGTGTTTTTAGGATTTCAGCCTTAGTGTGATATTTGTAAGGCTTTTCACAAAGAACAGGAATCACATGTAGACATCTGCTGCATGATGTGGGTCTATCTGTGCGTTCTCAATGCAGTTTCCATTATCCTTGTGGGATAATACAGTGATGGGAAATGTTTGACTCGAGTTGAGTCTAGAGTCACCGTGCCCCAAGACTCAACTCAAAAACAAGTTATAATGGGGCCACTTTCCAAGTCAACACTTTGCAACAATAGAATTCAAGGTGCCGCCACCACCCCCCAAAAAAACACAATGTGCTGAGGCTCTGTGAAGAGAAACAGGGTGCTGCCAGGAGGGGCACATGGGTGGGGGTTCCTTTTCAACTCTCCTTTCAACTCTCCTATGCCCACCCCACTGTTCAGCAATAGCAAGGAACGAGCTGACCCCTTCCCTTCCTCCTCCACATGATCCTACTCTGACTGTGACAAAAGCAACCCTATAATCAGTGGTGGGCTCCAGCAGGTTCGCACCTACTCTACAGAACCGGTTGTTAATGAGAGATAGGACATATAAAGTTTAAAAATAGCCATTTAAAAGTGGCTGCCAGATGAGCAGAGAACCGGTTGTTAATTTCTTTGAAGCCCATCACTGCCTATAATGATTCCCTGGCAGGGCAGGGAGAAGGTGCATCCTATCTCAGCCAGGCGAGAGAGTGCTGGGCAGGGGATTTGCAAGCTCAGTGTATGAGAAAAATAACCTGCAACAGCACTGCAGATGGAAATAGAGATGTGCCAGTTGAATACCTGTCACAGTGTTTCCTTTGAATGTTTCCCCTTCTGTTCCACATCCATTGCACATGCTGGGCAGACAGTGGTGCAGAATGCACGCATGTCTTCTGTAAACAAAAATTAATTTGAATAACCAGCAGCAGGGAAGCTTGGCCAAAAGAGGCTTGGACAAAAATGCGGAGGTGATAACATTTGTCATGTCCTGCTGTGGTGGCTTAAGCTGGATACTAGAGAGAGAAGGAGCATGTGCTGCACAACTGCTTGCTTAGGCTTGTGCAAACAAAATGATGGGGTGAGGAATGGAAAGCACGTCTTCTGTCCACCAAAGACAGCAACCTCACCATACTTGACCCTGCCTTCTGCACCCCTCCTACTGCTTGCTTAGCAGTAGGCATGACACATGCCTTCCATCACACAACTCAGCAACTCAAATACAGGAGTCAAGTCAGTGAAATCCTAATGTGTTTTTCAGTCTTCCATGCATGTGACTCACAAGTTGCCCAGTCAGTAAAAATGCACATTTTTTAAAACTCAGAGTCACCTGACTTGAATTCCCACCTCTGGGAGTATAGATCCAGACCATCCATCCATATAGTTCTTTGTATTATCTCAGTATAGTACTTACAGAAGCTCTGTACATACTGACTTGGCTGGAACAGGCAGGCTGTTCTGTGCTGCATCTGTGCTGTTCTGTGTTCTGTATCTGCCCCAGAACATCTGCCTCCTCCCCATCCTTCCCATGTCCTCCCAGACCTCCACACCTGCCCACCTCTCAGCGTATTGCACCGTTGCTGCTACTGTGACTATTAGATGATAACTTGGTAGAATGAAATAACTATCATCAATCAATTGTCAGGGTTACAGCTTCCTTATCATGTGAACCCACCAGGAACACAGAAGTAACTAAACTTATTTAGTGATACATTTATCATCTGTTAGAGAAATGCTCAGTCGATCATATACAAATATGTCTTGAGCCACTGTGTGGCCTGCCTTTTTTTCTTACTCATTATAGGGATGTCGATTCAGAAGTGCTTAGAGGCAAGTACTCTCAGGATGCCTCTAATGAGCTATGCTCCCAAAGTCTTAACTAGGGAGACCAAAATCACTACTACATTACATCACTACTAAAATTACCATCGCATGCTCAGCTCTGGGGTTCCCCCTGCTGCAAAAGAGCAGGACACATTAGGTTTTTAAACCAAATTCTCAGGAGCCTTTAGGACTTTCTAGCTGTCTGCCTGTTTTAATATCATCTTTTAACTTGGGTTTTTACTGGTTTTATATAATTTTTTAATGGTATTTTATTGCCTTTTTAAAAAACTGTTTTTATCTTGTTTGTAAATTGCATCTTATTCTCTGTTTGATTTGCTGTTCGCCACTTTTTTCCTCTTGGGAAAGAAAGAAAGAAAGAAAGAAAGAAAGAAAGAAAGAAAGAAAGAAAGAAAGAAAGAAAGAAAGAAAGAAAGAAAGAAAGAAAGAAAGAAAGAAATACTAGCTTCAGGTTAGTTACTTCCAAGGCTTTTTTTTCTGGGGGTACTCTCACTTTTTTCCACATGCCCCCAACCCAAGCAGCTAATTAATATGGGGATGACCTGTCATGAGTACTTGTCATGTTCTCAGAGCATTGATTAAAAAGCACTGGTTATTTCTAAGGCATTTTGTAGTGATGAAGAGTTCACCATCGTCTTACATTTTTCTTTTCAGTGTCTCGTCTCTATAAGCAAGGGACTGTTCACATTCTCACCATGTGGGTAAGGCTAAAAATAAAAGATAATCCATAAAAACACTAGCACTCATCAGCCCTTACATGGTTATTTGTTTTTTCATGGCACTGGGATCATAGAAGCTTGTTGTATATGATCCACAAGTTGGATTGGTTCAGCCAAGTTTAACTAGTCATCCCCACTAATTCCATTTTCCCTACCAGAATGAGACATCCGTTATAAATGAAAACTTTGGGTGAAATCCAAAGAAACAACAGGGAGTCCTTGCTCCGGAGTAAGAACAAGTTACTCTGGATTGCAATATTAATTTCCCATAGGGTTTCACTAGGTGGTGCATTACATGCACTATGAGTGCATGTAATGTCTCTTACGTGCTCCCGTAGCTACTCTGGATTGTGCCCTCAGATAAAGAACTCCATCCACCGCTCTTCCCTTTCATCTTGTTTTTTCTCCCCATCCACCCCTTCAGGACAAACTTTTAGGACAAAAACACTCCTTTCCACACCTGAAAGCAAGAAGGTGTGCTGAAGTAACGTACAACCCAAGTAAGCTACAACCCACTGTTTGCACCAGGGGCTAGTCCAGGCTGACCATACATTATAACTGAAAAAGAAGATGAGGCCCCTCCACAAATGTTGGCCACCCAAGAAAAATGTAGGACATGACTGAATCAAAGCTAAAAACACTCATATATTTTGCTTTGAGGTGGTTAATTTAAATGCTACATTACTATTACATTTAAAATTATTTCAAGTAATTTATTGAATATAATTTATTAATAACAAAGGCTGTATCACAAGGAAAAGGATGACAATTGAAAAGTTTTCAAGGATACAGTGCTAAAATAGAGGGCATGCCCTGGAAAAAGTGGACATAGGGTCAACTTGGGTTACTCAGATGCCTCTTAAAATTTACAGGTAGGGTGGAGAAGTGCATTCCCTTGTTTCAACTGGTTTTAAGTTTGATTCATACAAACTCATTGGCAGGAATTTTTATCAGGGGATACAAATTTTCTTTTGAGTCCTTTTACTTGTCCCTTCAAATGTGAATTTGGTTCCCAGGCCCCCTTTTATCCCTGGCCCAGGTACAATGTATCCCCCTGTACCCCCTTTTCAGAAAACCTGGTTCAAGATTACCACAGATGGGTCAAAACTTTTTTGCCTGGGTACCACTCACTTCATTCAAATCATTTTAGTTTTCTAATATACAAATGTTACTATGCCTAGCCACTCCAGCACCACCATATAAACTGGGAATTCCTTCCTCTCTGAACATGCTGATATAGTATTAAACCTGCAAGGACTTTTTTTTAAAAAACCCACCAAATACAAAGAGAAACACATTATGCATAAAGGTCTTCATACAAAAACCATAATTTCTTGTGCAAATGTTTCCCTTTCAAATTTCACAGAGTGACCCACTTCTTGTGTCCTCTTTTTGAAAAAACTCACCAAGGACCAGAAAAAAGTCAATCCATTCACCCTTTACCTCAAGTTAGTGTCAGCTCTCGAAAACCTAATATAGCACATCAGTCACATCTTCTTTCTTTATGAAAATGTGTTTTTTAAAATACAATAGGAATTAACTGCTTCAACAAAATAAATGTTGAATTGCTGCTTCTTTTGGCTCCCCACACAAGACATGGCACAATGATGAAAACTTAATGCCAAACACTTCAAAACATGTTCTTAACTCTCACAGTGGATTTTGAAATCCGAGTCAAAATAGACAAGGAATAAACTTAAAATAACAAAATGGAAAGGTGGGGATTAGAGAAGTTGTAATTTCTTCATGCATTGTTCATCATTGACTGCAGTGGAAAAATTGGAAGATCTAATATTTGCTGAGCAACCGATTCACACTGATCCAGCAATCTGGGAAAGATTCAAGATTCATCCATATTTCTGATGCAATTTGAAAGCCCAGAGCATTCGTTCCAAATTCCAAATGAGGTGGTTCATGGGTTATCTTGTTTCAACTGCACCCCCTATTTCACTGAAAAAGAAAATTCAGTGTGTTGAAAGTCTCCATCAAAATGTCCTCTACTTTTCATGCAAGCCCCAAACATAGAGGGAGCTTTGCAAAAACAATTGCTAGGTTTGTTAACATGGAATGCAAACATCACATGTTCACAGAGGTGCATTGCACAGCACCCTGCAAGCTCTTTACAAACCCTCTTTCTACATACACATCACCCATTATGATATTTTACTACAGGATTTTTAAAGTGTAAATGTAAAAAAAAGCATTTTGAAAGAGCCATTTTTGAATCTAATTGGTGTGATGAAATGTTATAATTACAAAAGAAGAAACTGCAAGGACACTCAAGAAAAATGTGGGATATGACAAAATAAAAACTAAATATACTCATATGCAGTAAATCCTCAGATTGAGAGCATTTGGGATTGAGAGAGTTTTGCAAGACAAGCAAACTTTTCTTATAAATTTTGTCTTGCAATACAAGCAAAAAAAGTCCTTGCCAGGATGTAGCATTTTGGTGCTCCACCAGCACCAACTCAGACTCTTTTGAGAAACAAATGGGCGGCCAGTGTAGTCACTGGAGGAGCGGCCTGACAGAGTCAAATCGTCTGGCACCAGGAACCACACAGGCCGCAGCATTTTCAACTAATTGCAGTTTCCAAACCATTTTCAAGGGCAGCCCCACATACAGTGCATTACAGTAATCCAGTCTTGATGTCACTGTGGGGTGAACCACCATGACCACGTCTACACGATCCAGTATTATTACACTGCAGTATTGTAATCATTGTAATATTACAGTATTGCAATCATTTTATACCAATATTTTTGGGTTGTGGAATGAATTGTCTAAGTTTCCATTATTATGGGAAAATTTGTTTTGATATACAAGCATTTTGGATTACAAGCATTCTTCCAGAATGAATTATGCTCATAAAACAAGGTACTACTGTATATTACTTTCATGTGGGTAATTTAAATACTGTATTTCCTGCTACTAAATTTAAAGCCATTACATATTATTTATCACATGTATTTATTATTAAGAGGGCTATATACTCCCTACTCACAAAGAAGGACAATGTTTTGTTTGTTTGTTTTTTCCAGGACACAAGGCTACAAAAGAGAATATGTCCTGGAAAAAGAGGACATATCCCGAACCCAATCCTATGTGGAAAGCTCATCCAGTGGTACAGTGACTCCAAAATGACCGGAGGGCCAGAATGACCAGATGGCCAAATCCTGAAAGGCCAGAACAGCAAGGAGATTTCCTTGAGGTATGGGAATACTAAGATCTGCAACATCTCCACAGTTGGTGCAGATTTGAGTGTAGGCTTTCCAGCACAGGACAAGAGATCAAATACAACAACAGCCTCTGCCACCACCCTCACCACCCTCTTGGGCCACAGCACTGACCATCATGAAGTCATAATGTGCTTTATGGCATGTTTGTGATTATGCATGGCCCGATCCACCAGCAGTAGCCTATTGGGTCCTTAGATCAAGAGCAGAAGCTCTTGACCTTTCTCTGAATTTCTTGCATTGGAGGTGAACAACTACGGTTGCAATCCTGTGAGTTGCACAGGCCAAAATTGGTTCAGATTGCACCCTTCAGACACAAACGTACTTCTGCAGTAGCAAAAGAGAGGCCTTTTTTCTTCCTGCTGTCTAGGAAACAACTTGTTAATTGCAGAAAAAAATGTTGCATGAGCATGAATTAGGTGAAGGTGCTGCATCTTAACAGTTGCTAAACATATTAAAAGCCTATTTTATTCTCAGCCAAAAGCGTGGAGAGGCTTTTCTAAATAAATGGCCAATTTCACTCAGTCACATCTAAGGTAAATAATATCAACCTTCATATAACTCCTGACGGATGAAGCCATGTATAAATGATGGCAAAATCACATTAATTCAGAGCCACTGCCAGCCCACCCTTCAAACACACACTGCCTGGGGATCTTCAAGTTACGACTTTCCTGCAGATGCCTCATAAAAACTGAAGAATGGCAGCAAGGATTACAGCAGCCACCTTCCATCCTAAGTAGCTTTAAAGATTAACACTTATTTACGACACCAGATATCACCACGGCAAACACAACAAAAACCTTCAGCCGGAAATAACTTGTAAAACCTGTACGTTTGTGAGCAGTTAGGATTCCCCCCTCCCCCCCAGCTTGGTATGGTTTATCATTTCAGTTTCAGGCCAGAAGCTTTTTCTCTGACTCTATTAGGAACATTTGCAGTTGCACACAATTTCCTATCCATTTGCTCCCACGTTGAAGGTTTGGCTCTCCTATAAAGAGTTTATTGTGAACCAAGAGGTAACATATTCTCAATGTTGGATGGTGTTTCTAAGGCCAGGACAAATTTACTATTTCCGTGGCATCACTGGGGACATGCAGGGGGTGCAGCTGAACTTGCGGATGATGGGTGGGGAGCTGATGTGGTATAGTGACCAAAATTACTATAATTGTGTTTTGGGGTTTTTTCAAATAAATCCCCATCATGCTATATATTGTTGGGTGTATAATTTACAACAGAATGCACTGAAAAGAAAATAAGTGAAATATCTTCATACTATCCAAAGTTCTGGTTAAAAATCCCAGAAAACTAACATTTGATCTGGCTGGTGGCACAATCCAGAGTAACTACGGAGAGTCATTGCTCCGGTGTAAGAACAATTTGCTCTGGATTGCAATATGAATTTCCCATAGGTTTTCACTAGGTGGTGCAGTAACCACAGGTACACAAAATGTTTCTTACATGCTCCCGTAGTTACTCTGGATTGTAGGGATAATCAGCTATTTCCAAATGCTGTTAACCTCATATCACATGACTGATGTAGAGATTCTTAGCATTCCTAGGAGATTCCTAGGATAAAGAACATCTGGTGTAAGATTACTTTTGCTCACCTAGCTAGACTATCTAGATCTTCATGGCATCAACAGCAACAGGAGTGCAAAATTCCTGCAAAGAGGACAGCTTGCTTGAAGTGTTTTCAGCTTTTAAACAGGCTTGTTACCTTGCTACTTATAGTAATATCAGGGAGGATGCTTAATGAAATGAAACTGGTAGCTCATCATCAAGATAGGAAAGTAGATTAACAATACAACATGCTGTCACAATGGGAAAAGATAAGTGATGGAATGAGAATTTGCTTCTATTTGCATGGCAGACACCCCCAAACAAAGGGAACAATGACAACTTCTCTGGAACAACCACCTATCTCATTGTTTCCCCCTATTATAGGTTTCCTCAAGGACTCATGTCGATGCCACACAGCTGGCTTCCTACGAACTTTCAATCATATCAGCATTTGCATTATAAAGTGTTCTTTGTGCAAATATTTTGGGGCACGGAACAAAACCATGGTAAAAGAAAAATAATAAATGGAATCAAATATTAATAAGTCCAGGAAAACAAATACATTTTTAAGAGTATTGTTTTTAAGGAACCACATTCTGCATTTCTAATAACAATAGGGAATTGAGTCCCACTGCCATGGAGCACAGTAAATAAAAATGTGCTCTCCTGACACCTCCGGAAAATAAATGGCAGGCAGAAAGAGCAGCTGGCAAACAAGAGTAGAAGAGTCTTAATCCAGGGAAGCTCATTTGAATAGCATACAACAGGGGTGTCATTCTCATTTCATGCAATGGGCAGAATAGCGTGTTAACCAGCGTGATACCAGTTAGGGGCCAGACATGATGTCACTAAGCAGGAAGTGATGTCATTAAGCAGGTCATGACAAGAAATAATTTTTTCCCACCTAGGAACTCAGCAGCAAATGACGGAGGTGGAAACGTGCAAATCTTGATCACAAGATTGAGCACAATTATCATGCAGGCTGTCCTTAGCAGTGACACCTCAGCCCAGCAGAATAGCTGCTGATGATGTTGGGAGAGACTGAGGGTGGATGAAGAGCTTCAGTCGACCACATCTCATCCCTCAAGCCTTCTGTATCATAACCCTGAGCTTACAATAACATGTTGCCATCAGGGTACAAATGATAGGACAGGGTAGGATAGGATACATCAGGGTAATTATAGGACATCTGGATAGCTGTGCCTTGGTCAAATGCGGCACAGTATTGGATATTTGAATCTGTTCTTTTTATGTCCTGGACATTTGTGTCTCAATATATGTATACGTTGGCTCTTGTTAACCACAGGGAATATGTTCCATGTGTCCCTAAGGATAATGACTTCTGTGGATTATAGAATTGGAGGAGGCACATAATGCCACACTTATGTACCTGGGAACCATGCCAAGCCCTCCAGAGGTCACATGTTGCTTCCCAGTCTCCTTAGAACAGTGACTGTCAACCTTTTTCATCTCATGGCACACTTAACAAGGCTCTGAAATTGTCAAGGCACACCAACAATTGCTTTTACTGTTGACAAGGCACATCAGACTGTTCAAATCCCCCAATTTTCCTATTAATGGATGTCAATCTCCAAATTCTCGTGGCACACCTAAGGACTATCCATGGCACACCAGTGTGCCACAGCACACTGGTTGAAAATCACTGCCTTAGAAGCATCCCAGGCATGAAAGACAAGCACTCCCAGTTTGTGCCACTGTCCCAGAAGGGCCAGAAGTCAGCAATCTCAACTTTCAACTCTGTTCATGCATTAAAGAAGTGGTACTCAAAGTTGGGGTTGCAAGAGGTGGGATCCGCCATCTTGGAATCTGGCACTGGGATTTCCTGGGAGTGAGTCTCATTGAACACATTGGGATTTACTTCTGATTACACACAGAGGAGCATACTGGTAAATTTGACAGGGGTCCCAGACAGTTTTTAAAGTTTGAAATCTCCTAGGAATGCCCACCACTGGTCACAACCCCCCAGATTGGGTAGCACTAGACTACTAGAAACTTAAAGCCTGCAACACTATAGTATGAAGTGTTGTGCTGCACTGAACAACACAAGACGCGGCTTCCAAAGTTCTGCTGTATCTCTAGTAAAGGTAAAGGAATCTCTAGTATGGCACTAGACAACTTTTTTCCAAAAATCCTGCCACATTCCTTCCTGCCAGGCAAACAACTTTGCACTCAGCAATTCTTGTAATCTTACAGAGAAATAAACTTTGTTTTCATTCATTGTGCCTGGAGGGAATTTTGTAAAGACCAGACATAAAAAAAATCATGCACTATTTTTTATTTCCTTCTTATTTTGTATACGCCTTTCTCTGCCACACTGACCTTTTGCTTTTTCATGACTAAGAACATTTATTGCCTTGAGAGAGAATGCAGCTATGAAAACTCAGCTCCCTCTCTTGATATACTAGAATAAAACAAGAATAAAATACAAATAAAAAAGACAAGTCTTCTGCCACCATTGGCAACAAGCAAGCAAGTATGGTGCACATCTTTGACACAAAGGACTGACTGTATCTTTGCCCATGTCATCTTCTATATATATAAAAGAGAAAAGTCACTCACTGACTCACTCACTCACTGACTGACGCACTCACTCATCACCGCCCTGCCAAAACCGGTGGGCCTATAAGCGTGAAATTTGGGGTGGGTGTTCCTTCCATGACTGAGGGGTGCACTAAGAACCGGTTTTCGGAAATTCCAACGGGAATGGGGTGAAAAGGGGCGCAACACGTTTTCCTCCCTATACTTTGCATTGAGAATTGCTGACTCAGCAACATTCCGCCCCAACTGCTGGGCCTGAAGCATGGAATTCTGGGAGTTCCTTCTGTCACCTGAACACCCACCAAGAACCATCTGGAGAAAGTTAACCCTTCAGGGGCTGAAAAGGGGGCAACGTGTTTCTGTCCTATACTTTACATGGGAGACTGAACAACATCCAGCCAATTTGGTGCTCAGATCCTGGTGCACTGGGGGATGTTGTTCGGAGGAAGAGGTTGCAAACGCTGGCGAGGATGCTGCGCATGAGGGGAAATTGCACATGGGAAATTGTGCATGTAGGAAAGTTGCGCAGGGGGAAAGTTACACATGGGAGGAAAATTGCACATGGGAGGAAGTTGCGCATGGAGGAAAGTTGTGCACAGAGGAAAGTTGCGCACAGGGGAAGTTGTGCAAGGGGAAAGTTGTGCATGGGGAAAATTGCGCATGAGAGGAAAGTTGCGTATGGGGGAAGTTGCGCATGGGGGAAGTTGCGCATGGGGGGATGATGCGCATGGGGGGATAATGCGCACGGAGGAAAGTTGTGCATGGGGGGTTGTTACGCCTGGGGGAAAGTTATCCATGGGGGGTTGATGCATATGGGGGGATGGCATACGGGGGAATTTTACTCCCGCAACGCGGGTACGCCTTTCGCTAGTTTTATATAAGTGGTGGTTTCCAAACTTTTTCAAGTGGTGGTTTGCACCACAGCTTCCCATGAAGTCCTCCCATATATTCACTGATGTGAGGGCCTGTCACAGAGCACATAGCAGTGCACATCCTATTACCATGGCTGCAAGTGTGCTAGAGAGTACGATACGATTGGGCCCTCAGTCCAGGATTTGGAAGTATCTCTTTCGGATTAGCAAAACCATGAATGGAATCTTTTGTGTACTGATTTTGATTTCAGGATGAGAAGGAGAAGAGGGTGGGCCACAGCTGGGATCTTATCCCCAACTCCTAGCCATCACCTTAGGATCTTTGGACTTATGCCAGATAAATAGATGCAGTCCATCTCTGACAGAGATGTAGCCTGTTGCAAGGTACATAGTAAACACTGGAATGTTTATTTAACTTTCCTGGGCTGTCTAATCACCCTCTGACTAGAGGAAGGACTTGCATCATGTAAAACTGGTAGGGGGAAGGACTGGGGCAATTAAATTTTTTTCATTTTCAGAATTGATAGCGCATTTCAAGATCTGAAAGTACTGAAAAGTTGCTTTGTTGGGGTGCACAAGATTGGAAAGCATCCCCCTTTTCTTGCACATCCTGCTGGAATAGAAGGCCTGCAGCCCCGTCTGGATCTCGCATTCCGACCCAGAACTAGAACTGTGTCCAATGCCTTGGCTTCCAACAGTCCCAGTTGCCACGACAAGAGTGTCGCCGAGAGTCAGGGTTCCAGTCCTCCTCCTTGAGTCAGTTGATCCAACTGGACTCTGTTGAAGATATCTGGGTGTACGAGTCTCCTCGTTGTTCGTGAGCTCCAGCATCGCTAGTTGCTGTTCTCATGCTTGGCAAAGGGGGTGAGTCAGGACTGCTCATGCGTTGCCTGTGTGGCTCAGAATCATGCTGGTAAAGCCCCTCTTAATGACTTGGGCCAGGAAGGTGGCTCAGTGACTTGCACCTCCTTAAGAATTAGGATAGGCTGAAACAGGGGATAGGTTAACAGGAGGCTGAAACTATGGTAGAGTCGGCTGTTGTGGCCTGTATATGATACTCCCAGTCCTATTGGAGTCTTTTGGGTCCCCCTTAACTTGACATAGCAAGTGGGGCCCCACCTTGGTCTAAAAATGGGATCTTTCCAAGAGTTGAATGACAGGCTCTTCTGCTGAAGGCTGTAAATTGGAATGAAGCACAAGGGGGACAACAAAGGAAGGGAAGGGATGTGAATGGAGAAAATGGCTGGAAGATGTGACAATCATGGAAACACAAGCCTATGCACTTCTTCTCAGAAGAAAATCCCACTGTGTCCAATAGGGCTTTCTCCTGGGTCAGTGAATCACAGCCTTGGTCATAGTGAATGATTGAATCAGGGCGCAATCCTAACTAATTTACGCTGGCAGTACTCACCAGGTATATCTTACCACAGTGGTGTGAGGAGGTCAGTGTATCCCTGTGCTTACACAACCACCACCCCAGGATTGGGGCAGAATTGCCTTTGTGACACCCCCAGGACACTTTATGACACCCCCAGGTCAGCCTAGTAGTTCAGGGGTTTTGTGCAGCCTAACAGGAGCTTAGGGTTGCGGCTGAAGGTTTTATCAGGGCTTCTGTATAGAGTGGCCATAATTCTCTTCCACAAAACCGGGACTGGACCTCCTGGTAAACTTGCCTGTATGTAAATTCAGTCCCCGAAAACCATGACTGCCCTGGTTTTCCTGTGCATATGGCAAACCTATCTCTCTAGCACTTTGGTCTGAAACAGAGAAAAAGAGATAGTCTTCAGTTTCTCAAGCACATTTTAAAAATCCAGCAATGAATAAATTAGTTTTTGTCTGAGGACTGTCTGAAGCCCCCATATGCAGAGTGGCCTGAGACCTTCTATACTCTGCTCGTGTTTCCTTCTTTTGTCTGGCGAAAAAGTAAGTACCAATGTAAGCTGAATGCAGCTCATGATTTAAGGCTGTGGGTCTTTCACCAGTTGAACATGTTTCCAAAAATCATGTGCTTCTAAAGATGCTCAAGGACCACACTGAACATTTGTTGTGTATAAAATTGGTTGTGTTTTATTAAAAAAAATTCCATTACTTTTTCCTCTCATTATTGAGCCATTTATTTAAACTTCTAAATTTTATTTTGAAATAATAAAAACTGCCTTACTTGCAAACATTTTGCTTCTAGCAGGGGCACAATTTATGGTCACCTTTGTAAAATTTTCTTGTTTGGAATTTAATCTTGATATGTCATGGGAAGGATCTTTGTGAGACAACATTGCTGAAAGTCATTGATGTTCCCCAAAATTTAGGCTCTATCCTCCTGCTTGAGATGTTGGCTTACTTGGTTTAAGTCTTGAACATTACTGACTTGCATTAGTTGTATTATCTTCACACATTCTTCAGCCTATTTTACATGTTTTCAGTGCCAGCATCATATCTTTTAGACGTGTCCTTGTGTTGACAAGTAATGAGGGGTCCACAAAACCCAGGTGATCAGTTTGCCTGGTTCATTCCATGGGACACCAAAGTCCAAATGCTTCATTGCTATTTTGTAGGGGAGCCCATGATAAACAGGAACAATGGTGGGGATACAATCCTGCCTGACACCAGTAAAAATTGTAAAAAAAGTCAGTACTGTACTGCCATTTTCATTTTTCTCACAGCAGCTACAATTCCTATATAGACTTCTGAAGATGTTAACTTCTCTTGGATCAGCAACAGCCATGCATGGTGCATCCTATCCCCCCTCATTGGCCCAATCCATTGAGATGGGCAAGGTGCACTTGTGCCAGCTACTTAGCTTGTGTAGATGTGAGCAGGGCTTTTTGGGGGGCAGGGAGAGGTAGACATGCCTAGAACAAAAACCCTGAGTGTAAGTAGCCCCACTGTAGCCACTGGGACTTTCCCTAGGGCTAAAGTCCCCTTTCACCACTGAGAAAGATTTAAGCCAGAAAGATGCAATATAGTCTGCACTGGGACTGATGCACCACTGTGGGGGATCTGCAATGCATCAGATTGCCCAATGAGCTTCACG
This sequence comes from Cryptoblepharus egeriae, assembly GCA_030015325.1. Classification (NCBI taxonomy): domain Eukaryota; kingdom Metazoa; phylum Chordata; class Lepidosauria; order Squamata; family Scincidae; genus Cryptoblepharus; species Cryptoblepharus egeriae. Next base: position 109,880,625 of record JAREYC010000003.1, read on the forward strand.
TGCCATAATAGATCATTGGCAGGGCTAAGGTTTCATTCTTTCTCCTGGTGGCGTTGGCAGATAAAAGTCATATGAAGACAGAAGGAATGATGCCAGGGCATAGGATACCAACGTTAACACCCCCATTCCCAAGTTTTCATTCTATCACAAACCATTTTGCTCTTTGGAAAGTGTCGCTCTTTGGAAAGTCTCACCCTTTTATAGCACATTACGCAGGAATAGGCAGACGGCAACTCTTGCCTAGATCTCAGCTGGGACCAGAACTGGATGCATGTCCAATGCCATGGCTTCCAACAGGCCCAGTTGCCACAGCAAGAGTATGGCCATGAGTTACGGTTCTAATCCTGCCTTTGCAGTCAGTTGACATCTGGGTGCTTCAGTAGTTCATCGGACATTTGAACTAGTCCAGGGCCTTTACTACTTCTCATTGTAAGTCTTAGCATTTCCACTTCTGCTTGGCAATGGTCCTATGTCTGAAGCCACATCAGGAGGAGGTGGACTCTTCAGATTATGCAATACAGTTGGATGAGGCAGGTTTCTTTGAAGTGTTTAGCCCAGCATGTGTCTTTTTCTCTGTGTCCAAGGAGGTTTTTCACACATTGACCTCCAATGGGCACGTCAGCTTTCAACAGAACACCAATTAAGTACCGGGGTATGCAAAAAGCATTTTAGTGCCTTTCTTTAGTGCTGCTTTTGAGGCTTCATTTCCTTCCTTCTCTAACCAGTCCTTCTTACCTTCCCTGCAACTGGTCTTCATTTTCCAGTCTAATCCTTTTCCACTCTAACAGGATTTCCTGTTGCTTTCCCAACTTCCTCCGGTGTCTGTTCTTGATCACTATAGCAAGTTCTACCCTGTGTCCATTTCTTTTTCAACAGCTTCCTTATTCTTGCAACTCTCTATTCTGTAAGCGCTGTGACACCTTCCTGACATCCTTTCCAGTTTTCCTCTTTTCCATGTTGATCCATGATGTTCTCTAACTTTAGTTGGAACTCCTGGCAATGATATGATCTTTCAATTTCATTTTTTTTTTTTTTGCTTTTCTTATAAAGTATAATATTCTACAGTATTCTATAGTAGAGTCTATACTGCATATTATAGGGCCCAAGAAGGTTGGGATGGTGTCTCAAAGGAATAAATACAGAAAATCTGTATCATTCGTTCATTTCATTTGGCATTTAAACATAATTAAATACGCAGGGTAAAAAGAATTAAACATTTAAAAACGTCGTTATGGGGCTTGCCTTTTCTGTCACGTCCCAAAAGAATAATTCTCAGGTGGCTACATTTTTTTAGGACAGCCATCAAGAAATCTGCTACTAGGCTTGTAACTTATAAAGTATAGTATTCTACAGTATTCTATAGTATAGTCTATATTGCATAGTAGAGGGCCCAAGGTTAGGAGGGTGTCTCATAGGATTAAATACAGGATACAAAAGCTGTATCATTGAAGAGCATCAGCAGTCAGGACCCATACTATAGGGCCCAGAATGATCTCTGCTGGAACAAGGAAGCCCCTGAGTACTTAATGGTTCTTTTTCGTCAGATTTTGGGGGGGGGGGAATGAAGCTTTTAAAGAGGCTTAAAGAGATCTTCTGTTGCTGCTGTTGTGCCTGCTTGCCCTCCACCAGGAAAACATGTAGAAGAAGGAGAAGGAGAGACATCACTGAAAGCTGTAAGTTCCTTCAACTTGTCCACAGCTAGCCCCCCACCAGCTGGCTTGAAGCAGTTGCTTGAACAGGGGCTGAACTTCTGTGGCAAAGGCTGACCCATAGCTACAAATTGAGATAGTATAAAACAGGGGAGGCCAAACTTTCAACTTTAGGGATCTGGACCTTTGACAACTGTGTAGAAGAGGGAATTACAGCAGGCACAGCTTGTGATCAGTGAGACAATCCAGGACCCCAAATGTTGAAAGTGAGGATAGGCCTGGTATAGGAGGACATTTCTATGCACAGAAGGAGTGGAAATATTTTTACCATTTTCACTTATATTCACCCATGTGGTTTATCTGGAAGGCTCAAGTGAAGATGAGCCACCTCCACCACAACCAAAGGATGCCACCGCTGCCACCATGCAAATAATAAAGTAAATGGAGCCTAGATGTTTCTGGGCATCTCTTTTTCACCCTTCCCCCAATACAGCCAGTCCCAGGAAATGTTCTGAAGATGAATTTGAACTGGTTTGTTTTAAAGATCAGATCGGACACAACTGAAAGAGGACAACTTCAACTTCCTAGAGGTCCTCGGAAAAGGCCATTATAGCAAGGTAAATGAGAGGCGAGTGAACTAGCAGCAGATACGAAGGCGCATTCATATCAGAAGTTCAGGTCCTGCCTTCTCTTTCAGGTCCTGGCTGGCAGAGTATCAGTCAAAGAATATGCTGTTGGCAGTGAAGACCCTCCAGAAAGCCAAGATTCCTGAGAAGTTGTAAGAGGACAAAGAGACTTTGAGGGTTATTCATATGGAGTGAAAGGAGGAAGGAGATTAGAAGACAGTTAGAAGTGGTCACCTATACTAATTTTTGCTCTGATTATTCAGGAGGTTTGTCATAGAGCTGAGAAATAGGTTAAAAGTTGCAGTATCTGTATTATCCTGTTGATTACCACTGTAGTCATTTATTCCTGCTTAATCCAGCCCAAGTGGTTGACCACATCTCCCTCCCTCAAGGTCCACCGGAGCAGGGAATTTCTGGATTACCTTTCCTGGTGAGCAGCATCTTGCTCCCATGCCATGCACTCCCCTCTGGAGAGAGAACTCATGTAGGTCCAGTTCTGTTCCTGATTCCTAGTCCCACTGGCTTCTTTGTGCACTTCCAGGCCAACTGTGACCTGCTTTGAGGTCATTGCAGGTGAATATTTTGCCATTGCTGGGCCGAGCCAAGCCAAATTCAGAGTCAGGTGAGTCCAAACAGTGGGCTAGATTGTCGCTTATAGTTATATGTCTGAACTCATAGCCTTCATTCATATTCCCAGTTGTCACTACTCACACAAAAAATAACAGCATTGCTGCATTCAGTTTCCCCATTGACAGAGACTGTTCTTCTTGCCTTGTCTTTACAGATTGAAGAGTGAGCTGAGCATCTTGGAGAGGACCATGGAAACCCCCCACCCATGCATCATCTCTTTCTATGGGCCATTTGAAACAGGAGATCTGATTGAGATTGCCCTGGAATATGCCCCAGGAGGCATATCATCAGAATTCTCACCAAAGAATGGGTGAAGTGTCTTCTGAGGCACCCCATCCTGGGCCATCCTCAGTCTACCTTTTAGTATCCACTCCCTGTAACAACTCACTCATAGCAGAGTTGAATGGAAACTGTCACAGCCAGGTTCTCCAGCGGATGCTTCTGGTTGGGATTCCTGCAGGATGGGACTTTGAAATGTTTGCATTTTGAAAAAAGATGTATGAGGAAAAGAATCTAAATGTTCTTTTTCCCCTTCCATTTCCTTGCAAGATTCTGCGGAAGATGCATCACACTGGGGCTGCAGTATCTCCACACTCAGAGCATAATATACAGCATAATAAACATTCTATTTGTTCTCCTTTTTCTCCTTCTCCTTCTTCATCTTCTTGAATCAAAAAGTAAAAGGCTTTGGAGATGTTTTCAGTAGGGCTTTGCTAGATCTGTATATATCTGTATCTTAAAGGAAGTTGCATTTTCTCACTTTTCAGATTCCCCCACCCCTTTTAGAAGAACTTCATTTTCATGCCTTCATTAGGGGTTGGTGAGGAATGGAATCCAGAGAAAATTGTACATCTGGAAGGAAGTCTTGCTCTTTAGCAGTGAACATTTGCTATTTGTGACTATGGCCATTACGGCACCCTCTGGCAGCCAAATCCTGTACAAAAGTGTCCTACCAATAACCTCATCTGGGCCTGCTGAGAATAGGATTGAGCCACCAGTCAGGATTGCCTGTCCATCGCTATAGATTCTTCACTGTAGACAGTGGTGTTCCCAGCAGGGGATAGTAGAAGTTGGGCCACACTTGGTGAAAAATTGAGAGGAGTGACACTCTCACAGCCAAACTGGTGGAACTCTTGATATTTATGAATAATACTATTGTTGGGCTTTGGGCCATGGTGGCCCACTGGGTTCTCCAGGGGTAGCAGTGAGGCACTCTGAGTTTGGCAAAGACAAATGCTGGCCACGCCGTTATCTCAAGACACACGTTCCCCTCAGCATTCCCGTCAGCACAGAATTAACAAGATACCATAGCTGCTGAGCTCCAGGCATATATTTGGATTCTCCATTTTGTTTCTGTATCACCGTAGACTTTCTGTGACATCACCTCCCGTTTTTGTTTTTCTATATATATTTTTTTAAAAATTTTATTTGTTGTTCAGAGACCTGAAGATGGAGAACCTCCTGATCGACCACTTTGGTGATATTAAAATTACAGACTTTGGCCTCTCCAAAGAAGGCAATGCCATGTTTGAGGATGAGTGAGGCTACATGTGGACATGACCTTTCACAGGTTCACAAGAGCCAAAACATGGGGCTTCTCCATACTGAATTTCAACGTTTAGTAAGGAGTGGCTCATGGGTATCAAAGGAAGAAATATTTGAGAATGAAAAAACTAAAAAAAGAGATGGGGGAGGTGCTAGGAAGCGTTTGCATTAGGGATAGGATTGATGCCACCCACATCCATGGTGACTTATGGAATAAGGTGCCAAAAAAGGTGGTCTTTTTCATAAACACTCAGGTTGTCCATAAACAGCTTTTCCAGGAGACCAGTGGACGCTTATTCTCATCTTTGCATCAACTCTTTCAGGCATCGGTTTCGGAGACAGAGCCTATTCCATGTGTGGCACCCCAGTGACCATGGCCCCTGAAGTTATCATTGGTATGTCATATACCAGATCTGTGGACTGGTGGAGTTTTGGTGTTGTCCTCTTCCATTTGAGTACCAGAAGGGTGAGTGAAGAAGAATCCTCCAGGAGAATCCTTCAGACTAGTTCAAAATGCAGGGAAGGTCACCATAACAAGCACAAGGAGAAAGGCAAGTCCATCAGCAGCATATTACCAGCCAGCACTAACCCTTCTGTTTTCTTCCTCCTCCTTTTTAGTACCCCTTTGGTGGAAAGGATATCCAGGAACTGACGTTGAACATCGTATCATCTGATGTGATCTATCCACAACACTCGGCTGATGAAGTCTCCCTTTTGTCTGGGGTGAGGCGATAATTCAGTTCTTTGTGCTTTCACTGGCGGACCAAGAGCAGGCCAAGATTCATGGTAATAGGCATTATGGAAGGCTCATTCATTACTAAAAAAATTATTCTTTATTTTTAGACATTTTTTAGATTGTGAGCCATTTTGAGACAGGGAGCCATTAATTATTACATTTTCTCTGTAAATCACTTTGGGAACTATTAGTTGGAAATTTAGTTGAAAGTATATAAATGTTGTTGCTGTCTTTCACTTGACCAGAGTAAGAATGAGCCAAATGGCAGTGCCAGTACCTATCTATGGGTAGACAGTCATCACAACTGGGGGGAGGTGGGGGCAATTTTTTGAAATCCCTGCAGTCATAGAATGTCTATGGTGCATTTCCTGGTGGTGCATTTGCACACCATGGATAGCCACAGTAATTCTGAAGCAACTGAGAGTTGCTCAAGTATACAACTAGAGGGTTCCTCACCTTAACCTCATGCCAGATACTTCATTTGTGTCTTGTTCTCTCACAAGGGAAAAAGCCCATCCCTTTTGGTTTTTTGTCTGAGCCAGATATTAGGTGCATGACCATCCTCGCTTTGCCTTGCCTTTTTCTGACTGTCTCCAAACTTTTCTAGCTCCTGAAGAAGGACTCAGAGCAACGCCTCAGTGGCCAGGAGGACAGCATCCTGGAAATAAAAAATCATGAATATTTCAAGGTATGTGTTGTCTTCTCAAAAAGCTGCCTTTCCCCTGCCACTTCAGAACTCCAACAGTGCTCAAGGACTCAGGGGCAAAAGCACTAAGTTCTGCTTCGGGGGCCACCATCACAGTTGTTGCACCCTTGGCTAAGAAAGAGGCAGAATCCTGCATGTCTTTTCCCAGGATACGGATTGGGAGGCATTTCTGGCAGGAAGAGTGATATCTCCTTTCACTTGGGAGCGGGAGTCGATGTCTGAGTCATCCATCACTTCGGAGCAGGAGACAGAGTCCTCCACCCCTTTGGAACAGAATCAGAGTCCTCCAGTGCCACATCTTCGTCAGAGGAGGAGTCAAAGTTCAGCACCACCAGCGACCACTGGACCTGTGAGGACTCTTTTGTTTCAGACAGGTATGACTCCATTCCATATGGAAATGGCCCTTGAGTTGTATGTATGAACTCTGAAGAGGACATGTACTCTGGGCACCAAGTGGATCCATCTTATCACTTCATACATAGCTGTTTCCTTCCTATTTTTCTGTGACCAACAATGGCACACTCCAAATATTAAATGCTTTGATTTTTTCCATTTTTCCTTGCCTTTCTCCCCCATGGCACCCATGGCATAAGATGGCCTTGCAGTAGCTTCAGTGCCACACACACAAGCAAATGCTATGAGTGAGGTATTATATTTCCAAGGTCATTTTGCTCTCCTTGCAGCTACAGCGTTCCTGGCCCCTGGTATTCTTCCTGGCCCACCACTGAGAGTTGCCAAGTCAACCATCTTTTTAGGGTATGTATTTGTGTATGGAGGGTGTGCCTGGTGATGGGGAAGCTTGAAGGGGAACAAGGAGCCATCATGCAGTTGGGGTGGAAAAGATCCCAGGAATCCCCTGTTAACCGGCAAATGGGGAACATGGTGTTTGCAGAAAGGAAACAAGCATCGTCTCGTATGGTTACATGCAGCAAAGCAACCTTCATGCTTCAGCCCCATTACGGGCCAATCCTCTGCCCTGGTCTCCTCTTGCCAAAGAGAAATGCATAGAATGCCATAGAAATGCATAGAATGGAAAGCTCTCTGCTTTTATGATCCTGTTTCCTTTGCAGCAGGGTGACCAGATGCCAAACACAAAATTCCTGAACCCCAAGGCCAAAATTCCTAATCCCAGCCCAAAATTCCTACCTGCTGAAAAAAATTGCCAAAAATGTATTTTTTATTTTTTTCTGTTTTTTTACCATAACTTTTGATAGGAAGGAGATATCTCCAAACTGATTTTTGCATTGGATTCTGCTCTTCAATACGAATCCAACGACATATGGCATGATGGGGTACTGTGCACTATCACGAAGTTTAAAAATGAAGCCAAAATGTAGGACAATGATGCCAAAATGTAGGACACTCTGACAGGAGGCTAACAAACCAGACAAATCCGGGTTTTTCCAGTCATCTGGTCACCCTGCTTTGCAGTCACTTCCCAGAGACAGAAGGACAGCTTTGAACTGATGCAGAAGATTGGCCAAAGAAAGTTAAGTTCTCTTTTGCTCCCAGCTCTGAATACCAGATCTTCACAACGTGGTCTCACTTGAGATTTGGGCTGCAGTCCTAAAGACACTTTTCTGGGAGTAAGACCCATTGAACACAATGGGGCTTGAGTAGACATGGATAGGATTGTGCTCTTGGTCTCATTCCAGTTGGAGTCTTTTCAAAAAGTGTGTTGATCCATTAGGCATTCACGGCTCTACAGAAGACACAGAGGGGCTTGTGTGGTGTGTAAGTCAGATAAAGTTCTTATTTAATGTATCCTGGATGTTCCCAGCTCACCCACCTTCCCTCAGTGATGGGACAACCCTTCATTCACACACATGCAGGCAGGCCTCCTAGAAGCAAGAAGGTGAGTAAAAATGTTCTTCCTGCACTGAGTCCTGCTAAACTCAACATTGCCAGATTAGGATTCAAGGGTATATTTCTCTTCTCAGCAAATACAAGAAGGGGCTGCAGTGAAACCAGAACCCAGAGAAAGATACCCTTCTATGACAACCTAATTGCTACCATGTGGAACAGTCTCAGGATCTCAGCAAAGTCATCAGCAGGAACCCTTGGAGAGTCAGGATCCATGAAGGTAGATGCTACTGTTTTGGTTGGAACAGTAGCTGATTCCACATAAAGTCTCTTCTGCAACTAGGACTGGTAGCATCCTCCTGAATGAGAGGTCAGTGCCAGGGTTCATCCATACATTTAGAGGGGGATCTATCAGCATCCAGCATCTAAGCTATTTCTATAAATACCCTCAGCATTAGGAAACAAGGTTCCTTGACAAGACTCAATGACAGTGTTTCGGGGAAAGAATGCTGTTTGCTTTTACTCCTAGGGAAGAAAAAGTGAAAATAGAACCTTTGAGAAGAGAGTACACAGAATGGCTCTCAACTGGATAGGTGTCCAGTCAGGAAAGTTTCATATTTAACTGTGATGTGAAAACGAAAGGGTAGGTGGTAGTTCTAAAATTTTCCTAAAAACACCTAAAATTTCAGAGTTCATCATACTACTTAGATCAGAGTGCCTGAATTTTTTTAGCTTTCAGTGGAAAAAAAATTATTATTAATTGATTGCAGGAAATACCCAACTTCACTTGAGACCAAGGAAAGAGGCTGCAGAGTGTCCCATCCATGTAAGTAATTCCTGGGATCCTGACACTTTTCCCTTGTATGCTCCAAACATGTGTTACCTCCTGTTTTGTCATCGGAGAGGTTGCAGGTCTTCCAAATGATGAAGGAGATGGACATTGTGCTGGAAACGACTGGTGTGGATGATGCAGAAGTTGGAGTATCAGGGCTTTCTCAGGTAATCATTCCTAAATGCCTGACGAATTTCATTTCCAATGGGACTGCATTTTCCTGTTCCGCTGGGCAAGCTCCCTCTGCGAAAATGGCCTTCTGCAAATTGCTTGCAGAAACAAGGGGGGCGTCAGAGAATGGCTTGCAGATCTTGATCTCAGAGAATTAGATAAATGGCAAATTAACATCCATACTAAAAGCAGAGCTCAAAATGTCCTTTGAGAATTAGAGTAAGATCTTTTGTAAGAGCAACATCTGATTTTATAACGAATGTACTGTCACTGCTATTAGCACACCCCTTGAGGGAAATGCAACAGTTCCAGATTCTGGGAGGGATCATAAGCATCTGGTTGGGAACCACTGTATAAAGGACTGCAAGACTAGAGAGGTAAACTCAAAACAAATTTTCATGAGTTGCACAGTTTAGTTCTTCATGGCACAGAACTGGATTTTCTAAAAATAGATCATAGTATCTTCTGCCTGCCAAAACAGAGGCAAATAAAAATTCTGCCGTTAATTCTAGTAAATCATCTTCAGATCTGGAGCAGTTAAAATATAACAGCATAAGTGAAAACTTACTAGGTCTCTTCATTGCTAATCTTTAGAAAGATGGTCTAGACTTTCATCAGAAGTTATCTTATGCTTAGATGGTTGCTCCACTCAGCTACTACATTCTCTACGCCAGCAGACAGTGGTTCTCCAGCATCTTAATCAAGAAGAGACAATTTTCACTGAGCCTCGGTCTTCCCTTCTTCAACAAGCCATGGGGAAGCTTGAGTTCTTAGTTTGTCTTTATTATTCAGGGTTTATCTCTGATTTTTCTCTAGCTGCTCAGATATTGGACAGGGCTGGAAACTCCTCCTTTAGGTCAGTTGCAGGAGTTCAGCCAAACTTCATTCTGCAGCCTGAGCACTGGACAGAGGCTCAACAATCCTATAGGGCAGTGTTTCCCAAACTGCTTTAACTCTGTGTTGTTTTCTCTCATGTCATGACCAATGGACTTGCTATGCCTTACTATGATTACAACGACTGTGACTACTACTAATACTACTACAACTATTTTGACTACTATGACTACAACTACTACTGTTCCAAAGTGCCTGGCAATGATGTCATGATCCAGAGTGGTGAGAGGGAGGCTGTACTTCAGTTGTAACTAGCTTCAGTTGCAGCTGTGCAGCCATTTGGACCTGCACTAGCAACATCACTGGCGCAGAACTGTCATCCTGTCGTACAGGACTGTGGATGGGAAAGAGGTATGGATTTGCAGCCCGTTCTGCCCCACTCCACCCCATCCCATCCTCTCTGCTCCTTCTCTGCATGGAGGGTCTGGGTGGTTGCTCTGGTGCACCCTGAAAAGTAATTTATGTAATGATTCAACACTCTGAAGGCATCTCTTATCTCTCAATAATGCAGACAAGTTTTCCTCTTTTCCATGTTGATCTACTAACTCTTGCAACCTCTTCTCTAACTTCTGTTGGAACTACTGGGCCAGTATTTTCAACCAGTGTATGCCATGGATAGTCCTCAGATGTGCCAGGGGAATTTGGGGATTGACATTCATTAAAAGAAAAATTAGAGGATTTGAACAGCCTGGTGTACCTTGTCAATGGTAAAAACAACTAATGGTGGGCCTTAACAATTTCAGTGCCTTGTTACAGTGCCATGAGATGAAAAAGGTTGAAAATCACTGTCTTAGGCAATGATATGATCTTTCAATTCCTATTTGTATTTTTATTTGCTTTTCCTATAATGTATAGTATTCTACAGTATTCTATAGTATAGTCCCCAGGTCAGCCCCACAAGACAGGGTGAGCTTCTGTCATTAGCCCAGCTCTGCGATGCCAGCTGGAGCCAATCGTATCGGCTCTGCTGTTCCACTGGACTAATTCAGTGGCGTGGAGAGGGGGGATTTGCTGCTTGGGTAACAGCCTATCCTCCATAACAATCCAACCCAGGCTTTCGTGCTTCGCATGCAGCGTATGCAGCGCCGAGCACGATACCATAGTCTTCCAAGACTGACTAAGGCCTGCTTTTTTTTAATCCAGGGGTAAGCAACCCCCAGCACTAGTGCCAAGCTCGGCACTCGGAATGGTGCTTGGCAGCACACCAAGGGTATAAGATGCAGGCAGGAACAGCATACAGCATATGTGAAATACAGCAAAGTGAACAGCATAATCAAGTAGCCAGCATTGTGTACAGGAAGATTTGCTCAGCCTATAGATTAACCACTCCCAAGAACAGATGGGAGACAGCGCAGAAGGCTGTGGACAATGAAAGGGCTAAGGTCCTGTAGAATTTCCATATCCAGACAGATAAAAAGGTACTGGCCAACCAACCAGACATTGTGATGGTAGATAAGGCCCAGAGGACAGCCCTGGTGATAGATATAGTGATGCCAAATGACAGCAACATCAGGAAAAAAGAGCAAGAAAAGGTGGGAAAGTATCAGGGTTTGAAGGAGGAATTAGAAAGGATGTGGAAAGTGAAGGTGAATGTGATCCCAATAGTGATCGGAGCACTAGGGGCTGTGACACCCAAGCTGAAAAAATGGCTCCAACAGATTCCAGGAACTACACCAGAACACTCTATCCAGAAAAGCGCAATAGTAGGAACAGATAAGATACTGCACAGAACCCTCAAACTCATGGTTGGTGCACACGGGGGATGATACACAGTGAGGGGTGTTGATGTGCATGGGGGATTGGTGTGCATATGGGGGGTTGGTGCGCATAGGAAGATGATGCACATGGAGGGTTGATGCGCATGGGGGATGATGCACATGGGAGATTGAGGTGCATGGATGTTGATGCGCATAGAGGTTGATGAGCATGGGGATGTTGCTGATGGAGCATTGATACACATGGGGAATGTTGCACATGGGAAGATGTTACACATGGGAATGATGCGCATGGAGGATTGATGCGCATGGGGGATAATGCGCATGGGGTAAGTTTCGCATAGGGTAAGTGGTGCATGAGGGATGATGCACATTCGGGATGTTGTGCATGGGTCTTGATGTGCACGAGGGATTATGCACATGGGGGTATTGATGAGTACGAGGAGATGTTGTGCATGGGGGATGGATGAGCATGGGGGTTGATGCACATGGGGGGTTGATTCGCAGATGTTGATGCGCATGGGGGTTGATGCGCATGTGGTGTTGGTGCACATGGGGGAGTGGTGCACACAGGGGAAGGGTACACATGAGGGTGATGTGCAGAGGGGTGCACATGGGAGGTTGGTGCACATGGAGGGTTGATGCACATGTGGGTTGATACATATGGGGGATGATACACTGTGGGAGGTTTTGATGTGCATGGGGGATTGGTGCACAAGGGGGGATGGGTGCGCATAGAGGATGATGCACATGGAGGGTTGATGCCCATGGGGGGTGGATGCACAGTGGGGGGAAAGGCATATGGGGGAATTTTACTCCCGCAACGCAGGTATGTTTTTAATGTTGAGAGGGTGTCTCATAGTTATAAAAACAGAAAAAACTGTATAATTGAAGAGCATCATCAGTCAGGACCGAGTTCTTTATGGTTCTCTTTGTCAGATTTGGAAAAAAATGAAGCTTTTAAAGAGGCTTTAAAAAGATCTTCTGTTGCTGCTGTTGTTCCTGCTTGCCCTCCACCAGGAAAACATGTAAAAGGAGGCAAGACATCAGTGAGAACTGTTAGTTCTGGGGCATATACTGGCCTGTAGCTACAAATCCAGACCGCATCGAACAGGGGAGTCCTGTCATGCTCTGAAAACCTAGACATTGGATCACCACATTTTTTTTCCTGCTTGCTGACAGCTAACTAGTTGCACCTGGGCAAGGGACTGCATGCATTGTAGCACATAGGCAGCAAGTCAGGTGATTACCACCACCTGTATGAGTCCATGAATATGCAACAACCCAAGACTACAGTTTGGGTTTGTTGGAGGAGTGATACTAATTGAAGTGCTGCCAGACTGAACTTTTAATATTACTGACTATTTGACTGGAATTCTTGACTTTGCCTTTGGATATCTTTTTGGACCCTATATTGACTTGTATGTATTCTGACCTTGGACTGTATATCTGACTCTGGCTCTGCTCTGCCCTAATACAATATGTCTTTGATCTCAAAGTGACTTCTGTGTGCTTGCTTGGCTACACTAACTGCACATAGACAGTGAGTTCTCTGCTGTGCCATGGCAGGGTTCATCCAACTTGTCAGCAGATTGGAATGGACACAACTCAAGGAGGACGACTTCAACTTCCTAGAGATCCTCGGAAAAGGCCATTATGGTAAATGATGGTAAAAGACAAAAAGGTAAATGAAGAGAATGATGAAAAGAACAACTGTGTTGCAGCAGCTGTCTTGGAAAGGTGCATTTGTATCAGAGGCTCAAGTCCTGACCTCTTTCAGGTCATACTGGCAGAGTATCAACCAAAGAATATGCTGGTGGCGGTGAAGACCCTCCAAAAAGCAAAGATTCCTGAGAAGTTGTAAGAGGATAAAGAATCTCTGAGGATTATCCATATGGACTGAAAAGGGGAAGGAGATCAGAAGGCAGTTAGAAGTGGTCACCTATACTAATTTTTGCTCTAATTATTCAGGAAGTTTGTCATAAAGCTGAGAAATGGAAGTGAAGCTGAAAGTTGCAGGTATCAGCATTATCCCGTTAATCACCAATGTTGTCATTTATTCCTGCTTAATCCATCCCAAGTGGTTGAGCACATCCTCCTCCATCCAGGTCCACGGGAGCAGAGAATTTCTGGATTACATTTCCTAGGGAGCAGCCTCTTGCTCCCGTGCTCTGGAGGAAGATCTCTTGTAGGACCAGTTCCATTCCTGATTCCTAGTCCCACTGGCTTCTTTGTGCACTTCCAGGCCAATTGTGACCTGCTCTGAGGTCCTTGCAGGTGGCTATTTTGCCATTGCTGAGCCAAGCAAAATCCAGAGTCATATGAGTCCAAACAGTGGGAAGAATTCTATGTCTGAACACATAGCCTTCATTCATATTCCCAGTTGTCGCTACTCATGCTGAAAATACCAGTATTGCTACATTCAGTTTCCCCAGTGACAGAGGCTGTCCTTCTTGCCTTGTATTTACAAGTTGAAGAGTGAGCTGAGCATCTTGGAGAGGACCATGAAAAGCTCCCACCTGTGTATCATCTCTTTCTATGGGTCGTTTGAAACACCAAGTCTGATCGGGATTGTCCTGGGGACTCTGGAGGCATATTGTCAGAAAAAAAACACTCACCAAGGGCACAATTGTTTAATACCCTGTGCTTGTTAACCAGCAGGCCATGGTTCGAGACCCGGGTCCCCACAAGGCGAGGATTTCCTGCTACAGGCAGGGGATTGGACTGGATGATCCACAGGGTTTTTTCCAACTCTCTGATTCTATGATTTTATGTTTGAACAGGTGAAGTGTTTTCTGAGGCACCCCATCTTCCTTTCAGCATCCACTCCCTGCAACAACTCACTCACGGCAGAGTTGAATGGAAACTGTCACAGCCAGTTGCTGCAGCAGATATTGCTGCTTGGGAGTTCCTCCAAGATGGGACTTTAAAATATTTGCATTTTGAAAAAAGAATGTATGTGAAAAAGAATCTAAATGTTATTTTTTCCATCCATTTCCTTGAAACGTTCTGTGGAGGATACATCATGCTGGGGCTGCAGTATCTCCAGGCCCAGAGCATAATATACAGGTAAGGCACCAATGGAAACAATCAATTTGTTCTCCTCTTTCTCCTTCATCTTCTTGAATCAAAAGTAAGAGGCTTTGCAAGATGTTCTCGGTAGGCCTTTGCTTGATCTTTAGCTTAAAGGAAGAAATTCCGATTCCTTTTGTCTCCTTTTAGGAGAACTTCATTTTCATGCCTTCATTGGGTCAGGAAGAGAATCCAGAGAAACATATACATCTGGAAGGAAGTCTTGCTGTTTAGCAAGTGAATGTTTGCTATTTTTAACTATGGCCACAATGGCATCCCCTGGCAGCTAAATCCTGTACAAAGCTGTCCTTGTGTTTTTGCAGCATAAGGCACCTTTATGACTCAGCAAACATGATCTCACCTGGATTGTCTGGGCTGCAATTCACATAGGCAGAAAGAGGGCAGCAAAGAGGAGCAGAACACGGCAGGGAAGGAAGGGATGGGGATGGAAGGGGGCCTAGAAGAGGTAGTATCAGCTGCTGTGGCTCTGCACATACCCTGTCCCACCTTTCTGAGCCTTGATCCAACTTCCTGAGTCCAGTCAAATGCAGTTCTCAGGTAAAGACACCCGGGACTGTCCACCATAGAGATCGGCAAGATTGGTGGAGTTTTGTTGTTGTCCTCTTCCATTTGAGTATCAAAAGAGTGAGTCCAGGATAGCCTCCTGTAAATTCAGAAGTGAAGATCACCATAACAAGCACAACGTGGAAGCTGAGCCCTTGAGTGAAGCCAACTTCACTTAAGAGAGCAAACACCCTCCTCCTTGCACTTAAGGGAGCAACCCCCCCTCCTTTTTGGTGGAAGAAATATCCAGGAACTGATGATGAACATCATATCATCTGATGTTATCTACCCACAACACCTGGCTCCAGACAAAGTCTCCCTTGTGTCTGGGGTGAGGTGATACCTAATTCAATTTTTTGTACATTCTCCTTGACATTCTTTGGGATCTTTGCAAAGAAAAGAGAAAATCCTGCATGTCTTTTCCCAGGATACAGATGGGGAGACATTTCTGGCAGGAAGAGTGATATCTCCTATCACTTGGGAGTGGGAGTCGAGATTGAAGTCAGAGTCCTCCATCATTTTGTAGAAGGAGACAGTCTTCCAACACTTCAGAGCAGGAGTCAAAGTGTCTCTGTCAGAGGTGGAGCAAGGATCAGCACCACCAGACCCCTGAGGGAAAAAACCATGAAGGAAAGTACCCCAACATTGAGGGGGGGGGGGGTTTCTTGTGGTGTGCATCCAGGCCAGGGTGACCATATGACCAGAAAACCCTGGATTTGTCTGGATTTTTAGCTTCCTGTCTGGGTGTCCTATATTTTGGCTTCATTGTCCTACATTTTGAAACTTCGTGATAGTGCACAGTACCCCATCATGCCATATGTCGTTGGATTCATATTGAAGAGCAGAATCCAATGCAAAACTCAGTTTTGAGATATCTCCTTTCTATCAAAAGTTATGGTAAAAAACCAAAAAACAAAAACAAAAAATATACTTTTTGGCAGTTTTTTAAGCGGTTAGGAATTTTGGCCTGGGATTAGGAATTTTGGCCCTGGGGTTCAGGAATTTTGGCCCTGGGGTTCAGAAATAATCTGGTCACCCTGGTTGTATCCCTGTCCAGCTGGCAGCACTCCAGGAGGGGACCGTATACACCCCTGGCCAGTTGTCAGCCCTTGGGGGGGTGTCTGGACATCATTGTCCAGCTGGCTGCACTTTGGGGGAGGTCTGGTGATGTGCATCAGTGGCCAACTGTCAGCCCTTTGGGAAGGGTCTGATGATGTACATCATTGGTCAGCTGTCAGCACTTCACAGGAGGGGGGGTTCTGGTGATGTGCATCACTGGCCAGCTGTCAGCCCTGGGGGGGAGTTTTCTGATTATGTGCAACACTGACCACCTGGCAGCCCTTTGGGGTGGGATGTCTGTTGATGTGCATCCCTGCCAGTTCTCCAGAACCTCCAGGCTGGAATGCCTCTTTACTATTGGCTTGCAGGCTATGTGCTCAGTAGGATTCTAAGTAAGGCTACTTATTATCAGTTGCATCTTTTTATTTTTTTAAAAAATCATATTTATACCAAAATCCTATGAATGTCTTACTCAGAAGTAAGTTCCAGTAATTTTAATGGGCATTATTCCAGGTAAGTGTATATCAGACTTCTGTCTTTGGAGTGGGGCGTGTCTGTTGATGTGCATCCCTGGCCTGTTGCATCCATGGAATCTTATTCCCCTTTGAGCCCTATCTTATGTCTGCCTAATCAGAAGTAAGTCTTTGATGGGACCATCCCTGGATGGGGGGTGTACTGCGATATGATGGAAGAAGGACAGTATATGACTTTACACTGGCAAGGCCAGCTCTCACGTGGCCACATATGCTACAAGAACATAAGGTAAGTATTGAATTGCAACTCCTTATTTTCTTCACCACTGCTATATAACACCTAGTGATATGGGTTTGAGAGATCAGAGGTAGCCTTAGGGTTTTGTGTCATCAATATTCTGGCTCATTAGACACTGAGTGCAGTCCCAGTGCTACTCACCCATCTCCCTGGTCACATCATAGCATGGGGAGGGCAGTATATGTCTGTGTACTGGCCAAACCCCTCCCGGAGTGGTGAAGAGGTGCCTTACAGCATTTTTACAACACTCCCAGGCCAGCACGGGACTTGTGCCAGACTAACCAGGCATTATGATGATGCTATATATGTCTGAGGCCACATTCCTAAGCCCAATTAGGCCAGCATAATTCCTGGCACATGTCCATCCTGTAAGTCCAGCTGCCAGGAAAAACAGGCTGGCCTGGCACTGACTGAGTGATCTCCTGATGTGGTATCCTCCTCTGGGGTGGGGATGGCATAGTCCTGGATGCATTGGCTTCAGACACTGAGGCCTCAGGGGCAAGATTATGCCTAAAGCCATGGCCGCCTCCTGCTGCAGGCTAAAGCAGGCATCGGGGACATGAGTAGATTTGAAGCAAGTGTAAAAGGCCCTGAAACATGTGGAATTGGACAGCAATGATGGAAATGGAGGAAGGATTGGGACATTTTCAGGGTTGCCAGACCTCCGGAATTTCCAGGAGACCTCCGGAAAACAAGCCCCTCCTCAGGGAAAATGTGGCCAGCCTCTGGGAAAATGGCCGCCATTTAAATTTGGTGTGCTGCAGCTGTGCACGCTTGTTTGG
Organism: Cryptoblepharus egeriae; assembly: GCA_030015325.1. Taxonomy (NCBI): domain Eukaryota; kingdom Metazoa; phylum Chordata; class Lepidosauria; order Squamata; family Scincidae; genus Cryptoblepharus; species Cryptoblepharus egeriae. Next base: position 109,898,180 of record JAREYC010000003.1, read on the forward strand.
CTGTATCTGTGGCATGTGTTATCTTTGGTCCTGATCATTGGTCCTGATCATCATGCGGGAGAAAGAGTGAGTGGGAGAAGGAAGCTCCTCCCCCTCACCACTTCACTGTGGCTCAGATCACTCTCAGCCAGCAAGTTGGTAACGGCCTCTGGCGTGCTCTCCTCACGGGGCTGCAATCGCAGTTGCCTGCCGCCTTCGCCACAGCTGCCCACCCCATGAGTCTGCTGCCAGTCTATTTCTGCCTTCATGCTCCATCGCCGACCTCCCGGCATTGCTTGCCTGCTATTCCTTGATAGTCTGCCTACTGCTGCCTTGCTCTGTCACCGCAGCTTCAACCTCCTGGCTGCCCCAAGTGAGGTGGAGGAATTGGAAAATGTGTGAGCCCCATGCTAATTGTGTTGTATCTACCCAGAAGGAAACTCCATTATACAATGGGACTTCCTCCCAGATAATTGTGCCAGTATAATGGAGTTTTTGTCTCTCTCACAGCCACAGTGAGTAGAGAGTTCCATCATTTTTCAATTTTAAAAGGGGTAATATAGTGCTGAAATTAAATACAGGAGAGAAACACAAGTGTTTTTAGCTTATTTTTGCTTGTCTTACATTTTTGGGGTGTTCTACAATTTTTTTTAATTGCAGGAATTTATGCAGGAATTTTGGCTTGGGGGCTAGGAATTTTTGCCTTTCGGCAGGAATTCTGACCTTGCTATTCAGGGATTTTGCGTTTGGCATCTGGTCACCCTGGGCATTTTCATAACTAAAACTGCCATCAGATTAGTGATAAGAGGAAGATGATGGGGCTGGGAGACTCCCTATCCCTTGACAGGGACTTGCTGGGATGAAACTAAGAAGTGCAGAAGTCCTGGGGGTGAATCTGCCATCAGATGCCTTGTAGTCTGTCACTGATGCAGGTGGCTGCATAGATGGGCAGCACTGAGTGTTTTGGTTCTTCATTTGGACTCTCTTCCTCTTCTGCTTCCTTTACCAGCCACTTTGCCCATTTCCCTCCTGTGCAATGAGGTTGGTCCATCAGCCTGAGGTCAGGTGTCCATGGGCCAGACATCAGCCTGTCTAGGTGGACAAGGAAATTCAGCCTGGTGAAGTATTTTTCAAAGACTGTTGCATCTGTAGACCACACTGCATCAAATAAAGTTTGACATCCAACGGGGGGGCAGAAGGGGGAGAGAGATGCCAGGGAAGAGATTTCAAACCTTTGTAAAGTGTTCAGGGGGAGGGACAGGAAGGAGCAGTGAACTGTGATTAGAAGGAATGAGGTGTGTATGCAGGCTAGAGAAGGCTGGGGGAAGAGAGGTCTCTATTGCCTTCTCATGTACCTGTGAGAGATAAAAAATAAACCATTTTGGATCCACATTTCCCTTCCCCACTGGCAGGTTCCCCATTGGGTAATGTTACAAATCCCAGTAGGGTGGCTCAAATGCAGCACAGGGTGGGAGGATCAATTCTACTCTGAGTTGCACACCAGCCACCTGCTAACCTGTGCTGGATATTGTGCAGGACATTTGACCTGCCTTTTGCAGTGCAGGTTTAGGTTGGAGTGCCCAAGACATAAATAAAATTTAGGGTACAATCATGACTTTATGCCAGAGAATGGCCCAGCTAAGCTGGCCTAAATAGGCCATATCCTGAGCTGACAGGCCAAAACCACAGGGCTAGGAGAGCCAGAGGGATCCTGCAGGCATATTCCCAAAACCCTCTTACAAAGGAAGAGGTCAAATAATTTTCTTCAGAGACATGCCTTTCTGGGCCATAGAAGGAATACTTTAGATTTCCTTTCAAAATATACACTCCTTGCAACTCACTAATGGCAGATTTGAACTGAAACTGTTAGTCAGTTGTGTCAGTGGAGAGAATGTTGCTGGTTGGGAGTTCCTTCAGGATGGGACTTTGAAAGTTTTGCATTTTGGAAAAAAAAATATATGCGAAAAAGAATCTAAATGTTATTTTTTTCCTTCCATTTTCTTGAAAGGTTCTGTGGAGGAGGCATCACAGTTGGCCTTGATTATCTGTATTCTCTAAAAAATCATTTACAGGAATGGAAACAATTTTCTAGAAGGAAGGCTGTAGTTTTTCAGTGGAGATCTGTGGAGAGGATGCTGTTCCTTCAGTATGGGACTTTGAAAGTTTTGCATTTCACAAAAGAGATGTATGAGAAAAGGAATCCAAATGTTCTTTTTTTTCCATTTACATTTTTCTTCCAATCCCATTTTCAGCCTCTGAGGAGGCTGCATTACACTGCGGTTGGTGTATCTCCATTCACAGAACATCCTATACAGAATGCTAAAAGTTAAAACGCACCATTTATTCTTCTACACTCCTTGCAACAACTCACGAATGGAAGATTTGAACTGAAAATGAGTTGCGAATCCTAAAATACACCACCCCAAGCCAGTGCCGCTGCATCATTCAAAAATTTGGGGCTTTGAAACTGAAACACACATTGGGATAGTGCTCAACTATTTGTTTTACAAAATGATTCTCAATTATCTTTATATTGGGAACCAATGGAAGAAGATAATGTTAAAGTCATTGATCTCCCACCTAACAGTGTGGAATTTAAAATGGTAAAAAAATTTAGAACTAGAACATCACTGAGAATACAAAATATTAAGATTGTTAATATAAACAATGGTGTCCATCTTGAGGTGGCTTGGCAAAGGGAGAAAGATCTTCATGAACTGAAAATGGTCTCCCATGCTGCTTCCTGACTTGAGGTGTGCTTGATATAATTTTCTACACAGGCCAATCTTGGAGGAGACAGTCTTCCCAACATAAATTTGACATAGGGTGTTAAGGTGTTAAGGGAGATAAACATAACTTTACCAACATAAAGTTATGTTTACCAAACATAACTTTACCCGACATAAATTTGACATAGGGTGTCTCAGCAGAGGTAATTTTTCAGACATGGATCAGATGATTATCTTCCAAGCACAATATAATGGTAGCCAATGCCCATTTGTTCTGCTTTCCCTTCTCATTCTCCAGTCTGGCTGGAAGGTCACTCACAATTTCCCAGTTCCTCATACCACAGAAACATGTCTATCATAACACTCTGCGACAGGTAACGGGAGTCATTAAGGCAAATCGGGGAAACCTGCGGCTGCCATTGCTGGCTGCTTTCTAAAGATCAAATAGTCCTTCTCCTTCCTGAGCTTTCTTGCCAGCCCATTGGAAACTCAGTCTGAAATAGCAACTGGGTCTGGGCACGTAACCTATTGAAGAAGCGTCTGAGGTAAATCAAGCACCATTAGTAAATCAAGTGTTGTGGCATGCTGTACTCAAGACCTTAGTTTTCATTATAAAAACACACAAACACTGCAGAAATGCTTTAACAAATCTGTATTTAACGACTGTGTGTAGAAGCAGTTCTGTAAAATAGACTTCAGTTAAATAGCTAACATATGTTCTCTCAGCCGACTCATCTCAGTCTCCTCAAAGCCTGAGAGACAAACCCGGAGTGACAATAAACTCAAAGTAAAGTCTCTTTCAGCTCTGTGTAAGACACTGCCAAACAATCAGGTTGCAGATCACCTCAGACTATGCACGTTGCATAAGGAGCTTTTAGTCAGCCAGAGCAGAGATCACCTCATATTGCTTTCCCTCCATTTAGAGCTGCAAGTTTACCTCATGTATTTCATACCTTTCATAGTATTTTCAACTCTGAGGGCTCAGTTATTATCTATATATATATATATATAAGGCATCTTCATCATCATCATCACTGACTCATCAACCCAGCCAAAACTGAAATGGGGTGCAACGTGTTTTCTTCCCTATACTTTGCACTGAAGAATCAGTGACTGAAGGATGCTCTGCCCTAAATGCCCCCCCCCCACCGACCTAGAAGCATGAAATTCAGGGAGGGAGTTCCTTCTGTCACATGAACACCCACCAAGAACCCATGTGGAGAAATTTAACCCTTCAGGGACTGAAAAGGGGTGCAACATGTTTTTGTCCTATACGTAACATGGAAGACTGACCAACATCCATCCAGTTTGGTGCTTGGTGCCTGGTGCACTAGGGGGGATGTTGTTCGGAGGAAGAGGTTGCACCAGGGAGGATGCTGCACATCAGGGGGTTGCGCATGGGAAGATGCGCATGGGGAGTTGATGCGCATGGGGTTTGGTCACATGGAGAGATGGTGGCACTGGGGGTTGACGCGCATGGGGGGTTGACGTGTAGGGGGAGATGGTGAGCATGGGGGTTTGATGTGCATGGGGATGTTGCGCACGGGGGTTTCATGTGCATGGGGAAATGATGCACACGGGGAAATGATGCGCATGGGGGTTAATGCGCATGGGGGAATGATATGCATGGGGATGAACAGGGGAATGTTGCGCATGGGGGATTTGCGCATGGGGATGTGCATGGGGGTAGACAAGCATGGGGGGTTGATGTGCAGTGGGGGATGGCGTACAGGGAATTTTACTCCTGCAACGGGGTATGCTTTTTGCTAGTAACGAATATAATTTTCTGTTTTTGCGTTGGTAGAATTATATCCAAACTTTTCCAAAAGATGTGGTGCTTTCATACAACACAAAATCACAAAGTGATGTGCATGGTGGTTTGATGCGCAAGGGGGTTAATGCGCATGGGGGAATGATGCACATGGGGGTTGTTGCGCATGGGGGATTGGGGAGCATGGGGAGATGGTGCGCATGGGGGTTTACGTGCATGGGGGTTGACGCGCATGGGGAGATGGTGTGCATGGGGGATAATGCGCATGGGGGTTTTATGCGCATGGAGGATTTTGTGCGCATGGAGGATTTTGTGCATGGGGGTTTGATATGCATGGAGAAATGATGCACACGGGGAAATGATGCACATGGGGGTTTGATGCGCATGGGGGGATGTTGCACATGGGGAAATGTTGCACAGGGGGATGAACAGGGGAATGTTGCGGCATGGGAGTTGTGCATGGGGGATTTGCACATGGGCGTTGACTAGCATGGGGGGTTTATGAGCATAGGGGGATGATGCACATGGGGTGGATGAACATGGCGGATGTTGCACATGGGGGATGTGCATGGGGTGGATGCACATGGGGGGTTGATGTGCAGTGGGGGGATGGTGTACAGGGAATTTTACTCCCGCAACGCGGGTATGCTTTTTGCTAGTATAGTATATTTGAGCTGTAAACTTCACTGGCCCCAAGAAGATTGGGAGGGTATCTCAAATGAATAATTTCACAAATTAATAAATGTATAAATGCTGTATGCTTGAAGTGTGACACCAGTCAGGTACCGTTCTGTGGGGTCCCGAATGATCTTGACCTAAAGACAGTGTTTTTCTGGATCTCTTTCTTATTTTGAAAAAATGGATAAGGATAAGAAATGGTTTCTGAAATGGATAAGGAAGATAGAACATGTGGCTGCTGTGCATGCTTGTGCTTATCCGGGACAACATGGAGAGAAAGGAAGAAAAGAAAATCAGTGAGAGTATTAAGTTCATTTGTCTTGTCCAAAGCTGGACTGATTTGAGTTGCTTCAAATGGAGGCTGAAGCAAATGAGTGAACCTATGACTTGTAGCTGCAACTCCAGAGACCATAGAAAGACATTTCTATACATAGCGGAAACCTTTTTTATTTCCATTTTGACTTACTCTACAATCCAGAGTAACTATGGGAGCACGTAAGAGACATTATGTGTACCCATAGTTACTGCACCATCTAATGAAAACCTATGGGAAATTCATACTGGAATCCACAGCAAATTGTTCTTACACCGGAGCAAGGACTCCCTGTAACTAAAGGGTATAGAACACACCCCCAGAAACTTCTAGACTGCACTTATTTTTCTTCATCATTATTTATTCTTTCTGTGGCACAGGTCTTCACTTGAACCTGCTGAATAAAAACAAACCACATGGATGATTGTGGATTATACCCTTCCTCAAATGTGAGGAGTGTCAGGAAATGTTCTGAGCTTGAATTTGTAATGGTTTCTCATAAAGATCAGAATGGAAAAAACGCCAAGGAGATGACTGTGAAAACACCAGATAAAGGCCTGGTGATCAGACACCCAGACATAGGGGTGTCTGGTTGGTTCTCAGAGAGTTTCCGTTGGAACAAAAAGGCAGTTGGGAACAGTTAAACTGTCAGTTAAACTGTCAGCTGAACGTCTGTCTCCACTGCTGCCGCCAATGGTGGCCAATAGAGCTGACCATTCAATCACAGGGTGACCATATGTCATAAACACAAAAAGAGGACAAGGCACCCCAAAACACATAAGAAAAATGTAGGACATGAGCTAAAAACACTTCTGTGGTTTACAAGGCAGTTTACTCTTGTGGCCTGCCCTGTGTGGTTTATCTGATAGTACATATCTGGCTAAATGTGGTCATTGCTTCCTTGCAGCTTTAGATATGTGGTCAATGCAGCTGTGACAGTGGATCTTGGCTCTGAAATGTGGAGTTCTACATAAACACTATAACGCCTCTTGAAAGTGACTACATAAAAGACCAGCAACTTCTTGTTGTGACAATTTGTTGTGTGTGTACAACTGCCTTGATTTTTTAAATTTTGTCACTGTACATATTTTGCATTAATTTTAAAATGAACTAAAGTCATTTTTTTTTTACAAATTTTGGGATTTGATTCTAATATAACAAACAGGCTGCAATATACTATATTTACTCGTATCGAATGTGCCTTTGAGTCTAATACTTAAAATCAAAATACTGTATTTTCTCAAATCTAATTAACCATAAAATATAATGTGGACTCTGATTTTGAGACTGAATGGCTGAAAAAGGTGAGTGAAAAATACAGTATTTTTAAGAGGTTTGAATATGGATTAGTATTGTTGGATTGCATGTGTGTCTAGACTACAAGATCTAGAACAACAGCAGATTGATCCAAATGATATCAATAATGATATCATTAACATTATTGTAACTTTAAGGCCTCTTTTAGTTAAAAAGATATAGGAGCCTTGTTTGGCCCCTTATGGAGGCAGTTGGTATGATAAAGAATGCAGGCTAGCAAAAAAAAAAAAAAACCATCTAGCACAACTAAGAAGATGAAACAGTCAACTTCAAACCTGGAAGCCCTGGCTCATTGCCACTCAACCTACAGGGAACTTAAACATAAAATGAATCCATGTATGTCAGCCCAGTGGAAGAAATTAGGGAAGCCTGTCTTGAAAGAGGAAGGAAAAAAAGTTCTGGAGATTAATCACACTCCCTGATCCAGGTTGCCATTGTAAACTGAAGAGTTATATTACTGACACACGGTTGTTACTACTAATATATTTGAAAGTGACACCAACCTTAAGTTTAATAACGTGAGAACGATTCAGACTTTATCACCACACCAGAATGGCCCTCAGACACTGAACAAGAAGTGTGCGAACCTATTGATATGTTAACAGATAAAGCACCCGGTGATATGATTCCTCCCGAGGTTATAAGAGCAATTCTGACTGGTGTGCCCCATTAGTAGCAAAACTCTTTACTCATATCAATGCCGCAGGAAACTTCCCTGAAGGGTAGAGGCAGAGTATAATTTTTCCAATTTATATAAAAGGTGACAAATCCAAACCTCAGAACTATCATCCCATTAGCTTATTAGACATTAGTTCCAAGATCTACAGCCACTTTCTCTTTCAGAAGCTGGTAAAATAGGTTGAGGATCATGTAGTGCAGATTAAATGACTGAGGCAAATGCAGAGAATTAAGTGCCAAAACAACCAAGTTTATATTCCAGAATAACAGGTAAACATTATCAGTTAACAGTCCAAATATGCCAGGTTCCAGTTCATATATAAATTTCTTTATATTACTACCCCTTATACACACCAGCTTGCAGTCATATTCCAAAACCACCCTTACTGGTCAGAAACACAGTAGGCTTTATATACTAACTCATTAGCCAATCAGACGTCGACACCTTATTCCTAAGCTCTGATACATTGTGTTACTAATGGGTTGCTTCAGCCAATCAAGTTACTCCAGTAACAACTGGCAGAGTTACTGGAACCTTCCTGTCTCTGGGCAAATTTCTGTGGTAAACAATTTCAGCTGCCCAGCAACAGCTTCAGGCATGGCAAGTATTTTCTTGTAGCTACTCCTTTCTGTGGTAAGCAGAGTTTAGGACCAATTCTTGAGTTTGGGCCCTGAGCCAGGTCCTTCTGCCACCTCATGGGTGATCAAACATGACATAAGGTGTTTTTGTGGCTACTCAGGAGCAAGTTGAGCTAACACATATAAGTGTGTGGGCTCAGTAGAATCATAGTGCCAAGATAGCATGAGTTTGGCTGATTTGGGCAGGCCAACACAGGGCATAGGAGGATATAGGTAGGTGGATATGGAGGTGGGTAAAGGGTATTTAAGGACAGGGGAGACTGAAGGAAAGATGGTTATCAGGTCGGGGAGCAGAGGGGTCAGGCACTGAAACATAGGCCCTGTGCCAATCCTCAACCCTGCCCTAACATCATTTGTTGGGCCACTCAGATTGGAACCCATAAAGTTGTGGCTCCATAGAGCTGCCTGTGGCACAAGAGGAATGAAAACACCTTACTCCAAATTGCCCCGGGCCACATCAAACCTGTGTTAGGAACACCATATGCCAATCTGCTTGCCTGTTCCAGTTGCATCCCCAATAATCTTTGGTTTCCCTCCAGAAATCCATCCAATCCCCTTTTAAAGGCATCTAGGCCAGGCGCCATCACCACATCCTGTGGCAAGGAGTTCTACAGATTCATTCTACACTTGGTAAATATTTTCTTTTGTTTGTTCTACGCCCCCCCCCCAAAGACATTTTAATGGATGTTTTCTGGTTCTGGTGGTGTCTCAATATGCCAGGTGTCAATCATGTCCCCGTCAGGTATCTGCAGTTTTATTTTTAATCCTTTTTAAATTATCCATATTTTATATTGTGTTTATTTTAGTCAAAAGACCAACAACTTCTTTCTTCAGTTCCTTAAGAATTCTTGGCTGGATTCCATCTGGGCCTGGAGAGAAACTGATTTTAGGGGCCACGGCATTTGAAAGACCTTCAACTTCTATACAATCCAGGTCACCTATTCAGCTCACCAGAGAAAGCTTGTCCATAAGTTCCATTGCCCAGAAAGGTGCAAGTATTGGTGGCAAGAAAAAGGGCCTACCCATTTGTAGCATCAACTCTAGAAATCTCTTACCCTCTCCATTTATGAACTGTTCCCTCCTTGGAGAATTTCTGATGAGGCCTGAATACATTTTTTATTTAGGTAAATGTACTGAGTCCATGGCCATTAAAAACAAAAACAAAACCCTGATTTTTATTAGATGGGCAGCCCAGCCCAATTGATTGGATGTACAGGAATAGGCAGCATGTAGCGTGACAGCCACCCCTCTGGAACTATTTGGATCTGAACCAATGTAAAAGCCGGCATAGATAAGAGTCACCCATTATAATTTCAGGCTTGCTGGGAATGGGGTTAGGATAAGCCCTAGGTCATCCACTGATTCCATCATTCAGGAGCCTTCCAGATCTGGTCCAACCACAGGCTCACCCTCTACTGCCCCAGAAAACCTCTGTTCCTCTCTCCTTCCACCCTCTCAGTAACAAAAGAGAGACCAGATTTCTTGACATGTCCTTAACATCCAGAATAACTAGTCATGGAACCCACCAGAGGACAGTTGATCCTAGATGTCATATTGTGTGATACTCAGAACCTGGATAGAGATGTAAATGTCTTACCCTCAAATCCAGAGTAACTACAGAAGCACATAAGAGACCTTTTGTGCACCCATAGTTACTGCACCATCTAGTGAAAACCTATGGGAAATTTATATTGGAATCCAGAGGAAGTCGTTCTTACACCAGGGCAAGGACTCCTGGTAATTACTCTGGATTTTGCCCTTAGAGCCATTGGAGAATAGTAATCATGCTTTGATCTATTTTTCCATGCATGCCACAGGAACAGTGTCAAACAAATTTAATACCAAAACCCTTGACATCCAAATGGCAGACTTCCCTCAAAGGATGAGATGTTCAGGGCCATAGGAAGGACTGTAGAAATGGGGGGGGGGGGTCAACAATTGTTTCTGGAGGGGCAATTATGCCAAGTATCTATATTGGTGTATTTCTAATTTGCATAGAATAAATGCATCTCTGTATATGTTTACATAGAAATAACATTTTCATTTTGCACACCAACACAATATATAGGCCTGCATCCCTACAAAAGTATAAACCCCAAATCCCATGTGGTCAGTGGTGGGCTCCAGCAGGTTCACACCTATTCTATAGAACCGGTTGTTAATGAGAGATAGGACATACAAAATTTAAAAATAGCCATTTAAAAATAGCCACTTTTAGAACCGGCATAGATCCGGTTGTTAATTTCTTTGAATCCAATCACTGCATGTGGTCTCATATGTAATGATCCCTCGCCACTACTCCCCCAAATATAGAACTCCTTCATTTAATAAACTCTAAAGGACAAGAGAAGGCCCAAGATGAGTTTTTGTTGTCCCCTATATGTACGAATTATACTCCCCAGCATAGAAGTCCAGCATTCAATGAACACTAAAAGCCAAGAAAAGATCCCAGGTGATCCCATGTGGTCACTCAATAAGTAAGGATTCCCCAGCCCCCCCAAGCAGGTATTAAATTTAAAAATATATCTGAAAGCAGAAATCCATCCAGGGATTCTCCAAACAAATATTTCTCCCCACCCCACTCTACCTCCAACACTTTACCTCCAACATACCTTTGTAATAATTTATTTGCATGATCCAGAACATAATATTCTCTAACTTACCCCCAACTAATGCCAGAGGAGCAAAGGTGAAAAGCAGTCTCTAGGACCCTGCAGTGGGCTGGGCATAATCTATCTTGCCCCTCCATGTAAAGGGAGGGCAGTCAGCAGGCTTAGTTCTCCCCCTTGTAATGCAAAAGGTGATTTCTGGTGACACTTGGCCTCAACCTGACCTGATGGAACCAGACTGCCCATACGGAGAGGTGAACACTCAGGGAACAAAAACCAAAATTGAGGACCTCCACTGGAAGAATAAGAGAACAATCCTAACCATGTCTACTCAAAAGTAAGCCCCATTGTGTTCAGTGGGTCTTACTCCAATGAAAGTGTCTTTAGAATTGCAGCCTAAAAATTTAGGCTAAAAAATTCAGCCTAAAAATTGCAGCCTGAAAAAAACAGGACAGGTCTATGAAAATTTTTAGAAAGGGCAGACTTCCCTCAAAGGATGAGACTAGTCAGAAAAAGGTTGAAAGGGAAATTAACAGTTAAGAAGATTTCATCTCTCTAGAGTGCTGTTTAAAGCAACGTTAACAGAAGTCTAAGTGTGTACTGCAGAAGAATAAGGGCTCAAGTTAGTCCAGGAGAATGCCAACATGCAAGATGAGACAAGCTCAGGGTGACCATATAGAGTGAAGGACAGAGTGCCTGTATCTTTAACCATTGCATAGAAGAGGTAATTGAAAAAGGTTTAGCTCATCATAGAAGGGTTTAAAAAGCAGCACTTGCCTGAATTCCCTCTTCTATACAATGTTTAAAGGTAGAGGCATGCTGTCCTCCATTCTGTATGGTCACCCTGGACAAGCTAGATAGGCTGTAAAGGGAAAGGATGCTTCCGTCTATAAATGGAAGTCTTGTCCAAATGAAGAGAATCAAAAGGAACACTAAGGGAGGTAAAAGAAATGTAAGATGGTGGTCTGGAGGGCCAAGAAAGACTTTGAGGAATGTGTGGCAAGCAATATTAAGGTGAATAAAAAAAGCTTCTACAAATAAGTTAGAAGCAGGAAATCTGCCAGAAATGCAGTTGGCCTGGTAGATGGTGAGGGAAAAGAGGACATATGGTTCGCCCAACTGATAATCTCATGAATATAAAGTGATAATCACTTCCTAATTACTTGACATTCAGTCAGAAGTGTCTCCTTTCAAGATGAAGCTGTTTTAAGTCTGGGAAATGGAAATTGATTCCATGTTTACCATGGTCAAAAATTGCTTTTGTCCAATGCAAAAACTGGTCTCCATGGAGGTTCCTGGAAGCCTCTCGGATGCCAAGGTTCAGCCTGTACTTCACAGTTTTCAGCATAGCTGTCCATCCCACTTCTTGTCATTTTTCCAGTTTGACTCTATCTTCAGGGAAGAAGAGCAATCCTGTAATTATGAAGTGGGTATTGAGAACTAGTCAGTGGGAAAACAGCATGAAAAATGAAATCTACATTTGAGAGAATGGCACACAAAGGACAACAATCCGAAAGGAAAATGCTTTCCACATTTGTAAACTGATTTCGTAATTCATTGGCATCCAGCAGTACTCCAATTAAAGCATGATATGCCTGTCATAAGATGAATTAAACTTCCTAAATTGGTCTTGAAGGAAATAGGTTGAAGAGCTCGGTCTCTAGGGTCCCCTTATTCCATTGTAGTTTGGTCCTATTATGTCTCTTTCTGTTACAGGGACATTTCCTATTGCTGTGTTAAGGGTTTTAAGGCAATGTTGTGTAAATTGAGGCACATCTAACCAGAGGGTCTGTTTGCAAACCCATTAAAGGGCCCAATCCTACCTTATTTTCCAGTGATGATCTAGCCAGGATGCAGCCCTGGGGTAAGGAAACAAATGTGTCACTGTCTCCCCACATGCAACACACAGCCTATTGCCTCAGCCACATCATTGCAAGAAAGTTGGATAGAATTGGGCCCTCAGTCCAGTATTTAGTAGTATAAGTCTACAATTTACAAAACCATTAAATGAATCTTTTGTGAATTGATTATAATTTCAGAAGGAGAAGGGGGTGGGTGCGACAAAGGAAGGGGAAGGATGTGAATGGAAAAAAATGAGTGGAAGATGTGATAATCATGTAAACACAAGCCTACACATGTCTTCTCAGAAGAAAGTTCCCCTGTGATCACTAGGGCTTTCGCTTTGGACAGTGGATCAGAGCCTTTGAGCACAATCCTAACCATGTCTACTCAAAAGTAAGCCCCATTGTGTTCAATGGGTCTTACTCCCAGGAAAGTGTCTTTAGGATTGCAGCCTTTGTCATAGTGTAGAATGGATACCAGAGGTTGCTTGAAGCCATGTGATTTCTTCAGCGGAAAGTGCTTCAGCCAAGGGTCCCAATCCGAAAGAACGTCAGGTCACCCTGCTATAGTGGGACTACTTGTGGGTAGAGCTGTGGAAGGCTGGGCAGTGTGATGCTGGAGTCGTGTAGAGAGCAAATGCAAATGGGCTGGAAGGGCTGCTGTCCCTTTTCAAGCCTTTTAGGGTGATAAAAGGAAAAAAAACTGCTGGAGATGTTGTGTTTAAGGTAACTATATATGGGCTCCTTTAAGAAGGTCAGTGAGGCTCTCTCCTAGGATGCTGTTCATTGTAATCTGCAGGAAGGGAAGTGCGATAGCCCAGCATAGCAGCCCTTTGAACTGCAGCCAAAGAGGATGCCTGTAGGAGGCTGGCCTCCCTTGAAGTGCACTGCATGGGTGGGCAGCGGCAAGATGCCTTTGGCTTTGGGCGCCTCTTCATGGGCAGAGCTCATGCAAAAAGCATCACCTGCTACACTCTACGCATCTGTTTATAGTATTTTGCTAACCTTCTTTCACCACTTGCAAGTTCTACCCTGTATCCATTTCTTTTTCAACAGTTTCCTTCTTCCTGCACCTCTCTGTTCTGTAAGCTCTATGATAGTTTCCTTAAATCCTTTCAAGTTTTCCACTTTACCATGTTGTTCTACTAACTCTTGGAACCTCTTCTTCATTTGGAACTCCTGGGCAATGGTATGACCTTTCAATTCTTATTTCTCTTTTGCTTTTCTTATTAAGTATAGTATACTACAGTATCCATAGTATAGTCTATACTACATAGAATAAGACCCAAGAAGATTGAGGGTGTCTCAAAGGAATGAATACAGAAAAGATGGCCTTCTTACCTTCCCTGCAACTGGACTTCACTTTCCAATCTAATCCTGTTCCAATCTATCAGGTTTTCCTGTTGCTTTCCCAACTTCCTCCAGTGCTGTTCTTGATCTCTATAGTATTTTGCTAACTTCCTTTCACCAATCAACTTGCAAGTTCTACCCTGTGTCCATTTCTTTCTCAACAGCTTCTTATTCTTGCAACTCTCCTGTATGTAAGCTCTGTGACAACTTCCTTAAATCCTTTTCAGTTTTCCTCTTTTACATATTGATCCTTGTTGGATCCCTGCTCTCTACATTTAGTTGGAACTCTTAGCAATAATATGATCTTTCACTTTCATTTTTTTGCTTTTCTTATAAAATATAGTATTCTGTGGTGTAGTCTATACTGCATAGTATAGGGCAAAAGAAGGTTGGGATGGATATCCGGTTGGATATCAGAAAAAAATTCCTGATGGTTCGGGCGGTTCAGCAGTGGAACGGATTGCCAAGAGAGGTGGTGGACTCTCCCTCACTGGTGGTCTTCAAGCAGAGGCTTGACAAGCACCTGTTAGGGATGATCTAGGAGGATTTCCTGCTGTAGGCAGGGGGTTGGACTAGGCAGGGGGTTGGACTAAATAAGTTAAGTGCAGTCTAGATGTTTCTGGACATGTCTTCTTCCCACTTCTCCCAAAGAAGCCAGTGTCATTCGTATGAGAGCCTCAAGTCCTGCCTTCTCTTTCAGATTGTACTACTAGCAGAGTATAAACCACGGAATATGCTGTTGGTGATGAAGACCCTACAGAAAACAAAGATTCCTGAGAAAGTGTAAGAGGATAAAGAGCCTTTGAGGATTAACCATATGGAGTGAAAAGGGGAAGGAGATCAGAAGTTAGAAGTGGTCACTTATACTAATTTTTGCTCCGATTATTCAGGAAGTTTGTCATAGAGCTGAGAAATAGGTTAAAGGTTGCAGGTATCTGTATTATCCTGTTGATCACCAGTGTAGTCATTTATTCCTGTTTAATCCAGCCCAAGTAGTTGACCACCTCTCCCTCTCTCAAGGTCCACTGGAACAGGGAATTTCTGTATTACCTTTCCTCTTGTTCCCATCCTCTGGAGGAGGAACTTGTGTAGGTCCGGTTCAATTCCCAATTTCAAATCCCACTGGCTTCTTTGTGCACTTCCAGGCCAATCGTGACCTGTTTTGAGGTCTTTGCAGGTGGCTATTTTGCCATTGCTGAGCCAAGCCAAATTCAGAGTCATGTGAGTCCAAACACTGGGCAAGTTCATCATTAAGAGTTATATGTCTAAATTCATAGCCTTCATTCATATTCCCAGTTGTTGCAACTCACACTGTAAATCACATTATTGTTGCATTCAATTTCCCCGTTGACCAAGGCTGTTCTACTTGCCTTGTCTTTACAGGTTGAAGAGTGAACTTGGAGAGGACCATGGAAACCCCTCACCCATGCATCATCTCTTTCTACGGATCATTTGAAACAGGAAACCTGATTGGGATTGTGCTGGAATATGACTCAGGGGGAATGCTGAAAGCATATTGTCAGAAAAGAACTCTCACCAAAGAAAAGGTGAAGTAAGTGTCTTCTGAGGCACCCCATCCTGGGCCATCCTCAGTCTCCCTTTCAGCATCCACTCCCTGCAACAACTCACTCACGGCAAAGTTGAATGGAAACTATCACAGCCAGTTGCTTCAGCCAGTACTGCTGCTTGGGAGTTCCTGAAGGATGGGACTTTGAAACATTTGCATTTTGAAAAAAAGGATGTATGAGAAAAAGAATCTAAATGTTCTTTTTGCTTCCATTTCCTTGCAAGATTCTGTGGAGGATTCTTCACAGCTGGCCTTGAGTATCTGCGTACGAGGAACAAGTTTACAGGTATGGCTCCAATGGAAACAAACAATTTGATCTCTTCTCTTTCTTTTTCTGTTTCTCCTTCTTTGTCTTCCTCTTGAATCAAAGTATAAGGCTTGGGAGATGCTTTCAGTTGGCTTTTGCTTCATCTGTAAGTATGTGTAGCGGGAGATGCTTTCAGTTGGCTTTTGCTTCATCTGTAAGTATCTGTAGCTTAAAGGGCAGCCAAATCCCTGGTGTGTGTGTGTGTGTGTGTGTGTGTGTGTGTGTGTGTGTGTGTGTACATATATATATATATATATATATATATATATATATATATATATATATATATATATATATATATATATATATGTGTGTGTGTGTGTGTATATATATACACACACACACACACACATATATATATATACACACACACACACACACACACACACACACACACACACACACACACACACACATATATATATATATATATATATATATATATATATATATATATATATATATATATATATATATAAAGGCATCTTCATCATCATTATCACTGAGTCATCAAGACCCAGCCAAAACTGCTGGGCCTGTAAGCATGAAATTTGATGAGGGTGTTCCTTCCATGATGGAGGGGTCCGCTAAGAACCAGTTTTGGGAAATTCCAACCAGAAAAGGGGTGAAAAGGGGCGCAATGCGTTTTATAAAACTAATCTTCATCGTCATTACTGACTCATCGACACCCTGCCAAAACCGTCAGGCCTAGAAGCGTGAAATTTGGGGAGGGTGTTCCTTATGTGATGGAGGGAGTCACTAGGAACCTGTTTTTGGAAATTCAAACCGGAAGGGGGTGAAATAGGGTGCAACATGTTTTCTTCCCTATACAGTGGCGCCTCATGTAACAAATTTAATTTGTTCCGGAAGCATGTTCTTTACGTGAAACTTTCTTTACGTGAAGTGGATTTTCCCATAGGAAATAATGGAAACTCAGACAAATGGTTCCACAACCCCAAAAAATATTCATATAAAAATATTAACTGGATGTAAAAATGATAACAGAACACTGGGATTGAATTCAAAACATGCATTCAGTGTGCATGATCTTATGAAGTCTACTTAGCCTGTAGTCCTAAAGACACTTTCCTGGGAGTAAGCCCCATTTAACACAATGGGACTTACTTCTGGGTAGACATGGTTAGGAGGCTGCAATCCAAGACACCTTCAAAGTGTCTCCCCACTTTCTCCTTCTCTCCATCCTGAGCATCTCTCTCCCCTGCTCCCTTCTGGCTAGCCCTGAGCTGCTTCCCTCTTCTCCACTGCTCTTCTCTCCCTCTGCCCAGCGGACACCCTGCCACAGGAGGAACAGAACAGAAGTGTTGCTTTCACTATGGGCAGGTGCGCTAGGCAGCCCTGATGGTTTTTAAACAGGCTGCCGGCCAGTGCATCTGCCCAACTGCCAACAAATGTGTTTCTTTACGTGAAGCATGTTCTTTACGTGAAGCAGAATCCTAGAGAAATTTTTGTTTATTACATGAAACATACTTTATGTGAGGCATTCTTTACGTGAGGCAGGTATAATCTTTACGTGAGGCAGGTATACCACGTGAGGTGGTATAATCTCAGCTTTGAAGAATCGGTGACTGAGGGATTCTTTGCCACAATCCCCCGGACTTAGAAGCATGAAATTTAGGGAGGGAGTTCCTTCTGTCACATGAACACCCACCAAGAACCAATGTGGAGAAATTTAACCCTTAAGGGACTGAAAAGGGATGCAACATGTTTTTGTCCTATACTTAACATGGAAGACTGACCAACTTCCAGCCAATTTGGTGCTCGGTGCCTGGTGCACTGGTGGGGGGGGGGTGTTTTTTGGAGGAAGAGGTTGCACTGGGGAAGATTCTGCGCATCAGAGGGTTGCGCATGGAAAGATGCACATGGGAGGTTGACGTGCATGGGGGTTTGACGCGCATGGGGGATAATGCACATGGGGGTTTTATGCGCACGGGGAAATGATGCGCATGGGGGTTGATGCGCATGGGGGATGTTGCGCATGGGAATGTTGTGCATGGGGATGAACAGGGGAATGTTGCACATGGGGTTGTTGTACATGGGGGATTTACACATGGGGGTTTATGAGCACGGGGGATGATGCGCATGGGGTGGATGAACATGGGGGATGTTGCACATGGGAGTTGTGCATGGGTGGTGGATGCATATGGAGGTTGATGTGCAGTGGAGGAATGGCGTACAAGGAATTTTACTCCTGCAACACGGGTATTCTTTTTGCTAGTCCTATATAAAGCTGTCCTTGTGTTCTTGCAGCATAAGTCCAGTAAGCTCATCTGGGCTGCAGTTCACATAGGCAGTAAGAGGGTGGCAGAGAGGACACAGCAGGGAAGGAATGGATGAGGATGGAAGGGGGCCTAGTAGGGGTAATATCAACTGCAGTGGCTCTGCACATACCCTGTCCCAACTTCCTGGGCCTTGATCCACCTTCCTGAATCCAGTCAGATACATCCTCAGGTAAGGGAACCAAGATTCCCTTCACTCAAAAAGTCACCCGGGACTGTCCACCATAGAGATCGGCATGATTTTTTTAAACCTTTCAGATTTCATTTTCTGACAAAAATTAGAACTGCAGAAAGTCGTGCTGAATGTATTTTCATTCCGAGAGCATATGGTTCTTATTTAATTTAATGTAATGTAATATAAAATTCTAATTGTTTTAAAAGTTTACAAAGTAGGTGATTTAGGTGGTATAATCTCAGCAGATTCAGCTACAGTCATCACCCTAGCACCTCCAACCTATCCCACTCAACCAACCTACGGTGACCTATATGTAGAGATGTTAGAAAACTAGGGATTGTTCAAATTTAGGTTTTGTAACAAAAAGAGGAAGTATAGAATGCAGTAGTATGTGGTATTTTTGTTTTGTTTTGTTATCACCCCCTCAAAAAAATCACATTTCTACCTGTAGAATGCAGTACTCGCTCTAGAAAGTAAAGGATAGGACTGGCCTATAACATCTTACAGAATAAGAAGTTTATGCCCTAAATCTATCTGGGCTGCTCAGTCATGCAGCCACTCTGTGGTTCTGCAGATCACTACTGATGGTGCAGGAGTAGTTCAGCCCCCACCAGCACTAACAGCCCATGAAACCTCTGCTGGACCTGTTAGGCCATTGGCAGGGGCATTTCAGAAGTGGGTTGGGAATGGTCCAGGCCAGGATGGAGTGGGGAAGGAAAATGGCTCTTAACAGACAATGCAGATGCTGAATGTCTTTTCCCATTTCCTGACCTACCAACAACCTCATCTGGGCTGGCTGAGAATAGAATTGTGCCACCAGGGTTGCCTGTCCATCTAGAGATACTTCATAGTAGGCAGTGGTGTACCCAAAAAGGGCTGGTATAAGTTGGGCTATACTGGGTGAAAAATTGAGAGGAGTAACATCCTCACGGCCAAACTGGTGGAGCTCTTGATATTTATGAATAATACCATTGTTGGGCTTTAGGCAGTGGTGGCCCACTGGGTCCTCCAAGGTTAGCAGTGGGGCACTCTGAGTTTGGAAAAGACAAATGCTGGCCACTCCCTTATCACACAACACAGGTTTCCCTACCATGCTCTAGGTAGCCACTTTTATTCAGCTTCCCCAACTACAGATAATGAACAAAACATCATTGCCGCTAAGCTACAGGCAGATACATATATTTTGGTTCTCCACTCTGGTTCTGTATCAGCTTCAATTTTCATCTCCCATTTTTCTCCTTTCAGCTTCAAATTTTCGGCTTCGGCTGAAAGCTTCGGCTTTTCAGCTTCCCATTTTTTTTGTTTTATTTTGTTGTTGTTTTTCAAATTTTGTCTGTTGTTCAGAGACCTGAAGAAAGAGAACCTATATTAAGATCACAGACATTGGCTTTTCCAATGAAGGTAATGCCATGATTGGATGGATCATGGGGTAATGAAGGAAAGGAAGAAATGTTTGAGAAAAAAGAGATGAGGGGAGGTGCTAGGAAATGGCTGCATTAGGGGTAGGATTAGTGCCACCCACATCCATGGTGCCTTGTGGAATAAGGTGCCAAACAGGTTGATCCTCTTCATAACCACTCAGATAATTCTGTCCATAAACAGCTTTTCCAAGAGAACAGTGGTGGGCTCTCTCAGACCCCATTCTCATCTTTGCATCAACTCTTTCAGGTATCGGCTTTGGAAACAGAGCGTCTTCCATGTGTGGCACTCAGTGAACCCGGCCCCTGAAATTCTTCTTGACATGCCATATACCAGGTCTGGTGGAGTTTTGTTGTTGTCCTCTTCCATTTGAGTTTCAGAAGAGTGAGTCCAGGAAAATCCTCCAGAGAAGTTCAAAATGAAATGAAGTTCACCATAACAAGCACAGGGAGGAAGCCAAGCCCTTTTTTGAGTGAAGCCAACTTCACTTAAAGAGAGCAAACACCCCCCTCCCCATTCTGCAGAAAAGGAGACAGGTCTATAGGATCTGATCTAGCCCAGGTGCCACTGATCTAAGAGTTGAGCACAAGCCAAAAGCAGTGGTGCTCAACTTTCTCAACTTTTTCATGAGCTGCTAATGACTTCCAAGGATGTGATGCATCTGTGTGAGTAAAGAAGCAGAGCAAGGAAGTATTGACTGTGTCTAGTCTAGATGCCTTTTAAAGGGTATTGAATAGAAGCCTAGGAGAAAAGTCCATCACCAGTATGATTACCCTTCTGTTTTCTTCCTTCTCCTTGTTAGTACCCTTTTGGTGGAAACAATGTCCAGGAGCTGATGTTCGACATTGTAGCATCTGATGTTATCTATCCACAACACCTGGCTGAAGAAGAAGTCTCCCTTTTGTCTGGGGTGAGGTGATACAATTCAATTCTTTGTGCTTTCACTGGCGGACAAAGGGCAGGCCAAGATTCAGGCTAATAGGCACTATGAAAACTTCAATCATTACTATCTATCTATCTATCTATCTATCTATCTATCTATCTATCTATCTATCTATCTATCTATCTATCTACAGTATTTATATACCACTTTTCAACTGAAAAGTTCACAAAGCAGTTACAAGACAATGAAAAAAATTAATAGCTAATTAATAGCTAATGGGTCCCTGTCCCAAAAGGGCTCACAATCTATAGTGCAAAAAGAACACCAGCAGAAGCCACTAGAACAGACATTGATTTCTGAAAAGATTTTATTCTTTATTCTTTGACAATTTTTTAGATTGTGAGCCCTTTTGGGACAGGAAGCCATTAAATATTTATTTTTCTCTGTAAACGGCTTTGGGAACTTTTACTTGAAAATATTTGGGAACTTTTAGTTGAAAATTTAGTTGAAGCTATATAAATGTTGTTGTCTTTCACTTGACCAGTGTATGAGTGAGCTAAGTAGCAGTCCCAGTACATATCTATGGATAGTCACTGCAACAACAGTTCTGAAAAGGTCCATATTTTGATAGCAATAAAAATATCAGATTTTTTGTGGGGGGATTTTTTAAAATCCCTGCATTCATAGAAATCCCAGCATTTCCTGGTGGTGCATTTGCACACCATGGATGGCCACAGTGATTCTGAAGCAACTTGGAGAGTGCTCAAGTATACAACTAGAGGGTCCCTCATTTTAACCATGTGCCAGGGACTTCTTTTAGATAGATAGGTTAGATTAGGATAGATTAGGATATTTATTTGTTTGTTTGTTTGCCAGGAAGGAATACCATACTTGGAATTTGGCTTCGGCTAATGGCTACATAAGTACTTACAATAAACCATAAACAATAATTAATTAGTATAGCAATAAATCAGATAAGATAAAACTTTATTAAGTCAGACCAGCCACCAATAAAACATTCAGTTCAAAAGATAAAAGAACATTCAGTTCAAATTGGAACACTGCCTCAATATTTACTCAATAATCATTGCTGCATATTTATGTATTCAACCGTTTAATGGCACAAGGAACAAAAATCTCCTTGTGCCTAGATGTGCCTTTAGTATACAGAGTACTATGTCTGCATCCAGAAAGAAGAAAGAAGATCAAACAAATTGTATCCTGGGTGTAGAGGGTCTGTAGTAATACTCTCTGCTCTTGACCCAAGCAGCATATAAATGCTCCATAGAGGGCAGGCTGACTCAAATTGTTTTTTTCTGCTGTTCTTACTGTCCATTAGAGCCTTTTCTTATCCAGTTTGGTTGTTGTGCCAAACCAAACAGTTATAGAATTGCAGAGAATAGATTCAGTAATTCCTCTGTAAAACTGGGTCTGCAGCTCTGATGCTACTCATGTTGGCCATTTCAAGGGAGATTATAGACCCCAATTTGAAGGACTCCACCATTGAAACCATATTACTAAGAATGTAAAGTGGGAGTAAAATAGGGGACTGTCTTCTAAAATCGATTATCATCTCCATTGTTTTTTATGTGTTAAGCTCCAGATAGTTTCTACTGCACCACAGTTTCTACTTCAACTGTGTCTTCGTTCCTCACAAGGAACAAGCCCATCCCTTTTGGATTTTTGGTCTAAGATGGATATTGGGTACATGGCCGTCCTAGTTTGAATTGCCTTTTCTGACAGTCTCCAAACCTTTCTAGCTTATGCAGAAGAACCCAGAGAGACGCCTTGAGGGCCAGGAAGACAGCGCCCTGGTAATCAAAACCCACAAATACTTCAGGCTATGTGCTGGATTTTCAGAAAGCTGCCTCTCCCTTGCCACCTCAGAACTCCAACCGTGCTCAATGACTATGGGGTAAAAGTGCTCAAGGACTCTCCGGCACTTCCTGCCTCTGCTTTGGGGGCCACCATCACAATTGTTGCCAGGAAGAAAGGCAGAACCCAACTGTCTTTTCCCTGAATACAGATTGGGAGGCATTTGTGGTGGGAAGAGTGATATCCCCTATCACTTCGGAGCAGAAGTTGGAGTCCTCCATCACTTCGGAGTGGGAGTCAGAGTACTCCAGCACCACATTTCTATCAGAGGACAAGTCAGCAATCACCACCAGCAGCAGCAACCACTGGACCTGTGAGGACTCTTGCGTTTCAGCCGGGTGTAACTACATTCCATGCGAAAACAGCCCTTGAGTTCAGTGAACTCTGAAGAGGACATGTACCCTGGGCTCTAAACAAGCAGATCCAAGTTGTGGGGGAGCACATTCTGTGGAGACTCTTCTCCTGTCATACTTGCCTGCTATCTTCCTATTTTTCTTTTGACCAACAATGGCACACCCCAAATATTAAATGCCTTGAGTTATTCAATTTTCCCCTGGCTTTTCTCCTCCACAGCACACATGGCATGAGATGGCTTTGCAATGCACAATGTGGATTCAGTACCACAAACATAAGCAAACTAGCAAAACGCATACCCGCGTTGCGGGAGTAAAATTCCCTGTACGCCATCCCCCCACTGCACATCAAACCCCCATGCGCATCCGCCCCCTATGCGCATCCCCCATGTGCAACATCCCAATGTTCATCCACCCCATGCACATCATCCCCCCATGCTTATAAACCCCCATGCGCAAATCCCCCATGCACAACAACTCCCATGTTCAACATTCCCCTGTTCATCCCCATGCACAACATCCCCCTATGCACATCATTTCCCCATGCGCATGTGCATCAAACCCCCATGCGCATTATCCCCCATGCGCAACATCTCCATGCATATCAAACCCCATGCGCGTCAATCCCCCATATGCATCATCTCCCCATGCGTATCAACCCCATGCGTATAATTCCACCATGCGCATCTTTCTATGCGCAACTCCCTGATGCGCAGCATCTTCCCCAGTGCAGCCTCTTCCTCCAAACAACATCCCCCCCCCCCAGTGCACCAAGCACCAAATTGGCTGGATCTTGGTCAGTCTTCCATGTTAAGTATAGGACAAAAACACGTTGCACCCCTTTTCAGTCTCTTAAGGGTTAAATTTCTCCACATGGGTTTTTGGTGGGTGTTCATGTGACAGAAGGAACTCCCTCCCTGAATTTCATGCTTCTAGGTCTGGGGGGCGGGGTTGGGGCAGAGCATCCCTCAGTCACCGATTCTTCAGTGCAAAGAATAGGGAAGAAAACACGTTGCACCCCATTTCACCCCCTTCCGGTTTGAATTTCCAAAAACTGGTTCTTAGTGACTCTCATCACAGAAGGAACACCCTCCCCAAATTTCACGCTTCTAGGCCTGACGGTTTTGGCAGGGCGTTGATGAGTCAGTAATGACGATAATTAGTTTTATAAAACGCATTGCGCCCCTTTTCACCCCCTTCTGATTGGAATTTCTGAAAACTGGTTCTTAGTGGATCCCTCCATCATGGAAGGAACACCCTCATCAAATTTCACGCTTATAGGCCCGGCAGTTTTGGCTGGGTCTTGATGACTCAGTGATGATGATGAAGATGCCTTTTACATATATAGATGGTGTGAGAGAGATATTGTATTTCCAAGACAATTTTGCTCTCTTTGCAGCTGCAGCCTTCCTGGCCTCTCATACTTTTCCTGACCCAGAGATGCCAAGACAAGCATCTCCTTAGGGTATGGAGGTTGTGCCTGGTTGATGGGGAGCTTAATGGGGAAAAAGGAGTCATCATGTGGTTGGGGAAGAGCATGTGCTTGCCATGGGAAGAGATCTCTGGAATCCCCTGTTAATGGGCAAACAGGGAACATGGTGTTTGCAGAAAGGACTGTCACACATTGTCATGTAGAGTTATGTGCACCAAAGCATGGGTGCTTCTGTCCCATCACAGGGCATATCCTCTTTGCCCTGGTCTCTTCTTGCTAAAGAAGCCATAGAAATGCTTAGAATGGGAAGTGCTCCACTCTGATGATCCTGCTTTGTGACCCGTTTCCTTTGCAGTCACTTCCAGGAGACAGAAGGACAACTTTGAACTGACAGAGATTTACCAAAGAAACTAAATCCTCTTTTGCCCCCAGTTCCAAATACCAAACTATGCCTTCACAGCTTGTCCAGATCCTTTTCAAATTTGGTCTGACTCCATTGGAGTCTTCAAATAATGAGTCAAGCCACGAGACAGTCATGGCTCCACAGAAGTCAAGAAGGTGCTTGTGTGGGTGTGAGTCAGAGTTCTTATTTAATGTATCCTGGATGTTCCCATCTCACCTTCCCTCAGTGGTGGGACAACCCTTCATTCACACATGCAGGCAGGCTGTCTGGAAGCGAGCATGTTGGTAGATTGGCTGAATTCTGCAGACATACTGAGGGGTGAACTCTGGATCACGAAGGTGGTTGTAGTGAGATGCATGTATGTGCACATGCATGCACATAACCACTCATATGTATACACAAACACCCACAAGTGTGGGTGTTTTTCTTAAAAGTACCTTCAAACAAATCACATATTTCCCATAGTAGAGCAGTACAGCTTTTATGGTGCTGGTCAACTTGTCTTTCAAGAAAGCTTGCTTGGGATTATTGAGGAACTTTTGATAGATTTCCAAAGTGCATCAAAGTTCCCAGGAATGTTTAAAAAGCCAGAAAAAAGGTTTCTGGCACATTCCAGCCAACCAAAAACAACAACAAGCAAAACTGGCTTTTGCAAAACTAATTCAATACTATCTTTTTCCCAAGGGTCAGGCTCTGCCATGCTGCGGAAATGGGACTGATGAATACATGATTTGTCTCCAAACAAAGCACCACAAGGAATTAACAAACAACTTTCACCACATATGTTGCATTGCAGAGAGGTGTAGAACCAAATGACATGGTTTCTTTTCTAAAGGCTTTCCTCTTTCCTTCCCTTTATCTTTTTCACATAAACAAAATATAGATCAGATATATAAGTCAGTCAGTTGTCAGACTTTCTGTCAGTTGTTTGGTGGAAAACAGGAAGAAATGTTCCTGTGCTGTACTGGATAAAATCATTTACTTTTTCTGATATGACACAACCAATAAAAATGTCTTAGGATTGAGGTTTCCCCTGAGAGCACCGTGCAGATTTCTCCTTATTAAAGCAGCATGTCTTGAATGCTGGCATCGAAAGAAGGAGCTGATTGACAAAAGCTTCTGCTCTTTCCTGTAGATAATGTCTGATAGTACCGTATTTACTCTAATATAATGCGCCATCAAATATAATGTGCACCCTATACTTATACTTGAAATACCGCATCTACTCAATTTCAATTAGCATCGAATATAATGCGCACCCTGATTTTGGAGAATGAATTCGGCTGAAAAAGGTGAGCGTTATATTTGAGTAAATACAGTCTTTATGGATTCTTATATTTAGCTGAGCAATACATTTTCTTTACACTCTGTCCTCTGTTTCACTCTCCCTGCTCAAAATGGTTCAAAGGGTGAGGTGGAGTGGCTAATTTACCAGCATGAAAAACTCAAGGAGCAATTCACACAAAGCTTCCCAAGACGGCACAAGTAAAGCACTTTCGTGCCACTGGGGGAGATTTTTGGCTGACATACCTGCATGAAAGACAGCAGAAGGGAGGGCTTGGGCTGGCAGATGGACGCCAGCGCAAAATCTCCAAAGGCTGGGGGAAGGCAGGGAAGAGGCAGGAGGGGGTGTTCCATGGTGGGGAGTGGAGGAAGGAAGGAGAGCAGCATCCAGTGGTGGGTTTCAGGGGGTTCTCACATGTTCTATAGAACGCTTTGCTAATGAGCACCTGGTTCTGAGAACTGGTTACTAATGGGACATAAAACCTGTTGTTAATTTAGGTTATTGGGACGTAGAACCTGTTATTAATTTATTTGAATCCTACTTCTGGCAGCATCTAAGCTACGAAGTATTTTTATAAGCACCCTCGGCATTAGGGAATGAGTTCCTTGACAAGCCCTCATTGAAAATGTTTTGAGGAAAGAATGCTGATTGCTTTCATTCCTGGGTAAGAAAAAGAAAAAAAAGTGGTAGTTTTGAGAAGAGGATACACAGAATGGCTTTCAGCTGGATAGGTAGGTGTCCAGTCAGAAAAGTTTAATTTTTATCTGTGTAGTGAAAACAAAAGTCTTGATGGATGTATGTAAATTTCCTTTATCTCTTCAGTGTTTGTCAGGTCACGTTTTTAAATTGACCCCTTGAAATAAGGGAAATGTTGGTTTTTAAAAATATTTTCTTTACATTTTTTTTTTGTAAATCCATTGCCCCCTTGCAGAGTCTGCCAGAACTGACAACAGTTAAAAATCAAGTCAGAATCCTGAAGTGGTGCAGGGGGCCCTGTGCCAGCGCAAGATTATTGCACACATGCTGTAAAGCACATTTGTCACCACTCTAGAGTTAACAAAGCTGGTATGAGGACATGCGCTGGCCTGACAGCCTGGAGGGGATACACTGGTCCAGGAAGGCCAATGCAAACAGAAAGAGTGGCAGAAAAGCAGAAGGCAGGCAGGGGAGAGCAATAAGGGTCATCAGAGGGCAGCTTGGGAGAGAAGCAGGTCAGGCCATAGCAGCGCAAGCCAAATCCTAATCCCTTCCTCCTAGCCCTGCATCCTTCACAGACTTCAGATTTCCTACAAAATCAAATAGGAAGAAGATGTGGAAAGGAAATGAAGTCTTCTTCTGTTCATGTTTATCTCCCACAAGCAGTGGTGGGATTCAAATAACAACAGGTTCTATGTCCTAATAACATAAATTAACAACAGGTTCTATGTCCCATTAATAACCAGTTCTCCAAACCAGGCACTCATTTGCAAAGGGTTCTATAGAACCTGTGAGAACCCCCTGAAGACCACCACGGCCCACAACCAACAATTCTCCTTTTATTTTGCTCCAAGCAGGCGTTACTTTTTGATCTACTATTGAACATTCCTCATTTTTTGTCAGGTCAGTGTGTGAGTTTGTTCCCAAGGAACATCTAAATAGTACAAAATGATCACTATTAAAATAATATTATTTAAATGTGAAACACAGATAAATTGCCCAGGAGCTTTTTTTATTTTTGTAAAACATTTTTTTGTTTGTTGTTTGTTTATTATGGTGTATCTCTCCTTTCTCTAGGGTACCAAAGGCAGTTTTCTTTTTATTCTTTTCCACAAAACACTGTCACACTTTATTTTTTATACTTTACCTTTTATACTTTTTATATACCGTACTTTACCTTTTATACTTTTTGGATGCCCATCTCTTAGCTCGCTTATATTTCTTCTTTTCCTGCTTGCAGTACTAGGGTGAACTGGGGCAAACTTTGCTTTCTTTTATTCCTTCTGATATTTTGAAGGTTAATTTACCACAGCGACTCCCACTTAAGTTTAAAAAACTATTCTTGGCTCTACTTCAGCGTGACTTTGATTATCACTTCCTGCCAATTTCTGGGGCATTCCCTTTAAAGAAAAAGACTTAGAGCACAATCCAGAGTAACTACGGGGAGTCCTTGCTCCGACTTAAGAACAACGTACTCTGGATTGCAATATGAATTTCCCATAGGTTTTCACTGGGTGGTGTCGTAACTACAGGTGCACATAATGTCTCTTACGTGCTCCCATAGTTACTCTGGATTGTAGGGTATTAGCTCTGTTTGGGCAACACCAGCTCTTTCCAACATCCAGACAGTAAATGGTTTCCTGTGGTGCTGGCAGGAAAGCCTTCACCATCCCACTGGTGGTGCCTCATCCCTGACAGCCACGAAGGCAGGTTCTTGCTGCGCCAGGTGGCAGAATGGCAAGGGAGGGTGGCAAAATGGCATCCTGGAAGTTGAGGGATGTGTATCAGAATGGGGACGGACACAAAGGTTGTGGTTCAGATGTGGTAGAGATGATGGAGCAGGCCTCTATCACCAACTAACCCCTGCCACGGATCTGGTATCTGTACATGGGGCTGCTTGGTCTGCAAAGGCTAAAAATGTGGCACAGCTCCAAGTAGCCCCATTGAGCAAGCTAGATTGCTAAACATGGTAAGGAAATAAATGAGGAGGAGACCTCCTTCCTACTCTTGCAGTCCTGGATACAGCATGGCCCCAGCTGCCCTACTGCTTCCACATTGCATAGGATTGGGCATTCAGGTAAGTAGTTGTACAGTAAGTACTCCATGCTACACAGGGAACGGGGTTGGGGTATGGCTCAAGTGCCAGGTCCCAGTTCCACCTGCCACTCCTCACCAACCCACCAACCCCACCAGACCTGGAATACCCTCTGCCAGGTCTGTCCCTGTCCTGAAACACCTCCCTGTTGCCTCCTTCCCACCTACCCCACCCCTCAAGTTTTTTGGGTTAGCCAAGATCAGGCAGCACATCTCACCCTTTCCCTGATTTTCCCACCTGATGCTCCGATGAGCACTTCTCTAAGGGTCCTTCCCCGAGGGTGCTCAGGATGTGTCTGGGCCAGCACATGCTTGGGGATACCTAGACAGCCCCTCCACATCACCACAGCTCTGTGGTGCCTGGCTAGGGGCGCCTAGCCAGATGGGGGAGGCAGCACTTTGTGGGGAGCAGCATTGCAGTTCCAGATTTGCAGCCCCAGAAAATCCGTGAACAATTGGGGCTGCAAATCTGGAACTGCAAATTAGGAGATCTACTATAATGTAAAAAAAGGAAGAGTAAAAGAGAACTGAGTATGGCTAAATTGAATCTGATATTGTAGGGGAAAATAGAATAAGGATAGCTTAATAGGAAGGGGAAAGGAAATAAGATAAGGTTTAGCAGTGGCCTCATGTAATGCTGATTTAATGAAAAAAGGACAATGAATAATATCTAATGAAGTATATTCTAACATCTAATGAATATCATCTAACGAATAACATCTAACATCTAATGAATAATATCTAATGAAGAAAAATATCATAAGAAAGAAGAACAGGAACAAGAGGAAGAAAGGTAGGAAAGCAAACTTTGAGCCTAATAATATATAGGGGCAACGGAAGATAAATGAGGGAATAAAAGGAAATGAAAAAAGCAGAAAGGCACAGGTAAGTAATGACCAGGTGGAGCCTGATAAAAATAGAAAGGAAGAAATAGAGTCCCTTGTTGGTAAATTTAGCCTGATTATGTAAAACAGAAAAGAAGGACTAAAAGAGAGTTGAGTCCAAAAACGGAGAGACAGAGCTCAATGTGAAAGAAAAGCAGAATAAGACAAGAGAAAAGTTGTGGCCCAAACTTAGCTTTATATTGTAAGACAGAAAAAGGGGAAGGAACCTGATATTTTGAGGAAGAAAAGAATGTAAAAAAGAGGTAAGTTTGCTTTTGAGCATGCAATCCAAATGCACCCTTGGGCTGTCAAGTGAATTGTGCCATCCAGAGAGGAGACAATGCTGGCACCAGAATTTGTGGCATACTCCCCACCTACCCACACCCATGGACCCTGGAACAGAGGGAGTTATGTTTGCAAAGCTCAGCAACAGAAGGGCCTGGGAACAGGCAGGGGGAGGGCAGTGAGTAGACAGGAGGGAGGCAGTCCAGGGCAGGGAAAGGGTGGGAACTTTCTATCCACTGCTGCAACTGAGCAGGTTGGGGGTCTCCTCTGCGTATGGGAATATATGCTGATCTGTAGCCCTGCAGCATTCTCAGTTTGGCTGCTGGGGTCTGTACCAGATATTAGCTTTCACAAAACCAGGTAGACATGTGTAATACTGGCATGTCTGGGACAAGGGTTAGGCGCAACAGAGACCTGTTCTGTTGTCCTGACGTAGGGTCCCTGCTGGTGCGGGAGGGGACCTTGACTAGGTTATCATGGTTCATGGGTCTTGCAGCCAAGGAACATTCAGAGCACCAGGTGAGTTAACATGGTAGGTTATATCAATATGGTTCAACTTCTGTCCACCAACACCACAGTCCCACAGCATGGGATGGTCTCATCTTCCTCCAGGTTTGGCTGGGTCCACACTCAGAAATCCCTTCAGCACTCCTCCATCTCTACCTTCTCCCCCTTCACCTCCATGGTCTCCCCCAGTCCATCTCCCCCTTCTAGAAGGTTCTCTTCCCTGGAGGTTAGCAAGAAGGTGTCAGAGCATGGCCTCCTCACCACATGTCTCCACCAGTGGTGGGCTCCAGCAGGTTCGCACCTAATCTACAGAACCGGTTGTTAATGAGAGATAGGACATATAAAGTTTAAAAATAGCCATTTAAAAGTGGCTGTCAGATGGGCATAGAACCGGTTGTTAATTTCTTTGGAGCCCATCACTGGTCTCCACCTGTTCTACTGTTCCACCCTGTCCAAATTTCACTGATTCCTCGCCTCTGGACTTCCCTCCTGCCATCCTCTCTTCCACTTGGCTACCCAGTACCATTGTTACATTTGTGGGTCTCAGTTGGGGAGGGCCAATGGTGGGATTCAAATAAATTAACAACAGGTTCTATGTCCCATTAATAACCGGTTCTCAGAACCAGGCGCTCATTAGCAAAGTGTTCTATAGAACCTCTGAGAACCCCCTGAAGACCACCACTGGTTTGGCCCCAAGAAAACATGATAGTCTGAATTCCAGTGCTTTTTTCTATCCAGCATTTCTGAAACATAATTTGTCTTTTGCTTGTTTGCTTCATTGTGTTTTACTAAACAACCCTCTAAGATCTATTGGAATGAGAGAAAGCTGCACCTGTCAGTCTCAGCAGGCAGTAATGCCGCTGCCTTGTAGATTAAAAAACAATAAGAAATGGATGATGCATCAGGAGAATTCTTTGCTGCAATCAACTTAAAGCTGCCAAAAAACTAAAAGTAAAAGCAGGAAATGATTCAGGATAGATATAATGAATTAAAATATGCCTTAGAGGATCACAAGCCTGCAGGGACTCAAAATGAAAATGCCATCTGTGCTCTGTGATGCCGCACACAATAGAGGGGCCATTTGCAAGTCCCACATGTACTGAACGCTGATTTGAATCAATTTGTCTGCACACAAATCATTGCGGATGTCCCGTGCCGGAGCGTGCAACATTGTCAAAGCACCTGTATCCACTTAGTTGTCCACAAATTAAGACCACTGGTTAAGGCTGCAATCCTAAAGGCGCTTTCCTGGGAGTAAGACCCATTGAACACAGTGGGGCTTATTTTTGAGTAGACAAGGTTAGGATTGTGCTATAAGACTCATTTAAACTTATGACACACTCCACAAGGACAATTTTTCAGCTCAGATTGGAACTGCTTGACTAATCGTTCTTGGCCCTTGTTCAAATGCTTTCTGACACTGCCATCATGCTGTCCAATTGATATGGAAGGTAAGCCATCTTTGCAAATGAATCAAATGTTGACGCAAAAGTGGTTTGCGATAAGCGAGTGGTAGTTTGGTCAGGCAGGCATCAATAAATTAAAGGGGCACACTTAAATTGGCTTTTTTCATTCAGTAAAACCAGTAAATCAATCAAAAAAGCTACAGCTAAGATGTATCTTTGATTTAGAGTGGTTTCCATTATAAACTACCATCCTGAAATAACAACACTGCATCCTGCTGCATTTCCAAGGGTGTCTTTTGCACTCAGTCTCGCATTTAGATCAGCCAGGTGAGAGGATGGTTCAGAACATGCAGGTGTGGGAGAATCAGGAACAATGTACAGAGAGAGGGAATGAAAAATTGCTTGCACGTGGCTCTCAATGCATGGATGGGCAGCTCAGACAATCCAAGCCAGCCCCATCAAGGCAACGTTTTCTTACATTGTTATTTTTAGAAGTGATACTTTCATAATTGGTGAGAGGCATCTTTTCCAGATGGGTAGGACTGGGCTCCCAATCTAGATTCTAAACATTCATGATGGACTATGGGCGCAATCCAGAATAACTACGGGGAGTCCTTGCTCCGGTGTAAGAACAATTTGCTCTGGATTGCAATATGAATTTCCCATAGGTTTTCATTAGGTGGTGCAGTAACTAAGGATGCATGTAATGTCTCTTACATGCTCCCATAGTTACTCTGGATTGTAGAGCAAATCAGTGATTATTAACCATGATGGCTGCATTAAACTTCCGGATGCAGGGGCAGGATGGCAGTGAGTACTATATGAACAGAAGCAATAGTAGGGGAGGTTCATCCATTGCTTGTGTTTGCTGCATATTTACTGCATTTATTCTCTGGCCCTTTTTATTTCATGTCATGACTATGACTATCTCTCAGCTTCATCTACCATGTGGTTGTTGTGAGAACGAGAAGGGAAGAAGCCATGTACACAACATGAGCTCCTTAGAGGAAGGATGTTTTAGTCTTATGTGTTGGAAACAATCTTCATTGACTTCCTTTTCCTTCTGAGCAGGCAACATGTAGTCTTCTTGTAATTGATAATTTATATGTAATGAATTATAACAATAATAACAAGTAAAGGGGATGCTGGCCTTAGCAACGTTGGCTGCTTGGATCACTTAAACATGTGCATTTTGGGCTTTGCAAACAAGTCTTGCAATTCAATTTAACAATAAGCAAAATAGTCTATCCCTCCTTTCTCTAGGGTACATGAAAGCAAGATGAGTGTTTTTAGCTTTTATTTGAACATGACCTCCATTTTGCTTGGATGTCTTCCATTTTGGGGGTCCTTGTCCTCTTTTTTGGGTTTTGGGGTGTGGTCACTCTGGACTTATGCATGTCACTTGTATTGCAAATGTGCTGTAAAGCATGTCTGTGACACCTGGGGAGGAGGGAGGCTGGTGCAGGAAGTTGTGCTGGCTTCGTGATTTGCCACTGGTCCTGGGAACTAATAAGTTGTGCAGGCCAAGCTCAGACAGCACATGGGTTAGTGGAGGGCATTCCCATAGGTGCAGGCAAGGAGTGGGAGGTGGTGCTGGAACCTAGCATTTGTTTCAGACCCAAGTAATGTTCCCTGGGCAGTGTAGAGCAGCTATGGGTTGCTTGGTTCTACTCAGACCTGAACCACTCCTTGAGGTGGCGCAGATCCAAATAGACCCATTGGGACTGCTGCTGCATTTACCAGGGTAGAGGGACAAATTTATTCTTGCCCAGGGTAGTGCAGTGGCAGCACCAAAAGTGCTCTTGATATATAGGCCAGCCCACCTGCCTATTTCAGGTTAGGATTGTGCTGTTAATTAATTGATTTTTTTCATATGGGGAGTGTAAAAAATGAATAGGTCTCGGGTGTCAAATAACCTATCTACATCACTGGCTGAGCAATAATGACAGAGGTGAAATCTGAACCAGGGATGTGCTGATTCGCAGCACAGCTTAACTAAATTCTGGGTTGACACCAGTGTCTCTAATGAAGATCACTACTGCTCCCCACACAAGAAGCTGGAAAAATGAGTAGGGGGGTTTCAAACAGCACCTAGAAATAGGAAGGTACTAGGAGGGGCAGGCCTCTTGGTCATCATGGTGCAGAGGGAGCAAAAACAAAATCTCATGGAAAAAAATTTGCAGCTTAGACCATCCTAGGGTTAAGCACCCTAAGAGTGATATAGGATCACAGCCTTTACATTTTAAAAATACCTACTCAATTCATTCTATGTTTGGACATATTTTGAACAACTTGGCATTTCAGGTGGAGAACAACACTCATCTTCCTGATTTCTGTGCAGTGATCAACAAAATAATATGCCAACCCTGTCTGACTTACTTAGTGCCAGTTCTGAAGACCCAGAGCATTTTTGTCAGAAAGCAGGCTATTTTTAGAGCAGTGATCCTAATAAGGAAAAAGAGATCACCTCCCATTTGTAACACTTTGACAAAAGGAGCATCAATGTTTGAGCTTGATTCAGTGGGCTGGGAGTTGTCTCTTAGGCAGAATGGAATAATAGAAAGACATGGGGTTGAATTTTAATAATGTTTAAATCAGCAAGTTTTCCTACTCAAGAATCTGCTTTGTTATAAATATGCCACCAATATTTCTGGACCGTTTTTATAGTACTGTTAATTTCAGGATCCATTGCATTTTACTTAGAGCATGTTTGTGTTTGTTTCAGAAATTATTAACAACGTCGCAATTCCTTTGGAACCCATTACTTTGGGAGAGGGGCTTCAGGATTTTTTTAACTTTTACTTCTTTTGTGCCACTACCCAAATGAAGATGCCAAAACAAAACCTGTACTGCTTTTCAACAACAAAAAATAGTTCATCATGAGGTTTACATGGCAAAAAAGAATAAGATGGTTCCTTGTCCAAAAAGTGCTCCTAATGAAAAGTAGAGATGTTCAAACTTTTTCATCTCAAGCACACAGGCTAAAATTGTTAAGGCATACCATCAGTTTTGTTTTGTTTTTACCATTGACTACACTGAGTCATAGACTACACTGCTGGTAGCAATCTCAAATCCGTCAATCATCCTACTTGTAAAGATTTTCAGAAAGTCCTGCAGCACAACTATAGACGATCCATGGCACATCCCTGAAACATGTTATCCATTGAAATGGCAAGCTAGAGAAAAGGTGTAGTGGAATAACTTTTCTTAATCTTTCTTCATCATACCCTGAGACTTAGGGCAAAATCCATAGCAGTTATTGGTCCACGCGGTTGCATCACCCTCTAGTGTTATGGAAAGTCATCTTAACTGCTCTGGAGCAAGGGGCTTAATTTCACTTTTGGATTTAGGCCTTAGTTTTAATCACAGGAGACCTTCCAAATATTAAGTTCCCACTTGACATCTGAGGTGGTAAAGCCCTTGGCGAGCTTTACCACGTTCCAGATACAAGAACTGTATGTCTAGATGAATGTGCTTGCAGAGATATTTTAGCATGGAACAGGTTGCATCCCCCTTCCTGTTTACTCTGGATCCAGTTCAGTTCAGCAACACTTCTCAGCAAGAGAAAACAGCTATGGTGTTCTACCTGGATCAGTGGTGGGCTTCAGGGTGTTCTTACAGGTTCTATAGAACCCTTGCTAATGAGCGCCTGGTTCTGAGAACTGGTTACTAATGGGACATAGAACCTGGTGTTAATTTAGGTTATTAGGACATAGAACCTGTTGTTAATTTATTTGAATCTCACCACAGACCTGGATGTTCAGATGCATCCATACCCAGAAAAGAAGAGATGGGAAACCAGAAGAAAGAGACAGGAGACAGGAAATGGACTCTAATTCTGGCCAAGATTTTATTAAGTTCTTGCAGACTCTAGCTGCTGTCTGGCAATGCATTGATGAGCAGCACCAACTCCAAAGGTGAGCCAAATTAGTGCAACGGTGTGGCGTAGGCAAAAACCCCCCTTCCCACAGGCCAATCTGTGTGGGTGGGAAAAATTTCTACTTGACCCCAAAAGGTTGCCAGCTAATCCCACACAGTCACTGGGGCAGGTGAGTGGGAAGGTTCCAGCTGCTGCTGGAGTGTGAAAAGGTGAGCATTAGATTCTTCACATTACGAACACACCTAAGACTTAATTTTAGCATGAATTTTAGCTGGGTGGCAACCTGGGTAGTGGGCATGGTGATCAAAATATCGAGATCATTCAAAATAGTACAATTTGAAATAGTATAATGTGAAAGCATAATCTCCTCTTTATTTGGGAATTGGTTTCAGGACAGAGGAACCAAGATGATAAGGAACCACATTCCTGCTGTCATTCACAGAGGTGTTTTCCTCAATATATGACATTTGCTCATTTCATAGATCAGTCAACAGCCAGTCTACTAGCTCTGTGGAATTGATTGTTCTCCTCCTGAGCACAAAAGCTCAGAGCAGCAAATGTATAGTGTTGGCACTGTATACAATGTTCTTGGTTGTAAATGGTACTCGGGTTGAGCACACATTTCATAGTCACTCAGCCACAGCGGCAGAGTTTCAATGGTTCCATCGATAGCAGAAGTAACTCGTGCTATGTATAGCAACAGAATTTAGAGAATGGCTTTTCCTCCTCCCAGCCTCCTTCGATTTCTGCATGACTGTACAAATGGAGCAAAGGAGAGCTGGTTTTCAAAGGGTATGAAAGGGAATGAAAGGTTTTCAAAGGGAATGAAAGAGACATCAACTCTTGAACAAAAGTGAGGAGCACACTCTGTTCAGTGAGAAACTGACGGAACAAACTGTAGAAGAAGAAACTACAGAAGAAACTGTATCCTACAAATACACTTTTTCATCTGATGCGCATCTTTTTATGGTTATTGTTTTACATGTTTTGCGGAATTTTAAAATGTGTTGGTTGTTATTCTTACAATACAATTTTCTACTTGCCAGCCATCATCAGTCTTCTTCATCCTCTGGGAACGACTGCCATAATGCAGTTGGGGGGGATGGGATCAGCAGTGCCACCCATTACCCTCTTCCTAGATTCAACCCTATTGTGCAGTTCCATGTGGGCAGAAATGTAGCTGTTGCAGGTCACAGTAGAATCACCGACTCCACACTGGCTTATCCTTGGGTAATCTTGAGAAAACCGCTGCAACTACCCCTCCCTGTTGTTGGATGCAGTGATTACCATTTTTATGTGGCTGCATCAATGAGGTGACATCTATAGGGGGAGCAGTATATAGCATTGGGCTGCTAATCCAAATAAACCTGGTTCTTAGATCAAAGTGTATGGAAGGAAAATCAATGCCAGGATTTAAATGGGTGCCTTTTTAGAAGAGTCTCAGTCTTCTATTTGAAGGTGGTACCCAACTTCACACACAATCTAGAGTCTCACTGCCAATAAGGAAATGATTGTTCCCTTATGCGGGTCAAGGATGTGTTGTGATGTAATCCTCTGGCTACACATCCATCTCTGTGCTTTCCATTTAGTTCCTGATCCAGCAAAGGAATCAGCACATCAAGGGAGGGCCTTCTGCACAGGGATCTCCTTTGCTGGATTAAGGGTGTTTATTTAAAATGGCCTTTCTTTGCCAGTTGCTTGATTCAAAAGATGACATTTCTGTTATTAATAGCGTACAAAACAGTGCTGGGTATTCAGCTACAGTACAAGTGACTTTTTCTGGGCTCTGATTCCTTGTTTTCCCTTGATTTGTCACAAGTGCAAAGTCAGGAGACTCTTTGCAGATTGCATTGGGTTGTGGAAGTTACTCTTAAAGCAAATGAAAGCCCCATAACTCATAGGCCCAGTGAGGTGTGAGTGAAATATAGTCTACTCTCACACATATGAATAAGACTCATCAATTACAGCCAGCTGTCAAGATATTTCAGGAATCATTCCAAAGGGTAATCTTGAAAATGTGCTAGACTTTATTTCTTTGCACACCATTGCAAAGTTCCAAAAGAAAGCCAAAAAGTAGGACAATGAAGCCTTTTTGGAGGGCACCTGGCCAGGAGGCTAAAAAAGAGGACAAATCCAGAAATTTCCATTCATATGGTCACCCTGGTCCAAACATAATGGAGGCATGAAAACTGCATTTGTATTCCAGCCATAAGTAAGCTCAGTCAGAATCTGTAGCACTGAATTTCAGGCTTAATTAAGAAGTGGAAATCTCATGATTCAAGACCAAGAGTGTGGTCTTCTTGGCTTTTTCAACCAGAAGTGGGGCCATCTGTCCTTCTAATAGACATGTTACTGGCTTGAGACTTGGCTTTTCAGACAGGTACAGGCATACCCCACTTATTAGATGGCTTAGGAACTGGAGCACTGTCCAAAAATGAAAACGATTGAAAAGTGGAATCCAGTCTTTTTCAGCTTGCAAATGCAAAATGGCCACCAAAAAACATCGCTTGCAAAATCCTAAATAACACATATGCATTAATACATAGCAAAATACATAAATTACAATAAAACGAACAAAGGCATGTGTGGGAAATGAATATCTTATGTAATTGAATGAAGACAGTCATAAGAACTGTTTGATCACCATGTCACATGCAAATTAGTATCTGGGAAGACAATTTTAGCCATGAGACCAGGAGACTGAGGTTGAAAGTATTGAATGAATTGAATTGAAAGTATTGAATGAAGCATGTATTGAATGAATGAGTTCAGGGTATAATTGAAAGGTGTTGAAAGAGTGAAACATCAGAAAATGAACAGTCAGAAAGTGCCTGTATTGAACACCACACATGCATGTTTAGATGCTGCTACAAGGCATTAAACAGCATCAAAACATTGAGCATGTAACAGGCCAGCTACCCATTATATTCCAGTGTGTATCACAATGACCTGATTCCTTGAAGAAAGTGTGAACTTAGAGTGGGAAGGTGATAGGGCAGGGAAAGGGTACTTAATAAGAGTTAAGAGACCGAGATTGATGCAGAGATGCATGAGACATGTCTACAATGGTATGGCCATGTGCAGTGAAAATTCTGTGGCCAAGGCAGCCTTATATCTCAACCTGGATGGGTAACAACCACGCATCCAGCCAAGTAAACACTGGATGGACAGAATAATTGAGGGCATGCAACATGTGTCACCCTGATGACACTTTTGAACAGGCCAAGTGGAGAAAGGCATGCAAACACGTGGACCTGGCTTCAAGGTGGGAAAATTACAAGGACAAAGAAGATAGATGCAGCCCAAGTACTCGTAGAACATCAAGGTCCCAAATCCTAACCAGGAAGCTGGACTAGATGGGTCTTTGTCCTGATCCAGCAGAGTCTCTTCTTATGTTCCAACATAGCTGACATAGCTGTGCCAATGGGCAATTGCTGCACCTTGCAGTTGGGGGGTGGTCACAGAGTCCTCTACAAAGTAAGTAAATCTTGGTCCCCAATTACATTGGATCTGTATCGCCTTTACCTTGGTCTTGGAAAATAGGTTAGGATTGTACCTGTCACAAACTGCTGCTAAAAAGTTAGCCTGTATTTGCCCAGTGACTGTGACAAAATACTTCCTCGGTGTTTGCATTGGGTTGTTGTATAATATTAAATTCTTTTCAGATGGCGCTACATAATTCAAAAGCAGTGAAAAGTGAAGGCAAATTGTATAATGTGGCTGCTTAATGTATTAGAAGTCAGCATTCTCTGCTTGTGTCTAATCATAATTTCAGCCGCTAAAACACCAGGGATACTTTCGGCAGAGGCACTATATTCCAACTCAATTACATTATGCATTAAAAAGGGGGTGGTTTACAGCATCTATTAGGCTGGTTATTACCCTTGTGCCATAGTCAATTGACCAAAGGAAGGGGAGAAAAAAAACACCAGCCTTTTTTCCTAAGGGAGGGCAAACCAGAAAGGAATATGCCACGTAGCACATTAATAGGTGCTTGCAGAGAGTAGGTGTGGAGTTTCAGTTCATTTCTTCCCAACATGAGTATTCCTACAAAACGTTATCAAAGTAAATATCAAGCCTCATTACTCCATCCTGTCGTTCATGCCATTCGCATCTAGGGATAACACTGATTAATGGAATTAAACAAAACTGATTTTAGAATTTTAGAACAAGCTGCTGCAAGAATTCTGCCAGATTACCTGCATATACGAACAATGCCGATAAAAATTTAGGGGGGGCAGATGGCCTCATCTCAGATCCACAGCATGTCTACTGGCAGGGAGGTGACCTTAGATAAAATCAGGCCGCCGTTGTTCATACACTTCTATATGTTATAGCACTTTCTGCCCAATCTCATCACCCACTATTGGCACCAAAGCAGTTGTGGTGATGGAGCATATGCTGCATCCAATGGTAGAGGTGGGAATGGGTGACTGACAGCCAGCAGGAGGTAATTAAAACTATATTTATTTATCTGTCCAATCACTTTTGGGTCTTCTTGGCCATACACCAACACATAGATGAGGAAAGAAAAGGGCTGGGAGTAGCCAGCTACTCCTGGGAGTAGCCAACTGTACTATGGTCAGCAGTAGCCATAGTATTCCATTCTAGTGGCACTGTTAAGATTGGGCCACGGGACCACAATATTTGAGAGTATATCCTACTGAACTCCATGTGATTTACTTCGAAGTAGCCATGCAAAAGATTGTGCTGTCATTCTCAAAAGTGTTCAGTAACAAAAATGAATGGTGTTGCAGAATGAAAAAAAGAATTATTACACACTCCTTCCCCCATTATCTTCACCATGTGATAATGTAGAATTCACCTATTTGCAAATGTTGTATCAAGTAAGATAACTATTACCACCATTCCCTGCTGCTCTGCTACCTGAAGGCACCTGGTTTGCCACTGCGGTGATGGATGTTCAGCGTGATCTAGCAAGGCAGTGCTTCTGTTCTGATGAAATTTTTTTTTCTTTTCACACAAGCCTCAAGCTGTGCCTCCAGTTATATCAGCTGGTGGGGATAAGTGAGTGGTAAATGGAAATAGTAATACTCCATTATCATCTTTCCTTTTGGTGTACACACTGTATTCAAACAGCTCTCATTCAAGAGCCTACAAATTGTCTCACTGGATCAGATTGACAGCACAATCCTATGTGTGTCTTTCCAGAAGTAAGTCCCACTGAGTTCAGTGGAACTAAGGGTGCAATCCAGAGTAACTACGGAGAGTCCTTACTCTGACGTAAGAAGAATTTACTCTGGATTGCAATATGAATTTCCCATAGGTTTTCAGTAGGTGGTGTCGTAACTATGTTGACGTAAATGTCTCTTACGTGCTCCCATAGCTACTCTGGATTGTAGGGTAGGCTGCAATCCTAAAGACACTTTCCTGGGAGTAAGA
This sequence comes from Cryptoblepharus egeriae, assembly GCA_030015325.1. Taxonomy (NCBI): domain Eukaryota; kingdom Metazoa; phylum Chordata; class Lepidosauria; order Squamata; family Scincidae; genus Cryptoblepharus; species Cryptoblepharus egeriae. The sequence continues at coordinate 109,939,235 of JAREYC010000003.1, forward strand.
ACCATTAAACATAATGGGGCTTACTTTTGAGTAGACATGGTTAGGACTGTGCTGTTACTTTCCATGTGGTAATCTACATGATTGTGGTAATCCTCCATTTCACATCACCACACAAGGATAGAAACCTCCATTTCAGTGAGAAGTTAATAAAAATAGACTTCTCTATTTAGATAGTCAGTAATTGCTCTTTGATATGTGCATGGCCAGGGTGACCAGATATAACGGAGATAGGTACTCCGTTGTATCCTATCACTCTGTGGTGTGACCCCAGAAGCTGTTCTAAACCCCGTTTGTATATTTCTATCCCAGAACAGGTGCTTTTATTCCCTTCCTGTGACTGGTTCAGAATGAATTGTGGAAGGCATTCCAGCTTCTGAATTTGGGGGAGCACATTTTTGGGGAGCAGAATAAGATGAATGCCAATACTTATAAAGCACAACCAAGAGAGGTAACAATCTATCCAGATTACTCTCAGGTGCACTGAACACAATGTGACTTATTTCTTAATAGACACACAAAGGGGCGATCCCAGTGCACATGTCACCGGGTGCAGGGATGCATGAGTCACCCCAGGCATTTGTGTGTCACCCCCGGGACGCATGCATGCCCCCTTCCAGGACTGCGCAGGCGCCAAAGTTTGCACCTGCACAGTCCCTTCTGAAGCCGATTGTACTGGGAAGCAATGAAATAGAGCGGGGAAAAATACATCTGATTGCATCCATTGCTAATAATCCGATTGCAACTGAATGCATCCATTGCTAATAATCTATTCTTAATAATTGCATCTATTCCTTCCCTATCACCGCATCCCTCCTTTCTTTCTCACGAGAGCCTGCCTATTATGCAGCTGCTCACCTGACCACCTTCACACCATCTGTTGTCTAAATGCTCACGTTCCTTTCGGCAGCACATTGTATATAGGATTTCTTTTGCTACTTAGTTCATGAGAAAAATGTCTGCTTGATAAATGCCCCCTACCTTTAAAAAAGCGGAATGCCATTTACAAATGGCAACTACCTCTAAGCACAGGAGTTTTATAATGAATTGGTGCCTGGTGAATAGCTATCTATCAAGGGCCCTGTGCACAGACTGGGCAGCTTGCTTCATAGGAAAGCTATTACAAAATTTCAGCAGTGCTACGAGAGTATTTGACTGTAATCCTTCAACAAAATCCACACTGCTGAGGACTTGTGTCTCCCTTGACATAAGTCTCCTAGAGCTGGAGCCAGACTCTGTGCAACACAGGTGTGCATCTGCCTAGAACACATCTGCGCACTCTTTCGAAACATGCATCCAATCAAAACCTATTCTACGCCACTGTTATAACTCACAGCCCTAGTCCTTGCTATATACGTACCAAAGCACTATCTGGTCAGCCCTCCTTTGCCAGTGATCCAGGCTTGAATTTGTCTGCAATCCTATGCATACTTGCCTGGAAGCAAGCACCACTGATCTCCAGCAGTGCCCAGGACTTCAGCAGCACTAAAATGGCCACCACTGAATCTAGTGCATGCTAGCCTCAAGGAGTTCAAGGGTGCTGGCTTCAAGGTCCTGCTGACACCAGGAGTTTCCTCAGTGTAAGGGAGTATTTGCAATTCTAACCATACTTTCCTGGGAGTTAGTTCTATTGAACACAATGGGACTTACTTCTGAGAAGACATGCTTAGGATTGCACTGTTACTCTGGGTAAATCAGCTGTGGTTCCAATAGATCTCCTCATATCTGTACCTGCTTTTAAGTGAGTGCTACCATGAGGAGGTCCATGTCAGGCTGCCCAGGCCAGGATGGAGGTTAGGATATGGCAGCAGAGCTTGCCGCCATCTCCATCTCCCCTTGGCATGAGTCTTCCCTCCACCTTTCCTCTGCTTTATCCCCTACTCCCCCCAAAAAAACTCACCACCAGGAGTCTGCCAAGGTGCTGGAGGAGCCATATGCAGTTGACCATGCAGTGCTGAGACCCAGTACCAAAAGCCTATCCCCTCCAAATGCCACAAACAAGCTTAGCATAGCATGTTTGTGACACTCACAAGGCTGGCTCAGCGGTGGCACTAGGGTCTACTTAAGACTGAGCCCTAATTGCAATCCTAAACTCCATTTAGGCCAGCCTAAGCTCTGGCATAAGTCCTGTGCTGACCTAGGGGTGTCATAAATCCTGTGCTACCCTGGGTGTGTGTGGTAAGGCAATACTCCAGGGCGAGGTGTTAGGCCAATGCACTGGCATATGCCTACCTCCCCTCACCATCATGGAAAGATAGACCAAATGAATTAGGCCAGCCTAAATTTCTTCGGCTTGCATCCTAAATCAGTTAAAGTTTTGACAGATGAATTGATGGGGCCCTGTTTTAATCCCCAATGGCATCCTTTAATCGGTGTGGCTGTGAGCAAAGCACATTATTAGCATATAGAATTTATCTCACTCATTTGTTCATGCAAAAATATCTCACTGATCAATGCCTCCTGCAGACTTCTTTATCCCTTTGAGGCTTTCTTGATTGTGGTATATTACTGTAATAAAAAATGAAAAAAAGAAAATCAAGCCTAGCCTTGAAACAATCAAAATAAACATGATCTTGCACTTTAAACAATACCTCAAAAAGCATCCAACTTGAGTCCATAGTAATATTCTAATATATTTAAATTTAATCAATTAATCAGTTAAAAGCAGGTGATTAATCAAGGAAGATTTTAAAACATTATTTGACAGCATTTGGAGCCATAGGGAGGTAACTTATCAGATGAGACACAACAATCCAGCTCGTAGTAGAGAAATAGCAAACTGAACAAGTAGATAATATGCAAAATGCATCTAATATTTATGCTTTGCAATTAATCAGAGGTAAAGAGAGGGCAATGCCAGTGCCTCGAGGTGAGGATGGGTGTCATGACCCCATTTCCTAAACCATCTCACTTCTAGCTTAGTTTAATAAGGTCCATCCTTGGCAGCACCTGATAAGCAAGTCGAGACAACAGATCATCAACACAGAACATCTACGGATGAGCAATACGTGAAACATTGAGAACTCCTTGGAGTCTGTTTTTCATGTTTTTTTGACAGCCTCATTCTTTTCCATGACAGGTTTGCCACCCATCTAACATAGTAATTGCACCAGGTTTGTAGCAGAAAATAGTTTTGTTACTTTCTTGATCAGCCATCTCCCTTTCATTCTATCTGCGGGCAATGGCTTTACCCATTTTGAATAGCCCAAAGGAACGTTGCAATGCTTTCTGGCTGATGTATACAAGATATTTCCTGGATATATACTGTATACAAGATATTTGTTGGATAAAAAGATAATGGTGTTAGAGAATACTAGACTCAACGGATCCAATTTATGATTACACTCGCTCATTGAAGGGCACCAATGAAGCCTGGTCTGCCACAGCCTATAAGATAAAAAGTGCAATATTATGTACTAGATCTGAACTGCTTGTAAAAACATATCACATCAAGCTTCTGCTTGGGTGACACAAGCCATAGTAAATCCTGAATACACCTATGGTAATGATCATCATGACACTTTTTGCTGATTCAGATTAGCAGTTCACCTGAAAAGGGATGCAGCAGCATACGCAAGTGAGCTGGATGCAAACAGCCACTCAAAAATGCTATAGAGCAGTGTTTCTCCATCTTCCTAATGCGGCGACCCCTTTATAAGTTCCTCATGTTGTGGGGACCCCAACCATAAAATTATTTTCGTTTCTACTGCTGCAGTGCTATGCACACTTTCCTGGGAGTAAACCTCACTGAACTTAATGGGAATGACTTCTGAGTACACGTGCATAGAATTGGGCTCTAAGACTACAATCCTAGCACTTTTCTGGGAGTAAGTTCCATTCACTATCATGGGACTGACTTCTGAGGAGACCTCCATAGGATTGGGATCTCAGGCAGCAGAACCAGCCACTGTTTCCTGGGAGTAAGTCCCATTCATTATCATGGGACTGACTTCTGAGGTGACCTCCATAGGATTGGGATCTCAGGCAGCAGAGCCAGCCACTGTTTCCTGAGAGCAGCCCCATTCACTATCATGGGACTGACTTCCGAGTAGACATGCATAGGACTGGGCTCTAAGGCTGCAGTCCTAGCACTTTCTTGGAAGTAAGTCCCATTCACTTATCATGAACAACAACAACATTGAGGGGGCTGACTTTTGAGTAGAGCACAAGGAGCAGGGCACAATGGTCGGTGCACAAGCGGGATGCCCACCAGACAGCCCCCCCCACCAGAGCTCTGGTGCCATACTCACACCACACTCACACCTCAGCCCGCTTCACTCTCAGCCCACAGGCACACTGAGGATCTGTGGGAAGGGGGAGGAGGAGGAGGCTGCCATCTGTGGTAAGTGTGTCGGGCAGCTCCCCACCCCCTAAGCTCCACATCGGTCTCACACCAGCTCAGAGGCTTCTTCTGAGCCACTTCTCAGCGGCATCTTCCAGCCACAGTGGCTCCAGCGTTTCTGCCAGATCTTCCCAGCTTCCCCCCTGCACGAAGGTGTTTAGATGACCCCTAGGAAAGCTTCAGATGACCCTCAAAGGGGTCCCGACCCTCACTTTGAGGAAACACTGCTATAGATTGATTCCACAAGAAACAAGTTCAGGGATGGGCTGATTCAGCTCTTATGAACCCCACAAACTCCATCACCTCTATGACCACATTAGTATGACTTCATAGTAATTTGCACAGTGAGTTGAGGAGCAACAAAACTGGTTATCAAAAATATGTGTACAAATCTATCTATCTATCTATCTATCTATCTATCTATCTATCTATCTATCTATCTATCTATCTATCTACAGTATTTATATCCCACTCACTGGAATAGGAGCACATGCAAGAAACATGGGTGAAGGACCAGACAATCCCTACAATCCAGAGTAACTACGGGAGCACGTAAGAGACATTATGTGCACCCATAGTTACTACACCACCTAGTGAAAACCTTTGGGAAATTCATATTGCAATCCAGAGCAAATTGTTCTTACACTGGAGCAAGGACTCCCCATAGTTACTCTGGATTGCGCCCATAGGTACAAATTCAAAACTTAGCAGATAGGAGGAGGAGACCTGTCCCTTGCTTGTCCCACTGGGAAATTTTTGTAGGTTCTTTTGGCCATCAACGAGAACACACAGAAAAAAAAACCATCTTGCAACTATCCTGCCTGATCTGCAAAAAGGTGCCCAAAATCTGAGGGATCCCAACTTGCACAAGAACCAAAACAAATAGTGAAAGATATGTGGTTTGGAAAAGCATGGCCATCTGTAGTTGGAGGAACTGAGTAACTACGGGACCTTTTACACCGACGTAGTTACAATGCCACCTATGGGAAACCTATAGGAAATGCATAGAGCAATCCAGAGTAAGTGCCTCTTACATCTTCCTGTCGTTACTCTGGATGGTAGGGCAAGAGGACAATAGTCAAAAGGCAGGATGACCAAGCTGCAATCTTAAACACAATTTCCTGTGAGTAAGACCCTGTTAAACTCAATGGGGCTTACTTTTGAGTAGACATGGTTAGAATTGTGCTCCAAGCAAGTAAAATAAATGAGGATGAAGATTAAAAAACACAGGTCCAAAGAAAGCAGGCCTGCTCCCTTCTTGCTGCGTGGAATGCAGCGCAGGTATGCCAGACTATCTATTCCAGTGCAAGTTAGGATTGACCTGACCGTTGTATATAAAAGTAATGTCTTCTCAACCTGGATGCTCCTTTAGCACTTTAAACTGCACCACCATTTTCAATGTGATTGAGACAGGCCTCTTCTTAAAGGCATGGATCTGAAGGCATGGATCTGCCACTATGGGTACAATCCAGAGTAACTACAGGGAGTCCTTACTCCAGTGTAAGAACAATTTACTCTGGATTGCAATATGAATTTCCCATAGGTTTTAAGTAGGTGGTGCAGTAACTATGGGTATACGTAATGTCTCTTACATGCTCCCTTATTCTGGATTTTAGGGTATGGTGCCTTTTTAGCCCTTCCTTTGCCCTGCGAAAAAGCCTGCTTGCTAATTAACTACCTAGTGAGCACAGCTTAGGTTGGAACAAGTTAAATTCTTGCCTCTGTACCTAGCCACATGGAAAGGTACAACCCTCAGAAGAGCTCACTTCTGTTCCCCGCATAGCTTCTCACCTGATCAAAAGCCATCTATTCTCTTCTGGAGCTAATGCCCACCATGTCTTCAAATGACAGTTGTGTCACCTAAGGTGTGGAGTGAAACTTAGCAAATCGGAAACAGCTGGACTGCCTTGACACACAAGGCTCCCTTGACTTTTGCTCTCACAAAAAAGGACACATCAGGAGAAGAGTACAACGCCACGGCTGAACTTTCTGCAGAAAGGTTGATTCATTCAACAAAGGCCAAAAGGCAAACTCTGCGCAAAGTGCTGCTGAAATTTCATAAGACATCTTTTCTGACACTTTTGTAGCTTCTTCAAAGACTACAAGCCAAGAGCAAGAGCAGTGCAGAAGATGCCATGTCAGACTCCGAGAGAGAGGTGGGATTTAAATCAGTGATTTATTGAATCACTGCTAAGCTCAGTTGCACTCCATTTTATTTTATATACTCTTTAATGTACATCCTTTGTTATAGCCAATGTTCTCCACAGTGTGAAGCCAGCAGTTATGCTGGACTTCAACAATAGGCAGAAACTACAACATGAAACTCTCCCTACAATCCAGTGTAACTACAGGAGCACGTAAGAGACATTACATGTCCCCGTAGTTACTGCACCACCTAGTGAAAACCTATGGGAAATTCATATTGCAATCCAGAGCAAACTGTTCTTACACCGGAGCAAGGGCTCCCCATAGTTACTCTGGATTGTACCCTTATTGTGCTTTCTCAGTGAGATTATCTATATAGTTACAAAAAGGGCACTAGAAACTAAGCAGACGCCCAGAGTTCTCAATTTCACAGGTTCATTATATAAATCATGAACATGTAGAAAGAAGGGGTGGTCTATTGGGGTTTACTTACAGGTAAGTGAGATTTAATCTCAATCCTGAGCTGCCTGCAGCAAGAGAATTCTTCAGCACCAGAATGGCTACTGCTGCGGCAGCTGCTTGATGTTTCCTTGGGTGAATAGGATGCTCAACCCCTTTCCTCTGTGTAAGCAAGAAGCCCTGCAATGGACGTGCCTAATGGTATGTTTGTGATACCCAGTCACTGCCTGCACTGAACCCGTATGGGTTCTCAAGCTGCAATCCTAACCTGCAGTTAGGCCGACACAAGTCCCATGCTGGCCTGAGGATGTCACAAAAGTGCTCTATGGAACTTCTGCACCACTCCTAGGAGGCTTAGGCCGGTGCATAGACACGTGCCAGCCTCCCACACCATCACGGGAACAGGGAGAAGTGAGTTGTGGCAGCCTAAATTGGTTAAGATTACACCATCAGCCTCCCTAAATTTTGGCTGGAAAATTCCATATATGATTAAATACCACGGTAATTATTGGCTGTAACTGCAGTCTTACAAAATGTTGCCTGAAAAAGAATTGCAAATCAATGGGTTTTCAGAACTTAATTGTATGCTTAAATCTGATTGACTTTAAGGATTTCCCTGGATCTGAAACCTTACTAACCCTCCTTCATAATACAGTGTTGGTAGTATTGGGATTTTTGTGGTTTTTTTAACACGATGTACTTTCCAACTCAGAATACAATTTTTTAAAAAATAAAAAACTATCAGAATATGCATTCCACCTGTCTCAATGTTCTACCTTAGTGTTTAGCCTTATCCCCTACATTGTATCAAACTCTTGCACAGTGACCCAGGAACACAAGCCTTATCACTTAATTGGCAATTATAATCCTATAATTAAGTCTAAAGGAGAAAAAAGTTGTAGATAACAAAATGCGAGTTACAAAATGTTCCAGTTAACACAAACTGCGAAGGAAAGAAGCCAGATGTAAGCAGAACCTTAATGTTCCTTCCAACCCCTCCATTGCACAGTCCCACAACTGCCTAAATGCAGGTCTCTAGCCACAAGTGGCCTGTATCTGGAGGTCATTGTAGCATACAGCCCACGGTGTGCAGCCATTGAAGTGCTGATCATTGGCATCATCTTTGGAATTAATATGAGGGAAGGAGGCAGGAGAAGAAAAAAAACCCATCACGCGACGCCACTTTAAACACCAGATATAAAGCCCTTCACTGACAATCACTTATGGGAGAAGCAATGCAATAAATAAGCTCTTGAAAATGTCACTTGTGACAAGACATCAATGGGCCAAGAAGCCAGTGCTGAGTGACATCCGTCCCACCGATCATGACAGAAGCCTTCAGACCCCACCAAAATATTAATTATACGACAGCAGCCAATCAATGCAGAATGACAGGCACGCCAGACCTATGGCTTGCAAGAAGATATTTGATTCTCCAAATCTGACTTTTGTCATATTTTATTTTCTCATAATCTCTTTCACTATCCCTGGTTCTCTCATCCATAAATTTTTCAAATCCATAGGCTCCACTTTTTATTACTTCATTTCCCCATTAAATAGTAAGCATGTTGGATCTGTTCGTGTACTACAAATTTCCCATCTTACTGCTAAACATAAATTCAGGCTGATCTGGCTTGCTGAAATAACTTTAGCCCCTTCTTTGGCATTCATTCACAATGACAACAGTCATCTGTTTTCTCATAGCTGTTAAGTCAGTGAATATATCTCATGATTATTTTTTGAGTCAACCTATGATGAGGTCTTGCAAAAAAAAGCCCAGCACATGGTAGGTTTATGAATACCACATAAAACCAATAAAAATAACTAATAACACATACAGTAAATAACATACTGTGAATGTCCTTAGAATTTGGTAAACAGACAGAGAGGTAGGCAGGTATGGAGGCTGACAAATTGCCCAATCCTAAGGTTTGGGCACAATGCAATACAGAGGCTTGAAACTGGCCACTCTGCGAGGCTGGGGAAGGCACCAGAGGTCTCTCCAGAAAAAGGAAGGGTCCTGTTCCAGGAACTACAGTTCTCACATATCCCCCCCCCCAAGATTCCTCCTCCAAGTTTCCCCCAACATTAAAACTGCAGTTTTAAAAATATTTGGCTGATGTGGAAGGTCAGTCCAGAGGGCTTCCAGAATGGCCCTGATCCCAGGCACTGAGAGCTTGAAAGTGCTCCATAAGGCAGACCTCCCAAAACTGAAACTGGCACCACAGGTAATGGGAACTTCAAATTTTTATTTTTTTTTAACTTGGTGAGAGTCCAAACTTCTCCCTCCTCTCAAGCCTCATCTCCTGCCCTCTTCCCTCTGGGGTTTTAATGGGGTCATCCATAACCCGTTCATTTTTTGGACGGTGCCGTCATCCCTAACCCATCCAATAAGTGGGGGATCCCTGTATATCTATTCTATGTATACGTACTATGTATATCTATTGTCCATTATAGTCAGTGAAACTTACTCCCAGATTAGTGTGCACAGGATTGCAGCCTGAGTGATGTTGCCCTGGTCACTGATAATTTGGGGGACCCTTGGCCCAACGTGATAACCTATAGCCCAAGGCAAATATTGCCATTTGTTTTCTTCTGAGTCTGATGCTTCATTTCCTCTTAGTCCTTTGAAAAAAGTTTCAAAAGCAGCACCTGATGTCTCCTCCTGATGACATTACCACTCCTGCTGTAGAAGTCCTGGAGAATTACTCTTCTCCCATTTCCCGTCATCATACTGTACCTCCAGTATGCACAATCCTGATTTTATACAACCGGTTACTTTTTCTACCTTTCCTTACACTTGATAACTTTAAAATACACAAATGTGTCTCAAGTTTACATATACCAGGCTGATGTTTTGATGTGAGGAAATGTAATTATTCACCAGTGGGGAATTAAGTGCTTTGAAAATAACATGCTTTGAAAAATTTCCCCAAATATACTAAATGCGAAAAATACTTTCGATGAATGGTTCAGTTTATTATTAAATCTCCGCAATTCCCCACACTCATATTGATAATCTCTCTTCACTGTGCCTAAACAGCATGTAAAATTTGCAAAGATTGGACAAGGTAAAGAACTGTGTTTATTGTTTGTCTGTTTTAAATAGAGTCTTAGGCTGCAATTCTTTGCACATATTCCTTAGAGTAAGCTCCATTGAAGACAATGGGACGTACTTCAGAGGAGACACACTTAGGATTGTGCCCTTAATGGCAGATTGTGCCCTTCAGTGGAGATTTGCTCTAAATAACCATGAAACTACTTTGTAACAAGCAGTCGCATCACCAGTGTAGTGTGGCTAGTGCGGGCCACACCAGGTGACACACCATTGGGGGGTGACATGCCAGAGGAGTTTGATACTCCTCCAGCTGGCCCCGGGCATCTGCATGCCCATTCAGGCCTGCTCCGAAACAAAGCAGAAGTCAGGAGCTGCTGCTCCACTTGGGAACAGGCTCAAAAGGCCAACTGAGGAGCACAGCGCATGTCCAGTCTCTGCTTTGTTTCAGTAGGAAAGGCATGAGCCAGTCCCCCTGTGTATGTCCAAAGGCTGGACATGCCAAGGGAGGCATCATGCACACCACCCCGCCCACCTAACTACATTGGTGTAAAAAGTCCCGTAGTTACTCTGGATTGTAGCCGCAGATTCTCATTGTCTGCTGCTATGAAGCGGTCATTATTTTTGTTCTATTTTGTTTTCATTTCCCAAAAAAGCATCTTTTCTTCCAAAGAGTTATCTTCAGCTCTCAAGGCTGCAGAGGGTGAAAAGTATATTTCAAATGGACCTCGTGTTGTTTTAGCCCTTTGTCAACTGGAATAGATGAGCAAACAGTTCCTATATTTTCAAGACAGGCTGTTAAATTTCCACATTTGGAAGGAGACAGTCACACAGCATATGTTTTATTACAAATATTTGAAAGCTCACAAGTAGAAAATAAGCCATCTGTGCTTTTTTAAATGTGTGTCAAAAAGTTACTTGTTTTTATTTCCTGAACAGATTTTGTCTGCTTGGAAATGAGGTATTTTGCAGCCATTCTTCTTTTTCAATGACTGTAATGGTGATTAGCTGGTAGGAATTGATGGAGAGACATCAGGACTCTCATGCTTGCTTACATTTGCATCAACTAGATGAAACTGCAGCATGGGATCAATATTTATTTAAGAATGGCACTATTTAAGAATGGCACTATGTTTCAGTTGGTGTATAGCAGTGGTACTCAAAGTGGGGGATGAGATCCTGATGGGGATCACAACCTTGAATAAGGGATGTCACGAGAGGGTGGGATCCGCCATCTTGGAATCTACATTGCGCTTTCCTAGGGGTAAGTTTCATTGGACATAATGGGACTTATTTTCAAGTAGACATGGAGGAGCTCTCTCATCCCAGTGATGGCACATCCCAGTAAGTTTCACAGGGATTCCCGGACAGATTTTGAAGGGGTTCTGGGCTGAAATGCCCGTGTACCACTGATTTATACAGTCTGTTTATCACAGAGTTCAGCAACATCACATCAATGTTCCCACACGTGACCAGGACATCTAGAAAATCAATTTTCAGCCTTTTACATCTCATGGCACACTGACAAGGAACTAAAATTGTCAAGGTACACCTTACGTTTTTGGACACTTGACAAAACATACAACAATTCCAATGAGATCACACATCCTCCAATGACCCTAGAACAAATGGCCCTCACCCAAACTCCTGCATTACACCTGCAGACTATTCATAGCACAAGAGACCTGGGGAAACCCTCTATTCATAGCTGGATAGCAGCTCAGTTGTCTTATGGTGTTCTTCATACATCAACATCAGTGGTGGGCTCTAGCAGGTTCGCACCTACTCTATAGAACCGGTTCTTAACAAGAGATAGGACATATAAAGTTTAAAAATAGCCATTTAAAAGTGGCTGCCAGATGGGCAGAGAACCGGTTCTTAAATTTTTTGAAGCCCATCACTGATCAACATGCCCAGCTTGGAGCACCAGAGCAATACAGAGCAAAGCCCCATCTATTGTACAGAAGTCTCCAAACCCAGGCCTAGGAGCCAGATGTAGCCTATGGTCAGCCTCTATCCAGTCCACACCCAGCCACTGTTCCCCCACAAGCTTCATGTCCACTTGACTGAACACAACCAGACCTGTGCTCTGGTTGTGTCTGGAGGGTGTTCTCAAGGTTTAAAAAAATTACTTTCTGGTTTCCCCGCAAATCAGAAGTAACTTTTTATGCCATCTGAAGGCCTTAAAAGGTGATTGGGACATGGGGAAATGGGGATACATTTGAGTATGTGCTTTTTATTTTTGTGATGTTTATTGGTGCTTTGAGGAATCCTAGAAAATTGAGCCCATTCATTCATTCATTCATTCATTCATTCATTCATTCATTCATTCATTCATTCATTCATAGGGGTTCCAACTCTATTGTATTTATTTAAATTTTATATTTCATTTTTTTCTGGCCCTTGACACTGTGCCAGGTATTTGCTGTGGTCCTCTGGCTGAAAAATTTAGAGACACCTGACCTAGTACTGTACTTGGTTAGTATGGGCACCAAGGCAAGATGGCCTTCATGGTTATCGTATGCAATTACCATACAATTCTGTGGTGTAATACACCATAGATTCAACTACCTCAATCGCTGCTGGCTACAGTGTTATTCCTAATTTAAATTACTATGCCAGAGATGCACCCCAAAGATGTGTGTCACCAAATGCAGCATTTTCCTACATTATGGGTGATATAATGATGTAATCACATTTCCCCTTTGGGTCTTGTAGGCTAACTGGGATAACTCAGGGCTACCACATTGCTTTTTATATGAAAGGACCACCACTGGATCACCTCCTTTTGGAAATCTTCAGCCCTATTCAGGCCAATTTGCTTCATTTTTTTCCCCACTGGTGAGTGGTAAAAACATGATCACCAGTGAACGTTTAAGGTAACTAGGCCTAGATAGGGCCAAAGATCACTGAACGAAGTTTCCAGTAGTGCAGTGTCGTCATTGGGATCCAACTTACCCAGTGCCAGTGAATTACCTCCATGCTGTGGTTGAGACAACAACCTAGATAGTTGGGATTGTTGTGGGTGTGTTTATGTGCCATCTGCACAAGTATGTGGCATATTTGTGGGTATGTTTACGCACCATCTGCTTGCCTCTACTGTTTTTTTGGCCATATGTTTTGAAAGAATAAAGATATAATGAAGTGGTTTGTTTCATTGCATTCTGCTGTAAATTACACATGCAAAGGTATGTAACATGATGTAATGTAACTCCTAAGAACCATGATTGTAACTCCAATTTTAGCAGTATTGGTCCCTAGTGGTGTCACCCCCCACAAGGGTGTCACCTTCCTAACATCTTTTTTTAGTGGTTCTCAAACCATTTAGCCTGGGATCCACTTTGTAGAGTGAAAGTGACCCACCAAAAGAGATTTCATGGCTGACTATCACATCAACAAGAAAATTAAAATAAGTAAATAATTACAAATACATTAAAGGAAACCAAGGGGAAAAGCTTAACCATCCCCAAAATCAGTCAGATTTTTAGTCCTTCCTAATGTCCAGTTCAGTTTAAGTTCTTATATTTAAACCAGTTCAGTGTAATTTGGGGTTTATTTTTTTTAAAGGCATCAAAACACCAGAGAGACAAGGACAAAAAATTAGGCTGGAGGAAGGGGAAGAGGAATTTACATCAATTGGCTTTATAAGTCAATTGGCTTTACAAGACTATTGAAAGGAGGTTGCCTTTGTGGAGCATCTGCTGAGCCCCAAGTGCACAGGATCAGGACCATTCAGGAACACTTGCACTCCCCTGGACTGATCTTGCATACCAGCCAAGGCATGCTTGCTTGCTTGTGGCTAAACATGGCTGTGAAGTTCCATTTTCACTGACCATAGCGTTCAATGCAGTTATCAGGAAGTTTCTCCTGAGGTGATTTGGGGGACTCCGTTCATTGGATCAGGGTGATTCTGACATCCGTTGATTACTCTCAGTCTGGTCTTTCTGGCAGACTATGGCACATTCACCTACTCATGAGTAAAGCCACAATATGGCTTTTCACTTTACATAGAGTTCAATGCATTATGCATTTTTTTAGTTTTTTGTCCATAACTTTTGATAGGATAGAAAGACATTGCAAAACAGATTTTTGCATTGGATTCCACTTTAAATTTCATATCCAAATGTATATAACATCATCATGAAGTTACAATTTCAGGGTTTCACACAGCCCCAGGCACATCACCTGGTGTGGGCCGCACCCCCCCTCAAGTGACGCCCTAGGGCAGGGGTCCTCAAACTTTTTAAACAGGGGGCCAGTTCACTGTCCCTCAGACACTTCGGGGGCCAGACTATAGTTTGGGAAAGAAATGAATGAATTCCTATGCACACTGCACTGCACAGGGAAAAGAATGCAATATTTAATTTCAATTCAACAGTCTTTATTGGCATAAAAAGAATGCAATATTTAAAAACAAATAATATTTCAATGTGAACTATGGGCCTGCTTTTGGCTAATGATATGGTCAATGATAGGTTCCATATTTGTCACTGCTAGTCGTAGCAAGTGATGCAAGTGTTCACCAGTTCATTATTTTATGAATTATGCCACAAAAAAAACCCAAAAGTGAGGCTAGCATTGCAGCCTCATAGCCCCATCCTAAGCATCCCTACACAGAAGTAATGGGCTTACTCCTAGGAAAGTGTGGCAGGCTTGCAGCATCAGAGCGCCATCCTACGCATCAGAGCCCCACCCATCCATCCCTATACAGAAGTAATGGGCTTACTCCATGGAAAGTGTGGCAGGCTTGCAGCATCAGAGCCCCATCCTAAGCATCAGAGCCCCAAGCCGGCGACTGAGTGGGAAGGGTGCACGAGGGATTGAGCAGAAAGCATGCACGCCTGTGGCCACTTCTCCACAGCACCAGGGGTTCCCTGGCTGGCGTGTGTGCAGCGACTCAATAGGAAGAAGCGACTGAGCGGGAAAGGCGCGAGCGCCAGCCAGGGATCCCCTGGTGCTGAGGAGAAGCGGCCAAAGGCATGTGTGTTTCTCACTCAGTCCCTCAAGCACTGTGCACCTGGCGTTGAGGCCCCTGGGGTTTTCCCCAACCCTCGGCATGGGGTTGTGGTGGGGTTCTGAAAATGCCAGCGGGCCGGATAGAGGGCTCTATGGGGCCGTATCCGGCCTGCAGGCCGTATTTTGAAGCCCCCTGCCGTAGGGTGTTGTCCCTCCAGTGCATGACCCCATGTTGCAACCTGCATCAGCAACACTCCTTTTGTGACACTGCTAAACTATGGATGAATACTGAGTTCAATTTTCTCTTAGTATTTCAGCGGACAAAGTATTTTTCCAAAGTATACCCACCCAAACCTCCAAGTAGTCAAGGGTAGTATACATGTCTAACCCCTCCTTTTTTCCTTATAGATACCCACTGAGGTCAGTAGGCTGTGAGATAATTACTAGCCCATGGTCACCCCCAGTGATGGGATTCAAAGACATTAACAACCAGTTCTATGCCCATCTGGCAGCCACTTTTAAATGGCTATTTTTAAACTTTATATGTCCTATCTCTCATTAACAACCGGTTCTATAGAGTAGGTGCGAACCTGCTGGAGCTCACCACTGGTCACCCCATAAACTGAATAACCTAGCAGGGATTTTAACCTGACTCTTGTCCATCCTTTAACCATTGGACCACTCTGGTTCTTGGATGCTTGCTGCAGAGAATGCAAATGTTTGCATCACCAACATCCTCTTATTTCACCAATATCCTCTTGAGTCTGACCAGCGCACTAGAGTTTCCTGATGCAGAAGAATCCAACAAATTCTCTCTTTCTCCCTCCCCCCCCCCCAGTAATTTGTGACCATTTCTGTTTATATGCAATGCCAGGGAATATAGGATCTGTATTTCTGAATCAATCTAGAAAGTAATAAAAGCAATTTAAAAACATTTCTATAGGTCTGCACCAAGCTCTTGCCATCCATAACCCCAGCCTGTGAATCATCCAGTCAGTTAGGTTTCCATTTGAGAATACCTAAGATCTGAGTGCTTTATGAGAACAAGCGTACTTCTGTTTTATTATTCACAAGTTTCAAACATATAATTCACTTCTTTCCTGGAAACCTTTTCCAGATACAAAAGGCATGAAATGCACTTACAGCCCAGTCTTATCCAGGGCTTATAGTGATAGATATCACCGTCTATGGCCAAAAGTGCTTTTATGGTGTTGGAAAACTCGCATTGCTGTCATTTACTGTGCAACCAAATGGCCAGAGGACTAATGCATACTCTAGTGGCTCCTGGATGCCACACTGGAACAGCTGACAGTAGGGTGGTTCATGAGTGGAAGGGAGAGGAATGGAGCAAGGTGGATAGGGCATGGTTCAAGACTGGGAAGAATGATTGTCAATGGAACTAGCATACCTGGGCTCCAATTCCCAGGCTCTCTTCCTCAGCTTATTAGCTCCCCCACCAGCATAGCATATCTGTCAAGGTAAGATCATATATAAACTTGGGGCGCAATCCAGAGTAACTACGGGGAGTCCTTGCTCCGGTGTAAGAACAATTTACTCTGGATTGCAATATGAATTTCCCATAGGTTTTCACTAGGTGATGCAGTAACTACGGGTGCACGTAATGTCTCTTACATGCTCCTGTAGTTACTCTGGATTGTAGGGTTAGAGAAGCATCAGAGATGAATCATCAGTAAAGGATGATTTGCCAAGTTCCTTTACCTACCACAATGATTTTCAACCAGTGTGCCATGGCACATTGTGTGCCACAGATAGTCCTCAGGTATACCACGGAAACTTGGTGAGAGTCATTAATTAATAGGAAAATTGGGGGTTTTGAACTCACTTGACAGCCCAAATTGTAACTTCTCTGTATCAATTGGGGGCAGCTTTCCTGCAGAGAAAAACACTGTGTGCTGGTATGAGGATCAGACCATAAAGAACTAAAATGAATTTTGGGGATATATAAGCAGGTGAGAAAGAAGTAGAAAAATACATTGTCATCCACATTAATGTTCATTTCTCCTAAACCTCAAGTTGCCTCAATCCAGCCGTGAATTTGCCACTAGGTTTACCCCTATCTTAAGGTAAATCAAATGACTATCAAGAATTCCATTTGCAAAGCAGCCTGCTGCAATATTCAGCTCAACAAATTAATATCCTTGTCTTTTTTTTAAACCTTTGCCCCAACCATATCTTGACAAGCCTGAGCAAGACAGATCCCCCTTAGGTGCCGGGAAATTCATTTCCATGTCTTGACTACCAACAAAAACCCAATTCAGTGGCTCAGGAGGTGGGAGAAGTGAAGGAAAGAAGAGCTTGCCTAGTCCTGTTGCCCCAATGAGGCAACAACTCAGAACAGAAAAGCATCATTGCTAGAGAAAAAAGCAGAGACCCTTTTTCAAAGGTAAGTTTCAGTAGTGGGGTGCAGTTTCAAATTAGGGGGGTGCAGTGGGTGCAGATGCACTGGGCAACAACCTTCAGGGAGGCAACCAGCTGAGCTTGACACTAGTGGCTAAAATTGTGAAAAATGGAGTATTTATGAATGATAATACCGTCAGGTTATATATCATAGGAAAGGTAATTTAATGCAGATTGCAATGAAAAAGATTGCATTGGAATATTCTATCAAACTTTATAGCTAATTAATTAGAAAATGAAAACACAAAGACCTATGGAACAAAAAGTGAATTTTTTTAACTCTAAACCTCCCCATGATACTGACTGCTCTGAGAGCAAAGTCTTAACCAGACTGCCACCATTTACTGCCACCAGACTGAGTGGTCCCACTGTGCAGGCTGGGGCTAGACAGGGGTTAAGGAAACAAATTTTCCCTAACCCTGGGGAGACTTCCAGTGCTGATAAAACATGGGCCATACATTAGAGTTGCTTAGGACTGGATCAAAGTGGGGTAGTGTTTAAACCAAACATTTGATGCACCCAACTTTCTCTTCATGGCATGCATCACAGTCATCACATATAAGATTGAATCTGATCTTGGTGCCTCTACCACATGGCTTAGAGGCAAAAAGTTAATTTCAGTCCCACAATTCTTGCACCAGAGTTGCCTGCCTAACCAAGATATTTGCTCCTTACCTCATTGCAACCAGTGACGGTCTGAAGCATATGTGATCTTGAGCTTCCATTCTGGACCTTTAGAAATAGGATCAGCACTTGCTGCCCTCTCTGTAAACCAGTGGTATTCAGGCATTTCAGCCGAGGACCCCTTTAAAAATCAGTCTGTCAAACTGATTTGACCCCATCAAACTTACTGGGATGCTCCTCCATATCTAATCGGAACTAAGTCCCATGGTATTCAAAGATACTTACTCCCTGGAAAGCCCAGTGCCAGATTCCAAGATGATGGATCCCACCCTCTCCCAACACCCTCTCCCAAGGTCATGATCTCCACTTTGAATACCACTGCTTTATTTGTTCTCTCCACTTGGGTAGTTCACAAAATGAAGTACAAATGGCTCGCACCTTCATGCCGGCCGTAAGAGGTGCGAAAGCAAATAGAGTGCAGCGCCATTCCAACGGCTGACGGCTGTAATGAATTGAATTGCACAGCCCACTTCAATTCATTACACCCTCCATGAGACAGAGTTATATGTAAAGTGAGCAATTTTAAAAACCCATTCTGATTTTTTATTAATCCTGCATAGTATGTCACTTTTATAGGATGAAACTGATAAACCTCTCTTCTTAGTCTTCAGAGCAATGGAATCAAATTATGGTCTCTATCCAACACCTGATGCAAACAAGTGATGTTGAGATCAAGAAGATCAAGGATGCTTCTGAGGATGCTACCAGGCTGGAGTGGGGAAAATGTTTAGATGCCTTTTCATGTCTGCCATATCTGTGTCATTTAGCTCCTAAATGAATACAGCATTATTTTGCATCCAGAGACAACAGATATATGTCTGTAGGATGACATTCACATCTCCAGCTGTATGTCACTGCCACCTTCTGGTGTTCTGGAGCTCTTATAAGAAAATCATGAATTATTCACCATTACCTGACAATATTTTTATAGTTGATTAATTGCCTCTACTCCATACTACCCAGACTATTGTGTATTTCCAAACCCAAAAATGTATTTCCAAACTAAAAAAAAAAAAACAGGCCTCCGTCAGTCTTGAAAGACTATGTTATCATGCTCGGCACTGCAGACACTGCATGCGAAGCACGAAAGCCTGGGTTGGATTGTTATGGAGGATAGGCTGTTACCCAAGCAGCAAATCCCTCCTCTCCATGCCACTGAATTAGTCCAATGGAAAGGCAGAGCCATTACGATTGGATCCAGCTGCCTCGCAGAGCTGTGCTAAGGACAGGAGCTCACCCTGTCTTGTGGGGCCGACCCAGGGTGACCAGATGCCAAACGCAAAATCCCTGAATGGCAAGGCCAGAACTCCTGCCCAAAGGCAAAAATTCCTAGCCCCCAAGCCAAAATTCCTGCATAAATTCCTGCAATTAAAAAAAATTGTAGAAAACCCCAAAAATGTAAGACAAGCAAAAATAAGCTAAAAACACTTGTTTCTCTCCTGTATTTAATTTCAGCACTATATTACCCCTTTTAAAATTGAAAAATGATGGAATTCTCTACTCACTGTGGCTGTGAGAGAGACAAAAACTCCATTATACTGGCACAATTATCTGGGAGGAAGTCCTATTGTATAATGGAGTTTCCTTCTGGGTAGACACAACACAGCTAGCATGGGGCTCACACATTTTCCAATTCCTCCACCTCACTTGGGGCAGCTGGGAGGTTGAAGTCGCGGTGATGGAGCGAGGCAGCAGTAGGCAGATGATCAAGGAATAGCAGGCAAGCAATGCCAGGAGGCCGGCGATGGAGCATGGAGGCAGAAATAGACTGGCAGCAGACTCATGGGGTGGGCGGCTGCAGTGAAGGTGGCGGGCGGCTGCGATTGCAGCCCCGTGAGGAGAGCGCGCCAGAGGCCTTTGCCAGCTTGCTGGCTGAGAGTGATCTGAGCCACAGTGAAGTGGTGAAGGGGAGGAGCTTCCTTCTCCCACTCACTGTTTCTCCCACATGATGGTCCGCCCAATGATCAGGACCAAAGATAACGCATGCCCCAGACACAGCCAAACAAGTGTGCACAGCTGCAGCACGCCAAATTTAAATGGCGGCCATTTTCCCGGAGGCTGGCCACATTTTCCCTGAGGAGGGGCTTGTTTTCCGGAGGTCTCCTGGAAATTCCGGAGGTCTGGCAACCCGGGTCTCGAACCCTGGTCTGCTGGTTAACAGGCGCAGTGTCTTAACCTCTTGCGCCACCCACAGCCCTAATTTTCCAAACTAATACTCAGTGAAATAGTAGTAGTGTCTTGATCAGAAAATCCTAGGCTCTAAAAATGTGTGGGAATTTTGAGACTTTTTCCGGAATTGAGAATAGGTTGTTCATCCACTTGCAAACTTTTTCATTTTTTTAAAAAAATACTTTTCTCCACCACCCTCAACCCAAGTTTGCTTTCAGAGAGATGAAAATATAATGATGGTCCAGAACTGATCAATAGTCCAGATAGATCAATAACCCTCTGAAGAGAAAAAAACAAAGACAGTACCTCAGAGGTTTCATCAGCCATGAGGAGCACACTCATCTCACTGTTGTCTCAGATCACAGGCTGTTGTAGAACTGCAAAAATGTTGCAAAACACAAAAGTGTCTGCAAGACGAAAGACGTGAAAGTGTGGCTATGGGGCAACAATGACTGTAACACTGCAGTTCTCCAACCTTTTAATACCATTACCTACTTTATCAGCTGTGGTGGATGCATCACAGCCCAGAAAGCCTTGCAGCTTCAGGTCACAACTCAGAATGCAAGGTACTCTGAGCATATGGCCAATGAAGTGGGTCACACCTCAGCACTATCTGAAAGCCATAAGGTGTTCAGGAGTGTGTAATGGCACAAAATGCCTTGAAACGTCCAGGTTGCACTGGCCTCATGACGCACCTAAAATAGGGTTTGTGCCCCCCAGTTTGTGAACTGCTGCTCCAGCACATGGATTTCCATGTGCTCCATGTTCTGGTCCCCAGCTACATCTGGCCTGTGTGAGGAGGAATCCTGATTGTTCTGGCTTGCAGCAACCTGCTAATGGGCAGGAAATGCGGAGATGCTTTCATTGACGAAGCTGCCCTGAGGAATGCCGAGAAGTCAGAGAGTGAGTGAATGTGTGTGTGTGTGTTTGTATGCGTGTGTGTGTTGGCCAAACAGTCCCATTTATCGAAAACTTAATGAAAGAATGTTTTCTTAATTACAAAATGAATTTATTTCTCAGATTGCTGCCAACTGTACTTATTTCTCAGTTGTTCCCCAGCTCCTTATCCATCCAACATATTACTTCTAACCCCAATCCACCCAAATAATTTCCCCTTAAAAAACTTGTCCCCAAAATATTGGTTTTCTACTATATTCATCCTTTAAAATATCCATTCGCCCAATATCCAAGTCTGTAATCCAATACAAAATAAGAAAGAAAATATAAAGAAAAAATAAAACAAATTTACCTGCACTTAGAGCACAATCCTCACCATGTCTACTCAAAAGAAAGCCCCATTGTGTTTAATGGGTCTTACGCTTAGGAAAGTATCTTTAAGATTGTAGGAAAATATCATTTCTCGGGTCTCTCAGGCTGCAATCTGCCTCCTTACACAGGAGTGAGCACCACTGATTAGAGTCGACATGCAAGGCTCGCTGAGTGGGGCAATTGAGGAGACAGATCCATTGAGGAGAGAGGTGGCAAGAGGTGGCCGAGGGAGACAGTTGAGGAGAGCCAAAGAAGATATTGGAGTCAAAACAGTGGTTGAAATGCTGGAAAGGGGGTGTTTTGTTTCACTGATGAATGATGTTATATTGTGCCACCACAAGTGACAGCTGTGGGCTGCTGCTGGTACATTATATGTGCACTCTTTTCTTTCTCCATAGCTCAGAAAAACTTACGATTCACAAGCAAGGTAATGTACAAGGCCTGACATAACTAGCATTAACAACAGAATGTCTTCCTGTGTGTTTCAGGCTGTTTTCTCCGCCACCCACGACACCACTTCCACCATTGCCAGACCTTCCCACCAAAACCATGAGCCACCCAGCAGACCTCCTAACAACATAAACATTTCCAACTGCCAATGTTGGAATGTAAAGAGTTGCATTATTTAAAGCTGCAGAGCACCGATACAAACTGGAAGCGTCTGTATATATTGCAAAATACATTAATATTTCTTTGCCGGTGAATTTTTGGACTCCTTTTGTAATGCCAATTCTTTCCCTCAACCTAGTCATAAATCTTCACTTCCTTTCCAGGGAGTAGCTTTTATTTTGAGTTAGGAATGCTGAAGAAGTGCCGTATTGCCAGCATGAAACACATCAGAGTCCTTTTTGTGGTGTTGCAGCTGCGATTTCTTTGATACAGTATAAGCTGCAGAGCTTTCAAGCCTCTGCTTTCCAGGGCCAAAATCTCCAGAACACCTTCCTGCTGGTTTTTCTCCCCAAGCCCAACTTTAAAAAAGCAGCTTGCCTCTTTTTTAATATCAATCTGCCTCTTTTTCTTTGCAATATCCCAGGTGAAGTAAGAATATCTAGGAGGAGGCAGTGCTTGGAATACAAAACATGAGCACTACTGTAAATATACTGTGAGATATATATATATACTCACTGCAGGTAAAGGTGACATTATTTAATGAAACCTTGAAGCTCATCCAAAGGTATATTAATTGGATCTCTATCTTATTTCATGACTTGATGACCATCACCAAGTTGGGATACTAGCAAAGCTTCTATTTGCAGCAAGAAATGGCTGAGCACGGCCCGCCAGCCATTTGTTTCAGTTGCCGCACCGAGCAAAAATAATTGAAACTCTTTTTTGTGTGTGTACTATTCATTGATCCGATTGTGTTCAGGAATGTAAATGTAAGTTTTAAAAAAGCCAGCACTATTTTCCAAAGGAATGCATTAAATGGAGGTGTGGATAGAAAAAAAGGAGGGAGACCTCTTGCTGAGAGGCTAAATGCCTGTGTAAATGAGTGCTTAACATAGTTTAGCAGACCTTATTTATCTTTTTTACTACCCTTGGTATTGTAGAAAAAAAAAAACACCACACATTCTTTACTGCTGGCAGTTTCCAAGCATTTGTGGTCTTGCCAAGGAAAATATATTGTATGGTGACTGTGAGCATATGTTTAATAAATGCCACAAAAACCTGCAGAAACACACACCAACTCTCCATTAAAGTAATGTTAAGGTTTTTATTCACTGTGATAAAGGGGCAGAAGTCACAGATGCAGCTATCCTGGCATTCTTCATATTCAGTTCCAGGTTTTGCACTCCTGGAACTGGATCCAGATTTCTCCATTGCAGGCTTTTTTTTTGGTTGGGGGGGTGTCAGATCTTCATTGCAGGATATTCTTGCCCTCCCCAGCTAGACCAGGCTTTTAAAGACCTGCAGGCTCTGCACAAGTTCCCTGTATTCCTAATCCTCACTCCAGCTCCAGATTAAGCATTTCTGGAAATGGAGATCCAGTCAACACTATGGATCATCCCAGGTGGTTTCCATCTTCATGACATGACAGCCCTATGGAGAGAAGGACAGAGCCATGGGACAAGCTAGAAGAAGCCATTCCTTTCCCATTAGTCTGTGGCGGATGGTATTTTTAACTAGCAAAGTACCATAAAAATTTTGTTGAGTTTTCCTTCAAAACAATATTATGAGGAAGTCTACAGTTCCTCAGCAAAAACACAGATAAACAAAATGGGAGACGTTGCACTGACGGCAATTTGGCATCCATGTGGCAATTTGAAATACATTTTGATGTCAGTCTATCAGAAACGCCACACAATCGGATGCCAAGCTACTGGAGTTTTACCATACATTTGTGTGCATTTTATTCATTTATTGCTATTTAAAAAGGTAATAGAGATCCTACACAAAATTTACCATTTCCATAGGGATTATTTGAATATCTTCTGTGTTGAGTGTTCTTCAGATTGTGACTACCATAAACCAGGAGTAAAGAATAGATAAGTCCTCTATAGGAGGAACCCTCTGGGTTGAACAAAAAGACCATCAGATTCAGTTGCTTATTTCAAGTGGTGCCTAGCTAGAAGGATCTAGGAAGCAAAGCCAAGAGAAACCGATACATTTTATTCTGGTTCTGTGTTGGAACACATGGATTGTGGCATGAGTTTCACTGATCTTTGCAGTTCTCATGTTCTTTCTGTATGCTGTGTACACATCTTTGCAATTCTCATGGACACATGAATGCAATGGACACATAGTAGGTCAAGCATAAAAGGATATGAAGCTTCCGGCAGCCAACTCCGGATGGGGTGGAGGCAGAGTTGCATCTCTTGCCTCCAGCCCTTTAAGTCATTTAAAATATGAACTCTAGTCCAGAGCAGAGCCAGGGGTGAGTGTCATATTGACTTTTCATTCAGGTTCAGCTACATCCAAGGCTGACACTTTGGCCTAATTCACTACTACGCTGGTGTTACAGAAATGTCCTCGATGGCCTAGTTCTGCATTGCTTTCAGGGCCAGCTTGATCATAAGAGTAGGTGATCCACCAGCAGACAGGCAAAAGTGAAAATACTTAGACTAACCACCCCACACTCATCCCTGATAGATCCCAGGACCTGAGACAGGAGGTGCAGTAAGGCTGCAGCAGAAGCTCGCCTCCCACACCTGTTTGCAACATATACTTTGCTGTCCTTGCAGCTACTGCTTTTTCAGTTTGCAACAGATTCTTCAAAGGTAGGTGTATCCGCCACTCCGCTTTGTGATGGTTTATTTTCTGACATTCTACTCTTTCAATACCTTTTGATTATACCCCAAATTGATTCATTCAATACACATTCTGCTCTTTCAACCTCTTTCCGCTGTTGAAAAGGCTAAAATTGCCCTCCCTCATATTGATTTGCATGGTTTTGGCATGTGTGTGTGTGTGAGTGAGAGAGTACACATCAACTTTAGCTCTGGGTATATTCCCATTCCTGAAGGCAATACAAGGTGACTCTATAGAAGGGAAGACAGATGCCTGTACACTGTAAGGGAATTTTGGCATGTGCAGCTTTTTAAAACCAGTCCATATTAAGTTGAACCTGCCTAAATTCCTTCTTCTATGCAATGGTTAAAGATGCAGGCATCCTGACCTCCATTGTATACAGTCACTCTGCTTTAGTATTAAATGGATACAGTCTTGCTTGTGTTTATCTAAAGCTAGCCAAGAACAGCCTTTGCCATTCCAAGTGAGAAAATATTAATTATGAATTTTTCACACAGAGCTGTTTTGCTTCCATGTATATAACAAAAGGTTGTTGAAGGCACACCACATCTGTATCTTGCCAAACCATTATTGCTCTGAAGCTGAATAGGGTGCTTTTCCAAGTTCATTATTAAAAAATGAGTTAATAAATCATGAGATTTCTCCATAATGCAAAAGCTCAATACCCAGTTTTCAGCGAACAATAACACACAATTAAGATGTGACACTGCCAACAATGCAAACCACACGATGGCCTTTAAACCCCATTATATATCTCAGAGATTAAAACTGGCCTCATTTCAAGGATAATTATTTTATAGACTTTAATTAGGAGACAGAAACAATACCATTGCTAAGTCCGTTAACCACCACAAACTTGAAATCTCTGGGCACTTACACTAATGTTGGCACCCATGAGGGAAAGATAATCCACATTAGCACAAAGAGCTTCTCCTCTCATGGCCTTCCTATTACTCTCTCAAATTTGGGTCTTCTTGATCTAGCTTTTGTGCATTAGGTTAATGTTCTCCCATACATGCATTTTTCCCAAACGTCTCAAACAAAAGTAGGGAGGGATGCTCTTTTTTCAGCCTAGATTACTCTATGTTTGCTCGCCAATAGGCTCCATGTTTATTCAGATTTAAAACATGGTGGTTGGTGGTACTGTACTGCCAGGGTGACCAGATTTCATAACCAAGAGGACCAGCCCCCCCCCCACCTGTATGCAGGATAGTCAAGAAAAACGTAGGGCATGACAAAATAAAACCTAAAAACACTCATATTTATCGCTTTCATGTCGTTAATTTAAACACTATATTACTATATTATATTTCAAACTATTACATATATTACATCTAGGCTGCAATCCTAAAGTGCACTAAGCCCAGCCCATCTGGCACTTGGGTCAGCCTAATGCCAGATAGGCCAGCCTAGCTGAACCAAAAAAGGCCTGGGCCAGCTTAAGTCTATTTAGGCTGTCCCAAGATAAATGGACCTGCACCAGACAGGCAGTACTAGCCAAGGCACTTTAGCAGGGGCATGTTGCGGGCATGTTGTGCATGGCCTAGAGCAGTGCAGTTAGGCCATATCCAGACACTGTTTCCAGGGCAGAAATGCCCCCTCCCATCTCCTCAGGGTTAAGCCACCTCAGGAACAGGCATAAATTTGAGTAGACCCATAGGGGTCCATGAAAAGCCAGAGTAAAAATGAAGCAACATAAAAAGTTCTAAGTCTTAGGCCAGGCTAAAAACACCACTCCTGCCTCTCATCTTCAGGATATGGCACAATTACAATAGTTCATCTCAGGATATGGCACAACTCCCACAGCCCAGTGAGCATGCTGCCCTTGTGCTGCTGTCTCTTCAGCAACAGTTAAGCCAGCCTACAGCCCTCCTAACCCTGTGGATTTGGCCTGTCAGCCTAGAGGCCTCCTAACCATATGGATTTGGCCTAATAGCTCAGGATATGGCTTACTTAGGCCAGCTTAGCTGGGTCATTCTCTCCAGCCTAAGTCAAGATTGCACCCCTAATTCATTAGAAGAGGGCTACATGCTGCCTGCTTACAAGAAAAAGAAGGACAATTAAGATTTTTTTTTCCAGGACACAAGGCTTAAAAAGAGGACATATCCTGGAAAAAGAGTGTCAGTCAACCTCCTGTTTGAAGATGCGCAGTTAGCAACAATTTGAACCAATGGGCAAGGAACCTCTAGTGCCTTTAGCAGAGAAAAGGTCATCCAAGTAAGATAAAATGAGTGTGCCGACCATTCCACTAAGAGATTAACAGCCCAGTTTTATGTAAGTTTACTCAGAAGCAACACCTAGTGTAGTCAATAGAACTCATATCCAGAGTGTGGATAGGGTTGCACAAAGATAGGGTTTGCAACCCACAAAGATAGGGTTGCAACCCAAGCCTTCAAATCATGTTTTATATGATATTGCAAATGCATTCCATATCTTACATCTCTACAGGGTGACCGTATGTCCTGTTTTTTTTCAGGACATGATCTCTTTTTTAGCCTTGTGACGTGACAAATTTTTTCATTGTCATCCTTTCCCTTGTGAACAGGAGGCATGTAGCCTTCTTGTATTTAATAAAATAGATGTAATATATAATATTTATACTCAGAAATAAGCCCTAATGTGTTCAATGGGTCTTACTCCCAGGAAAGTGTGTTTAGGATTGTAGCCATAGGGCGCAATCCAGAGTAACTACAGGCAGTCCTTGTTCCAGTGTAAGAACAATTTACTCTGGATTGCAATAGGAATTTTCCATAGGTTTTCACTAGATGGTGCCGTAACTACAGGTGCACGTAATGTCTTATACGTGCTCTTGTAGTTACTCTGGATTGTGGGGATAGTGTTTAAATTAACTACATGATAGCAATATATTCTGGGTGTTTTTAGCTTTTATTGTGTCATGTCCTACATTTTTCTTGGGTGTCCTACATGGGGGGCCTTGTTATGACATAAGGTCACCCTGTCCCAATAGGCACACCTGACTGGGAGACTACAGCACACAAACCAAACAAAAGGAGCTCTGCATGGGCCAATCACTAGAATATAACACTTCTTAACCATCTTTTAAAGGTAGTTTGGGGCAAGAAGTATCTTTTTCAAAGATAACAGAGACCCTTCCAGTCCATTGAACTTTGTGTTTCCTTTCAAAACACTGCAGTGATCAGTCAGAAACACAACATAGGAGCGGACCATGCATAGCAAACGACTGACTGATAAACTTGATGGGAAAGAAGGCAAATATGGAATGAGGGAAAGCAGCAACAAAAAGCCCAATGTGTCAGTGAAAAACAATGTGCCATTGTGGGGCCAGAGACACGTGCCATGCCATTCGCAATAACACCTCCGATCCATTTCTTTGACTGCATGGGGGTTAAATCACTGCAAAACCTCTTGAGAGATGGCACTGACAAAACTATCCATATACCTAATGTTATGCTGAAGATAAAAGAGTATCCATGTCACACCAGCTTCCCCTCAACCACTGGAGTAATGAATATGTTTTTCAGAGAATAGCAAGGCGTAGTAAATATATAACATGAATAAAGATGAAACTTGCTTCAGCCATTATTCATGATAAATTAGTGAGGGTAAATTGGTGATTTGTTACCAAGATTGGTTATTGCTTCCACGGAGCTCTTTATTCTCGTCTTCCACTCAGAATGTGCTGAAGTACTTCTGACATCATCAACTGACAGCAGTTGTATTTTATGCTCACAGATGGTTGAAAGCAGTGGCGTAGCAAATGATCGTGATTCTTGGCGTTTATGGCAGCGCCCTGTAGGGCTGTGGCTGCTTTGGCTCTCGGGAGTTTTGGATTGAGTGCTTGTTAGAAATTATATGAGTTTTACTCCGGTGAGCAAGCAACGTAATTTCATTTTGTTTGTACTCGTGGACGTGCACCCATGTGTGCACAGTAAAAGTGACAGTAAAGGTTTATCTTTATCTTATGTAGCCTGGTGCAAAGCTCAAAATGTCGCCCTGGAAATGATGTCACAGCTAGAAGTGATGTCATCCTGGAGTATTAAAAAAAATTTCCCCTGTAACAACAAAATCAATTTTAATTATATAAAAATATGAAAATTGTGCCCCTTATTGGTTAGAGAAATCATGCTGGGGCAAAGAGGAATGGTTATTCTTTCCTTGCTAAATAGAAGAGTGGTGCCTGTGTACCCACTTAGCATGGGCTAACTATAATATTATATATGTATATTCTTCTTAGTTCCATACATTATCAGAATTGCATCTCTTTGGCTCTCAGAGCATGTTGAGTTGGGAAAGCTGAGTTAAGAAAATGCACTTTGTGTTTCATTGGCTTTTGTGTTTTCATTTTCTGGTTAATTGTCCATAACATTTGATATATTATAGATATTCCAATGCAATTTGTTTCATTGCCTTCTGCATTAATTTGCCTTTCCAATGACATATAACATTTTGGGATTATCATTCACCCATAGCCCTTTTTTGACAATTTTAGCCACTATTGTCAAGCTCAGCTACTAGCCCCCCTTACGGTTGTAGCCCAGTGCAACTGTGCCCCACCCCTTAGCTACACCACTGGTTGAAAGACATACTACTGAGTTGAAAGAGATGCCTAATGGAGAGGACAAAGGCCCACCACAGGCCCTATCCAACTTTCCAGTACCGATGCAACCGCAATGCAGCCCTGTCATAGGAGAACAAACGTTAGCCTGAGGAGGCTTCCATGACAGTTCTGCCACTGCAGGATATGGTACATGCCTCACTGGCATGGCTACATCAGCACTGGAAATTTGGATAGGCTTGTTCCTCCTGGGATATACAGGGTTGGCTTCACTTGCTCTAGAACAAGGGTATCCAAACTTTTTGGCAGAAGGACCACATCACATCTTTGTCACAGGGGTTTGAAAAAAAGAAGGGATTTGTATTTCAAATGTGAATAAATTTGCATATTAAGAATATATAAATATTAAGAATATATTAAGCGATAGAACTTATGAACAAATGAATTGATTCAAACCAATTCATAAGCACTTCCATAAACAGAAAGAAAAGGTGCGTACAGCATCCCCGCACCTCAGAATACCCTCTGGAGGTAAGGGGTAAAACTTCCTTCTGGATTATTACAAGCCTGCCACATGGAGGCAGTTTGCCACATGCCGTATCTGGCCCTTGAACCAGGGTTTGTATACTTCTGCTCTAGAAAAACTGACCATAAGATTCAATTATATATCTGAGCTGTTCCTGACCACATGCAACAAAAGACAATGCACCCAAGACACACACGCACACCATGCCCTGAGACAGCTGGTGGTGATCCATGCATGCATGTATGTGCATGTATATGAACAGTCACTAGGAGTCTGAGCCTATGGTTGAATATCGAAATCACTGGATAACAGTGGCCTCAAGTTGGTGTAATTTCTGCAGGGAACCAGACTAGTTTCTCAGGGGATATTCAATTACAGTATGATGTAATGTTGTGGAACATTCCCATAGTCACAACATGTAAGAATTTTATTCTGCAAGATGTAAGAATTAGTGTATACAGCCTGATACATATGGAGGGACTATCACTCAATCAGAATGCAATGCTCTGCATACATATGGTACTTTAGATATCTCCTCATCAAGGATCAGTCAACAGATGAGAAAGACCTCTGGAATGCTGCTGCCACTACTGTAACCCTTAAATTACCGGGATATTTTTTCACGCCTAAGACCGCATGGGTGAATTTTGACCCAAACGACCCTGTACTATAGTTAGGTACATATAATATACATATAAGGTACATATGATGTACATATAATGAATAAATGTTGTGTCAAGTTTTAGTATAATTATTTTTATTGTGAAATAATGATTTTTAGTACAATTTTTATCACCTAAGACTGCACGGGCCAATTTTGACCCATGCAACCCTGTACTATAGTTAGGTACATACAATGTTCATATAAAGTACACATAATGTACATATAATGTACATATAATGAATAATAATTATGATTATAATTAGTATAATGATTTTTAGTACTATTATAGCTAGCAAAATATTGAATAACCAATAAAAGGCAACATGGGTCCAATATGACCCATTAAACTACAATTTGTATAAATTGGATTTTACAGAAAAACTGTAAATTCAAAATTTTCATGCTTTTGGTATTGTGACTGTCTAATTAGCAGGAAAAAAAGTCAGAAAGTCTTGTCAGATAATAATAATAAATTCCAGTAAAAACACAACACAGACTTCCTGGCAGGTGATGATTGACCCAGTTGGTATTTAAAGGGGTAAACAGTAATGAGTTACAGAACAATCCTATGTAGGGCTGCCCAGAAGTAAACCCGTTTTATTCATATAGCAATAACATCCCCATCTCCTCCTGCTCTCCCACTGATTTCCTTTCTCTGGCAGGTGGCAGGAAAGCTGATAATATGGACCAGAAAGTGCTAGCCTTCCCTCTAGCATCTCAACAGCACACAAGTGAGCATGCTGCCAGCAAGCTCTTTATGGGCTGTCAGCCTATATCTAAATAAAAAGAGATTTGACCAACAAGAGGGATCAATGCTCAGTAATCACAATTAGTTTCCAAATTACACATTGGGGAAGGTGTTCTTAGTTTGTATAACTCATGCTATGTGAATTTGGGTTCTGTGTGGAGTAAGAGATTTTTCGTCAGTAATGATATCCATCCCCATCTCCTTCCGGTACCACACTGCTTTTACTCAGTGGCTTCAGGCTATAAATATGGATTGCGACAACACCGAGTCACATTTCGGAGAGCAATCTTCTAACCCATGCGAAGGGTCACAGCAGAACTGATGTTAACTAGTATTCAGGAAACAGCTCCACTGAGGGCAGAATCATGGAACATTATCCGCAGCCTCTGATGAAACTTTTTGTCTGCCAAGAGAAGAAGGAAAATTATCTGAACAAAAATCTGGCTCACTGTGGTTTGCTGTGCTTCATCAGTGTATATCTGGAGGACAGAAACCACTATTAAGTGAGAAAAACAGTATGGTACAAATGACTACAATTTGCAATCCCTAACTGCACCTCTGCTGACACAGACATTATCTTCTGATGTGGTTTGAAGAAATCAAATAGGGGAAAAAGTGTTCTGTGAAAAAGACACTTGGGAACAGCAGAGGCTATGATTACAAGAATGAGACAAATAACTATCGATGGCTCTTTTTCTACTCCCACAAGAATAGACGCAAAGTATCTTTGTAGTTTGCTCAGATGCAATGGTATGATAGAATGGGCCAGCTAGTAAGTGATATGCAATTTATTAGGTTGAGATTATGTTCTATGATTGGCCCAGTCCTATCCATAGAGTGTGCTGGTGGTGCATGGAGGCTGCAGCTTTCCCCACAATTTCCCTGGGACAAGGGGACAGATGTCACCTTCTCTCAAGACTTTTCTGCCTGCTAAATTTCCCCATGGATGCAACAAAGCTGAGCTGGCACCACAGCTTTGGTGCATGGAAATTTAGGTAGGATGATGTATGCCTAGATACATGCTCTGAAGTACTGTACTTGCTGTGAGCTCTGGAGCAAAGCCCTGCATTGGACTTTCCATGAAATCCCTTGCCTATCCCATGATGGTACTACCATTGATACTGATGTCTCTGGGATTGACCCTGTCAAGGCCGTTCCCTTAATGGGCATGGATCCTCAGGTTGTGGATCTACATCTTATTTATGGCCTTGCCCGCACCAGCAAACACGGGATTTACACAGTGAGGGAGGTGACCACAATTGTTTAAGGCACACTTGGTTCCTTCTTGTTCTATGAAGTTAGGAATGATCTCAAGATGTTTTAGATATCCTGATGCACCAATGACAATGCAGGATCAGGAGTGCTGCACAGGGTATGGAGGACACAAACACATATGGGTTCTTCCTTGTGCATTGGGGTGATTGTCCACATTGGTTCTCAATGTTCAACCTAGTTCATGGTTCTGTTTCTTTTTTCCAACATCAGAGACTTCTGGAATAGTCACAAGCTAAACATGAAACTTTTGGCCATCATCTATCAGTCTCTGCAACAACTAGAATGATAAATTTGTGTGAAATGGCATCCACAGTAAAGGTGGTACAGAACACAACCACTATTTACTCTACCACTCCTTGTCCCCCCCAAATGGGTTAGTTATCAATTGACATCTCTAAAAACCAAAGTTAATTTAAATATGTGAGTTTGGTTAGACAAGAGAAACCCTTTAATACAATTATTCTTGAACATTTCAGCCTGGTACCCCCTTCAGAGAATGACAATCTGTCTGGGACACCTCAAAAGGGTGTCAACCTCTACCTCAACCTGGTAGAGATGTCATGGCTAAAAATGATAGCAGGAAGTGACATCATTGTGAAGTTGGAGTCTTTCTACCCAGAATTAAGTCCCAATGTGTTTAGTCCCATTGTATTACTCCCAGGTAAGCATGGATTGCAGCCTGAGTGCCCCATTCCAAGATGGTGACACCCAGTGCCAGGTTCGAAGATGGCGGCACCCAGCTTTTCATGGCTCCCCTGAAATTAAGTCATGATCCCCAGTTTGAGAACTGCTTTAATACAAATCCAGTGGTGGGCTTTAGGGGGTTCTCACAGGTTCTATAGAACCCTTTGTTAATGAGCACCTGGTTCTGAGAACTGGTTACTAATGGGACATAGAACCTGTTGTTAATTTAGGTTTTTAGGACATAGAACCTGTTGTTCATTAATTTAATCCCTATAGAGTCTGACATAAACAACATATTTGTTGGCCTTCTCTGCATTTCAAATTCAGCCCAGGACAAGCTGTAAAATTTCAACAGCTTGTTTTTTCCCTCTAACTCTAAAGTGTCAGTAAAAGTTTACATACTGAATGATGAATAAAAGATTTTTTCCTCCAGCACTCAGCGACACTCAGAGACATCAAATGCTGAAAGTATCCTCTGGCCATTATTTCCCCCCCAGAAAATTTACCCTCTTAGGGCTCCGTTAAACCACTTGGGGTCTGAATCACAATTTACTTTTAAAAGTTATGTGCGCCGGCTCCCTTCTACACAATTACTCTCAGCTTGCACTGGTGTAATAGCAGCTCAGAATTGAGCCCTGAACATCTCAAGGTAAAATAGCATTGGACAGCCTTTGAAAGGCTACAACTCATGTTTGCAAAGATTGCCTCCTCTGATGGCACAGAGCCACCAGGATGCTTTTCTGTCATTCCTATGTATAAACAAACTCTTTTATAGTTATGGATTACAGATGCAGCTACAGTCTGCATTCCAAATAAATGCACGGCTTCAGGGCAGAGGTGGAATTGATGGAGGCAGCCTTACATGTTGGCCAATTCAATTTTTTTTTTGGCCTGATCACAATGGCCTGTTGCAGTTGCAAGGATGCTAGCAGACTGCATGGAGATGCTACATTGTAGAAATTGACACAACACTGAATATACTCACTAACCCTACAATCCAGAGTAACTACTGGAGCGTGTAAGATACATTACGTGCACCCGTAGTTACTGCACCACCTAGTGAACACCTATGGGAAATTCATATTGCAATCCAGAGTAAATTGTTCTTACACCGGAGCAAGGACTCCCCGCAGTTACACTGGATAGCGCCCATAGCCACTTTGATTTGCAGTGTCAGAATGATGCTTTTTGAATTGCTGTTTGTTTGTTTGTCATAGTGCAGCAGCATCACAAGAAATTGTTGAACAGTTGATGAAAATATGAACAGTTCCTACGTGCCTGGGACTATGGTCAAATATCCAAAACACCATTAGACAGCAGTACCCTTACACTGGTGTAATTTCTGTAGGAAGTCAGAGTACCTTGTAAAGGGACATTATATTGCAATATGTTGTAATGTCTGAAGTACTATGATCATACATATAAGGCAATGGTGGGCTTCTGGGGGTTCTCACAGGTACTATAGAACCCTTTGCTAATGAGCACCTGGTTCTGAGAACCGTTACTAATGGGACATAGAACCAGTTGTTAATTTAGGTTATTAGGACATAGAACCTGTTGTTAATTTATTTGAATCCCACCACTGGGCAAGTGTACATGTGATTGTGGTCCTATTGAGTTGAAAGACTTACTGGGTCATGTCAAGAGGTCTCTTTACTCAGCATCTTCCCTCCAACTGGTGCAGGTAGACCTGGAAAATCCAGGTTCAGATCTCCACTTAGCCACGAAGCTTCCTGGGCTGGTCACCGTCTCTCAGCCTCACCTACCTCATAGAGTTTTGAAGACACAAGTAGAGAAGGAATTATGTATACCACTCTGAGCTCATTAAATCATTTCAAATACTTTTTATTTTTAAAAAATAATTGGCTTATTTAATTAAATAATTAAAAATAAAATTAAAGACTGGCTTGTTTAATTAAATAATTGGCTTATAAAAAACTTTGGATAGCATATGAAACTCCCCTATACTCAATCATAGCTAACCCAAGTGCCACTCCACAACCGAGATGACACCCTTTTCTTAATTGGGTCCACATGCCTTTCCCCCCTCACATTCTTCCCCCCTTACCTTAACTTACTTTACAAGTTCACACTACTGCTCATCCTTATTCTCCTCTTCCTCAACGGTACTGTTGCACTGTTTACATATACCAACACTCAACTGTACTGCAAAAAACTGGCAAATTTAGACTTCCCACATAATGTAAAATACTGCTGTATTGCAATAACACAGAACTGAAAACAATGATGTTGCAGACAAACAGAGAATATTTCTTTGCACAGTGTGTAATTAGTATTTGGAACTCCTTGCCACTGGATGAGGTGGTGGCATCTGACCTAGATGCCTTTAAAAGGAGATTGGACACATTTCCAGAGAAAATGTCCATTACAGGTTATAAGCCATGATGAGAATATTCAACCTTCTGATTTTAGAAGTAGGCTATTTCAGAATGCCAGATGCCGGTGGGGGAAAGACACAGAAATGAGCTCTCTTGTTGTCTTGTGTGCTTCTAGAGGCGTCTGATAGACTACTTAGTTATAGGAAGCTGGACTAAATGGCCTGATGCACTGGAGCTCTTCTTATGTTCTTACATGCATTTCAGTTGGGGACTTTCCTAGGACTATACCAAGAATTGAATGTGGAATGTTCTACATGCAAGTCATGTGCTCTGTTGCTGGCGTAGGAGTACATCCTCAGCATGGTGGACAAGCACATGGTCCTAGCATAGGGAAAACTGGTATTGTTCCAGTTCGGGATTTGTGTTCACATACTGGAAGTTTTGACAGGGGGTCCTGTCCCGTTTTTGGAAGAGAATTAATCATCATCATCACCATCATCATCATCATCATCATCAACAAACTTTATTTCTATCTCACCTTTCTCCCAGAGGGACTCAAGGTAGTTTACAAACAATGCATAAAATCCAACAATAAAATCCAATAAATTAAAACACTTAGGGTGCAATCCTAAAGACACTTTCCTGGGAGAAAGATCCATTGAACACAATGTGGCTTACTTTTGAGTAGACATGGTTAGGATTGTGCTGTTAAACAAACATCTTAAAACAATAAATAAAAACATCTACATTAAAAAACTGATTAAACGAAGGCTACAATCCAGAGTAACTACAGGACCTTTTATACCAACGTAGTTACAGTTCCACCTATGGGAAACCTATGGGAAATGCATAGAGCAATGTAGAGTAAGTGCTTCTAATGTCTTCCCATAGTTACTCTGGATTGTAGAGTAATTAACTGATTAAAAACTGATTAAAAACAATAATAAAAGAGTTGTGCAGTAGGAGTAGCCAGACTAAAAAACCAGGAGACTAAAAATTATGACAGCGATTTTCAACCAGTGTGCCATGGCACACTGGTGTGCTGCAGATAGTCCTCAGGTGTGCCACGGGAATTTGGAGATTGACATTCATTAATAGGAAAATTGGGGGATTTGAACAGTCTGGTGCGCCTTGTCAGTGGTGCAAACAACTGATGGTGTGCCTTGGCAATTTCGGTGCCTTGTTAAGTGTGCCATGAGATGAAAAAGGTTGAAAATCACTGAATTATGGCAACCCTATGGACAAGACATTCTGTTGACAACCTTTTTAATGCCCTAATTAACTTGGCCTTGCACTTGGACATATACATGGCAATATTGGGGTATGAAAAAGCCTCACCTTCTTACTGCACAAGCCAGCTGTTGCAAATACAGGGAGGTAGAAATTTATCGATGAGTTTGTTTAGCTTTGTGACTCCTGTCATGAACTATAAAGGCAAATGATTTCTTTTTCCCTGAAGACTAGCAGCAATCAAAAAGAGAACAAGATCAGACAGTGCCATGATAGATGGAATGGGCTGTCAGTGAATGGGGTCTTGACCCAGCAGCTTTACAGCTGAGGAGGAGCTTAACTGGTGTGCCGCAGAGAAATTACAGATGCCTGGTCGCTCGTGTTTGGGTGCAAACACAGGCTGGTTCTATGCAGCTGTTGTCTAGTATCAAATATCCAAACACATGCATTCTGCCAGACTCCAACATTACAAATACATGAGTATTTGTAAAATATAAATTGTGGAAGGTTCACTAAAATATAAATTGTGGAAGGTTTATGGCAGCTTTTTCATCATTTGTTTGTACTGTCTCTGTACAAACTTGCCAATGCAGAATGTGATAATCGAAAAAATTAAAGGGTTGTGCAAAATCCTGGCTTTGTAAGTGCATTTTAAAAATCATGATTCTAGTCCTTATGACTGAAGGAATAATTCTGAAAGTACATTAGCAATTTTTCTTAGAAACCAAGAAAATAGAAGTCTCTGTGTTGGATATATCAGGGTTCAGGCAAGAGGATTTCTCTCTCTGACCCAACTACCATCTGCTTACACCTTTAACCCATCTTTCAGTTTTGACAGCTACATTCACCTTTTCCTGAACGTTTCTGTGAACACTAACATATTTTGTCATAGAGTGCAATCCAGAGAAACTACTGGGAGTCCTTGCTCCGGTGTAAGAACACTTTACTCTGGATTGCAATATGAATTTCCCATAGCTTTTCACTAGGTGGTGCAGTGACTATGGGTGCACATAATGTCTCTTATGTACTCCCGTAGTTACTCTGAATTGTAGGGATAGGCTGCAATCCTATGGATGCTTTCCTGGGAGTAAGACCTGTTGAATATAATGGGGCTTACTTTTGAGTAGACATGGTTAGGATTGTGCTCTTAGTCCAGTTGAAACTCCACCAAATTATGTGAAAAATACATTCAACTGTACCTTTATACACTAAAAGCAGGGGCCTCCAAACTTTTTGGCAGGAGGGCCACGTCATCTCTCTGACACTGTGTCAGGGGCCAAAAAAACTAATTTGCATTTCAAATTTGAATAAATTTACTGTTTCCTTATGGGCAGGCAGCATGTAGCTTTCTTGTAATTAATACATTATGTAATAAATTATATGAAGGGTGACCATATTTAATAGCTAAAAAGAGGACAAGGCCATCAAAAATGTAGGACACGCAAGAAAAAATATAGGACATGACAAATAAAGATAAAAACATTCATATATATTGCTTTCAAGAGGTAATTTAAACACTATATTGCTTATTAGTAAATTCAAAACTATTACATATAATTTATTAATTACAAGAAGGCTACATGCTGCCAGCTCACAAAGAAAAGGAGGACAATAAAGATTTTTTTCCCAGGACCCAAGGCTCAAAAAGAGGACATGTCCTGGAAAAAGAGGACCTTGATTATATGTAACAGTTTAAAATCTAGTAATAAGTAATATAGTGTTTAAATTAACCACCTGAAATCAATATACATGCCAGCAGAAAACAATCGTATTGGCTCTGCCTTTCCATTGGATTAATTCAGGGGCATGGAGAGGGGGGATTTGCTGCTTGGGTAACAGCCTACCCTCCATAACAATCTAACCCAGGCTTTCGTGCTTCGCCTGCAGCGTATGCAGCGCCGAGCACGATACCATAGTCTTTCAAGACTGACGGAGGCCTGCTTTTAGCTTTTATTCTGTCATGTTCAACATTTTCTTAGGCATCCTGCATTTTGGTAGAACCTTGTCCTCTTTTTTGGTTGTAACATATGGTCACCCTCTCTGGGGGATGGTGCTACCTTCCTCATCCTCCATACCTGTCAGCCATCAGAGAGCCATGTTTTCAGATTTTTGACTGAAAACCATCAGAGAGCCAAGTTTTGGGTTTTTGGCTGAAAACCAGAAGTTTTCATTTTTGACCTCAGAAAGCAATCCACCCAGTGATGGGATTCAAGGAAATTAACAACCGGTTCTATGCCCACCTGGCAGCCACTTTTAAATGGCTATTTTAAAACTGTCTAAATCCTAAATCTCATTAACAACCTGTTCTATAGAGTAGGTGCGAACCTGCTGGATCCCACTACTGCATCCACCACATCCTCAGATGTCTGAAGATACCGGACGGCAGGTAGTGGCACTCAGCGGTGGGGAGAAGCACCCTAAAGACCAGGCCCCAAACAGCACGAGGTCCAAGATTGCCAGTGGCACAGCCTATTTTGACATAGCTATAAGCTATGGCAAGGAAAAGGATTGAATTGGGATATTAAGGAAGTTGTTCACATTTGCCAAAATATGCATATTTAATTTCAATTCAAAATGAATGCATTTTGTTGGTGTGGCTGCAGAATTTGAATGCGAGATTGTTGCCCAACTTTCTCTGACGTAGACACACTCACTGAGTATATGCTTTCCACTGGCAACTGAAATCCAAAGTACCAGCTAAGAATTCAGTTTAAAACATCATTGCTGCTAACACAGAGCAGCAAACTAGTGACATTTCAATTTCAGGAGTCAACAAGCAATGTAGAACCAAGCAGAGATAAAAAGTACCCAGTTCAATTTTCTTTTGCTTTCCCCACATAATGTAAAATTAATGTGTTAATTT
This sequence comes from Cryptoblepharus egeriae, assembly GCA_030015325.1. NCBI lineage: Eukaryota > Metazoa > Chordata > Lepidosauria > Squamata > Scincidae > Cryptoblepharus > Cryptoblepharus egeriae. The sequence goes on from JAREYC010000003.1 coordinate 109,978,844, forward strand.
TCTATGGGCTTGCTAGATTTGTCGTCCCACTGGTTGTGCACTTTTGATCTAATAAATAATGCAATTGGGGTTTGTTGCGAATGAGTACATGTGTCCAAAAAGAAACAAGTCTAATCCCATAAATATTGGCTGCATTATCTTGTCACCTTTTAAAACTGTTACTCATCATGTTTCCTCAAACTTTGCCCTGAGTAGCAAGTGTGTTGAACAATATAAGTTCCTGGGATTCTGCACCTACGTGCATTATGATGACCAAAAAAATAAGCAGAAATAAGCACATGTACATTTCACCTGGAAAATCACACATGTATGTGAGTTTGAAGGGGGAATCCTTATAGTCGAAAACACCAGAAAAATGGGTGGACTTGACTGCTCCTTCTGAAATTTGGAATTCTATTACAGGACATTGTTACATATTTACTAGACAAAATACTTTCTACCAGTATTCAAAAGTGATACAGTCGTCCCAAGACCGTTAACAGGGTCCCCATTCTCAGGGGAGAAGCTTTTACTTTGTCCCCCCAAAGTATCCCCACATGCCCCTGAGGTTGCATCAAGCACTGCCACCATCATTAGAACTTCAAGGTCAGCCTAGCCAGGTGGGCTCTCTGCTGGATGTTAACCTTCTGCTGCCAATACTGCCCCCTCTTCTAGCACTCACTCTACATGCTGTTCTGCCCCATCTGTTCCCCATTTCACCCATGTCTCTCCTGTCCCACCACCACCACCAGCAATGCCAGGGGATGTATGTGGAAGATCAGCTGGCAGGCCACTGCAACCACTTGCCACTTGGCTGAGCATGTTGTGTTTAGGATCGCCATAAAAGGCCGTAGGGCCAAATCCAGTGCAGTTATGGGTCCACGCAGTTACATCACTCTCTTGTGTTATCCTATTAAAAGTCACCTTAACTGCTCCGGAGCAAAGGGCTTAATTTGACTTTAGGATATGGGCCTTATACTGCTAGAATGCTAGTTCCACCAGCTTAAGGGACTTTGAGGCCCAATCCGATCCAACTTGCCAGCACTAGTACAGCCACATTGCAGCCCTAAATATTCAATCAAATGTTCCCTTACCTTGAGAAGCCTTCCGTGACTGCTCCCCACCAATGGATGCAGTGCATGCCTTATTGGCATGGTTGCACAGGCAGTGAAAAATTGGATAAAATTGCAATCCTATACATCAAGCTGCAATCCCATACATCATTGATTTTCAGCCTTTTTCATCTCATCAGTTACTTCCAAGTATACATATTCAGAATTGTGCTGACAGTGTCTCCTCTCAAAGTTGGTGTTGAAATGTTTCCATTAATATGTCTTTCCTTACGTTTCCTCCCTTAACTTCTGAGTTACCCCGAGACCACCAGAGCAACAGTAACGGTGTTATCTCACAAAGCAATGCAAGGGGCAGAGGCCTGCCATGAAAAGTCCTCTATGCTATGGCAATGATACAAGCAAATTTCCTTGGATAGGGAAATAACAGGACAATAGACTGTGCTCCAAAACCAAAAGCAATCACAGGAGGAGGAGGGAATAAAAATTGAAATGCAGCATTCCTTCTTTGTTGCCTGTGTATAATTTTCTCACTGTATTGTCTACTCAACAGCGTAAAAAATTCAACTCAATTATCTCCCTAGGAAACTGCCTTTCCTTCTTTTTTTAGCACAAGAAAAGAGACCACAGACTTCATTGTGTCACAGAAAGATCTGAAAAAATCCCAAAGCACTGTTCTCGGCTAATCATTTCCTTCAAATATGTTATTTCCTGCTCTTTTAATGTCTTGGATTTGAAAAGAAACCAAACAGAATTTTGGGCACAAAGCAACAAGAGTTTCCTTTTAACTTGGATTCCTCGGACCAACAGAAAAAGCGCATTGCATTAAATTCACCTGCATTCATGGAGAAGTGAACTCTGTTGCTGAGAGTGAACACCGCCTACGAGACTTGCCGATTGCTGTCTCTGTTGGAATAAGCCATTGCGGGACCCAGGATCTCTACAGTTGAGGGCTGGTTGGGGTTGAAACAGGGTGATAGTCACTTGAAGTCAGCGGTGGTTACTCAAAACAGGACACTCAAGAGCCGGAACTCAGTACTGGACCAGATGGACCTATAGACAGACCCAGGATGGCTCCTCCAGGCATCTTACAAAGCTTAAGTTCATCCCCTCCTGCTGTCCTCACTACAACCCTATGAGGTAGGTGAGGCTGAAAGTGACTCGCCTGATGTCACCCAGGAAGCTTCATGGCCAAGGATGGATTTGAATCTGGATCTTCCAGGTCTCAATCCAACTCTCTAACAACTACACTATCCTGGCCCTTCTTTGACCTTGGGCAGGCCTGAGAAAAGTGGTTCTTAGGCTGGGCCAGCCTAGCACTACAAACCAGAGTAACTATGGGAGCACAAAAGAGACATTTACATTGATGTAGTTACAGTGAAAACCTATGGGAAATTCATATTGCAGTCCAGAGTAAATTGTTCTTATGTCGGAGCAAGGACTCCCCATAGTTACTCTGGATTGTGCTGTAAGTCTCATTCCTGGTCAGCAGGAAAAAGTTGAAGAGCAAAACCAAGTACCAAATAACTGCAGGTGGACATGTTCATACATTTCACAAGGGTAGAAGAAGAAGATGGATGCAATACAGAAAAGTTGGGTGATGGTGTTATGATTTTTTTTAAAAGCAGGTTTGCTGGAAACATGTTCAACAGAACAATCGCAGAGACCCATTAAATAGGTTCTGTACAACCATGGCTATAAAGAAATTTAACAAGGCAATACAGTACTCTTTATTTCCTTTAACAATGACAGACTGAATACTTTTTAACAGTGACGGTATGAAAATCGACACCAGTCACACTGCCATATAACAGCACTCAAGTTTTATTGTTGCCTCTTTCAGCGTTTTTCAGAGGAAAGGTCTTCAGGTATGTTGAACCTTTTTTCCCCAAAAAGAGAGCCATAAGACTATTCCAAAATTGGAAGCTGCATCACAGAAAATATTCTTCAATGGGAAAAACAGAATTTAAACATTCTCAGCTTACCCCATTTTCAAATATGTATGGGGGGAATTGCTTAGTGAGTTATGGCAAAACTAAAACCAACTTGGGGAAAGTAAAATTATTTTGAAGAAGCTCTGAAACTTCGATACACTTAAGAAACTTTGTCCATGGAAATATCAATAACAAGAATCTGCTGCAGAATGAAAAGGATCAATAGCCTAGTACCTGTTAAATCTTCAAGAATGCATGTAAGGTGAACATTTCCTAAGGGGGCAAAGGGGATGTGAAGCGTGGACTAGAATGAGATGTCGTTTCTGAACTTTTACTCAGACATGCACAGACCAACAATTCTTCACTTGCTTGAGAAGAACAAGCGACATTTCATGCACATACACACGCACACACACACACACACACACACACACACACACACACAAACGCTAAGTGCAACAGAAAAGAGATGCAGTACAACAGGAATGAATGATATCCCCACAGACACGCATAGGATTACTTTGTATTGTAATGAAGGAGCATTGAATAGGCTGAAGGACAAAAGGGAAATTATGCAGGCCATCTCCGATACAGGCCATTATTTTTATTGATTTTAATAAAATAGGAATCTGATGTTTCTGTTGAGGAAGACAAGATTACAGTTTAAGTCTCATTGAACACAATGGGCTCACATCTGAATAAAATGAGTGCAAGCCTAAACATGTCTACTCACAAGTAAGTCCTATTAGGTTGACTGGGTCTTACTCCCAGGAAGGTGAGTATAGGATTGCAGCCACAACACCTCTAAACAATGGCAGTCTACAGGGATAAACCAAGCACCATGAACTCTCCATGAAGCTTCAGTCAATCAATTTATTTTGGTCAAATACCAGATGTTTTCCACGAAGCTTAATAGTGGCGCCTCACGTAAAGAATACCTCACATAAAGAATGTTTCACGTAACAAACAAAAATTTCTCTAGGATTCTGCTTCAAGTAACAAACCGTGCTTCACGTAAAGAACACATTCGATGGCAGCTGGGGTGGACGCACTGGCTGGCAGCCTGTATAAAAAGTGTCAGGGCTGCCTAGCGCACCTGCCCATAGTGAAAGCAACACTTCCATGCTGTTCCTCCTGTGGCCAGACATCCGCTGGGCAGAGGGAGGGAAGAGCAGTGGAGAAGAGGGAAGCAGCTCAGGGCCAGCCAGAAGGGAGCAGGGGAGAGAGAGGCTCAGGATGGAGAGAAGGAGAAAGTGGGGAGACACTTGAAAGGTTTCTTGGATTGCAGCCTCCTAACCATGTCTACCCAGAAGTAAGCCCCATTGTGTTAAATGGGTCTTACTCCCAGGAAAGTGTCTTTAGGACTGCAGCCTAAGTAGACTTCATAAGATCATGCACATTGAATGCATGTTTTGAATTTAATCCCACTGTTCTGTCATAATTCTTACATCCAGTTAATAATTTTATATGAATATTTTGGGGGTTGTGGAACCAATCGTCTGAGTTTCCATTATTTCCTATGGGAAAATCAGCTTCAAGTAAAGACCGTTTCACATAACAAACATGCCTCCAGAATGAATTAAATTTGTCTCATGAGGCATCACTGTATGTCCTTGTGCCAACCTGACCCCTGCGTCTTTTTCAAGGATCAAACCGTGCAGGGGGGAAGCAAATTCATTGCAATGCAATATCTGAAACAAAGCTCTTAAAGATTGTCTCCCTATGGGGATTGTGATGGAAATGTGTACATGGTACAGCTCATGTGCCTGAGTGGTGATTCTATTCCTCAACACATTTTCCCATAATAATGCAAAGGCTTTAAGAAAACACCATACAGCAGAACAGTAAAGCTTGCAATCACATTCTAGACGGCCAAACCAGGAGGAAAGAGGTGAGAGTAATTAAGGACACATAGACATGACTGAAGAAGAAAATTAAAGGATAGATAGTAAGAGAGAATCAATGCCGTCAGCTTCACATACTTCTAGATGCAGTCCAAGGGAAAGTTTCTGCAAAACAGAATGAGAGGAAAATATTTGTGATGATGGCCCCTATGTTTTGCCTATGGAGCACTGTCAAACCACAAGTCACAGTATTTTTACATACAGAACATATTCCAAGAGTTATATGAACAGGAAGTAAAGATAAGCTTTATGACCAGAATTCCAAAGAATTCCACTATTCCAAGAACTAATCTAATCAAGCTCTCATTAACTTGCAACACAGGTCAAGAACTATCTAGGAATGCACCAGCAAAGAAAAATAGAGGCTCCAGGGAGAAGTATTGTTGCTAAAATAAACCAATTTTCCATTTCCCACCAGCAAATCCCACCATCCCTGCTGGTTTTTTGTTTCTTTGTTTTTTGCTATAACATTTGATAGAATCATATTGACTCTGCCTTTCCATTGGACTATTTCAATACATGGAGAGGGGGGATTTGCTGCTTGGGTAACAGCATATCCTCCATAACAATCTACCCTAGCCTTCGTGCTTCACATGCAGTGTCAGTGTCGAGCACGATACCATAGTCTTTCAAGACTGATGGATGCCAAGAAAAGATTTCTGATGGAATAGAGATATTTCAACATGGTTTCAGTGCATTCTGCATGCATTGCATATCAACTGATATATAACATGATTGTATTACGAAAAAATTACCATTTTTTTTTAAATGTTGCCAAATTGTGGACTGGTGCAAGTCACCCTCCACACTCACCTAGTGATGTCACTGGACCCAGGGGTGTTTTCTACAGAAACCAATTCCATATTTTGCATGGCTTCATTTTGCTTTTAGAGTGTAATCAGTTGAGTATAATCAAATTTATTCACTTGAGTCTGCTATTAGAGGGGATGATGATGATGATGATGATGATACCTAAATACAGTTCTGAAACAAGGTCCCGAAGCTTGGATGCTGGGTGGGTTATTGAAATGCAGCCTGTAAATACCTAGTATGACCAGCAAAAACTTCAAAGTACATCAAAATGAATTTCATCATGCAAGTTGAAACCTTGGTGCTTCTAGAAAGTCTTGTTCTCTGTACCTTCCAAACACTGATGTGGCTATATTTAGTACTGCTTCCCCTGCCACTTTCACCCCTGACGTCAGGCCACAATGAACAGCATATGCAGTAAATTGTCAGGTTTGGCAGTAGAAACCATTCCTTTGTTGTTTGACAGCATTATAGACAATGGATTTTCTATAACCAGTACATTTTCTGTGATGGTCAGCATAGGAGAAGCAGGAGGGATCGCAAAAAGAATGGCTTGCCTGCAAATCAGACTATCAGTTCAAATGAATGGAACACTCTTACAGGATAATAACGATGGCATGAAAGGAAGGGAGGTAGAATTGTGAATATATGGACATTAGAAGTCTGGAAACAGTTGTGGGGGAATCAAGCTGCTGCTACTTAATCTACCTCCAAAGCCCACTTCTTAGTCATACATTAGGAAATGATGTCTGTGTAGGACACTCACTACCAGTGGTTTTTTTCTGGGGAAAAAGGTGCCGGTATTCACCACAGATTATCCCCATTGGACTAATTATTAATTAGCTGCTTGGGGCAAGTGGAAAAAGGTAAGGGAATGAGTGCCTGTGAGTACCCCCAGAAAAATAGCCCTGCTCACAACTAAAGTCTATTTTGCATTTCGTGTCATGGCAGACAGTTCCTATTTTTCCTTCCCAGATCTTCAGTAGGAATGAAGTTTGAAAGTTAATTCATGCCTCATCTGTGGCTCATCTGTGAGTACCAAAGAGCTTCCCATGTCAGAAAACATTGGCTTATATGCAGTGGCGGGATTCAAATGAATTAACAACAGGTTATATGTCCTCATAACCTAAATTAAGAACAGGTTCTATGTCCCATTAGTAACCGGTTCTCAGAACCAGGTGCTCCTTAGCAAAGGGTTCTATAGAACCTGTGAGAACCCCCTGAAGCCCATCACAATATGTGACTACAGTGTTACACTTCATTGATAAAGATCCCATGAAAAGTCTTTGTTAACCAGCAGCGTATTCCAGATTATCCACAGAAACTATTTAACAGTCATTGGCAACAGTGAGAAGCATCAAGGCTGGTTTGCAAGCGCCTGAACAATAAGCCAGGCAAGGAAAGAACCCCCAATTCATAATTAATATTATTCATAACAAAACTTCTGTTTGCAAGATACAATAATCCACATTTTGCAGACCTTGCTTTTCACAACATTGTGAAAATGCTGTCCTCAGGTGTGGGCAGGATCTTGACATTAAGCGTACTTTACTGTATTTCTGCCACAGTGCAGGCGAGAGACTTCACTGGTGTAAAATGGCCTGGCTTCACCACTGATCTACCCTACCTTTCTGCAGTAGCTAAAGATCCAGTCCAAAGCTCACTTTCTCAGTTGAACTACCTTCTGATTCAGGCTGATCTTTTTCCAGGACGTATCCTCTTTTTAAGCCTTGTGTCTTAGAAAAAAAATAATCATTTTCCTCATTTTCTTTGGGAGCAGGCAGCATGTAGCCTTCTTGTATGTAATTAATCAATGCAGGTGTATTAAATTATATATAATAGTTTCAAATGTAATAATCAGTAATATATAAATTAACCACAGGAAAGCATGAGACTTTTTAGCTTTTATTTTGTCATGTCCTACATTTTTCTTGGGGGTCCTACATTTTGAGGCCCTGGTCCTCTTTTGCAGTTATCTGGTAACCCTGCTCAGGAGGAAAGAAAACTCATACAGTAGATTGTAAGTGAAGAACTACGGTATGTCCTGGTGGACTATTGCTCAGAGAGCCATCACACCAGGCTGTTGGTAAGTGGGGTGGTGGGAACCAAAGCAAAAGCAGCTTCCTTCCTGCATCTTTAAGACACAGGGAAGAGATTGCTTCGACCTTCAAAAATATGAGTCCATATTTCAAAAAAAGATTCCATCAGCTTTTTCATACCTGAGAACTAGATTGCTATTGAAACATCCTTATGGTTGCCTTATGGGGGCCCCAATCACCAGCAGAGCACAGTGAAACATCATTAGGCTGGTCCTTTTTACAAGGGATGTAGGGAAGGTGGAGGCAGGGATGGGGGAAAGAGGCCATAAAAGGAGTGGGACAGGCCAAGGAGGGGTGATGCCAGTGGAGTCCTCCTTGACCAAATCCTACTGACCTTGCAAGCTCAACATAGAGCTTCTCAAGGAAGACAATGGGTGCAATCCAGAGTAACTACGGGGAGTCCTTGCTCCGGCATAAGAACAAGTTACTCTGGATTGCAATATGAATTTCCCATAGGTTTTCACTAGGTGGTACAGTAACTACGGGTGCATGTAAAGTCTCTTACATGCTCCCATAGTTACTCTGGATTGTAGCCCATGTCTCCTTACTCTGATGAGGCCTGAAACCTATCTACATCTACAGTATTTATATACTGCTTTTCAACTAAAAAGTTCACAAAGCGGTTTACAAAGAAAATGGAAAAATAATAACTAATTAATAGCTAATGTCCCAAAAGGGGTCACAATCTAAAATGGAAAAAGAAGACCAACTAAAGCCACTTGAACAGACATTGCTGAGGTGTGTAGGGCTAGTTGCTCTCCCCCTGCTAAATAAAGGAGGAACACCCACTTGAACGAGAGCCTCTTGGCCCAGTTAGCAGAGGTGTATCTGCTCGTATCCAGCTTATATGAAGCAGCTGCTCTTAGGTGCCATTGTGTTCCTATGCTGGCTAGGACTGGACCCTTAAGAAGCACCACTGTGGCCTCTTTAAAAAAACTAGTATCTACTGAAATTGGTTCAAATATTACCAGTGAAGGAAATAGACATAGAGTTATTGCACTGTTCAAATAAGAAGGTATGGGAAGACTTCAGCAGTAGGATTTCAGGCTGGAGAAATTAGTATTACTTCAACAATTGCCTAGATGCTTGTCTGTTCAACAGGAATAGAGATTACAAAAACAACACTGTCAGAGCACAATCCTAACCATGGCTGCAATCCAAGCACACTTTCCTGGGAGTAAGCTCTATAGAACACAATGGGATTTACTATGGAGTTAGACACCTCTAGGATTGCGCTCCATGTCTACTCAAAAGCCCTATGGTGTTTAATGGGGCTTACTCACAGGAAAGTGTCTTTAGATTGCAGCACAAGTCTCTGTATTTTGTCCAAAGGCTTTCCCTTGGATGGTCCTGAAACTAAAGGAAGTGGTCTAATGTTATTTAAAAAATTGAATATAAAGAATACATACTCTTATAGAGGCCAACGTGAACATAAACATTACTTTCCAAGGAGCGCAATGTTCACTGCTTTTACCATGGTTGACCTCGGCCACAATCCAGAGTAACTATGGGACCTTTTACACTGATGTAGTTACAGTGCCACCTATGGGAATCCTCTGGGAAATGCATAGAGCAATCCAGAGTAAGTGCCTCTTACATCTTCCCATAGTTACTCTGGATTGTAGGGCTCATTTATCATCTTTCTACTTGCGGAAATCCCCAAAGCAATTTTTCTAGGCAACCAACAATGAGAGAACCCCAATAAAAATGAATACCAACAAACCATGTATATTTGCTGATGTGATCACATACACTACCATTTCTATAAATTTAGTAACTGCTTTCCAACCTATCTCATGAGGACTAGAAAACCTGTTCTTAGTAAAATGAAAGCAGCCTGAACCTTCAGTATTATCATTCTACAATATCCTTTCATTCATTGACATGTTCACAGCAATGAAGATTTCTAAACCATTTTATCCCACTGTTCATGGCTTTTTAGGGAAAGAAGAATCGGTTTCAGCATTTTTCTTTTCAAAATCCAAAGCTTTCTTTTCTGATCTTGTTTTGGAATAATATTTTTATTATTTTTCTTATTTTGGAAAGAAGCTCCCAAAGGATTCTTACTACTTTACACAAGCAGAGAATCCAGCAATGTAAATACCACGGAAATAAATGTAGGGTTGCTTAGGGCTCAGAAACTCCTGAAGGCACTTTCCTCACAAATAAATACAACTGGATACCCTGAAGAACAACACAGCTAGCAGATTGGCAGAATCTTTAAACATTTTGGACTTCAGCAACCTTTGCAGTGCTAGACCGTTTACTGATGGATTGCTTTTGACAGGCTGGAACATTTTTGGTAATGTTGATTGACGAATGGTGGTGCACTCCGAGGCTTCTGAATGAATCATCTTATTTGGTTAAAATCAAAGGGAAATAGAGGATTGTTCTCAACAGTTTTGTTCCTACCTACTGAATGACTATCATCTGGTTCATACATAAGGCACCGTCTCTATGCAAGAGACTTGTACTCTATGCACTTGTACTGGTCTCCAGCTCTGGCAGCCACAGATGAAGAGGCTATCATGAGCCTCTACCTCACTTTACCCCACAGGCAATTCAGGAGCTCTTATCTCTGCCTCTGTCACCTTCAGCAGTGAACACTCAACCTCACAGCAGCCCCAGCTTTTTGTTGCAAGTCAAATCAAGGAAATCAGTGCCGTCATATTTTTCCCCTTGCAGTAGTTCTTTCTGCCTGGAGAGCGAAGAAGACAAGCAGCTTTCATCAAATACAGACAATAAAACAGAAGTGTTTTGCTTCAATGATAATATTCTGGAAATAGAAAAGAGCAGAACAAAGTCAGAAGGACTGATATTAAGACTCTAGCAGCAACAATGTTCCAGGTAGCTGAGGATAGGACCTGAGACAGCTTCTGGTACAAGCACACAAGACATGTGAGTAATAGTCAATCTGTGTCTCTGAGTTCAGTGGATCTGAATGCTCAAGTCCAGCCACCTACAGCAGCGGTCATCAATGTGAGGATCATGGCCTGGGATTGTGGAAAAAATCTCCAATGGACAGGGGATGTCCATGTGCAGTTCTGGCTGGAACTGCACATGTGCATCAATGCGGCTGGGACACACATGCACAGTTCACCCAGTAGGTGGGTTCGAGCTGGGTACGCACAGTCCAGTGATTGGGCCACACAAGCCCATTTTGCTATGGGGCCGGGGCTGGGCACAGCAGGCACTGGGCCGCAGACAGGGGGTTGAGGACTCCTGACAGCAAGCACAGAAAGGAGTAGTTTAGTGGCTGGTGTACAAGGTATTGTGGGTGATAATAAAATAAATAAGGAGATTATTTATAAATGAGATTAATAATTCTTCTTATTCAGTAAATAATTGCCATTGTTTGTATGGCCATTCCTTACTGGGAGATCCTTTTGATTTCCAATACACAATATGTGTAGACTATTTACGCCCTGGGGTGCACCATGAGAAGAATAGTCTACATTGTACTACAGGCAGCTTGTAGTATATTCTTCCTGATGGAAGGAATACTCTTTCTCTGGAATCCTTTCATGGTGTGGTCATGGTATTAGGAAATGCCTTCCAAGGCTCCAGTAGGAGCAGTTTTCAGGTCTCCCAACTTGTAATCAGCAACACCTTTGGCACAGTTGTCTCATGACAGCTTTATTGGCTTTTGATCCCCCATCCAAAAGTTACCCAGGTCTTTCCCTGTTTAGCGTTCTTCAGCAACTCTTCGCTCAACCACCAGGCAACCAACAACCAGGAACTTGATAGGAAGGATATCAGGGACCTCTTGTGAGACTGGATGGAACGATGCCTTTTTTGAGGAATTTCCATCTAAGGTGTTGACAAAATACAGTGAGGTCTTATCTTGCTTTTTCGACACAATGGAAATGGTCTTCACAATGGAGAAGGTCTTCTTCAGGATGGATTTTCTGCTATGTATGGTCCTGTCAGTGAACTTTATAGTTGAAAAGTGGTATATACCATAAATACGAGAGAGAGAGAGAGAGAGAGAGAGAGAGAGAGAGAGAGAGAGAGAGATTCCAGAGTAATAGTACCATAGAGTTGGAGGGTCCTTATAGACATCTCATCCAACCTCCTTCGTGATGCATAAAAACAAACCATCGCATCCTCAACAGGTGACTGCCTTCACCATCACCCTCCCTGCTGACTCATATTCATAGGAAAAAACCCTCTCAGAATCACTGAACAAGCACTTGGACTATGGGACATATCTCAACACTCCACACGTGCACCTCAGCCACTTGGTGTATCTTGCCTCATGCATATCCATGAGGGACTGACAAAGCTTTTGTTGCTGTTCCTTCTGCAAAGAAGGGACTGAAAATACGTTTTAAAAAAAAAATCTTTAGCTCAGTAGAAAGTGGATAAGCAGCATAAGGTCTTTGGAATTACAACTATTCTGGGCATTGGGAAGAAGAGCTGTGATGAGGAGCAATCTCTCAGACCACCTTCCATGATCTCTCCACAGTGATCTGCATGTTCCACTGACATGATGGTTATCACAAACATGACACCATTAGAGTACATGGCTTGGCTGCCACAAGGAGCAAGAGGATGGGTCCAGTGGTGGGATTCAAATAAATTAACAAAATGTTCTTTGTCCTAATAACCTAAATTAACAACATGTTCTATGTCCCATTAGTAACCGATTCTCAGAACCAGGTGCTCATTAGCAAAGGGCTCTATAGAACCTGGGCGAACCCCCTGAAGCCCATCACTGGATGGGTCCATGCAAAGATTAAACAAGGACGCTGTAAGTCCTTGCAAGCATCAGGAGAGAAGCAGGAAAGGGGTAGAATGGGGCTGGTGGTGGGCAGAACAGGAAGGAGATGGGACAAATGGAGGGCGGGTCAGGCCCAAGAAGGGGATAGGTTCCCCAACCATACGACTCTACCTCCAGCTTGATTTGCCTTCATGGGTTAACACAGACTTGTAAATAGTATCAGAGCAGGCAGAAGAGGGGACAGCAAGGTGGGAGGAGGAATCAGGACAGGAAGGGCATGAAACCAGCCGAGCTGTGTTCCACTGGATCCTGAACTCCATGTCAATACAATCTCTCATCTTTGCACTAGCACAGACTTGAGAAACTCCATTTTGGGGCTTGGAGCTTCTCCCAGAAGACTACGGCAGCTGCAACGGGGCTGCAAGATATAGCAGTAGCCACTTTGGCACCGCTACACCCAGCAGCAGTTCCAACTTTTGGATTGTGCTGCAAGTTCCCTTGAAACCATTAGGACTTACCTTACTTCTGTATAGACATTCATAGCTTGTGTTGTTAGATAACTATGGCTCCTTCCATTTCTATGGCTCTATTGTTAAATCAGCAAGCTGTGAAAAGTCAATTTCATGGTGTTAAAAAATAAGTTCTCCCAAACTTTGTATTGTATTTTCTTTTGCCTGGCTTTAATCCTTCACAAGCTCAGGTTTGATTGGAGTCTAATGTGGTTTGGTCTTTCCAATACACTTTGTAAATTAATTTGCTTCCTGATTTCTATCCACTTGTCATTACAGTAGACAAGCTGGCAAGAAGCTGGAGGTGTTCAAGCTCTGTAAAAGTATTAGCATCACCTGACATCTGAAATCTGTTTGGGTCCAATGTAATTAGCAGACAGCAACTCTTTGCAGTGTTTGAGAAATAACAGACTCTGCACGGAATCTGTTCTGGTTCATGGGTTTGCAAACAGTTTCTGAGTAAGTGCTTGTAATTTAAAAGCAATTGTGTGCTCGTTCATATATGATTTTTTTCCCTTATAAAGAAATCATCAATAAAGATTTCATTTTCATTAGAACATTGGTTTTAAATAACAGATTTGGTTCCATCCACCTTTTCTTACTGTAGGGTTACCATTCATTAGAACATTTTCAATTTGGCCACCTAAAATTGGTTGAGAATGCCACATATGGGTATTGGGATTTGAGTTCAAAAGTAAAACCCACAGTGCAATCCTAGCCAACTTTTGAGCGTTGACAGCTGTGCCAGTGGGGCATGTGCTGCATTCTGTAGTGGGGGGGGATAGTTACAAAGGCCTCCTCAAAATAAGGGAATATTTGGATGCAATCCTAGCCAGTTTAGGCCAGCATAACTCACCCATCTCCTTGTTCCTGTGGTGTCATAGTAAGTCCAGTGCATGTCCCCAGGAGTGGTGGAGAAATATCTCACAGCACTTTTGTGATACCCCCAGGCCAGCACTGATAGATAGATAGATAGATAGATAGATAGATAGATAGATAGATAGATAGATAGATAGATAGATTGATTGATTGATTGATTGATTGATTGATTGATTCCAATTGTATAATGAAAGGCAAATTAGACTTCCATTCCCCACATGATTATGCAACAGTGAGAAGTCATATGGGAAATGCTGGGAAATGAGGATCCTAATATCCTAATGGTGGCACTGCCAGTTGGATTGGCATTTGGGTGGTATCATCCAAACTGATCCTGTGTTCTAGAGAAAGCTTACAGTGCAATCCCATACATGTTTAACCAATCTCTTGCGTATATGATTGACAGTAAATACCACTGCATTCACTACTCTTCAGGTAACATGCACAGAATTGTACTGCAAGACTGTGTTTCAGGTCCCCATTAAAGTTAATGGAGAAGAGAAGTTTAAAAAGATGGCTCACCTCATTTATGGTAGCAAGTATAAATTCAGTACTATAAAAACGGGTATGAGTTTACAAGAGGGGCTTCAAACCATCAGTCTGCATAAAGCAGGTGGGACTTTGGTGAGAGTAAAGGAGGATACACAGCACCCAAATTGGGGGAAAACTATTGCCATGTTTTCTAGTTTGCATATAGTGTACATCTCACAAATTATTTTCAAATCAAGCCTACCTTTTTTATGGAAACAATACTTTTGGAGGATAACTTCTGCATTTTAAACAGGCAGGTGAATCTTTTTATTCACAAGTGAGTTTCATCAGATCGGACAACACTGTCTCATAATCTGCTACCAAGTTTTTTATTTGCTTATTTATTCTCACCAAACAGGTGAAAATAATTTAAAGTATGTGGTTCTTTTTCCTTACTGTTTCTACAGTTGACAGGTAGCACAAAGAATTTGTGATTTAGTAGATATTGGCTGCAATCCTGAAGACACTTTCCTAGGAGTAAGACCCGCTGAAAACAATGGAGCTTTCTTTTGAGTAGACATGGTTAAGATTGTGCTCACTGAGCCATGGTAAACATGCAGTAATTGCTAGTGTTTCAACGTGCTCATTACATACACTGTCCTGCACCCTACCATTTGCCTTAAAACATTAACTTGCATAATTGCTATATATTTTTGCTTCTTGCTTTGTATCTATGCAAGTTAGAGCCGTTCCAACAGAAGAGTGGAAGAGAACGGTCCAGAGAACAGCTCACGACGACACATCATTAAAAATAAGGGATGGCATTGAACACCTTAAAGCTCTGCTGTCTGATCTGCAGGGAGCTTCATCCTATTATCCCAGAGATGCAGGGCCAAGTACAGTGACAGAACCAGTGGTGGGCTTCAGGGGGTTCTCACAGGTTCTATAGAACCTTTGCTAATGAGTGCCTGGTTCTGAGAACTGGTTTCTAATGGGACATAGAACCTGTTATTAATTTAGGTTATTAGGACATAGAACCTGTTGTTAATTTATTTGAATGCCACCACTGGATAGAACATCATTCTGTACAAGTCCCATAAGTGAGGAGTACAGAAGTGTACATCATACACAGGCCCAGGGTCAAAATATGGCCCAGGCCAAAAAAAATAAAAAATAAAAATTTCCTGGGATCTCAGAAAATGTTTCCGTATCTTGTATGAAGATCAGCTTTCAAATTTTGTGTAAACCTGCTTAGTTTTATATGCAATTTGTAGAAATTATGATCCAATGATTGTATGAAATTAGTACAGGAGAAGGGAAGGGGCTAAAAGAAAATTGTTTCCCAAAAAGGGGATAAAAGAAACAACATACCGTCCTCATAAAAATCTTCTCAGAGGTCCTGCTGTCCACCTTTCAGAGGCTGACTTCCAGTTAGGCCAGCATAAGCCCCAGCATAAGTCCTGTGCTATCCTGGGGACAGCACTTTTGCCCCATTCCCTTGGGGTGGGGGTTAGGCCATGCACAGGCATACGCCAACCCCCTTGCACCACCATTGGAAGATATGCCAACTGAGTTAGGCTTGCCTAAATTGGATAAGATTGCACCCTAAGATGGAAAAGCTAATCCAAAACCAAAAATGTTACCCTTTCTGGAAGGTCAACAGTAATGGCAACTCAGTCTGGAGTGAGTTTTTTACTATGAGTGCCACAACAAAGAAGACCCTACCTTTTATTGCCATCAGTCATAGGCAGCACCCAGAAGTGGCCCAACTCAGATGAACTCAGGGGATGAGTCATTTCCTATGAGAGCAGACAGTTCATCACATACCAGATCTAACCAATTCAAGTTGGCACACTAGCTTCAGCAGGTCAAAGGTCCCCTGTCCCATCGTCACACATGCTGTGATGGCTTGATGATCCAGGAGCAGCACAGATTCCAGAAGGACCTCCAGACCTGCTCTTGCAGAGGGTGTGTATCCCCATTCAGGACAGGTTGACAATACAACACCCAAGTTGTAGTTCTCCTAAGAGGACCTCTGTTTTGCCTTGATTTAATTTCAGTTCCACTGGCTCCAGGCAGTGCTCCAGGATTTCAATACTGTTTCCGAGTTTAAATGACATAGGGCAAAATCCTAACCAACGTTCCAGCACTGGCAAAGCTGTGTCAGTGGGCATATGCTGCATTCTGTAGTGGGCATATGCCCCATTCTGTGGGCATATGCTGCATGCTGCAGTCAAGGAAAGGAAATTTTTCCCCTTACCTCAGTTACATTGCCCTTACCCCATAAGAAGAGCCTCCACTGGATCAGGCTGAAGGACTGTCTAGTCCAGCTTCCTGTAACACACAGCATCCCACCAAATGCCACAGTGAGCACACAAGATACCTGCATCCTGCGTCTGGCATTTGGAGGTTGTTCCTCATGGTATTAGAGGAACAATACCCTCATGGTCTAATACCCTCATGGTATTAGAAAGTTGGTTAGGATTATAACATAGGATTGTGTCCTTAATAGAGCTAGTGTCAGGTGCACATTGGTGACACCCAACCCCCAAAACTCTAGATGATTTCTTACAGCAGTTGTATGTAGATGTCATACACCATGGGTGACAGAATAAAACCCTGGCATCCCACATGCCAAAGATCATGGGTCCAAACAGATGCCTCCAACCAATACCTTCTAGGATCTGTCAGCCAGAAAGGACTGGAACTACTACAAGGCATTGCCTCCCAGGACCAACTCAACCAACTGACCCAGAAGGGTACCATGACTGATGTTGACAAAAGTCACTGAAATGTCTAGCAGTGCCAACAGGGATGTCCTCTTCAGTCTTCAGGGAAGAAGTATCCTCAATACGTCTCATGATACACCACTTCAAGGAATAGGTCCAAAAGACAATTAATGCAGTAGCTGATGCTAAAGATAGTTAATGCAGTGACTCTGAATTGCCCCATTTCACCCTACTCCATCATGCCTGGGCACAGCTTGGAACCAGTGTAGCTTCCTAAATAGGGGAAATAGCAGGGGAGCAATTGTGCACACATGAGAAGTGTGGTATGAAGTAACAGAATAAAAATGCAATCCTAATCAGTTTTCCAGCACTGGCATAGCTGTACCAGTGGGGCACATATTGCATCCCATAGTTGGGGACAGTCAAGATAGCTTCCTCAAAATAAGGCAATGTTTGTTCCCTTACCTTGAAGTTGCATTGCCCTTATGCCAGTGCTGGAAAGTTGGTTAGGATTGCATCCTGAGACTAGCAATAATCCAGTAGGATATAAATTCAGTGGCAGGGAGTTTTCTAATACGATGCACCAAAACTCCAGTCATGCAGTCTGAAGTGGTACAGCTCAGCAACATAACCTTATGAGATGCTGCTGATTGTGCATTTTGAGCACACAATAAAAGCTCCTCAATGAGCTGCTTTGACAAAGACTGAAGAGAAGGTTACGGATGATCATTCAAACAACCAGTTTTGTTATTAATTCTCTGGCTGCAACAGCTTTATTTTAAATTGCTTCAAGCACTCTTCACTACCACAGTATCTCAATACATTCCTCGGCTCAATCCATTCCTTAGCTGACAGTAGTTGAAACACCCCTTTTCATGCTTAAATAAGTGTTGTCAGCAATTGAGGGGGTACAACAGAAATTATAGAAAGAGGCTTCGGTTCATCTTTCTGCTCTCCTTCTTTGCTTTTGTTCAAAAGATCTCTCTGCCTCACTCACTGACCAGAACAAATAAAATGTGTGAAAAGGAGACCATTTCATGGACTTTAAACCCACTTTAAACCCTATTACAGCCATAATTCTGAGTTTGTGTCTCAGAATTCCTTTGGGTTGCATAACTTTTCACTGATGTCTTGATTGACATCACTATTCGTCTTTGTACTTTATTTCCTTTTTTTGAGATCACTACTTGTCAAAATTGTGACAGACATGGACATTTCAAAGGCCACTTCCTTGGAAGAGTTCCTATACAAAATCAGATGTCATCCTTGGAAGAGACCCCATTCAAAATCAAATGTCACTGATTAAATGATTCCCAATTCACAGTGGATTTTTCAGCTTTGGCTGTTTCTGGGATACACATGAACCAATTTGAAATATTCCAGACATAAAAACATAAATGATATAAGAATCTGGCTTGCTATGAGGTGAAGTGGACACAGTGGATATTTAGGGGGCTCAGCACAACTAGTTATCCAAGTTTCTTTCCAATGCTTCTGGCTCATCTTTTAATTAGACAGATTGATGATTAAGACCAAAAGACATTAAAATTGTGCCTTGCAAATGCTAGGAAATCAAAATCGCAGGGATTTTCTCAGATTCCCAGCTTGCACCCAAATCAGCCAAACAAACTAAGAATAACTGCAAAATGAACTTTCCAGAGGCCAGAAGAAGGATTCAAAGGAAACACACAAATGTTGTAAAGGAGATGGATGACAGTAGCTCTCCACTCAGGAATTTCATTCTGTCCTGGCTGGAGATGTCAGAGACTGGATTTGAGATATGCATGCAAAACAGATATTTCACCATATGAGATACCGTCCATCACTTAAAACGAAAATTTATCAATGGACTCAATGTCCATTTATCAATGAAATTTATCAATGAAAATTTATCAGTGTCCATTGCTTTCATAGGAAGCTGCCTTCTACCGAGTCCATCTAACACAACACTGTCAGCAAAGACTGGCAAGATCTCTCCTCAAAATGTCATGGGTTCAAGCAGGGACTGTCAACACAAAGATGATAATGCAGCTGCATCCTGGGGCAAAATGGTGCCAATGACACCCCCCAGGTCATCATGTCTCCCCTGTGCCTGCACATTACAACCTGCCTCCTGGACTGGCTCCATTTCTGAGCTGAATGAATTCTTGGGAGGTTTGTGGCCCAAATGTAGGCTACAAGTGCCCACCGCCGCAGAGAAGATGGGTACCACCTAGAGTGCAGCAGATGAAGAAGTGCGACAGCCCTACCATTCATTGCCCATTAAAACTGTGCCCCACATCCTCTCTAAGTGGCACCTAGGGCATATGGCTGCCCCTCCAGAAACTATTAGACTCGGCTTTATCAGCTTTTTCCAGCTCTCTCCCTCCACCATGCCTGTCCACAGTCATTCCTTTTCTTCCATGAACTGTTCCTTTTCATTAGCAAACCATGAGCCATTAGGCGAGTCCCATTATCTTCTCTCTGCCAAGAGAGAAGGGGAATTTTATTGATCCAGATTGTTAGGAAAAGGGCAATGAGTGTAAATTAAGTAGGCATGTGGCTAAAAATCCTTTTACCCCATTGCTCTCTATCAACCCTTCCCAGTCTGCAACAAACAATTGAACCAGGGAAAGATAGTGAAAATATTTCAAAGAAAAAAACACAGTTTAAAAGTATGTACGCCTCTCATGGTAGTTGTACAGGTCCTAGACTTTTGGGACATGAAGCCCTAAAGCTATACCCTTTGTGCAAGTGTGCAATTTTCCATAGAAACATCTCTCTCCCATTTCTGAAAACATATACACCGACATTCAAAATTGCTTAAAAACATCTTTATGGCTGCAATCCTATACATACTTTGCTGAGACTAATTCCCGTAGAATGAAATGGGGTGTACTTCTGAGTAGACATGCTTAGGATTCCACCCTATATGTTGCTTGAAAGTTGAGGTATGGGAGCCAGGACCATATTACTCCCAAGGCTGACTAAGCTGAAGCATAAGGGCCTTGCAGGTGTCTTATTACCTACATTTTTTATTTTGGGAAAAACATGAATGTTGGGTGACTGTATAGGCCAATTGTACGATTACGCATCAAACTTGAATGAGAAAATACACAGGCTTACGAGAATTCAGGAAGGAAGAATTTGGGAAAAGAATTCATTTGCTGTTTAGCTTGTTGGATATAGGGCTTTGTATTATGACCCTAATATTGGTCCAGTATATTATGTAATAGTACCAACTGTACCAGAATCAGGCTGCCAACTGTATTGGGGAGAAAGTTAAAGTGCTGGAGGGGGCCCAAAATACCTGAAAGCCTAAGGACACAGCAATAAGAATATATCCCTGTCCATCTCCCCAGATTTAGTCTATCCTGGATTTAGTCCATTGGATTTTCAAGGGTTTGGGGGGGGGGACTGTTGTTAACATTGAAATGAATTTCTGGGGCAACCATTCTATCCCCAGACAGAGTAAAATGTCTCATTGTATAATGGCAGCTTCCTCTGTGGAAATAGTCCAATGCATGTCCATGTTAAAAAAGCTCTGTATAGCATTTTCTAAGTATGAGCACAATTTATGTCTTGCTGGAACTATGACACCAACCCAGTCAGGATGTATTACCCTCATATTACAACCACAGCTTGTAATCTAGGCCAGTTTGTGAGAACTCATGGCAGGTGTGAGATTCAAACAAACCAAGGACGTTCAGAGTCACAGCTCGGTCTCTCGGCTGCAATGCTTCACCGGTTCTGAGAACTGTCATTTAGATTATCTTGCCTCATGAATGATATATTCCAAAGCCTTTTCCCTAGCCATAAAAGCACAAGTGGTGATGTGCTCTAACAGCGATAGCGCCCTGATGTTTTGATAACCTTTGAAAAACAAATTGAACAAAAGAATATTGAAAGTGCCACATATCCCTACTACAGATAACAGTAGGCTTTCCTTGATGAATCTAAACTTTCGGGAGCCCAACTGAGATGAAAACAGAGATCAGGGGGAAAAAATGTCTGTTTTTCTAGTGCTGGAAGTGCTGTTTTCCAAATCAAATTTGCCCTAGTAATTGATTTTAATATGGGTGGACTAAGGGTGGTCCACCTGAAGTCCATCTGAAGCAGTTGCCTTAGGCAGCAAATTGGTGGGAGTTTTCATCTGTCTGTCTGTTTGGTTCCACTGTTCTCCTCTCTGGATTGGCAAAGGAAAGGAATGACAGGGAGTAAGAGGAAATCAATTTATTTCAAAGGAAGCTTCCCAAAAGTAGAGTTCACTTCATCCAAACAATGGCTTTATATTACAGCTTTAAATAGGCAGACCCGACTTGCAAACAATGGAACCAAATGCCCGTTGGGCGGAAGAGAAACCCTGGCTGACTATTCCTCTGTGAAGGCAAATACACCAGATCGGTGCAACGATAATTTATATTAGCACTCATATGCGATAATGCGGCCTTTCAGGCTGAACAAAATTGTTTCACAATGTGGGGGAGATAAGAAAGGCTCCTTCTTTGTTCTGAATGATTCTAAATTGATGGAATCAAACCTCTTGACAAATTATCATTCTGCAGTTTCCCACTGGATTGTTCCCTTTGAAATACCTTTGTTGTAAAATGTTGGCTTTCAGGTCAATGGCAGAGTGTCTGACTCAAATATTCTCCCGATGGTTTCCAAATATTGCCATTTTTATGTCAAACATGTGCCCATTTATTCTTTCATGGGTAGGCTGACTTGTTTGTCCTATGTGAGCAGCAGAAGAGCACCATTGAACGGTCGTATATTCCATTGGGGGTAAAGCAAGCGAATAAGCCCCTATTGTATGGCCGAAGTTATTTCATTGTCTTGTACCTTAACAAAATAGGGACCCAATCCTATCCAACTTTCAGACACTGATGCACCTACAATGCAGTCCTGAGCAGTGATGGGATTCAAAGAAATTAACAACCAGTTCTATCCCCATATGACAGCCATTTTTAAATGGCTATTTTTAAGCTTTATATGTCCTATGTCTTGTTAACAACCGGTTCTATAGAATAGGTGCGAACCTGCTGGAGCCCACCACTGGCTGAGCCAAGGGAACAAATATAGTGGTACCTTGTAAGACAAATAACTTGTAAGACAACTGCTTTGTAAGGCAAACTAACATTTCCAAGGAATTCTGCCTTGTAAAAGAAACAGTGCCTGGTAAAACAGTTTTACAATGAAAATTTGTTGTAAAACGAACTAATTGATGGATGTGCATTGTGAGCAATAGGAAGAGGTACGGAGGAGATCTCATCTGCAGTGGAGGAGGAGACTCAGGCTGCAGTCCTAAAGTCACTTTCCTGGGAGTAAGATCCATTGAACAAAATGGGGCTTACTTTTGAGTAGACATGAGGAGGAGGAGGAATCCCTCACATCAAATGAGATGAAGGACATTTTTAAATATTGGGAAATTATGCAAAATTTTTGTAGAAAAGCACCACCCAAACAAAGCTAGTGTAGCTATCCTTTTGGAAAATATTCCAAATTCAAGCTCTTTATGTAGTGGTTTCTGACCGCAATAACGTTTGCGTTTCTGTCTCTAAAAAGTAAAAATGATATTTACTCCAAATGACTGGTTTGATTTTCTGCCTCTCCCTTTTAGGACTGTAAACACAACATTGGTCTATACTGATTAGTTTTATATATACAGGGTTAGTTTATCTAACCCTAATCAGATTTATCTAAATCTAATCAGATCTGTGCGATCCTTCAAGCACCCGAGAAAATAAAACTTGAATTGCTGGAAGTATTTTATGGTGTTTGTGCTGGACCATTGCTGCTTACGGGATGACCTAAATATGTCCTTTTGAAGATGGAAATAAACTTCAGTTGTTTAGTGACGGAAAAGATGGATATTGTGCGATTCCAAATGTGAGTGCCTTTTTGATATTGAGTGTGTCCACATTTCATCTTTCTTTGAGAGGGGCTGTGACTGGAGTGCTTCAGAGATGTAGCAGTCCTGCACATCAACATTACATCTCAAATAGAGAAGTGTTGCTCCTCAGAAGAGATTGTAGTAGTGGCCCTTCTTTCCACATAACTCTTAAGTGCTGCCTCCAATTCTTCTTTAATGGATCTGGAACTGACCTGGATGAACCTTCATCACATTCTGAAAAACACCTTAAAAAACAGGGCATTACAGTACAGTGATGCCTCACGTAACAAATTTAATTTGTTTTGGAGGCATGTTTGTTACGTGAAACGTTCTTTACTTGAAGCTGATTTTCCCATAGGAAATAATGGAAACTCAGACGATTGGTTCCACAACCCCAAAAATATTCATATAAAAATATTAACTGGATGTAAAAATGATGACAGAACAGTGGGATTAAATTCAAAACATGCATTCAATGTGCATGATCTTATCAAGTCTACATAGGCTGCAGTCCTAAAGACACTTTCCTGGGTGTAAGACCCATTTAACACAATGGGGCCTACTTCTGAGTAGACATGGTCAGGAGGCTGCAATCCAAGACACCTTCAAAGTGTCTCCCCACTTATTCCTTCTCTCCCTCCTGAGCCTCTCTCCCCTGCTCCCTTCTGGTTAGCCTTGAGCTGCTTCCCTCTTCTCTACTGGTGTTCTCTCTCTTTGCCCAGCAGATGCCCGGCCACAGGAGGAACAGCATGGAAGTGTTGCTTTTTCTATGGGCAGATGCGCTAGGCAGCCCTGACACTTTTTAAACAGGCTGCCGGCCAGCGCCTCTGCCCCAACTGCCAACAAATGTGTTCTTTACGTGAAGCACAGTTACATGAAGCAGAATCCTAGAGAAATTTTTGTTTGTTACGTGAAACATACTTTACGTGAGGCGTTCTTTATGTGAGGCGCCACTGCATATCCTTACAGATTGTAACTGCTAGTGGAACAACTCTGTATGCTGGCTGTATGAGCAGAACTCACTCTTCAAACTAGATGAAATGAAAGAGTCCCATGATTTGATCTCCCACCCTTTTTAATATTTGCACAAAGCAACCAGTGGAGGCCCAATGTGGGTCAGCAGGACGGCAGGGCTGAGATGGGGGAATGGATTTAACCCTTTTCTCCAACACTGTCCTCCTGATGGAATAACTCCCACCATCAAAAACTATTGTTTGCTTTAGAGAAAATGTGAATGTATTATACTTGTAAATGTTGGAACCACTACCCTTCCAGTCCTACTGTACCAGACTGAATCATACACATGCATACCACAAGTACTGCTTTTGCAGATGTTTAAGATCAACCATGGATTTCCATTGTGTTTGGTCTCTGTCAGTTGCTCAAGAACTTTTTTCTTTAACAGGTTCTCAACTATACAATCCTGTGCAGTACTAGCTAATACTGGATCTAATCCATTAGATTCACTATTAATGCAAGATAGTATGAGCTATCCATTGTATTTTGATGGTGTGTGACATGTATGAGATTGAATCAGGGACACAAAAACCTGCACAGTCCTATATATGTGGAGGAAGAGGAAGCAGTATAATAGTGCATTCCTCAATATGTCTACTCAAAAGTCAATCCCTTTGTTTCCAGTGGGTCTTACTCCAACAATCGGATTGCAGCCAGACTGATACAAGCCTAGCCTCCTCCTCCCCTGGTTTGCAGAAGGACATGACCCCATAAAACAGAAAAAGTGCAGTGAATGGAACAATGAACAGATAAGACCAAAGCCTTGCCCTGTGTGTACAAAAATCCTGGTTAAAGAAACATTATAAATTCCTATGGTGAGAATGTAATTATTCTGATTCAGAACCCAGTTTTTTCATTAATGGAAGGTTTACAAAATCACAACATTTCTGGCTAAAAAATGAATAAAAATAGACTTTCTATCATTTTTCCATATCAGGCTAGGCAGATAAAATATTTTGTACAATTCCTCTGCATACTGTACCATCAAGTAATTACTAAAATTTCATTATCTGTAGATTTTTTAAAAATCAATTTCTGTCCCTGGTTACATATTTTGTTAATTTTTAAGGGTTCTGGTCAGTGGTGGGCTTCAGGGGGTTCTCACAGGTTCTATAGAACTCTTTGCTAATGAGCGCCTGGTTCTGAGAACCTGTTACTAATGGGACACAGAACCTGTTGTTAATGTAGATTATTAGGACATAGAACCTGTAGTTAATTTATTTGAATCCCACCACTGATTCTGGTGCAAATAGACATAGAGATCTTATTGAAACTCTGGGAACTGCCATAGAAATAGTTGTAGCAAAACAGTGGAAATACAAAGGACCATTGTAAAATACAGAAAGATGGAGGAAAGGCACTTGGCCTGATCCATTCTAGGCTCTTTTTATGTTTTTACTAGCAAAATGTACCCACGTTGCGGGAGTACAATACCCTCCATACGCCATGCCCCCATTGTGCAATACCCTCCAATACGCAACACCCCCATGTGCATCAAACCTCTCATGTGCAACATCCCCTCATGCACATCAACCCCCCATGCACATCAATCCCTGCATGCATGATACCACATGTGCAACACCCCCATGCGCAACATCCCTCCATGTGCAACATCCCTCATGCTCATCATTCCCCATGCGCAACATCTCCCATGCACATGAACCACCCATGAGCAATATCCTCCCATGTGCACCATTCCCCACCCAGTGCACCCTCCTTCCTAGTATATCAGGCTCTAGGCACCAAATTGCTGGATGTTAATCAACCTTCAATGTTAAGTATAGGACAAAAACATGTCGCACCCCTTTTCAGCCCCTTAAGGGTTACAATACTCAACATCGCTTCTTGGTGGGTGTTGATGTCACAAAAGGAACATCCTCCCCAAATTTCACACCTCTAGATCCAGCAGTTTTGACTGGCCATTGGTGAGTCAGTCAGTGACTTTTCAGTGATTTATATATATATTTATATATATTTCTATCTATATATCTAGAAATATATATTTCTATCTATCTATCTATATCTATATCTATCTATCTATATATCTATATATATATATCTATCTATATATCTATCTATACACACACACACACACACACACATAGTTATAGTTATACGAGTTAGTTATAGTTATAGTTATATATTACATATATATGAAAGCTCTCCTACCAAAAGAAATGGACTAGTTAACTGGAATGATACAATTCTGCAGTGGAACTGGAAGTAATGATGAATTGTTTGGCTCAAATCACACATTATGCCACATATGTCTGGAGACCCAGTGGGTTTTGAAATTTCTTTCATAAGTAGTACATAGAGGACCACTAAACATGGTGAAATAGTGATGGGTAGGGGGAACTGAAGTACACTGACCCCATCACAGTTACAATCCCAATTCCGCCTCCCGTGTGCTATTATTATGGGGGGAAACGTGTGTTGAAAGCCAATGGATGTATTTCTCAGTAAATATAACATACACAGCTGAGGAACGACAGGGATTAAAATCAAAGTGATGGCAAAATACTAAAGCCCCTGTATGCACCCATCCTAGTTTCACTGTATTTCCTGCCACCCCTTGCACAATATTAATGGGAGCATTTTAATAAATCACTGGACCACATTCTACATTTAGCAAACTGGGCAATTTAGCCCATAGTGTTCTGTTCCCTTCAACAGCATTAGAAGGGATTGGAAGGCCCAGCTGTAATCAATATGACAGCAGCATTTTTCTTCAACAAAGTGTATATAAAGCAGTTTTAACGTAATTATTTGACCTTTCCAATCCACTTACAAATTAGAACAACTCTTGTTTGGGAGTGATATATGGCACAAGGTCAAGTACAGTCCCAGTCCCAGAATGTTTTCTCAAGAGTATCTGGAAGGAGCCACGTCTTTAAGCTAATCCTTAAGGACAAAAGCAATTTTGACAGCATTTGCATTTCTTCAAAGAGTTTACAAATTACTATTCTAAGTTGCAATTTGGGGCAGGAAGGTGATTGAAGTTTCCTTAAGCCTCTGAACAGAGAGCAAGTTAAAAAGGCACTCTATGGTGAGATAACTACAGTTTCAGTCCAGGTGTGTTAACTCAGCTACTGGTGATTTGAGGCCATGTTATCCATTTCTCCATTTTAAAGACATACTGACATTTTAAAGACATACCTTTCCACCCCCTCCAAAAAAAAAATATGAAGAACTGGCAATTAAAAATATTTTCTCAGTGACATTTTGTGAACGTGGACTGGATTTTCTGGATTTTCCCTCTTTTTTAGTCTCGTGTCCAGGTGTCCTCCAAAAGAGCTTCCTTGTCCTCTGTTTTGGCTTCATTTTAGAACTTTGCAATGATCTGCAGTACCTCATCATGTCACATGTCGTTGAATTTGTATTGAAGACCAGAATCCAATGCAAAAATCGGTTGTAAAATATATCCTTCCTATCAAAAGTTATGGCCAAAAAACTAAAGAAATAAAAAATATGCATTGAACTCTATGGGAAAGTGAAAGTGTCCAGTATAGCAACTTTACTTGTGAGTAGGCAAATGTGCTATTGTCTGCCAGAAAAGCCAGGCTGAGAGGAATCCAAGACCTTGTCCTCCTTTTGAGGTTTGGGCACCTGGTCACCCTGTGGTGGAGCAATGAATATGTTATGTATTTGAGTGATGGTTTATACTGAAGGAAGTCATAAGGAAATGCCAAAAACAGTTTCATCACATGCAAATCAACATCAGGGAAGTAAATTTTAGTCTTTTGATCAGCAGAGAGAGGTTGAAAGAGTGGAGCATGTGTTGAACGAATGCATCCTGGGTATAACTGAAAGTAGCAGAACCATCAGGAAAAAAGCAGAAAGCAGGGGAACCTGTAGGTACAACTTCAGTGGATCAGTAACAGCATTCCATGCACCTCGACATTTCGTCATGCTGGCTGTAAGACCATGGAGGCATCTTTGGACAGTGCAGGATTCGAACCAAGGTCACCTGCACTACATGACTTCAAGACAGTGAGGAGCACCCAAGAGGTGCTGGTGGCTGCAACTCAGCACGTCCGGCTCTGAAGCAAAGGGCCGGGGGGCTGAGGCAGGACTCAAACCAGGGTCTCCCGCATGCCAGGCGAGCCGCTCCCGCCAAGCCAGACGTCTGTGCATGCCCCAAAAGGCTGCATGTGGAGTGTCAGGGCCTGGCTCTGGCTGAGGCGGGGGTTGCGCCTTAAGAGTGCCTCTGTGTGCTCTCTCTGTGCGGTGGGGTGTATGTAGCTCAACCCCTCTGGGTGCTGAGCCCCTCAGACGGGTGGAAACCTGGAGGGAACCCCTGATCAGGCGCCCATTAGCAGCCCCTCAAGCGTGCCGAGAGAGGGGCCCCGGTAGTTCTTGAAATGGTCAGATCGACCTGAGTGCCACTCGCGAAGTGCACGAGGCATGCTCCACAATGGTCGAACTCGAGTCCGGAAGCTTTGCATATGGTCATAGACTGCATGGTTCAGTGGCGACTGCGGGCGACCAGACGGGCAACTTTTTGCAGAGAACTGGAAGTGGGGTTTGCAGGCCAAGCCCTGCATCCCTATGACTCCAACCATCTTCCTTCAGAAGTCTTCAGAGATTCCAGCATAGCTGATTGGCTGAAGTGACAAAGCTCTGCTCCCCACCTGGCTCTGGCTGCCTGAGTCTGCGCATGCGCCACCTGGCGGCGACTGGGAACCGGAAGCAGGGTTTGCAGGCCAAGCCCTGCCCCAACCCTTGACTCCAACCTCATGAAGACTCCTTCAGAGTCTTTATGAAAAGTGCTAAGACATTTGGAAATCCCCAGAATAGAGAAAGTGTTAACACTGACAGTTGCAAATCCTCTCTTGCAAATACTCCCCCTAAATGAAACGATAGATCACCCAACACAACATATATCCCAGTTTTCTAATATCACCATTCCTTCATACTTTCATTCCTTCCTTCCTTGTTCAAACCTAACAAACAAGTATTTTTAACTAATAATATTAGGTGAACTGCATAAAACAATTGCACAATTTTTAGATGTTTCCATTATTTCAGGTTTATTATTAGAAATCATTTTGCACTTAATATTTACACTTAATATCCCCCCTATTTAATAGTGCCTATGCTTGCTGTGATTTCAATAATATTTAGGAAAATCAGAAGCACCATATTCTAATATGTATACCTTTTCCAAGAAAACCCCAAATGTCTGAGCCATAGATATTATAACTCCCCCCCCCCCCAAATTGCCAGCATTTAGCATTTAGCATGTTAGCATTTCAGCCATTTTTACTCTCTCTGGTGTGCATTATTTTAGTAAATGGATGTGCTTTGTTTGACGAGCAGTTGGGCAGAAAGAGTTGTGTTGAGGTTAATGTTTTCTTTGAAATGGTAACAATACATATGGGACAAATCCTTGCAACAAAATCAGGGATTCTGCCCAGTCACAGGATCTGGTCACTTGATGACTTCATTCCCATCATCAACATGCAAGCTCCTTGCCCAACCAGGCTATATTAACTCAGCCGCTGGTGATTTGAGGCCATGCCCTGGCCAACTCATATTTAGGAATAATGCCATGTGGAGGAGTCTGATACATACAGACCAACATTCACAGTATTCTGTCAATGTTACATTTTCTATGGTTTTGATTCACAGTGTTTACAGTCCAGTGTTTACAGCTTATGTTCCTGTATTGAATGCACACATGCCCACATGCATTCAACCACATTACATTCAATCAATCACATGAATTGGGACCATATGAACACCATCCACCTAAGATCTGTAGTGCTGATGTGGGGATGCTGTGCATAAATGGACCAACACACATAGTAAGGGATTTTCAAATGGCGTGACCATCATTTATAGTCCAGTTTTTCAGAGACAGTCACGTGGAGGCCAAAATGTTTTAAAACAGACCTATGGAAGGAATGCAGAAAGTAACTGATACAGACTACTATAGAAGATTTCCAGCTATGAAGAGTGCAGATTTTTAAATAGGCAAGTAAGCAAAAATTGGAAACCTGTAGCAAATAGATTGAGAAACTAAAGGTGCAATCCTAACAAATTTAGGCTGGCCTAATTTATCTGGCATATCTTCCTGTGGTGGTGTAGGGAGGTCAGCTTATGTCTATGCAGGGGCCTAAGCCCCTGCCGCCAGGACTGGGTCAGAATCGCCTTACAGCACTTTTGTGACACCCCCAGGTTAGCACAAGACTTATACCAGGCTCCTAAGTGGAGCTTAGGATTGCAGCCTAAGAAAACCCCAGTAGACATACCCAAACTGAATTCATATCCGTAAACGGAGTGATGTATGAATAAAAGACTTGGCTGGAAACAATGAGAACTAGAATGACAAGATCAACAACTAGGTTACAGAGCACTGTCTGAGGGTTGCAGGATAAAAGAGACCACAGAAACCATATTGTGAACATCCAGATCAAGTTCCATATCAAACTGCTCCTGCCAAAATGCTGAAGGCTTCACTGAATCTTTCAGACAGAAAATCCTAAGACCAAAAAAAATTCTATAGATGTAAAATATTCATGTAATATCACATAAAATATCACGTAAAAGGAAACAATGGTTCCAATCTTACCCTCCACCACCAGCACCAACACAATTGTGCCAAAAATATGCATGTGCTACATTCAATGCGGAAGGGAGGACCCAAGGGCAAAAACTACAAGGTATTTTTACTTACCTCTGCACCAATATTTTGGTAGTGCATGTCTGAGGAGATAAAATGTGGGGAGGTTTACAATAGAAGGGATAAGATGTGGTATATACCATTACTGCTGGATCCATCCCTTCCTACCTCATCCCCAATCCCAGGGTGACCAGATGCCCAAATCTCAAAAGGAGGACAAGATCAATCAAGGATTCCTCTGGCCTTTCTGGCAGACAATGGCACGTTTGGCTACTCATGAGTAAAGCCGCAATATTGGGCACTTTCACTTTCCCATCGCGCTCAATGCATATTTTTGATTTTTAGGTTTGGGGCCATAACATCTGATAGAAAGGATATATTTCAAAACCAATTTTTGCATTGGATTATGCTCTTCAATACAAGTCCAATGACATAGGACATGAAGGGGTACTGCGTATTATTGCAAAGTGCCAAAATGAACCCAAAATGGAGGACAATGAAGCCATTTTGGAGGACACCCAGACAGGGGGCTAAAAAAGAGAAAAAAAATCTGAAAAAATCCAGTCATATGGTCACCCTGCACCCAGTTACTCTCCCAGTCTTCATTCTCCCCCTCCCTGCCTCCAACCAATCTCTCTAGCTGACGTACCCCCAAATCCAGAGTAACTACAGGAGCACGTAAGAGACTGTACGTGCACTTGTAGTTACAGCACCACTTAGTGAAAACCTATGGAAAATTCATATTGGAATCCAGAGTAAGTTGTTCTTACACCAGAGCAAGGACTCTCTGTAGTTACTCTGGATTTTGCCCTTATTGATGCCAAATCTCCAGGCTACGGTCTGCGCCACTTTACATTTCCAGAAGCAGCCCAGTTGCATGCTGTAAGGTGTCATGTTTGCAATGCAGTTCATCAGGCTATACTTCAGGAACGTTAGTTCCCACAGTGCAGCCCCATTATAGGATTCGGCAGAAATACTGTTGAGGAATACTATAAGCCTTCTTGTCTGCAGCATTTCTTGCCTTCTCAGTATCTTGGAACGCAACTGAACATTCACTGTGCTGCTAGTCTGAGGAAATGAAAAAGCCATCTGTTGTCACTGAAGCAATAGAATGTGTGTGAGGTGATACTCAAGGGGTATCAATGTCTGGCCGTACTCCAGGTCTCTAGATTGAGAAATACTAAAGACTTAAAAGCACTGAATTTCTGCCAAAGAACCATATCTACTGTTTCCAAAAGCATCTTCAAATATTTGCCAGTTGCGGAGAGCTAATTTAAATACCCCATGATATGGAAATTCTTGAGAGCATCATTTTTTCCCACCCTCAAAAAACCCAACTGAGTGTGCGCCCTGTATCCATGGATTTGGCATCCATGGACTTGACTTAATGATTTGATAGATGCCTGTAGATACCAGGGCATGAATTAAAATAAAAGAGCTTTTTGTGACCAAACGGCACCATTTCCAAGTCTCGAGCAGTGATTTTCAACATTTTTCATCTCATGGCACAAGGACAAAGAGCTAAAATTGTCATACCATCAGTTTTTTGACCATTGATAAGGCACACCATGCTACTGATGGGGAGCTCAAATTCCCCAAATGCCCT
The DNA here is from genome assembly GCA_030015325.1 of Cryptoblepharus egeriae. NCBI lineage: Eukaryota > Metazoa > Chordata > Lepidosauria > Squamata > Scincidae > Cryptoblepharus > Cryptoblepharus egeriae. The sequence continues at coordinate 110,011,074 of JAREYC010000003.1, forward strand.
ACTAAAAAAATGGTCCACAGTAGCTGTGAACCATTCATGGCACAGTGGTAGAAAATTGCTGTTCTAGGGCAATTTTTTTAGCATTGAAAGACCACTTTTGGGTCATGTTGAGGTTCTTTCTCCTTCCAGCCTCGCCCCAGAATTCATAACTGATCATCACCAGCAGTAACGGACCTGCCCCTCTTCTGCAGGAGTATCATTGCAGACCTACCCCTACAGATGAGGGTCAGGTCTGCAATGACACCCCCTCCCCACATCATGTCAATCCTACCCACCAGCTCTCTGCTCAGCTACTTACTCAGGCTGCAATCCTAACCCCGTTAGGCCAGCATAACCCCCAAGCACAAATCCTTTGCTAACCTGGAGGCGCCACAAAACTTCTGTAAGTGCACTACTCCTGAGGAGTGCACCACTACTGAGCAATCAGACATGCACCAGCCTCCCCACACCACCATAGGAATGGGAGACAGGTGAGTTATGCTGGCCTAAACTGGTTAGGAGTGCACCCTGATTTCCCATGGGAAAAGCAAGTATAAATATTCCACATTAATTGCTTTTCACATCTGTGCTCTAGTTCTTGGATTATTATTTATTACAATACAGCTTCCATGTCAGAATAGCCTTGCTTTTTATTGTAGCTGAAAATGTATTAAAGGCATAGAGCATTGTGAAAATGGGTATGATAAAACACATGAATGAGAGATGTCAGACAGGCTTGTGACTGCAATAAAGGTTATCCAGGCACGTGTGCCATTTTTCTCCTCTAAGATGAAAAGAAAAGAGTCTCCCTTCAAATGAAAGCTGAATAAACTACCAATATGCCAGTCTCTGTCATTTGCTCTATAGCTGTCTGGCTGAGTTCTGATCCATCAAGCTAGAAATATGGTTTGTAGTCTGCCCTGGTGTGCTGGGTTTCTAACTTCTGGAAAGGAAGCACCCTTGTGGCCATCTGCACAGCTGGTTACAGCTTTTACTTCCACTAACTACAAAGTAGAATACTGAAAATATACTGTACTCATCAGTGGTGGGATTCAAATAAATTAACAGGTTCTATGTCCTAATAACGTAAATTAACTACAGGTTCTATGTCCCATTAGTAACCACTTCTCAGAACTAGGCACTCATTAGCAAAGGGTTCTATAGAAACTGTGAAAACCGCCCTGAAGCCCACCATTGGTATACATGTATCCGCCAGGAACGCCACTAGGGTTCATGTCACCTGATACGGAGGCCAGCGCTTCTCTCCCATCTTGAGCATGTATGATGGTTGCGCATGCGCACAATGCTTGTGAAGCCTCCAGCCCCAAGTCATTCAGGGCTGAAATTTCAGAGGTGCAGTGCACACGTGCAACCATCACATGTGTATGTCAGGCTTCTCAGTGATAGGCAAATATGCCCAGCGCTAGGCTCGAGAGATCTATTGTGCACACATGACCATTGCATGTGTGCATTAGGCTTCTCAAGCCTAGCATCAGGCAAACATGCTCAGCTCTAAGCTAGAGAAGCTGGAGAGTAATGCGCATCATCCAGTGTGAACCACACCAACTGCACTACTCACAGCAGTGCCCCTGCTGTCCCCTATCAGTGAAATGAGCTCTCGCACCACATCAACCCAAGAGATGCCTTTTCTCCCAAACTTTTGAACAACTGCATGGAACAAATTTCTTTCTGCTACACTAAATTTAAAGATATAGGCTGTTAAAGGCAGCTGCAAGTGTCATTTGCAGATGAAAGATGGAAGATGGAAGATGAACGATGGAAGATGAAAATGATTTTCTCCACCTTCCTATTATTAAAGACTGATGGTGGCTGACCCAGGTGGAGAAAGTGACACTTGTTCATGTTTCATGTGAAAGTGCTAAAATACCAGAGAACCTGCTCAGGGCAACAGCCCGCAAGAGTTGAAGAGCACAATCCTAACCATGTCTACTCAAAAGTAAGCCCCACTGTGTTCAATGGGTCTTACTCCCAGGAAAGGATCTTTAGGATTTCAGCCGAAGTCACAGATCAGTGTATCAAAAATGTAATTTGCAACATGCCACGACGAGCAAAGGGCCAACAATGTGAGGTGTATTCTTTTGATATGGTTTTTACTCCTCTTTTAAGTGCTTTTTTTGAACAAGTGAACTTTGCTGTTTCAATCTTTCAGTCTCTCTCTTATTCTCTCTCTTTTTTAAAACCACTCATCATTTACTGCCACAATATAGAACATTTGCTGCTGCTTCCATATGAATTACTTATTCTAAACCTGTGGAGTTTGGCTGTACAATGGCTTTATGTACACAATGCTTGAGAAAAAGAGAACGGGCACCCTCTGCTGGAAAAAAAAGCTGATTTCTTCTTACCATGCTTTAAGCAACAAGGACTGAAAATTTTCGTATTCAGAAGATATATTGGATCCACAGTTTTCAGAGTACATTCTACCCGTGAAAGGGATTTTAAGCCTTACCATTAGCAGTGAGTAAAACTAGCATGTACAGTGCAATCCTGTACATGTTGACTTAACAGTGAGTCCCATTGAGACCTTGTCCTGGGTGAGTCACAAAAATGCTAAAATATAATACAGAAATATTTAAATCATAATATTTTGCAATGTGAAGCACCATTTTAATCTGCAAAACATTCCTCACATTCTAGTTGATGTAGACTTATGATAACCTATCATAGAGCACAATCCTTACCATGTCTAGTCAAAAGCAAGCCCCATTGTTTTCCAAAGGATCTTACTCCCAGGAAAGTATCTTTAGGATTGCAGCCATAGCCTTATGTAGTCCTTAAAAAGCAGGCCTCCATCAGTCTTGAAAGACTATAGTATCGTGCTGTGCGCTGCATACACTGCATGCAAAGCACGAAAGCCTGGGTTAGACTGATATGAAGGATAGGCTGTTACCCAAGCAGCAAATCCCCCCTCTCCACACCACTGAATTAGTCTAATGGGAAGGCAGAGCCGATACGATTGGATCCAGCTGGCGTCGCAGAGCTGGGCTAAGGACAGGAGCACACCCTGTCTTGTGGGGCCGACCTATAATGTAGTCCTTTTAGTAAAGGTAAAGGTAAACCTTTATCTTTTACCTCCCTTACTTTTTTAATCTTCATGCTGAAGGTGGAGAACTGATTCCATGATGGTGACACCCAGCTATTTGTGACCCCCCTGAAATAAAGTCATCACACCCCCCAAGTGGTCGTGATCCTGACATTGAGAACTACTGCACTGGATTTGTGACAAAATAGTGAAAATAAAACTGGAAAAATCCTGATTGATATTTCAACCTCTTTGCCACAAAAGCAATTAAAAAGAGGATATTAAAACCAGCAAAGCCAATGCAATTATAAATTTAAGACCTGTTAAATAATGTATTAAAAGCTTGGGCATAGATATATAAAGGTCTTTGCCTGACATATGAAGATACCAAATCTGGTCTTCTGATGAGTCTCTAGAATGAGCATTGCATAGAGAGGGCACTACTACTTAAAATGTTCTTCAATTTACTTCAAAAGGGAGAAGGACCTCAGGAGAGTCTCTGAAGTGTAATCACTTTCCTGAAGAAATAGCTGAGTGTGAGTCTAATCCTGAGCCCTACACTAGTGATGAGTGTCATAAATGTGCCATAATAGACATAAAAGTGTCATAAATGTGCCAGAGCCACCCAGCCCAGCACCAGCACTGCATGTCTCTCAGAGCAAGGAAAGAGCTCTAGGTGGCAAAGACATCATTTTGGGCAGAGGGAGACATTCCAGGGCAGGCAGAGAACGGGGGAGGCAGGAAGGGAAGAGGAACCAGGGGAAGAGGGGGCAGGATAGGAAGAGATCTGCTCCGCTGTATCCTGAATCCCTTGTCAGGTCATCTGGGCCAACACGGAGATTCTCAATTCTTCACCAGCAAAATAGCTGGCACAGTCTTGAGTAGCTCTATTGCAGGGGAAAGAGTTGCCCTTACCCAGGGGAAAGAGTTGAATGTCCCCGATGTAGGATTGCCATATGTCCTGAAAAGCAGGGACAGTCCTGATTTGGGGGGATTGTGTTCACATACTGGTAAGTGTGATAAAGGATCCTGTCCTGATTTCATGGAGGAGAATTATGGCAAGCAGCTGGTCTGCTAACATGTGAGGCAATCCCTTCTCCCTCACCTTTTATTTATGTATGTATTGCTTGGTTGGTACTGAGCCTTCTTTCTTCTTTAGATAAGGAGCCAGAAGGGCTTATGTGGAGCCTACTTCTTCCTCTTCCCTACACATGTCACTCCATATTTTAGTATTAGTGAGCCCAACATGGAGATTACCAATGGTATCATTGCACAAAGTTTTTCCCAGCAATTGTACCACAATGCATTCCACACTTTAAATTAAAAAATTAAACTACATTACCAACAGTGCAGAAGGTTGCAGTCTGGATGAATTCTTAAAGCTGGTTTCCTCTAATGTAGGAGAACTAGCTGATCAGGGAGAAGACCAGAACCAAATTATTATTCTGAAATGTAGAATTTCTGTCTATGGCCTGTTTTTCTATGGAAAAGCATTCAAACATCTCAGAACATAAGATGAGCCTCTGCTGGATCAGACCAAAGGCCCATCTAGTTAGCTTCTTATATCTCCCAGTAGACCACTAAATGTCTCAGGAGGCACACAAGACAAGACACCTGCATCCAGGGGTCCTTCCCTGCATCTAGTGTTTTGAGGTTGTGTGCATCTATCCACACACACACACACCCATGGCTTGTAACCTGTGATGGTCTTTCCTCTGTCCAATCCCTTCTTAAAGGCATTGAGGCAAAGGCTTTATATTTACTTAAATTAAAATGCATCTGCCATTTTGTTGCCCATTCTTCCAGTGTGGAGAGATCCTTCTGGAGCATAAATGTCCTTTTGGAGCATAAATGGTCTTCTGGTCTTCACCACTCTGAATAGTTTGGTGTCATCCACAAACATGGCTACTTTGCTGCTTAACCCTGTCTCTACGTCATTATGAACAGGTTATCCAGTCCTATTGTGAAAACTGTCCACTGACACCTTGCTGTCCTGGTTCAAAGTTCATCTCTGTCACTAGCTAAGTTAGTCTTAAGCAAGCCTTAAGATAGGTGCTGTCTGGGCAGTCTAATATAATAATATTAGACTAATATTAATAATATGGGCAGTCTAAAAGTTCATACTGTCTATTCATCTACAGGTGTCCATTCACTTTTTCAAAAGAAAACACCTTTTGAAAAGTGATACAAACTACAACATTGTAGTTAGATGACACTCCCCAGCTCCATTTCAGTAGAAGAACATTTTGGACGTAAATTCTTTTATTATCCTAATGACATAAATTGGAAGGAGTTGAAGAATTTATCCTGTTTCTTCTTCTGTTCTGTTCTTCTTCTGTTCTTCTGTTTTTCAACCTTCTCCATTTTCTTCCTCTTTGACTCTTCCCCTGAGTTTTTTTTTTTTTGGGGGGGGGGGGGGACATCTGATCCTGTCGGCCCAATTACAGGAACCTAAGAGGAAGAAACTTAGGGTCCAAGGGAAAGAATTGCAGCAATTTGGATTAGACTGGGCAAGATTGGAGACACTGCTACCACTTCCACCAGCTCTGCACTCTCAGGAAAATTGGCACACTAATGGTATGACTTCATACAGGTTTCACTTTCCTAAATAAACCCATGTAAACAAAATCACAGGAGAGTCAAGCCCTGCTCAATAAAACATGAAGCTTTCACCAGGCTCTCCCACTTCAATCTCAGGATGTTACGGCTAATTCATTTTTAATCAGACCTCTTTTCGTGGGCCATATCTCAAAAACATTTCTTTCTTTAAATGCACCCTTCTCCACATTCCAGTAAAAGCATCTCTAAAAGAGCCGTTTAAACCCTCCATGCTGCTGGTCCTCAGGCACTTTCCCTACAATCCAGAGTAACTACATGAGCACGTAAGAGACATTACGTGCACCCCTAGTTACTGCACCACTTAGTGAAAACCTATGGGAAATTCATATTGCAATCTAGAGTAAATTGTTCTTACACAGTAGCAAGGATTCCTTGTAATTACTCTGGATTGTGCCCTAAGGCTGCAATCCTAGTCATACCTTTTTGGGAGTTAGGAGCGCAGTTATGAATGTTTCAGTTTAAGCGACTGCCAATTGTGATTGTTTTTTTATTAGTTAAAGTTGACCTACATTAGGCCATCACACTGTGTCTAATCTTGGCTGAGGTTTTAACCTAAGGTTTTGTAGGATACATTACGACTTTTACACTCCCATAATGATAATTCTTATGTTTATACTTTTATTGTGTATTTCTCCTGGACATATTGGTAATTTTGCTCTTTTTAAAGCTTTGTGCTGGTCTAATGACCGTAATAAAGGTATACTACTACTTCTTGGGAGTGAGTGAGCAACAGAGCGCACTTCTAAAGAGACATACCTAGGATTATGTTGAAAAAATCTGCTTTTCAACACCCTTTTCAAGCTCATGGAGAGGTTTTTTTAAGCACCCTTATGTGTTTGAGGCTGTCTAAGTAAGAAAGCATTCACACCTCCCTTCCACACATTGATGAGTTTATCTGTAAGGTGGGAGATTTACAAAAGTCACTAGTGCCACTAGTATCTTCCACTCACTTTTCCTTGTAAGCAGGTAGTATGTAACCTTCACATAATTAATACATTGTATGTAATAAATTTTATAATACTTTTAAATTTAATAAGGGCTGTAGTGGCTCAGTGGTTAAGAGACCATCAGCAAAATCCAGAGTAACTACAGGGAGTCCTTGCTCCGGTGTAAGAACAACTTACTCTGGATTCCAGTATGAATTTCCCATAGGTTTTCACTAGGTGGTGCAGTAACTACGGGTGAACATAAAGTCTCTTATGTGCTCCCATAGTTACTCTGGATTTGGGGGGTAAGCCTGTCAACCAGCAGGCTGGCGTGTTCGAGATCAGGTGCTACAAGATGGAGTGAGCGCCAATCCCTTGCCCAACAGATGCCAGTTTGAAAGCAAGGAGACACAAGTCCTGTAGATAAATAGGGGCCACCTTGATGGGAAGGCAACAGCCACACAGCTGGTTTGCCATGTGTGACATGTGGTTTGCCACATGTCCCAGAAAACAGGGACAACCCTGATTTTGGGAGACTGTGTTCACATACTGGTAAGTGCGACCAAGGGTCCTATCCTGATTTTATGGAAGAGAATTAGGGCAACCCTATGACCACAAAGAGTCTTTGGACAATGCTTGCTCTTTAGCCCTGTAACAGGAGGAGCATCGTTCTTGAGTTGGTCAAGACTAGCAGGGCAAACTGTGGGGGATAGCTTTACCTTTTTACCACTTTTCCATGCAGCATTGGTGCACACCATTTTTGAGTTACAATAGGGATACAATCAGTGGCAACATGGCAACATGACAGTCTATCCATGAATATGAAGCTAACCTTTGACCAAAAATGACAGGTCTTTTTCTTATTCAAGGTTGTTAACAATGGGCGCAATCCAGAGTAACTATGGGGAGGCCTTACTCTGGTGTAAGAACAATTTTCTCTGGATTGCAATATGAATTTCCCATAGGTTTTCACTAGGTGATGCAGTAACTACAGGCGCACATAATGTCTCTTACGTGCTCCCGTGGTTATTCTGGATTGTAGGGCTAATCTCTTAATATTTTGATGATTAATTGTTATGGCATCTTGTGCCAGATCTTAACCCTTTACTCAGGCAGTTTTGTCCAACTCCAGGTTGCTCAGATCTGAGTAGCCCCATTGGAACTGCAGTGGCTCTCCCTGAGGTGTTGGGAGAAATTTCCCCTTGCCTTGGGGCAAGTCATTAGCTGCCCAAAATTTGCACTACATATAGCACAGATATACCAGCCTGCTGGTGACTTCTTATCCAATTTAAAACTATATTCCATATAATTTATTTCATAAAATTTATTAATTACAAGTTATGTGCTGCATGCATGGGTCCATCCACAAGGAAAAGGAGGACATTTAAGTTCTTTTCCTAGACACCAGGCTAAAACAACATACATGTACTGGTGTGTAAGTTTTTACACACCACTCACATGTGCATGCAAGCATAGAAAAGGAGTCTCGGAACCAATTTAGTACATTGATCAAGCAACTATTTATTCAGAAAATCATAACATTTGACAGCATAATAGTTTGGTTTGCTTAGCAGAACCTGTTTCATAGCCTTGCAATTTCTGCACAGGTGAGGCTGGCAATTCTTGGCTCAGGCCAAGGGCCCAGTGCTGGACTTATGTATAAGCTAAACAAGCTATAGCTATATAGCTATAGCTTAGGGCCCCACTCTTTTTGGGGCCCCCCAAAAAATTAATGGGGAAATTTAAAGGGGAAAAAAACTGAGTGTTCATTTCCAAAATATAAGATAAAAAACATATAAAATAAAACCTATTGTACATACAGCAACAATGTTTTGTGTTGTGTAGGTCCATAAATTAGGTCCATAAATTACCATATAGCATATATTCAACACAATAAACAGTGAAAATTTGTTGTTGACAAAGGATAGCTGGTCATATAAAGGGCCCCATTACCTTCAATAGCTTAGGACCTCATGAAACCTAAATCCAGCTCTGCAAGGGCTCATGGCCATTATATGACACCAAAAGTGAGATGGAAGAATAGTACAGGTCTTACCTTCATGGCATTCATGGCAGATCAGCTTTGTGTTTCCTAAAGGGTTCAGACAAGAAAATCAATCAGTGTCTTATTTAAGTGTGCCTGTTAACCAGCAGGCCAGGGTTCGAGTCCCGGATCGGTCCCACAAGACAGGGTGAGCTCCTGTCCTTAGCCCAGCTCTGAGATGCCAGCTGGATCCAATCGTATTGGCTCTGCCTTTCCATTGGACTAATTTAGTGGCGTGGAGAGGGGGGATTTGCTGCTTGGGTAACAGCCTATCCTTCATAACAATCTAACCCAGGCTTTTGTGCTTTGCATGCAGTGTATGCAGCACCAAGCACGATACCATAGTCTTCCAAGACTGACAAGGCCTGCTGCCTTTTTATTCAAGTCACTTATCAACAATGTCTTATTCAAGTCACTAGATGGCCTCCTTGTTTCATTATCCAGAGAAACATCTTATTCCAGAAGCTTCATCAACCGGATCTTTTCAACTCTAATTATGTATTAATTGTGCTGGAAGGTACATAACACATAACAAACGTAGAGTTTTCCTTTGGTCACATAATTGTTAGTGTCCCATCTGTCAGTCTGGGACATTTTGTCTCATCGGCACATGGGACCCCTTGCGGAGTTTTCAGAAAAGAAAGCAACATATTCTTTGTTTGCATTTTTTCTTCATAGCTGCAACTTTCACCGGATACTTCAGTGAAAGGGATTAAAATGGCTCTAGCCAGTGTCTTTTTGAGGGGGTACTCACCGATACTGAGTACTGGGGGACACTTCTGTGCCCCCCCATATAGACAATGTCAGGGTGACAATATGTCTGGATTTTTCCAGATTTTTCCTCTTTTTTAGCCTTCTGTCCGGGTGTCCTCCAAAAGGGCTTCACTGTCCTCCATTTTGGCTTCATTTTGGAACTTTGCAATGACGTGCAGTAACCCATCATATCATATGTCATTGGATTTGTATTGAAGAGCAGAATCCAAAAGAAAAAACGGTTTTGAAATGCAGTGGTGCCTCACATAAAGAGCTTAATTCATTCCGGAGGCAAGCTCTTTAAGTGAAACGCTCTTTAAGTGAAGCAGATTTTTCCATAGGAAATAATGAAAACTCAGACAGTTGGTTCCACAACCCCCAAAATATTCATATAAAAATATTAACTGGATGTAAAAATGATGACAAAACACAAGAATTGAATTCAAAACACTATAATATAATACAGACCACAATTACTGAAATAAAACACTATAATATTCTGTACAGTAAAAAAAGAAAGGAAAAACCTTTATGGCCAAGGATGACTAATTTTCACTAAAAGAGTCACTGGTGTCTTTTGGAGCATCTTTAACAAGCAACCTCTCTGTGTGTGAGATCTATCTATGCAAACCAGATAGGCAGTCTGCAACAGCAAAGGAGCTAGATCCTGTGCTGTCTACTCAGAATACCACTGTACATCCTTTCTATCAGACATAATGGTCAAAAAGTTGTTGATCTTGTCATTCTAGTTCTCGTTGTTTCCAGCCAAGTCTTTTATCCACGCATCACCCCTTTTACTGATATAAATTCAGTTTGGATATGTCTACTGGGGTTTTCTTAGGCTGCAATCCTAAGCTCCACTTAGGCTGGCTTAAACCCTGGTATAAGTCTTGTGTAACCTGTGGGTGTCACAAAAGTGCTGTAAGGCAATTCTACCCCACTCTTGGGGGGGGAGAGGGTTAGGCCAGTGGTGGGCTCCAGCAGGTTTGCACCTACTCTGTAGAACCGGTTGTTAACGAGAGATAGGACATATAAAGTTTAAAAATAGCCATTTAAAAGTGGCTGCCAAATGGGCAGAGAACCGGTTGTTAATTTCTTTGAATCCCATTGCTGGGTTAGGCCCCTGCACAGACATAAGCAGACCTCCCTACACTACCACAGGAAGATATGCCAGGTAAGTTAGGCCAGCCTAAATTTGTTAAGATTGCAACTTTAGTCTCTCAATCAGGCTACAGGTTTCCAATTTTTGGTTACTTGCCTCTTTAAAAATCTGTACTTTTCATAGCTGGAAATCTTCTATAGTAGTCTGTATCAGTTACTTTCTGCATTCCTTCCATAAGTTGCTTTAAAATGTTTTGGCCTCCACGTGACTGTCTCTGAAAAACTGGACTATAAATGATGGCCATACCCAGGGTTCCCAGACATCCGTATTTCCCCACACATGTCCTACATTTGGGGCCCTTATCTGGGCCCCTTGCCTTTGAAACTATTCAAAGAAAGACCAGGAATTCAGGGGAAATATGGTACCTACACCTTAAGCTACATAGTTATTCATTTTATCCTCACACTTAGAGCATAATCCTAACCATGTCTACACAAAAGTAAGCCCCATTGTATTCAAAGAGTGTTACTCTCAGGAAAGTGTGTTTAGGATGGCAGCCTTAGGGCAAAATCCAGAGTAACTATGGGGAGTCCTGGCTGCGGTGTAAGAACAACAGGTACTCTGGATTGCAATATAAATTTTCCATAGGTTTTCACAAGGTGATGAGTAACCATGGGTGCATGGAAAGTCTCTTATGTGCTCCCATAGTTACTCTGGGTTTGGGGATAAGTCTGCACTAAGGGTAATAACAGCCTAACACACAAGAACCAGTTTCAGCTTGGTACATATATGAAAATTAACTTAATCCTTCTCCTAAGCAGGGCACCACTACTGAATAGTTGAAATAACTGCTTTGCTTGTACCAAACCATTTCAGACTACAGTGTATGAATAACTTGGATTTTGAGTGTTTTGCAAGATGAGCCCAGACTTCTTGCAAGTTTTGCTTGGTTTTCAAGCATAAGCACCCCCAGCCGAGGGATGCTGGCATCAGGTCCCCAGATATGCTGATGGAGGTGACATTCCTGGGGACCTCTTGCATAACCTGTTGGATCAGCAGGCATGCAAGGGACCTCCAGGGATGCCCCCTCTATCAATGCCCTAGTTCTAACGGAGAGGGTGTCTCTGAAGACCACTTGAAAGCTAGCTGCATCTCCTGTGTAAGCAGGGGAGGAAATCCCCTGTGGACACAGGGGATTTCCAGCACCAGGGTTGGAGGATGTTGAGGACAAATCATTTGAGTTTCCATTATTTCTTACGGGAAAATTGAGGGAATAAGGCAATGGTGGCAGATTAGGAATGTAGTATATCTTTTTTACAGTCATTAGACCAGCACAAGATTAGGAATGAATTTCACTTTAAATCTGCTGCCCCTCATTTGCATGGGAGCAACTCTGCTTCTGGGATTAGTCTTGATGTCGCCTTAAGACCCTGAAACAGTTTGCATTGTTGCTTGTCACTGACTGCAAGAGCCAGGATCATGTTGTCATAAATGGTTTTGGACTTTGATCCAGGTTTAAAGCCCAGCCATGAAGCATCATTAGGCAAGTCTGTTATGAGGAGGAAAGGGGGGTAGATGGGAGGTATGTCCCATCCAGAGTCCTCAGAGGAGTGATGTGAAAATGTGATGGGCCTCAAAAATTTTTTGTCTCTTTCTAACAGTTATGAAGATACTGGGAAAAAAATTCCAGGCTGACCGGACTTGGGTGATCCTCAGGGATTCTAGTAGCCCTTTCCTCTTTCTGGGTCTGGATCTGGCTGCAAGAGTGGCCATAATTAGGCACTGTATTCAGATATGAGTTTCAGATGTTATCAGTGTTATCACTGCTGTTTCTGAGGTGATGAGAGAAGATCCAGAGCTGCTGTGGAGACTCCACTAAGATGCACTGGCTTCTCCACTCCATGTCATGACTCCAAGACTGGAGATACGTCAGTCCAAGGAAGAGGTGATGGACACAACATTGTGAATATGACCCCAAGGGATTCACCTGAGCTGTGGGAGCTCAGGGCTAATATAATAAAAGTATGCTCCTAATGTGAAGAATCTAATACTTACCTTCACCATCTCTTCCTTCAGAAACAGCATGGCACCTTCCCTCCCACCTGCCCCAGTGACAGTGTGGGATTAGCTGGTCACCTTTTGGGGCCAAGTAGAAATTTTTTCCACCCACCCAGACTGGCCTGAAAGTGGGTGGTTTTTTTGCCTACTACACACTGTTGCACTTTAATAAAGTTATGGCCATAATTTGAACACATTTCCTGTCTCCTGACTCTTATTTATAGTGTTTTGTGTTTTATTTCTTGAAAAGCAGGCAACTGAACATCCTGGTAGATCTCTGTTGCCATTCTCTGTTGCTGAGTAGACCTGGATCTACAGCAAAAAAGAAGCAGGAAAAGACCTGTTCCAAGCAAGTTCTCTGCAAGCCAATCCATATTTTCTCTGGATGTGCAAGCCTTTTTTCAAGGCTTGTACCAGGAAAGTGGTATAGCTGGTATAATGGTATAGCTCTGCAAGCTATAGATGTCAAGTGAGAGCTGGGCATTTAGAATCTCTCCTGAGATTAAAAATAAATTTCTGGGCATGATAGAGAATAATCAAGAAAATTTATTACACCTTTTCTCCTGCTTGCTATATCAATGGGTTTCTCAGGTGGAGGATGAAGACACCATCTGCAAAATAAAGTCATTCAGTCCAGTTTTACAGTGGTTCCCAAATTTTTCAGCACTAGAACCCACTTTTTAAAATGATACTGAATCAGGACCCACCTTGAATTACGAGGCTAAGGAAAATGTTGCACCATACCGGCCATTCAAGCCTCTGTTTATATGCTTTTTACTATGGTGAGAGGTCCCCTTCTGGAAGGTTTGCTAAGCTCCATATCCATTGGATCAAGACCATCATGGTGGCTTTGCATTCCCCTTCATCTAGCCTGACATAAGAGCTGACAGTGTAATCCAACTCCCAGTTAGGCCAGTACAAGTCCCATTCTTGGCTATCACAAAAGTGTCATGAGGCACTTCTGCACCAGTCCAGGGCGGGAGGGGGGTAGGTCAGTGCACAGACATGAGCCACCCTCAAACCACAGCAGGAATGGGGAGAAAGATGAGTTGCGCTGGCCTAACTGGTTCGTCTTGCACCCCAGTGACATCAACTGGAAATGATGTCCTGGTTTGCTTCTGAAGGGCATTCTGCAACCCATAGAGTTCCAAAGGAGTGGGTTGCAGGCCTAGCATGACGGGAATCATCTGCAGGAGTCTGCCAGTAATACTTTGCAGCAGAAAGTTGAGTGTGATTCACCACAGACGAAGAGTGGGTTGTGGCTCTAAAACATTTGGGGTTACAAATGGAAACACCTGGGGCACTATTTGAAGAAGACCATGCAACTGTGATGCTTACTGTGAGTGATCACAGATGGCCAATTTGCAGAGGCTGTGCAGGGAGCACCCACATAGAGTGACAGTCTCATTAAAAAAATTAAGTATTCCTAGGGAGTCTTCCAACCAATAACTCAGTAACAATTCAGAGGAAATTCTTAATTATATGACAGCTAAGGAGTATATTTATTGATTATTTGCTCTGCCAGTGGAGGGCAAGAGAGCAGGGCTTTTACTGCAGATCTCAAGCGATGGGCTATTTGCTATGCTGGGAGAATACAAGCCTTCAGGTATGTGGTTTCCAGATCATTATGATTTTGTAAGGCCAACACCAGCCGTCAAAAACATATTTGTAACAATTGTAGATTGTGCCAGATAGATGCTATATGCTTCCGTCTGTTTGTCCCCCACAAGTAATCTGGACTAGTTCCCACTTCAGATCCATTTTTAAAGACAGCCCTCCATACAATGTGCTACACTAGGCGATTCTGAATGTGATTTATTTCAGTGCTGTGTTGTACGAGTCAGTGCACACTTTTCAACCTCAGCCACACCCTGTGCTGTACAAGAGTTGTGGTTTTTAACACCAAACCAAATGCACTTCCTCCAGAAACTGTTTTGCTTGACAGTAGGGTAGAACGTTGTACGTATATCAGAGAAGCAAGCAGCATTCAGAGACAGTGACCTGACCCATTTAACTGAGGGACCGTCTCTTGACCCATTGCAATGAAACAGCCCAGACAAACAAAAGTCATACATACATACATACATTATATACAAAGTGTATACATACTAACATATACACACTAACACTAACTCATAAACAATAAACAGAAGAACAGATAAGAAAATTCAATTCATGTTAAAAATACAGCAGCTCCTGGGGCAGATTGAATTTTCTAAGTTGGCACAGGAAGTACAACCTTTGGTGTTTCTTTTTAAAGATGCTGCTGATGTTAGGTCTTGGGAGAATAAAGAGCCCAAGAACTTGAAAGACTCTACCACTGAAACCATATTACTAAGGGTGGAGAGCGGAAGTAAAGTAGAGGGGTGCCTTCTAAAGTCTACTATCAACTTCACAGTTTTTTGTGTATTAAAAGAAGCAGGCTTCCGTCAGTCTTGAAAGACGATGGTATCGTACTCAGCACTGCATACGCTGCATGTGAAGCACGAAAGCCTGGGTTGGATTGTTATGGAGGACAGGCAGCAAATCCCCCCTCTCCACACCACTGAATTAGTCCAATGGAAAGGCAGAGCCAATACGATTGGATCCAGCTGTGTCACAGAGCTGGGCTAAGGACAGGCGCTCACCCTGTCTTGTGGGGCCGACCCAGGAATCGAACCCTGGCCTGCTGGTTAACAGGCACAGTGTCTTAGCCACTTGCGCCACCCACAGCCCTTGTGGGTATTAAGCTCTCAATTATTTCTACTGCACCACAGAGCAAGTTGTTCAACTTCCCATCTGTATTCCCATCTTATTCTAGGCCAATGACCGTTGTATAATCTGCAAACTTCAGAGTAGAGAGTGGTCCGTTGAGGTGCAGTCATTTGTGTAAAGGGAGGAAAGCAACGGGAAGAGCACACACCCTTGGGGAGCTCCTGTACTAATTGTGCAAGTGCTAGATGTAATGTTCCCCAGTCTCACCTGCTGCTTCCTATTTGTCAGAAAGCTGTATATCCACTGAATTACTGTATTTAGGTGAGTCTGAATTTAGGGGAATTTAGGGGAGGAACGGTTTGTGATCTGTGGCTAGGAAAAGATATCACTGTTAAGAGATGTGTGTGTTCCTGCTTGAGGGTGCCAATTGTGGAGTTTCCTTAGTAGTTTTTTGCATCATGTACATTATACACTGTTGTCTGTGTTACTTTGGTTGAACTATGTATTCATAGTTCACAGTCTTGGAGATCCTTTTCAGGGCTGAAAGAGGGGGCACCAGATGTCCCGACAAATAAGCAGATCACATCTATTTCACACAAAAACTAAATGGTTAGTTTTGTGGTTTGACTGTACTTTTGTTCGTCTGGGCTGTTTCATTGCAATGGGTCAAGAGATGTATGTATGTATTTATGTACGTACGTATGTGTGTATGTATGTATGTAGCCATTAGCTGAAACCAAATTCCAAGTATGGTATCCATGCTTGGCCAATAAATTAATCTAATCTATTGCAGAAAATTTTTGAAACTGGCAGGGAGGAAAAGATTTAAAATGATAGTTTTGGGAAGTTGGGAAGTTTGATTCTGAACATTAAAATATGAGTATATGAACAAAAGGACTCTATGACTCTATAAGCTTTGCATCCGAAAGCTTGCAAACATTTTGAGGTGTATTTCATTGAGATTCAGATATTGACATTCATGGGCTGATTTGAATGCCCCCCTTTTTAACAGCAGGTGAGAAAAGTCAGTCATAATGTGAGTTTCGGAATGAGAGAATGCAAAACTTTAACCTCAGAACTTTAACCTCAGCCTCACCCAGTGACATAGTTAGGCAGTGCAGTAAGGTCTTAACCCCTTGACCAAACATAGGAAACTGTCTTCAAAGAAATCAGCTCATAGGTCAACTTAGCTCAGTACTGTCAACAGTAACTAGCAGTAAGCCAGGATTTCTGAGATGCATTTTACTCAAATATCCATCTGGGACCTTCCACCGGCAAAGCTGATGTTCTACCACTCAGCGAAGCTGCTGTCCCATATCTACCACCAGTCAAAAATCAAGTAAAAATCAAACCATTGCTTTGAATGTCTGGTCACTTGATGTATTGAAGCCTCTTTGGTATCCTTCAGAAGCAGAAGAGAGGGCCTTGTGTGCCAAGCTCACATGTTGTCTCTCCTTGCTTCCAAGCCATGTCAGTGGTGAAGGAGGTGTGTGCCATCTCCTGTTGGTGGTGCAGAGGGACATCATCTTGGAAAACAGAAGCCCCCTGCAATGGCATCACTAATGTTGGCATCACTGGGTGTGGGACCATGTCATCCCTATAGTGGATCTCCCAGGAAATGGGACAGGGCAATGGTGTGGGTAGTGGGCATGATTATGTACCATTATAGCCACCCCACTAGTCTTGGCTATAACTTTTGAAAGAATAGATACACTTTACTGTGGATTTTTTGACTGCGCTCTGCACAAAATTACAAACTGATTGATACACAACATGGTGTTCTTCAAAAATACCAGGATTTTAAAAATTTTCGCCAGTAGAAATGTTCTCCTCTTGCATATCACCTGATGCTGTCTGCACCCCGTGTACCTATCCTATTAATCCTATCAGTGGGTGCTGACTCTTTGATGCTACTGCTAATACACACAGATTTTTCATCCTGTTCCCTGTAAATGTGAAGCAGCAGTTACCGACAATCTTTTATAGAATTATTTCCATTTGATAAATAAGTTTCAGTCCCCCAAGTCACTAATATATATATATTAGCATATATATATAAAGAGAGAGAGAGATGTTTGGTAACTTCTTTTGCCTGCATGAAAGGCCTCTGCTTGCAAGAGACATACCAGCAGCCTGGGCATTCCCACCTCCCCACGGTACAAGGGCACAATTGTAAGTGGTGAATTCCATTGCGTTGCTGCGAACACAGCCAAACAAATGCTTCAAAGGAGCCTGTTCTCTCTGATTCAGGGATCAGAATTCCAAGAGGCTCCTCTTCTGCCAGCACAAGAGAATAGATCCAAACAGTAGCTGGATAAAGTGGAAAGAGGAGACAAAGTACAGGTTGTTGCCTGTAACCACCCACTCTGCATTTGTGCATATCCACTAATTCACTCTCCTCTTCCTCTATCAAAGAGCTGATTGAGACAATACTTGTCCCCTCTGATCAACCCTGACGCATCAAGTGACGAACATCCTTATGGTGCACTCATGCCCCATCACCTCCTCAAGCTTTTCACATTTTCCTAATAAACCTCCCCAGCCATGGGGAGAGCTTCATTGGAAGGCAGTTCATACAAAATGCTTCCTATTTAATTAGGGATCTTTTTAAGGAAAATTGGAAGAATCAGGGGAGAGGTCAAATCATGCATGACTCTCACAAATGTAACTTAATACATAGGATTAGTAGGATATTGTCTAAAGCTGCAAACCTAACCACCAGTTAGGCTGGCCTAAGCCCCGCATAAGTCCTGTGCTAACCTGGGGGTGACTCAAAAGTGCCGTAAAGCTCTTCTGTGCCACTCCTAGGGGTACAAACAGGCACTTGCCTCCCTACATCACTACAGGAATGGGAAGACTGATGAGCTATGGCAGTCCAGGTTGGGATTATACCAGTGATGGGCTTCAAAGAAATTAACAACCGGTTCTCTGCCCATCTGGCAGCCACTTTTAAATGGCTATTTTTAAACTTTATATGTCCTATCTCTCGTTAACAACCGGTTCTATAGAGTAGGTGCGAACCTGCTGGAGCCCACCACTGGATTATACCCTATATCTTCTCTAACCCAGTTTTCCCAGTATGATCTTATGTCAGATTGATCAGGATGTCCAGATGTTCCCTTTTCCAGGACATGTCTTGGTGCCAGCCTTGTGCCCTGGGGGAAAAAAATCTTTATTGTCCTCCTTTTCCTTGTCAGCAGGCAACATGTAGCACTCTCGTAAGTAATGAATTGTATGTAATAATAATAAAATTTGCAATTCTAACCACATTTTCCTGGAAGTAAGTACTTTGACCATAATAGGACTGAGTAGACATGCTTAGGATTGCACTGATAGTACAAACCACATGAAA
Source organism: Cryptoblepharus egeriae (assembly GCA_030015325.1). NCBI lineage: Eukaryota > Metazoa > Chordata > Lepidosauria > Squamata > Scincidae > Cryptoblepharus > Cryptoblepharus egeriae. The sequence goes on from JAREYC010000003.1 coordinate 110,029,644, forward strand.
GCAATATATGAGTGTTTTTAGTGATAATTTTGCCATGATTTACATTTTTCTTGGGTGTCCTACATTTTAGGTGGCCTTGTCCTGTTTTGGTGACATATGGTCACCCTGAATTGATGAGGTTGGATTAATAAGTAGGTGTCACACACATTCTAGCAATGTCAGAACAAGGACACCAGAAGAAGCAAATGTTGGGCAATGTTTCTCTTGGCTACTTGTTTGGAAGAGGAGTAAGGGGCAGATAGGAGTTTGGTGAGATGAAGAAGGTTGCCCCATTACTGGGCTCAGCTGGCCCGGTGTGTAAAAGAGATTAATAAATATAGAAACAGAACATTTTATTTATTTATTTATTTATTTATTTATTTATTTATTTATTTATTTATTTATTTATTTAATAAAAATTACATCTCACTTTTCTCAGGCCATAACCTGACTCAAGGTGGCTCACAGTAAAACATAATTAAAAACAATTAAAACATAGAAGCTAAAAACAATGAATACACCTCTAGATCAGTGGTCAGGAAAAGGGGTTAATTACCCCAAATGGGATAAAAATGAAATTTCAGAGGGTAATGGACAGTTGCACTGCCAAGACACAGCCGGGCATGCATATGAATGCCCGACTGTGTCTCAGCAGCACGACCATCCATTACCCCCAGGAATTTAATTTCATTGCATATAGAATCTACATGTGTGTTACAGTACTGTAGTGTACAGGGACCTGATGCAGTGCACTATATTAATAATATATTATTTCCTGCCTTTCAAATAAAAGGGGTAACATTGGCATATCTAAATATATTTTGTGGTAAAAGGTAAAAAAGTTCCCTGACCCATGCTCAAGATTAAAGTTTCCAGGACAATCTGGGGCACATTTTCATTGTGAGAATTGTAAAAATTGAAATCCAAATAAGATATGCTTAATTTTTTTAAACCGTTTTCAATCTGAGAAATCCTATTACTTTTACAGAGCCTGGATCCAAACCGACGATGCCTCATCTCTTGGCAAGGAAAACAGCCCCACATACGCACAAGCCCCTCACCCCCCACACTGCCTTTTAAGCAGTCAAACTAGCGATCTGAGCACAAATCCTCAGAAATCTCTTGAACTTGGTGGGAAAGGCTCTACTCACTGAGCCTTTTATATTAGTTCATCCTATTAAAGCTCTTATGCTTTGTTGTCCTTCTCTGAACCCTCTTCAGGGGCCTCAGTGTGAGGGTTTGTTCCTGTCAAGTTTAGTGAAAGCTAAATTCAGTGTTTTGTTAATGAAGCCTATCCAATGCGACATTTATTAAAGGTTTCTTTCGATTTTGAGGGATAGTGAGAGCCCATATTACTGAGAAGACAGTTTGATGGATACTTTTCCCAATGCACACACACACTGTGTTAATTATTTTTTAAAATAAGAGAGCTATAGCAGAAATGGGTCTGCCAAACATGTCCGTATGATAGGATAGCTCCAGAATACAAGGAATACAGAATACAAGGAATGATTTCCACCTAAATCATTAAATTAAATTAAGTCCAGATTTCCACTTAAAAACAGCATATTGTCGCTTATGACATTTTTAATACATATGTACAATCTATTCACCCCCAGCAATGTCATAGTGGCTTCTGCTGGTGTTCTTTTGTATCTTTTAGTCTCTGAACCCTTTTGGGACAAGGACTCATTATCCATTATTTTTTCATTTTCTTTGTAAACTGCTTTGTGAACTTTTTCATTGAAAAACAGCATACAAATACTTTAGATAGGTGCAGGGGTGGTTGTTAAGAGCAGGGCCCATGTCATTCATTAGAATTGGGTGGATATTTAATGACAGAAAATAGATCACCAAGCAATGGTGAAATATGCATTACTGTATCTTATATATATATATGGGCTGTGAGTGGCGCAAGCGGTAAAGACGCTGTGCCTGTTAACCAGCAGGCCAGGGTTCGAGACCCGGGTTGGCCCCACAAGACAGAGTGAGCTCCTGTCCTTAGCCCAGCTCTGCAACGCCAGCTGGATCCAATCGTATTGGCTCTGCCTTTCCATTGGACTAATTCAGTGGCATGGAGAGGGGGGATTTGCTGCTTGGGTATCAGCCTATCCTCCATAAAAATCCAACCCAGGCTTTCATGCTTCGCATGCAGTGTATGCAGCGCCAAGCACGATACCATAGTCTTTCAAGACTGACGGAGGCCTGCTTTTTTTTATCTTATATATAAGATGAGTCATGAAAATTCACATTTTTCCTTGACTTGCGGTCACGCAAATGGATGACTATGAAAAACACTTGAGTCAGAGCACTGCTGACTTAAGGCAGCAGCTGGGCCCATGGGAAAAATGTGAGAGGAGTGAAGAGATAGGATGCAGCACTTGTGCCAGATCCTAACCCCAGTCCAGGCAGCCCAAAGCAAACCAGGTTTCCCATTTGAGTTATACAATGAGTACCTATAAGCACAATAACCTACAGTTACTCTGCCGACTTTTATCACCTGTATGAATCCACATCTGTATAAATCCATCTGTATAAATCCATAATGAATCCATTTCATGTGAGGCAGGCAAGGTTTGCAAAGCAAGGTTTCATTTGAAACCTCATGTGCCAATGTCCTAAAGAAACCTACTGAAAGGTCACTGTCCTCATATGTATTAGGAATTATTTCTAAGTAAACCTAGTCAGAATCCTATTCAGTTGCACTGAAGATCTACAATTGTAAGCTTTTTGACAGGTCCTGCTCCCATACTTTTTATTGAAACAGTAAGAAAAGAAACAGAAATACAGTAAGAAAAGCTTCATTTTCATGTCAGGACATGTCAGTTCCACTCAAATTTCTGCACCTCAGATTACTGTAAAGACACAGGAGCCAGCTTAGGGAAAACAGATGGCAACGCTTTAAAGTAGGGACCTCTAAAGATTTTGGTAGGAGGGCCATATCATCTCTCTGATACTGTGTTGGGGGGCCAGAAAACTAATTTACATTTCAAATGTGAATACATTTACATAAATTTACATATAAGTATTGGAATGGATTGCAAGGTTTGCAATAGATAAAGGAGTCTTGCCCGGGGCCATATCATCGCTCGCCAAGGGCCGCATCTGGCTCCTGGGCTGGGGTTTGGAGACCGCTGCTTTAAAGGATCACACCCCAACCCCACATTTCTTTTCTTTGTGTAGCAGTACAAGATAACATCCTGGAAAAACCTACCTTTCAGCCTTTTCTCATTCAAGCTCATTCACGGTGGCCTAGTGTGAAAAAAATCCCTTGCTATTGGCTTAAAACTTATTTTCTCACAATGTTGTCCTGACATTACCTTGGTCAATGGAAAAAGTGTAACTTCACTGACAAATGAGTATTCACCTGCAACTAGAACCAGAAGCAAGTACAGTGGTGCCTCACATAACAAGCTTTATTACCAGACATCTGAGATGGAAGAGAGTCCCCTCCATTTTCGTCTTGGTGGTGGCAACAATTATAATTTTGTTCCAGGAAAAGGGCATTGGGGGGCAATTCCCCCAATCATCACAGACGGTTACTTTAAAAATCTCACAGCTCAATCTGCTGCTCTTTGAAATATCAGCATGACTTCAAAAGAAGAATGAATGATCAGAACAAACTTAAATAAGTGGTGTTTCAATCAAAACCTCTAATTTAAAACCCTCCGTCAGTCAAAACTGACCCGATAGGCGCTTCAAAGCTGTTTTCACTCCTCTCTCCACGCCAAGGTGGCCAAGAGACCTGTCCCTCCTGATACCTTCCTATCTCTAGGTGCTGTTCGAAACCCCCCTAGTAAGTTTTCCCGCTGCCTATGTGGGGTGCAGTAGATACCCTCCTGGCCTCTGAGATCACCTTCGCCTGAATTTGTTACTTGCTTTAAAGTAATAAATGAGGTTTTTTGAATTAGATTTCAAATATGCTCTTTGTACATCCTAATGAAGGTCATTGATCACTTTAAGAGGGTTAGAATGGAGTTAATTAGGTGCTAATGACAGGCGCCTGTTAGGCACACTGCATCTGAACCGGGAGTCCCAGAGGTTCGCCTGACTTTTAATATTGCTTTTGTAAAATCTTTGCCTTTAAGTCTGTTGAGCCCAAGAGCTTCCATTTTCATACCAAATTACTGTGCTTGGAAGGCCAAACTGGATGAAATGCAAGGGATCCACAAAGGACTCCGTTGATCTTTGTTCATTAAAGAAACTGTAGAATGCACATGTATCGGGAACTGGATGAAGACCAATTTGTTGGGGGTGGAGGTAGTCACCCTTTGCAATGGTAATTGCAAAGGTGAGGTAATTCCTCTCCCTCCACACTTGCTGCCCCAGTGGGAAAAAAAAATATGGACATCAGTATTATTTTTCCCAACAGGAAAAATTGCAGCTTTGGAGAGAGTGAGATTAAAGGGTTAAAAGCATTCCATCCAGCTCCATAGTCCCAATTCAGTTTGAGTTTCCCGTCATCTAACTGCACCTTGGCTTAATAGTTGGGACAAAAGGAAAAAAAGGTTCACAACATCAGAAGATTCAGTTATGGACCTGCTACACCTCACCAAGTACATGCTTTTCTGACACTCGGGCTGCAACCCTAAATTCCACTTAGGCTGGCATAAGCCCTGGTTTAACTCCTGTGGTGACCAGGCGTGTCACAAAAAATACCATAAGGCACTTCTGCTCCACTATTGGGGGGGTTAAACCAGTGCGCAGGCATATGCCGACCTCCCCACACCACTACAGAAAGATATGTCAGGAGAGTTAGGCTAGCCTAAGTTGGTTATGATTGTGCCTTCAGTCTGATTAGCAAAGCAAAGGAACAGCAGTAGAAGCCACTAGAACGGACATTGCTGGGGTGAGAAAGGCCAGTTACGCTTCTCCTGCTAAATGCAAGAGGTACATCCACTTGAAAGAGTGTTTCTAGCCCAGTTTGCAGGGTTTATATGTATGTACTGTATATGTATTACATTTACATGTATATGTACTACATACACTTGTTTAGGATTGCACCATAAAAGTCTTTCCACGCATTTCAATGATTCCTCTGAAACAATAGTAATAATAACAACAACACCTGGTGACTGTGAAATAGTACATAATAATAATATTGAGACAATACCTTTGTGATTCCTAGTTCCTTGGATAGGAACCGAATCACAATAGAGCCCATTCGAATCACCTCGCGAATCACCTGGCGACTGTGAAATAGTACATCATCATCATCATAATGCTCTATCATTTCTGCCCCCACTTCTCATGGACCTATGTTGACACAGAGATTCCCAGAAAGATATGGGGGAATCCCAGAGACTTAGAATTCCCCTAGGAAACTGCTAATGATCACCAAACAACTGAACATAGTCTTCTTCAGACCTTTTATAACTGCCCATGAACTCCCACCCGATCAGAAACATGGAGAACAGACACCACCTCACCTAAATGGCACTTGAGCTTGGAAAGTACCTTCTTCGCAAGACTGGTCTACAATACCCAGACTAGTTTCCAAGGAAAGAGGACCCTAATATGTGAGTGAGGTGAGTTCTGGCATCTATTCTTTGCCTAAAAGATACCGAAATTTGACAAGGGAAAAGAAACTACAAGCACCGATATGTGTTGATTTAGATATGAATGGGGAGGGGGAGGTGAAATTTAACAGCAAAGCTCAGAAGCTGCCAATAGTGAATGCAAAAATAGTAGTAGTTAATGCAAAAGTAGTGAATGCAAAATTAGTAGTTATGAGCAGTAGTTCTCATAACTTTTTGCATCGGGACCCAATTTTTAGACTGAAAATTTCTCATGACCCACCAGAAGTGATGTCATGACTAGAAGTGACATCATCAAGCAAGAAAATTTTTGCTTGATCCTATGCACGCTTACCCAGGAGTTGGTCCCATTTACTATTATTGTTAAAAGCATACATGATAGTCTGTTAAATGTAACATTTCTCCAAATGTAGTCACATCTCATGGTAGCATCAACTCTAAAATATTAAAAAATAAAATATTGAAATGAATGGGGACCAGTGGTGGGATTCAAATAAATTAACAACAAGGTTCTCTGTCCTAATAACCTAAATTAACAACAGGTTCTATGTCCCATTAATAACCAGTTCTCAGAATCAGGCACTCATTAGCAAAGAGTTCTATAGAACCTGTGAGAACCCCCTGAAGCCCACCACTGATGGGAACCCTCCTGAAAATGGTTCATGGTCCACCTAGCACAGGGTGGACAAGCCAAAAAAAGGACAAGCTCCCAAAACAGAGCCACCACAACCCTATACCCTCATATAGCAATCCTTTTTTTAAGAGACAGGAAACATTTTTTACTGTCCTTTTGTCATGTAAACCACTTTGAGAACTTTACGATTTAAAAAAAGGTATACAAATATTTTCACAATAAATAAGAACTTTTAGAAATAACATTACCAGCAGTAATTCATGATTGCCTGAATGAAGGGCACCACCAAAAAACTGTCATTTGTGTAAGGACCGATCTGAAATTTTTTTACTTTTGATCTTTGCTGAGGACACCAACTTTTCTTGGACATCTCCAAGAAAAGGAAGTGACCGCATATGAAATCATTCCTTCCATACAGGCAGACAGATGGAGAGAAATCCCAGCTTGTTTCCCCTTTTTGTCTTTAGGGCATTTTCGGAATTTCCTTCAGGAAGTGAAAGGTTATGACCTGGAAAACCTCACTCTGTCGAACGGCCCAGTTTCCCATCATAAACGTTGCAGAGAATGACACACAACCTCTGAAGGTGAGGGTTATCTTTGCAACCCAACTGCATCCTGTGAGGTTCAGGAAAAAAATTCCAAAGCATTACCTCAAGAGGGGAAAATAGAAGAACCAACATTCGGGAGACACAAGAGCAAGCTATCAAAGTCCAAAGTCCTGAATCATAGAATAATACATTTGTGAGATAAATTCTAGCTGGTTTTACATCCGCTAAGAAGCCGTTTGAAGTGTAGCCATCTTGACACACTTTTGGAGAAGCATTTTTTTCAGAGAACTTTTATATGGCAGAATTCATCTCTTAGCTAACTGAAACAATTCCAAGTGGTTAAGACACTGTGCCTGTAAACCAGCAGAACAGGGTTCGAGACACGGATCTGCACAAGACAGGGTGAGCTCCTGTCCTTAGCCCAGCTCTGCGACGCAGCTGGAACCAATCGTATCGGCTCTGCCGTTCCATTGTACTATTTCAGTGGCATGGAGAGGGGGCATTTGCTGCTTGGGTGACAGCCTATCCTCCATATTAATCTACCCAGGCCTTCGTGCTTCGCATGCAGCGTCGAGCACGATACCATAGTCTTTCGAGACTGATGGATACCAAGTTTAAGTTATCCAAAGTTATCAGGATTCCTGCACGTTGTTCCACAACAGCATTAACTAGTTTTTTTCCAGCAAAAACAACCATTTTAATAAAAGGTAATGGGACAAATGAGATGAATAAGGAGTTAGAATCAATATGTAGCCATCTTAATGCTATACTGCATAAGATTCCTAAATTAACGGAAAGAATTCCTGTGAAAATCAGAATTTCAACTGCACAATAAGCCCAGGCCAGGACACTGAGTATCTGATATTGTGTTGGGTTATACAGGTCTGAAAAGGTACAAATGGGACAAACAAAAAAATGTGGTTTGAAAAAAAATCAATGAATGTTTGTGCTTTCCTTTTCTATAGCTCACCAACACATATATCAGAATCATGTGCGACAGCTATGACCTAGTGAACCATACAGACCACCAGATAACGTTTGAGCAACTCAATCATGGAAATATAACCTACCTCTACCAAAAAATATTAGCATATTAGGGAGAAAGGTTTTGGACTAATCATTGTTAGGCTAGCTGTTTTGTAAAGAGGTGGGTGAAAGTCTGATTTTTTTTAACCATTGTAAAGGGAAACATTTATTTTTTTAAACTGTTTTTATTTAACACTGTTTTTATTTAACTGTTTTATTTTATTGGTATCAGCAGGGACTTCCAGAATCAAACCCCTTCAGGTACTTTAGGTACTGAGGCACCACCTTTGTTCCATTAGGTGCAACGGAGGAGCCAGAAACCTGGAAGTGGGTCTTTAAATCTATTTTTCCACTGTTTTTTTTTAAATTCGTGGATTTCTTTATCTGCAGGAGGTTTCATAACAGAACCCTCATGGATAACAAGGGAAACCCATATTACAAAATTTAAAAACCCACCTAAACTTATCAAAGCATTAAGTTGCCATTTCAAGGACAGCCTAAATTTTTGCCCTCCTCAGACCTGTCAACAAGCTATCACAACCTGACAAACAGCCGCCACTCACAACTCATTCTGATCACGTTCTTCAGCAGCAAAGCCTGCGTTGTCTCATTTAAACCCATGTGTCACATCTGTACATTATGTGTATGTTGTAAAGTCGCTCCACAGCACATCCCACCAACCTGAAGAACAGTGGTGGACAAATCAAAAGTTGCTCATTGCTTGCGGCATTTTAGTTCAGTTTTGCAATAAGTACTATGAACTGGTTGTTCTGATGGCATTATCATGACTATTGATGATTTGGGGTTGCAGTGAGGAATATCAAATACAGGGCCATTTCATCAGGTCTTGTGCTAATTTGATAGCACTCCTCTAATTATGCTATTTATGACAGCAATCCTACTTCACTGACTAGGTACCTGGATATGGAAAGGGTTTGGCTGTAAGTCTGCAAAATCTCCTTATCAATCATCTTGGACTATAATAAACTGCACAAAACTTTTATCTAGGCCTTATAAAAATACCATAATGTATGGAGATGTTTCCTGTCTTGCCATTCCTCCTTTCCAATCTGCTCCAAGCTTAAACTTGAAGGCTTTTTTCTGGTTTCAATAGATACGGGAGCAGAAAATTAGCTATCTTTCCTAATGCACATGTTAAGGCGCCATTTCTAGATTGCAACTTAATGGCCTCCTGAACTCCAAAGGTTCAGGAGGAAAAAGCAGGAAAGCCCATCCTTCTGAATACACCCAAAGGCCAAAATACACATCCAGACAAAACAGTTGGTGTCAACACAAGCTTAACAAAATCATGAAGGTGTGCCGAACTTGCTCCTTGAACCTGCTGTCCACCTCCTAAGTTAATTTTCTATCTGAGCATCCATTTCACAGGTGAGTATGACTGGGATATCCGGTGGGACGGAATCTACCCCTGCCCATCCCTTATGTTTTCATTTGGATAACCTACCCCATTGGCTTCCAGATGATGATGCAGAACGACATTTCTATGGATCCATTCTCTTCATTATATTATGTCATACTGTGCCTCGGCCCTGGCAATGAAACTGTTTCCATAGACTTTAAGAAGTTGGTTGTATAATATCAACAGCAATAAGAAATAAATGGTCAAAGCAGGTGTACAAAAAAATCCCAGTTTATTAATGTTTAAGATGTCAATAAATTCAACTGTACAAAGTCAGAAACATTTTAAATACTATTGTTTTAAAACATACAGAGACACCAAATTGCACTGAAAATAATACTAAGTAAAACAGACTTATAAAAGCATAATTTCTAAATTCAACTGATAGTTGTACATTAATCAGTTGCTTTTAGCTATCCTGCACATTACCACCATTGTAATGCTCTCAGAGGCCAGTCCTATGCATGCCTACTCAAAAGAATGTCCCATTAGTCAGTGGGGAATATTCCCAGGGCGGTGTGAACAGGATTGTAGCTTTAGCCACTAGTCTTCCATAGTCAGAACTATGAGGTGGGTTCCTTTCCAGAGCTGGGAAGCAGTGCCATTTTTCAGCTTGCGTGCATGCGCACACACACGCGCGCACACACAAAACTCAAGAGTGAGCAAGCACAAAGATATATGGAAAAGAGAGCTCCAACAGAGAGCTTCCACGCTTTTTGTTGGGAGGAGGCCTGAGGATGCGGGACAAGGGGAGCATCCCTTTGGACCCACGCAATGGGAAAAAAAGTATATAGTACAAATTTAAGAAAGGGGAGCCCAATCAGACACCTTGCACTGAGCCCTATGCTAACTCTCATTGGTCACTTCAGTAGTGTAGCTAAGGGATCTGACATCTGGAGACACAAAAATTTGGACATGGGGGTTAACATATGCAGGGGTTAACACTCTCTGGGGACGAGATGCCCAAAGCAACACCCAGGGAAACTCTGGAGGTTGCCTGGTATGCAAGGATGCCTCAACCTTAACCTAGTTAACTTCAGTTAACCTAGTTAGCTTCAGAACTAAGTAAAACCAGTAACCTCAAGATCTGCATATTGGGGGTGTATGGAATGGCATCCACCCAAGGCATAGCACACAGGACAAAGCAACCCTTTGATCACCTTATCTACACCACTGGACAGCTCTCATAATATCTTCTTCTACATAAATGTTAAAAGGTGTAGGTGCTTTAATCATTAAGCTTTATATTTGAAAATTTAGAGAAAAAGAGGGAAGTTTTTCGTATTTGCAGAGAAAAAATTCAATCAAGTTCCACATTGAAGGCTAGGATTGAAGAAGTATCTTTAGGGCCCAAGAAATGGAAAGGCTTGTGCTCCCAGAACAAGACAGCCACTACTTTAAGACCTACTTATTTAACCTGAGATTCAATCTGATGTCAGGTTAAATGTATAACATGCATCCATGTACGCACGTGCGCACACACTCATGTACACACACAGAGAGAGAGATTGATACGTCAAATTACATTCAGTTAATACAAAGAAAACTTCTTGTAGGCCTTTATAATATAAACACCTTTTCAACAATGATGACCGTTCTGGGACACAGAAAGATTTGAAGTGTGGATCAATGAAACGTAGACCACTAAGGTTATGTAGACCTAGTCTCATACCCCTGTTCAATCATGAGAGCCCTAAGTGCCAAAGGGTCAACCTCAAAACATATCCTAGGGCAGCAGTGAAGATAAATGCAATAAGGGTTATTGTCAGCATTTGTGTTATAGGAATTATTAATGCCCCTTGAGTACAGCATATTTAATATCAGTTCCATTCCAAGGTTCCAATTAGACTTCTGCTGAAGCACCACATTTCCTCTGACTCCACAATAATCCTATTAAGTTAAGCAAGATTCACTTGCGGAAAGCAATTGGCTGCAATCATCAAACCAATCCTGCTGCAGCCCTTGGTGTCCAATTCTCATCAGCTGTCAATAGAACATTTCAAAGCTTCAAAGTGTCATTTGTGCCTTGCCCAATCTTGAGGCAAAATTATCTCTATATTTCCCCAGATAATGCGATATGTTTACTTCCCTGCTGCATGATATGCTGGTTCCAGTACAACAAGAACATAGTTTCAGGGGTTTGCTGAAGTTCACATTCATCTTGGAAGACAGGAAATTCTGTAGATCCTCATCTCTCCCACTCAACACTTGCATTCAATCGGTAGTGGGTTTACCAAGGTTTCAATCATTCAGATTTAGGACAATCCTATGCTTTCTCACCATACAAAGACAAAAACAAGCTTCCGGAAAAGAATTTTTTTCCCAGTCGTACAATCTGTGCTATGCTGTCTTCTGCACCCTAGTAAGAACCCCACTTGCCCCTTCAGACTTATGCTTTCTCATATAGCCCATCTGGCTGGAGACATTAAAGAGCAATCCCCATACGTTGGGCTTCCCAGGGACTTACATCTCCTCTTAGTGTAAGCTCCTAGGACGATGAGGTGAGATTGCCCGAGGACATCATAGTCTCTGGAGAGTCAGCCTCATCTTTCTGCGGATGGGAAGAATTGTCTGACCGACTTCGGCTGAACTCTATCCCTCCTATGATTGGTCGCTTGAATTTGTTCCCAGTATCTGTGGTGGGACATTTACAACAGTACATAATCTTGACAAAGGCCCTACGCATCTCCTTGTTGGTTAATGTATAGATGATTGGATTTGTAGCCGAGTTGAGAACAGCCAGTACTAAAAAATATTCAGCTTTGAAGAGGATTGGGCAAGTCTTGACTTCACACTTCACATCCAACAAAAGAAGGATGAACAAAGGAGACCAACAGGCAATGAAAACACTTAAAACAATTATCACTGTTTTCAGTAGAGCCAGAGACTTCTCTGAGCTCCTACTGGCTTTGGCAACGTTCTTCCGAAAGGTCAACCTACGGCTCCTTGTCCTTACCAAGATGTAGATTCGGCAGTATAGCACCACAATGGCCAACAAGAGGGCAGTAAACACTGTGGTACAGAAGAGGATGTAATGCTTGTGGTAGAGAGGCAACACAGTGGAACAGCTGTGGAGGACCCCCATGCAGTTCCACCCCATTATAGGGAGACCTCCCAGTATCACAGAGATGACCCAACAGGCACTGATCAGCAGGAATGAGCGGCAACTATTGCTGCCGTTATGGAGTTTCATCTTCAGCATTGTGATATATCTCTCAATGGCAATGGCCAGAAGGCTGAACACAGAAGCGGACAATGCCACAAACATGCTTCCTTCTCTAAGAAACCACTGGACAGGGGTGAGAGTATAAGTCTTGTGCCCAGACAACAAGAGGTTGGCAATGTAGGCCACCCCGGCTAGCAAATCCGAAAGTGCCAGGTTCCCAATGAAATAGTACATGGGCCTGTGGAATTTCTTGGTTTTCCAGATGGTCAGCAGGACAAAGATGTTTTCAAGGATGATGAAGCAACAAAAGATGATGAAGACCACTGAAGAGGCTTTGATTCTCCCATTGTCCACATTCTCGCTCAGCTTCCCCGTGAAGTTGTAATGTTTGGGAATAATTGCATTGTTGAGGTAGTCACTGACGGTATGAAGGACCTTCATATGGAGACGGCCGGTTGAGTCCATGGCTCCAGCCTAGTTTGCAGTTCTCCTGACAGCTGCCAAGAGGCGATGCAGAGCAAGAATTTCTCCAGCTGCTCTGACTGCAACGTCCAAATGTCTGCGGCTCCAACGTCTAGCACCTCCTTGGTGACCTCAGAAACCACTCTCCTGAAAAGCAGGAGACAAAGGCAAAACAAAGTTAGAGATACAGTTTTTGTAAGTCAAAGCCATCATTCTGAAACCCAAATGCTAAATCCTACAAATCTGCTCTATTCAGAATTATCCAAGTTACACATTAGTAACGCAAATGACGTTTGATTCTATATATCTTTCAGAACCGATTTTTTAAAGGAATGTCATCCTATCTCCGGCCTCAACATTGTAGTAGTAGAGGAATAGTTATGACAAACCAGACCAACCCACATCTAATCCCAAACATGTGACAGAAACCTTCAAATATTAAAGAAAACACAATATATCTCACTGTCTAAAAAATGAGATTGCACTCCAAGGATGCAAGCATATCCACACTTACAAGGGTGTAAGCCCCATTGACTGTAATGGAGCTGGATTCCGAGTAGGCCTAGGACTTGGCTCTCAACGTAGTTGCAAGATGAAGCAAATACCAGAAAGTCAGGTTCCAATAAGAAAAGCAGACCAATTCAAACTTCTGTCCTATATTAAATTCTCACTCAGATTTGTGATGAAAATAATTATAAAATAGTCCACTGATGTCATCCAACAGAAGTACCAAAAAGAGTTACAGACACCAGATCAAAATGATCAAGTGCCACTATCAGAGAACTGAACAAGTCAATGAGAAAACAGGAATTTTCCAACAGAGGAAATATAGCCAATTTTGCACAAACCCCTGCTCCAATTCAAAACTTAATTTCTAGTTTTTAAATTTCAAAACTTAATTGCTAATTAAATCCAAAACTTAATTTCTAGTCCAAGTCATGTCAAGTTCTTAACTGTAGAAAACTACTGCAGCTTAGATGGCTCAGATTGTCTTGGCCTGTGTGTGTTCTGCATATACAAGAGAGGTAAATTTGCATGAGAATCAATTTGTAGGAAAGACCTCATTATTTCCCATTATTAATGAGAGTCTGAACAGGTTCCAAGAAGAGTTAGCTGGTAAACAGGAAAGTTGCTCTAAGGACTTAAGCAAAAGCTGTACCAGTTAAAATATCAGTAAAACAAGAGGAAGGAACTAGGAGAAAAGAGAAATCTTCCTAGCTATTTTTCAGTGGCAGGAGGTGGATAGGAGGTCCTATAAATCCTATAAATCCAATAAAATTTAAGCGGACAACTTTGCCTGTTTACAAGATTTGCATGCAGGATTGAATTGTCAGAAAAGGAAATGATAGGGATGGAACATATAACGTGGACTATGAACAGCACACAATTTTACTGTGATCACACAATTTTAATATGATCGATCAACTTGACAGAAAAAACAGCTTCACTAAGGTTTCTTGGGAAAGCAAAAATGAAATGAGTTCCTTTGATATAACGTCCTTCTCACAAAGCGTTCTAAGTTACATTTTTGTTTCACACATGAAGAATTGCTGGCTAAAAGATAATAACTTGTCCAAGAATACCTATGACAGAGAACCAATTGAGACACTGTGCCTGTTAACAAGTAGGCCAGGGTTCGAGACCTGGGTCCCCACAAGACAAGACAAGGTGAGCTCCTGACAAGATACCTGTGCAGTGGTGCGCTACCCAGGCTGTGAGTGGTGTAAGTGGTTAAGACACTGTGCCTGTTAACCAGTAGGCCAGGGTTGGAGACCCGGGTCCCCACAAGACAGGGTGAGCTCCTTTCCTTAGCCCAGCTCTGCGATGCAATTGGAACCAATCGTATCTGCTCTGCTGTTCCATTGGACTATTTCAATGGCGTGGAGAGGGGAGATTCGCTGCTTGGGCAATAGCCTGGGCTCCATATCAATCTACCCACGCTTTGCGCTTCACATGCAGCGCTGAGTACGATAACATAGTCTTTCGAGACTCATGGATGCCAAGTTTTTTTTTTTTACACAACATACCAGAGTTGAATGGTCAATCTACAGTATTGATTGCTATGATCAATCAACAGAAAATTCTGTGTACATATTTAAATGACTGGGTAGCCCTGCATTAAATATCAAAGCAATCATTGGAAAAGAATGGTCCTTGCACATCTGGGTAAGACACATTAACTTGGCATCCATCAGTCTTGGAAACTATGGTATCATGCTCGACGGTGCATGCAAGGCACAAAGGCCTGGGTAGATTAATATGGAGGATAGGCTGTTACCCAAGCAGCAAATCCCACCTCTCCATGCCACTGAAATAGTCCAATGGAACAGAGCCGATACGATTGGTTCCAGTTGCATTGCAGAGCTGGGCTAAGGACAGGAGCTCACCCTGTCTTGTGGGGACCTGGGTCTCCAACCCTGGCCTACTGGTTAATAGGCACAGTGTCTTAACCACTTACACCACTCACAGCCTGGGTAGCACACCACTGCACAGGTATCTTATCATTGAAACTTGGGCACTTTAGTAACGGGGGTTTCAAAAGTCAAGGTCAAATTCTGTCAGAGCACATTTTTGAAACTTAAGCCATTTCCAAAGCCAGTGCTTTAGCACAGTGGACTTCAAAGTATGGGTCAGGACCTCCTGGGAAGTCCCAACCACAGGTCAGGGAGGTCGCCAAAGGGTGGGATCCACCATCTTGAAATCTGGCACTGGGCTTTCCCAGGAGTAAGTTTCATTGAACACAATGGGACTTACTTCAAAGTAGGCATGGAAGAACATATCAGTAAGTGTGACGGGGTCCTGGATAGATTTTTAATTTGAAAGGGGATCCCAGGCTGAAATGCTTGAAGACCACCACTTTAGCACTTACAATGCACATGTTCTCACCATAATTTGTGAGAAACAGGACTATACAAACACCCTGGAGAGAGATGCAGGGGAGAATCATACCTGCAGTCCCTGGTCTCAAATTCCACATTTTGCTGATATTCTGAACAGGGCTAGCTAGACATGTAACATTTTACAGAATTTCTGATACTATGGAGAATGTTTATACAGTATGTGCAAGATTTATCCATGTATTGGGCCTTTTTAATTTTCACTTGAATGTACGGAAGTTGGAAGTGGGACAATTCCAGTCCCCCCAAATGCAACACCTAACTGCAAGAGCTGTTGGGTAGATGGAAATTTATTTCTAGTAACCATATAGTGAAAGCACCTTGGAGGTCATAAGCATCAATTGAGAAGATCTTCCAAACCCTTTTAACTGATGGGCCTCTACAATTAAGGACAAAGTGGACAGAATCTGGACAGACTTTAGTCCAAGACACTTAAGACTCAGCAAACGAACTCAATCAAACCCATTCCCACATACTGAAGGGAGGGGGGGAATGATCCAACATCATCAGCCAACACTGATTGGGTGAAAATGCCTTCGTCCCTTTAGATGGCATCCTTTTAAACTCAGAGCTCTAATCTGCAAGCTCAAAAACAAAGCTTTCATCCCCTAATGATGCTTTAAGAAACTTGGCTTTGGAAGGATAAGATGGGAACTTCGGTCAAATTGTGTTTTCCTCCAGTTCCTCAGTTATCCAGTTGCAGCTTTCATCTCAGAAGCCATATAACTCTGGTTAATATAACTCTGGTTAAATCATAAGTCCCGTTAAGTCAGGCTGGAATTGGTGTTCTCCAGTTTGTAAAGGAGTCAGAGTTAAGTCAGGCTAGAGTTGGAGCTCCCCAGTTTGTCAAGGAGTTAACCAGAGTTAGGCTGCAGTTGTAGTTCTCCAGTTTGTAAAAGAACTCTGTTCCTTACCAAGGAGCTCCATTATTAAGGTGGCCTTGTCAGTGGTGGGCACCAGCAGGTTCGCACCTACTCTATAGAACCGGTTCTTAACAAGAGATAGTACATATAAAGTTTTAAAATAGCCATTTTAAAACTATTTTGGCTGCCAGATGGACAGAGAACCGGTTGCCAGATGACTGCCAGATGGACAGAGAACCGGTTCTTAATTTCTTTGAAGCCCATCACTGGGCCTTGTTACCAGTAAGTTATGTTGTAGCCTCAAATGCTCTTCTTCCCATGTAAACACAGGTATCAATGGGTTCAACAGGTATCAATGGGTTTCCAATGGGTTCCACATCCTCAACTAGAGTTGCCATTATTTTCTTCCACAAAATTGGCACAGGAGTGGATCCACTTGCCAGTATATGAACGCAATCCCCAAAAATTGTCCATGTTTTTTGGGATATATGGCAACCCTATCCTCAACCCAAGTCATCGCAGCACCTTAGAGTTTGCCTCCAGGGTGTAGCAACTGACAACAAAGCAGATCACAACATGCACTCAAGATTCAGAAAGAATCAATCAGATCTTGCAGGTCAGGTCCAAATGAGTCCTTCTAGATGCACTGTTCCCATGTTCGGTTGTGAGTCATCAGTGATGGAGAAACCTACTCTACTTTAGTCTAATTCCACAGCATTCTGGGGGAATTGACTGCTACAGATTAACAAGTAACTAAGGCTGCAATCCTATCCACACTAACCTGGGAGGTAAGCCCCACTGACTATATTGGAACTGCAGAAAACTCCCTACAGATTCACCCAGAGGTCGGCCCCATTGAAATCCACATATTACCCACATCAGATACACCAGATCAGGAGTGGCAGACGAGCCCAGCTCCCTACAAGATACCCACAAGTACACTAGTTTTTTGCATGCATACTTTGGCTACGTATCTTTAATCATAAGTAATATAGGGTTTAAATAAACCACATAAACACATACTCAGTGCAAGCCTAAGCATAGCTACTCAGAAGTAGGTCCCACTATATTCAGTGGTACTTACTCCCAGGAAAGTGTGGTTAGGACTGCAGCCATACATGAACACATCATACAGTGTTTCAGATAGGGTTCATCCAGGGTGACCGTAAGCAAAAAAGAGAACAAGTCCTCCCCAAAACGTAGGGCACTCAAGAAAAATGTAGGACATAAATTAAAAGCTAAAACACTAATATACAGGACATTTGTAAACATTGGGAAATTGTGCAAAATTTTGTAGAAAACGACCACCCAAATAAGGCTGTAGCAGTGCGAGCAATGAATCCATTTAATGACACTGCAACGTCACATGTGCAGTGTCACATTTCCATGAAATCCTCAAAAGGTGACAAAAGAAAGCATCATTAGAGAGGTTCCTAGTTAGAGTTGCTCAAAAAGACACCAGTGACTCTTTTAATGAAAATTAGTCATCCTTGGCCATAAAGGTTTCTCTTTTCTGTTTTACTGTACAGTATATTAGTGTTTTTATCAATATAACAGTAACTGTGTTTTGTATTGCATTACAGTATTTTGAATTCAATTACAGTATTTTGTCATTATGTTTACATACAGTTAACATTTTTATATAACTATTTTTGGGTAGTGGAACCAATCGTCTGAGTTTCCATTATTTCATGTAGGAAAATCTGTTTTGTATAAAGAATGCTTTACAAGACAAACATGCTTCCGGAACGAATTACGTTCTTCTTACAAGGCACCATGTTGCTTTCAGATGCTTAACACTACCTGCTTATTATAACATTTAAAACTTTTAACGTATAATTTATTACTTACAAGAAAGTTGCACGTTGCCTGCTTACATGGAAAAGTCCATTGCAGTTTTTAGCTTTTTGTTGTTATGTCCTACATTTTTCTTGGGCACTCTCTATGTCCTCTTTTCCCAGTTCTGACATAGGCAGGATAACCATATAGCATGGAGGACAGGGTGCCTCTATCTTTAAGCATTGCATAGAGGAGGAAATTGAGGCAGATTTATCATCACAGATGGGTTTAAAAAGCAACACCTGCCTCAGTTTCCTCCTCTGTGCGATGCTTAAAGGTAGAGGCACCCTGTCCTCCATTCTGTATGGTCACCCTGATCAGCATCTCACCCCAAAGGGATCTCATTTTTATTTTATTATTTTATTTTTTGCTCCATCCCAAACTCAGACCCCACACCTGGCTTACCTGGCACTGATCTCTCCAAAATTGGCTGCATCTCCCCAGCTTCACATGGTGCCCAGTAACTCCAGAGCATCTCCTGCAACCTCCTACTCCTGGTCCAGAAAAAGAAAAGAAAGGGTTCCTCCAGCCAAGGGGTGTCCCCTCTTCCAGTCTCCTGGGGTTTCCCTCCACTTAACTCCTGGGGCTGAGCTCCATAGCCAGGGCTGGCAGGGACTGGAGCTCCTGCTTGGCTGGCTGGCTGGAGGGATGCAGGGATGCAGCGCGCGCTCCTTTCCCAGGCTGAGCAGAATCCTTGGCTGGGGCGGCAGGGGAAGGGTTAACACCTGGTTCCTTCCCCGGACAGGCTCGCGCCAAGTCTTTCTTTCTCTGCTTGGCTGGTCCCTTTTATGCCAAGCGGGCGGGGGCTGCAGGGCAGGAGGGGCCAGGCAGGCTGTGGCTGCGGGCGGAGGGCTGGGCAGCCCAGCAGCAGGGAGAGACCAGCACATCTGCTCACAGCACTGGCAGAGCTACAAGGGGGGGGGGGGGGGGGGAGAAGAAATAAGTTCTGCAGGGAGACACCCCCTGCAAAAAGCAGTGCTTTGCACCCCCTCTAGCAATGCCACTCAGTTTTTAAGGGGAGGAACCCCACAAAAAGCAGTGCTTTACACCCCCTCTAAGTCTCCCACAGAGTTTTTTAGGGAAGGATCCCCACAAAAAGTAGTGCTTTGCACCCCCTCTAGCTATGCCACGGAGTTTTTAAGCAGAGGAACCCCACAAAAAGCAATGCCTTGCATCCCCTTTAGCTATGCCACTGAGTTTTAAGTGGAGGAACGCCACAAAAAGCAGTGCTGTGCACCCCCTCTAAGTCTCCCGCAGAGTTTTTTAGGGAAGGATCCCCACAAAAAGTAGTGCTCTGCACCCCTTCTACCTATGCCACTGAGTTTTTTAGGGGAGAATTCCCAAAACCTAGTGCGCTGCACCCCTCCAGCTATGCCACTGAACTTTTTAGTGAAAGCAAATTGTGAAAATTAGTGATTTGCACCCCCTCTAGCTAATACACCACTGAGTTTTGCAGGGGAGACTCTGAAAAACCTAGTGTTTTTGCACCCACTCTAACGGTTAAGACGCTGTGCCTGTTAACCAGCAGGCCAGGGTTCGAGACCCAGGTTAGCCCCACAAGACAGGGTGAGCTCCTGTCCTTAGCCCAGCTCTGTGACGCAGCTGGATCCAATCGTATCGTTTCTGCCTTTCCATTGGACTAATTCAGTGGCGTGGAGAGGGGGATTTGCTGCTTCGGTAACAGTCTGTCCTCCATAACAATCTAACCCAGGCTTTCATGCTTTGCATGCAGTGTATGCAGCGCCAAGCACAATACCATAGTCTTTCAAGACTGACGGAGGTCTGCCAGCTACCCCGCTACTTCAGAATTTTCTCTCCGTTAGGTCGCCAGGTTCCCCCTATTTCAACAGCTTCTTTTTCTCTGCAGTTTCTCTACAGCTGATAATGCCATCCCCAAAAGTCCTGTCTGATTTCTGTAGATCAAGCTATTGTACAGTGGAATACCTGGGGGAAGGGATGGCCAAGAACACTCCACTGCTCTAGTTAAAGACAGAAGAGCAAGCCTTTGCCAGTTTTTATTTTCTTCTTGATCAGTTGGCAACCCTACTGTGTATTGTATAGCTGAAATGTCCATCCTAATATCCTGGAAAAGATACCTGTCTGAAACTCAAGCCAGTCCTGCACAATTATGCAGAGCTAGAAAGACAAACATCATGATATGTCCGTATATGCAGGTTTTTTTATACAGAAAATACTTTAGATATGAAAAGACGGAACTGTTCTCTCTGTATCTATATAACATCTTCAATATATGGGGTTTAGATGGTTGCATCCTGCATAGCAGATAGTCAAGCCACACTCTTGTATAAGATATATGAGAGTCCAATCCTATTCAAAAGTCCCATTATAGTTAACAGAACTTACCGTCATGAAAGCCTGGACAGGATTGCAGTCCAATTCTAAAAATAGCCACTTCCCCTGCCCGTGTGCTTACCCTGCCCAGACTCCTCAGCCACAATCTTGACTTGAAAGCTGTGAAAAATATCAGAGTGGTTCGTAAGTGTCAAAAGAGTGCCAGTTTTTTTCTTATCTCTCTTACCGTCTATGTGTGGGACAAAGTGGTTAAGAGAATAGTAACTGATATGTGCTGCATGGTTTTTAGCAAATTCAGTTTGCAGGAAAATTTGGGGGAGATGCCAGTAGCCCTTCAGACTGGGTCGTGGCTTGCTGTTGGATGGTGCAGAAACATACAACATTACAAGGGGTCAGTGGGCCCAGTTCCATCTGCCTGCGCAATATAGTCATTGGTCACTGGAGAGTGAGGAGAGCAAGGCACTGAGCCCTGCCAAGTCATGGTCATTGCATGACTTTATTGGGGCATAGTATCACTCCCAGCAGCTGTGTTATGCTCAGCTACTCTAGAGCCAGCAGCATAGTCCAAAAGAATGAAAACGGATGGATGGATGGAAGGCACTGGATGGATGGAACAAAGGGATAGGGCTAGATCTATTTGTCCAGTCCCAGCCATGGACATTTGGACTGTAAGAACGATCATGGCCATCCATGAGTGATGGACATAAGTGGCATGAGTGATGGACATAAGGAATACCTTCTGTTCTCCTGGCACCCCTTCCCTCTTCATGTGCAAAACCAGCTCATACCCAACTTAGAAAGTGGCTCCTGGACTAGCAGTTGCTTCCTTCTTACTTCTTGATGCTGGATTGGAGAAGGAAAATATGTCATGTTACTGACCTCCTAACCCCAAAACATCCTCTTTAAAAAGTAGAGGAAGACAGGCTATATGTCACCAATGTGCAATGCCTCACCCTCTTCAAAGCTAGTTTGGGCCAACAACTAGCAATGTAGCCATCATGTTTTTCCTTTCTTTCAGGTTAAAATGAATGGTTTTGTTTTGCTGTTACTCACCCTGTGTGCAGTTTAGAGCAGGGGTGTCAAACATCAAGTCCATGCGCTGAATGTGGCCCCCAGATGCAATTATCTGACCCCCATTATAATGGGTTTCTCCCAGCTCTGGAGAGAGAACCTCTCCCAGAGAGGTATAGCAAATGAACCTCTCGTATCTTGAAAATCTGAATAAGATTTGTACATTTTCCATTCTAACATTTGCAGCTGAGTTTCTAGATGAGAAAAAGGGCTTATTTATAGCTACTGTCTACTTAATTATGTCACTTCCATGTTCCTGATGACACTTCTAGCCTTCAGCAGGCCACCATGCTGAAGGCCACCATGAATGCTCATTTCCACCCTCTGTAGGAAAAGAGATTGACTACTATTGCACTACCTCTGGGAAGTGAAGGCTCATCCCCTTCCCCATAGTAGGGCTGCAGCAGCTCTTATGGGTCTTCTCAGGGGCCACACCTGGAGATGGCCTGTCTGAGTAGACCAGTGTGGCCATACACTCTTGGCTGCCCAGGAAGCAGAGTCAGGATCCAACATAAGTATAGCTGGAATGTTGATAGTTGGAATGTTGACAGTTCCCTCTCCTCAGCAGGCTTGATTGACACAGAATATTGGCCTAAAGATGCGGACACCCTCACACGCAGGTCAAGGCATTTATGTCGATAATCAGCAAAGAACATAGGAATCTTGAAGGTTCATCAACTAGCCCATAACTATGTGCTAATAACATCACACACATGCTTTATATGAGCATTTTTGTTCTGTTAAATGAATCATACACTGTTCTTGCCCATTGTCATTGTCAGGGACCATGACCAAAGACATCGCTTATGCTTATTTTTTATGAACCACTCAGTTTCAATTGCTCCACACCTTTTTTCTGAATGACTCAGACTAAAATGTTCAGCACTCAGGTTTTGATTCATCATACATGGGGCTTAACGAGAGAGAACCGTTAAACGGCGACTGTCAAAAGGAAGGCATGGAGAAGAAGTCATCGCTGTAAACCTGGCATACGTGTCTCTACAACCGCCACACCATCCCAGGCTGCTCATGTATTAAAGACAACAGAAAGGAAGTGAGCTAATACGTACAGAGAACAAACAACATGTTCCTTTCTTTGTGAAGGTTGTTCTAAGATATGCTGCTTGGGGACTATTATGTCAGGGTAGCATTCCATATCTGAGGGGCTAGAATGACTCAAGCACTCGGAAATAGGAAAGAAAAGTTTAGTTTCTGGAGAACAAACTAAGATTCAGTCCGATTCAGTTGTGACACTATCCAAGGCTGCATTCCCATGAACAACATTATGGGAGCAATTGAAAGAGATGTGGGTGTGCTCATTTCTGAACAGAGTGACCATGTGTCCTCTTTTTCCAGGACATGTCCTCTTTCTTAGCCCTGTGTCCTGAAAAAATTCTTCATTGATCTCCGTTTCCATGTGAGCATGCAGCAAGTAGCCTTCTTGAAATTAATAATTGATATGAAATAGTTTTAAATGTAATAATGAGCAATATAGTGTCTAAATTAACTACATGAAAGTAATGTGTATGTGTGTGTGTATTTGTATATGTATATATATATTGTATTTTTAGCTTTATATATATAATTGTATTTTTAGCTTTATATATATAATATATATATATATATATACATATATAATGTATTTTTAGCTTTCATTTTGTCATGTCCTACATTTTTCATGGGTGTCCTACATTGGGGGGACCTTGTCCACTTTTTTGTTATGACATATGTTCACCCTGTCTCTGAACAGTTCACAAACTCTTTATGTGCAGGTTGTAGTTATTCCTTGGCAGTCCACATTTTGTTTTGTCTTATATTTGCATGTTCTCAGTTATAACACCAAAAGTCCCAGACAATTTTTTTTGTAGCTTGTATGCCCATTAATCTTGTGATGTCTCAATGACATGTGATGATGAAATACCCGGGGGCAGCCAGGGTATTCATTCATCTCCTTAAAAAATACACAAAGACTGCAATCCTAAACACACTTTCCTGAGAGTAAGTCCCATAGAACAGAATGGGACTTATTTCTGAGTAGACAAGCTTAGGATTGTAACCATTGGCTGCACTCCTAAAAGCATTTCCTTGGAGTAAGCCCCATTGAACTCAATTGAACTTATTTCTGAGTAGAGACTAGTAGGATTGTATTTCCCAGCATGTTCCACACATTCTGTTTCACTAGGTAGCAATGGTGGGTGAGTGAATGGAGTCGGAGGGTGAGTTCCACTTCCTTGCCTGTCTAACCTTTTTGCTAGTTTGCAAAAAAGAGGTGGCAGCAAAATAGAGTGGATCAGAGCAATAGTGTTCTGATTGCTTGTGAAACAGCAATCGCTTGCAACGATGGCATGGCGGGTGTGCTGGTGCCTTGATCCTCTTGTTTCAGCAAACAAAAAAGGATGACTGAGCCAAATGACTGGGTGGACAGAGGGTTGGAGGGTGACAGTAGGCAGATGTGGGAGAAGGGCCCCGAACAATTCTCTACTCCCTTCCAAAGCTGCCACTTGAACAGCACTTCAGGCTACTGGGTTCACTGGGCTACTCATCCACATGTAAAGCAGAAAGGGTATTGTTTTATAATGGGAAGGAGGTGATGAACCTATTGCAGTTGCTCCATCCCAAGCCCTCCAGCCTCTTTTGTGTCTACTGGGACCTGATACTGGAAATCACTATGGTTGGGGGGATGGAATCTGCCTGGAAGGAAAAAAAGGTTGCCGGAGGGACGGACAGACAATGTGGAATGATGGACATCTTCTGTTCAGCAAAGCACTCAACTACCCATGCATACATCCACATGAATGGTCTAGGTCTACGTTTAAAGATAACCATCTACAGCCATGGCATTTAAATTATTTTGGGCCTATCTGTGGAATGTGGCTACTTCAATGTAGCCACTGGAAAGCTACTAAAGAGGACCTGTGCCATCATTAGAGATAAGTAATACACCATTTGTCTTGACCTCACAGATTACTGAATGCAAAAAGCCTACAACTAATCCTTCTTATTAATGCTTACTCATTCTTGGGCCATTTTTCCTTTAAAAAAAGTTCTTCAAAGGCTGTGTGTTCTCCATTTCACAGCACTGGTGATGTACCTCTGCTATGATTTTAAATCGTTACCAATTTTATCCTGTGCCACCTTTATCAAGAGAATATTAACAATATTTCATTGTACTGGACCAAGCATAAAAACAGATCCAATCTTGTTATATACTAATTTTTTTTATACACGGATTTGATTCAACATGAACGACCACTACAAATCATTTTTTATTGTGATTCCCTCCCTCCCCCCAGAGATAGAGAGGCAGTCATGCAAGCAACCATTCCATTTTTCAGTCCCAGAATCAAACCCTGGAGATATTGAGGCACTACTTTATACAATTGGGTGCAATGGAGGAGCCTGTAACCTGGAAGTAGGTCTTTAAACTATTTTATTGTTTTCTTTATACACTGATTTTTTTATCTACAGGAGGAGGTAGTGGATAATGAAGGATACCTGTATAGCACTGAGAGAAAAGTCCAATTCATCCAAAGGGGATATTGATACCATAACCAAAAGATTAATTTCTATCCCAGAAATATCACAAGAGCCTAATCAAACTGATCCACAAGTGGCATACTGGGATCGCTGGTGCTTGCCACAGTGTGACAGGAAAGACAAGTGTCTCAAAACATTAGGCACCTGGGCAAATGAACTGTGACTGGTTGCCACAACTGGAGACGCACAACTTTCACACCTTATGTACATACTGCAGCAAATGTCAAACACACTCTTGCAGCTTGAACTGTGAGTTGGTACTTAAAGCTGGCTCACCTTCCTGGATTTGTCATCAACTTTTAAATCAGGAAGTTTAACCCAATGCTTATGCAACCAAGCCCTCCTGCTGCTTTTGCAGAAAACAATGCTCGGAGACCCAGATGTGAGTTAGCTCCTCCTAGATGTGCTGCTAACTCTTTTCCAACAATGTTTATCATTCTTATGTTAGTTTGTAAGGTTTAGTCACTCCTCTTGTGTCAGGATAGTGTCCAAGTGCTCAAATTTACAAGCTGCACCACCCTAGTATGCTCCAAGATTGCTCTTTTTATAGATTTAGCTCAATGCATTCAACTAGTGCAACCAGAGCACATTCACTTTCCAAAACAAGGTGGAGGAAAACTCAACATCAAAGTTTCTCCTAGACATAAAACTTTGCTATTCACTACACAGAATACTTCAATACTGTGATTGTGCAGCAGAATATCTCTCTGCTCAGTAATCATTGCCACTGAATGATAATTGCCAGAAGGTTTGGTATAAAATGTCACCACATTTGTGTCCTGAGATCCAACCTTCTTAGTGAGGGTTGCTTCTTTATAACATATCACATGGAGAAAAAAGTAAGTTCTCTTGCAGCTGCAGTGACTGTGAACCCTCAAACCAGCTAGAGGGTCACAATTTCTTTCCACCCTTCTTCTTATAGGGGCTTAGTAGTTAAAGACATCACACTTGTCTATAGGTCAGAAGATCAGCAGTTCGAGACCCAAGAAGTGAGGTCACTTGCCCAGCTCCTGTCAACCTAGCTGTTTGAAATATGTACATGCAAGTAGATAAATGCTTACCATTTCAGTGGGAAGGTAACAATGTTCTTTGAGTCTTTGGCATTTAGTCATGCCAGACACATGACCACAGGGGCATCTCTGGACAACACTTGGACAACACTCTTTGGCCTTGTAAAAGGGATGAGCATCATCCTATGCTGCTGCTTTGTTGTGGCTATATGGAGGGCCTGGTTTCTTATAAGAACGTCCAATTAAAAGAACTTCCATGAAGCAAACTCTACTGGTTAAAATAGTTTTAATGCCAGTAAATTTTGATTGCCTTGATGTAATTGGAGTATCTGGTTCTAATCTGATTTAGTTATTTTCATGCAAGAATTGTGTAGACAAGACCTTAAATTAACCAGACCAGCACAGTTCTACCAGTCCACTTCATATGCTTTGCACATGGCTAGAATCACATTTTTATTCAGAGCTACATGGCGTGAAGAATGAATGACTTATAATTTTGTGCAATGTACTTTAGGAAAAGGGAATCTAGGATTACCTGAAATAATTTTCCAACAAGAGAAAAATAAGTTTATGCATACAAAAATTCAGGAACAACATATGTCCTTCCAAGCAGCTCTGAATGCTAGCAATGTTCAACCAGTGTGCCAAGCCACATTGGTGTAATGAACGGTCTGCAGTTACCCACTGGCAGGATGGTGTGCCTTGTCAATTGTTATAAAAGCTTATAGTATTCCTTGACAATTTTATGTGCCATGTTCATGAGACATGAGATAAAGAAGGTTGAAAATAATTACATTAAGCAGAACGGGAGAAGATAGACTTGGACAATTCTGTGACTTCTGTGTTTTGAGCCACTGCAACCGATTTTCTTTTCCATGATTTGTAGCTAACATGAATCAGCTTTCTCTTGTTGTTCATGGAGTCTAAACATTCGAGATCTTGTTTTTCCAGATGAAATCAAAGACCTAGAAAGAATGAAAAGGGAAAACATTCATAGTAAACAATATATGAAGCTAAAATATTGCCGGTACAAGGCTAATAATTAAACCATAACCATGCAAGCCTTTTTAGGCTGGGCCAAACCTTGTGGGAAGATGCATCAGAGTATAAAATCTTTCTGAACATAGCTATTTATGCATTTAGGGTCTTGCAACAGAAGCTGTGATTTCCCCTTGAGAGAAATTCAATGAGCACCTGTCGGGGATGCTCTACGGCAGTGGTTCTCAATCTTCCTAATGCCGCGACCTCTTTATAAGTTCCTTGTGTTGTGGGACCCCCAACCATAAAATTATTTTTGTTGCTACTTTATAACTGTAATTTTGCTACTGTTATGAATCGTAATGTAAATATCTGATACGCAGGATGTATTTTCATTGTTACAAATGAAATGTGTGTTCTATGCACACACTGAATACAATGGGATTTATTTCAGAGTAGGCATGCATAGGATTGGGCCCTGAGGCTGCAATCCTATCCACATTTGCATGGGAGTAAAGGCCCCCTGACTAAAATGGGATTTATTTCAGAGTAGGCATGCATAGGATTGGGCCCTGAGGCCCTCAGTCAGCCCCACTGCGCGCTCAGCTACAGCTGGATGTCTGGCAAGCCTGACCTAGCCCCCTGCACCAGGGGTCTTTAGGCGACCCCCAGGAAACCTCTAGGCAACCCCCAAAGAGGTCCCGACCCCCACTTTGAGAAACGCTGCTCTAGGGGGATTTCCTGCTGCAGGCAGGGGGTTGGCCTAGATGACTACTAGGTCCCTTCCAACTCTATGATCCTATGAATTATTTTTTATGCATATTTGAGGAGACTGTCTTAGATGTCTGTTCTGTGAGGTGTTGAAAATGGAGATTATATGGAGGTGGGTAGGCAGAGAAGTGTCCAGATCTCCTCACGGCCTACTTGAAGGCCCTGATCCCAATGTGCTGCAAAACAGAACTCTCCTCCATCTTCTGCCTGAATTTTGAGTTCTTTATGCTGCTCCTCTAGGCTTCACTGTGGCTACTGTCTTTACCACTGTCTTATAAGCATTCCCATTGCTTATCTGGTGATAGGAGAAACCAGGAATTCCAGCAATCCTTCCTATAATGGGGCTTCATTTTCCAATTCCAAATGCTCTACCCCTGACCATCAGGGTCCTCACCAAAGGGGGATTGGCCATCAGGCCCACAGGAGAAGTCCCTGCCAGGTAATGAAGAGTGAGCTGGAGCTAAGTAGTCTTAATTCTTTGGGCAGGACTCTGTGTTAAAGTGCGCAATCCTAACCATTTTAGCCAGATCTTTCCATGGTAGTATGAAGATGTTGGCATATGCCTGTACACTTGCCTAACCACCACCCCCCCACCCCCTGGAGTGGGGCAAAAGTGTCTTATGGCACTTTTGTGACACCCCCAGTTTAGCACAGGATTTATGCCGGGGCTTAAGCCGTCCTAACTGAAGCTCGGTATGGCAGCCAAAATATCAGTTTTCTCACAAAAGGAAGAAAGACCCTTGTAAAGTGGTTCCCAACTTGGGGGTCATGAATAGGGTATCCTTCCTTTAGGAATAAAAGCAGGATATACATTTTAAAATTAAATCAAAATTAATCTCCCTTCAGGGAAACAAGAGCCAGTTCATTCCCCCTTAAGAGATTAGCTAGTAAATTACTGTAGTGCAGCACATGTGCACTTTGGAGGTGTGTGTCAGGCAGTGGTGGGCTTCAGGGGGTTCTCACAGGTTCTATAGAACCCTTTGCTAATGAGTGCCTGGTTCTCAGAACCAGTTAAAAATGGGACATAGAACCTGTTGTTAATTTAGGTTATTAGGATATAGAACCTGTTGTTAATTGATTTGAATCCCACCACCGGTGTCAGGATAGGGTTTTTGTCCATGGATCCCCAAATATCTGCCACTAACACAAGTTAGTTAAGCAAGTTTCGGAGCTTTCCTCACAGATTTCACAGGGGCTACAAAATTATACGCCAACAAATCCATATTTGTCACAAATGTGGCATGGGGTTGCAACATTTCCCAGAAGCTTGAGAAGTGTGCTCAAGGAAATCTCAAAGGTATATTTCCAAAATGGGGCTCTTTGTGTCAGATCCATACTGAACAGAGGTCCACAGATCATGGAAAAATCATATTTTTGGTGCACTTCAGATAGATCCAACGAGTCGTGTGCCTTGTTTACATCAGCAAGAAAGTTTTCATCCAAATGCGGAAGTGACACTCCAGTACCACTTTAAAGAGATGCAGCCTGGTGTTTACCACAGCAGTGCAGGCCAGTCGTACATTTATTTTGAAGTTGAGGCTTCTGAACTTATAATTACAGCAGCCTGTTTACTGCCTATATAGCAGTGACATAATTATCTTCTAGCTTAAGCTGTGGGCAGTGAAAGGAGCCGTAGCAGCTACAGTTCTCTGCAATCAAAATGCACAGCTTGGTCAGAAATGCCTTGTGTGTGCATTTTATAGCCACCATCGGCATTTTTCAACTGGAGATGCCTTTCACCCAAATAATGAGCAAGCTGCACTCAAGAAAACAGACCGTCATAAAAGACTGAACAAAAAATTGAGGTTTTTTTCTTTTTTAAAAAAGACAGGCTCTGCCCTCAAACAACCAGACAGGAAACTCTCTGCTGGGCAGGCATCAGAAACTGCCTCACCCTTCCCCTTCATTTAAAAAAAAAATCACTTTTTTATTATTTCAAAAGGGTTTCCATTCCAGTCCTGCTTAAGAGTGTTCTAGCAGAACATGCTCAGTTATGGTTTGAATGCTCACAGAGCTTGGATCCCCAATGCTT
The DNA here is from genome assembly GCA_030015325.1 of Cryptoblepharus egeriae. Lineage (NCBI taxonomy): Eukaryota > Metazoa > Chordata > Lepidosauria > Squamata > Scincidae > Cryptoblepharus > Cryptoblepharus egeriae. The sequence goes on from JAREYC010000003.1 coordinate 110,059,727, forward strand.
CTCATCAAGTGCAACAACTCAAGCAAAGGGGTTTTTCTCAAAAAAGTATTTTTACCCCTCTATCTGCATAAAGGACTCTCAATTTCACCCTTGGATTGTCCAAAGAAGGGATGTGAACAAGAACTGTTCACTTTCTCCAGTTTCCATATGAGATTGGTTTAACTTGTGCCCCAAATGCCACTTTCTGCATTCATGCCAGGCCAACACCCTAACGCAGTGATTTTCAACCAGTGTGCCATGGCACACTGGTGTGCCACAGATAGTCTTAAGGTGTGCTGCGGAAATTTAGGAATTGACATTCATTAATAGGAAAACTGGGGGATTTGAACAGTCTGGTGTGCCTTGTCAATGGTGAAATCAATTGATGGTGTGCCTTAACAATTTCAGCACCTTGTTAAGTGTGCCATGAAATGAAAAAGGTTGAAAATCACTGCCCTAATGTAATAGTGCACATACACATTTATTCAGAGAGCTTCAAAGGCACTTTATTCAGGAAATACACACAATAGAAAAACCACATTTAATACCTGAAATCTTTTGGAAACCCACCCCGTCTTGTAGGATCCAGGTCTTGAATCCTGCCTTGCTGATTAACCACTTGCACCTTCACAGCCCTACACACAGGAAAGCCCAGTGCTAGATTCCAAGATGGCAGATCCCATCCTCTGGCGACCTCCTAACTCAAGGTTGAGACCCCTCAAGGGGTTTAAAAGCTAAAAAATTTTAGCAGGAAGGCCACATCATCTCTCTGACCCTGTGCCAGGGACAGGGAAAAATGTATCAACATTTCAAACTTGAATAAATTTTCAGAAATGAATATATTCATATATATTCAACGAGGGGCTTGCCGCAGGCCATATGGAGGCTTGTCACAGACCATTTCTGGCCCCTGAGCCAGGGTTTGGGCACCCCTAGATTTTAAAAGTAGTAACCAGCATTTTGAATTACAGTATGCTCAAAAATGGCACACTGGGAGCCAGTAAAGTTATTTTAAAGCACTGCTGAGATGCTCCCCAAACAACTGGTCCTCATTAGTAGCCTACTATTTTAGAATAGCTGAAGTTTCCAAGCAGTCTTCAAAGGCAGCCCCACATACAGCAACTGCAGAAGTTAACTAGGAGGTTTACCAACATCTCTGTGGCCCATCTCAGCCTGCCCCAGAGGGGCTTCAGTTAATGCAAGTGTAGTGTGTTCTGAGATGCTTGGCCTTCAGCAATTATTTCCAAAGCTGGATGTATGAGCAGCCACAAACTGCTCCATCAGGAAAGTGCAGACTCATCTAGGATACACTAACCACCACCTGCTCTGGACAAACAAACCACCCCCCCCCCAAAAAAAAAAGTGCCTATGTCTTGTCACAATTGAGCTTCAGTTCTGAGCTTCTCATAATTTATTCCCATTTTTTTAACAGACTATTCATTTCAAAAAGGAATAGGTACAAGTGTTAACTTGCATACCTGTAACACCCAATTTCAAACCCCGAGATGACATCACTCAGAAGTTTCACATAGATGCTGAAAAAGCATCATCGGCAAGATACTACCCCATAATGAAAATGCCATTTGGTCAACAGTAGCCCCCCAGCCTCACCTTTGCAAATCGGCCCTCTAGGTAGGAACAGTATTTCCAAAACTCCAAGACCCCATTTCCCATCCCAAAACCCTGTCCAGGATAGCAGGATTGATTGTATCAAAAACTGCTAATATCAAAGAGGTCAAGCAAGATTGCACATCCCATCCTTTCTGGCATAGTTCACCCATCAGGGCAATCAAGGCATGATTTCAAACCAGAAATCACAATAACTTCACCTTGACTCAAGACTGCCTTTGTATAGCAACTACCACATCGTCTTGTCCAAGAAGGGGATATGTATGGCGAGTCTAAAATTACTGAAAAATTCAGAGGGCAAAATCTGAACCAATGTAGGCCAACACAACTCACCTGCTCCCTTATCCCATGATGGTGTGGATCCCATGATCCCACATGTCTGTGCACTGGCCTAACCCTCCCAGGAATGGTACAAAAGTGCCTTGTGTCATTTCTGCAACAGCCCCAGATCAGCACAGGATTTGTGCCAGGACTTATGCTGGCCTAACTGGAGTTTAGGATTGCAGCCTCAAGGGACAAAGAGGCTTTTTTCATAATGTCCTCCCCCCAAGGAAATCTACATGAGCCCTTCTACTAATGTGGTGCAGTATCATAGCTGAGGGGATCACAGCAATCTTTCCTTTATTTGCCCCAGAAATAGCACACAGACAGACTATCCTTAGGGCAAGAAACTTTTGTCAACTTATTTGCAAGTCTATTTGGCTAGAGAGATTATCCTATCTTAAGACAATGTAAATCCATACTTTGGCTGCATCTCTATAAAACATAAAAACTAAAGCCACTAATTAAATACAAAGAGTTTCACTCCAAATCATTTAAGTAAAAATATGAAGTTTCATGGGTTTGGCATTTTCTGATCAAAACAACCAAGAGCAGATTGTCCTTGTTCTCCAAATTCACACGCCTGATAACAGAGCTTGAGAAAAACTCTTTACAAGGCAGTGGAAAGCTACAGGACAGGATAGGCTCCTGAGATAAGAGGACTCCTGGGGGAATCCTGGGGGGATACACTAAGAAAGAATTCCAAGGAATCCTTTCCTTTCTAATTTCGGTATCACATATGGTTTTACTAGCTGTGACCTTAAAAATGTCATTGGCTGGGTTTCCCCCCCCCCCCCTTTAATAATGTATGGAGGATGGGGTCATGAAAGATGGAAAACCATAGCAGGGAATTAAGGTCTTCAGTATTTTGCATCACCTATTTCAATCTTGCTCACACCATCATATCCCACTTCTATTTTCACAGAGGAGTAAAACCCTGAAAGGAAGCAGATCAGGTGGGTGAATTTGATACAGTGGCTCAGAGGTTAAAGGCACTATGCCTTTCCATCTGAAGATTGGCAGGTCAGCGGTTTGAGACCCAAGTACTACAGGAAGGAGTGAACTCCCATCCCTTGCCCAGCTCATGCCAACCCTGCGGTTTTAAAACATGGAGATGCAAGTAGATAAATAGGTGCCACCTAAGTGGGAAGATAAAAGCATTTTGTTGAGCATGTGGGCCACAAGAACACAGAGGCGTCTTTGGACAACACTGGCTCTATGGCTTAAGAAACAGGAATGAGCACCTCTATCTAGAGTCAGTCACAACTAGCAGGGCAACCTGTGGGGAACACATTAACCTTCACTGCACTTTGAGGGGAAGCAGCTCAAAACATTAGCTGCTCCTTTGTTGTTTGTTTTTAGTTATAGTTCTTAAAACAAACCCTTCATATGGAGGTCCTGGTGCTGTTCAAGTATCCTTTACAACAGGATAAGCCAGGATGAGGCCAGTGGATGTACCACCTTATCTTCTTGCTTAAGCTTATCCAGAGCCTCTCCTACAGTGGTGGGAGAGCAGACCATGATAGGTGCCTGGGGACAAGGGGGGTGGGGGTGGGGGAATCAGGCGGAAGCTTAAAAACAATCACAAAACCCAACTGTTACTTTCAGTAACCATTCTTTGAAAGGAAGTGTGCTAGGGTAGGGACTGCTCTCACATCATTTCCATTAGCACCTGTGAGTTCACCCATGCCATCTTCCACCACCACTACTCCCAATCAGCCTTTTAAAGTTTAAAACACAGATTCTTTGAGGCTAGCCATGAGGTTAGCCAGACCCAGTTTCCTAGCACAGTTCCTTGTTCTAGCCTGGGAACCATGGAGGTCATAGAGCTGTTCAGTGAGATGCTCTGAAACTCTTCACCATTCACTGAGCAAGAGCTGGCTTGCTACAGCAACACTGGTGTTTTAACAAAGGTCAGGACACTGACCTGATCCTATTTTTATGGTGGATGAGTGACCAGGTATGCACCTCTTCCACTAGTTCACTAATGGAACATGAAACAGACTCTCCTACAAACACCTGAATCATACAGTTCTCCTCCGTTTACTAAAAGGGGGAAAATCATGCGAAGGGCTAACTTATGCAGTCTTGCTCCACTTTCTAACTGCATACAGAAATGTAACGTATATGATGGGCAGGGAAAACCATGCACTCTTCCAGCACAAATAGGGCATCTTTGACTCAAGTAGGCCTCAAAGTGTAAAGGGCATTTATGTGTTCCTAATCACTCAGCTAAACACAGTAGAGACATAAAACCAGAGTTTTCCAGCGTATGACTCCCCTCCATTTAAGAATGCACATCTGATTTTCATACTTGATGAGTGTTTACTGAGGGAAACCCCAGTGCAAATGTACCTCGGGAGATTAAACTTGAGACCTTCCTTGGAAATGTTAACAGAATCTTTAAAAGTTTGGAGGGAGTTGCAAGAGGAGAAACTTTGTGTGTAATTCCAGGGTTTAGAAACAAAACTTCAGGGACAAACAACAATGCCAGCCTGCTGCAAGCTGGAGCTTGATGAAAAGCAAGGAACTTTGTTTTGTGATATGACGAAAACAGTGCAGCAGTGGGAAAACTGCTCCAGGAAGCCCCAAAACAATATAAATCACCATCAGATTTTCCATACCCTTCTAGACACAGGAACTCCTAAAATACCAGCCCAGCATGACAGCAACTGCATACCAAATACCAGGTTGATAATAAAAAGAGTCTGCAGAGACCCTCTCTAAAATATAACTATGATCGATCTCTCTCTCTCTCTCTCTCTCTCTCACACGCACACACACACACACACACACACACAGAGTTTCCAGTGCAGACACTCTAAGGCTGCAATCCTAAAGACACTTTCCTGGGAGTAAGACCCATTGGACACAATGGGACTTAAATCTGAGTAGACATGGTTAGGATTGTGCTCTAAGTGCATTTGCATTTAACTCTCCAAATCCTTAAGGACGAGGTCACCATATGTCCTATTTTTCCAGAATATGTCCTCTTTTGTTGTCATGTGTCCTTGAAAAAAAATCTTCATTGCCCTTCTTGTGAACAGACAGCATGTAGCCTTTTTGTAATTAAAAAATTACGGTATATGTAATAAATTCTAAGTAATAATTCTAAATTTAATATTAAGAAAAATAGTGTTTAAATTAACCACATGAAAGCAATATATATTCTATCACTACCCCTTCAATTCTCACTTCCCCTCAATTTCCCCCTGGAGATGGCATGGATTAAACCTGGGACCCACTGCATATCAAACATGTGTTTTATTCACCCAACAATGGCCTATTCTTAATGCTTTGTCATGTACGCTTTCCCATTAATATTGACAGTATGTAGATTAATATGCATCACCTGGACCACCTGGGTACAAAAATCTTCAGAGGTGAGAGGATTGCTTAAACTTCCAGGAAATTTATGAAATAAGACACTTCCAGGTATGTCCATGTTTCCCTAGGCAAAGACTAGCTGGAGCTGACTGCCCCGATGTCATCATCACTACTATCTTGTGGTCTCCACATTGGGAGAATTCTGACTATGTGAAGCAGCATTTGTTCTATCATAAGAGAGGCTTGGGGCACAATCCAGAGTTGAGGGCAGTGAGGAAGAGCCCTAGCTGGGCTACCCCAACTATTCTGAATCCAGAGCAGAAAGTTATGCTGCATCCAGGTTTCACTAACATGCTTAGGCACCAAGTTAGTGAAACCTGGAGAGGGTTTGCTCCCAAGGCGACCCCTCTCAGTTAACACTGAACAAGAAACAGCTGTGGTGCCTGCCTTACAATGAGTCCCTGATGAGATGCCAGTACAGTCTACAGTGACTACAAGGAGCTTCTTGGAGGGCCCTGCTGCATCCCCAGGTTAGTGGGCTGCTGTAGTTGTGCCATAGCCTGAGGTTGAGAGGCAGGGGTTGCAGCTAGGCTGGCCAAGAACTCAGATTTTTGGTCACCTCTGCCATTCTTACTCTGCCTTATCATGGACCCCTGTGGGTCTGTCTACTCACTGTAGAGTAGTATACCACTCCTGAGGTGGTATAACTCCGAGGAACTGGAAGAGGGAATTTCTGCTCTGGTTACAGAGTAACTGCTCTGCCCTAGGCAATGCCCTCGTGCATTGATTATCTTCAGACAAGCCTAAGGGATCAGAGTGACCAGATGCAAAATTTGCACCCAAATATGCCAAAATTTCAGTCCTCAAAGCCAAAATTCCTACCCAGTTAAAAAAAATTATAGGACACCCCCAAAAAATCTAGGACATGTTACAATAAAGCTAAAAACACTTGTATCGCTTTTCTGTAGTTAATTTCAATACTATATTATTTCTTTTGAAATGGAAAACTGATGGATCTTTCTACTCCCTCCCCTCCCCTCCCCTCCCCTCCTCTCCTTACCATGATTTTGCCAAATGAGGCACTCAGCTTCGTGTGGGCTCCGTCCAGGTTTGAATGACTTGAAACTGCTAGCCAATTTGGGGGAGAATTGGCACTTGTGTTTTGGCATTCTGGAAAATGAAAGCAGATATTTATTTTAATGACCAGACACTAAGGCTTTTGCACCAATCTTAGCAATCAACCACAAACTTTTGCAACAATCACAGAGTAGGAAGGGACCCCAGTAGGTCATCTAATCCAACCCCCTGCATGTGGCTGCCCAAGGCCAACTGAGGAGGAGCTGTTGAGGGAGGGGATGAGCTGAGGAGAGGCCCCTTTGCCAGGTCCCTTTCTGAGTGTTCAGTAGCCACTGGGGAGTCCCAGGAGGAGCAGCTGAAGGGAATGTTCTCCAGCACAGCATCAGGCCCCAGAGCCTTCCACCTGCAGCGCACACTGCTTGGAGAGATGCACCCAGGGAAGGCCATGCCCCCATGTGTCCTGTGCCTCTCCTTCCTCTTCCCCCCTACCACCGCAGTGCCTTTTGAAATGATGTCTTTGGAGGGACAGGGGCTCCAGTGGCATCCTCCTGTGCGCAAGCAGGACGCAGGAGAGGCACACACCTCTGGTTCCCAGAGAACTGGGCTCTTCCTCAGATTTGGGGGGGGGGTGGGCGGGCAAATTCCTAGTTTCTCCAAGGATTTCCAGCCAAATGGGAAGCCTGTAAGAGATGTACTCCTTACTGGAACATTTCATTCCCAGAAGACTTTCCAGGACAAGACACAAGCAGATCTTCTCTAATAAACTTTTCGTGGTAAGACAATTAAAGCTGAGATTCTCCATCCAAATGCTTGTCAGGAGATCCAGTTACTGAATATCCTGAGAAAGTATGAAGGGAGCTTTTTTTTTTTTTTGGTTGTTATTTCCAAGAAACCTATGTTGTTGCAAACAACCGCGCTATGACCTTCATATCCTGAAGCCTAGGATGAGATTGGAACATAAATCAGAAAATCATCCAGACAGAAGTAAAGATGTACTGTCTAAAGATGGGTTGAACTACAAGAATCAACGTAACAGACTCATTTCTATAAGTGAACCTTAGGAAGCAATGACAAAGTTGGATGTGAATGTTCAGCTCAATCTTTGGGATGTCTATCAAAGCTAGAAAACCTCCTTAGCTCACGCTCATCAAGATGGAGTGCAGAGTTTCCATCGTGAGGGGTTATTCTTGTATTAAGCCCTTATTTCCAGAAGATGTTGGATAGCCTTTGAGAGCCTTTGAGGTGTGTTTTCCCAGGTTGCTTGAGTACAAGGAGAAGATGACCCAACCTGAAGCCACCCAAAGGATTAGCTGTTCTTCTGTGGTTGCTAAATCCACTAGTGACAAGTGTGAGGTTGTTTCACTTCAGAGATTTCAATATGGTTGTCAGGAAGAGTGCAACGAGGAAGAGTTAAGTATCTCAGGAGGAGATACTTATGGACTCATTGCATCTGTATCTGATGAGGAGGACACTAACAGGGTTGAATGGGTGCCAGTACAGTTGCCAATAGATGAGGAAGAGACATCTACAGAAGAGGGTGCTTGAAAGCCTGCCTGAGCAGGTCCCCAATTTTATGGAGATGTTCAGCCAATCCAGTCCATAGAACAATCCATGAAGAAGGTACCATCCCAGGGCATTGCCCTATGGACCAGACCCAGTGTTGGGGAGGAGGGTGTTTCCCCCACTACACCTCCCATAGAAGAGTCCACAAGGGGAGGAGTAAGAGGAAGACCCCATATAAGAGGAGAAAAGGCGGGAAGCGGTAGGAGGGGTGAGTGGAGGAAGACGTAGGTGTAAGGGGCATCGGTGCCCTTCCCTGACCACAGGCCTCTAATCACCTCATGGTGTGGGGTAAGCAGGCCTTGCCCCCACCATTAGCTTCCAGGGACCCCTGCTGGGGTAGAACTGTTTTATACTTACCTATTCTGTTGCAAGAAGTTGTAGTCTGGAAAAAAGAAACTTACCCCCAAATCCAGAGTAACTACGGGAGCACGTAAGAGACTTTACGTGCACCCGTAGTTACTGCACCACCTAGTGAAGACCTATGGGACATTCATATTGGAATCCTGAGTAAGTTGTTCTTACACCGGAGCAAGGACTCCCCGTAGTTACTGTGGATTTTGCCCTTAGTTACCTAAACTTACCTTGGTGTTGTGGTTCCGGCTCAAGTTTTGTGGTATTGTGGTTCCTTGCACCGGCTCAAGATGGAGGATCGTGCCCAGGTAGACCCGAGCTCATTTACCACCCCATCACCCCCACCCCGGAATACCAGATCCTGTGACACTGGTGAACATTTACTTCTTAAAAGTCAAGACAGCTCAATGACTTTTCAAGTTAGGAGGAAGAGATGAGTTTCATACTGTAGCTCTACTGGTTTCCAAAACTGTCTTTTGACTGGAAGATTTCCCACTTTGGTTTGGCAGCCCTCCTCTCGTGGCATGCGTGGGAAGAATGAAAGGAAGATGAAAGGAATGTTTCATGTTGGATGTCTTATTTTATGGGAGGTGGTGGAAAGACTGTTATCTTATTTTTGCCGAAATAACTTCAGATGGGCTAACTGATGAGATCAGCATGTATATATCATATTTGTTTTGTAAGAGACGTCCAATATCTAGTAAAGGTATCTCATTTCAAACCTGGTCATGACACTGGACACCAGAGATGAACCTCCTATAAACATGGTGACAAGAGATGCACCCACTGAAAATGTGAAGCTGTGAACATTTTCAAAAGTCTTTGCAGAAAGCACTCTTTACCTTGAGGCTTCTCTGGACAATCATCCTCTATTGCTGGAGGAAACTCACAGCTGAAGAGAATAACAACCTTGGCCAATAATTGTTTAAAGTGTTCTGAAGGAAAGAAACCGAAACACTTTCTATTGAAAATTCTTATCCTTCCTTATACGTAAGCCCATGTAGACCACAAAGGAAACTGAATAGGAACTAGTTACTTGGCACAATCCTAAGTGGCTGTTGTACTGGTGTAGGCTGTCACAAACATGCTGTCATAACAAACATGTGACAACCCAGCATATAGGTGCACATATGGAAAGCCCTGGGCACTCCCATTGGAAGCAGTACATGGAATATACACTGGAGCAGATTAGAACTGCTCCAAGCAGTGCAGGAATGGGAGAAGAGGAGGGAGTGTAATGGGACAGAGGCAGAGAGGAGATATGGATGGATCAGGTTCCAGGAGGAGGAACGGAGACCTCCAGCCTGCTCAATTCATGCTTAGGATGATAGCCCAACTGCACTGTCAGGATTGGACTGTTACTCTGAGCAAGCATGGGCAAAGGCTGAAGAGGAGGCCAGAATATCTCCCCCCAAACCTCCTCCCTCCAATACAGTCTGGTATTTTTTGAGAAAGAGCAGGATTACTTCATTTCCTCCTGAAGCAATGTGCCTTGTGAGAAAGTCTAGAGATGAGGACTAGGACAATGAGTTGCCTTTTCTAGTAGTAGAATAAGTCGTGGTCATAGAAAATCTCAAGTTCTGAGGGGAAGAATAATTGGTCCTTGATACTGGTCCAAAACAGGGCTATGAGTACTCTAAGATAGTAAGAAAACTTCTCTTTTTCTTAGCAGTGATTTAAACCTCACATGGATGAAAGAGGAAACCTGCCTGAGTGTATGCTGAATCATGCACAATTGTTTGTGTTCAGATAATGCAGGGGTACATGACTGACATCATGCAGAGTTAAACTCCTTCCTGCTGTACACAGATAAATATTCCTACTAAAGGAAATTCTTGTATTATTGAACATATCATATCCTTTAATACTTTCAACTTTTTATTCATCTTCCTACAATAAAAGTGGCATGTTTGTAAAGGTCACTAGTTATATAATCCAACACCAATGGATTAGTGAACACTTCAAATTTAATTGTTGTGAAATGTGTTATGTACAGTACTGTATATTTCATCTTTGCTTTTTATCCTAAAGAATCATCTATCACAATTTGATCTCTTTTTCCAAAAAATACAGTACCATTTTTTTACAAAGGCTCCTACAGTGTGACATTTACAAAGGATGATAAAATTAGCATGACACAAGCGGTTAAGTCGCTGTGCCTGTTAACCAGCAGGCCAGAGTTCAATTTCCGGATCGGCCCCACAAGACAGGGTGAGCTCCTGTCCTTAGCCCAGCTCTGCGACGCAGCTGGATCCAATCGTATGGGCTCTGCCTTTCCATTGGACTAATTCAGTGGCGTGGAGAGGGGGGATTTGCTGCTTGGGTAACAGCCTATCCTCCATAACAATCCAACCCAGGCTTTCGTGCTTCGCATGCAGTGTATGCAGTGCCAAGCACGATACCATAGTCTTTCAAGACTGACGGAGGTCTGCTATGTATTGAATACATATAGTTGTGTTAAGCCCTGCAAAGTGAAACTAACTTTTAGATGACCCTAACTGTAAACTCCAACTGTTTTGGATGGAAACTTAGAATATTCATATGTTCTCTGTAGGCATAGAGTATAAATTACAGGCATTTGCCTGCTGGTTCTCAGTTCCAGTTTGAGTCAATAAATGCTGTTGTAGCTAAGCTGGTCTGCTTCTTGCCTTCTGAAACCCACTACACAATACAATTCTCAACAAGTTGTTGATTAGGCTCAGGCAGGATTAACATATTAATTTAGGCTATGTCTGAGAAGGAGTATCGGCTCCACATTCTAGGCTAGTCGTACTCAAAGTGGGGGGGGGTTCTGGACCCCCTTGGGTCCTTGAAAGGGTGGGATCCGTCATTTTGGAATCTTGTGGGCTTTCCTGGGAGTGTCTAATTGAACACAATGAGTCTTATCTCCGAGTAGACACGGAGGGGCTCTGGTATCATGGTGATGTCACATCCTAATATGTTTGAGAGGGTGTCCTGGACAGGTTTTTGGGTTGAAATGGGTCCCAGGCTAAAATGTCTGATTTCCACTGTAATCTAGGCAATAGACGTAGAAACTTCAAAGTGAACAAGATGTAAAAAGTCTCATCCTCTAACAAAAAAAAAACCTTCTTTACAAGATGCTCCCATAAGCACAAAAGATATTTAAATGGTGCAATGCACCTATGGCTTAATGTTTTGTAAATAAATTATACCACCACCCAGATCACTTGCTCTCCCCAACAAGTATTCTAAGGATACAACCCAGAGTAACTATGGGACCTTTTACACCAACGTCGTTCCTGTGCCACCTATTGGAAACCTATGGGAAATGCATAGAACAGTCCAGAGTAAGTGCCTCTTATGTTTTCCCATAGTTACTCTGGATTGTAGGGTAAGACAGGCAGCTGCTGTTTAACCCAAGTATGGGTTGTAATCTGCCTTTAAAAGAGATTCTGCAGTGCTACAGGAAAGACATCAACCAGGCAGGAAGACCTGGACTGATGTTTATTTGTTAAAATAAACATGTGACTAACCTTGACTATTCCAACACAGGCAGCCATCCTGGAATCGCTCCAGCAGAGTGTATTTCACCGACAATTCAGAGGCAGGTAACTCTCCAACAGCACTAATCCTCTATCTTACACGTTTACATATACTTTCCTATAGTATGAATCTGTCATGATTTTGGTTTTTCATAAAGAGAAAAAAAAATGAAGTTAATCCCACTTTCCCTCCCTGTGCCCCTGCAGTCACTATAACTATACATAAGTAATTTGGACAACGTAATCATTAAGCTCATATTTTACTCCTTTTCACATTACTGCATGAGAAAGTGAATGTAAATTACATTCTAAATCGAATTAGATTAAAAGCGGTGTATGATTAAAAATCAGAGGTGATTAGCATATCAGGCCTTCAAAGTGTCAATTACATTCTTTTTGTGAGGTTTTCAACCAAATCAAAGAACTTGGAGGATGGTTGGTGAAAAGGAAAAACAAAAATTCAAACTGGCATTTAAACAATTGGTGGATCCCAGGCAACATGTCTCCCATTTTGCATTCCATTTAGAATCACAGTATCTTCAGCTGGGGAAAAACCAATGACCTAAGAGTGGTTAGTGAAACCCATACAAAGCCTACGTAACAAACTGGTGGTCTGTTTCTTAATACTGTCACCAGTATTCTGAATTATTGTGGTTCCAGATTTTATATCCAGAGCCATTGTGGTATCGTTACTACAGCATTGGATTTAGATGCAGAAAACCCAATTGCAGTCCAGGGCTGCAATCCAAAAGACACTTTCCTAGAACTAAGACTCAGTGAACACAATGGGGCCTACTTTAGACATGGTTAGGATTGTGCTCCAGATCAGTTAGGAAATCTGGACTAGACTTCCTCATTGGCATGTTGGCTTCCTTATTTGTATTAAAGGGATAGTTGTACTATATTATTTCTTGCCTGGGCATGTCATTGGCATAGTTGGCATGTTGCTGGCATAGTATCTGCAGTATCCCTTTCTGAACAATTATAATCTGGGCTTGGTTTAGTCAGACTGAGGTGAGTGGACTAGATGAAGCCTCTTCCATGGTTATAATTCCATGATCAACTTCAAACATTGTTCATGAATGTTTTCCTTCCTGGCAAGCTCTGTATAAATCACCACAAGTGATTCAAGAAGAATGTGGGTCAAAATGACTCAAGTGAAAGAGGAGAAAGTTGAAAGAAGAACATCAAAAATGAAAAAGGCAATTTGCGCTTTTGAGGCTACTGCATAAAGTCTACAATACAAAACAGGATGGGAATGAACCAACATACTGAATGTTGATGAGACTAGTCGTTCTGGGTCAGAGGAGAGATCAGAAATGTTCCCTTTCTTGAGGGTAGACAAAATACCTCAAAATAATGCTTTTAGAGAAGCATACCTCCAACTGCTGAAGCATACCAGCTGGCACACAGAACTGCTAGAATTGTTCCTGGTAGAGGAGACAGACAAATGCAGAATATATGGTGGATTACAATAGTAAGCACAGCATAGGAAAAAAGTGTAAAAAAAGAGCACATGTCACATGGTGAAAGGCTACTGGTACTTCCATGCCTTGGACCCTGACCTAGGAATTTCTGTAGGTGCCTGCATAGAGACAGGCAGAGTTAGCAATATCAGAACATGGCATATTCTGGAGAAGCCTCTGGTTTCTCTGATAGTCTCAGCAGTTATAAAGCCTGTTCTTCCCAAAACCATGTTCCTAAAATAAACAAGAGAATTTTAGTTCTGTTCAAAAGACAAGGATCATAAGCGTTTATAAGACAAGCAGAATTAACCATTTGTAGTAGTAGCAGTAGGAGTGACCCAAACTTGATGTCACCAGACCAGCTGCAGGTAGGACCTAGATCAATGAGTCTAGCCCCTGCCAGGAAAATAGCCTCTAACCTGGGCTGGGCAAGGTGGGCCACTTTAGGGATCGTGGACCTTTTATAACTGCATAGCAGACAAACTGTACCTGCTGTGATTCCCAATTCTGTGTGCAATTGTTAAATTCCCTATTCTATGCTATTGTTAACCAAAGCCCACAAAAGATTCCTTTAGGAACAGGTCAACCATTACTCACCCAAAAAATGTTAAATATTGATATCTTTGAATACCATCATATTATATTTAGGCTATCAGGGTCCAGGAGGATTAATGCCAGACAACAGCCGTTGCTTAAGTTGATTTATCTATATATATAAAATTGAAGCATCAATGACTGACTCGCTGATTCATCAATGCCCAGCTCAAACCAGTGGGGATAGATGATGATACATCACCACATCCACTGCCTGGGACATTGCCCTACCCATTGCATGGGAGGAGGTCTATCATAAGGGTGATGTGCTGGCCTCTCTTTTGATGCCACTGCACCTTGGGGTTGCTTTTCTTTTTCTGGATCAAGTATTTGCCACAGTGGGGAATCTCTTGCATACCAGAAGCAAACTATGAAGGGATGGGTGACCAGCAATATTGAAAGTCAAAAAATAATTTAAGGAAAAATGAGGCCCTCCACCATGAATAATTATTAATTAGCTGGTGGGGAAGAGGTGAAAAAAGGTTTCGGTTCTGAGTTACAGTGAGCACTCCCCTCCCCCCTCTAAGAAAGACTATTTTAAGAAGGATACTTACCAGTAAGTTTAATTTTATTACTGTAAGAGGTAATGAAATATAAAGTTCTTTCTTCTGAAGGATGAATGGTTTATTTATAAATATAAAAAACTGCTAGCAGTTCAATCTGGTATTTTCATCTTTCATTCTGACATTTTAGAGATAACCTAGATAAGACTGTTGCCAGCCCATTGCATTCCAATGTTTTCTGTGTTTTCCTTCCTCCTTTATTGAGATCTGATCTGTGGATATTCCTTCCAGTTTAGATATGGTTGCAGCACCACCTGATCAGTGGTCTGGCAAAATGCTAAAAAGGCTTTGCAGGGCAACAGTTCCTTTAAATTGGAAACTTCTTCCTTGTAGCTTCTGGTTTCACCCTTTAACTTTTAAAGGACACCAACTTTTTTTTTACTATTTATTCTCTTAATGCATATTAGCACTACAGTATTTTGTCTCTTTCTGATAAGTCAGAAAACTTTTTTAAAAATACTTTTTTGTTTTCTTCCAGTGATCTTAAAGAAATGACAATTTGAGTGAAAGGTCATGTATTTCTGTTAGAAGAAATTATTTTCATTTTCAACTCTCAAATATATGCTGTCAGGACCTGAGTAATTTGTTAATGTGCTACAGAACCTCACCCTAATTATAATGATTCTATAAATATTAACTCAAAAATACTGCAAGTCTCCCCTTTATACAATGGACTATGGCCGAGGAAACAAGCATAAGACAAACCTTAGCTTGACAAACCTTCCCCAACAATTTCTAATGCAAACATCAAAATTTTGATTATTTGCAGTCTCTGATCTTTTTCTTTTCACACTTTTGTCATCCAGTTGCTTTCCTAACTGATATCCTGCTTCTGGTGCATTTAAATCCAGTTTCAATGGCATCCTTCATTGGCATCCTTCAGTCTCAAAAGACTATGGTATCGTGCTCAGAGGTGGATGTCCTAAAACAGTGTCTCTTATGACTCAACAGGCCAATTCAGGAGTGACAATCCCTTGCCACACTGAGGGCAGATACAGTCAGTCCCCTGCCCAGCCCCCAGATTTCACTGTTTCCGGATCTGCCTCTTTGTCTCAGCCTGCTGAATGAGTGTCTCTTCGAATTGAAGAAGGCCATGCTGCGTCTTTTGCCTCCACACTGAACGATCAGAGGTCAGGGTTTCCCAGCTGTTGATGTCCATTCCCAGGGCCTTTAGATCCCTCTTGCAGATGTCCTTATATCACAACTGTGGTCTCCCTCTAGGGCGCTTTCCCTACGCTAGTTCTCCATACAGGAGGTCTTTTGGAATCCAACCATCGGCCACTCTCACGACATGTCCAAGCCAGCGTAGACGTCGCTGTTTCAGAAGTGTGTACATGCTAGGGATTCCAGCATGTTCCAAGACTGCACCATTTGAAACGTTGTCATGCCAAGTGATGCCAAGAATACATCGGAGAACACATATGGAAGGTGTTCAGCTTTCTCTCCTGCCGCGTATGTAGGGGCCAAGACTCGCTGCAGTACAAGAGTGTGCTCAGGACGCAAGCTCTATAGACCTGGATCTTTGTATGTTCCGTCAGCTTCTTATTAAGCCATACTCTCTTTGTAAGTCTAGAAAACGTGGTAGCCACTTTACTGATACGTTTATTCAGCTCGGTACCTAAAGAGAGAGTGTCGGAGATAGATGAGCCAAGGTACACAAAGTCATGGACAACCTCCAGAACATGTTCAGAGATAGTTATACAAGGGGGTGAATCCACATCCTGTCCCATGACTTGTGTTTTCTTCAGGCTGATTGTTAGTCCAAAGTCTTGGCAGGCCTTGCTGAAATGGTCCAAAAGTTGTTGAAGCTGAAACGGTTGAAATGGTCCAAAAGTTGATATCATACACAATGATATACTATACCCTTCCAAACATGCTTGCTTTATCATCAACATATTTTTGGGATGTAATTTATCTCAAATTAAGGAAAGCATTTGACAAGATCCCACATGAAACCTTCATCAGCAAGTTAGCAACGTATGAGACAGACAATACAATTGTTAGATGGATCTGCAACTGGCTGTATGGCCGCACTCAAAGGGTGTTTGTAAATGGCTCTTTGTCAACCTGGAGGTACGTTTCAAGTGGGTTACCCCAGAGCCCTGTCTTAGGCCTGGTTCTCTTTAATATCTTCATCAGTGATTTGGATGAAGGGATATAAGGGAGACTCATCAAATTTGTGGATGACATCAAGCTGGGAGGAGTAGCAAACACAATAGAAGACGCTGGGAGTCTACACAATCAAGCTGGGAGGAGTAGCAAACACAATAGGAGAAGTATTCAGGAGGATCTGGACAAACTGGAATACTGGGCCAAAACAAATAGGATGAAGTTCAACAGGGAGATGTGAAAGATTCTGCAATTAGGTTAAAAAAACCAAAAAGACACCCCAAAGACACAGGTATAAGATGGGAGGCTTGGCAGCACAACATGTGAGCGAGATCTTTGAGTCACCCTGGATCACAAGCTGAACATGAGCCAGCAGTGTGATGCATCTGCAAAGAAGGCAAATGCTATTTTAGGCTTCGTTAAGAGAATGTAGCTTCCAAGTCGCAAGAGGTTATAGTTCTGCATTGGTTAGCCAAACTGGAACAAGTCTGAGGACAGCAACAAAAATCATCAGTACTATGGCAGACAACCCCAGACAATGCCTACAAAAAAAGGTTGAGGGAATTTCATATGTTCAGCCTGGAGAAGAGAAGGCTAAGAGGAGACATGATTGCACTCTTCAAATACCTGAGGGACTATCATATAGGAGAAGGGACACATTTGTTAGCTGCCTCTGAAAGTAGAACTAGAACCAATGGATACAAACAGCAAGAAAGGAGATTCTGGTTAGATATCAGGAAAAAATTCCTAATGGTGAGGGCACTTTGGCAGTAGAATAGATTGCCAAGGGAGGTGGTGGACTCTTCTTCACTTGGGTTCTTAGAGCAGAGGCTCAACAACCTCCTGTCAGAGATGCTCTAGGAGGGTTTCCTGCTACAGGCAGGGGGTTGGCTAGATAACCTACTAGCTCCCTTCCAAGTCTATGATTCTTAATAATATAAGATTTCCAATTTTTCAAGGAGGTCTCCTTGATTTTTATAGCTTCCTTAACTTATGTTGCAATCCTAATCTCCAATTAGGCAAGCCGAAGCCCTGTAGTGACCTGGGAATGTCACAAAAGTGCCGTTAAGACACTTCTTCCCCACTCCTGTCTCACAATGTGGCCTGGCTGCACCAGTGCAGTTTAGGATTTGGCTGGCACTTAGGTAACCCCAGCTACTATGAAATAATCATCTCTGCAGATGGAACAAGACTGCAACTGAAAAATAAAATACTCAAGGGAATTTAGGTATGCAAATTGTGTAAAAAATTTTTAAAGAATTAAATTAAATTGTCTCACATGGACATGTGAGCTTCCAGTATCTAGAAAATGCTGAGGATGGTGAATTAAAAAGCAGTAATTGGAAGGGGAGGTTTATGCATTTGACCACAAGTATTCTGGAGGTCTGTCAGATTTGAGGGGATGAACAATATGGATAAAATGTTCAACCCTATGTTAAACCCTACATATAAAAATGCTCAATCCCTCCTATAAGACCTTTCCTGCTCTCCAGAACACTCTTCACCCAGCACGAGGGAGGAAGGGAGAGGGGGGGTCTACCCCTTCTTACCCCTGTGGGAAAGTTTTCAGAATATGTGCCTGTTGGATACACAAAGTCATGCCAAGTGATCAAGCAGACAACAATACTACCCTTACAAAAAGGAAGATACATCCAATTCTTGGACCTCTTTTTTTGTCGTTCACAGAATCATGCTACCATCATGCTAAGAATAATCCCAGGTAGAAAACACATCACTTCACTAGCCCCAGGTTAACTAAATGCCTTCTTTCCCAGGTCATCTCCACTTTTTTTGCCTTGTGTCCTGGAACTTCTATGTCCTCCCTTTCCATGTGAGCAGGCAGCACATAGTCTTCTGGTACAGTTGCCCATCTGGTTCCATTCTGGAATTAGGGAATTAATTCTGTTCTGGAAATAGGGAATTAGGCACTAGGGTTCCGTTCTGGAATCTCCTGTGGATAAAAAAATCTGTGAATTAAAAAAATGGAAAAATAGATTTAAAGACCACATCCAGGTTTCTTGCTTCCCCACTGCACCTAATGAAATAAGGTACAGTATCAGTATTTGCAGGGTTATGATTCTGGGATTGAAGAATGGAATTATTGTTTGCATGACTCCCTCTCTACAACAGTAGAAAAGCAGTTTTAAAAAAAATGTGATTTGCAGTTGTCATTTGTGCTGAGTCAAATCCGTATATTAAAAATAGGAGTATAACAAGGTTGGGCCTGTAATTAATACATTACAGGTGCAATCTTAACCAATTTAGGCCAGCCTAATTCACCTAGCATATCTTTCCATTGTGTTGTGGGGAGATGGCGTAGGCAGGTGCACTGGTCTAATCCCCACCCCAGAAGTGGGGCTTAAGCACTTTTGTGATATTCCCCCCAGGTCAGCATAGGACCTAGGCTGGGGATTATGACAGCCTAACTGGAGCTCAGGATTGCAGCCTAAGCGTATTAAATTATATGTAACCATTTTTAATTTAATAGTAAGGATGTTGAGCACTATTCTAACCATGTCTACTCAGAAGTAACTCCCATTGCGTTCATTGGGTCTTACACCAGGAGAGTGTCTTTAGGATTGTAGCCATCGTGTTTAAATTAACCAAATAAAAGCAATATTTATGAATGTAGCCTTTGAGATTACCATGTCCTACATTTTTCTGTGGTGCCCATCATTTTTGGAGGGCCTTGTCCTTTTTTGACATCTACTCACTCTGGTGAGCCCAGAAGTGAACATTAAATCATTTATTTTAGAACATAAGAAAATAAACCCTGCATCAGTTCCTCATAGGAGCCCACCTGCAGCCTCAGGTTGCACACAACACCACAAGATACTTGCAACTTGCTGCCACCCCCTTGCACCATCTAGCATTCAATTTACCTTCATATTTCCCAAATAAATATATTAGACTGTTCCTGGGTTTAACCTTGGGCACTGTATAAAACACAAATGACCAATTTTTAAAGGGTGAAAGCTGCTGAACACACACACACCCCCCCCCCATTAGTCTGGGTTTCAGCTGCTTATTTCCTTGGGACAAGCTGTGGACAATAGCCAATATTTAGAGTGCTTACTACACCAAGTGCGCAATCCAGAGTAACTACAGGGAGTCCTTACGCTGACATAAGGACAATTTACTCTGGATTGCAATATGAATTTCCCATATGTTTTCACTAGGTGGTGCCATAACAACATCAACGTAAATGTCTCTTACGTGCTCCTGTAGTTACTCTGGACTGTAGGGAAAAGGCAACAAAACAGAGAGAAACTCCACGTTAGCATCCAAACTTTACGTGTTTGGGCAGGAAATATATTGTATTTCAGACAAGTTCTTGAACAGTTATTGTTTGTTTGAGGGAGGGAGATACAATGGCAACCACTTTAGAAGTTTCCTATATGCTCCATGAGATACAAATCTGTGCTGGAGTTCTGCCATCTTTCTTTGCAAGCTGAATTACATATGTTTTGATGATTAAGGGCTTCACCTTTAGCCAGCAGGCTGTGCCTTCAAAACCACTATTCCCGTTTTGGCAATAAACCACTAATTCTTGGGGCTTTTGGAAAGGATGGTATTCAACCTTTGGTAAAGAAGAAACTCCCTTTTGCGTATAATCTATCACAATCCAAACGTTCATGCATCAGAGGTGTTGTAACTAATTTGGCAATGTCCTATCAGTACACAAGTGATGTTTACATTTTCTTTTCCTTCAAAAAAACCCCCCAAACCAAAAACAAACAGGGAGATTTCCCTTGGGTGGAACATAGTACTCTGGAAAATTTGTACATTGATGCCAATATCATCAGGATCTGAAGAGAAGCTATTAGTTCACAAACTTGTTTTCCAGTAATGTACACAGCCTTTTGCTGGATACATTAGCACCGTATCTCTCGAGAGCAATCTCGAGGGCAGGTTGGTACTTCCTCCTACTCCTCCTCCACAATTGGACTCATGTTTTTGTCTGGAAAAAAAAAAGATTATGCTCCGTACATTAAAAAAGCAACATGGTCATGCTGGATTGTATAATATAGAGATACCATCATACAGTGACCTCGTTTGCAGCATTCTAGCTCTTTGTAGTACACATTCACAGTTACTTTACTACTATCGTGAGGTAATTTTCCACCCTCAAAATAAACAGAGTCAGACCGTGTAAAATAATTTGACATCCATTTGGGTTCTTCAAGCTGATGTGTGCTGAATAATCTGGATTTTTAAGGTTTCCATAAGAACCGAATTCACCTAATTCTTCACATTTCCTGAAAAGGAAGAAGGGAACCAAATGGAAGAGTTGAGAGGAAAATGGCTGGTGCATTGCTGTGTCAGGGGGATGATATTTTGGCACATTTCTCATGTGCTGCAAAGTGATGTGCCAGCCCTGAGAGTTACAAAAAGAAAACAGAGAATCTTCATGTGACAGGAGAAATGGGATTGTGTGAATTTAACCAAGTAATTCCATGTAAACTACAGCTTAATAAAATCATTATTGTTAAATAGAGAATAGGAAGCGGCCGTGCCTGAAATGATGGAGTCTGTTGTCTTCGTTTGCATGAGGATGCCTTCCTAACAGTGACTGGAATTAAATGTTTTTAATTAATTGAACAATATTAGTTTCAGAATTTTATGGCTGGTATACCTGGAGATTTTAGCTATGAGTGCTGCTGCCACCTGCTATGATATACCTGTATATGATATACCTGCTATGATATACCATGTCATTCACCATTTCTTATTTGTTCCCCAGCATTTCATAATTACTTATTTCTCTAAAAGCACAATCCTAACCATATCAACTCAAAAGGAAGCCCCGTTGTGTTCCATGGGTCTTACTCCCAGGAAAGTGTCTTTAGGATTGTAGCCTAATTCTCAAGTATCATTTTTTTAAACACAGTATATGTGCTCAGTAAAGAGGGACTCCTTTTCACCCAAGCTTTCCATGGCCAACAAGAGGCTTGCTAGCTTTGCTATTCACCATCTCAGTATATTCATAATGAGAGTGATAAAAATGTCACATACCTACTTTGAAACATACTGTAAGAAAGACAATATTCTTTACATATGCTCTGTATGGTGGATTGAAGATTTTGATTTCTGTTAGTAATTGTGCGTTATACTGAATTAAGGAAGAATATAAAAATTTCCATCTTGTGTAAATATTTAATGTATTTATTTGTTTCTACTCTGTTATTTCACCTTTCTTCCATCTCTGAACTCAGGGTGATGTACATGGAAGGCAGTCACCAACCAGATCTATGACCCATTCCTGTCTGTCTGCACCGTTTGTCCTCACTAGCGCAGCTTTGCCCCCCCCCCCTCCCAAAAAAAGGCTCACATAGTATCCAGTGGAAGTGGGGACAAGATTGGGAGGCTACAGGGGGAAAGAAAATGTCGGTGGGTCTGCTCAAACCTATGTCAGCTCTTTAATGCGATTTAGCTGGTGCAAGTCTGAGGAGAGCAAGGGGTTGGGAGGCTGCAAAAGGGATGATATGATCTGGCACACACCATTGCTCCAAATCAACCCTTACCACTATTCCTCACCCTTCTCTCACCAGTTTCACCCTTTACTGCACCCACCACTGCCTTCTCTGCTATGGCATACATGGGTTTGGCATATGGCGTGGTTCATTTCTATGCATAAACAGTGATTATGATTCTGGTTTGCTTCATTTATGTGCCCCATCACACTATCTCTTATAGGACAAGGGGACCAACATATGGTTTCTGGGTCTCCATAATCAGGGTGACCATATGTCCTCTTTTTCCAGGACAGGTCCTCTTTTTTAGCATTGTACTCTGGAAAAAATCTGTATTAAAAATCTGTACTCTGGAAAAAATTCTTTTTTCTTGTGAGCAGGTACATGCAGCTTTCTTGTAATTAAATATTTCTATACAATAAATTATAGGAAATTAGTATTCAATGTAATAATAATACAGTATTAAATGTAATAACAAATAATATAGTGTTTAAATTAAACACATGACAGCAATACATAAGAGTGTTTTTAGCTTTTATTTTGTCATGTCCTGCATTTTCCTTGGTTGATCTACATTTTGGGGGACCTTGTCCTCATTTCTGGTTATGACATCTGGTCACTCTGTCCATAATCCTTTTGTCTGACTTGGGATAAATATGAGTAATATGAACAAAAATCAAGCCAGAGTAGCATACAGAACAATAAGATATAGATAGATAGATATAGATATAGATATAGATATATAGATATAGATATAGATATAGATATAGATATAGATATATATGAATGAATAAATAAGAATTTACAGTTCTGGTCCCTATAAAACTTACATCAAGCAATCAGGAAATTTTGAACATGTAAACTTTCCTGGTGGTACTTTTCACAACAACCATGTCAAGTAAAAACAAATTCTTAGTAAAAACACAGTTCTTTCCACGAGTACAGATCTAAATCAATTTTCTGAAAATGCCAGTTTCTCGACAGTAGCACACTTTCAAGCCAAAAGGCCATCACAGTTGTCCGGCTGACCTCACTGCTTTACGTACTTTTGATGATGAAGAAGAAGAAAAGGTTTCCGAATTTAGCCCAATGACATCAACATAGGGAATGTGGAAAATTTCATCTATCCCAAAGAGGATGAAACACTGCTTCCTGTTTCTCATCTTTAGGACATGTTGTCTTTCCAGGCAACAATAGTCAGAAACAATAGGCTGGCGGCTGCTCAATAATACACTGAAAAACGCCGGGCTCCCTGGAAGGCTCGGCTGAGTCAGCCCAAACTTCTGGGATCAAAACTGACCAGCTGGCCACATGGGAGGCAAGGTTCAAGCAGCAGACACATCCATCTCTCCAACCTTTGAAGTTTCTTGCCTCCTCAGTGGCCTTCTGAATTGTATGTTTACCGTCACAGAACTACCATACTACTGAGGTCACTCATTTGGCCACTACGGTTCACATGACTAGGCTATACAGAATTTCCAGTGTTTACTATGGAGAATTCCAAGGACAGAATTTGAAAGAATATTTGAAAGAACTACGGGGAGTCCTTGCTCCGAATTAAGTACAATTTATTCCGGATTGCAATATGAATTTCCCATAGGTTTTCACTAGGTGGTGCCATAACTACGTCAACATAAATGTGTCTTACGTGCTCCTGTAGTTAGTCTGGATTGTAGGGTAACACTAGCTGGATTTTCCAGTGCTACAGCATTGTTGTTGCACACTGCGCACAGTGTGTTGCACAATGCCAGTATTACCAATGCTTCCCAATCTTTTTTTACACTGTGACCCCCCGTTGGCCTTACAGCGGTGCAGCCATTGTTGGTCTTTCACTGTGACCCCCCAAAAATACTCATCACAAAGTCGCTTATACCATTCTACCAGTTTGGGCACAATTTGCCATGTGATTTTTAGGAGGCACAGCTTTTCTACCCACCATTTTAGAGCTGAAGTAATGGAGGGCCTAAGAGCAGGCAATTTTGCAGGCCTCCTTCAGTCTTGGAAGACTATGGTATCGTGCTCAGCGCTGCATACGCTGCATGTGAAGCACGAAAGCCTGGGTTAGATTGTTATGAAGGATAGGCTGTTACCCAAGCAGCAAATCCCCCCTCTCCACACCACTGAATTAGTCCAATGGAAAGGCAGAGCCAAGCTGGGCTTAGGACAGGAGCTCACCCGGTCTTGTGGGGCTGACCCGGGTTTCAAACCCTGGCCTGTTGGTTAACAGGCACATGTCTTAGCCACTGCAAGACACAAAAGCCAAGGTAAGCACCCAGTCCCAGGTGTCTACTCAGGAGTAAGCCCATTAATTCAATGGAGCTTACTCCTGATTTTTTTAAAATGTAGGATGTCTTACATTTTGTCCTACATTTTTTTAAAAAGTCTGGATTTTCAGTTGAAAATCTTCCCTGCGTGATGCCCCGGGCCCCACCTCCAAGTCTGCCCGCTATTAAAAGAAATTTTGAATAGATTCAATAAAATTTTGAATTCAAATAATTAATAATTAATAATTAATACTATATTATTTTCTTCCTTTCAAATCAAGGAGGTATATCTAAATATATTTTGGGGTAAAAGGTAAAAAAGTTCCCTGACCCCTGTTTTAAATGCAAGTATTAATTTTTTTAAAAGGCACCATATGATTGTAACAATCTGTGCTATAGATATTTTAAACATATGATGTAGCTGAATGAATGTTGAATCAAGTTATCCATCACGGATTCACTGAGGGCATATTCATATACTGTCCTTAAAGCTTGGGTACTAAAAGCAAAATGTATGATAGAATCGATTGTGAATGAACACTAAAAAATAACCGGTTTAACTGTCATGTTTCCTCTCATTTAATACTGTAGCTAGGATCCTGCCTTTTTCCTATCATCAATTCTGCTTATAATTCTGGGAAATTCTGCCATCTGAATGTAGGCACTGACACTCAATGTGTGTGTTTCCTTTCAAATTCGGCACTTGTTTTGCACCCACGTTTATGTGCTGCAGCAGTATTGTCTGGGTATGAATAGCCGTGAGCAAGTTACTATCTCTTGCTTCAGCCTCTTACTTCCCCTAAAACAACTATTAGGAGATAAGGAAAGGTTGCCACCTTCCCCAGCGCCTGGGAGAGGGTGAGCTACTATAAAAGTGAATACACTAATTTCAGGAACAAGCTGAAAATTCATCATCTGGGAGAGGGAAAAGATTACACACAACAATTTCTATGTAACGAAGTACTGAGAAATATTACAGGGGGAAAAAACTAATGTCAAACAACCAGTTTGACAGCATAATCTGAGGACACTATCCAATCAAGAGCATTTTAGGAAACAGTTTTATAATCTAAACACGTTGGGAGGTCCCTGGTGGATTCAAGCTCCAGGCTAAGTTCTGGGAAAAGCTGATGTAGTGTAAGCAAGAGAACAATTGGACTCCACCAGGTTGAAAAGGAGGAAATGGTGTTCTGAACAGCCTGCCAAGAGCTAAAGGAAAAGTGGAACACTGGTAGAAGACTAATAGGGTGTGAGTGAGAAAAAACAAGGACAAAGAGTCCAAATTCGCTTCCCACAACTTGCAGGTTACTACTGCGATGAAAGTGTTATGTAATCATGAAAAGAAAATGTGATTAAGCTTCAGAAGTCAAAATGTTACGTGGATGTTATCATGGGCTCCTTACAGTGAGCTTTTGTGAGCTCAATGCCATTAGTAACTACTTGCAGCTTAAAAAAGTTTTTCACAAAATCATAGCAATATAGATATATGTGTATGTAAAACTGAACTGCATGAGTATTGCTAGAAAAGCACAAAGAAAGCAAAAGCATCTTTATTACTGTGTTGTGGTAGGCTTGAAAGTAATTGTCATCTGCTATGGATAAAGAAAAATTTAAAATATGGGCAACAAGTAGGTTTGGCTGAAAGTGAACTGTTGTTTGTAGCAGCACTGTGAATTTTTATCTCCCCCCCCCCTTTTTTTAGTGCATATGTATTAGTGCAGTGGTTCTCAAAGTGGGGGTTGGTACTACTTTCAAGGAGGTTACAAAATGCTCGGTGCCATTTTGTAACCTGGTACCCATGTAACCATTTAAAATCTGGTTCAAGATTTCACTGGATGCCACTGTCTTGGAATGGGACACTCAGGCTGCCACTCATTCTTTCCTAGCAGTAAATCTCATTGAGCACTGTGGGACGTACTTCCAAGTAGATATGCAGGAGCTCTGGCATCACAATGATATCGCTTCTGGTGTCACTGATGTTTGATGTCACTTCTGTCCATGACATCACTTCCTAGGGGTGTCCCAGACAGATAGTCAATCTTAAAAGAGGATCCCAGGCTGAAATGCTTGAGAACCATGGCATTAGTGCATGCAGCCCAAGTAACCCATATCTACTGTCACCACCTTGCTTGTTATGAGATGGTGGGGAGGCAGCAGTGGCAAAGCAATCCCAGTGCAGTCTGCCCTTCCCTTCATCCCTGCCTGGCTGCTGCTTCTTCTGGGACCAGAACTTTCTCTTCCATTCCCAGCATGCTTCCCCTAGTCTGTACTGAAGTTGTCAAGAGGGGAAAGGGGAGGCAGCAGAGCAATGCTATTTCCATCAGTACAAGATCAAAATAATTTCCTAATTTCTCTTCCAGTCCTACTGTCATGATTGCTTGCTTACAACAGCAGTGCTTGAGGATGATGTGATTTGTCACTACTCCAAACCTCTTCTCATGTGATGCAGCACAGGATGAAATGCCTAGGTGGGTGGCACGCTGGAGGAGGTGGCAGGTAACATGCAGTGCAGGGCACTCTACTTTCCACAATCTGCCTCTCAAAGCAGACTGAGAAGCAGATCCCAAGGGTGAAGCAGCACTGAAAAAAGGCATGAGGCATTGCCCATACTAGACAGTCCAGGTACAGTATTATCCAACTAGCAAGATGGGGCATCTAAGGAAGGAGCCATAAACCATTCTTGGACAGGGAGCCATGGATCCCAAACAGAAACATTTCTTGCAGAAAAATTGGAAACTTTTTTTTGTAGAGGCTCAGGTTCATAGCCAATCTCTGTTGAATGTTAAAAACATAAAAATTTATTATAGACTTTACATCTCTTTGATAGAATGGAACGTAATCAAAATGTGCACTTAAAACATGCATGTGAGTTAGTGGACCAAGTATGTCTAAGCACACTTTAATATAAAATTGCATATGAGACCAAAGCAGATTGGTCCAGGTGCAGAGTCCAACTGAGGGCAATTGGTCCCGCTGACTTAAAGCTAGCCCTGGGTGGAGCATTGATCTAATTGATAGCCTGGCATCAGTTTGGTTTTGCTTTTAAAAGGACTACATAAATGTTAATCATAGCAAAGCATGTAGCAAATTGTAGCAAAGCATTTTCAAATAGTCTGAATGCTACAAAGTGAGGTCTCTGCCAATCTGCAACTGGCTTAATTCCCAACACCAAAAGATATCAGCAAATAAAAAATCTTACAGTAATTGTGAAAAGCATTTGGTGACTCTCTGGGAGAAGAAAGCAAGATGTCCAATAATGGATTGGGGAAACTTATGGGTGATACAGCAACAATTAGCTAGGACGTCCAGGTATGGAAGTTCCATGTCCAGACAGCTGACAAAATATGAGGTGGCTATTTCTGTGAGGTCCCCCAAAGAGTCTATTTACTACTGCTGGAGACAACCTGTTAACCATGATGGAAACTAAATGCAATGAGAAACATAATAGTTGTGGTTCTCATGATGCAACCATAGACACCGAGATAGTATTTTATTTACAGCTTTTATTACAGTATTTATGTACCACTTTTCTCACAGATTCAGACTAGTGCTTCATAGATGCTAGACTGTTACATAGGCAGGCTGATAAGTAAGTGCTTTTTTTTCAAAAGGGTTTTTACAAGTGTTATTCTGAAACGTCATAGAATATCCATTTTTCCAGAGGTTTTCCTTCATGCTGCAATTGTTTTCCTGGCTGCACAGCTCTTGAGCCTTCCAAGTTTCCAGAGGCACTGCAAAATATACCTGGCAGTATCTCAGGATGTTATCCGTTAACCTTGTCATGTACATTTCTTTCATCTCTATCCAGCAAGTTCTGGTCAACTGTCCAAGGATTGATCCCAACCAATTCTGCTTAGCTTTTTCAGGTATGGCAACCGCTTAACCTCCAGACCGCACCTCCTGCCCTTCAACTTGCCTAGAAGAGCTCAGATCAGATCAGATGCATCCTTTTGTTTAAACAAACGCCATACCCTATTCTTAGTAGGTACTGTAAAACTTTACAAAAGATGAAGTCAACTGTTTATTGTTCAAGTGTTGCTTTTCCCTGAACGCTCATTGTTTTTTAAAAGCCACAGCCTTTGGTTCTTCAAATAATTTAGAGCCAGAGAGATGAGTACAGCTAATGTCACTAGCTTTATAACACCAGAAAGTGGCTTTGATTCCAATCCTGAAAGATACTACAATAGCTCTGCATTAAAAAAACTGCAGTCCCATCCATATCTGAATGGAGGTGAAGAGAATTGCGGCTTGCCGTGGGCAAGGCAGCAAGTTCCTGGCAGTGGTGAAATTTGAACTGGCGACTTTCCAATTTACACCACAAACTCTTAGCCACAATATACACTAAGCTTATTGACTGGATGTGCTGACTATGTTTAAGCCAGGATGTGCTTCTGATGACTTTTGCATAGGCAGTGTATTGAAAAGGAGACAACCACTCAAGTATGATGTGCTCATAGTTTCTACCCTGGATACTAAGTCAAGAGGGGCACATTTTTTCCCCAGGGACCCTCCAGAAACAGGGAAGAGGAAAAGGAAAAGCAAGGCAATGGCACTGGTGGTGGAAGCAGAGGCCACTGTCCTTGTTCCTCTCCAAAGGAGAAAGAATGTGGTGGGGTATTGAAACAGGAAGAAGAGGTGCAGGCAGTGGCAGTGCCTTCATAATCCAGCTGACCTCTCTTCTCCTTCTCCTTTGGTGCCTTAACAAGATCCTCCAAAGGAGAAGGAATGATGGAGTGCTGGGGATCACCAGCACTACTATTGCCTCCTCCTCGTAAGCAACTAAGAAGCAAAGTCAGCACACCACACCTTGACATCGTTGCATCAGGTACAACTGTGTTCATTGAGACTTACTCCCAGGAAAGTCCAGTGCCAGATTCCAAGATGGTAGATCCCACTCTCTGATAAATTCCTTCAACAGTGGCTCAAGAATCTAAATGTTTTATAAGTGATGATCATTATACCCATGCCTACACAACTCTCAGAACAGCGCCATAACACAAGCTCAGTGACTTCTCTCTGACAAACAGATGCAAACAAGGATACCAGCTAATCTGGAAAATACAGCATGAGACCATTTGGGAAGGCTTATTAACATACTAATGAACTGGCACACAGCCACTCTACGCATAGAATCACCACTGATTTGTCTTGTCACAGGAATCCCACAAAAAGAGAACAGCTAGAAAGAATCAACTCTCTCTTGTCCACCCAAAACAGCTGAGATGTCAAGCCCACTGTGCTTGCATAACTCCCATTAATGCTAATGGGATTCAGGGATTTATAATTTTGTGTAGGGGGGTGAGTGAAACCTACCTTGATCCAGGATTTAAATATAAATTTGGATTATTATGAAAGAAACATTAGCATTTCAGATGCATCATTAACTATATAATTTACATACTAGCAGTGAGCAAATAAATAGCAATCATTTGGGCTTTATGAGTTGTATACTTGCACACATAAGGCATTCAAATGTGTAGATATGTTACAGCAAATATTTGTACCTTGGTGAATGGCCAATACAGTTGAATTGGCCAACACTGGTGTGTATTCCCATTGGTGAAACAGATGTATACTGATGGATACCCTTAATTTCATTTCAGTGATCACTAATATATATCTGAGCCTTTGGAAATTAATAGACTTCATCTAAATTACCTGCACTGAAAGTTGAGTAAATATTTAATATGGTTTGGACATTGACTGATATGGACTGGTCATAATTAAAACTGCATTCTCTTCTTGATACTCCAGTGGTACTCTGGCATTTCAGCCCAGGACCCTGTCAAACATACTGGGATGTGGTATCTCTGTGATACCAGAGCTCCTCCATGTCTATTCAGAAGTCAGTTTTGTTCATTGAGACTTACTCCTAGGAAAGTCCAGTGACAGATTCCAAGATGGCCACTCTCTCATAAACTCCCGGACCTGAGGATGCAACCCCCAAGGGGTCAGAAAACCACTTTGAGTACCATTGTGGTACTGTAATGTTTGGAACAATGTACGATGGTTTAGTGTGTTGCTTAAAAATCTTTGTATGGTTTTTACTTTACTATGTTAATATTATTGCTATGACTGTTAATTATATTGTGCCACCACTCTGTGCAACACTATATAGTGTAACATAAAAAGAATAGATCCCTGACGATAACAGCTTCTAAACTAGATTGGAAACAGACACAGTTTTCCTCTAGTAGTAACACAAAGAAACAGCCATGCTATAGTAGCTGTACAAGTAAAACACAAGTGGCAGGGAATATGGAGATTTCTAAACTCTGCTTCCAAAATGCTGGAGGGCTGGATGCGTTAATCTTGAGCAGCAGGCTGCTTGACAGCTTTCATTTAGACTAATGATCATGTGCTCAATATGTGTCCTGTTAATTGGGTTATGACCTGCAACACAGCCGTTTGCATAATTTGCATTTAATCTGCCAGGAGAGGTCAAACTCCCAGAGTGTAGGTCTTTTCGGGTGGGGGGGAGAGAAGAAAGAAGAAAGAAGAAAAATCCTATCTAACCCACACATATAAATTAATATTCATGATTCTCAGCCAAGTCCAAGCAGTATAACTCAAGCTTCTTTCAACAGAGTCAGCTCTAGAGTACTATTTTGAAGTTAGGATTCCTGGTTGATCATTCTCCCATCACTGGGTTCCAGGCTGATTCCCCTATACAACATTTGTCTCTCTTTAGTTTCAAATTCCTATGAGCAAAGATAATTTTATCCCCTTAAAAAATCTGATATGCTTCATTTATATTATTGATTACAAGCAGAATTTTTCCAAGCTTTGTCTTGGAAAAGTCAATTATGAGAACAACTATTCAATTCTTCTCTGATGTAGGTCAAATGAATAGTATAGGGCTTACATTGTTCACTGTATTGGTTAGGATCAATTTATACATGCAAACCAGATGTTTATTCTTCCCTGCATGTGTGGGATCACTCAAAGAAACGTTAATGCGAAATCAAAAAATGGCAGACAGAGAACTGTCTGTTGGGGAGTCTTTGCTCCAATGTAAGAACAATTTGCTCTGGACTGCAATATGAATTTCCCATCGGTTTTCACTAGGTGGTACAGTAACTATGGGTACATGTAATGTCTCTTACGTGTTCCCGTAATTACTCCGGATTGTAGGGTTACTCTCAAATACATATAGAAGGGCTCTGGTATCATGGTCATTTCCTGTTAGGTGTCACCTCCGGCCATGACATCACTTTCAGGTTGATGACATCATTTTGGGAGGTCCTGGACATTCTCAGAAGGGTGTCCCAGGCAGAAATGCCTGAGAACTACTTCACTACACCATCCAGCCCAAGATTATGCTTGTATCAACCTTCTTGATAGTAATCAAGATTCCTGTAATAATTCAGCCTCTTGGTTTCAAAATTTGATTGCCATGAAGTTTACCAAAAAGTGAGCTTTACACTGCTGGACATACTGTGCCAAAACCAATTATTATTTTGGTTAATTTATTCACATTCCTTAGCACCAATCTTTAGACAAAAGAAAATAAGTACTGTATATACTCCAGTATAAGCCTAGTTTTTCAGCACATTTTTTATGCTGAAAAAGCCCCCCTCGGCTTATTCTTCGGTCGGCTTATACTTGTCATAAGATGGGCAAAGTGGATTTCTGCACAAGCAGCTCAGCTTAGGTCAGCCTTTTAAAAAGCAGGAAAGGCTGCTTTGCTTCCTTCTTTTTAAAAAAAACCAAGTCAGCAGTTTGATCACTCTCCTCCCTGCAGGTAAGTAGCTTGATGGCTCACCCCGTTGGCTGTTTTGTCCTCATTAAAACAGCAGTAGCTGCTGCATTTCCCACCCTAGGCTTATACTCGAGTCAATAAGTTTCCCAGATTTTTGTGGTAAAATTAGGTGCCTCGGCTTATACTCGAGGATATACGGTACCTCTATCATGACACCCGTGGACAAGGTGGTGCTATCACGATTTGGATTAGAAATCATAATTTGAAGTCTGGAGGCATTTCAATGGTACATCCTGCTATGAATAGTTAAGAGTGATCCCACTAAAAACATTTTATATATATTATTATAGTAGAGAGTATATCATATAGAGATGGGATTATATAATATGCAATTGCTATGAGATAATACTAAGATTTATTTTAGTGCAACAAAATAAAGATTTTGTTTAGTGCAGATTTTGTTTCGTGCAACAAATCTTATATACTAAGATATATTTTAGTGCAACAAATTAATGTCCAAGGATTGCAAAGCTCTCTATACAAAATATAAAAACTTATGTAAAACAAAATATACAAAATACAAAAATACAAAATATAAAAACTTCACTGCCAACAACAATTCAAACTAATTATTTTGGAGACTCTGTCCTAAATATATGGATTCATAACGCGAGATAGGACATATAAAGTTTGAAAATAGCCATTTAAAAGTTGCTGCCAGATGGGCATAGAACCGATTGTTAATTTCTTTGAATCCCATCACTGGATTAAAGGGTCTGGAGACCCCTGCCTTAGAGTTTCAGTGGTTGAGAATATGACAAATCTTCAGACTACATCACCTTTGGATCAGGTCCTGAACATTGAAGTAACCACTATGAAAACTTAGCTACCATTTAATTGCTTTAATTCGGAACTTCAAAACATTTACTGCAAGAGACTTTATTGGCAGAGGCTCTCTCTCTGAAATATTGAATTTGGAGTCTGATTAATTTGAATGTGTTTATAACTGATTTCAAGGTGATCCTAATGCTTAAGATTTGACCTAAAGTAGTTAAAGTGGCTATGGATGGTCCCCTGAAAGGAATATTACTTGAAGAGGCTGCAAATGACAATGGAGGTTCTAAAGCCTACTCAAAAAAAAAATTGCAACGCAGTGGGGCTTCCCAATGGGGCCATTTTGCTGGCACAAGACTTAAGAACCTCTTTTTCTGGCTTTGCAGCCCAACACTGAGGATATAGCAAGACAGGGCACTGCCAGTCCCACCACCGCCACCCGACCTGGTTCGTTCCCTATCCCAGAATGCCTCCCCAGGACTCCAAAGCCCTTAACACCACTCAAAGCTGCTGCTCCTCATCATCTGCAATACAGGGGATAATATTTACTATACAGAAAGCCTTCAAAGTTTATCTCAAGATATACATGTGAAAAGTTCTGCAACTCAGAAATATTAAGCTTTATTATTAATAATGATCAACTGATACTTGGCTGAATCCTAAAGACACTTTCCTGGGAGTAAGACCCATTGAACACAATGGGGCTTACAGTTGAGTAGACATGGAAAGGATTGTACTCGTTGTTTAGTAGTTTTATAGACATCATTTAATCAAAACATTTTGTTCATTACACACTTTTTTGTATACCATGAAATTTTTTGAATAGGTGGTTCATACATCAGCACACAACACAACAGGGACATCTGATGATGTCTGTTCCTTTTGTTTTTAATTATTTGGTATTGATTTTCAAAAGTATTCAAATGCAACTTCCAGTGCAATCCTAAGCATGTCTACTCAGAAGAAAGTCCTGTTGTATTCAGTGGGGCCTTCTCCCAGGAATGCATGTTTAGGATTGCAACCTAGGTTTTCCAAGTGTTTAAAAGCAACTTTGCATCAAGGGTTCTTAAAGTGACTCACAGAATCCAATGAAACCATTAAAAAAATTGATTTTACATCAAACAAAAGCAGAAAATGCCAAGTCAGCTCTTTGTAAGATCCAAAAGAGGAACCGGGAGATTCTCTGAATGCAGGGAAACAAGCAGATGACAGTGCTTGTTTCACATCTCAGATCAGGAATATTTTAGAGACTAGCCAAGTCCTTACCCCCTTCTCTTTTGTAACTGGGACTGTCCGGGGTGCGAGGGCACAAGCTGGAGAGTGCTTTGGCCTCGTGCAACAGTTCCAACTGAAACAAAGAAGGAACAGGAAGCAGGTGGGACAAAGATAATAATAACTGCAGGGTTATTATATTAACAGTGACAAAAGTGATAACAGTGTATGATTTTTATGGAATAATCCTAACCAGTTTAGGCCAGCACTACACACCCATCTCTCCATTACCATGATGGTGTGGGGAGGGCAGAGCATGTCTGTGAACTGTATCTCCCCCAAAGTGATGTAGAATTTCCTACGTTTTAGGATCAGGAAGGGGTTAGGATTGTGATGTCAGTCATGTGGACTCAGTAAAAGAAGCTTTCTAATGGTGCAATCCTAATCATGTCTACTCAAAGGTAAGCCCCATTGTGTTCAATGGGTCTTACTCCCGGGAAAGTGTCTTTAGGATTGCAGCCCTTGTCAACAATCAGATTGACTTGTAGTATTTCATTGAAACCAATCAAAGTCAGAAGCTGTAAAGTCACCACCTTGTTCTTGCACCTACAACCCACTTACAAGGAAGCACTTACAGCCTCCTTGTGCTTATGTGAAGTTTCACAGCAATCCCTTGTATCCCTTTCTTCTTTACACCTCCTTATATAAGTCATTGGCAAACTGCAACAGCAGTCACAGGACATCTATCTGGCCACAGCTGACACTGGAATGGGCAGAAATTCTTTGAAGGAAACTGATTTCACTTTTAAGTGAGCTGCCACTGAAGGTGAACACAATCCCCCCCCCCAAAAAAAAATCAGGGTTGTTCCTGTTTTTTGGGACATATGGCAACCCTATCCTATGCAGACTTTAGCACCAATAGCAGCTGTGTCTCATTAATGCCAATTAAAGAGCTAATGGGAAAAGATTAATGTACAAATGGCAACTCAACCCTAAATTAGGTTTGAATTATAAACTACACAGATCCTTGGGATATATGGATGGGTGACCCTGGACCACATTAGCATAAATGCAATTTAAACAGGGAAGGATTGGCTCATGACTATTTTGCTAATTAGAAGGTTATGTCTAAGGCAAGCTCAGAAGGGAGGAAAGACAATGATAATATATTAGTTTACTTTCTTAGGACATTTTCGTTGTAAATGGAAAACAATTGGGAGACTCCAAAGCAAAGCACACTCAGTGACTCTCCCCTAAGTGACTCTCAGTGATTCCCAACTGGGAATGAGTTGCAAATCACAAATTCTCTCATCCTGCTATCATTCTCAAAAACTATGACCACAATCTTAACCATGTCTACTCAAAAGTAAGCCCCAAGTCTACTCAAAGTAAACCCCATTGTGTTCAATGGGTCTTACTCCCAGGAAAGTGACTTTATGATTGTAGCCTATGTTAAGCAATAAGGCAGCGGCTGTGGATCAGTGGTATAACAAGCCACAATGGTACCTGGAGTAAAGTCCCAAATTATCCCCCTACTCTGCGACTCAAAATGCCCACCAGAACAATGCCCACCATAGGTTCATGCTCAAAGGCTCCGGCAGTCATTCAGAGTCTCAGTACAGCCTCTTGGCAGCATGAAACCTAGCATGAAACCTAGGGCAATAGCTCCCTGCCCGCCTAGTATTGTTATGGTTGGGCCTGTGGACTGGACCGTTTGCTGGATTTAGGACGTCAGGAAAGGTCTGAACTCATCACCTTCTCAAATCAGTCTTGCTGCCATGCTGAGTTTTCTTGTCAGAAAGAGCTTGAAAACAAAAGCCATGCAAAGACTTAACATACCACACCCACAATGTGCACAAAATGTGCACAAAACACATTACACAGAATAAGATGGACATGCTGATCTTCTGACCACAATGATCATAAATAAACTGTCTCAGTACCCAAGCTTTGTTTGAATACAATAGCATGCCTTATCTTCCTGAAACACTACCATGGGTGTTTATCAGGGCTTTCAAGTCTTGTAAGTTAACTGTACCATATTCAAAGATCAAAACATTTTTGAGAACTTTTATGTATTGATACATTCATAATTCTATTAGCTCATAACAGTTTCCTTAGGCCACACTGTCCAGTTCATTTCAAAAAACAAATCCTCGGAAGGAAGCAGGAACAAAACTGCAACATGAACATGCTTTGAACCTGCCAATGTTCACCTTTTTCTTACAGGCTACCAGTGGTGGGACATAGATTAAAAACAGGTTCTATGTCCTAATAACCTAAATTAACAACAGGTTCTATGTCCCATTATTAACCGGTTCTCAGGACCAGCTGCTCACTAGCAAAGGGTTCTATAGGACCTGTGAGAACCCCCTGAAGCCCACCACTGATGGGAACCCTCCTGAAAATGGTTCATGGTCCACCTAGCACAGGGTGGACATGTAATTCCAATCGCCAGAACAGTCTTGAGTAGTCCCATTACAGTGCTTGGGCTTTCCCCTGAGGAACTGTTGGCAATTGCCCAGAGTCGTTAGGATGCCATGAGTGGATTCCAGGCACCTCCGGATTGGACTTTCTTACTCAGAAGTAACCTCCATTGAATTACTTGAGAGGGACTTTAAACCATTCATGCATGGAATTATGCTATGTCTCCATGTATATACATATGTCTCCAAAGACTACGGGCACAATCCAGAGTAACTGTGGTGAGTCCTTGCTCCAACGTAAGAACAATTTACTCTGGATTGCAATATGAATTTCCCATAGGTGGTGCTGTAACTATGTCGATGTAAATGTCTCTTACGTGCTCCTGTGGATTGTAGGGTTAAACATCTCTAGCTTCGTGGAATTCAGGAAGGATCGCAGCCAAAGAAACTTCAGTGAACTAATTCAGCTTTATGATCAAGACCTTTGTTTATTTCTTAAACTTCAAAACTTAGAGTAACACAATGCCTGCGTGCCTTGCCCAAGGTCACACTGAGATCTGTGGCAATGAAAGAGCTCTGCTGACTCAAGCTCACATTGTAACCAGAAGGGCACATTTCCTTCCCAGACAAAACAATGCTTCATTTCTATACCAAGGCTAGGGGGGCACATTAAAATCCCTAGCAATGGCTTTCATGCCTAGGTGTACCGTGGAATATGGAAGAGACTTTACTCTTGGCAAGAGTACAACAACTCTTGAACAAGAATTTACACACAGAGAATATTGCAGTGAATCAGGCAACTAAGGGCACAATCCAAAATAACTATGGGGAGTCCTTGCTCTGGTATAAGAACAATTTACTCCGGATTGCAATATGAATTTCCCATAGGTTTTCGCTAGGTGGTGCCGTAACTATGAGTGCACGTAATGTCTCTTACGTGCTCCCGTAGTTACTCTGGATTGTAGGGTATCATGCAAAAATTTCATTATGGTATTTGTATTTAGAATATTTATCACCTTAAATAGATGCTTTAGGAAGTTGATATTACAAAGGACACAATCCTAACCATGTTTACTCAGAAGTAAGCCCCATTGTGTTCAATGGGTCGTACTTCCAGGAAAGTGCCTTTAGGCTTGTAGCCAAAGTGCTGTTAAAATCTTTAAATGTAAAATCATGTAAAATTGGACCTTTCATTTCATTTCATTGCATTGGACCTTTCATTTCACACCAATGATATAATTTATACAGTGTCTTTCAGATGATCAAAGTGATTAAAATATAGCGTCCTCAGTAATTTTTTACAATAGCCCTGCAAAGGAGGCCAATATGACTTTATTTACTCAAATCTCAGGCTCACCTTTATTCAGACTCCAAAATCAGGGTGCTATTAGATTTGATGGTTAATTAGATTTGAGTAAATATGGTATTTTTATTATAAGTACAGGGTGCATATTAAATTCGTTGGCACATCAGATTTTAGTAAATGCGTTATTATCCTTCCACATTGTCGAAGAGTGAGTAACAACTTTTGAGTAACAACTTTTGAGTTGTTAAGTTGTTCTTTTGGATCTGTTAAGTTGTCCTTTTTTGTGATGAGAAATATAGAACAAGGATCTTCCAACTAATGCTCTTAGTGGCCAGGATCCTGCACAAGCTCTCAGACGAGGATAACAGATGAACCATCAAAATGAGCAAAGTTAATTAAAAGACTGTTCCAGAAAACATGGGCCAACGCCGTAAGTCAAATGGGATGATTAAGCATTATCTGAATGTCAACTGAAAGTTTAGTGGTTAACCATGCAAGCAAATTATCATTTTTTTTCTCATGGCCCACTGCATTTAAACCTCCATATTTATTAGTGTTTACTTTATCACTTCAGAAACACATGGCCAGAGGTTGAAAAATTCTGTTGCTCAAGACAGAAAATGGATGATTTGTTGGATTCAGTAGGAGCTGATGGGACCAGATAACAGGATGCTCTGGACAGAGATTCTATTTTAATTAGAGTGAGACTGATACGACCTTAATTTGAATAATTTGAACGGGAAATGGGTTAAATATTCAAGCAGAGAGAGTTACATAATAAGCAAAAGAAGCAAATTGAAGATTAATGTTATATGATTTACTCAGCCCAGGTACAGGCATTCAAAATACATTAAGGATGTAATCCTAAGCATGTCTACTCATAAGTAAGTCCCATTGTGTTCTATGGGACTTATGCTGCAATCCTAACCCTTAGATTCCCATCTAAAAATAGCCTAGTTTGCATAAATTAAAAATGCGGGTCAAATCCATCTGCCAGGGAATCTAAGGGCTAAAGACACCTTCCTGGGAGTAAGTCCTATTGAACATATTGGGCTTTACTTTTGTGTAGACATGGTTAGGATTGAGCTCTTACTCTCAGGAAAGTGTGTATATGATTGCAGCCTAATATTGGGTGAACTCCAGAATAACTATGGGAAGTCATTGCTCTGGAGTAAGAACAAGTTACTCTGGATTGCAATATGAATTTCCCATAGGTTTTCACTAGGTGGTCCAGTAACTACGGGTACACGTAATGTCTCTTACTTGCTCCCATAGTTACTCTGGATTGTGCCCATACATAAAAGAGAAACAATAGAGAATAATAGCAAGAGTTTGAGAGAAGAGGCTACATTTCAAATGACCACAAAAAGATATGTTTGAAAGGTATCACAGCATTTCAGTTTTAGCTGCTTATTGAATACATTAACTGGAACTCACATTCCCAAGCAGCTATACAAAACTACTACTCAGATAAAATGGTATTTTAAAGGTATTTTATTGTCCTATATGTTGTTAGCCTTAGGCTTCCTTTTTAAAGAAAGGCAGGATATAAATCCTATAAATGAATAATTAAATAAATCACCACCAATTATACGAAGCTTATTTGTTCCAAATTAGATTCCCTTTGAATAATAGCAGGAAGGATCAGAGAGCTTCCAGTTGGACCCTAGAAATCCACTTAAAGTGGCGTACTTAATACCATTAAACACAGCAACTTCAGTTTAGCTTTGGAATTCACCTCCCTCTGAAAGTTTGATGAGTTGTGGCTGTTTCTAAGTTTATGTGTAAAGCAAAGCGACCAAAATTCTTACTGGGCAAAGGAGACAAAATATTTCCTGGTGATAGATAGTCCTGACTTGTTCTTATCTTGCTTTCAGAGACTGTGCAGTTCAAATGCACAAACAGCAATGTGGGAATTACCGGTACTTAAGAGGTTCTGACTGAGCCCATTGATGGGGATGGGTATCTCCAGCCAATGAAGGGCATATCAATCAATCAACAGTATTTATATGGCACTTTTTAACAAAAAGATCACATAACGGTTTACGTTGAAAAATGGGCATAAACCTGCCCCTATCAGCAGATCCACAAGTGGGAAGGAGCTGTACCCTACAATCCAGAGTAACTACGGGAGCACATAAGAGACTTTACGGGCACCAGTGGTGGGCAGCAGCAGGTTCTCACCTACGCTATAGAACCGGTTCTTAACAAGAGATAGTACATATAAAGTTTAAAAATAGCCATTTAAAAGTGGCTGCCAGATGGACAGAGAACTGGTTCTTAATTTCTTTGAAGCCCATCACTGACGGGCACCCATAGTTACTGTACCACCTAATGAAAACTTATGGGAAATTCATATTGCAATCCAGAGCAAATTGTTCTTACACCGGAGCAAGGACTTCCTGTAGTTACTCTGGATTGCACCCATAGCTCACTTTGGAACACAGCAGCAGTAGCAACCCAACAACTGTTTGTGTGATGAGTAGAGCTACAACAGGTGCTTTTGAATCTGCTTACTTTGACCAGAAATTTATTGATTGATTTTCCAGAATATATTGTATTTTTAAAATTGCATTACATTGCTTTGATTGTTTGTTTGCTTGTTTGTCAGAATTGCAAGAGGGCAAAGAAAATGCCAAACAATGTCTACTTTTCCTCCTCACCATCCTTCACCCATGCAAGTCTGCTTTGAAAGGGACAACTCCTTAAACAAGTGCCACAGGGAAAGGTTTCCCAAGATCTCTATTCAGACATCTTGAGGTATATTGTGGTAAAACAAGTTCCTCTTTCATATAATACAGCCATTCCTAATCACCACGTGTGCCACATTGGTGTGCCAAGTATGATCTCTAGTGTATGCAAGAATTTGGGAGAGGAATTATGAAATAGTAGAACCACTGGGGGGAGGATGAGCTTCCCCCCCCCCAGTAATGTGGTGTGCCTTGTCAATTGTCCCCCCCCCCCAAAAAAAAAAAACTGATGAGGTACCTTATCCATTTTAGTGCCTTCCCAATGTGCCATGAGATGAAAAAAGGTTGAAAACCACTGATCTAGCAAACCTGGCATTGCAGCACTGTTCGGTGACATTCTCTAGAGCAGTAGTTCTTAACGTGGGGGTCAGGACCCCCTTGAGGGGTCACAACTTTATTTCAAGAGGTCACAAAGAACTGGATGCCATCATCTTGGAATCTGGCATTGGACACAACTATCATGGAATTGGGTACTCAGGCTGCAACCCATACTCTCCTGTGAGTAAATTTCTTTGGGCACAATGGGATTTACTTCCGAGTAGACACTGCCCTAGAGTGTGAACTGTACTAGATTTCCTTTGGGATACTGTATATCCCTGGGAATGGGGAGAGCTGGTGTGTACACCAGCTATACAGCATATTCTTTTAAACAAGTTATAACAACATGTATAGACATGCTATACAGCATATTCTTTTATACAACAGTTATAAACCACTTTTCCATACACTGGGCATTTTTGAAATAGTAAAATACATCACAACTTTCTGCTAACTCACCAACTTATAAACACACTTTGCTAAAATAGATCCTCTGTGGCCCACCAAGTTTCTAACCTGACTTGGACAACTTGTGCGAGGCACCTATGCCATCAAATAAAAATCTTAAAGAGAAATGTAATTCAATATTTTTAAATAACAAACCACTGAAATTGTATTAACAGAATTAAACCAAAATGTTCTGAATGTGCAAGAATTGGGTTAAGAGTTTCCAACCTGGAAACTTTTAGGATAAAATACCAAATAAGGCAATTCTATTGGTCTTAACTAAATATAAACTCAAATCTCTTCCTGCTGAAACCTAAATATCCAGGTGAGCACAGCTGTCCAGATGTACACAGAACTGGCGAGTCTATAGATTCCCTCACACAAAAGCAGCTTTGTACCATGTTAAAAAAAAATAGTAACACTTCAAATAGAATGACTTCCCAGCCATGAGAATTGCAGGACCTCTGATCTGCCCCAGCAATGGGACTTTTATCCTCTCTGGTGTCAGTGCCTCCATGATTTGGCACATGAGCCTGCACCTCAGCCATCATGTCGGTTTTAAAGAATATTATGCTTTGCCTACAACATGGAGATGTTGCCTTTACAATATACTACATATGTCCACCAGATCCAAGCCCTGTCCTCCAGACAGCCTGCTGTAGTCAGTGGCTGCTCAGATGATCTGAGTAGTCCCATGGGGGCTGCTGTTGCTTTATGCAGGGAAAGGGGAAAGGTTTCTCCTTACCCTGCAGGACTGCCCTGCAGTGAACATAAAAAAAAACTTATGTTCAGCTTGCTTATCTTAAGAACGAAGAAGAATGGGTCATAATTCTTCACTTTTACCGTGGAGATCTGAGGACAACTTAACAGATCCAAAAGTCTTTGTTGTTTTAACCAAAGTAAGCTAGTCATAAATCTGTGGCAAAGCTGAACGTCTCTGAACTCATATCTCTGAGACCTATTGGGCTATCTTAAACAATTTAGGCCAGCCTAACTCACCTGGCTTATCTTACCATGGTTGTGTGGGGAAGCTGACATATGTCTGTGCACTCGTTTAACACCTCCCCCCCCCCCCAGTGGGGCAGAAGTGTCTTACTGCACTTTTGTGACACCTCCCAGTCAGCACAGGACTTATGCTGGGGCTTAGGCTGACCTAACTGGTGGTTAGGTTTGCAGTCTAGTCTAGTACTTGAGCACAGTATCACAAATGAAATAGTAACTTTTTTGCACTGTTTCTTATGAGGAAATGAGTAAGCAGTATATCTAAAATTCAGTTGCAGGGGAGTATCGATACGAG
The DNA here is from genome assembly GCA_030015325.1 of Cryptoblepharus egeriae. Taxonomy (NCBI): domain Eukaryota; kingdom Metazoa; phylum Chordata; class Lepidosauria; order Squamata; family Scincidae; genus Cryptoblepharus; species Cryptoblepharus egeriae. The sequence continues at coordinate 110,102,239 of JAREYC010000003.1, forward strand.
AGGGACATGCTTCCACCACCAACTGGTGGGCCTTGATGAGAAAATGATGCAGGACTAGTTGTGCCTGTGGCCTGATCTATCAAGAGCTCTTTTTAATTAAAGTAAAGAGATAAATGTTCTCTTCACCATTGGATGGAAGAACCATCTCTGGCTCCTGTGAAATCTGGGTAAATGTCCGGTGATTTTTCACACCCTTTGTCACAATTGAGCACATGCGCTGAGTAGAATGAATTGAGGGTATAGATGGAATCCAACCATGATTACAACTGACAGTGCAGAATCTGTCAGAATAAATATATGCTTACTTATCACTGGGAGTGACTGAATTTGAAGCCTCAAGGAATAGTATTAAAAAGGAACAATATATGGGAGGTGGAGTGGAGAAGCATGAGTGACATTTTGACACTTTGCACTCATGCGTACACACCAGATTATGGAATATATGCATTCCCATCAACTATGAAGACTGCAACCCCATTTAAAATTGATATAAATGCAAGCGATTAGAGACTAGAGGATAGCACTGATTTCAAAGAGGAGTACAGCAAAAACAATACATAACATGTAGGCTTGTCTTGATTAATTATTCCTGTTGTACATCACCTGAGCACGAAGGCTGCAATCCTAAAGACACTTTCCGAGGAGTAAGACCATTGAACACAATGGAGCTTACTTTTGAGTAGACACGGTTAGGATTGTACTCAAAATCTCAAATGAGAATTGGCCAAGTATCACTGATCGAAATAAGAATTTAAATTCTGCGTTCAAAGAAGAACGGTAGCTATGGTAAAACTGTAGCAACCAACACAAGAAAGACCTGTGGCACCTGAAATATTAGCAGGTTTCTCTTAGCAGAAGACTCCAGCGAATGCTGTCTACTTCATGTATGGTGAAATACTCAACAGGGAGGATGCACTTGGATATGGAATGGTTTCCAAACTCCTACAAAGGAGTTGGGCACTTTGTAAGTCTTCACAAGGATGTGTGGTGGTAGCACTACAAGAATCATGCTTCTGCTGAAAAGAAGAGACGTTTTAACATATGTGGGGAAGCACTGGTCATCCAGATGGTGCAGGGGGCTCAAAGCCTCCTTTACACGCATCCCTACTACTGCCCAGAAAGGCTCTTATCTGGTTCAGATTGCAGACTTTGACAAAGTTAACAATAATTAAAATCCAGAGTTCTTGAAAGTATTATATCCCCCCATTAAAAAAAATCAAGGTGGCCAAAACAATTTGAAATAATACGTACTTTCATAAAACCAAAATAAAAACCCAGGAATTGGAAGCAATAAGAATAATAAAACATGGAAGAGCGATTGGGAGTACTATGCAAAACTGCGGCATATAATCCATGTAAACCATACTTATTTATTTACCAAATCCAGAACATCTTACATTAAAATTTTAAAATTAATAATTAAAAAATTAGAAATTAAAAATTGAGGTAAAATCTAATCAATACATTTTGGGACAATAACAAGTTTGAATTTCACTCAGAAACACTTATATTCCCTTTGAGATCCAGAAGATAGCGATCTGAATGACTTTTTCATTGGCCTGGAACAAATCCTCCATCGTCCATGGACCATTAAGATTACAGCATGTCAATAAATGTTCAGGCCTCTGCATTTCCCCACATTCACATTCTCCATCTCCTGCAATGTAGCCCCAAGTCTTTAAGTACTTCTTATATCACAACACCCCTGTTCTTAATCTGTTCATTGTTTCCCATGTTTCATATGGGAGATGATACCCAGGCATGGGTTCTTCCCGAAAGTTGGTCCAGCTTTCATTGTGTTGTAGGCTGAGCCATAATTCCACTCAGTGGGTTTCTGGAGTTGATGGGATTGGTTCTGTCAGTAAACCATATGCAGTAACTATATTTCATTGACTAATCCAACACTTACTGGAATAAGAAGTGTTTTTAACCCCCACTAAACTTTCCATTGCTGGGGGTGCAATCCAGAGTAACTACAGGGAGTCCTTGCTCCAGTGTAAGAACAATTTACTCTGGATTGCAATATGAATTTCCCATAGGTTTTCACTAGGTGGTGCAGTAACTACAAGTGCACGTAATGTTTCTTATGTGCTCCCATAGTTACTCTGGATTGTAGGGTGGATCTCATTAATTTTCAGTAGTTGTAGATTTCCCAGGAGTTGTCCAAGCTGAGTAGAAACACCTCATCCTCTTTCAAATGGCTAGGCTCACTACATATTTGTATCAGTTTGCTTGTAATTGGAACTAGTATTTGGGGTTGCACTGAATAATAAATAAAAGGAAATAAGAGGAATAAAAGAATTCCACTCAATAAAAGGAAAGCTGTTAATAAGGACCAGAAAGCAAGTCAAAACATACACAGGAAAAATCAAATACACTATACATTCAGCAAACCACAAGGCATACGAAGGGGGAAAGGGACATTATTTGTGGTGGAGAGTTCAAATCACAAGGAATGCTGCCTCCAGTGCCAAACCTAGGGAATTCAATATTTCTTCACTGTGGACGCCACAATATAAATCTAGAATGGAAAGACTGGAAATTATCAGATTTAAAAAAAAAAACTAAGAGTGGAATGTTTCTGTAAAAAACCCTGACCCACAACTAAATACACATTTCCAGTTTCTCATGACTCTGTAATTTGCCATGATTTGGATGCATAACATGCAGATGATTATGGCAAAAATCACCATGTGTCCACAGTTCTTCGGGAAAAAAAAGTTTAGAATGAGATTAGGAAATTGGAACGTTTGTGCAAATCAGCATAAGTAGGTTTCTCTGCAGCTTAAGGCCCAACTCTATCCAGCATGGGAGCAGCAGCACCAAATGTATCCTGTGCTGAATATAAGCAGGTCGGCGTTCCTTGAACATTCACTCAGAGTTAAGCCCTGGTTTGATCAATGGAGCTTCTCGAGCCTGCCCCATCGGGTGAAGATTTGTAAGGTCCCATGTAGAGTTTCCGAGCCTGACACGAGAAACAGGATTCAGATCAGTGGCCTCCATCTGTCCCATTCCCCAGGGTCAATCAATTCCATTCTGCTATCTCTCCCATTCTCCCCTATACTCACCTTCCATCTGCTGGGCAGTGAAGGCTCTGCCTGCAGCATTGACCACTTTGCCATCACTGCTTATTCTCAGGGGTAGCACAAATGTGCATTATGGCACATTTGCAAAACCCAGCAGCAGAACTGGGGCAACAGCACCAAGATGCCTTTGGAGCAGGCTGCCATGTTAGTTTTTTGACATCTTAGAGCAAGAATTTGAAAATGGTTCCCAGTCAGACAAATAGTACACCCTAAGCTCACAAGCCCTTGGTACTGTTCTTACACCACTCCCATGCATTTCAATGGAGTTTGCAGGGGATAATTTTCGAAGAGCTTCTGCTTCTTGTGTTACATGAAATAGCATATTAGTTCTTTTTGAACTAATGAACTAATGAACTAATGAACTAATGAAATAGCATATTAGTTCTTTTTGAAATGGCTTTGAAGCACCATCAGGTGCAACACTATGAATAACTAAAGGAGAAAATGGTGGGGAAAGTTGTTGTTGTATCAGACTCAAACAGGTTAAGTGGTCATCAATATGTACCAGTAGAGCACACATTGGTAATCTACAGACACACAGCGGACAAGGTGCAGGAGTAAAGACAAATTTCAAGCACAAGCTTGTTATGGTCTTATTTGGCATCTGCTCCCAGGATACTTCTGTCCACAAATATGCAAATATTTCTGAAGCAGCCAACACAAAAGACAAGTTTTCTTGGAAACAATTACATTTCCCAGATGAATTGCAGTGTTCAAATTCAGACATTACAAAGAATAAAATACAGTGGTGCCTTCACGTAACAAATGCCTCACATAAAGTATGTTTCATGTAACAACTAAAAATTTCTCTAGGATTCTGCTTCACGTAACTAACAAACTCGCTGGCAGTTGGGGCAGACGCACTGGCCAGCAGCCCTTTTAAAAAGTGTCAGGGCTGCCTAGCGCACCTGCCCATAGCGAAAGCAACACTTCCGTGTTGTTCCTCCTGTGGCTGGGCATCCGCTGGGCAGAGGGCGAGAAGAGCAGTGGAGAAGAGGGAAGCAGCTCAGGGCTTGCCAGAAGGGAGCAGCGGAGAGAGAGGCTCAGGATGAAGAGAAGGAGAAAGTGGGCAGACACTTTGAAAGTGTCTTGGATTGCAGCCTCCTAACCATGTCTACCCAGAAGTGAGCTCCATTGTGTTAAATGGGGCTTACTCCCAGGAAAGTGTCTTTAGGACTGCAGCCTAAGTAGACTTCATAGGATCATGCACATTGAATGCATGTTTTGAATTCAATTATAGTGTTTTGTCATCAATTTTACACCCAGTTAATATTTTTACATGAATATTTTTTGGGATCTGGAACCAATCGTCTGAGTTTCCATTATTTCCTATGGGAAAATCTGCTTCACATAAAGAATGTTTCACGTAACAAACATGCCTCCGGAATGAATTAAATTTGTCACACGAGGCGCCACTGTATTTATTTTATCACCTGGAGCTGAACCAACTGTACTTTCGTTAGTATTCAGCACCAGGCTGGAAGCAGAAGCAGCAAAACACACAAAGCACACGAATTTATAAAAAGAACTGGTTACATATTTAGGCAGCAAGATGAACGTTGTGCAATCAGCTCTTTGCTAATGAGAACATCCTTCTAATGATGTGCACCTAAAACTCACCAAAACACTGCAGTGGCTCTACAACAGTGTGTCATTCTGTTATACAAAAGAGGCCTTCTAAGCAAAAACATTTCATATGACGGACGCAGCACAGGAAGAGTGTTTTATTCCATACCCAAGTGTTTTTCCTGCAGATAGCAATTTGGCTCGGAGAAAATATTTACACCCAAGTTCAGCCTTGGATGCAAATTCCTAGTTTGGCCTGACTTTGGATGTTCTGAAGAAGTGGAATGTGGATGCGTTAATGACTTGCGCTCCCTTCGTTGCATGCTTCTGTAAGTAGTTCCTTGTAGCACCTACTGCTTTCCACTTTTCTACATGCAGTTGGATGTAGCATTGCAATGGTCTTTCCACATTATGGTACACATATGCATTTTACAGCCCAATCCTCTCCAGCTCCGGCACTTTGTGTGTGCATGGCCGACACAATATCCAGCACTGAAACTGAACAGGCCGGTGGTCTCTTGAGAATAAGTAACAAAACCCCTTGTCAAGTCAGCATGCCCAATTGAGTTATGAAGAGCTATGCCAACAAAATTGCTGGTGCATGTATGAATGGTCCCCACATGGGCAGTGGTGGAATTCAAATAAATTAACAACAGGTTCTACATCCTAATAACCTAACAACAGGTTCTATGTCCCATTAGTAACGGTTCACAGAACCAGGTGCTCATTAGCAAAGGGTTCTATAGAACCTGTGAGAACCCCCAGAAGCCCATCACTGCATATAGGGCTTTTGGGCTCGGGAGTATGAATAGGATTTCTGAGCATGAACCACCACCGTCCTTGCCTCAAGTGACCCTTAAACACTTCCTCTCTGCCTTCATTCAGCCTTCTCTCAACCCTATACACAAGGAGTAGCTCATACCCACTCCAACTGCTGTTGGTCTGGAGCTCTGGCACTTCCAACCTATAGCACTGGGTTCTTCTAAGAATCCTTTTCAAAACAAGACTGGTGCGATATAAAGGTTTAAATTTAAAAGTTTAAAAATATAAACACATTTAAATTAAAACAATTATCAGAATTCGCCTCCACACAATTTCCATTTCTCAGTCAGCAAGGCCTTTGTGCCAAAACATTTTACCAGTTCTAGGTAAATGAGGGTGACCCGCTGAAGCAAAATATTGTGGCTTCCCTGCCAAAGTGTGTCTGTAAATGGAGGCTGTTTTATCTTATACTTTTCTATAGCTATTTTTTCCTGCCAGCAACTCAACACGCACAAAAGTTCAGTTCTGGGTCTGAGGACCTTTTTCCTCATCGTTGTTTCACGCATTTGGCCGAGTTAGGACATGCCCTCTCATCTCTTCACTTTGAATTGGCTAGGCACTGTGGGTGCAATCCTAACCAGTTTAGGCCAGCACAACTCACCCATCTCCCTGTTCCCACATTGGCCTAACCCCTTGCCCTCAGGAGTGGCACAGAATGCCTTTCAACACTTTTGTGACACCCACAGGCCAGTATGGGACTTGTGCCGGCCTAACCAGTTTCCAAAGTCAGCTATTGATTATACAAACCCAGTTCTCCACCTTAATAGAGGGGCTTCAGGTGCCAATATACGTTAAAACTAATGTATGTGTTTCTGAGGGCACAATCCCAACCAATTTAGGCCAGCATATCTTGTCATGGTGGTGGGGGGGAGTCAATGTATGCCCATGTACTGGCTTAACCCCTCCAGGAATGGGGCAGAAGTCCCCTATAGGATTTTTGTGACACCCCCAAATCAGCAACGGACTTATTCCAGGGCTTATGCTGGCCTAACTGGAGATTAGTATTGCAGCCTGCATTTCTATGTGCAATCATGGCTCCGTGCATTAAAATTAAGAAAATTACCACCCACATGGCTGATCAAGACTGTGAACTAATCGCCACAGGTGTGATTGCTCTTACACCCTTCACAACAGCTGCAACTTGCCTTCGGCCATCAGCCCACAATGTGAACCACCCAGGTTGTACAACTCTTCCCCCTCATAGCCATATACTTGCATACACAATCATGGAGATATTTTCTGCAGCATGACCCACCCCAAGAGATGTTCATTTGTGTAGATTTTTTTTCCACAGGGCATAACCTAATGCTACTGAATGTTATTCTGTTACCCAAGTTCCTTAGATTGTTCATGTACAGCCTGCACAGTTTCCTGAGCCTTCTGTGAATTAACAATGCCGCCTGGCCCAGTGTCATCTGCAATTTTCATCCACTTTCCTCCTACAAGCCACAAAAAGTGAAAAAGGAGCCTGAGGTTGACCTATGCTGGTTATTGATCTTCAACTAGAATTTTTACCTTTCTATAAAACTGCCCATCTTTGTTCCTTTCGGCACCGTCTTCCTCATCTTAAGAACTCATGAGGCAATATTTAATGATTACATAGTTCTGCCTCACATCCTTTCTGAAAGTCCAACCAGATTTTTATGCCTTTGTCTAGAAAGCAAGTGAGCTTTACCAAGAAGAGCACCAGATATGTCAGGCATCCTGCCTGCTTCACTTGATCGCCTGCTTTACTAGAACTCAGCCACAGGCTACAATCCTAAAGACACTTTCCTGGGAGTAAGACCCATAGAGCACTTAGCACTGACCCATAGAGCAATGGGGCTTGCTTTTGAATAGACATGGTTAAGTTTGTGCTCAAAGACATCAGATTGGTGTACACAGGCGATCTATACTCAATCCCATTCTTAATGTTGGATCAGAGTATCTTGCATTCACGTCAGGGTGGTTTGACATCTTGCACTATATCATTGTAAGAGAAAAGTAGAAAAATACTCAAAAGAGTTCTTCCCCTTTGTTCAAGGGGAGGTAAGAAGCTATCCATTATACCACAATGGCACATACACTTTATGCTTGTGTTTGCTGAATGGTGCTAGGAAAATTTTTTTGAACACTTAATGGTTCTTCACATTCAACCTTAGAAATTAAGGGTGCAATCCTCACCAATTTAGGCCAGCCTAACACACCTGGCACATCTTCCTGTGGTGTTGTGGGGAGTTCGGCGTATTCCTGTGCACTGGCCTAACCCCCCACCCCAGGAGTAGAACAGAAGTACCTTACAGCACTTTTGTGACAGCCCCATGTCAGTATGGGACTTGTGCTGGGGCTTATGCTATTTTAACTGGAAGTTAAGATTGCAGCCCTAAGGCTGCAGTCCTAACCCCCGTTAAGCCAGCACAAGTCCCATGCTGGCCTGGAGGTGTTTCAAAAGCAGCATAATGCACTTCTGTGCCATTCCTGGAGGGGGGAGAGGGTTAGGCCAGTGCACAGACATGCACCAGCCTCTCCACAACACTATAGAAACAAGTGAGTTGTGCTGGTCTAAACTGGTTAGGATTAAACCCTAAGACTGCCCCCTTGATGTCTTATATCCATTCAGTAACTCTAATCTTCTTAGTTTGCCTTGGTCCTCTGTACAAGATTAAGTTTAATTTAGTTGAAACCTAGTTTAATTTAAAGAGCACTCTTTGCTCTTCTCCTGTATTCTCTGTGGCCAAGTTCATACATAAAGCCACCATCATACATGGCTGCTTGCTCAATAAATGTGAAGTGCAGCATCATTCAATTAGTCGACTGCGTGATATGGCTCTCCTTGAGGTCCTGGGAATTTCCATTAGGAACATGCTATCATGCATGCATCAGGAATTTCCACCATACCATTAGGCAGTTTCAGACGCCACCTGCATGGAGGGCTGCATGTATGAATTGAACCTTACTCTGACGTAAATTATCTTGATATCACACCCACTTTCTTTGCTTATACAGTCCTTGTTTTCCCAATAAACTGCATGACTCATTCAGGGAAGACTTGTGCTTTTTGAGATTTCCACCTTTCTTGGTATAGTGTTCATCAAAATGATGATACAATCCATGCATCACTGAATAAAAAAAGTTACATATCGTCTGCATTCTGTCGCATCTTTGTTCAAGCAATCTAGCCACAATTTGTTCTTTTAGCTTCTAAAAAAATCATTTCACATATTTGGTACTTACAATATTTGTACAGTGCAAGTACTGCACTTGCAGACACAGCTCCAGCAGTCATCAATTTCATTATGGAAGGCTACTCAACGATGGGTAGTAAGCATGTTCCTGTGCTTGCCACCTAGTGGCTATTTGTTCATTAAAATGGAGTAGGCTTAGTCCTCAGTGTTTGTAACTAGAAAAGGGGTGTGATATCAAGATGAACATCAGGCTCAGGTCTGTATAATCAAATGAATAAACTACTTTTACCGTTATTTTAGCTTTCATAGGTTAACAGCTCTTCTCAATCTTGGGTTCATCATCTTATCTCTACTATGACCCAGCACCTTATCCAAGTCAACATTTCTTCTTAAAGATTAAGCAACAGCTTGATGAAGAAATGTGTGCTCTAGAATACTGGTTCCCAAAAGTTTTTAGAAATCTTATACGAGAGGCTGCTGCCTGATTTATAAAGGCCAAGAGATGTGGCTTGACTATAATCGTCATTGGGCAGCAGAGCTCCTGTCCCCAGTAGCAGCTTGTTTAACCCTTGCTGTACATTGCCTAATCTGCCCTCTCAGTTTCATGATCCACCAAAAATTAGGTCATGACCAGTCATGGTGGGCTTCAGGGGGTTCTCACAGGTTTATAGAACCCTTTGCTAATGAGTGCCTGGTTCTGAGAACCGGTTTCTAATGGGACATAGAACCCGTAGATAATTTAGGTTATTAGGACATAGAACCTGTTGTTAATTTATTTGAATCCCATCACTGGTCATGACCCTTGGTGGGTCCTGGACCCAGGATTTGGAAACCACTGCTCTCTAGAACAGTGGCTATACTGCTTTAGCTATAGATTTTGCTGGTGTATAAAGCATTCATCTTCCACTCTATTTTCCCTGAATCAAAGTCATCCATAATTATGCAGTACTTGTTACATCACTGTTTCAAATTGTGTTGGAAAGATCCCCCTTATTTCAAGGTCTCAGCATGAAGCTCTACACTTTCCTACAATCCATCCTTAAATGAGTCTTGGCCACTGATTTTCATTACCTCATTCTTTTGTTCAACTTTTGTGACTGTACGCTTGATGTATCATGTAGCTCTGCCCACTTTTGCCATGAATTCTGTCTTTTCTATACAGCACCTCCCCTATCCAGTGATGCAGATACTTCCTTCACAGTACCTATTTCTGCAAACGGATGGGGGAAGCCTAACCAACTATGAAACCCAGTCAATAGTAAAACACTGAAAAGGAAATGTGAATAGAAACACACAGTCAGAAATCAAACACTGGAAATGTCGGCTAGTCGCAAAACAAGTACAAGGGAGATCAGTAATTCTAGCTGTTCCACTCCCTCTTGCAAAATGGTGAAATTCGAGAATATAATCTCTCTATTCAATAATCCACAAGACTATGAGTTTTAATTGTCAAGGTCAAGTTTTTAAAAGCATTGTACATTTTCCTTTTGGACAAAGTATTCCATATCCGCACTGTTTCTTCTGCCTTCAAAAAATTGTGAAAGATGTCTCAGGTATAATATGCAGATTGATTCATAAATGATATAATTGAAAACACAAGAGCAATGGTAGAGGAGCATTTTCGCCTGGGACCCCCTTCAGGACCCCCAGAAGGTGATGTTATGACTGGAAGTGATATTAAAAGTGCCCAGTGCCAGATTCCAAGATGGCTGCACCCAACTTTTTGCAACCCCCCTGAAATGAAATTGCAACCCCAAGGGGGTCCCAACCCCCACTTTGAAGACCATTGCAACAGAGAAACATCAAAGAAAGGATTGATGCACAGAACTACCATCTGATCAGGATTTTCTCCTGCCTCCTCCATAACTTCAGTGGCCAGATATTGCCACATTCAACACTGAAGTTAAAGCAGTGGTGTTCAGAGTTACCAAGCTGCAACCCAGCTTGGCTTCTGGTACTGCCATTAAAATTCACGACAGGCCTCAAGGAACTACTCTGAATGCAACCAAAAGTCATGCTGACGAAACTGGAAGTCACTTCCACAGATATTCCAATGCCCAGCATGATGCAGGAGAGACATCTGACGGTGGGTATCAATAATGAAGTAACTTCAATTGCATCCATTGGGCTCCAATTAGGAGCCAAACAGAGGCAAGTGCGGGCATGCCCAACTCATGATCCATCTGGCTTTGGGCCACAACTCAGTTTGAAAAGCACCGAGTTAGTAGAAAGGTCCTCATAATTGTAAGAGCTCTCTGATTGGTAACTCAATCCTAACCTGTGGTGTCATGGCCACTGTTTATAGTGCTGGAGGTCTACTTAGGGTAAAGGAATTTTTTTTTTTGACTCCAAGTAATGATGCAGCCAGCCTTATGAAGTTACTTAGATCTTTTTCTTTCTAGTGTTTTCCCATGCTATTCTGGATCTGCAACATTTGGGAAACTTGCTGGCTAAAGTACAGATTGCTGCCGGCTATAGCCTGACAGAAGCCTAAATAGCATGGTGTAAGGAGGGCCAAGGGCTGGCCCTTGGTGTAAGGGCTGGCCAAGGAGGGGATTAGGATATGGATGAAGAGACTGCTACCAATCCAACTCCATCCTGGACACAAACTACCCTCTGTTTCATTGTCCTGACCCAGAGATGCCTCCTCCCCATCTCCAAAACACCCTCCTGCCATAGTCCCCAAGCCCCTGTGAATGTGCCTCTGCTAGTAGCAGAGCTCTGATCCACTGACCAGCACAGGTCTTCCTACCGATGCTGCTTGTTCCCAAATTCTTGTTCTGTGCTTTACAGAGCTTTTATGATGGTTCAAGGCACACTTGTACTTCTGAAAGATATTAAACAACTGTGAATCAAGATATGTTGTGAGATACGTATGAATATATGCTGTGAATCAACATTACTGCATAATAAGCCCCTAGATTGGATAGATTACTATGGCTGCAATCCTAAACACACTTTCCTGGGAGTAAGACCCATTGAGCACAATGGGGCTTTCTTCTGAGTAGACATGGTTAGGATTGCAGCATATGTCTTTACTATCCCAACACTAAATAGCTGAGTTATGTAATGCAACTTCCTATAGTGCTAACATCACAGTCACAAGTCCTTGTTTAAGGGTGCAGTCCTAACCTAGGCCAGCACAATTCATTGGTGTTCCCATTTCTGTGATGTAAGTGATGTAGTGCAGACTGTCAGCACAGCACATATGCCTGGTCTTAGGCTGGGCTACCTAGAGATTAGGATTACAGCCTACGGGCACAATCCAGAGTAACTACGGCAAGTCTTTGCTCCGACGTATGAACAATTTACTTTGAATTGCAATATGAATTCCCCATAGGTTTTCACTAGATGGTACCGTAACTACATCAACGTAAATGTCTTTTATGTGCTCCCATAGTTACTCTGGATTGTAGGGGAAATCTTTAAACCCAAAAGAAATATTTCACCTGCATAATTATACAGCTTTGCAATAATGTATTGGCTTGGGCCTCATAGTAACAGCAATATAGTAATAGAGGTTTTATTGCATTCACAATAATCTAATAAAGTATGACTTATATCAGCATTTAAAATTAAAATTTCATGTTAAAATTAAAGGTTTCATATTAAAATACACATTATATTTGTATGCTATATATTACAAAAATATTCTCATATTATTGTTGTTTAGAACGTCTGAAAGAATCCACAATCCAGCAAAATGGACAAAATGTGCTTATATAATTAGACTAGAGAGATATTAAAGGAATGCTGAATTATATAACCGCCAGAGGAAAGTTACTACGCGTTTTTCATAACAAACTATTCTCTTTTAATAAGCTGGTGCGGGTGCCAAGGAAATTAGGTTGTAACTGTTGTGTCTGTTTGTGACTGACCATTTCCAAGCACACAATGAATGGAGTTCATTCAGAGGTCTTGCAAATGGGCTCAGACCCTTTTTTATGCACAATAGAGACCAGCAAGAACATTTAGGACACACAGAACTCCTGCTTTTCAAAAAAAAAGCCACCTATTTCTTTATGCAAAGGAACCTGCACTATTTGTTAGTTACTCCTGCCCTTTTAGCATGTAACGTATGCGCTAACACAATGGGTAGCAACTCTAAAGATCAAATTTAAAGTTAGGGTATATTAAGTTCAATGAAGTGGACATGCAAAACGTTGCCAGACAATATGATCTACTACATCTACCAAAAGCAACAAATTCTGTAATAATTGCACTTTTAAGTTACAAGGTTCTTTGCCAGTCTTTGGAACTCCTTGCCAATGGATGTGGTGATAGCATCTGGCTCAGATGCCTTAAAAGAGGATTGGACAAATTTCGGGAGGAAAAGTCTTTCATAGGTTACAAGCCATGATAGGTATATGCAAACTCCTGATTTTAGAAATAGGCTACCTCAGAATAACAGAGGCAAGGGAGGGCATGAGGATGCAGTTCTCTTGTGTTCTCCCTGCGGCATTTGGTGGGCCACTGGAAGTTGGTCTAGAGATGGACCTTTGGCCTGATCTAGCAGGGCTCTGCTTAAGTTCTTATACTGTCAGTAATTCCACGAGGTCAGTTTCCTCACTGGATGGTAGAGGTGTTGAGTTCAGCCTTCAGAGAAGGCAAAGTAACAGCTGCTTTTACGAAGTCTGTGATTATGGTCTTTACCCCTTGGCCACTCCATCCTACACAATTACATAGTCACCTCTTTTTGAGCTAGGTAATCCATGTAGCAATGACTTGGTTTTAAAGGATTTTGAACAAAATTTAATTTCTTGATCTGTTTAGTTTCTGGAAAGGTGAATTATGGATTCATCTGGATTATGACCTGGATTATGACCTATTTTTGGCAACTGAAATGTTCCTGTTGGTTCTGCTTAACCTTTCAGCAGTGTTTGATGAGGACTCAGTATCCTTGGGTAGTAGTTCTCAGACCCTCCATACATACCAAAAATAAAGGCAATTTGTGAAAACTGTTGTTCTCCTACTTTTAACCTTTCCTCCAAAATAAGGCTATACAATATTTTGTCATGTGTATGTCACAACTGGATGGAAGATAACACTGGATGGAAATTACACCTGTTCACTTGAAAAGAAAAGATAAAGCACTTTGAATGCAGAACGAGTGGTGTGGACAGAAGATAAACAACAAAGTCATATCCAAAGTAACTACAGAAGCACGTAAGAGACATTACGTGCACCTGTAGTTACTGCACTCCCTAGTGAAAACCTATGGGAAATTCATAATGGAATCCAGAGTAAGTTGTTCTTACACTGGAGCAAGGACTCCCTGCAGTTACTCTGGATTTTGACCAGAGGCTATCAAGTCTTACAAAATGGGTGTACACTGATCTTATCGTGGTCTTATCATACCATACTCAATTTTTCAGAGCCCCATAAATCTCTTACTCATGTACTTGGCCTTTGCTGTGAATATCCTATTACGCTATTTAACAGTCGTCAGAATTTCCTGCCTAAATAGCTTAGAATGTTTAACTCTTGAATTTTATGCAGTGAATTCGCAATCACTGCCCAAGTATTTACAAGCTTTATCTATATCCTCCACAATTTCTTTGCTTCTATGAAAACAGGATGCATGCTATGGAAGCCCATGGCTAGTTATCCGGGATTCATTAACCTTGAGCAAAACTATGTGATCTGGGCCATGCAGCACAAATTAAAAACCAAGGAAAGTTCTTGTAGGACTTGATCATAAAGCAGAAAACAAATTTGCAGCGGCAGACACATATAAACTATTTGAGACAGTCTCATGGTGTTTTTTTTACTTATTCAATACTTGGACAACATCAAATATTTTTAAAAATTAAACATCATATACCCTACAATCCAGAGTAACTACGGGAGCACGTAAGAGACATTATGTGCACCCGTAGTTACTGCACCACCTAATGAAAACCTATGGGAAATTCATATTGCAATCCTGAGCAAATTGTTCTTATACTGGAGCAAGAACTCCCCGTAGTTACTCTGGATTGCGCCCTAGGACTTCCACTAGGAAGAAAGTGTTATTTCCAAAGCAACAGCATATCATGACAGCTTAATCTTATTTTTAAAACACATTTAAAGCACAATGATTTATGTAAGGCAATTTACATCTTAATAATTTAGGATGCAATCCTACCTGAGGCTGGCACAACTCATTGGTTTTCAAGTTCCTGTGGTGATGTAGGGAGGCAAGCGCATGTCTGTGCACTGGCCTAACCCTCCCCAGGGAGTGGTGCAGAAGTGTATTACAGCACTTTTGTGACATTCCCAGACCAGTACGGGACTTGCTAGATCTTATGCCAATCTAAGGGGGGGGTGTTTAGGATTGCAGCCATAATAATTTAACCACAACAAGAATTGTATTTAGCATTCCATTGTAAAATGTTCATTATGTCTTTTCTGCTTTGTAACAGTAACAGGCTTTATAGCAAACCAAAGGAAGTGTGTTTGTTCAGAAATGATAACAATTAACTTTTTTTTAATGCCATCAAGAAATTAATCAGAGTTCAGGGTGATGTCATTCAGTCACCTAATTTTCTCCCAAGTAATACTGTATAGTCAGAGCGCAATCCTAACCAACTGAGGCCAGCAAAACTCACCCACCTTCCCATTATCACTATGGCATGGGGAGGAGGTTGGCTGTTGGCACATTTGTGTGCATGGGACTGTCCCAGCCTTACCATATATGCAGATCCTTATTACTTGCACACTCCATTCTCAGTCACTTATCCACAGAGAACAAGAGTGTGACTTGCACCATTCACTGCCTGTTCTCAATTGTCCATAGCCATTCCAAAGCTATCCAGAACATCTGTGGCCACCTTGCAACTGTTAATGAGGCCTTTATGAATCTGTTCTGAAGCCATCTCAGACACCCATTCTGAAACATTTTCAGACACTCCACTGGTGATCTCATAGGATCAAAAATCTGGTGACCACAGATTGAGTATCCACTAAGAGCACAAGCCTAACCATGTCAAAAGTAAACCTCATTGTGTTCAATGGGTCTTACTCAGTGATGGGCCCAGCCTCCCTTAAGATCCAGTACGCCGGAAGTCAGGGGGTGGGGCCGGAGTCAGGGGGCGGGGCCGGAGTCAGGGGGCGGGGCGGGCCCTAACGAGGCCAAACTGCGCATGCGCCAGACTTGGCGCATGTGCAGTGTGTCCCCTGAAGCGTCCTTGGCGCCAGGACGCTTAGTGCGCCTGCGTCCAGCTGGACGCAGGCGCACTGAGCGTCCTGGGGCTCGGCGCTAGGACACTTCGTGTGCGTGTGTCCAGCTGGACGTACGCGCACTAAGCTTCCTGGTGGCGAGCCCCAGGAAACCCGGTGCCGGCAGACGCTGGCCTACCGGTCCCCGCGGCTCTTGCAGCCGCCGGTCTGGCCAGTTTGCTGTCATCCGCCCTGGTGGAAGACCCAGTATGGGAGCGTAGGCCCGTACCGGTATCTGCCCACCTCTGATCTTACTCCCAGGAAAGTGTCTTTAGGATTGCAGCCTAGGGTTTCCAGGAACCTAACCCCAGCAGATAATGAGAAATAATTATTCATCGTTGCCAAAGGACCAAGCTCATCTCAACATGCACAACTTTTTCCAGGACATGACCTCTCTTATTGAGCCTTGTGTCCTGGAAAAAAAATCTTCATTGACCTCCTTTTCCTTATAAACAGGCAGCATGTGGAATACTTGTAATTAATAAATTAGATGTAGATTATATAGATTAATATATTAGATGTAATTAATAAATTAGATGTAGATTAAATAGATTTAATTTAATGTAGTGTTTTAATTAACCATGTGAAAGCAATATACATGAGTCCTACATTTTGGGGATCTTGTCCTCTTTTTATGTTTATGACATATGGCCACCCTGCAACTAGTCCTCAAAACACTCAATCAGCAGGTTACACAAACAAGCCTAATACAATGAAGTACAGTACAGTAGTTACAGCTCTGCTTGAATTTTTTTTTTAAAGTACTGCCCATAGCAGTACTCTGTGATAAAGGTTTAGGACCTCAGTCTGGATAACATGGGGTCCCTTTAAAGCTCAATGGAAAGAATGACACAATTACCTTATTAGTACTCGGCCTTTGTGATGCACTAACTCATGGCAGCATATACACAGTGACCGTATTGAATCAAGGACACTGTCTACCTTTATCCACTGTATAGAAGAGGGAATTGAGGCAGTTGCTCCTTTTTAATCCCTACTATTATGAGCTAAACCTGACTCAATTTCCTCTTCTATGCAATGGTTAAAGGTAGAGACACTCTGTCCTCCATTCAGTACTGTCACCCAGGACATATACAAGTGTGCCTTATTATCCAGCAATGTTCCGTTCCAGAACTTGGGGGGGGGGGAATCTGTGGATTTAAAAAAATTGGAAAAATTGATTTAAAGACCCATTTCAAGGTTTTTTGCTCATCCATGCTCCTAATAAAGCTGTGCCTTAATAGGTGCAGGCTTTTAATTCTGGGACTCTTTGCTGATTCAAAATAATGTGTTAAATAAAAGCAGTTAAAAAAATAAAGTGTATCCCTTTGCAATGGTTTAAAACAGTTTTTCTTTCTGTTGTAGAGAGCCTGTCAGCAATTAGAAATGTAAAGGACCCCTTTTCATCCAGTTTAGCTGAAGAATGGAATGATTTCTTGCATGACTGCCTCTCTACAACAGCTGAAAAGCAGTTTTTAAAACAGTGATTTGTTGTGGCAATTTGTGTTGAGTCAGATCCGTGTATTAAAAAATCCGTGCGTAACAAGCTTGGATTTGTAGTCTGTCCTAAGAGTTGGCAGCGTTCAGCATAAACTGCACACACAGTAAGCTATTAATTGATGGCTATTAAACCGCCATTAGTTATTAATTAGGTAGCTATTTTTTCATTTTCTTATAAACCACTTTGTGAACTTTTTTAGTTGAAAAGCAGTATATAAATACTGTAGATTGATAGATAGATATATTGTAGATTGATAGAAGACAGCCGGGTTAGTCCTGTCTTGAACATTTCAGTTGTGATTTGTCCCGGCAAAGATCTGGAACCATTCATAGCTATGCAAGATCAGGGTGAACCAATAAGGAATTTACAGGGTGGTGCCAGGGAGGACAATCCTCCACTTTCCAAATGGTTTATCTAAAAAGTCAACTATGAGCAGACAGGCATGTGCATGGTTTGAACGCCCCACTGATCTCGACTGACAGCACAGAGTTTTCTTCATTAAACTATTATCAGTCCAGCAGCAGAGTGGTATTTCACAGCACTATAACAGAGTAGCCTCTTTATGCTGACTATTTTCAAATCTCAAATACTAAATGTTTTTAAAGCATTGTAATTTGTGGATCCTTTAAAAGTGTTTCTCTGCTGGAAGAGGAAGCGGAGATGTGAAATCAGAGCACAGACTTCTGAAAGGCAGGTGATGAGGGCCCACACTGTGCCGAAATTTCATACACTGTGCTGCAGCAGCACACTTTTATTTCAGCGTCTTTACAGAGAAACTGCCAAACCTCGGAGCTTTTTCTTTCACTCAACACTTTCCCACCATTGTGAGAACTACTTCTCATTAACAACCAAATTGTTTTCAGATGCTCGGCTATAAGATGTTTCCTTAGAAACCATTTGGTAAAAGACTGTGGCTTTCTTCCATAGAAAATCTCAAGCAGTGAAAAGGCAGATTTTCTGGCATAAATCAAATCCAATTTCTAGGGTTCACTAAACCTTTTCTCCTCGGAATAATGTTTTGTGACTAGATCTGAACACTTAATAGTGCACGAAGAATTGCTGGTGTGAACCAGTTTTAAATGATTTCCACTCTACTCTTTTTTTGTCACAGCTGATTGAAATAACTTCTAGTACTTACTATACCTGGATGGATCCCATTGCCTCCCGAGCATTCCTTTTATAGGATGAAACCTGTCAAGAGCATAGTGGGGGTGTATGAACTTTATGGAAGGCTCCTTTCGCAAATGATGTACTGATTTATAATTTTGAACACAAGAACCTTTCACTTTCAAGATGATCAGCCAGTATGAGATTATAGTCTGTTTTGCATACTGATGTAGGCTGCAGACCTATTGACTTTTACCTGCATGTAGTTCAATTGAACTGAGTGAAAATTACATTTTGGGCACAATCCAGAGTAATTACGGGGAGTCTTTGCTCCAACGTAAGAACAATTTACTCTGGATTGCAATATGAATTTCCCATAGGTTTTCACTAGATGATGCCATAACTACATTGACGTAAATGTCTCTTACGTGTTCCCGTAGTTACTGCACCACCTAGTGAAAACCTACGGGAAATTCATATTGCAATCCAGAGTAAATTGTTCTTACACCGGAGCAAGGACTCCCCAGAGTAAATTGTTCTTACACCCAGAGCAAGGACTGGATTTTGCCCGTAGTAAATTATATATAACTAGCAAAAAGTATACCCACGTTGTGGGAGTAACATTTCTCCATACGACATCCCCCCACGGCGCATCAACACCCCATGCGCAACTTTCCCCCACACGCAACTTTCCTCATGCGCAACATTCCCCCATGCGCATCATCCCCCCATGCGCACCTTCCCCTCATGCGCACCTTCCCCTCATGCGCACCTTCCCTATGTGCATCATCCCCCCATGCGCATCAGTCCCCCATGCGCATCAGTCCCCCATGCGCATCAGTCCCCCATGCGCAACTTTCCCCCATGCGCAACTTCTCCCCATGTGCAGCATTCTCGCCAGTGCAACCTCTTCCTCCGAACAACATCCCCCAGTGCACCAGGCACTGAGCACCAAATAGGCTGGATGTTATTCAGCCTGACTGTGAGGGCGGTTCGGCAGTGGAACAGATTGCCAAGGGAGGTGGTGGACTCTCCCTCACTGGGGATCTTCAAGCAGAGGCTTGATGAGCACCTGTTGGAGATGCTCTAGGGGGAATTCCTGCTGCAGGCAGGGGGTTGTAGATGACCTACTAGGTCCCTTCCAACTCTATGATTCTATGATTCTATGATTCTATGATTATTCAGTCTCCCATGTTAAGTATAGGACAAAAACACGTTGCCCCCTTTTCAGCCCCTGAAGGGCTAAATTTCACCAGATGGTTCTTGGTGGGAGTTCAGGTGACAGAAGGAACTCCCAGAATTCCATGCTTCAGGCCCAGCAGTTGGGGAGGAATGTTGCTGAGCCAGCAATTCTCAATGCAAAGTATAGGGAGGAAAACGCGTTGCGCCCCTTTTCACCCCCTTCCGGTTGGAATTTCGGAAAACTGGTTCTTAGTGCACCCCTCCCTCACGGAAGGAACACCCACCCCAAATTTCACGCTTCTAGGCCCAGCAGTTTTGGCAGGGCGGTGATGAGTGAGTGAGTGAGTGAGTCAGTCAGTGAGTCAGTCAGTGACTTTTCTCTTTTATATATATAGATAGTTTTGAATTTAATAATAAGTAATAATGTATAGTGTTGAAATTAACTACTTAAAAGCTATATATATGAGTGAGGTTTTAGCTTTTATTTTCTACATTTTCCTACATTTTAAGGAGCCTTGTCCTCTTTTTGTGCGTACAATTTACGACATATGGTCACCCTGAGATAAGGAAATCCACTGCTTGTGAAAAAGCATACAGGTGACCATACAGAATGGAGTATAGAGTGCCTGTACCTTTAACCATTGCATAGAAGAGGAAATTGAAGTAGGTTTAGCTCATCTTAGAAGGGTTTAAAAAGCAGCACCTATCTCAATTTCATCTTCTATGCAATGGTTAAAGGTACAGGCACTCTGTACTCCATTCTATATGGTCACCCTGTTTATATACCGCTTTTCAACTTAAAGTTCATAAAGTGGTTTACAAAGAAAATGGAAAAAAATTAATGGCTAATGACCTCAATCACTTTCTTTGGCCCACAGAATTTAATGGAAACCATTGAGAATCAAACCTGTTATATTAGTGAAGCAGTTAAAATTTCCAGATTGTCACACTAGGAAGGTGGGAAATATAGATGAGGCTCAAGTGGCTCACCATTTTTTATTTCATATTTATGTAGATAAAGAATAAAGGCTGCAATCCTAAACACACTTTCCTGGGACTAAGACCCACTGACCACAATGGGGCTTACATCTGTTAGGATTAATCCTAATTAATCTGTTACATGGTTAGGATTCTATTCAAAGTAACATATGAAAATAGTTATTTATTTGTTTGTTTGTTTGTTTGTTTGTTTATTTCTACCCCGCCTTTCTCAGCCAAAGGCTGACTCAAGGCGGCTAACAAGAAATATATATAAAGGTACACACATATAAAATACATATTTTTGATACATATAAAATACAAATATTTGTTTTGGTAAGTTAAGGTCAGAAAAAATGCAGGTTGTTTGCATAATTAATGTTCTTATTTGGGGGATTTGCTGCTTGGGTAACAGTCTATCCTCCATATTAATCTACCCAGGCCATCGTGCTCTGGAGAGGACACTCAGCGCACTCAGGACACTCAGTCTTTCGAGACTGAAGGATGCCAATGTGATTTGGGGCCCAAAAGTCAGAGATGAGGTATGTACAGTTTAAGTCATGTACAGTATTTAAAATGTCTTAAAAGCTTTCATCTCTTTAACGTAAGGCACTTTTCAAGTGGTTCTGCTTCTCTACTTTTTTTATTTTTTTAAACTGACAAGCAAGATCTTGGTTATTCCTGACGGCCTTGATGAAACACCCCACACAAAGCTGAGGGGAGTGCAAAATAGGCATTCGCCCCCTCTGAACATGATGGCTGCAACCCAAGTTGCAATCTCACGTGATGCATCCATTCAGTCTCTTCCAGAACCTTGCAAGGGGCCTCTGGCTAAGAAAGAAAACTTGGCGTTTCAAAGGCAGTGTGCAAAAGGTGAAAAGAAATGTTGCCGGCCGTTTTCCTACTTTTGAGAAGGGGAGGTTTAAGTTTCGTTTTTAGGGGAGAGTCCACCACCAAAAAAAATGTGTAAGGATTTCCTGAGAGCAGGATAATTTATAAGAAAACCACACATAGTTCTGAAATAATTCATCTATTTCAATTGTTCTTGGGCTTCCTGTAGGAATTCACAGGACTTCTGGATGAGAGGACACACGGCCACAGGCATAGACATAGCTCAGTACAGGGACTCAGCTCAGTACTCAGCTTGAACCTCCCTTTTGATTTCCCAGCTCAGTAGACTAAGGACAACTCATTGGAACACAATCTTTACTTACTTTTTTGAAGTATTTCTAACCCATTTCTTAGAATAGAATCATAGAGTTGGAAGGGACCCAGGGAATCATCTCGTCCAACCCCCTGCCTGTAGGAGGAAATCCTCGTCTTGTGGAGACCCAGGTCTCGAACCCAGGCCTGCTGGTTAACAGGCACAGTGTCTTAACCACTTGTGCCACCAGAGGACTAATCACAATGATTTACAAAGCACCCCAAAAACATAAAATCACACCACCTTAAAAGCATCCACAAATCAAAAGCTCTCCTGTTCATCCAGTAATCCTTATACCAGTGGTTTTCAACCTATTTCATCTGATGGCACACCAATCAGGTGCCAGAATTGTCAAGTACACCATCCATCCTTGGACAATTAATTGACAAGGCTCATCATGTTTCGGGTGCGGGGGCTCAATTCCTCAATAACCCTATTAATAAATGTTTATTTAATCAATCAACCAATCTCTCACAGCACACCTGTGGACCACTTGTGGCACACCAGTGTGCCTCGGCACATTGGTTGAAAATCACTGTGTTTTACAGTAGGTGTTCCTTGTGATTTATCTGGCCTTCCAGTCTGGAAGTAACCGCTGATAACAGCATGCAGGTGGTAGCGCCAGGTGGAAGAACCAAGTGGCATGTCCAATGGATGGACCACGTGAAGTGATACAGAGGGGAACAAACGCTAAGAAAACCTGGACTACAGCATCTTTCTTTTCTAATCCAATGTCTGGGAGGAGCAGAGGCTGGCACATGACTGGGTAAAGTGAGGCAATACCTGTTACCCCAACTCAAGCACCAAATCTTAAGCCAGCCTTGCCATTCAACCAAAAAGCACCTCTTACTGATACATAACTTAGAGCACTGGTACTCAAAGAGGGGGTTGCAACCTAAGGTCAGGGTGGTCATGGGGGACTTCTATGGGTGGTCATGGGGGACATGGGTCAGTAGCACATGTGAAGGTGATCTTAAGAGTCAAGTACATTCATGTGGAACCAGTCAGCAGTCTTTCAAGAACCTTGACCTGTCATTTTGTGATTTTGAAAGTTTAAACCAGCACTTGGAATTGTTGCTGGAAATGTAGTTCTTTAAGCAGTAGCATGATATGCTCCCTTTTAATAGTACCAGTTATCACTCCACCTAATGCATTTTAATTGCCGTTTCTGAACCATCATCCAAGATATTGCCACTTAGAGCGCATTGGAACAATCAGTTCTAGGTGGCATGTGTAACTGTGGCTTGGCTCTCACATTAGACTTGAGGAAAGAGCACAGATTCTTCCACGTTTTGAAACTGTTTGGATTGCATCTAGTTTGACACGAAAAAAAATCACAGACCCCCAAATCCAGAGTAACTACAGGAGCATGTAAGAGACTTTATGTGCACCCATAGTTACTGCATCACCCAGTGAAAACCTATGGGAAATTCATATTGGAATCCAGAGTAATTTGTTCTAACACCAGAGCAAGGACTCCCCATCGTTACTCTGGATTATGCCCAAAATAAAAATATGACTTTTAAATCTCAGATGAGAAAGTGTTTCACTTACATGACAAATATTTAATAAATGAGAAGTGATGTGTTAATCCAGAGTAAATGCTTCTTACATCTTCCTGTAGTTACTCTGGATTGTAGGGTTTGTCTTACAAGGCAGAATTCCTTAGAAATGTTAGTTTGCCTTACAAAGCACCACTGTATTGGTGTTTTTCTGGGTCTCCAAGATCCGTGTGCAACACTTAGAAATACAACCATCAGTTCCTAGAATTATACAGGGGAATAGAAGAATCCCTTTTCATTAACAGTAGGAAAAGCTCTTACAGGACTGACACATTTTTTGTTAATATTCTCCGCTCCTTTCATTCTGGATCCCTAATTTTTATCTGTCTTCAAAATCCATCTCCTTCTATTCAAACGTGGAAGCATATTAAGTATTTAAAGTTTCCTATTTGCCTTGAAGCCTGATGGATTCTTTTTTTCCACCAACTTGAGAATAGACTTTTTCTTTCATAATCCCTTTCTACCGGCTCCATGGATTCCTTAGACAACATTGGGACTTTTTTCAGACCTACTCAAGCAGCTTGTTATTATCAGCAGTTTTTCTGCTGACTTCATTGGGCACAGGGCAAGCTCTGATCGCCTGGGCTCTGATGAGCAGCCAACTGAAATGCCAGTTTTGATGACTGCATACAGGAGGAGAGAAAAGGTATTAAAACAAAACAGGAACAGCAAGATCAATTCCATAGACAGGCGAAAGAAATTGTCTAATCCAGAAAAAAACATTTTTTCACACTATCAGCTTCAGCTCAGTGAACAAAATCATCCCTTTCTCCAATTCTCAAAGAGCTGCAGGAAGGGAAGGAACATTTATTTGCTCTGCTCTACTGATGAGAGCAAAACTTTTCCAAGTTTCATAATGAAAGTTCAAATGTCTGAGCAAGTAAAGAGATAGAGGCCTTCTATTTATTGGTTTTGCTGTTGCTGAATTCTTGATCCTAGTAAGATTGCCAAGGGATGTGGTACAGCGGCTTAAAAACTAGTGCAGACATAACATTTAACCAATGTGAACGCTCATTCTTTCTTTCCCTGCGTAAAGCAGGGGCAGCATTTAGAATGGCACATCATGTACCGGCAGGGTTAGTGTTGGCCCTGACCATAACTGTCCCCAGAGTTGATAATATTATTTATTCGATTCAATTTAAATCCCACTTTTCTCATAAAGGAACGATACCCAAGGCATCTGGGTATCAAAGAGTACTATGATGCCTGTCACATCAGAGTGATTAGGGGCACAATCCTACACATTTCTACTCAGAAGTCTCAATATATTCAATGGGACCTACTCCCAGGAAAGGATGTATAGGATTGCAGCCTATAACCGCAAAAAGAAGGCAAGGCACCCCAAATGTAAGACACCAAAGAAAAATGCAGGACATGACAAAATAACAATGTACTTTACATAGTGGTTAATTTTAAGACTGTCTTATTTACGTTTAAATGTAAAACATTACATATAATTTTAGCATATAATTTATTAATTATTAGAGGGCTACATGCTGCCTGCTCACAAGGAAAAAGAAGACAATGAAGATTTTGTCTTCAGGGCACAAGGCTAAAAAAGTGGACGTCCTAGAAAAAGAGAACGTACGGTGTCACATCCATGCTAAAAATGAAGACTGTTTGGGCCTACCATCATCTGTTATATTAATAAGGATTACTTATTGCAGATTAAAGGAAGAACCCTTTGCTTTGTTGTAAATTCTTTCATTAGATTATCCGATATATTTTGTTACTGTTTGGGAAGAATAGAGAATTTACCACAGAATAAGACTTGCAATACTTGTAAGGTTTAGGGCACAATCTGAATCAAATTTCTAGCACTGGCATAGCCGAGCCAGTGGGGTATGAGCTGCATCCTGCAGAGTCATGGAGAAGCCAAAGTAAGCCAATGTTTGTTCCCTTACCTTGGAGCTGCATTATCCTTACTCTGGAGCGGAAAAATTTTGTGCCCTTAATGTAATATTTTTGTAACAGTAAATTTGGTACATTTCCAAACTGTGATACAAATAACGATTTATTGTGAGCACCAAAGTAGCCATCCATAGAAGTGGTATCTATATTGCAGCTTGAGTTGGGGGCTTCTTCCTATCAGTCAGTTCTGGCATTGGATCTACTGCAGTGTTCATCAATATTTATCCCTGGCCCTAGGACCTCTTTGCACAGTCCACCTATTTGAAGTACCATTGACATCATTGCCAGTTATTTCTGGGTTGGGGGGCCAGATACGACACTATCTGTACAAGTATATCTGTGCAAGAGGCTCAGGGTGGGTCGGACTTGAGAGGGGGCTTTTTTTAGCATATAAAAACATGCTTTGGGGTCTCTTTCCAGTTTGTTGTGGTGAGTTCTTGCCTTGCTGCCGGGCAGCAGATATCCAGGGATCCCGAGTACTTAAAATACAGTACTACAAGTGGTACACATACCTCTGGGTTGATCAACAGCTTCTCTGCACTAAGTGGGGTAGGATCATTCAGCTTTATTCCACGTGGGTGTTTTTTTCCTCCTCTCCTCAGTTTTAGACCTCTATTTTTGTCTGTTGCATGTTCTATGCTTGTGCGCCACTATAAGCACAGCACATGCAGCTCTACAATGATTTCAGTCAATACAAACACACATGCAAGTGCAGCAGAGGGCCTGCTCCTCAAGGGACTCTGCATCTGCTACTTGAAAGGACAACATACTCAGATCAGTGACTCGTGTAGAAAAGGGAATGGAAAGACTTCCCCAGGACAACTCCTTTTGATTATTACTGTCAAAGCATGGTGCCTGCAACTTTAATTTGAGAAAGAAAAAGAAAAAGTCTTACGCTGCAATCCTATCCTCACTTATCTGGGACTAGAATGGAACTTTCTCCCAGGTATGAGGGGATACAATGCAGGGTTACCAGAAGTCATAACTGCAAAATAAGACATGTCCCCCCCAAATATAGGATCCTTAAATGTAGGACATGACTAAATAATGTAGGATGTGACTAAATGTAGGACATGACTAAATAAAAGCTAAAAACACTTAAATAGTGTATTTTGCTTTCATGTGGTTACACGATGGGTGCAATCATAACCCATTGGTCTCACAACTCATTGGTCTTCCCATTCACATGGTGATGTAGAGGCAAGCACTGGCCTACCCCTCCTTCCCGGTCAGCACAGGACTTACGGCCGGGCTTAGGCTGGCCTAACTGGGAGTTAAGTACTACTATACATCCTCGTTTTCCAGGACATATCCTCTTTTTTAGCTTTGTGTCCTAAAAAAAATT
This sequence comes from Cryptoblepharus egeriae, assembly GCA_030015325.1. Classification (NCBI taxonomy): domain Eukaryota; kingdom Metazoa; phylum Chordata; class Lepidosauria; order Squamata; family Scincidae; genus Cryptoblepharus; species Cryptoblepharus egeriae. Next base: position 110,128,867 of record JAREYC010000003.1, read on the forward strand.
CTGTTTTCCTTCACTTCTTTATGAGCAGGCAACCAATTATGTGTAATAGTTTAAATTTAACATTAAGCAATATAGGCTGTAATCCTAAAGACATTTTCCTTGGAGTAAGACCAGTGATGCGTTTCAAAGAAATTAAGAACCGGTTCTCTGCCCATCTGGCAGCCACTTTTAAATGGCTATTTTTAAACTTTATATGTCCTATCTCTTGTTAAGAACCGGTTCTACAGAGTAGGTGCGAACCTGCTGGAGCCCACCACTGAGTAAGACCCATTTAATACAGTGGGTCTTACTTCTGGATAGACATGGTTAGGAGGCTGCAATCAGGCACTTTCCTGGGAGTAAGACCCATTGAACACAATGGGGCTTACTTTTGAGTAGACATGGTTAAGATTGTGCTCACAGTGCTGCAATCCTAACCTCCAGTGGTTAATTTAAATACTCTTATTACTCACTGTTAAATTTAAAGCCATTACATATAATTTATTAATTACAAGAAGGCTGTATGCTGCCTGCTCAAAAGGAGGACATTTTTCCAGGGCACATGGCTAAAAAAGAGGACATATTCTGGGAAAAGATGACTTTGTAGTCATCCTGGGAAACGGAAAACAATGAAGATTTTTCCAGGACACATAGCTAAAAAAGAGGACATGTCCTGAAAAAAGAGGGCATGTGGACATCCTGGACAAGGGAAATAAAACAAGGCATGCATATATAGGTGCATTTAGGTGATCCTCTCTACATGCATTTACTAGCAGGCTTTTTTACTGCAAGTGGCAGTCTTTTGCAAGGGCAATGCAGAAGCCACTGAAAAGGAGCCTCCTTATCTGATCTCCAGCCCTGCAGCCCTAGCAGGAGGAGCATGCAAAACCACTCCCCCCTGCCTGTTTGCAGGCGTAAAAAGCCGCAAAAAGGCAGGCTTGACGGCAAAAGCTGAGATCTCCAGGAAGCCCAAGCAAAGCATGGACGGTAGAGTTGCACCTGGCACCTGCAGCGCGTGAGTCTACCCGGGGATCTGCGGGGGTTCTGTGCGTCTCCACCAATCAGGTGGCTTCCTGCCTGAGCTAATTTGCATATCCCCGGGGCGCGCGCCTTAGCACGGTATGCATGAATGAATGAATGAATGAATGAAGGGGGAATGAATGAACTGCAGTTCTGGGTGGGTAGAACTCTCTGCCACTTGCTTTTGAGTACATGCTTGATGGAGGTGGGGTTACCAGTTTCCTGCACAAGGAGATCCAAAGCCTGGGCGTGATTCCTTCCCCATAGGGTGAACTTATGTCATAACAAAAAAAAAGACAGCCCCTCCCCAAAATGTAGGACACACAAGAAAAATGTAGGACCTGATTCTTCCACCTGGTACTACCACTTGTATAATGTTATCACCAGTTCCTTCCAGTTACTTCTAGACTGGGAAGCCAGATATATTGCAACAAACATACAAGCATCCTTCACTTATTGGACAGATGAGGGACCGTGGCTACAATCCTAACCACACTTTCCTGGGAGTAAGTACTATTGAACTCAGTGGGACTTACTTCTGAGTAGACATGCTTAGGATTGCACTGCATATCCAAGCATAAGGAAATGCCAAAACCAGTTTGATCACATGGAAATTGACATCAGGGGAGACAATTTAGACCAGCAGAGAGAGATTGCAAGAATGGAGCATGTGTTGAATGAATGAGTCCTGGGTATAATTGAAAGGCGTTGAAGAGTGTAACCATCAGAAATGAACCATCATATAGGGGGATGCCTATAAGAGGGACTGACTTCTAAGAAAGCAGAGGGTTAGGGACTGCGCTGATTTGAACCAGAATGGACTGGCCTCTAAGGGCGCGATCCTAACCAACTTCTGAGCATTGGCATAGGTGTGTCAGTACGGCATGTTCTATGTCCTATAGTTGGGGGACAATCACAGAGGTCTCCTCAAGATAAGGCAATGTTTATTCCCTTACCTCTGTGTTGCATTGCCTTTATGCCAGTACTATAAAGTTGGTTAGGATTGCACCCTATCTCAGAGGTCTCCAAACCCTGGCCCAAGGGCCAGGTACAACCTGCAGTGAGCCTTTAACTGGCCTAACAGCCAACCTCTGTTCCCTTAAGAGCCTCTAACCCAGATGACCAAACATGGCTGAAGCTGTGAAAGTGGGGTGGGGGAATGGGCATCATTTACGCATGTGTTTTATTGTTGTGCTGCAAATCCTGGAAATTTGATCCAATATATTCCTTAACCTAACTTCCATATCTAATGTATTTATCAAAATTTGATAATTTTTTCCCAGCCCTCGACACTGCAAGATATTTGATACAGCCCTATTGCTGAAACATACAGAGATCCCTGTTCTAAGTGCACATACTTCATTCCACTTGTGTGTGAATATGTTCTGTTCATACGTGTGAACATGTTCTGTGAAATGGGAACCTGTCATGGTTACAGAGCTCCGCAGTCTCTGAAGCTTCACCGTTGCTCTCTCCATGGTCAGTGTCTATCTGCACACACAAACATGTGTCTTTGGGGTAATATCCTTCCAGTGATTGTGAATACTGAATCATCTGCATTTACAATTGCGGGAAGGAAGCATTCCCTATGGATAGCATTTGCTAAGGGGGAAGGTGGGGTGACTGAGAATGTCCTTGATGGAGAGGAAAACTGAATAGCACCACTAAGCACCACAGTGGTCAACATGTAGCTAGTGATTGTGCAGACCTTGGGAACACTTACTGAATTTATTTTATGTAATGTCAGTAATGGATCCTTTTCTGTGTGAATAATTTAAATTTTTTAAAAACATTTTATTTAAATTTCTGAGATTATACAAATAAAAAGGGGCCACTTTATACATGTTGCTAGAATTTCAGAACATGAGATGTAAGTGAATAAAATTCTGCTTATTTTTTAAGAACCTCTAGCAAGAACCTAGGGCTGTGGGTGGCGCAAGTGGCAAGTGTTTCTCCAAAACAATTTAACCCAGGCTTTCGTGCTTCGCATGCAGCGTATGCAGCGCCAAGCACGATATCATAGTCTTCCAAGACTGATGGAGGCTTGCTTTTTTAGCAAGAACCTCAAGGACTGTGGGTGGCGCAAGTGGTTAAGACACTGTGCCTGTTAACCAGAAGGCCAGGGTTCAAGACCCAGGTCCCCACAAGACAGGGTGAGCTCCTGTCCTTAGCCCAGCTCTGCGACGCAGCTGGAACCAATTGTATTGGCTCTGCCCTTCCATTGGACTATTTCAGTGGTGTGGAGAGGGGGGATTTGCTGCTTGGGTAACAGCCTATTCTCCATATCAATCTACCCATGCCCTCATGCTTCGCATGCAGCGTTGAGCATGATACCATAGTCTTTCAAGACTGATAGATGCCAAGAGGCAACATGTAGAGGGGCTGTAGTGGCTCAAGTTGCAGTCTATAGTGGTTTAAACTAAAAACAAGCATCATCATGCAATTTATAAATATATGGTATGGCTATATTTAGGCTCAGTGATTTGGCCTGCAATCCTAACCTTCACTTAGGTTGGCTTAAGCCCCAGCATAGGTCCTGTGTTGACTTGGGGATTGTCACAAAATTGCTGTAAGGCACTTTTGCCTCACTCCTCATGGGGTTAGGCCAGTGTACAGGCATAGACTGATATTCCCACATCATCACAGGAAGATATGTCAAGAGAGTTAGGCTGGCCTAAATTGGTTAGGATTGCACCCTCAGGCTCAATGTAGTGGCTTGGTGATTAAGATGCTATGCCTGTCAATCAGCAGGCCAGGGTTCAAGGCTCGGGTTCTCCAAGATGGAATGAGCTCCCGTCCTTTGCCCAGCTCGTGCCAATCTAGTTATTCAAAAGCATGTAAATGCATGTAGATAAAAAGGTACTACCTTGGAGGGAAGGTAAAAGTGTTCTGTGCACCTTAGTGTCTAGTCACGCCAGCTACATGACCATGGAAGTGTCTTTGGACAATGCGGGCTCTGGCTTAGAAATAGGGATGAGCACCGCATGCTACAATCAGTCATAACTAGAAGTACAACCTTCAGGACACATCTTTATTTTAGCAACTGTGGACACGCACACACACACCCCAGTCCCAACCCCAAGGTCTCCAAACCCCAGCAGGTCTCAAAACCCCAGTGATATATCTGGCCTCCTAGTCTGGAAGTAACGACTGATAACATCATGCAGGTGGTAGCGCCAGGAGGAAGAACCAAGTGGCATTTCCAATATGTGGCCTTGGCAAGCCTCTATCCAGCCTTGGCCAGCTTCTGGTCCATTGACAGTCTCTGGCCCACTCAACTGAACACAACCAGAGCTAGTGTCTTTTGCATCCAGAGGATGTTCTGAGAGCCTCAAAACACCTTTTATAGGTCTGTTTTTAGACTTTTATTCTCGTTTTCTCCAAAACCAGAAGTAACGTTTTGTGCCCTCTTAAGGCCTTAGAAAGCTTTCACAAGATCAGGGAGGTGTCCCCGACCCCAGAGCATGCTCCAGGTGTTTTCTACGATGTGCTGGTTCTGAGGTATTTACTCCTGGACATTTTAGTAAGTAGATTGTAATGCAGGAGAATGGGAATCCATTTAGTATATGCTTTATTTCTGTGGTACTTGGAAAAATCCTGGAAATTTGAGTCCATTCCTTCATCTGAATTCCATCTCTAATGCATGTATTTAAGTTTTATTTTTATTTCATTTTTCAGCCCCTTGCACTGTGCCAGATATTTGATGTGGCCCTCTGGCTGAAATGTTTAGAGACCCCTGTTCTAACCCATCACAGGAGCTTTTATCTAATGCTGATTTGAAAAAAAAAACAAGATTTTAAAGCTGAGACTCCACTTTGTACTACCATGCAAATTTTATATTTACAGTTTCTCTTTGAGCAGGGATCTTCGAATGTGTGCAGTTTATTTTGTGCATGTATTAAACCACCCCTGGGTGAAACAATTTTCTGTAGTGGGAACTGTTGCAATACTCTGTTTAGGAAAAATTCAATTATATGCTGATTTTCTCTCTGTCATTCTCCCCCCCCCCCCCCCCCCCCAATTTTGTAGATTGCAAAATCTCCATTCTGGAGCTCACTTTCATTCCACTTCTTGAATATTGACGAAAAAATGCTTTATCTCATTGGACTTGGACTTGGAGATGCCAAAGATATCACTGTAAAAGGCTTGGAGGTGGTAAAACAGTGCAGCCGTGTGTACTTGGAGGCCTACACATCGATCCTCACTGTTGGGAAGGAAGCACTGGTATGTGGTCTTGGGCCATCTTTGGCTCAAGTATTGTATTGCCTTCGTGTAATTCCCATCTTATAGCATGAGGTCATAGAATATATGAGGTCTTATGGCATATGGGCAGCAGAATAGCATGAGGTCATATTGTAAATCTGTTGAAAGTGTCTGCACATGTACATGCACACGCACTTTTTTATTGGTAGATCTAAAATTAGCTAGAAAGCAATCATGCCAAATAAGCTGATTATCCAAGTAAGGAAGCAGGTGGAGTATTTAACCTATATCGAAGACCTGACATTTCATATATCGAAGACCTGAGCAATTCTCTCTATGTGTATTGTTAAAATAAGGACTCATAGGAATGACAATTGTGAGTGTTGAGTTTGAGCAAACTCATTAGCCAGGTTGTCAACCAGGGATGGAACAGAACGATCTGAGCCTTGCAAGCTTAAAAATAATTTGAATAATCTCATTTAAATTTCAAGATTGCATCCCTGATTTGCTGCTTAAGAGAGTCTGAAAAATTACACCCTGGATATATTTTCATGTTAATGCTGTGCAGAATTGGAAGCTTGCTAAAGGCAAAAGAAGGAAGCTCCAGAGCCTACCCTTCACCCCAGAATACAAATTGAGAATGATTTTAATATTACGATTAAGCATAATGAAGAACGGTTTCGTTTTCACCATATACGCAATTCACAAACCTGTTGTTTATTAACTTGGATTTTAAATTAAGGCGGTCCTTGAACCCCAGTTCTCTGGTGTGGTTTGGTTGAAATTGGGCTGTGATCATGGTAGATGTCAAGCACTGAAGAAAGTAATTATGTGGTATCAGCACTGATGTCACTTCTGGTTGTGAAATAATTTCCAGGGCAACTTTTTCAGCTTTATACTATATGATCATTAGATATACTATATGATCATTAGATATGGCACTGGACAGGTCTATTTCTGTGTTCTATCTGGAGGTGTCAGGATTTGCACCTCTATATAAAGCATGTGGTGTAGCCCTCCCTGAGCTCAAATACCTTCTCAGCTATCAAATCTGCTGAATGATTTTTGGGTTCTCACCCTACAATCCAGAGTAACTACGGGATCACGTAAGAGACATTACGTGCACCCCGTAGTTACAGCACCACCTAGTGAAAACCTATGGAAAATTCATATTGCAATCCAGAGCAAATTGTTCTTACACCAGAGCAAGGAGTCCCCGTAGTTACTTTGGATTGCGCCGTCAGTTTAACCTACCTCACAAGAATGTTTTGAGGATATTGACATAAGAAAAAAATCTGAAGTAATGTTGGGATACAGGTCTGTAGATAACATTATTTTCTTTTTTTCTAGGAGGAGTTCTATGGCAAAGAACTTATTCTTGCTGACAGAGAAACTGTAGAACAAGAAGCAGATACCATTTTGAAGGATGCAAACCTCTGTGACGTGGCTTTCCTTGTAGTTGGAGATCCTTTTGGGTAATAAGAGGCAACACCTCTAAATAATACAGTACTGTTATTGGTGCACTTAAAACCATCTCAAGTTTGATGATAGGGAAGGGATCAGCTGTACAGTTTGTTAGTGTCCAGAATTTTGAAGATAATTAAAACACAATCTCAGATTCACCACAAGGTTGAAACTCTGTGCTTGTTTAAATTCCTCTCCATGGCCCTTTGCAGACCCAGCAATTTAGGGTGCATTCCTAAGCATGTCTACTCAAAAGTAAATCCCATTGTGTTCTAAGGGACTTACTCTCAGGGAAGCGTGTATGGGATTGCAGCTTTAATCAAGGTTTCTACAGTGTAGTGCTGCTTGCTCCTATTTCCTTTGCAAGTTTCTTTCTTCCTTCCATAGTTTGCTTTAACCATACTAATAAATAAAATTATTTAATAACCATGCTAATCTATTGGCGCTAATAAAAATTCCTTAAGGCTAACCTTCTCCTCTTAACCAGAATCTTACACCAGGGTTTGAAGTTGAGAGAATGTGGTGAGCCTTAACTTATAGTTGGTACTAAAACAGATGTAAATTAATATCATTTTTAAAGCACATCTTGATGGAAGGGGGAATAGGGAGTCTGGAGAGAGTGTGAACATTGTGGCATGTACTCCTAGAACAGTGATTTTCAACCAGTGTGCCATGGCACACTGGTGTGCTACGGATAGTCCTCAGGTGTGCTGTGGGAATTTGGGGAGGGACATTTATTAATAGGAAAACTAGGGGATTTGAACAGCAAGGTGTGCCTTGTCAGTGGTATAAATGATGGTGTGCCATGAGATGAAAAATCCTGAAAATCACGGTCCTAGAAGATCACAAGTGTTCACTCATAGAAGGTTAGAAGATCAAGTATGTTGAACTTGTACCAGCCAACATAGTTACGTGGAGGTCCATCCTTAGATGGGGATGGAAGTTCAAACTTTGTTTACTCCGGATGGATTAAGCTGGGTCAACTGACCACTCTAAATAGTCAACTGACCACTCTAAAATTGATTCTCATTGTCAGAACTGCTTGGTGGGGGGTGGGAAGTCTGGTTGTGTTTTTCCAACTTAGCATTTCTTATTTGATGCCTCTGACACTTGATTACGGATCTTCAAAAACCATTCTGTTCCATTTTGCATCTGTGGTGGATGTGGTGGATTTGCTATGTGGTGGATGTGCATCAGTTGCTATGTGGTGGATGTGCATCATAAACTATGTGGTGGATGTGCATCAGTTGTAAGCTTCCTATAGGTTTCATGGGTTCTGGTCTTCTGAGAACATCTGGGGTCATTACAAATGTCTTATCAATTTGATTAAGCCTCTTAGTTTCATTTTCTATTCCCGCTGGAAGTCGCAGCCCTTTCTTTTACCAGAAGGCTATCCTTCTGCCCTAGCCAGTCAAGCATCATCAATCTGTAATGTCAAGCCATAGAGAAGAGGGCTTTTGTCTCCAGCTGGTGATTCAAAATTAATATAGTAGTTCGGGGGGATGCTAGGAAAATGTAATCACTGAGCACAACATGCAAAAGGTTCTTCCTTATAAAGAAAAGTATTTATATAAAAAAGTAATTTATGTAAATTTACCTCCTAGGGAACATTAAGAGTCCATTTTCTTTTCTTTTAAAATTGAACTAGAACTTAAGAACAGATGCGGCCAGCCTTTGAAGATTAAAGTTATTATACCATTCAAGCATGTAATAATTTTGTTCAAATCTGAGTGAATGTTAAAGATATTCTCCTTTCTACCACTACCCCCGTTCTTGCTGGGATGACAAGAATCCGTTGTTGCCTATAGACCATGAGTCTTCCCTGCCAAAGTTGTTCTCAAAAACAATTGTGGGGTTATCCTACAATTTAAAAATACTAGTAAAGTTTTCTAAGGAGCAAAAATATATACACCACCACGCTTCTAGTTGGCCAATAGATGTTCTGAATAGCTGTGATTCCCATCCTGGCAAGTAATGTTGGCTACCTCTCTTGCCTCTGTGGGAGAATGAATGGGACAAGCACAACTCTCCAAGGGATCAGATTTCCACTCTTGTCTCCACATATTGTCTTATAACTTGCCACAATCTTTCCTTTTGGCCACTTTGAGGAAGGAGAGCTTTCTCTTAATGATGACATATGAGATTCAGGGCTCAATCCTAACCAGTTTAGGCTGGCATAACTCACCTGTCATATCTTCCCATGGTGTTGTGGTGAGACATATCTGTGGTATATACTGGTATAATCCTTCCAGGAGTGGGGCAGAAGTGCCTTAAGGTGACAACCCACAGGCATGAAGTGCCTTTTGTGACACCCCACAGGTCAGCACAGATCTTATGCTGGGGTTTATGCTGGCCTAAGTGGAGGTTAGGATGCAGCCCTAATCTCTAAGGCGAGCTTGATAGTATGAACAATTTGCAGTTAGAGTACCTGAACTTCTAAGTGACAAAGATGTTAGTGAAGCCATAATGTCTAGCTAGAGAAGGGGGGAGACTTTGTGGGGCTGCTGTAGAAATAGATCTTCAATGCCAGCAAGAAGCCAGCAAAGCTGCTTAATCGCTCTCACCCTCCAAATGCTTCTTCTGTTCCCTGCTCACCTTCATGGAGTGAGCAGCATTGAATTAAGGCTCCTTGGGGAAAAGAGGACAGCTGAAGCCATTGTTTAGGTTTGAGTTTTTTATTTAAATCAATTTCCATACTTGGCGTCAGAACGATGGTTGTATTCATGAATAGTAACCTGTACCAGAACCCCAGTTATCAATCATTATAGCTTCACAAGCACAGACTTGGTGCCTGTATTTGAAACTGTGTGTTGTTGTTTTTTAATTCTTAGATCCCTCATATTAGTTGCAAAAAATCCAGTGTTGTGTAAATCGCAGGCCATGTGCATTTAGATGAGCCAAAGCTATCTCCGCGACTATTTTTAACAGGGGATAGTGCGTCCCTGACTCCAACATCTAAGTTTTAATTTGTATGCTGGTTGTACTCCGTAGGCTGGTTCCCTTGACTTCTTGCGGCCTTTTGTTTCATAAGTCCCTTGGAAGAAATTCTTTTTTTATGTTGGATGTGTGTCTGGCACATGCAAGGGACCTCTAAAGCTGGTGAGAGGTGCGGAGCACCTTCCCCGAAGTCCTGAATGGTACATTTTGAATGTAACCAAAAGCAACCCTTTTGCCTATTGCTACAAACGCAGATCCTGCATGCAAAGTTTCTCATTTACAATTGCATGAAGGCCTGTTTGTGGAGTAATTAAAGAAGGGCTTGGAGGTATGCCAAGATTGCTCTGTGCCGTCTAATGCTTGCCAGTCAATTGATGTCCTGCAGTCCTCCAGAAGAGACAAAGAAGCCTCTTGGTTGGAATGCAAAAATATTACTTTTTGTAAAAGTTACAATCCAAACTGCTGTGGTTTTGGGGGGTTATAGTTTGGGGTTTAAAGTAGCCAAGGAATAACGATGGACTTGTTATCTTGTGTTCAGATTTAGCTGGTTAAAGATAGAAGAGATGTTTATGTACCATATGCTTAAAACTGGCAACCACATCATAATTTTACATCTTTGGGGGCCTATGATTGTATCATCATCTGAATTAAGTCGCAAAGCTTTCCTGGCCTGTGCACGTTCATGCTTTGAGTAGTGGCGATTGTGGGGATACAGCCTCCCCCTTCCCCAGGAATAAAAAGCACTTCCTACAAAAAAAAATCCAGCATGTCAGAAAGAAGGGTTCAGTCTCTTCTTTTTCCCTTCCATGAGCGGGGATATTTTTATGGTGGCGGAGTATCCCAGCTTGTAATCCTACTCCATAAGAAGCATGAAGTGGTTCCGTTTCAGAGGAAGCTCTTCCACTTGGTTCTCGTGATCATATAAACTAGCCCTTACTTTGGATTAGCTGCTGTTGTCTCCCCCCTCCATGTTGTGCTAATTTTATGAATGTATTTATTGCTTGCTTGCTGGTTTTTATATCCCACCTTTCTCCTGGTAAGGGCATCCAAGGCAGATTCCAACATTTAAAAACAGGAACAAGTAGTAATGCTGAGGGTTGCTGAAAACAATGCTGAAAACACGGAAGGTACAATTCTAACCAACTTAGGCCAGCACAACTCACCCATCTCCTCTTTCCCATGGTGGTGTGGGGACCTGCATGTCTGCGCACTGGCCTAACCATCCAGGAGTGGCAGAGAAGTGCCTTACAGCACTTTTACAATGCCCCCAAACTAGCTCAGGACTTGTTCTGGCCTAACTGGAGGGACTAGTTCTGGCCTAACAAGGTTAGGATCGCAGCCTGAGATAATACCATGCTTTCACAGTGATTATTTTTTCCACATAAAACCTGTGGCCTCCCTTGGAGTTCAGACTTTACTGCGGAAATATTTGATGCGTTTTATTTGTATTTTATTTTTTTTAATTATCTATCTATCTATCTATCTATCTATCTATCTATCTATCTATCTATCTACCTACCTACCTACCTACCTACCTACCTACCTACCTACCTACAGTATCTGGAAGCTAACTGGGTAGAAATATTCTAAAATGAACTGGAAATGCAAGCTTTCTGCATGTCAGGTAACCCAATGCCTCATCCTCACAGGGCAACCACTCACAGCGATCTTGTTCTCCGTGCAGTGAAGCTGGGGATTCCTTACAGAGTGATACACAACGCCTCCATCCTGAATGCTGTCGGCTGCTGCGGTTTGCAGGTATTGTCATTATGGACGCAGTTGCATTTCAGAAAGTTTCCCAAAGCAGGTTGCATATCTCTCTTGTGTACCTCTACAATCCAGAGTAACTATGGGAAGACATAAGAGGCACTTACTCGGGATTGATCTATGCTTTTCCCATAGGTTTCCCATAGATGGCACCATAACTACGTCATTGTAAAAGGTCCTGTCGTTACTCTGGATTGTAGCCTACATGTGGTACCCCTTCAGCAAGAATCTTCTGGGAAGAAGCTGCACTCAGTTTCCGTCCCAACAAAATTTACGTGGAATGAAGGCAATAAACACCTTATTAGAAGGAAACAGCTGTGAAAGTTGTACACATTCTGGCACAACATTCAGCATCTGGTTGATGCTTTTTCTTTCTCCCTTATAGAAAAGTATTTATGGTGATATAACTGAAAAGTCAAAGCTTTCTCTTTCTGCCATTGAATGTGTAAACTAGGCATGAGCAATATTGTCCTTTATCCTCCAGAAATGATGGTGATGGGGGTCCTGACGTAGAATCATAGAGTTGGAAGGGATCCAGTGGATCATCTAGTCCAACCCCCTGCCTGAGGGTTGGAAATCCTTGGGAAATAGCAGGAAATCCTCGTCTTGTGGGGACCCGGGTTAACAGGCACAGTGCTGGTTAACAGGCACAGTGTCTTAATCACTTGCGCCATCAGAGGATCCTCACCTCAGTGTGGCCATGAACATCCTTGTTGATCTTAGGAAGCCATGATATCTCTACCTCAGCCAACTGCAGTATAGGAATCTAATATTACTAATGTTGACATGTCTTCCAGGGTTCTTGTAAGGACTTACTGTGGTAATGAGTTGTATGCATGAATCCCATTGAAATAAATGAGATTTGCAGCACAATCCTATGAATGTCAGCTTAAAAGTCCCATCATTTCAATGGGTTTCTTAGGAAAGTGTGCTCAGAACTGGAATCTGAAGTTAATCACAACTAACTTATTGATTTCAGTGGTGTTTAGTCATTACAAACTTAAAAAATCAAACTCATTGTTGGAATAATGTGAAGAAGAGTACTACGTTAAGTCTGTATATTGTGACTTCTGCTCATGTTCAGGGTCTCAGTGACCATTGTGTTTTGGGCTGGGTGGCAACTTTCCTTGCTCTTAGATTCGGAGATGATCCTCAGCCTTTTTCTCACCCTGTCCTCTTTAGGCTTATTCAGTTCAGGTATGGAGGGAAAAGGAATATGCTAGGTCCGTGCAAAGCTTGAAGTCTGAGGTCAAAACATGATTAAAAACTAAGAGCACAGTTTTATACATTTTACTCAGAAGAAAGTCACATCATCCTCAGTGAATCTTACTCTTGGGAAAATATGGGATTATAGCCTAATAGCCCAATCCTAATCCTATCTTCTCCCGCACCACCGGGTGCAGTGATTATCACTGCATCCTGCAGTCCCATGGAGGCTGCTGAGGTGTCCTTGGGGGAAGATTTTCATTTCTTCCCCTGAGCAAGAATATGGGCCTACAATTGGGCTACTCAGGTCTGCACTGGCTATTTTACCAGCGCCAATTGGAGAAGCTCCATTTTGGGCTTTTCAGCCCTGCTCATAGGTCCCTCCTCTCCAAAATGCTCCCCAACCCTGAAAAGCCTCACTGCACCATGTAGTGCTACTTCTGTTGTGCTACCCTATAGTGGGTATGGTGCTGATACTACTGACCCATAGGATTGGGGCCTCAGACTCAAATGTATGTGAGCTTTACCTCACTCATTGACACTGATTCTTTGACAATGGGTCAAAGACAAGGAAATATTGATTTTGCAGTGTGGCAGCAACTTATGGAAACTGCAGCAATAGTCATTGACTGAATACTTCTGTGAAATTCTGGGAGGATAAGTTCATCAACAGCCATTCAACCTGATAACTAGAGGTGTTTGAAAATACACCTTGGATTGAGAGTAACTTGCAGTGAGAGTGTTTTGCCAGACAAGCAAACATTTCTAATTAACATTAACTTGATATACTACTGATGTCTTGATAAACAAGCGGAAAAAATCGTCCTGGCTGGGATATGACTAGTTTTGGTGCTCCGCCAGCACCTATTCAGCCTCTCCTAAGAGACCAGCCTATGCATGTCTACTCTGAAGTAAGCCTATTACAGTCAGTGGGGCTCACTCCTATGTAAGGGGGACAATGGAAAGGAGCCTGAGAGACCTAACCTTGCATGTCTACAATAAGCCCTATTATAATCAGTGGGGCTCACTCCTGTGTGAGGGGGCAGATTGCAGCCTGAGAGACTTAAGTGCAGGTTAATTTATTTTTCTTTCTATTTTGTATTTTCTTTATTATTTTGTTTTATTTTACAGCATTGTAATCCTTTTTGAATGAATATTTTATGGGGCCGTGGAACAAATGGTCTGAGTTTCCATTATTTCCTTATGGAAAAATTTGCTTTGATATTCAAGCGTTTGTGATTACAAGCATAGTTCCGGAACAAATTATGCTCGTAAACCAAGCTACCACTGTAGTGTTATTTTACTCAGACGTAAGCCCATTGTATTCAATAACATGCAGAATATAACAGAGTATAATCCTGCTTTACTCTCTGGAAACTGCAAGTGTTGAATGCTGGTGACAAACTGGAGGAGTTTGTTGCTTTTGTAATTGGTCGTGCATGCAGAACTAAAATTAGGGTCTACTCTTAAATGGGATGGATTCCATTTCTATCCAGTTCACAAAAGAAAGGGAGTAACTTTCCTTTCTTGGGTCTATTTTTTTTAAAAAAGAGACAGCAATATGATCTTGCTACTTGGCCTCAAACTGGTAGTGAAAAACAGGAAACACCTTTGTAGGTTTTTCAGAAAACATACGGAGGGCAAGCTGAAGCAAGTGGTTTAGTTCTGTCTGGAAAGATAGCAGCTATGTCTCTCTTGTCTGCTTATCATGAGAATTTTTATCACAATCTCGCCAGAGTAAATAATAGTGGTAGTAGGAGAGACCTGAAGCCATCTTTTTTTGGTCTTGTGAGTTTCTTGAGCTGCTTTCGTATTGACTGAAGATGAAAATAAAACTCATGGCTGCTGTACTCATGACCAATTGGTCATAATTATGAGGGTGATGATTATTCTAAAAATTTTTATTCTAAAAATGAGGGTGATGATTATTCTAAGTGACCAGGTTTATACAAAGTGTGTATTGTGAATCTGAGTTTTCCGTTTAAATCTTGAAGAAAATGTTGGTGCTGCAGTGATTAGCCTGGTGAACCAAGCACGTTCACAGATCCAGATAAGATGATCTGCCGTGTGTTAGTGCTAATGATGCACTGTGTCTGGTGGTGCCCGATGCCTGGTGTCTAATGCCTGGTGCAGGGTAGGGGTGCTCAGTGGTGCCCAGTGGCGCAGTGGTGCCTGGTAGAGTTGCCCACTTCCTAATAGGGCTTGCTGGTGCCCAGTGGTTCCCACTGTTGTCTGTTGCCCACTGGTGCCCGGTGGTGCCCAGTGATGCCTGCTGGTGACTGATGGTGCCTGGTAAGGATGCCCGCTGGTGCCCACTGCACAATGGTGCTTGGTAAAGTTGCCCAGTAGGAATGCATAGTGCCCACAGATACCCACTGTTACCCTTTAGTGCCAAAGTGCCTGCCACCTGGTGACTGATACCCAGCAGTGCACGCCAGTGCCCAGCCATGCCCAGAAATATTCTTCAAATTTTACTCCCACAACAACGTGTAAATTCCACTAGTTCCGTATAAACTCTTGGGCACATATCCCAGCATAATTGGAATCAAGATGTAGGGCACAATCGTAACCATGTCTACACAGAAGTAAGCCCCATTGTGTTCAGTGGGGCTTACTCCCAGGAAAGTGTCTTTAAGATTGCAGCCCTAGTCTCTCAGCTGTTATCTTGCTTTGAACAGAATGTATGTCCTCATATATGCTACTTTATGTGTGAGTGACTAGAAGTGAATTCCCTTTTTGGAGAATCATTCAGTTGTTAGCATGGGAAAAACAAACATTTGTGAACATTGCGTTCTCCCTCTTTTGTAAAAGAGCAGCTATGGGGATTAAAAACCAACAAAGTCTTCAAAATATTTTAAAAAACTGTAAACTGGACAAAAGTAGTACAGTGGTACCTCGCTTAACAAGCGTTTCACATAGCAAGCAAAAATTTCCAAGAAATCTTGCTTCACCACCTTCTCATCATATTCTCTATGGAGCTGATATTGATCATTGGCTGCTGATCAACAGCAGCCCCACAGAGAATAAGATGCTACTTCTACCTTTGGGTCATTGTATTATTATAGTGATTTAGGCTGCAATCCTAAAGACACTTTCCTGGGAGTAAGACCCATTGAGCACAATGGGGCTTACCTCTGAGTAGACATGGGTTAGGATTGCAGCCTTAGTGAGCATTGGTTTTCCATGCCCCATTGTAGTAAGCAACCACTGCATCACTTGGTGTTTCCCAAATTTGTGCTTTTCACATTTTTATACCATCCTTTCTCCAGGAAGCTCAGGGTGATATACCTACATTTAGACTGCAGTCCTAATCAATTTTGGCCAGCTCAATGTATCCATTGCCCCATTCCCATGGTGGCATGGGGAGGCTGGCGCATGTCTATTCACTGGCCTAATGCCCCCTCCAGAAGCACTTTTGTGACACCCCAGGCCTGGCCTAAGGGGTTAGGATTGTGCAGTCAGTGGTGTCCAGACCAACAAAGGTATGATGGCGGCCCTATATGCACAATTGCGTTTGCCTGAAAAGCAGAGGAAAAATGAGGGGTCATTTTAGAAAGCAGTATTGGCAGGAGCAGGGATTCCCACTTCTTAGCTTAG
Source organism: Cryptoblepharus egeriae (assembly GCA_030015325.1). Lineage (NCBI taxonomy): Eukaryota > Metazoa > Chordata > Lepidosauria > Squamata > Scincidae > Cryptoblepharus > Cryptoblepharus egeriae. The sequence continues at coordinate 110,145,040 of JAREYC010000003.1, forward strand.
AAGCAGCTTAGCTTAGATGTTGGATCAAATCAGATAATTAAAACCTCACTGCCTCAACCTCAGCCATCAATAGACAACAACCATGTGCAAATCTCACAAACTGTTTTGAGAGATACTCCAGCCAGAGGTCGGTTTCAAGGGGAAGAAAGTTACACAAGGGCAGCCACCAAGAACATCTTTTGTTGGTTGATTCTCAGATAACATTTGACCCAGTGAAAAAAACCACAAGGGCTTCATTTTTTTTTTATTTGCATGCTGAAAATACTTGGGGGTGTCACAAAATTGCCATTAGCCACTTCTGCGCCATTCCTGGGGGAGGTTAGGCCATGGCATAGACATGTGCTTGCCTCCCTACATTACCGGGGATGGGAAGACTGATGAGTTGTGCTGCCCTTGATTAGGATTGCACCCATTAATTAATTGCCAGAAGGCTACATGCTGACTATTCATATTGAAGATTTTTTTCCAAGATTCAAAGCTAAAAAAGAGAAGATGTCCTGGAAAAAGAGAACATATGGTCACCCTATAATATTTCTCTCTACTGTACTAGTTTGGTACGATCTTTCTAAGCAGCTCTAGGTTGTTTCGTTTTTGCTTATGCATTTGGTTTGGGCTTTGCCTCTCTTTACCGGATTGTGCTCTTTATTATTTGATCATCAATTTTCCCAACAAAAAATGGCTAAGTAAGATACTGTTGGTATCTTAAGAAAACTGAAAAAATGGTGAGCTGACAACAGAAAAAAACCATAAATGGAGTTGGCCCCAAATGTATAGTTTCTGAGCCAAAGAGAGCTATAATTTTCAATGTACAGTATGTATATTATATGGAAATATTTCTTTTCATCACATGTTCTGCTTTTGTTTTTCACAAAAAATAGATCAGGGTTACTACAGGACATTGAAGTCCCACCCTCTAACCACTGACAATTTTACTCATAGATCCTCCCCCCCTCTTCTTTTGTAATGCCATAATTATCATCAAGCATGGCTTGCACACTTTCAAGCCTGTCTTTGAAGACATAAGGGCTATGAAGTTTTTATAAAATTTAATTTTTTTCAAAGAAAAATAATGGAGATTCCAAAAGGACATCGGATCCTATGCACAAGATAAAGTACCATGCATTTTGTGTTGTATAGTACACAAGACACTTGTGTGGACGGACAAGAATTTTGGCTTGCAACCCCTATAATTTCCCAAATATGCACTTTTGTTTGAAAGATGAAGCACTGATAGCACCCCTCTCCTTCCATTCAACAGGAAAACATGGACTTTTAAACTGTGGTTTTAAAGTACTTGAAAAAGGAGAAGAGAGTGGAGTCAGGCATTTTTGGCAATGGTAGGAGACTAGTGTTAAAAAAACTTTAGTATAGCTAGAAACTGTCTAGGAGAGTATAAGCTCATCAAGATGTTGTCTTGAATCATGCAGAAATAACACAGTTCAGTTCTATAGGCTCAATCTCAAAATAAGCCAGTGCTGTGTTTTAAAGACAGGTTTTGGGGCAAAATCCAGAGAAACTACGGGGAGTCCTTGCTCCGGTGTAAGATCAACTTAGGGCACAATCCAGAGTAACTACGTGGAGTCCTTGCTCCGGTGTAAGAACAATTTGCTCTGGATTGCAATATGAATTTCCCAAAGGTTTTCACTAGGTGGTGCAGTAACTACGGGTACACATAAGGTCTCTTACGTGCTCCCGTAGTTACTCTGGATTGTAGGGTTACTCTGGATTCCAATATGAATTTCGCATATGTTTTCACTTTGTGCTGTAGTAACTAGCGGTGCATATAATGTCTCTTACGTGCTCCCGTAGTTACTCTGGATTTGGGGGTTTGTCTCGCTTTTGTTGTTATATTCTCATGTTGATTTCAAGCCTTTTCGTTTGTCCCCTTTTCTTGGCAGCTGTACAATTTTGGCGAAACTGTTTCTATCGTTTTCTGGACAAACACATGGAAGCCAGAGAGTTTTTTTGATAAAATTGCAAAAAACAGAAGAAATGGGATGCACTCTCTATGTTTACTCGGTAAGGATCCTTTGCATATGTGCTCAGCTGTTACCTGACTAGTGTTATCTGGAATACCAGGGGGTTAGTGAGCATTGTGGGTGACTGGGTCTGCGTGGACCAAACTGCTCCATCTTTCAATCCAAGGAAAGAAGCACTGTGACCATATCAGAGAAGACAATTGACGTTTCCTTCCACATCTTTTTTGTGTGCATGTAGTGATATTTTATCATTTTGCAGAAGAACATTCAAGCATGTAACCTCCTCCACCCCCACAATAGCACAGTTTTTAGAGACGCTGCCTCTCTTGATGTGTGAAATTTATAAACTGACCCTTGGTCCATAGATAGCATGTGAAATTAACTCAGACGGAGAGAATTGAGCTCTGTTGAAGTTTAATCCACTGACTTCCTACCACTGAAAATCTTAAGTTGTGGTCAAGAGAACAAAAACTGTGATGCTTCCAGAATGAAGACTAAGGGCAAAATCCAGAGTAACTACGGGGAGTCCCTGCTCCGGTGTAAGAACAACTTACTCTGGTTTCCAGTATGAATTTCTCATAGGTTTTCACTAGGTGGTGCAGTAACTACAGGTGCACATAAAGTCTCTTACATACTCCTGTAGTTACTCTGGATTTGGGGGTAAATCAACCTATGGTTGAGAAGACTTTCAAGTGTCAGCTTGCTCATTCCTCTGCTAGGGTTGCCAACTTTTATGGTTTTATAGAGCTTGTTCCTGTGATTTTAACAACAGTCTGGTACGCAGAAATTAAGCAGAGGAAGTATTTACTGGTGGTGGGGAAAGACTTGTCTGCTGAAAGTTTGGTTCAGTTACAATTAAGAGCATCAGAGGTGGACCAATAGGGAAGAAAAACTGGTTCTTTTCTATACACCAGTTGAGAATTCATCTTAATTATATAGATTTCTTCTGTATGAGGGTGAAGAGGGAGGGCAGGTGAGAAAATACTGGGGACAGAAAGATGAGAGTAGGACAAGTGAGTGGGAGGACAGGGAGTGAAAGGTGGTGCTCGGATGTGGCAGTTATGCCAGATCCAAACCTTGCCTTTCAAGCAGTCAGAAGCAGCCTCTGGCTGCTCCCGTCTCCTCAAGCCATCTCTGGAGGTGGTCAAATCTGAGGAGACCTATTGAGGTTGCTGCAGCCCTACACCAGGGAATGGGATGAGCCTCCCCTTCCCTGAGGCAGCACTACAGCAGTCCAATACTTGCATTGTGACGACACAGTGAGGATAGCACAGCGGGGACAGCCTGTCTGTCCTAGCACAAGTTAGGATTGCACTGTCAGTTTGTTCTGGTGAAATTCATGATTGCAGACTAAATGGATTTATTTTCTTAAGAAAACATAAGAGTAAACCCTGTGCAGTCATAGGAAGGGCACCCCTCAAACTTCCTTTAGTTCCCAAGATTACATGCTAGGAGTTTTAGGGCTGTGTCCCAAAACCTCTTAAGTCAAAAAGACAATTTCCATGTGTGTTTTGGAAATGGCTGCAATTTTCCAGCAGTCCAGTCAGTATTTTCCAGTATGTCAGTCAGAACAAGCTCAAATAATTGCTTTAGGAATCACAGTGTGGAAGCAATTTATCCATCAAGAGTTTACTACAAATATTCTCCAAATATTTGTTGAATATTTGAAAAGCAGTACATCTTGACACAGCTAGATTTTTTTTGAGAGAGAGTGAGAGATATTTAAAAAGACATTAAATGCTTCATGCCATCAGTTGTGCAATGAAAAGAATGTCATTTTACCTTTTCCCTACATCTTTTCATTTCACTTTTGCAAGATGTGTCTTTTAAAATTATGGTAATTGTTGAATGTTTCCCAAAAAAAGCTTAAAATAAAAATTTTGAACATTATTAGTATGAAACATTATTAGTATTGAACATTATGTATGAAAATTTAGTTTAAAATGTAACACATTTCCCAAGTAGATGACTGAAGATGTATTTTGTAGGTGCAGTTAACAATTAGGCCAAAACGTTGATTGGCTAAGGGCAAAATCCAGAGTAACTACAGTCCTTGCTCCGGTGTAAGAACAACTTACTCTGGATTCCAATAGGAATTTCCCATAGGTTTTCACTAGGTGGTGTAGTAACTATGGGTAAACGTAAAGTCTCTTGTGTGCTCCCGTAGTTACTCTGGATTTGGGGTAAGTATATATTTTTTATACATTTTTTTATCAATTTACATAAATTTGCACTGAAAAGATGAAAGATGTGTGCTCAATTTATACAGAGACAAAGGTTGAAAATATATCAAAGTTATGTTTATAACAGCAAATGGCAGTTTTTATCATTTACTTCCTAACTAGGTAGTACCTAGAACAAGTGTAACACTTCTGCAAATCTTTGAACAAGATACCCCTACTTCTCCACAAGCTACTAAAACCAGTATGATGGCCTGGAGAGAGAAACATTTATATCATCTAATAAATTTAGAAAAAGAATTGAAACCACAATATGATTGTACCTTCTTTCAAAAAGATTGTGTATGTTTCCTTCTAAATGAAGGATATTGGCAGCCTTCATAGTAAAGACTGGTTTAAAGGAAACTTTTGCTTTAACTGTCTTCTATAAATACATCATGATTAAGGGCACAATCCAGAGCAAGTTCAGCCTGCTCTGCCCTAACTGCTCTCTCCTAACTATTCTGTATCCAGAGCAGAAAGTTATGCTGCATCCAGAGAGTCAGGAAGCCTGGGCTGCCCTAACTGCTCCAGAGCATGCTAAGTCAGTGACAGCTGGGGAGGGCTTGCTCCTGAGTAGACCCCCCTCAGATCACACTGAAGAAGGAACAGCTGTGGTGCCTACATTATAAGGAAGCCCAGCAGTTCCTGACAACCAGTTACAGCTGCAGTTCTTCTAGTGCAAGATGGATGCTTGGAGTGGCCTGCTGTGTCCTGAGGTTAGTGGGCTGCCATAGTTGTGCCATATCCTGAGGTTGAGAGGCAGGGGTTGCAGCTAGGCTGGCCAAGAACTCAGATTTTTGGTCAACACTACCATTCTTACTCAGGCCTTATCATGGACCCCTATGGGTCTACTCATTACTATACCTTAATTAGCCTAATTTTAGGTCAGGAAGACCATTGCTATTAAATAGAGAACAGACTCTGACATCCCTTGAAGTGATGGAGTTTGTTGTCTTCAGCTGTTGAAAGACTAAAGTTGTTTTAATTCATAAAAAAGTTGTTTTGGAATTTTATAGTTAGTATATAAAGAGATTTTTACCACGAGAGCTATCCTTCCTCCTCCACATTGTAGGCCTATGAGCCCCTCAAAAAGCCATGCCTGAGGATGGGAAGATTCCCTCAATAGTGGGATGCAGAATAGGAGGCTGAAAGGGGAGATGGGAATACCTGGAAACCAAAATCTGAACACCACCAAGTCCGGCTGTCTTTATGAAATGAGAAGCATGTGTTTATGCACATGCGGATTCATGCATTAGAAAGACACAGATGCCATTCCTATATTGGGTAGAGCTTGTAGACCGAAAAAAAAAATTCTAAAAGATTGTTTATATTTGTGAAAATGTTTTGATAAATTTCAAATATATGCAAAATTCTGGTTTCTGCAGACATTAAAGTAAAGGAGCAGTCTATGGAGAACCTCATGAGGTGAGTTTTTTCAGAAGTTTATTTTCAGCTGCTGGCAAACAATGTATTGATCAGAAGGAGATAACATACAAAAAAAGTCTTCGTCTTTAGTTCAGAAATGGAATGGGCAACAAGATCACACAAAAGTTTACATGGGCAATATATTCTCCCCATAATTTTGGCTAATGGATGAATTTGCTACACAGTTAACTACCTTAGGGCACAATCCAGAGTGAGGGCAGTGAAGAGTGCCCTAGCTGGGCTGACCCAACATTTCTGAATCCAGAGGAGAAAGTGATGCTACATCCAGAGAGTCGGGAATCCTAGGCTGCCCTAACTGCTCCATGCTTACTAGGCATCATGTGACACCTGGGGAGGGCTTGCTCCTGAGGAGACCACTCTCAGATCACACTGAACAAGGAACAGCTGTGGTGCCTGCATTAAAAGGAATCCCTGATGAGATGCCAGTACAGTCCACAGTGAATACAGGGGGCTTCTTGGAGTGGCCTGCTGTATCCCCAGGTTAGTGGCTGCCGTAGTTGTGCCATATCCTGAGGTTAAGAGGCAGGGGTTGCTGACAGGCTGGCCAAGAACTTGGATTTTTGGTCAACACTGCCATTCTTATGGACTCCTATGGGTCTACTCGTTACTATACCTGCTCCTGATGTGGTATAACTCTGAGGTGCTGGTAGAGGGCATTTCTGCCCTGGAAACAGGCTCTGAATACAGAGTAACAGCTCTGCCCATGGCAATGCTAAACATGCCCTCAACATGCCTCTCCTGAACTGCCTAGGCTGCCCCAGCTAGGGCAGCCCAAGATCACCTGTCTTGGGACATCCTATGTTGCCCTTTCTAGATTAACCCTTTCTAGATTAACTAGGGTGGCCCATTTTGCAGTTGGGTCAGCCCAGTGATAGACAGGGTAACCCAAATGTACTTCTGGATTGTGCCCTTAAGTCCTGTAAGTTTTTGATCTGGCCCCAGGTTTGGTTCTGGCTCAGAATTTTGATTCATTGCAAATCTGTATAGCCATAATTATTGGTGCCACAGTAATCACTAGCCATGGTTAACATAGCAAGAGAAAGTCCATAATCTATCTGTGACCCATTTCCAATTTCTTAACTGTAATTAAGATGTCACCAGTATTTCTGCTCCCAAAGAGTCTTCCCCTTGACATCTCCCATTTTCGATGGAATCCACTTGGAAAACCAAACCATGCCTCCTTTTAGCTGCTTTTATCCATCAGCAGCAATAAAGGAGTCGAATGAACAGTCTATTTTCTAAATTGGTTGAATTTCTTTTCCTTCAATGTACATAACCTGCCTGGTTAAACATGGATGCAGTAAGTTTAGCTTTGATTATAAGTCATTCTGAGACCTTTCTCCATTCTACTGCTCATCATTTCCGACATTAGTTAAATCCATTTGCATGGTCTTCTCCACCAACCCATCTCCACTAAATAAACTGGTTGTTTTTGGATACATCGTCACTTTGGTTTAGATTCACATTCATACAGTCTGACAATCTCTGATGGAAATTTGTTTTGGATCTTCTTCATAAGTTTTACTTGGCCAAATCCAGAGTTTGGCAAACTTTGCAGAAAACAACTGAGCACTGGCTTTTGAGACTATAATTATGTAACTATACAGTGTATGGTAGAAAAATACAGGTTTCCCTTCCTGTATTTTCTGCTCATCTGGCACAAGTCAGGCTCACTCTACTGTAGGCATAATTTGAATATATTAATGGGAGGCTAGAAATGTGTGACTGTGCTGTAGCAATTGTGCAATATGTGGCCCCTCTTTTCAGTATTTTCAGTTAAGGAAATATAGGGCGCAATCCAGAGTAACTACGGGGAGTCCTTGCTCCGACATAAGAACAATTTACTCTGGATTCCAATATGGATTTCCTAAAGGTTTTCACTAGATGATGCTGTAACCACGTCGATGTAAATGTCTCTTACATGCTCTCATAGTTACTCTGGATTGTAGGGATAGTCTACATGACTAGGCTGTAAGCTTCAGGCCACCAACACGATGGCTCTGATTTCAAATGCACAGTACTTGGTCACTGTTGGCTTTATTCGTAGGGGTGGGGAGCTACAAACATAGATCTACATTTTAAACGTGTATATCTATGTATAGAGAAAACCTACACAGTGTTCACACTTAATCTTTTGTAAACCTAGCATAGGCAAGATTAGTCTATCTGAAACTAGAAAGGATTTGTTTAGTTCCATCTTGAGTTGCCCCGAAAGCTTTCTATATAGTGGCAGAGAGAACATTTAACCAACAGCTTTGAATCTAAGTTGCTCATAAGAGCTCAACCCCTATTTAATTTTGCATTCCTCATCAGAAATAGAGAGGATGAACTCATAACATAGAACAGAGGCTTGCTAAATAACTGCAAACCATTGATATTTATATAGCACAATCTGTAGTATTTTACACAGAATGTCACAAAAGGAGGATAGACCAACAGAATATGCCACTATTGCTTTTTCCACACATTTTTTTCTCAGTTACAGTAGGAAAGGGGCATTGAGGTTTGGATCAAGTCTTCATGGAAAAGTTGGTAAGAAGGATGTAAAATAGGAACTGTTATTTCCACAGTAGTAAGTCAATGGAGTTGCACTTTCAGTAGCAGAAATCTATTTACTGAGGTTTAGCCAATGCTGGACCAAGACCCCAGATCTAAGTTGTGGCTTCCCATTTTTGCAACTGGCATTGCAATTGTTGTGCCTTTCTTGTAGTGGCTACCTGTTGGGCATCAGGCATGAAAGATCCACTGACTGCTGTTACTTTTCTGTCTCCATCAGGGGCAAGAAGATTTATGAACCACCACGGTACATGACTGTGAATGATGCAGCCGCCCAGCTGCTTACTGTCATTGAAAATAGGCGGTTAAAAGAGGAAGAACTAGGTATGCCTCTTCCCCCCCCCCCCCCCGCTAGCTTGAGGGAAGGAAGGCCTTCTTGTCCAGACTACGTTGGAGTCAGAGAACTCTCCCTCTGCAGTGGACATTAGCCATCCCAAAATAGGCAGGAGACCACATGCAGCCGCAAGGGCCAGCTTTTTCACATCATTTTTATCCATCATCCACAGCAGTCAACTCCAGTGGGGCCAGATGCACTGAGCAGAGGCCACAGACTCCTGGCTCTTCACAAGCCAACCACAACTTGCGTGAACCCTTTGGCCTTTTATTTTTTTTAGCCCTAGTTCCATATGGACATTTTTGAGCATGAATCATTGACTTTTCTCAGTTTCCCACGTGCTTGGAAAATATCCGTCTGTCCGTCCCCATTTCCTTCTAGATGTTGGAGAAACAGCTGTTCCTCGATGCATCAGTAACGGGGAAACACTTTTAATGTGCAGATTTGGGGGCTTAATTTTGCATCACCGTGTAACTTGGGAATTCGGAGACTGAAGAGGATATTTGCTTTTCATATCCCTTAGTGTGGTATAATCAATGGTGAGCGTCGGGATTCTCACAGGTTCTCTTGAACCCTTCGCTAAGAGTGCCTAGTTCTGAGAACCAGTTACTAATGGGACATAGTTCTGAGAACCAGTTACTAATGGGACATAGTTGTTAATTTAGGTTATTAGGACATAGAACCTGTAGTTAATTTATTTGAATCCCACCACTGGGTATAATGCTAAATAGGAAGAGATGGGTGGAAATAGTAGCACCTAATAGATAGTTTCTGAACTAAAATTGAAGCATGCTTCACTCTCAAGTCTGTAAGAGAGAAAGTTAGATGTATTCTGAAAAGCCCATTCCTTGGGTATCTGAATGAGTCACTGTCATTCATGCTACCTGATTGGAAGGAGGTCTACCCAAAGCCACAATTCATGCAAATCTACGAGAGCAGCAGTTTAATCAGAGCTAATACAACACTGCCCCTTTCTTTCTAAAAAAAGAAATTTATCTTTCTTGCTCCTCCGCAGCAAGGAAAGAAGGCTGGAACAGTAGTTGTGGGAAGGTACAGGAGATGGCCTACTTTGTGGATGGATATAGCCCCATCCTAATTAAATTCCCCTATGCTGATGCTGTGGAGCCAATATGCAGTGGAGCTGGTATGTACAGGCTTCTTATGGGGGAATTTTGCAGCTGGGTATCTCCTCAAGGGAAGAGGGTGTTTGTCCCTTTGCCCTGAGCAATGTCACTGCCTCTACTTGGACCTGTATTTACTAAATCATTGGTTCAAGTCCATCAGTGTTGGTGGCTCTTGTCTAGGAAAGGGTATAATATAGGGGTTGCACCACAGTGGTGAGATTCAAATAAATTAACAACAGTCCTAACAATATGTCCTAATAACCTAAATTAACAACTGGTTCTATGACACACTATTAACTGGTACTCAGAACCACGTGCTCATTAGCAAAGGGTTCTATAGAACCTGTGAGAACCCCCTGAAATCCACCACCATTACCACTCCCATCTTCAGCCTGATGTACCCTCCTCCTGATGCCAAGCCTGAAGTTTGGCACACATGGAGTCCAGAATTGGCACCAGTGAGTTAGCATAGGCCTAGCAGTTTTGATGTTCTTATTGCATGTTTACGCCAGTGCACTCTGGAAGAGTGTACAGTGAGTATAGAACTGCATTGTTACTCCAGAAGAGCCTTTCCTTCAATCCTCCCAGAGTTTGGGAATTCACTATAAGTTTGTGGCTTAAGAGTTTGCAACTACTTCACTATTTTTTCCTCAGGTAGTGTTCCAACTAGTAATCCCTGAATATCTGATTTTCTCAGCAAAATCAGAGAAAATGAATTTAGTGTATGTAGCCTACAGCTTTTTTCCATAATGTAGCTATCTGAACTTTGTTAATTTTCAGCAATTTGCAGGTTAGGAGAACAAAGTTCATTTTTTTACTGAACGATCATCACCGTACCGGGTTAGCTCCTTGATCGTAATACTGCAATTCAAACACTTTATAGCAGAGGCTTTCCAACTGTGCATCACAAGTCTCTAGCATGATGCAAGCAGTGCAGACTCCACTTTGTTAGCACATTAGTTTTATTTTGCCCACTGCCCTCCTCCAGTTTTGTTTTTCAAGCCTTTTTCTGCCCTGGTCACAACCTGGAAATGCCACTTTCATTTGATAACATTGGCACTTCCAGGTCCCATGTCAAGGCATCAGTGGAGAAAGGGAATCACAGCCCAGATAAGTTTAGGAACCACTGCTCTATGGGATAAGCAACTTCCTCGGCTGCCCCTGTACCATGTTCACCGCTTCATATTGCTGTCAACATTTGAACATTACATTTGTGAGATTTACAAACCTGACTGCATAAGATTAATAAGACTATAAGGTAAGAATGCAGTAGTGGTTTTGGAATAGTTTTGCAAATTTTAGAGAAGTAACAGTAATTATAGTTGAGCTAAGAACACCGTTTCTTTTTAGGCATGCGTCCTTAACATTTGTCCTTTCCATTCTTTGCTTTTACAGATATTACAGAAAATACAGTGTGTGTAGGTTTAGCAAGAGTAGGTGCAGTGGATCAGACTATTGCAAGTGGTACACTACAGCAAATGACTACAGTGCAACTTGGTGGCCCTTTGCACTCGATGATCATCACTGGAACGTTGCATCCCATGGAAAGTGAGATGCTTAAACTCTTCTCTATAGATAACTCTGTTTTTGAAAACTGATAAATAAAATTCTCTCTACCTTTAACTCAGTGTATCTGGTATTTTGTCAATAACAAGTTTGAGCTCTGGGGTATCAAAGTAGATGGCCTGATCAAGCAAGTCACATTCTTGTGGTTGTAGATCTTTTAACTCAGGTCATTTTCCAGCCTCTCTTCAAATTTAGTGTAGCGTTTTAAAAAGCAGCTCTACATACTCACAAAAATAAAGAAGCACCACACTGATGGCCCGTAAGTTTGCTGTGTAAACTTGGCCATGGGCTATGGTGACACACGTGGTTAAGACACTTTGCCTGTTAACCAGCTGGCTAGGGTTCAAGACCCGGGTTCCCACAAGACTGGGTGAGCTCCTGTCCTTAGCCCAGCTCCTGCCACCCTAGCAGTTCAAAAGCACGTAAATGCAAGTAGATAAATAGGTACCACCTTGGTGGGAAAGGTCACAGCGTTCCCTGCGCCTCGGCCTATAGTCATGTCGGCCCCATGACCACAGAAGTGACTGGACAACACTGGCTCTAAAGGCTTGTAAACAGATGAGCACCGCACCCTATAGTTGCAAACAACGGGCAGTTAACCTGCGGGGGGGGGGGGGGGAACCTTTAGTAAATTTGCTAAATAGACAAATCCCTGAGACATTCTTTCAAAGCAAACTTGTTGCATGATTTCAGCTATAGCTTTTCTGGAAAATTTGTGGTCTATGTCCTATAATATTCTGTTTTAATGCAAAAGTGTTAAAACCCTCTAATCTTAAGCTAAATGTTCAAGATGGGGAAAGTTATACTCAAAATCTGGTGATTTGTGTCTTCAGTTTGTATGATGTAACTCATTACCATTATTTTGGATTTCTTTGGTGCAGCAATATCATGTGCTCTGCTGATTGGGAAAACCTACTTCCTCACAATTTCTAAGAAACAGGTTTTTGCACAAGCACCAAAATATTCCAAGAAGGGCTCTGATACCCTACAATCCAGAGTAACTATGGAAAGATGTAAACGGAACTTACTCGGGATTGCTCTATGCATTTCCCATAGGTTTCCCATAGGTGGCATTGTAACTACATCAATATAAAAGGTCCCTTAGTTACTCTGGATTGTAGCCTTAGAAAAGTCGGAGAAAAAAAGTGTCATAGCACAGAGCTCTTCAAGCAAAACACGAACAGACCTTTTGATGCTTGTGCATCTGTGACTGCTGTACTATGTCAAGTGCATCTTTAGCTGCTCCTGCTGCTTCTGTGAGATTACAACTTTGAAAATCCTTTGGCCAGGGTGACCGTATGTCCTCCTTTTCCTGGATTTTACCCTTGTGTTCCAGGAAAAAAAATGTCCTTTGTACTAAATTTCCTTGTGAGCAGGCAGCACATAGCCTTTTTGTAATTCATAAATTATATGCAATAAATTACAGATAGTTTTAAATTTAATAATAAACAATACTGAGTTAAAATGAACCACATGAAACCAACATATGTGTTTTTAGCTTTCATATTGTCAAGTCCTACATTTTGGAGGTACCATTACTTAAAATTTTGACTTATGGTCACCTTGGCTTTGGCAATAATTGCTGTAATATGGAAATATCTGAAGCAAACACACAACCTGATATAGCGGATTCTGACAAATGAGGCTATGAATTTCAGCCTAAAGTATCAAGAAAAATTAAGAGTTCACACCAAGTTGAAGACAGACCTGCTGTTAAATCTTAAGGAGACACTTTAAGCAGACATTTTCTGAACTTTTTGACCCTTGGGATCCCAGGACACCAGGTATGGCTGAGTAGGTTGGTTCTTATGCTCCTTTCCTGATTTTTCTAATATTGCTGTGGAGTCTCGAGACTTGGGAGCACAGTTCAGCAGACTGTTCGAAATCTGTCATATCATATAAAATACATTCTTTTCTGCTTTTGATTTTAAAAAGCCATACTGCAGGAATTAAGTTCTAAAAATTAAGATTCAACAGTTTTGATCCTCCTAGAATCTTTTACTAGAGGTCTACGAAGATTTTTAGTCTGCATGCTGAACAACTGTGAAGCCAGAATTAGTTTTTGTTGTAGATTTCCATTAAAACAATTAATCTAACCAACTTAACCAAATTTTCACAGTGCAAATCTGTCCATGCTTTGATAAACTTTCTCTTGAAGACATCCAGATCTACTGATTCTCAACTCTTGAATTAGTTATATAATTTACATACACCCAGAAGACTGCTTGCTCGGGGAAACACTGGGACTATAGAAGTCGTACTGTCGAAATTGGTCCCAGGAACTAAATGGACAACATTTGGTCTTTTGAAAAAGGATGTTTATTGATAGGAAAATTGATCCCAAATATTGCAAACATAGTAGCTGCTTAAAATTTTAAGAGACTGTATTCAAGTAGAAAAAAAATGCATTAAATGTCCAATATTGCACTTCCGGCAAGTCAGACTGGCTACTTAGCATTCCCAAACCAATTACAGTATACAGTCATTCTTTATTGAATTTATTAAATTGAAATTCAAATGCTATTTGAATTTTCTGAAGCAATGAAATCCTAAAACTGGAACCAGAAATCATGCATTTAGAAACAAGAATAAAAAGCTGAAGGGCTGGCAAGCCCTGTCCTCTTTGCAACTTAGGGAATTGATTCAGCCCTTTTCTCTTGCTCAGGATTTTATAAGAAATCCAATCCAATCTATCACTAAATTGTGGCAATAAAGTTACCATATACACATCCCCTCCCTCATGGAGAACCTCTGGGATTTGAAATATGCAAACATTGTTTCTATTAAGCATTTCACTGAGATCTCATCCCAGACCCCACAACACACCTGTGGGGGTGATGATAGCTGAAAATGGGTAAATATTTCATATTTCTAAAGACATTTTCAACCATTTTCAAGGTCTATGGCAATTTAGTCAAAGGACAAACAGATAAAAGGATAACATTTAGAGGTTGAAAAGCAATTGTTTGACACTGAAAAAAATTAATGGGGCTCAGTCGTCAAATTCTCTCCATACCCAGAATACTGCTACGAGTCTCAGCGAATAGTTCTGGGACTGCAATCTTAAACACACTTTCTTTGGAGGAGTAAGATCCATTGAACACAATGGGGCTTATTTTTGAGTAGATATGTTTAGGATTGTGCTCTAACTCTATGAACGTGTTCGTGTTCCCCAAAGTTATGAAGGGCAAAAAACAATGAAGAGAGAAAATATTTCCGGTATTAATTGGATGCTCAAGGTTTATTTTTAGGTTTTTTTTAAAGGAACTAAACAGCTAATTAGAGAAAGCAGGACAAGGTTAGGTATAACTAGGCAGGACCTATCAAACACTGCAGACTTCATTCAAGGCCATGTTTGAAAGAAAAAAAATGACATTTTGGTATGAAGTAATGCCACTGTTTCTTTTCAGATCTTAAATCAGGCATTTCAGTGGTTGGGCAGCTTAATTCTTGGATAACTCACTGTTGAAAGTTCAACTGCCAATCTTAATTTTCTCAGGTATTCCAGCATCATTTACTCAGTAAAGTGCTGTCAGTATCAATTCTTCAGCTAAATCATTCAGACTATTCTACAACTGCATTCCATTTCATTGAATCAAACACCTCTCAATAATAGGCTTTCCATTTTTAGCAATGTCTACCCGACATGTTGGAGTACTTTACAACGGCCACAACATCAAACATTAGGTCAAGACTAAGAAGTGAAGTACAAGACAATTTCTTCATATCATTCATTAAGGACCTGGTTGACAATATTCTCAAGTTTAAAAAAATCACAGAAAAGCATTCACAGTGTTTCCCCTCATGGATAGGGTTCCCACAAGACAAGGAATTCCTGCTTCATACAGGGGTTGGACTAGATGATCTACTGGGTCCCTTCCAACTCTATAATTCTGTATCAGAAGTCCATTAATGGAACGGAAACTGGGCCTTAATATTAATGTGATTCAGTTGTCCACATGCCAGCAGTTTCACCTCCATCATTAACTGGTCAAGAAAAGCCCCATAGCTAATAGTTTTCTCAGGATTCCTTCATTTGTCTTCGTTCAGCAAGCTAACCGAAGGATGTCTTTTCACTAAAAGACTATCTTCAACTGTTTGCTTTATAACAAACATGATCAAGTTGCTGAATGAAAGATAGAAAACATGTTTTTTCTTTCGTTACATCCCCCACAATAATAAACCGCAAGATTGAAGACCTTGCATTGTGATTAGAGACAAATGTGAACATTTGTTTATTGGGCACCAACTCTACCGCTTTTGAATTTAAGGTTGCACAAAAGCAACACAGTCATTTAAGCTCTGCCTCGTGCCACCGTAAGGGCCAATTTCAAAGCCACATGCTTATGATTTAAGAATGTTTTGTATTTGTCATATGACAGCACAGGAAAAACAAGAGAAATAGAGAGGGATTTCCTTCCTCGTAGAAAAGTTTTGAACAAATTAACACTGTTGAAAAAGTTAAGCAATTTCCAGACTCTACTGGGAACCTTCATCTCACAGCATAAACAGAATTCTGATGTGGACATATAGATGATTCACAGGAAAATGGAACCAATTCTTGTTTACTTATTTTCAGACACAATATAAAAGTCTTTCGGGTTTTTTGGG
Source organism: Cryptoblepharus egeriae (assembly GCA_030015325.1). Lineage (NCBI taxonomy): Eukaryota > Metazoa > Chordata > Lepidosauria > Squamata > Scincidae > Cryptoblepharus > Cryptoblepharus egeriae. The sequence goes on from JAREYC010000003.1 coordinate 110,160,878, forward strand.
GGGGGGCAAAGCACCCTACATTAATCTCCATGGTGAAAAAAAATCTTGAGTTAACTATAGTGTTTAAAGTATGGCACAATCATTTTGCACAGTGTGGACATCAACTGGGCAGTTACACTGTAACTTGACATATTAAAGGAATCTCCATATAAGAAATATGGTTATGGGGGAACAACACTTACAGGTCCAACTTTGTTATACAATGATTTACTATACACGGATTTGACTCAATGCAAATGGCCACTGCAAATGAGAAGGAATGTGCCAATCCCTAGAGAACAGGAAAAAAGCATCCCTTAAATATGACAATTTTAAAAACTGCTTTTTTGTAGAGAGGCAGTCATGCAAGTAATTGGGTGCAATCCAGAGTAACTACGGGGAGTCCTTGCTCCGGTGTAAGAATAATTTGCTCTGGATTGCAATATGAATTTCCCATAGGTTTTCATTAGGTGGTGCAGTAACTACAGGTGCACGTAGTGTCTCTTAAGTGCTCCCGTAGTTACTCTGGATTGTAGGGATTATTCCATTTTGCATCTGCTGGGTCAGAGAGAGGCAGGGAGCCCTTTACTTTTCTAATTGCTGACTGCCTCTCTGCATTAGTAAGAAAAGCTGTTTTTAATCAATTTTAAACGGATGCACTTTAAATTTTTTTTAGAACTGCTTTCATTATTTAACACATTTTTTGGCAGGAGGTCCCAGAATCAAACCCTGTACAAACTTATTCCATTAGGAGCAACAAAGGAGCAAGAAACCTGGAAGTGAGTCTTTAAATCTATTTTTCAACTTTTTTTCTCCACAAATGATTCTGGAATGGAACCGTAGAGGATAAAAAGGGACACCAGTGATGCGTCCTGGGAAAAGAAATGCAACCCATTATGTAACAGTACAAAGACATGGCCCAAAATTAATCTTTGAATTACATTTGTGACAAATGTGTGAGTTTCTAAATCAGTGATTTTCAACCAGCGTGCCGTGGCATGCTGGTGTGCCGCAGGAATTTGGGGAGGGACATTTATTAATAGGAAAACTTGGGGATTTGAACAGGTTGGTGTGCCTTGTCAGTGGTAAAAACAATTGATGGTGTGCCATGAGATGAAAAAGGTTTAATATCACTGTTCTAAATTAACCAATAAGTGCTATGAAAGCACAGACTAGCAACTAACCATCCAGTCAGAGATTACCTAAGATCAGAATGGTTTAAAAATAGATCTACAAAGGTGCTTACGCCCATAAAAACAGAAGCTGCTACACAAGAAGTTTTTTTTTCTGTAATTTAGGGTGCAATCCTAACAACGTCTACTCAAAAGTAAGCCCTATTTTGTTCAATGGGTCTTACTCCCAGGAAAGTGTCTTTAGGATTGCAGCCACAGTATAATTCCACTTCATATACTTCAACATCTTAACAGCACTTCATTTAAAACATAGATTTCTCTCAAAATCAAACCAGTTATATATTTGGGGAAATTTATTTCTGGCAGCAGCAAGATTTATCTTTCTAAGCAGGCTTTCTTGATTATCCTGAAAACTCCCCTAGGAAAAAAAATGAGGGAGACTGTCCTGATCATTTCATGTATACATCGTTTCTGATTAATTAAAAATATTTGCTTCCTGCCATTCTACAACCAACTTCAGCTTCAAGTTTAGAAGCAAAGCAACGGACTTGTAGGATCTTTGCTTATTCTATATTCAAGTTGTCTTTTAAAAAGTGTTCCACCGGCAGTGGAGTTCTTATTCTGTAGAAAAGGCCTCTAAAATGAGCCGCATACAACCTTAAAAGATTACGCTAACACAGCTGGATAAACCCAGCAAAAAACAAGCTCCCAAAGTGCTCCTGTGCAGTTTAAAAGGAACTTTTGATTAAAAAATTTTTAAAAGGAAGATGATGGTTTTGAATCACACACAACTGAAAGACTTGTCCTGGTATTACGTCATTAGATTTTACTGAAAAATAAATGGCTCACTTTAAGCATCAGTGCACCATTAAACCTCACATTATGGAGCGACTCCACAAAACCAATGATCATCTATGACAATGCAAACATCAAAATGGGCCATTCTGCAGGTACAAACTGGTTGGACTGGTGGAATTCCTGGATAAGTATTTCAGCTTATTCATAGGGCTCTTGTTAAGACTGAAGACTTGCAAATATCAGTTATGAACATGAAATCTGAAATGGAAGATCAGAACCATCCAAGTATAGTTCCATAATTCTCCTTGTAAAAATTAGTCTGTCAGATATCGTCTCCTCTCCCCATCAGTGACCAAAATGGAAAACAAGCATCCTTCCTATGAAATGCCTTATTTTTTAAAAAAGCAGAATACAATGGGGCCAAGATTCACTGGGAAGCTGATTCACTTGTGTATCCCTCATACATGCCTCATCTGGAGATGAGGAGAGCTCTGCTCCCCTGGCCTCTAAAGGGACATCCATGACCTCTGCCAGGCTCAGACTGAGCCTTACAGTTAAAAAAGGTTCTGGTTTTTTCCAATACAACTGACATTTTAAAAGCCATACAAGGTATTAGGAAGCCACTGAGACTTCTCCGAGGAGGAAGGTTTGCGGGGAGGGGGGGTGGTCGGTGTTTCAGTAAACGGTGGTGAATTCTGGAATGGAACCCCCTAAAGATACCAGAAGATGCCTGTGTTTACTACTGATCTTTTTTTCTGCAATGCTTGTGTGCAAGTCTCCGTATGGAAAAGGAAAATCAGTACCAAACTGCTGTGGTTTTTCTTTAGCGAGATGTTCAAACCCTTTAATTTCTCATTGTTGTGAGTGCCGGGGCACTGTCGCCTACATGTACTTCACTGTAGTCAAGCATTTTGTAAACAAGCTTCCTGTAATTATTTAAACCTTTGTATTGTAAAATTGAAGAGTTGACTCAATGCAAGTTTAAAATGTAACAGAAAGAGGGAGTCTACTATCTACTGTTATGCCATTACACATAAATCACACCAATCACAAGCAAGAATCCTACTGGGTACAAATAGTAGCCATAAAAATTAATAAAAATCCCCGATGTTCCATATCTGTGCTGGCAGATACTTTGATAGAAAGGCACTCTAGAAACCCAATATGGTTTGGTTCATTAAGTTTGCAAAAGTACAAACAGTCTTACTTAAGAGTTATGGTGTAGAATGTCAACCGCTGTGACATTATGAATACAGTAAATTTCCTTTTTCGCCACCCTCCCGGCAGTAACACTGGCTGTGTGGGTATGAGCAGCAGCTTCACAAAAAACATAACCAATGATTGCAATACCACATTATTATGTTAGGTGCTGGAGCCAAATCAGCAACTAATCCACAGACGTTTCGGGCTCATGGACATCAAAACCCAAGTAGTCCAGAACCATGCCCTTTAATTCTCTCTTCTGATGTAGCCAACAGGCAGCGAGAGTCTGTTCAGTTCTGGACAACTGTAGAGAAGAGGGGCCTCTGTTCCAAAGGAAATACAATGTCTTGTGACAATACTAAAAAGCTTTGGTCCAAGAAGAACGTTCGAGATATTCGCTACATGGTGGCAACGTCAATCTGTACATATAACTGTCTCACTCCAGCCTGCAAATATACAAAAAGAGCCATATTAGAGAAGAGTTATAGATAAGGATGCATGAACACCATTTTAAATATCAGCAAAATTTAGACAGGGATAGTTCCTTTGTTGTAGACCTATGAATCAAGGCCATATGATCTACTACGTTTAGAGAAGCACAATGCAGTAAAATTGTACTCTACTTGGATTGAGAATGTTTTGCAAGACAATCAAACATTTCTAATAAATTTTAACTTGATAGACAAGCAATGTCTTGATAAGCAAGCGAAAAATAGTCCCAGCTGAGATATGGCCTGTTTCAGGACTTGGCCAGCATCTCCTTAGCCTCTCCTGAGAGACCAGCCTATGCATGTCTACTCTGAAGTAAGCCTATTACAGTCAGTGGGGCTCACTCCTATGTAAGGGGACAATGGAAAGGAGCCCGAGAGGCTTAGGCTGCAATCCTAAAGACACTTTCCTGGTAGTAAGACCCACTGAACACAATAGGACTTTTGAGTAAACATGGTTAGGATTGTGCTGTCAGCCTGGCATGTCAGCCCTAAAGTAAGTCCTATTATAATCAGTGAGGCTGACTCCTTAGTAAGGGGGCAAAGTGCAGCCTGAGAGACCAAGTACAGGTTAATTTGTTTTATTTTTCTTTATATTTTTAATTTTCTTTATTGTATTCTATTACAGTATTGTAATAATTTTTCTATGAATATTTTTGGGTTGTGGAATGAATGGTCTGAGTTTCCATTATTTCTTATGGGAAAATTTGCTTCAATATACAATCATTTTGGATTATAAGCATGCCTCCGGAACAAATTATGCTCGTAAACCAAGGTACCACTGTACATGGATTCAAAGAAAACCATCCTGCACTATAAAATGAAGCACAGTTGCTCTTCCTTATAAAAAAGATCCAATAAATGTACCCAATCAAAGTTTGTTCAATCAGTGTGCCTCAACTTGGGGGCCGCAGGGATGCTAGATAATAATGCTACTTGCACTTACGCAACCACAATTCCCATATCGATACACGCTGATTTAGAACACACTTTCTTCAGCCATTTTGTCTCTTGACCAGTCTCTTCCCTCTTGACATACAGATGTTCCTCAACGCAACTATACTACTACTATAATCCTATGATTCATGTATATTACATGCATATGATTTGTCTTAAAAAAAAACAAGATATAGGCCATAAAAGAATTGAGAAATCATGCGAGTGGTGATACAAGATGGAAAAATTGAGAAATCATACATGTGGTATTGGTGTGTGGTGTCTGTTTTTCAACAAAAACAAGACAATTCTGTCTACATGAACTTCTCACAACAGAGAGAACCAGCCCTTGGAATACATCAGGTGGCACTGAATCAAGGCATGCAGGCCAAATCTGGCATTTAGAAAATGCCTTCCCTGCATCGTTCAGAGCTTTGTTTTTGTGCCATACATCTTAACTTTTCAATCTTCTCACATACCTCACTGAGATACTGGGGTATAGAGTCTATTGGGCAATGGAAGTGGCTGCTTGATGCAAGTCTGTGGGAAGACTGGCTAGAAAGTTAAGACACTGCAGAGCAGAATGCAAAGTGCTGTGCAAGAAAAGATTTCCCACATGCACAGTGCCAGGGGTTGTGAGTCTGCTGGGATACATGACTGATGTACAGATGAAACTGAGTATGAGAAATATAGAGTATAGATTTCAGTATAGGAAATATAGATTTATTTTATTTTATTTAAATATTCCACCTTTCCCATGTCAATGCCCAATACCTGGGTATAAGAAATACAGATCTTGAAATCTTTCAGCTAGACAGAAGACAGATAGCATAGCATTCTAAGAAATGGGCAGTGGTGGTTAAAAATTTAGCAAAAATTTATTCTTTGAAAACGCCAAAACAAAAGTAATATCATCTTGTAATTTCAAATTCTCCCTTTTACTCATCAAGCTTAGAGCACAATCCTAACCATGTCTACACAAAAGTAAGCCCCACTGTGTTCAATGGGTCTTACTCCCGGGAAAGTGTCTTTAGGATCACAGCCTTAAACATGTTTATAGTGAAAAGGAGAATAAACCATTCATACCTGAGTAAAAATGTTGTGAGTCTGACTAAGAATCCACTTTGCATCAGCATCTGGAGCTATAAACAGTTTCAAAGTCCCTATATAAACATCAGTACAAAGGGTCCAGAAGTGGGGATCATGTAAATTGTAAACTCCTTGCAATTGCTGAACCTAAAATACAGAAGTAGCATTTAGTTTTCTTTGAAAAATTGTTCTGCTTTAATAAAAATCAGCAATACATACAAAGACCTGGACAAAATGTGCTACCTATGAGCACCTTTAAAAATAATTTCATAAATTCACTGTAGCAGTGTTTCATCAGTGTGCTCCTTGAAGCCCTTGGGCTCCAAAACTACTGTCAGCCTCTAAAGACCAAAAAGTTTAAGCTCCTTTTCTCTTTAGAAACACATCCTCAGCATGCATCCTCAGCACATATAAAGCTTGCCTTTCCATTCTGCAGAAGATTGCTTTTGACCTTCAAGAGACCCCCAACAGGGTCTACTGATCTGGTAGGCTTTGTGCCCAGATTTGCAATCTGCAGCAGAATGGAGGCCCTTGGGCAAAATGCTAAGCTCCATTTACCCAGGAAAGGACTGTAGTAGGGGCCAGATCCGGCACACATCCTGGAATTTGGCACACACTATTCTATAGCTCCACATAAATAAAAATGAACTCAAAGGTAACCAATTGTTGGGTTTTTCTTGGCCAATGCTAAACAATCCTAAACCTTTTCCTCTGTGCGAAGAGCCAATTCATCAACTTCCCTTCCAAAAAATGGACATTTAATCCACATAATACAAATGGTCCTTTGTGTTCATAGGGATATTAGATATATTTCACTGCAATATGACCTTCAATCTATATGAATGCTTGCCATCCTTTGTTTTTAAACACTATGTCTGAATGGTGATCTTTATCAGGACTATTTTGGTTAATACAAAGGAAGAAAGATTTAATCTCTTGAAATGGAAAAGAACTTAAATGCTTATAGCATGAAAATTAAGAACATGTGAATTCTGCACTTATTAAAATGTATGGAAGACATAAAACTGGCAGATCAAAAAGCTTCTAAAGAGATATTCTATGACTATAGGATTCTCTTCAACATTTAATGAGCTGTTATGGTCTACACCAGGGATGTCTGAGATACAGTTTGAATTTCAGTCACAACACTGCATAACTTAGCTGTGTGTACCCAAAAATATATACATTAATTCCAGCCCACACTATCACCACAAAATAAATCAGAAAGATTAATCATGATGGAAATTTCACAAAGCAGCTAGTAGCAATCATTGTAACACAAGACTCTAAAATAAGAAGGGACACCTTCTGCACGTTTGAACTGTGGCTTGCTAGATTGTAGATAAAGCCTACACAAAACTATCCCTTCAGGAACATAGTTTCTGAGCACGTATCTATATTGAGCAACATGCACAATAAGTGCAGAAATTGGTTAAGGAGGGACTTCAGAACAAAAATGCTAGACTCAAGTGCTTGCAGCCAGAAATAGCTGAAAATGTAAGCTTGCAACCATGTCTTTAAACCAGAGTTTCGCAACATTTGTCATCTGCTGTACCACTTCACATAGTCCACGTATTCTAAGTACCACTAGAAGGGAGTAACAAGCGATGGTATCATCACCACTTGCTTCTGGGTTAGGAGGCCAGACGTGATGCAACATACACTAGTAAGAAGCTCAGAGTGGAAAGGAGGGTTTTTCAAGTGAGGAAAAGCATGCTTTGGTGTTCTGCCCACTGAGCAGAGCCTCCTACTGCTGTTTTTCATGTTGTGTTCCTGGTCTTGCTGCAGGCGACAGATGTCCACAGCTCCTTCAATATCACAATACACCATCTCAAATTCTAGAATGGTTATGAAACACACTTCTAGACTATTCAGCCACAAATACCATAAATTTAGGTAAATTGCAGACTTCTGTGTGTTTCATTTGTGATCACTTGTGAAGAAAATTTGTACAGATTTTTGGAGAACAAGGGTCTTCAAGATGGTTCTCCATTAAAAAAATGCCTGGAAATATTGCAGCTTACCCTTTGATAGCACTGAGGCAAAGTGCTTTCTAGTGAAGGAGGAGTCCGCTGCATCAAAATCCCAATGGACTCTCGTAAAAGTGGAACCACGCTAGAAAAAAATATTTACAGACATTAATATTGCTATATTCCATTTTTCACACATATATACACACAGAGAGAGAAGATTACATACATGCCAAGATTTATGTTACACTTGGCTTTCATGAAAATGAAACTCCTATCCATCTTCTGAACCTCCAGAACAGAAGAAAATCTAGATATTCCCTTTTTTCAAATCAGCACAATAAAAGAATATCAGAGGGCAAATTTTCAAACATATGTGTTGAGTTGCAACTGAAGTTATCGAAGTCTCTTTGCTGACAAGGAAATCAAAATTATACCGATAAGGATTGCTACTTTTGGTTTGATCTACTTTTGTTTCCTGAAGTCATCCAGAGTCATTACTAAGATCATGAATTGGTAATGGTGCTCTCTCTGATGGATTTGCTAGAAGGTACCCCAAAACCGTGGAATCAGATGGGGGATAAACATATTTTAATGTCCATTAACATTTTAGTTTATTAATTATTCTGTTTTATCAATTAACATTTGTAGCATTTAAAGGTTCATGCTTGAGGCAGCTGATAAAATAATGAGGAATAATGGACTTAGTGAATCATTCACAAGAAAAACATTCTAGTCTTGCAATATATCCTAACCTTTCACAGTAAGGACAGAACCACTACATAGTGAGCTACAACAAATTTATATTAATAAGATTGCTTTTGAAATTATTCACACACAAGACTGGGCAACACGCCATCTGGGCAACAAGCTCAAAGATGACCTCGTGAGCTATAGCTGTGTATACAGATCGGATCAAGCTCACGGGACCATCTTTGATTAAGCATCATGACAAGCCACCATAACAAAATGTTTCCCATGGTTATTCAGGCATGAAAGCAGTGCAAGAGCCAGGCCAAGGACACAAAGAGCATATTCAAATAACTCTTGGAAAAATTATGTCATAGGTTTCTGAGTGTTTTACCAAGATTGTGCAAAAGGCCATCTCAAGCCAAAATCAATTAATGCTAGGAACTGCATGCTTCAGTAAAAGAGGAGACCTTGGTCCCTAAAAACTGCTTGGACGCTACTTAAAGGCAATGGTTGACGATGAGTATGGAACTGAGAAATCCACACCACAATTTGAACTCCTGGTTTCTGAGTGTTTCCACCACCGTGGAAATAGGGAGATGGGAGAGTTGTGCTGGCTTAAATTACTTAGGATGGTGCCCCCAGTTCAGAGAAATCCATTAACTTGGCCGGAATGTTAGGAAGCCTGTAGCAGGAATGTTATCTCTGCTTCCAATCAATACCAACCAGTTACCTTCAAAGCCAAGTAGATGGGATGCTGGGTGGTACACAAGTAGATGGAAAGTAGTGGTGAGCTAAGTCATGTTTTTAAACTTATACAGAATAATGCAGTGGAGTCCAGAGGTAGTTTTACAAACTTTCAAGAAGAAAGTAGTAATACATAGGGTTTACTCTTTTGGGATCCTCTATTTAGATGACATCACAAAAATGATCCACTTCCATTAACAAGATTATGCCCAGGCAAAAACAAATTTGTATCACACCAATAAACTGTTGGTGTAGATGTAGATAGATTCCTTATCTAGGAACAGTATCGATGAATAGACAGAAACTGGAATCAGAGGTTTGCTCTGAAATATATAGGGACGCAACAAAATATTTTTGTTTAAATCCAAGCACTTTAAATCCAAGACCACTTACAACACTAATTACACCAGTCATAAAAATGCATAAGAAATGTAAAAAACATTCTTGCTTTTGTGTCTGGCTTGGGAAATGTTTCTCTTATGATCCAAGATAATAGGCAGGGGAGGGGATAATAAAACAAAATTAGTAGGGACTGGTTTAGCCATAATGAAATTACTCCACTAAAACAGCAAGCTTTGCATATTCTTGAAGTCATGGAATCCAGGGGTTTTAGCAGAGCTGAAGCAGTGAGCATTTGGAAGCAATTTAAGGCTCCCTTCTGGTATCTGTAAAGTGATTACATGAACTGAGCCAGTAAAGACACAAAGGTTCCCATGATGAAGGGGCTTGGATAGCAAACAGGCATAATTTTGCTGCTTGGAATACAGTACTAGTGTTTCTTTGGCTCCAACACAAAAAATAGTGTACCCAGAATATGCAACAGTTCCTGACTAACCAATACACTCTGAGTAAATTGGGTCATGCATATTTAGACAACTGGACTTATACATCATGCTACATTCCTTACATTAGTAGAAAATAGGTTCCTGGTGCCCATACTTAAGTCAAAACATCTGGTTTTTCTTGACCAGCACTAGCCACAGTACTAGAAGAATGGAATACATTCCACACACTTGAGCTGTGGCTTGCTAGATGGTGGATATGCTATGTCATGGGTGTCCAAACATATTGGGAGGAAGACCTCATCACACCAAGCCAGATCAGAAATTTATGTTTGAAATTCAAGCCTTTCTTTGGGAGCTGGAACAGAAACAGGAGCACCCCAATACCCTGACTAAAGTACTAAGAATATTGTAGATTCACAGCCCTGAGAACATGATGGTGGATCTTCACCCTTTTGCAAGGCTGTGGAACCTCAACAGATTTGCTGATATTTACAATACAATAAAAGAGGTAAACAAAAAGCCAAACTAAGCAGGTAGCAGCTCCAAGCAACTCCATGTTCTTGGTGCCAGTGCAATGACTCAAAAAGAGTGTTGCATTCAAATAATACAATAAAGCAGGCCTCTGTCAGTCTTGAAAGATTATGGTATCATGCTCAGCGCTGCATACATGCAAAGCACAAAAGCCTGGGTTGGATTGTTATGGAGAATAGGCTGTTACCCAAGCAGCAAGTCCCCCCTCTCCACGCCACTGAATTAGTCCAATAGAAAGGCAGAGCCGATACGATTGGATCCAGCTGGCGTCCCAGAGCTGGGCTAAGGACAGGAGCTCACCCTGTCTTGTGGGGCCGACCCAGATCTCGAACCCTGGCCTGCTGGTTAACAGGCACAGCGTCTTAACCGCATGCGCCACCCACAGCCCTAACAATAATACAATAGCAGGAGTGCATACTAGACACTGCTTAACAGGCAAAATCACCAACAATATGAAAACTGGAAGCACAGGAAAACAGTTTTAGTTTTTTTAAAAAATAATTTTGTTTTATTTTAAAAACAATTTCATATCTATTGATTCGTCAGCCTAGGTTGTAGCCATTTTATTCTCAATTCTTTGTTTAATTTAAAAAGAATACTTCACACTAGTCACCTTAAAATCACTACCAAAGTAGCAATGGGATCAGACTAAGGAAGATTTTTGTTCCCCAGAAAGGTTGTTAGGGCTGGTCAAAAGAATCCAAGGAATCATCAGTTTAAGTAACACAAGAGAACTTTTAAGAAGTGGCTAAGATGATCTCATAAACACTTTTTCCAAAAGTCTGGTCAAGTGTCACCACAGGAGAAAACTATGTCAAGCCATCATTCTGCTAACATCATCCACAACTATTCCCCACCCCTTAAAAAGAGCTGGTCAGAGGTTAGAAATCAACCATTCAGTATGCATAAGAAACAAATGCTCACCACAGTGCCCAACATGAACCACAAGATAAGGAGGCAATATACCAGTGCCAAATAAAGAACACATTTCAGGAGGTTAACCTGCCCTTTCAAGAACATCCAGTTATACAGTTATACAAAACATGCAATGGTTTCATTACATGAACAAATTAAAAGCAGGCCTCCGTCAGTCTTGAAAGACTATGGTATCGTGCTTGGCGCTGCATACGCTGCATGCGAAGCACGAAAGCCTGGGTTAGATTGTTATGGAGGATAGGCTGGTACCCAGGCAGCAAATCCCCCCTCTCCATGCCACTGAATTAGTCCAATGGAAAGGCAGAGCCAATACGATTGGATCCAGCTGGCGTCGCAGAGCTGGGCTAAGGACAGGAGCTCACCCTGTCTTGTGGAGCTGACCCGGGTCTCGAACCCTGGCCTGCTGGTTAACAGGCACAGTGTCTTAACCGCTTGCGCCACCCAAATCCATGGTATTAAATTTGAGAATCTTTCCTTGTAAGAGCCATAATTTAAAGGAAGTTTCAATTGTGCCTCATTATGGTATCTGATAAACACAGAAATAAAATCAACTATCAAATATACTGTAAAAAAAGAACACACATTTAAACTATAATATCTTTCAGATAACGTGGCCTGCAGAATTTACACTGAATTGATTAACATGATTCCTAAGATAGTGGATGTACAATTGCTTTATCTAGTCCACCTTGCGAGGCAAATAAGAAGTTTGGCCAACATATATTTTGCTAATTTTTGTGGCCTTTTTGATTAGTCACACCATTACAGGAAAACTGCAAAGCTGACTCATGAGTCAGCACGCCCAACTTCTCTTTGCTATTATTAACTATGGATCCAGACTTAAGTAAACAACATCAAGAGAGATGTCCCACTGAAAGAGACTTCTTAAGTTTTGAATATGTTCGTGGCAGTGATCCTGTCACATGGGTTACAAGAGAAACTAAAAGCTGAGGCAATCTGACAGGGCATCTCCTCTGGACAAAAAAACAAAAACAAAATGGGACTGCACTGCATCTCTCCACATCTCCACACTGGGATGGTTCAAACAGGTGCTTCAGGTTCATGCACTTCCATCCCACAGCGAGTTTACCCTCCAAACAGGACAGGAGACCAGGATCAAAAACCACTTTGTAATCTTAGTTTCCAGAATAAGTACACAAATTCTGAGAAAAACCAGGATGTGCCACATGTCATGTGCCACATGTGCCACAGAAGCATCAGGGAATCATCACATGCTGAGAACAGAAGAACTGTACGAGCCTGAAGCTCCTGGTTAATCATTCTTAGACATCAAACTACAGTTTGGCACTGCACATAGGCCAGTTCCCTAAAACCAAGCCTTGTAGACCTGAGTATCAACCAATGACACATTTCATTATTTCATTTTGACAACTAGGATGAACTTCCATCCATTTACGCTATTGTTCCTGCAGCTACATAGATTGCTAGCTTCCTCTTGATGCAATTCAACATGCTGGTTTTGGACTTTAAAGCCCTTCACAATGTAGGGCTGAGGGATGTAAGGAGCTACCTCCTTGCTTACAAGACAATCCATCCCCTGGAATCATCTGAAGTTGTCTCTCCTCCATGTGCCACCTTTAGCTGAAGCTAGGATGGTGATGACTGGAAGGTCTTCTCTCTGTGGCAGAACTACAACTGCGGAATTCCCTTCCACTTGAGCTAAGAACTACATACTTATTTGCCTGATTTTCTCCCTTTACATTTGTCACTCAGTTTCCCCTAATTTTATCAATTTGCACTGCTATAGTTTTAATTAGCATTTCATGCTATTTTTACTGATTTCATTCTTTTCAATTACTATGTTGTTAGTCAAGTGGGGTGCCTTTAATGTAAGAAGAAAAGTGTAATATAAATGTTTTAAAGCTAATAAAACATCTAGACCTACAGCACAATCCAGAGCAACTAATCTGGCCACATAAGAGCCCTTGGGTTGCCCTATCTATCACTAGGGTGGAGCAACTGCAAGATGCTCCACCCCAGTTACTCTGGAAAAAGCTTACAGCAGAGCAAGGCAACATAGGGTGCCATAAGAGAGGTGGACCTGCTCTGCCCTAGTTGCTCTGCCCTGGGCAGTTCAGGAGAAGCATGTTGAGGGCAGCTTTAGCATTGCCTAGGGCAGAGCAGTTACTCCGTATCCAGAGCCTGTTTCCAAGGCAGAAATGCCCTCTTCCAGCTCCTCAGAGATATACCACCTCAGGAGCAGGTATAGTAATGAGTAGACCCATAGGGGTCCATGATAAGGTCCGAATAAGAATGGCAGTGTTGACCAAAAATCTGAGTTCTTGGCCAGCCTAGCTGTAATCCCTGCCTCTCAGCCTCAGGAGACCACCACGGCTGCCCACAAACCTCAGGATACAGCAAGCCACTCCAAGAAGCCACTTGTATTTACTGTAGAATGTACTGGCATCTCATCAGGGACTCCTTATAAGGCAGGCACCCAGTGGCGTCACCAGACTGGTGCAGCTGGTGTGGGCTGCATTGGGTGATGCGCTCCATATGGGGTGATGCGCTGGAAGAGTTTGACTGTCCTTTGGCAAGCCCCGGGTGTCAGTGCGCCCATTCAGGCCTGCTCCAAGGTGGAGCTGCAGCCAGAAGCTGCCACTCATTCTCGGAGCTGGCCCAAATGGCTAGCTGAGGTGCACTGCACAGAAACACACTGAGCATGCCAAAAAGCTTCAGAGGATACTTCCTTAGAGTGGAGGATGTCCGTGCCTCTGCACGGCCATTCGGCCTCACTCAGGAAGCGGAGTGGCAGCCAAAAGGCTTCAGAAAGAGTACTGCACAGGCACCAACTCTGACGCCTGCACAGTCTCCTCTGAAGCCGAAAGTCTTCAGAAAAGTACTGTGCAGGCATCAGAAATGGTGCCTGTGCAGTACTCTTTCTGAAGCTAGTTGGCTTCAGAAACAACTGCGCAGGCGCAAAATTTGGCGACTGTGCAGTCCAAGTAGGGGGATGTGCGGATCCCAGAGGTGACACACAGACTTCCGCACCGGGTGATGCGCAGAGTCGTGTCACCATTATAGGCACCACAGCTGTTCCTTGTTCAGTGTGATCTGAGGGATATCTTCTCAGGAGCAAGTCCTCTCCATGTGTCAATTACTTAGCATACTATGGAGCAGTTAGGGCAGCCCAGGCTTCCTGACTCTCTGGATGCAGCTTAACTTTCTGCTCTGGATACAGAATAGTTAGGAGAGAGCAGTTAGGGCAGAGCAGGCTGAACTTGTTCTGGATTGTGCCCTAAGTAACAGGGTGACGAGCAAACAATAAAAAAGTCTTTGGAAAATCTCTAAAGAATAGGAAGCTTTATAATTGGAAGTTTTACTGTGATATACTGTTATGATTTTTAAACAGTTTATGACATAGAAAAGTAAACTATGGCTGCAATCCTAAAGATACTTTCCTGGGAGTAAGACCCATTGAACACAATGGGGCTTACTTTTAAGTAGACATGGTTAGGATTGTGCTCTTAGGTTGGGTCATACTAATGTAGCAAGGCTAAAAGTCCTGGGGAAGATGTCCAGCATTCACCAACATAAATACAGCCCTTAAAAGATGAAATGGAAACTTGCAGGCAGGAATCAGTCACTGTATTCAGACCAAAGAGAGGAAATTTAAGACTGTCTGCAATTTATCTGACATTGATTTTGTTAGAGAAAAAACCAAAAGTTGACTCTGAATACATAGAACTAATCCAGCCAAATGCTGTATCTAAACCAGCCCTAGCCTAATTTCAAAATCATTTCCTTTCAGCACAAACATTCTGCCACCAAACTTATCATGTTATTAGGCAACAGCATATCCCTGCAGTTATTTTTTATATGTGTTGAGAGGGGAGGAAAATGAGGTTGGTGTAAACTGACACACTGTATTTAAGCTCATATAATTTGGGGTCAAGTTTCTTCATGATGTTTATTGCCTTGTTATTTCTTTGTCAATTCCTTTTTTACACCAGGCACAAGCTCTTGAGTAAAAAAAATGGGTTACTTCCTAAGTGCTTCTTCCATTATCAAACTAAACTGTTTTGAGAAAACACATACACACACACACACACGCACGCACATACACATACACACACAATTACTCGTTCTCTACCTGTATCCCAAGTAACTGTAGCGAGAGTTCCATAACCTTCAGGAACAGATTTTCAAGGGATGCAGAAGGAAGGGGAGACCACCAAAAATACACACTCTCGCATTAACAAAACATCTTTCACAAACAGAAGCATCATCTCAGAAACAACTCATTATGTATTAGCTTGATGGCAGATGTGATACAACAAATGAACTAGCATTGCAGTTAGCAGACATGTGTGCTGCTTGAGAACAATCAGGATTTTTTTAAAAAAGATCACAAAACTTTTTCTGAACTTAATCACAGAAATAATTAATAGAGAATCAGCCTTTGATTACTACCCATACAACTTGATGGATCATAGAATCATAGAGTTGGAAGGGACTCAGTGGATCATCTAGTCCACACCCTGCCTGTAGGAGGAAATCCTCATCTTGTGGTCTCGAACTCTGGCCTGCTGATTAACAGACACAGTGTCTTAAATACTTGCGCTACCAGAGGACTTGGCTGTGATCGAAGTACATTTATCAACAATTTGATATTATCAAACTGAAAGTAATTTGGACTCCTTCCCATCACAGTTATTAAATAAGTGCTGTACGATATTAGCTAGAACAGTACTATCAACTGGGTAACTTCTGCTGCTAACAGATCACTCTTATTATGCTTATATTTGGACACTACATGCCAGTGTCATAGAATTAAACTATAACTTGCATTTCATGGCCACTTGACTTTACAGTGTGATAGAATATTCTATGCATATATATATATATATATATATATATATATACACACACACACACACACACACACACACACACACACACACACATATATATATATACACATATATATACACACACACACACATATATATACACACATATATATACACACACACACACATATATACACACACACACACACACACATATATATATATATCAAATGAGGACCATGCTTTCTAAAGAAATGGATATTAGACCAGACCATAAAAAGTGTATTCCACAGAAGTCTATGTTGCTTTTTGTTTAAAAAACAATTTTTAGTCATTTCCAACCTCTCAAGATCAGTCTCATTGCAATATTTGCAGCAGACATTGTTTTAAGAACTTCATAGAAATTTGTGTGACATTATACACAACCACACTGTCAAACTACTATGCTTATGCTGCAAGGCCATGTTGCCTCATATATGGCATGACTGAACCGGGCCTCAAGCCAAGATAATGACACAGCATTTCATTATAAAAACAGAACTTTGTTTGAAAGTATAGTTATGCTGACTTTTCATTATACAAACCAACAAGTCAACAAAAGCAATTCAGGCTTCTATGCCCCCAATTTTTTTAAGTGTAAAGAGATGGATTACTTCTTAGGACACATCAGTGTCAATGGGATTTTTCGGCCCTTTGGGATAAATAATACAAATAATTAAGTAGATTTCATAGATTTATAAAAGAACTACAGGTGCTGGATGGACTTGGCTAATTAGTAATTTTCATATTTCCTAGGGGAATACCTCAATTTTTTGATACCTCAGAATGCCTCTGTAAAAATATGCTATCTTTGCAGATGGTAAAGTAATAATTTAAGGGACTCTTCAAGAGCTGTCTTTATTTCCATCTTAAGACTTCAAAATGCAGACCAAGATTATAGTTATACCCCCAAATCTAGAGTAACTACGGGAGCACGTAAGAGACTTTACATGCACTCATAGTTACTGCACCACCTAGTGAAAACCAATGGGAAATTCATATTGGAATCCAGCGTAAGTTGTTCTTACACCAGAGCAAGGACTCCCCATAGTTACTCTGGATTTTGCCCATAGCCTTATTCAGAAACACTTTTTACTGCAGCTCCTTAACAAATATTCTGTTCTTAATGTATCCAGCTAAAGAGCTTTGAGTAGCTGAAAAGCTTGCATGATACATTGTCAAATATTTATAATGATATCTAAAAAGCAGCAAAAACGGAAAAGTTATGCAAAAATCTTTCCCTGGCTCAAATATCTGTTATTGTGCAGAATGTTCTCTAAATAAGTTGTGAAGGTACATTTGTAAACAGAAATGTTTCAGCAGATGCACAAAGTTATTAAGCAGGTTTCGATGAGATGTTTGGCAGCTCAGTTTGGTAGACAGGCTACATTTTGAGCCAGCAGGCTGGACTCCACTGAATTTGAGGCCATTCTGCTCCACTTAGTAGAACAGTACATTGGTTTATATAAACACATACAACAGAGAGAAGGTGTTGCACTCTCTCAACAGAGAGTGTGGGTCAGAAGGGCCATTTTACAAGTCTAAAATACACAAAATGGCATGCACAAGAAAGACTGGCTGCTGAAAGTAGAAAGGGTGTCAAGATATGAAAACAAAAGAAAAGGAACAGGACGGAAAAAGAATACTGAGCAAAGGAACTATAAGTTTCAAGGTTTGTTGATGCAAAGCATCTGATCGCTTACAGCAGCACTTACCTTACCCCTATAAGCAGGGCTATCAACATTGAACAGACAGGGTCAGCTATCATTAAACCATAGTTCTGCATCAGTAGCGCAGATATGATGACACCAATACTTCCAAGCGTGTCAGCAACAATGTGTAAAAATACACCTACAAGAAAGGAAGTGTTAAGATTAAAAATAGCAGATAGTTTTTTCAAAATGAAATTTTAGCAGTATCTATGAAGGAATGAAAGGAAAGCACAAGTTATGGCTAGTTCCACATAATATTAGCCAAAATTTCCAGGGAAAGCTGTTATATAGGCATTTTTCATACAGACTCAAGTTTTACATTAGACCAAGAAGGAGGCACAAGCATATGAGAACAGACCCTACAGTGTCTGCCAGATGGTGAAGACTCTTACTACATCTCTGGAACATTAGTAAAGACTTGGTAAAATTATCACACGTAAACACATACAGTGCTCTTTCAGCAATGTTACCAGAGCAATTTATATGTTACGTTCACCACAGTGTGAAAACTCAAAGTAAATTGTTATTGTTATTTAAGTGAACAAATGATTCAAAACTTTTGAGTCTATGATTTCTGTGGGATGATTATTCTTTTTTCAATTAAGCCATAATTTGTAAAAATATACTTGGAAACAGGAAAATATATCTTGATCTATAAACCACAAAAACTGGGCTGTGGTCCACAATTAATACAGAGAAAGCTTTACCAAAAAGAAATTGTGCAAAATTTCACGTGCAAGATGCTACAGATATTCTTTTTGTACAAGTAACATATTTCCTAAATAAAACTCCTACGTCAAGTTCGACAAATCTGAGAAAATGATTAGTCAGAAGAATGCTTGGGTTGCTATCCAAAACCTAAGCCTATAGATCCCTCTGCTGGTCGTTGGAGGTATACTAACCGATTTACGGGGTTACTTCCCTTATTTGAGGGGAAGGAGGCTTTAAAAAGATTTATTCACAGCATACATGTTATCAAAGGCCATTAATCATAATGCTTATGCACTACCTCCAAGTTCAGCAACACTGTGCATCTGGAAAAAAGCAATGATGGAAGTATACTTTAGTTTTGACTTATGGATTTCCAAGAGGAAACTGAACAGCCCTTTTGTGAAGCAGCGGCACTAGATGAGTCTTTGGCTTGATCCAGAAGAAATGTACCAGTAATTGTCAATTACTTTAGAAAGGATGCACTTAGTATTGCAACAAATAAAAAAGATGCAGCTTCAGGAAAATCAGGAAAGTTCAAGAGTAATAGAATCTTATGCCAGGTCATCATGCTAAGACTTAAAGACTTCCCATAGTTATTCTGGATTGTAGGGTTAGTGTCTCATACAGTTCCACAAATCCTAATAGTAAAAACTAAGCAGAAGTGCTGGCTTCACATGCTACATGGTTAGAACTATGTTATGCAGTTTTCTTTAAAATGTATTTTTACTTATCTTCTACCTATTTTACTTTTTAAATTATTGTTTGTTTTACTATTGTTTTATTTTATTTTTACTGTTTATTGTCTGTTTCTTCTTTAGATAAATAAAAATATTATAAACACAAGTGCTAGTTAGTGGCTCATAAGAAACACATACTAGTTTATTTCTCTTACACTCTGACAAATTTAGTATGCAAGGCTACCACGTTGAACGCCACAGATATGCAGCACAAAGCTTCAGGGTTGCAGGTTAAGCAAAATGTGCTGTTTTAATACAAATATAATTAATAACTCAATACAATATCAAGTAGATGTTTGCAAAATGGAGCATGAAGAAACTGGTTTGCTTGTTGTTAGTGAACACCACGTAAAACTTTCTTTTGCTTTCCGAGGGTCACATGATGCTCATGTAACACACTAAGTTTATATCATACCTTCTAAAATCTGTTTGCTGGATCCTGCAGCCAGTTCTAAAGAGTGGTCATCTGTAGAGACAACAAAAAACTTAAGATTTTTTTGGGTAATGTTTATAGTGTTGTGTTCAGTTCTGACATTCTTTTTAAGGACTCCTAAAACCACAGAACAATTGTTATTCTTTTCAATAGCAAAGAAACTATATGAGTAATGGGGCAGGGAGAACACATAAATTAGTGATTCCTCCAACACAGAAAGTTTTAAAGGCAAGAAGGAGAAAGATTTGGAAGGAACAATGAAGCCAAAGGAAAAACCTTATTAGCTGCCAACTTAGAACACAACATCAGGATTTCCAAACAATAGATGGTATCTAAGTGCAGGCTACAACTAGGCTGAGAATCCTAGGAGAAAGTCAAACAAAGCCAGAACATGTAAAGTAATGAAACCCAACAGGGAGAATTTACATTGGATTTATCCCATATTACTAAAGTCCAGTTTTCTGTTGCTATACCACAGATATTTCAGTTGCTTTTCCTAAAAATAGGAGGCAGCATACAAGAAAATAATTGCTACAGATTTACATGGAAAGGTATTGTTTTCTTGAAAAAGGAAATATCGCTACATACTTCCGGCTCGTGAACTCTCTTCCTTCCATAGCAGAGGCATTAATAACACTGGTCAATAGTGGTATTTATAACATCTTTAGCCTACCCTTCCTCCAGGGAGTTTAGAGGTTGGATAAATGGTTAGCCACTCCTAGACATTTTATCTTCACATCCTATGTAACAGTTAGGGTAAACAATTGTGACATGCGCATGGACACTTTCATGGAGGCAATGCTCCCTCTTACATCCCCTCAGAAGAACAAGTGGGATGATGTAGGAAGAACAATGCTGAGGAATGCTACACTTTGAAGTGAGATGTCCGCTCTATAAAAAGATACATGTTGCATTGAAATGGAATTGTCTTTCCTGTAACATCCTGATTGGAAGGAAGTGTTGAAATGTTTGAAATAGATAGAGGAATGTCCACCCAGAGGAATAAAACTGACAATTTAGATTTCAATATGGAGTTACTGCTCAAGAAACCAGAGAGGAGTAACCCACTAAGTGGCCTATATCAGAGGAGCATAGGGGCTGCAAGATCATGTGTTGTCAGTTTGGAGCAATGCTAGATACCTGAGAACTAGAAACAACATAGGACAGCAACCGGGAGGCAGATCATAACTTGACAGAATTAAGGCTACAATCCAGAATAACTACGGAACCCTTTACTCCGACGTAGTTACGGTGACACATATGGGAAACCTATGTGAAATGCATAGAGCAATCCAGGGAATTACCTCTTACATCTTCCTGTAGTTACTCTGGATTGTAGAGTCAGGCTCTCACAATGGACTGCACCAAACTGGTATTAGCCATAAGTGAGAGAAGTAAAGCCATAGTGATGTGCAGTGGGACTCTTTCTGAACACTTATTCCTGCTTGACTGCATGGTCAGACTGAGAATTTAGTCATTGTACTTATACTTGGTTGTTATCTGTGCCCTTAAAATGTATTTCATTCACTCTTTGGAATTCTCCCTTTAGAACCCTACCATGTCGGGGTGGAGGGATTTCCTCTTACTAACACAGAAAAGCGTTCATAAACTTTTAAATGTATGGTAAATTATTTAATTATTTGTTGATCAGTATGAATTAGGCTATCCTGATGAACCACTGAAAAGCTTGAGCAAATTTTCTTGCCAAAATGAAGTGTGAAGTTTGAAGTGTGAAATTTGGGGTGGGTGTTCCTTCCATAACGGAGGGAGTCACTAAGAACCAATTTTTGGAATTCCAATCGGAAGGGGGGTGAAATGGGGTGCAACGCATTTTCCTCCCTATACTCTGCATAGAAGAGTCAGTGCCTGAGGGATGCTCTGCCCCAACCCCTGGACCTAGAAGCATGAAATTCGGGGAGGGTGTTCCTTATGTCACATGAACACCCACCAAGAACCCATGTGGAGAAATTTAACCTTTAAGGGGCTGTAAAGGGGTGCAACGTGTTTTTGTCCTATACTTAACATGGAAGACTGACCAACATCCAGCCAATTTGGTGTTTGGTGCATATTAGAGAGGCAAGACCAAAGGTTCAAACATACAGCTTGTTATCTTCCAATGCTGTAGGTTCTAGGACCTTTGAAAACTTTCATGCATATGCTGAACAGTGAAGACAGATAACAGTGAAGACAGATAACATGTGAAAATCGGGAAAGTTCAAGAATAATAGAATCTTATGCCTTGCATATTATGTTCATCATCTAGCCTCACTTCACATCCCACTACTTAAGAAAGTACAATTGATGGGGGAATGCAACAGGACCTCTTCGGTGATCATCCCTAACTATGGAACTTGCTATTCCAGGAAGTTGGGCTGGCGTAAATATCATCTACTTTTCAGCAGGTAGTAGATTTTTTTTATTCTTTATTTTTTGGGTTTTTTTTGTCTTTATTTTTGCCTGTCCACTGCATGCAATTCAAATCTGATTATCTATCGTATTTATATACCGCTTTTTAACAAAAAGTTGAAAAATAATAGCGAATTAATTAATAGCTAATGGGTCCCTGTCCCAAAAGGGCTCACAATATAAACTGCAAAAAGGAAAAAAGGAAAAAAAGAACATCAGCAGAAGCCACTTGAACAAACATTGCTGGGGCTCTCCCTCTACTAAATAAAGGAGGAACATCCACTTGAAAGTGTGCCTCTTGCCCAGTTAGCAGGGGTTATTACATTATAGAAATTGTAATCTGCCTTGATGGCCATTTAAATAGGAGGGAATTACAGAATGTAAATATTTAAATTAATAAACAAAACTATACAAGCATAGCTCTGAGACAACTACTTCACATACTTACCATGACAGTAATCCTGGCTCTTTGAGTGTCCATGGCTGTGATCGTGAGAATGGCCGTGTTCATGCCCATGCTTGGAATCATGGCTGTGGCCATGCCCTCCATGACTATGGCTATGGCCGTGGCTTAGAGCACCATTAAACAATGAATGACTATGCTCATGTCCTGTAAATAGAATATATTTATCTTTAATAATGAATGCCAACTTTTATAGGTCAATTTTTCCATTTCATGTGTATCGGTAAAATGGAAGAAGGCATAGATGATCTAAAACATTTTCATGTCTGAGACTGAAACATTTTCATGTCTGAGACATTTCCCCACCACTATGAGCACAAGCCTAACCATGTCTACTCAAAAGTATGCCCCATTTTCAATGGACTTACTCCCAGCAAAGTATCTGATTGCAGCCACACAGTTAAAAATAGATCATTTGAAGACTTTTAATAGTACACCTAAATCTGCTATTGAGGCAGGCTACTTCTATATTACAGTTGTAACCTAAAAAACAATTCCAAATACAAATTAAGTAATTAAATTTGAATCCACAAATTAAAATTATTTCTATTTCAATTTATATAGTAAATATATTAAATATAGTACAGGTGTCCCCCCTTTCTGACAGTTCATTTTCTGACATTTTCACTCTTTCAACACCTTTCAATTATTCCCAGAACTCATTCAATCAACACATGCTCTACTCTTTCAACTTCTCTGCTGGTCTAAAGGCTAAAATTGTCATCCCTGATGTTGATTTGCATGTGATATTGTGATCAAATTGTTTTTGGCATTTCTTTATGACTTTCTTCAGTAAATATCCATCATTCAAATACATAAGATATTCATTGCCCACAGATGCCTTTGTTCATTTTATTGTAATTTATTGCATTGTTAACTATTTTGGTTGTGTTAATAAATATGTGTTATTTAGGCTTTTGCAAGACATATTTATGACTTTTTGCTGGCCATTTTGGATCTGCAAGGTGAAAAAGACTGACTACAATCCTAAGCATGTCTACTCAGAAGAAAGTCTCACTGTGTCCAATAGTGCTTAGTCCCAGGAAAGAGCATTAGGACTGCAGCCTGGAATGCATTCCAGACCTGAGCCTCCCTATTCAGAAGGAAGCCCCTTAGCCTGCAATGGAATTTAATCTCAGGAAAGAGCATTAGGCTTGCAGCCTAATTCCTCAGCCTCCCTACTCAGAAGCAAGACCCTTAGCCTCCATTGTTTCCTGACCCTATTCAGGTATATCAACAAGCCATGTGGCTGACTGCCCCTCCCAATCCTGCTCTCTCCAAGGTGTCTCCATCCCCAATTGGTTCCAATTCATCAAATGATGATGTAATCCAAGGTATAAGACTATACTCTCTATACTATAGAGAGGCTATGTGGCTATACTCCAAAGGTCCAGGCTATACTCTCACTCACTCTCTCTCTTTCTCTCTTCCAGCCAACTGGACATCAGGTAGCTATTCCTCCACCTTCCTTCCCCCTTTCCTTCATCTCCCTTTGCCTCCAGTTATCCTGATCCCCCACCTCTTTCCTCTTTTCACTATCCTGAGCTCCCCACTATCCTGATCCCCCCACTATTCACTATCCTGAGCCCCCTACCTCTTTCACTATTCAAGGAATGGGTACACTTCATCTTATGGTTTATTGAATGTATGTAATTTTGCTTTATGCCCTATAACAATAAATTCTGTCTCTTTGTGATAAGTTTCCTAAGTTGTTCTCTTTCTAATTAGGGTATCCCCTCTGTTTAAGAGCCCTGCTTTGCAGTCCTTATACATATCCAAGAGGGCTATAGCTAAATTCCCTTAACTAATTTTAAAGCCCTTGTGGTAATACCTCCCACTCCTCTTCCTCCCATGATGCCTCCTCCACACCCTCCCACCACCCCAGAAATCTCCTTCCTATCTTCCCCTATACCCTCATTCACCTTTCTACCACCTAACAGTCCAGACGGCTGGTGAATCACTGGCCTCCCACCAGAACGTACTCGGTGCTGACTCACACTGGGCTAGCTCCAGCAGCGGGCTAGTGGTAATCCCCACAAATGCACCCTACAGCACTTTGCAACAGAACGTGTGCTGGTGGCGAACCAGTGCACACTCTTTCGGATTGGGCTCTTGGCTATGCAGAATTGGTTATGCAGAAGTTCATCAAGTTGGTAACCAACGATTACCATCACAAGAGAGAGATAAGTGAAGCACCATAATGAGCGTGTGAGATATACAACGGGGACAAAAACACTGAAACCTATAACTTGCTGCATAACAGAAAACAATATGGGTCCCTCTACTGAACCGAGACAAAGGAATAAATAAGAAGATGTTTGAGTGTCTTACCAGAACCATGGGAGTGGCCATGTCCACCATGCTGAAACACAAAAATTCCTATAAGGTTTACAAGGAACCCAAGTATGGAAACAGGTAGAAGTCTTTCATGATGCACATCTGGAGGCTCAAGTGCTCTCTACAATAGTCAAGCAAAAAGTTTCAGAACAAAAACTTACAGAGCAAGTAATTTACAATACCACCTATTCCCAGGTTCCCTAAATTGTGTATATTCCATATTCATTGTAATATGTATAGTCATAAATCCATTACTTTATAAAAGGCACAAAAGAAAAGACAAGACAAGAATTCTATGCATCAAGAAATGCGTCTAATACAGTGGGACCTTGCCTAACAAATGCCCCAGGTAACATATGTTCCAGGTAAAGAACATACTGTTCCACGGGGCCTCTGCCTCAGGTAGCGAGGCTTGATTCAGGTAATGAACACAGGCTGGCAGCTCTTTAAAGTTTAAAGAGCTGCCAGCCTGAGCTTGTTATCTGAATGAACAGGTCAGGCAAGGGCAGGTCCGTCCCTCGGGGGGGAGGGTGCTTGGGGGGACTGGGGGGGCCTTCTCAGGGGGTGGAAGGTGTTTGGGGACACTGGGGGGAGATATAGGCAGCCGTGAGTAGCTACCTTTAAATCTGCCGCTTCAGGCAGTGTTAGCTGTTCCTGCACAGACCATGTGGGACTCAGGAGGCCCTAGCCAGTGCCTTTGCCGGGAGCTGCGGAATGCCTAGCACCAATACCAGCCCCATTGCTTTGCAATGACCCCTCTTCTGCGGTGGCCCCAGCCAGCACCTCCGCCACAACAGAGCACCCAGCAACAGGTATGGCGGGCACTGGGGAGGACTGGGCAATGCCCCCCTCCTGCCTCACCCTGTTCTTAGAACCCTAGTTCTAAGAAAAATCCATGAACAAGTGAGTTCACCAACAGTGAACCAAGAGTTTGCATGGGTCTACTGTAGTTATATCAATCTCACCTAGATGTATCAAGCTCATTTCCCCATTCCTACCATGGAAAGTAAAACATTACACATAGCAACAATAGAGTTATGTGGATATGCATTTCTTAAAAACTATTTTTTTCCCAAAATATGAGAAAGTCTAGTTTTATTCTCATAGAGGACAGAGTGTGAACCATTTCTCAGAAATTTAGCTGTCAGTAAGTTACTAGGTTCTGAAGAACATTCCATTATCCACCTATCCCCCAATCCTTTTCTTACTGTTACCACTTATTTGTTTTGGAAAGGGTGTCTTGTTCTTGAAACTTCATTCTTTTTCCCCTTCTGCACCTCTTTTTTCCCTTTCTTAAATATCTTGTTGTGTCTTCAAACCCTCTTTAATGTAAGAAAAAACAAAATCTACAAGAATGAAATACTATACTAGTTAAAAAAAACTACAGAGATTTGCAGTGCAATCACATGCAATCAAGTCCTATTGAATTCAGGAAAGCCTTCTCCCAGGAAAGTGTGTAAGGATTGCAGCCTTAGTGACATGGTTATCTTAGGGTGCAATCCAGAGTAACTACGGGGAGTCCTTGCTCCGACATAAGAACAATTTACTCTGTATTACAATATGAATTTCCCATAGGTTTTCACTAGGTGGTGCCATAACTATGTCGACTTAAATGTCTCTTATGTGCTCCCGTAGCTACTCTGGATTGTAGGGTTACAAGGATAAACTACTGAAGCAATCATATATTGTACAAAAAAACCAAATATTTGCCTGCTCTGTTCTACACCACTTTTCAATTTATTTTCTTCTGCTACATTAATTCTGACATTAATTCATTAATTCTACATTAATTCCAAATTGCTTCTTGCAATTTGGTTAACACATCCTGCCATGTTTTTGCCATGGCCTTAGGCCATGCTTTTCTGTTCACAAGTATAATTCTCCATATTTGTAACATACCTCAACAGCTTCTGAAAAAATGAAGAAAGCTGTGAAGATTAAAAACAGACCATTTACAAAACCAGCCAGTACTTCTGCTCGAACATATCTAGGAGGACCAAGAAAAGCATCATTATTACACTATATTAGCCAAAAACCTTCACCTATTTTTTGCTTATTTGAATGAGAAATGCAATGACAGCAAGTACTGAGCAATCGTCCCACTCAAAGTATTAAAAGCAATATACAATATACTCTAACAAAAAAGTCCACAAAGTTGTTTTCACAACAAAATAAAACAAATGGTTTCCTGTTCCAAAATTTGTGCCCCAATCGGATGAGTGAGACCTCTTCCATCAAGAAATAGGAGATCTATTTCAGAGTTAGAATCTTCTAGATGAGAAGGTTGCCTGCACAAGCCATAAGAAGCAGCAATTTGCAGACTGCTTTTGAATTACGGTAGCTCACCTGCTTCTAGACCTGTGATATTCAAGCATTTCAGTCTGGGACCCTCTTCTAAGAATGACAGTCTGTCCAGGATCCTCCCCCAGAAGTGATGTCATGCCTGGAAGTGTCATTATAGGTCCCAGTGCCAGATTCCAAGATGGCTGCATCCAGCTTTTCATTACCCCCCTGAAATGAAGTTGTGACCCCCTCAAGAGTCCAGACCCCCACTTTGAAGTCCATTGCTGTAGACAATTTCAGGGAATTCTGCTAGCTGGCTTGAAAACAGCCTTGAAGAGTTGTGTTTTGTTTTGTTTACTGGAAAACGTAAAAATCAAGGCACAAATTATATGTTGCTTCTCATTTTCCAGCATAAGCTCAAATGAACCTAATCATGAAAGCAGTACATGCCAGGTAAAACCAGCTGACAGAGCAAGGGATATGACAGATCCCTATCCATATAGGATATAGGATTCACAGTTCTAATCAGAAGAGGCACCCGTCCAAATTTCTGCTTTAAAAGATGAACCCAACAGTCCCCACAGACCAAGATAATACACTACAAGCTTGTTTGTTTCAGTTCAGTAGTTCTAGAGAACTAATAAAAATTCATTCTCAGCCCCAAGTATACCATCAATACAGATTTAACAGAGAAAACTAATAAAGCTGCACTTTTTTGTTCAGAATCAACAGGTAAATGATGAAACAAACAGGTTTCAGAACATATATAGTCCACAGGCTGAAACTGCTTACCCATAGGAGAAAGCGTCATTCGATCTCCACTTAGAAATAACTGAAGCTGCCAGACCAGCTAACAGAGCAGTACAGTCAAAAAACATATGAAAGGAATCTGATATTAGACCTAAACTGGGAAAGCAAAGACAAAAATTCAGTCAGATCCAAAATACACAGCTCAATCAGAAAAATTAATTGAAATCTTTTAGTAATTCGACTGTGTATAGGCTCATTCAAATGATGTTTATTTTGCTGAATGAAGGACCTTTTCCTCCCTTAATAGTCTCTCTGAAAATACCACAAGCTGTATCAGACCATAAAACTTCAAGTTAGTCAAGATGGCTTATGTTCCTGAATTAGAGCCATCAAAGCAGTAAGCTTATTTATCAAGTCTCCTGGTTATATGCACAATTCACTAGGAATAGGCAGAGGCTAAAATATTTAATTTCTTTGCCATTAACAGTACAACTCCAGTCAAAAATAAATGAAATCACACTTTTTAATGCTTCAACCGCATAAAAATTCACTGTGAATTTTTTTTAAGTGGTCATCGGGGGAAAAAATTTATCTAATCTTCAGGCATCATGAGGCAGAATAAAGCAGGTACTTCAAGTGAAGGGAGAGCAATAAACTGAGAGGGGGTCCAGAAATATGACCATAAATTCCCAGATTTGTCCAGATTTTTAGCCTCCTGTCCTGGTGTCCTCCAAAAGGGCTTCATTGTCATATATTTTGGCTTCATTTTGGAACTTTGCAATGGTGTGCATGTCATATGTCCTTGTATTTGTATTGAAGAGCAGAATCCAATGCAAACATCGGTTTTGAGATATCTCCTTCCTATCAAAAGTTATGGCCAAAAAACTGAAAATATGCATTAAGCTCTATGGGAAAGAAAAGTTCCCCAGATTGCGGCTTTACTCATGAGCAGGTGAACGCACCATAGACTAACAGAAAGGCCAGGCTGAGATGAATCCAAGGACACCATAACAGTCCTATCCAATGAATCCAAAATCACCACAAAAAGAGGCCCCTGATAATTGCTTTGATCTCTATGGGAATTGAAAGACAGCCATATCGCACCTTTACTCGCAAATAGGCAAACTTGCCTTAGATATTTTGGGCAGGCTGGGAGAAAGTCGGTTCTGATCCAATAAATGAAGCCCCTACCAGGCACCTCACAAGGAAACCCTTCCTCCAAGCTTCACTGCATTAAATCCTTTTGAGAGACTGCACAGCCGCTTTTACTCACGAGTAAGCAAGCATGCCTCGCTGGTGTGGAAGGTCAATCCAGAGAGCGCAAGGTTTCCAGACTGGTCCTGATCCTGTGCACCTGGAGCTCAGCAAATGCTCCACAAGGCAGAATTTGACTGTTTTCAGCATATGAGTGTTTCAGATTTTATTATGTCACACCCTACATTTTGCTTGGATGTCCTACATTTTGGGGGCCTTGTCCTCTTTTTTTATTATGGCATATGGTCACCCTGGGTGAGGATCAAGTCTGCTTTGAGCCACTTACATGTGCATTGTTGGTGAAAACACATCTTGCAAAGCGGTTTTCAATTTAAAAAGTAATATGGTGTCGAAAGTACACTATAGAACAGGAAAGCAAGTGGTTTTTAGCCTTTATTTTATTATGTCCCACGTTTCTCCTACATTTTATTGGGTGTCCTACATTTTTATAACATGTCAGGAATTTTACTTGGATGTCAGGAACGGGGGAGGGGACCTGGTCCTCTTTTGGGGGTTCAATCATCTGGTCACCCTGGGTGTCCCCCAAGTTGACACCAAGACCAAAGCCCGAGGGGGAAGGTGAAACTGGTTTCAACATGCTTTATGTATCTGGGACAAAAAAGTCACGTGAGGAGGGGCACGTGGCACTTTATTGAGCAAGGGAAGGCTTGGGCTGAACCAGTTTCCTGCCGAACCTGTAAAAGAACCACAGTGCTTCTTGTGCTATGTCTTCTGCATGCAGTGAGTTTCTCCACACAGTTACAAAGCATTCAGAGATGGCATAATTGATCTGCAGTATATTATACAGCCCTTCTAACTATCTCAAAAAAGTGCTGTGCTGTGTATACAGACTAGGTCAACGTAACATCAAAACAATTCCGACAAAAGATAAAAGGCAACCAAATAAGGCTGCAATCCTAAAGACACTTTCCTGGGAGTAAGATCCATTGAACTCAATTGGGCTTACTTTTGAGTAGACATGGTTGGGATTGTGCTCTTACTCTATTCATGATTACCTGGTTTCACCCAACCACTAAAATGGGAAATTTATGGGTGTGCCATGACAAATTCCTTCCTGAACAAGCCCATATAATGACACAGGTTCAGCTGGTGGTAAAAAGAACCATACTATTTTGAAATCCTCAGCTACATTGAAATCACAAACACACATCTATGAACATTATATGAACTACTAATATTACAACTCTGATGAAAAAGTATTACACTACCTACACCTATTTAAACAGATACAAAACTATTATATTTCATATGTTTACAAGCAAATGGTACTCACCGGGCACAAAACTAATCAATGTAGGCCAGCACAACTCACCCCTCTCTCCATTCCTGTAGCTGTGTGGGGAGGCCAGCACATGTCTAGTCCAACACCTCACAATAAGGTGCATCCTGTTCCTAGTGATATGGTTTTATTATGCAACCTCTTCTTATATAGTTTTTTGGATCAATACACAAAATAGACTACCTCAGGCTTGGAAAAGTTTCATCTTTTTTTCTACAGCTATCTAAATTGTTTTTAGTGAAGTGTCTTAAGGCACAAAAGCCAAGCAATCATTAAATTTTTTTAACGCATTCATACGCAAAATTTTCAGTCTCATTAATTCAATGTGTACTGACTGAGAGGCTTCCACAAATTTAAACTAACTGCCACCTAAGCAATCCTATCATGATAAGGATAACTCAGCCTAAAAGGGAAAATACAAACATATGCCAACCCATTAAAAAAATGTTACTAACCCATCAATACACACATATGACTACACAGCATTCTGACCTGCCCACTAAGAAACATTACTCACCCCAGGTGAATAAGCATATATCCATGGTAGATAGTATAATTTGAAAGCAAGGCTGTTAATATTGGCCTGTCTGTGACATACCCTACAATCCAGAGTAACTACGGGAGAACTTAAGAGACATTATGTGCACCCGTACTGCACCACCTAGTGAAAACCTATGGGAAATTCATATTGCAATTCAGAGTAAATTGTTCTTGCACCAGAGCAAGGACTCCCCATAGTTACTCTGGATTGCGCCCATAGTGTTTTATCCAGACGTGTAAATGAATAATGAAACTTACAGGTTTGATTAAAAAAGGATTAGACTAATTCCATAAAAACATCAGAGGTAATCTATATTAGTACTCCTGAAACACTGATAGAAAGCACTCTTTGCAAAAGGCCCTTTAAACAGCTTAGCTTTGAATTGTGTAGTTCCATTTAGAGTCTAATTCAGCTTTCACAGTCACATAGTTGTATAGACTTTTTTATTTTTGGATCAAGATACAGAGATTACAGTACTGCAAAAAATTTGCAGGAACAGCTACCACAAAGCATGAGGACTACAGAAGCCCAAATGCTTTTTAGAAATATTGGCACTGCTTTTGATGCAGAGAGAATAAACAGAACGTAGAAAAGATGAAGTACCAGATTATATGTACAGAATAACATGTCCTGTTGTGTCACCCCACCAAAAATACTATCACACACAAAAGTGAAGCAAAAACAGCATAAGACATGGTGGCAGGGGTTATTCAGGGCAAAATTTAATTGTTGCTTGAATTTACATAAGAGTGTTTTGCTGGTCTCTGACTGTTAATAAAGAATTATCTTATCATAAGAAGAGCATCACTGGGATCAGGCCAAAGTCCTATCTATTTCAGCTTCCAGTATCTCACACTAGAAGCCTCACACAAACATAACAAGGGACCTGCATTGAAGTGCCCTCCCTTCCAGTTGGTATTCTGATGTAGCCTACTACTACAATTAGAAGGTTACACGGCATGTAACCTGTGATTGACTTTTCCTTCAAAAATTCATCCAATCCCTTTTTTAAAGGCATCTATGCTAGATGTCATCACCACATCCTGTGGCAAAGAGTTCCATAGACTAATTATATGCCTGGCAGAAAATATTTTCTTTTATCTACCCTAATTCTCCCAACAATTTATTTTAGTGGATGTTCTCTGGTTCTGGTGTTGTGTGAAAAAGTAATGAACTATTGTGAGGGTCCTTTTTGGGGAAAAGGTGGCATAGAAATGAATGAGTGAGTATTCTATCAACTTTATCCATCCATTGCATAATTCTGTATATCTCAGTCATTACCTCCACATCTAATCCTTTTTATTGCCTGCCTCAGGCAGTGGCACTCATGTGTAAGGGAACAGTCCAGGCCAGGTACACTTATGTCTGAAATTGTGTGGAGCAAAACCAGGTCTAAATAAATGTAAACAGGCCCAGAAATAGCACATTTTGCAAAATGGTGTATCATAAAGACATCCTACCGTGGAGTAATTTCATTAGTTTCATAGCACTGTATGTCTTTGCTCACTATTTCAAAAGTGCTACTTAGAACTAAACACAAGGATCCTGCAACACCTCTTTTAATGTGGGGATATGCAATGGATTACTGTGTCTAAAATTGTTTGAAACAGAGCAATTTGAAACATTGTCATTATGAACTAGGAAGCAGATATCAACTGTCCAGGCAATAAAAGATTGCTATTGTAGCAAATGGAAGAAGTGTATTCTGGGTGGCACAGAGCAAATGAACACTATAAAGAATCTGCTTTAAAGGAAGTGAAGTTATGGAAGGTACTACTGTTTTAACATTTCTTGGAAGTACTAAGGGTCCAATCCTAACAAACTTTTTAAGGTTGATGCAGTTTCAGATTTAGCCATAAGGGAACAAATACTCCCTTACACTGAGTATGCTTTCATGACCATGCCAACTCCATAGGATGAAGTGAATGCATCCAGTACAGTACATAGGATACAGTGCTGGGAATTTAGACAGGATAGGGCCTCAAATCCATCCTCTGTAATTCACAGAAAAAGTTATTCAAACTCTCCATCTTAGGCAGAAAGGATGTAAATCTGCACAAATTTCCCATAGGCTTAGTACAGTACTTCCTTTAAAAAATTGCTGTTTGTCCTTCCTAAATCTTAAAATCTATCCTAAAACTTGAAATCCTTTTTTAAGATTTGAAATCTATCCTTTGCAAACCTATCTTAACCTAAAAATCATTAAGCACCTGAAAGTTTGTCTTTAAAAAAAAAAACACCACACAGACTGAACACAAGATATCTCAACCAGCTCTGTGAAGAGGTGCCTATGATAAGGCAATTCTTTTCCCCACCCACTTCTCCAAGGCCAACAGCCTCAGTCAATATCATTGAAAGGATGCCGGAGCTTCCTACTCAAGAGAAGGAGACGTGGCAGCACCAGCCTTGGCCTTGGTGTTAAGCTGGAAAGCGCCGCCTCTTCCCCCTCTCTGTTCCCCTCCCCTTCCCCAGTACCTGTTGCTCCAGATGCCATACAGCAGCTCCACGAAGGCAAATGAGAGATTGAGACAGAGGAAAAAGAAGAGGTTTCTTGAGGTTTTGTCTGATAGGATGGACCTGGAGAGAGAGAGAGAGAGAGAGGAAAGAAGAATTAAAATAAAAAAGATGGGAGAGTTGTCAATGAGGAGGAAGAGAAGATCATCCTATGCAGTGGCTTCCTGCTCACATTCACATACACACAAAGATCTGCAGTGACCCATTCACACTAGGGCTGCTCCCCCCCCCCCCGTTTCTCTGGCAAATCATGCACAAATCATGTGTTCCTTTAGGAACACAGGCATCTCAAGTGGAAATGTCAGGCCATGTAAAAGAGTTAACTCTAGGAGGCCAAAGCAATGCCTTAGCTCTCCCTTTTTGGTTGAAATCTGTTTCCTACTTGCTCAACACCAGTAGTGACACCCCATCCCACACCAGTCCTTCACCCCATCCAACACCATTCCACACCAGTCCTTCAATCCATCCCAGACCCCCTTCACCCTATCCCACACCATTCCACACCTGTCCTTCAACCCATCCCATCCCATACCAGTCCTTCACCCCCATTCCACACCAGTCCTTCACCCTATCCCACACTAGTCCTTCACCCCATCCCAGTCCATACCAGTCCTTCACACCCATCCTACACCAGTCCTTTACCCCATCCCACACTCCCCACCAGCCCCAGCCCCATTCCACACCAGTCCTTCACCCCCATCCCACACTAGTCCACACCAGTCCTTCACCCCATCCCACACCATACCTGTCAGCACAGGCCAAGGCACCTCCAGTCCACCCCACAGCCCCAGGGCAGAGATTGTCATCCCCACCCCACAGGCCCTGCAGGGTACCATGGTTGGCAGAAGCCCCCCTCACCCTTAGAGAGCCCCCTGCCCACCCACCTAGGTGGGGCACCCCCAGCTCCTCAGGGTCCACTCACTTCTCTGCCACACAGCCCAGGGCTGGTGCCCTGAGTGTCTCCCCACAGCTTCCCCCAAGGAGGTTGCCCCAAGTCCTGCAGCCACCCAGCCACCCCCTCACCTGAACCAGCCGGAGACCTTGCGGAGGAGGTTGAACTTGGGGGGCTTGTACTCGTCGTCCTTGATGGAGAGGGGCAGCATCTTCCCAGGTGGGGGGAGGGAGGCCGCGGCCTACCCCTGGGCGCGAGGCGTGCGAAGGGGTGGGGGACTCTGAGCAGCCACCCCTGGGGCCAGCCACTCTATGCCGGCCCTCACTGCCAGCACCCACTTCCGACACCAAAACAGCACTGCGCATGCGCCGCACCAACCCAGCGCAGGGGGGAAGAGTCTTGCTTATGCTGCACTGACAATAGCGGCCGGCAGGGGGAGCGCGTGAGACGCTTGGAGTTGTGATTGACAGGTCACAACTCTGCCGCTTTGTTCCCAGGTCTGCAGACAGCACCAGACTCATTGCAGCAGCAGCTGGACAGTGTAAACACCTGCCCCCTTTTTCCAGGACACGCCCTCTTTTTTAGCTTTGTGTCCCGGAAAACAAAATCATGGAGACCATCTGTCCTCTTTTTCCAGGATATGTCCTTTTTTAAGGCTTGTATCTTTCTCCAGGGCATGCACTCTTTTTGCAGGACATAGGCTGCAATCCTAAAGACACTTTCCTGGGAGTAAGATCCATTAAACACAATGGGGCTTACTTTTGAGTAGACATGGTTAGGATTATGCTCCTAGTCTTTTTCACCTTTCCTCCTTTTGCTTCTGAGAAGGCGGCATGGAGGATTTGTGCGTGTGTGTATGAAACTAATGAAATGTACCCATGTGAAAAGTGCCCCCCCCAGTGAACTAGGGAAACGTATTCCCCGTTGCCCATCAACCCCCCCATTGTGCATAACCACCCAATGTGCATCAACCCCCCCCACAGCCATGTTGCAGGAATACAGTACACTACACTACCCCCATACACTACCTCCTCCCATTGTGCATCACCTCCCCATGCACAACAACATCCTCCATGTGCATCATCACCCCCACCCGTGCACCATCACCCCCCATGCACAACAAACCGTCATGTGCATCAACCCCAATTTCCCAATCATCCCCCCATGTTCAACATGTGAATCATGGGGAGAAACACCCTTCCCAAATTTCACATGTCTAGGCCTGGTGGTTTTGGCTGGGTGTTGATGAGTCAGTCGGTGAATCAGTCAATGACTTTTCAGTTTTATATATCCAGACTAGCAAAATGAACCTATATTGTGGGAGTAAAATAACCCTGTGCACCATCCCCCCATTACGCATCATCCCCCCAAAGTGTATTGTATCCCCTGTGCAATGTCCCCATGCAACATCCCCCCATGTGCATTGTCCCCCATGTGCATCAACCTCCCCATACACATCATTTTCCCGTGCGCATTGTCCTCCCATGTGCAACATTCCCCATGTGCAACACTCCCCATCTGCATCATCCCCCCATGTGCAACAAACCTCCATGAGCAACAACCCCCATCCACAACATGCTCCCACTGGTGCAACATCCCCCCACAACCGTGGGCATCCCTACCGGGGGAGTGAAGTATTGGGGGATGGGTGTTGTTTAGTCTTCAATGTTACGTATAGCCCAAAATGCATTTCACCCCTTTTCAACCCCTTATAGGGGTTAAATTTCTAGAAATTGGTTCTTGGTGGGGCTCCATCATGGAAGGAATTCACTTCCAAATTTCATTCTTCTAGGTCCAGGGCACAGCATCCATTATCCATCTGGTTTTGGCTGGGTGTTGATGAGTGAGTACGTCAGTGACTTACATATAGAGATTGAAAGGTCATTGACTGATCAACACCCACTCAAAACTGCGAGACCTAGAAGTGTGAAATTTTGGGAGGGTGTTCGTTCCACAATGGACGCACCCAGTAAGAACTGATTTTTGGAAATTAACAAGGAAGGGGGTGAAAAGGGGCACATCGTGTTTTCCTCCCTATACTTCACATCGTAGGGAGAGGGACAATAATATCCCCTATGCACTTTATCCATCTTCTGCATAATTTTTGCACATGTTTTGTATTTTTCTTTACATTTTTTCTTTTTTACATTTTTGGTTGTCTTTTTTTGGTTATGATATTTGGACACCCTGGACATGATGAGGGATGCACAAAGCACCCTGGCTGATCCCCAGGCAGAGGAAGAGCCCTTTCCTTGCAACAGGAAGCAGAAGGCAGCAAAAGGGGAAAGGCATTGCAGTTGTGGCTCAGCCCCCTTTGCGTTCCTCTCACGTTGCAGGGGCTGTTTTGTTTGGCCATTGAAGCCAGCGGTGCAGATCCTTCCACTTGCAGCAGGGCTCTCTGCAAACCCTTCCTTTCTCTGGAACCTGCTCCACCAGATCCTCCCCACTTCCCACCCCCATCGATTGATGCTGACTATGTGAAATGGTGCATGGATCATCACTGCAGGTAAGCTGATCAGGGGAGAAAACAGGCAGATCCAGGACTAAACATGCAAAGATGCAGATTGCATTGAGATAATACAGCAATGGAGGGGAGGCTGGGGCTGCAATGCTAGCCACACTTTCCTGGGAGTAAGATCCATTGACTAGAATGGGACTTGCTTCTATGTAGACATGCATAGGTTGGGCTCTGAGGCTGCAATCCTAGCCACACTTTCCTGGGAGTAAGCCCCATTCATTGCAATGACAGTTGCTTCTGAGTAAGAGTTCATAGGATTGGGCTTTGAGGCAGCAATCCTAACCACACTTTCCTGGGAGTAAGCCCCATTATTAGAAAAGGACTTGTTTCTGAGTAACACTGTAGATAAATACTGTAGATAGATAGTAAGCATGCATAGAATTGGGCTTTGAGGCAGCAATCCTAACCACACTTTCCAGGGAGTAAGCCCCATCGTTAGAAAAGGACTTGTTTCTGAGTAAGCATGCATAGAATTGGGCTTTGAGGCAGCAATCCTAACCACGTTTTCCTGGGAGTAAGCCCCATTGACTAGAAAAGGACTTGTTTCTGAGTAAGCATGCATAGGATTGTGCTTTGAGGTTGCAATCCTACCCCCATTTTCCTGGGATTCAGTCCCATTGATTATAATGGGATTTGCTTCTGAGTAGATATGCCTTGGATTGGGTTCTGGGGTGCAAACCTCTCCATTAGTTAGGGCTGGAATATGGCTGGTTTTACTGGGAAGGCAGAGAAGTGCAAAGAAGCCAAACTGCAGGTTCAGGTGATACCCCTACCTGAAATGATGGCGTAGGAAATATTCACTAGCTGTGTTTTTGTTTTATAATTGGTTTGGATTTTTTTAACACCCTGGTAGGAACAATAAGATTTGATAAGTCCAAATAATGGACTGCATGGTAGAGTTTGCATTCATGTAAGTTGAACCCTCCGGTCCCATATAGGGGTATATCAATCACAGGAGCATTAATGACCATGCCAGCAAGTCCCACTCTTGGAAGAGGAGAATAAGGATTGCTTGTTCCCCTCATTATAGGGTTGCCATATATCCCAGAAGTTCGAGAGACAGCTGGTTTTCAGGGATTGTATTCACATACCAGCAAGTTTGTCAGGAGGTCCTGTCCCAGTTTTGTGGAATACAATTACGGCAACTCTGACTCATCTGGATATCTTGGAAATACCTTCTGTAGATTGTGGGTGTAAACATAGGAGACATTAGGGCAAATAGCAGCAGTGGACTATCTGTTGCCCTATTCATGCCACTTTATGCCCCTAAGTATTAAGCACCCATTTAGCCTCCTGTGGCTCAGCTGCAGGGTTATCAAGATAAATTAGGGAGCAAGTGGTAGGATGTGAATTCTCCTTTGGACTACCATCCTTTCCATTGCCTGGTTTCTGGGCACTACGAGGAATTGGTTGGTAGATACCAAAACATGATGACCAAAACATGGGGAGAACATGTCATTGAAGAGGACCTCATAAGAAGAGCCTCCACTGGATCAGGCCACAGGCCCATCTAGTCCAGCTTGCTCTATCACACAGTGGCCCACCAGAAGCTTCAGGGAGCATGACACCTGCATCCAGGTGCCCCCCCAACAAGGCTTTTGCCTCAGAGCCTCCCAAAAGCTATAGTAACAGTGCAATCCTATGCACGTTTATTCAGAAGCAAGTCCCATTATGTTCAGTAAGGCTTAGGCTGCAATCCTAAAGACGCGTTCCTGGGAGTAAGACCCACAGAACACAGTGGGACCTACTTTTGAGTAGACATGGTTAGGATTGTGCCCTTATTCCCATGATTGTTCGGGACTTCAGCCTGAGATTACTGTCCAAATAACAATTTGGGTGGGTAGATACCAACTGTTTACATTAAGCCACCCTTGAGGTGGGATCAAATCTAGATCCTCTGATCTTTAAGTGTATTTCAAGTCAATTTTAAAATAAAAGTTTCTAAGATACATGACAAAAGAACCAATTGAGAAAGATGCATGGCTGGGATGGGAGGGGAGGCAGAATGGTTAGGCTGTGGGTGGCACAAGTGGTTAAGACATTGTGCCTGTTAACCAGCAGGCAAGGGTTCGAGACCCGGGTCGGCCCCACAAGACAGGGTGAGCGCCTGTCCTTAGCCCAGTTCTGCGATGCTAGCAATTGTATTGGCTCTGCCTTTCCCTTGGACTAATTCAGTGGCGTGGAGAGGGGGGATTTGCTGCTTGGGTAATAGCCAATCCTCCATAACAATCTAACCCAGGCTTTCGTGCTTCTCATGCAACCTATGCAGCACAGAGCACGATACCATAGTCTTTTAAGACTGACGGAGGCCTGCTGATAGCATAGGATGTATTGATAGCATAGGAAGTATTGATAGCATTTTTTTCATACAGCATTGTTGTGGGCTCAAATTTGATCCACTCCAATACATATTTGAATTCAATCCTGCACCTCTAAACATAGGGGTCTTAGCCATATATAAATCATATATGATGATTTACATAAATCATGGCAGGATTGCAGTGGGCTTAATCACATATAAATCTTAGCACAATTCACATATTTGTTGGAACTCTTCATATACAAGAGTGATATAAAATTCAGAACACTATAATCAGCACTGAACATGTATTTGCAAATTTGCCTGGTGAAATTTTCATTAAAGATGGCCTGATAGTAGCTTTGATAATGTGTAATAATGAATTATATCTATGTTTCAACAGAGCTAAAGGTTTTTTGAAACAGAGTTCCCTAGTACACTAATAAGACTTGGAGCGCAGGAATGAGGTGAGTTCTTGTACAAGTGTATTCCTTAAGTGTATATTTTTTGCAGACTACGTTGCTGCCTTTGAATCTAATTCCTGATGAATAAGACTTCTAATAAACTTTGATTTATTGGGAAATGTTGCTACTGTTTAGTGTGTGGTGCAAACACATTTGTGTTGTGTTGCTGAACTATTCTTTGCCTGATACAGAGCATCTTTCATTCCTGCTTTTGCAGATGGTACATATCCATGCTCGGAAAGGATACCAGATTCTTAAGCATAACTCTGCACTGCAGTCAATAGTTTCATTTATATGCTGATATAATAGACTACTGTGAGGCTAACGGCCTGGTCCTATAAATGATTGCACGGAGGAAACAGATGAAGGTTTATTTCTTTGCCCATATACCTGGGAACATCCCCCACTGAACATGAAGGGACTGATTTCCAAGTCAACATGCATAGGATTGAGCCAATTTCCACAATCCCGCTACCAATGGTGTATACCTGAATGAGTGGCATGCAGGAGGACTGCTTCATTCAGAACTAGCATAGGAAAACAGTGCATCAGTTAAATCTGAAGAATCACTGTGAGTAGTAGCTCAGTAATAGCAGCATTGCATAAGGATTTCTAAAGCTCTGTGTTTTTTGTTTTTGCAGTGGTTTATGTTGCTGCCATCGCCTCCTTAGCTTCACCCGTATCTTCCTTTTCTTAGGTCAATATTGTTATTCTGGCTGATGAAACAAGAGGGGTTGCAACAATATTGACATCCAGTAGCTTGTCTCTGGAGAGACACTTTATGTTAGTGCTCACGATGGAAATGCAAAACCTCTGTATATATTTTTTTCTCTTCATTCCACATGCTCTGTCCAAGTCCCTGCTTTAGCTTCTTTCCCTGTTTAGTTAATATGGGAGATAATTTTGAGATTTCTCCTATGTGGAGAGAATCTGTCGCCAGTTATTGATAGTACAGCTCATGTGTCCACTTATTTGATACCAAGGTTGACATTTAAATGCCTTGTCAGAAGGGGAAAAGCACAAAAATCTCATTTCCTACATTTGTTATATTAGATTGCAGTAGTTTCAAGTTTCTTGGGCTTAAAGATAGCTTTAAAGACTAGGGTGTTTGTTGTTGTTTTTTCTCCTCCATTGTCATCACATCAATGCATCACTGTCATCACAGAATGTATCAGTATAGACATTATGCCACATTCAGCCATAATTGCATTCCATTCAGTTCCATTATTCATTGCATCTAGTGGTAGTGTCTTAATTCTAGTAGTGGTACTGTAGGTCTATGTGTCTAAGCTGTATGTAGCTCCTGATGCATGGCTGCTTACGCTGAAAGAAATGGATTAGTCTTTAAGATGCTACAAGATAAACTGCTATCTCTCTGGAAGCTGATACAGCTGTGTATGGCAGTGTTCCCATGTCTTTTCTGAGTGTTGTAGGGAACTGAGGCTGCACATTTACCTGGGAGTAAGTAAGGGTAGTTGGGAGGGAAGTAAGGGAGGGAGTAAGTAAGGGACAGGAGGGAAAAAACAGGTTGAGCATTTGCTTTGGCATGGGAAAGGCCGGATACGAATCCCTTCAGTAAATAAAATGAATACCACATTTACTTAAATCTATTGCATATCTTTTTAAGCTGAATTTGGGCTCTGAAACTGGAGTGAGCATTAAATTTGATGGTGCGTTCGATTCAAGTAAATATGTTATCTTGATTATAAGAGTACGAGCAGTACTTTGTTTAACAGTTTACTGTATTGCAAAAAAAGTAACATAAACTTATTATTATATAAAGTAGTGCAATGAGATAAAAATCATAACATAAACCCATTGTCGTATGTTATTGTCATATAACTCATTGTTGTATGTGGTAAAATTAAATTTTGCACCTGTTTTGAGCTGCATATTACAATCAACAGTAAACATTTTTTAAAACCTCAAGCTTTTTAAAATTGAAGTGCTTGTTAGATTTGAAGGTGCATTAGATTCAAGTAGATATGGGTAGTGTGTTCACTCACAGACACTCCATGCTTTTGAAATGCAACTTTGCTTTGTGAGGGTGGCTCAGGGGTACCTACTCTCAGTTGCTTGCCTTCTCTGCTTGCTTACAGAGTGCAAAAGATCTTTAGGGCACAGTCCTATCCAGCTTTCCAGTGCCAATGTGGCTGTGCCATTAGGGTGTACATTGCATCCTGTGGTGTGGTGAGAAGTCGAGGGTGTTTCCTCAAGATAAGGAACATTGGTGCTATAAAGTTGGACAGAATTGGGCCCTAAGGTGCAATCCTAACCAGTTTAGACCAGTGCACCTCACTTGTTCCCTGTTCCTTTGGTGGTGTGGGGAGGTCGGCGTATGTCTGTGCACTAGCCTGACCTCCCAGGAGTGGCGTAGAAGTGCCTTGTGGCACTTTTGCAACACCCCTGGGACAGCTCGGGACTTGTACTTGGATTTATTTTAACTGGGGGTTAGGATTGCAGTCTCAGTGATATAAGCTGGGTTAGTCCAGCTGAACTCCTTGTGTCTGTCATGTAGAGAAGAACACGCTATGCTTCCAACAATGGGTAGCTGGGCAATCCTTTCTTGCCTTTATAGTCAAGACATCCAGGGTGTCAATATGCAGTTTAAGAAAGGTATATGATTCATTGAATCATAGAGTTGGAAGGGACCTAGTGGATCATCTAGTCCAACCCCCTGCCTGTTGCAGGAAATCTTCGTCTTGTGGGGACCCACATCTCAAACCCTGGCCTGCTGGTTAACTGGACAGTGTCTTAACCACTTGCGACACCACTTTGTTCTGCACTGCCCCACTGACTGAGCAAAAACGCATGTGACTTTAACAACTTAGCAGTCTGGTGTTGATTATATTTTGCAATGTATGATCATGGACTCATAGCTTTTTTTTTTTTTTCCAAACAAGGTTTTATCATACCTGCAAACTACCTGGAAGAATTATGGGGATCCGGCTTCTTCACTTCTCTTCTGTAGTGATCCTTTTGTTGCTACTAATGGCAGGTGCACTAACAGCTTTACTGCCTAATATAAAGGAAGACAAAATGCTCAATTTGCGTAGGGAAAGAAAATCCCAGGGCCAGTCAACTCTGGATTCATTCACTCTCATTATGCAGACATACAATAGGACTGATTTGCTCCTGAAGCTTTTAAATCATTATCAAGCTATCCCGCAGTTGCATAAAGTGATCGTCGTGTGGAATAACATCGGGGAGAAAGCACCAGAAGAGACTTGGAATTCATTGGGGCCTCATCCTATCCCAGTTATTTTCAAAGTACAAACTGTGAACCGCATGAGGAACAGACTTCAGGTTTTTCCAGAGCTGGAAACAAAAGGTAGGAGTCTGTCTCTCTCCCATTTATGGAACATCTAAGCTTGTAATCATATACACATTTACTTCAGTGTAATCCCCATTATGTGCAGCAGGACTTATTACAAAATTAATATACATAGGATTGCAACAAATAAGCTGTTTGATAGAATGCATGCTAATGATTGCAGCATTGTTTGATGAAGTGCATGAAAAAATGAGTCTTCGGCTACAATCCAGAGTAACTACGGGAGCACGTAAGAGACATTACGCGCACCCATAATTACTGCACCACCTAGGGAAAACCTATGGGAATTTCATATTGCAATCCAGAGTAAATTGTTCTTACTCCGGAGCAAGGACTCCCCGTAGTTACTCTGGATTGTGCCCATCATTGATCAAACACCACAATCAAAATCAGAGGTGAGCACTCAATGTAGGGTGGCACGATTCTTGCAAAAATGCTGTTTTTGATTACTTGAGTTGACTCAAGTCATGGATGTCATAAACCCTGACTTAACTCAAAACTCAGGTCCAATGTTCCCTTGCTTTTTTGGGTGGGGGGGAGGTGGTTTGGGCGGCATTTCTACAATGTGCCTAATACCTTGTGGGCAACAGATGTAGTGGAAGTGAAAGCTCCAGGAGGTAGAGTTTGGGGGATTGAGGAGAGGAGGAAAGCTGAAAGCTTGTGTGTGTGTGTCCTTTTTGACTTGTTTTTCTAAGTGACTCTTGACTCATATGGTGCAATCCTAACCTAGACCAACGCAACTCATCAGTCTTCCTTTTCCCATGCTGATGTTGGGAGGCAAGCACCCTAGTCTAAACTTCCCCCAGAAGTAGCGCAGAAGAGTCCTACGTTGCTTTTGTGACACCTCCAGGTCAGCACAGGAGGCCTAATTTTGGATTGTAGCCTAAATTTCTTATAAGCCAAATGCTGTGACTTGCAACCTGAGTCACAGGGCGGCACTCAGGACACCACTTGAGACTGGCTCCATGCCTTCAGCGCATCCCTGTATAGAATATGCTTATCACTTTATTTAAGAAATATACCACTTTTCAACAAGAATAGTTTACAAAGCAAT
This sequence comes from Cryptoblepharus egeriae, assembly GCA_030015325.1. Taxonomy (NCBI): domain Eukaryota; kingdom Metazoa; phylum Chordata; class Lepidosauria; order Squamata; family Scincidae; genus Cryptoblepharus; species Cryptoblepharus egeriae. Next base: position 110,205,018 of record JAREYC010000003.1, read on the forward strand.
TTACATAGTAATGGCACAAGTGGTTAAGACACTGTGCCTTTTAACCAGCAGGCCAGGGTTCAAGACCCGGGTCCCCACAAGACGAGGATTTCCTGCTACAGGCAGGGTGTTGGACTAAATGATCCACTGGTTCCCTTGCAGCTCTATGAGTGTTATGAAATCAATAAATGGTTCCCTGTTCCCAACATTTGCATGGAACAAACTGCATGCTGAGAGTGCAATCCTAACCTGCTTAGGCTGGCATAATTCACCTGGCATAACTTCCTATGATGGTGTGTGGAGGCCGGCGCATGCACTGCCCCATTCCTGGAGGGATTACACCAGTGTACATGCATTCATCAGCCTCCCCACACTACCATAGGAAGTTATGCCAAGTGAGTTATGCCAGCCTAAATTGGTTAGGATTTCACCCTGACAAGGAGAGAAGAAGGGAACACCATAATTCACTCTCAGGCTCCGAAGGTCCATGGCCAAATCTGCAGAAGAGGCTGCTTTTCTAATTCCTGTTTCCATCTGGAGAACAACTAAAAAGAGAAATTTCTACTATAAGCTCCTCATAACCATGTCAGCCATCCCAGTACTTACTGTATTTTTTTCTGTTCACATCCTGAGTTTTAAGGGTAGTCACCCTGAACATCTTGGGTTTAAAAATGGATTGGGAAAAACCCAGTCTGCAATGATAGTAAGATATCTACAACTAGGTGCATTTAACAAGGCTGGCCTTATCTTCTGCCCAGAAGTGATTCATGTTCTTGTCCCAATGAGCAATTGGAACCTTCAAATGTTTCTCAGCAAGAGTAACCAGAGAAACTATTTTTCCAATTTGTCAGTATGTCTTTTGCTCAGTGTTGCTTTTTTATGTGCACTCATCAAAATGTATTTTTCCTCTGTTCAGCTGTTTTGATGATGGATGACGACACTCTGGTTAGTGCCTATGACCTAGTTTTTGCTTTCTCCATTTGGCAGGTAATTTTTGCATTCTGCTTTGCAGATCTTATTTCATTAGTTTAAAAATGTACAAAATGTATGTGTGTTGTTTGCTTTTCCTCTTCGGCTGCAATCCTAAAGACACTTTCCTGGGAGAGTGTCATGGGTAAGACCCATGGTTAAGACCCATGGTTAAGATTGTGCTTTTAAGCTGCAGTCCTCTGTATACTTTTCTGGGCATAAGTCCCATTGGATAGAGTGGGACTCCTACTTCTGAATTAATATGCAAAAGGCTGTGCTTAATGTGTTCAAAAATACAGTGATTCCTAGCAGCGGATTAAGATCTTTTAGATCTGTTAAGATATGCAAGATCTAATTGATGTATCATAGTACTGCAAACCTATACAAATTTACTCCAGTAAATTAAGGTTAAAAACCAAAGTAAGAACCACTGTACTTAAATGGAGCATATTCGCAAGTAACTGCATAAGCAACAACCGAAACGATAGGCTGCAACCATATGCACATTTCCCTAAGAGTAATCTCCATTGCAAGAGTTCTCAGTAGACCTAATAGGATAGCACTGCTGTGAGTGAGAAAAGGGGCAAGGAGATAAAATGGCTTTTCCGTTAAATTTGAGAGATTGAAACAGTAGTGGGATTCAAATAAATTAACAACAGGTTCTAAGTCCTCATATCCTAAATTAACAACAGTTTCTATATCCCATTTAGTAACCAGTTCTCAGAAGCAGGCACTCATTAGCAAAGGGTTCTATAGATCCTGTGAGAACCCCCTGAAGCCCACCACTGAATTGAACCCTCCACCACCAGAAAGGTCTGCCTTGTCAATTCTCCAAAAGTTGATGGTGTACCTTGACAATTTTAACACCTGGTTGGTGTGCCCTGAGATGAAAAAGGTTAAAAATCACTGGTTACAACTGAAGGAAGAACACTGATGTGAAGCAGCCCAACTCTATCTTTCAAGTGCTAATGTAGCCACAATGGAGCCCCAAAGTACAGGGACAAATATTGTCTTATTTTGAAGAGGCCTCCATGACTGCCAATGGGGTAAATACCCCAAAGTGAATACCCCACTGACACAGCTGCATCAGCACTAGAAAGTTGGATAGGAAACCAAATCACTGGTTATAAGGTCATAATGTTAAGAAGTCTTTGCATACTCCTTAAACTTATAGCAGCTGCCAACCCATCGCACTATCATCAGTTGTGATTAGCAGCAGGACCTTCTCAGCTTTTGGCACAATCCAGAGGCGCACTTGGGTTACCCTGTCTATCACTGGGCTGACCCAACTGCAAGATGGGCCGCCCTAGTTATTCTGGAAAATGCTTGGGGCAGCCTAAGGCAACAGAGGCTGTCCCAAAATAGGTGGAGCTGGGCTGTCCTAACTAGGGCAGCCTAGGCAGTTCAGGAGAGGCATGTTGAGGGCATGTTGAGCAATGCCTAGGGTAGAGCAGTTCTGCTGTATCCAGAGCCTGTTTCCAGGGCAGAAATGCCCTACTTAGCATGCTATGGAGCAGTTAGGGCAGCCCAGGCTTCCTGACTCTCTGGATGCAGCATAACTTTCTGCTCTGGATTCAGAATAGTTGGGGCAGCCCAGCTAGGGCACTCTTCACTGCCTTCACTCTGGTCTGTGCCCTTAGTATCTAGCCAACTCACAGTGCAGTCTTTTGTATGAGACATACATGTATGTCCTACCACCAACAGCAATCCAAACCTAACCCAGGTCCGGCTGGTGGAAGAGGAAGACATGCTGTTACAAATGTGTCCTAAAGCATATTTTGACCACATGAAGACCAGTGCGACTGGCAGGTCATTGCCAGCATTGGAGACATGCCTGCCAATCTAGGTACATCCTCTTCCAGACAATGGGGGATTTTGGGATGGAGAAAAGATGAGGAGAAAAGTGGTTCAGGCACAGGAGGGGGGACACAATGGAGGAGGCATACATCACATCCTAACTTTCATCCCTGATCTGAGAGCCCTATGCAAGGTTAACTGATGTAACTCCAAGTGAGTGTAACAAAATATAGCAGGTGTTACTCTAAGTAGACCCATAGAGGCTGCCTTTTCCTCATGTGCCCTTACCATAAGGAGAATTTCAGCTGCCTATCTGTCCCCAGTGGATTCAGGGGAGGCCATTTTGGTGCTTCTGTAGTGCAACACAAGCAGCCCAGTTAGGATTGGTATATTGGTAGGTGTGAAAGAATTTGAAACTAGATTTCAACGGGTACAACAAGTGAGTCAGATTTCTTTCCATTCTGTTTAAATACATCATTGTGATTTATAACCTTTGGTGTGATTTGTAGCCTTTCTCTTTTTGTCATTTTTTTGTAAATCTGCCTAATTTCTAGGTTTTTTTAGTTTTTTTCCAACTTCTCAAGATGTAAAGATTTGTAATGTTTGTTTTTTCCATACAGCAATTTCCAGATCAGATAGTAGGATTTGTCCCGAGGAAGCACATCCCCAGCTCGTCAGGAATACACAGCTATGGAAGCTTTGAACTGCAGAGTCCTGGTGTTGGAAATGGAGACCAGTACTCGATGGTTCTAATAGGAGCAGCCTTCTTCAACAGCGAGTACCTTGAACTCTTCCAAAAACAGCCTGAAGCTGTACATGCAATGATAGATGAGACTCAAAATTGTGATGATATTGCCATGAATTTCTTGGTAGCCAAACATACTGGGAAGCCTTCGGGTATGTTTGTGAAACCGGTGGACATCCGGAATTTAGAAAAAGAGAGCAACAGTGGCTATTCTGGAATGTGGCATCGGGCAGAACACTTGCTCCAGAGGTCTTACTGCCTCAATAAATTGGTTAGTATTTATGGTAACATGCCCTTAAAATACTCTAACATTATGATTTCTCAGTTTGGTTTCCCTCACTATGCTAACCACAAGAATAAAATATAGGCATGTGCAGTGTAAGACATGCTTTGAGATGTTTCCCAAGGGGTTGCAATGACTAGCTAAGTGGAGATGTCTATATGGGATTTGTAGGTTGCCCATTACCTAGAGTTTGTTTCTGCAAAGGGTTTGCGGAGATATGAGGTCTGGGTCACGCCTTCCGTCTTTGAACTCAGCATGCAAAAGCTTTTTCCGTCGGCTTGGCCAATTATCCCATTTCAGTAGTCAGTCGCCACTTGCATGAGACAGTTTTCCATAAAAGCAGATACGTTCACATCATCTGTGTTGCTAATACATCTGCTACTCCTACAACAGTTACAAATCCACACAAATCTACTAGCCCATCTGTTCAGTTATAGCTATTAATCAGTTTGATCTAAATCAGGACTGCTTAAAACCTGGCCCAAGGACCCAGATCTAAGGTTCAGCTGAATCCTTCCCCCTGTGAACAACACTCACCATTTTGGAGCACTGTTGGAACTTCATGTCCCCAGATCAGGACAACATGGCACTCCAGCCAGTCATGTCTACATGGAAATCTAGACGTAACATCCACTTGAGCACTGCACCATAGACATGACTGGCTGGAGCATTGTGTTGTCCTAATCTGGAGACATGAAGTCCCACAGTGCTCCAGGACTGAAAGTGCTAGTAATGTTGGGGATCCAGTTCCGTGTGCAGCAGGTGCAACTTTGAGCACCACTAAACTAAACAAAGAACTAACTTTTGTCAAATTTTCCTGAGTGGTTGGAGACCTGACACGACAGACAACCCAAGCATGTCGTTCCTTACAAGTCCACTCATCATTTCCAGTCTATAACTCTAGAGACATAGGCCTATATCCTAAAGTGAAATTAAGCCCTTTGCTCCAGGAGAGGTTAAGATGACTTTCCATAAAATAACACTAGAGGGTGACGTAACTGCGTGGACCCGTAAATGCTATGGGTTTTGCCCATATAGAAGGTATCTTTTTCTATGGAATATTTGCTTGTTGAGTATTCATCTGCAAGAAAAGTCATCCACCACCACCGCTCCCAAAATAATTTTTAAAAGACTTGATTAAACTAAAGAAATAGGGCCAAATATTCAAGGCACATACCGCACAAACAGTTTGTTTGTGCACATGTGAGGAATTTGCTCTCCATTACATTAAATATATTTGTTTTAGCAACATTTATTTACATTTTTGAGATTTAGTACAGTTCTCAGCCAAGAGCTATAGTGAATTGTTTGCTGAGTACTTTTTTGTTTTAATTCTGGCATACTTTAAGAACATTTCCAAGTTTCTATAACTTGTACTTTACTTGCTGTTCTTCAGTCTTAAATGATCCTACATCTCCAGTTGGGGAGACTGGGACTGAAATACAATTTCAGCCTCTGTCCCATTCCAAAAGCCAGAGAAGCGTGTGGCATTGCTGTTTAGGGATCTTCATAGCTATCTTCATGGGGAAACGGTAAAGCAAGATGTGAAGACAGCTTCACTAGGGTACAGTGGAAGCAGGAAGGAAAGTCTTTTGGATCACTGTCTCGTCATTGTAGTCTCATCTCATTTCTGCATATACCACTGCAATCTTATACCTACTTACATGCACCCAACTGAAGCCCAGGTCTAGGATCCACCAAGCCCATACATTCCATATGTATGCAGCCATGGGTGTTTGCTTGCTTTTAACAGCATTGCTGCCTGAAAAACTATGCAAGCCACATCTTGATCTCCCCTGTATTTAAATACTATTCAACAAGGATCTGTTGGAAAAGAATGTAAATAGAGACATACCCCCAGCTGCGCACATGTGGATCACTTGACCTGGTTGGCAGAATTAAACATGCATAACTGTAGGACTGTAAGCCCCATCTATAGTGGTGATATATTGCAGTTCAAAATACTGAGAGATTCAGACCCACACTGTGTAGATCAAGCTTGTATAATAGACATCCCAAGATAGTATATTGAATATTGGCCATTTGGGCTTTAAGAACAGAGATTTGTATCAAACATCTTGCAGGCCCCATTCATCCTGGAGTTCAACTGTACTTCTTTATTTAGCTTCACAAGTGTAGATTTGTTCTGCATTGCTAAGATACCTGAAATCTGTGGCTGATTGCTTCCTTCAGAAAAACTATTATTATTTAGTGCGTGGCTCTACAATTGGAGCTATTGCTACTGTATGTATTAAGGTGCCACATTTCTTGCTAATAACCTTTAAGTCAGCTTCATTCTGCGTCTGTATTTGATTATTTCCTATTTCTGAAGTCTGTTTTCAGAAATGAGTCGGAAACACTCTTGTATGTTGAAAAATATTTTTTATTGTAAGAGACAATGGCAGCTACTGATGTCCATCCCATTTTGTTGAACCTAATTCTAATTTAGTTGTACTTGATACAGAGTGTCTTCCCTACTGTTTTGTTTTTGCTCTCTTTTTAATCAATATATTGTTGCTTTTGGTTTTGTTTTCCATCCTTATTTTCAAACAGAAACGCTAATAAAGATATATAATGATGACAACTAAATGTTATGTAGTTATCCCCTAAAACTGTATTAAATTGAAAGCAGTTTCAACTCTTTATCCTTTGTGTGTTTGTTCTGAAATCAGTTGCACTGAGTGGAAAAATACATGCTTAAAATGTGCATGGAATTGGACCCTTTACACCACTACATGAGAATTGGATTGTGCTCCGTAAGCAGGAACCAGTCAGACGTAGGCTGCAATGCTAGACACTTTCCTGGGAGTAAGACCCACTGAACAGAATGGGACTTACTTTTGAATAGAAATAATTAGGATTGTGCTCATAATGTCAGTTAGGGCTTAGCAACAAATTCATGGCATGAATGAGATGCATTTGCGCTAGTCTTGTTAAACAAGGACAATTGTTAATTCCTTGTCTATACATTTTTCAGATGTTTCAAACCGGTTCCCACCAAGGAACATAATGTATCCTCCATTTAACTTTATGTAGCTCTCACTTTTGCATGTATCAAAAACTGGGTAATAAACACCATGCATCATTTCAGCTAGGATTTGCCCTCACAATCGTTTTAGAAGCCAGAATCAGATGTTTGAGCCCACCATATTACAAATTAGTTGGGACTGCACTTGTAAGCTATTTCAAGAGTGTAAGAAATGCATACCCTTAAACATTGCTCCAGTGTGGTATGGATGTCTGAAAACAAGATTAAAACCCCTGCTTAGCCTTGAAATTTTTTTAGTAGTTAGCCTGATCTGCCTCACAAAGTTGTTTTGAGGTGAAATCCTGCTTTAAGCAATCCAGAAAGAAGTCACTAATTCAAGGTGTAATATCACCTTCAGCCAGATCCCCTGATCTTAGCTTGATCATATCATATATGTTTATAATCCTTATTTGATATGATATATGATATGAAACTTATACTGTATGATAAACATAGAGTGCAATCCTAACCATGTCTACTCAAAAGTATGCCCCATTGTGTTCAATGGGTCTTATTTCCAGGAAAGTCTTCAGGAGTGCAGCCATACAGCCCAATCCAGAGCAACTAATCTGTCCACATAAGAGCCCTTAGGTTGCCCTATCTAACACTAGGTTGGAGCAACTGCAAGATGCTCCAGCCCAGTTACTCTGAAGGAGGCTTAGGGCAGAGCAAGGCAAGATAGGGTGCCCTAAGAGAGGTGGACCTGCTCTGCCCTAACTGGGGCAGCCTAAGCAGCTCAGGAGAGGCAAGTTGAGGGCATGTTTAGCACGGCCTAGGGCAGAGCAGTTACTCTGAATCCAGAGCCTGTTTCCAAGGCAGAAATGCCCTCTTCCAGCCCTCAGTTATACCACCTCAGGAGCAGGTATAGTAATGAGTAGACCCATAGGGGTCCATGATAAGGCCCGAGTAAGAATGGCAGTGCTGACCAAAAATCCGAGTTCTTGGCCAGCCTAGCTGCAACCCCTTCCTCTCAACCTCAGGATATGGAACAAACTACGGCTGCCCACAAACCTCAGGATACAGCAGGCCACTCCAAGAAGCCCCTTCTATTCACTGTAGAATGTACTGGCATCTCATCAGGGACTCCTTATAAGGCAGGCACCCAGTGGCGTCACCAGACTGGTGCGGCTGGTGTGGGCTGCATTGGGGATGCGCTCCGTATGGGGTGATGTGCCGGAGGAGTTTGACTGTCCTTTGGCAGGCCCCGGGCGTCAGCACACCCATTCAGGCCTGCTCCAAGGCGGAGCAGCAGCCAGAAGCTGCCACTTGTCTGAGGAGCTGGCCTGAACGGCCATCTGAGGTGCACTGCGCAGAAACACACTGAGCATGGCGAACAGCTTCAGAGGAGACTTCCTTAGAGCAGAGAAAGTCCGCGCCTCTGCACAGCCATTCGGCCTCACTCAGGAGGCGGAGCGGCAGCCGAATGGCTTCAGAAAGAGTACTGCACAGGCACCAACTCTGACGCCTGCACAGTCTCCCCCGAAGCCAAAAGGCTTCAGAAAAGTACTGCGCAGGTGTCAGAGATGGTGCCTGCGCAGTACTCTTTCTGAAGCCAGTTGGCTTCAGAAACAACTGCGCAGGCGCCAACTTTGGTGACTGTGCAGTCCAGGTGGGGGGGGGCGCGCATCCCAGGGATGACGCACAGACTTCCGCACCAGGTGATGTGCAGAGTCATGTCACCACTGTAGGCACCACAGCTGTTCCTTGTTCAGTGTGATCTGAGGGGTGTCTCCTCAGGAGCAAGTCTTCCCCTTGTGTCAATTACTTAGCATGCTCTGGAGCAGTTAGGGCAGCCCAGGCTTCCTGACTCTCTGGATTCAGCATAACTTTCTCCTCTGGATACAGAATAGTTAGGAGAGTGCAGTTAGGTCAGAGCAGGCTGAATTTGCTCTGGATTGCAGCCATAGTCTTTATCATAGTTTATCATATTAGGATGTCTTTGGCTGCACTCCTAAAGACACTTTCCTGGGAGTAAGACCCATTGAACACAATGGGGCTTTTGAGTAGACATGGTTAGGATTCTGCTCTTTATCATAGTTTATCATATAAGGATGGGACTTCCTTGGACCCTTGAGTTTCAGCCCCCATCTTTCATAATAATTAAATGCTACATAGGCAGCAATTCTAAAGACACTTTCCTGGGAGTAAAACCTATTGAACACAATGGGACTTACTTTTGAGTAGACGTGGTGAGGATTGTGCTCATTGTGAGTTAAGCTGGTAAAACCTGATGTGTCTTCAGCTTAGTGAATGCTGTATACGTAAGAATCCTAAACCCCTTCAATTCCTAAATCCAGAGAAAATGTTTTCCTGTGTAATCCTGGATCCCACTGACCCATATTTACATATGAATAAATGGGAATAAACTTAGATCCTGAGTCAGCTGTCACTATTTTCAATTCCTGGTAGAAAAACAAGTTCCACTATAATATTACTGCCCATTACTGAATTTTTCTTAATTTGACCAGCAGGTGTCACTCTTAATGAATCCTGACATGCTTTTCTGTCACCACCACAAAGGAACTGTATCCTATACTTGAACTGTACCCGGGTCGGCCCCACAAGACAGGGTGAGCTCCTGTCCTTAGCCCAGCCCTGCGACGCCAGCGGGATCCAATTGTATCGGCTCTGCCGTTCCATTGGACTAATTCAGTGGCGTGGAGAGGGGGGATTTGCTGCTTGGGTAACAGCCTACCCTCCGTAACAATCCAACCCAGGCTTTCGTGCTTCGCATGCAGCGCCGAGCACGATACCATAGTCTCTCAAGACTGACGGAGGCCTGCTAAACCATACACAATGCTATACTTGAACTGTATGCAGGGATGTTTATAGGAATAAACAGGGATGTTTGGTATAGGAATAAGTATTGTTTGCAATTTTGTGGTAGAAAATACAAATTGTTTTATCTAATGTAATTAACATTAGTACTAGAGATTTGCTTGTTGATAAGCATAGGATACACAGGTTCATTATTTTGACAACTCAGATTAATCATTAACAATGATTAACCCAGTCTAGTCCCTGACTAGCCCCAAGTTCCATATGAATTTTGAAATGCATGAGTTTTCCTTTTGGATTTACCTAAACCTGGCCATAAGGCAGGATTCTTATGCACAGTGTGCTGTGGCACTGGGAGTAAGATACATCTGAGTAGGCATGCATATGATTGTGCCATCAGTTATATAGATAGCATGTAAAAAACAAAAATAATTAAACATGAGTTTAAGGAGTTATGAAACTTTCTCCATCCTCTGTAACTAACAGCATTGTAGCAAGAAGTCTGCACATCACTCGGTATCCAAGTCCTTATCTCCAGGGAAGGAGAAGCAGAAACCAAAAGGAGGTATTCCTGGCCCAACATTTATCCACCCACCAGGTCTTAAAATTCAGCAGTGGGTAGGGGGTGCTCTGGCTCTCTACTACAGGAGCAGCCACAGAACAAGTAGCATAGCAAGAGAGCTCTCAGCATTGGCCGGGAGTGACTTATGAAATTCTGGATCCTCTAACAGCAACACCTGTTCCGGTCTTGGGACTAAAGTGGCAGCATGACCCCAGAGTAGAAAGTCCCTCATCTTGCAAGGAGTTGCCAATTTTGTGCTTTGATGGTGTGTGGAAGGACAGCAGGAGCACCAGACGTAACAGATGTGGTAATGTAACATACAGATATGTGTTGGCCATACAGTTTTAATGGCTGTTCCCCTGTGCCAGTTCCGATGCAACTTCTGAGATGCCCAACACAGTGGGAATATATATGAAAATAGGAACATACAATCTATGGTGGGATTAAAATAAATTATCAGCAGGTTCTATGTCCTAATAACCCAAATTAACAGGCGCTCATTTGCAAAGGGTTAATATAGAATCTGTGCGAACCCCTTGAAGCCCACCATTGCATACAATGGAATAAATGAGAAGTGTGCTCTTCTCTTCACAGAGAGAACCACCAACTGCCTTGTGGTGAAGAGGAGAAACAAGAGGAAGGAACTGAGTTTAACCAAATGTGAGCTGCCTTGAGCATGTCTCAGGAAGTGGGCAGACGACAGACAAAATAAAGGAAAATTGGGAAATCTTCAAAATGCATTTGAGGGAGAGAGGTCTAATGAGGTTAAAAGGAAAGCATCATCTGCAATGTGCAAGAAAAAATATTTGGAAATATATTTCTTGCAATGTGCCTCCCATGTGCATCAACACCCATGTGCAACACCTTCCTATGTGCAACACCCTCCCAGGCGTATGAAACCCCCCCTGCGCAACATCCCCCCTGCGCATCAACCCCCCATGCACACCAATCTCCCATGCGCAACATACCCCCATGTGCATCAAACCTCCATGGGGGGTTGATGTGCATGGGGGAGGTTGTGCATGGGGGGTGTTCCACATAAGAGGATTTTGTGCATGGGGGTTCATGCTCATGGGGGATGTGCATATAGTGATGTGCATGGGGAGATGTTGGATGCTGAGTAGACGCCTAGATCTACTCAGACGTAAGTCCCATCGCAGCCAATGGGGTTACAATCCCTTTCACATTTTCCTGAAAGTAAGCCTCATTGAGTATTGAAGATTGATGTGCATGGGGGTTGATATGCAGGCGGGGTGTTGCGCTTGGGGATGTTGCACATGGGGGTGTTGTTGCGTATGGGGGTTGTTACGCAATGGGGGATGGCATATGGAGGGTATTGTACTCCCAGAACATGGGTATATTTTGCAAGTATAGTAATAAATAATAGAGGGTGCAATAATAATAATAATAATAATAATAATAATAATAATAATAATAATAATAATAATAATAATGTATAGGGTGCAATTCTGCCCTAGGCCGGCACAAGTCATTGGTCTTCCTGTTCTGGTTGTGGTGTAGGGAGGCAAGCACATGTCTGTGCACTGACCTAACCTTTTCCCAGAAGTGGCACAGAATTGTATTATGGCACTTGTGACACCTCCTGTCAGCACGGGACTTGTGCTGGTGCTTAGGCTGGCCTAACTGGGGATTTGGATTGCAGCCATAATGTTTAAATGTACCCCATGAAATAATATACAAGTGTTTTGGCCTGTCTAGCATTTTTCTGGGGTGCCCTAAATTTTGCAGCACCTCATCATCTTATTAGGATGTGTGGTCCCCTTGGTCTACTCAGAAGAAAGTCTGACTATTTTTCAATTGAGTGCCTGCTTCTAGAAAAGTGCGCACAGCATTTACTCTAGCATTTACTCCTGCCTTATATGCGCACTGTAGCATTTACTCCTGCCTTATATGCGCACAGGACTGCTGCCCCCATAAAAGTCCTGTGTATGTGTGTGTACTCTCAGTCCCATCCTATGCATGTCTACTCAGAAGTCACACTGTAGTCAATGGGGCATACTCCCAGGTAAATGGGGAGTGCAGCCTCAGACCCTAAGGCTATTCATGTCTACTCAAAGTACCTCCCACTGTAGTCAAAGGGGCTTACACCTAGGAAAGTGTGGATAGGATTGCAGCCTCAGAGTCAAATCTTAAGCATGTCTAATCAGAAATAAGTTCCATTCTTGTCTATGGGGCTTACTCCCAGGAAAGTGTGGCTAGGATTGCAGCCTCAGAGCCTAATCCTATACATGTCAACACAGAAGTCCCATGATGGCCAAAGGGGCTTACTCTCAAGTAAGTGAGGATTGTAGCATCAGAACCCAAGATTTTCCTAGGTTCCTTAAGTGGGGCTTACTCCCAAGTAAATTTCAGAGCTCAAGATATGCCTAGGTCTACTCAGACGTAAGTCCCATTTCAGCCAATGGGGTTACAATCCCTTTCACATTTTCCTGAAAGTAAGCCTCATTGAGTAGAATGGGGCTTACTTCTGAGTATGCTTTGCTTCCGAGGCGACATTTTCCTGAGAGTAAGCCTCATTGAGTAGAATGGGGCTTACTTCTGAGTAGCCTTGGGCTGTGAGGCGACACTTTCCTGAGAGGAAGTCCGATTGAGCAGAATGGGGCTTACTTCTGAGTAGGCTTTGCCTCTGAGGCCACACTTTCCTGAGAGGAAGCCCCATTGAGCAGAATGGGGCTTACTTCTGAGTAGCCTTGGGCTGTGAGGCGACATTTTCCTGAGAGTAAGCCTCATTGAGTAGAATGGGGCTTACTTCTGAGTAGACCTTCAGAGGCTGAGACTTGTTCCCACCTAGGAGGAGGCTTTTGAGGGAGCTGGTAGTGGAATGAGGGAGTCGGGCGGCGGTGGGGAGGGCGGTGGGGCTGGGCTGGGCTGGGCTGTCTGCGGGGAGGGTGCTTCCCTTCCTTCCCTTCCCTGCCTGGGGCGCCCGGAGCGACGTGTAACAAAGCCCTGGTAACGTGGTTGCCACCGCAGCGGCTGCTGCTTGGTAACCGTCCCCCTTTAATAAGTGGCTGGCCCTTTAAGTGGCCGGCGGGGCGGGAACGCGGCCCTAAAGAGAACCCCTTCTCCACCCCTCCCCGCCTGGCTCCAGTGCCGCCAGGCAGGCCGACTCTCTGGGTCCCTGCGCCCTCCGCTTTCCTCCTGCTCCTCCTCCTGGGCGCTCTCACTTCCATCCCATGCGGGCGGCGGCGGGGAAGAGCTCTCCCAGCCCCAGCCCCAGCCCAGCTCCACTAGCAGCAGCAGCAGCAGCAGCAGCAGCTTCCCCGGGGATGTCCCGCCGCAGTGGCTGGAGCGTCTCGTCCTGAGCCCCGCCGGGTGGCGGAGGCTCAGCCGCAGCAGCCGCGGCTACCGTGGACGGAGCTGCCGCGCTGGGGGACATCCATGACTACGGAGGGGTCCTCCCGCGCCACCTCCCACCTCCGCGCCCTCTTCAGGATGGAGTCCGCGGGCTCAGACCTGGTAGGAGCCTCCGAGTTCCTCAAAGGTGGGTCCCGATCCCTCCCTCACTGGCTGACCCACACTCACTCACTCACTCACTCACTCGACAGTGACACTCCCTCACACTGGCACCGGGCTTCCCAGGATGCACACACTTACTCAGGAGTAAGCCCCACTGACTTCAATGGGACCTACTTCTGAGTAGACATGCTTAGTTCTGGGCTCTAAGGGTGTAAACACTTACTCAGGAGTAAGCTCCACTGACTTTAATGGGACCTACTTCTGAGTAGACACGCGTAGGAGTGGGAAGTAAACACTTAGGAGTAAACCCCACTCACTTTAATGGGACTTACTTCTGAGTAGACATCCTTAGTTCTGGGCTCTAAGGGTGTAAACACTTACTTAGGAGTAAACCTCACTCACTTTAATGGGACTTACTTCTGAGTAGACATGCTTAGTTCTGGGCTCTGAGGAATAAATCCCTTTGACTATCATGGGACCTGTTTCTGAGTAGACACACCTAGGATTAAGCTGTCACTTACTTACTCAGGAGTAAGCCCCACTGACTTTAATGGGACTTTCTAGTGAGTAGACACACCTGGGATTGGGCTCTTAGGCTTGCACCTAGGACTAAGCCCCTTGGACTGTCATGGGACCTGCTTCCAAGTAGACACATCTAGGATTGGGCTCTCAGGCGGTAAACATTAACTTTAACGGGACATACTTCTGAATAGACATGCTTAGGATTGGGCTCTTGGGGTGTAAACACTTACTCAGGAGTAAGCCTCACTGACTTTAATGGGACTTACTTCTGAGTAGACATGCCTAGGACTGGGTTCTCAAGTGGTAAACACTTATTCAGGAGTAAGCACCAATGGCTTTAATGAGACTTACTAGTGAGTAGACATGTATATGATTTGGCTCTTAGGCTTACACCTAGGAGTAAGCCCCTTTGACTGTCATGGGACCTACATCTGAGTAGACATGCCTAGGATTGGGCTCTCAGGGTGTAAACACTTACTCAGGAGTAAGGTTGTAACCCTCTCAGGGTGTAAACATTCCTTAAAAGTAAGCCCCACTGACTTTAATGGGACCTGCTTCTGAGTAGGCATGTTTTGTTCTGGGCTCTATGGAATAAGCTCCTTTGACTGTCATGGGACCTGCTTCTGAGTAGCATACCTAGGATTGAACTGTCACTTACTTAGGAGTAAGCCCCACTGACTTTCAGGGGCTTTAAAAATTTGTTTAATGGGACTTACTTGTGAGTAGACATAGTTAGAATTGGGCACTTAAGCTTACACCCCGGACTAAGCCCCTTTGACTGTCATGGAACCTATTTCTGAGAAGACATGGCTAGGATTGGACTCTCAGGGGGTAAACACTTCCTCAGGAGTAAACTCCTTTGACTTTAATAGGACCTACTTCTGAGTAGACATGCCTAGGACTAAGCCTTAGGTTGTAAACACCATATGAGTAAGCCCTATTGACATTAATGGGACTTTTGGGTAGAAATGCCTAGGATTGTGTTCTCAGACTGTAAACCCAGGAGTCAGCCCTTCTGACTTTTATGGGACTTACTTTATGGGATTGGGCTCTCAGGCTGTAAACATTTATGAGAAAGCTCCACTGACTATTATGGAGCTTGCTTCTAAGTAGGACATGCCTAGGACTGGGCTCTCAGGCTGCAAAAACCACAAAGTAATCCTTATTTACTATAACGGGACTTACTTCTGAGTAGACTTGTCTAGTATTGGGTTTTCAGGCTCTCTGGAGTAAGCCCCACTGACTATTGGGGAACTTCGGAGTGTAGCATGTCTAGGATTGGGCTCCCCCTAGTAAGTGACACCTGCCTTCCTCCTTTTCTCACAGCAGTGCCACTTTTGGGGCTAAAATGTTGAGAAGTTGAGGAGAAGTAGTGTCAGGAAGGAGTAATCTTCCCCTTTCCCCTCCTCAGGAAAGGGCAAGCGGACCTGGCCCCATCCCTCTGGAGAGAGAAGAGTTGGGGACAAAGTGGTGCTCTCCACAGCCTCCCTCTACCAGTCTTCTGGAGCCAAATTGTGTTTACTTCTGAGTAGATCTGCATCAGGAGGTGCTCCCCATCTCATTGAAAACAGTGGTGCTGACTTGCAAGTCAGCACGAATCAAATAAAAGCGCTCATCAAATACCCACACTTTCCTGGGAATGAGCCCTACAGATCATCATGAGATATTTACTTCTGAGTAGGCATGCATAGGATTGGGCTTTGAGGCTGCAATTCTATCCACACTTTCCTAGGAGCAAGCACCATTGAATACAGTAGTACTTCTGAGAAGATTACACAGGGGATTGTGCTGTTCGTTCTGCAACTATCTAGTTACAACAAACTTTTGGTTTTGCACCTCCCCAAAGTGGCTTCCTAATCCTCAACCACAATTGCACTTCCTTTCTAAAAGAGTGGCTTGGCATTCAATGTTTGCAGTAAATAACAGAGATATTGATAAACTTGTTTCTCATATAAAGATACTCCCAGTACATTTAAAGCGGCTGCTTTTTCAGTGTTATTTTTTCCCTTCCAGACCGACTGTATTTTGCTACTTTACGCAACAGACCCAAAAGCACAACAAACACCCACTATTTCTGTACGGATGAGGAATTTGTCTATGAAAAGTAAGTTTGTGTCTCTTCCTGTTATCCAACACTCCTGTTCATTTTCATTTTCGTATTTGAAGTTTGTTTTCTCTCTCTTTAATTAACCTGCCCTCAGGTGGTTGAGTAGTCTTCGGACTAAAAAAAAACACAAATTAAAGTGAGATACATACTTAATGTGTAGATTATTAGGACATATTGCCAAGGGGTTATTTATGAATCCATCTATCTTAAGACAGACTACTTCCTAATAGAAACTTAAGGAAAGAATGGATATGTGGCTCCTCCCTCCGGTTGTGTCTCTTTCTTTTTTGGAATGGATTTTAATCTTAAACGATCATAGATTTTGATTGCTGCAAAAGATCTTTTGTGCTGAGCAAAATGTTTTTAAATATTGTTTTATTGTTATTAAATATTATTTAAAAATGTTTTTAAAAGGGAGAGGTAGCTGTCTGCTTGTTATAGTTTTCTCTCTTTAAAAATTTGATGAAAGCAAATAATCTTGGCTCTACTACTACTCTGCAAATCCGTGAGAGGTATGCTAGTTGTTCACTTGGTGAGAAGTATGCTAGTTGTTTGTTCACTTAACAAACAACAACCTATACTGAACGTTTTGTACTATGTGGTTAGTCATTCAGAATTATGGTTACAGTGCACTTTAGTGAACTTTAAGACATGGCTCTTACTAAAAGGACTGCCAACTACCCTGGAGTTGGTGGTTTTGTAAAACCATTACAGTATTTCATTAAGCAGGTCTTGCGGCTGTCAGATTTTTCTTGATGTGTGGGCTGTGATTGGGACTGCTCAAGGACTTCTGGGGTCAAAACCACTTAAGATAATCAAGAGCCTATTGGGAATTACAGGCAGGGCATGCAATAAACTTTATTTTATATAGTGCTCACTTTTCTAGGTGTTTGTTTTTTCCAGTAAAATGGAACTTTAGCACTGGAAGTTGGTGACTCCTTTTTACTATGCAAGATTTAGAACATGGTTGGAAATAAGGGCAAAATCCAGACTAACTACGGGGAGTCCTTGCTCCGGTGTAAGAACAACTTCCTCTGGATTCCCCTGTGAATTTCCCATAGGTTTTCACTAGGTGGTGCAGTAGCTACCGGTGCACCTAAAGTCTCTTACGTGCTCTTACCTCTGGATTTGGGGGTAAGGCTGCAATCCTAAAGACACTTTCCTGGGAGTAAGACCCACTGAAGACAGTGGGGCTTACTCTTGAGTAGACATGGTTAGGCTTGTGCTCCAAGACTGCAATAAAGTTGTCAGCAATAGTAATCCTACAAAAGCTGAAATCTTTTATAATCGCAATGTTACAAATATTCACAATAAAGGGCAAATAAAACTTAAGCCTTTGAGTTCTTCTGGGGGCCATTTAGTGCTCCAGTTTTTTTCCACTCTTAAGGGAACAACCTATCAAAAGTTAGTGGGAATCAAGTATTATTGCTATGCTTTTGAGAGGAATTGAGCCCAATTTTACGAATATCTACCGAGAAGTTCCATTATATAAGGCTTACTACCAGAAAGGCAGGACTCCTAACAGCAGATACAGTGGTTCATTACGAGCATAACTGATCCCAGAAGCATGCTTGTAATCCAAAACACTTTTATATCAAAGCAAAATTTCCCTTAAGAAATATTGGAAACTCAGAAGATTTGTTCTACAACCCAAAAATATCCAGATGCTGCTTTAGGACCTCCAATCAGAGCACAATACCATAGTCTTTTGAGACTGAAGGATGCCAATGATGACTGTAATATGATAAAAAATAATAAATAAAATACAATGTATAAAAATAAAACAAATTAATGTGCACTTAGGCTGAAATCCTAACCACACTTTCCTGGGAGTTAGTACTATATAACACAATGGGACTTAATTTTGAGTAGACATGCTTAAGATTCCACTGTTTGTCTCTCAGGTTGCAATCTGCCCACATATACAGGCATGAGCCCTACTGATTATAATAGGGCTTCCTTTAGAATAGTCATGCAAGGCTATGGCTACAATCCAGAGTAACTACAGGACCTTTTAACCGATGCAGTTACAGTGCCACCTATGGGAAATCCATAGAGCAATCCAGAGTAAGTGCCTCTTACGTCTTCCTGTAGTTACTCTGGATTGTAGGGTAAGTCTCTCAAGCTTTTTTCCATTGCTCCCCTTATATAGGAGTGAGCCCCATTGTCTGTAAAAGGCTTACGTCAGAGTAGGTATACATCTCGGCTGGTTTCTCAGGAGAGGCTGAGTGGGTGATGGCAGAGTGTTGAAACCGGTTGTATCCCAGCTGGGACTTTTCTGTGCTTGTTTTACAAGACACTGCTTGTATTGCAAGACAAAAATTTATTAGAACTGTAGGCTTGTCTTGAAAAAACACTCTGAATCCAAGATTTTACTGTCTATCCAAAATGTTTTCACAAAATTGATCACAGTTAGAGCATTTTGTATTTAAATACAAAATACATTGTTAAATAAAAGCAGCTTTAGTGTGTTCTGTCAGAGGCCTGTGCCTAAGCTTGGCTAACAGACCTTATGCCTGCTTGAATCTATCCTCCCCTTTCTTTTATCTGTCTACTGTAATATATACCTGTAGTGTGTTTTATAGTGGGCAACTAGGGCTGCAATCCTAAAGACACTTTCCTGGGAAGTAACACCCATTGCAAACTGTGGGGCTTACCTTTGAGTAGACATGGTTAGGATTGTGCTCTAAGACTACTTCAATGGCTGGGCATTAAGTTTTGAAGGATGTTAAATAATTCACTTTTTAAAAATAGCGAGTGATGATGCAGTGCTTGAAGGACAAACCAGGAAGAAGGAAAAAAATGTTCAGGAGGATGGTTGTGAACCAGATTGTATTTACTCTAGGACTGTAGATTTCATCTTTTCAATAACTTAACAAGGCTACCATAATCTTGGAGAAGCCCATGTTTAACATATAATTATTTTAATGTTGATTTCTCATTCTTAGCTTATGACAGTTGCTCTTGTACTTACTTATTAGTATTAGTAAGTAAGTATTATTGATGCATTTTGGGGTGCATGCAAGACCAGTCAGGTTCTTATGCGTTGGGGAGGCAAAAATATGTTGTGACATTGCTTCAGTCTTGTGCATGTGTGTGTGAGATCAAGCACCAATGAACACAACAGGATTAATTTCTGAATAAATACATGTTTGATTGTGCTATGCTAAGTTTCCCTACAGTATCTGTTATGAAGAGACTTAAGTGCCTGTCACATGTATCAATAGACTTCAGATGTTAGATCTATTTTCCTTTTTATTTGAATGCTCAACCAGAATGAAGAGCAAAACTGCTTTGGGAGTAAAAGCAAAATGGTGGTTCAGGAGACTAGAGCAATCACCTTGTGAACCTCATGGCATGATTTGCCTTTAAAAGTGTAAGTCTACAATTGAGTTACTACAAATCAGAATTCTAATTTGTGAGGAAGGGTGGGTACCAAATTGGAAATCTGATGCCCCCAATAGATGCCAAATGCAGGGCTCCAAGGTGCAGGTGTTTTGTGTTCTCCCTGGGGTATCTGGTGAGCCACTATGAGATACAGAAAGCTGGACCAGATGAGCCTTTGGCCTGATCCAACAGGGTGCTTCTTATGTAATCCCTTCTGGATCATCCAGTGATTTCCCTTCTTGGCCAACTTTCAGCATGGCCCTTTGTTGTTGTTCATCTTGTTTTCAGCTACGTTGCATCATTTGGTCTGAAAGGACATACAGTCCTCTGGTGTCGCAAGTGGTTAAGACACTGTGCCTGTTAACCAGCAGGCCATGGTTCGAGACCTGGGTCCGCACAAGACAAGAATCTCCTGCTACAGACAAGGGGTCAGACTAGATGATCCACTGGGTCCCTTCCAACTCTTATGATTCTATGACATGTGCAGCCTCTTCAGCCTTCAAAAGTTTTTGAAAGGTACTTTTGTTTTTTTAAAAACCAGAAGTACATTTCAAAGGCTTTCTGGAGCCCCCAGAGCATGATGGAGAAGAAGGCAGCCTTTGGAGCAATGTGAAATTGGCTGTTATGGCAGGGGTTGTCATGGCCAGGGAGCATCATGGCCCCTTCACGTTGCTACCTGGGAGTATTTGTATCTGCTTATAATCCCAGTATGCCCCCAAACCCCCAGGTTCTAGTATATACAGTACATTATCTAATTTAGCCACAAATATAAAAAGTGAAATTTAATCTATAGAACTTAATTAGAGCAAACATTGCAACCCAAGGGAAGTTGGATGGATATTGAGGTGGTGAAGAGCATACAGGGAAAGCTTGACAACTGGCTTACAGTTGGAAGGTAAGAGCTTCTTTATCTCTGTTTTCCAAAATGTTTATGGTCCTATTCGAGAAACAATTGCATGCATTTCATTTTGGAGGGCTACCATTATGTCAGAGGCTTACCTGTTCCCAAGTTTGGGTACAAAAGCTTTTGAAATGCAATCTTGGTATACATGTTTTAGAGATAACTAATTTGGGACTTATCGCTATTTGAAAAATGAACATTTTGTACCTTGTATGCACAAGGCAAGGTACAATGTTGTGAGAGATGTGCAGGAAAAAGAATCATGTTTTTTTGTGAAAGACGTGTGACAATGTTCTGTACACTATAGGCTCTGATTAGTAGTCTAATCAGCTTTATAGGCTTGTAAAACAAGCTGTTAGTAATTTGATTTTTCTCTGTAAAATGGCTTTGGGAACTTTCTGTTGAAAACCAGTATATAAATACTGATGTTGACAATAAGATCACAATTTAACCATGTCTACTCAAAAGTAAGCCCCATTTTGTTCAATGAGTCTAACTCCCAGGAAAGTGTCTTTAGGAGTGCAGTCTAACAGTAATAAAACAAACTTTTTTGTATGCTTTGTAGTACTGACAGAAATGAAACAGTGATGTTTGCCACATTGAAGCATATGTCTTCCTTCTAAAGGAGTTCAGCCCTTCCAGTTGTAGGGTGGTCTAACAGATGTCAGTCATTCCATAATTTAGCAAACTAGGCATCTTTAATACTGAGCACTGAGTATTTGAATATACACTGTATAATAAAACTGATCCATTAGCTGAACTTACCAGTGTTTTAAAATTCCTGTTCACCCACATTTTTGACCACTTATAAGAAGTCCTAATTATAGTTCATGCTTGCTTGCAGCTATTTAAACTGCTAGGAAGAGTTCAAAAAATTCATTTCTTAGTCATACAAAACAAGAGGTTTCTGTTGTTTGATCACAGAATATATGGTTAAAACCTCCGGCTCTTAAGAATAATAGTTGTATAATCACAGTAATTTTGATAACTTTAAAAACTTAAGTAGCTTAAAAGTCTTGGTAGCTTAAAAGTTGTCTGCCTTTCAAAACTAATTGCCTACCTTTGGTTCAACAAAAGAAACTACTCTTCAAAGAAGTCCATTGTAGAACTATAGCATTTAGGATTGTTTTACAAGGCAACACAGTCCAGCTATGCAGAGAAGAACCAAAAATGTACCTTCCCATGGTTCTGTTTGCCTACAAATGTGCAAAAGCTGTAGATATGACATGTTTCTTACTTGGAAAGATATTTTTGCTTATTGTATGATTGCTTGTTTTTATGCTTATTTGCGGATAATTTGCTTATTGTCGTGCTCATCTAGACTAGCTGCATGGATAGTCTTCCTCAACACTTCCTAAAAACTATTCTACTATCCAGTGGTGGGATTCAAATAAATTAATAACAGGTTCTATGTCCTAATAACCTAAATTAATAACAAGTTCTATGTCCCATTAGTAACTGGTTTTCAGAACCAGGAGCTCATAACCAGCAGGCCAGGGTTCGAGACCCGGGTCGGCCCCACAAGACAGGGTGAGCTCCTGTCCTTAGCCCAGCTCTGCAATGCCAGCTGGATCCAATTGTTTTGGCTCTGCCTTTCCATTGGACTAATTCAGTGGCGTGGAGAGGGGGGATTTGCTGCTAGGGTAACAGCCTATACTCCATAACAATCCAACCCAGGCTTTCGTGCTTTGCATGCAGCGTATGCAGTGCCAAGCACGATACCATAGTCTTCTAAGACTGACGGAGGCCTGCGTTTTATAGAACCTGTGAGAATCCCCTGAAGCCCACCACTACTACTATCCCTGTTTGCAATGGTCAAACAGAGAATGCTGTTTAGTGCAGCTACTTCTCTCACTTTACCTCACCAAAAAAGCAAGCACAAGCTGTAATCCTATTTGCACTTACCTGGGAGTAAGCCCCATTGATTATAAGGGGACTGACTTCCAAGTAGATGTGCATAGGCTTGGGCTCTCAGCTACTTGTCTTGCTCCTTCCTGCACAATCCAGAAGAATTTAGCCCCTTCACAACCCCCATTTGTGGCTAGAATAACACACTAAATGAATGTGTTTCATTTATCTTCTGATACCATATTATATATTCATGGTCATTTCAGCCTATGTGCGGACCTATTAATGTATTGTGAAGTTAACATTATTGCATAGTGTGTGCATACATTGCATTTACTTATATTAAAACTTAACTGATTATTTTTCCTTGAGAATTCTTAGGTGAATACCACCTGGCCCCAAAGGCTTAGATTTATTTATTAGTTCTAATTGTATCCATCCTATTCCAGGTTAGGGGTGTACTGAATGTAGTTGGTGTTAGGATGATATTAAAATAATAAAAATTTTAAAGACCTATGCTCTTTTCCTTTGTGACTTGGCTAATCGCTTTATTTGGTTTGGTAGAGTGTAACTGTTGCATATAAAATTTTCTTATTTTGGAAGGAAATGCCCACTTCTAGAGAAAATTATCATGACCTTTTATACTCACCTTGATTTGCCTTTTCTGTTAATCAGCATTCCACTTGACTTTCATAAATTAGTCTTAACAGTCAGTGTACATTTTATTTAACATTCTAAAAGGATTTGACTATCTCATTTAGAGGAGATTTCCTATTTTTCAACTGAAATGCTGTGTTTTCACTTGTATGTTGAACTAGCAAAATGTACCTGTGTTGTGGGAGTACAATACCCTCTGTACGCCATACCGCCCATTGTGCATCAAACTGCCCATTGCGCATCAAACCCCCCATTGTGCAATATCCTCTCATGCGCCCCATCTCCCCAATGCACCCTCCTCCCCAGTGCATCAGGCATGAGGCATAAAATTGAGGGACATTAATCAATCTTCAATGTTAAGTATAGGACAGAAAACACATTGCACTCCTTTTCAGCCCCTTAAGGGTTAAATTTCTCCACATTGGTTCTTGGTGGGTGCTCATGTCACAGAAGGAACACCCTCTCCAAATTTCACACTTCTCAGTCCAGGGGTTGGGGCAGAGCATCCCTCAATGATCCTTCAATGCATAGGGTAGAAAGTGCGCTGTGCCCCATTTCACCCCCTTCTTGTAGGAATTTCCAAAAACTGTTTCTTAGTGGATCCCTCCATCATCAAAGGAACACCCTCTTCAAAATTCACGCTTCTAGGCTTAGCGATTTTGGCTGGGTGTCACAGAGTCAGTGATTCCGTGAGTCAGTGAGTGACTTTTCAGTTTAATTTATATAGATTTGCTCAAATATAACACTCACCTATTCCAGCCAAATTCAGTCTCCAAAATCAGGGTGCGCATTAGATTCAATGTTAATTAGAATTGAGTAAATACAGTATTTTGATTGTAAGTATGGGGAATGCATTATATTCGAGTAAACATGGTATATAGATTTAATAATGATATGCTAACCCTTTTTGAAGACTTTTATAAAACTCCAGGTTGCATGTATGCAGAATCTTTATTACACTGTTTTACCATATAGAGTTAAGAGGTCATTCAGTGCTGTATACATACATTTTCTCTCTTACAGCCCAATCCAGAGCAACTAATCTGTCCACATAAGAGCCCTTAGGTTGCCCTATCTAACACTAGGTTGGAGCAACTGCAAGATGCTCCAGCCCAGTTACTCTGAAGGAGGCTTAGGGCAGAGCAAGGCAAGATAGGGTGCCCTAAGAGAGGTGGACCTGCTCTGCCCTAACTGGGGCAGCCTAAGCAGCTCAGGAGAGGCAAGTTGAGGGCATGTTTAGCATTGCCTAGGGCAGAGCAGTTACTCTGTATCCAGAGCCTGTTTCCAAGGCAGAAATGCCCTCTTCCAGCCCTCAGAGTTATACCACCTCAGGAGCAGGTATAGTAATGAGTAGACCCATAGGGGTCCATGATAAGGCCCGAGTAAGAATGGCAGTGCTGACCAAAAATCTGAGTTCTTGGCCAGCCTAGCTGCAACCCCTTCCTCTCAACCTCAGGATATGGAACAAACTACGGCTGCCCACAAACCTCAGGATACAGCAGGCCACTCCAAGAAGCCCCTTGTATTCACTGTAGAATGTACTGGCATCTCATCAGGGACTCCTCATAAGGCAGGCACCCAGTGGCGTCACCAGACTGGTGCGGCTGGTGTGGGCTGCATTGGGGATGCGCTTCGTATGGGGTGATGTGCCGGAGGAGTTTGACTGTCCTTTGGTAGGCCCCGGGCATCAGCACACCCATTCAGGCCTGCTCCAAGGCGGAGAATCAGCCAGAAGCTGCCACTTGTCTGAGGAGCTGGCCTGAACGGCCATCTGAGATGCACTGCGCAGAAACACACTGAGCATGCCGAACAGCTTCAGAGGAGACTTCCTTAGAGCAGAGAAAGTCCGCGCCTCTGCACAGCCATTCGGCCTCACTCAGGAGGCAGAGCGGCAGCCGAATGGCTTCAGAAAGAGTACTGCACAGGCACCAACTCTGACGCCTGCACAGTCTCCCCCGAAGCCAAAAGGCTTCAGAAAAGTACTGCGCAGGTGTCAGAGATGGTGCCTGCGCAGTTCTCTTTCTGAAGCCAGTTGGCTTCAGAAACAACTGCCCAGGCGCCAACTTTAGTGACTGTGCAGCCCAGGTGGGGGGGGGGGGGCGCATCCCAGGGATGACGCACAGACTTCCGCACCAGGTGATGTGCAGAGTCATGTCACCACTGTAGGCACCACAGCTGTTCCTTGTTCAGTGTGATCTGAGGGGTGTCTCCTCAGGAGCAAGTCTTCCCCTTGTGTCAATTACTTAGCATGCTCTGGAGCAGTTAGGGCAGCCCAGGCTTCCTGACTCTCTGGATTCAGCATAACTTTCTGCTCTGGATACAGAATAGTTAGGAGAGTGCAGTTAGGTCAGAGCAGGCTGAATTTGCTCTGGATTGCAGCCAAAATGTATAGACTTCTTATCGTAATGATGAACTTGAATTTGACCCTATTCACAATGAAATAATCAACTTACTCATGATCCAGTTTTTTCCTGTGTTTTGTTCTGGGTGGTGAAGTGTAGTTTGATAGTATCTGTTTCTAGGGGATAAACTCCTGATGACATAATGATGCAATATTCCAATGATATTTCCACCACCATGAGGGCAGGTTAGCTGGTTCAGCTTCAGCCGTTTTTCATCTGTTAGCACCCAAAGATGCATTTGCTAGTTGCAGGATTTTTTTGTTCTGTGATTTTAGGCTGCAGTTCTAACCTCCAGTTAGGCTGGCCTAAGCCCTGGCATGAGTACTATACTCACCTGGGGGTGTCACAAAAGTGCTATGAGGCACTTCTGTCCCTCACCTGGGAGGAGTTAGACCAGCGCACAGGCATATACCAACCTCCCCACACCACCACGGGAAGATATGCCACTTGAGTTAGGCAAACCTAAATTGGTTCGGATTGCACGCTTTTAGTTGCTATCACTGCAGTGCTTATCTGCTGGGTTATGACGGTGTTTCCCAAATTTAATGGGCTGGCAATACCCTGCTACTTCAGCTGCTGGTCATCAAACTCAGAAGTGTTGATGATGCGGCAACATGCTGATGTCATCAGCACTTGATTTCAGATTCGTGCCTGTTAAAACAGTTTAAAATTCATTGTAAAGCCAAAGTATGCACAATGCTCAGTTCATGGAGCAGAGCTTCTCACCACTGCTGATCAGCTCTCCTCAGAAGTCTTGTTATAATGCCTAGTTTGGAAAACTGAATTAGGGTCGTGTTCTGACTTAGAAAAAGAACTTTCATTTTGGGACTGCTTTGAAAACAGGAACTTCAGATAGGGTGAATGCAATTGCCCACTTGTTGACATGTGTTGGTTGTATCCTTGTATCACTATAGTTTAAGACATCTGGCTATCAATTCAACTTACTGATTTTAACCATCCAACAACCCAGGTAAGTGGTTCCCAAACTTTTTCAATTGGCTGCTCCCGTGACTTACTGGGCCATTGGCCGTGACTTCTCATTATGGCCATTATACCATACATTACGTAGGACTGCAGATGTTTTGCACAAATTCTATGACTCCCCTGGCTGGTTTCCGCAACTCCCCAGGGATCAACAGTGCACTGTTTGGGAACCACTGGCCAAGGTCCTAATTTATCTTAAGAAATAACCTCCTTTAAATAGGAACTATATCTACAGCATTCTGTGCGCATACGGTCCACATGTTAACGGAGGCATCGTCAGACAACGCTAGCCCAAAGGCACTAGAAACGGGGATGAGCACTGCTCCCTAGAGTAGATTACAATTAGCAGGGCAACCTGCAGGGGACACTTTTACCTTTATCTTTATCCTCTGTCTGCTGCTGATGAGGTCTGCATGAAATTGCAATTTATGAATTGCAGGCTAGTCTCCATGAAGAAAAGAACCTACGGTAGGTTCTGAAATTTTCTTCCAGGAAATACATTTAGCCCTACCTACTTTTTTTTCAAAGGCACATCTTCCCTGACTTCTCCCATGAACTTTCTAGATGGCCTTAGGCAAACCATTTCCTCTCAGTTTTGATTCTTCATCTGCACTATAAGGGTAATATGAGGGTAGTACTACTGGTTCTGGTTTCATGTAACTCTTCAACACCCTTCTAATACATGTGAGGCATTTTGGACATTGTCAAAGTTCTGTTCAAATGAGGAGTCTGATTCTCAAAACATCTGGGTCTAAAACTGCACAGTCAAAACATTACTAATTTACATACTGTTCTTATGGCATCTTAATTTTATCAGGTAAAGGACAACTGCCCTTTCTGTAGCAGAACTGCATTGCATTGAAAACATGCTTATGCTCAAATTCGTACTAACACATTTCAGATGCCAGCTATTTTAACGCTTGATAGCAGCTGTGCCAAGTCCAATTAAATATTTTATGACTAAACATTGGAACTTGTGATGCCAAGAAAAATGAATGAGCTTGTAGATTGCCAAATGAAAATAAAAGCTGAATAGGCTGACTACCCTAATACGTCAATGAAATATTGCTTACTGAAGATAATTCTTTATGTTGGGTTCATATTAACTTGACCATGGTCTCTTCAAAATGTCCTTGCACCCTGTTCAAGGGTGCAGCCTTGCACCCTATTTTCCAAAATACGTGGTAATAAAATTGGTGAAAAATAAAACAGAAAGGATGACTGGCAGATACAGGGCTGATTTGTAACTAATTAATGAGTTGGGAACTGGTAATTGGCTTACGCTCCGAGAAGAATACTAGCTCTTGTTCTGTTCTTTGCAAGCTTGACATATTACACTTGACTGAGTAATATACAATAGGCTTTTATTTGGCCAGTGCATTATCTAGTGGACTATGAGCACAATCCTACTCAAAAGTAAACCCCATTGTGTTTAATGAGTCTTACTCTTGGGAAAATGTCTTTAGGATTGCAGCCTATATCTACTTCCTTTGAGATATCTCACAAGAGCTGTAACATTTTGTACGTCGTTACTAAAATGCTTTGTCTTTGTTCCTAAAATCACGAATTTGTCTACTGCAAACTTTTTTAAAAGAGTTTGGATCTTGCAGGTGTTGTATCAGCAAGAGGCCCTTTGAACAGCTGTGGAAAGTAACTGTACAGTGTGTACTCTTGTCAGCGGAGAGGCTCTGAATTAATTTATCAAAAGGCTGTGTTGCCATAGAGCAAGTACCTTCCTTTCCAACAGAGACCTTTTTTGCCTTTGAGGTTTGCAAGAACCAATAACACAGAAGTGACAAGTCACGGTTACTTTATTGTTGAGTGAGATTCTGTTGAGACTGAACCGAGAATGGAAGTGGAAGCAGAGTCACATCTTCAAACATCATGGAGATCCCGATTCCCAAATTAAAGAATGCTGAAACAAAGAACATAATTTACATTAAAAAGATTGATATACAAAAGTACGAAGAATATTCAAATATTTTTTAAATAAACAGTTTAATTGGCATAATCAGTAAATAGTAAAACTGGTGCAGAAGAAAAAATAGCCTCTTGACAAGATCTCATGGCAGGGTGAAGACAGGCAATCTATTTATATAAAAACGTCACTCACTGACTCACTGACTCATCACCACCCTGCCAAAACCGCTGGGCCTAGAAGTGTGAAATTTGGGGTGGGTGTTCCTTCCGTGACAGAGGGGTGCACTAAGAACTGGTTTTCCAAAATTCCAATCGGAAAGGGGTGAAAAGGGGCGCAAAGCGTTTTCCTCCCTATACTTTGCATTGAAGCAAAAGGGATGCCCTGCCCGAACCCCCAGACTTAGAAGCATGAAATTCAGGGAGAAAGTTCCTTCTGTCACCTGAACATCCACCAAGAACCAATGTGGAGGAATTTAACCCTTAAGGGGCTGAAAAGGGGTGCAACATATTTTTGTCCTATACTTAACATGGGAGACTGAATAACATCCAGCCATTTTGGTGCCTGGTGCACTGGGGGGACGTTGTTTGGAGGGAGAGGTTGCGCATGGGGGGGAAGTTGTGCATGGGAGACTGATGCACATGGGGGGGAAGTTGTGCGTGGGGAGATGGTGCATGGAGGAATTTTACTCCCGCAATGTGGGTGTGCTTTTCACTAGTTACTTTATAAGAAGGCAGGGTGCCTTTTTGTCCAGTTTATAGAGGGTTAAAGTACAATTTGGATATCTAGGAACAAGACTAGAGAACTTTGTTTTAAAAGCACCACTTTAGGCTGGCATAATTCACCTGCTTCTTGTTCCCATGATTGGTTGGGCCATGTCTGTACATTGGCCCAACCCTCCCCCAAATTCCACAAAAGTTCCTTATAGCACTTTTGTGATACCCCCAGGCAAGCACAGGGCTTGTACTAGGACATAGGTGAGGCTAACTAGGGGTTAGGATTGCAGCCTATATGTTTATCCAAAACTAGGGGGTGATGCATGGGGCACCACTGCCCCTTTCATTTCTCAGTTTGTAAATTGCTGTGTTTGTTCTCGTGTTCAGATGATCAGCTCAGTCCTCTGCATATTTATATAGAGCAGGGGTGTCAAACTTTTTTGATAGGAGGGCCACATCATCTTTCTGATACTATGTTGGGGGCCAGAAGAAAAAAATGTATATAAATGAATATATTGGAGACAAAACTTATATGAATGAACTCAGATTAGTTCATAATACACTTTCTAACACTGAGAGGGGGATGATCTTCAAACCAGTTCAAAAACGCTTTCATACACAGAAGAGGTATATGCAGCCTCCCCAACCCTCAGAATATTCTCTGGAAGAGCTGGAAGCAGAACTTCCCTTGCCTCTGGAACATTACAGGCTTGCCTTTGGGCTAGATGGAGGCATTTTGCCGCAGGCCACATGGAGGCTTGTCATGGTCTGCATCTGGCCCCCAGGCTGGGGTTTGGACATCCCTGTTCTAGAGGCTCACTCCCAAGCAGAATAAGGGGTCCAGTCTTATTTAGCCACTGTGTTCTGGCTGCCTGATGTGCAATGCAAAATACACCAGTATGTTGGTGTGGGGGAATGGGAGGAACATGATGAAGACCTGTGAGAAAGAAGTTGTTGAGGCTGGAAAGGATGTACTATTGATGGTAGCAGATCTGCTGAAATCCTACCTCCCCTTTTTAGCCTCACTCCACCTACCCAGACCCTAGGATAGTGATTTTCAGTCTTTTAAATCTCATGACACATTGAGTAGGCAATAAAATTGCCAAAGCTTACTATCAGTTATTGTTTTTTTCCCAGTTGACAAGGTGCACATGGCTTTGGGGAGTCCCACCCCCAAAGTCCCTACAGTGGCCCTACCAGCAAAAGAGCTGGTGCAGAACCAAGAAACCCATCCATAGTAGTTCTGCTGCTCAGGATTCCACTCAGGATTTGGCTGTTATTTAGTAAGGTTTAATGTTTTGAACGTGTTGACCTTGCTTAAGACCAACACTCATAAGGGTTAACTTGATTTGAAAGACCAGAAAGTATAGAATGAACAATGCAGAATGCCTATAATAATATTGTATCTGCCTAATATCTGCCTTAGGACACTGCAGAAAACTTTGGCATATTGTACAATACCGGCATCCCCCACTTTTTGGGTGGGTTAGGAAGCGGAGCATCATCCAAAAGTGAGAATCATTGAAAAGTGGAATCCAGTCTTTTTCAGCTTGCAAATACAAAATGCCCCCTCTCCACCAAAAAAGAAAAAACACACATAAATAAGCCTAAATACATACATATTAACACATAGCCAAAATACATAACAAATTACAGTAAAATTAACAAAGGAATGTGTGGGCAATGAATATCTTATGTACAGTATTTGACCACTGCTTATTTACTGAGGGAAGTCATAAGGAAATGCCAAAAACAGTTTGATCACCATGTCACATGCAGATTGATATTAGAGAAGACAGTTTTGGCCTTTA
Source organism: Cryptoblepharus egeriae (assembly GCA_030015325.1). Lineage (NCBI taxonomy): Eukaryota > Metazoa > Chordata > Lepidosauria > Squamata > Scincidae > Cryptoblepharus > Cryptoblepharus egeriae. The sequence continues at coordinate 110,235,889 of JAREYC010000003.1, forward strand.
GACCAGCAAAGAGAGGTTGAAAGAGTGGAACATGTGTTGAATAAATGAGTTCTGGATGTAACTGAAAGGTGTTGAAAGAGCAGGAACATCAGAAATCAAACAGAAAGTGGGGGGCGCCTATACTTGCTACCATTTTAAGGTCCTTCATTTTGTTATTAATGGTCTAACTATACACTTTAAGTAGTTTCTTGTATGTTCATACAGCTGAATAACAAAGGCAAGGACTATTTGTAATGTAGAATACTTTTCCTTGTAGTCATCTATCATACTTCTGCAGTCCTTTTCAACTAAATGTCTTCACAGTAAAGTCAAATGCTAGAAAATTAATGAATTAGAATGCTTTTAACACAGGTATTGTTACATCATATGAAAGATGCATTGGTCAGAAAGGCAGAGTTTCTAAGGATTAGAGTTTCTTTAACATAATAGTAAGATAAGGCATTAGAGCTCAGCTGATGCTAAGGACCTCTATATCTATATATATCTATATATGAAACTTAAAAGTCACTCACTCGCTCATCAGTGCTCAGCCAAATCCCCTGGACCTAAAAGTGTACAATTTGTGGATTTATGTTTAAAATTAGCATGTTGATGATATGACTGAATACTGCTTGACCTCTGATTTAAACAGTTTTCAGCAGAGTGAGAATTGGTGTGAAGAAGAATTAGTAAATTCAGGACTGATCACTCAGTGTTAAGTTCATAAAGTATTACGTCTAAAATGGTTTTAGAACTCGAGACCTGTGTTTTCATCTCAAGTTGTAGAAAAAGAGCATCTTTATTTTTGTCAATAAAATAGTTAAATTTATTGGCAACTTTAAGCTAAACATGCTGACTCAGCCTCAGCCTGAAATGGATTGAGCCCCAAGTATTGTAAAACCGGTCATAGCAGTTTTGTCACTCTGACATTGGAGTATTTAATGGAATTGTGCATTTGTAATATAGGAATATAGTGAAGAGTCCTGCAGCATCTTTATATAGAGCAGGTGTTCTTTTTATCTTAATCGTTGCCTGTTAGGTGCTTATGCCTGTTCACTGTAATTCTGAATTCAGAATTGAATGGCTATTATTATGTGCATGATTATAGTTCTGGCATCACTTTTCTGTTTCTCGCAGTGGGAATGTGGTTGCCTATTAAAAAAAAGTTTTGCTCAAGTAGTGACATGAAATAAAATATTTTACTTGTCAAATTTCAAAAGCACTAAAGTATAAGTATTTTGATTGCTGTTATGTCTCCCTAGTTTTTATGCAGATTTTGGACCTTTAAACCTGGCACAGATATATCGGTACTGCTGCAAACTCAACAAGAAATTAAAGGTAAGAATTTTATAATCATGAAACTTTAGTTCAACAAGTTGTAATAGATGGCCATTTTACAGAATAAGAACTGTGGTCCTTGTGATTTAGACACAGAAAGAATTTGGGTGCGCTCCTCTTTGGAACAGGAACTGAAAGTTGATCATGTTATTGTGGTGAGTAGTTAAGTGAAATACAAGCAGAAAGAAAACCAGTGAAGTAGCAAACAGAGATTGGAATAAAATTCTGAACACACTGGTTGCCTTGTTAGATACTCAGTGCTGAATTAAATAGGCTGTTGGTTTGATCTGACAATTGTTAGCCATATGCCTAGGAAAGACTTTAAAGCACGTATGTTAGAAATAGTCTGATGCTGATGCTAATTGTCATTATCCTCATATCTGATGTACTAAAACTTATTCAACAGTATTTTGACCCCACCTTTCTCCTCAAAGGGACCCAAGGTGATATACGGTAGATTTCAGTATTGTCTAATCTATAATCTATAATACTATTGCTAAATACAGAGGTTCCATTATCAGTATTGTCTGATCTATAAGCTATAATACTATTGCTAAATACAAAGGTTCCTTTATCAGTATTGTATAATCTATAGGCTATAATACTATTGCTAAATACAGAGGTTCCATTATTAGTTTCTGATACTGATCTAAACACTTCCAAAAACTCAAGGGCCCAATCCTATCCATTTTTCCAGCACTGATAACAGCTGTGCCATTGGGGTGTGAGCTGTGTCCTGTAGTGGGGAGGCAGTCACAGAGGCCTCCTCAAGGTAAGTGAACATTTATATCTTTACCTCAGGCTGCATAGCAGTGGAACGTTGGATAGGATTGGGTTCCAAAGTGGCCTTAAAAGTGTAAACTATTTAAAGCCACTTTAAAAGTGTAACAAAAAAGTGTTAAGACTATTGCCACTTATGGAGGTATGCTTCATATTGCAGTTAACTTATGTCAACTTATGGGCTGTCGGTGGCGCAAGTGGCTAAGACACTGTGCCTGTTAACCAGCAGGCCAGGGTTTGAGACCTGGGTCGGCCCTGCAAGACAGGGTGAGCTCCTGTCCTTAGCCCAGCTCTGTGACACCAGCTGGATCCAATCGTATTGGCTTTGCCTTTTCATTGGACTAATTCAGTGGCGTGGAGAGGGGGATTTGCTGCTTGGGTAACAGCCTATCCTCCATAACAATCTAACCCAGGCTTTCGTGCTTCACATACAGCGTACGCAGCGCCAAGCACGATACCATAGTCTTTCGAGACTGAAGGAGGCCTGCTTTTTTATGTCAAGAGTTACTTATCCTTGAAAAAACTACCACTTAACAGTTTAATTAGAGGATTCTGACTATGGGGGAGCTTGAGAGAAGTATTTGAAAGTACACTCAATTTCATAGGCCTCTTTTTCTTAATATGTTTTCTGAACAAATAGCTGCAAAACCTAACTTTAGTTTAGATTGCATCTCTGAGAAATAGAAAATGGAAATGTGTAGTAGAGTGGGGCCTTGTAAGACAAATATAATTCGTTCTGGAAGCATGTTTGCCTTGCAAAGCATTCTTTATACCAAGCAGATTTTTCCATAGGAAATAATGGAAACTCAGATGATAGGTTCCACAACCCAAAAATATTCATATAAAAATAATAACTGCATGTAAAAATGATGTCAAAACACTGTAATCAAATTCAAAATGCTGTAATATAATTCAGAACACAATTACTGTAATATTAATTAAAAACACTGCAATAGACGGTACAGTAAAACAGAGAAGCAAATCCTTTGTGGCCAAGGATGACTGATTTTCACTAAAAGAGTCACTGGTGTCTTTTTGAGCAACTTTAACAAGGAACCTTCTAATGACACTTGCTTTTGAAGATTTCACGGAATTATGACATTGCATTGTCATTAAACATGCATTGTTTGCACTGCTACGGCCTTATTTGGGTGGTGCTTTTCTATAAAATTTTGCACAATTTCCCCATGTTTACAAATGTCCTTAATCTCATTTGATGTGAGGGATACCTCCCCCTTATTCTCCTCCTCCTCCTCTGCAGATGAGATCTCCTCCATAACGTCTGGCTGTTGCTCACGATGCAGATCCATCAATTCATTCATTTCACAACAAATTTTGGTTTTGAAACCAAAATTTTTGAAACCAAATTTTTTGAAAAATTTGGTTTCCTTTGTCTTACAAGGAAGAATTCATTAGAAATTTTAGTTTATCTTTCAAAGCATTCTTCTTACAAGTTATTTGTCTTACAAGGTACCACTGTACTTCAGTGTAGCCAAAAAAGGTGTCCCCCACAGGTTGTAGGGTGAGGTGCTTATCTCATTTCTAAGCCCATGAGCCAATGTTGTCCAAAGACGCTTCCGTGGTCATGTGGCTGGCATGACTATATGCCATGGCACAGGAAACACTACTACCTTCCCACTGAGGTGGTACCTATTTATCTACTTGCATTTACATGCTTTTGAACTGCCAGCTTGGCAGGAACTGGGCTTGGGATGGGAGCTCACCCTGTCTTGTAGCATCCAGGTATCAAACCCTGACATGGCGTCTTAACCGCTGAGCCACTACAGCCTTAAACGTAGCCATACCATATATTTATAAATTGCATAGCGGTGCTTGCTTTTAGTTTTAACCATTTCATAATAAGTGATTTATTATCTTGCATTATAAGTCTTGCATTATAAGCTGTTTCATAACTTCATAACTTTTGAGATTGAGAGATCACCATTCAGGTAAAATTAAAAGGCAGCCCTTGGCTACCTAAAATAAAAAAATAGCAAGCCTTCCCTCGAGGCACCCTCGAGCAAAGGTCAACATTGACACCCCTTCAAACCTCAGTCATTGCACCCCTCAGTCATAGAAGGAACACCCACCCCAAATTTCATGCTTCTAGGTTTTGGCAGGGCATTGATCAGTCAGTCAGTGACTTTTCTCTTTTATATATTTATAGATATAGATATGATTTGTTAGCAATTACTGTTGAATTGCTGATCTCTGAACATTTATTTCTTTGATAAATACAAAATTTACAATCCTAATCCAGGTGCGATGCTAGTATTCTCACAATTTCTGTCTGAGTTTCTTGAGAATCAAAAAGGATACCATAATGTCTTTCTGAAGGAAGTTTAATAGCCTTCCAAGTCACTGCAAGCTATGAGCTGCTTAAGTGTATTCAGTATATTGAAATCTAAACATGTTTTGCTTGATAGGCAGATAGGAATAATAAGAAACACTGCTGAATTATTTGTGTTACATAGATAGCTTACGTAGAAAGTAATGTAAAATCTGCAAACCAAACATCAAGCAGCTGTGATGATTATGAAGTAGCTATTGCTTTGCTCTACTAAGTATTCTGGAAAAGGATCCATGTTTAATCTTGTCTAAAACAGTGATTGAAAGACTTGCTAAATGTTTGGGAGAGAAGTGCCTCTTGCAAGTAGGACTGTTGTAAAATTCCTGAGTAGGTGGCTGAGTATCTGTATTGCTGTTTGTTCACCTTTCAAAATACTAAAGTGTTTGGTTTTTAAAGCTGTAGAACAGGGATCTCCAAACCTGGACCCCGGGGGCAGGGGGAAGGTCAGAAGTTGCCTTCATCAAGCCTCTATCTGACCCACAGCCAGCTTCTGGAAGCCTACAAGCTTCTGGCCCACTTAACTGAATACAACCGTAGCTGTGCTGTGGTTAGGTCTGGAAGGTGTTCTGGGGACCTAGTTTTCCCCAAAACCAGAAGTAACTTCTTGTGTTCTCTGAAGGCCTTAGAAAGTGTTTAGGAACCTGGGAAATAGGGGTCCATTTGAGTATGTGCTTTATTTCTGTGATGTGTTTTGATGCTTGGAGAAATCCTGAACATTTTAGCCCATTCATTATGCAATATATTTATTCATCTTCTATGCGTTTTATTTCTATTTATTTAAATTTATTTTCTGGCCCTTGACACTGTGTCTGTTAATGCAACCAAGTACAGGCTAAGAAGAATACAAGACTACCAGAATGGTCCCAATCTGATGAACACAGCCCCCAAAAACACCTGAGAGAGAAGTCCCTTCCTCCAAGCTTTCAAATATATTGAGTCCTATGAAAAGTAAAACTAAGGGCACAATCCAGAGTAACTGTGGGGAGTCCTTACTCCAATATAAGAACAATTTACTCTGGATTGCAATATGAATTTCCCATAGGTTTTCACTAAATGATGCTGTAACTGCGTCAATGTAAATGTCTCTTACATGCTCCCGCAGTTACTCTGGATTGTAGGGAAAGGCTGCTTTTTTACACCTTCTAGCACGAGATGGCTAGTTTCTTTGGTGCTATCTATTTTCTTTGGTTCTAGCATGCTCAAGTCACATACTTTTTTCAGGTTCCAGCTCCATTAGAATTTTTCCACATGAGCTTAGAGCTATAGAAAGATATACCACCATGCTTACAACACTTCTTCCTATTTTCAGTAGGAACAAATAGAGAAACCTGTCAAAAACATCATGGCCCCCATAAGAGAAAATAATGTATGGAAATCATTTTGTGGCTCCTATACAGTTGATTTTAATGACCAGGTATCAGTTTGTCATTTTATAAATAGTACTGGAAGCATGCTTAGCAGCTTGCTTGAAGTGTCATGCCTCTGTTTTTTCCAAGCTTAATAAAGGAACATAATCTAAGCTACATGTTTGTGTTTACTCGTGAGTAGGCAAAGGAAAATGTAAGGGTACCAGAATGATCACAATCCAGTGATCATGCTCAAGAAGGCTGTCCCCATTATAAGTTAGAAAGAGCTCAAAAGACTTTTTCCTCTTTTCTTGTAGAGCTTGGTGGGTTTCAATGCTATAACATTTCATATCTCTTATGGTTTATTGGAGGGGGACTTATTATTGAAGGCAGATTACAGAGTGAATTCACTTAGTGGAACAGGTCTGGCTTCTATATCTCAACTATGTTTAGTACTTATTTGTTCTACTTTAGTGCAATTAGAATTATTCATTTTAATTTTTTACCCCTCCAACTAGGGAAAGTGGTACCATTTCAGTGCTTGCTGCATTTTTAGGAAAGCACTTCCAGTCATGACATCACTTCCAGGCTAATGATAACACTTCTGATGAGTCTCAGACTGTCATTCTAAGAAGTACTGTATTTACTTGAATCTAAAGCTCACCTTTTTCAGCCAAATTTAGTCTCCTAAATCAGAGTGTACATTAGAGTTGATGGTTAATTAGATTAAAGTAAATGTGGTGTTTGATTATAAATATAGGGTGCGCTTTAGATTTGGTGGCACAATAGATTTGAGTAAATATGGTATATCCTAGTGCAAAAAGTTTGAGACCCACAGATTAGAGCAATGTAAAATTGCTGTTTTCAGTCTTTCCAAATCTGGACAAAATATTATTGCAGAACCAATTCAGGGATGTTCCTTATTGATCTTTAATTTTGAAGGTGAAACACTACAAAATTGGACTCCATTTGTGTCCTGGTTTGCAATCTATGCACTGATCAATTGTAAGTCTGAAATTTTGAACTCATTAGCCACAACAGAGCTGATGTTTTGAAGAGCATAATTTCTAATACAATGAGAGCTTCAGAATGATTGTTTTTGAACCGTGTTTTAGCAAAAGACTTACCTTGCTGTTAAATCATGAAAAACACAAGTTTTGCTTGGTCAGGGAACTGCATGAGAAAATATCCATTTTCTTCCATTCTACTGTAGATGATGCAAAAAGCGAAGAAGCAAAATTTCTATTCATTTGTCTTAAGCAAGCTGATTAATTGATTACATAATCCTTTAAAAATGTAAAATTTAGCACCACACTTTAAAAAGTGATTGCCTAAGCGAAATCATAGTAGCTTTTTTTGTATCTTTGTAAGCTATGTATTTACAGAATTGAGAGGGGGAAAGGAAGAGGACAGACACAATTCTAACCAACCTTCCAACATCAAGGCAAGGGAAATACAGGGAACAAACATTCCCTTACCTTAAGGATGACTGGCACCCAACTGCAGGTTCAGCACGTTCCCCACTGGTACAACAACGGCAGTGCTGGAAAATTGGATAGGCTTTGGGCCTGAGTTAGTATCTTTGTACTAAGTACAATGTATCTTTGTACTAAGTACATCACTGTTACTAAGTACATGGCATGTACTAAGTACATGGCATGTGTTGCTGCATTTTGTACAAGAAGCAATTTCTGAATGGTGTTTAAAGCTGCTCCATACATCATTTTTCTGCACTCATACCTGGATGCATGGCTGAGGCATGAATAAATGGCCACATTTCCTTCAGGAAAGAGTGTGGATTCCCTGCTCTCAAGATTAGTTGCAGAAGGGAAAAAATAACTTCAAGAGGGATGTGAGTTTAATTAACAATAAATAAATCAACTCTCCTGTGCTGTGGTCATGATCCAGATTTGCATGGAGTTGGAATTGCTGTTTGAAAAAGAGAAAGTATTGAGAGTTCTAAATGCAGAATTGTGTCTGGCTTAGGAAAAAAGCATATGATTCCTGTTATCGTAGGCAAGAGTAGGCTATTTAACTACCCTAAAAAGGGTGAACCTTCAGTGGGAACAGCTTCCCACCTTGTTGGCTGGCAAAGTGATGCTGGGACAGAAAGTCACAAGAAATCTGCTGGTGAATGGTTAGCAGAAGGGACTCATAGCTTTGGCCATAAAGAAAGCTCTAGTTTACAGTGAATATATGGTTACAAATCCCATGAGGTGGAAACTCCAATCTGTGTTTTCACATGAAAGCTGTACTTTTGTCTTGAGGAGCAAGTATGAAGAAACTGCCTTATATCATGAGCTTATCCGGGGTTGGAACTGATTTTAAGGTTATGAAAAGGCACAGTGAGCCACACATGGGATAGATGCCAATATTTGATTTACCAAATCATTTTTCATTTTGTGCCTTGCTATATAATAAATCTAATTATCTCTTCTTCCCCCATCTTTTTCTGTTAAAACAGTCATTCAGTCTATCAAGAAAGAAAATAGTGCATTACACCAGCTTTGACCAACGGAAACGAGCGAATGCAGCACTTTTAATAGGTGCCTATGCAGTAAGTAGCACTTGTATATCTGTTGGCAGAAACTTGCTGACATCTTTCTTTGGTTGTATGCTAGAATATCTCCTTTTTTGCTACTGTTCTTGTGCAATATAGTCTTGCTTTTTTAAAAGGAGTGGTTCCCTACTCTCTTTCTCTCTCCTGCCCTGCTCCTGAAGGATTAGGCCAGTGCACAGGCTTATGCCAACCTCCTCACACCACCACAAGAAGATATACCAAGTGAATTAGGTTGACCTAAATTATTTAGGATTGTGCCCTTAATGGTCCCTTAATGGTCTTACTAGCATTTCTTAATTAAAGATCCTAATATTGTGACTAAAATATAAATTGAATTATATTTGCTCTTGTTATATAGATGATTGGGGGTGTAATCCTAACCAGTTTAGGACAGCATAATTCACCTTGCATATCTTCCTGTAATGGTGTGGGGATGTTGGCGTATGCATGTGCACTAGCCTAGCCCCCACTCCCCCCCAGATGGGCAGAAGTGCCTTACAGCAGTGGTCCTCAACCTCTTTGGCCCCAGGGACTGGTTCTTTGGGAAAAAATTTTTTCCAAGGACCAGTGGGGTGGGAGGGAGTTGGGAGTGTTCTCCCTTTGGCAACCTGGAGGGAGGGCTTCCCTACCCAGGGCACAGCTGCCTCCAGCTGTAAAATCCCATTATAATAAATTAATAAATGGAGCTATTGCTAGGTTACTGTGGATAGCATTGCAGGTGACAGCCCAATATCTCAATGCATGCCCACTTGGAGAGGAGGATTTTCAACCTTTTTTGATGCAGGATGCATTGAAAATGCACAAAGCCATCCTATTCTCTCTTACTGGAGAGTAAGCCTCATTGAAATGAGACTAATTTCTGAGTAGAAAGGCATTGGATTAGACTCTGAGGCTGCAATCTTATCCAGACATTCCTGGGAGTAAGCTCCACTCACTACAGTGGGACTTACTACTGAGTAGACTGGCATAGGTTTGGGCTCTGAGGATGGAATCCTATTCACACTTCCCTGGAAGTAAGCTCCATTAACTACAATGGGTAGATAGGCAGAGGATTCAATTCTGTGATTGGGGAGTACCCCAGCCCAAAATCTCACGGCAGGGGTGGGGGACTTTGAATTTGGATCTTTTGAGTTCACCACATTACACCACCCTGCCCTAACCATCCCACCTCACAATAATCGCCCACGTAGACTAGGGCAAGAGCGACAGATAGGAAGCCTCAGTGCTGAGAGGGGTTCTGAATCTGGATATTCCAAATCTCAGTCAAACTCCCTAAATACCACACACCCAGCCTTATCCCTCCAGCTGAACAAGAATCCTGTGAAGTGGTGAGGCTAAGAATGTGTGACAGGAAGCTCTTGGCCACTGGGAACCTGAACCTGGATCCTCCAGGTCCCCATCCATTCCCTAACCACTGCACCATCCAGCCGTATCTCTCCAATCTGAACAACCTTATGAGTTAGGCAAGGTTGAATGTGAGTGATAAGAAGTATCTTGGCAGAGAACAGGGTACTCATAAGTCACAACCTTAAAAAAAGACAATCCCCCCCCCTCCAAATATAAGACACCCAAGACAAATGTAGGACGTGACAAAATAAAAGCTAATAACACACATGCATATTGCTTTCATGTGGTTAATTTAAGCACTGTTACTTATTAGCAAATTTAAAATTGTGGCATTTACACTGTAATCCTATGCATGTCTACTCTTAAGTAAGCCCTGCTGTGTTCAATGGGGCTTACTCCCAGGAAAGTGTTCTCAGGATTGCAGCCATAACTTCTTACATTCAGTTTATCAATTACAAGAAGGCTACATTGTGCCTGCTCACAAGAAATAGGAGAAAAATGAAGACTTCTTTTCCAGGACACAGAACTAAAAAAGAGGACATCTCCTGGAAAAAGAGAATAGATGGTCACCAAAGGCTAGGATGGTTGGGGTTTCTACCATAACATAACATAAGCGTAACCTTTATTGGCATCCTATAAACAAGACAGATGTAATAATAAGACATAATAACAAATTATAACACCTGGGGTATCTAAAATCCAGATAACAACAACGTCTGTCTGTGTCTAGCCACCACATCCTGAAAAAAAAAAAAGCAACCAAATTTAAAGTTTCAATATTTTGGGATGATAGAAGCTGCAAGAGCCTGTCGGAATCATTCCAACCCTGCATTTTCATTAACAAGTTGCTCAAGTATTTTGCCCTCAGGTCATTATAATGATGGCAATAAAAAACTATGAGATAAAGTCTCAATACTAAAACCATTGCAACTACAGAGTCTCTCCGAAACGGGAATGTTATGAAACCTCCCTGTTAATAAAGCTGAAGGCAGCACATTAAACCTTGCAAGGGAGAAGGCCCTGCGAGTTTGAGGACAAATTATTTGGAAAAAATAAAAAGCCGGCTTTCCAAAGCTAGAAGGAATAAAAAATTGAAGTGGGGAACAGGTGGACCCAGCATCACGAATAAGCTCTTGTCGTTCTATGTCTAGGAGACGATCTCAAACCAGCCAATAGGCCGAATTGGAATTAATCATACCTAACTCCGAAGGATTCAGACCTATGAGTTTGAGTTTGGCTAGAAGGTCAGAAATCCCCAAGGGCAAAACAGAGTCCGAACACAAATGTAACATTAGTCCTGAGTGGTTAAATAAAATTCGAAACCAGTACTTTATTGAACGAAGCCAGGCGATGGTTTTAAGTCGGCATAACCCAGACTCCAAACATAAGGCCGCGTAGGGAACACATCTAGGTAAGCCTAGAACCCTTCTCAGGAAGGCAGATTGAATACTTTCTATCGTCTGGTTGATGTCCTTTTGCCAGACAGGAGATCCATATAAAACCTGTGCAATAACCTTCCCTTTAAAGGCTTCTAAGGTGGCTGGTACAAAACCATTTCCCGCTGTGTAAAAGAAGCGAGAAATGGCTGCAGAAGAAAGTTTGGAAGCGCCCAGGATTGCCTTACGATGACAAGTCCAAGAACCTTTATAGTAAAAAGTAACCCCTAGGTACTTAAATTGTTTGACCTGTTCAAGAGAGTTTCCGTTACATGTCCACTTTAAAGGCTTCCAATTATTTGGTTTCTAACAGGGTTTCTATCTGTCTTGTCTGTCTCCTCCTCCTCTTCCTCAGTTCCCCCAATCTTGGTTAGGTTCATTGGGGTTTCTATCAGTCTGTCAGTCTGTGTGTCTCCTACCTCCTCCTCTTCAGCTCCCCCCAATCTTGGCTAGGATCATTGGGGTTTCTCTCTCTCGCTCTCCCTCCTCTCTTCAACCCCCTCTTCATTCTCTCTCCTCTCTTCACCCCCTATCCAGAATGGGGGGGGGGGTCTGTCATTCCCTCTTTCTCCTTCCCCCTCTCCTCTTCACATCTTTCTGGCTGCAATGACCTCTCTTGCAAGCTGGTTCCTTTTGCTGGCTGGCCACAATCCTCCTGCGTCTGGGGTCTGGCGGGGTCTGTACACATGTGTGGAAGTTTCCTCCAACAGAGCCCTCCTCCTGAGAGGAGGGGAAAGATACTTAGAGCACAATCCTAACCATGTCTACTCAAAAGTAAGCCCCACTGTGTTCAATGGATCTTACTCCCAGAAAAGTGTCTTTAGGATTGCAGCCTTAATGGGGTTGGACAGAGACCTCCTCCAGCCAAGTCCTCTTGTGGACTACTCAGACAGATGCTGAGGACAACCTTTGTCTCCTGCTGGGAGGAGTGGCAGAGGCTCCTCTCGTGGACTGGTAGGCCAGTCACTAAGGACCTCCAGTGGTCCCCAACCCAGAGGTTGATAAACCCTGCCTTACGGTACTTTTTGTGTCTCCCCCAATGTCACCACAGGACTTATTCTGGGGCTTCGCTGGCCTAATTGGAGATCAACATTGCAGCCTGGTGCAGTGAATGACCTGCAGTGTTTAAAAGGCTAACGGCACACATTAAATGAATACCTTATTGGCTGTGTAATGACAGTAAATGACATTCAGTATTTCAGCTATTCAGAAAGGTGCCTCCTTTGTGTGAGAGCTGTATGAAAATACCTGTGCCAAAGAAGAATCTCTCTCCAGAGTAAACTGAGATTATCGTCTTTGCTACTCTGGAAATATGAACCACTGCATGTAAAAGTATCTTCCTGTGTATAGTTATGGAAATAAATTGGTCCTCTGTGGAGCAACAAACCAAGTTACAAACACATGAAATAGCCGAGCTTTTTCTAGAGGATTACAAAGTGTACTTTCTGTGTGTTTTTTAGGTTAGCATTAGGATGACTGTACCTTTTTCAATCTGAATTGCTGGGGGTACAGTAATTTGGGTACAGTATAATGTTCAAATGAAAGAAGAAACAAGATCTGACTTAATACCTCACACTGAAGTAGACAAAGGCTGCAGTCCTAAAGACACTTTTCTTGGGAGTAAGACCCACTGAACACAGTGGGGCTTACTTTTGAGTAGACATAGGTAGCATTGTGCTCTAATAGATGACCTAGAATCGTAGAGTTGGAAGGGACCTAGTAGGTCATCTAGTCCAACCCCCTGCCTGCAGCAGGAAAACCTCCTAGAGCAGGGGTGTCCAACCTTTTAGCTTCCCTGGGCCGCATTGGAAAAAGACGAGTTGGTTTGGGCAGCACATAAACATTAACAACTTTTTAAAAAAATGTAGGACAAAATGTAGGATGTCCTATATTTTGTCCTACATTTTTAAACCTTGGAGTAAGTCTCATTGATTTTAATGGAGCTTACTTCTGAGTAGGCATGATCCATAGGATGGGCAGCAATCCTCTCCAAGCTAAACCTTGGAGTAAGTCTCATTGATTATCATAGGGTTTTCTGCTGAGTAGCCGTGCATAGGATTGGGCTCTCAGACTGCAACTTGGGAGTAAGCCTCTTTGACTTTAGTGGGGCTTATTTCTGAGGAGGCATGATGCATAAGATGGGTTGTGATCCTCTCCAAGCTTAACCTTGGAGATATGCTGCAATCCTGAATACGCTTTCCTGGGAGTAAGACCCACTGGGTACAATGGGCCTTACTTCTGAGTAGACATGGTTAGGGTTGCAGCATATCTCCAAGGTTAAGCTTGGAGAGGATCACAGCCCATCCTATGCATCATTGGGCTCTCAGACTGCAACTTGGGAGTAAGCCTCATTGACTTCAATGGGGCTTACTTCTGAGTAGGTCTCAAGGGCAGCAGGCAGCAGCTGGGATAGAGGCTGAGGATGCTTTGGGGGGATATGGGTGGGCGAGCACTGCAAGGTCTACAAGGGCCCTGAGTGCCAGGAGGCAGATTGGGGTAGGAGACAGGCAGCCCAAACCAGCTTTGTGGTGGCTGCCCAGGTCAGTGCGCAGAGAAGCATGCAAAATTTTAAAATGGCTGCTGCCACAAAGCCGGTTTTTCCAATGGTGGTGGCCAGCTTTGCAGGAGGGCCACATCCACCCTTGTCCTGGGTTGCTTGGGCCCCCAGGCCGCATGCTGGAGACCCCTGTCTTAGAGTATCTCCAACAAGTGCTCATCGAGCCTCTGCTTGAAGATCCCCAGTGAGGGAGAGTCTACCACCTCCCTTGGTAATCTGTTCCACTGCCAAACCACCCTCGCCATCAGGAATTTTTTTCCTGATATCCTACTCCACAACTACCTCAAATGGCAGAGCTGTCTATAACCAAGAACGTGTTTACCCCTTGGAACATTTAACCATAGATCTATGTGGGAAACATTTAAGGTGAGAGTTTTCGTGATAAGTGACACCTAAATGGGTCTCACTTGGTTTCTTGACAGCGACTCCTGCGTGTATGTCTGACATTGCTTATCTGATTTTCCCAGGTGAAATCCACTCATGGAAACTATTCTCCATGCTGTTTTCAGCAAACTTCCCACAGCAAATTTGGGTTGATCAATGAAAGTGTGTTTTGTGTATATTTTTAAAAAAACATATCCAGGTGGTATAGTGCAGAATCTTTAGGTGCTAAAATGATAGTACAACATACAATAAATAATGACTGTTGTGATTGAAGTATTTCTGTTGTAGAAAGCATAGAATTCTTTAGCCAAGGGTAGAATTCTGTGTTGTCTGGGTATGGTAGGACATAGGAACTTCTGAGATAGAACAGATACTTCTGTTAGCTCATAGATTAAGGCTAGATAAATTATGAATGTTTTATGTGAAGGGGGAGTGATGAATAGTATTGTTGTAAGTCCTTGAATCATTGAAGAACTGTATAGTGATGCTTCACATAAAGAGCTTAATTCATTCCAGAGGCATGCTCTTTTAAGTAAAGCAGATTCTCCCATAGGAAATAATGGAAACTCGGATGATTGGTTCTACAACCCCCAAAATATTCATATAAAAATATTAACTGGATGTAAAGATGATGACAAAACACTGTAATTGAATTCAAAATATGCATTCAATGTGCACGATCCTATGAAGTTGGGGGCAGTTAGAGGCAGTGCTGGCCGGCAGCCCTTTTAAAGAGCCTCCATATGTGGAGTGTCAGGGCTGCATAGCACACGTGCCCATAGCACGCTTGCTTGTTAAGTGAAGTGGAACTTGTTATGTGAAACAAGATGTCTTGGAAATGTATACTTGTTATGTGAGACACTTGTTATAAGAGGTACCACTGTAATAGTTTCATTGTTAATAATCTATATAACAGGTTAAAAACAGCAGTTGTTAACATTTCAATTCATATACCGTTCATGTACACAATCTTATTATGTGGAAAAACTGGTTGTAGTTCTGTGGTTTTTGTACATTAGTGTAGTCTAGAATGTGACTGACTTCTTAGTATTGCTAATTTAGAGCCTTGTTTTTATGTCCTGATGCTAAAAAATTAATGTGTAAAATGAGACCAAGCAAACACTAGATAAGTTCTACAAATAGAACTTCTACTGACAGCTATGCAATTTAAATAGGAATGCAGTGCCATTCTGCATGTTTTTGTCTTGGTTCCCTGATCCATGTATGTGCATTTTCATTTCATCTTTCTGTAATGCTACCACATGCCATGCAACCTAGAAACCCATCTCTTTCCCCAGGATTGGCAAACACTGCTCCTAAGCCCTACCTAGCAAAGCTTAGTTGACAGTTGATTATTTGCAAAGCTGCACTGGAAGACAGTGTGAAACAGATTTAGTACAAACCAGTAAGACTTGCAGCAGAATGTTGTACATCCTCACAATTCCCAATGCCTTATTGGTGTTTTTTTTTTTAACCAAAATTGATTTTTTTACTTTAATGGCTAATACTTCTGTGCATCATGGGGGTCCCTTAAGTATGTTGACATGTCATTTGTGGATGGGGCTGTCGCTTTCAGTTTGATAGCGATTCATGTGTTGAGTGGTTTTGGTATATGTAGCCGCTGTATGTGTATGAAGTACGTTGTTGGTCTTGGAGCTTCCTCAAAATGCCTCTATTAGTAGGGATGGCCAAAGCATGTCTTGTAAGCCACTTGCAGCTCACCGACATATAATGTGCAGCTTATGGAAATATATTGGCCAAGTTCCTTTTTGTATCACAAGACCACTAGTAGGAGTAAATAGTCTGATAAATGTTGTGACTATGATTTTATAAGGTTTAAAAGGGCTAAAATATCTCTAATTTTATTGATTAGAGATATTTTCCGCCATTTTTTTACAGAATATTTACTAAGACAAATATAGAGAGCTGATTTTACTCCCTTTGCGTTTTTAAAACTTGGGGCACAATCCTAATCAATTTAGGCCAGCAAAACTCACCAGTTCCCTGTTCCCATGGTGGTGGCACATGACTGTGTAACGGCCTAACCCTCCCAGGAGTGGTACAGAACATAGTACTTTTCTGATATCCCTAGGCTAGCCCAAGACTTGCACTGGAACTAATAACAGCCTAACTGGGGTTAGGATTGCAGACTTACACAAATTACGTTAAAAACGGCATATGTGAATATAGTATCACTGTTTAAATATTTAGTAATAAGGTGTACAAATAACAATTATTGTTACATATTGTTACTGATATTCAAAGTTTATTGTATGTGGCTCTTACATTAAGCACACTTGGCTACCCTGCATTATACGTTGTTCATGGCTAGCATTGCAACTCATGCCATGTATACATGACAGACATTCCTGTACTTGATACTTGTGCTTCTAGCAGTATAGCTCCTAAGAGCTACCCGTATTTACTCGAATCCAATGCACTGTCAAATCTAATGTGCACCCTGATTTTAAAAGTCTTGATATTAAAAAATGTTTACTGGCGATTGTAATATGCAACTGCAAACAGGTGCAAAATTTAATTTCACTGCATACAGCAATGAGTTATGTGACAATAATATGACAGTGGGTTTATTTTTTTTTTTTGCACTACTTTATACAACAATGTGTTTATGTTACATTTTTTATTACATTAAAGTGTTACAATCAAATATACTATACTTATAACCAAAATATTGTATCAAATCTAATGTGCATCCCAATTTTGGAGACTAAATTCAGCTGATAAAGATGGAGTGTTGGATTTGAGTAAATATGGTATAAACCATGGTATAAACCAAGTTGGCCCTGAAGGTAACAAAGTGCCAATGAGCAGGATCTATTTCATAAATAGACAATTACTGCTAAGTCTAGTCTAAGCTGTATAAACTTTACCTTTGCAAATCTCTCAAGATAGTATAGGTTGTCTATTGCTATCCCCTACGGTTCCATTCCAGAACCCCTCTCCCTCCCCATGAATGAAAAAATCAGTGAAAAAATAGATTTAAAGATCCATTTTCGGGTTTTTGTGCTCCTCCATTGCTCTTAACAGAATAAGATTTTATTGGACTAAGATCATGTCTTGACATCTGCAGGGATTTGATTCTAGGACTCTTTGCTGAAACCAAAAATATCTTAAATAAAAGCAGTTAAAAATAGTGTATTCCTTTGTAATTGCTTAAATACCTTAAATACAGCTTTTCTTACTGTTGGAGGGGCAGTCAGTGGTTATAAATGCAAAGGACCCTGCTTTTGCCTGAAGAATGGAATGATTTCTTGAATGACCCTCGGAACATCTCTTACCCTCAGAACATTGCAACTTTCAGAACACCTCTGGAACTTACAGGACACATAGCCACCTCTTCAATGCAAAGAATAGGGAGAAAAATGTGTTGAACCCCTTTTCACCCCCTTCCAGTTGGAATTTCTGAAAACCCGTTCTTAGTGCACCCCTCCGTCATGGAAGGAACATCCACCCCAAATTTCATGCTTCTAGGCACAGTGGTTTTGGCTGGGCATTGATGAGTGAGTGAGTCATTCAGTGACTTTTCTCTTTTATATATATATAGATTAAGACATCCTGATGTTTCTAAATTGCTAGCATATTAGTAACATTCAATTATGAAAATAAATGCAAAAAAAAAAACACCACCCCTTAGTCTTCATTGGGAAATTCCAGGCTTACAAATGATTGCCGTCAGTGAGGACAGTGGAATTGATGGTGAGCATGGAGATGATGCCTAATGGATGTTTACAATAACATGCACTAAAACATGATTTACTGGAAAGCAATTTCATTATGGTGGTAATGCTTTTCAACTTTGTATGGCTTCCAAGTACTTTCAGAATAATGGCATTTGTCTGACATCAGTAGAGGGTGAAATTTGCTCTATAGCGAGAAGTGAATTGCCACATATTGAAGCTATGTTCAATTCACATTAAAGCATTATCTTGAAGTAAATATATTGTATAAAGTAGCATTTTAGTTTTTCTAAGGCAAGATATTCATATTTCCTGTTGTAGGTTGTCTACTTGAAAAAAACACCAGAAGAAGCTTATCGGATACTTTTATCGGGTTCTAATCCACCATATCTTCCATTTAGGTAAGAATGCAAATTAAAGTAATACTATTTTTTAATGTTTATAGATTTTTAATGAAGGGAGGCGAGCGCATTCTGTCGCAATAATTTCCAAGCTCTTCAATCGGTAGGGCTCATACTGTTTGTGCAGTTCTCTGCCTAAAGCACCTTGCAGTTACTAGTAACATTCCTTTTCATTTTTTTAGTCTTTGTGCCTGCTTTTTCTTTTTCTCTTGTCACCTATTAATACCTGAACTCAAAACGGCTGTGTCTGCACTAGGGCTTTTCTGGCCCCCTAGGTTTTGAAAGCTTGTGACCTTTTGGGTTAGCATACATTGCCATACACTGTTGAAGTAACTTTATACTGCACTGGAACTTGGAGTCTGCAATCCATCTTTAGAAGTATCAAGATCTTGTGTTTCTTTTCTCTTTAATCTTGCTCCTATCTTCCTGCCCTCTTTCTCTTTCATGTCAAAGATTAGTATCATGGGCTTAGTATCTGACAAGTCCCTTCAAGACTCGCCCATTGTCGTGTGTGCATTTGTAGTCATAGCAATATTGTATGCAGGCTCGTATTTGAGTAGGACATTGTAGTAATCACATTGCTTCTTGACTGAAATACAAAACCAGTTCCTGAAACCATTACTTATTTACAAAGCACTGCTTTTAGTAGGTTGCCCCATCCTCAGAAGGTTCCCTCACCCACATGTTTATTCAGCTTAAAACTGCACTACATGGAAGGCTCAAAGGATCATTTAACAGATTTCTAAGTCTTAAAATCTTAAGTTGAGGGCTGGTATGTTTCATTATTTGTGTAGTGCTTTTCAGACCAAAGTCTCATAAAGTATTTTCATTTGACCTTGTGAGGACCACAGCCTGCTACCATGGGGAAAAAAATTCCCATGGCCTAGTGGGGGGGGGGGTTTGCACATGCACAGTTCCATCTAGAACTGTGCATGCGCATCAGTATGGCTGGACCTTGCATGCACAGTTCACCCCAGAGTCAGGGCAAACTGGGCACACATCAACCAGCTTGCCCCGGCTGCAAGTCAAGCTGGGTATGCACAGCCCAGATGCTGGGCTGCACATTTCCTGTTGGAACCAGGGCCAGGGCTGAGTCCAGGGTCCAGTCTGGGCGTGGCGGCCAAGGCACTGTGGCCAGGCTACTGGGCCACAGACAGGGTTGAGGACCCCTGATCTAGAATAGAAGTGTCCTAACTTTGGGAGGAGGGCTGCATCATCTCTCTGACACTGGAGTCAGGAGCCAGATGGGAAAAAAAGAATTGATTTACATTTCAAATTTGAATCCATTTACATGTATGAATATACATGGTACGTCACTTAACAAGCATCTCACATAACAAGTGTTTCACATAACAAGCAAAAATTTCCAAGAAATCTTGCTTCACATAACAAATTCCGCTTCACTTAACAAGCAAGCATGCTATGGGCATGCGTGCTATGCAGCCCTGATGCTCCACATGGAGGCTCTTTAAAAGGGCTGCCGGCCAGCGCTGCTGCCTCTAACTGCCCCCAAATTTGGAGGCAGTTGCCTGGGGGTGCCAGAGGCAGCTGCCCCTAACTGCCCACAAGTGCCCCCACCGACCACCTTGAACCTCCAGCAGCAGCTCAGGTAAGCCTCCCAGGAAAGTGTCTTTGATTGCAGTCTCCTAACTATGTCTACTCAGATGTAAGCCCCATTGTGTTAAATGGAGCTTACTCCCAAGAATGTGTCTTTAGGATTGCAGCCTAAGTAGACTTCATAGGATCATGTACATTGAATGCATGTTTTGAATTCAATTACAGTGTTTTGTCATCATTTTTACATCCAGTTAATACTTTATATGAATATTTTGGGGGTTGTGGAACCAATTGTCTGAGTTTCCATTATTTCCTATGGGACAATCTGCTTCACTTAAAGAGCATTTCACTTAAAGAGCATGCCTCCGGAATGAATTAAGCTCTTTATGTGAGGCACCACTGTTTTAGAGATGAAACTAATGAATGAATGAGTTCAATTCAGTTCATAAACACTTTCTAACACAGAGAGGGTGATCTTCAAACTAGTTCATAAGCAATTTCATACACTAAGTGGGGAGGTGTGTGTAGCTTTCCTAGCCCACAGAACATCCTCTGGAGATTTGGGGAGCAGAGTTTCCTTCACCGCTGGTGGATTACAAGGTTTGCCCAAGGGCCATATGGAAGGAGCTTGCCACAGGCCACTGGTTTGGACACCCCTGGACTAGAGCAGCAGTGGAAAAAGACACATGACAAATCCAACTGAATACAGACTAGAATGCAATTTATTGTGGCAATGATGGCAGCAAAGAAGGCTTTTTATTTTCTCTGCCACCATCACATCTGCAGAATACCTTCCAGCAAAGTTTTTCCACATTGTGCAGAGCCTTTTAAATTCGACATTTCAGGAGAATCTAATGCCTGCTCTGACACTTTTTTGTTTTTGTAAAGTGCAGATAAAATTACTCAAACCCAACTCAAACTTGACTCCACAATTACAGGGTCAGTAAATG
This sequence comes from Cryptoblepharus egeriae, assembly GCA_030015325.1. Taxonomy (NCBI): domain Eukaryota; kingdom Metazoa; phylum Chordata; class Lepidosauria; order Squamata; family Scincidae; genus Cryptoblepharus; species Cryptoblepharus egeriae. Next base: position 110,256,572 of record JAREYC010000003.1, read on the forward strand.
TCCCTTGGGCAGCTACCCATTTAGTTATTTGAGATTCTTTTCCATTTTATACAACCTGAGAAAGTGGACAGGATTCTGTGGAGTATGAGGCTGGCTTCTTGTTCTCTTATCCTTGCCCAGTACTGCGATTCTGAATGCATGGCAAAGGCAGTTAAGCAACCCTAAGGGAGGGGGTTTTGCCAAAAACATTTAAAGTGGTGAAAATTCACCCTCTTCTGGAAAAAGCTGTCCATAGAATATTGTTGCATATTCTTGAAGACCATCTGGGAGCTGTAATTAGACAGAATGCTTGGCCTGTGTGATCACTGGGGCTTGGTGATTCAATACTGCAGTGACAGTTGTTAATAAAGAATTTTCACTAGGGCCAACATTTGTAAGATTAAAGGCAAAATCCAGAGTAACTACGGGGAATCCTTGTTCCGGTGTAAGAACAACTTACTCTGGATTCCAATATGAATTTCCAATAGGTTTTCACTAGGAGGTGCAGTAACTACAGGTGCACATAATGTCTCTTACATGCTCCCATAGTTTCTCTGGATTTGGGGGTAAGTGGTTTTTTTTCTTTCCACTATGGATGTGGCATATACGTGGACAGAGTAATAATTTGTGGAGAAATGCACTTGCAAGGCTGTCATATGCTTCATCAGCACAGCTTTTAAAGTTCCAGCACTGGCAGACTTAGAGCACAAACAACCCTGTCTACTCAAATGTAAGCCCCATTGTGTTCAATGGTTCTTACTCCAAAGTGTTTTTAGGATTGCAGTCCTCGTTACATAGGAAGAGTGAATTTAATATAGTGCTTTTCCTGAAAATCTATATCCTGTTTCCATAGCTTAATAGTATTGTTGAACTATATGGGAGCTACGGAGACCAGCAGATCAGGGTTTAAAAAGTTAGAGTTTATGTGGCTGGGAGCAGCAGCATAGCTAAGAGGCTGCAGAGGGTGCAGTTGCATCAGGCACCACATTTTGGGAGGCAACAAGCTGAGTTTGACACTACAGCTAAAATTGTGAAAAACAGAGTATGTGTGAATAATACCATCATATTATATATCACTGGAAAGATAATTTAATGCAGGATGCAAAGAAACAAACTGCATAAGAATAAATATATTCTATCAAAAGATATGACCAATTAACCAGAAAATGAAACCACAAAAGCCGATGGAACAAAAAGTCTATAAACTCAAAAATTTTCCCGTGAGACTGACTGAACTGAGAGCCAATAAGATGTAATTCTGATGGAATAACATAAGGAACTGATATATTTCCTGATGAATTAGTTCTGATGGAACTAATAAGGTGTTAGTATGAATCAGCTTCATTTCCATATGCATATATCATAATACAGTTAACAATGCTAACTGGGTTTACAGGTGGTGCTCCTCTTACATTTGCAGGGAAAGAATAACCATTTATCTTTGCCCAGCAGATTTTCCCTAACCAATAACGGACACAATTTTCATTTTTTTACTCAGTTAAATTTGGGGAGGGGATGACTGCAAAATCTTCGACTCCAGATAGCAAATAGGTATTTTAGCTATGCCACTAGCGGAGCAAATGGGAGGTGAACTGCTGAGGAGGAGGAGGCAGGGTTTTCCCCAATTTTCCTTTTAAAAATAAACCAAGGATGACATCAATTCTTGTTGTGACATAACTTCTGGAGCAACATTTTGAGTTTTGCACGGGGCTACATGATCATTAGCTGTATCAGTTGCTGGGAGCTGTTCAGTTGTCCTTTTAGCAATGACTTTGCACCTTGTTTCTGGAACTGTAGTAAGCAATGCAAGAGTATCCACGCAAGGCTAGCATTTTCTGACAGTCCTTCTCATGCCTGCACTCTTTGCTGATTCAGAAGCTTAAAGAAGCTGGCAGGATATCAAGGACCGAAGCTTTGTCAGCATAAAGCCATTTCTAATCACCTGGAATTTAGATAGCTGCCAGAAACATATCTCAAGCTGTGGACATCAAATATTTAAGAGAGACAGCTTATCAATGATAGGAATTGTATTTTGAAGCCTGGCTAGCTACATGCACGCTTCATGAGATCTTTGCATAAAACATAGGAATAAAGTTTCATTTTTGAAATGAGGGTCACAAATGTACCATAAAGCATGGTTGCACTTCCTCAGAAGTCCCCATAAATGTTCACCAGCCCAGGGAGGCCACATCCATCTTCCACAGCTACACAGGTGAGTTGCTCTGCAATGTCAATGGTTGGCCTACCTGGAGGTCTGGGGGATCAGGTAGGAAGTGGGAGGGTGGATTGGAAGCTGGGCTAGGGCCCTGCAGTTATTCCAGATCACTTTCCCAGGCGGCACAGAACAGCCTCAGGCTGCTCAGGTTCTGTTTGGTTCTGCACCACCTCCTGAGGAGATACAGATGCAAGTAGCATCACATTGGCACTGTGATGCATTACCTGGGGTAAGAAGATAAGTGTCACATGCCCTGCAGTAGCACAGCAGCGGCCACCCCAAACTTGCACTGGATGCAACACAAGGTATGTCAGCCTGCCTGTTCCAGTACAAGTTATGATTGTACTGCTCCAGCACAATTCCATGAATATGTATATATCTGGGCTGTGAATATACAGGTGTATTCACAAGTGTGTGCTGTCAATATATGTCTCAATGCTAAATTTTAAGGCATGTGGAGGAAAAAAAATCAAAGGAATGTTTTAGGAATACTCTGGTTTCTGAGAAGTAAGCAGAATATTCCTGATGATCTGATGCAGATTTTCTCCCTAAGGAATTCTCCTGGGAGGGGAAAGTTGAAGTAGATCTAGCAAGGTGTCTTCATTTCATGTGTAGGAAGGCTGAAAAATTCTGGGAGATACTGTGTTCAGGAAATTGTTTTAGGCAGTTTTTCTTCTCCCTGCAGTGAAGTCTAATATTCACTCCATCAGTCTGTGGGTACCATTTCAGAGGAAATGATATCCAAATGTGTCTTTAGATATGAAATAGGGGAACTGAAAGAAAAAGATTTATGTGACTTGTGAGGGTCCTTATTGTTTGTTATGGTAAATCCTCTCCCCTGCCCCCACACAACATTTTGGATCATCTGGAAAGATTATGGTAGATTAACTCATTTTAAGTTACTATAAATGTCAGGTTTTCTCTGAATCAAAAAGAGCCAATTGTAGGGTACTTTTGAAGGTAATTTTTATAAGATAATGAGGTTACAATAACTGTGTAGTGGAAAACAGTTACACGCACTTCTATAGTGACTTGGTGAATGACAGTATTTTAAAATATATACATTAGTACTTCACATAGATCTGGTTTCATTTAACTCAATGACCTGGAAAATCTTAATCTGCTTAGAACTTCAGCCACATCATTTCATTTAAAGGCTGCATGAGTAAAGTACTTCTGAAATATCAGTATACCACTTGATCAGAGATGCCATGCAGTCATGATCAAACCGCTATGCATGGTGTAATGGGGACAGGTTAATGCTGGCTGAAGGGATTAGTACTGCATTGAGAGCATTTATGTTCTGTTTTTAGTCAAATCATGTTATCATAGCCAGACGTTCTGGTTTTCATGATCTCCAGAATTACGAATGTGACTGTTAAAGTTCAAGTTTCTAGTTTACAGAGTTTCCATATATAGAAAATATAATTCAGTTTTATCTGACTGTCCTTTCCCCTCCATTAGACAATATATTCCACAGATAGGGGCTACTGTGTACAACTAGATGATCTAACAGTACCTGCGATTGAGGTTGCCGGTCGAGTAACAGAATATCCCTGTCTCAGTTGTCTCCAAATGGTGCCATGCACAATCTTGCATGACATGCTAGATGAATGATGGTGAACGTTTGGGCTTGCTGTGTCAAAAATTAGGCATTTTCCAAACACCGCTTGTATGTCACACACCTGTAGTCAAACAAAAGAGAAGCTTTTTGTGCAACTTCTATGAAATGAGCAGGCGCTGCAGGCACTGAGAAGCCTGTGCTGCTCCTGTTCAGCAGAAGCCCTGAAGAAGAGAGGCTGCACACAGAGGATGACCTCCTCCCCTTGACTAGGAGGGGAATAGAGGCATTCCCAACTCCCTTTCCATTTCCTTACCAGATTATAGTGCACAGCTTGTGTGCGCCCCCTACCAGCAGTGCAGAATGCCTTGTCAATTGTCAAAAATATTATGCTGTGCCTTGATAATTTTAGCTCCTTGTCATAAAATGAAAAAGGTTGAAAATCACTGGTTTACACATTCATGGATGGGATTGAAAAGATCTTTGTGAATTCTGAACAGGCACTATTAATTGCAATACTTGCTAAAGAGGAAAAATATTAAGACTAAGGGCAAAATCCATAGCAGTTACGGGTCCACGCAGTTACGTCACTTCTAGTGTTATCTTATGGAAAGTCATCTTAACTGCTCTGGAGCAAGGGGCTTAATTTAACTTAGGATATTGGCCTAATATTATATGAGCCAATGAAAAATGAAACAATTTCTTCTTAGGCACATAAATATTTAGCCTTCCACAGCGTTGAACAGTGGCATTGATGTGGTTCTTGTACCATCCACAGGAACATATGAACATTTCTTTATTTACAAGAGTGCCCTATATTGACACTTGTTCCTGTGGAGGAGCTATATGACGTTGCCATAGTTTGGTTAATAGTGCATCACAAGGGTCTGGGCTTGCCAGAACTTGTTGGTCTGTGTATAAAGTGAAAAAGAATAGTAATTCTGAAAGCTTAGTATCAGGACTAATGATTGTATAAGCAAGAAGGTTCACGTGAAATTTAACTCTCTAAGTTCAACTCCTCCTTTGCAGTTTTGCAAATAGTTCTTATGACTTCTCCTGTGTCTTGAGGGCAGTCTTCACAGTAAAACGGCTGCAACTCATTCCAGTGCACTCCCAACCGTGGCTTCTATTACTATAATATATAGTTATTATAGTACTGGCTTCTGTAGTTACTCCTACTTGTCCCTGATAGTTGAAACAAATTATTGAATTTTTCAGAGAATCTTCCTGGTGCCATCAATTATACCTTTTAAAATAATCCATTGTTAGGTGTTTTGCTTTTTCAAGCCTATGTTCAGTATGGATTATCAACTGAATGAATACCTGCAGATTTTTAAACACTACCTGAAATCTTGATGTAGAGAGCAATTATAACTACACAAATTAAATTTTTAAAATTAAAATAAGAATACGTATAAATAAATGATGTTGCTTTTTCAGAATATTAGAATTAAGAGGTGGATAATATCCATATACATTTTAAAATCTGTTCTGTTATAAATTGTACACAGTTCTACAGCTGTCTACCATAGTCTCATGTAGTTCCTTTTCTTCTGTAATATGTATTCATATAGCTTTGCATACATTCTTGGTCTTCACATATTAAAAATAGTTATTTTCTCTCAAACCCCAGCTATATATTTTTGTGTGTTTTCAAAATTAGCCTTATATCCTAAAGTGAAATTAAGCCCTTTGCTCCAGAGCAGTTAAGATGACTTTCCATAAGATAACACTAGAGGGTGATGTAACTGTGTGGACCCGTAACTGCTATGGATTTAGCCCTTAGTCTGTATTCCATAAAATAATGAAAAAATTAATGCATGTTTTGCAGCACACTCTTACAAACAAGCAGACAACCTAAGTTATCAGACACAGGATCTTTATTCAACACGTGTTGGGCAAACTCCTTAGACTCATTTCCCAAAGTGAGGAGCCGGCCAAAATGGCACCTGGCCCTAGTCTTTTAGAGTAGCAAGCAGGTTATAGAAAGCAAGAAGGCACTGATCCCATTCAATTGGCTGCATCAACCAACATGATCATAACAAAGTAAGAGAACAAATATCTTTAGGATGGCTCTGCAACTCCTCCCTATCGCAGGATTGAGTGTACATCCCATTGGTACAGTTGCACTGGAAAATTCAATAGGATTGGCCCTTAGACTGTAATCCTGCCTTAGCTACCAGAAACAAACACCTCTACTAATAACTAAAAACTTATTTGAGCAACAGGCCTGCACTCGCTTCCAAAAAGTGCTATAAAGCATTTTGTATTTATAAACGCAAGGTGCAGGCACAGTGGCAGGAAACTGGGATCTTCCAAATGGCAGTTTGGTGCTTAAACCAGTGCTTGTCTGGAGGCCCACAGGAGCAGGCAAGTCCAGCATAGGGGAGAAGGTTGAATGGGGTGATTAGATTGAAAAAGGGTGGCTACAAGGATGAGGTTAGGCAGATTGGACCTTGGAGGGACAGGTTCATCATATCATGCATATTGGCATACATCATATGCAATCCCCCTTTCCAGGCCTGATGTTACTGCGTGGATCAGCATGGACTTGTGCCAGTGAATCAAATTGACCACTAGCTGCTGTTAAGGTTCACCCCGAAGCAAGGATAGAAATATTTCCCTTATGCCTTAGAGTCCTGCAGCAACCAAAAATCCCCCACAAAACACAGTGGAAGCCACGTTAGCACTGCTGCACTCCTGTATGGGGATTTAAAGTTATTTTGTTGCAGTTTATGTTTGCACATCTGGGATTGTGGATAGCAGTTGGTGTTTAGAATCTGGAGTAGGGTCCTGTGTTGGAAAGTTTGAAAAACATTGCACCAGGCACATGCATACAAGCCCTTGGGATACCCTAAGAAGCTTTTTGTTCAGTTATCTGTCTATTTATCCATTTTTCTTGCTCAACTTTAATGCAAATACATATGGTCTCTTTAGGATATAATCTTATAATCTTGGAAGTAAGTCTCATTGAATGCAATGTATGAGTAGACATATATAGGCTTGTGCTATCATCCTAAAATGGTTGAAATTTAACTTTCTGGTATCTTTTTAGTTCTGTTCAGCTACAATTAGAAATGAAGTTGTATCAACTACCAGTACTGACAACACAGTCCAAACACAGAAAAACTCCACTGAATAGTGAATTATTAAACACAAATCTATATTTAGGCTTGAATTCTAAAAGCACAAGAGGTCATGTTGTCAATCTGACTTTTCCCATGCAGACATCCCAGGGAAATGTTCTTTGTGTGGTACACAATAGGTTTAAGTGGCTAATGTGATGCATCCCAAATGTTTGCCTTGTGCTGCCGCTTTATATATATTTTCTATATAAATGACTCTGCATAACAAGGGTCCACATGCATAGCATCGCATTGTCATTTCAAGGGAGAAGAGCACTATATAAAATCTCAGTAGTTTTATCGTTTTTTTAAAACAATTCTAGGGTTAGTACTATAATGGCAAAATAGTTACAAAATTAATTTCAAGTCAACAATTATTTCAAGCTTTTGGATAGGTTAGTGATCTGCTTCTGTTATATGAATTAACAACAAAAATAATTCGCATTTACATAGCTAAATAAATGATTCCCTATCCCCAAAGTGCTTACATTATTAAAGGCAACAAAAAATGCAAAAAAGATACCAGCAGCCAATACTAGAAAAGACACCATGCTGTTGAAGAAATTTTTTTTAAACAGAATTAAATAAAGTTATATCAAAGTTTTGTGGTCTGGGAAAAAAGCAAGGAAAAAATGAAATATTTACAAGATGCTAAAGAAAGAGCAGGATGCGGAGTGCCAAATTGGGAATTGTATTATCAAGCAGCAGCATTACACTGGATCAGAAACTGGATATTGTTGAAACAGACTAGACTTTTAAAATTAGAAGGTCATGACCTACAAATAGGTTGGTATGCCTTTCTTATGTATGATAAAGGCTACAATCCAGAGTAACTATGGCATATTTTACACCAACGTAGTTAAGGTGACCTCTATAGGAAACATATGGGAAATGCATAGAGCAATCCAGACTAAGAGCACAATCCTAACCGTGTCTACTCAAAAGTAAGTCCCATTGTGTTCAATGGTTGTTACTCCAAGGAAAGTGTCTTTAGGATTGCAGGCTAAGTGCCTCTTGTGTCTTCCCGTAGTTACTCTGGATTGTAGGAAAAGTTAGACAACATGGCTATTTTAAGGAACACATTTTTACAAGTGCTTTTTATTGGGTTTGGGATCAATTAAAATTCAAAATGTATCCCCAAATACCAAAATGGATCAAACCATTAGAAATTGCCACAAACCCAAACTGGTTTGAAAAAAACAAAACAGAACTTACGATGATTTGTTAGATGAAAACAATGATTTACGATCTAAAGAAATCCTGCAACAGCAAGGAGTACAGTTAGATTGGTGGTTTGAATTGCAGATTCAGTCAAGACTGAAAGATTTAAAAGTTGGCTTTCTTGCAGCAGACTCTGAGTTTGATAAAGTACTCTTAAAAGATGAAGGACAGTACATTAAAAATGTATAAATGTTTGCTAGATTATAATACACATGATCAAATTGTTAAGGAATCAATGATTATGTGGGCAAAAAATGTGGGCCATAATATTGATTTAGAAGATTGGGAACAAATATAGAAAAATATTAAAATAATAAAAGCCGTATCGTTTAAACAAAATATTACCATATTTTACTGATGGTATTATTAACCATAGCTTTTAGCTAAATTGGACCATAGCATATCAAGTAAATGTTGGAAATGTGATGGCGCAATAGGTTTGTTTTTTCATATTTGGTGGACGTGTCCAAAGGTTTAAATGTTTTAGAAAATGATACATAAAATGTTAACGGAAATTTTAAAATGTCATATCTCCTTTGATCCAGAAATTTTGCTACTGAATATAATACCAACAAATATAAGATTGTAAACAGGTATTGATTGATAGCAGGTATATGTACTGCAGCTAGACTCGTATTCACTCAAAACTGGAAAAAGGACTAATACCAAACAAAGAGATGGTAATTTATGAAATAGTAGAGATGGATATTTTGACTGAAAGGTTAAAAGATGGAGAAGATGAAGAACTCATCAACACCCTGCCAAAACCGCTGGGCCTAGAAGCGTGAAATTTGGGGTGGGTGTTCCTTCTATGTTGGAGGGACCCACTAAGAACCAGTTTTTGGAAATTCCAACCAGAAAGGGGTGAAATGGGACACAACACATTTTCCTCCCTATACTTTCCATTAAGCATCCCTGACTGATCACTGCCCTGTCTTATCCCCGGACCTAGAAGCATGAAATTTGGGGAGGGTGTTCCTTCTGTGACGGGAACACCCACCAGGAACCAATGTTGAGAAATTTAACCCTTAAGGGACTGAAAAGGGGTGCAACATGTTTTTGTCCTATACTTAATATAGAAGACTGACCAACACACAGCCAATTTGGTGCTCAATGCCTGATGTGCTGGGGTGATGTTGTTCAGAGGGGAGGGATTGCACTGGGGAGGATGCTGCGCATGGGGGGACTGATATGCATGGTGGGTTGATGCACATAGGGGAATTTTATTCTCACAATGCAGGTATGTTTTCTCTAGTATCCATATAATAGAGATAAAAGTAGACATGTCAGTTAAGAAACTATGAATTCTTATTTATGTAAAGTGATGATAATTGGCGGTAAGATAACTGTTGACAAGATAATTATTTTGATTGTAAGTAAGATATTTTATTTTCATAGGGATGCATCATTTGGAAACTGTACATATAATCTAACTATTCTGGACTGTCTACAGGGATTAAAAAAGGTAACTGAAAGTGTGTTTGAAATAAAAATTCTGTCTTTGGCACATGTTAACAAAGGAGATCCCTAGGGTGGGACATGGCACTAGGTCTGTCACCAAAGCAATTGAATCGGACTGGAAACCCAGTGAACTTCATGGCCTAAGCAGAGAGATTTGAAAACATCCTCCGGGTCTAGTCTCTAGTCTACTGCCATTCCAGCACCCTGATTTTAATTAGGAGCTTAACTTCTGGCAAACAGAGGAGGAAGGGGCCTAATTCATCCTTTTAAAGCCAGGGATGAGTATGAGAAGCAGGAGACAAAATGCCTTCACTCATTGCTACCTCAGATTTCCTCATTCATTTATCCTTCCCCAGAGTTGACCTCTAATTTGTGGGGAAATCATAGGTACTTCAAGTGGGAAAATATGTGAGGAAAGAGGGCAATGCACTAAAGCCAGAAGGGGACAGGAAATTACATTTCACAGGGGTAAAATGAAAGAGAAATATTAATTCTTATCTTTGGATGGTTGCCCAAGAAGCTTCATCATCATCATCATTATTTTTTTTCCAGGCCTTACAGCATGGATTTATTGACTTCACGACATTTGATGCAGATGAATATGAACACTATGAGGTTTGTGAATCTAAAATCGCTTCAAGCTGGGTGCAAAAATGATATGTTGTCCACAGTGATGTCTGCTTTGCTGTGTATGGTAGTTTGGACTGCTAGCATTAAACATCCAGTGCACTGCTAGCATCTAAATCAGTGGTTTTCAGGCATTTCAGCCCAGGACTCCTCTCTGAGAGTATCAATCTGCCCAAGACCCCAAGTGATGTCTTTAACGTGGAACTGATGTAATGGACAGAAATAACATCAAACGGGACTTGACATCACAGTGACATCTGGTTCCAATTCCAGCATTACTAATAATGCAGGTGGTAATTGGCCCCACTTCTAAGGTAACCACATGATGCTCCTCTCCTAGCCTAACCCCAATAAAGTACAGATACTTTGGTGTATGACACTGATGGGTGAGACGTGGCTCTGCAATTACCTGTCCTTCTAAAAAGGCAAGGTTTAGAAAAGAGGAAATAAGGAGGCAGAATCAACTGAAAAAACCTTCCCTTGCTAAGGGACAATTATGAGACAAACCATCCAGTTTTGTGCAATTATCATCCATGATAGAGGTAGTACCACTCTCCGAAGTGATACTTGAAAACAATGGACATAGAAAACAGAGACTTAGCAAGCAAAGGACAATTTATAACTTCTCTTTCTGCTCTACGATGTATAAGTAAATCACTGTAATAAATGATAAATAAATCCAAATAAATTTATATCTGCTATGTCCTTGATGTCAATTGGAAGCTGTTAGTCGATACATGCAGTACTTTTTTAAAAAAGGTACAGAGGCCCCTGGCAGGTTGCCCAGCCAGCTATGACTGCCTACAGGTTGCCCTGCTGCCTCTACAGACATCAGCCACAGCTATTGCATGTGGTGCTCATCCCCATTTCAAACCCAAAGAGCCAGTGTTGTCCAAAGACATTTCCATGGTCATGTGGCCAGCATTACTATATGTTAAAGTGCACGGAACTCTGTTTATCTTCCCATCAAGTTGGTACCTATTTATCTACTTGCATTTACAAATGCTTTTGAACTGCTAGGTTGGCAGGAGCTGGGCTAAGGACAGAAGCTCACCCCTGTCTTGCAGTGTTTGGGTCTTGAAATGCTGATCTTCTGAGTGGAATTCAAGCAATGTTCTAACTTCAAGTGTTCTAACCACTGCAGCCACATGCAGTACTTAATGGTGTAAAATAAATACTTGCAAAAGAAGTGACGTCCTGTATAGGGCACGTAACAGAAATAGTCTTAGAAGCTAAACATCTAGGCTGGAACACCTCCAGGCTACAGCGTTTGGAGCTCTTCTGTCTAGAAAAGAGGTGACTGGGGGGAACATGACTGAGACATACCGGTACACAGTTATGGAAAAGATAGAGTGGATTGCTAGATGCTCTTTTTCTCCCTCGCATAACACCAGAATTAGGGAACATCCACAAAAATGGAATGTTGGGAGAGTCGGGACATGTGTAGTTGGTCTGTACAACTCCTTGCCACAGGATGTGATGATGGCATCTAGCCACAATGCTTTTAAAAAGAGATTGGACAAATTCTTAAAGGAAAAAAAATCATAGTTTACAAGCCATGATGTGTATGTGTGTGCGTCCATCGATAGATATAGATGTAGACAACCTCACAATGCCAGTTGCAGGGGAGGGCACCTGGATGCAGGTGTCTTGTGTGCTCCATCTGGTATGCTGCTGTGAGATGCAGGAGCTAGACTAGATGGGCTTTATGGCTTGATCCAGCAGAGGCTCTTTTTATTTTCTTACTAGCAAAATCTACTTATGTTGCAGGAGTAAAATACCCCCCTTACGCAATCCCTGTGTGTGCAATGCACCTCCTGTGCACAACATGCCCCTGGTGCACATCAACCCCCCCATGCGCACCATTCCTCCCAGTGCATCAGGCACCAGGCACCAAATTGGCTGGATGTCAGTCAGTCTTCCATGTTAAGTATAGGACAAAAACATGTCGCACCCTTTTTCACCCCCTTAAGGGTTAAATTTCTCAACATCAGTTCTTGTTGGGTGGCTTTATCACAGAAGGAAAATCCTCCCCAAATTTCATGTTTCCAGGTCCAGGGGCTGGAGCAGAGCGTTCCTCAGTCAGGGATTCTTCAATGTATAGTATAGGGAGGAAAACACGTCACACCCCATTTCATCCCCTTCTGGTTTGAATGTCCAAAAACCGGTTCTTAGTGGGTGCTTCTGTCATGGAAGGAACACCCTCCCCAAATTTCATGCTTATAGGCCCAGCGGTTTTGCTGGGCGTTGATGAGTCACTGAGTCAGTCAGTGACTTTTCAGTTTTATATATATAGACTAGTGAAAACGTACCCACATTACGGGAGTAAAATTCCCCCGTATGCCAACCCCCCATGCACATCAACCCCCTGTGCGCAACATCCCCCATGTTCATCCACCCCATGTGTATCATCCCCTATGCATACCATCCCCCATGTGCATCATTCTCCGATGCACATTATTCCCCATGTGCATCAGTCCCCCATGTGCATCAGTCCTCCATGCATATCTACCCCGATGTGCATCATTCCCCTGTGCACATTAACCCCCATGCACAACCACCCCCATGCACATCCACCCCATGTGCAACATCCCCCATGTTCATCTATCCTATGTGCATCATCCCCCTATGTGCATCATTCCCCCATGCATATTCAGCCCCGTGCACATCAACCTCCATGCACATCAACCCCCCTGTGCAACATCAGTATAGGACAAAAACACATTGCACCTCTTTTCAGCCCCTTAAGAGTTAAATTTCTCAACAGCAGTTCTTGGTGGGTGTTCATGTGACAGAAGGAACACCCTCTTCGAATTTCATGCTTCTAGGTCTGGGGGTTGGGGCAAAGCATCCCTCAGTCACCGATTCTACAATGCAAAGTATAGGGAGGAAAACGCTTTGTGCTCCTTTTCACCCCCTTCTGGTTGGAATTGCCGAAAATCGGTTCTTAGTGCACCCCTCCGTCATGGAAGGAACACCCACCCCAAATTTCATGCTTCTAGGCACAGTAGTTTTGGCAGGGCGGTGATGAGTCAGTCAGTGAGTCAGTCAGTGAGTGCCTTTTCTCTTTTATATATAGAGATTAGGCAAATATATGTATGTTTTGTGTATATTTGTCCCAACTTAAAGCCACATATGTTTCTACTTTAGAAAACTTTTGCACGCAGAGTAAAATTTGCATTGCTAATGTTCTGTTGCTATTTCTTTTCCTGGACAGGTAGAGTAATTTCTATTTGTCTTGCACAGTATTTTGTGTATGTTACTCCTGAAACATTGCTTGGCAATGTTGCCCAAGAATGTTCAGTATGTGCCAGTCACGTTCCTCTATCAGGAAGAGGGAACATGCAGATTAACTAGTCATCGCTGCATGAAACTCTTCCACTACTAGTTAAACATTAACTGTGAGGTAACTTATATTGAGAACCTGGTGGTTACCGTTTTGTCTTCAGTTAGTTTTAACCTTCAAAAGAATCTCAGGAAACTGAGCATCCAGAAATCAATCCCACATGTTTTACTACTAGTAAGAATCTCTTCTTTTTCTATGTCACTCAGGGCTCAGTCCTAACCAATTTTAGGAGTCTTCACCTATCTCCCTATTCGTATGGTGGTGTGAGGAGGCTGAAATATGTCTGTGTGCTGGCCTAATCACCCCCTCCCCAACAGAGTGGCACAGAAATGCCTCTAGACCAGCATAGGACTTGTGCTGGCCTAACCAGGGGTTAAGATTGTGTTGCAAGTATGTGTTCTGCAGAATCACAACCAATAAGCCAATATGGATTTGGGACCTCTGGTTTAACCTCACTGTGGGTCCAAAGCACATGGTTGCCCAACCTTCTATCCTCCAAATGCAACCAGAGCTGTGTACAGGTTGCATTTGGATGCCTTCTGAGGGCCAAGAAGGCTATACTTCAGTGGTGGGCACCAGCAGGTTCGCACCTACTCTATAGAACCGGTTCTTAACAAGAGATAGTACATATAAAGTTTAAAAATAGCCATTTAAAAGTGGCTGCCAGATGGACAGAGAACCGGTTCTTATTTTCTTTGAAGCCCATCACTGCTATACTTGGCTTTCTGGGTCCTCACAAGGCTTTCTTAGGCCCCCAGGAAGATGACAGTTCTGGTTTCCCCAAAACATGGAAGTGCTGGTTTTTGGCCTTCTGAGAAGCCACGTATTAGAGGACTGCTAGTAGGGAGATCCATGGGTACAAGTATCTGCAGTATGTGTGTGCAAGGACCGATTCCCTTTGTATACCAAGGCACCACCTTTGTCATACTACTTTTTTACAGTGAACAGTAAAAAGACTGTGTGAAGGAACTTTAAAGGTTCATACTCAGTAGATATGGACCAACAAAGATACAGTAGCTATGGAAGATGACTTCATTAACTTGCCACACATTTCTTATTCATAGTATTTTGCTTCTCTTAATAGGATGATTCATGAGACTTATGGTTGTTAGAAGACATTAGTTTTCCATCTACAGAGAATTGTATTTACCACACATAAAATAGATCCAAGCTAATTGGTCATAATTTTAGAGACTCGTTTTGCAAGCCTTACTTAAGTGGATTTTGCAAGCCTTACTTAAGTGCCACGCTTCTACTACCTTTGAATACCAAAGGAATTGTCAGCCAGCCCCAACTGATGATTCATCTGTAGTTCTTAAATTAATTCAAGTACTTCCTTAAATTAATTCAAGTACTTCCAGGCGGAAGTACTGTAGGTAAATTTTAAGTTAGTTCAATTTCTGAAATATCTTTTCAAAGTAGATTGTGCCTGGAAGCTAGCCTTTTATGAGCCTGTCTGTTACTTGAATGTAACACTTTGCAGAACAGGAGGAAGAGATGTTCAGAAACTTCTGTGAAGACATTTCTAAGTCCTTTGTCTTGATTTTCACTAGAGGGTAGAAAATGGTGACTTCAACTGGATTGTCCCAGGAAAATTTTTAGCATTTAGTGGACCACACCCGAAGACCAAAATTGAAAATGGTATGTATGTCGTTTTCCCCCCCTTGCCCTATGGAATTTCGTGTTAGTTTCATATTATGATTAGATAGCCACATGTTCTTGCCCAAGCAGTGTGGTGTGCAGACAGAGCAGTATCATTCTTCCATACATCTACAATCAGCTTTTAATCCCATGTTGATGGCTGCTTTGTAGGTTCTTGTTTGGCAAGGAGAAGCAATTGCAGAGATTCCAGACACATGGAAGCCATGATGCAGTGGAATTTTAGAAGCAATATGGATTTTGGAAGAAAATATGGATTTTTGCAAGAATGTGGATCTTAAAAGTTTAATATAGTTTAGTAGGCAAATGGTTTAACACTGATATATATTTGAGAAGACGTATCATCAGCCTTCAAAGATCTTAAAAATCCTAACTGAGCATTTTTAGAAGATCCCTTAGTTGAGATAAACTTACAATGCATCAGGAAGATGAGATTTTTCTCCTAATTATCTCAAATGAACTATTTGCATGCAATGCAAGTTTATTTACAGATGACCCACAAAATTAACTTCTGAGAAAAGGCCTGCTACTCAGAAATACTGTTGTATTTAATAAGAGATTAGGAGGGGCTGTCCAGAGTTTCCATAGAAGCTTTTCTGGCTTAGGCCACATCTACATCTGAAGCAGCTTTAAGAAAAGTCCAGCCTATCTCCTGTGAGGGGTGGGGCAAACCCACCTGTCAATGCCCGTATTTTTTTTTACTGACAACAGATAAGGATTTTTTTGCCCAAACTTATTTTAGAGTTATTTTTACACAAACCCTGTTCAAATTGTGTAATATCCATGTTGCAGTGGGATGAGCTCACCTCATCAACAAAATATCAGCTTGCTGCTATTATGAAAACTAAAAATTAAGTACATTATGAACAAAAGTTGACTTTTAGGTCCATTTACTGAATTAGATTTGAGTTCAATACAAAGTTTCAAGACTAGGGGCCTAGCTTGACCATGAACATTCTGGCTGGTCTTAGTTAGATCAACACTGTTAACTTTTGCCAGACCTGGATGTTATCTTCAGTTTGAGCTTGCAACATGGGACTCACTTTTATTTTCACGCTTTCTTTCCTGCTCTGTGTTGATCATATTAATAACAATCACTTCCTTAAACCATATGTTTCATAATTCTCAATTTGTGGTGATTGTTTTGAAAAACAATCATTCTTGCTCTCTTTATTATAGGCTACCCTCTCCATGCACCCGAAGCTTATTTTCCTTATTTCCGGAAGCACAACATAACAGTAGTCATAAGACTCAATAAAAAGATTTACGAAGCAAAGCGTTTCACAGATGGAGGGTTTGAGCACTATGACCTGTTCTTTATAGATGGGAGCACACCAAACGACAATATAATGCGACGATTTTTGAACATCTCTGAGAATGCAGAAGGAGCCATCGCTGTGCACTGTAAAGGTAAATAAAAATAATAAAGAGCAATTCAGCCACGCTGTATACTGATATATAGGGAAACAAATGCATGATTTGAAAAAGACTTTTGTTAAATGTGAACTGGGAAAAACACACAAGCCTTAAATGAAGTAGTCCAAATCACAAGCTATTCAATTCTAAAATTAAGCTGAAAATATGTACTGGTTTTTCTTGCCCATTATTTTTATTTAGAATATTCATTTGCCACTTTTCAGCAAAAAAAAAGTTTACAGAAAAGAGACAATCAGATAACTAAATGGCTTTATAACAGGAATCATAATCTATAAATTTTATGCAGACCTTTTTTATTCCACTGAGTGATGCTGTTGCTCTCTTTAATAAAGAAGGCATTGGAATAAGTTTAGAAATTATTTTGTAGACAGAAACCATAAAGTGAAATTTTAACACAATTATTTTCTCATCCCTCTCCAGTTTACAGCCCTTTCTGAGTATTTGGAGACAAAGGTTTCCCTGGCTTTTAAAAAAAACTCCAATTAGCATCTCTTGCACAGCATACAACCACTTGAAATGTAGCCTTTATGGCAGTGCTCCTCAACCTTTTTGGCCCCAGGAACTGGTTCTGTGGGGGAAAAAATTTCCAGGGACCAGCCTGTGGTTGGGGAGAGAGTTCTGCTTCTGGCAACCTAGAGGGAGGGCTTCCCCATCTAGAGCAAAGCAAAGCTGCCTCCAGCTGCTAAATTTCATTATAATAAATAGAGCTATTGCTAGGTTACTGTGGATAGGATTGCAGGTGAGAGCCCAGTGTCTCAATGCAAGTCTACTCAGAGCAGTGATTTTCAACCTTTTGCAATACAAGATGCATTGAAAATGCACAACGCCATCCATATCACTCTTCTTGGAGAATAAGCCTCATTGACTATAACAAGACTTATTTTTGAGTAGACAGGCGTTGGACTAGAGTCTGAGGCTGCGGTCTTATCTGCACTTTCATGGGAGTAAGCTCCATTGACTACAGTGGGACTTATTTATGAGTAGACAGGCGTTGGATTGGACTCTGAGGCTGCAGTCCTGTTCACTTCCCTGGGATAAGCTCTTCTGAATACAGTGGAACTTACTACTGAGTAGACGCGCATAGGATTAGTCTCTGATGCTGCAATCCTCGGGCAGAGCCCTCCTAATGCTTGGAGGGAAAGAGACAGACAGCTGATTGTGCTGATTACCCTTTTTCTTGACATCAAATACAGTGCAAGTGATCCTTCACACTCAGGCCACAGAGAGAAGACCTTGAAAAGGGGATGCTGCCAAGAATGGCACCTCCATGTCATATTATACAATCCCTCCTTTACATGCCCCATCACATGCAACAAAGCAGTGTACCTTTGTTCAGCAGAATCAAGGAGTCATACATTTTAATCCAGAGCAGGAATAGAAAGGGCACTGGAGGTTAAGATGGGCATTAGCAAGGCTATTCAAGATCTAGCAGGATGTTTATATTTTGATGGACTCATGTGGCTTAAAATAGACATTCATGGGGACCTCTTTTTAAGCTATAGAGAGTAGTCAAATATCACTGTGCAATCCCATCCATGTCTACTTAGAAGTAGGTCCCATTATAGTGAGTAGGACTTTCTCTCAGGAGGGTAAGAGTGGATAAGATTGCAGCCCCAGTAACATGTTTTTCTGGTTTTTTTAACCCATCATTCAGCACTTACAAGTGGCTCTCAAGGTATTTTGCAATAGTTTAATATCACAAAATAAAATTCTGCTGTAAACTGAGAAAAAGATCCCATATAATACAAGATACAGATTCTTCTCTATTTCTAAAGGTACTGATTTTTATAACTAAAATTAATGTTTGTGTCTTATTGTAGCTGGGCTAGGAAGAACAGGAACACTGATAGCATGTTATATAATGAAGCATTATAGATTCACGCATTCTGAAGTAATTGCCTGGATAAGAATGTGCCGGCCAGGTTCTATTATTGGACCCCAGCAGCACTTTCTTGAAGAGTAAGTATTAGTTCTTTGTATGTTCTTTACTACTTCTAACTGCATGTACTCTTTTTTAACCGTTGTTTTCTTGTAGCGGGATTCTTTAGGTTGAAATCATTCACAAATGTAGGTTTCATGAGATGCCAGAGTCGGAGGTCAGGCTTCGTAATGCCATTTCAGTAACAATCTTCCCCTCCTGAAAACCAACGCAAAGCTGGTACAGGGATGAGCATGGATGAAGGTCTCAAAACAAACTACATCATATCAATAATTAGTCTTTTAATTCCCAAATTTTGGACTCTGTTAATAATCACTTACCGTAATTTAGTTGTAAATTAGCTTCAGTTGAGTCATGCACATTTAGCACGTGGTCCTGCAATAACTGCCATTTAATGTCAGTAGCATGTCCATTAATTTTCTCTGAAAACAATTCACTATATTTATAATACTAGTAGAAATTAGTAACTCAATAAGTCATATTGTATACTTAACTTTCCAAGGCCATAAGATCTTAAATTATGCTTGGTTCCTGAAATGTATAGAGACATGAAAATTGAGATGATGTTGCTTGTAGCAAATCAAACTATAAAGCTTGAATTTCCTGGAATGAAAAAATGAGCAGATTGTAAAATAGGCTGAGATGGTTTGAGCTGTATCTATCTACAGTATCTATAGACCACTTTTCAACCAAAAAGTTCACAAAGGGGTTTACAAGAAAATGAAAAAGATCAATAGCTAATGGGTCGCTGTCCCAAAAGGGCTTGCAATCTAAAATGCAAAAAGGACACAAGCAGAAACCACTAGAACAGACATTTCTTAGGGTGAATACGGCCATTTACTCTCCCTCGCTAAATAAAAGAGCAATACCCACTTGAAAGAGTGCCTTTTGCCCAGTTAGCAGGGAATGTAGCTGTATTCTTTTTTCTAAAGGTCACTGTAAAAAATATTGTTTCTCCAGCAGTAGCTCAACTGGATTTAGGATGGTCTCCTTTCCGACACAGCTTAAATATTAAAACCATTTTTAGAATAGAAAAGGGCTACATTTCATCATAAACGGTATACCCAGAGACTGTAAAAACCAAATATAACTAAGGGCAAAATCCATAGCAATTAAGGGTCCACACAGTTACGTGACACTCTAATGTTATCTTATGGAAAGTCATCTTGTCTGTTCCAGAGCAAGGGGCTTGATTTCACTTTAGGATATAGGTCTAAGCTAACCCTAAGCCAACTCGATACTCCAACCAAGAGACTACTAAATCTCCCACCAGATGTTACTGGCTCTCAACGCTGGTCCTATCTGAACCTCCACAACAGAACAAACTGCCTTTTTAACAGAAAAAAACTGTCAGTCGGGTGATTCCTCAGGGAATCTGCTTCCAACACAAAATGGAAGCTACTCCACAAAATGGAGTCCAACCAGTGGTGGGTTCTCACAGGTTCTATAGAACCCTTTGCCAAAGAGCGCCTGGTTCTGAGAACCGGTTACTAACGGGACATAAAACCTGTTGTTAATTTAGGTTATTAGGACATAGAACCTGTTGTTATTTGAATCCCACCACTGAGTCCAATCATAGAATCATTGGTTCTTTATAGTCACATATTTAAATGCAAGAAATGAGAGATAACTTATCACAAAGGGAAGTTTTGATGTTTGTACTTTCCATCTGTTTTTAAACTTTTAACGCTACCTGCATATTATAAGTGTGCTTTCATCAAAACACAGCCTGATGAACTTTCTCATTGCCCAGAGATGGCAACCAGAACTGCAAAAGGCTGGCCTCACCTGTACTAGTCATGCCCAGTGGAATCAATTTGTTTTAGAAAGGCGCATACCCACCAGTGCCATATCAAAAACTGCTTTTTGAACTTTGCATTTGGTTTCAAAACAGGGTTGCCATGCAGCATGTGACACAAGGCTGTAGTTTGCATTCCTGCCTGTAGCTAAGCAATAAATATTTGTTACTGGAAAACTTGTGCATCCTTTCCCTATTTATCCCTTGCCTCTAATCTCTTCCCTTCCACGCCAATATCTAGATTGCAAGTTGCTCAGAGCAGGGAATTGCCTCTAATCTGTAAAACCCCAGAGCACCATGTATTTTGAAAACGCTCTACAAATGATAATAATGATAAGAAGGGAAGATGCTACGTATTGGTGCCTGTTCTGGATACTATCCTTGTGTTTAGTAATTATGTTCCTGGTAGCCATGGATTCAAAGAAAGAAGGTTTCTGGGAGGAGACATCATTACAAGAGTCTCATGACTACTTGTTTTGCACATTGACCTAGGGCACAATCCAGAGTAACTACGGGGAGTCCTTGCTCCGGAGTAAGAATGAGTTACTCTGGATTGCAATATGAATTTCCCATAGGTTTTCACTGGGTGGTGCAGTAACTACGGGTGCACGTAAAGTCTCTCACGTACTCCCATGGTTACTCTGGATTGTAGCCCTATCCTCAGTAGTTAAGTGGACTAACTATAAATACTAGAAATTTATATTTAAACTATTATTCCCATGCTCAAAGATGAACAAATAAGAAAATCTAAAAGAGGTATGTGATTGTCCTTGGTATTTGACAAATAATTATTATAAGGCACTAGCTATTTTTGTTTATCTGCTACATAGTCCCAGGATGCCTTTCAAGGGTTAATTTGACTTGCATCATCAGCACAGTAATCTCAGATCACTCTTAATTATACTGGATATCAACTTCCTCACTCTAAGCAGGAACACTTTTTTCAGCTTGCTAATCCTGCTCTATTCACCAGTTATGTAACCTCCCCATGGAAGCTTCTCTGTGACTCAAAATATTTGTTTCTTTTGGCTCATTCCCAGAGTTGTCGCACTTCCTTTCCCCCCAAACAGAATTACAGGAAAAGAAGGAAATCAGTAAAATTTAGCAAAGGAAGTAAAAACGATTCCAATTCAAAGATCGCTTTTTTCCACATATGAAGGGAAAAGAAAAAGCCTCATAATAATGTGGCTATGGACTCAATCCAGAATAACTATGGGGAGTCCTTGCTCCGGTGTAAGAACAACTTACTCTGGATTGCAATAAGAATTTCCCATAGGTTTTCACTAGGTGGTGCAGTAATACAGTAGTTACTCTGGATTATAGGGTATCTTGTGTAAGAGGAAAAAAACCTAGTTATGTCCTTGTCTACTGCTTTTATAAATAGTGAAATATTATAAATAGTGGCATGTTACAAAAATTAAAGTTTCTTTTGACTACAAAACTCCTTTATAGTCTCAGAGTCTAGGATCTGTAGATAAAGAAAAGTTAGAGATTTTATATTTTTCTTAAAAGTGAGCCTCCGAGATAAAAGTCCAAGAACTCTGAAGCAGCAATGCTTTTGGACATAAATTAAATGTCCATGATTAATGTCCATGATGTTTAAGATGGATTACAGTTTATTTTTAAATGCTGTAACATCCTGTAACAAATTTTCTTGCTACATACATGGAACAAAGTAACTTCCGTTGAATGTCATGATTTTTGCTGTGATTTGTTGTTCTCATTTTTTTTTTCAAACAAAATAGAAAACAGCCGTTGTTATGGGTCCAAGGAGACATTTTCCGATCCACCCAGAAGTCCAGATCTGTGGAAGAGGATAACATGAACAAAGTTGTGTCTGGCTTGGATGATATTTCAATCAGTGGGAGCTTGAATAAAGTAGAAAATCTTGAGCGATTTCTAGAGGTAACTGGCACGATGCCATCCCAACATCCCAAAATAATATTTTGCATTTATAGTGTGTGTGTGGCAGATATGTCAATGTTTCTATCCCCATCTTCAGAGAGAGACTTGTAAGAGTGGCTTTCACTGAATTGACATGCCGCGAAGGGCAGCAGGGCAGTCTGAAGCCACTCACTAGCAGCATGCTGTAGTGTACACATTGCCAGGAGATGATTCCCCTATGGAAGAGAAGCCCTTCATTGCCAGGCGCCAGACATGCCCAAGGGGTCATGCAGTCCTGTGGCTGCATGGCCAGCCCCAAGACATGTGGTGGCCCTATACTACTTGAAGGCCCAGGGGCCCATCACCTATTTGGCTGGCCAGAATCAGCAGTCAGCTGCAGTGACTTACCCCCTTGGCAGAGTCTAGGGCAGCCAAGGGGAAGCAGTGGCAACTGCTCCTGATGGAGCAAGCCTGGAGTGCACAGCTACCAGACTGAGATCCATCTGCATCACCCCAGTGGCTGCTGATGCTGGCTGGCTAAGCAGGTGGAGGGCAGCTGGGCCTTTTGCGATGGAGGGCCCCCATTGGCATTGGGGCTGATGGGGAAGACAGACCCACAGCCACAGAGCACTTCGCCCTCCACTTGCAGGAAACCCCTTTTCACTTTAGGGTGGGTCACAAGACCTCGGGTGCTGACATCTTGGAATCTGGCACTGCATGCCCACTACCAGATTCCAAGATGGTGGAACCCACCTTCTAGCAACTCCCCTGAAATTAAGCTGCAGCCCCATGTCTGAGAATGCATTGTGTTGTACCAAAATACATAACCATATGAAGCTGCTTTGTACTGATTCAGACTGTTATACTGGCTAAACCACAAATACTACATTAAAAACAATGTAGCATTCTATAATGCCATATTGTGGCCACATAGGTAAGAGCAGATGCATTGTTTTCCTCTTGGAAGTTTTTCAGTAACTTCCCACCTGATTATCATGAACAAAAGTGTTTTTCAATCACAATTAAATACTTGGGAATATAGACAGTAGTATCTTTTTAATGATTTTGCGCTCAGCGATAAATATTTTGCTACTGTTTCTAAGAAAAGATGGGAAAGTTGCAGTAAAACAATTGGCATGCATGTTAATTATTTGCTAATACTTTTAGTGTAGGTGGACTACCAGAAAAGACAAGAAACAAAGCACTGGTGTTAATACCACTATATCCAACATAGCTGTATTACTGACACATGATGTGATGTAGGGCTTTTAGCCTTTGTCTACCTGGAAGTGTAGTTCATGATAGTTATGGAGCAGGTATCTACACCATTTAAGTTCCAACTGGTTCATGACCCAAATAACTTTATTACAAAAGGACATTCTACTTGTTCACTTGATATAGTTATTCAATACTCATCTTTTGTTTCCTTCTGTCTGGATATCTAACTTGTCTCGTCTTTAACCTTTTATTTATTTCATGCTTTATTTGTGACCCAAATAAATAAACTATGAGGCTAGGGACCTAATTGGGACACCATCTGCCTTTCCCTTCCCCTGTTGCCTCCAACCGTGTTCTTCTCAAGTGCCACCCACTGTGTTTGGGATGTGGTATGACAGAGCTTGCTCACTCAGCTTCTCCATGTAGCTGGGAGCTCCATAAGGATGTTGAGGGAGTGTTGGGCTGGACAGCATGCAGGGGTATGGCTGGGAAAGTCCACTCAAAGATGAAAGAACCTGAACGCTGGTGGCAGGATCAGCAGCCTCATCCTGTGCACACTTGCCTTATAACCCTATTGGACTAGGAAGGACATCTACTAACTCTGCTTTTGACTCCTTCCCAGACCACAAACTCACAAATGAAGCATCCTGACCCCATTGGGGTCCCAACTTCAAAGCTGAAGATCTAGATTGTACAAGTGAATGATGATATTCCTTGCTGCGTTTGCCGCAACTGCCTCCAAGGAGGATGGTACCTTTTAGTTTAGTTCTGACCAAGTCTATTCTCAAAAGAGCCTGGATCCTGGTATTTCAGTATCTTGACATTGTCAAGGTAACAAGTAGACTTCATAGATAATCAAATTCTTCCTTTTCCAGAAAGAACTGGATGACAATGGAGAAATAGATACCAAAAATGGTATGACGCAGGGAGACAAACTTCGTGCCTTAAAGCTTCGGAGGCAGCCACGTTCAGCCACAGCAGGAGCCCTTAGGTAATCACATTTACATTTCTCTCATGCATTGTGCCATGATATATGTTACAGGCTAGCAGTGGCTTGCTGACATTTTAAAAATCTTTCAGGGCATGTAGCTTTTCTGGTTGGCACTGAAATCCAATTATTCTGTGTTGTACAATGAAATGTGTGAAGGTTTTTGAAAAGGACAAGACTACCGTATTTTTCCGGGGATAGGGCACCCTTCTGTGTAGATATAAAGGAGGGAAACAAAAAAAAAATTCTGAACCAAAAGGTGTACTAATATATTTAATAACATATAGCAGAATAATATAAATTATTATATTATGTTGACCATGTAAAGTCAACAGTGGTATAAAGAACATTCTTTAACATTCTTTAAGTTTCAGAATAATACATTCAACCATGTAAACAAAGATATTAAGAGCCATCATCACAGTCATGAACAAATGAGGACAGGTTTTAAGGTTCAAGCATAATAAGGTTCAGAAGGTGCTTTAACATTCTTTAAGGTTCAGGATAATACATTCAACCATGTAAACAAAGAACCATCATCACTGTGAGGACTTTAAGGTTAAAGCATGCCTCTAGTGAAGGATACAATCCTCTGGTGCCTACTCAAAATCAAGCCCCACTATATCCAATGATGCTTACAGACTGAGTGAGTCGGAGGTGGTCCAGGGTGCAGGTGAGTGAGTGGGGAAGGGGTCTAGGGTCAGGCAGGGAAGGGTGGTGGGGCTTCTTTTTGGGGTAGGGTGGTGGGAGGTGTACATGCAGGCTCAGGTGTGGGCATGTTCCCTGCTCACAAGAAAAAGGACAATTAAGATTTTTTTCCAGGACATGTCCTGGAAAAAGAGGACATATGGTCACCCTACATTATTGTCCATCAGGCTTACTCCCAGGAAAGTGTGGATAGGACAGGACCCTCAGATCCCACTCCTCTGCCTTTCTCCTCAGAAGCAAGTTCCATGATAGTCAGTGGGGCTTACTCTCAGGAAAGTGTGGATGTAATAGCAGCCTAAGGACCCAATCCTATGCATGCTTCTCAGAAGTAAGTCCCTTGATAGTCAGTGGGCTCTTAGGGGTGGGCTCTCAGGCTAGGCTCTCAAGCTCCACTCCTATCCTCACTTTCCTGGGAGTAAGTCCCACTGACTAACATGGGATTTACTTCTGAGTAGACATGCATAGGGTTGGGCTCTCAGGCTGCACTCCTATCAACACTTTCCTGGGAGGAAGCCCCATTGACTGTAATGGGACTGACTTCTGAGGAGACCTGCAGAGGAGGGGCTCACCAGCAAAGTGCAGCATCCTCCAGTGAGGCTTGCCAAGAGCAGGAGGATGCTTTTCCTGCTCTGGGAAGTCCAGAGTGTCCTCCTCTTTCCATCTCTTGGCAGTGCATCCAAAGAAAGGAGGGAGGAGACTAGGGAGGGGGAGAAGGCTCAACAGAAGCCAACAGGCACAACTTGGCTTGGGAGGGAGAACTGCCTGCCCGGATCCTGGTGAATGGGCCCCCCATATGTGCACCTTTGCTTTATAAGGTGCACCAACATTGCACCCCACTTTTGTGGGGAAACATAGCGTCCTATAACCCCAAAATACGGTGGTTTATTATGAGTTTCCATTTTGCTACTTTCTACTAGAAAAGATATTTCCATATAAGAATCTTGTTTCTTCAGAACCAAATTATAGTTTGGTCATGTATTATTTTTTAAAAGTTAAATTGTTGGATACATGGGGTGGAATGTACTGCAGGGGCTGCAGTGACTCAGTAGTTGGAATGCTGGAGTAAGAGCACTGTTTGATTGTAATTCTGGTTACCCAGCTAGCAGTTCAAGACCTGAGTATTGCCAGATGAGCTCCCATCCTTAGCCCAGCTCCTGCCAACCTAGCAGTTCAAAAGCACGCAAATTCAAGTAGGTAAATAGGGACCACTTTGTGGGAAAGGCAACATTCTGGCGATAGGCAGATCCAACCCAGATCCAACCCAGGCTTTTGTTCTTCGCATGCAGCGTATGCAGCGCCGAGCACGATACCATAGTCTTTCAAGACTGACGGAGGCCTGTAGTCTTGACAAAAATTGCACCCAAAGTTACTGTTAGCTCTAGGAAGGAAGCATCCAACACAGCTTTAATGGCCTTAGGCATTGGTTCCCAAATTGCAAACTGTTTGCAAATTCACGGGGGGGGGGGGGGGGGTAAGCTATGTCCCCAATGGCCTTCTCTTCCCTGCTGTCTCATTCACCATCATCATTTTTTAATCATTGACAGAGGTTGCTTTATAACTGGGCTATGGTGGTGGTTTTTAACTTAAGCTATTTCAAGGAGTCTCCGTGCTGTAGCAGAAATTAAATAACGATAACCATTGTTCTAGGTTAGAAGACATGAAGCTGCAGCATACAAGATCCATGTCTCAGCCTTTCAGGTATTTATTACTCTTACTTATGGGGAAACGATTTGTGTTATACTTCTCATTGTCTTAGGGTGCATTCTCAACTGAGGCCGGCACAACTCATCAGCCTTCCTGTTCCCATTGGGATGTAGGGTGGCAAGCACGTGTCTGTGCACTGGCCTAACACCCCCAGGCCAGCACCCCCAAGCCCCACTGTGGTGGGGCTTAGGATGGATTACAGCCTCTGTCTCTAACCTTTAACCTTCTGAATTTTTACCACCTTGGACTATGATGGATATAGTTGAGTAGCTGTTAGAGCTTATTTTCATAGTAGATGTTATGTTCAGAATGTTGCTGATAGGAAGTCTCTCCCATTTATTATTAAGTAGAGGAAGGACTTATACCTTATCTGCTTGCAAGTCTGCCATGGCTGTGTTGAATGTTAGGAACAGCTTAGCATTCCTTTGTCTGACTTGTAGGAGAAGCAGATATAAGCCCTTCATGCTCTTAAATTGCTTTTCAAAGAAAGCGACTCTAGGGAGCACAGCAATTGGTAAAAAGTATAATTTGGGAACCAGCTCTGAGCATTCTGCTTAATGGATTTAAAATGAACAGTTGAATGTGTTCCTAATCCTGAGTCACATTAAGACCCAAGAACTTCTTGGATGATATGCAGCTCTCAGATGTCTCTTCCGCAAGGGTATTACCATTGTTGCCAACTTCCAAGCTTCATATTTTGTTACCCATCCATAAATGTTACTCTGTCTATATGAACTCTGTCCCTTTGGCACACTATACCTCTGCAGTCATACTCAATCCATAAACATCCATCATGTCAAGATTCAGTTTGTTCACCTTCATCCAGCCCTTCTGACCTCAAGCACTAGAACAAGTTGTCATTGCTTGCTAGGAAAATGTAGGGGATAGAACTGCATATCATCAACATGCTGATGGCACTATACCCCAAATTTATGGAAAGTCTCCTCAATAGTTTTGTGTATGTATTAAATGACTTGCGAGATGAGATACCCCTTTTTAGGCCAGCACTAGTCCTGGTCTAATCTCATTATGGCCTGTGGGTATCACAAGAGTCCATAACGCATTTCTGTGCCACTCCTGGGAGGTGGTGGAGTTAGGCTAGTACGCAGGCATGCACCAGCCTTCCACACCACTGTGGGAAATTAAGCTGGGTGAGTTGTGAACTTAAGCTGGGTGAGTTGTGATGGCCCAAATTGGTTAGGATTGCACCCCCAAGCAGTTATGTGCCTCTGTCTTCTTCAGCATGTTAGTAAAAGAAGATACTTCCATAATGAAATGAAACAGATAATGAGAGATATGCTTTATGCATCTGCCATATATGCTTCTGATTTTAAAAAACAAGAGAGAATTGCCAGGGAAAGTCAGAACACTAAAAGCCCCAAATAGTCTGACCCTGGAAAATGTAAAGGACATCTGGAAGCTGCTAAGCATGTTCTTTTAACACTTGCTCGGGTCAGATATGATAGTAGCATTTGGTAACAAATCCATGAAAATCTAAAGCTGTGCAAATCATAATCTGCCAAGCACTTTGGCTAAGCAAGTTAGTAATTTCTGAGGCTTCCGTACAGAGTGAGCCAATGAGTTGTACTTTGAAGGATTCACAGATGATACAGAACCTAAAAATATATAAGCCTTGGTTTAAACACTACTGTTGGGGTGGTAACATTATTTGCCTTTTTAAATTGGTGACATAGTATTAAACTTCCACTTCCTAAATGCCTTCCACTAAGACATTGAAAACGTTGCTTTCCAAGTTTGCCTCTGAATGGTAAAAATTACATCAACAGTATGATTGTGCAACTATTTTTTTGTATTTTTAAAAGATTGTCTAGTGCAACTCTATCACAAGGATCTATATCTCCTCTGAAGTCCTCCAAAGTAGTGGCTGCTGTTTCACCCTCAGCAAAAAGAATAAGCAGGCAATCTGCATCTTCAAAAAGGTATGCCTTGTTCTGCTTTTCCTTTCAGAAGAAAGCTAAGGGAGGAAAACTGTGTGTTATATTTGTGATCATACACCTGCATCTTCTCCCTCTGAACTTAAGGACCCCATTCTGACAGTGTCCTCCTATACCTGACATGTCCTTGTTGTACACCTGAATATAATATATTAGTATGATACTCTGAACAAGTGGCCCTTGATACTAATAAAAACCATAGGGACAATCCCAAGGACTTAGATTCACAGGCATCCTCAAGGTTTTATATTATTTTTTCCCCTACAATCACCTTCCAGCTGCTTATACAAATAAAGAGTAAATAAATCTGCTGCTTAGAACTCTGTAGACTGTTCTAGAAGTCAGCAGTCATCAAACACTTACTCTGAGGAAATTATGGCCTTGTATTCATTCCGGATATTATGGCTGTTATATCATTTTTACCCTTCAGGTTTTTCAGTGGGTTCTTCCTAATTTGTATTACTGTATTTCAGCGAGAGGGAACACAATCGTGACTTAATTTGGTGACCATGGTTTGTCACTTCCCCCTTGTGCATTTAAAAATGTTTTGCATTAATCATCACGTTATGTACATTTGTGTGTGTTTACCCCACATGTGTTTTCCATTCAGCATTTCCATAAACTCCAGGCTAGCCAGTTCTCTAGGGAACCTGTATGCTGCTTCAGATGATGCTGAGAGCAAACTGACATCATCGTCCTCTAGGACAGGTTATTCTGTAAACCAAATCTCCAGTCATTTGAATGGCAGCGCACTGCTGCCTGCCAGAAATTACCGTGAGCTGAACAACAACCTGTACAACAGGAACGGCAGTAGTGCTACCAACCAGAACAGCTATACCCATTCTCCCAGCGTCCTGACAGATGAATACAGCACCTACAGATCCTTTACGGGGCTTGCTACTTCTCCATCAAGATTCCTGAGTCGTTCAATTCCTGTAAGTTCACAGCCACAGCAGCCTTCTCAGGGAACTTGACAGAACTTTCTTCCTTTAGCCAAAACTTGTTTAGCCTTTTCTAGCCATTCTTAGACCTTCCTTTGTGGTCTCTTCCTATCTGAGAAAATGCTCCTTTCATGCAAACAACATCTTTGCTTTTTTGCTGTTCTCCTCTTGGCAAAAAACAATCTGCTTCTTCAGTGTTGCTCTCAAAGTACCATGAAAGCAGATAATCTATTAACTCTCTAACATCTTTCATGGCTGCACATTTTTATTAGTTTATCCATTTCAAATCAATCATTAAACAACCCTGGAAATTTTCAGGATCTTTTGGGTTCGTCAATTATAAAAGGGTAACATTCAAATTAGCTATATTTAGTATTCTCGCAATTCAAAGGGTCTCTTAAAATTGTAATAACCCCATTTAGTTTGAGTTAAATCTACTTTTAAACTCAGCCTCCTAACGTCTGTGGCTTTTTAATTTATTTTCCATATTTAAAAAGGGCTTGATTCATAAAACTAAATTTTGTGTATTTTTTTGCTACATTTTTAAAATTTCAAATGGAAAATAAATTAATACATTTTCATAATCTTCCTCAAATTTTACATTGTTTTAGCTAAGGCTTGTGGCGCTCATCGTCGCTGTAAGATTTGTGGCTTTTGCCCAGTAGTGCTAGTACGCTAGAGTCACAAAAGCAAGCCTCTCTTGTCCAGAGTTATTACAACACTGCAATAGTTGGCAATATTTCAAGCCATCGCCTGTTTCCATTTAGCACTCCAGCAAACTCATAATTGGGTATTTTGTTACACATCTTATGTGCTAAAAACTAGTGTGATGCTAAAACATGTGGTTTAAGCTTTCCAGAATTGAGAGCAGGGATTCCTTCATTTTATTTTGGAGATCTCTGGTCAGCCTGCATCGTTTTGCGGGTATCCAGCAAACATCAACCCTGCTTTACTTTGAAATCTTTCTCCTTCTGATATAATAATTGGAAAACAAACTGATCAAAGTAATTGTTTTACAACATATTTATTGTAGCCATTTTTCATTTCTTGATATTCATTTTATTTTCTCTATAGTTTTTATATGTAAAGCACTGTCAAATGGCAGTAGATTTTAAGACAGTGTTGAACAAATTCCTTGCATGGAACAGAACAAATGCATATCTGTAGCAGGCTACTTATAGGTTTCAGGTATCTTAAGATATTTTAGGTATCTCAGGTATCTTAAGTAACCTGTTGGTATGTACTATTGTAGGACGGCATCAGAGTTTAACTCCAGAATGTTTTGAAAAATACAAGATGTAGAGGTAGAAAAAGGGAAATCAACAATTCCTAACTGCTCATGCATGGATTCAGAGACCAAAGATTAACTCCATAAGTTGGTTACTTTGAATTTCAATGTCCAGAGAGATCTACAGATGATCTTTTTGTCCACACCCAGTCCTGTTAAAATGGTTGGCCCAGTCTTACCAAAATTCCCGCTGCATGCTGTGAGAGGAGTTTGGATGCGGGAGGTCTCCTTGAGGTAAAGGGCTTTTACACTTTTGGGTAAGTCCCAACAGACTTAGCAGGATATCTCTTGATTTCATTGGCCCAAGTCCAAGTTGCTCCATTTTAGCAGATCAAGCCCAGGAAAATGGATTGGATACACTGATTCTGTCATCCACTCCATCACACCCAGTGGTGGGCTCCAACAGGTTCGCACCTACTCTATAGAACCGGTTGTTAACAAGAGATAGGACATATAAAGTTTAAAAATAGCCATTTAAAAGTGGCTGCCAGATGGGCAGAGAACCGGTTCTTAATTTCTTTGAAGCCCATCACTGATCACACCCCCATCATTGTGCCAGATGTATCTGCTTCAAGAGGCACCCCTGGGAGACCTTGAACCAGTAAGGAAGGCACTAATCTTCCTGCTGGCATGTCTGATAGATGTATTGTCACAAAGCACATTGCAGCACTTTTGCTAACAGCGCACACAGGTGGTGCTTGTGCATAGGTCCAAGATATGACTGGGCAAAAACTGTGTGGTTGCAACAACTGCCACGTTTTAGATACTTGATACTTGAAACTAAATACTTGAGCCAAGCGTAATCCATGGTAGTCTAATTATCTACATCTCGGTTTCATATGGCTCCCTTCATATTCTTTATGAATGATTTTACACACCATGATAAGTCCTCAATTTGTGTAAGTGTGTAATGTCTGAAACGGATGGTGGCTCATATTGAGTATACCTGAACTAAGAGGTAATGAAAGATATGTGCATGTGCTGGTATAAATGTTGCTTTCAATGTTAAAGACTAACTCTTGGTATTAAACTTAATTTGCTCAGGAAAACAGATTTCCAAGAGTTTTAAAGCATTTTGTAACATAACAGATATCTACAGTCTTTCAGGCTACTAGATTTGGCTTTATTCAAGGAAGTTTACACAGGTTTTTTTTCCCAAACCCCAGAGATTTTCACAAAACTCATAAATGAGTTCTCTCTTTTAAGAACTATCTATGTTCCAGTTGGATACTATTACAGTCTGGTGAAATTTTCTGGCTGCACGCTACCTTCCAACCAGATTCTTTAGCTTTAACCCAAAAGACACAACTTATCAACTCTGTCATGGAAGCTTCCATGCAGGTTGAACTTGCAACCTCCAGATGTCAAATCTTTGATATAATGGCATTTCTACCCTCTAGTCCAAGGGTCAGCCAAATATCTGACACAGTGTCAAGAATCAGGGAAAAATTTAAATATAAAATTTAAATGAATACATTAGAGATGGAACTTAGATCAATGGATAAATGGGCTCGAATTACCAAGATTTATGCAAGTACCAACACACAGCACAGAAATAAAGCACAAGCATAATTGGACCCCGTTCCCCACCCACCATTATAGCTCTAAATATGTTTGGTCAACATAATTGTGTCAGGGGTCCAGAGCTTTGCTGTGGGAAGTTAGAGGATTGCTGCGGGCCACATCTGGCCCCTGCGACAGGGTTTGAAAGCCCTTATTCTACACCTGACCACCTGCCCAGTTTCAGATGCTCCAAAGTTTGGAGCACTGACTGTAAATATGAAGGAGTTATGAATTTCCAGGACCCTCCAGAAGGATGGACAGTTTTCCTGGGTATATAAAAATGCTCCTGGGTGCCTGCAGTTCTGCGATTCCTGCTGGACCATCAGGGCATCCATTTCTTAGTTGCTCCCCATCTGGAGCAGTGTGCTCCAGATTGCTCCCCATCCAGTTGCTTCCCATCTGGAGCATCTAGTGAAAATGTACCCGCATTGCGGGAGTAAAATTCCCCCATATGCCATCCCCCTACTCTACATCAACCTCCCCATGGGCATCCACCCCATGTTCATCCATGAGCAATATTCCCCCACATGCATCAGTCCCCCATGCGCATCCACCCCCATGCTCATCATTCCCCCATGCACATTTACCCCCATGCGCAACATCCCCCATGTGCATCAACCTCTCCCTCCAAACAACATCCCCTCCCCACTGCACCAGGCACCGAAAACCAAATTGGCTGAATGTTGGTCAGTCTTCCATGTTAAGTATAGGACAAAAACATGTTGCCCCTTAAGGGTTAAATTTCTCCACATCAGTTCTTGGTGGGTGTTGATGTTGCAGAAGGAACACCCTCCCCAAATTTCACACTTCTAGGTCCAGGGATTGGGGCAGAGCATCTCTCAGTCAGGGATTCTTCAATGGAAAATATAGGGAGGAAAATGCGTTGCGCCCCATTTCACCTGCTTCCGGTTGGAATTTCTGAAAAATGGTTCTTAGTCGGTGCCTCCATCATGGGAGGAACACCCACTCCAAATTTCACGCTTCTCGGCCCAGCAGTTTTGTCAGGGCATTGATAAGTGAGTCAGTCAGTGAGTGACTTTTCAGTTAGTTAGTTAGTTAGTTAGTTAGTTAGTTAGTTAGATTGATAGATTGATAGATTGATTGATTGATTGATTGATTTGTGAGTCATGACCCACCAGTTTGAGCACCACTGCTCAAGAGGAAAAAGGCAAGATGGGCATCTTGCATTCTGAAATAGAAGAAATATGAATAAATTACATTTTTGACATATTTCTTGCTTGTGTTCATAAATACATGTATTTATTTCCATATAGGGTATGTTGCCATGGATTTTTGAGACCAGAAACAGTGATGCAGCCTAGGTTGTCATTTTCTGTAACTGCTTACATAAATGGTCAAGACTATTTTTATATTAAAATGAATACTAATATTACAGAGTGTGCTAGATCATCAAGATAAAACACATCACAATTACGCAAATAAAAATGGCATTGAAAGTGAGAGAAGAGAACGAGATAGGAAATGATGTGATTGGCTGACTGCGGGTTAGATGGCTGAGGCTGCAATCCTAACCTCCAGTTAGGCTGGCATAAGCATCAGCATAACTCTAATGCTGATCTGGGGGAGTCACAAAAGTGCCATAAAGCATTTCTGCCCCCTTCCTGGGGGGATTAGGCCAATGTACAGACATATGCTGATCACACCATCACAGGAAGATATGCCAGGTGAGTTAGGCAAGCCTAAGGATTAAATCCTAATTCATTTAGGCCAGCGCAGCTCATCCACCACCCTGTTCCCGTGCTGGTGTGGTGAGCCCGACAGACATGCGCAAACTTAAACTCTCACCCACCCTGAGTAGCACAGAAGTGGCTAACTGCACTTTTGTGACACTTCCAGGTTGGTGCATTGAGAGTTAGGATTGTGCTTTTAAGAACTGGTTTACACATGCAGGGCCCATTTATTTTCTTCATGTGACTTTGCATAAATACATAGGCATATGCAGAACAGGAATACTAAACTGGATAGTAAACAAACAGCCAGCACCTTATCCACCTTTTTTATATGCACTTTTGTCCAGAGTGCTGATTGCAACCACACTGTTCATGGAGTCACAACATGTGATCACATGCTTGTATATTCAATCACATGGAAAAATAATTAGGGCTTGCACATTAAAAGCAGTCAGTTTTGATCATTTCAGACTTATTCACGTTGGTGGTTTTTTAAAAATCCCATCTTGGTTTCTCTGCTTACCAGAAATTATGAAAAGAAGATGATGTTAGAATGACAACTAGTGGTAGAAGGAGCAAAGCTATGGGACGCAATAAACTTTAGTCTCAAATAAGGATTTACTACAGTTACCTTTGTACCATTATAAGCATATGCTTACCATTATCTCCTTGTTTAGCTGTCTTACCCCCAAATCCAGAGTAAGTACGGGAACACACAAGAGACTTTACGTGCACCCGCAGTTACTGCACCACCTAGTGAAAAACTATGGGAAATTCATATTGGAATCCAGAATAAGTTGTTCTTACACCGCAGCAAGGACTCCCCGTAGTTACTCTGGATTTTGGCCTTAGTAGGGTTACTTCTGGAATTGAATAAGATGTACCATACTGTCTTAACTGTTGTTAAAATGGAAGGGTTTTTTCTAACATCACTTGTAAGTTGCTGCCAGGTTAGAACTAGAACTAGTTGCTGCATTAGAACTGAGTGTACAAAAAGCAGTGTTGTAGGTTAGGTCATGGGATCAATTACATTATTACAGTGCCACCTACAGGAATGAATAGGAATTGAAATGTAAATTACCCGTAATATTTGAACTAGAGAAAATTCTATATCCGAGGGCCTGTTAGTACAGCTATAGGGCAGAAACAGACATAAATCACAGAGTAGGGCTGTGATGACTGGCTTTTAACTCTACTAACTTTCCTCTATCTTTGGCTTGAGTGTTTGTGCTTATTCATTTGTTGTTCTTCCTTTCCTTACGTGAAAATATATATCTAAAGTGTTTCAATATGTTATAAAATGTTCTGTTGATTCATTTCAGCTGTTCTTCACTCACTTCCTCCTCAGTAGAATATAAAAATTAGAGTGCTTTTCACCGTTGAAACTAAATCAAATGCAATTAAACTGTAGTTTCATAAAGGTTTTATTTACTGATGTGAATTCTACAGGTATTATGAATGTATTTTTTTTAAAAAAACTAGAATGTGTAGTGATGCCAATCAAAATGCAAGGAGTCTTAGAACAATCAGTTGGTTTTGTTGAAAAACTGTGAGCTACAAAAAATATACATTAGATAGATAGATATCTATCAATTTATCAATTGTCAATTTAACATTTATCTTGCAATTCAGTGGTTCTTAACCTGGGTTCAATCAAACCCCAAGGGTTAGGTGAGTCAGGATTTGGCGGAGGTGTGTGTGATTCATTTTGTGCATTAATAATGTGTGTGTGTTTAGAATTTGGGAAAAAATTTATTTTTCCAACTATGAAGCGTTTGGTGAATGCACATATGAAACTTGCGGGGTTCAATACCTCCGGCAAGGATAAGAACCACTGTTCCAATTGCCGTCATAAAGAAAAAAGTATTTTAGTAATTCCCAGACTTAGTATTGAGGTTCACTGATCAACCACAAGAGAAAATGTCCAGTTGTTGGTGGAGAGTCTCACTATGGAAAAATCTCATGAGCTTCAGCTAATTTCCATAAACCTTCTCCATAACAATCTAACCCAGGCTTTCGTGCTTCGCATGCAGCATACGCAGCGCCAAGCATGATACCATAGTCTTTCAGGACTGACGGAGGCCTGCTCTCTGCAGTGGCATCTCTAGGGTTTGCATCACCCAATACAGGAGGCCAGCACATCACCCCAATAATGGACATCTTCCAGTGCAGTGGGTGGCACAGTGCTCTGGAAAGCAGACATGGTGATGCACCGTTGCCCTGCCCCTGCTAGGGTTAGGGTTATTTTTTTGGCTATAAATTTTGTTTGCATTAAACTAAACATAAACCAATGCTATTATTCAAAACTATCAAGATTTTTAAAAATTTTGGTCAGCTATGGGGTCATCCATCTCACCTGGTGCGGCCTTCAACCCCCCCCCCCTTGTGACATCACCACATCTCTGGTACCTTTGGCTATGCATTTGCATCAGAGCGCCGTTTGCCCTTCCTGTTGTAGATGCCAGTAAAATTGCTGCTGTTTTGAACGACAGCTGTTTGTTTGAAGGTTGATGTGCCTCTAATTGAATTGTTTCTGTTTCCCATCTGCACAGTCCCTTCAGTCTGAATATGTTCAGTACTAAAGCCTTGTTGCTTCGGTGAAAACTGGACAGCTTTTAAAAATTCATTTTCTTCACGGAGGAGCACGGTTGAGGGAAACCTTCTCCAGGGGAAGCAGTCTTCTTCATGCATGATTAGAACCTCTTTTTAAAGACACCAAGTCTTTAAAGGACCATGGACTTCAATTAATGACTACTGCAAATTCACAGAAGCTAAATTTCTGAATATTACAGTTTTGTGTATACGCGCAAGATTGGAGGATATTTCTTCTGACTTTTAGCAATACATTTGTAATTACTGTTCTGGATACAGTTTTAAAATGTATATATGCTGAGTAAAATATTTTGGTAATCTGTATGGTGCGGGTGGATGGGTATACTGTATATACATATATAAATATATAATTATGTAAAAATAGAGTATATTTTGATTTAGGCTCTACATTTTTTTACCAAAAATGTGTATTTTAAAATACAGAAGCATTTCAAAGTGCAAATATTAGCCAGGATTCAGAGAAGCCCATGCTTGCAGACCCTCTCTGTACACACGTGGGAATAAGAAATACTGATACTGCTTTAGGCAGCAGACCCACACGTCCCGTGAAGTGCCATTTCAGGGTTTTCTGACTTCCATCAAGCACAAAGAGGCTCCTGCTGGATCAGGAGACTTGAAAACTTCATGTGCACATAGAAATGATTTTGTATGTCTGAATCCAGGTCATTAAAATCAACTTTTTTTAAGGGAACCCATCATTGTGGCTTCAGATAAAATTTAGTGTTGGAAAGCAAGTCAATATCAGTCTTAATATTTTTAATTGCTGATGTTTAAATTGGGCATTTTAATGGGAATCTATTATGTTGGTGAATTAGTCCTTTTCTTAGCATTGAACTGATATATTTTTGTAGGAAA
Organism: Cryptoblepharus egeriae; assembly: GCA_030015325.1. Classification (NCBI taxonomy): domain Eukaryota; kingdom Metazoa; phylum Chordata; class Lepidosauria; order Squamata; family Scincidae; genus Cryptoblepharus; species Cryptoblepharus egeriae. The sequence goes on from JAREYC010000003.1 coordinate 110,294,348, forward strand.
GGGAAAATAATATTTAAAATTCATATGCAGCCCCAAAATGTTTGTGTTTAACAGATGTTCTTAAAGCATTATTTTATGTATGGTTTTCCTTTCTATATAATTTTATTCTAAAAATTGTACTGTTTTGTATCTGAATATCAAGCCAGGATCAAATATTTTGCTATGTATGGTAGGGAAAAGTTTGTGCATAGTAAGGAAAATTTTATGTATTCTCTGAATTTGTAAGAATTGTGTATCTTTTACTCTTTAATTTGTCTTGTCATTGCTGAGATGCAAAGTGTTTATTATCACAAATTTAGGCATGGAAGCAGAAATTTGCGCATTTTCATTATAAATTTCAAGTACATTGTTAAAACTGTACATTTTCTTCTATTGTTTATTATTAAGGCACATTCCATCATTCTGTGTTACATTATACTCCCAAATCCTGTTAGAAAAGCAATGTATGTAGTAGCTTTTTCCAGAACCCTTGAAAAATATTATGTAATAGATGCAGTTCCCATGTTCTTCTCTATTTGCCATACTAATGGTCAGTGTCATTCCTAATAATGGTAAAAGTTACAAGAGAAAAATACTTATCATTAATATGATGCTGTGAAGAATGTTAGCCAGAGTGCAGGAAATATGGGGTGTGTGTGTGGGTGTGTGTTTCTGTGTCTGTGCGTTGATTTCATATTGAGCAAGGATAATTAGTGTTGAATAAAATCTTTACATTCTGAAAGGAAAGGTTCCTAATTATGATGGCTAAATTTTTGATTTCAGTTGTGATTAACCACTGAATGCAATATAAATTTTGTAATATGTACATAAAATGTACTATGTATAAGCGATAGGCAAATGCTAAGGTAATTCTACCTCTAAAATTTGACATGTATTTTGTTACTAGCTTAACTACTTTAAAGATGTACTATTTTTGAAGTGCAGAGAGATTACTTGCTGCTGAACAATAAAAGTCAAAATTACACAGAATGTTGTTTAATCAGATTTTGTGCTGCCTTTTGGGTTGTATGCAATACCATACAGGTAGCCCTTGGTTTACAATGGGGTTCTTGGAATTATTGCAAAAATAAACATTGGTGAAATTTACCTAAGCAATGTTTCATTATTTGTGCCAAATAATTCCTATGAAATAATGTTCCTGCCAACCTAGCAGTTCAAAAGCATGTAAATGCAAGCAGATAAATAGGTACCACCTCGGTGGAAAGGTAGCAGTGCTCTACAGCTCAGAGGGTAAGGACCCTTGCCATTCTCCCCAGGCCCCAGCCTGACCATTTTGTCTCCCTTTTCCTTCCACGAAGGATAGCCTGGCCCCAATCCCTTGGAGCCTTGGCCACCATCTCTCCTCTCCGAGTCGGGGTGTGTCTCTAGGACTGAAAACCTAGAAGGACACTACAAACAGAGTCCAGCTACGTTCCAGGGCCAATCTCCAACGGATCTGAGCAGAACACTTGGCAATCTGAAGGCCGAGTGGGAACCTCCTTCGTATCTCTCAGGGAGAGGTAAGTTGCAGAGAGCACCAGAGAGTTGCTTCTTGCCTCACAGCAGATCTTCAAACTATAATTGTGAACTGTTGCAAAACAAAAAAAGAACCATCGTAAACCAAGGGCTACCTGTATTTCTGTTTCAAAATTGATGTTACATGATCCCCTGTAGCATAAAACCTCCTTTCCACAAACTATTTATTGTAGACCACCCTTTATATTGATTCTGAATTTAGGGGCTTGGTTAATAAGGGCTCTAAACTATGGCTGAGATCAGCTGTTACTAGTGATCACAGTTCCCAATACTTTCTCCTAATTTTCCCCAGCTATTATTCCATCTCTCTTGATTTCTGACCAACCTTTAGACTTTCAGTTTTCTTTTAGACAGAAGCAAGTCTTATATATGCTCTCTTTAGATGATGTATGGTGGCACTATAGAAGTGCATAGATGGGGATCTCTGTAGAAACCCCTTTTTCATAGTTCATTGTGAATTGATCAACAGTAAAGCTTTCAAGAGAAGCAGCATTTGCCTTACTAAATCCTGCAAGTGAGTAGATATACTAAAATCTTCTTTTGAGCTTGGACTTAACGTTTCTTGAAAAATGCTTTATTGCAGGGATCTCCAAACCCTGGCCTTGGGGCCAGAGGTAGCCCTTGGCAAGCCTCAATGTGGCCTCTGGAAATACTCCTCTATCTGGTCCTTGGGCAAGCTGTGTAATCCACTCCAATACATTCTTATATGTAAATTTTTGTAAATGTATTCCAATTTGAAATTTAAATTAGTTTTCCGGCCCCCAACACTTTGTCAGAGAGATGATGTGGCCCTCCTGATAAAATCTTTGGAGGCTTCTGCTTTATTGGTACATGCTGAGAATGCCCATTGGCAATCATATGCTTCTGCATTTTAAAAAAATGGAACAACCCTGTACAAGTGTCTCTCTGGCCTAGAAATAACAAAATAGAAGTACTTCAAAACTTATGTATTATACTCAAAAGTCAGCACATTCTGTTCTGTAAGACTGAGGCTGTCATAATTGAAAACAAATACCTCTACAGGTTAGGTTAAAGCAATGGTCTGTGGCCATTTTAGCCCAGGAACCCCTTTCAATTTTTGAAATCTGCACAGACCCCCCGTCAAACTTGCTACCCCCAAGACTGAAAAAGAGGACCCGTCCTAGAAAAGGAGGACATATGGTCACTCTGCCCCCACGTCCCCTGCCATCACATTGTCCCTAACCCCACAGGTCCTCTCTTACCCCCAACTGTGCCCATTTTCTCCCACCCCATTGCCCCCAACCTCTGCATGCACTCTCAAACACACACACATGCACATGACCTAAGCACTCATTCACACACCCACAACACACACACTCATGAATACGCACACAACCCATACACTCACACATACATACACCCCCTGTTCTCTAAGCGCCAGGGTGGGCTTACGAGGCACTTGTGAAGGCTCAGGTGGCACCTGCAGCAAGAAGCCCTTGCGGAGCAACAGGGAGGTAGGCGACATTTTCTTAGCATATCTTTGCTTTTCAGTTTTTTTTGGACATAATTGATAGGAATGGAGTGTTGCTTTGGATTCAGCTCTTCAAGACGAATCCAGTGACATATGACATGATAGAGTAGTGTGCACCATTGCAAAGTTGAATTTTTTGGGTTCTCCAGGTCCAAGATGGTGATCCCTCAGGTTTTGCCACCTCCGTATGGGGTCCGCAGCCTCCCTGGGGGGTCACAACCCCCACTTTGAAGACCACTTGGTTAAAGAACAGAACAGGTTTACTGTATGTAAATTCTCAAAAATTATATTATTAGAATCAGTATCATATAATTTTGGGACTTCATATCTGTAGCTTAAAGCAACATGCTTTTGGATGAAATAAGCTCTCATAAATATAGGTTGTATCCAACTTTATCCCTCCATTCATATAAGGGACTTGTGCTTGTAGAATTAGTAGTGTATGGAGCTTGTGCATAGAGGTCCAAAGGGAATCCTTGTGCACTGCGTTGCACAGTGTCACCCATAAAATTCTACCTCATTACACAATTGCATAGGGAAGAAATGATATAACTGTGTGCTCATAGTACAGTTAATTAGCTATTATTAGCTATTAATAAGCTATTATTAGCTGTAAGCTATTAATAGCTATTGCTTAGCTATTATTTTTTCATTTTCTTGTAAACTGCTTTGTGAACTTTTCAGTTGAAAAGCGGTATATAAATACTGTAGATAAATACTATATTTTGCATGCAGTTCTTATACAATCCCTTTTCCTCTCTTCAGCTAAAACATTAACATGTTGCTCACACTGCTCCACCAATCTGTTATGCCCACATTATCCAGCAATCTGTTTCCAACTCTGATGATTCACATATACACTTGTGTCTTATATGTGCCGTGCACACACATATGCACAGAAACAAATAAAATTGGGGAAATTAGCAACGTAGAAGTCAAATCCAGCAGTGAGACAAAGGTGAGCAGTACAATGGTGCTCAAGGTGTCTCAAGATTAGGCTAATTGTGACCATAAGACAGCTTTTTGATGGTTTATTAAAGAAATATAGGTGTTCCCTCATTATCCACTGGGCTGGAACCTCCTGTGGGTTTCCGTGGATGAACAATCCGTGGATGAATAATGGAAAAATACTCTATTTACTTGAATATAACATTCACCTTTCCCAGCCGATTTTATACTCCAAAATTGAGGTGCACAATAGATTCAAAGGCATATATAAGCATTTTTTGAAACTCTTTAAAAATAGGGGTGCGCATTAGCTTCGATGGTGCATTAGATTCAGTACTTTTAAAGATCCAGGTTTCTTGCTCCTCCGTTGCACCTAATGGAAAAAGGTAGTGCCTCCATATCTGCAAGGGTTTGATTGTGGGACAGAAGAATGGACCAAATGCTTGCATGACTGGCTCTCTGCAACAGTAGAAAAGGTTTTTAATCCTGATTTAATCCTGTTTTTAATACTGATTTTTAATACTGGTCATTCATGTTGAGTCAATTCTATGTATAAAAAAACGGACTCATCAAGGTTGGATCTGTGGAGATAAGTGGAAGGCTTGTTTAATTTCAGGTCAGTTACAGAGAAGAGAGTTACCTGCAAATAACTATATATGAACAGTAGGCATTAGTTAGAAAGATGACTGAATATTTGGGGGAAGAGAGAGAGAGAGAGAGAGCTACTATGAAGATCAAAAGATTCTAGTCTGCTATGAAGTTTGGGTGAGAAAACCTCCTAAACTATTAGGGCAAGGTTACAAAATTTCTAGGTTCCGGAAGAGAGGGAAGAGGCTTTCTTCAGGGAAAATAAACCTCTAAGCACAGCATGGATACCAAAAGATGTAGAGGGTTTTGAAGAAACCTCAAAGCACCCCTAAGCAGAGAGAAAGCTGGCCATATTCGAAAACAGAAATTCCTCCTCGGACAGACAGGAGATGTCTTTCTGGAGAGAAAGACTTTCAGGATTTTGTTTAGCTATGAGCACAATCCTAATCATGCCTACTCAAAAGTAAGCCCCATTGTGTTCAATGGGCCTTATTCCCAGGAAAGTGTCTTTGGGATTGCAGCCATTATGTGTCCTGAGCTTCCTCGCCCCGATTCGGTTCTTCCAGGACAACACAAAAGAGATTGATAGCCCATCCACAGGAATTCCTGCTGAAGGATTCCAGCTCAAGTTTTGGGTTACTGCTGCACCAGCTCAAGATAGGGGAAAATATATCCCCTTACTCTGGTTTAACACTCAGATTTGCCTCAGTGGGGCTACTCAGATTTGCATCACCTCCAATGGTGGCATAAACCCGAGCAGCCCAGGAATGAGGTGCCAAGTCCTCGCCCTGTCTCCTGTGCTCCACCTGCCTGCCTCCCTCCTGCCTCGGAAACCTGGGAGCCAGAATTGTGGTCCACCAGTTCATGTCACATTTTGGGTAGTGGCATCCAATATAGTTTTCTCAGGATTTAATTGCATAATTAACTCCTCAATTTCTTCGATATTAGCAGGAGACCATTTTGGGAGGTCAGATTATTCTAGAATGAACGTTGAATCATGCTCTAAGCCAGAGAAACTCAGGCATTTCAGCCCAGGACATCCAATCAAACTTAAACATCTGTATGGGATCCCTTTCAAACTTACTGGGATGTGACATCATCGTGATGCCAGTGCTTTTCAATGTCGTACTCAGAAGTAAGTCCCATGGGGTTAAATCAGGAAAGCAAGTGCCAGATTCCAACATAGTGGATCCCACCCTCTCACAACTCCCTGACCTGAGGTTGTGACCCCCACTAGGGGGTCTTGACACCCACTTTGAGTACCAAAGTCCAAGTCAGATGTCAGACTTAAGGTCTGCAGGCTGGATGTGGCCCAATAATGAATGATTATTGGACAAAGGATTGGAGTTCTAATGTTTTAGTTGGCTGAGAGGGGGCAAGGGGTTACTTGCCTTATAATTGGTTTGAGAAGCCTAGGTAGGGGATGAAGAAAGGAAGGAGGACGCAATTTCATAGCATGGCACATGGAGGAGGAACCTCACTGAATGACCGGCTACAGTGGAACTACTTTTGACTAGAGCTGCCAAGGATTGGGTCATCCTGGTAAGCCTTGCTGCTGCTGCTGCTGCTGCTTGTGACCCCCTCCTCCTCCTCCTCCTCCTCCTCCTCCTCCTCCTCCGCACATTTGGCATTTTGAGGTTGCCCATATCTACACAAGCCATGAGCGGTATTTGTGTAGAGGTGTACAACCTCAAAATACCAGATGCAGGGAGGAAACATGGATGCAGGTGTCATATATGCTCCCTGTTGCATTTGGTGGGCCACTGTATGATACAGGAAGCTGGACTCAATGGGACTGTGGCCTGGTCCACTGGAGGCTCTTCTTATGTTCTTGCTGTTTCCTTCCCCACTCTCTTGCAGTCCCTCCCGTCCTATTTTTAAAAAGGCCATTAGGGGAGTGTTTAAAGAGAGTTCCAACACTCCAGCTGCAACCCCTTTTATTCCACTTTCTAAAGGGAGGAGATTATTTAGCATCTGACAAATACATGGACTTATGGTAAATCTGATATAAATGTCCAGTCCACCCAGACATTAAAGAACTGATTGAAAAAAATCAGACATTGGGCCAGCATAAGCTCTCAATTTACATTCAGACACAGTATAATGAATATTTTGTTGAAGAGCAGCCCTGCCACATAGAGGGATGGATACAAAACCCCATTTAAACACCGTGTTATGTACAAATCCTGTTCAGAGTTGACCAATGCTGGTGAGGTAGGTCAAAAGCTGGCACCTTTTAGGGTCATCTATAGTTAGGGTTGCCATAATTCTCTTCCACAAATCCAGGATATGACCCTGTGTCTAACTTGCCAGGATGTGAATGTAAACCCCCCAAAACTGGGACAGTCCCAATTTTCCAAGACAGATGGCAACCCTACCTGTATCTGAGCATTCAACAGCCCATTTAGCTTTCCATTGGACAGATGATGTTGTGTGAGTCCGGAGAGGACTTTCTAGATCAACGTTTCTCAAAGTGGGGGTCGGGACCCCTTTGGGGGGTCACCTAGAGCTTTCCTGGGGGTTGCCTAAAGACCCCTGGTGCAGGAGGCCAGGTCAAGCTTGCCAGACCTCCGGCTGTAGCTGCACGCGCACTGGGGCTGACTGACAGCCTCAGGGCCCAATCCTATGTATGCTAACTCTGAAATAAATCCCATTATAGTCAGGGGGGCCTTAACTCCCATGCAAATGTGGATAGGATTGCAGCCTTAGGGCCCAATCCTATGCATGCCTACTCTGAAACAAAACCCATTGTGTTCAATGTGTGCATAGAACACACATTTCATTTGTAACAATGAAAATACATCCTGCATATCAGATGTTTACATTACGATTCATAACAGTAGCAAAATTACAGTTATAAAGTAGCAACAAAAATAATTTTATGGTTGGGGGTCCCCACAACATGAGGATCTTATAAAGGGGTCACGGCAGTAGGCAGATTGAGAACCACTGTTCTAGATTTTGTTTCTAGAAAAAAGAATCTGGCACTGGGTGTCGCCACCTTGGAAGGCGGCACTCGGGTTGCTTTCCTGTGCATAAGGCTGCAATCCTAACCACACTTTCCTGGGAGTAAGTATTATTGAATAAAATGGGACTTAATTCTGAGTAGATAGGTTTAGGATTGCATCGTAAATCTCATTGAACACAATTGTGCTTCTGAGTAGAAGTGGAGGAGCTCTGGCATCACTGTGATGGCATGTCCCAGTTAGACTATCATTCTCAGAAAGAAGCCCTGGCCTTGAAAACCACTGTTTTACACAGTGAAGCAGATCAGTAAATGATTCCATGTCCAAAAAGGGCTTGCAATCTAAATAGACCCCAGCAACAAATTTCGGAAAAGATGCCATACTGGGGGCAAAAGGGACAGTTGCTCTTTCTCTACTAAACGTAAGAAGATTCTTCTAGTATTTACTCTTTTAACAGGTTCCAAGGCTGTTAAATTACCTCCCCCCAAAATAACCAGGTCCACATAATGGCGATGCAAATAAGGTTTGGCTCACTTTTCATTTCCTACTGTAAAATTTCAAAATGATTAGGACCTTAACCTTCAAATATTTTCTGCAGACCTTACATTGAGATTGGCCGGACTGCAGCATGGCTGCCATAAGTCAGGCACAAAAAATGTGCCTGGTCAGAAATGGAAAGAAACGAAATACCGGTATGGCTCTGTAGAACTCAACATGTCCTAGAGCGGCACTGCCCCAGGTTGACCAGATGTCCACTTTATCAGAGATATGTCCTCCTTTTTAATCTTGTATTCCAGAAAAAATCTTTGTTGTCCTCCGTTTACTTCTGAGCAGACAGTATGTAACCTTCTTGTAAGAAATAGATTTTATGTAATAAATTATATGTTAATAGTTTTAAATTTCATAGTAAGTAAAATAGTGCTTAAATTAACCACATGAAAGTAACGTACAGTAAAACCTTGGATTTAGAGTAATTTGGATTAGGAGTGTTTTGCAAGACAAGCAAACATTTCTAAGAAATGTTAACTTGATATACAAGCGAGAAAAAATAATCCCAGCTAGGATGTGGCTGGTTTTGGTGTTTCGCCAACACAGGCTCAGCCTCTCCTGCGAGACCAGCCTATGCATGTCTACTGTGAAGTAAGCCTATTACAGTCAATGGGGCTCACTCCTATGTAAGGGGGACAATTGGAAGGAGCCTGAGAGACCTAGCCTTGCATTTCTACTCTAAAGTAAGCCTATTATAATAAGTGGGGCTCACTCCTGGGTAAGAGGGAAGATTGCATCCTGAGAGAACTGAGAGACTAAGGGCACAATCCAGAGTAACTACGGGGAGTCCTTGCTCCGGTGTAAGAACAATTTACTCTGGATTGCAATATGAATTTCCCATAGGTTTTCACTAGGTGGTGCAGTAACTACAGGTGCACGTAATGTCTCTTACATTCAGTTACTCTGAATTGTAGGGTAAGGGTAGGTCAATTTGGTCCTCCGGCATTTTTGTATCTCATCCACAACACAGCTTGGAAAGCTCAGAGAGGGAAAGATCGAAGAGGAGGTGGCAGCATGTGTGATGACTTTGTCAACCCAGTATTTTTGGATCTGAATGAGGCTGTGTTTTGTCACAGCCTGCAGTTATTGTCACTCATTATCTTCCAAAGGCAGCATAGCCCCAAATGTCTAATAAATCAAGCTGGCAAACTCCCTTTGAACTAGCAGGTCCTGAGAAGCTGAAAAGCAAATGCTGTCTTGTCAAACCGTGTTCCTTTTTCAGTGCAGTGTGGAGGTGGCAGGCGGTTTTTTCAACATCAAAAGACAGGGGTGACAAGAAACTATTTCATTTGTTTAGGCGTTTGCTTGAAATGGCTGCAGCCCACTAAAGACCAGCTCACACTTTATATGGCAAGCATGGAAGGACTTGCGTATGTTGTGAAAACAGGTTGTTCTTGAGGATACATTAATGCACATGGTTAACAATGGTGGGCTTCAGGAGGTTCTCACAAGTTCTATAGAACCCTTTGCTAATGAACGCCTGGTTCTGAGAACCAGTTACTAGTGGGACATCAAACCTGTAGTTAATTTAGGTTATTAGGACATAGAACCTGTTGTTAATTTATTTGAATCCCACCACTGCACACAGACATGCACGAAGTTGTTCAAGTTGACTGTAGCTGCAACCCTAACTCCCAGTTAGGCTGGCACAAATCCCAAAGGCACTTCTGCGCCACTGCTGGGGGGTGGGCATTAGGCCAGTGCAAAGACATGTGCCGGCCTCCCCACACCACTGCAGGAATAGGGAGATGGGTGAGTTGTGCTGGTCTAAATTGGTTATGATTGGGCCCTATGTCTCGTTGATGCATTTGTACCAAAGCCAGATCTCCATTTCACACTTATAATGCTTATCACTATGCTTAGCTATCTATTTCCAGGCCACAACAGAATGTAGTTTGTATACCAAAGCTCAGCCTTGTATATGTGAAGCTGTGAACACACAGATGCCTTGAGCATGTGAAAGCATTTCTTTCATCAAGAAATATCCACAATCTTGTGATGGGCACAAGGAATTAGTAATAAGGGTTTGGGGGACAGACTTCCAGGGAGTCCTCACTTCCATTACCACTCAACTTGGAAATTAAGTTTTCCTGGTAAATTGTTTGAACTGGAGTTCATCGTGGCTTTTCGTTTCTCTTTAGAGCCCACCTCTAACCACCTTTTCAGCACTGATGCAGCCTTGCCAATGGGGCATGCATCCCCCAAAATGTTTTTTTAACCATACTCAGGGCTGCACAGCAACTGACTCAGCAGTAGGAAGTTGAATAAGATTGGGCCCTAAGACTGCAATCCTAAAGACACTTATTGGAAGTAAGACCCATTGAACACAAAAGGGATGACTTCTGAGTCGACGTTACCATGTTCTAACCATGTCTACTCAAAAATAAGCCTCATTGTGTTCGGTAGGTCTTACTCCCAGGAAAGTTTCTTTAGGATTGCAGCTTTAGGGCGCAATCCAGACGTGCAGCTTGGGCTGCCCTATCTCTCATTGAGCAGACCCAACTGCAAGATGCTCTACCTAGTTACTTTGGAAAAGGCTTGGGGCAGCCTAAAGCAACATAGGCTGCCCCAAGACAGGTGGACTGGGCTGCCCTACCTGGAGAGGCATGTTGAGGACATGTTCAGCATTGCCTAGGGCCGAGCAGTTACTCTGTATCCAGAGCCTGTTTCCAGGGCAGAAATGCCGTCTTTCAGCTCCTCAGAGTTAGACCACCTCAGGAGCAGGTATAGTAATGAGTAGACCTATAGGGGTCTATGATAAGGCAGAGTAAGAATGGCAGATGTAACGAAAAATCTGAGTTCTTGTCCAGCCTAGCTGCAACCCCTGCCTCTCAACCTCAGAATATGGCCCAACTGGGGTACAACAGGCCACTCCTAGAAGCCCCGTATATTCATTGAAGACTGTACTGGAATCTCATCAGGAACTCCTTCTAAAACAGGTATCACAGCTGTTCCTTGTTCAGTGTGGGGGAGGGTCCTTGTTCAGGAGGGGGGTCTCCTCAGGAGCAAGCCCTCCCCAGGTGTCACTGACTTGGTGCCTACTGAGCATGCTATGGAGCAGCTGGGGCAGCCCAGGCTTCCTGACTCTCTGGATGCAGCATTACTTTCTGCTCTGGATTCAGAATAGTGGGGGCAGCCCAGCTAGGGCACTCCTTACCGCCCTAACTTTGGATTGTGCCCTTAGTCTGGCAAGTATCCTGGCTTCACTGCATGAATTCATTGATCAATGTTACTAACATAGGGCACAATCCAGAGTAACTACGTGGCGTCCTTGCTCTGGAGTAAGAACAATTTACTCTGGATTGCAATATGAATTTCCCATAGATTTTCACTAGGTGCTGCAGTAACTACAGGTTCACATAATGTCTCTTATGTGCACCCGTAGTTACTCTGGATTGTAGCCTAATATCAATATTGCTAATTTCAATATTACTAACTAAACAAGTCATGACTTGCAGCATGGCTTCACCGATCAAAACTCTATCTTGAAAGCGTGTAAGATAACATTTAGATTTAATGAAGATTTAGATAGATAGATAGATAGATAGATAGATAGATAGATAGATTGATTGATTGATTGATTGATTGATTGATTGATTGATTGATTGATTGATTGATTGATTGGCCAAGTATGAACTCCATACCCGGAATTTGGCTTCGGCAATGGCTGCAGACATACAAACACCAACTCACAAATAACAAACAATACATACAGAGCATTTAATGAAGATTTAACATCAAATTTAATGAAGATAACCGTTTTTTCCTTGATGAATTAACATAGTACCTGATATATATTCTTCAAGGAAAAAATCTGTTCATTAAATAGCTTTCACATTGTCTGGGAAGTCTTATGGATGTCTCAGGTATATCTTAGGGCTGGTCGAGCATTCAGAATTTTAAACAAAGCTGAGATTTGCAGTCACAAATTGCTTGCGGTGGTCCCACACTGACAAACTAGTGATCACAGAATACAGGCTTGTATGACACTATATTCTGTGCGGGACTCCATCGTGTTCTCTCTCTCTCTCTCTCTGTGTGTGTGTGTGTGTGTGTGTGTGTGTGTGTGTTGTGTGTGTGAATTCTGTAAAGCCATCTGCATTCATCTATTTAAAGTGGAATAAAAGACTCCCAGCATATTGATATATTTTATCCTTATCCTACAAAAAACTCTCTGTTTTCAACTTGTTTGATATTTTGGCTCCAGTCTAGTTCCAGTTACACACAATATTTGGTGGATTTGGGTGGATAGGGACATGGATCCCAATCGGACATTGTAAGAAACATCCAGCTAGCAGTTCAAGAAAACTGGATATACACCCAAAGAGAATGCACATGTGCATGTGCTGTAGACATAGAAGGCTGCATGCATATGCATACTTCCCTTATTATATATCATTAGCATATTACCTTGGGCATTTTTGGTTAACATATTTTAGGCGGTGAATATATTTTATAAATGAACCAATGTCTTTAAATAGATGAGCAGCATCAGTGTCAGTTTCATTGGGAAAAAATATATTGATTCAACGGACATGTACCCTGCTTAGGATGGCTTACAGCAACAAATCCCACTCCAAAAATATATATACTGGTATATACGAAAATTTCCAAGAGGATCAGCTCAGTAAAATGAAAGATTCTGTTGTCAAGGAGCAGCATGTATTAAGCAAGTGTTCCTGCATATTGCAATGAAAGATTTGATCTAAAATTAGATTCTCTCTCTCTCTCTTTTTGAAACCATAGAAGCATGAAATCCTTTCTCATAACAACATGGATCCGAAGGAATCAGGTACAATGAAATGTGAGCAGAGGAGTTTCTGCTCCCCTGGGCTGGAATTCAATGGCATAGGTAGGAAATGGCTGGGAAGGAGGTAGCAAGAGAACTGAAGGAACAGAGTCAAAAGGAAGGTGATTTTTAGAACCAAAGGAGGTGGAGATGGAGTGGGGGAGAATATCAGTCTTTGTAATTGCTGGCTTTCCAGAGCAAGCTGGTTTTCCTCCTTCCCTCGTTTCCTCCCACCCTCCCTCCAGCTCTCGCAAGCCTGAAACCTGCTGAATTATTCATAAAGAGTAGAAGCACCGAATCTGATGCACGGCACACGCACCAGAGGAAGCTCCAAGACTTCAGAAGAGCAGCTAGAGACTGTTCCCCTTAGACTATTCTTCACAGGACGCTGGGACTCCTGCTGTTTCTGTTATAGAGGCTGCCTTCCTTTGCTTTGCTTGCCAGCCTGCCTTTCTTTGGACACTCATGGCTGTCTTAGATGCTCCTGCCCATCATGCCAACTTCTCACTCCAATCTTGGACATCTGCAAGGGCGCATTCTTGCATGCTCTGGATCTTGCATTCTGCTTACTGTGCTTCCAGTCAGATCTTCCTGGTTTTGTTTGTTGATCTTACCTATTCACTCAAGAGATGCCAGTGTCTTTTTCACATCATCTTCTGAAGAATCCTCATATGTCCCTGCCTTGATCTTTGCCAGCAGCTTCTGTGATTTATCAAGCTGTAGGACATTTTATTGTCCTCATGTATTCCAGTTTCTCTGCCTGCCTTGGATATTGTTGTCTCCACTCTCAGACACTTTGCACGTGCTGGACCTTTCCCACATCAGACTTTGCTCTGGTTCTGTCGCACATGGTTCAGCAGATTTAACTTGATTCCTTGGCTCAGGATAGCCACCTGCAGAACTGAGCATCAACAAGGTTTGTGGTTCAGCAGGATGCCCAATTTCTCCTTGTCCTGGAGTCCCAGCTCTTTGGAACTGCTGCTTTGTGAAGAAGACTCTCTGGGGACCAGGATCTCTTTGTCCCTCCTCTACTTGTTGTTGGCCATCTCTGGAACTTTGTCCAACATCATGGTAATCTATCTGGTCTTCACCTTCAAGAAGCTGCGCACTACCAGCAATGCTTTCATTGTGAATGGTTGTATTGCTGACCTGAGCGTGTGTGGGCTGTGGATGCCCCAGGAAGCAGTGCGGGGGCTGCTACCCCCCAATTCAGCTACAGCTCACTCCGAAGGATATTGCTTGCTCCGGGTTGGCCTTGTAGGCCTCGGCCTCATTGTCTCACTGCTTTCTCACCTCTTGGTGGCGCTCAACCGGTATGTCCTCATCACCAAGCCCCCCATCACGTACCAGGCCATTTATCAGCGGAAGCACACAGCTTGTATGATTGGCTTGTCCTGGATATTTGCTCTACTTCTTGCCTTGGTTCCACCAGGTCTGAAGACATGGCAGCCCACCTCACAGGAATCCAGAAGTGCCACCACCAGCAGCAGCCCAAATTATACCGGCTTGCTGGTCGCCTTGGCTGTCCTCAGCCAGACAGTTCTCTTGCTTCACTGCTACATGGGAATTGTCAGGCGGGTACGGGGCAGTGTTAAACGGGTCAGTGTCCTCAATTTCCACCTGCTACAACAACTGCCCTTCCCGGCTGGTGCTCCAGCTCCACGCCGGGCACAGAGACGTCTGAGCAGCGTTTCCGTTTTGCTCCTTTGCCTTGCATTTCTCCTGGCCACCCAACCTCTGGTGTGGGTTAGCCTCCTGGGCTTTTTCTTCCAGCCCATGCCAAGGGGACTACAACTAGCCAGCTGGCTGCTCTTCTGTTCTCTGTCTGCCTTCAATCCACTGCTCTATACTTGGAAGAATGAGGAATTTCGGCGCTGTGTGCGTGTAGTGCTGCGGGGAGGGGAAGCTCCAGCCGTCACGGTGGCTGCCACAGCGGTCACGACAACCCTCCCAACAGTGTCTCTTCCGCCTCAAGTGCCATCACAGCTGGGCACAAAGGTGGAGAGCATGGAGAGCTTAGTACTTCCATGACCTACCCAGGAAACCGTGTAAATGTCAAGTGAAAAGGTGCTGAGAGACATTTATCTGTACCTGAATATGACTCACTGCACCAGTCTCTGTGACCTTTTAATGCTGCCATAGAGACACGTGTCAGCTTAGAAATGTATTTGTATATTTGTATTGAATTGGTTTCTTACTTGATGGAGTTTTCCAGTGACTTGGTGTCGTCCAGCTGAAAGTATCTTATATACCTCAAAATTGCCTGTCAGTAGGTGCTTCCAGGCAATGGGTTTATTCAGGGGACAAATTTTTATTTTCCCACAACACAACTGGGAAGCTATACTGGATTTTCTGCATTCCAAATCTGCTTCGTTTCATCCATACTAGTGGGTGTAACTGCTGCAGGTGGACAAGTTCATCCTTTTTCTTCTTTATTTTTGCATGTGTGCTTCTGTGATGCATTGAAATATTGTTATGAAAAAAGTCAACTGAATGATCTAGTGAAAACTTGCCTAGAAAAAAACTGGACTCGGGTGCTGAATGGCAGTGGTGTGGTTGACATCTCCCTCAGGAAAGGCTGAGATTGCCCACTACAAAGGCACAAAATACACCCACTAAAAATTCATTGGCGGGCTGGTCCCTCCATCCAGTAATTCCTAGAGGATGCCTACTTCTGTTCATTTATTTACTTCTACTCCTCTTCCTCCAATTCCCAGTCCCCAGATTGGAAGTGGAGAAAAGAAGGAACGTGCAGGAGATACGGTGTGCTAGATCTCTACTCCCTACTTCTGTTCCATCCCCCTCTTATTTTTCCAATCTGGGCTGAGAGAGGATCAGAGGCTGGCAATTCCCAAGTGACGGTGATCCGTTTCTCAGCCATATCAGGCTGGAGGCTCTAGAGGCCGGAGGTCCGTGTCAGGCTGGAGGCTCTAATATTTCTTTACTCATTCCATTTATACTCCGCTTTGTACTCAAATGGTCACCAAAAGTGGCTTACAGAATATAAAAAGATAAAAAAATACACACCAGTGTGAAATCACAGGGGGGGAGAAGAAAGAAATACACTAATTATAAGCATAACATCAAATATATAATACACAAATTAAAAAATTTAAAAATATAAGCAGCAGCAATTCCCTCAGTGATAACTGAATGCCATGGTACTTCTGAGGTGAAAATTTTGGGGATCGTATTGTAAGAGAGCAAAACATAAAAAAAAAATACACAGTTGGAAACACACAGATCATCCAGTATGAAAATGACCAAAATAAAATAGGAAAACTGAGGTAGAGAAAATCCTTGCTAAATTTTCCTGAAATTTGAATATTTTGGAGCACAATTATACTAACATTTTTTTCTTCATTTTAGCAAATTGGAAGAAGGAGTTGCAGGCAGGGTTTGAACCTCTCTGACTTTGCCTTGTGTGGTAGTTCAAGGTAGCGACTCAAATAATATGGAGCTATCTTTTCTAAGAGTTTATTTTTTTCCCCTAATGTGAAATTAGGACATTGTGAAAAAAATGTGAATTTTTTTCCTAGCTCCTTAGCTAGCTCACTGCTAGTAAAAAACAAACTGTCAGTTGAAAACAAATTTCCAATTATTTTTGTATATCCGAAGCAGAAGAGTGAGTAGGTCAAAATCTATCTTTTGGTTAAATTTCCATCAGTGGTAAGAGTGTGTGGATGTTTCTTATTTAATTATATAAGTAATTTATATCATTATAAATTATAATTATAAGTAATTTATACCCAACTTTCCTTCTTCAGAAGGCCCGCCACAGGAGTTTTTTCAGGGATTAATGAAGACAATAATACACACACGCATGCACGCACGCACACAAATAATAGACTATCAGCAATGTAATCTTAAATAAACAATTTCAACAAAAATAATTATAACAGCATTTAAAACAGGGATGATCATATAGTAAATTAAAGAATGAAAGGCCCTGACCTTTAGTGACAATAAAAAGGATTTGCTCCCTAGAGCTGAAAAGAAAGCATGGCTATGCAATATGGCCAATCATTATCCCTCAGTCTAAGCTACCTCACATGGTTGTTGTGAGGATCACCTCCATGTTCACTATGAACTTTTTGGAGGAAAAATGGTGTATAAAATATGACCTTTAATAATAAAACTGTAAATGTTTCAGTTGCTGCTTGCATCTGAGTGAGAAATGCATGAACTCTCTGGTCCCTTGTACTGGGGGGGGGGTTGTCAAATTTCCCAGTGCCAATGGATGAGAACCCCAGTATCACATGTCTCTTTTCTTCAGCCATGTTAATAGATGGCGGCCGTTCACCCCTATGGGAAAAAAATTAACACAGTTGCACTGAGAAACTGTGTTTACTGGGGGCTAAATTGGCCCTGATATTAACCCATTTCTGCCCAGCCCACATTTGATCCCTGTTGCATATATCCATATTTACAGTGTTCGGCAGAAATAGTTTTTAATCACAGTTCCAGGTCTGGGGGTGAATGCATGCAATGGATCCATATTAGCAGTGCATCTAGTTTGACTTTGGGACACATTGGGCTGTTTAAAAGAGCATTTGAAAGGCTACATTTGAATAGCCGGTGCCACCGTGATCCTTCTGTATAAAACTACCATAATTTCTACAATTGGAAATAAAGTACTTTCCCAGAGACCAACATAGCTCACTATTCAAGCACATAGCTTTCTCTACTCATCCTGCCTTTATAAGATAAATATATAAACAGCAGAGGGTTTCTACACATTCTCGGGTGGAATTGAAAATAATCACTGCAATATGTCAAATCAGCCAAGCAACATTGGATCCGATCCGGTGAAAGTTAGCTGTGTGTAAAGTTATCCATGGTGAGGTTTACTTCCAATGATCATATACAGAACTGGGCTGCATCCCAAAACAATGGGACTCTTGTTCATTGCAAAAAAAAAAAGTTTAGCAGAGAGATAAGCAGCCTATTCCAACGCCAATGGACTTAGATTAGAAGTAAACCTCACAATTCAGAGTGTGCTTCTCATGGGTTTGCAAATATAAGATTGCTGCCCTAGTTATGACAGATTTTAGAAGATTTGGCACCAACTGACCAAAAGTTAGGATCCCATGGAAAATCCAACAACAAGGCTTGTCTACCTTCAAGTCAAGCAAGTATAGCATAGCAGAAGCTTTCATGGACTATTCCTTGTTTACTGCTATACTAGCATAGCTACAGTACCCCTCTGGATCTCATTAAAAACCATTAAGGCTTAACCTGTAATGTGATGATCAATATATTCCCTGTTGCACTGATTTCCATGGGATTTAAGTATGTGTGCCTGTTTCTAGATTGCATCCATTATATCATTACACAGGAAGACACTAAATGCCAAATAAAACATGTTGAACCTTTAAGGACTGTTAGGCTTGTAGAAGGATAGAGAAAAGCTTTCCAATGAATCAAGCCCCCATGCGCAACATTCTCTCATGCAAAACATCTCCCATGCGCAATATCCTTTCAATTCACATCATCCCCATATGCGCACCATCCTCCATGTGAACCATCCCCCACAGTGCACCCTCCTTCCCAGTGCATTAGGCACCAAATTGCTGGATGTTAATCTTCAATGTTCAGTATAGAACAGAAACACTTCCACCTCTTTTTAGCCCCTTAAGGGTTTTAAATTTCTCCACATAGGATCTTGGTGGGTGTTCATGTCACAGAAGGAGCACCCTCCCCAAATTTCATGATTCTTGGTCCAGGGATTGGGGCACAGCATCCCTCAGTCAACGATTCTTCAATGCAAAGTATAGGGAGGAAAGTATTCAATGCAAAGTATAGGGCGTTGCGCCTCTTTTCACCTCCTTCTGGTTGGAATTTCTGAAAACCTGTTCTTAGTGGATTTTCTCCTTCGTCCATCATGGAAGGAAATTCTTCCCTAAATTTCACGCTTTTTAGGGCCAGTGGTTTTGACTAGGTGTTGATAAGTGAGTGAGTCAGTCAGTCAGTGACTTTGCATTTTTATATATATAGATGTACTATTTTTATACTCAGGATGTTTCCACAATTTAGGTTGCCTGGTGACAGACAGTTTCTGAATGTCACCTGCATTGCAATCCTATGCATATCTGCTCGGGTGTCAGTTCCACTGAATGCAATGGAGGAACTCAATCCCAAGTAACTTTGTGTTGTATAAGATTGCAGCCTTAATTCATTTGCTTGAATCACCTGAAGTTTTCAAGACTTAGTTGGTTCAATGCAGAAATGACATCTCGCTTGAAGTATTTCATAGTAAATCATGAGATTTCAAGCACAATCCTAGCCTAATCATGTCTACTCAAAACAAAGCCACATTGTGTTCAATGGGTCTTACTCCCAGGAAAGTGCCTTTAGGAATGCAGTAATAGTTTGACTGGTAACCCTTTGGTCTGATCTCATTTGTGAAACAATTTTCTCCAAGTGGCAAGCAGCCCTCCACATTGTGGGCAACTTAATATCTAAGGGTCAAAGTAAACTTTATTCTAGTACTTGTTTCAAGCTAGCATATCTGTTTTTATTCAGTAAATAGCTAGATTGGACGTGGTCACAAATTGTGACCACAGCATAGAGAAAGTGGGTGCTCCACCATGATCTGGGTCTGAATCATCCTCTTCTGTATTTATTTGTCCCAGAAAGAAAGTGCCCATTCATTTTCAGGGAGAGAAAGTAATTTTGATTCTATGTACGTTATCCCAAACTTGGCATCCATCAGTCTAGAAAGACGACGGTATAGTGCTCAACGCTGCATGCAAAGCATGAAGGCCTGGGTAGATTGATATGGATCAATTGATATGGATCCTATCCTCCACATTAATCTACCCAGGCCTTTGTGCATCGCATACAGATTCATGCATGATACCATAGTCTTTCAAGACTGATGGATGCCAAGTTTTATCCCAAACTCGGCCAGAAAAACGCACTCTGTAATTATGAAACCTGCTAAGTAGTGTACATTTTCTTATACAGTTATGATAAGATGGACATGTGGAGTTTAAAACAAACAACTTTTAATCCACAGACTATTCAGTGAAAAACAAAGTGACTCCATGGAGAAAAGAAGCTGGCCAATCCCAATCTAGGTTGTGTAAGTCCAAAATAATTTTTAAAAATGAGTAATTTTGGTTTCCGGGTATGTTTTCTCACAAGGTACAAAGGGTGGGGTGAAATCGGATAACCATCTGTCCTTTCTATCCTACGGATCTATGAATAAGTCTTGGAATATGAGAGTTTACAGGTACAGATATACTAATCCTACCTATATGAGCAAATATGCTTCTTCTTCCCAAACCTGAAAAATTTCCAGCCTGCTTAAACATTGTTCTCCCCCATAATGCAGAGGCTGGTAACAGCTGATAGTGGGTAGATTTCAAAATTAATCCTGCAAAAGTGGGGGGCTCTGTGAGCAAGTGTGAAACCACTCTGTGGTTTCTTGTGCATTTTGTTGTTTGTTCTTCTGCAGTAAATCTAAAGATAGGGTTATTGTGCTGAATCTAAAATTCATCTATCTGTGACTTTGACAGATCTTTAGAAGGAACATTGGCCAGTTTCAATTTTGTACAGAGCACCAAAGAGAAGGTGCAGTTTCTGAACTTCTCTCGTACTCAAGGTACTCTTAAAAACTCAGGCATCCTTGCCTGCTTTGTATTGTGAGTTGTGTTGCAACTTTTTAAAACAGTGGTTCTCTATCTTCCTAACACTGTGACCCCTTTATAAGTTCCTCATATTGTGGGGACCCCAACCATAAAATTATTTTTGTTGCTACTTTATAACTGTAATTTTGCATAACTGCTATGAATTGTAATGTGAATATCCGATATGCAGGATGTATTTTCATTGTTACAAAAGAAATGTGTGTTCTATGCACACATTGAACACAATGGGATTATTTCAGAGTAGACATGCATAGGATTGGGCCCTGAGGCTGGAATCCTATCCACATTTACATGGGAGTAAAGGCCCCCCTGACTATGAAGGGATTTATTTCAGAGTAGGCATGCATAGGATTGGGCCCTGAGGCTGTCAGTCAGCTCCAGTGCGCGCGCAGCTACAGCCGGAGGTCTGGCAAGCCTGACCTGGCCCCCTGCACCAGGGGTCTTTAGGTGACCCCAGTGGTGGGCACCAGCAGGTTCGCACCTACTCTATAGTACCGGTTCTTAACAAGAGATAGTACATATAAAGTTTAAAAATAGCCATTTAAAAGTGGCTGCCAGATGGACAGAGAACCGGTTCTTAATTTCTTTGAAGCCCATCACTGGATGACCCCCAGGAAAGCACTAGGCGACCCCCAAAGGGGTCCTGACCCCCACTTTGAGAAACGCTGTTTTAAGCGGTCCTTAAAAATTAATATATTTTTATGCATGTTAAATGTTCCTCTCTCTGGCACTACCTAGTGCGCAATTTCCATACTAAATCAAAACAGTGGAATACAATATCTGGAGATTCACAGCACAATCCTAACTCCTGGTTAGGCGGCCACAAGTCCCATGCTGTCCTAGAGGTGTCACAAAAGTGCCATATGACAATTCTGTGACATTCCTGGGAAGTTAGGCCAGCGAATGGTCATGTACCTACTTACACATACCACCATGGGAACTGGGAGATGGGAAGTTGGAACTGGGAGATGAGCCTAAGATAGTTAGATTGAGCCCTCAGGAGGTCAAACTTGATGTGACATTAAACACACCATTGTCTGGTCTGGACCTGGTCTGGGACTGGACTGGATCTGGATTTGGTGGAGGTTTAGGGTTAGGCCACTGTCCTGATGAAAATCCATCTCCCCACTGATGTTTACCTGGGTCTTCCCAGCTGCTACTGGTAATTTTTAAAGATGCTTTTCTAGTATGCTTCAGGATATGAGAAAAGGAATAAAGACATATCTTTATGATAAACAATGGCTACAATCCTAAAGACACTTTCCTGGGAGAAAGCTCCATAGAATACAATGGGCTTACTTTTGAATAGACATGGTTAGTATTGTGCTCTAAATGAGAAAGTCCTGATCACTCACTCACTGAAGGTACACTGGCAGGATTTTCCAATAAAATCAGGTCTCAGGTACAGCCAAGGGCCAAACTGTTCAACACCTTTAGATCTAAAAGTCTGGAACTCAATGGCCTGTATAGGCAATAACATATAGAATGTAAGGTTGCAATCCTAACCACACGTTTCTCAGTGTTTGGCTGCAATCCTATAGACACTTTCCTGAGGATAAGACCCATTGAACACAATGGGGCTTAGCTTTGAGAAGACATGGTTAGGACTGTGCTTTTTGTCCCATTGAATACATTAGGATTTACTTCTGAGTAGACATGCTTAGGTTTGCCCTGTAAGGCAAGATTATTGTAATATGAACGTTAGGGTCTGTCTGGTGCACTCTAACCCTACCAGATGCCAAGATGCACCGATATGCACACTACACCATTGTAGTGTGGTAGCCCCATCATGAGAAAGTGAGGCTGATAACAGAGGAAACAATAGTGAGGACATTGTGCATTGAGGAGCTGTGTGAGCATTTTCTTAAGAAGCTGCAAAGGACTCTTTTGTACCGCCAACAGCGCATGTTACAAGTGTTGCCTGTTATTAATAGAAACCAGAGAAGAAGGAGACCAAAGCGATGTCTGAGCCAAGCCCGGCAGGCAGCAATGAATTTGTTCTCATTTCCTTTGTCGTTCTATGATGTTACCGTGTGTTCCAGGTCCCTCCACTTCTTTTATCATAACCTGTCGCCAAGGAACAACCGTTGGCGCAAATCCAGAAGCAGAAGTGTCACCGGCATCACTCTCCGGTCTGTTTTTTTAAGCTTTGCAAGATGGAAAAATCATTCCATTTCTTTTTGTTAGGTAAACTACTTTGAGAATTGTTTGGAGCTATAAATAGTCTCAATAATCCCTTTTCTATGGGGGCCCTTCTCAGTTGCATTGGAGCGAGCATGAAGCACATCAGTGATGCCTGGTTGAATCAGGGTGAAGGGAGGTGGTAGCAATGGCATAGCAGACTCAGGGTGAAAGATATACCAAATTTGTTGCCTCTCAGACCTCTCACAATCTGCCACCAAGCACCCATCTTCCAGTTCCTGCTTATTCTACAGTTCAAATCACATCTGTATTAACATGCTGTGCAACTAAGAAGGAGCCACTGGAATTTCTGTTTATGCAGCTGTGTGTGTTTTGCTCATCCTTTTCGATCAAAAATTTATTAGGGATTACCTAATAAGCCTCCTTCCACTTAAAATAAAGAATCACTAAAGTCTCTTCCATGTGTTACTAAAATCAACAGCATTTATGTAATAATTTTTTGGTGTTTTAAAGCACTTTGTATAATATACCTTTTAACACCCCTAGAAAGCTAGATGGTGTTTTTAATCTCAACATTGCAAGTTAGTGTGTGGGCTGATGCCAGAGGTTAGTGACAAAGATCGCCTAGGCTGAAATGATAAATATAAATAAAACTCAAGGGAAAGCCAAACTGAACTTCTGCATAGCCTTGGTTGGGATCATGCTGCAAATGTGTTTGCAGTCAAAGAGATCCGAATTGAGCATGGCATAGATATGTGATGTCAGCTCCAGGCTGGTGTAAGATCTCCTGGCATCTGAAGCAGTACAACACATGCTGCTTCTTACTTAGGCTGCAATCCTAAGCTCCAGTTAAGCCGGCATACGAGCTCAAAGTCTTGTCACAAGTCCTGCGCTGGCCTGGAGGTGTCGCAAAAGTGCAGTGAGGCACTTCTGTGCTACTACTGGTGAGGGAGGGTTAGGCCAGTACGCAGACCTGCGCTGGCCTCTTCACACCACCACAGGTATAGGAAGCAGGTGTGTTGTGCCAGCCTGAATTGGTTAGGATTCCACCCTTAGTTGACGATGCGCCAGTTGTATATGTGTGCATGTATGGTCTAGAACACCAAATGAGCAAAACCCAGCCAATTTTTCATGATGAGTGCTTGTCTAAAACCATCTTCTTTCCTTTCTTTCCATAGTGGTCTCATCTAAAAAGTTTTTAGGAAGCACTGTAAAAATTTCCTCCCATGCCATAATTCTCTGTTCCTAGAGGCTGTTCACTTTGGTCTCTGAACAATTTAAAAGAAACACACACCCATATAATCCAGGCAACTACAGAATGGATAATTACTCCCAAATCCAGAGTAACTATGGGAGCACGTAAGAGATTTTACATGCACCTGTAGTTACTTCACCACCTAGTGAAAACCTATGGGAAATTCATATTGGAATCCAGAGTAAGGGTGCAATCCAGAGTAACTACAGGGAGTCCTTGCTCCGGTGTAAGAACAATTTGCTCTGGATTGCAATATGAATTTCCTATAGGTTTTCACTAGGTGGTGCAGTAACTACGGGTGCACGTAATGTCTCTTATGTGCTCCCGTAGTTACTCTGGATTGTAGGGCCAGTTGTTCTTACACTGGAGCAAGGACACTCCGTAGTTACTCTGGATTGTGCCCTAAGTCTGTATAAGAACAGCAGAGCTGGAAATAAACAATTGCGTGTATTGATCTGATCAGAGATTAAGGGTACCATCCCTTAATAGGCGCATGCTAGTGCACTGGCCTAACCACCCCAGGAGTGGGGCTGAAGTTCCTTATGGCACTTTTGTGACGCCCACAGGTCAGCATAGGAATTATTACAGGGCTTATGCTGGCCTAAATTGAGCTTAGGATTGCATCTATTGGTGGGCTTCAGGAGGTTCTCACAGGTTCTATAGAACCCTTTGCTAATGAGCAACTGGTTCTGAGAATGGTTACTAATGGGACATAGAACCTGTTGTTAATTTAGAATATTAGGATATAGAACCTGTTGTTAATTTAGGTTACTAGGACATAGAACCTATTGTTAATTTATTTGAATCCCACCACTGATTGTATCCTATGTGTGGGTTTGATGAAGCCCTGTGTCTTTCTTTAGAAAACATGCATACCTTATTTCCCCTAATAGACCCAGAAGTAGCAGGGTTTATTATCATTCTCAGTCGAGGTGTTTGCTTGGTTTTGGTCTGGTTCAGAACCAGAAACATGTAGCTCCTCAATGCCTTCCTCTCCACTATTTCCTTGATGACGAGGAATTCTTGAGCAAAGGAAAAACCAAAGAACCATCCACAGTTACAGGAGAGCCACACTGATTTTAGTGACCAAATTATATGTGAGAATGAAGGCAATTCTTGACATACAAGTGGCTGATTGCACTAGAATAGTCATAAAGAAGGAAGCTAGATGGCACTCTTCTACAAGGAGATTGTGCATGGTGGGTCACCAAGACCTTATGCCATAACCAAAGAAGAGGACAAGGTCTCCCAAAATGTAGGACACCCAAGAAAAATGTAGGGCATGACAAAATAAAAGCTGAAAATACTCAGATACTGTACATTGCTTTAATTTCTTAATGTAAAAAAGCAGGCCTCCATCAGTCTTGAAAGACGATGGTATCGTGCTCAGCACTGCATACGCTGCATGCGAAGCACAAAAGCCAAGGTTAGATTGTAATGGAGGATAGGCTGTTACCCAAGCAGCAAATCCCCCCTCTCCACGCCACTGAATTTGTCCAATGGAAAGGCAGAGCCAATACAATTGGATCCAGCTGGCGTCGCAGAGCTGGGCTAAGGACAGGAGCTCACCCTGTCTTGTGGTGCTGACCCGGGTCTTGAAACCTGGCCTGCTGGTTAACAAGCACAGTGTCTTAGCCACTTGCGCCACCCACAGCTCAATTTCTTAATGTAAACACTGTTATTAATAAATTTAAAACTATTACATTATAATTTATTAATTACAAGAAGGCTATATCTTGCCCACTTACAAGAAAGAGGAGGACATTGAAGTTTTTTTCCAGGACAGAAGGTTAAACTCTAGCACATGTCCTGGAAAAAGAGGATGTATCATTACCCTGTAGTGGGTTCCCTAGGCTGAAACAAAATCATTTCAGATGTCCTTGGCATGTTACTGATGGTTGATTTCTATGTTCCTTCTCTCAAATTTTAGGTTTTAACCTATATCAAAACATGATTTATACCAACATGCATAAACTCATTGATTTCAGTAGTCATTAGCATACTTAACTCTTACGCTGGATTGTAGATTGTAATGCATTTACTCCAGTTGTTTTTATCTCTATCCAACTATCTATTGATCTCTATCTTTTCTGTACATGAATTATTGATGCCTTTATATATATAGATATAGTCACTCACTATATAGTCACTCACTCTATATATATAGTCACTCACTCATCAACACCCAGCAAAAACCACTGGACCTAGAAGCATGAAATTTGGACTGGGGGTTCCTTCCATGATGGAGGCAGCCACTAAGAACTAGTTTTTGGAAATTCTTGCATTTTCATCCCCACTTTCCATTGAAGAATCCCTGACTGATCAAGGCCATGCCCCAACCCCTGGATCTAGAAGTATGAAATTTGGGGAGTGTGTTCCTTGTGTGATGTGAGCAACCACCAAGAACTGATGTTGAGAAATTTAACCCTTTAGGTGGTGAAAAAGAGTGCAATGTGTTTTTGTCCTGTGCTTAACATGGAAGATTGACCTACATCCAGCCAATTTAGTGCTCGGTGCCTGGTGCACTGTGGGAATGGTGTGCATGGGGGTATGTTGTGGAGGGAGGGGTGTTGCGCATGGGGGTGTTGTACTCAGGGGGATGGTGCGCATGTGGGGGATGGTGCAGGTGGGTGGTTTTGCACATGGGGTGGTGTTGTGCCTGGGGGTGGTGTTGCGCATGAAGGGGTGTTGCACATGGGGGATGTTACGCATGGGGTGTTGTGCATGGAGGTGTTATGCATGAGGAGGTGTTGCACATGGGAGGATGATGGGCATAGGGGGATGATGCACATGGGGAGGTGATGTGCGGGGGGTCATGTTGCGCATGGGGGTGATGAGCATGGGGCAGATGATGCACAATGGGAGGATAGTATTTTAGGGTATTTTCCTCCCGCAACATGGATACATTTCACTAGTGTATGAATCAAAACATAACAGATAAAAAAATTTTAAAGCATTAAAAACAGGACAGCTAAAACAACTAAAAATTGTACAGAAGTTGAAATAAAACAACAACATAAATAATATATAACTTATCTTTGAATATGTATTTCTGATTCAGACTGTGAAGGGCATAATTTTAGTAGCAGCAATGCCCTTCAAAACCAAACCCCCTTCCCAGCCTTGACTGCTGTGTCACTTCAGATTTGTTCCAGTTAAAGAGCTGGTAGAGCAGGTAGGCTGTCATGGACATACCTCAAGGAGGCCTCCAATGACTAAAACTTCCCCACAGGATGTAGCAGGAGCCAATTTGGTCCCCACTGCATCACCAAGCTGTGGATTATATTAGATTGGGTTGTGGATTTTTGCAGAATTGAAGCTAAATTGAATTGTGTAAGGCACAACAGGGTGGGGTGGAATGAATGGTGAAAAAGATTCGAAGGAGGCAGTGGTATCACTAGATTTTGTTTCACCTATCTGGGAGACCAGTATATCACCCCATCGTGGACCTCTTCCTATGCAGTGGATAAGTCAATAATCCAGGAGGTGGGAGTAGTGATGTACCATTGCTTTGCCCCCACTGATCTCTCACTGATACCCTATCTCTCACTGAGCTGACCCAACTGCAAGATGCTCTACCCTAGTTACTCTGGAAAAGGGTTTTTGCCATATTTTTTGATATACTAGAGATACAAGTGGCCCTCACCAAACTCTTATAGAGTTTGCACCTCACCTGCAGACCATTCATGGCCCACCAGTGTGCCACATCAGTGGCTGAAAATGGCTATGGCTACAACCCAGAGTAACTACGGGACCTTTTACACTGACGTAGTTACGCTGCCACCTATGAGAAACCTATGGAAAATGCATAGAGCAATCCAGAGTAAGTGCTTCTTACGTTTTCCAGTAGTTACTCTGGATTGTAGAGTATGTTAGACTGTGTAAATGAGGGCACTATCCTAACCAATTTAGCCAACACAACTCACCCACAGTACTATGGGGAGAATGGCACATGTCTGTGCTCTGGCCTAACACCCCCAGAGTGGTGCAGAAGTGCCTTACTATCGCTGCATCCTTAGGCCAGCATGGGACCTGTGCCGACCTAACCTGGGATTAGGATTGCACTGTGTGTTTTAAATCAGACCAACTGACACCTGCTTTAGTTTAATTTATTTGACAATAAAGTCATAGAGGAAACTGTTATCAAGGAGGAAGTAAACAGAACAAAAGTGTCATTTTAGATATCAGGTTTAAAAGCGGGAGAGGGAATTAGGGATTTTCCCATTCAACATAGTACAGTTTGGGAATTTGGAGGTCCTCAGACAGTGACAACTTAAACTTTCATTTAAAAAAAGAAAAAAAGAAGTGACCCTCCATTTCTCCAACCTCATTTGTCTCTTGAGAACAGCAGTTTATACTCTCTACTGACGAATGAATACTAAAGGCATGGCTATAGCCCCAGCTGTGCTCAGCTGAACCTCTGACAAAATTACTCAAAGTATCATGTTGAAGAAAAATATATAAACTGTTTTTGTAAATAAAATACTGTATTTATTTTACTCACTTTTTAGAGCCCTTCTTTGGAGCTATCAATGTGGCTTACAAAACATTACCAGGAATAGGTGTCATGAGCATCTATGAAAACAATATCCATAATCCCTATAAAGCTGGTCTCCGTCAGTCTTGGAAGACTATGGTATCGTGCTCAGCGCTGCATACGCTGCATGCGAAGCACGAAAGCCTGGGTTAGATTGTTATGGAGGATAGGCTGTTACCCAAGCAGCAAATCCCCCCTCTCCACGCCACTGAATTAGTCCAATGGAAAGGCAGAGCCAATACGATTAGATCCAGCTGGCGTCGCAGAGCTGGGCTAAGGACAGGAGCTCACCCTGTCTTGTGGGGCCGACCCGGGTCTCGAACCCTGGCCTGCTGGTTAACAGGCACGGTGTCTTAGCCACTTGCGCCACCCACAGCCTATAATGGCATTACAAAAACCAATATAAACATCTGGAGGCATGGAGTCAGGAGAGGCTTGTCAAGGGAAAAGGAACAAGGTGCAGAGGCATCCTTTGCAAAACTCACAGAGCAATTCTAAACCCTGGCTAGGCTGGCACAAGTCCTGGCACAAGTCCCATGCTGGCCTCGAGGTGTTGTAAAAGTGCCATAAGGCGCTTCTGTGCCACTCCTGGGCGGTGACGCCAATACACAAACATGTACTGGCCTCCTTATGCTACCACAGAAATGGGGAGACAGGTGAATTGTGCTGATCTAAACTGGTTAGGATTGTGGACTCAGGGTGATAGTGCAGTCCACAACCCCAGTGACACCAGTTTGTATATGCGTGTGTCTCTGTGTGTGTGCGCGTGCACATGCATGCGCTGACTGAAATAACAGCTGAAGGAAAGGGGGATAAAGATAATACCTATGAGTTCATAAGGCCTACTGAGATAGGCCCTCAGGCAGCAGACTGGCATACATCTCCATCCTTTCTCCTATTCCCACTTCCTCCAGGGTTCTAATCTAACCCACTGCTCTGCTGTCTTTCATACTTCCTTTTCCACTCTGTTCTTCAGGACACAATCCCAACCAATTTAGGCCGGCCTAACTCACCTGGCGTATCTTCCTGTGGTGGTCTGGGGAGGTCCATGTATACTTGTGCACTGGCCTTACTTCCCCAGGAGTGGGGCAGAAGTGCCTTATGACACTTTGGTGACACCCCCAAGTCAGCACAGTACTTATGCCAGGCCTAACCTCAGGTTAGGATTGCAACCTCAATTCCTTTGTGAGTCCAGGAGGCAAGAGGACACAGTGGAGACAGTGACTAAAACACTGTAAGCAATTAAAGGAGAGGTCTTCCACAATCCTGCCTGAGGGGATCTTTAATCCACTGCTCGTGTAACAGTCCCAAGGATGAAGCTTTCCTTATCCTCCATTACAGTACAGCCCCAACTGTTCACAACTCTTGCTCTGTTCTACAGATCACTTCTGCTTAACAAGGGGTCAGCCTAGATGACCTCCAGTATCCCTTTCAAGTCTTCATCGAATCTTTGATTTTATAACACTGTCTAAATTTTTTCATTAATTTTAACAGGGTTTTCTTATGGTTGGCCTTACTTAAATCAAGGTCTTTTTTTCCAACTTTTCTTTTAATTTTAGCTGAGATTCTGAGATTTACTAATGCTGCTTCATGTACCAAATTATGCATTGACAAGGTATCATCACAGAAAAGCAGGGCAGAAATAGTTCCCAGATTTGGTATATACTTTATGCTGATCACAAAATTCAGTCTTCCTGATATTGTGATGCCAGGATATTGAGTGCCCTCTGAGCAGAGAAAGAAGTTTGCAGGACTCCAAATGCTTGTCTGACCCACATTAACATATCTATTAAAATTATTGTCAACTAAGCAGTTATTGTTTTTCTTTGAAAAGTAGATGCTGTATCAGCTATGTTTACATACAATCCAAAAATACTTTGAATATTTTCCAAGATCTTATCTATGATAGCTCAACTGACTGGAAGAATTAAGGAAAAGAAATATACGAGTACTTGTACTTGTGATAAATATAGCATCTATATTCGTACTTGTGATAAATATAGCATCAATAACTGCTGTATATGGGTGTAGTATAGAAATGAGGCAGATTCATCTCTGTGTCTTAGACAAACAAAACAAGCTGCCAACTTCTTAGTGACTGCAATGCAATGATTTCCTTTTCAAGGAAATCATTGCATTGCAATGGTCTTGGTTTCCTGGTAATTATATGACTTGATGTCCTTTTCCATTTTCCGCAGTGGCAGCTACTCCTAAAATAAAAACCTTTTGCCTTTTCCTCCACAACTCCACAAAGTATAATGCATTGTTTTAATTTCCATGCTGTTTACATTTTACATTTCATAGGCTTTGCCTTTTTTAAGTGATGATGGTTGCTGGTTTTATGTTTTTATGTTTTATTGTGATATTTTAAGGTATTTTTAATGTTTGAGGATATGTTTTAGAGGTTTAAATGTCATTTAATGGCTTTGTAAGCTGCTTTGGGTGAACTTTGGAGAAATAAGCAAGGTACAAAACAAGTAAATAAATAATGATTCCCAGAAATGTTTCAGATCTAGGTTGGTTTCTAGATCCCCCAAATCAGGACTGTCCCTCTCCTGGGACCATTTCTTCAATTAACCCCTTATGGGCCCTGGAAAACAGGTGGCACTTCGGCGACCGGGCAGCATGCTCTCTTGTCCGCTCTCTGTCATGGAATTGGCACCACTTACCTCCATCACCACCTCCTGCATTGCTTCTGTCCTTACCTCCCATGCTTTCTCATGCTATTCTTCTAAAAAGTAGTAATTCTGATAGAGAGAGGTCATGGGAGTTAAGTGTTGTCACTGTAGGGAGGCATAAAACCCTCTCCCCCAAGTCAGCAGAGGTGCGGAGGTGTCAGCATGGCACACTTGGCATGCTCATAATATTGTTTTTAATGGGTAAGGGGAGCACACCAGACCCATGTACCACAGAAATACTGATTCACCCTTCTCCTCCCATCAGTATTAGCAATGAAACTAAGAGAATTTTGTCTCAGGCTCCTTTTATTATTTTACTCAGTCACTGGAAAATATCTTCAATGGCACCTATTAACTTCATCACCCTATGCTACTTCTTGCCAGGTTAATGCACTGGTGCGCCATTTTCTTGGACATTAAGGGCACCATCCAGAAGTGCACTTGGGTTACCCTAACTCTCACTGATACCCTATCTCTCACTGAGCTGACCCAGCTGCAAGATGCTCTACCCTAGTTACTCTTGAAAAGGCTTGGGGCCTAAGGCAACATAGGATGCCCCAAGACAGGTGGACTGGGCTGCCCTACCTGGAGAGGCATGTTGAGGGCATGTTTAGCAATGCATAGGGCATAGAATTTATAGCCTGTTTTATAGTTTCCAGGGCAGAAATTCCCTCTTTGCGCTCCTCAGAGTTATACCACCTCAGGAGCAGGTATAGTAATGAGTAGACCCATAGGGGTCCATAAGACAGAGTCAGAATGGCAGTGTTGGCCAAAAATCTGAATCCTTGGCCAGCCTAGCTGCAACCCCGCCTCTCAACCTCAGAATATGGAACAACTATGGCAGCCACTAACCTGCGGATACAGCAGGCCACTCCAAGCATCCACCCTCCAATAGAGGAACTGCAGCTGTAACTGGTTGTCAGGAACTGCTGGGCTTCCTTCTAAGGCAGGCACCACAGCTGTTCCATGTTCAGTGTGATCTGAGGGGGGTCTCCTCAGGAGCAAGCCCTCCCCAGCTGTCACTGACTTGGTGCTTACTGAGCATTCTCTGGAGCAGTTAGGGCAGTCCAGGCTTCCTGACTCTCTGGATGCAGCATAACGTTCTGCTCTGGATTCAGAATAGTTGGGGCAGCCCAGCTAGGGCTTTCCTCACTGTCCTTACTCTGGATTGTGTCCTATGTTCCATAGGCACCACCCATATGCTGGCCTACTTTGATGATGACAGCCCTGAAGGTTTAGGGTATCTTGATAATATTTACTTTCTGTACAAATACAATATTTTATATTACAAATGCAATATAAAAGGTTTAAGCACTGAATGGAGGCAGAGTAAAGCATTCCTTCGTGTGGCACATGAAAAAATTCTTTGTAATTTCTTAGTAAAAATAACTTTATAAGGATTTCTGGGACCTGATGAAATTGATGCTGGGTGTCCTCCAAAAGGGCTTCATTGTCCTCCATTTTGGCTTCATTTTGGAACTTTGCAATGGTGTGCAGTACCCCATCATGTCATATGTCGCTAGATTCATATTGAAGAGCAGAATCCAATACAAAGTAGGTCTTGAAATATCTCCTTCCTATCAAAAGTTATGGCCAAAAAACAAAAACAAAAAAAATAAAAAATCCATTGAGCTCTGTGGGAAAGTGAAAGTGCCCAATACCGGGCTTTACTCATGAATAGGAAAACGTATCATTGTCTGCCAGAAAGACCAAGCTGAGAGGAAGCCATTGTCCTCCATTTAGGTTCAGCCATCTGGTCACCCTGTGGTGTAGTCCATGGTGTAGTACATAGGATCAAATGGAAAAATTCCATTTTATGTTTACTCAGAAGTGAGTTGAGGGTCTGTTTTCTAAATGTGCATAGCATTTTAGCTGTCAGCCCACTGATTTATGTGGGACTGAAATGGTAAATACATGTTCAATGAGAGGATCAATGGGGTTCAAGCAATCCATATGGTTGACCAGTGCTTTACTTCTCCAAGATCATTCCTCAGCACCTGGAAACACCCCGTTTCCTTTTGTTTGGAGCCAGGATGATAAAGTACTGAGGAAGCTGGATTGAGCCCAGAAGATCCAGGTTCAAATCCCTCCTTGGCCATAAAGCTTTCTGGATGAGATTGGACCAGTCATTCTCACCTACCTCACAGGGTTGTTGTGAGGACAGCTGGTTGGGAGGAACTAGAGATTTGTACGCTGCCTTGGGCATGGGCATCGCTATGGGAAATCTTGTATAAGTCCTGTAAATAAATAACATCCCAGCACACATCATGATCCCTTGGATGGCTTTTCTTTTACTTCTGGAACTCACCTGACGGCTGCAAGTTAATTTAACTCCATGGAATCATCATTGGCTGCAAAACCAACTGAGCCAGTCATCCAAACATCTCAGTCTAGAGCCCCCCAGCAGGATGCCTTTTTAAAAATAAGAATGCATGGTTCGCAGCAGAGATCATATCATCCAGAAAATTGGCTTCAGAGAGGTTTTAAAACATGGTTTTCAAATGAATTGTCTTTTTTTCCCCTTCACTGTTCGGTATCAAGTCTTATTTCCTTTTATTTCATTTCCTCCTTTTGCTAGATTAGGGTATTTCCACTGCTTTGGAGACCAATCAGGAATGTCATCTTCTTATTGTTCAGAAATTATGTACTAAAATGGCATTGTTGCCAATATGAAAGGCTGGGAAAATCCACCTTCTCTCTGGATCCTTGGCTTGTATTAGTGCCCTGCTCAGGCAGGGATTCTACATTTCAGAATGATATTACTAACGAGGAAAAAACAACAATCTTCTACTGAGATAGCCATTAATCTCTATGCACTCCTGCCATGCTGAGCCTCGCACCCACCAATTCTGAGTGTTCAATTCTGAGTCTTTAGTTCTGAGTGTTCAATCTTTGAGCAAACACTTAGATACATTGACACTAAAGATACAAAGGCACTAAAGATACAAAGATTAACCCTACAATCCAGAGTAACTATAGGTGCACATAAGCATCATTTACGTTGACATAGTCATGGCACCACCTAGTGAAAACCTATTGCAATCCAGAGTAAATTGTTTTTACGTCGGAGCAAGGACTCCCCGTAGTTACTCTGGATTGTGCCTTTAGTAAGAAACCTTATGGTTACAGTGCTCAGGAAGTAAAGTCCATCCTGCCAGGACAGGAGGGGGGATGTTTGAAGCTTCCTGGGTTCAGTTAGTCTTAGCATGGAAAATACGGTAAGTAATGTAAGTAATATAAGTATTGTACGCAACTGCAGAAGATAGACCTGTATACTGTACATGATTTACCTGAAAGAGATGTTAATTCCAGTAGCGTGTTTTCACAAAAAAAACGGGTATACGGTCAATAATGGATACATCTAGCATACAGTTATAGCATTCTGTTACAGAACTATGAAGTCCCAACAATAAATTATTTATCATGTTTACCCTGAGTTGTGTTGCTTTAGGTTAAATCAATGGCCTGCAGGTGAGCTGTAATCAATGGGAACATATACAGTCCACATGTTTTGTGATAATATTGTTTTCTTCTTTGCTATGTAGCAACTTGTGGATCTTAGCAGATTGCCTGGTCTCTTGCATTCTTGTCAGCTTCTAACACTAAGCAGTCCTGCCATGAAACTTAAGTTCATCCATGCGCAGTGGCATAGGAGCACTCTGAGGAAGGAGGGGTTGCCAGTGGCATCTGGAGCACTCTTCTGAGGGAGGAACTGCTGCTTTCCCACAGAGGAGTGCTCCGGTGGTGCAGCGCATCCTCAGCAGGGAATAATGCACTGAGGGAGTGTTAAACTCCCTCAGCACATCACCCCTGAGGCGCGTCACCTTGATGCTCTCCACACCAGTCGCACCACCTCAGTGATGCCGCTGGAAGGACACTTTGATCTTCTTCACACTTTGATCTTAATTTTTTTTTCTCAATTACTTACATCAATAAAACAAAAATAAAAATCAATATAATCTCCATGCAGATGGGGAAAGGCTGACCTGCATTGCTGGTATAGAAAATGTAATTTAAAATGGAAATATTTTTGTGATTTGTCTCTTGTTTTCATATGAAAATGTTTTATATGGTTAAATTTTTTACATCTGTAATTGTATAACAATGCTTTGGGCAATGGCTAACCCAGTTATTGTACTCTGTGATTATTATTTATTTACTGTGTGGAAGTGGAGGGGCTGCGGTGGCTCAGTGGTTAGAATCAGCAGGTCAGAATTCAAGACCTGAGTACTGCCAGATAGGGTGAGCTCCCATCCTTAGCATAGCTCCTGCCAACCTACCAGTTTGAATGTAAGTGTAAGTGGGTAAATAGGTACCACTTCAGATGGAAGGTAAGCACAGGGTGACCAGATGCCAAACCCAAAATTCCTGAACCCCAAGGCCAAAATTCCTAACCCCAGGCCAAAATTCCTACCCGCTGAAAAAAAAAGCCATTTTTTTGTTTTTTTTGTTTTTTGACCATACCTTTGATAGGAAGGAGATATCTCAAAACTGATTTTTGCATTGGATTCTGCTCTTCAATACGAATCCAACAACATATGGCATGATGGGGTACTATGCACTACCACGAAGTTTCAAAATGAAGCCAAAATGTAGGACAATGATGCCAAAATGTAGGACACCTGGACAGGAGGCTAAAAATCTGGACAATCCGGGTTTTTCCGGTCATCTGGTCACCCTGGGTAAGCAGCATTCAGTGCGCCATGCCAGCCACATGACCACAGAGACGTCTTTGTACAATGCTGGCTCTTTGGCCACAGGAAAGGAGATGAGTGCCACACCCTATGGCCAGTCATAGCTATCAGGGCAACCTGTGAGGAGTTACTGTACCTTTTAACTGTGAGGAAGTAACAATACCCCTATTATTGTACAGCAGAACTAAATTGAGATAGCACCTGTCGATGCAAATATAGCCTCAAATGTATGACTGGTGTCTTGGAAATGTAGAAAACAATAGTACTGCTTAAAACGAATGTAATTTATTTTACCAGATTTTGTTCTAAAAGTTTGAATTACCAGAAGCAGGTAGAAAGCACGTCCAGCCGGATGATTTCTCTTAACAGATGTTGGCTCTGAGCCAGTGATCAACCTGGCCAATTCCCGATGCTGTTCTTGGCTCTGCCCAGTGCCGGATTTATATATAAGCTAAACAAGCTATAGCTTAGGACCCCCATCTCTTGCCCTAATCCGGCCCTGCCTCTACCACCACTGCCTGCAGTTTGAACTTTCCTCTGTTTGCTGAACATTGGGGTTTTGTTAAAAAAGCAAAGTAGTTATTAAAAGCCTGATTTCTACCCATACCTGTGCTAAATTTAGCAAGGTGAAACTGATTCAACTGACCCCATTCACCCAAGGAGCATTAGATTTTATTTCCCAAATGGGCTGCTGCCTGATTTATTAATGCCAAGGGGTATGACTTTAGCTGTTATTATAATGGTGCCTCCCAAAATAGCATCTTATTTAAACCTTGATGTATGTAGCCTAATCTGTGTTGTTGGTTTTGCAAACCACCAGAAAATTGGATCAACCCACTTGTTTGAGAACCGCTGTGCTAGACAACTAAGAGCGCTTGAAAAGTAGCCAGTGATTTGAAACCAGAGTATATTTTTCAAAGGAATAGTATCCAAATCTTTCACTAAGCACACGCCAAGCTTCACATCTTAGCTTTTGTTTTATTGCTACGCAGCCACATTTTACACTATGCATTTAGTTCTTCGACATGAAGTTGATTAGCAGTTCTTATTCAAGGAATGGAGTCAACTTTGAATGATTTCCCATAATGGTTTCTGGAATGGTTTCCAGAAAATAAATGGTTCCAGGATCAATCAACATGTCCTAACTTATAGCTGTATTGATCAAATAATTGAATGCTATTATTTTCTTAATAATTATGCAATTAAACTATTTATTAGCATGTGCAGTGGTTTCTAAGCAGTTTTGAGCAAGTGTAGGGTTGGTTCCTCAGGTGCATGCTTATCAAGGGTTTCTCATCAGAAAATCAATCATGGTACACAAATTTAGCTGAAAGATATGAAAAGTCTGCTTTAACCTTGGCTAGGATGTTAATAATATAGCTGATGCTTTGTGTAGTGGAAAGTGTGAATCTGCAACCCAGAATCCAACCAAAACTTACACACTGAAGGTGCAATCCTAACCAGTTTACACCAGCACAACTCAGCCATTTTCCTGGTTCCACGGTAGCTTGAGGAGGCTGGCACATGTTTGTTCACTGGCCTGCCCCCCCCCCCCCCAAAAGAGTGGTACAGAAGAATGTTATGGCATTTTTGCAACATCCCCAGAGAAGCAAGGGACTTGTGCCAGACTTACCAGAAATCAGGACAGTGCTATCTTTATATCAATAGGGCGTTTAGTATTTTGAGGCTTCTGTCACGAAAGTTTGGAAAAACTGATGTTCCTTTAGGAAGTTGCCACTGATGCCATTACAAGCCTGTCATCTGTTGTCTATTGTTTTAGAGGTCAGATTTTGAATACAAAAGGTGTATCAGTATTGTTTTGTTTGATTGGCAACAGTGTCAGGCTCTGACTATCAGAAAGAGAATTTTAAAAAACAACTCTGTAATGAAAGCCCATCTTGTTGCATCCTGTAAGATGAAAAGCAGCCCTAGAGAATTTAGGTAAATATAGCTGCCAAGCTGAGAAATTATACCATTTAGAAAGGTTTCCTGTTGGGGAATTGTTTGTAATCAGCCTGATACTTCATAGGATAAAGAAAAACTCCATGATTTCTCCCCAGCCGAGTCTGTTTTCAAGACAGAAACTTGACCCCGCAGCATTGGGCTCACGTGCACAAGACCAGAAGTCTCCTTTAGCAATGTCTAAATGTCTCCTTTAGCAATTTTTATTCTGGCTGTTTTATTAAGAATCTTATATATTGCTTCTAAACCTAACACTTACCAAAGCAGTTTACATATCAGAGGAATGAGAGGATAGATCTGTTTTTTAAAATGGGGTTCAGGCTCTTTAAAAAAAAGAGAGAGACAAAGGAGAGGGAACTGGAGACAGCATGCCGGGAAGAGAATGTGATTAGGATACAGGCATGTGTATCCCATGAGACAGGCCTGAAATGGTCATTGTCTGCAATGAGTCAATAGTGATTTGTTTGGCAAGGCCCACATCCCTAAAGATGGGAAATAAGCAGATAATTTTCAGCACTCCTACAGTCTTGTGTGCAAATGAATGGAATGTTCTTTTTGCATTAGCGTTAGTATATGCTATTTATATCATGCTTTATGCATCTCTTTTGAGTTCTCCAAATGTATGACAAACAGCCTAATCATAATTAAATTCTACTTTGCCAGTCCAGTGGTGCCAGCATGGGCTGTGCTGCTTCTTGCAGGGGAATTTCAGCTGTCAAAGATCTCAGATATTTGTCTCCTTGCACTGCAATAAGCCTTAGCAGTAGCAATGTGTCATCTCAGACCTGCACCATCTGGCACTTTGATTCATGTTGTCTGGGAAGAGGCATAGCACACAGTGTACACCAGTGCCCCTGATCCTACCCCTTCCCTGCTCCCTTGAAGCATTCCCTTTTTGGGGTGGCGATTAAAGAAATGCGCAGGAAAATTCCCACCCTATATAAACTTTTTGTTGCTGTTGTTGAAAAGCAATATATTCTTAATTTCTATATAAACTTGAAAAGTCACTGACTCATTCACTGACTCATCAACGCCCAGCCAAAGCGCAAGACCTAGAAGCATGAAATTTGGGGGAGGTGTTCCTTCCATGATGGAGGCACCCACTAAGATCAGGTTTATGGAAATTCCAACCAGAAGGGGGTGAAAGGGGGTGCAACGTGTTTTCCTCCCTATATTGGCCTCATATTCCTTGGCCTCATGTGCCTTATACTGAATGAGACAGTTGCTCCAGCAAGATCAGTTTTTTTTGACTCACATTGGCTGCAGCTGTCCAGAGAAACAAGTAGGACTTCACCCTACCTGTTAAAGCTTCCAGGGGTTGAACCGGTGCTCTTCCATGTGCAGAATACATGCTCCACCACTAAGCCTCAACTCTTGAATTACTATTTTGTGTGCAAAAGTCAATACTAAAAATTTGATTCTCTTCAGTTTCAGGGTGTCTGAAATGAAGAATGTGATACAGCTTGAAAGGAGTCAAGGGACATTGCCGAAAATTACCAGATGAAAATTCAGAAGACAATAGAATCAAAGTATTACAATTAGTGAATGTGGAAACCATTATGAAAACAAAATTTGGTTACATTAAATCTGAAAATAAATAATTTGCATTCTGTTTTACCACGAGGAAGGTGAAAAACCTTAATCAACAACATTTTGGGGCAGGGCGGTTGGGCCAAAGTAGAGTGAGATGCCAAGGAGGAGGGCTGGGCTTCTTCCATAACTCTCACAAAGTAACAAAAGAAGAACAAAAGAAGAACCTCCACTGGATTAGGCCAAAGGCCCATCTAATCCAGCTTCTTGTATCACACAGCAGCCCACCAGATGCCTCAGGGAGTACATGCCCTCCCCTGCATCTGGCATTTTGAGGTTGTCCACCTCTACACCCCTCATGACTTGTAACCTGTGATGGTCAAAATGTGAAAGTAGAAAAGTAGAAAGTTGCCAGCAGGCATAGCTTGCAACGCACAGGACATACGTAAGACTTCCTGGCACGTGAAATGTCTAATGCTGTCCTCTTCTGCAATATCTTACCTAGTAGTACACCTATTGCTATCTCTGTCAGATCTGCTAAACCAACATTTTTCTGATCCTTACATTTGAAAGAGATTAGCAGAATGGGCAAGGAAATGTGGAGAAGATGCAGCCAGCCCTGTTTTCCATTGCATAGATCACATATAACAGTGGTTTTCAGATTGTCTACTTTAAGGTAACCTTCCCCAGACAGATCATGAGCCCTTGCTGGCAACCACAGAATTCCTGTGTAATATCAAATAATTCTTGGATGTTGGTGGGGCAGGGTTCATCGGATCAGGATCATTCTGGTGTTGTTGGATTCTTCTCAGTCCTTTTCCAATGGCCTTAGGCAGGTTTGCCTACTTACAAGTAAACACAGGATATGGCTCAGTTTCACTTCATATAGGTTGCTATGCACTTGTCCTGATGAATTTTTTGTCCAACTGGTCAATCTTGAAAGCCAGCAGCAGGACAACTCCTTCAAGATAAGCCAAACTTGTTAATCACTGCCTTCTCCCAGCATTTATCTATGCAATGGACAGAGAAAGCCCTTTTGAACTCTTCTATCCCAGTGATGCTGAGGTAGGAACCTTTCCCTTTTTATTCCAGATGGCTGGAAAAGGGAGCGATCCTCTCTGTGTCCTGGCAGCAGGTCTTTTCTGACTCCAGAAAGCCTAAGGCTGTGATCCTGCATGCATTTTCCTGTGAGTAAGCCCCACGAAACTCATTGTGACTTCTGAGTTCACATAAATAAGTTTGCATTGTTTGGCATTCTACAGCACAACAGTTAGCCGTGCTGAAACAGCATTATTATATTAGGGCCGCCTGCAGCATGTGAATCTTGTAGAGTTCATGGAGAGGAATTCCTCCCTGCTTTAGAAGAAACATAAATAACATCCCTGTGTATTTTGGGTACAGAAAAATGATGTGGCAAGCTTTTTTGTTTTGTCTTTTTGTTTTCATAAAGGAAAATGCTATTTGGCGATGCAAAAAGTGCAAGTGCTG
The DNA here is from genome assembly GCA_030015325.1 of Cryptoblepharus egeriae. NCBI lineage: Eukaryota > Metazoa > Chordata > Lepidosauria > Squamata > Scincidae > Cryptoblepharus > Cryptoblepharus egeriae. The sequence continues at coordinate 110,335,136 of JAREYC010000003.1, forward strand.
CATAGCAAAAGTTGACAGGTTCAAGATAGTTGAGGGGCACAAAGGAAAGGGATACTTTTCCTGTACAAAAGGATATAAGTACATCACTACAAGTGGTTGAAGAAGACATTCATACCAAATCGGATTGGCTTACTGAAAGTCTCCGAATCAGCTTTTTTCTCTTGGCTTCTCCATGCAGTTTACTGAATTGAGCACAAATGTTTTCATACTTCAGAAGCAGGAGTTTCAATGTATTTAAATAGGCCTATGCTTATAATAAGAAACCAAGGTCTGATTTGTGCTCAACCCTGGCAGATGTAAAATAAGAATGTGTGACCTGACCAAGTGCATAGTGTACAACTGTCATCACTAAGTAACTACAGAGAGCTCCAAAACATTAGGGATGATTATGATTTATTAACTTTATTTATATCCCACCTTTTTCTCTAAAAGTCTCAAGGTGGCTCAAAAAGATAAAAAACACATACCCTACAATTCAGAGTAACTACAAGAAGATGTAAGAGGCACTTACTTTGGATTGCTCTATGCATTTCCCATAGGTTTCCCATAGATGGCACCATAACTGCGTCGGTAGTTACTCTAGATTGTAGCCATAGAATCAATTAAAAAACATTTAAAAAATGAACAGGTTAGCATAAATGACTTTCTAACTTGATGATGTTTCCAGCATCTGACTGGAGCTCTGTCTGGTCAGCAGTTTCTTTTTCCTCTCACAGCACATTGAAAAGGCACTGAAGATTTCAGGGCACATCATCCGTTGTTTATTTTTTTATTTTTCCTGTTGAAAAAGCATACTGCACTGCTGGCAGATGGTTCACATCTCCAATGGACCTACCAGTAGATTAACCACCCCCAAACTCCTGAGGCACACCTGTAGATCATTCGTGACCCGCAGGTTACTGTGTCAATAGAAAACATAATTGCCTGACACTTAACTACAGTAGGAGATTTCCAACTGCCATTGTATCCTTCTTTAATCTTCCTTTCTACATACAGTATTGGGTGTGTGTTGACACCTCAGTTGGATGCTTCCATGTTACTTTGATAACACTTAGCAGTGTGTAAAGATTTTGTAGGAATGACATATGGATGGAAACTTTGTACATTCTTGGAGCAATGTGAGAACAACCACAGAGCCAGATGCAAGTAAAATACTATGCAAGTGGTACATTTATGAGTAGGTGTGTATATGGGGAGTGATATTGTGTCTGTTGAATTGCAACCTTATATATATAAGTCTTACATTTCAGTCTTATATTTCAGTGCAAATCAACAGAAAAGAATAATGAAGTGATTAGGATAGCAGCATATTCAAAGGAGGAATTGCCTGGTGAGCACAAAAGGTGTCCAGTTGGGTATTGCAAATACACATTTTTCTGTCATAAACGTTAGACTTCTAAAGACAATGTCCCGGGAGTAAGACCCATTGAACACAATGGGGCTTACTTTTGAGTAGACATGATTAGGCTTGTGCTTTTATTCTTTCGTATAGGATTGTATAGGATTGCAGCCTTAGTATTGTATAGTTTGGCTCTTACTTGGTTCTTATATTTCTGTCTTTTCCACACAGGGATGCGTCCTTAACACCCGTTGCTTTTTGTTCTAGCCGGTTTGCCATCCCAACCGTATCACCAATAATATCTTTTATTTTTCCATGTTAAATGTATATGTGCTCAAAGTGTATAACATTTGTATAGCAAAGTGTGCGCCACAGAGCAGATTGTTCTATTCTTTATGCCCACTATGCAAACTAATTACAGCCCTTCATGGCAGATTTCAAAACTTGGCCAATTCAAGCAGTGAACAGAGCCAGAGAAGCTTCCGGTAGAAGGTGGTCAACTGACAAAATAGTAGTTGTTATAATGTTCCTGTTTTTCAGCTCCTACGTAAAATTAATTGTTTTAGCGTGACATTTTTCCGGCATAAGCTGCTTCTTTGGCAGGTACTATGGATTTTAATTCTCCTCAGAAGATGTCAGCAAGTCCATCTTGGAATTCCTTCACTACATCCTCTCTAAAAGCCAAAACTTATCCTATATCTCTTTTGTGGAGAAAACAGCGCCATAAAGGACGGGTGGTGCATGCTGCAGGGTGGTGGATTGGGAAGTTTGGTATGGGAACATATTAGTTGTTAGTTCAAGATTACTCCCAGACAAATGCGTCTCGGAGTGCAGCCTAATTGTCCTTCCCTCAGGAAATGTGCAGCCATGAATCATTTGAAACTTTCTCAGCATGGTAGCCAAGCCTTTTCTCAGAAGGAGTTCCTGTGCAGACTGCCCTTACGCAAGGCAGATTGCTGGCTAATCATCCAGAGTTTGGATGATTTCTCAATGGAAGTTAATTTCTTTAACAATGGGAGGTATTGATGTGGAGAAGTTGCCTCATACCTGAGAGCACAGTCCTAAAGTGACTATATGTGACTATTTATGTGACTATACAGTGACTATATGTCCTCTTTTTCCAAAATACATCCTCTTTTTTTAGCCTTATAACCTGGGGGGAAAATCTTTGTTGTCCTCCATTTTCTTAAGAGCAGGCAGTTTGTCATAGACTTGTAAGGAGCAGGTTCGCAGCTTGGGGGTTCTCCTGGATTCGCAGCTGCTCCTGGAGTCCCAGGTGGCGGCTGTGGCCAGGGGAGCCTTTGCTCAGCTCCGGCTGATCCGCCAGCTGCAACCATACCTGAGTCGCTCGGATGTGGCCACGGTGACCCATGCCCTGGTGACATCGAGACTAGATTATTGTAATGCACTCTACGTGGGGCTGCCTCTGAAGACGGTCCGGAAGCTTCAACTAGTCCAGAATGCGGCGGCCCGTGTGGTTGCTGGGGTCGTTGGTTCGACTCTGTTGGGCCACTGCTTCAGCGATTACACTGGCTGCCCATTCCTTTCCAGGCTGAATTTAAAGTGCTGGTCCTGACATTTAAAGCCCTAAACGGCTCGGGTCCAGCGTATTTGAGGGACCGCCTTCTTCTGTACAATCCAACCCGTCACCTAAGATAATCTGAGTGGGCCCAACTGACTGTGCCGCCACTAAGAGATGTGAGAGGTGTGGTGGCCAGAGATAGGACCTTCTCGGTGGTGGCACCCCGGCATTGGAACTCCCTCCCCATAGAACTGAGGAAAGCTCCCTCAATACAGAGCTTCAGGCGGAGCCTAAAAACCTTTTATTTTATAAAAAGGTTTTAAATGGGGCAGGGGTTGGGGGTAGTTTTATTGTGTTTTTATATATTATTGTTTTAACAAAGTTTTTAGTCTGTTTTAAATCTAACTGTATTTTAAGTGTATTTTAATTATGTTTTAACTTCTATTTATTATTATTTTAATGGTGTTTTATTCTTCTTTTATGTAAGCTGCCTTGGGCACCCTCTTGTAGGGGAGGAAAGGCGGGGTATAAATTAGGAAATAAATAAATAAATAAATGCAATAAATTATATGTAACAGTTTTGAATTTAATGATAAGTAATGTAATATTTAAATGAAAGCAATATATATGAGTTTTTTTAATTTTGTCATGTCCTACGTTTTTCATGGGTGTCCTACATTTTGTGGGGGGGGCTTGTCCTCATGGAGATGGTTATAGATCACTAAACAATCACAACCACATTTTGGGGTTCAGTCTCCAGCATCTGGTACAGGCAAGCAGTGCTATAGCATGCTGTCCTTTCTGAAGCACAAAAGTCACTATGGAAATCTTTCTCTCTCTCTTTTTGTGTGTGTAAAGGGTGTGTAACACTTGTCTCTTCACCAGCCAAGACAAGTATTCTGAATTGGGAGAGGAAATTCAGATAGAAAGCTGAGTCGTGACCATTCCTTTCTTTGTTGCATTGAGTTCTTGCAGGGAGGTAAACTTTTGGGTTTTGCCTTTTGGGTTCATTGGCTGAAACTAGCCACTGATTACAAGATAGGCTGCCTGTCTCCAGTGATTCCCATGAAGCTCGTCCTATGACCTGTCAGAGTTCTGATACCTTCCTGTGTGTCCTGGTTGGCCAGCATTATCCCACCATCGGTGGTGATCTGTGGTTGTGTGGAAGGGAAGTATGTTCCCTTACTGGAGCTGACATTTCTGCATCCACTTCTTCATGGAGATGTGCCCATTGTCCACTCATGGTGACACACACTGCTGGGTTGACCCTGCCTGATCTGGTCCCACCAGACTAGACTACATCAGCTATGGGCCAGTTCCTAACCTTGGTGCAGCCTTTCCTTTTGTGCCTAGGGTTGCTTCAGTAAGCAACCCTATCTTCTGGCATTGGAGTGGATCATGAAACATACCTGAAATTGTCAGTCACTGTGTTTCTGAGCATCATGTTCTCTCTCTAGCCTCAAGATTCAGCCTGTCTGTGTGCTGTGTCCAAAGGGGGTCATGCGCCTTGCCTTGCCACATTTCCCCAGTGTAAAAGCTCACAGGGGGTTATCTGTGGGCTCCCCACCATCCTGTCCCATCCCCTCCTGCCTTGCCAAACTGGGATGTATACTTACCTTTGTTTCTTCCCTTGCTGTAGGATCGTTGCCCCAATCCTGTGATGGGAAGTTAGGGTGTTTTTTCAAGGTTTTGTCAAGGCTGGAACTAGATTGCACCAAGGGAACAGAGCAACTCATTCTCCACCACTGACTTCATAGCATGGCTTTTCTTGACGGAGGGACCGGAAGGGACAGCAGGGAACATAGAATGAGAATGCTCACCCACACAGAGCTCACCAGCAACTCTGTTTTTTTTCCTGTAGCTCTGCTTTAAAGGAAATGACTCATAACTCAAGAGTTTTCAAGTCACATAAAACTTAGAGCACCTCTAAAAGTCATTAAGACTTAAGTCACAGGGTGCTGACTAGTGACTCAATTCAAGTCAGACCCTGTACTCGCCATCCCTGACATATACGCATCATGACTTGTAATCTGTGATGGGCTTTTTCTTTATAAATCTATCCAATTCCCGTTTAACAGTATCTAGGCCAGATGTCATAATCACATTATGTGGCAAGAAATACCATACATGGTTTGTATGCAGGATAAAGCAATTTTTTTTACTCCTCTCCCAACGCTCCATTTTAGAGGATGTCTCCTGGTCCTGATGTTAAATGAGAAAGAAGAGCATCATTCTATCCACTCTGTACACTCCCTACATAATTTTGTATATTTAAAATATGTCCCACATCAGGAACTTAAGAACACCAAGACCTGGAGCTTTTCCTCATAAGGGAGGTTCCCTCATCCAGTAATCATTTTGATCACTCTTTTCTCACCTTCCCCATGTCCACTATATCTTTTTTGAGATGTGGTAAACAGAACCAGACAAAATACTCCAGGTATGATACAGGAATTTTATTGTCCTGTAGGGCCCCTGAGGCATCTAGTGGAAAACTGTGAGATGCAGGAAGCTTGTCTAGATGAGCCTGGCCTGAAAGGCTCTTCTGAAAAGATAGCTTGTTTTAAAACCAGGAGGTTGCATGTATCATCATGGTTTGTCAACTGTAATGGACTTATCCTCCATCCGTATCCAATCATCTTTTCAAGGCATCTAGTCATCACTACATCTGGTGGTGAGAAGTTTCACAGGTTAATTACATGGGTGACATGAATCCTACTGATGCATCTACAGCTTCCGTATAGACATCCCATGATTTGCAAGCCTCATCCTTGGCTCTGCCCGTTCCCCACTGCCTTGGGGAGTTGTTGTGCTGCAGACAGAGCTTGTCCTTTAAAGTCTTATTAAGCAAGATATGTCCCATTGAGTGTCATTTAAAAACTGGGTTCCAGTACTGAAAAGTTTGGAAATGTAACATATTCTAAAAGGTGATTTTGCTGAATCACATTCTCAAGAGTAGGTGAGAGAAAAAGGTTGCAAAACACTCTCAAAGCTATTCTATTTATGGCTACAATCCAGACTAACTATGAGACCTTTTACACTGACATAGTTATGGTGCTACCTATGGAAACCTATGGGAAATGCATAGCGCAATCCATAGTAAGTGCCTCTTACATCTTCCCATAGTTACTCTGGAATGTAGGGTTAACCTCAATTCTTGTTGTCAAGGCGAAGACCAGGAACCCCATCTAAGGAGGTGAACCTAATCCTTCCCCTTCTCCGCACCAATGGTGCTGTCCTTCATCTCTGATTTGGGGCAATAATCTGCCTGTTGGGCTGGTCTTCAATGAGTCTTAAGCACCCCCTCTTATCCCCCCCCCCAAAAGTTACCCACTGAAAAAGTAAGCTGGAGAAAAGAACCTTTCTTGATCTTTCTCAATTATGCATATAAATGTATTTTTAAAACATGCAAATGTCATAGGTACATTTACCTATGATAAAACATCCATGTCATAGGCAAATCAATATGAAGGAGGGAGATTTTAGCCCTTGAAACAGCACAGCAAAGTTGAAAGAGCAGAACATACATTGAATTAATGCCACTCCTCGGCAGTGGTGGGATTCAAATAAATTAACAACAGGTTTTATGTCCTAATAACCTAAATTAACAATAGGTTCTATGTCCCATTAGTAACCATTTCTCAGAACCAGGTGCTCATTTGCAAAGGGTTCTATAGAACCTGTGAAAACTCCCTGAAGCCCACCGCTGCTCCTGGGAATAATTGAAAGATGTTGAAAGAGCAGATTGTTAGAAAATGAACCATCAGAAAGTGGGGGAATACCTGTACAAACCATGAAAACAGTGAGTCCAGAGAAAAAAGAGAAGAGATAAATGAAGAGAAAAAATATCTTGAAGAGATATTCTAATATGGAACAGGTTGTTTCCTGCTTCTCTCTTCCTCTGGATCCAGTTCTGCACAGCAACAGAGGATAGCGACAGAGAGGTTCAGTTGCCTTCATTCCCACAAATGAGATAGAAATAAGAAACACTGCATCCTAGAAACACTAGAAATAAGAGACAGGAGACAGGAAATGGGTTCAAATTCCTAATTTTATTAACAGGTTCTTGCAGATACTTGCTACTGGCTAAGCAGCACCAGCTCCCAAGGAGAACCTGACAAATATGGCCCTTAAAGTGCAACAGTGTAGAGTAGGCGAAAAACCACCCACCCACAGGCCAATCTGGGTGGGTGGAAAAAATTCCTACTCGGCTCCAAACGGCAACCAGTTAATCCCACACTGTCACTGGGGCGGATGGGAAGGTAGGTGCCAAGCTGCTTCTGGAAGGAGAAAAAGTGAAGGTATTATATTCTTCACATTAGTACCACTGCTAAGACTTAAGAAGAGCTGGGTTAGTGTATGTGTTAGCCTGTTAATCTTAGTACAAAAGTATGAGTATTAGCTTAGTAATACTCATAATAATGTATTTTAGTATTACTATTAGTAAGCATGTAAATATTAGTATAGTTACTAGTCTTAGTGAAGTCAAAGTAAATTTATTTATTTATTTATTTATTTATTTATTTATTTATTTATTTATATCCCACCTTTCCTCTCCTACAAGAGGGAGCCCAAGGCGGCTAACAAACAGGATAAAACACCATTAAAATTGAATTATAAATATAGATTAAAACATAATTAAGAAACAATTAAAATACAATTAAATTTTAAAAGCTCAGAACAATTAAAACAGACTAAAAACATAGTGAAAACAGTAAAAATAAAATGATAAAACAATAAAACTGCCCCCCAACCTATGCCCCATTTAAAATGCTTTTTTAAAATAAAAGGCCTTAAGGCTCCGCCTGAAGCTCTGTATAGAGGGAGCTCTCCTCAGTTCTAAGGAGAGGGAGTTCCAAAGCAGGGGTGCCACCACTGAAAAGCCCTATCTCTGGCCTCCACACCTCTCACGTCTTTTAGTGGTGGCACAGGCAGTAGGGCCCCTTCAGATGACCTTAGGTGACGGGTTGGATTGTAAAGAAGAAGGCAGTCCCTGGGGTACCCTGGACCTGAGCCGTTTAGGGCTTTAAATGTCAGGATCAGCACTTTGAATTCAGCCCAGAAACGAATGGGCAGCCAGTGTAGTCGCTGAAGCAGCGGCCCGACAGAGTCAAACCGACGAGCCCCAGCAACCACACGGGCCACCGCATTCTGGACTAGTTGAAGTTTCCGGACCGCCCCACGTAGAGCGCATTGTAATAATCTAGTCTCGATGTCACTAGGGCATGGGTCACTGTGGCCAGATCTGAATGACTCAGGTATGGTTGCAGCTGGCGGATCAGCCGAAGCTGAGCAAAGGCTCCCCTGGCCACAGCCACCACGTGGGACTCCAGGAGCAGCTGCGAATCCAGGAGAACCCCCAAGCTGCGAACCTGCTCCTTCAGAGGGAGTGCAACCCCATCCAGAACGGGATGATATTCCAATACCCGAGTCGAGGACTTCCGGACCAGGAGAACCTCTGTCTTATCAGGATTTAATCTCAGCTTGTTCACCCTCATCCAGTCCCCCACTGCCTCCAGACAACGATTCAGGACTTCAACTGCCTCCTTGGACTCATTGTCATTAAACCAGGAGTGATGCCCAGGTAAGGAAAAGAACTGAGTTAATTTCTTACACATTCTAATTACAACTGGTTTTAGTGTTATATTAGTGAGTTAGATGTAGTATCAATATTAATTTCAGCACAAACCTTAACTGGTTTTAGTGTTGTATTAGACTGTTACTGTGTTTAGTGGAGTAAAAAAAATATTGTCCTCTACTCACCAATGGTGCCCAGCTAAGGAGAAGGTTTGAGTTAATTTCTTACACATTTTAATTTCAACTGATTTTACTGTTATATTAGTGTGTTAGACTTATTGATTTTAGTACTGTATATGCATTTATTTCAACTAGTTTTAGTGTTGTATTTGGCTGTTAGTAGGTTGAGTGAAGTCAAAGCAATATTGTCATCTACTCACCAGTGGTGCCCAGCTAAGGAGAAGGATTGGGTTAATTTCTTATACATTCTAATTTCAACTGTTTTAGTGTTGTATTCGTGTGTTAGACTTACTACAAATATTAATTTTAGTGTATGTACTAATGTCAACTGGTTTTAGTGCTGTGTTTGTCTGTAATAGGTTTAGTGAAGTCAAAGCAATACTCACCAATGGTGTCCAGCTAAGGAGAAGGATTGTGTTAATTTCTTACACACTTTAATTTCAACTGATTTTAGTGTTATATCAGTGTGCTGGACCCAATATCAATATTAATTTTAGTATATGCATTTATCTCAAGTGGTTTTTGTGTTGTATTAGGCTGAAAGTGCATTTAGTGAAGTCAAAGTAATATTGTCATCTACTTACCAGTGGTGCCCAGCTAAGGAGGACTGAGTAAATTTCTTATACCTTCTAATTTCAACTGGTTTTAGTGTTATATTAGTGTGTTCAACTTACTACCAATATTAATTTTAGTATATGTACTAATGTCAACTGGAACTGTATGACCACAAAATGCATGACCACAGACAGTTGCTACAGAAACAGTTGCAGTTGAAACAGTCGCAGCTCCTGGATGAGCACCTAGAAGCCAGAGAAGATCAAAAGGGGTTTTTGGAGTCCATGGTGCACCATGATGTTATGATGCCACAGAGCATAATGACATTATCATGCACACACCTCCCCCAACCACCAGCAGAGAATGCATGCACACTCCAGCCAATGGAGTACGCCCGCGTGATGCGTCCTCCACAGTCGGTCATGAAAGGCCCCCCAAATGGCTGTGGAAAGCAAGTGCTCTCTTCAAAACTGGTTGGGCTGCCTTTCCTTGCCAACTGTGGAGGGTACATGTGCAATCCACTCAATGGACCACATGCATCTCTGCAGTTGGCTGGCTGCACCCTCCGTGGTCAGCCATGGAAAGCTCCTGACTGGCTGGGCATGCACTCCCCTCAGCCAGGGGAGTCAACCCAGCTGCAGGGCTGCATGTATCCTCTGCTGTCTGCCAGGCAAGAAAGCCTGACCAGCTATGTTGAGTGTCTACATGCTCCCTGGACTTCCACAAGTTGGGAAGTCATGGGAGTGGAGGGCGCACTAGCACCCTTCCTCCCAGTAGTGCCATGGCATGAGACAATTTGTGCTACATGGACTATACACCACTGGAGCCAGGTCAGTGTGCCATGACAAGAAAAATGTTGAAATGTTGCCATGGTGGGGAATGCTGCTTCCAGTGCAGGACCTGCAAAAAACATTTGCGTCCAAAGTGAGAAGTAAGCAGTTTGGCAACTGAACAACATGGGTATGATTCCCAGGGGTTCAGGTGAACTACAGGAGACCAGTATTCTTCCCCTATGAGTCCATTGCCTGTTCCTTGGACTGAGCGGGTTCCAGTCCTGGAATCATGACTTGGAGTAGGGAATCCAGTGCATCTTAATGGAGTTGCCACAGCAGTTCTGGATCTTCCCTCATCACCTCAAAAAGAGTGACAACAGGCCAAGTCCAACAGGCCTTTATCTGCAGCCTTGAACATTCAAGGATGTCAAGCCTGTAGCTGGAGGGACTCAGAGGACTTTTCAGCCATGACTATAAATCACTTTCAGTTCATGCTGACAACTTCTCATTGTGTTTATAGAGGTTCTGAGGTATGAGGAAGTTGTGCTTTGCCTCCCCGTGACTCTGAACACTTCTCGATGTGACCAAAAATCACCAGTGTGAACCAGATTTGCCTTCTGGTTGTGTCCTGGAGGCCTTTTAAGGAGGCCAGGAGGCTGCATGTAACCTCTGGAAGGTCTAGCATGGAGGTGGAGAGTTTTGAGGAACCCTGTCCTTGACTCTTCAATAGAATTGTAATTATTATGAAGAATATTTATTTATTGCTTTTCAAACAAAAGTAGTTTTCCAAGCAATCAATGCAGCGTAATAAATCCACAAAGTGTTCCTGACCTCCAAAAGTTTTTTAAAAGGTGAAGGAGAGACACCACTGGAAAAGACACTGTCCTGGAGAGAAGAGGGTCAGTTATTTTTCCCTACACAAGGAAAGTGCTTCTTCATCAACCTCTTCCTTCATCAAACTCTTCTTTAGGCTCTTTTGAATCAGTAGGTCCCAGCTATTCATTTGGTTGGCAGTTGGCAGCTCTGGGGTTGCAACCCTTATATTCTTGAGCATGTGGCTCCTTAATGGTCTTTTTCTCTTTTTTGCTCCTTCTGGTTGATATCCTGCAAATGGAACATTTTTCCAGCCACTGTCCTTACACAACTCCACACTCATCCCCTGCATTTAACACCCCCATTATCTTATTATACCTGAGGCTGGTGATGCATTCAAGGCTGGGGAGAGAATCTTCTCTGGTGCATTTCATGACCTCCTGGCACCAAAAAAGGAGTAGAGCACCGGTGCTTAACCAGGAGTATCCATATCATTTGGGGGGTATGGGAACCAAATGCTGGGGGTATGGGACTCAATCTCTTTTATTAATTTATACCTGGGTAGTACACAGTGATGGGCCCGGCCTGGCCCAAGAACCGGTTCTCCAGAAGTGGGCGTTGCCAGGGGGCAGGGCCAGTAGGTTTTTAATTAAAAAATTAAAAAATTAAAAAATTACTTACTTCTGAGTAGACCTGCATAGGATGGGGCTCTGAGGCTGCAGTCCTCTCCACACTTTCCTGGGAGTAAGACCCATTGACTATACTGGGACTTACTTCAGAGTAGACCTGCATAGGATGGGGCTCTGAGGCTGCAGTCTTCCACGCGGATTCCTCTCAGCCTCCCTGGCCGGCCGGGAGAGGCTGGGAGAGCGCCGAACTGGTCCGCATGGTTCTGGGGGCCCCCTGCCGCTGGCGAGCCGCCAGCGGCAAGGGGATTGGAAGATCAGGTCCCCCAGAACCGGAGTGAACCCACTTGGGCCCACCATAGGTAGTACATGAATAGAATGCAATAGAATCTTTGAGAACATTTGGCATCCTACAAACGCTTGTATATAATTATACATGTGTGTATTTACTACAGCTTTAATTATAAATTTAAATTTAATACATTTTAATTTTAATATTTAAATTTAATACGTGTGTATTTACTCGTTTATTGTCAATGTTACGTATCTCGAAATTTCTAGAAGCGCATTTTGCATTATATATAAAGGCAGTGACAGCACGCCACCATTCATTCTGTATTTGACAGTCAAGTGAAGAGGATATGAGACCATATTGGATATCCATTGGAGGTCTGGAGTCATCAAAAGGTTAAGAACCCCTGGAGTAGAGGAAAGGTACGTAGCCCCCTGAGGAACTTTGCATGGCTACTCCAGTCCCAAATGCCACTATGACCAGTTTCATTGCAGCTGCACTTCTCCACCTGGTCTCAATGTGCTCCTCAGCTGGTATCATACAATTGCCTCACTCACTTCTACAGCCTTGGCGGCATCATCTGGGCTGCTCTCTTGGCCCATGTGGCTTCTCACGGCAGCATTAAACAAAACTGTCTGCCTCCCTGGCATCATGCTCTGAACATGTCAACTTTTCTACAGCTGGATAGGGAAGGACCTGCTATGACCAAGCAGGATTCCTGAAATGAGGACTCATATTAAACTCCTCCTTGATACTCCTCCCAAAAACGGTGCACAATGGACCAGGGGATTCATGAGCAAAGCAGTTCAGGGATCTCCTAGAAGGCATAACCTCTCTCGAAACAATCCTAGGTGTAGGAAAAGGAAATGAAACCCTTTGCCATGGGTTTCCAGACAGGCTTTTCTTTCAGTTTTGCCCTATAATGTTTGTCTGTCCTGCTCTGTGGTATGCTTCTGTACAAGCAGGTTAAGAGGTGGGGTCTGAGTGATAGCAAATGTGGCCTGAAATGGATCCATCAGATCAGCCCTCCTTCTTTATTCATAACCTGACACCACCAAAAGGCCAAAATGGGGGAAACAGTGCCTCCTCCTCCTCACTCCCTGTCCCAAAGGTCAACACAGCCAAGAGCATCTCTCTAGGGGCACTGCACCTAGGACAGAAGGCACATCTTTGCATCACTTCTGGGCTCCCCCTTATTCTACGATGTCTTGCTTTTTGAGGTGCTGCAGCTTGGGGGGAGAGCGCACTTGTGAAAGAAAGGGGGAGGGAGGAGGAGGAGGCTGACTGCTGTCGTCTGGGGTCATGTGGATATGCTCACAAGGGCAGGCTCCTCTTAAGAGACTGTAAAACTCTTTTCTGGGCAGGAACATGAAGAGGAGGAGGAAATGGAGAACATGTCCCCAATGTGCGGCTGAAACCTAGGACACGCCAGCTTCCCATCCTGTACCACTGGGTAACTTTGGGAGCACACCAGGGTAAGAAGTGAGAGAAATGGCCTTTGTCTGAGTTTGATGGGACTTACCATGGGTGACACGCAGGGGAGGATTGTATAGAAGGGGGCAGGAGTAAGAAGGAAAGAAGACAAAAGCCCTTGAGATGACTCACTGTAAGGGGTGCACCCATTGGTAGGGCTAGGGGAGCAGCTCCTTCCTCCATCACCTGTGCATTGCAGCTGGTGGGGTCCAGGAGATACCAGTACAGGCCAGACACCAAGCTCAGTTTGAGCATGATTTTTCTGATCATGCTGGCAGAGAAATGCAGAGATTGAAATATACATTCTCTCTCTCTCTCTCTCTCTCTCTCTCTCTCTCTCTCTCTCTAAGATAGAAATTGACCCAAAAGGGCAAAGAGAAACTTCAGGGCTCAGATCAGAAACTTGTGGCCAGTTGACTGTTGCTGATGTGACACAAAGGAATGTTGGAGGAGCATCAGAAGGCATCCTGGCAACAGCCAATCAGAAGCTCTGGTTAGGTCTTGAATAAGTTTTCCTGCTGAGTGGCTCCCCATTTCCAACAACTCTTATGGGGTGGATGTCCACCTCACTTCCCTTTTCCTTCTTTATGTTATATCCTCACAATAAGGATAATAGGGTCAACATCCCCACTTTCAAAATAGGCCCAGACCCCTGGAGGCAACTGTGAAAGAGATCAATAATTTTCCCCAAATCTGCTCTGCATCAAATGGACAGTAAATGGCTGGAGTAATTAGGGTCCAATCTCTGTGGTCAAAGAAGAGATAGAAAAATAAATTTCTAATAAAAATTATAGCTACCCGGTATGTTTAAGATTACTGCATAAGAGGTTAGCCCAGTACAGGTTTGGCCCCTACAAAGCTAGCAGTTAGCTCCCCCCAGGATTTTTTCCAGATGGTGTTTTCAGCCTTTGTCATTCAATGTCCTCAAAAGCCTCAGTTTCTGATACTTGAATGGAGTCAGGCCTTCCCGGTAGGGACCTGATCCAGTCAGGTCAAAGGAGAAAACCTCCAGGAATAAACTTGAGGTTGCAATCCTATCCACTTTCCTAAGCATAAGAGCCAGGTTGACCAGATGCCTGAACCTAAAAAGGAGGACAAGATCTTTGATTCCTCTCAGCCTGGCCTTTCCAGAAGACAATGGCATTGTTGTCTACTCATGAGTAAAGCCACTATGTTGGGCACTTTCACTTTCCCATATAGCTTAGTGCATTTTTTTTTATTTTTTGGCAATTAAAGGAGATATTTCAAAACAGACTGTTGCGTTGGATTCTGCTCTTAACATGAATCCAACGACATATGATATGAATGGGGTACTGTACACCATAGCAAAGTTCCAAAATGAAGCCATAGTGGAGGACAATGAAGCCCTTTTGGAGGATACCTAGACAGGAGGCTAAAAAGAGGACAAATCTGGAAAAATCCGGAGATATAGTCACCCTGGTAAGAGCACAATCCTAACCATATCTACTCAAAAGTAAGCCCCATTGTGTTCAATGGGTCTGACTCCCAGGAATGTGTATTTCGGATTGCAGCCTAAATCCCACTGAATACATAGGACTTATTTCTGAGTATACGTACACAGGGTTGTGCCCTGAACTTCATCTTTTCCCCAGGAATTGCAAGTTAGTTCATGCCCATGCAGATCCCAACGGCTACTAGTGGTCTTGGGGTGAGTTTGAGCCGTTTCTGGAAATTTCTTTTCAAGCACAGGAGGGAAGAGAGCTGGGGGAAGAAGTGAGAGTGTGTAAATGTGTGTGGAATAAAACATGGTCTTGGTGTCACCTTGCCCCATGTAGCACGTTCTCATGAACAAGCTATAAACAACCAAGATATCAGATTCAGGAACTTTATTCTGCAAATGTGTAGGACAAACTCCCCAGACTCATGTCCCAAAGCAAGGAGCAGCCTAGAGGGCTTTTGGCCCTCAACCTTTATAGCAGCAAAGACGGTTACAACAGGTTGTATTAGCTTTTACATAATTGGCTACTTCAAACCAACAAGATCATTACAAACAACTCTGGTTTACAGGTAAGCATGCCAAAAATGGTTGCAGCGTGTTCTTTTGTGTGATCTTACCTCTTTAGGGCACACCATACAAGATTGGGTGGTATCATATTAACAATCACTATACAATACTTAATAACAATGAACTGCCTTTAGGCTTGGAAGCAAAACTCTTCATGGCAAACCACTGAAACAGCTATTATTTACTTATCAAGTTTGACACCGGATCATGGCCATGAAGAAGATCTGACTGTTTCTGACTGTTTAGCTGATATATTACAATCCAGAGTAATTATGGGAAGACGCAAGAGGCACTTACTCTGGATTGCTCTCTGCATTTCCTATAGGTTTCCCATAGGAAGCACCGTAACATAGGGTGCAATCCAGAGTAACTATGGGGAGTCCTTGCTCCGGTGTAAGAACAATTTACTCTGGATTGCAATATGAATTTCCCATAGGTTTTCACTAGGTGGTGCAGTAACTATGGGTGCACGTAATGTCTCTTACGTGCTCCCGTAGTTACTCTGGATTGTAGGGTATGTCAGTGTAAAAGGTCCCATAGTTACTCTGGATTCTAGCCATAGTCCAGGGTATAGCAACATTTTGCTGACAGAGACAGAATTAAGCTGCTTTCAGCCATTGGATTAGGCCTGACATACATTATTGATTAACAATATCAAGATTTGCTTGTATATTGATCTTTCTATAGCCTCCTACACCCCTATCCAGATCATATGTAAACCAGGGCTGCTCTTGAGCACCTCAAAGAAAGGTTGGGGAGAGATTTCTGCATGTTCTGGCTGGTGGAGTTTTGGGGGGTTGCTATTTCTTCTACTGTGGATCATGCAAATTACTACAAGCTATTATCGCTGGGGGTGCAGATAAATATTGGACATGTCCTGGAAAAAGATGGCATATGGTCACCCTGGTTAGGTCTTTGTTCCTCATATTTATCCTTTCATTTTGTGCTCCAGTATAGATACTTCCCCCCCCCCCCCAAAAGGGGTTGGAAGCTGAAAGTCCACACAATGCACTTAGAAAAAGTCCCTAAAACTACTTTTCATTTTAATTACTATAAGATCATAAATAGACTCTATGGCAGAGAAAATAATTTTCAGCTTAGCACAATAGGGCAAGGGCAAGAGTGTCACTGGCTGCTGGGATGGACAGGATAGTGGATCATACAAATGAATGGTCGGTGCTGACAAATGAAAATACCTTACAGTCTTAAAAGGATATATTCTTTTCTGAGCATAGCTGGGGCCACTTGCTCTCAGCTGAGTTCAAACGGACACCTTTATCCAAATGGTTGAAGACAGCCAAGGTTGTCCACCATTGTTCTTTCAATTGCCCTTAGAGGAAATGTACAGAGATAACAGGAATTGAAGAACTTCCTCCCAAGGGAGACATATCCTTTGCCACAGAAGCACATGCGCCAAAATAATGGACAGCACTAACCTGCAAAACAAAGGAGGCAAACAAGGCAGGACGGACAACGATCCATTTGTAAGAGAAAAAAGAACAATGGAAATATTGTATGCCAAGACCTTGGTGGTATTAAAAAAAATAAAAATAATGGGGGATGTTGCGCATGGGGAAAGTTGCGCATGGGGAGATGTTGCGCATGGAGGAAAGTTGCGCATGGGGATAAGTTGCCATGGAGGAAAGTTGCGTATGGGGGAAGTGTTGCATGGGGGAAGTGTCGCATGGGGGAAAGTTGCACATGAGGGAAAGTTGCACATGGGGGGAGGTTGCGAATGGGGGAAAGTTGTGCATGGAGGGATGATGCGCATGGGGGGATGATGCGCATGGGAAAAGTTGCGCATGGGGGATGATGCGCATGGGGGAAGTTGCGCATGGGGGGAAGTTGCGCATGGGGGAAGTTATGCATGGGGTTGATGAACATGGGGGACTGATGCAGATGGGTGATGTTGCATATGACAAGTTCAGGCACATGGGGGGATGATGCACATGGGGAAGTTTTGCATGGGGGATTGCTGCGCATGGGGGATGATGTGCATGGGGTTTGATGTGCATGCGGGAAGTTGCGCATGGGGGATGTTGCGCATGGGGTGTTTATGCGCATGGGGGATGGCATATGGGGAAATGTTACTCCCGCAACGCAGGTACGCTTTTTGCTAGTCATATAATAAGGGAGGCAATGAATCAATTTCCTTCTCCCAGATTTAAAACAGGTTCATTTCAATCAGTACTTCTTCACTTCTCTGCTGCAAAGGAACTAAATGCAAAGGAAATGGGAAGTGATTCTCACTTTGTATTCATGCTCCAAAGAAGGGAAGGATTTGTTTCCTAACTAAAAGCTGAAGAATTTCTGAATCTTTTCTCCTTTCCAAAGAGAAAGATTAATGGCCTGCCTCTACGTGGCAAGGTGGCTGTTTTCAGTAATTAACTACTTCTTAAAGGATGTTGAACTTTTAATTTAAAGATCCAGCCTCATTTAATGTTGATCTATTAATTTAATACAGTGGTTCTCAATCTTCCTAATGCTATCACCCCTTTATAAGTTCCTGATGTTATGGGGACCCCCAACCATAAAATTATTTTCGTTGCTACTTTATAACTGTAATTTTGCTACTGTTATGAATCGTAATGTAAATATCCGATACACAGGATGTATTTTCATTGTTACAAATGAAATGTGTGTTCTATGCACACACTGAACACAATGGGATTTATTTCAGCGTAGACATGCATAGGACTGGCCCCTGAGGCTGCAATCCTATCCACATTTACATGGGAGTAAAGGCCCCCTGACTATAATGGGATTTATTTCAGAGTAGGCATGCATAGGATTGGGCCCTGAGGTTGTCAGTCAGCCCCAGTGCGCGCGCAACTACAGCCAGAGGTCTGGCAAGCCTGACCTGGCCCACTGCACCAGAGGTCTTTAGGTGACACCCAGGAAAGCTCTAGGCAACCCCAAAAGGGGTCCCGACCCCCACTTTGAGAAACACTGATTTAATAGATCCAGCCTCATATAAATATTCATTTATAAAGACCCAGCCTCATTTATATTTATATCCCATTTATAAAGATCCAGCCACATTTACCAGCCTCAGGCAAAATTGCAGGTAAAAAACTACTGATAGGTTATACCTGCAATTGCTTAATTACTCAACACTGCAAATCTGCATATGTTTATTTGGAAGCATATTCCACTGTGTCCAATGATGCTTACTCCCAGGTAAGTGTGCATGAGATTACAGCTGTAAAATCATATACAGTATGATTTTCCACCCTACTGACTGATCAAAACTGCAAACTGGACAAAAATAACACCTTTTAAGTTATGGTTCTTGTATATTTAACAGTGAGAAGGCACCTTCCTCACAGTTGAAAAGCTGTAGTTAAGAGTTATTAATAACAGTCAATAACAATAAGTTATTCTACAATTATTGTAAAATTTTAGAAAGTAGTTGTGTATGTGTTTAAATAATTGTATATTTGCCACCAAACCTTACATCTTCTCCCCTGTTCCCCTGAACCAGGTGGGTTGAAGAATCCCTCCCCTCCAGACTCCATTACCAGCTGAGGGGAACAAACAGGAGAGAGTGTGTAACATTATACACAGTGGTGGGATTCAAATAAAGTAAGAACAGGTTCTATGTCATAATAACCTAAATTACCAATAGGTTCTATGTCCCATTAGTAACCGGTTCTCAGAACCAGGCACTCATTAGCAAAGGGTTCTATAGAACCTGTAGGAACCCCCTGAAGCCCACCACTGATTATACAGGACATGGCAACCCAAACTATCCTGAAGGAAAAATGCAAGAAAGCAAAATGATTGTCTCAAGAAGGTTTAGAAAGGCTAAGGCAGTGGTCTGGGAACAGGGGTAAATTACCCCAAATGGGGTAAAAATGAAATTCCCAGGGGTAATGGATGGGCGTGCTGGTGCACACATTCTTCCCCTTCCGAAAGCTCCAATGCTGAGCACTACTGCTTCCACCATGAGGAAGTGCTAGCGCTCTCTGTTGGAGCTTTCGGAAGGGGAAGAGTGAGTGTGCATGTGCACAGTAATGTACTTTTTAAAATGGTTGCTGCGGCTGGCCGGACTTAGCCGGACTTAGCCGCAACAGCCTGAAACTACCCCCCAGTGAGCCCCAAACACCCTCCCCAGCCAAGGTAAGCCACTTACTTTATGTTTACTCAGAAGTAAACCACTTACTTTACATTTACTTCCGATTTAAAAATTTTTTTTAAAGTTTTTCCGATTTTTTAAAAGTGGCCAAAAATTTTTTGGGTGACCATTTCCTTCCTTTCAAATCAAGGGGGTAACGTCAGCGTATCTAAATATATTTTGGGGTAAAAGGTAAAAAAGTGACCTCTGGGCTAAGGAAAGAAGGCAAGGGAGAAAAGGAAACATATACCCAGGTGACTGCAGAGTTCCAGAGAATAGCAAAGAGAGATAAGAAGGTCCCAAAATGGGGAAGAGGAAGAGGTATTTGAGGAAAGAACTGTCCCAATTTGCAAAATTGAGATGTTCTTCATAATTCATTTGGCGCTCAGCTAAAGAACATCTGCCAGCAATTTCACACCTGCATTGAATGTGCTTTTTTTTTAAAAAGCTCACTCTTATCTCAAAAAACTACCCTGCACTCTGATATAGAGTGACATAGCCATGCAACACATTTTCTTCTCTCAAATATATATACCGGAGTACAAGGACTGTTGGCTTTGATGCATAGCCAAACATGCCTCTTAAAAGGGAAACTCAATCACAGCCATCCATGTAACAATTCACTTGGCTTGTCTACAAGATTTGACTGCCTATATTACTTATCAGGCTATGAACTGCACACGTACTTGAGTTTTTTTCTATACTTTAAAGCACTTGCCATACACAATCCTCTAAAAATACACAGGCCAGATAAAAGCACCCATAACAAGAATGGTTTGACAACAGAACTATCTACAAAGGAAGATAGTTGAGTGCCTAGGTCTGCAATTTTCTACATACTGGTAGTTTCTTGTGAGTAGCTCTATCACAGGGGTGTCCAAAATTTTTGGCAGGAGGGCCACATCACCTCTCTTACACTATGTTAGAGCTAGTAACAAAAATTTAATTTAAAATTGGAATAAATTTACATAAACGAGGATGCAAAGTGTTTGGACGCTCCTATTGGAATAAATGCTTCTCTCCAAGCTAATATGCTTTAAAACCAAACATTTTAAAACACTGTGCCATGCGTGGTCCATAGGGGTGTCATAGGAATTTGGAAAAACACCAATTATTACTATTGCCGATGGAAGCCACCCACCCGCCGGCTGCTAAGTATACATTGTCAATTGTCAAAAATTTGATGGTGTGTGTTGACAATTTTAGTGCCTTGTCAGTGCGCCATGAGATGAAAAAGAATGAAAATCACTGATTAAACTGTCACAGATGTTTTGAAAGAACTATTGCAGATCCAAGTTCTGAGAACCTTCAAGACAAAATGATTAGATAAAATCCCTTATTTTTTATTTCTAAAATTCTCTGATTCTTAATTGGTTCAAAATTTGTAAATTATATCTCACAGCAGGGCTGTGGGTGGCGCAAGCGGTTAAGGTGCTGTGCCTGTTAACCAGCAGGCCAGAGTTTGAGACCCAGGTCGGCCCCACAAGACAGGGTGAGCTCCTGTCCTTAGCCCAGCTCTGCGACGCCAGCCGGATCCATTCCAATCGTATTGGCTCTGCCTTTCCATTGGACTAATTCAGTGGTGTGGAGAGGGGGGATTTGCTGCTTGGGTAACAGCCTATCCTCCATAGCAATCCAACGCAGGCTTTCGTGCTTTGCATGCAGCGTATGCAGCGCCGAGCACGATACCATAGTCTTTCAAGACAGACGGAGGCCTGTATTATCTCACAGCATTCCTCAACACCCAAGAATCTGTGCTCTATTTTCAAGATCTATTTGTCTTTTAAAAATTGTGCTGTTTACAAGTTCTTCATTCTCTTTGATATTTATGGCATGCTGAGCTTGGGAGGAGAGATTTTGCTGAGTGCTGGTGCTTTTCAAAGGGCAAAATACATTTGGATTGCAGACAAAATGTTCTATAAATGAGTCCTCTGTGAACAGAGGCAGACTATTGGTGTAATCTTAGGAGCCGCTTAGATCTTATTGCTTCCTTGAGACCACTTATTTGAAATACCTGTTTAAAAATTGATGATAACTTTTAAAAGCTGTCAGAATTTCAGGTATCAGAGATTGACTTTGTACTTTAGAGACATAGAGCCAGGCCACTGCTGCCTGTGCCGAACATCTTTTATGTACATTTGTATGTGGTACTGGATGCATGTGAGAAGCACATGACCATGTCCAGTCCTGGGGCATTTTGCATGGCTGATGGCTATGAAGCATCAAGCTCCACAGGCCATAGGGAGAAGGCCAAACATTAGTTCTGTAAATCATCCATTCCTATTCTAACTGGAAGGTCAGGAGAAGCTTTATGGACCTTTAGGGAAATTCCATGACCAGTGGAATCTTGCTTGGTCAGCTATCTGACCTGTCCAGATGTGTCAACACCCTGGTCCAGGCCAAAATGGGGCTTGTGGCAAGCCTCAGTGTGGCCCACATCAAGACCCCTCCATCCAGTCTGTGGGCAACCACTGTAATCCTCTTTCCAATAAGATCTATTTCCAACACACTCTTATATGTAAATTTATTCAAATTTGAAATGTAAATCATTTTTCCACCCTCCCAACTGTGTCAGATAGATGATGTGTCCCCCTTGTGAAAAAGTTTGGACACTCCTGCTCTAAATCCATGCTGAGTGTGGCTCATATCATCAGGTTGGATTGCTGATCAAGCAAAGGTCAGCAAGAGCAGGCAGGCAGATGGCCTTACACTACAGAAGATCCATATCCTCAAGTTATATAATTCCCCATTGTGGAATTTCTTCCCAGAAGTTCTCTTCTTTCTCATAACATCATGTTTTATAAGATCCAACAGTCAATCAGTGCTGGTTAGTGAAGGGGGCATGTTCACTTGCCTTGGTGTATTATGGATTTCTAGACTGAACCCTTGAACAGCATGAGTAAGCTAGAACAGAGTCACACAAATCTAGGATTGCCTACCCATTGTTCATTTATGGTAGCTCTGATTTCACCCTGGGAGGTGAATAAGAAAAATTCACCCCCACAAAATACTTTTCTAGATAGGATTCATGACTAGATAAGTCACATCTGGTTTTTATTTTCAGTTTGCTTCTAAATCAGACTCCTTTGGGATTTTGTTTTTTTTTTTTAAATCTGCCTGTTTTGATCAGCTTTTACTATTATTCTTTTCCCTTGATTTTTTTCTTTTTAAAAAATTAATAAACCCATGGTTTTTCCCAAGTAGCCTTCCTGGTTTTTCTGTCCAGATCAAACATAAATATTCCTTCATCACCACCCCCATGGGTACTCAGTGATTGTGTTATCCAAGGCAAGTGCTTGTGTTACCCAGAGGAGTTGTGGTTTGCCTGCTCAGTTGGCTCCTCAAATTCCTCCTGCAACAGGTAGAATAGGAAGATGGGTGAGTTGTGCTAGCCTAAACTGGTTAGGATTGTGCCCTTATACTGGCAACACGAGAACCCAACAGGATTGATTAAAGAACTTCTGTGGCCCTACAATCCAGAGTAACTACGGGAGCACGTAAGAGACATTACGTGTACCCGTAGTTACTGCACCATCTAGTGAAAACCTATGGGAAATTCATATTGCAATCCAGAGCAAATTGTTCTTACACCGGAGCAAGGACTCCACGTAGTTACTCTGGATTGCACCCTAAATCACTTTTCCAAAGCTCAAAGAAGTGTACTATTAATCAAATAAAACACAAAACATCTCACATACTGTGGGTCCAATCCTATCTAAATTCCCAGTCATGATGCAGCTAAAATGCTATTCTCACTTAAGATAACAAATATTTCCTTATGTTGAGGAGGCCTCTGTTACTGCCCCCAGCTGACCATATGCCCTGTTTTTCCATCAAGGACATCAAGAGGATGTCCTCTTGTTTTAGCATTGTATCCTGGAAAAAAACTTTGTTGTCCTTTTCCTGTGAGTAGGCAGCATGTAGCCTTCTTGTAATTCATAAATTATATGTAATAAATTATATATAAAAGTTTTACATTTAATAATAAGTGATATAGAGTTTAAATTAACCACATGAAAGCAATATATATGAGTGTTTATAGCTTTTATATTGTCATGCCATACATTTTGGGGGACCCTGTTCTCTTTTATTGCTTATGTCATATAAGCAATAAAACTGCCCCGACACTGCAGGTTTCAGCACACACTCTGTTTGAATGGCTTCATCAGCACAGGAAAATTGAATAGGAATGGTCCTAAATCATATAAAAATAGCCACTATAAAATGCAAATGATTAATAACAAAACAGATAAGGAGCAGATAACTGCAGCATATCTTCAGAAATAATACTGTTCAGCTTATCTTTCTGGACAGTAATTCCTTGGCTTCCCCCTCTTGGAAACAGTTTTAATATTTGACTTTCAAATTAACCGTTTTACAGTAGTTGTAATTGGCTCATGTTGTTGTACCTTTAACAGTAGCTTGCTGTGCAAATGTTAGAAGGTGAAAATGTTGATCTCCTTGGGTGGCACAAGAGGTTAAGACACTGTGCCTGTATCAGGCCAGGGTTTGAGAGCCGAGTCCCCACAAAACAGGGTGAGCTCCTGTCCTTAGCCCAGCTCTGTGACGCAGCTGGAACCAATCATATCGGCTCTGCCATTCCATTGGACTATTTCAGTGGTGTGGAGAGGGGGCATTTGCTGCTTGGATAACTGACTATCCTCCATATTAATCTACCCAGGTCTTTGTGCTACCCAGGTCTTTGTGCTCAATAAAGTCCTCAGTTGAACTCTTCCGGACTTTCACTTGCCGGAAGAGTTCAATTGAGGACCCGCCTGCGCAGGGCCTCTCAAAGAACTCTCAGAGGCTACTAATTAGCTGTGTTTTCATGCGCAGTGATTTTTAAAGAATTTCTCAGTAGCGGTCAGCCGCGGCTACCGCGACTGAGTTTCCTAAGCCTCCAGTCACCCCCACCCCCCAGAACTGTCTGTAACTTCCCCCCCTGCCCACAAGTGCCCCCAGGTCACCCTCCAACCCTCCAGAACTGGCCCATTCACAGAATGTTCAAAGGGGGCCCGAACCGGTTCGGCAGCCCCCGTAACTACTGGTTCGCGACCGGCGGCCTCCCGGTAACTACCAGTTCGGCCGATCTGGTCCGAACCTGTCTCAGCCCACCTGTGCATCAAACCCTGCAATTAAAAAAAAAACCAGTAGAAATCTCAGTCTCTATCCAAGCAAAGTTGGACGTCTGAAAAGTTGTCCTCAACAGCCTAAAAATCTAGGCTGTCGAAGGTCACGGAAGTGGAAGACACAATTGTACATTTCCCATAAACAGTACCTTGCATTTGAAATAGTATTTATGCTGGCCTCCCTGATTGAAAAACAGGATATAGTTGAAAGGTCTGGTCTTAGACACAGCATTGTTGAGCCAAGTTGCCTTTGTGCCCATTTTCACTTTTTAAGCTTGGAATTTCCACAGTATGTAGTTAGAGCCAATAACAACTCTGAGGGGGCTTTTTGGTCTTCTTTAAGGCGGTGCTCAGTGTGTAGAGAAAATTTCCTTTTACTAAATAAATCCTTACGTCAAAGCAGAAAGCAGCATGAACCTGCCAAAGATAAGCCTTTAGAAGTTTGTTTGTCCTTAATTTAACTCCTTCCCATTACAAGTTGTTACTAATGTGAACAGAAATAGAAACCTACTCGCTGAATCAGACCAAAGGAGCCATGCAGTCCAGAGACCTATTCTCCACAGGGGCTTAACAGATCGTTTGAGAAATGCATCATCAGGGCATGACAGCAATACCTTTCCCTCTTGTTACTCCCCAGAAGTTGAAGCTGAAGGATCTATATACAATGGTACCTTGGTTTATGAACATAATTCGTTCTGGAAGCATGCTTGTAATCTAGAACGCTTGTATATCAAAGAGAATTTTCCCATAAGGAATAATGGAAACTCATTCCATTAATAATAATGGAATAAAGGACATTCATTCCACAACCCAAAAATATTCATATAAAATAATATCATACAAAAATAATAAAGAAAATACAAAATATAAAGAAAAATGAAACAAATTAATCAGCACTTAGAGAACAATCCTAACCATGTCTACTCAGAAGCAAACCCCATTATGTTCAATGGGTCTTACTCCCAGGAAAGTGTCTTTAGGATTGCAGCCTATGGTTGCAATCCTAAAGACACTTTCCTGGGAGTAAGACCCATTGAACACAATGGGGCTTACTTTAGAGTAGACATGGTTAGGATTGTGCTCTATGTCTCTCTGGTCTAACAGGCTCTAATTTGCTTCCTTACATAGGAGTGAGCCCCAATGATTATAATAGGGCTTACGCTAGAGCAGACATGCAAAGCTAGGGCTCAAATCCTAACGTCCACTTAGGCCAGCCTAAGCGTAAGTCCTGTGCTGATCTGGGGAGTGTCACAAAAGTACAGTAAGACACTTCTGTGCCACTCCTTAGTGTGTGGGGGTTAGGCTAGTGCATAGGCATATGCCAACTTCCCCACACATCATGGAAAGAGAGGCCAGGTGAGATAGGGTGCAATCCAGAGCAAGTTCAGCCTGCTCTGCCCTAACTGCTCTCTCCTAACTATTCTGTATCCAGAACATAAAGTTATGCTGTATCCAGAGAGTCAGGAAGCCTGGGCTGCCCTCCAGAGCATGCTAAGTAATTGACACATAGGGAGGACTTGCTCCTGAGGAGACACCACTCAGATCACACTGAACAAGGAACAGCTGTGGTGTCTGCCTTATAAGAAAGCCCAGAAGTTCCTGACAACCAGTTACAGCTGC
This sequence comes from Cryptoblepharus egeriae, assembly GCA_030015325.1. Taxonomy (NCBI): domain Eukaryota; kingdom Metazoa; phylum Chordata; class Lepidosauria; order Squamata; family Scincidae; genus Cryptoblepharus; species Cryptoblepharus egeriae. The sequence continues at coordinate 110,361,178 of JAREYC010000003.1, forward strand.
AGTTCCTCTAGTGGAGGGTGGACGTTTGGAGTGGCCTGCTGTATCCCCAGGTTAGTGGGCTGCTGTAGTTGTTCCATATCCTGAGGTTGAGAGGAAGGGGTTGCAGCTAGGCTGGCCAAGAACTCAGATTTTTGGTCAACACTGCCATTCTTACTCTGCCTTATCATGGACCCCTATGGGTCTACTCATTACTATACCTGCTCCTGAGGTGGTATAACTCTGAGGGCTGGAAGAGGGCATTTCTACCTGGGAAACAGGCTCTGGATACAGAGTAACTGCTCTGCCCTAAGCAATGCTAAACATGCCCTCAACATGCCTCTCCTGAACTGCCTAGGGGAGAGCAGTTAGGGCAGAGCAGGTCCACGTCTCTTAGGGCACCCTATGTTGCCTTGCTCTGCCCTAAGCCTCTTCCAGAGTAACTGGGCTGGAGCATCTTGCAGTTGCTCCAGCCTAGTGATAGATAGGGCAACCCAAGGGCTCTTATGTGGACAGATTAGTTGCTCTGGATTGTGCTGCTTGGCTAGCCTAAATTTCTTAGGATTGCGCCCTAGGTCTCTCAGGCTCTTACAGAGGGTCTTACTAGGTTTCAGAGACTCTTACACAGTCTCTCATCCCCACTGATTATAATAGGGCTTACTTTAGACTAAACATGCAAGACTATGGGCACAATCCAGAGTAACTAGGGGGAGTCCTTACTCCGGTGTAAGAACAATTTACTCTGGATTGCAATATGAATTTCCCTTAGGTTTTTATTAGGTGGTACAGTAACGACAGGTGCACGTGATGTCTCTTACATGCTTCCGTAGTTACTCTGGATTGTAGGGTAAGTCTCTCATAACTAATCATATGTTTCATGAAGTCTCTTCCTGCATTAATGATGTCACTTCTGGCCTTCAACAGGCACCATGAATACTAACTTCAGCCCTTGGTATAAAAGTTTGATACCCCTGATCTAGTTGTTTATATTTGGCTAGATCATTCCCATAATTTGTACTACACTGTATCATGCTTATTCTGAATAAGCTCAGAAGAGGCCAGTGGGTCTTACTTTGTAGTAAGTGTGTTTAGCATTGCTTTGCTGATTAGTCTCATTATTAATGTAGAGATGAACAATAAGTGACAGTAATTTCACTTTCTAAACGTGTCATACAAAATATCATTGTTATATAATACTAGTAACAGCCCGCAGCTGTCGCTTACAAAGGTACAATATAACAATATTTGTCGGTAAAAAAACCACCTAGCATCTCAACTGCCCTCTCCCCTCAATGACTTTCCTCTCTCCTCAACCATTGAAGGTGGTTGTCCAGTTTGACATGTTAGGGAATTTTATATATTCCATTCTAGATACAAGACATAAAGAAGAATTCAGTTTCAGTTTTTGCATGAAACTGTGAGGCAAGCTAATTGGGACGTCAGCTTTCAATGAAATCCAGTGTTTCAGCCAGGCTCTGTGGCTGTGCCTCAAACAACAGATACTTCAGATCTAAGGAGGTGATCACAATTGTATCATGCTATGAAAAACTTCCACTCCTGATTGCTCTGGATCCTCATGGATCAAAGGTACAAGATCAGGCCAAGTCATTTTTCCTGGTTGGTTGACCTACACCCTCTACAGTAGAATATTGAAGGTAATGGCACCAAGGAGGATGTAGAATAGAGACAAGTGATTTTGTTTTAAATGGAACAACATATTCAGAATGAGGGGAAATATCAGTTTCTGTTTCCCCACTGATAGCTCCCTTTCCTGATTCTAGTCTGTGTGCTTTCTTGTAATCCCTGGTTCTGAATCCTCAGAGTAAAATAAAACATTGCTTTATGTGGAAGTGCATTCTAGGTTACACTACAGCATTTTAGGTTTTTCAGTCTCGAAAAGCAGGAATGAGAAAGGGAACACAATTGAATATATATAACATTATGCATAGGTTTGATGGAGTGGGTAGAGGAACGTTCCTTTCCTTCTCACACAACACCAGCTGCAGGGGACATCCACTGTTTAATGACAATTGAGTATCTGTGTATATGGAGTATCTGGTAACAAGAGGCTTGGAAACCTTGCTAAGGAAAACAAATTTAGGATGTTTTGTTTTTGGCAGAGTGCCTGTGTCTTTAATGTATATGTGACATGTAGCAGTACAAGTGAGGAAGCTCTTCCTATAACTGAATCTTTAGACTGGAAGAGTTTCACCAATCCTAAATTACTCAGGCAAGAGACACGGTCTGGTGGTTGTATTCAGGGTTGCCAAAGAAAGCTAAGCAGGGAAAAGACCTGGATGAAAGATTGCAATCCAATAAGCTATCATGAATCATCAGAGACAGAAGGTCTCGCTGTTTACAGATTGGCTGACCTGAAAACTTCTGACAGAAGCTTGAAGGCATTCCCTGATACCAGATGTGATGGTGACCATGTGGTAATGGAGCCAACCTGGAAAAGAAGAGTACTTCTACAAGATGCCCATAGAACAACATACACTAGCGTGCACTCTCGGCATAAGTAATCTGAATGTACTGGCTGCTGGATCTCACAAAGGATTTCCCAGCAATTGTAATAATAATATAAATACGAAATAAAAACTAATGCAGTTGTTCAAAGAATAGGCAAGATCAACACCAGGCTGCTGGAGACAGGGTTGGCAGGCTGCTTGTGGGAAACCCCTCCCCAGCCTCCCATAGAATACAGAATCCCCGCATCCCTCTAGGTTACCTGAATGATGTTTAGTGTTTTAGTAATATATATCAATGATTTTGAACCAGTGTGCCATCGCATACTGGTGTGCCACAAATGGTCTGCTGGTGTGCTGCAGACATTTCAGGAAGGAATATTAATTAATAGGGCCAATGGGGTGTGAGACCCATATTAGCAGCATGGTGTGTCTTGTCAATTGTCCCAAAACTGATGGTGTGTCTTGACCATTTTAGCACCTTGTTAGTGTCCCATCCGTTGAAAAAGGTTGAAAACGACTGATATAAACCATCAAAAGTTTGATTTCTGAACAGTTGCATCACTTCATTCGCACCTATAGGGCACCAGCCAAAGAGTTGGCCAAATCTTTTGCTGGTATGAACAAGATAGAAAAAAGCACAGTTCAAACTTCTGTTCAAGGCAAAGAACAAAACCAAAAAGGGTGGCGATCCCTCCCCAAAGTGGCAGGTTAGTGGTAGAATACCTTTGCAGAGGGAACTGCAAGACTGGAGACTTCCCAGTGTGTGACTGGTGCAAGTACGTTAGAAAAATCTGCCCTGCCATTACAATACCATCTAGCTCAATATTGTTCATGCTGGTGGTTCTGAAAAGTTCCAGTTTACTGTTTTATGGCTTCTCCTGGAGATATTTAGGTTTGAACATCTTCTCTTGCACATGGAACATGTAGAGATACTGCGTGCTCCCTTTGCCCTACAGCGTTGTTTAGGCATGCAGTAGATATGTAAATTATTGATTGGGCAGCAGTGGTTTAGTGGTTAAAGGCAAGTGCTGTCAATCTGAAGATCAGCAGGTCCGCGGTTCGAGACCTGAGTGAGCAAGACGGAGTGAGCTCCCATACTTAGCTTAGCTCCTGCCAACACAGCAGTTTGAAAGCATGCAAATGCAAGCAGATAGTTCACTTTCCCTTGGTATATGAATGTGTCTGTTTTTTCTCCTCCAGATCTGAGCTCATCCAGTGATGTGGCCTGCAGTATGTTTTTCCAGATCTTCCGGATGACCATTAAAAAACCTCAAAACCTAACTCAGGAAACAGCAGTAAATTGCCAGCGCCAATGACTTGACTCTTCAAAGCTAAGGTGGGAAACTCTCCCTTTTCTTTCCCCTCCCCTTTATGGAGATTCCCACTGTGGAAATTCCAACTTTCTCCACCCCTTTTACTGTTATCCCTTTATAAAGAAAGAAATCAGGGCTCATTTCACCGGTTTCTCTCCCAGAGCAAACTTGTTTAAATCCTTGGCTGTCTTCTGAAGAAAGGAAACTAGGTTTGAAAACTCGGTTTCCTTTTTCCTCTCACTTTCACTCTCAAAGCAAGAACAATACAGCTTGGAGAAATGTCATCAAGGATTTCAGCAGCGCTGACTCTTTTACTCATGTCCATGACTTGTGAGTACTTTGGTTCATTCATTCAGTAAAGCCTGTCCTTTAATCTGTATTTTAGGGTGTTGTTCTTCATTTTCAAAAAAGATCTTCCTTAATATCTGGTGGTTGTTTTTTCATTCATTACAAATTGCCTGATAAGGTTTATGTTTTCATTTGATTGATGAATTATTTTACAGGCATTGAACATTTATGTACTATGATACTTCATTGATTTTAATGCAGTTGCACAGACATACATAGCACTGGGCTCAAGTTTGTATTAAATTTTAAATATTTTAAATGCCAGTGTTCAGGTTTAAATGATTTTTCATTGTGACTTATGCTTCAGTTAGATCAGGTTTAGTATCAGTGCTATTTATTACCAATTAAATATACTTAAGATTGCAGCTGTAATAATCTAAACTCACTTGAGCACAATCCACCGACCATTTAAGTGAGCTAAACCTCACTTAAAATAAGAGAATGGGATTCCCATAGAGTGATTAACTCTTCTTGCATTAGGCCCATAAGGATATCTTCCACATCAGTGTCATTGTACAAGAATATAGATAACAATTCCAGTTTCATTTTATCCAAATGCTACATCAGATCTAATTACGGTATCTAAAAATTCTTCATGCCTTCAAGTTCTTTAGATGTGTTGTATTTATAAGATATTTCAGCAATTCAAAGAAAGCAGCTTTAAAAGTCTTCTAATATGTGGTGGGCTTTAGTAAAGCAGGAAGCCCATTTGGCTATAAGGTATTCTCTACCACACAGGCAAGTATAAGCTGAAAAAATCAGGAAATATCAGATGTTCACATGTGTCCATGGACTTTACCAGTGTAAAATACAATTTTTGCTGGTGTTATGACAGGCAAGTTGATAAGTGTAGGCACACATAATCCATCTGGATGAATGACGGGATGCACACCAAGGTTAAGACAAGCCTATAGTATGTAATTATTCTTGTGTATGTACTTTCACTATATATATTTTTGCCTTCTCTTTATTTCAGCACTTGCATTTGACATGATGGAAATTGTTCCAGGTCGTAAGGTTGCTGCACAGATCGGTGAAAAGCTGATTCTCAGTTGTCGCACAAGTGGTTGTGGGGGTATCCCCACTTTCATTTGGAGAGCCCAGCTGGACTATCCTTTAGGAGGTACTGTGCACCAGGAAGGAAGCAACTCATTCTTAACAATGGAGCATGTCACCTTTGAGAGTGCACACGAGTTCATCTGCATTGCTACTTGTGGAGAGGAAAAGAAACAAAAGAGAGTCCAGGTGGATGTCTACTGTAAGTATTAAAATTGTGTTTCCATTTCTAATCTGAACTCCTCTGAATAGCCATTCTTTAACATTGGTCAAAATGCTGGATGCAGGTTTTTGGGTCAGACAGGTCTGTTCTTTAGGCTAGGTCTTGAATGTTGAGTAATAGTTCTTCCAAATTTAGACACTGCCTCAGTTGCACCATGTTGCTTGTTATAGCTGGCTGTGTTACAGAGATGAACAATAAAGCAGTTTCGGGACTGTTTGTTCACAAGACCTACACACTTGACAAGAAGACACTTTTGTGCGAATTCTGTTTCTAGCCTCATTTGTCTCCATTTGAGGGAAGGATGTGGCACAGTGGAGTCCTGAGAAGCAGTCCTTTTTCAAAATGTGAGATTGAAATAATTCTGAGTCCAGGATGTAGTCTGAAATATCAGTCTGAATTCTGATGTTATTGGCCAACCTTTACTGAGTCTGAAAACATAACATTTCTTTGTGAATTATTGCAGCATTTCATGAAGATCCGGTTATTGAGATCAGCAGCCCACTCATTCTCGGGAAGGAGGCAGAAGTCACTTGTAGCATTCCAAAGGTGTATCCTTCTGACCGATTAGAGATGTCTCTAAAGATTGGAGAGAAACTCATTGGCGAAATAAATTTTTTTGAAGACCCAGATACTCAGTTTTTGCAGACAAAAAGTCTAAAAGTGCTCCTCACTCCCACTGAGGGGGACAGTGGAAAAGATATCACATGCATAGCTGAGCTTCCCATCCATGACATGGAGTTTAAACCCAAGAAGAGGCAAAATACACACATACTTAATATAGCTGGTAAGTACATGGAGGTGATCAACTTCATGACCTAACATGCACAAATTAAGTTTCTAACAGGGCTGATGATTCTATGCATTTGAGCTCAACAGTATTGAGCTCGATGGGATTTAATCCCATAATGTATTGCAGCTGGTGAGGATTGGGGTGTTAAAATTAGTCCTTGTTTCAACTCTGTCAGACATAATAGTAAATTTTTGGTGGCAATAAGAGCCTCCATTAATATATAGTCTTGTGTGTGTGTGTGTGTGGGGGGGAGAGAGAGAGAGAGAGAGAGATCTTTTAAATATTTGAAAATTTAATACCTGGGTTTCCCCATTACAGTATATTTAAATATTTGGCTGCACATTCTTAGAAGTATTATGCTGACTGATACAGGCCAAGTATATGCATGCCACATTATATAAAACTTTGAAAGCCCATGATGCAGCATTAAACTCCAAATTTTACATACAGTATTTGTCATCAGGAGTACCTGACGACCTTCCTTTTAGACGATGGTCTTCCTTTTGGATCTTGAGATGTTGTAATTAAATTTGATGATCAAATAGTTTTATATACTGTTTTATATACTAATTCTGTTTCTTATCTATTCAGATTTTTCATCAACTACCCAGTCATCAATAACCTTATCATCAGCTACCCTGCCGTCAACAATCTCATCAACTATCCCACCATCAACGAAGTTATCTTCCACTATCCCACCATCAACAATGATCTCATCATCAACCACACCACCGACAACTATCTCATCAACCATCCCACCAACAACAATCTCATCGTCAACTATCCCACAGTCAACAATCTCATCGTCAACTATCCTGCCATCAACAATCTCAACATCAATTTATCAACCAGAACAAATTACTGAGATGGAAGATCTCACTATTCACAGTACTTCACATCAAAAGACTGATGATGAACAGATCCAACAGGAAAATGAAGCATCCACAGCAGCAAAAGACACAAACTCCATGCTGTACAGTGTGGCTGATGACATCACAAGTGGTACAGACGAGGTCATAGTTATAGGTAGGTGATTTTGCTAAACGGTTGCATATTCATACTGAATGGCTTGGTTCACAAGGGAGTTGTCCTTTTTTCAAGTAGCTCTAAGCAGCATTGGTGGGCTCCATTTCCAACAATCCTGCAGAATAATTTAGGCTGAGAACTTAAATGTGACAGAGTGAGGCTTGTAACTGAGCTTCATTGAGAAATAAACCTGGCTCTCTGTGGTCCCAACAATTTTACCCCTTTTAAAGAAGGCCTCATCTGTACTAATAGTTTATTTCCATTTGATGCAAGGAAAACATTTTAGCACACTTCTCACCTGTAACATGTCCACCGAAGACATATTGCATCTTGGCAGTTGATATAGGGACAGCTACCAAAAGCATTTTCGGTAACAGAAACAGCTACCAGAAACAGGAATAGCTACAGAAAGCATTTTGCAGAAGCAAGTTTCCCAGCTTGCATTTATAACTATACAAAAAAGTACATTGAAGAACTCCTTAATTCACCACAAATCTCAATAAACAATCTCAATATGGGTTCCATTTAGCAGGAACTAGAGAAGATTCCTCAATATTAGACCACAAAGAGTTGGGTGGAAAATTCTGAATGAAAAAAAAATGTTTCATGTAGGGATGTTTTTTTCTAATTATAGCTCTGCAAATGTAGTAGTTTGTATCATTCACTCAACTGCTTTTTCTTTTTACAGCCAGAAGAGAAGAACTGGATTCTGTAACAACTGCTGTTATTGCAGTTGCTTCTTTAGCAACAGTGGCGAGTCCCATGGCAGCCATATTGCTTTACATTTCTAGGAAAGCAAAGATCAACGGCTCCTATAGTCTTGTAAATTCACCTGAACAAAAAGTATAAAGAAAAGAACAAGTTCCAAGTGGACAATCTCATGTTCGGAAAAGACATAATCAAAATTATGCACTTTAATGTCAACTTCAATATTGGTTAAAAAAATATCATGAACAGTCAAGACCCTGAAAGTATTATGTCTTCCTTTGTGTATACATTGTGTATAGTTTACTACTGTACCATAATTATAAATTCACAATACTGTAATTAAATTTGAGAATAGTTCTATTACTTCTGTATATAAAAACATTATTTTATAAGTAACAGACTGTTCAGAAAGCTATATCATTTGTTGTATTCTGAAGTTATTCTTCTATGGTATGGGCACCATTCAGTAAACGCTTTCAAATTCTAGTTGGAAATAAGTATGCACATGGTTCTTCCATGTCTCTATAATACAGTGAAGATAAAACGTAGAGTGAAAGCCTTTGTTTTTAAAGTATAAAACAATGGAACAGACTTTGAAAATTGCCTTGAGAAATTATCTCAGCTGTATTTTTTAAAAAATTGCCTTCAGGCACAATCCTAACCTATTTAGGCTGGCCTAAGTCACCTAGCATCATCTTCTCATGATGATGTGGGGATGTCAGTGTATGTCTGTGCACAGGCCTAACCCCCAGGTTAGGGCCAGGTTAGGGCCAGAAATGCCTTAATTTTATGACACCTCCAGATCAGCGCAGGACTTATGCCAGGACTTAGGCTGGCCTAAGAGGAGGATAGGATTGCAGCCTTCATTTCCCTCAGATGGGCCATGTCCTCAACTTTAAAATATTTTGACATCCATATCCCCAAGTTCATGTTTTAGGTACTTTTACTTCATGTACAATAATATTTAAATCTGTTTGAAGTACAGAGTTTTCTACTGTGAAATAGAATATTTGTATGTCCTTCATGTTGGTAAATCTTTGTTTTCAGAATGGGAAGAGAGCCAGAATGCTGTAATTAAATAATGTATTTATATATAAATAAAGAATATTTCCCTTGTTTTATGAGATGTGCAATATTCTGTGGTACTTGCTATAGAACATGATCCAGTGGCATTTCTAGGAGATATGGTGGGGAGATCGGGGGGTGGGGGGGAGGTAGCAGCATCAGGAGGTTACACACTGGGTATGACCGAAATAACAAAAATTGCTAAAAATGTTTGGAATAACCCCATCAAGTCACATACCGTTTAGATGCACATAGTCCAGCAAAATCCAATGCAGAAAACAGCCTTTAAATATCTCCTTCCTGTCAAAGGTTATGACCAAAGAACAAAAAAATGCACAGAAACAAACTGATCCACATCATGCCTTTACTCACAAGCAGGCAAATGTACCTTAGGGTGCAATTCTATCCTAGGACAGCACAACTCATTCATCTTCCTATTCCCGTGGTGCTGTAGGGAGGCAAGCACATGTCTGTGCACTGGCCTAACCTTCCCACAGAGGTGCCATACAGCACTTTTGTGACACCCCCAGGCCAGTGCAGGACATATGTGGGGCTAACTGGGGTTTAGGACTGGAACTATAGTATGTTGGAAAGGGCAGGTTGAGAGATATCCAATGCCTCCAGAATACTCCAATCATCTTACTAAGGAGAATAGTGCCCTACAGGTTGCCTTTCTAGTGGTTAAACCTCTGTGAATCACCACAGGAGTCTAAGTAGTCCTAGACACACATGGACTACTTATCAGACAATGTAAAATGAGTTTTCCTCCCTGTACTGGGTTTTTCCAGGGAATTGTTAGTGTTATTAGAAGAGACCTGCTATTTGGTCCTCATCTCGCCTATCCAACAACACCTTCCCAATCCAGTCAGGTTTGGCATTTGGTTAGTCATGAGCAAAAGGTCCAGCAAGCAAGGTGTAGGGTGACTTTTGGACAAAGGCTGCAATCCTAAATATCCTTCCCTGGGAGTAAGACCCATTGAACACAATGGGGCTTACTTTTGAGTAGACACAGTAAAGCTTGTGCTCTAAGGCACCAGTGCAATAAATCAACCACCTGTGCCTCTGCTATGCCGTGTCCTGAGGGAGTCAGGAGAGACCTGTGCACTCTTATTATATCTGTTTGAAAGTTCAGAGACGTCTGAAGACCAATGTTGTGCTCTTCTGAGAGAGCCTGAAAATAAAAATAATAAACAAAAGAGTTGCTTAGAGGGCCTGTGCACTGACGCTCTGTACATGAGCAGAGGTTAAACTGCAAACAATAGTTCATTTTTTAAAATGTACTTAAATTCCAAACATTCTAAACAATCAGTTCCGTTTTTAGACGTGTGCATGGAATGCATTAACATCTACAGAGCATCTTGACAGAAGACATGCAAGCATCATTTATCTGTTGGCAGAAAAGTAGGGAGCTACTAGCTTCAAGTACACTTCTGCAACCGTCCCACAGAATTACAGCATTCGAGTGGTTCCCCCCTTCTAGATCCTTCTAGAGCAGAGGCAAACAGACAAGCTAGTCAAAGCTCTATGGAGTGCTGAAAGTCTGCTGTAGTAGAAGATGGAAGGGTTCTTAGACTGCAGTCCTATCCACACTCACCTTGGGGTCTGTCCAGTGGTGGGAGTCAATTAAATTAACAACAGGGTCTATGTCCATAGAATAACAGGTTTGATGTCCCATTCATAACCGGTTCTCAGAACCAGGCACTCATTAACAAAGGGTTCTATAGAACCTGTGAGAACCCCCTGAAGCCCCCACCTAATCCATCCCCTTGAACATGGTGGGCCTAACTTCTGTTTACTTTTTAGCACGCTGAAGTATTCTCCTAAATTATTTTTGAAGTATCAGTCTGAACATAGATTTAGGCTGCAATCCTAGGCAGGTCTACTCTAAAGTAAGCCCCACTGAATTCAATGGGGCTTACTCCCAGGAAAGTGTTCTTAGGCCAGCCTAAGCCCCAGAGCAAGTCCTAGGCTGTTCGGGCACTTCTGCGCCACTCCGGGGTGACCATTAGGCATGCACTTGCCTCCTTATATCACCATAGGAAGATGATTCTCCCTAAGAGTAGCTAGCAGGTTTCTAATACCTAGTTATTTCATTTTCTCTGTAAACCACTTTGTGAATTTTTTGTTGAAAAGCAGTATATAAATACTATACATTTATTTATTAATTCATTCATTAGATTTATATCCTGCCTTTCTTCCTTAATAAAAGGAAATCCAAGGTGGCTAACAACATTTAAAACAATAAAATTCCATTAAAACTGGTTAACAAAAAATACTATTGAAATACTATTAAACTATGCAAACAGTAAAAAATATAAAACCTAGGTTTAAAAAAAAGGTTAAAAAAACTACTGATTAATTGATTGAACAAGTTCATATGCTTTGGCTGCCCTAGAAATTGTAATTTCCCTGTCAGTCAGTAAATGAAAGTATCAGACCCAGGAAGTGAAGGAAACCAGAACAGTATTTCAACACCAGCCAGATTTTCTAGATAGTGCATTGAGATGACTGAATGCATTGCAAGGAAATCTGTTCTGTATCTTTGCGTGCTGTTAGCAGGAAGGAAAGCAATGGAGGGGAAAATTGGCAGTGATCCCAGAAGAATGAAGGTCTCCACTGAAAGTCTGAAAAATGGGAAGAGAAATTGCCTGCTATGGTCCCATGTTCTGAAGGGTGACTTGCAATGATTCTTGAAACATCATCAGAAATGTTATATTCACTAAACTGTCCAAGCGATATTAATCTCTAATGTGACTGGGCGACGCAATACAGAGTAACTACAGGGAGTCCTTGCTCCAGTGTAAGAACAATTTGCTCTGGATTGCAATATGAAATTCCCATAGGTTTTCACTAGGTGGTGCAGTAACTGCAGGTTGTTGCAGTAACTACATTACTGCACGTAATGTCTCTTATGTGCTCTGGTCGTTACTCTGGATTGTAGGGTAAGACTTATATTAAAAAAAGAGAAAATAGTTTTTCCACAGTATGATTATTTGAAATAAATAGAAACTATTGTTGAAGTTTCTATTTATTTCTGCATTGACCTTTGATACATACACAGTTGTACCTTAAAGACTTGGTTCAAATTCCCCTACCTCTCTCATTAATGGCTGTACACCCATATGACAAAACTGGTTCAAAACAGCATGGCAATTGCAGTACTTGGATGCCTGACAGATTCTTGAATTGCTTTTAAGTGTTCTTTTTCCAAAGGTCTGATTCTGATTTCCAGTTCATTCCTTAATTCCTGCATGTGTATATGAGATTTCTTCTGTCAGATGCACAAGGGAACCAAATAAGGTTCGGTGGAGCTGGGTCTATCCCATCTACTGTAATTTCCCCTATTTGTTTGTTTGTTTGTTGCCCACCTTTCCCATGCTAAAGCAAATGCCCAAGGCAACTTACAAAGTCCAGCTCCCTAACCACTACACCATACTTACCCAGTCACTCAGAATGAAATGAAGATAAGTTCACATTTATTCCTATTTTGGATGTTTCCAATACCCTTGCTTTTTCAAACAAATATGGCAACCTCTGCCATGGCTTGGCATTGCCATATACCTAAAGGATCTTTTGTCCATACGAAGTGGTAAAGATACCCTCTGCATGTCGCCCTACTAAGCATGACCAACTCTAGGGTGTGCTGCTCATTCACATTACTTAGCTGAAGAGCCATGATGTGGTGCTCTTAAATTATCACCCAATTTTGAACAGTGGTTATTTCCACATTACTTTTGTGCTGGCCACAGATCTTATATTTTTAGATCATAGTTCTTTGGAGCCATTTATTCATATTTACTCTCTCCCTTTGTTACAAATCCCATTAAAGTACACTTAAAAACTGTAAGTTCCAGATCAGCGATGTCAACTCTTCGATTTAGGGAGCACGTAAGAGACTTTACGTGTACCCGTAGTTACTGCACCACCTAATGAAAACATATGGGAAATTCATATTGCAATCCAGAGCAAATTGTTCTTACACCGGAGCAAGGACTCCCGTAGTTACTCTGGATTGCGCCCTTAGTGTGCAATCCTAACCTAGGATGGCACAACACATCATTCTTCCCTTTCCCATGGTGATGTAGGGGGACAAGCACATGTCTGTGCACTGGCCTAACCCTCCTCAGGTGTGGCACAGAAATGTCTAGATCAGCCAGGGCTTAGGCTGGCCGAACCAGAGGTTAGGATTGTAGCCTTGGAATTCAAGTATAGGCTCCGTGAATCCATCTCCTCCCATACAAATCAAGTGTGTATGAATGTTTACTTCTGAGAGCCACTTAAAAGAAGTTCTTTCAAGATATCTATGCATAAGAGAGTGTCTTTGAGTAGACTGACACTAAAGAAAGGCATGCCGCTTTCAGTATCATATCAAAATATGCTGGAATGGCAATTATGTGATTTGAAGCTGATATATTCCATGTTCAAGTGACACAGAGGTTTTGTGTGTGTGTCTGTCTGTGTGTGTGTGTGTGTGAGAGAGAGAGAGAGAGAGAGAGAGAGAGAGAGAGAGAGATCCTCACAATCTCAGGACTCTAAAGGCCCATCTGCCAATACAAGGGACTTTAAGCATAAGTGTGATACAGTTTTGCTTAATTTTTTTTTTAAGATTTTGTTTTATTTTTTCAGATACGGGAAAGGGATATATGGTATACAACAGTGGGGAAAGGTATAAACAAGAACACACATAAGGTTCTTCGGGCAAAACATCTCTTATACATTTCCATAATTCTACTTTACAAACATCTAATTAATCGATTTCTATCATTTTTTCCATCATTTATAATATTCAAAATTCATAGTCACTTAACTAACATGGCAACATATGCTCTACAATATACTATTAATAACTTTAACCAAGTATAAAAAGGTATCCCATGTTTTTTAAATTTCTTTAACTTCTCCATCTTTTAATTTTTCAGTCAGGACATCCATCTCCACAATTTCATAAATTTTATCTATTACTATCTCTTTGTTTAGTATGACTAGCCATGGTACAAATATGTAGCTTAATTGTTTTATTTGGAACAATAAATGTGCTTCATAAAGCACATTCTTAACCATGTCTACTCAAAAGTAAGTAACTAGGGTGCAGCATGAGGAGCAGTAATGCATATCTCCCTTGGATCAGTGCCTGGAGCAGGGGCCAACCAGCCTCCACTCTAGTTATGGCACTGGAAAAACCGCATACTCCCAAAATGTAATTGACAGCCTTCAGTACCAAACAAGTTGTTTTAATTTATAAATTGTAGAGTCCTCTAAAACTAAGGGCCCAATCCTCTTGAACTTTCCAGTGCTGATGCAGCCAGGCCATTGGGGTAGGTGCTACATCTGGATGGATAGTCAAAGAGGCCTCCTCAAGGAATGGGAATATTTGATCTCTTAACCTGATGCAGCATTTCATTGGGGCTCAAGGTGATCTTGGGTCTGTCTATCCATCCATATGTCCATCTCTCTCTCTCTCTCTCTCTCTCTCTCTCTCTCTCTCTCATCTACCTCTAATGTGGATAAAATGGAAAAAGAGACATACATGCAGCCTTGTGGCCCTGAACATACATGCAGCCCTGAACAGCACAATCCAGAGTAACTACGGGAGCTCTTATGTCAATGTAAGAAAAATTTACTCTGGATTGCTCTATGAATTTCCCATAGGTTTCCACTAGGTGGTGCCATAACTATGTTGGTGTAAATGTCTCTTACATCAAAGTAAGAGCTCCCATACTTACTCTGGGTTGTGATGGTAGTTACTAATGATATGAGCCACACATCTCTTTGTTAAGCCACTACAGAGGCATACTGTATTTACTTGAATCTAACGCTCTCCTTTTACAGCCGAATTTAGTCTCCAAAATCAGGTTGCGCATTAGATTTGATGGTTAATTAGATTCTAGTAAATGTGGTGTTTTGATTGTAAGTATAAGTGCGCATTAGATTTGATGGCACATTAGATTTCAGTAAATGCTTATAATTGTGAGCAGACAGACTCTCCACAAATAGAACTCCTCTGTTTACAGCACTTCAGTTCCAGTTTATTCTGTATTCTGTTTCCCCATTTTCCCATTAATTCCTCATTTCCCTTTGTGAAGATTCAGGTTTAAGCCTCTTCTCCATGAAAATGACCTTAGAAATACTGCAGATTTGGAAAACAAACTTATCTCCAAAAAAATCTGGAGATACTGGCTTGTAACTCAGATGCACGTAAACAAGTGTAAGCTCTGAGATTCTCTCTTCTTCCTCTTTCCATCCTTATAAAAAGCAAAATTATGGGTTGGGGGCATCGTGTACTGCAAAGACATGTACATGGGCACATGTTGCATCTGTGGATTTCATTCCTGTGTGGATATTGTGCAAGTATATAAATGAAGATAAGAGCATCTAAGGCTGCAATCCTAAAGACACTTTCCTGGGAGTATGTGAATAGAACGGGGCTTACTCTTGAGTAGACATGAAAAGGATTGTGCTCTAACTCTTGGGTTAAGGAAAATGTTTATGCTAACACAAGGAGCAAAGGGCACAATACAGAAGAGTCAGCACAGTGCCAGATTGCCGAGGTTGAAATTGTGACTGGTTTGTTGTGGGAAAGCATTTAAAGGAAATCCCTTAAGTAGAACCAGGGATGCATTAGGACGAAGAGCTTATAGCCCTGAGAATTCACTTCCTTCCTTCCCGCATGTGCCTTCTGCTGATCTTCAAATAAAAAATCACTGCTGGGGTTTATTACTTCCCAGAATAAACTGTGCCAGTCGAGCTGGAAGATCAGTTTGCAAGATGCGTGAAATCAAGTTTAAAATAAGCTGTTCCCATGGAGACTAAAGTGGATGCTGGCCTTCGCCGCTCCTTTATGTGCAGCCATTTGTAAAGAGTAAAACCGTGATGAGAAATCCAACACAATCCATACTGAATATTCAAAGAAGTCATAATTCTATGGAGCGGCACGGGAATGCCATTGTTCTCCAGCCCCTGCAGTGTCCCTGCTGTTTAAAACAGTGCTTCCTGTTGTGGATGGTCCAAAAACCTAGAGCAAAATCCAGAGTAACTACGGGGAGTCCTTGCTCCGGTGTAAGAACAACTTTCTCTGGATTCCAATATGAATTTCCCATAGATTTTCACTAGATGCTACAGTAACTACGGGTGCATGTAAAGTCTCTTATGTGCTCCCATAGTTACTCTGGATTTGGGGGATAGTTTGTTGCCGCACATGAAAGCATCCCTTTATCCTTGCTAAAGCAGAAGTAACATTGTGGAGTAAAACCTGTGAACAACGGAAGGGAATATTTAACAGCAAAGTTGAAAATGAGAGAACGTCTTTAACCATAGAGCTGCTGCAGTCCTATATTGGATTTAGTCCAATATTTAGTCCTATATTGGACTATTGGAACACCCACCCCAAATTTCACGCTTCTGCTCTGTAAATGTACTCAGAGCTCCTGCTCTGTAAATGTACTCTGAGTTTACTTTGGGTGCTTAGTACCAATCTGGACATCATCCAGCAACCATCATAGGTGTTCAGTGGAGCAGAGAGATCTTTAGTTTTAATATTGCCTTTAGTTTTAATATTGCTTTAATATTGCCTTTAATTTTAAGTACCTGTAGTGCATCAAAACCCGTCGGCATTTCAAAGGAATGTGTGCATTTATTTATTTACTAGCAAAAAGCATACCCGCGTTGCGGGAGTAACATTTCCCCATAAGACATCCTCCCACGGCACATCAACACCCCACGTGCAACTTCCTCCCACGTGCAACTTCCCCTATGTGCAACTTTCCCCTTTGTGCAACTTTCCCCCATGCGCAACTTTCTCCCATGTGCAACTTCCCCCATGCACATCATCCCCCATGCGCAACTTTCCCCCATGCGCAACTTTCCCCCATGCGCATCATCCCTTCATGCACAACTTTTCCTATGTGCAACTTCCCCCATGCGCAACTCCCCCATGTGCATCATTCCCCCATGTGCAACTTCCCCCCATGCGCAGCATCCTCGCCAGTGCAACCTCTTCCTCCGAACAACATTCCCAGTGCACCAGGCAGAGAGCACCAAATTGGCTGGATATTGGTCAGTCTCTCATGTTAAGTATAAGACAGAAACAGGTTGCCCCCTTTTCAGCCCCTGAAGGGTTAAATTCTCCAGATGGTTCTTGGTGGGAGTTCAGGTGACAGAAGGAACTCCCAGAATTCCTTGCTTCAGGCCCAGCAGTTGGGGCGGAGTGTTGATGAGTCAGCAATTCTCAATGCAAAGTATAGGGAGGAAAATGTGTTGCGCCCCTTTTCACCCCCTTCCAGTTGGAATTTCCAAAAATTGGTTTTTAGTGCACCCCTCCATCACGGAAGGAACACCCACCCCAATTTTCACGCTTCTAGGGCTGGCAGTTTTGGCAGGGCGGTGATGAGTGAGTCAGTCAGTGAGTCAGTCAGTCAGTGACTTTTCTCTTTTATATATATAGACTATTTATCTGAAATGCTGGCCATATGTCTGTATCAAATATGATGCCAGATGAAAGGTGATAGTGCAAGACTCAAGCAATAACATCATTTATATGGTTGCTCTTTAAATATTCTTATGAGATAAAGCATTTATTGATTGATTAAAGTATAGTATTATATCAGGGATGTCCAACCTTTCAATTTCAGGGCTCCAGGACCTTTAAAAAGTATACAGTGAAGGAAATTTCAGCAGGTGCAGGTGCAGCTTCATCCCCCAGATCATAAGCTACACCTGCTGAAATTCCCTTTTACAAGCTTGTTAAAGGTCCAGGAGCCATGAAGTTAAAAGGATGTACACCACCGGTTGAAATAATAGCATATAAATGTTCCTTTTGATCTTAATTCTGGCTAACATCAACATCTTTTCTCCAGTTTTATCATTGACATGTTCGTAAAAGTGATAAATGAATCTGAGCATCTGTTGTTCACAAAATCCAGTATGACAGCTTAAATAGTTCCAAAGAAAGATTGCATTATGGAGTTATATATAGAATCTGAAGAACCACAAATTATGATGAATGCTTTTTGCATGAGGGTAGGTTCAGGGAATTGTTTGCTCCCACTGGTGAGCTTCCTGCAGAAACCAAATAGTGCCGCCACCTTCATCATGACACTGGTTTGTTTAAACAAGTCTAATGTGACATGTATATCTGTGACACTGTACTGTTAGATCTTAGAATTTAATCTGTGGCCATTTCATACCTGCATGAGCCTTTTGGTTGCTCCCTTACCCTTGTATTATTTTCCATGACCTCATTTATTTGTGTGCATTTATTCATTTATAGCAAAATTTACTCGCCATTGTGGGAGTAAAAACCCCCCATGAACCATCCCCCTGTGCACCATATTTCCCCGTGTACTATCCCCCTGTGCAAGAGGCATCAGGTAACATCAGGCCCCAAATCAGTTCTTAGTAGGTCCTTACATCACTGAAAGAATACATTCTTGTACACCATCCCCCACTTGCACCATCCCCCTGTGCGCAATCCCACCCCCACCCCCTGTGCACCAGATCAACCCATTTGGGTACCATTGGACCCAGAATCAATTCTTAGTGGGTTTCCTCACAGAAGGTATATGCTCCCCAGATTTCATGCTTCTAGATCCAGGGGTCCAAGGGTTGGGGCAGGATGATGACCAGTCAGTGATTCTTCAATGTATAGGGACAAAAACTCATTGTACCCCTTTTCACCCCCTTCTGGCTGGAATTTCCAAAAATGGGTTCTTAATGGGTGCCTCCATCACAGAAGAAACACCCTCCCCAAGTTTCACACTTCTAGGTCTGGCAGTTTTGGCTGGGCATTGATGAGTCAGCCAATCAGTGATTCAGTCAGTCAGTGACCTTTCAGTTTTATATACGGTATGTAGAAGAAGGTTTGCATTATTGTATGAAGGTTTGCATTTCTAGTGCCTGCTCTCAAGCACTAGAAATCAATATCAATAGAAAGATCAATAGAAAACAAATTTCTTCTCCCCTCCACTGTGTCCTTTTTCCAAGCCTGTGGGGTGCACTAGGCTGGGAAAGTGTAGGTGACCCAAGATTAGTAACTATTATAGTAAGTTGACTGGAGTTGGGCAGCCCAATCCACGCTGCCCTAGGCGCAGGCAGGTTTGTGGCACTCTGGGAGGAAGCAGCGCTGGTGAGTACCACCTCACTGATGCTCCTCATTGATGCTCCAGGACAACACCCAGCTTCCAACATAGGAGCTGCACAGGGGTGTGGTGTATGGCAGAATGCGGGAGGGACTGACCAAGTAGAGGAGTGGGACCAGCAGAGGCCTCCTCACTGAATCCTAACCCCAGTGTTAGGAGTTTTCGAGTCTGCACCAAAAATTGGTGGGTGGGGATGGTTTTACAGTACTGGGTATTGTTTTACATTAGTAAATAGCAGCCATTATTGTACATAATGTGTGGTTTGTCCCCTAGTTAAACCAGGGTGAGAGCATAACAAAGCCACATTACAGAAACCACATAGTGCCACCACCTTCATCATGACACTGGTTTGTTTAAAGAAGTCCAATATGACATGTACGTCCAATGTGACGTGTACGTGACATGTACATTACATCCACCATTTTCAAACTTGAATGCCTGCAGTTGTGGGAAGCCCATACCATGGGAAAATCTTTTTTTCTAGGTGTGTGTGCTACTTTTGGAGCAGAAGGCATTGGCAGATGGTAATTCGTGTGCCTGTTACATATATTGGTCTTTTTTTAGCACAATTCTAATATTAGTTCAGAAGGTATATCATTCATTCTAATAAGGTACTCCGAAACCTTGGCAGATTATTTATTGTTCAGCAAGCCTATTAATTTAGATCCTAAATTGCATCATCCTTCAAAAGTAAGAATGCTAGCAATCTCATTGTAGATAAGAGATATTGACAGGAGTACTGAATCACTTAAACATATTGCTTAAAGATATTCTGGCTAATATCAAAAATAATCCAGGACATTTTCTTAAGGCCTTTCAGTCCATTTGAAAAAATTTCAACCACCTCCAATGTCAAAATCAGTTCTTATTTCTTTCAGTGTACTACTAGAGAAGTTCAAGTAGAGAGTAGTTGAAATATAACTATCCATGCTGACTGCCCAGGCTAGGACTGCGGGATACTAATATGGAAGAGAAGACAAGACGTTAGAGAGGACCCAACACAGTTCTCATGTACTTGAAATTTGTCAGCAAGGGGAAAAATTATTTAAAAGCAACCATTATATCAAAGGCTTCATTAGAAGGAGGTGCGGACTGCATTGGATGCCACCCTTGGGAGTTGACACCCACTAAAATTATGTAAACCTTTGTATTTATGAATAATACCATCATGATAATATACCATTCAATAGGCAAATGCACAATACAATGTAACAAACCACACTGAAATATCGATATCCTGAAAAGGTGAAGGTGTTCCCCACAGGTTATACTGCTAGTTGTGACCGATGTAGTGTGCGGTGCTCACCCCCATTTCCAAGCCTATAGAGCCAGCGTTGTCCAAAGACACTTCTGTGGTCATGGGGCTGGCATATCTGCCAAAAGCACAGAGAACATTGTTTTTACCTTTCCATCGAGTTGGTACCTATTCACCTACTTGCATTTGCATGCTTTCAAACTGATAGGTGGCAGGAGCTGGGCTACGGAGGGGAGTTCACCCTGTCTTGTCGGACCCAGGTCTCGAACCCTGGCCTGCTGGTTAACCACTTGTGCCAATACAGCGCATTATCTATACCCTATCAAAGGTTATAGCCAATTAACCAGAGAAGAGAAACACAACTGCATTATGTAACCAAAAGTGAATTTTTAAAAAACTCAAAACTGACCAATGAGATTCAAAAGTCAATGAGGTGTTGTTATGACATCGCAGGGAACCAGTAAGGGAACCAGTATGAATCGACTCTCATTTCCATGACTCAGAGCTAATGTTAGAACTGTTATTTAGAGCAGACCCTAAATCCAATACGGGGCTGCAGCAGCTCTATGGTTAAAGACATTGTGTTTGTTGACCTGAAGGTCAGCAGGTTGGTGGTTTGAGATCTGAGTACAGCATGATGGAGTGAGCTCTTATCTCCTGCCCAGCTCCTGCCAACCTAACTGCTCAAAAGCATGTAAATGCAAGCCGATCAATAGGTATCACATAGTGGACGGTGAGTGTATTCTTTACAGATGGTTCAATCATCCTACTTCCATTGTTTATAGAGAATATAGTTATTTTGAGGTTAGATATTATCTATGAATCTTATAAAACAGTAACACTTAAACATCAGAAAGAAGAGTCTTACCAAAACCAAGTATTATGTTCAGTATTTATTATTTATTTATTCAATGTATATTCCACCTTTCTTCTTAAACATTCCGTATTTGAATGATTTATATGAAGCATGAACTTGAAAAAAATTGCCACATACCTGGGTATGACTCAGCCAAAACATTTTTATGTTCCACTGGAATCCATGACTGCCCTTTACAGGATTTTTATTTAGCTCATCCAAAGAATTCAAGAGGATTTAAACTGTGTATCTTTTGCTGGACTGTGTGATTTGTGAAGCTCGTCCCACTGCTTCCCTGCGGGTCTGATGCAAGAAGGCTTATTTTGTTTTGTCCGTGAAAGACCATTTTATTCCCGCAAATATTTCAAAAGCTGACAAGGATTTCTGATCAGGTACAGTAGCAGGATTCACAGGGTAGATGGGAAAGAAATATTTCACGTTTTGCAAAATCAATCATGATAAGGTGTATCTGGCAAGACTGGCCTGTAATCCAGTGCTGTTCACTGAAGCACGTAGTTCTTACCCAAACACTCCCAGCACATTCATATGGCCAGAATTTACCTATATTCATATGGTTCAATGCAGTCTGTACAACATGGCCAGCACATACCTTATCTGCTAGACCAACCAAGATTGGTATTCCTTCAAGATTTACAGCCCAATCCAGAGCAACTAATCTGTCCACATAAGAGCCCTTAGGTTGCCCTACCTAACACTAGGTTGGAGCAACTGCAAGATGCTCCAGCCCAGTTACTCTGAAGGAGGCTTAGGGCAGAGCAAGGCAAGATAGGGTGCCCTAAGAGAGGTGGACCTGCTCTGCCCTAACTGGGGCAGCCTAAGCAGCTCAGGAGAGGCACGTTGAGGGCATGTTTAGCATTGACTCGGGCAGAGCAGTTACTCTGTATCCAAAGCCTGTTTCCAAGGCAGAAATGCCTTCTTCCAGCCCTCAGAGTTATACCACCTCAGGAGCAGGTATAGTAATGAGTAGACCCATAGGGGTCCATGATAAGGCCCGAGTAAGAATGGCAGTATTGACCAAAAATCTGAGTTCTTGGCCAGCCTAGCTGCAACCCCTTCCTCTCAACCTCAGGATATGGAACAAACTACGGCTGCCCACAAACCTCAGGATACAGCAGGCCACTCCAAGAAGCCCCTTGTATTCACTGTAGAATGTACTGGCATCTCGTCAGGGACTCCTTATAAGGCAGGCACCCAGTGGCGTCACCAGACTGGTGCAGCTGGTGTGGGCTGCATTGGGGATGCACTCCGTATGGGGTGATGTGCCGGAGGAGTTTGACTGTCCTTTGGCAGGCCCCGGGCATCAGCACACCCATTCAGGCCTGCTCCAAGGCGGAGAATCAGCCAGAAGCTGACACTTGTCTGAGGAGCTGGCCTGAACGGCCATCTGAGATGCACTGCGCAGAAACACACTGAGCATGCCGAACAGCTTCAGAGGAGACTTCCTTAGAGCAGAGAAAGTCCGCGCCTCTGCACAGCCATTCGGCCTCACTCAGGAGGTGGAGCGGCAGCCGAATGGCTTCAGAAAGAGTACTGCACAGGCACCAACTCTGATGCCTGCACAGTCTCCACCGAAGCCAAAAGGCTTCAGAAAAGTACTGCGCAGGTGTCAGAGATGGTGCCTGCGCAGTACTCTTTCTGAAGCCAGTTGGCTTCAGAAACAACTGCGCAGGCGCCAACTTTGGTGACTGTGCAGTCCAGGTGGGGGGGGGGCGCGCATCCCAGGGATGACGCACAGACTTCCGCACCAGGTGATGTGCAGAGTCATGTCACCACTGTAGGCACCACAGCTGTTCCTTGTTCAGTGTGATCTGAGGGGTGTCTCCTCAGGAGCAAGTCTTCCCCTTGTGTCAATTACTTAGCATGCTCTGGAGCAGTTAGGGCAGCCCAGGCTTCCTGACTCTCTGGATTCAGCATAACTTTCTGCTCTGGATACAGAATAGTTAGGAGAGTGCAGTTAGGTCAGAGCAGGCTGAATTTGCTCTGGATTGCAGCCTTAGGCCCATATCCTAAAGTCAAATTAAGCCCTTTGCTCCGGAGCAGTTAAGGTGACTTTCCATAAGATAACATTAGAGGGTGACATAACTTCATGAACCCATAATTACTCTGGATTTTGCCCTGAGAACCCTGAACACTTACTTACTTATTTGATGGATTTATATCCCGCATTTCTCTGCAAGGCAGACCTAAAGTGGCAAACATCTGGCAACCTGTTTGAGAGTAGGTAACCCAGTGCACGGGGCAGATCATCGGTTGGGAAGAGTGGAACTGGACATTCCAGGAGGCTGGAAAGAGAAGGACAGGTATATCTGATCACAATGACGCATGCTGGATCTTGTCCCCATTTTCAAAAACCTTCCCACTTCTTTTCCAAAAAAGGTAGCCCCAGAACTTTCGCAACTAAGTAAAAAAAGTATTTTTTTAACTAAATTTTCCATTTGATTTTGAGTTCCACCACAGGATGCATCACTGGATGCATCACACACCTTTTTGGCACAACTACGTTGGTGCTGGTGATGGCAAATAGGATTGAAGCCTCAGATCAGACTTCTCACAGCACAATCCTAAACCATAGTAAGGCCGGCACATGTCCTGCACACATCCCATGCTGGCTGGGGTGTGTCAGATGTGTCATAAGGCATTTGTGTGCCACGCCTGGGGGAGGGAGTTAGGCTAGTGCACAGACATGGACCAGTCTCCCTATGCCACCACAGGAATAGAGAGATCAGTGAGTTGCACTGACCTAAATTGGTTAGGATTGCACCCTTAGTCACTCAAACGCAAAACTTCTCAGTCCAGCAAAATGCGCATAGTATTCTGTACATATTTAAACTTCCTTAATCTTAACATGTCTATGTAAAGGCCTAAAATCTTCAGGAACATCACTCCTTAATTTGTTTGTTTGTCTTGAAGTCAACGATTACTTTCAGAGGGAAGCATTTCTCATCAGATTATACAATCCTAACCATGTCTCCTCAAAAAGAAGCCTTGTTGTGTTCAATAGGTCTTACTCCCAGGAAAGTGCCTTTAGGATAGCAGCATAAATTATGCTTTTGAGCATGACAGGAAGAGACCCCAAAGCAAACCAGCAGATCACCTGAGCCACATATACATACAGCTGCTGCTGTTGCAAGAGCAAAACTCCTTTGCATCAAGGCATGAGGGCTTTGCATGCTGTGGGGGAAACCTCCCCTCAAAGCCATTGATGAAGGGGGCTTCTATCCAGAAATTTATCAGCGCACCAGCACATGGGAACATGCCACTGTAGTCACAAAGCCACTTCTCCACTGCCCACTAGCTGAAGAGGGAAAAAATTCAGGGTAATCAGAAAGCATGAAAGAACAAGATCCACAGATGCACAACAGCAGGTTTTTGAAGGCAGAACATTTTTCTCCCATCGGCATCTTTATATTAAGGGATATTTGCAGTATATCTCAACATTTCAACATATTAAACCTGTATGTTCTATTTTTAAATCTGTATGTTAGATGTTCACTATTGGGCTGTTATGCGTAGAGATGTAGAGCAATCCTGGCTCAGTCCAAATCAGTCTGGCGGTGTGGATAACATAAATGCAATTATCCCTTCCAATTGTACAAATTATTAAAGAGGATTAAGGGCTTAACATGGAGATTGTTGCCTGATTATTTGCATCCAAGGAGAATTCCCATATCCAGCCTTTGATTAACTGGTAAGGCCATTAAACTATCTGGCAATCAATCTTTATATTTCTCTAGGTCAAATATCTCTTAAATAGGGTAAGCTCTGACTTGCTGGCTAAAGCTGGTTTTGTTTTTTCTCTTCAGCATGACGTGATGACACTTGGAGATCTGTACTTATTGTTCTCAGTGGTTCTCCAGTGGGACCCCTTTCTGAGAATGACAGTCTGTCCAGGACCCTCCTGGAAGTGATGTCATTAACCTGAAAGAGACATCCTGGCCAGAAGTGACATCACTCTGATGGTGACGTAGCCCTTCTGTGTCTACTCAGAAGTCCCATTGTGTTCAATGAGAAATCCCAGGAAAGTACGGATTACTGCCCAAGTGCCCCATTCCAAGATGGTGACACCCAGCTTATGACACCCCCGAGGGTGTCATAAATGTCCACCCCACTTTGAGAGCCACTGCTGTAGAGAATCTTGGACATCCTGATAGAAAGTTGTTTGAAGAAGTTGCAGCTGTTTCATTTGTGAGCCCCTGAAACACTCATGTGTACATTGGGGTTGACTCCCAGAAGCCTGCGCTGCTGTTCTGAGACTGTCATAGAAGCTCACTACAAAACACACACCCAATTTTAAAACTAATAACTGCTTACAATACCATCCGTCATTCCCT
Organism: Cryptoblepharus egeriae; assembly: GCA_030015325.1. Taxonomy (NCBI): domain Eukaryota; kingdom Metazoa; phylum Chordata; class Lepidosauria; order Squamata; family Scincidae; genus Cryptoblepharus; species Cryptoblepharus egeriae. Next base: position 110,386,747 of record JAREYC010000003.1, read on the forward strand.
ATAGCACTTTTATTTTTTTAATTCAGTTTGCAATTCTCATGATAGAATTGTGATCTATGTTTTCGTAGATCTGTAAATTATGTTTACAGGATGTATATCCCACCTTCCTCCCACATTGAAGGGGATTCAACCCTTTATCCAAGCAGTTTAGAATGACGTACATGTTTATATGTGTGTGTCCCCACTTTATCCTTACAACCAATCCTGTTAAGGTTGAGGGTCCAATCATGAACATAGCACTGAGGCTGGACCCCATAAACATGCAGTAAAACATGCTTACAGGGAAGAACTGGGACAGGAGGTGACTAGGATCAGCAGACCTCTGCTCCATAATATCCTGGATTGTGTCAGGAAATAAGGCAAAATAACACACTTGAGAAGATCCGTCACAGGGTTTGGAGCCTTCCCTGGGGGAAGCCAACTTTTATCCCCCTTACTAGGGAAACCTATGTTTTTTTGCTCATTGAATACAACACTCAGCTACTTTGGGGGCATTGCTCCAGTAGGCACCAGGAAGCTCATGATTGGTAACCACCCATTCACATCAGTTGGATCACCCCTTGAGAGGCCTGGCCCAAAGTCAACCAACGAGCTTCTCTCCAGAACAGGGATTTAAACTCAGATGGTTCTCCTCTGGTTCTCTCAGATGATTCTCCCCTAATTGGTGTTAGATTTTACATAGTAAGGCAGAGCAATTAACCCAAGACCACTTATCTCAGGTTTCTGGCCAAGGCAGGACTTCAACCAAGGTTCTCACATCCATGGCTCTCCATATACCACACTATATACCGCAGCAATGGATCATGCTACAGGGATGTGCAGGATGGGTGCTAATCTTCATGCTTCCATAACAGCAGAGCAGAATGATTATATCAGAACCAAAGAAAGAGGACAAACCCCTCAAAATGTAGGACACAACAAAATAAATTGTTCTATTTATGTTTTTAATTATGTTTCATGGCAGCCGCCTTGAGTCGGGCTAATTTGCCTGAGGAAGGTGGGATATAAATTTTTAAAATAAATAAAAGCTAAAAACATATATATTCCTTTCATGTGCTGTATTATTAAACGTATTACTATTAAATTTAATTAAACTGTGAGCTACTCAAATTTAATTAAACTATGAGCTACTCATGTCTACTCAAAAGTAAGTCTCATTGTGTTCAATGGGTCTGACTCCCAGGAAAGTGTCTTTGGGATTGTGGCCTATATTAAATTTAAAACTATAACATATAATTTGTTAATTTCGTAAAAGAAGGCCACACAAGCAAAAGGAGAACAATGCCTGATCACAAGCGAAAGGAGAATAACTAAGATTTTTTTCCAGAACATGAAGCTAAAAAAGAGGATGTATCCTAGAAAAAGAGGACACATAGTCAGCCTGAGGAGGAGTGATGGGTTTGTGGCTGAAAATGAAAATAAGTAGAAACTTTTATAAACCAGCGAAACATGTTTGCATAGTTTTCTACTGCCCCCACCTGGCAGTTCCTAACATTAGAGCACCTCTGTGGTGCTGTCTGGGAGATTAAGAATTACAGCTTGGATGATCACACCGTGGCTTGTTTGGATATAGAGATCTGCCAAGACTGTCATTCTCAGAAAGGGGTCCTGGGCTGAAATGCTCAAATACCATTGCACTAGACTGCTCAGGAAATGTCTTGAACAGCAGGCTGGTTTCCTTGCAGAACTATTAAAAGGTAAGACCAAGCAAACACAACCATATTGCTGGCACCAGCATGAGTTAATCCTTGTTCAGGCCCAGGATCAGGCCTAAGGAGGGGGAAAGGATATGACAACACTGATCCAGCCTCCCTCCAGGGCCCAAAGGAAGCGATATTATAGGATTTATTACTGTATATATCATTTACATATGGTATTATAAAAAACAATGTTAATCACAACCTTCAAAACAACATATCCACTGTTCAGATTGTTTTATTTTTGGGGGTTCTTTTTGTGTGTGCCACAAATACTTACAGAAATTTTAAAAAGCATAGGTCATAATAGTTGAGACATTACAAACTTTGTAATGTTTCTATAGGCTTTCATAGAAAAGATCCACAGGGAACAAGGGGGATGACCAAATTTGAATCACAGAAGACATTTTAACAGATAAAATGATCACTTTCAGCTCTGCTGTCTCTATAATGAACAACATGTCCTGGTGTGTTTTCAGGCAGGTAAATGCAATCAATGCTCTTGTCCACATACTCTGCAATGGTCATGACTTAATTCAGATCAACTAGTAAACACTACCTCTTTTTTGCCCCAAACATGTCCATTGAAATGTAGTGCAATTTCATCACTGAGGTAATCTTTAACAAAAGAAATCCAAAACAAAAAGCACAACTACAAGTTGGTGTTAAGCATTCCAATTCCTTGGCACTCGATAATGTAGGCGTCGTTGGGAGATTCTTCATCTTCTGACTTTGTCACAGTAAATTTGGCCTGCAATTACATTTGTTTTAAAAATTACATGAAATATTTTTATTCATTAAAACACACAGCTGTTTTGCAACTATCTTTATAAGGCAGGGTACAGAGAATTAAAATGAGGTTCTCTTTATATAGATGGCCGACATTCATTCAAGGGATTCAAGGACTATTGTTTCACATATTCATGGGTTTCATACAGATTGTTCTTCATACCATTCCTGTCCTGTCTTCCCCCAGCACAACACTGATTCAGTCATTCAATCAATCAATAGGACTTATATCCAACACTATTGTTTGTGTTGTATGAGATGGTACATATACATCTAACATTGTGCAAACTGATCATCCCATAAATGTTAAATGTGAAATGGATGAGCTAGGAAGCATGGGTCTTTAGGTGGGGCGGGGATTGAAATTTTTTTTGGACATTCACTGTTATTTTAACTATTGAAAAACTCCATCAAGTCAAATAGTGGTTTAAAAAGCTAGTCTCTAAAAACATTTGTTCACCAAAAAAATTAACATGACAAAACAACAATAGTGAGCTACTTAATCTGGACATTCTTGCTGCTGCAAGCTAAAAAACCCATAATGTTCTCATGTCATCTGAAAGTATGTGAAATGGGACCAGCCTTCCTTGAGGATGCTGTGTCAACACCTACACCACCAGTACTGAAAAACATTACTCTGAGATCCAAACAATGACAGCATTTGGAGTACCGATTCACCAGTTAAATTTTAAATATTATGTCCTCACCTTTGTCAGCTGCTCTGCAAAATGTATAGCTGTTTTTGTATGGAGAGTAATTGGTCCAGTTTTCACTCTAGATACCCCATTTGCTAAAGCCATAAAAATGATCAGCTTGGAAGAAGAGAAAAAATTATTATGGTGATTACTCTCATGGTGGTCACAGCAAGTAAGCCCAAACAGCATTGTCCATGCGCACGACTAAATCAGGCTTCCACTAGGATCCCTATTCCATCATGATTTATTCATTCACATCTGAGGCACTTGCTTATGTTAAAGGTGTATGGAGCATGTATCAATTGACCAATATAACATCCCATTGATATTGAATTAACAAGTTCAACATCCCAATTTTTTATTGATTTAATCCAGGGTTCCAAAATGGCAACCCAAATATAGACTTTAGTGAACTTCCAAAGGGAGAAGAGTTCCATAGTTATGGGAAAGCCATTCAGAAGACTTCTCTACATACCCTATTTATTTATTTACCTAATTTATACCCTGCCTTTCCTCCCCTACAAGAAGGAGCCCAAGGCGGCTAACATCAGAGAAGAATAAAACACCATTAAAATTGCTAATAAATACAGGTTAAAACATAATTAAAATACAATCCCTACCCTACAATCCAGAGTAACTATGAGAGCATGTAAAAGACATTTACATTGACATAGTTACGACACCCACCTAGAAAAAACCTATGGGAAATTCAGAGTAAATTGTTCTTACGTTGAGGCAAGGACTCCCCGTACTTACTCTGGATTGCACCCATCCTCCTGTTGGCTAAACATAATTTGTAATGGGTTGTTCCTGATTCAGCCTTCCAGTAAGACCTGGTGTAAAACCTCCAAGTGTCCAAATCTATATGGATGGAGCTAGATTAGAACTCTATGATTTAAGTTGGCACTGCTCTCTGCCTTTCTCCATCTTGTTCACTTAATGAGATACCAGTAAGTGAATAATTCCTGTATGTGCTGACCTGGTCTTGCAGATAGTCATCAACAGCTCCCCCATGCCGAAGATTTCCAAGCAACATCTCTGCCGCTTCAATGCCAACTTTGTCTGAATTTTTACCTGGGTACAAAAAAATCATGAGGTGACTGCTCCACCACTACATGTATCAGCTACATATACAGATGATCTGAATTATGTACAGATCATACATCTGAACCAGCCCTATATTTCTAACAGTAGCCATTTTGCACACCAAAGCTTTCACATGGTAATCACATCTATCGTGCGCAAACACAATCCCATGAACTATGCATAACTGTATTGACTGAAATCATTTAAGCATTTTTTCCTGTGATATAAAAACAAGAAGGGAACCATTACACATTGCCCAGAATCTGATCATGACCCTACCCAGAAAATTAAGCAGAATTCTGGTTAAATCTCAATGCCAAATGTCTCACCTCTTTTCCCAAGTGAGGATCCTGCCAGCAAACAGCCTGTGGACGTCTCTGCAACAATTCTAAACAAACAAATCAAATTTATTGTTGAGTAAAATATCTATTTCTAGGAAAGATATTGTGCCCCAGTTCAGCAATCACTAAGCCAAAATTAGTGAACAAAAGCCATTGTCTTTGGAAGTGGAATTCTGGCTGCCAAATATATTTAATAATAAAATAAGTGTGCAATCCTAACCTCATAACTCATCAGACTTCCCGTTTGTGTGGTGATGTAGGGAGGCAAGTGTGTGCCTGTGCACTGACCTAACCCTCCTCCAGGAGTGGTGCAAAAGTGTCTTGTGACACTTTTGTGACACCCCCAGGTCTGCACAGGATTTATGCCAGGACTTAGGCTGGCCTAAGTGAAGTTTAGGATTGCAGCCGAAGTCACCAAATATGCATACTCTTAGGAAATAGGTTCCTTTCTTTTCTAACTGGTGCCAAAACAATAATTTTCTCTTATTCGTTGAAGCACAAAATACTATTCCACTTTAAAAGGAGTGACCAAGGTAATAATTTGCAGTGCTTTCTGATGTAGAAGGAATTGAAGTGAGAAGCAGAAACAACAGATCGTTGAGTGAGCAATCTTTAGGGCTCACTGCAAAAGGAGGCAGGGGGAGGTGAGGACAAGGGAAGGCAGAGGAAAGTAGGGACAAGGCACACCAAAGGGATGGAGAAAGGAAGACAGGACCATGGAACCAGATCTTAATTCCACCGGATCTGAAGCCTCCATGGAGGACTGCCCATCCAGAGCTGGTGCAGAAATGAATAGCCCCCTGTAAGGCTTCTCTGCTTACACGGGAATGGGAAAAACATCAGACGGCAGCTGCTGTAGCATTCTGGCCCACAGGATACTATGGCAGATTTTTTGCTGCCACAGTAATTCTGACACTGTAGGCATATTAGGATTAAGCTGTGAGTGTCTTTACTAAAAATAATTCATTTGACTTAGAAATTGAAATCACAAAACTTTTCCCCATAAGAATTCTGTGAGTTAAGAGTGAAATTTGATGACTGTTAATACACAAAACGTTTGTTTGTCAATTACATATTTAGTTGCTTCTTTATTTAAGGCTGCAATCCTAAAGACACTTTCCTGGGAGTAAGATCCATTGAACACAATGGGGCTTACTTTTGAGTAGACATGGTTAGGATTGTGGTCTAAGTTTAGTTTAAATCAAGTTCTAATCACACAAATGTGCCCACATCATCACCCCTTTTCTAAACAGCAACATTAGTTTGTTTCTGCAAACCGATTATGTTTATTATAATCCAAGTAGCTGGAATAAGCCCCCCCAACCCCCCCAAAAAACCCAACCAAAAAACAAAAGAAAACAAGCACTTGGGCTTAGCCTGGCCATTCATCTACTCACATTATTCCACTTCCGTTTCCAAAAGCCTGATCATCAGGTTCTCGAAAGGCCTGAATGTTGACAAAGAGGTCCCGGAATTCCTTTCTGATGCACCTCACTGCTGCTGACGACATGTCTTTTGCTAACTAACATAGCAACATAAAATGGGTATAACAGTTCATTGAATCCTCAATAACTATATTCACATACTTCACTGGATTCATATTATCATGCACTGAAGATTGTGACGAGACAAGGCAGAGACAGGGTGCAATCCTAACCAATTTAGCCTAGCACAACTATCATCTACCCATTACTGCAGTGGTGTGGGTAGGCCGGCACATATTGGTGAAGTGCCCTAAGTCCCCAGGAGTGGCACAGAAGTGCCTTACGACACTTTTGCAACACCTCCAGGCCAGCAGAGTACTTGTGCAGGCATTGCACTGCAGGCAGGATAACACTGACAATCAATTATTTATTCATTTAGTATATGGCAAATACATGGACTTGTGAGAAATCAAATATTAATGTCCAGTCCACCCAGCCATTCAAGGACAGAGAAAAAAATCAGACATTGAGCTGGTGTAAGCTCTCAATGGAAACTCAGATGAATATTTTGTTGAGGAGCACCATTGTCTCACTGAGGGGTAGATACAAGACCCCACTTAAACAGTGAGTCCTGTTAGACACCATGCTGGGTATGGTGTTCATACCCACACTCTGATCCTGTTCAGAGTTGACCAATGCTGGCAAGGTAGGTGTTTCACAAAACATCTGCACCTGGTATACAGTAAAATTTACTTTAGTAGTTGTGCTTTGTAACTTGTTCATCAACAATGTGGAGCAATAGCCATGGTGAGTGGCTAAATTTGCAACTAAATTATTTCGGATGGTGAAAATCCAGATACTCCAGTTCACTGCCAACCAATAAGGTGATAATCAATAGCTTAGGGACAAACTACAGGTTACATTAAACATGTTTGCTCTGTGCAACTGAGACAGGTACTAGTCACATATTTTTAAAAACTGGCCAATACTGTATTAAGGACAGAATACTAAGAAAAACTTACTTTAACTGGCAAAGTTCCAGCAACAAAGGCTCTTCCATATATCTTTGTTACATTGCCACGGTCTATTAGACTGATTGGGCTTAGCTGTTTAACAGGTGAGATTCGGACAATCACTTCACCACCACCCTTTGGGTAGTAACCTCTATGAAACACAAGAATTGGAGTGGGCTTCATTCACATGACATAACAGCTCACATGTTTTTTCAGCAACAAGACAAGGCAAGGGGCATTTTCACTCATGAGAATTAAAGCAGCTTTCAGTGGCAACACGTGACTTGAACTCACCTCCTTTTTATATCACAGTCCAGTGTCAAATTGAACTTCTCAACCATGGGCTTGAAGACCTGAAGAGTAAACACACTGGCTGAAAAACAGAGATTTAAGATGAGTAAAAATCTCTTTTATATCTGCTCTTTTAGGAGAAAAGCATCTTAATGGAAAGACATATCAAACAAACTACCAACAGAAGAACTTGATTAAGGGCAAAATCCAGAGCAGTTACGGGTCCACGCAGTTACGTCACCCTCTAGTGTTATCTTATGGAAAGTCACCTTAACTGCTCCGGAGCAAAAGGCTTAATTTGACTTTAGGATATGGGCCTAAATAAGGGTTATTCCCTTTTGATGTTGACAAAATCAGTTTTAGGGCTAGCAGGTTTCCTTTGACCTGCCTCACCACCAGGTAGCAATACTAAGCACAACTTTTTCCAATTCAGGTGTCTTCCAATATCTAAAAACTCCTAACACCCCACAGCTGTTGCTTGAATATAACAATAATCATCAGTAAAAGACCACTCTTCTTTCCAGCATCTCAACTGCCTTCTTGCCTCCTCTCTCCTCAATGGCAATCCTCAATTGCCCCCTTAGCTTTTGTCAGTCTGGCCTATTATCTGACAGTTGAAATACAAATGGAATATTGAGTTCTCCTCACAAATGGAATATTGAGACAAATGGGAATGTGTGGACACCCCTCACACAGGTCAAGGCTATTAGATTAGATGAACAGAAGGACCAACAGATGACTGAAGAGTCAACCTTAAGACAAGCAACCCTCCCCTTACCATCACTGTGTAATCAATCTGGGGAGCCATCTCTGCATTTGTGCCACCTTTCAAATGAAGTTCTGAAGGAGACGCTGCATACAGTACACAGGGCATGGACACCTGCATCAGCAAACAAACACTCCTAGAATGAGAATAAGAATTAAATTATGCTATTTATGTCCACTGCCTCACATTCAAAGAGCTAGTAAAATAACAAGTAGATCTGGGTTTGATTAGGACTGTTACAGCGCAACCCTAACTTGTGTTGGAGCAGGTGAGGCACTTGGCTGGTGTTGCAGCCAGTGCGAGTTCAGGGCTGCTGCTGTGCTACCTCAGGGCAAGGGAAAACTTTGTAGACTTTATGGGTCTACATAAATCTGTGCCAACTTTGGCTAATAGAAGCTTGCCTAATACCACACACAGTCCACAACAGGTATCAACAGTGGTGTACCACAGAAGGGCAAACCCCAGACACCACGTTAGGGAGATACCACAATCCCCTGCACCACCCAGGTCCTTTTGCTCAGAGGCATTCTGAGGACCAGGGAGGCAGCACACCTTGTAAAGATCTTGGAGGACCCCAAAAAGTCACTACTGGTTTCATGGAGGAAAGTAGAAGTGATGTTTTGATGCCCTTAGAAGATCTTCCAAGAGCTCTGGAGGATTCCCTGGACCTCAGAATGCTCTATAATGGCACTAAAACATCACTTCACTTCTCATTTCATGAAGAAAAAATGGATTTTTTTAACCTCCAAGGCCTTTAGAAAAAGTCAACTCCAATGTTCAGAAAAAGTCAACTCCAATTTCAGAGTTCCAGTTCAAAGTTTATATAATTCGACAACAGTCCAGTAACAGAAACACTGAGAAATGCAAAAAAACGTACCCTGCTGTTTTTGTATCTGCTATGTGGGTTCCCCCCTTGATCTTCCCAGGAGTGAAAGTGATTTCCGTTGAACCAATTTGCCCACCTTCCATCTGTCCATCGCACAAGTCTCGAACCATCTCCAATCCGGACAGGTGCTGAGGCCTTCAAGTCAGAAAACAAGAATCAGAACATCAATAAGACCTGCGGAAGTGGCCATATCCCAAACGATACTGGCTTCTTGAAATCTGGCACTGGCCTTTCCTGGGAGTAGGTCTCACTGAATACAATCTGGGACTTATTTCCAAGTAGACATGGAAGAGCTCTGGCGTCACAGTTTGACTGGGGGTCCCAGACAGATTTTTAAGTTTGAAATGCCAGAGTACCACTGGTCTTAAGACTCTGATCTAGATATACACGACTTATTGATAAACATAGCAGTGAGCTCAGGAGAAATTTTATATCAAATGAAATTATCTATCATAATTCATAATTTCATAGAATTATGGAATTATTAACTCAGGAGAAATTATCAAATGAAAACAATGATTTACTGATCTCATGATTTTTCCTTCTGCACTCAAATGTTCACAATTCACAAGAATTTACCTGAGGCCAGGCTGACTCCTGCCGGCTCGGATATTTTTTACATGCAGTGGTACACTGAGGAGGCAACTCAGGGCTGTGGAAACACGAAGGATCTGGCCACCCTGCAAGGGAAAATACATAATCAGATATTGATAGTACTACAGTATGTCGTGATACTACTGGACTAGCAGCTGGGACATGATAGTTAGGGATGGTTCAGCCTTGTAAACCATTTTTAACACTAGAACTAATTTTAAAATGGACCTAGACACAGTACTTATCAGTGACAGCCTGCCTACTGGGAAATGTTATTGTTGCAGAAAACAAGAATGAAAACATCAATAAGACCTCTGTATGTCACTCCAGTATGACACTTTGTATGTCTCCTCCAAATATTAAGTGCTGTCATTAAACATATACAGGGTACAGCCCGATCTATCCCACTAACTGCTTCAGGGAGAATACAACAGACCAGCATCCTGAGACCCTCCCCTTATTGTGAGATATGACTTTGTGAGACAGGCTACATCTAAAGTAGGCTGTCCAGCTTGTAACATTTAATGGACTTTTCCTGCAAAAATTTGTCTGATCCCCTTTTAAAGGCATCCAGGCCCGATGCTGCCACCACATCCTGTGGCAAGGAGTTCCACAGACCAATAACATTCTGGATAAAGAAATATTTTCTTGTATCTAACCTCCTTCTCCCAACACTCAGTTTTTAGTGGATGTCCTCTGGTTCAGGTGGAGTGTGAGTAGGAAAAGAGCATCTCTCTATCCATCCATCAGTTTTGTATGTCTCAATCATGTCCCCCCCCTCCTTTGACACCCCTCACTTAAGAATCAGTGCCTTTTGACACCCTTGGGTTAGGGGTTTTCCTTTCCAACTTTGAGCACGCATGACTTCACAGCACCTCTTAGACTGGTCAGTCTGATTCCTACTGATGGCAGTCATTGCACAATCCTATGTGTGATTACTTAGAAGTCAGTACCAATTTGTTCAATGGGGTTTCTCCCAGGAATGTGTGTGTAGGATTCCAACCTTGTTCCCTACTAGGAAGCTGAGAGTACAATCCTATGCACATCTACTCAGAGATAAGCATCATTGTAATCAACATTTTATTGAAAAGAAGTAAATTGATGGGGCTTACTCCCAGGTAAGTGTGGATAGGATGGAAGCCTCAGAGTTCAAGCTTAGACACATCTACTCAGAAGTAACTCCCAGGTAAGCATGGAGAGGATGGCAGCCTCAGAACCCCATCCTATGCAAGCCTGCTCAGAAGTATCTCCCATTCCAGTCTATGGGGCTTACTCCCAGGTAAGCGTGGAGGGGAAGGCAGCCTCAGAGCCCCATCCTACGCCTGTCTCCTCAGAAGTCACTCCCACTCCAGTCTATGGGGATTACTCCCAGGTAAGTGTGGAGAGGAAGGCAGCCTCAGAGCCCCATCCTATGCCTGTCTCCTCAGAAGTCTCTCCCATTCCAGTCTAAGGGGCTTACTCCCAGGTAAGTGTGGAGGGGAAGGCAGCCTCAGAGCCCCATGCTACGCCTGTCTCCTCAGAAGTCTCTCCCATTCCAGTCTATGGGGCTTACTCCCAGGAAAGTGTGGAGGTGATTGCAGCCTCAGAGCCCCATCCTACGCCTGTCTCCTCAGAAGTCTCTCCCATTCCAGTCTATGGGGCTTACTCCCAGGAAAGTGTGGAGGTGATTGCAGCCTCAGAGCCCCATCCTACGCCTGTCTCCTCAGAAGTCTCTCCCATTCCAGTCTATGGGGCTTACTCCCAGGTAAGTGTGGAGGGGAAGGCAGCCTCAGAGCCCCATCCTACGCCTGTCTCCTCAGAAGTCTCTCCCATTCCAGTCTATGGGGCTTACTCCCAGGAAAGTGTGGAGGTGATTGCAGCCTCAGAGCCCCATCCTACGCCTGTCTCCTCAGAAGTCTCTCCCATTCCAGTCTATGGGGCTTACTCCCAGGAAAGTGTGGAGGGGAAGGCAGCCTCAGAGCCCCATCCTACGCCTGTCTCCTCAGAAGTCTCTCCCATTCCAGTCTATGGGGCTTACTCCCAGGTAAGTGTGGAGGGGAAGGCAGCCTCAGAGCCCCATCCTATGCGTCTCTACCTAGGAGTAGGTCTCCTTAGGGCGAATGGGGCTACTCTGAGGAGAGGGGCAGAGGGGGTCCTGTGGGGCTCACCCCTTCCATGATGCTTCCGTCTATCTCCACGGCGTCCATGGTGGTGAAGCTCGGCAGGACCCTGCTGAGGAGGAGGAAGAGGGGGCGGCGCAGCAGCCAGCCCAGCTTAGTCGGCCCTGCAGTCCCAGAACAGCCGCAGCCGGAGCTCAGGCACCGCCTCCCATTCAGAGAGAGCTCCGAGCAGGCGCAGGGCAGAGCAGCCTCCCCAGCACAGGCTGGCCCTCTGGATAAGGCCCTTCCTTCAGGGGAACCACATGACATCCCTTAGGCAGGAAGGAGGACAAGGCCCTCCTCACATGGAGGACTCCCAAGACAAAAGCAGGATAAATAAAATAAATGAGAAATATAAGATTTTATTTTGCTTTTAAAAGTACAAGGCAGCAAAACTAAAAGTATAAATATACTTTTCAAAGTGTGTGTGTTATATATACACACGCAGAGGCGCCTCACATAAAGAGCTTAATTCGTTCCGAAGACCTGCTCTTTAAGTGAAGCGGATTTTCCCATAGGAAATAATGGAAACTCAGACGTTTGGTTCCACAACCCCCAAAATACTCATATAAAAATATTAACGATGTAAAAATGATGACAAAACACTGGAATTGAATTCAAAATATGCATTCAGTGGGCATAATCCTATGAAGTCTACTTAGGCTGCAATCAAAGACACTTTCCTGGGAGGCTTACCTGGAGGTTCAAGGTGGCCAATGGGGACACTTGGGGGCAATTAGAGGCAGCAGTGCTGGCCGGCAGCCCTTTTAAAGAGCCTCCCCGCAGAGTCAGGGCTGCATAGTATGCGTGCCCATAGCGTGCTTGCAAGTTAAGTGAAGCAGAACTTGTTATGTGAAGCTAGATTTCTTGGAAATTTTGCTTGTTATCTGAAACACTTGTTAAGCAAGCTACCGCTGTGTGTGTATCTATATATCTATATCTATATATCTGAAAAACTCCTATTTATTAAGGCTTTTAATTTATGTCCTTCTGGTTGTTTTTAATCTTTTCTCTTGTTTTTAATTGGTTTTTAGGTGGTTTGGGTGTGGTTTAGGTGGTTTTTAGGGCTGTGGGTGGCGCAAGCGGTTAAGACGCTGTGCCTGTTAACCAGCAGGCCAGGGTACGAGACCCGGGTCAGTCCCACAAGACAGGGTGAGCTCCTGTCCTTAGCCCAGCTCTGCAACACCAGCTGGATCCAATCGTATTGGCTCTGCCTTTCCATTGGACTAATTCAGTGGCGTGCAGAGGGGGGATTTGCTGCTTGGGTAACAGCCTATCCTCCATAACAATCTAACCCAGGCTTTTGTGCTTCACATGCAGCATATGCATATACCATAGTCTTCCAAGACTGACGGAGGCCAGCTTATAGGTGGTTTAACCACTGCTGTGTTTTTATGGTGGTTGTGTAAATTTTTAATGATTTTTATGTATTTGTTTTATCTGTTTTTAAATTGCGTTTGAGAGTGTAATTTTTAAACGTTGTAAAAGCCACCTTGATTTCCTTTGGGAAGAGAGGTGGGGTATAAATGAATAAAATAAATAAATATATGTACACACAGAGAGAGACATCCATATATATGTTTATATATGTGTTTATATGTGTGTGTGTATATATATATATAGAGAGAGAGAGAGAGATCACACAGGGGTCTTTGTATGTATATAATGTCTTACATTTTCTTGTGTGTCCTACTTTTTTGTTCTCCCTGGATAGTCCAGCCTGCCCTAGAGCTGAGGGAGCTGGAGCCTGTGCTCACCCACCCAGTGGCTTAGCTGGAGGGGGCGCAGCAGTCAGTGCTGGAGGGACAGGGAGGCCTCCTGCTGCCCCCACCAGGAATGCAGGACTCCCCCCGAGACCGACTGCTGCGCCCCCCTCTTGCTACGCCACCGGCCGCCCTCACCTGAGACTGCACACCTGGCACTCTCACCCCTCCCAAGGCGCCTCCTCCCCCCTCGCCTCATTGGACGCTTCCAAGGGGATGCCAGGATTCGTCCGCCTTCATTAGCTCGCTTCGTTCCATGGGGCGTACTATTGGCTGTGAGGGGGGAGGGTGCTCTGTCTCTCCGCCCAGGTTAAGATGGCGGCGGCGGTCGCATTCAGGGGCTGTTATCGGGCTGCAGGGCAGCTGGTAAGAGAGGGACACCTTGCAAGGAGGGGCGGGGAGAAGCGGGGCAGCAGGTCCTGCTCCCTGCCTCGTTTCCAGGGAGAATGTCAGGCAACCTGCAATGGTTGTTCTGCTTCCTCAGGTGCAGCAGTTGCCTCCCCTCACCTGCCTCTCAGGTTGTGTTCCCACCCTCAGTTTCCACTCAGGTTGTCCACCCTCCAGTGCAGCAATTGCCTCCCCTCACCTGCCTCTCAGGTGTAGTGGTTGTCCACCCTCCCTTCCTGAGGTCCAGCAGTTGCCTCCCCTCACCTGCCTCTCAGGTGTAGTGGTTGTCCACCCTCCCTTCCTGAGGTCCAGCAGTTGCCTCCCCTCACTTGCCTCTCAGGTTGTCCACCCTCCCTCCAGTGCAGTGATTGTCTTCCTTCACTTGCCTGTCAGGTGTTGTGGTTCCCCCTTTTACTTCCCTGAGGTGCAGCAGTTGTTGTCCCTTCTCAGGTTGTCCTCCTTCAGCCACCTTAAGTCCAGTGTAGTGGTTGTCCTCTTTCCCTCCTTCAGGTGTAATGATTGTGTATCTACAGTATTTATATACCACTTTTCAACTAAAAAGTTCATGTATTTCAAATACTGTAGATTGATGATTGTCCACCATCCCTGCCTAAGGTGCAGTAGTTGCCACCCCCTTCAGGTTGTCCTTCCTCACCTGCCACTCAGCTGCATCTCAGGTTGTCCACCCTCCCCCTGGTACAGTGGTTGTCTAACAACACATGCTTCTCAGGTGAAGTGGTCATCCACCCTTCCCTCCTTCCTGAAGTGCAGCAGTTGTTCTTACTCATGTGCCTCTCAGGTGTAGTGAGTGCCCACCTGTCCTCCCTCAGGTGCAGTGGTTGTCCTCCCTTCCCTGTCTCTCGGCTGTCTCTCAGGTTGTCTACCCTCTCTCAGATATAGTGGTTGTCCTCGCTCACCTCCCTCTTAGGTAGGGTTGCCATAATTTTTTTCCACAAATTCAGAGTAGGATCTTCTGTCTAACCTGCCTGTATGTGAACACAAACCTGATATGGCAATCCTACTCTCAGGTGAAGTAGTTGTCTTCCCTCCCTCCATTACAGCAGTTATCCTCTTTCTGGTGAGAGGCTACAAATCTGTCACCAAAAATGACAAGTTGACTTGCTATCACCAAAGAAATTGCACTTCATTCACTCCCCATCTGGATCCAGCCTGATGGCCTCCAAGGATACCCATTCCAGTGTTTCTCAACCACTGGCATGGGCACCACCTGTGGTACGTGTGTAGTGATACACAGGAGACCCCTAAACATCTGCTGCCCAGTGGTAAGACCAGAAATGCAGCATGAAAAACAGCAGAAGGCTCAGCTTGGTAAGAAGAGTACCAAAGCATGCTCTTCAGATCTCAAAAAGCCCTTCCGTCCACACTGAGGCTGCAATCTTAATGACACTTTCCTGGGAGTAAGACCCATTGAACACAATGGGGCTTACTTTTGAGTAGACATGGTTAGGATTGTGCTCTGAGTCTATTACTAGTGTTGCTCATGTCGCATCTGGATTCTCAGTCAAGAGGTAACTGAGAATGAACTCAGAATGTCATCACCAGTTATTTCCAGTGGTATTTGAATAGGTAGAACATGTGAAGTGGTACAATGGGGTTCCTGGAGGCACTGATCTACTTGGTACTACATCATGTCCATGTTCTGCATCAGGTGGAAATTTCTATATGTTAACCTTACTCCACTGAAGCTTCGGGTCTAAAGGACTCTCGATGCATGTTGTTCTACGTCAGTGGTGTCCAACCTTTTAACTTCATGGCTCCGGGACCTTTAACTGTGGGGTGATTATGATAGCCTGTGTGACTCAATGCAGTGATCTTGTATGTATAGCTCACTTTCCTAACCTTAGTTTTGTCAGTTCAGTATGCCTCTGCTGAAATGCCCTTGACTGGAAGTCACATGCCTGAAACAAACTAAACTTGTCACACCTTTACTTCATTTCTAATTCCATTACAGTGGCGCCTCACTTAAAGAGCTTAATTCGTTCCGGAGGCATGCTCTTTAAGTGAAACGCTGTTTAAGTGAAGCAGATTTTCCCATAGGAAATAATGGAAACTCAGATGATTGGTTCCACAACCCAAAAAATATTCATATAAAAATATTAACTGTTTATAAAAATTATTACAAAACACTGCAATATAACACTGTACAAAGCACTGTAATATACAGTAACACACAACACTGCAATAAAGAAAATACTATACAGTACTGAACTGTACTGTACCTTTGAAAACCTTCATGGCTGGTGTGAGGGTTACAGAGAGGGGATGACTTTGGCTGCAATCCTAAAGACACTTTCCTGGGAATAAGACCCATTGGATACAATGGGGCTTACATCTGAGTAGACATGGTTAGGATTGTGCTCTTTCATAATCACTAATGGAGTCACTGCTATCCATTAGCTCAATGGAATCTATTGTCTTTTTGTGCAACTTTAACATTCCCAAGCTGCTGACGGGGAGCAGCACTAGAACATTGATAAGGCACACCTTCCACAATGACACACACAGATCCCACATACAGACCTGACTCAGGCTGCTCCCCCCAGATGTCCCATGAGTTCCCTGGCAATGGAAGCCTATTCCAAACTTTGCCCAGGACCCCACTATAGCGCAAGCTAGTCCCCTCGCCCCCCCCCCCGTGGGTTCCCTTGCCATGGAAGCCTGTTCCAAACTTCCTCAGAAGTGCTCTTTGTTCAAGACAGTGCTCTTTAAGCAAGTCAAAATTTCTGAGAAAATTTTGCTCTTTATATAAAACGCTCTTTATTCAAGGTACCACTGTATTGTTTTCATGAGTTTCCAGAGTTTGCTTTCAGCTGTATTTGTTGTCTCCTGGAGAAGTGGGTGGTTGTGCATCTTTGATCAGAATCCACCAGACTTTAGGGTTCCCCTTTCTCATTCCCATTGTGTTAAATGGGGCTTACTCCCAGGAAAGTGTCTTTAGGATTGCAGCCTAAGAAGACTTCATAGGATCATGCACATTGAATGCATGTTTTGAATTCAATTCCAGTGTTTTGTCATCATTTTTACATCCAGTTAATATTTTTATATGAATATTTTTGGAGTTGTGGAACCAATCGTCTGAGTTTCCATTATTTCCTATGGGAAAATCTGCGTCACTTAAAGAGCGTTTCTCTTAAATAGCATGCCTCCGGAAAGAATTAAGCTCTTTATGTGAGGCACCACTGTATATTGTAAAATAAACCATACTCATAGGGAAATGTGTACTATTGCAGCTTTAGAGAAAGCTTTAGATTTTGTGCCTCGCAAAAGCAGCACTAGTGAAAGGGCAGCCCACCTGATAATATCTTGAAATTGCACATTTTTTTCTTCTGTCATGGCAGCTTTTGAGTTTCTAGGTGAAAACAAATGCTTATTTCTTATGTTTAATGACATCAGTTATTGCTTAATGAAGTAACTTCTGGCCTGTGGGAAGCATCAAGAATGCTCCTCATGATCAAATGCTCTTCAAGATCAAAAGTATCTGCTTTCATTTCTGAATTAATTGCACTTTCTTGTTACATATAAAATTGGAGAAACGGTGGTTTGTTAAAACCATAGATTGGCTAATCTAGAATGTTAATAAACCAGTTTGACTTCTGTGAGTTCAGATGTTACAGAGAAGTGTGGCTAGCTTGACGCTTAAAGCAGAAGTAGATATTTTCTTATGGTTAGGGGGTTGGTGGGGACAAAAGCAGGATTGGACAGGTTTATTCAAGGTAATCTGGCCAGGCCAGTTACTTAATTAGAATTTCTGCCTTAACATTTGATTTCTGTATTAATTTCTATCTAGCTCTGCATTCGCCATATTCGATTATATGGTAGTTTTCGTTCACTAAAAGCAAAATACATCTGTGGCTTTGACAAGTATGCATGGAGGTATCGACATCAACACCGATTGTTCCGAACAACTGTTGGTAAGTTTTCCTTTGCATGTAAATTACCTGAGCTATTATTAGTGAATTTTTGCTTACCTCAAACAGGTGAAGAAGGAAATTATTTATAATTCTTTATATTAGAATTGCTTCTGTGGGTGTTCAAAAGTCTTCCAAAGTGTTGACGCTCACTGAATTGTAATCCTATGCTTACTTATGGTGGCATAAGCCTCATTGAATACAGTAGTGCTTATTGTGGGGTAAATATGCATGAAAAGTACTGCATTTTAAGAGTCAGACACCTTGTTTTGCCTTTTTTTAGATTGCAATACTCCTAATATAAAATTATATTACAGGACCATATTCAACAAGCCAAAATCCATTCTGTTCTCAGCCATCTTTTGTAAATGGGTATTCCAGAATTCAATTTTTGACACACATAGTCAGCAATAATTGCTGTTTTTGTAACTTTATTATCTATTATTTTATACTGTAATCTTGTAAGAACACATATTTTATACTTGGAGATCCTTCATGCTTGAGGTAAATTTTGCTACTTTCAAGAAGAATTGTAATTTGACATTTGAATTATTGTCCATCCCCCTCCAGTTCCCAATGGCCAAATTGTCCAGTTCAAGCTCTCTGATATAGGAGAAGGGATTACAGAAGTGACTGTGAAAGAATGGTAAGTACAATGTTGCCTTATAAGACAAACTTAATTCTTTCCAGAAGTATGTTTGTCTTACAAAGCAGATTTTCCCCTAGGAAATAATAGAAACTGAGATGATTGGTTCCACAACCCAAAAATATTCATATAAAAATATTAACTGTATGTAAAAATGATGACAAAACACTGTCATCACATTCAAAACACTGTAACGTAATACAGAACACAATTACTGTAATAAAACACTGTAAAATACTTAACAGTAAAACAGAAAAGAAAAATCCGTATGGCCAAGGATGACTATCAATGTCTGGTGTCTTTTTGAGCAACTTTAACAAGGAACCCATCTCTCTCTGTGTGTGTGATCTATCTATGCAAACCAGATAGGCAGTTTGCAGCAGGACCAGCAGCAAAGGCTCCTGCCCAATGCTATGCTGTCTACTCAGAATCAATTCCCATTGAATCCACTGGGGCTTACTCTCAGGAAGGTGTGTAGGATGCCAGCATGACTCCAGGTTTGCAGCAACAACAGGAGCAATGGATTCTGCCTTGATGCAAAAGGGGCAAGAATCCTATGCTGTCTACTCAGAATCATGTCCCATTGAATTCACTGGGGCTTACTCACAGGAAAGTGTAGGATGTGTAGGATGCCAGCCTGACACTTTCCAAGTTTGGAGTAGCAGCAGCAGCAGCAGCAGGAAAGGCTTCTGTCTGGAGGCAAAAGTGTGGTGGAGTGTGGTCCAGGCAGGGAGGAGGCTTCTTTGGGGGAAAGGGATTTCCCTCCTACCTGATGGTGGTGGCTGCAGAAGGCTGAGACATGCTGGCTGGGAGGCCCAGACCAGGCTACTGCCTGTGCATCCCTCTGCTGGCCAGTCACTGGCACTGCAGGCAGGTGGAGAAGTCCCGCTTCAGCCAATGGACATTCATCTTACAAAGCACATTTGTCTTACAAATCAGAATCCCATAGAAATTTTATTTTGTTTTACAAAGCATTCATCTTAAAAGGTACCACTGTAATCTTGTATCTTGATCACTTTCTGCTACCCAGAAAACTTGGTATGGGGAAGAAAGGAAAATTGGGGAGTTAAATATAATATGGCACACGAAGCTTATTAAAAACAGCTTCTTTTCTGATTTCTTGGGAAATTTAAAAGGATTGTTAATAAAATACTTTTGTTATTGGGGATGCTGAAGATAATTATTTATTTGAGCATGATATATTTTAAAATATTATTTAAAAATACAATAAATACAGTACTATTATGCAGATGGTTATTTCAAGGATTTTTAGGGTTCTTTTCCAAAGAAGTCAAAGCATCTTATAAGAATGATTAAACACCATTCTATTAGAATAAAAATACACAATAATAAAATAAAATTGGCCACTGGAAAACTGTTGAATATAGACAACTAAGTCATTTGATTCTGCAATAAAAATAATGTAATTTTTATTGAATAACCTCTTGATTACTGTGACTGTTAAGCAGTCTTTCTTTTCTGCTAGGTATGTAAAAGAAGGTGACACAGTATCTCAGTTTGACAGCATCTGTGAAGTACAAAGTGACAAAGCCTCTGTCACTATCACCAGTCGATATGATGGTGTAATTAGAAAACTTCATTATAACATAGATGAAATTGCCTATGTCGGAAAACCATTGGTGGATATAGAAACAGAAGTCTTAAAAGGTAATTTTAACTAATTTTCATCATTGCATAAAGTGATGAACTGTATTAGTCCCTTAGAGTTAACCTTGGATAGGCAAAGCATGGTTTAAAAAACCTTACACACACATGCCTGTACTATATACAGATAAATGTTTTGTCTCAGAATGCTCAACAAGCCTTGCAGTTGCCTGAGGTTCTTCACCATGCAATGCAAAAATAAAATGAACCTTTTTTGTTCTGTCTGTTAGTTGGTCTGTCTGAAAACAAGGTCCCAGTCCTATCCTTCCAGTTGCCAATGCAGTTTCAACATAGCCTTGACCTAACAAACTTTACCTTACCTTGAGGATGCTACATTGACTGCCTCCTCTGCAGGATTCAGCATGTGCCCCATTGAAACAGCTCCATCAGTGCTGGAAAGATGGGGTAGGATTGGGTTCTAAATAACTTGATTATATTTGGAACATTGGCCAGGATCCAAAGATCTACTTTTGGTGCACCCAAGAACTTGGGCATGTCCAGTGGAATTTTTTATTTACACTTTTATGCTTCAATTTTTTTCCCCAGTTAAGACAATACAAATCATGCAATTGAGAATTGATTCATTAAATCTTCAGTGCACCCTGAGGCTATACTGCAAATTATTTCTAAAGCAATTTGGAATCAGATATGATATGGGTGGGGGTTCGCTATCAGAAACATAGGCCAAGGTGCAGTGAGCTATGGCCCAATCCTATCCAATTTTCTAGTGCTGATGCAAATGTGCCAGACGGCTGTGCACTGCATCCTGTGGTGAATCACTGACTCTTCCTCAAGATAATGGGAGTGTGTGTTTCTGACGCATGTGTTCTGTATTGAGGCTAAACCGATGCTGGAAAGTTGGATATGATTGGGTCCATAGTATGGTAGTTCTTTGAATCCTGTCCAGACACTTTACTTGGCAGGCAAAAGGCTGATTTGTATTTAACTGTGTAGCTGTGCAGATGGCCATCTTCTTTGGAAGATGGAAAAAGAATAACATCTGTGGCTGCTATCCTGTGCACAGTAACCTGAGAGGGTTGTTTGGGAAATAGTCGGATGTACTTCTGAGTAGTCCTGCATGTAACACCAATTTAACACACGCTAAAAGTGAAAGTTGGTTTTTGCTCCTTTCTAACATTAGACACATTGAACTCTTGGCAATGTTGATTGCTGTGTCTTACCGTTAACCTTTTTTTTGTCCTATCAGTAGATGTCACTCCTGAAGAAGATGTTGTGGAGACACCTGCTGTGTCCCATGAAGAACACACACATCAGGAGATTAAAGGCCACAAAACCTTGGCAACCCCTGCTGTTCGTCGCTTAGCCATGGAAAACAATGTGAGTGTGTTTTGTACCCATGGCTATATCCATCTATGAGAAAGGCTTCAGGAGTCAACCTCGAGGCAAAATCCTGAGCCAGAGTCCCGGAAAGTGTTTGTAACTGTGTACAATCATGTTCTGGAAACTCCTTCAATGCAGCTGGAACCAATCATATCGGCTCTGCTGTTCTGTTGGACTATTTCAGTGATGTGGAGGGGGGATTTGCTGCTTAGGTAACAGTCTATCCTCCATATTAATCTACCCAGGCCATCATGCTCTGGAGAGGACACTCAGAGCACGATACCATAGTCTTTCGAGACTGAAGGATGCCAATGATGGCGCCTAATCTGCCTTGTAACATATGATCTTACATTGCAATTCTGTTCATTAAACGGGGCTTTTCCCTGATATATTTCATTCAGGGTTCTTTAACTTGCGGTCTCTTTCAGATTAAACTGAGTGAAGTTGTTGGAACAGGAAAGGATAACCGTATCCTCAAAGAAGACATACTCAATTACTTAGCGAAGCAGACAGGAGCTATTTTACCTCTGTCACCAAAACCTGAAATTATTCCACCTTCACCAAGAATGGAGCCCACGCCAGGCAAGCCAAAGGCAAAGATGCCTAAAATCCCAGTGCCAATTTCCAAACCTGTAGTAATTTCAGGAAAAGACAAAACAGAGGCCTTATCAGGTAAAAAATTAGAATACATATAATAGCATGATATGTTTATGTTGTAATGAAAAGTAAAATATTAATATTGGTTTCTTCATACAGTGTTTCCAATACACAACCTTAACCCAATTAACGCCTACTCCACAGCACATTGTGCAAACTAGAAAATCCTATCTATATCCTCAGGCTGTACAAACTGAAAAGAATCCAAAATAAATGGACAGACATTCAAGGGACATCTATAGACTCTATCAATGTGGTTAATGCAAATCTGAGGGACCTTACTGCACAGACTTTGTGAAAAAAACTCACCTTGGGCATGAGGAGAATCTTCCTCATGCTCTTACAGTACTATGTAAAGCAATTTCTTCACAGTGTAGGACAGCTCAGCTGGACAATATTCTGCAGCCGCAGTGGCTGCAGAGTAAAAACATTTTTACCCACTATCACTGATGTGGAGGAGGTACTGCATTGTAACCTTCCCTGAGTTCTGTCAGGTTCATCCTGTTTCATCCTTCAGCTCCACTCTAGATGTCTGTTGAACCATTTCTTCACCTGAAGCTTTATCATCCAGACTGTATAAATCAACCAAGGTTGTGCAGGAATGGTTACCTACACTACTTGGCCATTTTCCCCACCTCTGAGGTCAACCAGAGGAGTGGGTGAATTTCTGGCCCTCATAGCAGGAAATACCCCAAAGCCAGTGGTGGGATTCAAATAAATTAACAACAGGTTCTATGTCCTATTAATAACCAGTTCTCAGAACCAGGCGCTCATTAGCAAAGGGCTCTATAAAACCTGTGAGAACCCCCTGAAGCCCCCTGAAGCATAGGTAACTATCCAAGTCCATCAGTCCTCATCCCACTAGGACCAACAGCCTTGCAGAAGTTTAGCACTGTCCTCAGTGTATAATTTAGCAGGTGACAAACTGTCCATGACAAGGGCAAAAGCCATTTTTATAAGCCACTGATATTATAGCTCTTTTTAAAAATAAGTTCAGTTGTAGGAAAACAAGGAATGAGATCAGAAAATTGCTAAATGTGACATCTTTGGAAGTCTAACATTTTGTTGTTGTCTTTCTGATTTCCAGGTTTTCACAAGGCAATGGTGAAGACCATGACTGCTGCTTTGAAAATTCCTCACTTTGGTTATTGTGATGAAATTGATCTCACTCAGCTTATCCGGCTGCGAGAGGAGTTGAAACCCATTGCACACGCACGGGGAGTTAACCTCTCTTTCATGCCCTTCTTTATAAAAGTGAGGCATAATCAATGAGTAAAAGAAACATTTTTATTCTAGCCTGGTAGTTGGCATTATTTGATGCTGAACTGTGAAACATTCAAATTTTGCTGGAAACATAGAGATTTTTGCCATTTGTGTGTAAAGGGGAGTATATGTGAATAAACAAATATAGAGTACATGAGGGAGGAAGTTATATATGGAAATTATGGTATTTTAATGCAAAATTAATTTTATTACAGTTTATGTAACAACTTTCACATGTATTCCTCCACAGTTATTTCAGATCTAGGGATTAGATAAGGAAGCTATGAAGAGATTGTAGAGCATACAGTGAAAAGGATCATTTGCGTCTTAATTGGCAGATTACACAATGAATGATATAGTTTAAGAGCCCTATTTATTCAGGACGCAGAGCACAAGTCTAACCATGTCTACTCAAACATAAGTTTCATTGTTTTCAATGGGTCTTACTCTCAGGAAAGTGTCTTTAGGAAGACAAAGTCCTATCATAGACAGTGGAGGCTTACTCCAAGTAAGCAAGGATAGGATTATAGCATTAAAATATAACCTTTACTAGAATCATTTTAGTGGAATTTGCTTCCATGTTGTAAAACACATGGAACGAGGAAGCATGTCACATTGTACATGCCCAGGACAAATGCCACAATAATTGGTGTTGGAAGGTAAATTTTTGTAGGTAGGTAGGCATGATCTGTTTTATTTTAAGCTGATATAAATCACCCTTTACACATTTGGGAACTGGCTTCCTCAGTTCATGGCAGGAGCTTATCCTTGGAACCTCATAGCTGTTCCAGCATGCTGCCCTCTGGCGCTAACCATGAATTTCACACATACGGTACTTCAAATCAGTGCTGGATTTCAGTAGACAGCAAAGACACTTGAACCAGAAATAATTTCAGTGCAAGCTTGCTCTCTGGATGGAAGCTGGGTTGAGCATTTGGCTTATTCTAAAGAAGCTGTTAGGATATCTATGCAAATAATGAAAATCTTAAGTAGTATGCTAAATAAGATTGTAATTCTTTTTCAACTACTAACAGCATGTTGGCAAAATAGTGAACTTGCATCTTAATATCAGGTTTTTATGTGTTTACTTGGAAAAATTGGCAGCCCTGCTCTGACTGGCAGGGCTGAAAGCTTTAATTTTAGTTTCATTAACTAAAGCTAAAAGTTTAATTGATCAAAACAGCTGAGAATATGTGTTTTTTGAGGGTATTTTTTGAGGTTTATTTTGTTAGGGTTCTGGTATGTGACAAGACTAGGAAACAAAAAGAGGAAAAATAAATGAACCTACAGTTTTAAAGACCCAGCTATATGCATGTTTCCTTATTAGTTAGACTTGCTGAGTACAATAAGGCTTACTGCCAAGTGTCTAGAATTAGAGTCTGAATTTTCAAATTATCTCATTTTTGGCTGCAATTTAAGGCATCTCTGTTAATATTTGGGAGGTATCATGCAGTCAACTTGATATGTAATAATCGTGAAGCCAGATAATTTTGATCTAAAGTGGTTGATTTTTTTGGACAACCCATTTTTAATACAGGACCTTACTCTGACAAAAGTTTTAAAATTTGTTTTTATCCATAAAATGGAGCTAAAATATTTTAAATTAATGCCTATCAAAGTATTTTGATAATGCCTTTGATAAAGTATTTGATAATGCCTATCAAAGTATCAAAGTATTTGAGAAGTCTGCAAAAATCATGTGATATGCAGACTTAATGCACATTCTGAACAAGTGTGCGTTAAGTATGAACAAGTGAGCATTAAGTATATATGCGAGTAATGAGTTTTGATAAATGTAGGACATGACATAATAAAAGCTAAAAATACTCATATATATTGATTTCAAGCACAATCCTAACCATGTCTACTCAGAAGGAAGCCCCACTGTGTTCAATAGGTCTTACTCCCAGGAAAGTGTCTTCAGGATCGCAGCCTTCATGTGGTTAATTTAAACTATACTATACTATGGGCAACTATGCCCATAGTATAGTGTAGTATTAAACTATACTATGGCATAGTATTAAACTATACTATGGGCAAAATCCAAAGTAACTACGGGGAGTCCTTGCTCTGGTGTAAGAACAACTTACTCTGGATTCAAATATGAATTTTCTATAGATTTTCAGTAGGTGGTGCAGCAACTACGGGTGCACATAAAGTATCTTAACGTGCTCCCGTAGCTACTCAGGATTTGGGTCTAAGTCAATTTATTCATCAAGTTCAGTTTGTCAAGGCTACCTTGTAACTGATCTCCAAAGTATTTTCTGGGGATGTGAACCTGAAACATTCTGTGTTCAAAGAAGGTGCTGTTCCAATGATCAATAACACCTCCCAAAGGTTAGAGTTTGGCATTGTAGTAGTTTGGATGGTAGTAGTAATATCGCTTAGTAATATGGTTGTCTTTCATTTTTTGTAACAGGCAGCTTCTTTAGGCTTATTACACTATCCTATTCTGAATGCTTCTGTGGATGAAAATTGCCAAAACATCACATATAAGGTTTGTATATAATTTGGAAAGCATTCCTGTTGTGCGAGAAGCTGCTTTTTGCCAGGTCTGACCATGTGACACTCTTGCTACTATGAATGGCAATAGCACATCTCCCAGGTGGACTCTGGCTGGGGTTTTTCATAGTGCCTACTATCAGGAGCCTTTTTTGAATTAGACAGGCTGGGGAGTGAGCCTGCCATATTCTGCAGAAAAGCTATAACTTCTCCCCAGATCTTCAATAGTCAGTATGTTGCAACTTTAATGTTTTTAATGCTCACAATACATTTGAGTTCCACCTGCAGTCAGGAAGTAAATATAGAGCAGAGCATTTATTTCTGCTGTATAGCTGATGTGTTTTGTTTTTATTTTTTAAACTGCTTGTGTGTTAAAATGTATTTGTGTAAAGAAGTGAGCATCGTTCTTCATATATTTTCTAGGCTTCTCACAACATTGGTATTGCTATGGATACAGAACAAGGCTTACTTGTTCCAAATGTGAAAAATGTTCAGGCTTGCACCGTGTTTGAGGTTGCATCGGAATTGAACCGCCTACAAAACTTGGGGTCTGCAAACCAGCTGGGAACAAATGACCTCACAGGAGGAACTTTCACGCTCTCCAACATTGGCACAGTAAGTTGAAGCTGCACTTAAAACTCTGAGAATATCACACCTGTTTATATTCCAAGACCTCAGCTACCTCTGTATGGGAGGAGGGGGAGAAGCTTATAGGCTCATCTGTGTGAGGAAACGAATAGCTAGATGGGTACATGAGAGATGCACTGGTAAGGATTAGACTGCCATTGTGTGCTTACAGTGAGAACATATAGAGTAAGGGGGGCAGGAGACTTGGAATACCTCATGTGCATTCATTCACAAGGATGGGGTATATAATCCAGTGCAAATACTGTTTAGAATTAGACCGATAGTGAATTTTGAAAATCAGTCTATGATTCTTTGCTGTTTTCCCCCCTTAGATTGGTGGAACCTATGCCAAACCAGTGATCCTACCCCCTGAAGTAGCTATTGGTGCTTTGGGAAAGATACAGGTATGTTGATTCTCAATTCCAAAGTTATAATGTAGGAAGATTTATCTAATGAAAATTTGTATTGGTTTCAAAGTTTTTTTCACTGTTTTAAAATACGAATCTTTTAAAATGAAGGATGTTTGTTTATCCTTTTAAATAAAGAAAAGTTGCTAACCCAAAACATCCCTGTTTAGTCACCTGTAAGCAATTCTTCTCTGCCCCAGATTTCCAAATGAGTAGCTATTTACAATTTATTCCTCATCATATCTTAACCGTCCCTGGCTCTCCTAGTGCTGCAAGTCATTCATAGCCAGCGTAATGGGTGCCAATTGTAGAGGATTTTCCATATATAGTTTCTCTATAGTTTTACTGTTCTTCTGTTCTTGATTTCTAGGTCCTACCTCGATTTAACGATGATGGAGATGTAATTAATGCACAAATAATGAATGTGAGCTGGTCTGCTGATCACAGAATAATTGATGGTGCAACAATGGCCCGGTTTTCAAACTTGTGGAAATCGTATTTGGAGAACCCTGCCTCCATGCTGCTGGATCTTAAGTAAAAAATGACAGATTGGACACATGCTTTTAATTTTGGAACAGTTATCAAGCTAGTGAAAACTAGCAAGTGCCCTTACCTACATTTCAAAATTCACTATATGAGCGCTAAGTCTTTCAGATCAATAGTTGGCATACCTGTTACTTTTTGTTCAGTTGCATAGTTTAGTGGTAAGTTATTTAGCTACCAGCTGTCATAGGTCATGGTATAGTGCCTTGGATAAGGTAATTGATAATGTCAATGAAGTGTGCTGAATTCCTCTAGACTGACATTACTGGAAGAAGACAGCTGATATTCTTTGTAATATTTTTATTTTTTAAAAAAGCTCTCTGTAGAAAATAAATCATGAATGTTTATTCCTAAACTGGCCTTTTTTAACAAAACAAAAGGGATGATAGCACCTTTCTAAAGCATTTAATGCAAAAATCATGTTTAAATAAAATGCCTTTATGCTTATCTTAAAACACTTGGGGATGATTTTGCTTGCTAAATGGTGCTAACTTTCTTTTTCCTTTTTTGCTTAAATTTTTTCAGGAGGTATAACTATTGAAATGAACTGGTACATACCTACATACTATGTGTAAAGTGTTATCTGGATTAGTCAGGGTACTCTGGCATATACTTTCTGGCACAGTGTGCTTACGTGTTAAAAAATAAGCATTGCTCTTGTATGATACAAGGGCCATAGCTTAGTGTTAGATCATCCTTGCATGCAGAAGATGCCAGGTTCAGTCATTTTCACCTCTAGGTATTGCAGAGAAAAATTTCTATCTGAAAAACCTGGAGAGCTGCTGTCAGTTGACATCATGAGTTAGATGGACTAATGGTCTGAGAAAGTATAAGGCAACTTCCTGTGAATCTTGCAACTATGCATGGTATGCAGGCACGTATTTGATACTTCTGTAATCTGTAAAGTAGCTGTCACATAAAGGGATCTCTGACAGTGCAATCCTAACCCTGGTTAGACCAGCACAAGTCCTGGCACAAGTCCCTTGCTGGCCTTAGTGGATTGGTGTCAACCCTCCACCATTCCTGGAGGGTTAGACCAATGCACAGTCATGAACTGCCCTCCCCATGCCATGTGGCGCTGTATCGGAGATGGGTGAGTTGTGCAGGCCTAAATTGGTTAGGATTTCACCCTGAATTATCTAACAACAGATTGTAAAACCCTGTAACCGAGACTGAGAGCACAATCCTACCCATGTCTGCTTGAAAGTAAGCCCCATTGTGTTCACTGGGTCTTACTCTCAGGAAAGTGTCTTTAGGATTGCAACCTGAGCTTCACTGCAGCCTGCTAGAGGCTGAGGGGTTAGACCAGATGACCTACTGGCTTCCATGGTTCTGTGACTAGCGTCATAAATGATGCATGTTTTCACCTGCAAATCAGATGCTTTTAAGAATGTTTTTTGTTAGTCTTAACTTTGGAGATATATTGGTGCTAGATATCAAGATATGTATTATTTGTGAAATGCAATGAAACTTTTTGAAGTGGTTTATGCCTTCACATGACTTGTTCCATACATTGGTCTGGATTAAATCTAATGTGTAAAGCAGATAAATCACAGATAAGGCTTGCAGCTGTTTCCAAGATCATAGTGGGTCTTTTTTTACTCATGGTGATTGCTACTACTCACTTCATGTATTGATTCCTTTGAATTCATACCTGGAAATAGTTGGGGTGGGAAAGTAACTATGATAAGAAAAGGGGAAAACTGCCTTCTGTAAAGTCTAACGGAAGTGGCTGATTATATTAATAGTCACTATGGATGCAATCCAGACTAACTACAGGGAGTCCTTGCTCCAGCATAAGAACAATTTACTCTGGATTCCAATATGAATTTCCCATAGGTTTTCACTAGGTGGTGCCATAACTACAGGTGCACACAATGTCTCTTATGTGCTCCTGTAGTTACTCTGGATTGTAGGGTATGTAACCTAAATGATAGTTATAAAATGTAAATAAAAATACAGGTATCCCCCATTTTCTGATGGTTCATTTTCTGAAGACCCACTCTTTCAATACCTTTCAATTGTACCCAGAACTCATTCCTTCAACACATGTTCCACCCTTTCAACCTATCTGTGCTGTTTTAAAGACTAAAATTGCTCTCATCCATGTTGATTTGCCTTTGAGATTGCGACTCAGACTTTTTTGGTATGTGTGACAGAGCACACAGGGTCAACTTTAGCTCCTGGTCTACTCATATTCCCAAAGGATTTAGTGATAATCCATTTGCAGATATGTTTGTGTGACAACAGGAAATTGCAAGATAAAAATGAAACTTGCAAATTTTTTTAGCTAAGGAAAGCATTGGAATAACACTTGTAAACTAAAAAGGGTAGGGTTCCACTTTTCAACCATTTCCAACCAGAGCTTTTCACTACAGCTCTGGTCCTTGTCAGATAAGAGGGGGATGCCTGTACTTTCTCCAGTTTAGAAATTCCCTGAAGAATCTTTAGGTTCAACATATGGCATTAGTCAAATGCCATGGCATCCATGTCATTGTTAGGTTTGACAGTTTACACTCTTTTTTTCCTGTATGCTCATAGGCCCTTTGAAAGGAAGTAATCTCAGATGTCAGAAGATGAAAAGAGTTTTATATCAATAATGAAGGGCTGTTCAGCAAAGTTAGAAGTGGCCTTAACGGGGACGGTATTGAGCAACAAAAGACAATCTTGTTCTTCTAAGGCAAAATGTTGGCACCAAAAGTCATGTGGGAAAAGGTTATATGAGCAAATTTCTTGGTTAGAAACTTAATGTTATGCGTGCAATTTTTCATTTTTAAATTGTATCATCTTTGAAGGTTTATCTGGCTAGCTATCAGCACAATATCAAACTCCTAAGTTGTAGAGTGTCCTTAAAACCAAACATACTTTTATGGAATATAATCTGAGAAAAGAAGGTTAAAGAGATTTCCGGTAAACAACGTTGTGGTTCTGAGGACCATGGGAGGGAGAACTGAAATGCTGCTCATGTCATTTGGAGATCCTTAAAGAACTTTATACTGACTCTTATTAATTTTAAAAATTATACCATATCACTATTTTTTGATTGTCTTCTATTCTTGAATAAATTTTGTTTTATTATAATCTCTGTGGTGTTAGACTTTTATCTGGGAATGTTTAGATACACATAGATCCCTTGAGAACATAAAAACATGTACCTGGATATTTACTTGAGTATATATTTCCTCTTCGTCTCCTCCCATGAGAAAGAAATGGTTAAAGCACATTTTCAGAGTTCTCAAAGAGTTGTTTCGGTTAAAGATTTTCTAGCACATCACTTGTGTATAACTTATGAGATTACTTATGTATCATTTGAATTTTTCCCCTATGTACTCATATGTGGAATAAATAGATTAAGATGTATCCTCCCTTTATTCAGGAGGAAAGTGGATTTTCTGATCTTCCATTAATCCTACATCCCTCTGTAGAGTCTTTACCCTAAGGTTGTGTTTCAGAGGTTCTCCCAACCATTCACAGATTGCTAAGGGTTGTAAGGGACTGCTGTACTGAGGCGGAAGGAAATTTCGCTTGTGCTTGTGAGTCTACAACCCATTGTATAAACTGGCCCTAAGTTACTGGATATAATTGGATGTACTGGATATAATCTCAGATTATTAGAAATTGCCATAAATACATTTCACTCAGTGTTTCTTGTTATGTCCCATTTTATTTCACTCAAAGCTGCAAGAATTCTTATCTCACATTTTAATGCTTATTCACTGGGATTAACAACCTCAACCAGTCATGTTAAATCTTTGTCTTTCTCCCATGCAACAAACTTCTCTTCGTTTGTAGAAAGCGAACTAAGGGCAAAATCCAGAGTAACTACAGGGAGTCTTTGCTCTGGTGTAAGAACAACTTACTCTGGATTCCAATATGAATTTCCCATAGGTTTTCACTAGGCGGTGCAGTAACTATGGGTGCACGTAAAGTCTCTTATGTGCTTCCGTAGTTACTCTGGATTTGGGGGTTAATGTTGAAAAATGCAAGGTTCATACCAGGCAAATACTTTAGGTGGCTCTGCGTGCACTTTTGGCCATAGCAATGCTTTCTATTCTCAGCCAATGTCATTGGTTATAATTAGAACTCAGCAGGCATTGCATTTCGCTCCATCATGAGGGGTGTGAGGGTGGTAAATGGCTTTAGCAAAACTGTCAAGATTGGTGACCTATCCCTGTTGTCGCACAGAAATCGATGAGCCACAGAAAACCAGCTAATGCATCCAATTACAAGTTTTGGTAAGTAGCTCTAAAACGTTTCTATTGATGCCTGGAGGGGAGTGTGTCAGCAAGGGAGTTGTTGATGCAAAGATGGAGCTTCTCATTGCTTTGCAACTCAAATTGGAAAATACTTTTGAAATACCTAACAGTTTGCAATGATTGTTTCATTTTGTGATTGCCACAAAAAAGTCAGAAAAGTGATTACTCTCCTCCCTAAAGTGTGTTTTTGTAGTTCTTGTGCTGCTTGAATTCAGAGGCCTGCAGCTAAGACTCAGATAATCAGACGACTGAATCAGAATGTGAAAGCCATGACTGAAACAGCAGTTTGTGTCGGTACGTTTACTGCTGTTAAGGCACTTTGGGAAGTCAGAATCCAAAAAATAACAGAAGAGCTCCGAAGACAAAAGGAATTTCATCAGAAGGCTGCTGGGAGGTAGGTACTTATTAAAAGCAGCTCCAAAGACTTCCTTCATGGAGGCCTAATAATGCTCCAACACTACAATCCAGAGTAGCTATGGGAGCACATAGGAGACATTTACGTTGACGTAGTTATGGCACCACCTAGTGAAAACCTACGGGAAATTCATATTGCAATCCAGAGTACATTGTTCTTACATCAGAGCAAGGATTCCCCATAGCTACTCTGGATTGCACCCTAAATGAGGCTTGAGTAGACTGTACCACTTCTGGAGTATGTAGCATAGGAAACTTCTCCAGCCTTTGTCTAATTATTTGTCATAAATGGACAGTCCTCAAAATAATGCATTCAAAATATACCCTTTCACCAATGGTTCAAATATTAATCCTAAAACGTGTGTGTGTGTTCCTAATACATTGTGGTGAATGAATATTTGCAATGCGTATTTTAATGCATTGC
This sequence comes from Cryptoblepharus egeriae, assembly GCA_030015325.1. Lineage (NCBI taxonomy): Eukaryota > Metazoa > Chordata > Lepidosauria > Squamata > Scincidae > Cryptoblepharus > Cryptoblepharus egeriae. Next base: position 110,419,291 of record JAREYC010000003.1, read on the forward strand.
ATTATTTATTTAAAGTGTGCATTATATGCCTTGATAAACCATTTCAGAAAAATTGGCTGGCACCACAGTAGCTAGACAAATATCTGATGGAAACAGTATTTTATCAGTGGTTTGTAGTTTTACGTCCTGCTGAGTACGTGAGCTTGATTTTTAGCGGGGAGAGGTCACAGATGTTGACCACTTGATATAAGTCCTGCTTGCGGGAGAAAGGTGGGGTACAAATATATTAAATAAAGTTTCAGAAGGAGTAGTCTTAGAGAAGGAGGGAGAGGGGGAGAAGTCTTCAAGAACATCTGATGGGTTTCATGCATCTAAGGGAATACTATATAAATTGATGACAGGTTCAGAATTCTGTGCTCCTATTTCCTGCATGTATATCAGACCTAAGCCAGTAAATGCCATTAGTATTTCATCAACACCTTATTGGAGTATATCAGTACTTTTGCAAGAAAGTCAAAGATGGCACTACCCACTTATTGCGTGTGATGATAACAATACTGAATTCTATTGCCTGAGCTGTCCCAAGCTCTGCTCATCTAATCAATTGGTTTTATTCAAAAAGTGGAAGCCTCTGGACAGTAAAGATGGGATATTAAAAGTTTGATTAAATTAAGATTATTCTCTTTTTTTAAGACTGACACTTGTTTGGGAAGAGAGAGTCAGTTTGGCCAAGCTCAAAGAAAAAGTAGTAAATGAAGATGGAAGGGTTATTTTAAGGATTGAACATGAAGAATGGCAGGTATGATGCATGCAATGCTTCTAATGGAAGATTTGGGCACAACCTTAACCAACTTTACATCACTGACTTAGCTGTGCCGGTAGGGCATTTGTTGTATCCTGCAGTTTGAGAGGCAGTAACAGAGGCCTCCTGAAGGTAAGGCAATGTTTAATTCCTTATCTTGGAGTTACATTGCCCTTAACATGGTGCTGGAAAATTGGTTAAGCAATTTTGCTGTGTTATAACTTCATGGTTACATTTCACCAAATTTATTAAATTGTTGTCCACTTTTTGGAGGGGTAAAAAGTCCAACCGTGCCGGTTGACTTAATTTCTGTTGCATTTGTGGCATTGGAGAAATATGATGTCTCTGTTGTAGCCACTTTCTAAATATATACAATCAAAATCCACAGAATCCTTGTTGTGAAAATCCCTAATTCTCTTGCATTTTTCTGCTTTTAATGCTTCCAACCTACAGGAGGCCCTGTGATGTCTCAACGTCCTAAGGGTTTCTGAGATAGCCTGCTGTAAGCTATGTTCCTGTGGCTTTTTGAATTCTTCACCAGGGCACAAAAGCCACAGGGCACAGCTGTTAGATCATTTTGAGGATTGACTTCAACGTTGCCAGAGTCAATGTTACTGAACTTGGCCTGCAATAGGAAATTGGGCATCCTCACCACATCAAGCATGCAGAAATGTTTGGGTGGTTGCCAGTTGGATGGGTCTTTATGACATCATTGAGCCCAGGTTCTTTTTAGGCTACAATCCTGACTTTCCTGGGAGTAAGAGACTAGACCCAGTGAACACAATGGGGCTTTGAGGAGACATGGTTAGGATTGTGCTCTTAAAAAAGAATGTAAAATATTCAAGAATGTATGGTATATTGTGCGGTTGGTCCATGATGTGCTAACAGCAGCCATTTTAGTGAAAGTGCATACAACTTGTTGCACTGAATGGAACAATGTGAGTAAACTCGAACCTGGACAGTATCCAGTTAATGGCTGCAGTCCTACACACTTAACTAGAAGGTATTGAATGCAATGGGACTCACTTCTGAGTAGACGTGCATAGAGTTGTGCTTCTATTTTATTTCTATTTTTATATTTCTATTTTCTATATAAGATTGTTATAAACATTCTTTTAGTTGACTGTATCACAAGTGGATTCACTATCCAATGACTTTTGCATGCTTAAGATAAAACTGCCTAGCTGGAGATGCTAAACCACCTTATTCCCCTTTGTTTTATCCCGTATTGCAAATGTAGACTCTCCCATCTTGTTTACTGAAACTGAACCATCTCCAAGAATGGCAGCTTCACCGAATAAGTTTGGTCACGATCCCTCAGTTCATTGGTCGCTTTCAAAATCTTATGGTACTAGATCTATCTCGAAATTCCATAGCAGAGTTACCTCGAGAGATTGGTGAGTAGTACTATGAAATTAACATGGCGATGCTATATAGAGATTTGTTCCTGACTTTGCACAGACAGAAGAACCTCTCTGGGTGTACTGTTCTCAAGCAGTAATCTGCTAACTCTACAATCCAGAGTAACTACAGAGTAACTCTACAATCCAGAGTAACACCCCAGACTGTAAGAGACATTTATGTTGATGTAGTTACGGCGCCACCTAGTGAAAACCTATGGGAAATTTATATTGCAATCCAAAGTAAATTGTTCTTATGTCGGAGCAAGGACTCCCCGTAGTTACTCTGTATTGCGCCCTAAGCCAAAACCAGCATTAACAGGCTTTCTGCTAGTGGTAGAAGCGCATTTTTGGATTCAGTTATTTTTCTTTTAGATTCTGTTCAGACCCACTTATATGTAAAATCTGCACTTAAATTCTTAAAATATATGCCATCTGCCTCAAACTACTTTTGCCACCTTTGCTGTTTTGTCTTTCTTTTAACCATATGCTGTTTATGGAGCAGAGAAAACTTTGCGAGCACCTATTTTATATTGAGGTTTCCTTCATTTGTACTTCTGCAGGTCAGCTGTGCAATCTTCAAGAGCTGATCCTTAGTTACAATAGAATTAAATCTGTTCCTAAAGAACTAAGCTACTGTGTCAGCTTAGAAAGACTGGAGCTGGCAGTGAACAGAGACATCAGTGACCTCCCTCATCAGGTTTGGCAAGACCATTCTTTCTCTCTTTGATCAAGGTGACAAAGTGCAGGTTTGCAGTGATTTTTAAAATACCAGTGAACCTAATGCTGGATTTATTTCCACACTGAGCCCTTTTCTTATACATTTTCTACGCTAAACTCTTTATCATAAATGGCACCAGTACCTAAACACTGCTCTACTGTTGAGCATGCTTTGTTGCGCCCCAACTGTTGGTTTGCAAACCAGCCCTAAGTTACTTCTCAGGTTACAATTAGAACTGTCAACAAATTAAAAAGAAACTTTATTTACTAATTAATTTTTCATTTTCTTATTAAACATTGCTTTGAAGGAAAGGCATACCTTTGTTGTTTTTAGGTGATGCATGTGTCAAGCATACCTTCTTGCATGTGAGGAGAAATCTCTTCTAAGATGGAATCTGCCAATCAGTTTTCATATGTAATATAAAGCTAACGTATATTTTTAATGTGTTACCGGAAGAGTCAGGGGTCACCTTGACAAACTGGCTTGTCAGTGATTAATCAATTATCAATCAATTAATTTATTGATTAATCAAATCAATTTAATTGATTAATCAATAAATGTTGCAGTTTTAGTTATAAGGAAGTTGTGCAAGGGCGGAATGAAGAAAATTTTATCTTTTTCCTTTTTAAGATGGAATGAGACATTACAGATATTTTCGATGATAAAATACATAATGTCTCAATTCTGGTTCACATCTTCCCTACTTGGGAATGAACATTAGAAACATGTAGCTCCAATTAGTTCATTTTTGGTTTTGATGGCATATTACATTTACCTACAGAAATTTTCAGTCATAGTTTTCCTGTGTCATTATCTAAACACCTGAGTTCTAGAAAGGTTTTCTGTGCTTCCCCCTCTTCCTCCCCGGACTGTGGGATGAAACAAGGGAATGATGTGGCTTTTTAAGTTCCTCCATGCTGCCAAAATTTAATTCTTTTTCTATACAATTGTTGAAGGTATAGGCACTCTGTCCTCCATTATTTCTGGTCACCCTCTGCCAATCATACATTTTTGCCTAGGTGAACAGAACAAATGGATAATATTGTTAAGAATGGGTTTTATCAAGGCAATGGGTTTATCAGTGACTATCAAAGCAGAATCAACCTATAGATCACTTAAGTATCTACTCTGCACTTTGTCATGAGCACTTAAGGTACACATATATTGAATACATTATTTTTAGAGAGGTACCATTGGTTCTTAACTGAGTTTTTTAAGTAAGCAATTTGATTAAGCAGCTTAATCATAGATTGCAACAAGGTTGGTTTCTTTCTCAGCACCAATGGATATTTAAAGGACCCCTAAACTGTGCTGTACGTGATGCAATCCCTAGCCCTGTCTTATTGCTTTTCTCGGAGCTCTTGAAGACCGGAGTGCAGGGAGGATGGAGCAACATGTAGATCTTTCCTTACTTTCCCTGGATAATGTAGAGTTCTTTGACCAGAAACTATACCTTTGATGAAATGTGGTTATAGAACTGTTCACTAACGCAACATCTCCTTTTCTTCAGCTAAGCAACTTGAAGAAGCTTAATCACCTTGATCTGAGTATGAATAAGTTTATCACCTTCCCACCAGTCTTACTGGATATGCCAAACCTGGAATGGCTAGATATGGGAAGCAACAGACTAAAAGAAATCCCTGGCAATATTGACAGGTAAATACACATCTGGGGAAAGTTTTGGATTTGCTCTTTCCAAAGTTTCAAAGTAGCAACAAAAATCACTGAAATAAACTGTCTTGCTACCAATCTGGCAAAATAGAAATACTGTGAAAAGGCAACTTCAGCATATGTACCTTGTGAGACAGTGTCTGCTTGTTGTAGACTGGAATTTGCTCCAGTCCATGATGGACACAACTTGGGGATACCTGGCCGGTCTGTCAAAGGGGCCTGTTGCCAAAATGTGGCCTTTCCCACCAAAGTGGTCCCTATTTATCTACTTTCATTTGCCTGCTTTCAGACAGCTAGATTTTCAGGGGGAAAACCCTCCCATGAGCATCATCCCCCCATGCACAACAATTCACCATGCATCATCCCTCCATGCACAACTTTCCCCCTGCACATCAACTCTGAATGTGCAACATCCCCCATGTGTATCCACCTTGAAAGTGCATCCACACCCCCTGCATTCCAACTCCCCCATGCACTCCATCCTCCCTTGTGCACAACACCCCCATGCACAACACCCATGTGCATCAACACCCCAAACGCAACATTCCCCTCTGCACACCACCCCCCATCGCAGAGCAATCCTCCCTGCCTGTGCCATCAGATTGGATGTTGATCAGTCCAATGTTAAGTATATGACAGACACACGTTGCAACCCTTTTCACCCCCTTAAGAGTTAAATTTCTCCACATCAGTTCTTGGTGGGTGTTGATGTCACAGAAGGAACACCCTCCTCAAATTTCATGCTTCTATGTCCAGGGGTTGGGGGATAGTCCCTCTGTCAGGGATTCTTCAATGGAAAGTATAGGGAGGAAAACGCGCGCCCCTTTTCACCCCCTTCCAGTTGGAATTTATGAAAACTGGTTCTTAGGCATCCATCGTGGAAGGAACACCTCCCCAAATTTTTAGGCCTGGCAGTTTTGGCTGGGCATTGATGAGTCAGTGAGTCAGTCTTTTCAGTTTTATATCTATAGAATATGCACTTTCAAACTTTTTCTATTTTAACACTGCTTGAAATAAGGATATATTTGGAAAAAATGGAACTGAAAAACTGTTGCCTGACATACCAGTTATGTTGGATTGTAAACCCAATAACCCCAGGTTCAGTACTTAATTCATAGGCACAATATTTGATGGTGGTAGTATTTGGCTTATCACTATTGAGTTGTATAATCATTTGTCACTCTTATTTGTTTTCCAAAGTTAATTAGCATGGTGTCTCTATCATTAATGAGGTGGAAGAAGCTGAACAAATTACCAGTAAGTGCTGTGACTAAACATTCTGCAGGAACTTGGCCATATTTTCTCCTAGGAATAAATCACTTGAAAAGATCAGTCCAGATTAAAATCTTGCTGAGATCCAATTCCTTTCTTCATGTTGTTTTTGGACATTCTAGCTGAAGATGCCAGAATAATGTCAGACACTTTGTGCATCATATTTGAACTCTGCTATGGAGGAACACTCCCATTTTGAGAAATGACATGGCCAGAGATATTTAAAAAATATATATTGCCATGTGACTTTTTTGACAGTGAATAGATCTGTTTGATTTTATAGAATAGAAAATCTGCACACCTTGTGGCTCCAACGAAATGAAATTACTCAATTACCAGAAGCCATTCATAAGTTAAAAAATTTGAGTACCCTTGTCCTCAGCAGCAACAAACTCCAGGATATTCCTATTTGCATGAAGGACATGATAAATCTCAGGTAAGAGAAAAGCCATTGCAGTAGCTGAAATACTACCAGCTCAGAGCTCCCCAGAATCTAATGGTTATTGCTATCTATTCACAGTTGGTTCATCTGTTACAAGATCATGTTATGATTATTTTGCTTGGCATCCCAACTGCTTTGTTTTGAAGGAAACTATTTCATTAACACATTACTCTCATAAATTACTAGATTTGTTAACTTCAGAGACAATCCACTGAAGCTGCAGGTAACACTCCCACCATGTGAAAATGCTGAAGAGGAGGAGGAACGAGAACCCTATGGTATTCAGTTCATGAATGCATACATTCAGGAATCACTCAGCAAATCAGGTATTTATATAGTTCAGATGAAAGCAAATCTGAATGCTAAGAAAATATGTTGCTAGCTTTTCAAGTGACACTGCCTTGCAATTCCTTACTGTTTAAATCTTACTCAAAAAGGAGGATCTGCTTCCTTGATTGTTCAGGGCAGAAAAAGCAGAAGTGAACTTTAACTTTCCCTCTTGTACCCTCTCCACAAACTCATTTCTACTCTGTGAAACCAATTGAAAGAAAACTTGGTGTGAGGGAGACAAAGAGGAAGAATTTTGTAGGATGACTTTCACGATCACTAACCGAGTCACTGGTATCTATGGGCTCAATGGAATCTTTTGTCTTTTTGAACAACTTTTAATATTCCCATGCTTCTGGGAAGCAGCATTGTAACACTGATAAGGCAGACCTTCCACACTGCCATGCACACACCTGGTTCAGGCTGCTCCCCCAATACCCTCCCTGTGAGTTCCCTGGCCATGGAGTTCCAAACTTCCTCAGAAGTTCTTGTTATCCAAAACACTTGTAATCCAAGTTACTTGTAAACCAAGGGACCACTGTACGTATGTTTCCCTATATCACGGAAAACACAAGGTTGTTTCATTATAATGTATGCTAGGCTTCCCGTAACAGGGAGCATACAGTGTAGAATAGAAAATTTTTCCCAAAGGCCAACTCTCCTTCTGTTACTGAAAAGCAGACAGGAAATCAGTACAGCCTTTGCAAACAGTCTCTTTCCACTGCACCTCTAGGTCAATGTCTTATTACAAAGTTATACAAACACAACTGTTACTGGGCATTATCACTTCTGGTCGTTGTCAGAAACAGGCTGGAGAGCAGGCTTTTTATTCCATGTTAAGTTAGCATCACAACAAAATTGTGATTTTAACCCACAACTCCAATATTTCCTTTAATCTGGATTAAATATTCATTTAGAAGAAAAAAAAATTTAATCTGCTTTTTCTCAATTAAAGAAAACACTTAAGTTTCCTAAAATGGTATTGATTTGGTGTCCACATTTTATGAAGGAGTGTCTACCTTGCTTGGATACATGCTTCATGCCACAAGTAGCAATTGGAACTCAAAAGTAGTTACATAGTAATTACAACCAGAACATACTTCATCTCTGATTAGGATAGTTCCACAGAAATGATTTTTGCTATCAGAATAATGTATTGTTCAGACTTAGACCAGGCACTTTATTACTATACAAACACATAAGGGCCCAAACATAGAGCACAATCCTATCCATGTATACTTAAAAGTAAGCCCCATTGTGTTCAATGGGTCTTACTCCCAGGACAGTGTCTTTAGGATTGCAGCCATAGTTTAACATTATGATGCTAGTATCTTCTACAAATTAGTATTTTTTTAATTCAACAAGGTGTCTCTAAATAAAAATCAATGTAAAATTAAGTTTCTTGCCATGTGAATTTCTTCCATTGAAACTTCTCTTTCAGAAAACATGGAAAATGATAATGAAGCTGATGGTGGCAGTAACTGCAGAAGGTGAAAAAAATCCCTGCCATGTGGTTTTACTATGACTTGGAAAATAACAAGCATAGAGCAAATGAACATTCTCTACAACGAGTTACAAAGATGTTATATTTTTTTATTAAGGAATGAAGTGGTCCCGTCGTTCCAAAGGAAACTGCAAAAGCCACTATCTGCTTGCTAAGCAGCTAGACTGTTTCTAAGACATGCCTATCCACAAACATTTAAGCAGATGCAGGGGATAATGAAGACTGACAGGGCACAGCTGACAATAGCACATTTTCTAAGGAAATGCTGAGGTCTGTATAATGCTGTAACAAAGCTTCGTACCCTCTTTGCTGTAAATATTCAATTCGGCCATGATCAATCAACAGTTTACAAAGGCGACCTATCTGTTTTCGTTCTTCCGTGGTTAGAAGCCTAGGACCAAAGAAAATGTATTTTAGGACATATCGGTATCAAGACATCAAGGAATCAAAGCAATATATCAAATCTACAGTACTTCAACATAGGCTGACTTTTGAAAAATGTCAAATATCAGGCATATAAAATTTAAAACATGCTGACTTCGGAACAAGTTGCATACCCTTGCAGACCATCTAAATGGCACTCTTCACTTCTGTGATTTTCTGTCTCACTGCTTTGTGCTTCATTCTTCATGGAGGTTGTAGAGGCTTGTGTTGCAGCGTCTCTCATTCCGCAGGTAGCCCAACTTGTCATTCGTTTAAAATAGTTGAATTCTGCTGGTCCAAGTCCTGCTGTGGTAAAGAACTCTTGGCCTACATAATGCTTCCAGTCACATCTGTGGTGGCAACACAATGCAATCACAATTCCAGCCACAGGTCTAGAATTTGCCATTACACGCTTGTTACGTATTTCATCTGGCAAACTATTAGTAGTTATATTGGTTCCATCAGTCTTGAAACGTTTAGGTGTAGGACTTTCCTTGTCATCCGAGAGGTTTGCATAGGTTTCAACTAAGCATCTCAAAGCAAGATCTGTGAACAGACAAATACTGTTTGAACTTTGGCTGCTTCACATAGCAATATAAACAATGAATATATAAAAAGCAGGCCTCCGTCAGTCTTGAAAGACTATGGTCTCATGCTCTGTGCTGCATACGCTGCATGCGAAGCACAAAAGCCTGGGTTGGATTGTTATGGAGGATAGGCTGTTACCCATGCAGCAAACCCCCTCTCTCCACGCCACTGAATTAGTCCAATGGAAAGGCAGACCCAATACAATTGGATCCAGCTGGTGTCGCAGAGCTGGGCTAAGGACAGGAGCTCACCCTGTTTTGTGGGGCCGACCTGGGTCTCAAACCCTGGCCTGCTGGTTAACAGGCATAGTGTCTTAACCACTTGCGCCAACCATAGCCATATAACATTTTAATGAAATTTCTGTATAAAAGCAGCATTAATAGCTTATTACTTCAAATTACTGAATGTTTCTTAACAATATGTTGTGGGCAGATCAAGGACATTCAGAAGCAGAAGACTGTGTACCAATACACTCAGAATGTAGTCAAGCCTTAAGCCGTGTGACCCCTTTCAGCTTGTGTAATTTTAAGCAAAGCTAGCTTCCCAGAGATTCACTGGATTTTTGGCCGTTTCTTCGCCAATGACAGCCTCAACAGTTTGTACCTGTTGCAGAGCCACATACATGCTTTCCGATTCCTATCACAGGCAGTTTTTCTTGCACAAGAATAGGTACTTGACCTGAAAGAAAAGAGATCCAGTCAGAATTACTACACCTGGCCTACATCCTGCTGAACATGTAGATTCACATAACCCAAGCAATCAGAAAAAAATAATTTACATTCAAAGTACATTACTTTAAAAAAGTATGTAGCATAAAGAAAGATCATGTAGGCCAGAAGTATTAATCTGTAAATTGTGTTTTTTATTGAAAAAATAGGCAAATTTAGCCTATACATATTGAGAGCAACCAGAACTTCTATAACTCCATTTTCCTAAGCCTGGTGTAAAAGTTAATAATATTCTAGTATATCACCTAATTTCTATTTGTGCTGTCTTCCACTCTTTACTTGAGGATGGATATAACAGTTTTAACAGCCAATGGAAGTCTTCTAGAATTCATAAGAAATCATTGCAGTCTAATTGCATTTTATGTAAATAAATTAGCAGCTTACTTAAACACAAGTGCTGGATATCCACTTGAAGCCTTTCAAAGCTGTTTTTTGTGTGTTTGCCATCTACCTGTGTTTAAAAAACAACAAGACTGTGATTATTAAACATTGGTTGCCTAGTAAGGTAGTTATCCAATTCTGGTTATATTTTACATTAGCAGCTCAATAGTAGCAATTACTATAAATTAATTACTGAGGTGCTGTTATCAGTAGAGCAAGGCAAGGACACCCACAGTGCAAGGGCTGCAAGCAGTGGAGCTTTTGGGAAGGCACACACAAAAAGAGAGAATGGGTACAATCCTAAGAAATTTAGGCTGGCCTAACTTATCTGGCCTGTCTTTCCATGATGGTGTGGGAAGGTTGGTGTATGCCTGTGGCATTGGCCCCACCCCCAAGAGTGGGGCAGAAGTGTCTTATGGCACTATTGTGACACCCCAGGTCAGCATGGGACTTATGCCCAGATTTAGGCCAGCCTAAGTGGAGGGTAGGATTGCAGCCAATATGATTCAGATCCATTTGGGGCTTTAAAGGTCAAAAAAGCCCAAGAAACAAATTGGCAACCAATTCAATTCATGAAGACCTGGAGTGATGCAATCCCATCAAGCTGCCCATTAAGAATCTGGCCATTGTATTTTATACCAACTGAACTTTCTAAATGTTTTTCATGGACAGCCCTATGAACAGAGCATGAAACTAGGATAGACCTTTCTAAGAAAGTTGTAATTTACAAACACAAAACTGATTAAGGTGGCCATAATCAGAAGAAGAAAACATTAGCCAGTAACGAACAAAAAAAAGTCAAAAATATGCCTTGCCACATAGGGGGGCAGATATAAATTGGACAAGCTCAATTGTGGATGCTGAAGATAGAACAATTTCAAAAACCATAAAAGCTTACCTTGAATCTGGTAGTGTCCCTTTCAACAAGAAGAAAATGAACATTTTCAGCATCTTGTAATGCAATGTCCACCCAGTGGGACAGCTTTCCTCGCCCAGCTCCAAATTCAATAAAACATCTCCTAGGTCCAAGTAAATGAAGTCTTTCCATATTACCTAATAAAGAAGCCTACAGACTTAAAAAGATTATTTAAGAATCAAGGAAACTAATTCTTTGTGGTATCTGGTGCAAACTTTTCATGCAATTCACAAAGATTTTCCTTTGCACATTTCTTGAAGCAATACTACCTAGTAAATTATTAGCACCAATTCTTTGGTACAAAAATTTTAGTAGCTATCAAAGCCATAGCTGTGGTAAATCAAGAGTTTCTGAAAAGGATAATGAAGGATAATGGAGATAAGATCTGAGCATTTTTATTCTCGGCAAATACAGATAGAAATAAATTGCAGTTGAGTTTGAGTGAATGAACATTATAAACAAATATATTTGGTAGTTATTATGAAGAACAATTGATTTTATGTAAAACACAGAATATGAACAAAACTCCACTATAATAAGGCAATATGAAAAAATTAAATTCAAGTTACCTCTACAAATGCTGCTAATATTCAAAATTAAGATAATAAGAAACTAAAGGTCAGTGCTAAAAAAATAAATCAATTTGTTCCTAACTGGGTAATTATGATTAATTGCCACAATATTTTTTGCTTAGAAGTACACTACCTGTTGTTTCAAGTGCTTAAAAGCAGCATCTCCATTTTTTGGATCATTTAGGGCCTCTTCCAAGGCCGGATGAGAAAGAATTTGGTCCTTAAGTACAGACTTAATACCTGTGAAGCACAAAGTTATTGATTTCTCAGTGTTTCAGCTCAGGGAGTCCCAAAATATTATTCTGACTCCTACCTACATTGTGAAACTAGAAGAATTTCTGCCCAGGTAAAAATGTTTAGGGCTGTATCTGTATCATATAATTGAGGGCTGAATTTCGTTTAGCAAACATTTTAACTGACAGGTATTTATTGATGTTCTGGTTTAATTCTTCCACATACCTCAATTGATGATTTAGAGAATCTGATCCCTCCACATCCAATATAATCAACATTAAAAATAGCAGACTTACTGTTACTTGCTTTTCTGAGTTTTCTAATTAAGTCATCTAATTCCTCTTTAGACAGAGTAGAAATTGATACCTGTTGGAGAGTACATAAAAGGACATATGCACAAGATTTCTACTTTTCTGTCTAACTAAATGTTAGCTTTTATTTAGTATCAAGCTACTTCATATAAGCCAACAGAATAACACTCAAGTAAGATGTCATCAGGAAATGAACAAAAAGATACCCTTGGCAGGACACTGACATTCTCTTAAATGAGTAGACACTGGATAGAGAGCAAAGGGATATCCAGCCTGTTGACAAATAAGTTATAATTTGCTTGAACCACAATCCTAACTTAATTTAGGGTGCAATCTTAACCAACTTTCCAGCAGTGACCTAGCTGCAATGCAACCCCAAGGTAAGGTAACAAATGTGCCCTTACCTTGAAGAGGCCTCCCAACTGCAGGCTGCAATGCATGCCACATTGGTACAGCTATGTCAGAAAGCTGGTTAGGATTGCACCCTAAATGAAGCACAATGAATAGAGGAGCAAAATGTAAATCAAAGAGCTTTGCTGTTTGAACAGGATCCGTACTCAACAGTGTCTGCCAGGATTCTCAAGTATGGTCTTGTATCTACCCCTCAGTGTGACTGTGGTGCTCCTTGACAAAATATTCATTGCATTGTGACTGAATGTCCATTGAGCACTTATACCGGCCCAGTGTCTGACTTTTTTTCAATATAGACTACTCTGTCCTTGAATGGCTGGGTGGACTGGACATTAAAATCTGATTTACCATAAGCCTATGTATTTGCCATAAAACAGAGTTGACCAATGCTGGTGAGGAAGGTCAAATTACCTGGAAGATCCTAGAGTCTTGCAACTGCCTCTATGACCCTTTATGCGGCTGCAATGAGTTCTGTTCTGCACAAACTGGAAGTGAGATCCAATAACTCAGTGCAGCCACATGAAGCATGAAGGAAGTGGCTGTAAACCCCCACCCCGCCAGGAGGCTGCAGAACACTCCCCAGATATGTGAGGATGTCCCTGATCCTCACAGCACTGCAGCATTTACTACAGTGCTGTCAAGGCCACCCCCTGCTCTTGCCTCTGAAACAACTGACAGCAATCCCAGTGTCTTGAGAAGGACTTTAGGAACTGCTGCACTAAAACACTATTTGGCATCCACGACCAAGTAAATGAACTCCGCTTCCTCACTAACAATAAATAGCATGTATTTAAAATAATGTAACTCACCTGTTCTTCAGATAACTCTGTTGCACCTTTCAATCCAGCATTAATATCTTGCACAAAATAGACCTTAAGGAAATCAGAAACTCCGCTTAAAGTCTAATAATGATTTCAGTACATTCACAGCAATTCACTCAACCAATCTAAGTTTGTAATGTTTAAGGATAAAAAAATACCAGTTTATCACTTTAGATAACTCAGAAGGACAACTGACAAAATATGACACTCTCCACTTTCACAAAGGATTCTTCTCCACTCTTTTTTCTTCCTCTTTTTATAAAACTTATTCACAGCTTCTGCCTTCATTTCTTTAGGGGGACTATGCTTGGATATAATTGGCTTTAAGGATACCCAACACATGGACAGCCAAGAACTTTCTGCCTCACCATGCACTGTACTGACAGGAAGAAAAATTGCATTAACATCACAGCATGAGGCTGTTGTAATGGGGAAAAATTCCCTGTAGAGTCTCTTTTAATTCCTTCCACCATCAATTACTAGCACACTTACAGGCTTTGGCTTCTCTCTTGAATTACACTTTTTCAAGTGTTTTTGTAGTTGATCTTCATATACAGTACTAAAATAAAAAATGGAAAGATAAGTACCTGTGCTGTTCCTCAGTTTAAAAAGAAACACAAAATATTCATTAAATTTGCATACTGTTTTGAATCCAGAGGGCAGGGAATTCTTTTTCGGCTATCTTCTTCCTAGTTCAAAATAAAGTTTTAAATTTAGATAGTATACTGTACAGGTATTCCTTCTCATTAGATTATACTTGTATTCTCAGATTACATAAATACATTAAATGAAACATTTGGCTATGTGGTTTGCTCACTGATTGTGGTTAAAGCCAGTGTCATATATGCCGGGTGACCGTATAGAACGGAGGACAGAGTGTCTCAACATTTAAGCATTATATAGAAGAGGGAACTGAGGCAGGTTCAGCTCAATATGAAAGGGTTCATAAAGCAGCATCTGCCTACATTCCCTCCTCTATGCAATGCTTAAAGGTAGAAGCACCATGTCCTCCATTCTATATGGTCACCCTACATATCTCACCTCTTAATCCAAAAATAACTTGCGATGACATCATCACCAGTTACTTCTGGTTGTCATTTATTTCTCATTTCATATACCTTTATTGACATTTAAACATAAATACACAGGGCAAAAATTAAAACATTTTAAACATCATTGCGGAACTTGCCTTTGCTATCACATCCCAAATAATAATTCACAGGTGACTACTTTTTTTAATGACAGCCACCAAAAAATCTGCTTCCGGGTCAGTAACTGCTTCAGAGCTATCTTCAAGGAGAAAGCCCACACACCCTTCAGCACTTCTGGTTGTATTTCCAATGGGCAGACCATGCAAAGTGGTACAGCAGGGACAAACATTGAGGAAACACTGCATTAGAAGATGGTCTTAGGCAAGCCATGCCTTCTCAGACTCTGCTCCCTTGTTTTATTATAGGAATAATACTTATTCACCGTATAGTGTGATTGTAAGAACATCAAGACAATAAACATGAAGTGTTTGGAACACATAGAAAAAGCCAGTAGGTAATATCATTCTTATGTGAAAATGTCATAATAAAATCAAGAGAAAGGTTGTGAAAGAGACAGTCTTGGTTTGAAATGGGATTCTAGAGTTTAGAGGAGTGAATCTGATTCCAGTTAAAAGGCATTTTTCCCCTGTTAAAGCATATACAACTACAAATTATTAAAGGGGGGAATTAGGAAGGGAGGAACCCATCTGACTGGCCCAAAACCTCCTGTTGCTGCTATTTCCCGCCTGCTCATGTGTCTGTCTTTACTCTTCCCACTCTCTGGACTGGATGGGCTAACTTTGGAGATTCATGTGTGACCTGCAGCAGTTCAACAGGTGAAGCTTTTACTAGGTATAAAAATACAACAACTTTGTTAAAGCTACACTTATAATTAGACAAGTGTTCCTTCCTATTTACTGAAAGGACATCCAACTGACATCGCCAATGTGCTGAATGCTCCTGACCATTTTGCAGAGTTGCTTTTCCTCATCATAACAGCATAAGAAGCACCCTGCTGGATCTGGCCCACGTAGTTCACATCATAGTAGCTCATCAAATGCTTTTGGGAGAACATAAGACAAGATACTGAACCTGTATCGGAGAAAAGCTACCTCCAGCTCGTGCATACGGATCATCATAACTTATAACATGCAATGGTCTTTTTCCTCCATAAATCTGTCCAATCTCTAGGCCCCAATCCTAGCCAACTTTCCAGCATTGGTGCAGCCACTATAAAGACGAAAGATAAGGGAACAATTGTTCCTTTACCTTGGGAAAGCCCTAGTAATTGCCCCTCCATCACAAGCTGCAGCACACACCCCAATGTCAGGCGGCACTGACACTGGAAAACTGGATAGGAATAGGCTCTTAGTCTGCAATCCTATCCACACTTCCTTGGGAGCAAGCCCCATTGACTAGAATGGGACTTAATTATGAGTAGACATATATAGGCTTGGGTTGTCTAGGCATAGGCTAGGATTTCAATCCTAGCTATGCTAACTTGAAAACAAGCTTCACTGACAGTAATGGAGTTTACTTCTGAGTAGACATGCATAGCCTTTGAATCAGTCTGCAATCCTATCCATACTTATATGAGAGCAAGCCCCACTGACTCTAATGGGGCTTACTTCTGAGTAGGCATGCATAGACTTGGACTCAAGACTGCATTTCTATCCACACTTACATGGGAGTAAGCGCCATAGACTCTAATGGAGCTTATTCATGAGTAGACATGGACAAGAGTAGGCTGTGAGGGTGCAATCTTATCCCACACTTACATGGGAGTAAGCCCTATAGACTAGAGTACGAGTGACTTCTGAGTAGACCTGCATAGGATGGGGCTCTGAGGCTGCCATCCCCTCCACATTTTCCTGGGAGTAAGCCCCATAGACTCTAATGGGACTTACTTCTGAGTAGACATGCAGTGGATGGGGCTCTAAGGTTGCCATCCCCACCGCACTTTCCTGGGAGTAAGCCCCATAGACTCTAATGGGACTTACTTCTGAGTAGACATGCAGTGGATGGGGCTCTGAGGTTGCTATCCCCAACACATTTTCCTGGGAGTAAGCCCCATATCTAATGGGACTTACTTCTGAGTAGACATGCAGTGGATGGGGCTCTGAGGTTGCTATCCCCAACACTTTTTCCTGGGAGTAAGCCCCATAGACTCTAATGGGACTTACTTCTGAGTAGACATGCAGTGGATGGGGCTCTGAGGTTGCCATCCCCACCGCACTTTCCTGGGAGTAAGCCCCATAGACTCTAATGGGACTTACTTCTGAGTAGACATGCAGTGGATGGGGCTCTGAGGTTGCTATCCCCAACACATTTTCCTGGGAGTAAGCCCCATATCTAATGGGACTTACTTCTGAGTAGACATGCAGTGGATGGGGCTCTGAGGTTGCCATCCCCTCCACATTTTCCTGGGAGTAAGCCCCATAGACTCTAATGGAACTTACTTCTGAGTAGACATGCAGTGGATGGGGCTCTGAGGTTGCCATCCCCAACACATTTTCCTGGGAGTAAGCCCCATAGACTAGAGTAGGCGTGACTTCTGAGTAGACCTGCATAGGGTGGCATACATGGCCTGGTGTCGGGGAGTTCCACAGGCTGACTGAGGGCGTGGAGGGAGGGAGCGGGCAGCCCCTCGTTCCCTCCCCGGCCTGCCTCCTACCTCGTGCCCTGCGTGCTCCCCGCAGAAGCGCCTTCCCCGGGCAGGGACCATCCTGCAGAGGCGCCTCTTGCGTTCCACGAAGTAGGCGCAGCGCCCGGGCTGAGGTGCCTCCTCCTCACCCGCCGCCTCCATCTTGTCGGGACTCCTCCCTCCGTGTCCCAGCCCTGCCTCCTCTTCCCCCCCGCGGCATCCCGGCGCCAAACTCAAAGCGCTAAGATGGCCGCCGAGACGCTCTTCGCCAGCCTCATCCCCGTGCAGGCCAAGTGCCAGGGCTGCGAGGACAGGTCAGCCGCCCCCGGGCTCTCCCCACCTGGGCCCCTCTCCCCCTCCACACGGGCCGTTGGCTGGGACGGGACGGGAAGGGAAGGGGAGGCGAGGCGAGGCGAGCAGCCACCCGCTGCCCTACCTGGATGGGCTCTCCATGGAGGACAGGTGAACCTCATTCAGTGCGTGTCTACTGGGAAGTAAGCCCTATTATAGTCAGTGGGTTTACTCCCAAGTAAGTACGGCTAGGGTTGGAGGCATCCTGTGTGTGTCTACTCGGAGGTAAGCATCGTTGTAGTCAGTGGGTTTACTCCCAAGTCAGTACGGCTAGGGTGGGAGGCATCCTGTGTTGGTCTACTCGGAGGTAAGCATCGTCGTAGTCAGTGGGTTTACTCCCAAGTAAGTACAACTAGGGTTGGAGGCATCCTGTGTGTGTCTACTCGGAGGTAAGCATCGTTGTAGTCAGTGGGTTTACTCCCAAGTAAGTACAGCTAGGGTCGGAGCCATCCTGTTTGTGTCAAGGGGTTTACTCCCAAGTAAGTATGTCTGAGGTACTTACTAAGCCTCAGAGACCATCCTGTTTGCGTCTACTCGGAGGTAAGCATCATGTAGTCAAGGGGCTTACACCCAAGTAAGTATGTCTGAGGTACTTACTAAGCCTCAGAGACCATGCTGTATGTGTCTACTCGGAGGTAAGCATCATTGTAGTCAATGAGGTTACTCCCAAGAAAGTATGTCTTAAGTTACTATACCTCAGAGGAATATTTATTAACACGCACACAGGAATGGGCTCAGAGGCTCACATCCCCTCCATACTTACTTGGGAGTAAGCCTCCACTGACTACAATGATGCTTACCTCTGAGAAGACACACACAGGATGAGCTCTGAGGCTCAGACTGTAGCCACACTTCCTTGGGAGTAACCCCATTGACTATAATAGGGCTTTTTTCCGAGTAGACGTACATTGCACATGCATCCTGCTTGTGTCTACTCAGTGGTAATCATCACTGTAGTCAGTGGAGCTTACTCTCAGGGAAGTGGTTAAGATTGCAGCCACAGAGCCCTATCCTGTGCATGCCTACTTGAAGGTAAACATTGTAGTCAATGGATCCTTGCTCTCAGGAAATTGTGGATACAATTACTGCCCATGCTTGTGCTTGTCTACTCAGAGTTAAGCATTATTGTAGTCAATGAAGCTTACTCCCAAGTAAGTATGACTAGGATCTGAACCTCAGAGTCTAATCCTATGCATGTCTATTTGGATGTATGTCCCATTGTAGCCAATGGGGCTTACTTCCAGGAGAGTATGGCTAGGATTGCTGTCTGAGAGCCCAAGCTTGTTCATGCCTACTTGGAAATAAGCATCATTGTAGTCAATGGGGCTTAAAGGAAAGTTTGGCTTGGATCTGAACCTCAGAGCCTGCTCCTGTGCATGTCTACTCAGAAGTAAGCATTACTGTAGTCAGTAGGGCTTACTCTGAAGTACCGGTAAATATGACTAGGATTGCAGCCTTACCTGGCTACTCCCTGGAATTTGTGTACAGCCTCACCAGCTATGTTCAGCTGATGGATACAGTGCTTGGAGAATTGGACTATATAAGGGGAAAGGCAGGTGAATTGGATGGCCCAGTATAACTGCATGTATGTTTCTGGCAAGAAAGGGAGACGACCCAGGTATTTACGCATTTATATCATTTTAAATTTAATTTCCAGCCCTTGACTCTGTGCCATATTTACGATGAGATCCACCTGCCAAAAAGTTTGGAGACCCCCAGTCTTGTCGAAAAACTGTATAAAGGCAGGTTGTCCCTTGTTATCTACTAAGGTTCTGTGCAGTACCCCTAATGGAAAAAAATAATTAAAAAAGAAAGAGAAATAGTTTTAAAAACCCACTTCCAGATTCCTTGCTCCTCCATTACTCTGAACGGAATAAGGTTGTCCCTCAATATCCACAGGGATTTGATTCTGGAACTCCCTGCCGATACCCAAAAATATATTAATTAAAGGCATTAAAAAAAATAAGTGTCCCTTTTTCAGTGTTGAAAAACAGCTTTTCTTAATGTTGTAGAGCAATTAAAAATGCAAACCCCTCCTGGCTCACTTGAAAAATAAAATGATTGCTTCCATGACTACCTTCTCTACAACAGTAAGATAAGCAGTTTTTTAAAATGTGATTTTTAAAGGGATATTTTTCCCCTTCTCCAGGGATTGGCATGTTCCTTCTCATTTGCAGAGGCCATTCATATTGGTCAAAATCTGTGTCTTGATAAAAATTTCAAGACCTTAGAATCACTTGTCATTTCTGCTTGTTGTTTAGCTGCTTAAGTTCCTACTGGGTGTTTTTAAAAGGCGACTCTTCTATTCACTGGAGGTGACTTGGTGTGAATTAGTAGCTCCTTAACATGGTTAACTTGTCCTCTTATTTATCAAGGTGTTGGAGGAGATGCAAGTGAATGATCCCATACAGTATTTCTGTACATATGTGGGGATGTTATGGATGCAAAATTAAGCTATAAATTTCACTTTTGAGCTGCTCACATAGCATGTTTTTAACATTTATCTATACACCATTCCCCTTGTTCTCTTAAACCAGAGGTTCACAAACTTTATGGCAAGCTGTCCACATCATTTCTAATGCTGTGTCGGGGCCATAAAATAGAATTAATTTACATTTCATATTTGAATAAATGGCATAAATGAATAAATTAGAGAGGAAATTTATATGAATGAATTCAAACTGGTTCATAACCACTTTCTAACTTAAATGTGTGTCCGGGACCCCCTGTTAAACTTAACGGGATGTGACATCACTGTGATGCCAGAGCTCCTCCATGTCTACTTGGAAATAAGTCCCAGATTGTATTCAGTGAGACTTACTTCCAGGAAAGCCCAGTGCCAGATTCCAAAAAGCTTGATCTAACCCTCTTGTGACCCCCTCACCCGTGGGTCCCATCCCTCACTTTGAGAACCACTGTATTGGAAGATTTGTATAATGGACGGTAGCTCTAATCCAAGCAATGCTGATGTAATCCTGACAAATACTGTAAATACAGTGTAACAGTAGGAATGCTCCTGAATAATGCAGTCCAGAACACCTAATATTTTTAGTATCTTACAGTGTTACAATTTAGCATCTTTAGCGTTATTGTATCAAAATTTTGGAAGTCCATTCAAATCTACATTTGTACAGAGTTGTGCATTTGCCTACATGTTCTTTTGGACTCTTACCAGGGTAATTAAGACTGAAATTTTGCATACACATTTAATTCAGTAGAATCTATGTCTTGATGCAAGCGTTTATACATTGAAGTAAATGCCCTGAAGTATGGGCCCAGACAGTCCTGTCCAACTTTCCAGCTCCAGTTTACCCACATGCAGCCCTTTTGGTAAGGGAACACTTGTTCCCATACCTTGAGAAGGCCCTATGTCTGTGCCTCCACTGCAGGATGCAGTATACACCCACTGCAACAACATCACCAGCTCTGAAAAATTGGATAGGATTGGGTCTTGAAAATACTAATTAAGGCTGCAATCTTAAGGACGCTTTCCTGGAGTAAGACCCATTGAACACAATGGGGATTACTTTTGAGTAGATATGGTTAGGATTGTGCTGTTAGTGATTGAGTGAGCCGTAAGTTATTTGATTATCTCTTTGTGAACATTTTCATGAAAAGCAGTAGATAAGTACTGGTGATGATGAGGGTTTGCTGAATGCATACAACTCCCCTTTATGGTCTGTATAGGAATACCGTGCTGCTGTTCCTTACTTATTTATTCACATTTAATTGCTTCAGAATGACAATTTGAATTTTTTTCTTTTGAATTTTTATTCAGAAGAGTATAGTTAAATGTCTGTTCGTTTTGCAGACGAATAAATGTTCGTGTGACTATTGAGCTGCAATCAACCTCAAATCCCGTTCATAGAAAGGTTTGTACCTCCTTTGTCATGCACAGGTTTTTGCTATGCATAGAACCTGAAGTTGTCTCAGTATGTGATTCTCTTCGCTAACTAGGAAACTACGACAAGGTTAAATAAATACACCTTCATGATCACAAATTTTTTAAGTAATCTAAAGAAGGCGTTTTCACCAGCACCATACAAGTATTTATGCATTTGATAAAAATATTTTCCTGACTATGAGCGCAATCCAGAGTAACTACAGGGAGTCCTTGCTCTGACCTAAGAACAATTTACTCTGGGTTGCAATATGAATTTCCCATTGGTTTTTATTAGGTGGTGCTGTAGCTATGTCAATGTAAATATCTCTTACGTGCTCCCGTAGTTACTCTGGATTGTAGGATATGTCTTGAAGATTCTTTTTGGTGGCCTATGTTTTTCTCTGGAACATTTTGAATGTGTTGTCCTCATATTTCAATATTGTCTTGTGACGGCTAGTTCACATTGAACACAATCTTTCATCACTTTTGTAAAACTTTTGGACAGGCTGCTAGGGGATTACCAGTATATTAGTCTACCTAATACACCATTTCATTTCCCTCTGTTGCTTGATTTCAGGAATTGGTTGTTCGATTAACAGATGATACTGATCCATTTTTCCTGTATAACCTTGTTATTTCTGAGGAAGACTTTCAGAGGTAAGTTTTCAAATTGATTTGATTAGGAAATGCATCTCTGTGATCAGAATACTAGGAAACCAACTGCAATATCCAAAAGGGCCTATTTAATTGTTAAACATTAAACATTTTGTATGGATAATTGTGTGTCTGATTGAGGATAAAATAGAATACAAATCTGTTACTTTCCCATGTTCATAGCAACAGCACTTTTCTCCTTTATTCCCTTTTGTACTGGGGAAACTAGGAATGATCTGGGAAAGGGTAGGTCTTGGATGCCACCATCTTAGGTTAGAAGTCTAGATGGAAAGAGACCTCCTTGGGAAAGCCTCTTTCCCAGATTAACTGAGAGTGCAATCCTAACCAATTTAGGCCAGTGCAGCTCACCCGTCTCCCCATTCTTGCAGTGGTGTGGAGAGAGCAGCACATAGCTGTGCTGCACAAGTCTGTCCCCTGGGAATTGCACAGAAGTACCTTACGACAATTTTGTGACACTCCCTGGGAATCTAATTTGTGCTGGTTTAACCAGGGACTATGGTTGCTCTTAAAGCACTCCCCAATCTGATGATACCTTAAAACTGAGAAGTAAGACGACATGATGGTTTAGCAGATATGAAAACCTTTCTCCAGTGAAATGGAAACCAAGCAGATGAAGGATAAAAAATATTAGAGAAAAGGGGGAGGTAATAAAGGTACAGGTAATGTAGCCACCATGGGCATTTGTTGTCTACAGAGGAAAGGCAGAATATAAATATTTTAAATAAATAATGACCATCTTTTGATCATGTAAGCACAGGGCAGGGCCCCAGTTTCCAATAAATCTTTGATGAGAAATCCTAAATCTCTATGGGATGCAAGGAAGGTCCATAATAAGGAAAAATGAGGATTTTTTCACCATGCTACTATAGAACTTCTATAAATCACTTCAAGTCACTTAGATACAGATACCCAAAAGGGCCTGGTTAAATGATTGGAGGACTTGGTCTGTACCAATTTACAGCAGCACAACTCCCCGTCTCCCCCTTCCCATGGTGATGTGGGGGTGCCAGTGCATGTCTGTGCACTGCCTTAACCTCCCACAAGTGGTGCAGAAGTGGGATACCCTAAGTCCATCATAGAATTTGTGCCAGGCTAACTGGAGGTTAGGATTGTAGCTTGTGTTGATTGTTTCTTAAATTTGAGTTCACCAATTCCAAACCTATTCTGCATCTCCAACCATTTATTCCACACATTAGTGTACAGGTGTATGCCTACAATAAAAGGAATATTGGGATACATAATATGTTAAAGCTAGTTTGGAAGGTATTATTACATAATAGTATAGCAGTTGACTGCAAGGCCTGCTTTTTGTGTTATGACATTCAAAAAAGGAGGTATTTTATTGTATGTCCATGGCCTCAGTCACATTGGCATATCTGCACTTTTAAAAAAATAACTATGAGATTAATTATTAGCACTAACAAATTTTCTATAGGTATATAGTACATGTTTATAATTTTCTTCATTTTTATGTAGTTTAAAACTCCAACAGAATCTCCTGGTAGATTTTTCTGCTTTTCCTCAGAGATTTATAGACCTTCTTGAGCACTGTATCCAAGAACAGAATAATGATATTCCAAGGTTAGTAATATGCAATAATTGTTCTTAATTTTCTTTAAAAACAATTGAATGAATGCAGATAGCAAATTTAGAATCCAAGAAAACAGTGCACATATTTTGTCTGTTTATTTAGAAATTTCTGTGCATATTCAGTAAAATATCTTAAAATAAAAAATTTATATGGATTAGTATACTTAGATGTTCCTCCAGAATGGCTGGTTGACTTAATGCCATTTTATTTGTATTTTGTGCAAATGCTGCTATGTTCTTCACCCTATTTTCACTTGAATAGGGGATCATGAACCCTCTTCCAAAAAAACTTGCTGCTGGGATTGGAGGCTTTCTGAGAACGATATAATATGTGTTGTGAGATCGCTGGTGGGAGACAGACTTTTTTTAAAAGCACTGACCAGAAAGCAGCTCACTTTAGGTGTTTGCCACCTTGTTAGACTAGTGCAGGCTTTTTTGTCTTTCATTTGTCCTTGCTTGGCGAGACCATTCGCTCTTCCTAGGAGACTACATTCATCTCGTCGACCCTGTAAAGTTTGTGTGCTTAATAAAAGCTTACTATCCCCCAAATCCAGAATAACTATGGGAGCACGTAAGAGACTTTATTACATGCACCCGTAGTTACAGCATCACCTAGTGAAAACCTATGGGAAGTTCATATTGGAATCCAGAGTAAGTTGTTCTTACACCGGAGCAAGGACTCCCCATAGTTACGCTAGATTTTGCCCTATATCTCCACTGATTTCCAGTGTTATTGATTGGCACAGATGCTAGCCACGAATAGTGGGATTAGCAGATTGATTAGATGAAAGAAGCAGATGAGGGTTCCTATAATTTCCTTTGTCACAGTTGGCACTCTGTAGAAAAGTGGACATGTTAAGAAATGTAGCTAGCAAGGTTGTTGTAATATGTGGCATCTTCCTTTCTAGGTTTTTATTACAGCTGATTTCATCAGGACCCAATTTTGATCACACTCCTTCTCTTTTAAATGTGGTAGAGACAAACCCATTTAAACACCTTAATCACTTGTCCCTAAAATTCCTACCAGCAAATGATGCAGAAGTCAAAAAGTTTTTGGCAACTTGTTTAAAATGCATGAAGGTAAGATGAAGGTTTCAACTGTACACTATGATATTGTACTTTCAGTTCTGTTGACATAGAGCACAATCCAGAGTAACTACAGCAGCACGTAAGAGACATTACGTGCACACATAGTTACTGCACCACCTAGTGAAAACCTATGGGAAATTCATATTGCAATCCAGAGTAACTTGTTCTTACTGCGGAGCAAGGACTCACCATAGTTACTCTGGATTTCACCCATAATGATGATTTTTGGTAATTCTTCCAAATTGGGAAAAAAATATAATGTTGCGGGCTTACCCCCTGCAATCCTAAGCTCCAGTTAGCCATGCCTAAGCCCCAGCATATGTCATGTGCTGACCTGGAGGTATCACAAAAGTGCTGTAAAGCACCTCTGTCCCACTCCTGATGTGGAGATTAGTCCACTGTACAGGCATACACCAACGTCCCCAGACCACCATGGAAAGATACGCCATGTTAGTTAGGCCAGCCTAAATTTGTTAGGACTGTGCCGATAGAGATTGGCTGATAACTCAATACTTGCCTTATCAGGTTAGAATTGCAGTGCAATTCTATGCTGCTGTTGGGACAAGCATGCATTTTGTTGCAAATGAGCTCTAAGCCTAAGGCTGCAATCCAGAGCAAATTCAGCCTGCTCTGACCTAACTGCACTCTCCTAACTATTCTGTATCCGGAGCAGAAAGTTATGCTGAATCCAGAGAGTCAGGAAGCCTGGGCTGCCCTAACAGCTCCAGAGCATGCTAAGTAATTGACACAAGGGGAAGACTTGCTCCTGAGGAGATACCCCTCAGATCACACTGAACAAGGAACAGCTGTGGTGCCTACAGTGGTGACATGACTCTGCACATCACCTGGTGCGGAAGTCTGTGCGTCATCCCTGGGATGCACGCCCCCCCCCCCACCTGGACTGCACAGTCACCAAAGTTGGCACCTGCGCAGTTGTTTCTGAAGCCAACTGGCTTCAGAAAGAGTACTGCGCAGGCACCATCTCTGACACCTGCGCAGTACTTTTCTGAAGCCTTTTGGCTTCGGGGGAGACTGTGCAGGCGTCAGAGTTGGTGCCTGTGCAGTACTCTTTCTGAAGCCATTCGGCTGCCGCTCCGCCTCCTGAGTGAGGCCGAATGGCTGTGCAGAGGCGCGGACTTTCTCTGCTCTAAGGAAGTCTCCTCTGAAGCTGTTCGGCATGCTCAGTGTGTTTCTGCGCAGTGCACCTCAGATGGCCGTTCAGGCCAGCTCCTCAGACAAGTGTCAGCTTCTGGCTGATTCTCCGCCTTGGAGCAGGCCTGAATGGGGGTGCTGATGCCCGGGGCCTGCCAAAGGACAATCAAACTCCTCCGGCACATCACCCCATACGGAGCGCATCCCCAATGCAGCCCACACCAGCCGCACCAGTCTGGTGACGCCACTGGGTGCCTGCCTTCTAAGGAGTCCCTGATGAGATGCCAGAACATTCTACAGTGAATACAAGGGGCTTCTTGGAGTGGCCTGCTGTATCCTGAGGTTTGTGGGCAGCCGTAGTTTGTTCCATATCCTGAGGTTGAGAGGCAGGGGTTGCAGCTAGGCTGGCCAAGAACTCAGATTTTTGGTCAGCACTGCCATTCTTACTCGGGCCTTATCATGGACCCCTATGGGTCTACTCATTACTATACCTGCTCCTGAGGTGGTATAACTCTGAGGGCTGGAAGAGGGCATTTCTGCCTTGGAAACAGGCTCTGGATACAGAGTAACTGCTCTGCCCTAGGCAATGCTAAACATGCCCTCAACTTGCCTCTCCTGAGCTGCTTAGGCTGCCCCAGTTAGGGCAGAGCAGGTCCACCTCTCTTAGGGCACCCTATCTTGCCTTGCTCTGCCCTAAGCCTCCTTCAGAGTAACTGGGCTGGAGCATCTTGCAGTTGCTCCAACCTAGTGTTAGATAGGGCAACCTAAGGGCTCTTATGTGGACAGATTAGTTGCTCTGGATTGGGCTGCAAGGCACTTTGTGGCATGTTGGAGGTTTGTGCACTGGCACAAAGGTGCCATAGGTGAAGGCAAGGTCTCCACAGGCTGGTGGAAGGGAAGAATGGGTAGAGGCAGGTAAGACTGTATAATGGGGACAGGGTGAATTGATACTAGGTGGGGGAGTGAATAACACCAGATGCCTCCACATATCTTGGGCTTGATTTCTTGACAAGGGCTGCTAGAATTTGTTTCAACGTAGCCCAAGCCTAATTAACCCCACTGCAGGTGCTGGAGCTTGCTCAAACTTTGGGAAAAAATAGCTTGTGTAACAAAAATGTCTTTGTGACTGAGATGCTGAATAATAATAATGCCCTTTATGATTTTTCTGAAATTGGAAAATGTTAAATTTCTTTGAACTATCAATTGTACATAGGAAGAAAAGTTGTTGCTGGAACTAAAGCTTAGGAAAACAGAGGAGGACCTTACTAGACAGCTGAGCTACACCCAGCAGGTAACAGCAAAAGTTCAATGTGGGCCAATTTATAGTAAACTGTATACATCTATTGGTTTAATACATTTTATAAGATATGCTCTTAGAATTTAAGATCCATGAAACACTACTGACCCATTATACGTACCTTGAGATAGCAAAATCATGGGAGAAGGAGAAAATAGAGATGACACTTTGGAGAAACCTACTTCATCAGATGTTACATATTTAATGGTGTGATCACTACAAAAGCTCATACCAATGAAAAACTAGCTTTACATTCCTTGGGATTCCTTAAGGCACACTTAAAGACAGATGTGCACATCTAGCTAAGGATGTGAAGGAAAGAGCAAAGCCATTATAATGGGCCCTCCATATCCATGAATCTGGTGACTTCACTATCCATGGATGTTAAACACATGACTGGAAGACCTCAGAAGACCTCCCAGATGCAACTGGTTCACGTTGGGAAGCGGTCATATCCAAGAGGTCCTCTGAGGCCTTCCAGCCTCATGTCCAAGAGGTCATGGTCATGTCCAAGAGGTCCTCTGAGGCCTTCCAGCCATACATTTATCTATGGAATTTGGTACCTGTGTGGATGTCCCTTGTTATCCACTAGGATTCCATTCCAGAACCTCCCATGGATTAAAAAAAATCAGTGGATTTAAAAAAAAATAGAAAAATAGATTTAAAGACCCACTTTCCAGTTTCTTACTCCCCCATTGCTCCTAATGGAATAAAGTCTTGCCTTGACATCCACAGAGTTTTGTTTCCAGGAGTCCCCACTTTATACCAAAAAAGAGTTAAAAGTAGTTGTTAAAATAAAAGGGTGTCCCTTTAATATTGTAGCTTTTATTACTGTTGTAGAGAGGCAGTCAGCAGTTAAGAATGTAACGGGCCTTTGCCTGTCTCAGCTGAAGAATGGAATGATTGCTTGCATGACTACATCTGGAAGAAAAGCAGTTTTTAATGGGTATTTTTAACGGGATTTATTTTCTCCCTTCTCCTGCAATCAAAACATTCCTTTTCATTTGCAGTGGCAATTCGTGTTGAGTCAAATTCATGCATAAAAAAATCTATAACATTTATGGACCCATATAACTCTTTATCAGGGAGGTAGATGCAGAGTTTGTTCTGTAAATAGGATGCACTTGCAGTCGGAACAATTAAGAAGTAATCTTTTAATGTATTTGCAAAAGCAACAAGTTTAATCAATATTACATGCTCAAGTATAAAACCAAGTCGTTATTTTTCATATTTAGAGTTTGTCAGAAAAGAGCAGAGAATTGGATAAGTTAAGGAATGAATGGGCATCCAATACAGCATCACTGAACAACAAACATGCTCAGGAACTGACAAATGAGAGAGAGAAAGCACTGCAGGTGTGTAAATAAATGCAAATGTAAACCAAGCTGAATGCTAATGAGTTTAGTGTTATGTGCTTTTTTAAAAAAAAAAATTTGTATTGCTTTTCTTTGCTCAGGCACAAGCGCAATATCAACAACAAAATGAACAACAGAAAAAGGATCTAGAAAGCTTACATCAGAAAACTGTCCAGCAGCTGCAGAATAGATTGAAGGAACTGGAAATTGGCAACAAGGAGTTAACAGAAAGGAGATACAAAGGAGAATCTACAGTCAGAGAACTCAAAGCAAAACTGTCCGGCATAGAAGATGTATGAAATACTTGGCTCTTTATTGGCTTTATAAGTTTATGATGATCCATAATGAAACTGTTTAATTGAAAATGTAGTAAATATTTCTAACAGAAATTGTGTTGAAGAAAATAAATACTTCTAAATTATTTAATTCTAAATAATTATAATATACAAAAGGTAATACAAACAATTAACTTTTAAACACAAAGCAGAAATACTTTCTTGTTTAAATAAAATTTTAAATTTAACATTCCAGGAATGTCAAAGAGCAAAGCAAGAAGTTTTGTCACTCCGTCGAGAGAATGCTACCCTTGATGCTGAATGCCATGAAAAGGAGAAACAGGTTAATCAGCTGCAGACTCGAGTTGCAGTTTTGGAACAGGAGATCAAAGACAAGGATCAGCTCGTTATTAGGACAAAGGAAGTACTGGATGCAACACAAGAGCAAAAGGTTTTTAGTGTTCCTTTCCAAACATTATCAAATGGCAAATGGAGAACTGAATCGGAGAACATGGGCCGATTCCCAAATTGCTTTTGCAGGCAAACTTGAGAGTTTGTTTGCACACCTTCTGTTGCTTTGCACACCTTATTAGAGTAATCTGTGGAATTTGGCCTTTGTATGTCACAAACTGCTCTCGATATTCCTCTACAAAGCCTGCAATCCTGTACACACTTTCCTGAGAGTAAGTCCCATAGAACATAATGGGACTTACTTCTGAGTAGACATGGTTTGGATTGCACCCAATAACAGTTAACTGTGTGGCAGAGGGCATGCTTTGAAAAATATCCGTCTATAAGTCACTAGGTATATGAAGCTACTTGTTTGGAGAGTCAGGGCAGATCAAAGAAAGTACTTGATTACTTAGTTTGTAATTAGTCTGTGGAACTCTTTGCCACAACATGTGGTCATTGCATCTAGCCTGGGGTCTATCAGAGTCCATCAGAGGTTACAAGCCATATGTCCTATCTCCTTATTTTAGATGCCAAATGCAGGGGAGGACACCAGGATGTTCTTATGTTTGATTCTCTGAGTTGTTTCATTTTTATAAGACATACACATAATGTAGCTGCATTGTTAAAATTGCAATACCATGAAAGACTGTTTTCAGTTGTATTGAGGTTGAGTATGTTAAGTTTAAGTGCTAGGCATTCTTCAGAATATTTTTGAATGGATCCATATGAAGTATCTATCTGTCTACAGTATTTATATACCGCTTTTCAACAAAAAAGTTCACAAAGAGGTTTATAAAGAAAATGAAAAAAAATTAATAGCTAATTAATAGCTAATGGGTCTCTGTCCCAAAAGGGGTCACAATCTAAAATGCATAAAGAAGACCAGCAAAAGTCACTAGAATAGACATTGCTGGGATGTAGGTCTAGTTACTTTCCCCCTGCTAAGTAAACAAGGAACACCCACTTGAAAGAGTGTCTCTTGCCCAGTTAGAAGGGGTAAAAGAAAAATATTGTTTTAACTGGCCAAAATGCAATCTCTGTAATAATATGAATATATGTGGTTTTTTAAAAGGCAACAATAGAAGAAAATGCAGAAAAGAAAAAAATTCAAATTGGAAAACTAGAAGCAACACTGAAGTCATTATCAGCTGAACTCCTTAAGGTTTGTTTTTAGGGTTAACACAAAGCTTTTCAGTAAGGATTACTTGACTTCATGTGGTCTTTGATTTTAACATTCTTTGATGTTTACTAGGCCAATGAAATAATACAGAAATTGCAAGGAGATGTAAAAACTCTAATGAGTAAATTGCAGCTGAAAAATACAGTAACAATTCAACAAGAAAAACTCTTGGCTGAAAAAGAAGAAAAACTGCAGAAAGAGCAAAAGGAATTGCAAGCGACAGAAAGTTCACTTCGAGAGAAAACTCAAGAGGTAATTTAAGAATCCTGAACCAAAATACAGCATTTGCTGTGGCTGTATAACATTCGCTATATAGCATTTGCTATATTCATATTGAAATAATACTTGATTATAATTGATAGCACTGTATCAAGGACCCATAGAGAAAATTGTATGGAGCACTTTTTATTAGGTTTAACCTGTACAGTATCGTGAATATCTTTTTTGATGCATAGGACAGATTATTCTGGTATACCAAGCAGTCCTATTCATTCTTCCTAAAAAGCAACCTTGTTGGCTTCTAAGTACACATGGATCATATTGTGCTTTATATTAGGTTTCTGTGGTAGAAAATCAAGTGGAAAAATTATTCTATCTTCAGATGATATTGTTTGTGTTTATTTCTTAAAGGTAGTATAAAGAATTTTTGGGTGCTGCTGATAGAAAATATATTAATCTGGGATCATGTTGATGTGAAAACATTTACAGGTGTGCAAGTTGCAGGAGCAATTAGAAACTACAGTACAGAAGCTGGAAGAAAGCAAGCACCTTCTCAAGACTAATGAAAATGGTACATACAAAAAACACTTGAATTATCAACTAATATGTCAACCTATTAACCTTTTAGAGCTTAACGAATATACCCAATTCAACAAACAGGATCTCATTCTCTTGACATGTATATGCTGGAAAATGTTGAGCTTTCCATAAGACGGTGTAAATTTTGTGCAAAGGTTTAATTCTTGCTTATAATGTTATGAATATTAGGAGGCACCCAACAAGGAAGACATTGTAATCCTTCCCTAAATATCACAATGATGTAGGAATAGATGGTGCAGTTTTAATCGCTCTTCTTCACCATCTTGCTGTATTTCATTTGTAGAAAGATCCAGTGTTCAACTTTCTCACTGTCCAATCCTTTTGTAATCCTACAACTGGAGAACTCCATTATTTAGTCCAAACCCTTCATTTGTCCACCACCACCACGACTTTAAAATATTATGAAATATGAATTTTCTAGCAACTTATCTGTAGATTTAAAATAGCAATGTAGAGAACTGAAATGTCCCAGGTTTTGACTTGTATTTTCTGCGCAGTCATCACGTGGTTAAATAAGCAACTGAATGAAATTCAAATGACAAGGAAGAAAGAAGCATTTGGCACATCTTCTACTCCTAGCAACATTGCTACAAGAACTGGCATTTCTCCTCACAATATGGTAAAATTAAAACCATTTTAATGGATATTTGTACCTATATTTGTGAAAGTGCCTGGTTTGTGCCAAGGTTTGAAGTTGTATATAAAAGCTACAAAAATTGAAACTGAATCACAGTCCTATGTAAGAATTCATAGGATTAGGCCACATTTGTTCATACTGTGCACATAAATGCTTTAATGCTAGCATAGTGCTGCTTCTCCTTCTCTATGTGTAGCAAAATCAGGCATGGGTTGGGAGCTTGCTCGACCTTTACCTTTTTTCAGGCCTAAATTCTGGTAATCTTCATCACCTGGTTAAAGAAGTGGGAAGTGGATGTACATGACCCCAAAGATCTTTTTCAGTGTCCTGGAGGGTTCGCAGCCTTGGGGTCCATGGGCCAGATCCAGGTCACCACCCAAAGTATTCTGGTTCATGCAGAGCTCAGTTTGGGATGTGAGGCCTCCCACCCAGGAACAGGCAGTAGCTTAGCAATCCATCTGGCTCCTTTTAACAAAAAAGTTGCTAAACTCTGATGTAGTGTCTTCATTTTGAACAAGTGCAATAAAAATTCTGCATTACTCTTAAATTACGAGAAGCTGCATTCAGTGGCCAGTACTAGTAATGACCACCAGTGGAAGTTTAGTGAACTTGATTTAGAGGCAGGAAGAGACACATAAAAGCAGCTTGGGAATTGATTGTACTCTGTTTTAATAAATTTTGGTTTTTTGTGATTAGCAGGTTGATAGCAGAATCCCTTTTCTGAGCTCGGGGCTCAGTTATCCTATTTCCCCGTTGCTAGCATATCAAAGCTTCCCGGATACAGGGACTGTCAAGAGTGCCAGCCCACCAACTTCAGGAGTAAAGGTAGGTATCAAAATCTATGCAGTCCTTAGGATTACCACACTCAATCGTTGTCACACAATGGGGGCCAAGCAGAAATCACTCCTCCTTCGCCTTGATAATGTTCCTATGTGCTTGTTTTTTCTTTTGTTTTCAGGTTCTGGTTTGTGCTGCACATATTACAAATATTTTACTTTTTGTGTGTGTCATGACTTGAACTGTTTTTTAAAATATTTGCATTCCTATATTGGATATGAATATTTTTGAATTAAAAAATTCAAATAAGTGTAGTATTTAGTTATAGAAGTACTTGAAATTCAAATATAGAAAACTAATTTAAAAGTGAGGTTGTCTCTTGGCAGTTTAAATCTCTCCAAGTCATCCTTTTGTGGACATTTTAGGATGATGCTTCCACATTTAGGATTCCGTAAAGTCTATCTTTCATGTTTGTTGTCCCAGCAGGTTCAGTTCAATATGCAGGCTCAAGAAGCCAACAGATGTTTAGATATACAGCCTGTAATCCCTACTGCTATAAGTCATTCAACAAATAAAGAAAAGTGAGTACATCACACTTTTAAAAAAATCCCTTGTTGTTGATGCTGGTGAGAGTGTACTATTCAGCAAGGCCCCATATCTGCAAAGGGATCTGTTCAGTAAACCACCCCCCCATGTTTATCTGAAACCATGGCTATGAAAAGATGCATCCCATGCTCCAGTGGCAAGGGGAGCTGGGCAATGCTTGCCTGTGGAGGGCGTGCAGAGTGTCTTCTGAGGCTTGTTGTGGGCCTCAGAATGGCCAACAAAGCCAAAAGAAAGCTACTTACAGTTTTAGATTAGAATGGGAAGTGACATTTCTAATGCATCCTAACCAACTTTCCAGCACTGGCATAGTCGTGCCAGTGGGGCAGGTGGTACATCCTGCAGTTGGCAGGCAGTCACGGAGGCCTTCTCTAGGTAAGGCAGTATTTGTCCTCTTACCTTGGAGTTGCATTGTTCTTATATCACTGCTGGAAAGTTGATTAGAATTGCAGCATCCATCTCTTATTGTAGTAGAAATGTCAATATAACACCTAGTCTCTGGAAGATACCACTGACTTTGGGCACAATCCTAACCATGTCTACTCAAAAGTAAGGCCCATTATGTTCAATAGGTCTTACTCCCATGAAAGTGTCTTTAGGATTGCAGCCTTTGTCATCGCTTTGTGGAAATCATGGCCCAAGCCCAGTTATGTGCAAGATTTTGGAGGTGTACTGCAACTTCTTGCAGATATTGACGGATATTGCAGATAATGACAGATATTCCGTCATTGTCAGGTTTTGCATTGGATTTGGTGCAACAGATACCGAGATGTGCTGTGGAATGCTATGTCATGGAATTTGAAGGCAACCCCTGTTGCTGCATTTATCACCTATACTAGAGCAGTCCCAAGGACTGTATGTTTTTGAGATCAGTTTTAAGGGTTCAGCCCCCTTCTTGGGGATTGTTAAGTAGTAGAAAATCCCATGAAATTCTCCTTCAATTCTAGCTCAGAAAACTGAAAATGCTGCACTATATTTTATTTTTGCAGTGGTGAGAACTTAGGACTGGATGCCAAGTATCTGACGAAAAGGGAAGATAGCATTCCTTTACGAGGGCTCAGCCAAAACACATCTCACAACACAGGTAGGAGCAATAAAATTTACGTACCTAAATTTAGGGAATGTACAATCGTGAAACCTTGTTAAAAAGTTTTGAAATTTTTTCTTCCCTTTTCAAAGGGCTCCTGAAACCACCTGTACTGAAAAAAACACGCATACCATCCAAGCCTGCAGTACCTACTACAGCCTCAGCTTACTTCCCTGGATGACTGTAGAGTTGTTATGTGTTAAGGAAAAATGGTGGTAGCAGCTGTGGATTATAACTTAAGTAAAGATGAACAAAACAACATTCAGTTGATCAGCTTGATTTTGGTACTACATTGTAATTTGTAAATGTTCTGTTACAATTTTAATTTTCTTTATTTGGATTTGTAGGTCAATAATAGAACTTTTCCAACAATTAATTCAAAAACTGAAGGATAAAACTTAGTCAGAAGAACTTGTGTCCTTTTATATAAAGGATCTTCCTTTAGCAATAAGTTTACAGTTTCTGTACAAAAGCTGAATTGCCCATTTGGGGAAGCTTCTAGTATGACATGGATCTGGGAGGTGCAAATTCCTCTTGGAAAAAGCCCATTACCCTTTACATTTGAAGAAATTCTCCAGCATGTTCCACAGTGAGCCTTAGCCACAGCTCTGAAATTTTTACTAATTATGACTACACTAAGGATAAGTGTTAAGTGTACTTGTAATTCAGAACACCCTTAAGTACAACTTCAGACATCCTTGGGGTGCTGTGGGAAGTGGATAACTGGCATCGCTACATAGCAAACTGAATTTAATGTTGAATATCTGTTTTTCTATTTGACATGCAGTGGCATCATTTTACCCAAAAATACTGTGGTAATTTTTAACCAGGTGGATGGAAAAATCTTAATGTGTTCAGTTTGTAAAGTGCCTTGTGAGTTTTAGATTTGTTATGCCTAAATACATAAAATTTGGTAGTGGGTGCAAATAACATTAAGTTCTAGAAACATAATTTAGGACAGCAGTGTTGGCCAGTTCCACAAACCCAGTGTTCGTACATGCACTTGCACCAATAAGTATCAAAGTAAGCTTTCACGGGACTGCAGCGGGCATTATTTGGGCATCACAGAAGTGAAAGCTAAGAATACAACGACTGAACTTTTCCAGATTTTGATAGCCATGTGCCCCCTCTTTGTGCTGAACTTAGTCTGCCTTAGCCCAGTGTCACAATATGAAAAGGTTTAAATTGAAAAATGAAATCTGTTCTTTCAACTATGAAATGGTCTGTTGTACAATTTTGAGGTATATTTCATATCGCCCAAAGTCAGCTGTTTTTAAATCTACTGGGGTTGTGGAATCCTGTCCCTCCTCGACTGGGCACTGTTGTCTTAAATTGCACAATGCTGCCTGGGGGAGCCAGAAGAAGCCACAGGTGACATTCCTAGGAGTTTAACACAGTGGCCTCAGGTGCATACCAGGGAACCACTGGTCAGCGTTTGCATCATACTAGTAAACATAATTCTGCCGCTATTCAAACATGTATGAACACTAGATGATTAGACTTAAAATGGACTTCCAAAACTATCCAGAATCATGCCACAATTCACCCTATAAAATTGGATCATACTCCATAAGAAACAACCTCAATTTGTCCAACTGAAATGAATGAGGTTTCAGCAAGTATATAGGGCATGGTCCAGTTAAGTGTTGAAATCTGTAAGGTGGTGCTTGAGTAGACTATATGTCGTCTTTAGCTCTAATATGATTCATTTGTATTTTATCAGCATTTCACTATGTAGAACTTTTTCTTTACTGTGTGATTTAAAAATTGGAAGTGCAAGGAAGATTTCTTAGATGTAAGTCTTTTTTGAAAGTGATACAGTACACTGGAATTGTAACTTTTTATAGGAATGGCTTGCTTTTTGAAGGAGGCATATTAAAGACAAAGTTGTGATCCTGTATATTTAAATGTATAAATGCACTGAAATTTTGGGATTCAGACATGTACAGCTAAATCATTGTTTGCAGTGTAAAATTTGTATATTTGTTTATAATCAGAATGCAGTGCATGCATACTTCAATATGCATTAATAAATTCTTAACAAATGAGTCTAATTTCTCCTATCAATTAATGTCAAGAGAATTATGTAATGGTGACATTAAACTCCATTAGTGGACTGAGACTAATAAATTACTAGGAAATGTGCAGTTCATGCTATGATTCAAAAGCATGGTACAGGTATAAACTCAATTAGGTAGTTGGAATTTTACATCTGGATGAGATTGTTGAAGCCTGAAATGGCTTTAAATAATCTTCTAAGCACACTGAAAATTTGGCCACAGTAAGACACTTGTTCTACTCCATGAAAACAAGGTGAATAAGTAACAATTTGCTTTTTAGAATGACAACAGTTCCAAAATGACATACTGGGCTTATGATATAAAACATGCAAAGTAAATTGCATTGCACAATACTCAAATGATCAGAATTTGTAACCAATTTAGGCCAGTTTAACTTCTCATGGTGGTATGGGGAGGTTGGTGTATGCCTGTGGACTGGCCTCAACCATCCAGAAGTGCCTTACGGCACTTTTGTGACACCCCCCACCCCCAGGCCAGCACAGGTCTTATGCTGAGGCTTAGGCAGGCCTCAATGGAGGTTAGGATTGGAGCCTAAAAAAATGAGGAGCATCCTCTGGACTTTGATGTTGGAATACATATACATGTCAGAGTCCAAGTTTCCTTGTGGAAACTGTCAGATCAGTGCATGAGTTAATACCAGTCTTGCCTCCAAAGAAGAGTTCCAGGTAAGTCTTGTTCTTTTGAGAGTGGCTAGACGGGACAGTAGTGGCTCAGTGGTTAAAGATGGTGAAGGGCAGCAGACAGCAGTTTGAGATGGAAGCGCCACACAAAAGAGTGAGTTCCCTTAGTTGTCAAGCTCCTGCCAACCTAGCAGTTCGCAGGCATGTCAATGCAAGTAGATTAATAGGTACATCAGTGGGAATGTAACAGTGCTCTGTGTGCCTTTATATATTTAGTCATGCCAACCACATGATCACAAAGATGCCTTTGGACAATCTGGCCTTGTAATGGGGATGAACAGTACGCTCAGAAACAACTAGAAGGGCATCCTGCAGTGGACACCTTTACTATGTGTGGCACAAACACTAG
The DNA here is from genome assembly GCA_030015325.1 of Cryptoblepharus egeriae. Lineage (NCBI taxonomy): Eukaryota > Metazoa > Chordata > Lepidosauria > Squamata > Scincidae > Cryptoblepharus > Cryptoblepharus egeriae. Next base: position 110,456,763 of record JAREYC010000003.1, read on the forward strand.
TACATCCCTTTTCTAGTGGGCCTGTCTGGAGTTAAAAGAATATTGCAGTCAGCAAAATTTGGGGGGAGATGTTCCTTCTGTGACATCAACACCCACCAAGAACTGATGTTGAGAAATTTACCCTTAAGGGGGTAAAAAGTGATAGTCTGTTTTTGTCCTATTCATTGAAGACTGACATCCAGCCAATTTGGTGCCTGGTGCCTAAAGCACTGGGAAGGAAAGTGCAAGGGGGTGGTGCACATGGGCCAGATGATGCACATTGGGAGTTGATGTGCATGAGGGTGGGTTGATGTGCATGAGGGTGGGTTGGTGCGCATGGGGGTTGATGCACATGGGCAGATGATGCACATGGGATTGTTTTGCATGGGGGGTAATGTGCATGTGGGTGATATATCCAATGGAGGGGATGGTTCATGCGGTATTAGGGGCTGTGGGTGGTGCAAGTGGTTAAGACAATGTGCCTGTTAACCAGTAGCCCAGGGTTCGAGACCTGGGTCGACCCCACAAGACAGGGTGAGCTCCTGTCCTTAGCCCAGCTCTGCAACGCCAGCTGGATCCAATCATATTGGATCTGCCTTTCCGTTGGACTAATTCAGTGGCGTGAAGAGGGGGGATTTGCTGCTTGGGTAACAGCCTATCCTCCATAACAATCTAACCCAGGCTTTTGTGCTTCACATGCAGCACTGAGCACAATAACATAGTCTTTCAAGGCTGACGGAGGCCTGCTGCACGTGGTATTTTACTCCTGAAACGCAGGCACATTTTGCTAGTACAAGAGTCCTAGAGATCCACATAGCACCTTTTACATAACTTCTGCTTGTACATAGCTTCTTCACAAGTGACTTAAATTATAAAATAATCCAGCAGCCTAATGCAGCTTTAGATACTTTTCTTACCTTAGACAGCATCACTGAAATGGATGAACAAGTCAGATTATCCAACTGCAGTTGTACCATACAAAGCTCAAAAGGAAACATGTCACATTCTGGCTCTTTAAACAAGGATAACATACAAAAACACAGAAACGTGTCATGAAATCTGAACTATTCAAAGGAGATTCTATCCTCTGTTTGCTATTGCTGCAACTCAAAACAATATTTTGGGGTTGTCAAACCATAGACATTAACACAGAATATGGATTTCGGAGGGGGATGGGAACATTCCTGGGCTGGAGACAAACATTCAACTAAAACTAAGGGATACCTGAGCCAATAGAGCTCAGTAGTCATCATATACATCACTGTAATAGGAAATCAGATCCCAGATGATGCATGGAGGAGGGCCACCACTGCATGGTGGTGCAAGGTGTGCAACAATGCTCAGTAGGAAATCCTGGTGCTCGCTGCTGCCCACCATCGACCTCTGTTGTCCACTGTCTTTGGATGCCCAGTTGTGCTCAATGGATGCCCACCAGTGCCTACTTCCTATTGTGTGGTGCCCAGGCCCACAAATATTCTTGAAATTTTACTCTGGCAAAGCTAGTACATAATAAAAGCCTTAACCAATGGTATTAGTATGTCGAATGATAATACTGCATTCAAACACTAGATGGGGTGAATAATGGATTCTAACAGAACCTCAACTGGGAGGAAGGCCAGGCTGAGAAGAGGCTGGGGGCAAATGGGGAGAAAGGTGGGAAAAGGGCAGTTGAGATGCTGGAAAAGGGGATGGAATTTTTTTCTGATGAATGTCATAATATTGTTCCTCCATAAGCAACAGCTGCAGGCTGTTATTAGTGAAACTGGAAAGTGCAATTCACCTCCTCTTTATAGCCCAAGCCTAGTGACTGGACTCCATTGGTGCTGTAATTATTTCTGAGCAAGAGGCTCAAGGTAGGTGCCATCAACAACTTCACTATGTTTAAGAACCAAAGCCATCTGAACAATGAGGCAAACAAATCACCCATGTGACATGGATGTACTTAAAAGTTGTAATTTTTCTTTAATAGTTTTACAAAAGAGAAACAAAGTTATATTAGGCAGTTATTATAAGGTAAAGATGTCCCCTACAGATTGTACTGCTAGTTGTGACCAATGGTAGGGTGCAGTGCTCATCCCCATTTCTAAGCAGAAGAGCCAGCATTGTCCAAAGAAACTTCCATGGTCATGTGGCTGGCATGACTACATGCTGAGGCACATGGAACACCATTACCTTTCCACCACTATTTCCATGTTTTTGAACTACTAGGTTGGCAGGAGCTGGGCAAGGGATGGGAACCCACTCCACTTTGTAGCACCTGGGTCTAAACCCCAGCTGACTTGTGGAGACACAGCATCTTAACCACTGAGCCACTACATCCCATTACTATAAGGTACAGTCTATGTGTCTGAATAACGTTAGTGAGGAGACCACATCTGCTACAGTTCTCTTTTCAACAGTTAGGAACTCTTGGAATTAGGAATTAAACACAACACATGATCCAATCCAGACTAAAGAACTTGCTGAGTAATACTCATGTTTGTGAAAAAAGTCATCACATAACTACTGCCTTCTCCCCTCCATTTGGAGCTATGCATTTTCTGCTCCCTCATGAGTTTTGAAAAGAGCTGAAAATAAATTTTAAAAAATTCTTAGGAATTATTTCTTCTGTTGCTTGTGGGCTGCACTAAGGACTCATACAGTTAGCACCAATCTTTACTTGCTCTTTAACACGCATAAGATATACAGGTAACAAAAACACAGGTATAAAAATAGAACTTTCACAGTGAGGCTATAAGCTCATCTACATGAGGCAGCATAGTTCAAAGAATTTCTAAAAATCACTAAAATATTCAACTTTATTAACAGTGTATGTACATATTTTCTAGCTTTTAGTCAACCGTGGCAAAAGTTTAAAAAGCTTAAGCAATAACCACAGCACAAGAAGAATACATTTTGTACTATACAAGACTTTATACACACTTTATACAAAGGAACACTTAAATAATACAACTGGACACAAAAATATACACTTTTGAGAAATTCACATCAGTAATTGTATAAAGCTCTCTCGTACACCGAGGTCCTGAAACTGCAGGACTAACCCCTGGCTCTGAAATGTTACTTATGACAGTCCTGAAAGGCCACTATAGAGCAAGGATTAGCACTTCCATCACTAGACGGGAGCCACCTACCAGTCAGTCACACTTCAAAATCCAATCACAAATCACGAGACAGGAAAAGGCAGCTCCACTGCCATCTCTTGCTCCACTTCAATAGCCTGTCTGGTAACAGAAGTGGCAATCCCGTATCGAGCACGTGAACGACTTCAAGGCTATCAGCTTAGAGTTGAGTTTGTGTATTCAAGTTTTGATGTCCTTATGCAAAAAACATCCAAAGCAAAGTGGTATCAAATTGTATTTAGGAAGGTAAAGTTTGGGAGCCTGTAATAAAATCTTGTAGGCTCACTACCCTCTAGTTCAAATACTACATATTGACACTACTTAATTCCATGAAAAGAAAGAACCAGAATAATGCACTTAAAGAGTGTGTCATGTTCAGGATGTGTGCCCAAACACATGATTGTGTTAGTAAAAACTCAAACTAGAAGAAAACCCATCAGACACTGATTTGAAAGTCCAAGATCAATCCAATTAATCTTTTCAGTCGCATTATCTATGTTAAGGCTTTGAAGTCACCAGACCCAGGATTTTATAGTTAAAATAAATAGGTCCCCAAATCCTGTTGGCATGTCTCATTGAGACCAGCATGAAGAGAATAAAGCTCAACACCTCCAGGAAACTGATGCAGGAACACATGCCAATATCTTGAATATATATATTTTGTTTGAAACGCAAGATGTAGACTTTATATTTCACTAGGACTTTATGGCAAAAATCCACAGTAGAGTTTTGTTTTAATCAAATTGTAATTCTTTGGAGGATTTTCCACTTCCTCTTTGTAGCTCTTACAATTTTCATGCAAAGAGATTCGTTTCTTAAGATCACCTTAAGAAATTACACTTTTGATGGAAATGGAATGTGCATCCAGAACTGCAGGTGAAAAAAGAATAAAAATAAGAAACTTGCTCTATGAGTCATTGAGCTCTGCTGTCATACATTTGTATCTTGCAACAAAGGTTCTTTGGCCTCTCCAGGGGCCTGTGGACTATGCGGATGGCCATGGCCACCACAGTGTTTTTTCCAGTTGCTGGATCGACCATTTAAGTTGGTATGTTCTGGAATAAACAAGGCAACAAGCAGAGCCAGTAATACGGAGCATGCTCCAAATAAGAACGGAGGACCAGGAATGATTGAGTTCTGAAAGGAAACACAACAGAGTAAGTTGAAGTCACACCTTAACTAACTTGTTTAATCATGTTCCTTTTCAATCCGTCATATAACAGAACTGAGAACAGCAAACACAAATAATTCCTGTGAGATTTATCAGTTGTTTCCAATCCTGTTCTTACTAACCTGAGAAGACTGGAGAGCACTGAACTTTTAGCCATCATACTCAAACCTGTTCAACTTGCCCTTGGATACTTGGTGTGTTAGACATTAAAGTGCAGAACTGTTCCAGTTGTTAGGGACTGCCAAAAATTGAATCTGAAGTAGCAAACGATGAGGACTGCTTTGCAGCATTGTTTTTGTACCAAGCGAGCAATTCTTGAGGTCAAAATAAAAATGAATGGTAATACTGAAGCTTGCCACCACTGTGACTTTTACCAGCAAAACCATTACATGAAATGGCCAAATCTTTAATATTTAAAGGTGGTGTGTAATTAGCGATTAAGATCACAGTCCTAAGTAACATGCTAACATCTGTCGGATATTAAAAGCTCATTTCTGCCAAAGAGGCTTTCTTCCACGTGACTGCAGAAAACAGTTTTGGTAGTATGTTAAAGGCTAATCAGTTATTTCAGAGTAAGATTTTGTAGACTACAATAATCAGATGGATGAACTGATGAAATGGGAATGAAGTCCAAGAAAGCATATGCTGAATCTGTTTAGCCCTTAAGGCACCACAAGTTAATTGCTTACTTACCATTTTTAACACAAAATACTAATAATGCAAATTCATTTGTTTTAGTATGCTCTAATTGAATCAGTTTTTCAGCACCTTTAGGCAAATAGCATTGAGAAGTCATTCAACAATCTTAAACTATACTGAAGCACATCAATAAAAGGTAAGGTCTGTAAGGAAACTCTCTTGAAACTGTTCTATTAGAACAAGAAAAGGAAACCTTTGGGAAAGCCAAAGTGATAACCACTTCGAGCAATATTACAAAGAATACAAAGGTCCGACTTCTATAACAGAGCCGATTTGTACACAGCCTTAGCAGACAAGGCAATCTTTTGGGGTTTGCTGTCTAGTGTATATTGAACAGGAAAGGGTGGTGATGTCTGCAGACGTGCTTACTATGTATTTGTAAATATCACACGTTCACATGTACATTTAAAAAAATGTGTTAAGTGATCCTTTGTCACTTGCACATAACAAAAAGTGAAAGGCAATACCTGCTGTGAGGCAACATTATCTCCCTCGACCTTCTGAGGCACTGGAAGTTCATTTAGTTCTACATGAAAGATGTAGAATATAAAACCATAGAGTGCCGGTCCCAAGCCATTACAGAGTCCTCTAATTCCTGTTATCATGCCTTGGACAACACCTAGAAAAGAATCAATATTCAAAGTTATTATCTACAGAAGCAAATGCCTTTTGACAAAGGGATCTAATAAAAACATAAATTATCTATCTAATAAAAACATAATGGACGTTAGGGCAAACAAATATTTGTCAATCTGTGGACAGTTATCCTCCTGCATTCCATAGATTTCTCACATACATTTTTGACTGAATGTCCTTGGAAAATACTACTTTAGCTATTTCAGCAAAAGTACTGTCAGCATGATCTGAGTAGGAGCCTGTTAAACCCCAGCATGGCATCATCTTTAGCATTAAACGAATGAACACACTCCTTTTCATGTGTCCAACTTAAGCAACACCTACCCTGTTGATCAGCATCAGCAGTTCGTGAAACAAGTGCACTAACAGCCGGAAATGTGATGCTAGACATGGCTGCAACAGCGCCTGCCGCCCACATCATCCTGGGATGGGGGGAGAAGAGAAACACAATTTATAAGACTAAATAAATCTAATTACAATTCAGAACTTTCTTTGTGTATTCAACAGTACTGAGACTGAGTAGTCTGAACTCCGACATAACATTTTTCCTTGTGTTAAGATGTTTTATTAACAAAGCATTCTTGAGTTGAAAAATGTGACCAATTTCACTTTGCATAGAGAGCCACCCTAAATGACAGCTGGTAGAAATATTCTGATACCATCCTTTCAGCCAAATTTAAGTGTTTCAGCACTATGGAAAGAAACAATAAAACCACCAGGAGCACAAATTTTAGGGTTAAGTGTTCATTTTAGCGTTACTCTAAATCAGGGATACTTGAGCATTTGAGCCTGGGATCTCCTTCTGTGAATAACAATCTGTCCATACCCCGCCCACAAGAGGATGTCATGACTGGAAGTGACATTAAAGATGGCCAGTGCCAGATTCCAAGATGGCTGCATCCAGGTTTTCGCAACTCCCCCTGTAATAAAGTTGTGAACCCTACCACTACTCTAAGTTTCAGGACATAACTTGCAGACATTATACAAGAATGACACTTGTTATTGTCACATATTTACGACGGCATTATTTTGTAAATCAATTTTTCAGCCAGAGGGTCACTTTAAATACTTGGCACAGTGCTGAGGTCCAGTAAAACAATTTAAATATAAAATTTAAATAAATACATTAGAGATGGAACCTAGATTAATGAATAAACAAAAATGAACTAGCTCAAATTTCTTTGATTTCTCCAAGCACTAAAGCAGGCCTACATCAGTCTTGGAAGACTACAGTATCGTGCTCAGCGCTGCATACGCTGCTTGCGAAGCATGAAAGCCTGAGTTGGATTGTTATGGAGGATAGGCTGTTACCCAAGCAGCAAATCCCCCCTCTCCTCGCCACTGAATTAGTCCAATGGAAAGGCAGAGCCAATACGATTGGATCCAGCTGGCGTCGCAGAGCTGGGCTAAGGACAGGAGCTCACCCTGTCTTGTGGGGCCGACCCGGGAATCAAACCCTGGCCGGCTGGTTAACAGGCACAGTGTCTTAGCCACTTGCGCCATCCAAGCACTAATACACATGATAAATAAAGCACGCACTCAAATGTATCCCCATTTCCTCATCTCCCAGGCACCTTCTAAGGTCTTCAATTACTTTAAAAAAAAGTTACATTTAAAAAACAACAACAAACCAGGAAGGTATTTTTAGGCCCTTAGAACACCCTTCAGACATGAGCAGAGCACAACTCTGTAGGCAACCAGAGTCTGGCCATGCACCAGAGAGAGGTTGACTGTGAGCCACATCTGGCCCCTGGGCTGGTATTTGGAGACCCCTGTTCTAAATGAAGAACATAATATGATAAAAATGGACATACTGGATAAAAATACAATACTAGAATAGCAACATTCAGAAAAGTTACTTACCAAGGTTCTGAGCCAAAGCCATACCACGCAAGCTGTAATATCTGAAATCCCAGGCCAAGCAAGATAGTATTTTTGTTTCCAATTGACCTCATAAGTAAACTCAAAACTACTGTCTGAGGAGGGGAAATGCAAATATTATAGTTGACAGTATAATACTGGCTGGCTATTGTAACTAATCAGGACACAAGTTATCCCAAAGACCATTAGCTACAAAAAAATACAGCTAGTTCTTAATGAGACATAAATCTGGTTGATATGTAGTACTGAAGGGGAGGGTCTGAACTTGAACGGGGAGTTAAACAAAACGGCCATTTATATACAGGTAATTCAAAAGTGGAAAAAAATCACGATCAGAAAAACCTCTTAATAGCAGTTATTGGCAATCATGATTTCAGTTTGCTGCTTGTACGGACCACTACATTTTTGTTATAGCCACTTCTTAAGTTTGTGCTTGAAATATTTTTGATCTTCAAGTTCAGTGTTTTCAGTGCACAAATATCCAAGAAAGAAGGACAAAGACATGGAGTGAAGGGAAAGGAAAAATCCTATACTGTTTGTATGAACTCACATTTAGTGTCAGCCAAAACACTATTGATCATTTTCTTATAGATACTAGTTCTTATAATATTGCTTCCTATTGACAAGATTCTGCCAACTCACTACAGGCATAATATAGGTTTTGGGCCTGACTAGCAGGATCCTGGCACAGGAATGTCCTCACAACCAGAGTAGAAACAATGCTAGCAATGTAATAACTATTAGTTAAATACCAAATTTCTGTTTCCTTTCACTCTTCATGCTGTGGAATACTAAGACAATGAAAGTGCAATCTTAATCAATTTAGGCCAGTGCAACTCACTTATCTTCCTGTTCATGTGGTGGTGTGGGGAGGCTGGAATAAGCCTGTGCACTGGCACAGAAGCGCCTCATGGCTCTTTTGCAACACCCCTCCCCCTGGTTAGCAGGGGACATGTGCCAGGACTTGTGTAGGCCTACCGGGGAGATAGGATTGCAGCCTGAGTCTCAATTTGCCATTTAATATTTTCTCTGGATTTTTTAAAATCTGATTTCACAAACCACTGTTTAAATATCTATTGACAAAAGTATGAAAAATTCAGTCGCTAAAGTTTAATAATTTTGTCTGTTGTTCATAGTAGCCAAGTAACTAATCGAGAATGGGTTATACCAACAGAAATCTATCAAAAGCAAATGATAAATAGTTACCTGTGCAACAATGGAGAGAATCCCAAGGACTGCTATAAAAGCTGCAACACTTTCTGATGAAAATCCCATTATCTACATTAAAAAGATGAATTTTCATTCAGATATTCAGGAAAAAAGTGCTAATTGGTATTTTCTCTAACAAGAACGCAAATTATTTCCCTAAGAGGAATGTGAATTATTCCATAGAGCACTGCATAAACAGTAGATAATTTATCCCGCATGGCCATATTAGTTATCAAAATTAAAAATCAAGGATCAGATTGCTATTGTGTATTAAAAAGACTAACAGTCACAACAATACATAGATCAAGAAGAGTGGAATTCAATCATTGAATCCCAACAGTAAAATAAATAGGTAAATCATTCTGACATCCTCCACAATTAAGCAATCACTTACTTGTCTGAGGTACAAGAAGAAGCTGGAATACTGGCCTGCCTCAGGGAGGTAGGAGAGGAAGACTGTTATGCAAATTAGCAGCACTATGGAATCTTGACCCACTTTCTTCAATGACTAGGGTAAGTAAAAAGAAAAGGGGTAATCACCATCATATGTCCCAACTGCAAATAGAGAGCTTCAAACAAGACATAAGGCAGCAGGACAGGGTCACATCAGAAGTTTATGCATACTTAAGCAGTACTCCCCAGACACTTTTCAACATACTAGTTTGCAAACATTTGAAAAGAACAGGTAAAACCCTAAATTGCCTAAGCAGTTACACTGACCTATCAAAGGGATGATCTGCTTGCGCCACTAACATTTTTAAAGTAAAGAGAATTAACCCATTGTTGCAGGATTAAAATTTCAAAAATATCTATGGGTCCCTGGCATGGCTAGACAGTAGGTGGCGGGTCCAGCAGTTGGGGTTGGGCGGTGATGAGTCAATGAGTCCATCTGCAAGTCAGTGTCTCTTCAATTTATATATAAAGATTAGACTAGGGCAGTGTTTTTCAGCCAGAGGTAGTTAAGGCAGTGCCTGGTGTGTAGGACCCCCAATTTCCCCACCGCACAGTAGTGAGACGAGCAAGGCAATGTGACAAGCAGCTGTAGTAGGATTTCTCAGAGAAGCCTTCCTGTCCCTCCTGAGCCTACCAATGACTGCCACATCATGTCTGACCTCCCAATCCAGAAGAAACTGGTGGTGACATTGTCAGTTATTTTTGGTGGTACTTGCCAGTGACATTGCCAGTTATTTCTGGTGGACCATGTGCACTGACTTGGCAGAGGACAAACACTGAGAAACACAGGACTAGGGTTCAAGGCATAGGGATGCATGCCATAGAGCAGGGGTCTCTAAACTATTTGGATAATGTGGCACAGTGCTAAGGGACAGGGAAAAAAATCTAAGCATAAAATTTGAACAAATACATTAGAGATAGAACTTGGATTACAGAATAAATGGCTCAAATTTCCAGGATTTCTGCAAACACCAACACTCAGTAGAGAAATAAAGCAGACACTTAAAATGGACACCCACTTCCCCACCCCACCACAACAGGTCATGTATGGACATGTTTGGTCAACTGGGTTAGAGACTCTTAGATGACTGGAGTCTGGTTGCTGGCCAGAGGCTCAATATGGGCCACATCTGGCCCCAGGGCCGGGGTTTGGGGACCCCTGCCACAGAGGCTCACAGCTCACCGCTTTCTAATTCCCAAATATGCCAAATACGGTTTTGAGGTCTCTGGTTTCTCTGAAGCTTTTCAAGTGTCCAAAGAAATATATTTACTAGAGTCAGATTATAAAGGGCTTCCTCTGTTCTTAAATCAATTGCACTTAGAAAAATGACAGCCTTCTAAACAGCTTAAAGTGTCATAGAATGGCAGGGGTGGATACATGGTGCAAAAGCACATACCCATACATACTGTACATGTTTTCAGAATGTAATCTCAAAGCACCTCCCTTTCTCTATTCAAACTTTTAAGTATTTTACCGCGAAAGGGTCCGCTTGTTCCCAAGAAATGGGTGCTCCCCATGACGCAGGCCTCATCTTTTCTGGCAATGATTCTGGTACAGCAACAAGGATAAAACATATATCCAATAATGCAATAGCTGTAGCTAGCACCACCACTAGGCTGTCTCCATACATTCGACCAAGGTAGGCACCAATGGCAGGGCTGGTAACTAAACTTCCAGCAAAAGTTGCCGAAACCTACAAAACAGAAGGACAAAATTTTCAGCAATCATATCCTATCAATCCAAAGTATTTTACAGTCTTGAAGATGACATCTTTGATCCAAGGAGCTGAATGCTATTAAAATATTTTTATACCTTCAGATTGCCACAGAACAAACAAGCAGGTCAAAAACAATCACATAAAGCAAGTACACAATAATATTGGAAAACCTAAATATTTAATGAACTGGATCATTTCTTTCTGTACTAGCTGCAAATTTTAGGTCACTAAAGAACAATGCTAGGTTACCAGTCAGCATAACAAGAGTTATGCATCGATTTGGCACATAGTATGAAGAGATGAATATTCTGTTCTGGATCTGTAATTTTTTAATGTAGATGTACATTAAAATGTTAACACAAGAATTCAAATATGGTGTGTATTCTATTAAAAGTCAAGAAAACAGAATACATGCTATTTCAAGAACACCACACATACCAAGCCATAGGCCATGCTTCTTTCATGTTCTTGGGTTATATCTGCTACATAAGCAAACACCACTGAGAAAGTCACTGCAAAAACTCCAGAGACGGAGATAACAGCAAAGTACCACCTGAGAACAAGAGATCACAAGATCAGAACTACTAATAGAAAATTTTACACAATTATGTTCAAACATAACATTAATCCAGGTTTAACTCCGCCTAGCCATATTAGCTTTTAATCTTAAATAGTTCTTTATGTTAAAATGCTGTCCCATCCTAATACAGTAGGTGCAAATGAAAAAAAAAATTGTTTCCAAAAATCCTTTGTAAGGTCACTGGTTAGTTTCTGACAATTCAATATTCACAAGCTGACGGTTATCTTGCCTAGTCACAAGCTGACGGTTATCTTGCCTAGAATGAGATACTTCCTATGTCTTGAACAGCCTCTCACTTCTCTTTTGTCAGACCACTTCTCTCACTTGAATCCATCACAAAGATGAATTGCTTTGATGAATTGTTTCTGACCTGCTGCAGATACCTGCAAAATGCTTCTTCCCAATCCACCCCCCAGTAAATCCAGTTCCTACACAACTGTGAAGGCACAGGCCTTGGGAAAAAGGCATTCCCTCTCAATGTGGCTTATCAACAAATATTGAAACAACTGCACATATATATTCCTGTGTTCTGTAGAACAAGGTACAAATGTGACAGACACAGCGCTAACAGTAAATGTGACCGATACAGAACTAACAGTATTAAGCATCACCACTATTTGCAGTACTGGTTTTAGTGGAAAACAAGGAAACTCCAGGAACACCAGTCTGGATAACGACTTCTGAATTCCACAGAGGCAATGGATTCACAACAACAGTCTCCTCAACCATAGGACAAGTCACTTACAAAAATTAGAAACATTTCAAAATCCATTTATAAAATGGAAACCTGTTATTCAATGAAATAAGCTTCCCCCCACCTCCACACAAAAAACTTCACATCCATAAAGTTTTGGAGCACCTAAAAGTAGTTTTTTTTTGGGGGGGGGAATGTAGTCATAATATTTTTAATGCTATAGTGGTATGTGTACGCCAACGCTAATTTAATGCACGAGCCACTTAACATAACACTGACAATAGGTATGCTATGGCTGACCAGAAACTTTGAAATTCAGAAATTATGAAATAAGTTTCTTAATTTATTCCACTACTGCTTCGAGCTGCTTTAAATCCAGTAAGATTTTCTGTCAAAATCCTCTTTAAATTTTTTAAAAAATTAATTCATCAGAAGGAATATAACATACACACAGGAAATGCAACCAGCCATTAAGATGAACCACTGACTTAAGACATACCTGCTCCTTATAAGGCACTCAATAGCAAAGAGCAAAGAGCTTCCTAGGAGAAGGAAGTAGCAAAGTCCCATGAATTGGCTCCGCATGTCAGCAAAGGACCCATGGCTTTCTATGTCACATACAAAGCATTTATTGGTAGGTAGCCTGGCACTCTGCCAGGAGACCCAATTAAGACTCACACAAAACATGACTGAAATAGACTGAAGAGGAGTTTGACATTCAAAATTAGGCTTGTAGTTAAGCACAACTACAATAATTCACATGACTAACGTACAAGATAAAAATTGAAAGGGCCACTAACCATGGGCTGATCTTCATTAGTGGAATTGGTGCACAAGTAAAAAATACTGTTAGCAGCAAGAAGGATTTTCGGCCCCAAACATCAGACAAAGCACCAATGAGAGGAGCACTCAGGAAAGATAACAAGCCCTGCAAGTCAAATACAAACACTTTATTAATAAAGTAGTACATTGAAGGCAAAATGGATACCTTAAGAAAACCTGCTACAGGTACATTTCAACAAATCCCTTACAAGCTACGTATAATGTGGTTGTGGGTGGCGCAAGTGGTTAAGACACTGTGCATGTTAACCAGTAGGCCACTGTGCATGTTAACCAGTGCATGTTAACCAGTAGGCCAGGTTTCGAGAAGTGGGTACAAACTGCAAGAAAGGAGATTCCGGTTGGATATCTGGAAAAAATTCCTTACGGTTCGGCAGTGGAACAATCTGCCAAGGGAGGTGGTGGACGCTCCCTCACTGGGGGTCTTCAAGCATAGGCTTGACAAGTATCTGTCGGGGATGATCTAGGAGGATTTTCTGCTGTAGGCAGGGGATTGGACTAGATGACCTAATAGGTCCCTTTCAACTCTAGGATTCTATGATTCTAACTGGGTCCCACAAGACAGGGTGAGCTCCTATCCTTAGCCCAGCTCTGTGATGCAGCTGGAACCAATCATATCGGCTCTATCGTTCCATTGGACTATTTCAGTGGCATGGAGAGGGGGGATTTGCTGCTTGGGTAACAGCCTATCCTCCATTATCAATCTACCCAGGCCTTTGTGCTTCACATGAAGCAATGCATCGTTGAGCACAACATCATAGTCTTTCAAGACTGATGGATGCCAAGTTTATGTATAATGCAGGCTCCAGGAGTCTGTACAGATCTTACTTACATGAAAAAAAGCAGGCCTCCGTCAGTCTTGGAAGACTATGGTATCATGCTCGGTGCCGCATACGCTGCACGCAAAGCACGAAAGCCTGGGTTGGATTGTTATGGAGGATAGGCTGTTACCCAAGCAGCAAATCCCCCCTCTCCATGCCACTGAATTAGTCCAATGGAAAGGCAGAGCCAATACGATTGGATCCAGCTGGCATCACAGAGCTGGGCTAAGGGCAGGAGCTCACCCTGTCTTGTGGGGCCGACCCGGGAATCGAACCCTGGCCTGCTGGTTAACAAGCACAGTGTAATAGCCACTTGCGCTACCCACAGCCCTAGACTTACACTATAAGACACTATAAACAGATCTTACATACTCTATAATAACTGTGCAAAAACTCCATCAAAGGATTACCATGCCTGTGTAAAAGTGCAGGCACAGCCATCCAGGCACAGCCATCCACAACTCAGGAGAGCCAGCATACTCGCAGACTTAATTTTAAAACAAAGGAATGATTTGTCACTTACTTGCAATAGCTAGCAATTTCCCCCAACTAAATTAATGAGTGGCAACAATCATACACCGGCTGTCACTTCTACAAACAAAAGTATATCATTGGTCATTCACACGGAAATCTTTATTGACCAAGATAGGCAAGAGTATCAGGGAGCTCTTTCCAGCTTGCAAGGACAGTGAACCAGCACCCTTCTCCTATACAGTAAAGCAGGCTTTTAACAGCAACTTCACCAGGTTGTCCACTGTGACTAAAAGCCATGCCAGGACGCCAGGCAGAAACATTTTTGTACACTGGAAGCAGCAATTATTTTTGACTCTCAGCATATTCCAACTGAATCAGACACAGATGGGTAGGCAGACAGGCTAGTAAATGAGGTGGCTAGAAGGAGTACCACAGTGCTATTGTGGTTTCCACCCACTCTAGAGAACAGAGAGGTCACAGCCCATTTGAGACTGACAGCTCTTGTCTTCAGCAACACACATTAATTTTTGTTCCCTCAGTCTTAGGCACTAAAGAGAAAGACCATTCATTTGATGAATTTCTTGCTGTCAACAAGAAGAAACAGATCTCTATGAAATTCCAGTTTAGACTCAGGACTAGTTCTCTGAAGTGATAAATCTATATCAGGCCCACACCACTTCACACCACTGGAAATGGCTCACAAGTTTGAATGCTTCTCTACAGGCAAATTCAAATCCACTTACGCAGAAAAAAAAGGACATGGGCAGATTCCTCTGTTACCCACAGCTTTTAAGTTTCTTTCTGCCTCAAACACATTTGGATCTAACCACAGAAATTCTAAGTATAGTATGAATGAAGAGCACACCATTCAACAGAAAAGCTTAAAGTTTAATCTTATCTTACCTTTACTCCTTGAATTAGGCCATTCATTAAAAATGTATGCTTTGGGAAGGTCTGATGCAAAACCTGCAAAATTATGCAGATGTATTACCCAGTGAATGACATGCATAGATGAGTCATTGAAGATAAAGACTTTAAACAAATTTTACAATCAATGTTCTCTGTACATCATAAGTAGGAACTAATAAACTTGTTGAGTAGAAAACACTAGTAAGTATCAAATACATTCAATATTGAAGGAAGTGTTACTACTTGTGAAACACAAGATAATGTTAATAATAAGAGGTGTGTTCGGAGGAGAAATGTAGCAAACACTACAGGTTTTACTATGAACAATATGTAAGTGCTAATCAATCCCCAACCACTTTAGGTTGATGACATAACTTCCTGGGGGTATTTTGGATAAATTGTCCTTCTCAGAAGGGGGTCCCAGGCTGAAATGCTCAAGAACCACTGTCCTAGATAGAGAATATAGCTGATGAGTATGATGAGAAGTTAGAAGTTGCAATGGAATCTGTAGGCACACGTTTGTTTAAAAACGGAGAATATCCAAAACCACTACACACAGAAACATTTTTATGGCTTTTACTCAAAATGTATTGCAAGTTTCTGAGTATCTGATATTGCGTTCTGCAGGGTTCTCCTGAGAATTTCCAAACTAGAGGGCACAAAAGAATAAAAGGCAAGATTTGTCAGAAAAAGAGCAAAGCAGGAGAAAAGAATTCCAGAGCAAAGTTGCCACTGAATATTTTTAATTGGTTTGATTGAATAGTCCTTGTACATTAAAAGGCCTCTAATGAATTTTATATTTCACATTCTACAAAGAATAGTACAATTACAGTTTTAGTTTATTAACACGATGAAATCTTATACTGAGAGCTGATGTGGCCAGGAGATCAGGATGCAACTCTGGCCTTCCCACAAGAAAACATTAACTGTTCAATGCTTTGCCATAAATAAGCCACTTTCTCCAAGTCTCAGTTGTCCAGGTGCAACATGGAAAGAGCATTTAACAGGGCTTTTTAAAGAATTACATCAAGATAATAGATGAGTTACACACTCAAAAATGCTTTACAAAGGCTAAATGTTATCTTCAAAGACTAGAACAAGTTTTTACCTTTCATCAAATACAAGACAAACCAGTTTACCAGGAATACTACATGAATATTTCACTTGAGCACAGAATGCTTACTTGAGAAGCATTTCCTATTACAATATATTCCTTGCACACTAATGCTACCCTATTCAGACTGTGGTATACCTTATCAGTGGTTCTCAAACTGTGGTGTTTGCCAAAACAAATCACAATGGAACATCTGAAAACAAGCTCTGCACAGATTGTACAAATATAGTTAATTCCCAGTATGCGTGAACTCTATTCCCATGGATTCACTTATCTGAGTAAACAAAAAGTCCAACTCTTTGGTCTGTCCTTACCTAGCTGCACACATTCTGAAGCTATCCACCACAGCTATGGCCATTCTGATTCCTACCATCTGTGGTAGCCATTGTAAAGCCACCTGCAGTCATTCTGAAAGTATTCACATCCATCTACCATAATTTTACTCTAGCTTCATTGATCCCCTAGGAACAATGATTGCATATCTGCAACATACAAACGTTGTTTGTCTAATTTTCTTCAGCAATTTCCCACAAGGAGAAATATATTACTTACCATTAAGGTTGGCGCTGTCAGGAGACCCCAAGCAAAAAATTCTAAAAATATAACTATCACAGCATGGTAGACACTGGGCGAGCCGATTCCTTGGGGCTAAAAATAAAGAGATGCAGCTTATTACTAGAATGCCCCAAAATATTATTTGCAAATAAAACTCTTACAACAATAAGAAATGAAACAAGACATCCAAATTAGGGGATCAGTATGTATGTTAGTTTCCACATCGTCTTTCTGAGATTGTGTCAAGAGGCCAGAACAAAAAAAGAATTGATTTACATTTCAAAGTAGTGATGGAACTTGTGAATGAATTCAAATCACTTCATAAACACACATACACACAGGGTGGCAGGTTCTTCAAACCAGTTCATAAGCACTTTCATAGAGCACAGCTCCCTGGTGAGGGTGTTGTGAGCAGAGTTCCCTGGAGGATTACAGGGCTAGCTCAAGGGTCTTGCATTGAGGCTAGCAGAGGGCTGCATCTGGCCCCTGGGCCAGGTTGTGGAGAACTCTGGAAGGCTAAAGTTGTCTTCCCTGATGTTGATTTGTATGTGACATGGCAATCAAATTGTTTTTGGCATCTCTGTATGACTTTCTTCAGTAAATAACCATCATTCAAATGCGTAAGAGTCACTGCCCACACATGCCTTTGTTCATTTTACTGTAATTTGTTATGTATTTTTGCTGTGTGTGTTAATGTGTTATTTAAGCTTTTGCAAGTGATATTTATGTCTTTTGGGGTGGCATTTTGCATTTACAAGATGAAGAATGGGTTCCACTTTTTAATGGTTTCCACTTTTGGACAGTTTTCTGGTCCCTAACCCGTCTAATAAGTGGGGAGTTCTTGTATAATTTTTCTTGGATGGTTTCCACTGAGGTTAATAGATGAATGCGCTGGAAAATGGCCATTTGCTAAAAGGGGTGTTAAGGTAAAGCAGCTTTCTGGACAGAAACTCTAGGAAATGTATACTACAGGTGCCTACTGTTTCTTGCTAGCTAGTGAGGGGTGGGAAGAAACCATGTGGGAGGTTAATGGTACATTTTCCCACTTTAAGCTTTTTCCAAAAATTCTTTGCAGGAGGCCATATTTTAATTGCAATCACAAAGTAAAAAAACATTAGGGAAAAAAGTTAAGATGCAGAAAATCATAATTGTCACAGAATTCCAATTACAGTACCTCTTATTAAGAATAAGAACAAGGAAAAAAGTGCGTATATTTGTACCAAAAAAGGGTACCAAGATGGGTTCTGTACCAAGATTTGTACCAAGAAATGGCTCTTTTATTCTGGAACTCTAATTCTTGTCCTTTTCACAACATAAACTAGAACCACAAACTATTACAATTTTACTGGCCAACACTGAATTCAGTTCTGTACCACATCTGCATTTTCACACACACACACACACATATAACAATTGGCTCCAGAGAGACAGGCACTCATCCATCATATCATTGCGTTCTATGCGCTCAACTACAGTGGCGCCTCACGTAACAAATTAATTCGTTCCGGAGGCATGTTCTTTACATGAAACATTCTTTACGTGAAGCGGATTTTCCTACTGGAAATAAAGGAAACTCAGACGATTGGTTCCACAACCCCAAAAATATTCATATAAAAATATTAACTGGATGTAAAAATGATGATAGAACACTGGGATTGAATTCAAAACATGCATTCAATGTGCATGATCTTATGAAGTCTACTTAGGCTGCAGTCCTAAAGATACTTTCCTGGGAGTAAGACCCATTTAACACAATTGGGCTTACCTCTGGGTAGACATGGTTAAAAGGATGCAATCCAAGATATCTTCAAAGTGTCTCCCCACTTTCTCCTTCTCTTCATCCTGAGCCTCTCTCTCCCCTGCTCCCTTCTGGCTAGCCCTGAGCTGCTTCCCTTTTCTCCACTGCTCTTCTCTCCCTCTGCCCAGTGGACACCCAGCCACTGGAGAAACAGCATGGAAGTGTTGCTTTCACTATGGGCAGGTGCGCTAGGCAACCCTGACGCTTTTTAAACAGGCTGCCGGCCAGCATGTCTGCCCCAACTGCCAACGAATGCGTTCTTTACGTGAAGCATGTTCCTTTACATGAAGCAGAATCCTAGAGAAATTTTTGTTTGTTACGTAAAACATACTTTACGTGAGGCATTCTTTACGTGAGGCGTCACTGTATTTCCAACTGAGACTTCTATATCCATGTTTAAACTTGCACTTTCTCTCACTTTGGCATGGGAACGGGGTGGGAGAATGCATACATGTGTGTTGACATTGACAGCAACTACAGATCTTTGGCTTTCTGTGCTCTGGCTTCTGAATCTGCATTCCAACCTTTTTCTGCCAATGACATATAGGGTGCATTCAGACTGACAGCAGCCATAGTTTGCTGGTCCAGGCACACAAACAGAATACTTGTGGCTACTAACTTTTAAACTCTCAGATATTACAGCAGTGGGTGGAACAGGCAGAAGGAGGAAAAGAAGACTAGGCAGGAAGTATGTACTCACAGTACTTTCAAAGCTGCTGTAAATCAACATTCTAAAGGAAGGGATTTGGAGCCCAATCCCATCCAACTTTCTAGTACCAATACAGCCCAATGGAAAGATACAAATCTTCTCTTAAAGAAGGCTCAGTGATTGCCATCCCACAGCAGGATGCAGTGCACACACTGATAGCATGACTTCACCAGTGCTGAAAGAAGGCTCAGTGATTGCCATCCCACAGTAGGATGCAATGCACACCCTGATGGAATGACTTCACCAGTGCTGAAAGGATTGAACCCTAAGGCAGCAATTGTGAAAACTTAGATATAACTCGAAAACAAACTCGAAAATACTATCTCACATGCATGCACTGATAACGTATTAAAACTGAACATGGAGAACATTTGCTAAAATAATCTAAAACAGAAATTTTCAAGCTTTTCACGCATGGCACACTGACAAGGTGGTAAAATTATTGAGCCACATCTTCATTTTTTTTGTGTTTTGTTTGACTATTGACAAATCACTAACTGCAATCTCATAGCCAAGAGTCGCACATTATGGTTTCTTAAAGGTGTGATCCAAACGGGATGACTAGAAGTACAAAGAATCTGAATGTACAATATTGTAATGGTTACAGAAAAGCTGTATTAATGATCCTTCCTTTCTGTGGTGGAGTGCCTTCCTTCTAACAATGTGTATTTACATTTTCTTGGATGAGGGTTAATTCACATAATAAAGCAGGTAAAGTTAGACAGAACATTTTATTTACAGCATCAAGTAGCACATTAGTTTTATATGGTGTATTAACATAGGCACCATACATGAATATATGCATTGCTGAGAGCATTTGTGGAGGTATTAGACTGCAGTGAGAGAGCACAAAGAATTAATGTTCTGTACACCAAATGGCAACTAGAGTGTATCCAGTAAAAGCACTTTCTCCGAGCTACTCAACATACTTGCTACCGAATACAAGTCCAGAAAAAATAGTAATACCCTATACACAGCATAGCCTTTACATGAACCTATGAAGTCGCTTGATACCAAGTCAGATGGTCTATCTAAGCTCAGCACTAGCCACGGTTTAACCCTGGTTTGTCTCAAAGAAGGGAAGGAATCAGTGTGCACTGGTAGGAAGGAATGCACAAATCAGAAGATGCAGCAAATCTCATCCACATAATTGCATACCAGGTTCTAAGGCAAACCTTGGCCTACCTTCAATTTGCAATGACTCACCAGTGTTCTAAACTGAAGATTTACTTGTACAAACCAAGATCCCTTCAACTGGAAGTGTAAAAGACATGCAAAGAATGTGGACATGCATATCATGTTATGGCATATACCACAAGTAGTTGTCAAATGCTTGGCTCAGTGCTTTATATCAGTGGTCCTCAACCTTTTTGGCCCCAGGGAACAGTTCTGTGGAAAATTTTTTTAGGGACCAGCCCAGGAAGGGGGGGGAAGAGTTCTGCCTCTGGCAACCTGGAGTGAGGGCTTCCCCACTCCACACACACTCCCCACAGCACAGCATAGCTGCCCCCAGCTGTAAATCCCATTGTAGTGAATAGAGTTATTGCTAGGTTACTGTGGATGGAATTGCAGGTGAGAGCCCAATGTCTCAATGTATGAATACTCAGAGCAGGGTTTTCAATCGTTTTCAAAGCAGGATGCATTGAAGATGCACAAAGCCATCCTAGTCACTCTTATTGGAGAGTAAGCCTCATTAACTATAGCGGGACTTATTTCTGAGTAACAGGCATAGGACTGGTCTCTGAGGCTGCAATCCTGCGACAGACTCCGCCTGCTGTGAGGAGGGAAAGAGGAACTTAGAGGAGTTCTCTTGCAGACCAGACAGGCAGCTGCTAAAGTCCTCCAGTGGTCCCTGGACCGGGGGTTGAGAAACCCTGCTTTATATATTTTATACCCCTGACCAGAGCAAATTTGACTGCCCATTCCCGTACCTTATACCTAAGCAGTGCAAAATACAGTATTGCAATTGTCTTAGCCATCCCTTTAAGTAAGAGTGAGGTTGCTATGTCAGCACCTTTATTCTTATTACCTAGCAGGAAAAACAAAACAGGTTTAAAAGATCAGAATGAGCAACAGCCAAAAACAGAAGTACACGCACCAGCACCCATACACACCAATATATTTGATTGTCCACACTCTGAAATAACTGATATGTCATCAAGGAACCTAGAAGTTCTATAAAAGTTTGCTGGATTGGCTCCAAGAAATGTAAACTGGCACCCAAAGAACTACTAGAGCTTTAGAGTATGTTTTTTCTTGCTTCATCAGCTTTAACAGCCATTAGATACTATTTTCATCAAGGAGGACAGAAACTGAACAGTAAAAAAGCAGCAAGGCAATATCCGCTGAATCTAAGTCAGCTAACATGAAATGGGGAAATAGAAAATAACTCAAAGCCAATTCATAAGTTAACCACATCCTTTCATCACTTACTTGTACTAAAACCAGCTTCAAAGCATGAAACACTGCTTTTGAAAGCAGAACCAGATCCACAGAGGCAGCCAAAGTACTGAATCCTGTCCAATAGAGCATGTACATGACCAGTAAGTCAAAATTATACTTAAACCACTCTTATCACCGCAGCAAAGGTGACTGTAAGCACCAACTTGTGCTGACTACTTAACACATTTAGGGTGTAATTCTATCATAGGCTGGCACAACTCATCAATCTTTCCCATGGAAATCTTCCCATTTCCATGGTGACGTAGGGAGGCAAGTACATGTCTGGGCACTGACCTAACCCTCCTCCACGAGTGGTGCAGAAGTGTTTTACAACTCTTTGGCAACACCCCTGGCACAGGACTTATTTCAGGACTTAGGCCGGCCTAAGTGAAGTTTTGGATTGCAGCCTTACCCTACAATCCAGAGTAACTACGGGAGCACGTAAGAGACATTATGTGCACCCGTAGTTACTGCACCACCAAGTGAAAACCTATGGGAAATTCATTTTGCAATCCAGAGCAAATTGTTCTTACACTGGAGCAAAGACTCCCCGTAGTTACTCTGGATTGTGGCCTTAATTGGTGTAAAGGAGATGTTAGGATCTCTTTATCAGAACCTTAAACACTACCATGAATCTATCTGTCCCTCCTATATTGATATGATCAATCAGGATCAGTTCCAAAGTAGGTATAAACTAATTCACAGCTTAAGCTTAATTGTTAATGAATAAAACAGATGTTTTCATTGTTTAAAAAACATAAGTCACATGTATGAAAACAAGATCTTGGAGTACCACGCAACAGCACCTGGAATGACAATTAGCAGCTTAAAAGCTCAAGGTAAGGATCCTCCACCCATGCATACTACCTAAGGTTCCATCACATAGTGGTAAGCAAATAAAACAGTTCTACCTACCAGCAACTCATCCTAGTGAAAATCAAAGTATCTTGGGGCCAGAGGGCAGATTACACACACCAAATGATTTTTTGAAAAGAGAGACAGTACATAATAATCCAAGTTGGATTGTAACAGGATATCTACTGAATTGTAAATACTGTTAGTATTATGAACATCATTTTACAAACAAATAGGGTTTGTATAAAACATGCTAGTATGGTAAATGAGTAGTGGGAAATACAGGTCAAACATGTTATTCATGGCATATTTTTAAAATGTGTAACATTTAACTATTTTTGTCTTCAGCAATCTTGTATGACTGATCACCATTACTGGGCTTTTACAGAAAGGGAACAGCATGGTTCATGTAATTATCTAATTTTCCCTTCAAAGAAAAGTACACTATCATTCATAAATCTGAATAGGTAGAACAAAGTGTCAACTTTTTAAAAATGCTTTTTCCTATTAAGCACATTTATGACAACCAATCTTTCACTTACACATCATGCACTTGCTATAAAACATTTTCTATTATATGAAGATACAGGTATAAATATTGTAATTACAAAAAGAAACCACCTATGAGAGAAGTAGTTTTGAGGTCAACTCTCACAATGAGGCTGGCTTCATACTTTTGTGACAATCACATCTGCCAAGAGTTCCTTTAAGTATTGCTGTATGCCATGCTAAATAAAGAATGAAAATAAATGTTCCTAAGCTTTTAGAGACATACATCAGGAAAGTCCAATTGGTGACAGTTCTCTAATGCACATCAACAGTGTGTTCAGAAATATTTACTTGCTGTTTATATTTCACGTGTTTGCTATACAAAATGTTTGTGCAACACAGGCAAACCCATTTGCAGCATTGAATAACAGAGCTCTGAGTTAGCAAAAAGAAAAAAAACCTGAACTCCAAATCAAACATTAGTAGACCATCCTAGCTATCAATCATGGATGCCAACTTTGCTCAAACCATTCATCACCTAAGTCAGGGTTTCTCAACCCCCAATCTGGGGACCACTGGTGGTCCTTGGCAGTGGACTCCTCTAAGTGCATCTTCTCCTTCTCACAGCAGGAGGGCTGTCAGTGGATTGCAGCCTCAGAGACTTACTCAGTAGTAAATCTCATTGTAGTCAGTGGAGCTTACTCCCAGGAAAGCACGGATAAGATTGCAGCCTCAGAGTCCAATCCAATGCCTGCTTCAAAGCACAAAATACTCTGCTTTTGAAAGCAGAACCAAAATCACAGAGGCAGCCAAAGTACTGAATCCTGTCCTGAGCGCATACATGACCAGTAAATCGAAGTGCCTGTCTACTCAGAAATGAGGCTTGCTCTCCAATAAGAGTGACTAGGATGGCTTTGTGCATTTTTAATGCATCCTGCCTTGAAAAAGGTTGAAAATCCCTGCTTTGAGTAGACATGCATTGAGACACTGGGCTCTCACCTGCAATTCCATCCACAGTAACCAAGCAATAACTCTATTCACTACAATGGGATTTACAGCTGGGGGCAGCTATGCTGTGATGTGGGGAGTGTGTGTGGAGTGGGGAAGCCCTCACTCCAGGTTGCCAGAGGCAGAACTCTTCCCCCCCCCCCCCTTCCTGGGCTGGTTCCTGGAAAAATTTTCCACAGAACTGGTCCCTGGGGCCAAAAAGGTTGAGGACCACTGACAAAAGTGATGGATTGAGATTAAGAAAAGAACTGTAATAGCAGGATATTCAACAGCACAAAAAAGGTAGTTCACATTAGCTACCTGATAGTTTACACATAGAGATTTAAAAAGTGGGGTCAAACACCAATTGTTATCACGTACAGTACAGTGTTGCCTTGAATTATGAGCATAATTCTTTCCAGGAGCATGCTTGTCATTTAAAGAGCTCTTTATGCAATGTATTTTCCCGTAGGAAATAACAGAAACACAGATGATTTGTTCCACAATCCAAAAAATATTTATATAAAAATAATTACAATACTGTATACCTAATGATATTATGGTTACAATACAATGCAAAATAATAAAGTCAGGGTGATAGTTTTCAGGTAAGAAGAGAGTGTGTGTGTTGTGTGTGTGTGAGAGAGAGCTGAGAGTGCTTTTAGAAGAGCTGAGCACCTTTTGCAGCTCAACTCATTTTGCAGAAGGCAGTTTCTGCAAGAAGTCAGTTTTTGCAGCTTTGCAAAACAGGGCAGCCTCTGCAAAGAGGTAAGGAATCAGCAATTAGCTAAAAAAAGCTGTTAGCACTTGAGAGCAATTAGCACCTTCTGCAGGTCAGCTTGTTGTCTGCCTTACCATGGTAATTGCCTTAGATAATCTTGGAACCAAATATTCCAAGGTCTTGCTTGTTAAAAAGAGGCTCTGCGAAAACAGTCAGAAGTGCAACGGTGCAAAAGGTGCAAAACCCATTGCAACTTCTGCAGAAGGTGACCTTGTCTGCCTTGTTATTAAGTAATAATGTAGTTCATACATTTCTTGGAACCAAATCTTCCAAGGCATTGCTTGTTATTCAAGGCAGAATTGCTTAGAAATTGTTGCTCGTCTTTCAACGCACTTGTAATTCAAGTTACTTGTAAATCAAGGTACCACTGTATTTGCATTCTTGCCACAAGAGTTTGTATGCATAAAAATGAAAATGTAGATGGATGACTTCCCTTGATACCTTCACAAGGAGGTGGCAATGATTAATGTTGAAATTCTGTTGATTCCAAGCATCTGATTCAGAAGTGAATGTAACCTGGAAATCAAAACTGTATTTTTGCCTAATGTGTCTAGTAATAATAATTGTCCAGAAAGTTACTGTATTCTTACAGAAGATTTATAAATGGACTAAAGCAAAGTAAAATAACTGATGGCCAGGCTAAATTAGGCCTTCAGTTGTCAATCTAGAGCACAGGTATCAGAATCAAAGCCCGCAGACAGAATCTGGTCCGCCTCGCCATTTTATGAGCACTTCTTTCCGCACACTTTTCTGGGAGTAAACCCCATTGACTATAATGGGACTGAGTGCACATGCATAAGATTGAACTCTGGACCTCAGGAGACATCATTAGAACTTCAGTCTCTGTATGAAATGAGCTTGAAACCCCTAATCTAGAGGGAAAAGTGAGTGGAGCTGTGCAACAAGGTATGCACTGACAGATCATCTGAGAGCCTAGCAGGATGGAATTGTCTTCAACCATTTCCTGAGCTTCCCTCCAAGGAAACTAGTTAGCCAAAAAGGAATCTATGCAAATCTCAACAACCTTACAAAGCTGTGTTTGAAACCACTGTTATGACCTATGTGGAGATAAAGACTGATGGTGCATGCCCCATTTCCACTACTTCAAAGGCAAAAAAAGAGACACACAATTGTTGTGACTTTCCTATTTTCAAACAAAGGGTCAATCCCAGAGTGACAACTGCCCCTTTGCCAAGATCACACATTATGAAGGCTCTTTTCCATCTCCTGTAAATAAACCTTGTTTGTTTGTAGACCTAGCTTATACATGCCTAATCAGAAAAAATTCCATTATAGACAATGAGGCTTAGTTCAAGGTAAGTATAGAAACAACTTTGAAGCCCTAGGTTGGCTTCAAAAGCAGAAGTGTTAGTGAGTAAAAAGTGTTTCCCTTTACAAAACAGAGTTGTGCTTGAGTAAAACATTTAGTGTTGCAAAGAATCCGGTTCTACTGCTTCCAAAACAGCAAGTCAATTTTTAAAAAGCCACCTCAACAGTAAGGGCTGATGGGAATGAAAGAAACCTGGGGCACGTGTGGGAAACAGGAAATTTGATCAAGGACTTGCAGAAATCTGTTTCTGTTCTGCCCTGAGGGAGAATAATTGACCAGAGGCAGGCTGAAAAAATGGCTACAATCTCTTGTCAACAACGATGGGGTGAGCATTGGCCAAACTGAGAGGCCAATCTAATGCATGTCTACTAAGAAGTTGAATTAGTCTGTGGGGCTTACTCAGAGGAATGCGTGGCTAGGATTGTAGTCATACCCTACAATCCAGAGTAACTACGGGTGCATGTAAGAGACATTACGTGCACCCATAGTTACTGCACCACCTAATGAAAACCTATGGGAAATTCATATTGCAATCCAGAGCAAATTGTTCTTACACCGGAGCAAGGACTCCCCTTAGTTACTCTGGATTGTGCCCTTAGTTTTCAATCCTATGTGTCTTAGAGCAGGGTTTCTCAATCCCCAGTCCAGGGACCACTGGAGGTCCTTGGCAGCTGCCTGACCAGTCTGTGAGAGGACTCCTCTAAGTGCATCTTCCCCTCCTCACAGCAGGAGGGCTCTGTCTGAGAACTGCAGCCTCTGAGACCATTCCTATGCCTATCTACTTAGTTTTAAGTCCCATTGTAGTCAGGGGAGCTTACTCCCAGGAAAGCGCAGATAAGACTGCAGCCTCAGAGACCAATCAAATGCCTGTCTACTCAGAAATAAGTCCCATTATAGTCAATGACTAGGATGGCTTTGTGCATTTTCAATGCATCCTGCACTGAAAAAAGGTTGAAAATCCCTGCTTTGAATAGACATGTGTTGAGACATTGGGCTCTCACCTGCAATCCCATCTGCAGTAACCTAGCAATAGCTCTATTTATTATAGTAGGATTTACAGTTGGAGGCAGCTGTGCTGTGCTCTAGGTGGGGAAGCCCTTCCTCCAGGTCACTAGAGGTAGAACTCTCCCCCCACCCACGGGGCTGGTTCCTGGAAATTTTTTTCCCCACAGAACTGGTCCTTGGGGCCAACAAGGTTGAGGACCACTGTCTTAGAGTTAAGACAGTTAACTGGGTTTATTCCCAGGAAAGTGAGGCCTTGGAGCTCACCACACCTATGCATGCCTATTCAGAAATGATTCCCTTTTTGGTGAATGAGGCTCACTACCAGGTAACCGTAGCTAGGATTGTATTTTTGGAGCCCAATCGTATGTAAACCTAACCACAACTAAATCCCATTAAAGTGAGTGTGTGCTTACTCTCAGGAAACTGTGGTTAGGAAACTGTAGCCTTGGAGTTCCAACTCATGTGTGTCTACCCTTTATAGTGAATGGGACTGACTAACCAGGAAAGCATGGAGAAGATTGTAGCTTTGGATAGATACTCAGAAGTATGTCCCTCTCTAGTCAATGGGGCTTACTTCCAGGAAAGGTGTGGTTAAAAATATGCATGCCTACTCAGGAGCATGTCCCATCCTAATCAATGGGGCTTACTCTCAGGAAAGTATGACTGGGACTATATTCTTGCAGGTTAACCCTATGCATGCCTACTCAGAACAATGCCCCATTCTGGTCAATGAGGCTTACTTCCTGGTAAGGTGTGGCTACGAATATATAGAGACAATGGGGCTTACTCCCAGGAAAGTGTGGATAGGAGTGCAGCCTCAGGGCCCATTCTTATGCATGCCTACTCAGAAGCCAGACCCCTTCTAGTCAATGGGGCTTACTCCCAGGAAAGTGTGGATAGGAGTTCAGCCTCAGGGCCCAATCTTATGCATGCCTACTCAGAAGGAAGTCCCCTTCTAGTCAATGGGGTTTACTCCCAGGAAAGCTGTCTGAGTCAGTGGGAGGCGCCAGGAGGAGCCAGACAGGGCCTTGTGTGCTGACGAGGCTCCCATGCAACAGAGGCCTGCCTGACCGCCTGCTTCCCCCCTTCCCCTCACCGTGCCGCCGTCTTTGATGATGATCTTCTTGGCCAGGAGGATGCTGCGGTTGGCGGCCCTTTTCTTCTTCTTGGCGGCCTGGGTCATTTTACCATCCTCCCGAAGGGCCGTGGAGGGCGGGGGGCAGGAGGAGGAGGGCAGGGCCCGGCGGTGGCGGCGGCGGAGCGTCGACCCTCCTCCCTCGGCAACAGCCCCCTTCACGCACCCGCCGGGGCCGCCATCTTGGAAGAGGGAAGAGGAAGGGCGGAGGGGGCCCCGACAACAACAACAACCCCACCGCAACGGCGCCGCCACAGAGTGAGCCAGGCTCACATCACGCGATCTCCTGATTGGCTGACGGGCGGGGCATGTGACTCTCGAGGCCACGCCCCTACACAGTCAGGAAAAGGAACCAATCGGTGTGGCCGGCACTTAGTCCCGCCCCGCCTCCGCCCCTTCCACCCCGTGGGTGGGCGCGTGAGGAGTGAGACCGTTGGAACTCGTTCGCGCGCGATTTGCCACCAGTGGGTGGGGCGGGCGCGTGAGGACAACGTTAGAACTCGCGCGCGCCGCGAGCAGTGACTGAGCGGGCGCGTGAGGGGAACGTTAGAACTCGCGCGCGCTGCCGGCAGTGACTGAGTGGGCGCGTGAGGGAAACGTTAAAACTCGCGCGCGCTGCCGGCAGTGACTGAGCGGGCGCGTGAGGGGAACGTTGGAATTCGCGCGCGCTGCCGGCACTGTCTGAGTGGGCCCGTGAGGGGAACGTTAGAACTCGCGCGCGCTGCCGGCAGTGTCTGAGTGGGCGCGTGAGGGGAACGTTGGAACTCGCGCGCACTCGCTGAGACCAGTGTCTGGGCAAAGGCGGGGCGTGACAGGAAGCAGCAAAGAGGCGCCAAGTGGAGCGCCCGCGCTTGTGTCACTCTTCCCCTTTCCTAGCTCTATATGGCAAAACCATTTTCACCTCATGGCACTGTTGGCACAAGGCCAAGGTGACCATTATGTCATAACCACAAAAAGGACCCCCCAAAATGGAGGAGAACAGTAAAAAATGTAATACACGACAAAATAAAATCTAAAAACACTCATATTTTGCGTTCATGTGGTAAATTTAAACACTATTTTATTTATTATTACAGTACATTTTAAACTACTACATGCAATTACTAATGACAAGAAGGCCACCTATGGCACACTGTTCAACTATTGCTGCCCACTACTTAGGAGGTAACAATGTTCCATGCGCCTTCGGTGTTCAGTCATGCCGGCCACATGACCACGGAGACGACTTGGGACATGAGCATCGCCTTTAGAGTCAGTCACAACCAGCAGGGCAACCTTTACCTTGATGCAGGGTGACCAAATGTCATACTGCAAGAGAACAACTCCCCCCACCCCGTCAGAGATGATGCGCATGGTGTTTGATGTGCATTGGGGGGTTTGATGCACATTGGGGGGCGTTGATGCTCAAGGGGGAGATAATGCACATGGGGGTTGATGCACAGGGGAAGATGATGCACATGGGGGGATATTGCGCATGGGGTTGATGTGCAGAGGGACTGACGCGCATGGGCATGTTGTGCATGGGGGACTGATGCGCCTGGGGGTTGTTGCACATGGGGGGTTGATACGCATGGGGGCAGTGGTGGGCTCCAGCAGGTTCGCGCCTACCCTTTAGAACCAGTTGTTAACGAGAGATCGGACATATAAAGTTTAAAGATAGCCATTTAAAAGTGGCTGCCAGGTGGGCATAGAACTGGTTGTTAATTTCTTTGAATCCCATCACTGCATGCAGGGTGGATACTCATGGGGGTTGATGTGGGGGGGAGGAATTGATGCGCAGTGGGGCGATGGCATGCAGGAGAATTTTACTCCCGCAACATGGGTACGCTTTTCGCTAGTTAATTACAATAAGGCTCTGAGTTTCTTGCTGATGGGAATACATTGAATATTTTTCTCCAGGATGTAAAACTTTTTTTAAAAGGGTCATATGGTCAACTAGATCTTTATGGGAAGCAAAGGAACCAGTGTTAAGATTGGACAAAGGAACCATACTTAAGATTGGCTCATAGTGAGGCCATCAGTATCTCTTAATGGGATTAGTTATTCACGTAAAGGTGCCCCCATGCATGTTCACCTGCTAGTTGTGACGGACACTTTAGGCGATGCTCATTCCCATTACAAGGCCAAAGATTCAGGGTTGTCCAAAGTTATCTCCATGGTCATACGGCCGGCTTGACAGAACACTGTTACTTTCCCAGTGAAATTGTACCTATTTATCTATTTGCATTCATAGGCTTTCAAACTGCTAGGAGCTGGGCAAGTAATGGGAGCCCACTTCATCATGCAGGACATGGGTCTTGAAACATTGACTTGCCCACCTTCACATTGACAAGCAGTTCATCTTTAACCACTGAGTCCACATATTTTTTGTTTGTATCTTGTTTGTATCATATTGTGTCTTGCGTTTCCTCTGCTAAAGCAAATACCTAAGGCAGATAACAAAGCTTGTACATATTATTCAGTTATGCCACTGGCCATTACATAGAGAAATGGTTCTCAAAGTGGGAGTTGGGACACCCCAGGGGGTTGTGAAAAACTGGGTTTCACCATCTTGGAATCTGGTACTGGGTACCACCATTTTGGAATGGGGCACTTAGGCGGCTTCCCTGGGAGTAAGTCTCATTGAACACAATAGGACACTTCTGAGAAGACATGGAGGAGCTCTGGCATCAAAGTAATGTCACTTCCTGCTTGATGTCACCTCCAGCCATGATATCTGGGGGGGAATTTCCCAGACAGTTTGTCATTTTCAGAAGGGGGATCTGGGCTGAAATGTTCATTGACATAGTTCTGTGTGTGTGTGTGTGCGTGTGTGTGACTTGTGTTTTAAATAGCATTATTATTAACAGTGCCCATGAATTCCGTCTTATTTACTTTAGGTCTTAAACCTTAATCCAGCATTCTCTGTCACCGCCTGTCTCTGTGGAAAAATTGTGGTCAGACGTCATTCATTTAATTGCCAAGTACACAGTGCCTAATTATACAATCCTATACCTGTTTCCTGACAGTTAAGTACCACCATGTTCAATAGGGCTTTCTCTTAGCAGTGGATAGATATTGAATGTTTTATTTATTTATTTCCCTTGTATCATAAACTACACAGCTACTAATTTTTTTCCTTTTGTTTTGAGATGACCACTATTCATAAGCAAATCAAGAAAACAAAACTATACACATGACTGATTTACTGTATTTACTGTAATATAATGCACACCCTATACTTACAATCAAAATACTTTACTCAATTCTAATTATCTTCAAATATAATGCGCACCAATATAATTTTGGAGACTGAATTCAGCTGAAATAGATGAGCATTATATTTGAATACAGTATACAGTTCTTGCTGGAGTTCTTACATGATTTCCAATTTGAAAGCACTACTGGTAAATAAAATATGCCCACTTTTATGGCGACACCATGTGGCTGTTTAGAGGAACACTTGCCAGTACATGAGGCTTAACAGAAAAGGGGACTAAAAACATACATCACTGTGTGCCGTGGTTCAAATTTATTGTTTTCTCTCCACACAAACAGCATTCCCCTTAGCTGAGACCTTTGAGCTCATACGACTTTCATTTACTTCCAGATGCAGACTAGCCATGCACACCAAAACTGCAGTTATAGCCATTATTGTTCTTGTTGTTAAGCCATGTCTGACTCTTTGTGATCCCATTGACTGTAGCATGACAGGGCACTCGATCCTCCACTAACCTCCACTAACTTTAATTTGGGATCCATAGAAATCCCAAATTAAAAAACAGGCAACTCTGATCAGGTTCATGACCACAAAATACAAAGACACTTGTAAGTTGTCTGTAGAGATTTCATTTGCTGGAGCTTTGCTGGCCTTTTAATTGCAAGTTTAGCCTGCTTATGAATGGGATTCATAAAACGGTTTATATGGAATACTTTGGAAGAGAGTTCAGGATATTCCATATAAATAGAGCTGGCAAGGAAGTGTTTTGTGGTTTCCTTGAAACCATGATTAAGATTACATATCTCAGTTTAATGCTTTCCTTAAAATGTGGAGTCCAATTCACTTCTGTAAAAGGCTTTGAGGGGAAGCAGGAATGTTTTCCTGTTTCTTGAGCACTGATACTATTAGCATTCTAGCTCAATCCATTCACGGACAAGAGATGTGAAATCATAATGATCACCAGAAGTTTTTGAGCCTTTTAGCAGTTATCTCTGGTTCATTTCCAAGTACAAGGGAAAGCAGACTACTGTTTTACAGGTTCTCTTGACATCCATTATGTTCCATTTTGGAACTTCCCATGGATTAAAAAAATATATGTGTATAAAGAAAACAATGGAAAAATAGATTTAAATATCAACTTACAGGTTTTTGGCTCCTCTGTTGTGCCTAATTGAATAAGATAGTGCCTCAATATTTGCTGGGGTTTGATTCTGGGACTGAAAAATGGAATGATTGCTTGCATGACTATCTCCCTACAACAGCAGAAAAGCAGTTTTTTAAACTGATTTGTAGTGATCATTCATGATGAATCAAATCCATGTATAACAAGGTTGGACCTGTATTTTTCTTTCCTATAAGATTCTCTATGCACAAGTTACATGAGCTTTCAACCAATTAGGATGAAATTAAAGGTAAAGGTGTCCCCTGCAGTTTGCCCTGCTTGTTGTGACTGATTCTAGCATGCAATGTTCATCCTATTCCTAAGCTGAAGAGCCAGCGTTGTCCGAAGACATATCCATGGTAAGTGGCCAGAATGATTGTATGTCAAGGCACAAAGAATGCTGTTACCTTCCCACCAAAGTAGCACCTATTTATCTACTTGCATTTGGTTGGCAGGAGCTAGGTAATGAACAGAAGCTCACTCCATCTTGCAGTACTCAGGTCTTGAATCGTTGACCTGTCAATCTTCAGATTGAAGGCACAGTACCTTTAACCACTAAGCCCCAAGGCCTTAGGGATCACAGTCATGATTCAGCAAAATGTGCTTTATTTGAAGCATTTGAGCCAGGCTAAGAGCACAATCCTAACCATGTCTACTCAAAGGTAAACCCCATTGTGGTCAATGGATCTGGAAAGTGTTTTTAGGATTTCAGCCTAAGTCCCACCACATGCACACTTATTTCTGGCAAAATGAACATAGGCAGTGTTGGGCTTCAGGGGGTTTTCACAGGTTCTATAGAACCCTTTGCTAATGAGCGCCTGGTTCTAAGAACCAGTTACTAATGGGACATAGAACCCATTCTTCTACAGACACATAACTTGTTTTTAATTTAGGTTATTACGACATAGAACCTGTTGTTAATTTATTTGAATCCCACCAATGAACATAGGTTTTCCTCAGACATGTGTAGCTCATGTGGTAATGTTGGTTTAGTAGTTAAACCATTCCACACAATGTGACCATGAAATCTCATTGTCTTTTAAGAATAAAAAGCTACTAATGGAGCAACATTTGTTAACTCAAAAGACACACATACCAGACTAGATCATTTCATATTTTTCTACATAGCATTTTCTGTTATTATTATGTGCTCTCAAATCACCACTGCCATTTTAAAATCTCTAAAGCTTTTATAATCTGAAGACTTTATTTACCAATATCAATGTATGAAACATAAATTACTTTAACCATCATCAGTAAAGATGCTACAGGAAAATGATTTATCAAAATTTCATTTCTTAATTCCACTCTTTAATAAAAATGAGCAATGACATTGCTGTACACTAAACACTTTTCTTAGAAGGTGTGACATAAATATCTCCTTGATGAATACAGGTATGAATACAGGTATTAAATTATCCTTGCAGAACATAAGATCTTTGGAGCAAATTAACGATACAGCTTAAACTGGTTTACAAGCAGCCTAATTTGTGATTCCTTGCAAGGAAATGCCAAAATTTTAGCCTCAAAAGTCGCAAGAATACTCTTACAGACCACCAATTATTATTATTTTTTGAATGGTTCCATGGCAGCAACATGTATTAGGGAAAGAACAGGGCCGCAGCTTGTTAAACATAATGCTGTGCATGGTGTACACATTCCCTAATTTCAATATGTTAGTTATGTTAACATGTTCAATATGTTAACAGATTTGTCCCACACAATATCAACATTATGAGCTGAATTCCCTGTTAAAGAAGAGGTTCTTTCTGTTATGGACCAATATGT
Organism: Cryptoblepharus egeriae; assembly: GCA_030015325.1. Classification (NCBI taxonomy): domain Eukaryota; kingdom Metazoa; phylum Chordata; class Lepidosauria; order Squamata; family Scincidae; genus Cryptoblepharus; species Cryptoblepharus egeriae. Next base: position 110,491,298 of record JAREYC010000003.1, read on the forward strand.
TTGCATAGAGAACTGCAATATGTCAACAAACTCGCCATAGACACAGTTGCAGCTTCCCAGCAACAACTCTCACAATCATGGTATTGTTCAGCTTGGCAATCACCACCAAGAAGCTCTATCTGTATCCTTGGATGAGTTAGTTTAAATCCTGAAGTTTTCACATTTTAAAATGCATGGAAACAGCAAGGGCTTATCATATGGAGACTTTCCAGATCATTAGAAAGGGGGATTATGTATTTTTGAACTTCCCCAAATAAAATGAGCATAATTTCTATTTAACTACAGCCATTTGTCAATGCAGTCATTGCCATAAATGGAACCTGCGTCCCTGACCTCAGGCAACCAACCGGAATGAGAGCATAACTTGCTCAGAAGTTATTAAGTTTCATGTGCACCAAGGAGGTGAAGAACCTACTGGACCCTGCAGCAATGTCTCCCATTTACACTGGGAAGTATGACACTGCCAGTTTATTGCACCATAAACTATTCTTCATTTTTTTAGTTAATACAATTAGCATGTATTCTGTCCGTGATACTTCAAAATATTCCACTCTTTGTTATTTCTTACAAGGAATTTTTTGTTTAAAGCTCTGTAATATAGTACAGTATATACATGATATACCACCATGGCTCCAGAAGGAGCTATAACACCATTAAACATTTTGTGGTTAATTTAAAAATACAATTAAAAATATTTTCAAATTAAAATTTAAACAATTATATGTACTGTAAATTACAAGGGCTTTTTGCTTATCAAGGAAAAAAAATAGTGCTTTCTGAACAAATGCATCCACATATCAGTCATGGCACTGTACCATTGCCAAATGTGAATGTAAACCACTGGCAGCTGTGTAACCTCCATTCAATTCAGTAGGCTTTCTACACCATTCTCAGAAATGAATGGGAATAGTTGGTGACCAGATTTCTCTGCATATATTGTTGTGTATAATGCATACAACACTAATGGATCCACTAATGACAAAAATAAGTTCCTCCTCACAGATCTTATCAAGAAAGTATCTCATTATTGTAAGAAATGTGTATAGATTATGTTATACAACATTATTTTGCATTTATTAATTCAGCTTTCTATATAAAATATCAAAAATCTGGAAATGATAATGCCTTTCAACCATACTTCACAGGATTTTAAATAGGAATACCTAATCAGAACCATCACTGAAGAATTAGGTCTTATTCCAACTTTGATACTTACAGATATACAGCACATTAAAAAAATACTTACAGAGATGCAATAGTTAATTTGCAAAAACAGATACAAGTCAAAAAATGTCATGTGCTCTTGCAAGAAGAGTGCATAGGACATTTTGGTAGCTGTCAGAAACAGTAAACCATTCTTAGTTAACCTCAAGAGTTCAAGCTGGAAGCAGTTCTAATTGCAGATACTAGAAGCAATGTGTTCCCTTCAAGTTTTGCTTTAGGCCTTCCTTCTTTGCCAGAGAGGTAAATGTTGTTGTCTGTCATTAACGCCTTTGTTTCCCATTAGCCATTATTTACCATGTTGTCATTCTTCAGGTACAGTGTAAACTCTTCCTTTCCAGTGCTTGATCAAGTTCTTTTGAGGTCCTTAACGGACAAGTCTTGGCAAAACAGGTTGGGATGGAAGAGTCTGTTATGCTTTCGTAGGATTCCCTGCAGGTTTTGGATCATAACCATATAGGAATGTAGCTGCTATTACAAGAATGGCTCCAAGAAAAAAAACACTACAAGAAACAAGAAAGAAAATCAATAATGAAAATGTATGTTTTTGACGCTTTAGGACCAGAACATTCATTCAGTTTGCTTTTTTCATACCTCCTTAATTCCCCCTTCTGATGCAATCCTAATCTCCAGTTAGGCTGGCCTATTCCCTGGCATAAGTTCTACACTAACCTGGGGGTGTAACAAAAGTGCAAAAAGACACTTCTGCACCACTCCTGGGAAAGGGATAGGCCAGTGCACAGACCTGTGTTTGCCTCTCCATATTACCAAGACCAATGAGTTGTGCTGCCCTATGAGAGGATTGCATCCTATGTTTTAAAACCATATAACCATGGAACTAATCTACCAATGAAAGTCAATACTATCTGCAGTTACCTGCAAAGAAATGAGAATAACTTAAGATGTATAAACACTCATTAAGGATATATAATAACTGAAATGATGCTTTTCACAACAGTACTTCTCAGTTTATCTGTGGTTATTCTTAAAGTCCAGTCAAGTCAAATGCTGCTAAACAAGAGGATTGAACAGGAACATCTTTTTAGCTCCTTTAGCATCTTTTTTCACACCTCTTCCCTCCTGGCTAAGTGACATTGGCTCCTTGCTGTGTGAAAGGAACTAGCTCAAGAATAAAAACTCAGCATGTGTAGTCCAAAAAAATGCTTAAGAAAATGAGACCTGGATTAAAAATCCAGTCAGTTCCAAGATGAAAGAAAACATTTTCTTTCAATTTGTTGCACTCAAATGCAGTGATTTATTTCTAACTAGCGAAAGGCGTACCCGCGTTGCGGGAGTAAAATTCCCCCATATGCCATTCCCCCATAATCATCAACCCCCCATGGATAACTTTCCCCCAGGCGTAACAACCCCCATGCGCAACTTCCCCCATACACATCAACCCCCCCAAGCGCAACTTCACCCATGCGCATCAACCCAGCATGCACAAGTTACCCCATGCACAACTTCCCCCATGCACATCAACCCCCCATGCACATCAACCCCCCATGCACAACTTCCCCCATATGCATCAAACCCCATGCACAACTTTCCCCATGCGCAACTTTCCTCCCATGCGCAACTTCCCCCGTGCGCAACTTCCCCCGTGCGCAACTTCCCTCCCGTGCGCAACTTTCCTCCGTGTGCATCATCCCCCCATGCGCATCATCCCCCCATGCGCAACTTTCCTCCCATGCGCAACTTTCCCCAGGTGCAACTTCCCCCCGTGCGCAACTTCCCCCCGTGCGCAACTTTCCTCCGTGTGCATCATCCCCCCGTGCGCAACTTTCCTCCCGTGCGCAACTTTCCTCCCGTGCGCAACTTTCCTCCGTGTGCATCATCCCCCCATGCGCAACTTCCCTCCCATGCGCAACTTCCCATATGCGCAACTTTCCTCCCGTGCGCAACTTTCCCCCCGTGCGCAACTTTCCTCCATGGGCATCATCCCCCATGTGCAACTTCCCCCATGCGCAATTTCCCATATGCGCAACTTTCCTCCCATGCGCAACTTTCCTCTGTGTGCATCATCCCCCCACGCGCATCATCCCCCCATGCGCATCATCCCCCATGTGCATCATCCCCCATGCGCAACTTTCCTCTCATGTGCAATTTTCCCCATGCGCAACTTCCCATATGCGCAACTTCCCATATGCGCAACTTCCCCCCATGCGCAACTTCCCCCCATGCGCAACTTTCCTACATGCGCAACTTCCCCCATGCACAATTCCCCTCATGCGCAGCATCCTCGCCAGCGCAACCTCTTCCTCCAAACAACATCCCCCAGTGCACCAGGATCTGAGCACCAAATTGGCTGGATGTTGTTCAGTCTCCCATGTTAAGTATAGGATAGAAACACGTTGCCCCCTTTTCAGCCCCTGAAGGGTTAAATTCTCCAGATGGTTCTTGGTGGGAGTTCAGGTGACAGAAGGAACTCCCAGAATTCCATGCTTCAGGCCCAGCAGTTGGGGCGGAATTTTGCTGAGTCAGCAATTCTCAATGCAAAGTATAGGGAGGAAAACACATTGCGCCCCTTTTCACCCCCTTCCTGTTGGAATTTCCGAAAACCGGTTCTTAGTGCACCCCTCCCTCACAGAAGGAACACCCACCCCAAATTTCACGCTTCTAGGCCCACCGGTTTTGGCAGGGCGGTGATGAGTGTGTCAGTCAGTCAATGAGTCAGTCAGTGAGTGACTTTTCTCTTATATATATAGATATAGATATAAGTCATGTTTTGTGGAACTCATGGGAATTCCATTCCAGAACCCCAGTAGATATCAAATCAGTGGGAAAATAGCTTTAAAGACCCACTTCCAGGTTTCTTGTTCCTTTACTGTCCCAGAATGCACTGGTGTAAACACTATACAGCCTTTGGCTATGGGGTGGATAATCGAATCTAATGGAATTAGTGTTGCCATAATTCTCTTCCACAAAATTGGGACTGTCTCATTTGTCCCATTTGCCAGTATGTGAACACAGCCCCTCCCAATATTGGGATTGTCCCTGTTTTTCAATTCATATGGCAACCTTAAATGGAATGAAATTATAATTAAACAAAGTGAAGGCAAGAAATTGAATTTTGATTCAAGGCATTTAAAGATGGACCTTGTCATTAGTGGTGAGTAAAATCAGTGGATACCAAATCAGTGGCTTCTGAGGTCCCATCTGTATTTTCTTGCAAAGTATGCAAACGATGAAGATACAAATTTAACTGCATACCTCAAAATGTTAACTGACATGTTTTAATCAACATATTTCAAATACTGTATGACAAAAACATTCACTATGATGTTTACAGGGACACAACTAATAATGACCTCTGCATTTAATGGCTCACATTCTGAGGGTAAGTTGTTAAAGTTTTACTTAGCCTGTTAGAGATTGTTAAACCTGTTAAACTTCTTAATACCTGAAGGCTATGTCACATCATATGAGAATGAAGATAGGCAACAACCAAACTGAGGCCCAAACTCATTCTTCAGTTATTAAGATTCATCTTAGTGAACATGAAGTGTTTGTATACCTAATATAGTAATTACAAACTTCTACCAATTATCTATATACTGATTATGAACTGCCAGCGTCCGTGCAAACAAGCACATTAAGATCTTACTCGTAGTGAAAGTAATTGATTCAGAGTTTGAAAAACCTTTAATTGTCAGGCATTTTCAGGAAAAATACTTTTAAAGGAAGACTCCCTCTAGTCATACTTGCCTACAATGAACACTGCATTTAGCTTATCTGAATCAACAGGCCCAACGTTACCCACTAACAAAAGGTAGAAAGTAGAGAAAGGGGTGGATTAGACAACTTTGAGATGGGGAGTAAGAAGTTATAAATAAAATAAATTCTGTTCTAAATAATATCAAAGTTATAAAAGCCCTGCTACCAACAGTAGATGTATAAATGGAGTCAGCTAGAGAAGATGGCATACAACCTCATTATTTCCCATTCCCATTTCAATTTAAACTCAGGGCACAATCCAGAAGTGCACTTGGGTTCCCCTATCTATCACTGGGCTGACACAACTGCAAGATGGGCCACCCTAGTTATTCTGGAAAAGGCTTAGGGCAGCCTAAGGCAACATAGGCTGCCCCAAGACAGGTGAACCTGGGCTGTCCTAACTGGGGCTGTCCTAACCTGGGCTGTCCTAACTGGGGCAGCCTAGGCAGTTCAGGAGAGGTATGTTGAAGGCATGTTTAGCATTGCCAAGGGCAGAGCAGTTACTCTGTATCCAAAGCCTTTTTCCAGGGCAGAAATTCCCTCTTCCAGCTCCTCAGAGTTATACCACCTCAAGAGCAGATACAGTAATGAGTAGACCCATAGGAGTCCATGATAAGGAAGTGTAAGAATGGCAAGGTGGACCAAAAATCTGAGTTCAACCCCTGCCTCTCAATCTCAGGATATGGCACAACTACAGCAGCCACTAACCTGGGTATACAGCAGGGCACTTCAAGAAGCCCCTTGTATTTACTATGGACTGTACTGGCATCTCATCATGGACTCCTTATAATGCAGGCACCACAGCTGTTCCAGGTTCAGTGTGAACAGAGGGAGGTCTGCTCAGGAGCAAGCCCTCCCCAGGTGTCACTGACTTGGTGCCTACTGAGCATGCTCTGGAGCAGTTAGGGCAGTCCAGGCTTCCTGACTCTGGTTACAGCATAACTTTCTGCTCTGGATTCAGAATAGTTGGGGCAGCCCAGCTACCCTAACTCTGGATTGTGCCCTAAGTTTCAAAATCTCACAAACTATGGTCATGCAGTGTAGTCCTGTATTTAAAAAAAATCACCTGTATTTTGAGGTAATAAGTTTCAAGAGGAAGAGAAAAACACAAATTTAATAATGAGAAACTGTTATTTTCTTTTCTACATTGAACACTTCAAGTTAATATAATACAAGGATACATTGTCTACCATACAGCATTTACAAACTGACCTCCTAAACATAAAAGAAAATTTATACTTCATTTTTACCTACACCGAGCACATACATTTTTTAATTTATATAAGCTACTCTCACCTTGTAGGGACAAAATCTTGTAGCCAGAAGTATGAGATTAGTGTCGACAATATAATAGACAAAGACGTTGCAAATCCTTTTAAAATGTTGTCTGCATATTTTATAACAGCAGCAATCACAAGGCCTCCAAGTGCCTGAGAAAACATTAAAAGAAGGGCTATTACCTAATTAAATGGATTAAATTATTCTGCTGATTTTTTTCCTTGTATCTCCAGAGAAACTTAATAAACAAGAAAGCAAAAAGGGGAATGGAAGGATCTCCTGTAAGGATCAAACCCATAAACCTATCTCATGGTTTCAGTTTGGGATAACCTACTACCAGCTGAGAAATAAACTGGCAATTGCACAGCAACCCCACCCCCTCCAAATAAATAAATATAAAAAATAACAGGCTTCACATAAACTTCATCTGATGTAATATAGTGTATCAGGATTTCCCAATTTAAATTTCACTTTGAGATTGAAATGATGAGCCCATAGAAGATGGTCTTAGGCAAGCCAATGCTCCACAACCTCAGCTGCAATGTGAGCATAACATGTACTTATAAAGCAGTCGCAAGGATACCATTTGATAATACAGGTCATGCCTCCTTATACACTTGTGTTCTATATCCAGTGTTGGGAAAAAAAGAGAAAACACCGACCTGTATGTGTCCGATGGGGGCAGTGAACCACCTCCTGTTCTGAATTACCTTTCTATCTGTCCCCTTCTCAGTGACCACTGCAGGAGGTGTGGCTTGGACCCTTTTCCCTCTTCCTCTCTTTTTTTTCCTCTCTTGAGATGCGAGCACATGGCCCTCCACCAGGCCGCAAACCCACATGCAAGCAGGGGCAGCAATAGAGCCTCTGGTCCGAATTAAGTTGTAGGAACTCTGATGACAGTCAAGCAGGCCTCCGTCAGTCTTGGAATACTATGGTATCGTGCTCAGTGCTGCATACGCTGCATGCGAAGCACGAGAGCCTGGGTTGGATTGTTATGGAGGATAGGCTGTTACCCAAGCAGCAAATCCCCCCTCACCACGCCACTGAATTAGTCCAATGGAAAGGCAGAGCCAATACGATTGGATCCAGCTGGCGTCGCAGAGCTGGGCTAAGGACAGGAGCTCACCCTGTCTTGTGGGGCCGACCCGGGTCTCAAAACCTGGCCTGCTGGTTAATAAGCACAGTGTCTTAGCCACTTGCGCCACCCACAGCCCACAGTGATAGTCAGATGCTGTAAATATGAACCTTCATGATCTGTAAGTAAACCTATTCTAAAGTTGGTCTCAGTCTTGATTTTTTGCATGCACCTAAGCAAAGGGCCAGGGTGGAGGGAAAGGCTCCTGAACCACAGAAGGGGATGCTCTGTAGTCATCACTCTGCTGAGTTGATTTCACCTTCCAATATCCAAAACTCCAATGGTTTAAAAAAAATCAATGAATCAGTGGAAAAACAGCTTTACATATTTTTCCAACTTCCAGTTTAAAGCCTCAGGGAACCCTGCAAGTACTCTGCAGGGCTCACCACCCTTCCCTCAGAATCTGGTAGTATCCCTCCTCTCCCTGCCCATTTAAGGGAACAGGAAGACCTTTAAGCGAACCAAGGGTCATGAACCCCAGTTTGAGTAGCACAAAGCAGTAAATACCACAGTTTAGACTAGCGGAATTTAACCATTGTTGTGGGAGTAAAATTTCAAGGATATTTATGGGTCCTGGGCATGACTGGGCACCATGGAGCACTGGTGGGCACTGGCACTGGGCAGTGGACACTGAAGGGCACCACTGGGCACCAGAGATTACTAGGGGGCAGTGGCAGACAGCTTCATGCACCAGTGGACACTGGGCATCCCTATTTGGCACCAGGCACAATTGGGCAGCAGGCACCAGGACACAATTGGCTCACCAGGCACCATCAGGCAACAGGAAGCAGTGGGCACCACCATGCAGTGAGCATAAGCCACCACTGGGCACCACCATGCACTGAATACAACTGGACACTGGGCACCCCTACTATGCATCAGAGGGCAGAACAATGCATCAGCAGGCACCACCAGGCAGCGGGCACCCCTCCAGGTAGTGAGCACCATCAGGAAACACCAGCCATCCCTGGGCACCAGGCAGTGGGCACCAGCACCAAATACCATGCACCACTGGATTGCAGCAGGCACCACCAGGGATCCCTACCAAGCTGGGCATCCATGCCAGGCACCAGTGGGTAACACCAGGTTGCAGGCACCATTGGGCACTAACTCAGTTCTTTGTGGGTCCTTATATCTCAGAAGAAATATGCTCCCCAAATTTCATGCTTCTAGGTGCAGGGGTTGGGGATGGTTGTTGATCAGTCTTCAATGTTAAGAATAGGGACAAAAGCACATTACACCTCTTTTCATTTCTACAAAGTCCATATCTTTTTTCTACCATATCCACAGAATGTCACATTGTTTTCTTGTTAATGTTAGGCAGGTTGTGAATCAAGAATAACCATCATCTTCACCACCACAATGTAGCATTTTTAATAGTGCTTTACTTAAAGTAGTTGAAAGCACTTCATATACCTTCTGAAACCCTCAGAAGACCCATATATCTGAAACCCTTATATCTGAAACCCTTAGAAGACCTCTAAGGCAGTGGTACTCAAAGTGGGGGTTGGGACCCCCTTGGGAGGACGTAACCTCGTGTCAGGGGAGTGGCAAGAGGCTGGGTTATGTGCTTAATTATGATGTACTGAATCACCTTGATCCCCTCCTCTCCATGAATAAGGACAGCAAAGTGACAGATCAGGGTGGTTGTATTTTATTTCAGTCTTGGCCCAATAACTACTAATACCTTCTATTTGCCTCCTTTTTGAAGCGAAGAGTAGCCTCAGGAGAAAACTGGAATGGGACCACATTGAGGATGAAAGGTGAAAAGTTATTTCTTCCTGGCTGCAGGTACCATTAATTGTTAACTATTAATAACCAATCATTTCTTTAGAAAACTGGCACTCTCGATCAGTAGCAGAATAAATCGAAGCAATTTTTACACTACCTGCAGAATGACAACTATCCAGGTGAGCTTGTTATAACCTTGAAAAAATCCATTCTCTCCTACTAGTTCTCCATCATATATATATACGCCCATCAATCCAAATATGCTACCAAAAAATCCTGGAAGACAAAACAAATTGTCAAAGGCAGTGAGATAAAAAATTATCACATAATCCAAATGTATGTGGAAACATGTGCTGGCAACTTAGAATAATCAATACTTGAACGTGCTCTGTGTGGAACTAGAAGACAGCTTTAAGTTCTGTCTACAACAAAATGTAGCAGCCTATATACTGACAAGAGTTGGCTGCAGAGATATATTATGTTGGCCAAACTATACTGGTTGCCTGTTTCCTACAGGGATCCAAGATGCTTGTTATGAATTATGCAGTTCAATAATGATAGTAAATTTCTGCATGCTTATTCCCCTGTGTAAACTAGGCTTATCCAAGGTAAGTGTCGATTGGATTGTACCCTAAAAACCTGATCTGTCTGCATATCTGAAGGAAGAGAACTCCTTCTCTCTTAAGATCCTCCCCAACATCCGCTTGGAGGAACTTTCCTCTGGCTTCTACCCAAAGTGAAATTTTCTGGGCATGTGTGAGTAGGGAAGGGCTTGTTGGTCATGCCAGGGATCATTGCTCCTTGCTGCTTTAAATTTATCAGCTTTAACTATACAAACTTTTGTCTTGACTTTTAATTAAGTTTACCAGTTAACATGGTCGTTTTCCTCAGTTAAAAGAAGTCTATCAGGGAAGTGGGGGCTGGACAATAACAGCTGGGACTGCATCCATCTTCCTTTACAGTTGGAAATAATCTTTCCCTATGCAATCCTGAGAATGACTTAGGCTGGAACAAGTCCTTTCCAGGCCAGCACAGGGTCTGGGGGCAGGGAGGAAGCATTCCAGAACAAGGGAAGGATTGGCCAGAAGTTGAGAGGGCAGGGAGCAAGAGAAAGGGCTTGGATCCAGCAGTTATGCCAGATCCAAGATGTCTCCTGAGCAGTCAGGAGCAGCCTATTACTGCTCAGACTTAGGCCAACTCCAGAGGTGGCCTAAGTAGACCCACTGGGGCTCCTTTAGACCTATCACGGGGAAGGGGACAAGCCTCCCTTCTCTGCAGTAGCACAGCAGCAGTCCCAATACTTGTGCTGGATTCAGTGCAGGCTAGAACAGCCTGCTTATTCCAGTGCAAATTAGGATTGTGCTACCTGTGATAGTGCTAATGCAGTCTGGGGATCCAAGGAGATAGATCAGATGTGGCACACTTGATTTTTTTGTAATAGACCCACTCTCTCCTCTCTCTTAGGCTGCAATCCTAAAAAAAAACTTTCCTGAGAGTAAGACCAATTGAACACAAAGGGGCTTACTTTTGGTTAGACATGGTCAGGTAATCCTAATCTGCAATAGGTCTACAGGAGCCCCAGTAGGTCTACTCAGGTCACCTCTGGAGTTGGCCTAAATCTGAGCAATAATAGGCTGCTCCTGACTGCTCATTCCCCTGTGTAAGACGTCTTGGATCTGGTATAACTTGGAGATGTCTTGGATCTGGTATAACTGCTGGATCCAAGTCCATGCTATTAGTTAGTTTGAACATTATTTTTTGAAAATGAAGGGATTTTTCAAAGAGTTAAAGGTTTGGGGAAGTGGGAATGCTGAACAAAATAAAATAATCAGGCTAATACCTTAGATCAGTGATTTTCAACCGTTTTCATCTCACGGCACACTGACAAGGCACTGAAATTTTCAAAATATCTCGGTTTTCCTATTAATTAATGTCAATCCCCAAATTCCCACAGCACACCTGAGGACTAGCCACGGCACACCAGTGTGCCACAGCATACTGGTTGAAAATCGCTGCCTTAAATATATGGACCTCGATGTGTGTGCTTTGGATCGCAGCCATATTATCAAGCACCCATTAGTCACAATCAAAAATCAAATAAAAAAACCTCTTCTAGATGTTAAATGAACAACAGCAGAATGTGAACAGGATACAATTCCTGGAGTTCCTGTTAGGAAAGCTAATGGTAAATTTGACATTGGCCTCTAAAACAATCTGATCACAGATAACATGCTAAGGTACTCCAGTTGGTATAGATTCAGATCTGACTTTCTCTGTAAACAGGCCTTACCTAGCTGAATGTTCCTAATCCATACCGATTGTTTTGTTTCTTTCAAAATTTTCTCAAAATACACTCCGGCAAATCCACTTGAAAAGCAGGCTATAAGAACTGCCATCAGGCCCACAAATTGTGATCCTGCTGAAAGTTCTTTTGTTGAAGTTGCTTGAGAATCTGATGGCCACTGCAGGAAACAAGCACAATGAATGTATATATGAGCAAGATACAGGCATGTTGCCAAGTAATGTTAACAGGATGCAGAGGTCATATTAAAGAGGAAAGGTTTATTCAAACACCAGTATTTTCTGTTGTACTGACACTGAGGGCAAGTTCCACCACTCTTTATACCAATTTTATGATCAAAAGTTCACATGTCATTAGAACATTTGTACTGGAGTTTCTATTTCCTTATTATGCTTTCAGCAAATATATACAGGTTTTGCCCAACAAAATGGCTTGCCAACCTCCAAGTTGGAACTAAGCATAACAATTCAAGTGGATTTAGGTTCTGCTACAATAATTGCATCCAGATTTTAGATATAATACCATAGCTGCAATCCTAAAGACACTTTCCTGCAAGTAAGACCCGTTGAACACAATGGGGCTTACTTTTGAGTAGACACAGTTAGGATTGTACTATTTGTTAAGCTGAACATTTTGCCAAGTTTGCAGATTCTGCATGGAAAATTTTTGAATATATTGAGGAAGTTATTGCTAGAGACAAGTTAGGTTATAGTATGCTTTAATTTTTATTGCCAGTAATAAAAATCTAGCCATGAATCCACTCACATATGATAAAAATGTAGCACGTGCCACATATCTTTCAGTAATTTTTTTCCTTTCCTTTTTTAATAAAAAGAAAGCAGTCTAACTATGAACATATTCACAAAACGATTGATATCCTGAATATGAATATACAACATATTATGTGAATCCTCACCTGTACAAGCGCAACTCCAGCCATCAAAATCACTAACGAAAGCCACTGATATACACCTAATTTTTTACTGAGCATAGACACAGAAAATAAGGCAGTAGTAAGAATTTTCAACTGATATGTGACCTAAAAAGGGGAAAAAAACAAGATTATTAGACTCATCATCAACATTCATTGTTTGTTTGCATAATTCTACATCCTAAGATATATAGTACCTGGTAAGTGGCTGCATCTAGATTTGACAAAGCAACATACAGCAGATTATTCTGTAGTGTGTAAATCCCGGATGGAATGGCAAGCTTCAGTGTCTCCATTGGCTTGTTAAGGATTTCATCATGTAATACCCTGTTCAGAGCACGAAAATTGCACTCTGTGAAAAGACAGAGGATGATAAAATGCTTAGAAATTTAAAAACAGACAGGTTATATGTAGTCTATTAATTTATACCAGATTTCCAATAAAAATCTTTGCTTTAAACTAAAATAGGTTCCATCCATAATTAGGCATGAGCAAATGAGTTAGCACAAGTGACCTTCTTCATCCCATCTACTCAAAGATTCTTCCCTCTTTCTGCAGCTTCCACCTCCACAATGTCTCTCTTTAGGGTCACTGACCCACAAGAGCAGATTCTGGAAGGAAGAAATGGAGAACTGCAGTAGGGAAAAGAGGACAGGGAAAATATCTGATGCAATTGTCTAAGACTATGGACTATGTCTGAGACCAAGTTATCTGAATGAATGTTATTTACAAACAGTGGATATTACAGAATCCAAAGCAAGTGTAAGATGGTTTTATATGGTGGATGGGGTGGAGAGAGGAATTACTATTGTAAAAAATGTATACATTTGTAATGGTGATATGGCTTGTGCAAATGATGATACAAATAATAACTTATTGTCATGGGAAAGGAATAACTCTGTATGGTCTTATAAAACATATTGTATCTTTAGCATGAGTAATCTCTGTATTTAAACTACCGTATATACTTGTGTATAAGCCGACCCGTGTATTAGCCGAAGCACCTAATTTTACCACAAATACTGGGAAAACTTATTGACCCGAGTATAAGCCGAGGGTGGGAAATGCAGCAACAGCAGGAAAGTGTGGCTGCCCTTGTAGCCTCAGGGCCCAATCCTGGGCATGTCTACTCAAAAGTAAAGCCCACAAAGAAGTACCTGAGTCTGAGGAGGGGCTTGGCTGCAGTGGGCTCCATGTCTTGCCACCGCATGCCTCCTCCGCAGCCCGGAGAGTCGGCGCCAGCAGCTGGAGAGGATGCAGAGCCTGAGGGTGCACGCTGGAGGTTGCGCCTGCCATGTTGTGACACCGCGCACCTCCTCCACAGCTCGGAGAGCCGGAGCAGGCAGCTGGTGAGGCTACTGAGCCTCTGAGGGCGCGCACTGGAGGTTGTGCCTGCCATTTTTCTTAATTTTTTTACTGACCCACGTATAAGCCAAGGTGGGTTTTTGGGCTCATTTTTGGGGCCCAAAAAACTAGGCTTATACGCGAGTATATATGATAAATCTTTAGCTATGTGCATGTTATTTCTCAGACACCTCTTCCTCCAATCCTGAGCAGCAATCCCACTTAGTTCAGTATATACAATATCTGTATATTAGTATTGGCATTAATTCCTGCAGAGATACATCAGATTTCTATCTGCCCTGTTTTAAGATGTGTGCTTGAGAGAAATGCCAATTCCACAAGATTTTCAATTGGCACTTATCACTGAACCTCCGCTGGTCTTTTTATTCTTGTTTTACATGCAAAATATTAAAACTGATTCCCTTCCAAGTTTATTAAAAAAAGATACCTACTGCTGTCTTTGTAAACCAACAAAATGCAGGCCATAATCTTCAAGAGTTCAGCAATTACTACAGCAGTTGATGATAAATAGCGAGGTCCTTCTTCTTTCAGTGTTCGAGAGTAGCGCATAGTCAAGACCAAACTAGTTGTCTGGAAGACCAATATCCCTAAGGAAAGGTATTTTAAGTTGGTAGACATAGCTTGACTTTCACTTTCCTAAATGCAGGAAAAATGGAAACAAATTAAAATGTAAAAATAGGGATTTGTCAAGGGACATACTACAGTCTATTTAGAGGAGTTGTCAGCACAAATGAAAAGAGGTGCAAAAAACCAAAGCATTTCAAATGAACATGTTGACGCCAACACAGATCATATTGTTTGTAGTGGCAGTATTGAAGCCAGTGGGACAGTACTATATTCTTGCTCACTTCAGTTGATGACAGGTTTATGGATATATATATATATATATATATATATATATATATATATATATATATATATATATATATATATATATATGGATTTATATTATTCATTCTTTTAGCTCATTAAACTTCATTAAACTAGTTCATTAAATTAAACTTCAAATTTTATCAAAACAGGAGGCTTTCGGAAGATAGTTAATGAAGATTTCTCTTAATTACCCAATAGCTATAAATTATTTGGAAGTATCAGGCACTCCTGGATACTGGAGCGAGTTGAACAGATTATTTAATTATTGCAACACTTAACAGAGATGGGGAGCTGGTCTTTCTTTTTAGGAGTACAATAAAGGAGGGGATAAGGAGGCACCTAACACAACCCTTTGCCATTTTGCCTCTTTTTTATTAAAATAGTTGGGCCAGCATTGTCTGAGGGCACCTCCATGGACATGTGGCCAGCATGTGCACAGAACACTGTTACCTTCCCACCGAGGTGGTACCTATTTATCTACTTGCATTTCCATGCTTTCAAACTGCTAGGTTGGCAGGAGCTGGGCTAAGGACCGGAGCTCACTCCATCTTGCTCGAACCACTCAGGCCAGTTCAACTAGCAGTGATTTTCCAATGTTTGAGGCAGAGGCTTATTCAAGTTCTGCTACCAGAGATCTGCCCAAGACTGTTTTTGGGGACACTATTCCTGTTATGCTTCATGCAGAGCAATCTGCCACAAAGTATAGCTCCTCATAAAAACAGTGTAAAGGTACAGGGCCAAGGTCCCCACCTCTCCCATGCATCAGACCATCTGTAAGCCTAGAAGTTGAATCTGTAAGAGTGAAAGCACTACTTATTTGAACCATTCAGACACACATATTCCTTGTGTGTAGTAAGTACACTATAAAAGGTGAAGGTGTCCTCCGAAGGTTGACCTGGTAGTCACGACCAATAACAGTGTGTGGTGTTCATCCCGTTTCTAGAATCATAGAGCCAGCGTTGTCCGAAGATGCCGCCGTGGACATGTGGCCAGCATGTGCACAGGACACTGTTACCTTCCCATGAGGTGGTACCTATTCATCTACTTGCATTTTCTACTTGCTCTCAAACTGCTAGTTTGGCAGGAGCTGGGCTAAAGACCAGACCTTACTCCATCTTGCAGTACTCAAGGGCTTGAACCACTGACCTGCTGATCTTCAGACTGACAGGCATGTGGCTTTATAAACTAAGCCGATTATTAAGCCACTAAGCCTATGGTACACTATAAGAGATGCCAAGAGAACATTGCCAGATGTTTGAAACAGGTCTTCTAAAGATCTTGGGTATCTAAGCCTAATGAATGAATGAACTGTACATTATGGCAGGTGTGACATTCTGTGTGTGAAAAAAATTAGAATACAGAAGTTATTTTAAGATGGCATTACAATTTTTGTAAGAACTTGTTCTATATGATACTTATTTGTACAAAAACTGTTAAAACAAAAAACTTAAACTCTCTTTTTGGTGATTCAGCAGAACTTTTCCCCTTTCCCTTATTAAATGAAAAATCTGATTAACCAACTACGCATTGCTGCTGTAATTAAATGCCAACCTGGGAAGTGCTCACCATGCTTAATTCCCAGTAATTTATTTTAGAGAAGTAAAACTAAAGGCTGAATATTTTGCATTTTTCAAAGAAATCCTAAAGACACTTTCCTGGGAGTAAGACCCATTGAGCACAATGGGGCTTACTTTTGAGTAGACATGGTTAGGATTGTGCTCGTAGATATAGTATTGTTCCTTCCTGGTGGTTAGGATACATATGCAAGATTATCCCCAAACAAGAAGCCCCACACATCACAGTGTGGAACATTACACTCAAACATCCTTTCATTATGTCTGTAACCAAACTGCATCTTACAGTATATTAAATGCACCATTATTGATGTGATTAACACCAAATTTGCAGCTGGGAAGGAAGCTTCATTTGGATCAAGATTTCTGTACATGGGAAGGTTAACTTTTTTGGTTCCATTATGTTCCTAATCTGGATCACTACTCTTGATCATTTGACTTGGAAGGTGAGCAATCATGTGACAGGCTCATCTGTCTCAAGACAATGTGGGATGCACGTCTCCCTTCTCTTAAAACTGTAATTTCAATCCAGCTCCTTCCATGAATACTATTTAACAAACAAAAGTTAAATATGGCTATAATCCAGAGTAACTACAGGACCTTTTACACCAACGTAGTTACGGTGCCACCTATGGGAAACCTATGGGAAATGCATGGAGCAATCCAGAGTAAGTGCCTCTTACGTCTTCCCATACTCTGGATTGTAATGTTAGTCATTCCTAATGATGCATTGAATACAACATTGCATTCTGCCTCATGCTCACCCATTTATTGCAGCAAGAAACCACTATTCTATCTAGATGCTGCTGCAGTTTAGGATTGGGGTTGATGGCTGGACTCCATTTACTCTTCCGTCTCAATTTCATAAACATACATCAGGAATACATCATAAACGTACATCAGCTACATGATCTTAGCCTTAATTTAAGACCATTTTAAAAGTGATGGGCTGGAAGAGAAGCTAGAAATGAGATTGTACAAATTGCATATGGACGATTGTTTGTGAAATTGTTTGTTTGAATGGAATAAGAAAACTTGGCTAGAAATATGTTTTGCATTTTTTTAAAAAAATCAAAATACTGGAGGAGTAGAAAAAAGGTGTGGGATAAACCAAGAAAAAGACATCAAAATTTTTATAAGCAGTCCTAATCCTTTAGAGATATGACTGGTGATAAATTCAATAAATAAAAGTGCCATTTTAAAATGGTTATTTTCACTCAGAAGACTTATGTTTCATTGACTAGCATTTCAAATTTTGCTTCAGAATTCATCATGGCAGAGAAAGTAATATATTTATATTATAGTGTGAGCACCACACAACAGGAAAGTTTAGGCCTGACCATGTCTGAACAACCAGAGAAGAAGCACTTGCTGGTGAGCAGCAAGAAAGTGCTGACACATTCTCAGATGACCCATGGCAAGGTGCCTAATCAGTCATAAGTCTATGAGGGCACAATCCTAACCATGTCTACTCAAAAGTAAGCCCCATTGTGTTCAATGGGTCTTACTCCCAGGAAAGTGTCTTCACGATTGCACCCCGAGTGACCTAGACAGTGATTGGCTGGGATATCCTTGACTGAACAATAAAAAGAAGAGTACAATGTACCAGTTGGGGTTTATCTCCCTTGCGCAACCGGAGCTTATGGGCAAAATCCAGAGTAACTACGGGGAGTCCTTGCTCCAGTGTAAGAACCACTAACTCTGGACTCCAATATGAATTTCCCATAGGTTTTCACCAGGCGGTGCAGTAACTACGGGTGCACATAATGTCTCTTACGTGCTCCCGTTGTTACTCTGGATTTGGGGGTATGTCGGTCAATTTTATGTTTGGGGGCTGCATATATATGGATATCTTTTCTATTGCTGAACCTTTTATGTATATAATTTGCTGCAACCTTAAGACTACACCTGTCTATCTTGAACTGTGCTGTAGTGGCTCATTTTTTCTTCGCCTTCACTGGTCCTCTTGCTTCCGCTGACCAGTGTTCCCACTTGGACTGAATGTCACACCAGCCAGGGAGGCCACACACTCCGCCAACAATTTAATTCTTAGAATCTTCCCACCAAAAGAGTTTTGATTGCCCTCTAATGCACTTTTACTTCTGAGCAAGAATCTGAAAATACAAGTATTTCAGAAAAAAAAACTTTTTTTTTTCATGAGGTAACAGGTTTGTGTTACCTTATGAATTTGCTGACTGATTTTCAACCAACACCCTGCCTGAGGCATGATGGATATCTGTTTCTCCTGAATGACAAGTTTTACTACTTCTGTGTCACACCCTGCTTTTTAATCTCCTTTGAAAAGCAAATACCTAATGTGTTGTTTCACAAGCCGGAATAAAAGTGTTAAGAAATTAAAGTTAAGAAATGTGAAAAAATACATGCAGGATGTGACCATTTTGTTCAGTGTTGCAAACCAAACACTCCAGTGTTACAAGCCAAAACTACATTAACACTGGCATCCATTAAATATCTGCTTTATATTGTAACAGTGTAACAGAGGAATGAGGCTACTTACACTTTCCAGGAAGTAAGTCCCATGGAGTAAGCCCATTTACTATAATGGGACTTAGTCTTGAATATTTTTGTTAAAATATGTGGTAAATCTGAATGATGCACCAGCAAATTTGATCCCTTGTTCATCCTCAACCCTGTTAACAATGTCTGTAAAATCAGCTTCAACCTCCCTCAGATGCCAAATCTCGCTACATTTCTTCCTCCACCATACAGGCATCCCTCATTTACTGGAAGAGTTAAGGATAAGAGCAGTGCCCAAAAGTGAAAACGGTTGAAAAATGGAACACAATCCTTTTAAATTTATAAATGTTGCTTCCAAAGTTGTTTTTTTAAGCTAGCAAATTGCAAATGCCCCTTTTATCTTGCAAATTCCTCCTACCATACAAAGATTTCTGCAAATGGATTCTCATTTAAACTCCTTCAGGGAATGGGATTAGTCCAGGAACTAAACATGGGTGGGGGAGGTGTGGCAATTTTGATCTTTAGAACAGTAGAGAGAGGTTGAAAGAGTGGAACATGCATTGAATGAATGTATTCTGGGTATAACTGAAGGGTTGAAAAGTGGCTTGTCAGAAACAAACTGTCAGAAAGTGGAGGATTGGATACCCTTATATAAATAGCCATACTAATTATGCAAAGCAACTGAAAAATTCAGGGCCTGACTTCAGTAACATTTCAATATGTTCAAAGAAGGGAAACAACAATTGTTTCCCATATGTTTACATTTTTTGATTGACAGACAAGTCTTCCTCTCTCACTAGTTTCCACTGAGACAATTTTTTCCCCATTGAATTAAATGCATTTCAATTTTCTCTTCCCAATTGCATATATTTCCAGGATTAGCATAAGAAAAGAAAAACAGATAATATTGCTACATATTACACTCCAGGTGTGGCTGTCACCCACTGACTTATGCTAGTCTTCTTCCCATCTTTAGCCAGCAGCAATCAGGTTTAACCCACTAAACAACCTTAGGGGCAACTAGGTGTACCCAATGAGGAGTACAGGTGACTTCTGCCTGCAATCAGGCTCTCAATCACATTATAGGGTCCCTAATAAAAGTCTTAACATGCAATAAATTTTTCACTTCAGTCAGCTCTGTTCCTGGTGCAGAGAACTGTAAAGAGGACAATAATTTTCCCCATCCAGTCCTTGGGTTGTATATCTCAAACCAAATACGAGAGAGAGCAAACAACATCTGAAACAGAATAACTTTTAAAGAAAGTTTGTGAAGTAGTGCAGAGGTTTGCTGATCAAAGGAAAAAAGGTAGAAATGTCACCCATATCTTTGGGCAAACCTTTTACAATCCCATTTCCCATAGAGTTCAGCCATAGAGTACACCATAAACACATTCAGCACTGTCCTGTTGTTAAAGAAAACCATTCCCACAAGAAACAGAAGCATGGACCGTATTAGAAAATCATTAAAAAAATAAAGAGGTACCAACTTCAAGTATAATCTCCTCTTCATTGGTTGCCATAATTCCAGGTAAGAGCATAACATTCTTCAATCAGCCTTGTTGCCACAGGGGCACATGATCAGGTATCAATAGATCCGATCTGCCCATATTTCATTTTCTTCCCAAGCACTCTCAGATGAAAAAGTTGATATTCTTGTGCTGCCTCAGTTTGCTATATGTAACTTTTGCATTCTTTGTTTTCAGCAAAGCTAAGCTTCGGAGTTCATGCAAAATGTATGCAATGTTAAGGAGAGAGTTCCGCACTGTAAAAAGGTAGAAGCTACACTATACTGTAGTTGAGGCAAATGACGTGTCTAGAAATTGTGCAACAGTAAACTACATGTTCTACTGGGACAATAATCCGCCCTTTGACAAAACACTGTAAATGATTTTTTAAAAAAACTTCTTCCTTCCAGGAAGTCACATCTTAGAGACCTTTGATATAAATTTGATATCTGCTGGCCTAATTCTATCCAACATTACAGCGCTGCTGTAGCTGGGCTAGAGAGGTGCGGTACTGCATTGCTCAAAGGGGGGACAGTTATGGTGGCCTCGTCAAGGTAAGAGCATGATTGTTCCCTTACTCAAGGCTGTGCTGTGGCCTCCTAGGGTCCTAATAAGACACTACAGTGCTACAGGGAACATCACGACTCACCACAGAGGATGAGGTGGGTCATAACACTATAAGGTTTGGGAAATGCTCCACTTAATTCTTCTTCACCAGTAATTCCACAAAAACATTTTAATGAAAATTCATCCTTCCTCAAACACCCATAACAAGACTAACCCCGAAATCCAGAGTAACTACGGGTGCACGTAAGAGACTTTACGTGCACCCGTAGTTACTGCACCACCTAGTGAAAACCTATGGGAAATTCATATTGGAGTCCAGAGTAAGTGGTTCTTACACTGGAGCAAGGACTCTCTGTAGTTACTCTGGATTTTGCCCATAAGCTCCGGTTGCGCAAGGGAGATGCACCCCAACTGGTACATTGAGACTTTACCAACTGGTACAAGAGACTTTACGTGCACCCGTAGTTACTGCTCCACCTAGTGGAAACCTATGGGAAATTCAAATTGGAATCCAGAGTAAGTTGTTCTTACACCGGAGCAAGGACTCCCCATAGTTACTCTGGATTTTGCCCTAAGAGCAAAATCCTAATTATCATATCTTTTCTCAAATGTAAGCCTCACTGTGTTCTCAGGAAAGTGTCTTTAGGATTGCAGTTTAGAAGCTGAAACTTTAGAAGTTTCAATTGACTGCAGAAAAATTTCAACAGAGTTTTTCCACAAGGTAGCAGAGGCTTTTCATTTCACATTCTGATTCATTTTTTTAAAAAAACTTTAGATGAATGAAACAACATTTGAAAGACAGGAATATGCTTGCTATCTCTCATACACCCCAGAAAGCTGTATATACAGGTGTCCCTCATTAACCACCAAGGTTCTGTTCCAGAACCTCCCATGGATTAACCAGTGGAAAATCAGATTTAAAGACCCACTTCCAGGTTTCTTGGTCCTCCATAGCTCCCAAAAGAATAAAGTTGTGCCACAGTAGCTGCATAGTAGATTCTGGGGCTCTCTGCTAATACCAAAAATGTGTTTAACAAAAGCAGTTAAAAAAATTAAAATGTGAGTCCTTTTCCAATTATTTAATAATAGCTTTTCTTACTGTTGTAGAGCAGCAGTAATTAGAAATGCAAAGGACTATTTGCATGAAGAACTGAATGACTGATTGCATGACCAGCTCTCTGCAACAGTAGAAAAGCAGTTTTTAAAATTGTAATTTGTAGTGGCCATGTGTGTTGAGTCATATCCATGTATAAAAAAATCCACGTACAACAAGGTTGGATCTGTACCTTCTTCTCAAGCAATACTTTCCACAAACAAAATCCCATGGCTTGCTTTGGCTAGATGTTTTGCATGTATTCTTACACTGTCCATATAAAAGCAATATTCCAACACTGTTTCATCTAGAAATGGGATTTTGCAGATAAGGCAGGAGAATGCAGACAGAAACAAACATGATTCTTTATTGTTGGTTTCACCATGGACAAGGCACAACTGTGTAGCATCACAGTGTACTGCTTCACTGTTTTCCAAGTGAATGGTTGCCATTCTAAAGGGAGATGCAACTGGCACAAAGAGAGGCCCCTCAACCTCATGAGATTCTTGCAATATACAAGCACTCCTTCCACCCATAGCCATCCATCCTTAACAATAAAGATAGGTGACAGTTTTGTCATTGTACACCATATTTGATGCTGTACAGAAGTTCCAGTACATGCACAATGGCTGGACATTGGGATCAGGGATTAGCAAAATAAAATTGGTGTCATTTACTGATCTATCTGGGTAACCTTGCATACCTAGCAATTACTTGATTTCTACAAATATAATATGTCAAATGACTTTACTAGTCAACTGAAAATATTCATCTGTATAGCAACAGGGGAACACAAGAGCTGAATAACACTGGATAATACTGAAAATTGGGAAAGTCCTAGGGGGCAGAAAGGAGGGAAAAGATGAAGGAAGCAAATCAAAGTAGCCAAGGCTGATTGTGTACATAGACGCTAAAATTTTAGGGGAATAAAACAGGGGAATATTTTCCATGTAGAAAATATCAACAGTTCCCCCGAAATGTATTTATTTCACAAGATAACTACAAGTAAAATCTCTCCCAAAGGCAATATAATGCAAGTGTTAGATTGAAAAACTAGTAATTTACCAGAAACTAGAGCATCAGAATAATCTGTTAGCAGTGCTGGTGCCAGGTTGCTGGGGACCCTGGGACAAAGTCCAGTGATGGATCTTTCACAGCCCCACCACCACCACTAAGGCTGTAATCCTAAAGACACTTTCCTGGGAGTAAGACCCATTTAACACAATGGGGCTTACTTTTGAGTAGACATGGTTAGGATTGTGCTCACAGGCTGGCTTAATAAGCAGCTAAGTGAGGGTGCAACCCTAACTACACATTCAAGGAGTAAGTACTATTGAACACAATGGGACTTCTGAGTAGACATGGTTAGGATTGCACAGTAATATGGCCAACAGACCACCCTTGTCTGTCAGCCAGATACATTAACTTCAATGCCACCTCAATTCAACTCCACCTCTCCCAAATACAAAAAAGTACTAAGCATAATATAAAGAGATCATTCAATGATCAATCAGTAAATGAAAAAATTCAAATCCTGATATATAGAAAATTCTAGATCTCACTAGGGTTCACCTTAAAACCTGGCTGATTAACAGTTACTGTTCAAACACAGTTATACAATAGTTTTATACTGACTTAAGAGTTCTCCTGCCAAACTCTGTGCTGACATTAACAGTAATGTACACTAGGTCAGGTTTTTCTTCATTAGTCAATGACACACATCACACACAGATTTCTCTTTATGCAGAATAAGCAATTGAGCCCGGCCAGTAAAGTACACGTAGCAACCTAAAACGTCTTCCAAATTGTGGTACAAATTAGAAATTCGGGATAATTCAAAGCTTGTTTTCTTTCTCTTACACACAAAGACACACACACAAACATATGGCAAACCCTGTATCTTTTGTAAATAAAAACACTGTATCTATGTATAGTGCAACCAAACTAATAATTGAATGGTATACAGTATTTAATTCTATGTCTTTTTCTTAGACATAGAATTATGTCTGTGGCTGTCTATGTGTTTTTCAAGCTGTCCCGCATGGCTGGAAAACAATTCCCACCACTGACACTCCTTACTTTCAGCTGTTCCTCAAAACCCACTGCTGTTTCCTTTCCTCTTCCATTCCTTTCCATAGTCCTGATTTGCAATGGAGAAGAATCAACATTCATTTATAATTTTAAAGTGGAGTACTAAAATGTAATTCTAACTCTTCCTATTCCTTGCTGTGTTTGCCTACAAAATAAAAGAAACTGCAAACTGGAATCCTGTCCACTTTGCGCTTACGTTTTCCTGACTCACTCTGGAATAATAAAATTGCTCTTGAAAAGTGACCACTCGCACTGCAAGCATCCTCAATATTTTGTGCTACCTGACAAAGTGGAATGATGTGGAAATGAAAGAGATGCTTTCATTTTGCACATCTTGGATCCAAATGTCCTCCCTTTTCTCCTGCACAGGCATAGCATCCACACCATCAACTTGGAGTATTTTTTTCTATCTGGCTACAGTCCTATGCACACCCTCCTGGGAGCAAAACTCACTGAATATAATGAGACTTAGCCTACAATCCAGAGTAACTACAGGAGCACGTAAGACACGTTACATGGACTTGTAGTTACGGCACCACCTAGTGAAAACCTATGGGAAATTCCTATTGCAATCCAGAGTAATTGTTCTTACACCAGAGCAAGTACTCCCCATAGTTACTCTGGATTGCACCCATAGTTTTGAGTAGACCCCCTTAGGATTGGACTGTGCATTCCTTGCCAGAACAAATTTATTTAAGAGATTTATTCCACACCTTCCCCACACCAATGTAAACACCCAAGACAGCTATAAAGCTTTAGTTCCTCCCCTCCTGCTGTCCTCACAACAGCCCTGTGAGGTAGGAGAGGCTAACAGTGAGTGACTGGTCCAAGGTCATCCAGGAAAGTTTCATGGCCAAGGAGAGACTGAAGCTGTATCTCCCAGGTCTTGGAGTAAGTTGGACTCCCTAACCACTACCGTCTTGGCTCTCACAACAACCCTGTGAGGTAGTTGAGACTGAGACTGGCCAAGGGAGCTTCATGGCCAAGGAGGGATTGAAGCTGGATCTTCCAGCCTATGTCCAGGTCTTGGATGTAGGTCGCAATCCTAAAGACACTTTCCTGGGAATAAGACTCATTGAACACAATAGGGCTTACTTTTGAGTAGACATGGTTAGGATTGTGCTTTAAGTTGGTCTCCCTAACCACTACCATCTCGGCTCTGACAACAACCCTGTGAGGTAGATGAGGCCGAGAGTCAGTGACTGACCAAGAAAGCTTCATGTCCAAGAAGGGACTGAACATGGACCTTCCAGGTCTCAGTCCAGCACTCTAACCCAGAGATCCTTGATCATTTCAGCCGGGACCCCCTTCTGAGAAGGACAATCAGTCCGGTATCCCCTGGAAATGATGTCATCAACCTGAAAGTGATGTCAGAGTCTGAAGTGACATCACTGTGATGCCAGAGCTCTTCCGTATCTACTCGAAAGTAAGTTCCATTATGTTCAATGAGACTGACAATGCCTAAACACGTCTACTCAAAAGTACATCCCATTGTGTTCAAAGTACTTACTCCCAGGAAAATATGGTTAAGATTGCAGCCTTACTCCTAGGAAGGCAAACTGAGTGTCCCATCCCGAGACAGCAGCACTCAGCTTTTTGTGACCTCACTGAAATGAAGCCACAACCCTAAAGGGAGCCCTGACCCCCCACTTTATGATGTCATGATGATGTCATGATGATGTCACTGCTCTAACTATTACTACACACATCTTTCTCTGCGCCCAAACCCCACAAAACCACACCCCAAAACTCCTAACCCTGCTATGAAAAGGGGGGGTTCAGGGGCTCTGCCCACCTTGACCCCCCTCAGACCTAGTCCTAAGGGGATGGGAGGAGGGCTGTGCCTGCTGGGTGGTGAGGAAGGGGCACTCTGCACATGCTCAGAGGCACCCTCTCTCAGTCTCAGGGTTCCTCCTGAGACCCCAGTCCCAAAACAGCCCCCCTCCTGCAGCCCTCCCAAGCCACTGGCTCCACCAGTCGAGCCAGAGCCCCCTTCGCAGCAGCCCCAGGCGGGGAGCCGGAGGAGGCATCCCTCCCGGGGCTGGTCCTCCCTGCCCGTCCCATCCTCACCTCCCCAGCCGGGAGCCTGGCGCTCTTCCCTTCCGGGTGCCTCTTAGCCGTTGCCGCCCCGAGAAGACTCCGGCTGCAGCCACAGCTCCGCCCGCTCCGTTCCCAGCGCCCCGGCCTGGCCCTTCCATGAGGGGAGGGAGAGGCATGGCTGAGCCCTCAGGGCCCTCACAAGGGGAGGCCACAGCTTCTGTCTACTCAGAAGTAAGCCCCATAAGAGCCAATGGGGCTTACTCCCAGGAAGCAGTGCAGCCTCAGAGCCCAAGCCTATGCATGTCTACTCAGAAGTAAGCACCATTAGAGCCAATGGGACTTACTCCCAGGAAGCAGTGCAGCCTCAGAGCCCAAGCCTATGCATGTCTACTCAGAAGTAAGCACCATTAGAGCCAATGGGACTTACTCCCAGGAAGCAGTGCAGCTTCAGAGCCCAAGCTTATGCATGTCTACTCAGAACTAAGCCCCATTAGACCTAATGGGACTTACTCCCAGGAAGCAGTGCAGCCTCAAAGCCCAGGCCTATGCATGTCTACTCAGAAGTGAGCCCCATTTGAGTCAATGAGGCTTATTTTATTTTAATCAAAATATTGTTATGTATCTTTATGTTACTGTTTTAAAACTAAACTTTTTGTTTTAATACTGAACTGTTTTAATACTGAACAAATTCTCATACATGAATTTTGGGTCATGTGTCAGATTGCACCAGATTGCCATCTCTGGTGCAACCCCATGGTAAGAGTGCAAACATTCCCTGACCTTGAGGAGGCCTCTGAGATGGCCCCCACACCACAGTGCAGCACATGTCCCATTGGCACACCTGCATCAGCTCTGGAAGTTGACTAGTATTGGACCTTCACAGCCTTACCCCTAAATGATTTGCAGGACCTACCTTTTTGTGTCTGATTTTCACCAGTGCTTGAAAGTTAAGTACAACTCAGAGCACAATCCTAACCATGTCTACTCAAAACTAAATCCCATTGTGTTCAATGAGTCTTACTCCCAGGAAAGTGTCTTTAGGATTGCAGCCTCAGTTCAGACTACTCCTAGCCTACTTCAGTTCAATTTACTCCTAGATGTTGATTGATTGTTGTTTGACTGATTGTTTGCAAAAGACTAATAGTTGTGGATTAATTCTTACAATATATCTCATTCCTGCTGTACTTGTAACCATTGTCAGTTTGAACCCTCATTTCTAATGGCTGTTCCATGACATACAACAGTCACTGAAAACAACACAGTACACACAAAAGTGTGAAATAACCCAACCATTTCTATTAAGAGAAAAGTTGCTTTAGAATAGGACCAGTGTACAGCAAACAACTGGAGACACTGCCCTCTGCAGTGCTTCCCAAACTCTTGTTGGGGCACTATTATTCATTCATTCGTTCATTCATTCATTCATTCATTCATTCATATCTCACCTTTCTTCCAAAAGGAAAGACTATCTCTTTGTTTGGCTATCTCCTTAAGTAGAGTAGCAACCTGACCAGGACCTCAGAGGTGGGTGCCATTAGTACAGTACAGTACTTTCAGTTTTGCTACCACCATCAAATGCATATGAGTCTTTTTAAAAAAACTTTACTCACATGCATTAAAAAAAAACTTTACTCACATGCATTGGAAGCACCAATGGCAATGAAACCCAGAAGTGCCAGACTAACAGTGCCTTCTGGTCCCCAGTCAAGTTACTACCATCCTTAAAGGGTGGTACTAACATCCCAATCAAAAATGAGCATGCCTGAATTTGGAGAGGTCATAAGTCCCCTGTTAAGAACCTGTTCTAAAGCAGTGTTTTTCAGTCTTTATCCCCTGATGTAACACTTTGCATGGTCCACCTGTTGGAAATAGCATCAAACGTAACTGGCAACAATGTCATCACAAGTTACTTGTAGATTAGGAGCCAGGTTTAATGCAAAAAACACCAGGAAGAGGCTCATGGGGGATAGAAAAGCTTTTCCAAGCACAAAAAAGTGCATGTTGGAGCTCTGCCCTCCAAACTGAACCAGTTCCTGTATTGCAAACCAGCCTGTAAAGCAAGCCCAATATTAGAATCCCTGTGTTGTAAACCAGCCTGTATTGGCTGGTGCTACTACTGGATGATGACTAGTGGCAGGCCAGCATAGCCTGGCCATTGGGCTGCACTAGGATTGGGCTGCACTAGGTTACCATGTGTATGCAAACAATATTTTGGGGAAGTAAAGGTATGGACTGAGCAAAGTGTAGGTTCAGATCCCATTTCAGCCAAGAAACACACAGTGATCATGTGGTAGGGTCAACTAGGAGAACTTTTTCTGCTACCCTAAGCACCTACAGGGAAGGGCAAGGTAGAAATAAAACTAAAAATAACGTTCACATGTTAGCATGACATAGGCTGCAATCCTAAAGACACTTTCCTGGGAGTAAGACTCATTGAACACCATGGGGCTTACTTTTGAGTAGACATGCTTAGGATTGTGCTCATATTCTCAGGATTCCCAATGTGCTGATATTGTATGCTTTATGGCATACGGCTTGAGCTACACATGTGGAGTAATGCACAGTAGTGTAATGTGAGAAAAGAAGCTTAAGTGTTGGTGTAAGGACAGAATTTGAATTACAGTAGATGGAATGTACCAGAGGGTGGAACTGTGAGGTGCTGAGTGGGTGCATCCAGTTCTTGAAAGTAACTCACATCCACACATTGTGGATACACCCAGAACATGGGAGATCACAGCACAAGCCTAACCATGTCTACTTTAAAGTCAGCCCCATTTTTTTTATAGGTCTTATTCTCAGTACAGTGTCTTTAGGATTGCAGCACTTGTTAACCTGGATATAAGACACTGCTTATGGTTGCCTGCTCTTTTCTCCAGTTAGCAGCTATAACATTATGTACATTTCTCTGATAATGATTTGGAAGGATTCAGTTTTACTAGATCACTTTAATATGTAACAGCTACAATAAAAATGTTTCTTAAAGCAAAAGACAAACACACCCATGCCCTGTGAATGAAAGAGGTGAAATTGTTAATAAGTAATGGGAAAAGCCAGTTTGGCAACATCAGGCTACCCAAGCTGGATAGATTCGTTGTCTGAGAAAGAGCAGTAGTTATGTAATGAACTAACAATGCAATCCTATTTGTATCTACTCAGAAGTTCCATTGAGTTCAATGGGAATTACTCACAGGAAAGTGCTCTTAGGATTGCAGTCTTTACTACATAGCTGCTACTTGGTATTTATTCTGTCACTTAAAATCCATATAGGAGTTACGATAGTAAGAACTGTGAAACATGATGTATCACAGCATCTAAATGTGTAGTCACATCAGAATGGACATCAACATCATTTTTATGTGGGATATATTTGTTTCCTTGACCAGGCCTGAACTTTGTCTCACTTGCAGTGGCTCTCTAATTATTCCTTCCCTAGGACCCAAGACATGAATACAACCTGCTTGGTTGTTCTTCTGCTGTCACCAGCCTCTAGGTTACTAGCAGTCAAATCCAGAGTAACTACGTGAACATGTAAGAGACATTACGTGCACCCGTAGTTACTGCACCTAGTGAAAACCTATGGGAAATTCATATTGCATTCCAGAGTAAATTGTTCTTACATCGGAGCAAGGACTTCCTGTAGTTACTCTGGATTTAGCCCTAAGTCTCCACTCTCCAAAAGACTTTGAGGACCTTGAGGCTGTAGGGTCATTTCCTTTCAGAATTTTCAACCCCAGGTCCATCCCACCCTCTCGTAACCTGGTGTTCCAGAATAACAAGATACAAAACAAACTTGATGCAGGTTTTCAAATTAAATTGTTTATTTACAAGTACAACTTCAGTCGCAATATTTATCTCATTTTGTTCAGCAATGTGATTCTTCTCTTTCTGCGCACAATGGCTAGGGGCTGACCCTTATATACATTTCAGGACTATGTAACTCTTCACCCATTCACTTAGCTCTTTGGTCTTTTTCTCTCTTTGATCTTTCTGCCATTTTTCAAAAAAATTTAAACATTTGAGAGGAAAACTCAAAGGTTTTCTGAGATATATTCTGGAAAAGTCTGGCTTAGAATAATTTTTAAAAAAATTAAAGAACTGTCATCAAATTGTAGGGCAGCTTATAGTTAGAAATTCTCATTCCCATTGGGGTAGCAGCTGGACAGGAATAGAGACAGGACCTATCAGTGCTTGAGAGACCTGACAATTTCATAAGAGGAAAGGTGAGGGCTGCAGAATTACATGTAAATGTGCTCTGTAGCAATAACCAAAGAGAGAGGGTCTACCAGAAGGTGGAATGTAGCAAGAGCTGTAGAAGAATCTTGATACAAGTATTTATCCTGAATCATGTATTTATTAAATAGTAAAAATAATTTGTCTTCATTGTTTTATAATTATCTCAAGAAGAAATTCTATTGTTATGATCTAGTAATTTGTTTATCAGTGCTAGCCTACACATTAGAAATGAACTGAAAATAATTATCCCTGATATATTATCTGAGGCCACAATCTGAAAATGCAAGTGTTTTGTTAAGGATTTGGTTCAATCAAGACTATTTAGGACTCTCAGCATATGAAGTCATTGCTGAACTCTTGCTAACTGGGCAAGAGGCACTCTTTCAAGTGGTTGTTCCTCCTTAATTTAGCAGGGGGAGGTAACTGGCCCTCCTCACCCCAGCAACCTCCTCACCTCCTCTGTTCAAGCGGCTTCTGCTGATGTTCTTTTTGCATTTTAGATTGTGAGCCCATTTGGGACAGGGACCCATTAGCTATTAATGTTTTTTATTTTCATTGTAAACCTCTTTGTGAATCTTTTAGTTGAAAAGCGGTATGAACTGCGGCTAGTCTAACACAATCCTAAATATGCTCAATGCCATTGATATAAACATGATTTCATATGTGCTGTATTGTGGTATATGTCACTAAAATATTTAGAATGAACAGAATATAGAACATGTTTTGATGCTATTTAAATGAGGCACTATACAGTATCTCAAGTAGCAAGTAAATGTCCAATTTTTAATGATGGGTTTGTCAGCCTCACATTAACCATTTCTGCACAATGTTGCATATATACAACAGGGATCAAATGTGTACATCTGTGGGCTGGATAATAATGGGTTAAGCATTATAGGATAAAAGCTCAATAGACTAAAAAAGATACACAAGTCAATCGTGTTATGATAACAGATGAGGAAGGGCAATGACGAGGAAGCGCAACAGATGAGGGAGGTGATGTTTTATCAGTCTATAAGTTTTAGTCAAACATTTTGTAGACAAAATAGCAAGATGCTGGAAAAGAAAATTCACTTCCTTGGTGTAACTTCAGAAGTTTATATCAACCATTTCGATATAACTGATGAAGAGACTGCATAAGCACTCAGAACGCTGATAAGTATCAGGCTGGAGATGGACTGTTTCCCAGCAGAGTTCTGCAAAAGAATAAACAGTTGAATCGCTCATTTCCTTCCCCCAGCCAGTCATCTTTTCCCCTGATCTAAAAAACCTTACCGCATAATCCTATACATTCTACTCAGAAATAAATCCCGTTGTGCTCAATGTGACTTACTCCCTGAAAAGTGTGTACAGTGGTGTTCCTGGCCTCTGTGTCACCCAGGAGCACATATCTAGGGGTGCTGACCCCACCTACCACACCGCACTTGCTGCCTCCCCCCAGGCATTCTAGAGACCGAAAACCATCACTACTGGTTTGGGGCTGAAAACCAGTAATGACCATGTTCAGCTCCCAGAAGGCCTTACAAAGCCATCTGATGACTGGGAGAGGCTGCATGTGGCTGGGAGAGGCTGTGCCATTTCAAAAGGAATCTCATAGAGTTGGAAAGTAGAAACAAGAATAGCAGACACTATTCCAAATAGGGATATACCCAGTGTTTCAATATAAGCTGTTCTGATTGTTGTTTTAGGATGTAATCATAGGAAAATGTGACTAGGAGTAAGCCCCTTGAATTTAATGGCATATACGTCTGAGTAGATATGCATAGGAATGTACTGTGCTGCTTGAAATTTCAAAGTTAAAATAGTCTTATGCAGAATTAAAACATGATAACACAATTCATGGGACTGACACAACAGAATATGCATAATTGCAGTCATAATTGCAGTCATAAAGTATAATCTGCCATCGCCTGGAGTTCACTGAACATAACCTTAGATTTATATTTTCAATGGGTTTTACTCCCAGGAAAGTGTCTTGAGGAATTAAAGTGTCTTTAATGAATTAAAAAACAGTTCTGAAATTAAAAAGGTATTCAAAAATTTTATTAAACCAATTAATTGACTAAATAGGACAACCACTAAAAATATATTTGATAAACAGTCCTTACCTTTGTACCATATGCACCACCTCGTCCACTGCCAGACTGGCTACTTCCATAGGTGGAACCCTGTAGAACAAAGGAAAGGAATTGATAAAAGAAAATTATTTTTATTGTAAACACCAACATTTCAATGAATATTTGTAAATGTTCTAGAGCAGCGGTTCTCAGTTCTCAAGAACACTTTACACTCCCAAAAGAAATCACAGGGTGCGCTGCCAGTGCATGTGCTGGCAAAGTGCTGGAAAAGGAAGGGATTAAGAAAAGAGAACAGTAAGCAAGGAAGGGGTGGCAAGGACATGTGCGCACACTTGGTAGGGGCCAGATAGTAGCAACTTATGTTTCACTCAAGGGCTTCTATAAGTACAGTCTGAGATACAGTGCTCTAGAGAAAAGTTCTTACTTGCCCACTACCGTACTGACGTGGTTCCCACCATACTGATTTAACCCTTTAAATGACACAAAGTTCTGCTTTTTCCTCTGTCCATCTAGAACCCACTGCACATGAGAAAGTTATTTAACCAAATATTAATGTTGCTGAGAAATATTTCTAACTTGCCCACCACATTTGGTATCTTTGCTTCTGCCATATTCGCTACTTTGACCACCTCAATATCAAACTTGATTATCCCCAAATGAGAATTCTTGTTTTAAAAACAATGCACCATCATTAGTTTGTTTTTAAAGCTCATTCTATGGTTAGATGACTGAGTACAGTGTTCTATTAAAATATTAATTCTAGTGAAAATATTCCTTACTTGTCCTCCATATTGGCCGCCTCGTCCACCGCCGTACTGAGTGCTAGCACCATACTGGCCACCTCGTCCACCACCATATTGGCTGCTGCCACCATATGAGCCGCCTCGTCCACCACCGGACTGACTGCTGCCGCCACCGTATTGGCCACTTTGTCCACCACCGGACTGGCTGCTGCCACCGGACTGGCCACCTTGTCCACCACCATATTGGCTGCTGCCACCGTACTGGCCACCTTGTCCACCACCATATTGGCTACTCCCACCATATGGGCCGCCTCGTCCACCACCAGACTGACTGCTGCCACCGTATTGGCCACCTTGTCCGCCACCGTACTGGCTGCTGCCACCGTACTGGCCACCTTGTCCGCCACCGTACTGGCTGCTGCCACCGTACTGGCCGCCTTGTCCGCCACCAGACTGGCTGCTGCCACCGTACTGGCCGCCTTGTCCACCACCGGACTGGCTGCTGCCACCATACTGACCGCCTTGTCCACCACCGGACTGGCTGCTGCCACCATACTGACCGCCTTGTCCACCACCGTATTGGCTGCTGCCACCATACTGACCGCCTTGTCCACCACCGTATTGGCTGCTGCCACCATACTGACCGCCTTGTCCACCACCGTATTGGCTGCTGCCACCATACTGACCACCTTGTCCACCACCATATTGGCTGCTGCCACCATACTGGCCACTTTGTCCACCACCATATTGGCTGCTGCCACCGTATTGGCTGCCTCGTCCACCACCATATTGGCTGCTGCCACCATATTGTCCACTGTAAGGACCCTGTTAAGAAAAAAAGTTTCTATAAATTCCTTACTAGGCAGAGAGTCAAGTGCAAATAAACACTTTTATTTATGTATTATGAGTAATATAGATATACTTAAGAAACCTCCATCACTGTTTTGTTGAAAAGTAGTACAACAACAACAACAGCTATAGTTGTGTAGTTCAAGGACTAATGCTTGGGAAAAATGTGAACACTGTTTTTCTTCAATTCCTATGCCAGTCTATATGTAGAGGTACAGAATATATCACTAAAACCAGGAATAACATTAAGGTACTTCAACAAAAAAAGAGATGGCAATACTTATAAAATGGATTGCTAAAGAATAATTTTATTTTTATTGACCATTACTAAAATAATTGCTGGATTCTCATACTCTTGGTTTATGTCCTTTCATTGTTTCCTTGGTATAAGAACATAAGAAGAGCCTCCACTGGATCAGGCCAAAGGCCCATCTAGTCCAGCTTCCTGTATCACGCAGCTGCCCACCAAGGAGCACACAAGACACCTGCATCCAGGTGCCCTCCCCAGCATCTGTCATTTTGAAGTTGTCTACATCTACATCTATCTATGCACATGGACACACACACACAAAACCATCATGGCTTGGACCGTATGATGGTCCTTTCCTCAAAAATTTGTCCAGTCCCTTTTTAAAGGTATTGACATCTTTACAAAATCAACAATTTTTTTTATAAAGAATTATCATATGTTTGGAGGTTATTCGTCAGCTCCTGTTCAAGCCACAGATGTTTTAATGCAGAATAATCCTATGAACATCTACATTGAAATCTTTCTGGAATTCTATGGGGGTTTCATTCCAAGAAAATGTGTATAGATCACAGCCTAAATTTCTGACTTAAGGCACAATCCTAATTCTACATTAGTAGTGCCACGCAACAAGTGAGCCAATGCAGTGAGGCAGTTGTAGGTGACATTTTTTTCCCTTACCCTGAGTTGAGCTCCAGTGTGCCCTATGGGGTATTCAGATGTGTCCAATCTATTTATTTGGGCTCAAAAGCCCATCTACTGTAGGGCTTTCAGACTTGAGAGTGTTTCAGCAAATGATCCCAATGATCCCAAGGCACAGTCCTCCCCTGTACCATGCTCCCTCTGCCCATAAATACCCCCATACCATCCTTTCCCACCCCCTCTGCCACCTAGTGCAAACCTGTCTGCTTTGGCTGGTACAGGGACAGGATCTGGCACTGGCAGACATGGCCAGATCTCAAGATGGCACTAACGTGCCTGAGTGCTTGTGACATTCAGAAGCTGGCACAGGGAACCTGATGAACCACTTGATGGTTCAAGTGGCCTTTAGGATTGGGCCACACACAGTTTAAATCACAAAGACAGGTGAATAGCAAAAACAAAAACACATGAATCTATAATTAGACAATATAGAGGAGTATATGTCCCATTTGGTTTTCCAGAAGGTGGCTATACAGGCAGACTAATAAACATAGTGGAGGAAATTTATTACCTGTCCATATTGGTTACTTCCACTGTAAGTTGAACCCTTTAAATTAAAAGGGAAAAAATGGAAAAGCTGAAAATTTTTAAAACACTCTTCGGGAAGAACCCAAAGTTTAAAATATAATTTAAAATTTTGCTCAGGTCTTTAAGGTATGGATTAACACACATTGTAGGATGCTTTGCAGTGTATACACTGTGTAGTCAAATCTAATAATTTCTAGGCACTGCTTCACACACGATACATTTTCTATTGTAATATTAGTTTAGTATTGAAAATTTCCCATACAGCTGCTTCCCATGTTTATGAATTCCATATCCACAGTTTTCCTTATTTATGGGCTCAATCCAGAGTAACTACGGGGAGTCCTTGCTCCTGCGTAAGAGCAATTTGCTCTGGATTACAATATGAATTTCCCATAGGTTTTCACTAGGTGGTGCAAGAACAACAGGTAACCGTAATGTGTCTTACATGCTCTCGTAGTTACTCTGGATTGTAGGGTTTGGCTCTCAAATTCTTCCCCCACTCCATTGCACCCAGGACTCATTCCTCTTCATTTGCAAATGTTTTGTAAAAAGAAGATTTTTCTGTTTTTGGTTTTGGAATAGGAATAGGCTTTGGAACTGGAGATTTTCCCACAATCAGTATATGGCAGTTGAAGAAGATGACAATAAAGCAAAACTTTGCAGCCTCTTGTAAAGTAAGGCACAGCAACTCCTTGGAACTTAATGGGACAGAACCTCACCTGTGCCTATTACTCTTGAAATTTCAGCCTGGCAGAACCAGTATAACTTCAAGGATTTAACCACTGATATAAAACTACTGTATGTAAAAGCAGTCAACAAAACAGAATTTGCTGTGCCATCACTGGAGCAAATGGAAGCTACAGAAGGAAGCTCAAATACAACAGCAAATGGTTTGTGTGCCCAGGTTATATCCTTCCCACAACTGACAAACTATAAATAAAGCAGGGAATAAGAACTTACGATTACACCACCTGGGCAAATACATTCTCTCTATAAAGAAAGCAGAAAATTAAAAATTATATAATTTTAGTAATGATAAATAACAGTATTTTTAAAAACAACTGAGGGAGTGTCAGCAGGGACAGGTTGCTTGGAACCCTGGGGAAAAGCCCTGCGCTGGCCGCTGGGCCGTTCATGATGGACTTGATACCTGTATCTTCCAGAGTTTATTGGTAGCAGGTGACAGACAGCATCGAGCAATGGTACATCTCAATTGATGTATGGGTGAAAATAGCAACTGAAGTACCACCTTTCCCAACCTCCTCAGAGGATAAGGGACAGAGAGGCCATCACTGTCCCCTACCTCCATGTGCTGATAGGAATGAGCCATGGAAGGAAGAGCTACTACTATTGCTTTCCTCCCTCACTGGTCAACAGGCATTCTCCAAAAGCCCACTCCATTTTTCTGGCCAGTGAATGAGAATATGAAGAGACATTACCATGCAAATATCTTGGCCAAGAGACTTACATAGCAGCTCTTTCTTCTCTTTCCCTTTCAGCTAGTTAATGGGAGAATCCCTTAGATGTCTACAGGTCCTGGGAACAGTGACCAAGAATCAAGGCTGACATATCACTACTGCCCCTGGTAATGGCAAATTCAGATACTGTCCCTGTAATGAGGTATCCAATATGTCTGTAGTTCAGGCCCTTCTGATTAGATGGGAAGAAGAGTACTGCAGTACTGCAGTATATAGCTAGTGCTACTGCTTTGCTCACCTGTCGACCAGACTGATTGCTGCCAGAGGATGATGAGCCCTACATTTATAAAACAAACAATAGTTTTTCATTTTTTAAAAGCACTTATCAAAAAAGTCAAACTACATGTGACTGGGAACTCAGAATTTGCCCAAGTTTTCCTTCTATTTTGTTGTTGTTGTTGTTAAAGCAAAAGAGCAGAGGTTGGGAACATGCAAGAAGACAGCAACCATACCAATGGAAGGTTTTTTCCCCCTCTTACAAATAGTTTATGTAGGGGGGCAATTTGTACTTCTGTGCACTAAATGAAAAATCAGTTCAGTCTAAGGATGCTTTAGAAGCTAATCCCACTGAAGATAAGCAGTCCATGCCTGGCTTAGAAACTAGTTGAGACCCACATGCAAACTGCTTTGAGCCTTATAATGGCAGAAAGATGGGTTATGTGTGCAATAAGTAAACAAAATATAAGATCAAGAGATGTACGGTAGTTTAAAAGTCACAGTACACTCTGGTGAACTGGTTTTGTGGAAGCAGGCAAGTGACAAATTTATTTTGTTCAAATTTATTATGGAAAACTGGGCAGATATTAATGTTATGAAGCAACATTACTTGGCTACTAAACTGTCTTCCTCCAAAAAATCCTCGACAAGAAACATATAAATGATTTAATTCTGGGCTAATGGCATCCTTACCTTCCCACTTGAAAACAGAGACATATTTGTTTTCTTTCTGTACATGACTTTCTTACCTGTCCAGCATATGGACTGCCTCCTGAAGAAGTGGAGTTCTGGAAAATATTGAGAATTGTTTGCTGCTGTTTTAGATGCTTTTAGCAAAACAACATTTTTATAGTTTTGATTTTTTTAAATATTGAAACATCTATACCCCAACCCAATTAATGGTCATTTTCATACCTTGCCGCCAGGCCGACTACCTCCAGTGAAAGAGGAATTCTGTAAAAGATAAGGAATTTTTTGTTTCAGTTGCAGATGCTCCCTGGTATTGATCTTTTTAGGATTTAATAAAATGCCAATAGCTTGATCCAGCTAAGGGGTATAGCATGAAGAAATAGGCTTTTGCAGATACACCATTAGCTGGATCAGGAGCTGTACATGTAAACAGGTGCTATGCTGCTCACTCAGTTCCATCCCTAATGTGCCTGTTATGCACATATTGCACTAGTCAAAAAATCAGCAATCATGATGATCAGTGGTTTGGAGACAGAATTGGAATGAGGCTTTTTTAAACTGAAGAACAGATTTAAATACAGAGGGCACAATCCTATCCAATTTAGACTGGCACAACTCACCCACTTCCTAATCCCATGGTGGTGTGGGGAGGCCAGCATATGTCTGTACATTGGCCTAACCCCCCCAGGAGTGGCACAGAAGTGCATTATAGCACTGTTGTGACACCCCCAGGCCAGCATGGAGCTTGTGCCAGGACATGTGTTGGCCTGGCCTAACTGGGAGTTAATCTAATTTTCCTAACAATACCATGGATCCATGGGCCTGATTACTGTACAAGGGCATGCTTATACTAGGGCTTTATAATATACATTTAATTTTATCTGAAACCAGTAGTAGTGATGATTAATTCTGAAGAACATTGCAAGAGAGAGAACTCCTTATTAGAGCAGCCTATTTTTTTAAAAGACAATTATAGTTCCCAAAATTTAACCATAATTGTTAACCATAGATAAATATACCAGAAGCGGGTTTAAATTTGTAACAGGTTGGTGGTAGGCTTTCCTGTTCTTTTATCTCTTCTATGATGTACGTAATTCTTTGTATGCTGTATATATACATATTTTTAAAGGTAAAACAAATATATGGTGAATGTTTACCTTAGATTGGCTGCCGCTGCTGCTGCCACCATAAGATCCACTCTGTTCAGAAAACAGTTACCAGTATATCTTTATATTAAAGTATTTATAGTTCCTTACGACAATACCACATTACCTGAAACTGCAATCCTATACTGTACAAACAGTAAGTAAGCCCAATTTAATTCAATGAGTCTTCTGAGTAAACATGCACAGGCTTGTACTGTTAGTTAAGTTACCGCAGTGCTACTTCATTTGCTTTCAGACAGGGTGACCAGATTCAAAACTTGGAATTCCTGACCTGGTCACTTTAAAGTCCGGATTCTCATGTGAAAATCTGGACTTAAAAAAACCCAATGTAGGAAAAAATGTAGGAGTCCTATATTTTGTCCAACATTTTTAAAAAATAATTTTTTGCTTACTTAGGGTGGGAGGTGTTCCAGTGGGGTGGAAGGGTGATTGGGAGCACTTACGGGACAGTGGGGGCTCTTTAGAGCCAGTTCTGGGGGTGAGAGGGTGTTTGGGGGCATTGGGGGCTCGCTACAATCAGCGATTGTAGCGAGCCCCCAGTGCCCCCAATCACCCTCCCACCCCCCAGAATGCCAGACGGGGCCATTTGGACCGGAGAGTCCAGTCCAAACTCCCATTTCCAAATCTGTCCAGGGGTTTCCGGGCATCTGGACGCCCTGCTTTCAGAAGCAGAAGTAAATGTGAAACAAATTTTATATTATTTCATATATCCCCAGGAAAACTACATATGTACAAAATATTAGAAGTGTTTTTACCTGTCCATATTGGTTTCCACCACCATATGACCCACTCTGTCCACCCTGTGCAGAAAATATGTATAATTCAACAACAATTATGTAACACATTTGCCCTTAACTATTTTCTACGTTCACTGGCAGTAAAGTTTATTAAATTATTAAATATATTAAATTAATATACAATAAAGTATATTAAATTAGAAATTAAACTCCTACCATGTGCTGTATTACTATTTTAGATACTTGAAATAAACTTTACCTGACCATATTGGCTGCTGCCATATGAACCACTCTGTCCACCCTGGACAAAAACAAAACAAATAAATGAAAAGATAGCTTTTTTGCTGAAATACATACCTGCCTCAATAAAGCTGCATTAAGCTATTTTCTATATCCAGCAACAAAATAAGCATCATTCCTTCTAATACCAAAGTTGAATATCACATACTGATCAGTTTGGAAAAGAAACAGAGGTCACACAAGGTGGTAGAAAAGAAATCAGATCCTTCAAAAATACAGTACTGGTTGCTGCATATTCAGGGATCTTTCTAGGTATGCATAAGTGTATTTAATTGTAAGAAAAACAGAAAAAAAAACTATTTAACAAGGAACCCTGGACTCCCCAAACCAAAATTTTTTTGAGAACACTGAGTCATGGAGTGGTGAATTTACCAGTTGGTGGGGACATTAAATGGAGGTGATGAATTAGACTGCTAACAGTTTATTAGAAGAAAAATTAGGGTTCAGGAGATGGGTCAACAAAACAAAGGATGCAATCCTAACCTAGGCTGGCATAACTCTTCAGTCTTCTCTTTCCTATGGTGATTTAGGGAGGCAAGTGCATGTCTGTGCACTGGCCTAACGACTTTCCCACGAGTGGCACAGAATTATATTACAGTATTATTTTTAAGTGTATTCTAATACTTCATATTATTTTATTATTAAAGTATTTTACCTGTCCATATTGACTGCTGCCATATGAGCCACTCTGTCCACCCTGTACAGAAACCACTTATTAGTACACTAGTGAAAAGCGTGCCCACGTTGCGGGAGTA
The DNA here is from genome assembly GCA_030015325.1 of Cryptoblepharus egeriae. Classification (NCBI taxonomy): domain Eukaryota; kingdom Metazoa; phylum Chordata; class Lepidosauria; order Squamata; family Scincidae; genus Cryptoblepharus; species Cryptoblepharus egeriae. The sequence goes on from JAREYC010000003.1 coordinate 110,531,921, forward strand.
AAATTTCCCTGTATGCCAGCCCCCCACGGTGCATCAACCCCCATGCGCTTCAACCCCCCCACGTGCAACATCCGCCCACGCACATCAGTCCCCATGCGGAACATCCCCCATGTGCAACCCCCCATGTGCAACAACTCCCCATGTGCAACAACACCCCATGCGCATCATCCCCTTTGCGCATCAACCCCCCATGTGCAATCCTCATGCGCAAGCCTCCCAACGCACAGCATCCTCCCCAGTGCAATCCCTCCCTCTGAACAACATCCCCCCCACTGCACTGAACTCCAAGCACCAAACTGGCTGGAGGTTGGTCAGTCTTCCATTTAAGTATGGGACAAAAACTCGTTGTACCCCATTTCAGCCCCTTAAGGGTTAAATTTCTCCACATTGGTTCTTGGTGGGTGTTCATGTGACATAAGAAACACCCTCCCCGAATTTCATGTTTCTATGTCTGGGGGTTGGGGCAGAGCATCCCTCAGTCCAGGATTCTTCAATGCAAAATATAGGGAGGAAAATGTGTTGCGCCTCTTTTCACCTCCTTCCGGTTGGAATTTCTGAAAACTGGTTCTTAGTGACTCCTTCCACCATGGAAGGAACACCCACCCCAAATTTCACGCTTCTAGGCACAGTGGTTTTGGCTGGGCGTTGATGAGTGAATCACTGAGCCAGTGACTTTTTTATATATATAGACTAGTGGTACTTGGGCATTTCAGTCCAGGATGCCCTTTCATACTTAAAAATCTGTCTGGGACAAACATACCAGGATGTGACATCACTGTGATGCCAGAGTTCCTCCATGTCTACTTGGAAATAAGTCCCATTGTGTTCAGTGAGGCTTACTCCCAGGAAAGCTCAGTGCCATATTCCAAACTGGTGTATCCCACCCTTTTGTGACCCCTTTGCTCAAGGTTATGATTCCCCAAGGGGATCCCAATCCCCACTTTGAGTACCACTGTACTATACAAAACACAATGTACAATAACGTTGCATAAGGTGCAATCCTAACCTAGGCCAGCACAATGTCCCATTCCCATAGCAAGCACATGTCTGTGCACTGGCCTAACCCTCCCTCAGGAGTAGCACAGAAGAGTCTTATGGCAAAGTCAGCACAGGAATTGTGCTGGGGCTTAGGCTGGCCTAACTGGGCTGGCGTAAATGTATTTTAATTTTATTTACTTGCTAGTATACTATATACTACTATTCATTATGTGTATAGTATACAGTACAGTTCATGATTTAGGGTCAGAATACTTGAAGGAGTGCCTCCTATCACTTGAAACATTTCAGCTCCCAAAATCTTCAGTAAGAGTGCCCTTGAGTTTATTCTGCTGTCAACAGAAATGCAGCTCACAGAAGCGCGTGAAGTGGTGCCCAGATATGGAACACCTTCCCCCCCAGGATATGGGGTTTACCTCATTTTTATTCAGTTTCACTTCTGGCTGAGAAATATCTTGTTTTAGTTGGCTTTTCCTTCTTACTTTTGCTACTGATATGTTTCTTTGCTGCTTTTTAGGTTTGATTTGATTTAGGTACCAGAGTTTCATGTTCTAAGGAGCCATTTATGTGATTTTAATGTTGTTTTTGGCTTATATCATTAGCCACTTTGCATACCTTCCTAGAGATTAATGCATCTTATTTATTAACAATGTTTTTACCTGTCCATATTGACTGCTGCCATAGGAGCCACTCTGTCCACCCTATACAGAGAAGAATTATTACTACAAAAATACTGATATTTGCTACAATGGTATACAACAGACATATACATCTGCATTAAGTTACTTTTTTGCTAAGAGCTGAACCATAACACATAACATACAACCATAACATATTTTTAAAAATCTATTCAGACCCTAATCTAATAGGTCTCCTCAGACTTAGGCTATCTCTGGAGGTGACAATCAGAGGAGACAGGAGTTTCTCTTGACTGCCTGGGAGATGAGGTTTTGATGGGTATAATTGCCAGATCCGAGCCCTGCTCCTGCTTTCCCTCCCCTAGTGGTACTCAAACTGGTGAAATTGGTCATAATTTAATTGCAACCACTACTTTCACTGTTTGGAAGCTACAGAAGTTCTGGAAGTGTTCCATGGAACTCTCCATATCTCCTGGACCCTGGCAGCACCACTGTATAAAAGCCACTTTTCTGTGCATGAGTGTGATCCTTTTGGATCAGTGTCTTACCAACCACATATGTGTGTGTGTGTGTGTGTGTGTGTGTGTGTGTGTGTGTGTGTGTGTGTGTTATATATTTCATATATATGATGTACTAAAAAATATTCACCTGTCCATATTGGCTGCCGCTGCCATATGATCCACTCTGCGAACCCTGTACAGGAAAGTTATTTCAATAAAGGATTCATCATATCTAGCATTTTGTTTCTCACAGATCAACCACATGCCTCTCTGAGAAGCCACAAATACAGGGTTGCTGTTTTTGGTGATAACTTATTCAAAGAAATACTTTGTCTAGACATGAAGTTTCTACACAATCATAATGCCTAGAAGTCTGTGGGCATGATCCTAACAAATTAGGTCATGATGGAGTGGGGAGGCCAGTGAATGTCTGTACACTGGCCCAACGCTCCTACCCCCCAGCACTTTTGCAACATCCCCACGCCATCATAACACTTGTGCTGGGACTTATGCTGGCCTATGTGGGGATTAGGACTACAGCCTTGGAAGATCTTTCTTCCATTAGTTTGTTTAAACCCTCTTTAAAACATTTTTAAAGGATTATCTGAGTGCAGGCACAATCCTAACCATGTCTGCTCAAAAGTAAGCCCCGTTGTGTTCAGTGGGTCTCACTCCCAGGAAAGTGACTTTAGGATTGCAGCCTATATCTGCATAATTCTGCATTTTAGAGCATAAATTAACAAAGCAATTTTTTTTAAAAAAATTGCTGGTATAGTGTCTAACATGACAGCATATATTACATATATATTACGTATTAAAAGAGTATTATTATATGTATAATATATGTATTATGTATTAACATATATATATATTATGTATTTTTACCTGTCCATATTGGCTGCTGCCACCAGAAGAGCCACCACCACCGTATGAACCACCCTGTACACAAAACATTTGTTACTTGGGAAAAAAAATTGAAGGCACAATCCTAACTGCTTTGTGTGCCAGTACTGAGACTTGGTCAACTCATGCCATAAAGCACGTGTGATAGTACAGAAAATAGGGTGCCAGCAGTAAAGATCTCCCACCAAATCCTGAAAGAACATGCACCAGAACAGGTGAGCTCTCTCCTGTGTGCTGGGCAGCAGAAGGGTGAGGGAAGGAATATAATGGCATAGGTTGTACCTAGGAGAGTGACAAGATTGGCAGCACTGGCGTACACTGTATCCTGTACATATCAGATCTGCTAATAAAGCTCCACTCTTGACTTGCACCAGTGAATTACCAGGCACAGGTCAGAGTAGACCCATTGTCAAAGCTATGGCTTTCCACAGGGCAAGGGAACAAATGTCCCTTTACCTTGAGGAGATCTCCAGCCTGCTCAATTCCTGTGCAGGTTACAGTTTGTCCACACTGGCCTGACTATCTCAGCACTAGCTTTATAGTCCTGGCTATATCAGTTAGAGTTCCCAACTGTCATTTTTTCCCAGTTGTTACATGTGAAATATTTGACATATACACAATATACTATAAGAGCTTTTACCTGTCCAGACTGGCTGCTGCCACCATATGAGCCCCCATACGAGCCCCCATAAGAGCCACCCTGCAAAGGAAACTTTTGTTACTTGGGAAAAGATTGTGCTGTCAGTCTATCTTAGTAGTGTTACATATCTTTAGGATCACCATAATACTTATCCTTTAATATCTGCTAGTATTTTTCATATTATAGTAATAGGAAATATTTGACATACAAACTATATCAGTGGTTTACATTGATACATAACATTTTAGCACAGAGATCCGCTTTTTAAAATGACGCTTTACCAGGATCACTGAGCTTTATGAGCCTTAAAATAATCTAGATATAATTTTATGTATTTATTTACAAATAATAATTTTTATTTGTTTGTTTATTTGCCCATCCATTCCTGCCTTCCCTCCAAAAGAAAACCCTGGTCCTTTTTTGTAGTGAGATAGCCACAATGAATAGTTTTAAGGCTTGCGGGGTTTAGTTTTGTGACCCAGCTTTCATCTGACCCAACCTCCTGTAATTGATGGGGGAAAAGCACACCGGAATAAAAGATGCTCAAACATTTACAAACTTGCAAAATGCAGGAGCTCAGCCATTTGTGGGAGAATTAGAAGCTTATTTTTCATAGGGCTTGTGGGAATTACCGTATTTATTCCCACATTTATTATTTATAACATGTTTTCACCCATGTTTTCACCTCAAGTTCTGCAGGACTGATCAGAAATTGGGTCATGACCACCCAAGTAGGTTCTGACCCACAGTTTGAGAAAAAATGAATTATAAATTTAAATAGTGCTTTTACCTGTCCAGGCTGGCTGCCTCCACCATATGAGCCACTGCTGCCATATGAACCACCCTGTACAGGAAACATTTGTTACTTGGGGAAAAGATTGAGTGCTGCTAATCTGTCATTCTATCTTAGTAGCATGACTTTATCTTTAGGAGCAGAAGGAAGAATAATTCTTAGCTTTTATAAATCTTCTAGTATATGTCATATCAGTGTATGAAATAATCATATTAATATATAAAGTTTTAATAATATGAATCTAACATAAAAACTATGAAAAAACTTTACCTGTCCATACTGGCTACTTCCACCATATGATCCACTCTGTCCACCCTGAACAGGAAACAGTTATTAATTAACAAATATCAGAATATATCAGTACTATAAATCTAGAACTTCATTTGATGTCCATTCATTTTTTATTTATTGTATATTTGTGAGTTTTTACCTGTCCATATTGGCTAGCACCACCGTATGATCCACTGCCACCATATGATCCACTTTGTCCACCCTGCACAGAAAACAATTCCTAATTCAAAAAACGTTTTCTTGCTGAAATGGCTTACTCCAGTGATTCTCAAACATTTCACACCAGGAATCCCTTCTGTGAATGACAATCTACCCAGTATCACCAAAAAGCGATGTCATCAATCTTGATATGATGTCATAGTTGGAAGCGACATCAAACAGAAGTGACATCACTGTGATGTCAGAGCTCCTCCATGTCTATTTGGAATTAACCCTAACCCTGACCCTAACCCATTGTGTTAAATGAAACTAGCCCTATAATCCGGTAACTACGGAAGCACGTAAGAGACATTACATGTACCCGTAGTTACTGTACCACCTAGTGAAGACCTATGGGAAATTCATATTGGAATCCAGAGCAAATTGTTCTTACACCAGAACAAGGACTCCCCGTAGTTATTCTGGATTGCGCCCTTACTCTCAGGAAAGTATGGATTGCAACCTAAGCACTCACATTCCATGATGGCAGCACTCAGGTCACATTCCAAGATGGCAGCACCTAACTTTTTATGACCTCCTGAAATGAAGTTGTAACCCCCCGAAAAGAGATTCTGACCCCCACTGTTGAGAATCACTACCTTATTCCAACTCAATCTGCATTAAACTACTTTCTATGCTTTTAAGGATAGGATTGCAGGCTGCTACTCTACTGGAACTCATGTTGCGTCTGCTGCGTGTGCCACATGGATGTCTCGAAAGGCAAAATGGATGTCTCAGTATTGCTAGGCTGCCATTGCCTAGCATGGCTCCTGCCAAGGAGCCCCAGTGTTCATAAGTCTGGAGAAGTAGGGAATGAGCAGAAGAATGTGCAGAGGGATCAAGGCCAGGAAAGGCCTATTCCCCTTCCAGCCTTAATCCACTCATTCAGGTCCACTTGTAAAAAAAGCACATTGCCTTAATAAATTTGCACCAAGTTATTTTTACCTGCCAAAATGGTCTGCTGCCACCAGTCAAATCACTGACATGGGACTGAGTAGACCTATTTTTGGCAGTGAAGGCAAGAGAACAAAAGGAGGAGGCCACTGAGACTGTCACCTTTGCAGGATGCAGCTGCTTCAGCTACATTGGGGGGAAATTTTAAGTTAAGATTGGGTTGTGTGTCTTTTATTATATTTGCTGTATCTCTAGGATATAATATATTATTAGGATACAATATATTCTATTAGGATATAGCCTATATAATTAGCATATTATATTTACTTATTATTTATTATATAGGACTATACATATCAAATATGTTCTATACATATTATACATATACATATCAAAAATGTTTTTACCTGTCCGTACTGGCTGCCACCACCATACGATCCACCCTGTATGGAAAAAAGTTATTACTTTAAAGAGATTGTGAACTATTTTGTTACCTTACTAAATATCCATATCCAACATAAAAATTTGAGTATGTACCAGTATGGGATTCAAAGTAATTAACAACCGGTTCTCTGCCCATCTGACAGCCTCTTTTAAATGGCTATTTTTAAACGTTTTATGTCCTATCTCAACCGGTTCTATAGAGTAGGTGCGAACCTGCTGGAGCCCACCACTGGTATGTACATCATTAAAAATTTTAATCATTTTTACATATCTATACTGGCTGTGGCTGCTGCCATACACTTTGTGCAGCCTGACTAGAAAAAAATTCTTACTTTAAAAAAAGTTCTCGCTGATCTTTAATATATCTGCATTATTACTTTTTATACCTAAGAAAACTTTTTTTGCTTTTTTATTTTTCCTATTTCTAAGCCTACAACATATTCTTTTAGTATATATCACATTTGTATTACACATTAAAATAGTGACCTGTCCATACTGGCTTCCACCCCAATATGGTCGAATCTGTATAAAAAAAAAACAGTTATGTTAAAAAAATTGTGAAATACCATATCACCTTAATAAATTTGCACCAAGTTATTTTTTACCTGCCAATATGGTCTACTGCCACCATATGATCCACCCCGTCCAACCTGAAAGGAGAACAGTTAATTTTTTAACATTTTTTGTTTGCTTTAATATTTTTTTTCCTATATTTGCAAGAAGCTCACTTTCAGGAGAAAAAAATGAATATATTGAAAATGTATAAATGAAAATGTTCTATATTTCTGTTTTATACCTTGTCCACCCTAAAATAAGACATCCCTCTAAATTCACTTTGCCCTTTTTGTGTTCTCCTGCAATATTACGTTTTGGTGTCATCTCTCCTAGAACATTAATTAAGAAATAATATAACCAGTATTTCCCCTGAATTTCCCTCCTTCCATGTCCTATATCACAACCCTATAAAGGGTTCCTTGACTTTCCAGGAGACGTTTTCAGAGAGGGGGCTGCAGCTGAACGAAGGTGCAGGGAAGATTCTTTGCACAAGCTTTGTTTCACATGCACAGATAAGGTTTTCAAACTGTCTATGACACTATGACAGTATCTTTGACAACAGTGTCAAGGATCATGTCTAAATGAAATCATGGAAAAAACCACCATTATATGTTAAGAATTACATTATATGCAAATAAATAGATTACCTGTGCACCAGGACAGATACAATCCGCCTGTAAAAACAGAAAAGTTCGATTTGATATTTGGTTGTAAAAAGTCAGATGAAATGCAATATGCTTGCACATGAAATGTAGTTTTTTGCGAGGGAGGTCATCAGTGGTGGGCTCCAGCAGGTTCGCACCTACTCTATAGAACCGGTTGTTAACGAGAGATATGCAATATAAAGTTTAAAAATATCCATTTAAAAGTGGCTGCCAGATGGGCAGAGAACCGGTTGTTAATTTATTTGAAGCCCATCACTGGAGGTCATGGTGAACAATTTGCTTGCAACAGTGTGCAAGTGCTATGGAAAGAAAATTTCATAAATTATTGAAATGCAGGGGGTGCCAGTGATGATGTTTCAATTCTCCATAAAAAGTGAGCGGAAACAGAATGATTTGGAAACAAGCCCAAATAGTTCTGTGACAAACACTCTGTGCACTTATAATTAAATGGGGGTTTTAGTGGGGAAATGTCTAGCCATATAATTACAGTTTTTCCCCTGAATGGCTTGCAGCAAACTTGAACCTTAATTTCATGTACTTTACTGTTAAATGAAAGTTTCATGTTACCAGAATATATTCATAACATCATCCTGGAACACCACAGCAGCATCTGATCTCTTTGAAATGCAGAAAAGAAGTTGCACTGTCTCTATAGAAGCAAAAGACTATTGCCTTTGAAGGAACATCAAGATGGCCAAGTGGGATTCCAGAAGCTGAGACATAATAGGGTTTTAGAGAGAGTTCAGGAAGTTGAGAGACAGGAACAAAAACTAAAAAGTCAGGTGTTAGGAACAGTGATGCCAAGATTCAAGCAAATGAACAATCTGCTTACCAGCTCATTGATATAACCGGTTGATCCATCCTATATAAAAACAGTAATTAAAATCAGTTTCTTGATTTGAAGCTTATATGAAATTCAGAAAACGAGTATCTTCAAGAAATGGATCCCAATCTGAACCTAACTGCTAACCTATCACGGACTTTTTCCTGACAATTGGAACCAACCTGGTTACAATTGTGCCACAAATTTTTAATCTATATGAATAATGAAGAGACCAAAATGCAGATACCATGGAAAAATACTTATATGGTCATAATTATTTTCGCTACTGGAAAACCTTTCATTCTGTAAAGAACAGTAGTAAATTACTTCATTATAGAAAGACAATATTAAAATAAATTCAGATTCCAAATATTGCAATTGGAAAGGTATAAAACAAAATGCAAATCTGAGAACGCTTTTACAATATCTCAGGTGAAAAACATACAAACTGGCTATGAATAGTTTGGTGGACAGTGCAGTGCTAATCATGTCTACTCAAAAGTAAGCCCCACTCCGTTCAATAGGTCTTACTCCCAGGAAAGTGTCTCTAGGATTGCAGCCAGACTCTTCCAGGTAGACTCAGAATTGGGGCAAAATTCAGAGTAACTATGGGGTGTCCTTGCTGCGGTGTAACAACAACTTACTCTGGATTCCAGTATGAATTTCCCATAGGTTTTCACTAGGTGATGCAGTAATACAGGTGCAAGTAAAGTCTCTTATGTGCTCCCGTAGTTACACCGGATTTGAGGGTTGGTCTTGGAAAGCAGAACTGGTTTCCTCAAATCACAGATAACATGTTGGCTTATTCCAAGTCCAACCAGACATTATCATGCTCAGCAATATCATTTAGAATGCTACGAGTTCAGTTCTTTCCCAACTTATTCAAAGGGCCTTGAACTCACTCCTTTTATTCACATGAACACCTGTACTTTGCACAGTTTCCTATGTCTGACTGCCTGATGATGCAATCCTAACCCCCGATTAGGCTGACACAAATCCCAGTCTAGCTTGGGGGGTTTCTCTAAAGAGCTATAAGGCTCTTCTACACCACTCCCAAGGTGCCTTAGGCCTGTGCACAGACATAGACACCACCATAGGAACAGGGAGATGAGTGAGTTGCACTCATGGTGACCAAATGTCCAAACCTCAAAAGGAGGATAAGGTCTTGGATTCCTCTCAGCCTGGCCTTTCTGGTAGACAATGGCACATTTGCCTACTCACAAGTAAAGCCAAGATATTGGGCACTTTCACTTTCCCATGGAGCTTAATGCATATTTTTTAGTTTTAGTTTCTTGGCCATAACATTTGATAGAAAGGAGATATTTCAAAATCCATTTTTTGCATTGGATTCTTCTCTTCAACACGAATCCAACGACATATGACATGATGGGTTACTGCACACCATTGCAAAGTTCAAAGCCAAAATAGAGGACAATGAAAATGTTCTCCCTTTTGGAGAACACCCAAACAGAACAATCCTAACCATGTCTACTCAAAAGTAAGCCCCATTGTTTTCAATGGGTCTTACTCCCAGGAAAGTGTCTTTAAGATTGCAGCCTAAAAGAGTACAAATGCAGAAATTTCTGGTCATATGATCACCCTCTCTGGATAATATTGGTTAGGATTTTACCCTCAGCTGTACCAAAAACATTTGCTCTCATATCATATCTTATGAAGTCAGTGTCCTTACCTGGCTACTAGTAGAGAAGCTTCGTGAACTAGAAGTTTCATTCTGTAAAACAAAGCCCATTCGTTACTTATTTCCTTGCAGTAGCAATAAGGTAAAAACATACTATGTGAAAGTGGAAATTCTTTCTGTCCATTTTTTTTCTTCAAAACAATTAAACTGCTTTTATGGTCTTGTTTTCAAAACAGTAAAAAGTATGTAAAGCATTTATCCCTGGTGACAAATGCTGTATACATGGATACTGGGAAAGAGGGTGAAGGAGCTTATCAACATGAGATGAAGCAGGGCTTAATAATGTACTCATGTTTGCATTATAGCTACATATGCTGCACATTTTCAGGGCTGGCCCATCTATGAAGCAAGAAATGTGGCACTTGTCAGCAGCAATACATAAAGAGCTGCACTGATTTGCTTCCCATTTAACAATCAGTTTCTTTCTTTGCACAGGTCTCTTGATTTCTTCATTGTGAAACTTCCAATTTTAGTATTAGATGCATGATCACTGCAATTAAAATAGGAAATTGCAGATAGGAAAGAGAATGGTAAGGAGGGAATGAGCATTCTGGTTTTATTATTTTTTATTTTTGGATGGAGGGAGCACATAAAACTCACAGATGGCATTGTTCAGCAGATCCACTTAGACCAACCCTGTACATGGTTTACTGACAACTGATTAGGGCCAATGCATCTCTTAAATCATAACTATTAATAAGAAAGCAAATGTACCCTCCATATTAATCTACCCAGTCCTTTGTGCTTTGCATACAGTGTCGAGCACAATACCATCATCTTTTGAGACTGATGGATGCCAAGTTTATGACCCTCATTATGAGCAAGCAGATGTGATAAAGGGAAGAACAACATACAACTGTTTGGGGCTTCTGTTTCATCTTAATGTCAACTAATACATAAAAGAATCTTGCTAGATCTCTCATAACATGTCAGTAATTGCAGACATTCAGGTTCAAAAGCCAAGGAAACATATGGGCAGTGCTTACTTTTACACTTCGAATCTCTCTCGCTTGAGGTTGAGAGATAGCCTGTGAGAAAAGTAAAGTTAGCTAAGCATTAACTTTATGTACTATCAGGGATAGGAGAGTGAGTCACTAGGGATGGAAGGCCAACTCGCTGCAAAATCCTAGGTGGCCAGTTGGGCCTAAGGTGTTGCAAATGTGTCCTAAACCTCCTCTCTTTATACAAGGGGTGGGGGAAATGTGTTTCCAGAAGGAGGTGCATGGAGATGAGCTGGCACGACTGGGAACTGGCACCTCTACCAGATTCAAGCCCAGACATCTGCTCAACTCTGCACTGCCTCCAGAGATGTCACAGATCTGAGTAGACCCATTGGGGCTGTTGCTTCATTACCTGGGGTATGGGGTAAACATTCCCTTTGCCCTGCAGTATCATAGCAGCAGGCTCTAACTTGCACTGGATACAGCACACACCAAGTGGCTTGCCTGTCCCAATGCAAGTTAGGATTGAGCTGTAAGGGGTGTAGCACCTAGTGGTTAGCACCTTTTCCAGTTTCTCACTTTTCCTTTCCCACTTTCAAGGACCTTGAAAGAAGAAGCTTGAACAGAAGGAAACCTTAACAATATCAGCTGGCACAATCCCAAGCTACAGAGATTTGGCAAAGAGGGACGGTCTGGAAGATGTCCCATTCCAGGAGAGTACTGAACCCCAGGGGTTCTTATTAAAAATAAGGTTCACAGTAGCATCTGAAGGGCAAAGACATATGATAGTCCACTGAACTCTCCCCTGAACATGGATTAGGCAGATAAAACGACAAGCACACTGACAGTGAGAGGAACCTTATTGGATGAGGAGTCTCCTAGTGAGGGCTGCATGGGAGAGATGAAGGCAAGTCTGAGGCAACACCTTGTGAGGGATCATAGGTCCCTCACCCCCAAACTGTAAATTAAAGGAAGAACAGAGAACCCTAGTACATGAGAACTTGGTCTACTGTTCCTCAGTGACCTATGGACACAGGGAGTATAGGCAATATCCTTCTTATCAGCCTACACTGTAGGATACGACAAAATAAAAGCTAAAAGCACACATATTGATCCCCGACAAGAAACACACAAATGATTTACTTCTGGGCTAATGGCACCCTTAACTTCCCACTTGAAAACAGAGACCTAGGATGCAATCCTAAAGACACTTTCCTGGGAGTAAGACCCATTAAACAGAATGGGGCTTACTTTTGAGTAGACATGGTTAGGATTGCACCCCTATTTGTTTTCTTAAATATCCTGCATTTTGGAGTTCCTTGTCCTCTTTTCTGGTTATGACATCTGGTCATCCTGACTGCTCAAGTGACACCTACACACCACTGCTTGGGATCAAGACTAATTAGTGATGGGCAGTGCTTACTTTGTTTTCTTGAATCTTTCCAATGAACGTAGTAAACGCATCCTGAAAAGGAAAAGAAAAAAAAACAAACACAGGTTAAATGCTGCTGAGCCAACCCTCCGCAAACTTGCTTTATACAAATGCTCTTAGAAGTATTTTCAGAGAAAATCCCATAGAGGTTACTTACTTGAGCAGCTGTTGTGTCTCTTCTGCCTCGACAGTTTGCTGAGCTCTGTTAAAATAGCATTATGGAATTAAATGTAAACAAAAAGCTTTTCTATATACAGTATAAGACTTAAGCAGCATATCTCGTGATTTATCAGATCAAATGCTGCTCCACACCCTCCACCCACAATTTTTGCAAATTCACAGCCCAGTCTGAACCAACTTTTCAGCACAAATGCAGCTGTGCCAATGGGACATCCACTTCATTCTGTGGTGAGGAGAGAGTCACAGAGCCATCCTTAAGTTAAGGAAATGTGTTCCCTTATGCCAAGGCTATGTTGTGGTTGCACTGGTGCTGGAAAGTTGATTAGGATTGAGCTGTCTGGCTGGCAGCAAAAAAAGAAAGATTGTCAGCTCATTTGGAAGATACTATCTATGGACTCCAATGGATCTGGTCGGTCACTTAAAATGTGCCTGCTATAGATTCATGCATTCTGATGACAGTATAAACCTCAACAGGCACTGACCTAATTGCCCAAAACTTTTTTGATTCAGTATCCCAAGAATTGATTATATTCAAGATTGGATACAACTTTTAAAACAGCAAAATGTGTGAAGACCTGTGATATACGAGCTGCGATCTATTCACTTCAATCATACAGCATCTAAACATATATAAAGATAACTGAAATCTGCCTACCTATCTCTCTATCAATCTCAAAATGATCATTTTTGGACTAAGAAGTACGCAGAAACATCCCAGAGTATGGTACGTCTAAGCAGCCCACTCTTACTTAGATAAGAATTTTTCTTAGCTACAGCTTCTGAACAGGGTGAGGGTGGCCTACGTTTGTTTATCATGTCTCGTGCTTCTAAGTACTTGAATAGTGATTACTAAATTCAAATTGAGGAATATTCCTATCCACTTGACTGATCTACTGATCTATAATATGTACAATTTCAGCTACTATGGAGCACTCACCGGGGTTTTTGCACCATAAGAAGAGGCATCACCCTGAAAAATGAAGTATTTTTGTTGTTAATATTTAGAGTAAATTTAGTAGATTTTTCTGTTTTGCAAACTATCGCAGTGAAGGGAAAGCTCATTCCCTTCCCCGGACTACAGGAGCCCCAATAGGTATACTCAACCAGAGATTGCTCCTGGGTGCCAGGAGGTGAGAATTTGAGTCCTCCCTACTGCTCCTCTCCCTCCCACCCCAGGTCCAATTCTCCCACCCTGGAACATCCACTTTCACTTCCTTCGTTCCCTCCTTAGAACCTGCACTTGCCTAGAAAGGCCCAGCACAGGTCTCTCCTTCTGCCAGCCTGCAGAGAAGAAGATTGGCAACCCCCCTTTTGTGACATCCCAGGACCAGCATCAGGGACTTGTACTGACCAAGGAGTGCTCAGGATTATGCTCTCAATTAAATAATAATAAATGCTCTGAAAAGAATTTTTGAAACTTTGAATGAAATATGACCCCCATATGACTATGCTTTAAGATATCATCTTTCAAAAAAATAACTGAAAGGTAACTTCTTTAGCATCAGGCATACTCAGGAAAATGTACAATGTCACTACAGAAAGATTACTTACGGTATCACAGTTGTTACTGCTGGAACCTCCATAGCTCTGTGAGCCAGAACCCTGACAATGAAAAAAATGATACTCAATGACTTCCTCAGAGCTTTTCAAACATGATCAGAAAAAAGTTTTTCTAGATGCATCTCATAGTACTTCCACTTTTTGCATACACAGATACAATTATTTTGAAAGGGCACTGCCAAATTTAAATCTGAATTACTGTTAGTATTTGGTTTTTCATAGTTTAAAATGATATTTGCAGCATTCATGTTGCATAAAATAATCAATGATGATAATCACTAAGGGCACAATCCTATGACATTTAGGTTGGCCTAACTCATCTGAGCTATCTTTTGTGATGGTGTGGGGAGGTTGGCATATGCCTGTGCATTGGCCTAACCCCACAAGAAGTGGGGCAGAAGTGTCTTAGCCCCCAAGCAGTGGGGCAGAAGTATCTTATGGCACTTTTGTGACAGCCCAACACAGGACTTATGTCAGGATTTAGGTCGGCCTAAATGGAGTTTATGATTGTAGAATAAGACTACAATATTATGCAAACCTACATCGACATAAGTCCATAAATAAGTAGTAGTAGTAGTAACCTTTATTGGCATTGTAAATAAATAAGTAAATCCATGACACTAACTTCTCAGTGAATATGGATAGGGTTGTGCTATTAAGATCTTTGTTAGAAGAACATGAGAATAAAAGAGATTATTAAATGTTAAATATTTAATATTAAAAGAGATTTTAAAAGTTTATGCTCACCTGGCCATAAGTCTGTCTACTACCTTGGTACCCCTGTACAAAATATCAGATATTGTGTGTCATTAATCATTAATTATTCCAAAGAGATATTGCTGAACTATTGGTTGCTGGGTCACAAACACACACTCATGTATAATTTCATTTTTCATAACTTCATTATTCCACAGTGAAATATTCACCAGTGAATGTGCTCCTTTGAAAAAGTTATATTTGAGGTAATGAAAAGAAATGTGGTAATTATCTGTGCTAGTTCATTCACACACACAAGCCATCATCACTTGATACTTTTAACATAATATAAACTTGCATGTATTAATCAGTGTATAGTTTTTGTACATATATTTATTTCTCACACTCTTCAGGTGTAGCACAGGTGCCACATAAAGCAGGCAGACCTAACATAGTTGCATGGAGATGGTAAACAGCAGAGGGCAGTACTGGCTAAGATTTTAGAGCAAGCAGAGTAGGCAGTTAATTTGCCCTTAATAGTTCAATGTACTTCAAGGTACAGAAAGCACTTTAATCTGAAAACTCATCTGGAATTAGATACCAAGACAAATTATTTTGGAAAATATTACCGCCACCAAGACTTCCCTTAGCTATGAAATACTCCAGAGATTTTATATGAATTGAAATTTAAGTACTCAGGGCTATTTATCACCTTCCATAGTTTTAAAATGAAACTTGTGGTATACAGATAATGTGTGGGTTTAGAGTAGTGGGTTTCCAAACTTTTTCAATTGGCTGCTTCCTTGACCTATTGGGTCACTGGCCATAGCTATCCACAAGGGCTACAATCCTATACAGTGTATAGGGTGGCAAGTTTTTTGCAAGGATTTCATTGCCCCCCTGACTGGTTTCCACAGTTCTCCAGGGAACCAAGGCTCACAGTTTGGGAACTACTTGCTTAGAGTTAGAAAGGACGAGATGAACTAAACACCATTGAAGGAGCTCTTACCTGGCCAGAGATCTGATTGCCTCGGGGTCCCTGCAAGGAAATATATATATTTTCCTTATCCATAAAATCAAATCAGTTTGCACTATTAAGTATTTAGGCTTTGTAAATATCGAGAACTGCAACAGTTGGCATTAGAAAAGATGATTTTCTGAATTGGTAAAAACACTATAAGTTTCCTCAGCCAGTTATGCTCTTCTATGGTTCCTGCCTATGTTCAAGGGGGTCAAAACCACTCATCATTTTATTTTGTTCAATTCTGGTTTGGGATTAATTGTTACCAATTCAAAGCCAAGTCCTATGCATGTCAACTCAGAAGTAAGCCCCATAAGAATCAATGGGGCCTACTCCTGGGAGTAGGCCTAATAACAGCCCAGCTACAGGTACATCATATGTGTCCTAATAATCTATTATACCTTTTAGAGGTAAGAAAATAGAAAGCAAAGGATATTACCTGTGGACAGTTGTGGCTGCTTAATATTTTACCAGAATAACTGCCCTGTAAAAAAAAACACATTTTAAAGCTTAGAAATATAGCAGTACAGTAAATACATTGTGAGTATATACCTTTTTAAAAACTCTTTCTTGTAGACTGCAAGGTCTGGCATGTTTAATTTTGTCACTATTCTAGCATGAGCCAATGCATATCTACTCAGAAGTAAGCCCCATTATGCTCAATGGGATTTGCTCCGAGAAATGTGTATTGGATTGCAGCCATCACCTTACTACTTTAATCTTACTAATGCATTCCTTACTACAACATATTTTCAGTCACCTAAAAATTCAAACCAAAGAGAAATGCAGCTTTGTGAACTGACTCAGTGTGTATCAAGCAGCTCAACTGGGCAGCTCAGATGTTGGGTACATTAAGAAACTGACAAAAGTGCTGTAAAGCACTTCTGTGCCACTCCAGGTTGGTGGTGGTGGCGGTTTAGGCCAGTGCACAGACATGTGCCAGCCTCCTTATATCACCACAGAACGGGGAAATAGGCAAGTTGTGCTGGCTTTTGTTAGGATGCACTTCAGAGGATAATTGTAGCTGCTCTTCTGAGCCAACACAAGTGACTTGCACCAGCCCAGAGTGTCACAAATATAAGGCACATCTGCAACACCCAGAGAAGGAGGCTGACATACAGCGCAATCCAGAGCAACTAATCTGTCCACATAAGAGCCCTTAGGTTGCCCTATCTAACACTAGGTTGGAGCAACTGCAAGATGCTCCAGCCCAGTTACTCTGAAGGAGGCTTAGGGCAGAGCAAGGCAAGATAGGGTGCCCTAAGAGAGGTGGACCTGCTCTGCCCTAACTGGGGCAGCCTAAGCAGCTCAGGAGAGGCAAGTTGAGGGCATGTTTAGCATTGCCGAGGGCAGAGCAGTTACTCTGTATCCAAAGCCTGTTTCCAAGGCAGAAATGCCCTCTTCCAGCCCTCAGAGTTATACCACCTCAGGAGCAGGTATAGTAATGAGTAGACCCATAGGGGTCCATGATAAGGCCCGAGTAAGAATGGCAGTGCTGACCAAAAATCTGGGTTCTTGGCCATCCTAGCTGCAACCCCTGCCTCTCAACCTCAGGATATGGAACAAACTACGGCTGCCCACAAACCTCAGGATACAGCAGGCCACTCCAAGAAGCCCCTTGTATTCACTGCAGAATGTACTGGCATCTCATCAGGGACTCCTTATAAGGCAGGCACCCAGTGGCGTCACCAGACTGGTGCGGCTGGTGTGGGCTGCATTGGGGATGCGCTCCGTATGGGGTGATGTGCCGGAGGAGTTTGACTGTCCTTTGGCAGGCCCCGGGTGTCAGCACTCCCATTCAGGCCTGCTCCAAGGCGGAGAATCAGCCAGAAGCTGCCACTTGTCTGAGGAGCTGGCCTGAACGGCCATCTGAGGTGCACTGCGCAGAAACACACTGAGCATGCCCAACAGCTTCAGAGGAGACTTCCTTAGAGCAGAGAAAGTCCGCGCCTCTGCACAGCCATTCGGCCTCACTCAGGAGGCGGAGCGGCAG
Organism: Cryptoblepharus egeriae; assembly: GCA_030015325.1. Lineage (NCBI taxonomy): Eukaryota > Metazoa > Chordata > Lepidosauria > Squamata > Scincidae > Cryptoblepharus > Cryptoblepharus egeriae. The sequence goes on from JAREYC010000003.1 coordinate 110,549,783, forward strand.
CCGAATGGCTTCAGAAAGAGTACTGCACAGGCACCAACTCTGACGCCTGCGCAGTCTCCCCCGAAGCCAAAAGGCTTCAGAAAAGTACTGCGCAGGTGTCAGAGATGATGCCTGCGCAGTACTCTTTCTGAAGCCACTTGGCTTCAGAAACAACTGCGCAGGCGCCAACTTTGGTGACTGTGCAGTCCAGGTTTGGGGGGGGGCGCATCCCAGGGATGACGCACAGACTTCCGCACCAGGTGATGTGCAGAGTCATGTCACCACTGTAGGCACCACAGCTGTTCCTTGTTCAGTGTGATCTGAGGGGTGTCTCCTCAGGAGCAAGTCTTCCCCTTGTGTCAATTACTTAGCATGCTCTGGAGCAGTTGGGCAGCCCAGGCTTCCTGACTCTCTGGATTCAGCATAACTTTCTGCTCTGGATACAGAATAGTTAGGGGAGTGCAGTTAGGTCAGAGCAGGCTGAATTTGCTCTGGATTGCAGCCATAGGGAGTTGCGTCAGCCTCCGTGCACTGCCCTCAGCGGCACAACAAGGTGAGACGCACTGGCCATTCCCAGAAAGCGCAGGGGTGGAGAGGGGGCAGTGAAGGGAGAGGAAGAGGCAAGAGAGGTGCATTCCGGAGCAGGGCGAGAATGGCCAGAGGATATATTTGAACTGACATGTTTTAAACAAAATTAAATTCTACATATTCTGGTGCAAGAGACGTACTGTGCCACAAGGATTTCTGTTGCCTTGAGGATACGAACCACCCTGAGGAAAATAAGATTAAATACGATCAATCATTTTAAAGAGATTTTATAAAGATACATTTTGAAAGGGGGGGAGAGAGAGAGATTTTGTTGGCCTTCCCACAGCCTCTATAGCAGTGATTTTCAACTTTTTTATCTCAAGGCATACTGACAAGTTACTAAAATTGTTAAGGAACATTAGTTTTTTTACAGTTGACAAAGCACACCATGCTAACAATAAACTACCTCCCCCAAATTAGCACTTTAGGGAAGTACTATAAACTACAATAGTTAGTACAAAAATTAGCATTTCCCCCAAATTTGCATTTATTTTTTCTTCATTTTTCCATCTTTTTTCTCAACCTTATATGTCTATGTTTTTAAAGGCATCTTGAAGAACCAATCAGTGCCTATTAAAGTTGTATATGAACAACTATATTCTGATCTTGGGCTGCCTTGGGTTTCTTTTGGTTAGGGAAGAAAGGTGGGATACAAGTCAATTATATAAATTAAATAAAGTATATACTCATGTATAAGCCGACCCGCATATAAGCCGAGGCACCTAATTTTACCACAAATACTGGGAAAAATTATTGACCCAACTATAAGCCAAGGATGGGAAATGCAGCAACAGCAGGAAAGTGTGGCTGGCCTTGTAGCCTCAGGGCTCAATCCTGGGCATGTCTACTCAGAAGTAAGGCCCACAAAGAAGTACCTGAGTCTAAGGAGGGGCTTGGCTGCAGTGGGCTTCACGTCTTGCCACTGCGTGCCTCCTCCACAGCCCAGAGAGCCAGTGCCAGCAGCCTGAGAGGCTGCAGACCCTCTGAGGGTCTGCGCTGGAGGTAGCGCCAGCTATTTTTCTTAATTTTTTTTACTAACCCACGTATAAGCCAAGGTGGGTTTTTGGGCTCATTTTTTGGGCCCGAAAAACTGGCTTATATGCGAGGATATATGGTAAATAAAATCTGTTTGACATTTTGGGGATGCATTGCACAGTACTATAATTGTCCTTCTCATACCTCAATTAGGCAAGCTAAAATGACATGAAATACATTAGTTAAAATGAAATGCTTTTTTAATCTTTTAACTTTCCTCCTAGTAACATTGATAGTAAATGCAAACCCACAAAACCCACACATTACATTAAAAATGTCATCAGAGCTGTTGTACTACACTCTTTCCTTACAATATAGACATCATTACGAGCTCCTGTATTATCAGGAGTGTAGTAGGAAGAAAGGAGTGAATTTAACTAAGCCTCCTTGATATCTCAAACCAGACTAGTCTCCTCCATAGATACTATATGTGTCAGGAAAAGTTTCCATTGGGAATAATGCAAGGCAGATGATAGCCATAGGGAAGAATTTGATCAGGTTATCAATCATGGTGAGGCCATGGTGAGGCCATGGTGAGATTATCAATTTCTGCTTGACTTGACTGTTACAGCTATTTGATGACATGGGGAGTCTATGTTCTTCACATTAAGCCCTACGGTCAATGGGAAAGTCATACAAAAATGTAAAACACTCATATGGCAAGGACCATAAGTTTATTGGGCTGACCCACCCCGAAAGGGTACAACTGACAAGTAATATTCCCACTTAAGCTGGAACGTCTTGAAGTGACAAAATATGCAGCTTTATAGTATTTTAGTAAAAGTGGTTGAACTATAGGAAGATGGAAAGCTTGGATACCTGGCCGCCTCCATAGCTTTGCTGGGATGATCCACCCTGAAAGGGAAAAATTAAACAACAGAATCATTATTTGAGACTGTCTCCAATTGCAGATATGCAACATTTTTATATTCTAGTGAAGCAGAATATAGAAGATAGAAAGTATGTGTATACCTGGCTGCCTCCATAGCCTTGCTGGGATATTCCACCCTGAAAGGGATAAAAAAAGCAAACAAAATATTAGTCTTTTTGTAAACAGAGACTGTCGCCAACTGAAAACTAATAGGATTTTAAAAAAATTCTAGGGAAGGAGGTTGAACTATAGCAATGGTTCCCAAACTGTGCTTCAGGACCCTCTGCTGGGTCATGTAATAATCTGCAGAGCCTCCAATGAAAACACCGTGATAGGAAGATTAACTGTCTCAAGCTCTGAGGCTATTCAGACATCAGATAAGTGCTAATTACTCTGCAATTAGCTCAGTCCCTGCAGTTTGAAAATATAGGTTGTTTGAATGTCTTTTTCCCAGTTATTATTACTTATAAATTAATAATAAATATATAAATAAATATTATTTCTTACTAAATTTGTTACTGGAAGTCTTGTAAATGTAGGTGGGTCCCAGAAGAGTGTCATTTTAAAAAATGGGCATTGATACTAAAATGTATGGGAAACACTGAACTACTAGAATATGGAAAGCTTTGGTACCTGGTTGCCTCCATAACCTTGTTGGGATGATCCACCCTGGACAGAAAACATTAAAAAGCAAAATATTAGTTTTTTTATAAACTAAGACTTGTCTCTAAGTACACACTACATAGCATTTTTATATTCTAGTGAAGTAACTACTGGGCTGTGGGTGGCGTAAGTGGTTAAGACACTGTGCCTGTAAACCAGAAGGCCAGGGTTCAAGACCCAGGTCCCCACAAGACAGGGTGAACTCCTGTCCTAAGGCCAGTTCTGCGACACAGCTGGAACCAGTTGTACTGGCTCTGCCATTCCATTGGACTATTTCTATGGCGTGGAGAGGGGGTAACAGCTGCTTGGGTAACAGCCTATCCTCCATATCAATCTACCCAGGCCTTTGTGCTTCACATGCAGTGTCAAGCACAATACCATAGTCTTTTGAGACTGATGGATGCCAATACAGTACTGGGCAAAAGACACTCTTTCAAGTGGGTGTTCCTCTTTTATTTAGCAGGGGAAGAGTAACTGGCCCTAAACACCCCAGCAATGTCTGCTCTAGTGGCTTCTGCTGGTGTTCTTTTTGCATTTTAGATTGTGAGCCCTTTTGGGACAGGCACCCATTAGCTATTAATTAGCTATTAATTTTTTTCATTTTCTTGTAAACCGCTTTGTGAACTTTTCAGTTGAAAAGCAGTATATAAATACTATAGATAGATAGATAGATAGATAGGTTGAACTACTGTATATGAAGTTGGAAAGCATGGGTACCTGACTGCTTCCATAGCCTTGCTGGGATGGTCCGCCCTGTGAGAAAAAACAGTGAGAATAATTTTTCCTGTAAACTGACACACACTCCAAATAAAATAAAAGCATTTTTATTGTAGGAAAGCAGATTAAACTGTAGGAAGATGGAAAGCTTGGATACCTGGAAACCTCCATAGCCTTGCTGAGATGATCCCCCCTAGAAGGGAAACAGTGAAAATAATATTTTTCCTGCAAACTGACACTTTCTTCAGTTTGTTTTAACAATATGCAGCATTTCTAATTCTACAAAGCTTACTCATTTCCATTTTATGTTACCACTTCAACAAAAACGCAAGAGAAAAGTACTACAGAAAAAAAGTGTTGAGGAAAGCTGTGGGAGTAACCAGAAGGGATAAAATCCGGAAACAGACAACAAGGGAAAGAAATGGAATAAAACCAAGTCCATGATATTTACAAAGATAGTAAATAAAATGGTTTACGCACATAGAAAGAAAGTCTTGAGATGTTACGCACCATATAAGATATGAGTGAAGAGACAAATAGCATGAGGCAGACCCAGAGGATAAAAGATAATATCAAATACAGTATATACTGTATTGCAACACCAAGTGTTGTAAGATCCCACTAGAATTGCAAAACAGAACTTTTTATACCCCTCATCACCAGGTAAAAGAAGAAGTAGTGAAGTAGGTTGAACTATATGAAGAAAGAAAGCTTGGGTACCTGGCCGCCTCCATAGCCTTGCTGAGATGATCCACCCTGGAAGGGAAAGAATGAAAATAATATTTTTTCCTTCAAACTGATACTTTCTTCAATTGTTTTAAAAATATGCAGCATTTTTAATTCTAGGAAAGTAGATGGAACTATAGGGAGATGAAAAGCTCCAGTACCTGACTACCTCCATAACCTTGCTGGGATGATCCACCCTGGAAAATAAACAATGAACAACGAAAATGTTAGTTTTCCTGTCAACCAGGACGGTTTCCAATTGAAAACATCATTTAAAAATTTGTGACATAGATTGAACTATAGGAAGATGGAAGGCTTGGATACCTGGTAGCCTCCATAGCCTTGCTGGGATGATCCACCCTGGAGAATAAACAATGAATAACCAAAATATTAGTTTTCTTGTCAACCTAGACTGTTTCCAATTGAAAACTATGCATCATTAAAAATTTATGACATAGATTGAACTATAGGAAGATGGAAAGCTTGGATACCTGGTAGCCTCCATAGCCTTGCTGGGATGATCCACCCTGAAAGGGAAACAATGACAATAGTTTTTCCTGTGAAAAGACACTCTCCAATTGAAAATTATACAGCATTTTTTTTTCTAGGATAGCAAACTGAACTATAAGAAGATGGAAAACCCATATACCTGGCCACCTCCATAGCCACCTCCATAGCCACCTCCATAGCCACCTCCATAGCTTTGTTGAGACACTCCACCCTAAAAGAGAAAAACAGAACAATAAAAATATTTTCATGTAAACTGACAAATTCTCCAGTTGACAGCTATGCAGCATTCTTTTAGTGAAGTAGGTTGAACTATAGGAAGATGGAAAGGTCAGGTACCTGGCCGCCTCCATAGCCTTGCTGAGATGGTCTGCCCTGGAAAGGTAACAATGAAAATATTATTTTTCTGTAAACTGAGAACCCAATCCTGACAGTTCACCACCACCAGCACTCTGTATCGGCTGAGTGTTGCAAGCTGGTCATAAAGTGCATTTGCAGACCTTTACACCAGGTCAGTTACCCCATCGCTAACAGGTGCTGCACTAACAGTTGGCCAGCGGCAGTTCTCCATTGCTCATCAGTCCCCATGATTGCTATGTGGCAGAGATCTGAGGTATGTGGAGGGAGTTGGGGAGGAAGCATTCCAGAGCAGAGGAGGTGGGGAGGAGATATCTTACAATCTTGAGGAAGTTAGTGAGAAAGTGGGATAGCAGGGGCAGGATCAGCAGGGCTGAGCTCCGCCAGAGCCTCCATGAAGGGCTCTATGCCCTTACACGGAGGCTCTTCATTCTGCACCAGCTCTTGAGCACCATGGTACCTGTGCCAGAGCCAGGTACAAGAGCTGATGAAGAAATGAGTAGCCCTATTGCGGGGCTACTCACTTACGTGGGCAAAAGGGAGAAACATCTCCTTCCTTTGAGGAGGCACATGTAGTATCCTGCTGGCCAACTGAACACCATGGCAATCTTTTTGGTGCTCCCCAGTGCTCCCAAGCTCCCTTACACCCCCCCTCAGAATCCTGGATGGGTCCAGGGGTTTCCCTTCCCTCCTGGACAGGGTAGGAAATGTAGGGTAAGTCTGGAGAAAGGTCTGGACACCCTGGACGCATCAGCTCCTTGTGCACTACAGTACTGTAGCACACACAGCCAGGCAAGCATATAGAATCTACATATAGTTCTATGCAATGAATCTACATATAGATTCTATAAGAATGAAAAGAAATTCCTGGGGGTAATGGACAATTGTGCTGTCGAGACACAGCCAGGCATACATATAGATTCATATGCATGCCCGGCTGTGTCTTGACAGTGCGATTGTCCATTACCCCCAGGAATTTCACATTTACCCCATTTGGGGTAATTTACCCATGTTCCCTGACCATTGGTCCAGTGTGATTAGTGTGTTCAGGAAATGCAACCCTCATCCGCAATGCAACTTAACTTTTCATTCTGGTGCAGTTGCTCTTTTGGGTAGATTTGGGCAGATTTGGGGACTGGGCCACTTGCTGTCCTGGCAGACTTCACAACCAGACATCCAGGCAGACATGACTGCACAGGGTGTGATGGTGCCCAGTTCTATTGAGAGAGGCTGTGCCAGAGCATTACAAAAAGCACTGCTCATTGGGCAGATGGATCTATCCAACACTGGATAAGGTCTCCAGCCCTGGGTTCCTGCACTCCTGCAATGGAATGTCATTTTAAAAAGTGGAACCCAGTATTGAAAATTCGAGAACCATGGATCTAGGAAGACGGAAAATTTGGGTACCTGGCTGCCTCCATAGCCTTGCTGAGATGATCCACCCTGGAAGGGAAACAATGAATATTGTTTTCCTAAACCGATACATTTCTCCAATTGTTTAAAAACTATGCAACTTTTTTATTCCAGGAAAGTAAATTGAACTATACTGCTCACAAAAATTAGGGGATATTTCAAAATGAATATATTATATTGTATTATCCCCTTATATATATTATGTAATATCCCCTAATTTTTGTGAGCAGTGTATATAGGAAAGCAGTTTGGAACTGTAGGAAGCTTAAGCTTAAGTACCTGGTAACCTCCATAGCCTTGCTGGGATCCACCCTGGAAGGAAAAAAAATGAACAACCAAAATGTTAGTTTTCTTGTAAACTGAGATTGTCCTTAACTGAAACTATGCTGCATAAATTTAGTGAAGTAGGTTGAACTATAAGAAGATGGAGAGATTGTGTACCTGACTGCCTCCATAGCCTTGCTGGGATGATCCACCCTGGAAGAGAAAGAATGAACAATGAAAATAATAGTATTTTTTCTGTAAAATGAAACATTTTCCAATTAAAAACTATCCCCCAAATCCAGAGTAACTATGGGAGCATGTAAGAGACTTTATGTGCACCTGTAGTTATTGTACCACCTAGTGAACACCTATGGGAAATTCATATTGGAATCCAGAGTAAGTTGTTCTCACACCAGAGCAAGGACTCCTCATAGTTACTGTGGATTTTGCCCTATGCAGCAATTTTTATTCTAGAAAAGCAGAACTATAGGAAAAATGGAAAGCTCAAGTACCTGGAACCCTCCATAGCCTTGCTGGGATGATCCACCCTAAAAGGGAAACAATGAATTTTTTTCTTCCTATAGATTGGAACTGTCTCCAATTGTTTACTAAGCAGCAATTTTTAAAAGTTCCAATGAAGTAGGTGATATTTGAACATTGCAAATATCTCAAAGGAACAGTGCAAGACTCCCCTCCCCAAGTGTGAATCAGGACTATTGATTGAAGATGTAGCAGGAGTTGTTAGTCACCAAAGAACAACGCACCAGGTGAAGATGGATTGCCAATAGAAATAATACAAGCAGTAGGAGAAAGCAGCATTAGGTGGTTGCATAAACTCTTTAAAGTGGCTTAATTGAGCAACCAATAATAATAATACCATTGTGGAAAAATAAAGGGAGGAAGTGAGAATGCAAGCAATATCAAGGCAATGGAAGTGAGAATGCAAGCAATATCTTGAATCATTCAGGGAAAAGGTACGCTAATAGAAAAAGGGTTGAGGCCAGTCGTGGAACTATAACTAGCAGAAAAAAAGATAGTTTAAAAAAAAACAGAAGTTGTACAGATACAATTTTTATACCTAAACTACTAATAGAAAAGAAAATAGGAATCTTTTTATTGCATTTGTTGACCAAGAAAAAGGATTAATTGATAGGAAATTGTCACAGCAAATATTGTTCCAATATGGAGTAAGTCACCCAATTGGATTATGCAAAAGTTTAGATAGTGACTGTAAAAGTGTAGTCAGAACAAACTTCAGAACCTTTTACAGTAACATCTGGAGCAAGGCAAGGAGGTGTATTTTTCACTATGGTTATTCATTACATTACATTCTAACGATGTCTACTCAAAAGTAAGCCCCTCTGTGTTCAATGGGTCTTACTCCCAGGAAAGTGTTTTTAGGATTGATAGAGACTATATTTAGACAATAAGCAAAAGAGCCAAGACACAGAATGGAAATGACATTAGCAAATTACTCTTTGCAGATAATAATTTATAGCTGGCACAGCTAAGGAATTACAGCAACATCTTTGGTTTACAAATCAAGAATGTGATAAATAATAAGAGAATTAGTAAAGATTGAAGTAATGGCAATTGGAAGAGAAAAGCATACTTTTAAATATTGCAAAAGAAAAAGAAGTATAAAACAAGTGTCAAGATTTAAATATTTCAGAACATTTGTTGAAGATGGTAAAAGAAGAAAAACAATCAATATATATACAGTGGCACCTCATGTAAAGAATGCCTCATGTAAAGTATGTTTCACGTAACAAACAAAAATTTCTCTAGGATTCTGCTTCACGTAAAGAACATGCTTCACATAAAGAAAACATTCGTTGGCAGTTGGGGCAGACGCGCTGGCCGGCAGCCTGTTTAAAAAGCATCAGGGCTGCCTAGCGCACCTGCCCATAGTGAAAGCAACACTTCCATGCTCTTCCTCCTGTGGCCAGGCATCCGCTGGGCAGAAGGAGAGAACAGCAGTGGAGAAGAGGGAAGCAGCTCAGGGCCAGCCAGAAGGGAGCAGGGGGGAGAGAGGCTTAGGATGGAGAGAAGGAGAAAATGGGGAGACACTTTGAAGGTCTCTTAGATTGCAGCCTCCTAACCTTGTCTACCCAGAAGTAAGCCCCATTGTGTTAAATGGGTCTTACTCCCAAGAAAGTGTCCTTAGGACTGCAGCCTAAGTAGACTTCATAAGATCATGTACATTGAATGCTTGTTTTGAATTCAATCCCAGTGTTCTGTCATCATTTTTACATCCAGTTAATATTTTTATATGAATATTTTGGGGGTTGTGGAACCAATCGTCTGAGTTTCCATTATTTCCTATGGGAAAAACAGCTTCACATAAAGAATGTTTCATGTAAAGAACATGCCTCCGGAATGAATTAAATTTGTTACGTGAGGCGCCACTTTATATATAAAAGAGAAAAGTCACTGACTCATTGACTGACTGACTGACTCATCAATGCCTTGCCAAAACCGCCGGAACTAGAAGCATGAAATTTGGGGTGGGTGTTTCTTCCATGACTGAGGGGTGCACTAAGAACTGGATTTTGGAAATTCCAACCAGAAGGGGGTGAAAAGGGGTGCAATGCGTTTTCCTCCCTATACTTTGCATTGAAGAATTGGTGACTGAGGGATGTTTTGCCCCAACCCCTAGAAGCGTGAAATTTGGGGAGGGAGTTTCTTCTGTCACATGAACACTGACCAAGAACTGATGTGGAGAAATTTAACCCTTAAGGGGCTGAAAAGGGGTGCAACGCGTTTTTGTTCTATACTTAACAGGGAAGACTGACCAACCTCCAGCCAATTTGGTGCTCGGTGCCTGGTGCACTGGGGGGATGTTGTTCAGAGGAAAAGGTTACACTGGGAGGAAGATGCGCATGGGGAGATGATGCGCGGGGGGGGCCTGATGCGCCATGGGGGGATGGCGTACGGGGGGAATTTTACTCCTGTAATAAGGGTACGCTTTTTGCTAATATAAAATATAAGGCAAACTAAGTATTGGGATAGTTAGCTTCACTTTTTCAACATCAAGTAGTAGCAATTAGTACAAAGAAACACTGTCTGCAAAGCATACTCATTTCCATTTTATGTTGCCATTTTCAAACATGAGGATGTGCAACAATACACAAGAGAAATTAATTACTACAGAAATAACATGTTGAGGAATGCTGTGGGAGTAACCAGAAGGGATAAAATCAGGAAGCAGATAGCAAGGGAAAGAAATGGAATAAAATCAGTTCTATAATATTTACAATGATACTAAATAAAATGGTTTCCTCACCCTAGGGAGAAAGTCTTGAGATATTATACCATATAAGATATCAAATAGCATGAGGCAGATCCAGAAGACAATATCAAATACTGTCTATACAGTATTGCAACACAAAGTATTGGAAGAGCCCACTAGAAGTGCAAGAAAGCAGAACTTTATATCTTCCCTATCACCTGAAGTGGTAAAAAGATGAAGTAAAGAAGAAGTGAAGTAGGTTGAACTATAGATAGAAAGCTTGGGTACCTGACTGCCTCCATAACCTTGCTGAGATGATCCACCCTGAAAGGGAAAACAATGAAAACAATATTTTTTTCCTCTAAACAGAAACATTATCCAATTGAAAATTATGCTGTGTTTTATTATTCTAGAAAAGTACGATGGATTTTAAGTACTGTAGATGGAAAGCGCACATACCTGACTGCCTCCAAATCCTTGTGGAGTTGATCCACCCTAGAAGGGAAACAGTAAAATATTAGTTCTCAAAATATTTGCACCAAAATATTAGTTTTCTTGTAAACTGTCAGTGTCCATGTTTTTGATAAGCATCACTCAAATCCATATGAGCTGCAAAAAATAGTTCTCATTATTTGAGTCCAAGTCACCCAAGTCTTGGCTCATCCCTCCTTTACCTGGCTATTTCCAGACCTTTGTGTAAATAATAGTCCACCTTGTTGGCAATATAATGAATAAAGGCATACATTTTGTACACAAAATCCATCTGAGCATAGGTAAATCATATGGATTTTTGTATCCACAAGAGTTTCCAGAATAACAAGGGACACCTGTAGTTTGTAACTGTAGAGTGTCTCTCATAGCTGAATCCTAAAATGCTCATGAATTACAATAATCACATAATATACAGTACAACGGAATATAGGAGACCACTGATGTTTAAGATGAGTTGAATAATACCTGTACCTTAATGTCTTTATTAACTCTCTCTCTCTCTCTCTCTCTCTCTCTAAAAAGCAGGCCTCCATCAGTCTTGAAAGACTATGGTATCGTGCTTGGCGCTGCATACGCTGCATGCGAAGCACGAAAGCCTAGGTTGGATTGTTATGGAGGATAGGCTGTTACCCAAGCAGCAAATCCCCCCTCTCCACGCCACTGAATTAGTCCAATGGAAAGGCAGAGCCAATACGATTGGATCCAGCTGGCGTCGCAGAGCTGGGCTAAAGACAGGAGCTCACCCTGTCTTGTGGGGCTGACCCGGGAATCGAACCCTGGCCTACAGGTTAACAGGCACAGTGTCCATATATATATATATATATATATATATATATATATATATATATATATATATATATATATATATATCTGTCTGTCTGTCTGTCTGTCTGTCTGTAAAGTGGGAATTATTTAAAAACCACATAAAAATATGCAATAATTGAGTTTAGGAAGCATTCTGTGTATGTTTATCTCATCCTTACCTATCTAGCAGCAATAACAGATAGAGATCATATCTCTAGGTTGAAAACTATTTGTGTTTGCAAACACTAAGCACTTAGTAACCAGGTGCCAGGGCTGCATGTATGAACCCCTCTTCAAAAAGCAATATATCTATTAGATTAGTAATCAATAATCACTTATCCACCGTTTAGGAGCAAGTGGTGTATTTAATCTCACACACACCCTCTTCCTTTCTGCTGAGAAGTCATCAGACTCTTTGAAGTAGGATTGTACACCCTGTTCCAGCAACCACAGAAGCACACGTGTGGACTGAAGTCTTTGTGAATGAGAAGATTGCTATTATAAAGAAACTAGATGAAGAAACTAGACCATGAAAGGAACCTGAAAACATCTTTGCCCCTCCCAGAAACTGGGGTGAAGCTGGCATGGGAATGAGCTGTCTCTTGGTTCCTCCCAAAGAGATTGGGTTCTGAAATTATCTGGACAGCATGGAAAGGATTCATGCTGTGGCATCTCCTTTGAGTAAATGTCAGAAAAGACCTCCAATCCTGTTCAAACCAGTAGAACAACTTACAGTTAGGTATATCTGACAAATAATTTACCTGAGATCCATATGATCCACTACTCTGTGATGAAGATCCATATGATCCACTATTCTGTGTGATCTATAAAACAAACACCACCACAAAAAACCCAGAAGTTGGCTATTTCAGTGCATGAAAACCACAGAAAATCACATTCAAATAATTTTCATTTATGAGAATGGTGTAAACAAAAATGAAAGTGGAAAAAGGAATATATGCCACCCCTCCTACTGTCTTCCTGTCTCTGTTCCTCATTAATCCAAACCCAGTTACACGTCCAATTACTTAAGGCTTCTGAGTGCCATCCTGAGGCTTGTAGAGTAGGTTGCTGGACTGAGAAGCCTCCAGCACAAGCAGGAATCTTGCAACCCACCACGAATGTGAGTCATGGCACTGCAAAATTTGGGAACCTCTGATAGCGTTACTGTATTTCTACTCTGAGCTATATATGATTCTGATATGGTCTTTCTAAGCTTAAAGACTGCAGTTTTTCATCAGCTATATTTGAATGGTTCTTCCTTCAAGTTTATTATTCTTCACTTAATGACTGCAAGATCAAGTGTGGTCTTGCATCTGTAAACAAGTGATCATAAATCTGACTCCACAGATCATATTACCTAATGTCACCCCAAATGCTATATTATACTTTTAAATTGATTTTGTTCACATTCCAGCTCACATCAAGCCTTGGTCAATCGTATTATGTAGAACAGTATGATATACAAGCAGTATGAGCCAGTTCTCAGGTACAGTAAATATGTCCAAATGATATGTCTGGATAAAATGGCAATAAAGAACACATTTTTCTCACAGCATTTCAAAAAAATAATTATATCATGTTTAGAGCTGCAAAGAAGAGCTTACCACTTTACAAGCTTGACTGTTGTAGGAGGAGGAAGACTGTAAAGGCAAAAGAAAAACCAAAAACAATTACTTTCTGAAAAGATAATTATAATGTAAACTTGTTCCCATAAATTAAAAATGCCTGTTAGTTGTTATCTGATTATCCCTACACTCTAGAGTAACTACGGGAGCACGTAAGAGACATTTATGTTGATGAAGTTATGGCACCACCTAGTGAAAACCTATGGGAAATTCATACTGCAATCCAGAGTAAATTGTTCTTATGTTGGAGCAAGGACTCCCCGTAGTTACTCTGGATTGCGCCCTATGAGGGGAGAGTCACAAAGAGTTGCTTGTAGATTTTCTTTCCTTTAACCAACTATACTCAGCAAATACTGCTTTAGAAATTAAATAGTGAAGTAATTAAGAGCCAGAAAGGAGAGTTTATATGTAGTCAAGATTATCAGTATATTCAGATAATCTTCTGAGATGGGGATAATAACATTAATCTTTCCAGGATGTTATAAAGATAACATCCAAAATAAGACTTGTGAAGTGCTTCTCACACTCAGAAAGAGATCCACAAATATAAAGAGTATTAGCAGGCCTCCATCAGTCTTGAAAGACTATGGTATCGTGTTTGGCACTGCATACGAAGCACGAAAGCCTGGGTTAGATTGTTACGGAGGATAGGCTGTTACCCAAGCAGCAAATCCCCCCTCTCCACGCCACTGAATTAGTCCAATGGAAAGGCAGAGCCAATACGATTGGACCCAGCTGGCGTCGCAGAGCTGGGCTAAGGACAGGAGCTCATTCTGTCTTGTGGGGCCGACCCGGGTCTCGAACCCTGGCCTGCTGGTTAACAGGCACAGTGTCTTAGCCACTTGCGCCACCCACAGCCCTATAAAGAGTATTAGAACAAGGTGATATTTCCTTGCTGCCATGAATTCAAAAGGTCACATGAAAACCTAGCACCCATTCCTGCAAGGCATCTGCTAACAGTTCACTATCACAACTACATTACTCCAAAAAGCCTTGTTAATTTGCCTTGGGTGATTTGCAGTGGATAATTTCGCAGGATGTATTGAACCCATGGCAGAATACAGAAAAGTCAGGTTATGCTTACGAAACCCTTTTCTGCCCTAAACTGAAAAAAGACACATGCATGAGCACTCATGTTGTTCCAGGTTGTGGATGGTATCATATAAATAATAAATACCCCTTGTTAGTTTAATAAGCATCAGATATTTTAAAAACATATGGATTCATGGCAATTAGTCAGCTTTGTTCTCTGCTAGAAAATTCTGTGTTCATTTATTTTATTTAGATACAGGCAGCTGAGAGGCAAAATAGTGCTTACCTTATCACAGTTTTGCCCACCCTGATGGGAAAAATTAATGCAAACATGTTAAAAAGAGAACTCAGTTACATTAGAAAGTCTAATTTCTAACTAATCACATCAGAAGAAATCAAGTCCACATTCTCTGTGAAGTTAACATCATTTCTTGAATGAAACTCTATGTTAATGCATACGACACCTGCAGGCTGCCCCAAAATTCCTAACATGACCAGAATACCATCACTGCCAGGCACATATGATATGTGTGGCACATGAGGGGTGTGTGTAGAGTGGACAACCTCAGAATGTCAGATGCAGAGGAGAGTGTGCGCTCCCTGAGGCATCTGGACTACTGTGTGATGCAGGAAGCTGGACTAGATGGGCTCTTCGTATGTTCTTATAATACACATGATATTACATAAGACAGCATGGGGAAAATTAGGAAGGGTGGTGCTCGAGGGGTGGACAGGACATAAAATGAAAAGTAAAGGTGGCAAGTTTGCAGTGACTCAGTGGTCAAAGATGCTGTGCTTGTCAACCTGAAGGTTGGCAGGTCAGCCGTTCAAGACCCAAGAAATGCACGATGGAATGAGCCCCCTTTACATGCCCAGTTCTTGTCAACCTAGCAACTTGAAAGTATGTAAATGCAAATAGGTACCACTTTGGTGGGAAGATCACAGTGTTCTGTGCACTTTGGTGTTTAGTCATGAAGGCCACATGACCACAGAGGTGTCTTCAGAAAACATGGGCTCTTTTGCCTCAACATGGGCTCTTTTGCTTCACGTCTAGCAGGACAACATGCAAAGGACCCCTTTACTTTTAAAGGGGGCATAAGGGCAGTATCAGGGCTAGAGAAAAAGGAACACTGGAAGCGAGGAGTGGTGGAGCCCAAGAACAGGCAGTTTGAAAGAGGAAAAAGAAGCTCCTGGTGAACCAGCAATAGATGAGTCCTAAGTGAAGAGAAGGTGAGCAGGATAGGAGGTTGCTGATCGAAGCCAGATTGTAATGAGCCGCTCCCCGAGTGACTATACATAAACTACTTTGTTAACTGTAAAATCTCCCACTGGAGCTGTCTCTTGTATCCCAGGAGGCTTCATGCCTTTCCCCTGGACATTGATCCACACACATGGGAAGATGTGATGGACATTAGTCCTTCACATCTTCCAATGTGGGTGGCTATCAGAAATCTTTTTGTTCAGCTGCTGGCTAGCATCCATGCAATGTTTAGTAAATTGCAGTCAGATATCTGGATTGCTTTTCAAACAGATGAACAAAAAGGTACATTATTTTTTGACAGAAGTTTTAACTGAATCTGAATTATGGTTACCTGGATGGTAATGCGGACAACACCTTGGGAGCTTGTACCCTGTGGGGGGAAAATGAATAATTTCTCAGTACTGGCTGTAATATGTCCTGCATCTACAGAGAGATTTATTGAGACTATTTTTTAATCAAATGGTAACTTACAGTGCCACACATACAGTCATGGGTGGAGAGGGGAATTGGTCAGCTGTAACACCCATTTACAACACAATCCTAACCCCCCTATCAACCCCAAATCCCGGCACAGATTGCATCTGGCTTGGGATGTCAAAGAAGTGCTGGACAATATGTGCATATACTGCATAATTAATTCTATACTCACAACACTGCAAAAAAAATTGAACTGGATTCAAATAAAGTGATAACATGATACAGCTCTATCACCCACTAATAATGAAAGGAGGCACACTAGCCAGTAGGAGAGGAAGTTGCCATGGTGGAACTGGATGCCAAGGGAGTAAGGCATTCTCCAGTGGTGTTACTAGAGTCTGGGTCACCTGGAATGGGAGTACATCATGGACCTCCTTCCCCCGCAGAGGATGGGACAAAATCCACATAGTGGGTATGGTACCATTACCCCACCCATGCAGATTTCTTTTTGCTAAACGTTTTATTAGAATAGAGATATTTCAATGCAGTTTGTTTCACTATATTCTGCATGAAATTACCAATCAAATGATACATATTATGGCATTATTCAAAGAATACCAAGATTTTAAAAAAATTTGGTCAGCAGTGGTGTCACTCTACCATGTGTGTCACCCAGTGCAGCCCACACCTCACTACTAATGCTCTGATCCTCCTGTTTTATACTACTAGGTAAGAATGAAATCAGTCCAGACTCAGACTCAGTGAGAATATCAGAGCACAAAGTGTGCCTCTATCATTTTATTATTTCCTCAGTTCTCTGCCTGATTCAGAGTTTTCAAAGTGGCATCGGGGTGTTTGAAAAAGAAAAGCAAAAGTATACTTACCGATGTGTAGGTTGTACGCTGTAAAGAATATAGAAATTTCTTATTAGTTTTTCAGATAATTATTTTTAAAAAAATTTTATTTTAGAATTTAAAAAAATAATTAATTAATTAAGAAAAGACACATTGCTTGTTAGGCAACAATGATCATTTAAAAAAAGCAGGTCATTAGTCTTGAAAGACTATGGTATCGTGCTTGGCACTGCATACGCTCTCACTGCATGAGAAGCACGAAAGCCTGGGTTGGATTGTTATGGAGGATATGTACATGGGGAAAACATTGATCTAAAGTTTGAATGAGAATTTACATATGTTAAAGTTAAAAAGAACTTACAACAGGTGGGAAGGGCTGGCTAGGAGCATACTGGATGGTCTGCTAATAGAAAATTCAGTAGTTAAATTTAATTGAATATAAAAGACATGAGTTTAATGTGTAGCACTGATTTTTCATCTACAATTTTTTGTTAATCGAAGTTTGGTTTGTATGGGAATATATGGAAAGAGGAATGTGAAAACATGGAGAGAATCATTTTTTATTTAATCTTTGAACAAGGGGTAAAGAATTGCAGCGGGGTTAGACTGTAGGATACTAAGCAAGGCATATTGGTCCACTTGCACAAGGACTGATACCTCAAGCATGGCTCAGTACAGAGGTAGCTGTAGCCGCTGCCATATTTTCCAGGTTAAACATTGTTTCTGCTTCAATATTTTAGAACACTGTGGATGTTTATGAGTTGCTAAAGATATAAGCTGTAACTGAACATCAAGTTACCTTAGCCTCATACACCACAACAGCACTTAAGTGAGCTTAACTGCCCATTAGATTGCTAGCCTAAGTTCAAAAGGATAAGAAGGGATCCATCCACATATGTATATTTACATTCACACTGCAGTGCTTTTCCAAGTGCAATTAATGCCAATAATTTTGGGGCACAATTAGATTGCTATCATTACGCGAAGGACAACCCCAAGCCAACATCACATGTTTTACAAATGTAGAGCCTGTACTACTCTTGACTGTACTACTCTTAAGCAGGACCCCACTGTAGGCGTAAGACAAGCAGATGTGATGGCAGTGGAGGCTGAATATACTAGAAGAAGAATATACAAGCATCAGTCTTTGTTTTAAAGAAAAAATAGTGCAGTACATACCTTTCTTCCTGAAGTGACTGAAACAGACTATAAGGAAAACAGAAAAATAAATATAATTTGTTCACTTTTGATAAATTGATTAAAATTAAGGCATAAGGAAAAGTACACCCCTAGGAACACACAACTACCAGGCACCTTTCAAAGGAAGCTTATTTCACATTTTGACTTAACTATTAAAATGTATTTACGGTAATTAAAAAAAACCCAAACACCTGTAGTACAGTACATCCATCTATCCCTGCAAGAGTCACAAAGGTTTGTGAAACAATTGTAAAAACTACAAGTGACATGTCAAAAGACAAAAAATGTTATCATTTAAAAATACAAACAATTATGGATATGAAGTTATTATAAAAGAGGCAGAGATATTGTAAGGAAAATTGGCCAGCCAAAACAGATGTGTCAAGCAGATATTATTATGTATTAATATGTAGTTTTTGGACCACAGGCCAACCAAGAAGGAAGAGCTATAGAACTTAGGTGGTGTTACCAAGAAAGACGTGATCCTTAATCCTATCCTAATGTGGAGCAAAAAAAAAAAAAAAAAGGCCACGCAGACAGATACATGTTGGAAAAGGCAGCAAATACCAAGTTCAAGCTATGCCCTGCCTCATGGATGGGGCCAAAAATTATTTACGATTGTTTTTTCAAATTTTATGTTTGAAAAAATGTAGTGGACAAGACTCAGATAAATTACAGTGATCAGAAAAAATGTCTGTGAACATCAAGTTATCCCAGTCAATAAATTGGAATAATCCAAAGATTCTCTTCTGATAGCATAATGCTTTATTTACTTATGGAAAAAAACTCATGTTCTAATTATGTGAGAGATGTTATGTGAGAGAGTATGTGAGAGAAAAATTCCAAATTCAGAGAAAGTTTATGCCTTTTGCACAAGTTCTGGGCTTATTTCACCTGCAGCAACAAAGACTTTCATGGCACTTAACAGATTTATTATGGGATCCATTTATACGAATTCCAGCCCATTTTGCAAGATGCATGGGTGGCACATAGAGACAGAAGTAAAATCATCCTGTATCAAAATACAGCAAATGATTGTGAGCCCAATCTTAGATTG
Organism: Cryptoblepharus egeriae; assembly: GCA_030015325.1. Classification (NCBI taxonomy): domain Eukaryota; kingdom Metazoa; phylum Chordata; class Lepidosauria; order Squamata; family Scincidae; genus Cryptoblepharus; species Cryptoblepharus egeriae. The sequence goes on from JAREYC010000003.1 coordinate 110,568,880, forward strand.
TCTACTCAGAAGTAAGTCCCATTAAAATCAATGGAGCTAACTTTCAGAAGTAATAAGATAGCAATCAATAGATATACAATCAATAGATAGAATTGCAGCCTGAGTGTATTAAGGTAACCTGTCCAATCAAAACTGATGACATGGAACATGTCTTAGGCTGCAATCCTATACTGTACTTAGGGCGCAATCCAGAGTAACTACGTGGAGTCCTTGCTCCGGTGTAAGAACTATTTGCTCTGGATTGCAATATGAATTTCCCATAGGTTTTCATTAGGTGGTGCAGTAACTACGGGTGCACGTAATGTCTCTTACGTGCTCCCGTAGTTACTCTGGATTGTAGGGTATCTCACCCAGAATTAGGACAATTGAACAAAAAACTTACTTCAGAATAGGCATGAACAGGATCATGCAGTTAGACTTCAAAGTACCAAAAGTCTGTTGTTGCTTTTGATAGTATATATAAACTTCCTTACCTGCCCATATGTGCTTCCACTGTAGTTTATGCCTGACTGTAAACAAAACAAAATACAATTAAAAAAAAAATTAATTGCATGCATTTCAATGTTTCTACACAATATGTTTCTTCTATGGAAGAAATCTGCAACAAAGCAAAAATGTTGTATGTATGTATTAAGAGATTATTATTATTAAGAGATGTATTATTAAGAGATGTATTAATACTTTTATATATTAAAAAAGAACATTTTGATGATAATGAATGAATGTGGAATTTACACATCTAACCCTACAATCCAGAGTAACTACGGGAAGACGTAAGAGCACTTACTCTGGATTGCTCTATACATTTTCCACAGGTTTCCCATAGGTGGCACCGTAACTACGTCGATGTAAAAGTTCCCGTAGTCACTCTGGATTGTAGCCTAAACCTCAAGGAACTCATTGAAGAGATAATCTAACATTTTCTGTTTCTAGGACAATGGTGATCTAATCTATCTGATCTTCAAAATGCAACGTAACAAACTATCAAGCATATATATATATATTTGTTTGCACGTATATGTGTTTCGTTAAGTAGACCAAGCTGATTGATCCAAAATGACCGTAGAGGAAATGGTTGGGTTTTTGATTATTCACCTCTCCAATGTACACCTCTTTGATTATTCACCTCTCCAAATGTTGCCTGACATTTGGAACCCGATGCCATAGAGAATCATGGTCACAATCATGAGGATCCAACTTTGTTTAGATCAGTACCTTATTCACTAGTATGATTTTACTGAATTTTTCCCCAGTTCTGTTTTTTGCCATTCAATTCACATTATGAACCATGAAACTTCTAAGCTGAATGTCACTCATTCCCACGTCAAAAGCAATATATAAACAAAACTCAGAAGATTGCTCACACTGGTGCAGCCATACTTGTTGTAGACCCCAGCAGTTCCACCCTACATGGAAAACAGAGAACTAATTGGACATTTTGTTTTGCTTGTTACAAACAATTTACGGCACAATAGATCTGTTGACCTACAGAGAGAAGGAATAGGAACTTCAGAAACAGCCCAAGCTTATGCTTGGTAGCACAGCAAGGTACAGCAGCCAAAATGGCCACCGTGTTATCATGAGGGACCAGAGCAGCCACAGAAGTCCCCTCAGGGTAAGGGAACATCAGTTCCAGCAATGAGTCTCCTTGGAACTGCACCCACTACTTCAGAACCAAGGAGGCTTATGTGAGTATGGTTCAGGAGAAGGCACTGGATTCAATGGAAACCTTGGCCGGCATGACCACCCCCATCCCACACCTAATCCATCTACAGGTCCCCCTTTTCTCCAGGCAATTCTGACCTACCCCACCTTCCCCCACCTCCTTCCCCTAAACACTAACTACTGTCCAGCAGGGATACTCTCCGCCTCGCACTCCTTGATGCATCCTACGGTGCTGAAGCCCAATACTAACTGGCACTAGTCTCTCCACTGGTGCTAGATGTCTCCTTGCTTATGGTACATTTGCCTTATGACATTTTTACAATACCCACTTGCAGTAATGGAGCTGGAGCGACGGTAGTAGGATCTAGTAGGACTTAGGATCAGGCCCCAGCCTTCTTGGTAGTAAAACTTTCTTAAACCAAGTATGGTCCAACTCAGTATAGTGTTACTTATACTGAGGTATCTAAAGAGCAGCAGTTTTCAACAGGTGTGCCTCAAATGTGCCAGGAAGACTGGAGGAGGATTAGTAGGGCCATTGTGGGTATGAGCCCTCAGCTGGCAGTTTGGTATGCTGTGTCACATATACCAAAATCATAGAATCATAGAATCATAGAGTTGGAAGGGACCTAGTAGGTCATCTAGTCCAACCCCCTGCCTGCAGCAGGAAATCCCCCTAGAGCATCCCCGACAGGTGCTCGTCGAGCCTCTGCTTGAAGATCCCCAGTGAGGGAGAATCCACCACCTCCCTTGGCAATCTGCTCCACTGCCGAACCGCCCTCACCGTCAGGAATTTTTTTCGGATTTCCAGCCGGAATCTCCTCTCTTGCAGTTTGTACCCATTGGTTCTAGTCCTGCTTTCAGAAGCAGCTATGAACAAATGAGCCCCTTCCTCCCTATGACAGCCCTTCAGGTATCTGAAGAGGGCAATCATGTCTCCCCTCAGCCTCCTCTTCTCCAGGCTGAACATCCCAGGTTCCCCCAATCTTTCCTTGTAGGGCTTCCCTTCCATCCCACTGATCATTCTTGTCGCTCTCCTCTGGACTTGCTCCAGTTTGGCTGCATCTTTCTTCAAGTGAGGTGCCCAGAACTGAACACAGTACTCAAGGTGAGGTCTGACCAATGCTGAATAAAGAGGAACGAGAACTTGTTACGACTTGGAAGCTACAGTCCTCTTAATGCAGCCTAAAATGGCATTTGCTTTCTTTGCAGACACATCACACTGCTGACTCATGTTCAGCTTGTGATCCACGGTGACTCCAAGATCCCGCTCACATGTTGTGCTGCCAAGCCAAGTATCCCCCATTTTATACCTGTATTTTTGGTTTTTATTGCCTAAGTGCAGAACCTTGCACTTCTCCCTGTTGAAGTTCATTCTATTTGTTACAGCCCAGGATTCCAGTTTATCCAGATCCTCCTGGAGGTTTCTCCTGTCTTCTGTTGTGTTTGCTATACCTCCCAGCTTAGTGTCATCTGCAAATTTGATCAGGCTCCCCCATACCCCTTCCTCCAAGTCATTGATAAAAATGTTAAAGAGGACTGGGCCCAAGACAGAGCCCTGGGGTACCCCACTTAAAACCGATCTCCAGGTTGATGCAGACCCATTTACTAAAACCCTTTGTGTGCGGCCATCGAGCCAGTTGCGGATCCACCTAACAATTGCCCTGTCTAGACCATATTTTTCCAACTTCCCAATTAAAATGTCATGTGGGACCTTGTCAAATGCTTTGCTGAAGTCAAGATAAATAACATCCACAGCATTGCCACTGTCCAGTAAGCTCGTAACCCGATCAAAAAAGGAGATCAGATTTGTCTGGCAAGATTTATTCTTGGTAAATCCATGCTGAGTTGTTCTGATCACCGAGTACTTGTCTAGATGTTCACAAATTGTGTGTTTTATGATTTGTTCTAATATCTTGCCCGGGATTGAAGTCAAACTGACTGGTCTATAATTTCCCGGGTCTTCTTTTTTCCCCTTCTTAAAGATTGGGACTACATTTGCCCTCTTCCAGTCCAGTGGCACTTCTCCACTCCTCAAGGATTTCTCAAAGATGATCGACAGAGGCTCTGCAAGGACATCTGCCAGTTCCTTAAGAACTCGAGGATGCAGCTCATCTGGTCCAAATGACTTGAATTCATTTAGGCCAGTTAAGTGGTTTCGAACCAGTTCTCTATCAATGTTCACATTACAACTATGTTGAAAAATGTTCACATTACAACTATGTTTTTAAAGACCATAGCTTGTACCGAGACAAACATGTAAGGGGAGGAGGAGGAGAGAATGCTTACCCCAGTGCATCCTCCTTGGTACACTATAACTCCCTGGAAAAAAAGTAAATAAATATTATTTTTTGTTTAATAATGCAGAAAATAAAACCACAATGTGTAGCACTAACAGCTTGGATCTCAGTGCATCCAAGTACATTTTTGCTTTGAAGAAAAAGAGCTTCCTGGACTGTTGCTGTCCTTACGCAGCAGCATGTGCAACATGAAAAGAAACTAGGAATTATATGATTTGGGGTAAAAGGAGAGAAACCAATTTACCGCAGCAAATCAACAAGTCATTTTGTTTATGGTTGCTAGTTTCCTTCATGCAATGATTCTCAAGTGAGGACGTAAGTTGCTGAGATTAACTAAGGTAAACTGAAGACAATGTGGGCAACATTTATACAAGATTGCAGTGATTTACACAATCAAAGTATGTCAAGGGCTGTCATAATTACAGGAATGACTGTAATCTTGTGTAGATATGAATGTGTGCATTTCTGGTCTGGGCAGTCGTATGTGAACATGAATGAACCAAGGATGATCACATGTGGGAATTCAGTTGCAATACTTTTTGTGACTCAAACACTAATTTCAAGTGATGCTACATAGTAAAGTATAAGAGTATACAAATTTGACAGCTGTCCCTGACCTGTACCAGCACACAGTGCCTATGTACCAACTTTCTGGGATTCTTGGGAAGGTTAATGAATGAAAGAACTATAGTAATATCTTAGGAAAAGGGTTTACCTGTGGTCGGCCACCTTGAGAGGGTCTCTGCAAGGAAAGCAAAATTCAACAACTTGTCAAAGAATCAGGCTTTAAGTAAATACCACTTTCATACTCTTCAGGACCTTCACTTTTAGGATCGAAAGGAAAAGTGAGGTGCTTATTCAGGTCATTTTGAGTTTTGTTTCACTTTGCTCTGCAAAAGAGCAGTGACAGACGCAGCAAGAGGAAGGATGATCATAAGCAGCTGCTGCCAGGCTTACCAAGTCCTTGGCAGCTCTACTTCTCCCAAGTAACTATCGAGTTCACTGCAGCCATGCCACATGATTTGCAAGTGAGTTTTCAAAAGTTTAGAGTTTTGCTGAGTCTTCCACATGTGCAGTTCAAATGCCCATCAGCAAATTACATGCATTTTGCAAGATGGACTGAAGTCCCCTGATTTGCATTCCCATACCTGCCAAGATGTAATACATTATTTATTTTCTTTTAAATGAGTATTTACCTTGATACATTCACTTGAGGAAGATCCAGTGCCTCCCTGCAAGTAAAAAAATTCGTTGGTTTTCAAGGAACGTTTAAATACAACACAATTTCAGGTTCAGTGACATGCCAAAAGAGTATGAACTCTTAGATTTCTCTTCAGTGCATTTTCAGACACGGGGGAGGAAGGGAAACAGCACTCAAGTGAGGGGTCCTCAAATGTTTTAAACCGGGGGCCGGTTCACTGTCCCTCAGACATTATCGGGGGCCAGACTATAGTATGGAAAAAATGAACGAATTCCTATGCACACTGCACGTATTTTATTTGTAGTAGTGCACAAAAAACAGGAAAAAGAATGCAATATTCAAAATGAGCCTTACTTCTGAGTAGACCAGCCTCAGACTGGTCTGCTAACTAGCCCATGTTTACCTGAATGTAAGGCACACTGACCTCAGCAAACCTTACTTCTGAGTAGACCAGCCTAGGCCTGGGCTCCAAGGCTGCCATCTCACCCACACTTACCTAGAAGTAAGCCTCGGTGAGCCTTACTCCTGACTAGACCAGTCTAGGACTGGGCTGCAAGCAACCAAGTCTGCTGCTGCTGCTGCTGGGAGGAGCGAGAGGCGGATGCCCATGAAACTTCCAGGAGTTTGCCCGGAGTTTGGCTCCCTTGCAGGGTGCAGTGCTGGGGGGGAAGCGGCACTACTCACTGGTCTGTGGGGGGGGGGCGCGTTGACTGGGATAGCCAGCTCCTCCTCCTTGTACTCAGGCCCGTCCAGCAAGTCTCCCTTGTCCACTGTGCTCACGGCACAGAAGTTTTCTGCAGCTGCTTGGTTTCCTCCCCAACCCGCGGATAGGGTAGGATAGGGGACATTAATTCATTAAACGCACTAAAATGCACTCAATGCAATGCAAAGCAATTATCTATATGCAGGATATATTTTGATATAGTAGGTCAAGAATTCTTACCGGGCCACAGTATACTTTTACGGTAATGCTGGAAGACTGAAAAAGAAAAAAGAAAAGGTGAAGTTGTGAATATTGAATTAGCACAGAGACAGCTCATTCAACTGGTATTTATTAATGTGAAGAAATATTGATACACACCAGACGTACATGCAATGATTAAACATGCATTGTATATCCATGTCTATGACTGCAGATGTTGTGATATCACAATGCACAGTAAGCTCCCTCCAAATAGGTATCCGTCCATGTATATAATTGTCATGAAAAATTGCAACAGTGTACACCATATACTGGTGTAAACCTACACTGATTTACTGGCCTGATGACCAGCCCATCCATAAGGCCAACTGAGGCCGTCATCTCAAGCAATAGATTGATAGTATATCTTTGGGATGAACTCTAATCATTACATTTAAAAAGAAAGGGAGCATCATATTAAGAATCAGTCACAACAAACCTTCTTCCTGCTTCTTGAAGATCCATTGACAGGCTTGATCTCATCTACAGATTCAGAAGCTTCAGCTGTCTCATTAGAATTGCTGGGAAAGATTACTATAGTGGGAACAGTCACCCAGTACGTTTCAGGATCTTGGAAAACAGTTGCTCTAAAAAGATGATGCAAAAATTAGCTGATAACATTTTGGACTACAATTATTTTTGAGTACGGCAAAGCAAAGTGACACTATACTGTTAATAGAGATTATGGGCAAAATCCATAGCAGTTACTGGTCTATGCAGTTATGTTACCCTCTAGTGTTATTTTATGGAAAGTCACCTTATCTGCTCCGGAGCAAAGGGCTTAGTTTGACTTTAGGATATGGGCCTATGCCTTGCTCCTCCTCTGTCAGTTTGCATTACAGTTTTTGCAAGAAATGCCAAATGCATGGTGTTACATCTATTTTTTAAATTTATACTTTGTTCAGCAAAACTCCTCACAAATATTATATCACAGGACAAACAACTTTAAGCTAAACTTCTTATACCTTTTAAAATTCTTTCTCCTTCATACTCCTGTTCCAGTTCTGAACTCTGACAGTGGTCCAGATCACAATATTCCAAAAGGCACTTCCAATTAATTAACTAACCCTAGCCCTTTTAATCTAAATTGCTCATATGATGCCACGGTCACTAGACTCTGAAGCCATTCTATCTACCATCTATCTACAGTATTTATATACCGCTTTTCAACTAAAAAATTCACAAAGCGGTTTACAAAAAAAAAAATGAAAAAATAATAGCTAATTGGTCCCTGTCCCAAAAGGGCTCACAATCTAAAATGCAAAAAAAAAAAAAGCACATTCTTAAGCATGTGATGGGAAAATCTTCTTCCATAAAGAGAGACTATGGTCTCTCCAACTCTGTTCCTTTTACCCATTCAGTCCCAGGCTACAATAATACTAGGTTTTAGGCTCAGCTAAAATATTAGGAGGAATGTTCTCTATATTTTGCTTGTCCTTTCTGACTGTTTCCAGTTGCTACTGGCCTTCTTGCTACTAAATATAGGCTGAAAGCCTACTAAATGCAGGCTGATTTAAATGCAGGAAGAAAACATGATTGCACAGTAATGACAAATGTGCAGGGCCTGCTTGAGAGATCTTTAGTGGATATGTACAGCTGCCTTACACTGACCTATTGGTAGGACCTGCAAAAGGCGAGATTATTTCTCCTGACAAAGGGGTGACATGATAATAAAGGAAAAATAACCTCACTTTTTGTAGGTCCCTACTTATTGGCTAATATAGTCCAGTATTTTGGAGAGTGGTGGCTCTCCAAAGTTTCAGGCATACGTCTTTCCCACCTCTACAACCTGAGACTAGATTAAACTACAAATACTAAACTTCACTGTACTATTAAAGTAAGGCAAAGACAAAAAGGTTCACTTTTGGCGGGGCAGTGTGATGTGGGGAGGGCAACATGTTGTGGTCCTGCACTCCTGGTGCCATAAAGGCCAGATCTATTACTGATAGAAGATATGATTTCTCAGTTCAACAAATAATAAATCACCACATCTAAGTGTATAAATAATATATCTTCATACCATTGAACAGAATGATTGATCAGAGGCCTATTGAAATTCTTTCTGCACAGTACAATGATACAGAATCTGATAGTACAATGGCATGTTATAAGAAATAAAAATCACTGAGTGCTTTTAAAAACTCCAGATACCTAGGATTAAGAAAACAATCAATGATAGAAAATTTTAAAAATGGTCTAATACACACTTACACAAACTGAACTGTTTTGGCTTCAGGTGAAATCCAAAGTGCAGATACATTGTGCTTCTCATCAGGACCCGTGTGAATTAATGCTGAATTCTGAAAAATTAAGGAGATGCAAAAGATGATACATTGTACAGATATTTAGTCAATGTAATTGTTACTTTCCTCATAAGATTTCAATCTTTTAAAGGAAGTCGTCTTGTCTTTATAGTTTAAAGACTATCACACTCACTGCCTCTTTAACATTTTTGTTATAATTTAGGCCAGCATAACTCACCTGGCATAACTTCCCTTAGAGGTGTGGAGAGGCTGACCCATTTTCTGTCCCACTTCTTGAGGGATTAGGCCAATGCATAGACATGTGCCAGCTGTCCCACACCACCACCACCAGATGTTATGCCAGATGAGTTATGCCAGCCTGAATTGGTTAGGATTGCACCCTGAAACTTTCATAATCTATGTGGTTCCTTTACCTCAGCACTTATTATAGTGATGTCAAATAATTTCTAAACTTCCTAAAAAGATTTGACACTCCTGATACTTTCAGATTCTTTTTAATTAACCCTCTCATTTTTGAGGACTGGCACCTTTCCAAATTAAATGTAACAGTACCAGATTTTTTGGGCAAGGTTCTCTTTACATATATATTCAATCTGATAACAGTGTGGTCACTATTCTCATGTGGTTCAAGAATATTTACATCTCACAAGAGATTGAGAGCACTAGAATTAAACCAAGAACCACCCCACTAGTGGCTACAGCTTTTTGCGTTTAGCTAATTGTAGTCTTTCTTCTGCTTTCAACAAAAGCAGAAGAATTATCAGACGCAAGATGTAATCTATGGACTCCATGGCATTTACATTACGTTACAAACCTAATTTGCAACTACAGTTAGGACTAGTAAGGAACACGAAGAAGAAATGAGAGATGTACCTAGTTGGGTTACCAATGGGTCACAAAATTTTAACTACATTATAGCTTACAGAAGTATAAAACAATTGTCATATAAAGTCCTTTTATCTGCTCATCTATAGTCCACTTCTACAGGGGGCTAATCACTACCAGATAATCTGGATGAGGGAAATACTGGTAATTTTTCCGGAGAGCCACACACCAGACGCTGCTGTGTCCACATATGTGGAGAGCCACACATATGACACTGCTGTGTCACGTATATGGCCACATCACTAACATATCAGACCATGTATTTCTATGCAGTTGGGTGGCAGATTTGCTATTGCCTCCTTGAAAGATAAATCAGCTTCATTTTCATCTGCCCTTGCCATGCCCACAAGGATCTATTGCTACAGTACTTATGCTGGAGTTCTTCAAACAACCTGATCTCATTCTGAAGTCTACAATGAGATTATTACAAAAGTTAATATTCAGTGTGGAAAAACAGCCTATTTGAATTTTCCTGCGTGTAGAAATTATGATTTTTCTTAAAGCAGAAAAAATAATTCTTTAACATACAATTTTTTTGCCTAATGTGACAATGTAGATTTCTTCCAAGCAGAGTCAGCAAATTTGGTGGGTTAGATAACTAAGGGTGAAATCCAGAGTAACTACGGGGAGTCCTTGCTCCGGAGTAGGAACAAGTTACTCTGGATTGCAATATGAATTTCCCATAGGTTTTCACTAGGTAGTGCAGTAACTACGGGTGCACATAATATCTCTTACATGCTCCTGTAGTTACTCTGGATTGTGCCCTTAGCCAAAGTAATAAGACATACCGTCATGTTGTAACAATCATGACCCTGTGTGTTTGAATCTGTAACTTGAAATGAACCAACAGGGATATTTTTTTCGACATCTCGGGCCTGTAGCATAAACCATTTAAATCCAGTATCTTCTGTTCCTTCGATGCTCACTGGCAAAACAGACATTGAGACTAGTAAGTACCATATATAGCAAACTCTTCTACTATGTTTAATGAGTATTAAAGATATGTCCCTTATGCACAAAATTACTCTCCACTTACAGCCCAGTCATAATTAAGGTTCAAGCACTTCAAAGGAAGGGAATGTTTGAGGCTAAGGAAGACTGTGGCTATCATCCTCCACCCCACCACCCCAAAAAAACATAATCCAGCACACACCCCATTGGAATGGCTACACCAATGCTAGTGAGGTCTGTTAGACTTCACCTTAGGCTGCCAAAATTCAGTGGCATCACTAGGCACTAGTGGCATCACTAGGCATTGCCTTGTACAGGAGCGTGTCACCCCCATGCTGTGGGCATAGCTATATTCCAATGTTGGGCATAGTGGTGCTCTGTTGCCCTGCCCCACTGATGGGGTTATAAGTTTTGATACAAGTTAATGGCTCAATGGTATTTCAAGTTCACTGGTATTTCAATGTGGTTTTTTTCATTGCATTTGCATGAAATTATACATTGAATGATATATAACAATAGTATTGTTTGACAATACCAAGATTTAAAAAATTTAGAGTGGTGTCTCCCCCCCCCCCCCCGCGTGAGTCACCTGAGCAGCCCTTAGTGACACCACAACCAAAACTGGAAGGATATTTTTGAGCCGTTGTGGTGGAATCTATGATATTCATTTGAAGTAGAGAAATAAGGGAAATCCAGTGTTACTTTATGGTTCTGAGACTCAGCCATTCAGGATTCCATTTTGGCGAGAAACATAAGTCAATGGCCAGAGAACATTGTGGCATGGAACAAATTTCATGATCAACATGGTATGCCATGACACCAGCATGTTGTTGGATACACATAAGCACCTCAGACATCATTTAAAGCAGACATTTAAAGCAGTCATAGAAGTTCTGTCTACACTGGCTGTAAGAATTGCAGGATGAAGAAGACTTCACAATTAGACAAAATGTATTTTCATAACAAATTCCATTTACTGGTATTTTCAAAAATTATTAAAAGATATGCAGACAAAGAGAAAATCTGTGCCATTTACCATTTACTCCACTTCCCGGATCATAGTTGTTTGTTGATACAAAAACGTGATAGGGCGATTTAGTTTCCTGCGGCTTAATTGGGATGTCTGGCAGCATAGATTCACAATCTAGTGAAAAACCCGTCAGTGGATCACTCAGAACCCTTGACACGAAGATCCCACAGAGCAAAAATGCAAAGAAGTTATATCTCTCCATCTTGAAAGAAACAAGTGGGAAGAAAACAGTTTTAATGGAATTACTATGACAAAACTATGACAAAAACTATGTATGCAACACTGAACAAAAATTATTCATTTGTCTGATCTTTTTGTACAAAGTATGAGATGGGTCTACCCTAGGTACACTGTAGTACATTTGCACCTCATCATATATCAAGTATATGGGGGGACCTTGATATCCCCGATTTGATACCCACTGATTTGACTTACTACTGAGGTCCACCTAACAAAAAAGCACCTAAATAAGATTCTTCATCTTTGCACCTTTAAATAATTATAATTACATTCCACTAGAATCCATTATTAACCGCATCTAGTGGCTGAATATGGTGTCTATATCTATGCATTTTGGGGTGACAGTATAGGTGCTAGACACCTGGAAATGGATCTTTAAAGCTGTTTTACAAATGAATTTGTGTCTTATGCTATACAACATTTTTGAGAACAAGGATGGTGCAGTGATTCAGGAATTAGGTGTAGACCTGTTCCAGATTCAGGTTCAAATCCCTGCTCAGCTACAAAGATTCCTGGTGACCTTGGGCCAGTCATTCTCTCAGCCTTATGTATCTCATAGGATTGTTGTTAGGACAAAAGGGGGAGAAACTATGTACACTTCCCTAAGCTCACTGGTGGACTGGCAGCATAAAAAATGTGATAAATATCTAAATACATCTCAGTCTAACAAACTCCCTCTGCCTTTGCTGCCTGGGGCTTCTGTGTTGGAGATCAACAACTCCTGTCATAGGATATTAAAACTTGCTGCTCATGCAAAATTTTGGCAATGACATATCTATTAGCAAAATCTATTCCACCTGCTAGTGTAACTTGACTATCTTGATTCCAGAAGGAAGTTAAAAGGATGCTCCATGAAGCTTAAGAATGATCTTACCCTGATATTCGCCTACAATGATCTGGCCCTGATATTCGCCTACAATAGCAAAACTACAACTTCCATGAGAGTGAACTGTCCGTTCTATCTTCACCAGTACTGACAATGCAGCCTGAGCATGTACTGCATCCGGGTGGTGGGACAATCAGGAGGCCTGCTAGACATAATATCTTCTATAAATTTCTGCATAGGACTCCTTGCAGGATATGGGTCTCCGACCTTTGCAGCTATTTGCTGGCATAGCTCCAAGGAGAGAAAAGAAGCAGGGTGGGGCAGGTTCAAATGGAAGGGCGGGAAGGATATTGGTACATGCTAGTGCCACCAAGATCCACCACTGCCTTCCCCTTCCCCACCCATAACATTCCTTCTCCTTCCCACACCCAAAAGTTCCCACAGCCTTTGGGAACGTTTTGGCACTTCATTTCGTTCCAGGCTGTTCAGCTATGCTTGTCCCTTACAGGGATATCAATCAACACAGATATTCTAAAGCAAAGGGATCCTATGCTTTCATTAGAATCTTGGATCTCCATGTACTGCTTCCCTACAAGCATGTACTGGTTCCCTACAAACTTGTCAAACACTCCCTGAATAGGATCTGTTAGTGGTGATTAAATGCCAGAAAAAAACCAGAGTCGGAGGATTCACCCAAAGTGAACACTACTTTAACAAGTGATTAATGAAACAAAATGAGATGTGTAACCATGAAATGAATTGTATACGGAACTAAAAAAAATCCTACACACTTCTTGAATTCCATATGCCACTTGGAGAACAGAGAGTTCCCTGAAATGGAGTGGGTGACATTCCCAGAGGAACCCTATTAAATCAAATATAATCTTTTCTGCGCCTAGCAGTTGTTTCAACTCACGCACCTTATATAGTTCCAAATAAACGAGTGGCTTGTTATGGACGTCAGTGCAATGCTAATGGCATCCTTATTTCTCGTGTTATAGTGAACAGTGTTTTAAAATGTTCATATTTATCGGTCAAAACAGAAATCCATCAGAGTCACTCTGCTCCTTTTTTTGTACTTATAAAAAACATTCTGAAATACTGTATATGTTGTATAAATATATGAAATATCAGAAATATAGTTACCATGAAATATAAAGAGTGACCATGTTATTCTGTTGCCTCAAGAACAAATCCCCATGATACCTTAATCTATTTATGCCTAACGTTCCATTAATTTCCCATTTTTTTGCAGTTCAAAAAATGGCAAGCCCAGGCATAAATGGGAGATTTTCAACCACTATTGCCATCACACATTGATCTGCAGTGAATGTCCACAAGGGTGCCATGGGTGTTTGTAAAGGTAAATGTGTCCCCCATAACTTGTACAGTACTGCTAGTTGTGATCAACTGTAGGGTATGGTGCTCATCCCTATTTCTAAGCCAGTGTCGTCCAAAGATGCTTGAGTGGTCATGTGACCCGCATGACTATACAATGAGGTGCATGGAATTCTGTTTACCTACCCACTAAGGTGGTACCCTATTGATCTACTTGTATTTGCATGCTTTCGAACGGCTAGGTTGATAGGAGCTGGGCTATCAATTAGTAGGGTCACTGGGGGGATGTAAGCCACTGGCCAGCAGTGAGATGCAAATTTTCAAAAAAAAAATCTACTGGTGTACCTTGCCAATTTTAGTGCCTTTCCAGTGTGCCATGAGATGAATAAGACTGAAAACTGCTGTAGGCTGTATACCTACTCAAGGTAAAATTTCTACTCAAGATAAGATTTTGGAAAATGAACAACAAAAGCAGAAATATCATATGTGAGTCAATTATCTGAACAGAAACCAGTTGTGATCACAGGGAGGTGACAAGCGTAGCAATGCAGATGGAAACAGCCACATTTCATATATTGCAAAGAAGTGTGATGACGTGAGCCTCCTGTTCCTCGCCACCACTGCCTCAGCAAGTTCAAATTCCAGCTACTAGTCAAGGAACCTTCAAGGATTGCCACAGATTTCCTAAAGGGATTCCACCGCTGCACGTTAACTGCACAAGGTGAATGGTGCCAACAGAAACCAAGAACTTTGTGAACAACAATTCTCAGTGTCAGCAGATAAATGAGGAGATTGCGATGGCTATGTTGAAAGAACTGACTCATACCATGGGTACACAGCCCAAAAGGAGGTGCTAATAGAGTAGATTGCAATTTTAGCAATCAATATAGAGTACAGGGCACTAGGAACAAGCCATCATCTCTGTAAAAGGGGATGGAGATCGTTTCACAAGAAGCTACCATGGGACTCATCGTTCACATGGGATTCCATGCATGTGCTCTATTCAGCTATCGGTGCAATAGGTGTGTCCGGGCACTTTTCTGTGGATATACTTGGCCTAATTAAAATTAAGTACAGCATGTGGGTGCTGCCTATTATGTCGCGCGATAAACAGTGATTTCACGCGAGTGAGTCTGTTGTTGAGATCTTTCTCTCTGAATCATAAGTAATGATCTACTTGCTTCTGAAACACAACATTTAAATTAGTGAAGTTTGAAAAATATTATCTGGAAATCATTCTAAACCTGAACATTTAACTTTCCCACTTTCTCCCTGACTAGGAGGTTAAGGAGCTAAAGCTGCATCTCAAAACCATCAATAATTTATGCCACCACCTTAAAACCGTCACACAGTAGTTTCTTAGGTGTACACATTTTAAGGTGTAAAAATGCAAAGTGTGATTCTGGGTGCAATCCACAGTAACTATGGGGAGTCCTTGCTCCGGTGTAAGAACAATTTACTCTGCATTGCAATATGAATTTTGCATAGGTTTTCACTAGATGGTGCAGTAACTACGGGTGCATGTAATGTCTCTTATGTGCTCCCATAGTTACTCTGGATTGTAGGCAGTGATGGGCTTCAAAAAAATTAAGAACCGGTTCTCTGCCCATCTGGCAGCCACTTTTAAATGGCTATTTTTAAACTTTATATGTCCTATCTCTTGTTAAGAACCGGTTCTATAGAGTAGGTGCGAACCTGCTGGAGCCCACCACTGATTGTAGGGTCTGTATATCTTACATGCACCTGCTTCAGTGAGGACTGCAATTGGTTGCAAATTACACGTTCAGCACTCATTTGTGGCAAAATGTGTGAAATGTGCTTATTTTGAGATTTTAAAAGAATTGAATGTAGTCATGTTTGCATGCTGAGACATAAACTAGTGATACGTGCTTATCCGCATGGAATTACCAGTATATAGAACAAAAAGATTTTCTTTCTTATCTTATCTTGCAATGTTCCAAATTGAGAGACTTTTCTAAATCATATATGATGCCCACCCAAATCCCTATGCCCAAGAACCTTATGGACCCATAAAGACCTTATCAGCGTTGGCTATGGTTCTCATCAGCTACAAAAAAGTTATTCTACTCTAAAATGTCACATGGCCCTACAATTATTGTTGTAGCAAACACATCAATAATGTGAGTCTTAATGCCAGTAATTTGGAATTCTTGTCAAAAGCCTCAAACCTTGTGGGTTTGATTCTCCACCTTAGTTTTCTCCTGTATCCTTTCTTCTCATAAAGGCTCCATAAATCACTTTACTCACTATAAAGGCTTGGAAAACATACCAGTACATATTGATAAATGCTATAAATATTCACATTGCTTTCCGCTCCCTGCGGAGAAGCAGTGAAATGGGGACCACCAGCTACCCCTCATGCCTAATGGAAAGAGAAGTTATAAACACCCTCTTCTATCTTTCCCTTTTCCCACTGTCTTTCTTGTAAATACAAAAAAGTTATCCTTTTCTATTCCACTCTGGTCACTCCAGCAGCATCACTGCCTAAGGTGGGTGTCCTAGGCTACAATCCAGAGCAGCTACAGGTCAGCTTACATTGACATAGTTACTGGGCCACCTACGGGAAATGCATTGAGCAGTCCACATAGAAACACATAGAATCATAGAGTTGGAAAGGACCCAATGGATCATCTAGTCCAACCCCCTGCCTGTAGCAGGAGATCCTCGTCTTGATCTTGTAGCAGGAGTGTCTAGAACCCTGGCCTGCTGGTTAACAGGCACAGTGTCTTAACCACTTGCGCCACCAGAGGACCTAATCCAGAGTAAGTGCCACTTACGTCGACGTAAGAGGTCCCCTAACTAATCTGGATTGCAGCCCTAGTGAAACTGGGAAAGACAAAATCCTCATCCTTAACATTCAGGAGCAAGGTGATTATAGGGGCAAAATCCAGAGTAACTACAGGGAATCCTTGCTCCGGTGTAAGAACAAGTTACTCTGGATTGCAATATGAATTTCCATAGGTTTTCCCTAGGTGGTGCAGTAACTACGGGTGCATGTAAAGTCTCTTACATGCTCCTGTAGTTACTCTAGGTCCTGATTTTTAGCCTTGCATCCTGGAAAAATACTTCAGTGTCCTCCTTTTCCTTGTAAGCAGGCAGCATGCAGCCTTCTTGCAATTAATAAATTATACGAAATGCATATGTAATAGTTTTAAATTGAATTACATGTAATAAAGTGTTTAAAATATTGTATAAATAAATAAGTAAAAATAGTAATGTTTATGTGTGATTTTAGTTTTTATTTATTCATGTTCTACATTTTCTTGGGTGTCCTACATTTTGGGGGGCCTTGTCCTTGTTTTTATGGCATAGGGTGATCCTGCACAGGAGGCAATAACCATAGGAAACAGAATAACTCTCTATTGTACTTCAAAATTCTTCTGGTTTTGTGCAACAAGTGCAATGTTTTGCACTAGTGGTTTTGACCAACTAGTGGTTTGGGGCAAAAAATTCAATGATCCAGCAAAAAAAGGTCTCTTTCTCTTATTATAATAAATGTTGCAATCTAAAGCCCTCTTTCTTTCTTCAGTAGTACTGAATAGGCCTTATGTTTGCAAAGGATTACAATACTTTTTTTCTGTGTGATTATAATTGAAAAGGCAGCTTCAAGGAGCACTTCCGAGTAAATTATAAAAGTACACACTTTGCACACTTCCTACAAAGTGATGCATGCAGGTAAACACTTTTTTGATCCTTTGATTTAGAGCTGAAAATAAACATTTGACAAATGGGAATTTCGGACCCTTGTATGCAAAGGAATTAAACCAATGATTCTGAGAAAGGAATAAGAGAACAGTGGTCTTGCCCACATACGGGTAACAAACTATGGAACGGGAGACCTCTTCTTAGATGCCTTCTAATTATGAAACTGCTTTCCATCATCTCTTGCAGCATATCTCTCTCTCTCTCTCTCGCTCTCTCTCTGCTCCATTACTTCCACCCACATGTAATTAAGTTTGACTTTATGACAACACATAACACAACAAAGTTCATGTGCTATTTCTCCTGTCTTTGAGGCTCAGCGGCAGATACTAGATGATATCATTCATATGCTGACATATCAACTTAAACCATATGCAAGAAAATCGAGATGCCGTGAATACAACCACGTTCACAATAATAAAATCCTTCTCCTGGTTTTAAATATTCTCCTAATGTGATGTATACTGCAGGGCCCATAAAGCAATCCCATTATCATTCAATTTCAACATCTCCTAAGATAGCACAACTCTTCCCCTTTGGTAATTAAATGTAGGATATAACCAGTAAGAATGTCCAGTGCAGTAGGAAAGTCAGCAGAGAAAGCTGAATCTCCTCACCTTCTCTTCTCACAAACCTCAGCCAACACACCTTGTTTCTTGAGCGTTGATGAGCAGCAATCAACCTGTGGTCATGGGGTGCATCAAATGCAGCTCTGGAGTGCAGGAGCCTTAACAAGGAATGTCAGAGAAAGCACAGGTTGGAAGATCCACCTATTAAAGGCAGGGTGGGGATAGGAAATCAGCCAGTCAGTGACATTGGCATCTGCTGCTCAGAAATTAGGACATAACAGGTGGAAGACTCCATCCAAGTGTGGCAATAGCCATTCACGTTGTACATGAATCATCATACCGTCTCTGACTTTCAAACACTTGGGGTGAAACTGATCAGAGATTTTTTTTCTAAGTAAGATTTTCCACTGAAAAACCCACCAAAAACAATACATGAAACAGCCCAAATTGGAATCTTTCTCATTTTCAGCTTCAACACTGAGCAACTTATGCTCATGGCTGTGTTAACTACAATATGTTCTCACTCCTAATCTTTTAGCTTATATTTTGTGACAAAGTCTTCAATCCTAAAGACACTTTCCTGGGAGTAAGACCATTCAACACAATGGGACTTAGGCTGAAATCCTAAAGACACTTTCCTGGGAGTAAGACCATTCAACACAATGGGACTTAGGCTGAAATCCTAAAGACACTTTCCTGGGAGTAAGACCCACTGAACACAATGGGGCTTACTTTTGAGTAGACATGTTTAGGATTGTGCTCTTACTTTTGAGCAGACATGGTTTTTGATATTGAGCATCACCCATTTTTTGGTAGGAGCTAGGATACAAATACAAAAATGATATTCTTTATAGATGTCTGTTTGAAATGATAGGTACTAACAACTCCTTAAAATTATCACAGGCTGGTTTAGACAATACTTAACCTGTTCAATAAGCCCCAAGTGATAAAGGATGTATGCATTGATCGCACACACACACACACCCCTTGTCCTTCCCTCATATTGGGAAGGGATTTGGGTGGGATTTGGATGATTTTAAAAATCACATTTGGAATGCAGGCAGTTCATTCAAACTAACACCCCCATTAAGAAAATGCTACACAATCCCATTTCCCCAGTGTGCAAAGAGTTGGGCAAGGATGTGCACATTCCATGAAAGTGCATGTCCTTTATCCTGCAGGGATAGTTACACAAGTTTCTTAAAATGAGCTAGATCTGTGGTTCTAGAGCAGTGATTTTCAATTACTGTGCCACAGTGCACTGGTGTACCATGGAGGAGTTTGAGTTCACCATTTTAGTGTCAATATACCTCAAGATGTAAAAGGTAGAAAATCACTAAGCTGCTACCTGATTTATAAATGCCAAAGTGAGCAGCTATAATGGTGCTTATGCTCTCTTCCCCAGCAGTAACTTGGCTTACCCTTGATGTACATAGTCTTATCTTCCCTATTTTGTGAATCACCAAAACATGGGTGATCACCACTGTTGGTACCACAAAGTAGAATCGCTAAGCAGTGGTGTGCTAATGATCATGTAGACCAGTGCAATGCTCAAAATGGTGCTCCGGAAGTGATGTCACAACCAGAAGTTATATCATCCCCGAGTATTTCAAAAAAAGAAAATTAGGAAAAAATCTACCACCTCCTCCTCAGCAGTTCACTACCTATTTTTTCTGCTAATGGCATAGGTAACATACCTATTTGTTATCTGGAGTTGAAGAAGATTTTGTTTCCGCTCCCACCCTGCAACAACAAAATCAAATTTAATTAAGTAAAATAATGAACATTATGTCCCTGATTGGTTAGGAAAACTGGGCTGGGGCAAAGAGGAATAGTTATTCTTTCCCTGCTAAATATAAGAGGAGCACCACTTAGAAGTGTCTATATACCCAGTTAGCATGGGGTTAATGTTTTATGATATATTCACTGTATATGATATATACACTGAGAGCTGATTTCTATTAACACCTGCCTGCCCCATTGTCTGCCTGCCCCAAATGTACCAAGAGACGTCAAGTATTTCAAGGATCATCTTAAGTACCATCAGTGGTAGGGATACCACTAGTTGAGAATACTGTTCTAAAGTCCAAAAATACATGTTGATGTAACTGAAGTCTTGGGAAAAAATAGAGCCTTCCTAGAAAGAAAAATGTAAAAGCATCGTTCATAGCTAAATTACAGATGCTGTCAAATGCATAGTTTGGCCCTGTGTGTGTTACTCTTAACTTAAAGGCATGTGTTTGGAGTCTACTAAAACCACAGCACAGCACCAGGCCACCTGGTGACCCGGGACAAAGCTGTACTGAAGCTATAGACCAGAGCCTTCAAGAGGGGTGCAAAGCCATCAAGAACCATCAAGAATTTTACCGCAAGACCAGCAGATCTCTTAACCAGAGATCTTGTCCAGAGTTTCATTTTTAGTACAGTCACAATGGTATTTGTATGCCCAACTAGCCAAGACTTAATCTTGTATCCAGTCAAGGAATATGACAGATTGGGGTCTGTATATCTGATATTGCTTCATTTATTTGACTCACCGATCAAAACATTTTCTGACAAGCAAGTTTGTAATATAGTTTCAGTGAATTATCTTCATAATCACCTCAGCTGGAGATAGAAAATAGTTAACAATTCAATTTAGTATGTGAGTGTACACCCATATGCAGCAACTCCTCTTGACCCGACTCCAAATTAAACCAACAAAATGTGGCATCACAAAGAATACAATGCCCTGTTATAGTACCTGCGGTGCTGTCATCCTTGGAAGTGTTACAGGAAGGTGTTCAGAGGCTAATGGCACATTCCTGTTGGCTGTAACATTGGTGAGGCAGTTGGGTGAGGCTCCTCAGGGCAGTTAAGTCTTGTGGCTCTCAGCACTTCAAATATGAAGGCTTCAATCACTTTACAAAGGCTCTCTTTTCCCATTTATTTGACTCCAAGGAACTTATGACCAAGGGCACAATCCAGAGTAAGGGCAGTGAGGAGAGCCCTAGCTAGGCTGCCCCAACTATTCTGAATCCAGAGTAGAACGTTATGCTGCTTCAGACAGTCAGGAAGCCTAGTCTGCCTTAGCTGCTCCAGAGCATGCTGAGTAGGCACCAAGTCAGTGACAGCTGGGGAAGGCTTGCTTCCAAGGAGAACCCCCTCAGATCACACTGAACAAGGAACAGCAGTGGTGCCTGCCTTAGAAGGAGTCCATGATGAGAAGCCAGTACAATCTACAGTGAATATAAAGGGCTTCTTGGAGTGGCCTGCTGTATCCCTAGCTTAGTGGCTGCCATAATTGTGCCATACCCTGAGGTTGAGAGGCAGGGGTTGCAGCTAGGCTGGCCAAGAACGCAGATTTTTGGTCAACACTGCCATTCTTACTCTGCCTTATCATGGACCCTTACGGGTCTACTCATTACTATACCTGCTCCTGAGGTGGTCTAACTCTGAGGAGCTGGCACAGGACATTTCTGCTCTGGATACAGAGTATCTGCTCTGCCCTAGACAATGCTAAGCATGCCCTCAACATGCCTCTCCTGAACTGCCTAGGCTGGCCCAGCTAGGGCAGCCCAGGTCCACCTTCTTGGGGCAGCCTATGTTGCCTTGCTCCGTCCCAAGCCTTTTCCAGAATAACTAGAGTGGCCCATCTTGCAGTTGATAGAGTAACCCCAAAGTGCACTTCTGGATTGTGCCCTAACAGTTATTAAGTATTTTATTGCAGTCGCTCTTAAGGTCCGAATCTTTTGCACCAGTTGTTGTACAAATTAAAAACAATTAGTTCCTGTGTTGCAGAATTGCCACAATACTGCTTTTGTATGTTACAGGATCAGCCTTTCTTCCAGTCTGATTATGTATCTGTAGCAGCCTGAGACTGCTTGAAAGTCTCAAGTCACAATTATAGTTACTAGTCACAATTATAGTCACTATTATAGTTAGACATTTTCCTCTGCTTTTTGCAATCTCTTATTGCAATTTCTCTCTGCGAGAGAGAGAGAGAGAGAGAGAGAGAGAGAGAGAGGAGGTTCTTCCATCAAGCTTATTTCTGCTATTCTCTATTTAAATATCCCTGAATCACCGCATTAAGTCCCAAGACTTTCAGTACCACCTATATAGTTCCACTCCTCAAGAAATACTTATCACCATCCAACCTTTCATCTTCTTATTCCACCTATATCATCTTTCAGTACCACCTATATAGTTCCACTCCTCAAGAAATACTTATCACCATCCAACCTTTCATCTTCTTATTTGATATGTCTGCTTGGATTTTTTTTTCATTTTCCCCAAAACAATATGTCCAGGACCAAACCTACATGCACAGCTACAATTTATGTGCCTAAGAAGTTGGATCCTTTTGAGGGCATTTGGGGATCACAGACATAGAAAATGGCTTTAGTTTTTGTCTGCTTCTCATGATATGATGTATGCAGATGAATAGGAACAGGAAACAAATGCTGGTGGAAAAATATAGTAATAATAGGTAATAATGCCAATTATATCTCAAAAACTAGATCTGGAACCAGTGGCCCAAATCATGTCAAACATTCCAGGTACCAAGAAATTTATTTTTTGTTCTGAGGGTAATAAATTGATACACATAAAGTGGTTCAAATAAGAGGCCTCATTCCTGAGACTGACCATAGCACTGGCCTCAGTACACTCACATGAGTGAGGGACAGTATTCTCATACTCATGTGGTATGGGACACTCATGTGGTGAGGGGCAGTATTCTCATCTTCCCTATGCAGGGTGACCAGATATCATAACTACACAAGAGGACAAGGCCCCCCAAAATGTAGGACTCCCAAGAAAAATGTAGGACATGGCAAAATAAATGCTAAAATCACTCATGTATATTGGTTTTATGTGGTTATTTTAAATAATATTTTACTTATTATTTAATTTAAAACTATTACATATAATTCATTAATTACAAGAAAGCTACATGCTACCTGCTCACAAGGAAAAGGCGGACAATTATTTTTTTCCCAGGACACATGACTGAAAAATAGGACCTGGAAAAAGAGGACATATGATTGTCTTGTCCCAATGGAACTATCATCTCCTATATCTTTTCCTATACACTGTAAACCTCATCATTCCCCCTGTTGAGAGGAAGCGTCAGTTGAATTCTCAGATTTCCATTTGACTTAGTGTTGCCTGATCTCAGGTTTTTCACTGGAGGTTTTAGACAACCATCTAGGCTGCCAAATCTCAGGTTTTCAGGTTATGAAGAACATAAAACCACCCTTTGCTATATCCCATACAAAATTTAGTGTATGCTGTTGGTGTGCTATGTCACACCATGTCCCTTTACCTCCTCTCCTAGGAGTAGAAGAGGAGGTAAAATAGTGTGGCAATAAGACTTTTGCAGCACTGACCGTAACAATATTATTTAAAAGTAGTTGAAAAAGTATTTAATTCATCACTCTGGAAAAAGAAAATATTGAAGTTTTTCCATTGGAAAAAAAATCTTTTTAAAAAATATTGGGATTACACCCCTTTCCCATCCTTGGCATCAGTCTGGCACTAGGTTTTGTTAAGACATCATCAATGCACAGCTATGTGATACCAGGAGGCTCCACCTCTTGAATCACAGGTTTCTGGGTGTCTCAGGGTATCTCTGACCTGAGAAATCTACTCTAACTCCATTGTCTCTTGTGCTCCCCATAGTCAGTCTGTCCCGAAATTACATTGCTTCTCTTTACCAGTGCTACAAAACAACAGCCCTTCTTTTCCATACCTTGAATGGAAATGCTGCTTCACACCCTGGTCATGCCTGATGAATACAGCCTTCAGCAATTAATTGAGAAATGGGTTTTGGGGTATTGAATATGCTATTCCACTTCAGATGTTTTAGATTAGGTAGATGCAAACCTGATCCATTGCATTTAAACTATGCAAGGTGTCCTTCATTATCTGCTAGGATAAATATCCACTACTGCTCTGGAATCCTCCGTAGATTTTAAAAAATGTGGATTAAAAACCATGGAAAAATAGATATGGGGTTCAATCCTTACCTAGGCCTGTCTTCCCATTTCCATGGTGGTGTAGGGAGGCAAGCGCATGTCTGTGTGCTGGTCTAAACCTCCCCAACGAGGGTCACAGAAGTGTCTTACACAGTTTTGTGACACCCTCTCCCACTCCCCGATCAGCACAGAATTTATGCCAGGGCTTAGGCTGGCCTACCTGGAGGTTAGAATTTCAGCCTTAAATAAACAATATAAAAATATAAAAAATAGTTTTGAACCAATTTCTAGGTATCTGGCTTCTTCGTTGCTCCTAATGGGATACAGTCATGCCTTGATATCTGCAAGGGTTTGATTCTGGGACACCTTGCTGATACATAAAAATGTGTTAAATAAAAAAAAAGTTTTTTAAAAAGTGTGTCCCTTTACAGTTGCTTCAAAACTGCTTTTCTTCCTGTTGTTGAGAGGCAGACAGCAAATAAAAATGCAAAGGTCCCTCTCTCTTTCTCTGGCTCAGCTGAAGAATGGAATGATTGCTTGAGGTTGAAAGGCAAGGGTTGCAGCTGGGCTGGCCAAGAACTCAGATTTTTTTGTCAACACTGCCATTCTTTATTGCCAGTCACTGCATGTCTGCCTCTCTACAACAGTAAGAAAAGCAGTTTTATAATCTGTGATGTTAAAGGGATGCACTTTTCTCTTTCTCCAAGGATTGGCATGTTCCTTTTATTGGCTGTGACCACTGTATTGAATCAAATATGTGCATGAATAATCTGTGTAGAGCAATGTTGGACCTGTATTACATTAGTTTAGTTAGGTTGGCCTAAACCCCACCATAAGTCCTGTGCCTTTCGGCACACTTGTAACACTTGCGACTGGCACAAGTCACTAGTGTCGGCCCATCGGAGAGTTTAGGATTGCACTTTGAGTCACATATCAGTTCGAACTGTACAAGCAGAAAACACACAGCACCTGATTCACCATCTAGTAACTCATTCTAGGTCCTCTTCCTGTCACATCTCCCAACAAACAGTACCTAAGATCTATTGATTACAGAAAATACTAGGGCTTTACTTTTCCTTTTAGATACGACAATGGGCAGATGAGATGCTTCCAACAAGCTGCTTGCATGCTTCCACAGTGGTTAATTTACAAACGACAAAATGGTGACTCCTCATTGAAGTCAATTGTATGGAGTGGGGGGGGGGGGAGAGAAAGCAGGGTTGGAGCAGGTCTTCTGACTCAACATGGAGCATCTCAACCATGTGTCAGCGCAATAGCCAGCACAGACTTGAGAAGCCCCGTTGCGGGGCTAGTACTTTCCCCAGGGAAAATTCCCCTTCCCCCAACGAGACCCCCAGCTGCTTAATGGCACTCACTGGATGCAGTAGTAGTAGTAGTAGTAGCAGTAGTAGTAATTGTTGTGGTCATTGTTGTCTGGGCCCACTGCTCCAACCAGGAAACTTCATCCTGGGTGTCAGTAGCCCTCACATCCCCAAAGTAGTTCCAGGGCTAATTGTATTTGTTTCACTCCCTTTTCAAAAGCATTCAAAAAGCCAACTCTCTTGTATTTCCCTCTAACAACGTCCTTATAAAAGCTTCTAGAACTGGATGATGGAACAAAGCAAGTGGAAATTATTATTATCATTATTTCAATAGTGTTAATGAGGGGCAGCCAAACTGGGAGGGCACTTTAAGCAGGATCCCTCCAAAAGTAGCCCTTAGGAATTCTTCCACAGCTTTCAGCAGCAGAATGGAGAGGAGGCTGAAATCCTGTCTACACTTATCTGGAAGTAAGCCCAATTGACTACAATTGACCCACTGCACAATCCAGAGTAACTACAGGAGCTCTTTAGAGACACTTATGTCGATGTAGTTACAGCGCCACCTAGGGGAAACCTATTGGAAATCCATAGAGCAATCCAGAGTTGTAATAGGAAGATTGGGAGATTAATCCAGAGA
The DNA here is from genome assembly GCA_030015325.1 of Cryptoblepharus egeriae. Classification (NCBI taxonomy): domain Eukaryota; kingdom Metazoa; phylum Chordata; class Lepidosauria; order Squamata; family Scincidae; genus Cryptoblepharus; species Cryptoblepharus egeriae. The sequence goes on from JAREYC010000003.1 coordinate 110,594,746, forward strand.
GGACCCAGGAGACGCTGATGCAAGCAAGAGATTATTTATTGGAGCTCCAGATCCCAGTCGGACAGAGTTTCGTCCTACGAAAAGAATGAGACCCCTTGTACATTTCGCACACACTTCTTATACCCTTTCAGTCATGTATACATTCTTTACAAAAAGGGATTATTTCTTTGTGACAGAGATATTCTCACAGGTGTACAAGAGATCCTACTTTAGAGTTTCCTGTTATACACAAAGAGGTGAGATTAGGGTGATACAATTACAATGGAAAACATCACAACTGTCATATGAAGTTAAGCACACATGGGTTTAACATTTACTTGATCCATTTGGGCTTCTGTTAATACAAAAGGAAGAAATTAAAACTTTATTTTAATTTTATGATCTTTGGACTTCAAATAAGCCTTTTTCGTCCTGCCTGACAATTAATATTCCTAAGTCATTGTTTTCCTTCCTTCCATCTAGTTGTTCTTATTCCTTTTCCCACTTAGCGCTTCTTTATTATTGCCACAGGGTCAGGTGAAGACAAAGAGAGTTTCCTGTCTTAGCTTGGCTAGCTTTACAAGCCTTAAGTGGCTAATCACTGATAACTATCAAACTCCTGGGAAAGGAGAAGGGGCATTGTGATGTTATCATCTCCTCTCGGGGAGCCTGTGAATGTTGATTGGAAGCTTCTGTCTGGGAATGTGTGTCTGCAGCCATTGTTTAATGTCTGTAAGGTGCTTGGCTATGTGTCCTTTACTATAGGCAGCCCACAGAATGATTTCAAAGGTATCAAATAATTTCAATAATTCTAATAATAATTCTAATAAATTCCGACAGCTGGTTTTTGTCTACCATAGAGTAAGTTTTTCTTACGTCAATGAAAGAGCTCCTGTAGTTACTCTGGATTGTGCAGCTAGTTCTGAACAGACAAGCTAGTTCTGAACAGACAGGATTGGGTTCTTTGCCGTTTCCTTATGTGTAAAGTGTGGCTTGGACCCTCTCTCTCTCTCTCTCTCTCTCTCTCTCTCTCTGTGAGCACATGGCTTTCCATCAGCCCCCAAACCCACATGCAAGCAGGGGAAGCTTTAAAGTTTAGAGCCTCTGGACCGACTAAGTCTTAGGAACTCTGATGATATTCAGATGCTGAATAGTTCTGAACAGACAAGAATCATAGTTCTGAATCATATGAGCCTTTATGATTTGTAAGTAAACCTGGTCTAAACTTTTATTCTGGTCTCAGTCTTGATTTTTGCATGTGCCTAAGGGTGCAATCCAGAGTAACTACGGGGAGTCCTTGCTCCAGTGTAAGAACAATTTGCTCTGGATTGCAATATGAATTTCCCATAGGTTTTCATTAGGTGGTGCAGTAACTATGGGTGCACGTAATGTCTCTTACGTGCTCCCGTAGTTACTCTGGATTGTAGGGAATGTTAACAGCCAGGGTGGGGGGAAAGGCTTCTGAACCATAGAAGAAGGATGCTCTGTGGTCATCACTCTGTTGAGTTGATTCAGCTTCCAACATCAACTAGTGTCCGATTGTGAAAGTCAAAAGAAGAAGAAGCACTCTCAAATGAATCAGCTAACTGGAGGAAAGCACACTCCCTTAATCCAGGGGTGGTTCTCTCAGGAAAATGCCAAATAGGTCACCTAAGCTGTAGATGAGGAGTAATGGGAAGAATCACCCTCTCTTCCCACTGCTAGTTGTCACAGTACTACCATTCTTGACCTGCCTGTGGTGGCTTTCCAATCTGTTGCTTCCCTGTGCACAGCACATGTCCCACTCTCATCCAACCTGCGCCACTTCCCTACCATGTTGAGGGCACTGTGGTCTCTGGAAGAGCACCCTGTACACATAGGTGCCCACAGTAGATTTTGAGAACATTCTTGCTGCCACATGATAAGGATATATCTGTTATGTATCCTTATCTGATACTGATGGACTGACGTTGCTCTTGCTGCAAGTACTTCCTTGAGGAGTCATAACATTTTCTCTACCTCTGAGGGCTGTGTTTCCTCGCCTTCTGTTTTCCCCGATAATTGTGCCTTTCTGCTGAATCAGTAGCCTTTGGGGTGTCTGGCTACTGTTTAGCCAGCAAGTTATCCCACTCCAGGGACTGTTCAGCCCTAAGATCCTGGTAACCAACCAACAAACACGGCCCATGTTCCTTTAATCCTTCATGTCTGCAGGCACTTCCGCAGTACCTGCAGTCAACACCGCACACCAAGCATGAATTAAATTAACCACTCAAATCTTTTTGGTTGGCATAAAGAGCAACTGAAATGATTGGGTGTAAATTGTAAATCTGTAAGCTTTAGACATTTACAAGCAATTTAAAATACAGTAAGATGGGGGAAAGGGAAATTGTGCAAGTAAGCAACCTCCCTCTTCCCATCCCCTCTCAAATCATTCTCTGTTTTCTAAGTTTGTTGGTGGGTATAAACTTTTTTTATTGAGTTCTACAAAACAGTAACAACATTTTTAAAAAAACAAAATAGGAAGTGTTTGCTCTCAAAGGGCACAATTTACTGTAACATTCTCCCGCACAAGTATCATTTCCATGTTCTTCTATTTGGTCTTTTCATTGGAGAATTTGCCAGTAGATTATGCTCTTCGCCAAATGGCTATCAAGATTGTTTGATGCCCCAAATATAAAAAATTATTAGCGCTAACTACTATAATTAAGACATTACTGAGCTGGCATTAGGTTGAGCTGAATTTTGTTCTTTCCCTTGCTCCCCAGTTTAAATCTATTAACGATTTAAGCTTGTCTTTAACTTGGTGGAAGACAAGTTAATTCCACCATCACTTGTCTTAAATTGTAAACTGATCATACAAATAAAAAAATCGTCTTGTTCCCCCTTCTGTAGCACTAGATTTTAACTCAGATTTTATATGCAGCCACAACATTAGGTCAACATAAAATAGTGTCAAAAAAATTGTGCTGTGTTGTCACAGTGAGACAAAGGCATTCTAACAGCATTAAGTGTGGTTGGGGCTGCCACAAGTCCCAGCACAAAACTCATGGTGGCTTGGGGGTGTCGCAAAAGTATGTTGAGGCATTTCTCCACCACTCCTGTGGGAATTAGGCCAGTGCATAGACAGGGAGCAGGTGGATAGTGCTTGTCTAAACTGGTTAGTATTATGCCCGTATTCAAGTCTGCATACACACACACACACACAACTTTAGATTATGAAAACTGTTGGAGACCCTGCAATATGCACCATACCTTCTTGCCTTCCACTCTAGGGTAATCAACCATTCTATAGGTCTCAAAAGCCAACTGTTCTAAGGTTGAGTATTAAGGATGCAAACATGGGCAGCCCAATCCAGATGAACCTCAGAGCTGGCACTGCAGCGAGGTCACAATCACCAGTACCTGATTTCCTAGAATATAACACAGTCTGCAATCCTGAAGACACTTTCCTGGGACCACAACTCACTGAACACAATGGGGTAGAACATTTTAAGTAGACATGGTTAGAATTGTGCTTAGTATCGTCTTGTGGCACCTTTTGGAGTAACATCTGGCAAGTCTGATCCTAAGTTGCCCTATTGCTAGCACTACAGCTTTGGTGTTGGATGCCGCATGTTTGCAGCACTCAACTAGTAAATGGTGTTGGAGAGGGGGCTTGCGCTGCCCATTGATGCTTCTGCAGTAGTTCTAGACACCAGTGGTGAAACAATGACCAAGCAGTGCAAGGAGAGAATGGGCTGGGTGGCAGAAGGAGGTATTTATGAGTTGGAGGAGAATAGAACAGGAGAGGGTGAGACAGGCAGACTCCATCAAATCCTCTCTCCAAGGTTGGTCTCAGAATTTTATATAGAGTACTTAAAAGTTTTGTCCGGTATGATGTTCACACTTTCTTGGTGTTCAATACTAAATGATTTTATCTGTTCATGTTGTATCCTTGTTTGACTGGAGACCCTTGAACCTGAGAAGAGCTCTTTGGGGGCCATACAAAAAATGTTGAGAATCTCTTCTGTAACTCATTGTCTTATCCACCTTATATGGCTACCTTCTTAGCATCTTTGGAACCTGTAGCAGAATGTAATGCATTATGCAGACAAAGCTGCTCAAGTTCTCTATGATGGAGCGATCCCCAATATAGCCACACCTCAAGCCTGATTTTCATGTTCACACCTTAGCTGAACTTAAGAAACTGCATTATACTGAGTCACACACCATTGGTTTATCTAGGTCAGTGGTTCTCAAACTTTTAGCACCAGGGCCCATCTTCCAGAATGATAATCTAACCAAGACCCCCTGAAAGTGATGCCATTAACCTGAAAGTGATATCAGGCCAGTAGTGACACCATCAAGCAGTAAGTGTTTTCCTGAGAATGCAGAAAGCAGTGAAATAGGAAGTTCCTTATGGAACAGTCACACCTTGAGCACAATCCTAACCATGTCTACTTAAAAGTAAGCTCCACTGTGTTCAAGACACAGAGTTCAAGGGGTCTTACTCCCAGGAAAGTGTCTTTAGGATTGCAGCCTTAGGCTGCACACACACCTTCCAGGGAATAAGACCCATTGAGCAGTATGGGGCTTACCTCTGAGTAGAGATGGTTAAGATTGCACCCTAAAACTGAGCAGACTGAACTTATGGTCAATATAGTTATTCTAATACAGACCTACCTATTCCTGCACCTGCTCAGGGCTCAGATCCATAAAAGAGCAAACACAGGGCTTGCTTCCTCCTTCCAAGTCCCCTTAAAAGTCATCCCCATTACTCTCAGGTGTTGAATTGTAACCATCATCACTATCACAATCTACTGAGGGGTCTGCCCTCTCTTACAATTATCTTCATTTTCTCTCGCTATATGTTTCCATCCATATATTTTTTAGCCATGATTCTGAGCTGCAAGTCTTGAAGGTCAGTTTGCATGGCAAAATCAAATGGTTGCCTTTTTACAGCTTTGCATTTCTTAAATGTTCCCTGACCCATGAAAAGTCCTCAGAATAGCATGTCAAAGATAATACTCTAGTTCAGCCCAGTATTCCTCCCAATACACAGTATTTATTGATTAAGGATTACATTTCTATTTATGGACATATTTATAGATTAAGGCTGCAGTCCTAAAGACACTTTCCTGGGTGTCAGACCCATTGAACACAATGGGGCTTTCTTCTGAGCAGACATGGTTAGGATTGCACTATAAATTATAGTTTTTCTTATGCCAATAAAGATTCATTCATTCACTATATTTATAAATGCCAGAGGGAGTCTTTCCTGTTTATCTGTTAATATTTAACTTTATTATTTATTCATAGCCCACCTATGTAGGGAAAATGGTAGAATTTCACTGATTACCACGGGCAAATCCTGACTATGGGATGTAGCCTAATGTTTCTGCCAACTGTAACTTCCTTTACTTAATATCAAATTTGGCAGATTAAGATTAGTTCATTATTAATGAACTAGCTTCATTAAAGAAACCATTCAGTATTTCATTAGCAACTAGGTTATTTCTTTCTGCGAACCTTTATATGTGGCTTTTGGGGGGGGGGGATCATGCATATTTAGCTGTGGCAACTGAGTGAAACCTCCTCCATCTTACCTCACATATTGCAAACAGAGCACATAGTATTAAATGGTGTGGTCTTTATTTGTGTCTCAGAGAAGATTGTGGGTGTGACTGCCTACTCATGGAATACATGATAAAAGGCAGATATAAATAGGCAACTATTTATAGACAACTTACCATACCCTAATCACTTTCCCATTTGATCTTCCCAAAAATCACAAACAAAATATTCCTTTTTCTGAAGACCAGAGACAAAATACCGGTATTCACATAGAATTATATGTAGACTTGGAATTAAATTGCAGGAATGGTTCTTAGGAGATCATCTAGTTTATCCCTTGGGGGGAAGGGTGGATTACATAACACGAGGAATTTACCCATTGTTGCGGGAGTAAAATTTCAAGAATATTTTTGGGCTTTGGGCACAGCTGGACACTGATGGCCACTGCTAGACACTGGTGGGCAATGCTGGCCACCAGGCACTGGTACTGACATCATGCAGTGGGCAGCAGGCAATGGGCATCAGCAGGCACTGGGCATGAATAGGCACCAGGCACTGGAGGATTACCAAGGGGCAGTGGCCTGCAGCAGCATGCACTAGTGGGCACCAGGCATTCCTACTGCGCACTGAGCATTCCTACTGGGCATCAGGCACCATCATGCAGTCATCACTGTGAGTGGGCAACAACAGGCTTTGGACATTATTTATTGATCACACCTCAGATTATGATCTGTTAGATGTTTTTGAGATATTCTTGTTGATAATCCACTTTAAAATGAGGATGCATAACATGTGGGGTATCAGTGATCTCAACTGTGCCCTATCTGTGACCAGTGCCGGATTTATGTATAAGCTAAACAAGCGACAGCTTTGGGCCCCACTCTCTTGGAGGCCCCCAAAAAGGAAAAAAAAACTGGAATACATTTCCAAAATATAAAATAAAAACAAATAAAATAAAACCTACATACAGCAGCAGTGTTTTGTGTTGTGTAGGCTCCTATGATGTAAGTAATGGGCGCCACCTGATAGCCTTTATAGGGCCCCATTACCTTCAACAGCTTCATCAAACCTAAATCTGGCCCTGTTTGTGACCTGTGCAACATATCTGTGTGTGGAGGATTCCCACACACTTGTGCACTCCCATGTAGGGTTGCTCAGCATTGTCCTATGTTTCCCCCTACTTACATATATATCATCGTTCTCTCCTTCTATGGCATATGTATGCGGCCTCTTGTCTTCCTTTACCATTTTCTCCCACTATCAAATAGTGAATGATAAGTGATATTACATGACCCAGGGGAGACATGACCCATGTCCTCTGGGTTGGCAGGATTATTGTCTGATGTAATGACTTCATCCCACAGCCAACCACATGGGCAAGCCAGAATTGGAAAGTTGGCAGCCTCCATAGTGGTCACATGGCTCCCATTTAGAAAGACCACATCAGATTCAGGGCTCACAGAGATGGTCCTCTCTGACTTGGAGAAGAGTCACTCCTATGACTAATCTGTAATTAAGGAGACTGAGTACATATGTTTCTTTACCAGAGGAAAAGAATTGTTCAAATAAATAAACATGTTATTTTGTCATATCAGTGGTGGGCTTTAGGGGGTTCTCACAGGTTCTTTACTAATGAGCACCTGGTTCTGAGAACGGTTACTAAAGGGATATAGAACCTGTTGATAATTTAGGTTATTAGGACATGAAACCTGTTGTTAATTTAGGTTATTAGGACACAGAACCTGTTGTTAATTTATTTGAATCCCACCACTGGTCATATTGGCTCATTTGAAATACAATGACCATAGAAAGATTTGAGTTAAAAGTGTACAATAATGTGGAAACATAAATGATTCACAAAAATTTGTTAGGTTAGCAAAAACCTTAGAGATAAGGTTGAGCCAGATCCATCAGATCACCATTAGGCATATTTCAATCAATGAGGCAAGTTCCTGGACATGTGACTGGTAAAGTGTTACTGCTTTTCTAATTGTAACAACGTGTAACAACGTTGGTAATTCCAAAGCCACTGCCTTTCCAATATCTCCAAACTTTTTACAACCATTGTTGCTTTCATACAAATTTCTCACAACCAGTTGCATCATTAGGAAAGTGAGGGCGTGCAGGTTGTACTGTGTAACACACATAGGGGAAGTGCCAAAATTGGTATTTTTAGTAATAGCAACATGCACTATATATCATTTGATGCATAATTTCACGCAGAATGCAATGAAACAAACCACACTGAAATATTTCTATTCTATCATATGCTACAGGCAAAAATCCAGCAGGGGCAGGGCAATGGTATTTCAGCATGCCCAATGCCTGGGGCATTGTCCCACCCACTGCATGGGAGGAGGTCCATCATAAGGGTGACACTAGCCTCCCACATTGGGTGACACAAACCTTAGTGATGCCACTACTCCCAAAAGCCTTGTGAAACAGGAAATTGATCATTATATTCCATCTTACAGGTGTGAGAGCTGATACATAAAAGCTCTCATAGCAAAAGGCATATATGGAAGAAAATGATGGCATAGTTAGGAAACGGTTGTGCTAAGTTCCTAAGGCAGGATAAATGGCCTAAGCCAGGATCCTGAGTAAGTGCTAAGTAATCCTAAGTAAGCCAGGATTCTGTGAGTACGATCCTGTGAGTAAGTATTGAATGGCAAAAAGGACTGAACGCTATTTTGGATGTGATGGTGAGCAGGGAAATAGGAAGTCACACACACACATTTAGAGCACGATCCTAACCATGTCTAATCAAAAGTAAGCCCCATGGAATTCAATGGGTCTTACTAGCAGGAAAGTGTCTTTAGGATTGGAGCCTCAGACAGTTATCTATGCAAATTTGATGTAAATTCTGGTGATCAAATCAATTGACAGGGCAGATATTGATTTTGGTAGATATATTCTAAACAATATGCTTTTTGCCCATCAGAGATGAAAACCTGGCAAAAGGCTGCACCTCTTCTCCAGCAAACATGTTCAATATGCCAAGAGCCATTCTTCTTCCTAGTTAACTGTGTCATGCAACCAGTCAGATTTGGTTATTTAAATATTTACATCAGAGAAAGTCAACAAAACTAGTTTAGAATGCATTTCCCACCCACTCCCCATGACTCGAAGAGTTATTTCAAAAAATCATTGAAAAGATGGGACACTTCTGGGACACACAAGAGGGGAAGGTTCATGAAATGTGTCTCATTTGGGCTCAATCTCATAGCTGAACTGCATTTTAAATTTTCTTTAAGTCATATCATCCGCTCTGTTGCTCTTACTTTCTGGTGTAATTATGGTTTTATAGATCTCAAAAACTTTGGTCAGTTCTGGCCACAAAATGCCTACACAATTAAATGGCACCACTGTGTCTATTGAAATGCAGGTCCATTCATGACATATCTTGTTGCACATCCAGTTTCTCCTTAATTTTTGTGCTGCTACAGCAACAAAATGTCTTTTAATACAGCTATAAGCTTCAACTGGTTTTATTAATAGGTTAATAAACCAAACCCTTCATTGATCACATAAGTCTGTCAGGAAACAGCTTTTTATTGAGTCAGATTACTTGTACATCTGACTCAATATTGTCTGCTGTACTGACTGGAGGAGACTTTCTTGATTTTCAGGTAGGCATCTTTCCTATGTGAAGATGCCAAGGATTTTTCATTTGACTCCTTTCCACTACTGGTGCCCCTGGTCCTGAAGGTTCAGGAGCTCATTTAGGGCACAATCCAGCGTAAGGGCAGTGAGGAGAGCCCTAGCTGGGCTGCCCTAACTATTCTGAATCCAGAGCAGAACATTATGCTGCATCCAGAGAGTCAGGAAGCCTGGGCTGCCCCAGCTGCTCCAGAGCATGCTGAGTAGGCACCAAGTCAGTGACAGCTGGGGAAGGCTTGCTCCCAAGGAGACCTCCCTCAGATCACACTGAACAAGGAATGGCTGTGGTGCCTGCCTTAGAAGCAGTCTCTCATGAGATGTCAGTACAGTCCACAGTGAATACAAAAGGGGCTTCTTGGAGTGGCCTGCTGTATCCGCAGGTTAGTGGCTGCCATAGTAGGGCCATATCATGAAGTTGAGAGGCAGGGGTTGCAGCTAGGCTGGCCAAGGATTCAGATTTTTGGTCAACACTGCCATTCTTACTCTGCCTTACCATGGAACCCTATGGGTCTACTCATTACTATATCTGCTCCTGAGGTGGTATAACTCTGGAAGTTATACCTGAGGAGCTGGAAGAGAGCATTTCTGCCTTGGAAACAGGGTCTGGATACAGCGTAACTGCTCTGCCCTAGGCAATACTCAACAAGCCCTCAACATGCCTCTGCTGAGCTGCTTAGGCTGCCCCTGTTAGGGCAGAGCAGGTCCATCTTTCTTAGGGCACCCTATGTTGCCTTGCTCTGCTCTAAGCCTTTTCCAGAGTAACTAGGACGGAGCATCTTGCAGTTGCTCCACACTATTGATAGATAGGGCAATCCAAGTGCTACTCTGGATTGGGCTGGTAGCTCCCTTGAGAAGCTTATATGATCAGTGAAAGCGTTGGTGTGGGCCCTTGGCTCATGCCTTACCTGGCCAATCCTTGATGCTACATAAAATCAGAAAAAGAAAACAAAATGGTTATGGCTGTTGCAATGAAAAAAGAAGGATATGGCACAGATTTTTCTCTTACAAACATACTCGGCACAAGTGGTCTTGAGGAAGAAGTAACACCATGCCACCACCCATTCCCCTATGGCACTCTCCTATGGCTTTCAGTTTGTCACCATACTATTGGCACACCAATCTGAGGGCACACCTATGAGGGCCTCCGGTCAGAGGCTTTCTGAGGGCCAAAAATTGTCACCTCCATTTTTCAGCTAAAAACTGGAAATGATTATTTTTAACTCCCAGAGGCGTTCTGAGGACTGGGAAACTCTTCAGCCCTGAAAACGCCTCAGGGGAGATGCAGTAGGGGTGGCACTTCCTAGCCACGAATGCCACTGGTACACCACACCAGCAAGAATGTCCTTTTCTGCTCACAAAGCGGACCTGAACTGGAAGCAAAAGGAATAAATATATGTCCTTAAAACAATAGAAGCCTATGACTTTAGCAAAGAATGGACTGGTAGAAGTGGAGCCCACGTCCCGCATGACACATTACCCTATGTTAGGTAATACATGCCTAATATGACCATATTAGGCTGTGGGCTGTGATGATTACCCAATATGACCATATTTCCAATTATGAGGACAGATATTTTATATGTGTGTTACGAGGCTGCTGAAGACGCCTCATTAACCTTTGTGCAATGGGCTCCAGCCGGTAATTCACAGGTCACAATATGATTACCATTTTGGTTCAGATGGCTGCAGAAGGGACATCAGGCATAATCACCACAGCTAGTCAGCTTGGCCCATCAGCATTGGAAGGAATTTTTAAAATAGTCCTCTAAAAGGTCATTGACCATTAACGCAATGGAAGGTGATAATGTAGTGTCATTCCCTGCTTTAGTCTGATGATACATTTATTATGTTCCCTCTTAAATATGAGTACAAAGAATGGCAGCTTTATAGTCTAATCTTAGGTATGTGTCTACTGGGAAGTAAGTCCTATTATAGTCAAAGGGGCTTGCTCCCAGCTAAGTGTGGATAGGTTACAGCCAGTGGTGTTATTCAAATAAATTAACAACAGGTTCTATTCCCTAATAACCTAAATTAACAACAGCTTCTATGTCCCATTAGTAACCTTCTCGGAACCAAGCACTCATTAGGAAAGGGTTCTATAGAACCTGTGAGAACTCCCTGAAACCCACCACTGGCAGCCCTCAGTCATCAGGCCACATAGTACACTTTTCATAAATTAACTGTTTCAAAAATGTTTCTGTTGAAAAGTGTTCTGTATCAGAGGTATCAAGCTGAATGTGACCCCTGGAAACAATTTATCTATCCCCCTTTATAATTAGGATCTCCCAGCAAGATCATTGGACTCTCTCATATCTTGGAGATATGAATAGGATCTGCACATTTTCTCTTTGGAAACAAATTTTCATGTGAGAACAAAGTGCTTATTTATAACCAGAATCTGCTTAATGATATCAGTTTTGGCTTAATGATGTCACTTTCTGCTTAGTGATGTCACTTCTGGCTCTCAATAGGCACCATGAATTCTAACATTGGCCCCCTTAGTATAAATAAAGTTATCTCTTTATTTATACCAAGTTTGGTATAAATAAAGTTATCTCTGTGGGCTTCTTCCTATCTGGATGGATCCACCAAGGTTTGCGAGAGACTCACCTTGATGCTATCAGTGGGTTGGTGTGTTTTTTTCCCAATGTCATGGGCTGTGATGGCGGCAAGAAGCCCCTTTCCTCTTTTACCTCTTCCTATTCCAACCCCATGTCCTTTCTTACTTCTTCCTCATTGCCTCAGTGAGAACCACTAGGGATAAAAGTAGTGCAAAAGGGTTGTGGTCATCCTCTCTTCCGCAAATGGGTAACAGAAGAACGACATCAGAACATTCTCAGCTGAGAAAATTGTGCATTTATGGCATCTCTACTGTGGTCATAAGGGCTGTGGGTGGCGCAAGTGGTTAAGACACTGTGCCTGTTAACCATCAGGCCAGGGTTCGAGACCTGGGTCCCCACAAGACAGGGTGAGCTCCTGTCCTTAGCCCAGCTCTGCGACGCAGCTGGAACCAATTGTATCAGCTCTGCTTTTCCATTGGACTATTTCAGTGGCGTGGAGAAGGAGGATTTGCTGCTTGGGTAACAGCCTGTCCTCCATATCAGTCTACCCAGGCCTTCCTGCTTCGCATGCAGTGTCAAGCACAATACCATAGTCTTTCGAGACTGATGGATGCCAAGTTTTTAAGCTGTGGTCATAGCACTGCACCAATTCTGGTGGGCACAAGAAAATGGTAGCAACCTTACATGAGGGTCTCTAGAGTCTGACATATGAGACTGGCCTTAAAATTAGTTTACAACCACAAATTCCAAGTACAGAAGTACATTGAAAAGATAATAATAAATACCAAAAGTACAATATAGTAGCAGGGTGACCATATGACTGGAAAAACCAGATTTGTCCGGATTTTTAGCCTCCTTTCCGGGTGTCCTATTTTTGGCTTCTTTGTCCTACATTTTGGAGTCATTTTTTAACTTTGTGATGGTACACAGTACCCCATCATGTCATATGTCCTTGTATTCATATTGAAGAGCAGAATCCAATGCAAACAATCAGTTTTGAGATATTTCCTTCCTATCAAAAGTTATGGTTTTCTATGGCCAAAAGACAAAAATATAAAACAAAAAATTACATTTTTTGGCAATTTTTTTAAGCAGGTAGGAATTTTGGCTTTGGGGGGTAGGAATTTTGGCCTTGGGGTTCAGGAATTTTGGGTTTGGCATCTGGTCACCCTGGATATAGTGTAACTGGCGAAGCAGCAGCTTGTTAGAGGCATGTGGGTGTTTGACATAGAGTGTGCAGCTCTTGGAGATATGCTGGCTGAGCATCACAATTAATATAAAAAGTCAATAAAAATTTTCTGCTGTATTTATTTATTTGCCAGGGATAAATTGAGTGTCCACTGGATTAAAACCTAAGTTTAATGTACATGCAAATTAATATTTATTAATTTAAATGCTTCCTAAATATTGTGGCTCTTAAAATGTCTGCAGTGTATCTTACGTTAGGCACATTTGGCCACTCCTGTCATCGACGATCAAAGTACAGTTGACATGTTAATATGATCCCAATGGGATAAATAACTGAGAGCTTAATAGGAAGCTAGTCAACATAACAATTTTGTATATTACTCATGACCATACATATTAGTGTTAAAATCATATCTGCAAGTGTAATAAGAGTTGCTGAAATTGTTAACTTCCTGGGAAGTAAATAACTATTTACAGGGGGTGGGGCTGGGGAAAAATTAAATGTAAAAAAAATTTAAAAAATTTAAAAATTTAAAAAAATTTAAAAAATTAAAATTGACTGTCATGGGACTTACCTCTGAGTAGTCAGGTTGGGCTCTCAGGCTGCAGTGCCAGCCACACTTTCCTGGGAGTAAGTCCCATTGACTATCATGGGACTTACTTCTGAGTAGTCAGGTTGGGCTCTCCGGCTGCAGTGCCAGCCACACTTTCCTGGGAGTAAATCCCATTGACTATCATGGGACTTACTTCTGAGTAGTCAGGTTGGGCTCTCAGGCTGCAGTGCCAGCCACTGCAACTGGCTGCTGGCGCGGCAGTGAAAGGAGCCTCCAGCAGCTGGCCTCTGGCCAGGCATTTTTAAATTTGCCGCTCCCAGCGGTGAGGCACCCCACAAGCCCCAGCGGCCAGGGAAAGGACACTCCAGCGCTGGAACTTGTGGGTGCCTCACCGCTGGGAGTGGCAAACTTAAAAATGCCCGGCCAGAGGCCAGCTGCTGGAGGCTGCTTTCACTGTCGCGCCAGCCGAACCAGTCCGCCTGGTTATACCTTCCCCCCGCCGCTACCGGATCGCCAGCGGTGAGGAGATGGCAACAACAGTCCTCAGGATCCGGACCGAACCACCCTCAGCCCACCACTGGAAAGAAGGCAACTGGTAAAGCTCCAGCAACTGGTAGTGTGTGGTCATCAATTCATGTTATTATATCACATATGGATCAGTAGTTGACAGTATATCAATTTGAAATAACTGCAATTAATATGAGGGAAACCATTTATGGAAAAGAGCTGCCAAGGGCTACACAAGTTAAAAAATGTTGGGAGCCACTGCGGTTAACCATTTACTTTTCAAACAAATTGCAACGTGTTACTGGGTAGTTGGCTCCATAAACAGTAAGTGTCGACATCCTTTGAGCTGTGATTAATTATAAACAAAGGAGACATACGATCAAATTATCAGTAAATCACACCTTAACAAGACTATGTCCCAGATTCACCATTGATACATTTCTAAATGGCATCCTCTCTAAAGCGAAACAAAGTACTGAAGAAATGAATGTCATCTTTGTGATTTTTGAATACTCTGAAGGAAATCCTTCCTGCATGAAGGAGGGAGTGGACTATGTTAACCCCTGCTAACTGGACAAGAAACACTCTGTGAAGTGGGTGTTCTCCTTATTTAAGGGGGGGGGGGAAGTAACTGGCCCATTTCACCCCAGCAGTGACTGTTCAAGTGGCTTCTGCTGGTGGTTCTTTTGCCCTTTTGGGACAGGGACCCATTAGCTATTAATTTTTTCATTTTCTTGTAAACCGCTTTGTGAACTTTTTAGTTGAAAAGCAGTATATAAATACTGTAGATTAGATGTAGATATCAAATTTGTGCCACCAGTTTCCCTGAATCAAATTCAGATCTAGATATGTGCTAGCCAAGGCAAGCTGGTGTGGTGTATTGCAGATGGTGAAATGGGGATGTTTTAAGTGGTGGGTGGTGGGACAATAGTTAGAATGGGCTTGACAGGAGTATGACTTAGCAACTTCAGGTGGGACTCAAAAACTTGTACCAAATCCTGACCCCCCCCCCCAAAACAGTCCAGTGTTACACCAGACTGCTCAGATTTGTGCCGGTGATTCTGCTGGTACAAATCTGAGTAGTCCCACAACATGAGTGGCACACTATATGGGGTCAGTGATCAGGGGATGAATATCCCCTTTGATTTGCATTCTATCCTGCCCTACCTTGGCCTGCCTGTTTGTGCCTTAAGTAAACCCAGGGACATGCCTGGAGCAGGGCAAAACTCTAAATGTTTTCAGGCTCCCTGATGCCCTTGTAAAGCACATTCCTCCTTTGCTTTCCTAGCCTTGACTTGCTTGGCTTGGGTAAGAGTGAGAGTTGGAAGCAGGGCTTGGATGGCAGTTATTTCAGATCCAAGCTTCCATTTCCAAGTGGCACAGATGTCCGCTCAGACTCAAGCCACCTCCAGAGGAGACGTAAATCTGAATAGTTCCACTGGGACTTCTGCATGTCCTACCCGTAGGAAGGGCACATGCCTCCCCTTCCTTCTGGTCGCACAGCAGCAGTCCCAGAACTGGCACTGGACAGAGTGCAGGCAAGCCAGCCTGCCTCTTGCAGCACAAATTTGGACTGCTCTCTAAAAACCTAAAATGAAATTGTAACTAACCTCTTACAAGCACAGTATATTATCTTCCCACAGATAAACCTAAAGAGCTGAATCACGAGTTATACAGGGACCAGCTGCAAAGGGAAACCAATATATTTCAACATATCCTGTTTTGCATTGTTTATTTGTAATCACCCAGCAATTATTTATAGGAGTATATCTTACAGTCCGTCAAGGATATTTACTCCTTTTAATACTTTGCAGTGACACCATCTTGAGTCAGGGCATGAACTCCTGGCTTTCCTCTAGTAATCTAACCTGGCATCAAGAGTTCACAAAGGTGAAATTACTGGAAAAAAGTATTGTCATCCAATACCACAGTGCATCATATTCTGCAAAAAAGAAAAATTCTTGTTACTCCAACTCTAGATATACAATAAGGAAGAAAAGCAATTCCAAAATAACTTTGGATTTATAAAGGTATTTGATTTTAAATGTTTAAAATGTTGATTTTGAAAATTGTAAGATGGAGTAAGTTAACCGTTCATTTGTTGATAACAGAAGCCTAATCCTTCTATATGTTAAAAATTGTACATGTTAAAAAAAGAAACCACTATTAAAATGCTTTGTCATCAGTGGAATCTGCACACTCCTTTTAATAGTGGGTGTGACTTTTCTGACCTCTACAGTCATTAGACTGTACACCTATCCAATCAGCTAAACATATATTCAAGCCTACAAGTTAGTTAACCAGCCTTCAGCTTTATTGAAATCACAACCTGAATAGCAAACGACTTATAAATGCAGACAATTAAGTACTTAGCTGTACACGATGGCAAATTAAAGGTTCAACAGGATGGATGAGATTAAGACTGCAATTCTAAAGACACTTTCCTGTTAGTAAGACCCACTGAACACAAAGGGGCTTACTTTTGAGTAGACATGGTTAGGATTGTGCTCTTAATGAGATGAAAGGAGATGGAAGACAGTATAAAACCAAGCCTTTTTGGATAGCAGATGAAATCCTTAAAGTGAATGGATCTGTTAGAGTGAAGTGTTAGTTCAGATAGGGTGCAATCCTGAAGTGCACTTGGGCTTGTCCACTCCAGTGGTGGGCTTCAGGGGGTTCTCACAGGTTCTATAGAACCCTTTGCTAATGAACGCCTGGTTCTGAGATCTGGTTACTAATGGGTCATAGAGCTTGTTGTTAATTTAGTTTATTAGGACATAGAACCTGTTGTTAATTTATTTTAATCCCACCACTGGGCTAATCTAGCAGTGTCTATCTAGCAGTGTCTATCTAGCAGTCTATCTAGACTAGCTGCACCAGAAAAGGCCTAGGCCGGTGTAAGTCAACTAATGCCGGTGCAAGGCAGATGGACCTGGCTCAGCCTAGCAGGGCTAGCCAAGGCAGCTCAGTAGGAGTGTGTCGAGGGTATGTTGAGCATGGCCTAGAACAGTGCAGTTAGGCTGAATCTAGAGCCTGTTTTCAGGGCAGAAATGCCCCTTCCCAGGTCCTCAAAGTTAGACCACCTCAGGAGCAGGAATAAATCTGAGTAGACCCATGGGGGTCCATGATAAGCCAGAGTGGCAGTGTTGATTAAAAAAACTGAGTTCTTGGCCAGCCTAACTGCAAATCCTCCCTCTCAACCTCAGGATACAGCACAACTCTAGCCAGCCACTCCAACAATCCCCTTGTATCCACCCTCCACAGTAAGGTACTGCTGTACTGCAGTCTCATGCTGCAGCTGTGACAGCTTCTCAGGGACTCCTGGGCATCCTTATACAGCAGGCACCACGGTTATTCCTTTTTCAATGTAATCTGAGGGGGTCTCCTCATGAGCAAGCCCTCCCCAGGGGCCACTTACTGCCTGCTGAGAGTGTTTTGGAGCAGCTAGGGCAGCCCATGCTTCCTGACTCTCTGGATTCAGCCCAACTTTCTGCTCTGGATATAGCCTACTTGGGCTGCCCTAACTCTGGATTGCACCCTAAAACAGCTCAGAGGCCGAAGCTTCCCCTTACAAAGAAATTCAGAAGTGATTGTTACTTTGCGTTCATGAAATAATCACATAGGGGAAGAGAGGGGTCTCCCTCCAAGCAGATACAGAAACCAAACTTAACCTTTCTGAACCTTTTTTAGGTAAGCTTAATTGCCTGCCACATTACCATGGTAAGCAGGCTGCTTTTAAGACATTAACTGTTACTTAAGGGATGTTTAACTTTTAATTTAAGGAGCCAACCTCATTTGTGTTGATACAAAATTG
This sequence comes from Cryptoblepharus egeriae, assembly GCA_030015325.1. Lineage (NCBI taxonomy): Eukaryota > Metazoa > Chordata > Lepidosauria > Squamata > Scincidae > Cryptoblepharus > Cryptoblepharus egeriae. The sequence continues at coordinate 110,612,541 of JAREYC010000003.1, forward strand.
CTGATGAATAAAACTCATGTTTAGGTTATACCTGTATTCACAAGTAGTATTATACCTGTTACTTCAGATCTCATGTACAGCCAAACCAAAGAGAATGCAAGGCCACCAGACTGGTCCCAATCCAATGAATGTGAAGCTCAACAAATGTTCCAGAAGGCACCCTCCCATCATACGATTAGATTAGATTAGATTAGATTAGATTAGATTAGATTAGATTAGATTAGATAGATAGATAGATAGATAGATAGATAGATAGATAGACAGACAGACAGACAGACAGACTTGAATATCCAGTAAAGAAAAAATTTCAGATAGATAGATTGATAGATTTGAATCTCTAGTAAAGAAAAAAGTATGGCTGCAATCTTAACAATACTTTCCTGGGAGTAAGTACTATTGAACACAATGGGACTTTCATCCAAGTATGTTTAGGATTGCACTGTAAATCCCAGAAAGCTAGGTGGGTTGTGATAAAGTATCACATTAGAAAGTGAGTCCTGGTTTTAAAATGTTTGGGAACCCCGATGATAATGTTTTACTTGTTGCTTTTGTTCAGGTAAATGCTGCCTTGTTCCCAAGCATTTCAGATACATTTACTATATTGGTATGCTGAAGGTTATGAGGGTACAGCCGACAAGACCAGAAGAGGTTCAAATCTTGAAATAATCTAGCAGTTACGTCACGGTTTGTAGCCAAGTATAGTAGTATGCGTGTTGGCACGCTGCACTATAAATACTTTATTGGCATGAGGTTTTAAGAGTTGAAGAATGCACAGGTGAAAATGCCCTGTTAAGATTATGAACGTCTACTGTCTAAACATATACTGACACATGTATTTTGAGCAACAATGTACACATTAAACAGCAGCGAGAGCCAACAGGGTTTTAGCAGATTTAGGGCACAATCCAGAGTAACTATGGGGAGTCCTTGCTCCGGTGTAAGAACAATTTACTCTGGATTGCAATATGAATTTCCCATAGGTTTTCACTAGGTGGTGCCATAACTATGGGTGCATTAATATCTTTTACATGCTCCTATAGTTACTCTGGATTGTAGGATTCGTTTGAAGGGGGGGAAAACAGGCTGAAGGATTACCTCAGCTACACTGGTTTGTGTTTTAGAACTTGGAATGCATGCAAAGAACATATCCCTAGTGGTGAAATCAGTGAATACACATTGGCACATGACCAATACATTGTGACCTTGAAGGTCTCTCACATGCAGAAGATAGAATCATGGTAAACTGAGAGAGAACCAAAAGTGGGTGGAGGAGGCACGTGGAGTAAATCAGACAGGGAGGACCAGGTGGAGTGTAGAAGGCAGGGAGGGGCACGTAAACCATGTTAGGGTGGCAGAGTAGGAGCCAAGATTTAAACACACCCATACATTTCCAGCAGCATACTTTCCTTTTTTTGTTTTCAAATGGTACTCTTCCTTCACACGTTCTTCCTTTAAACATACACAATGCCTCAAGCCTTTTTCCTATTGCCATGATGGATTTTGATTTCATGAATGATCCCTATATAATTCCCCTCCCCTATGTGAAACATAGCTGCTCAGAATCTCATCTTGGACATACTATTGGAACTACCAGTCACAACTGGTCAGTGCATAATGTGGCTGTCATGGAGTGGGGAGGTTGTGGGGAGTGTCAAAAGACATGGGATGCCTTTCATACCAAGTCTACCTTCAGCATGTTGCAGACCGAAGTGCTCCAATCCATTTTCTGCTAAAAGTTGATGGGATGGTAGCAATCTACTCCCCTGCTTTCCTCCCCTGCTCCATTCGATCAATGATTTTCAACCGGTGTGCTACAGGAGTTTGTTCCCCAGTGGGCACAAACACAATATAAAATAATATAAAATAATATGATATTATATTGTTATGTACTATTTCACAGACACTAGATGTTTGACTGGAATTGGTTCTATTGTGATTTCGTTCCTAACCAAGGAACTAGGAATCATAAAGGTATCATCTCAATATGTGTGAATTTCCCAGGAGTGCTGCTTTTTGTAACTGGGCAGTTGTAATCTTCTGGAGGCCCATTAAGTTTTGATGTTCCTGGAGACTTAATAATGGAATCACTCCAAGAGCACACACTATTATTGGAGTAACAGTGGTTTTCTTTTCCCAGATTCTCTGAATTTGCATTTGCTGTCTTTCTGGCTCTTATCTATTTTGGCCCTTATCACATCTGTTCACAGTGCTTGTTGTTGGGCTGCTAGTATCAGACCTTCTGTTTCTCTCCTTAATGTTCCTTTCCTCAGCCATCGCCATGTTGCTTTGTTATCAGTATTAGTATTCTCTTGAATGTTGTTCAGGTATTGCCCATGCATTGCCTTATTTCTCCACCTGTCTTTTCTCCTTGGAAATGATCCTAAAAATTACTGCCTCCCGAAGCCTGGTAACAATGTCTGATCTTCTCCAGAAACATACATTCTGTAATAGGATTGCATCACAGAATTCTAAAATGCGTAAGGCATTTGGGGTTTGGGGCCCCTACTGAATTGGGCCCCTACTAATTGAGACTACATTATAAAAAAGGAGGCTTAGACCCTTTGACCTTGCAATGATCCCAGTTGCCCTGGGCAGTTGTTACCTACTTTGGGGAGGAGTACAATCTAGTAGCTCTTAATTTAAGGAAACATTATATATTTACAAGATAGCTTATACTTAGTCTTCATAATTGCATTGTAGATTGTGATTGCCTGAGTGTCATTGGTATTGTGTGGGCATCATGTGTGATTGTTTATAATGAAAAGCAGAGCAACTCTTGTCCTCTGCTCAACCACATTCCATGGCTGTCCATGTCATTAGATGTATTTTTTTCCATGTCATTACGTGCTTTTTTAAATGCATCTATTCCGTGGATAACAGATGCATTTTTAAAGAAACAATTTCATTAGACGTCGTAAACTCTAAGGATGCAATCCTATTCACACTTACATGGGAGTAAGCCCTAGTGACTGTAATGGGACTGCTGTGTTGGCATACATAGGCCTGGGCTGTAAGTGTTCTAATGCCAGGTGGGTAAGTGAACGAGCGAGTGAGTCAGTGAACACTAAAAGAGACTATTGAGATCCACCAACCACAGTCAGGCACAAATTAATGGCTGGAGGATGGAACTAGATGCAAAATGGTGAATTAGTAATGGAAGCAGTTCCTCATGCAGCCCATAAGCCTTCTACCAGAATTACTCGCATATAAAACTATATGTTTACATCAGAATTAATACCAGTGGTATAGTGATAAATTTCGAAGTGCCGGAACTCTTCATAACAACTCCCTTAGCCAAGCTCTGCCCCACTAACGAAGCAATAACATTGACTACTCCAATTCATTGCTGTGGAATACTGTAAGGCTCATGATATACAGTAGCTGACTTTCTAATGAGAGTTGGTGACATTCATCAAGGGGGTCTAGCCAGTGGTGGGATTCAAATAAATTAACAACAGGTTCTATGTCCCATTAGTAACCGGTTCTCAGAACCAGGTGCTCATTAGCAAAGGGTTCTATAGAACCTGTGAGAACCCCCTGAAGCCCACCACTAGGTCTAGCACTCAATTAGCACAACAAATTAAACTTAGGCTACAATTCTAAAGCCACTTTCCTGGGAGTAAGAAATATTGAATGCAATGGGTCTTACTTCTGAGTAAACATGGTTAGGATTGTGCCCATAGTCTCTAGGTTCAGAGGCAGTGTGCTGCTGATTGACACATGGCTGAATGCCAGTGGTGTAATCTTCCCTTGAACCTTTTTACTGGTTTTAATGACATAACTGTATGGCAATGTTTAGCTAGAAGCGTGAAACAACTTTTGCAAACAGTGATGGTGATAGTAAAAACAGGTATTGAAAAATGTACTCAAGACCAGGTATGATTGTTATTTTTGTTCCTTTTCTTTATGTTTTTTTGGTCTTTGATTGGATACTTTTTATCTTGAAGCAGCCATCCAAAAAAGATGTAGTTTTGTCTATATATTGTCTTCGGAAAATGACTCCAGTATAATCAAGGTTGCATGTGGTTGAGTGGTACACTTTGCCCATGAAAAGCTACTCTTACACAAGATTAATCATAAGGCATTTATATATAGGCAGCCCTCACTCATTGGAGAAGTTCAGGTCCAGACTACCATCCAAAAGCGAAACCCATTGAAAAGTGGAACCCAATCTTTTTCAGGTTGCAAATGGCCACAAAAAAAGACAAATATAGCTTCCAAAATCCTAAACAACATATTTATTAACAAAGACAAAATATGCAAAACAAAGGCTTGTGTGGGCAATGAATATCTTGTGTATATGAATGACATTTACTGAAAAATCTTATTTACTGAAAAATCTTAAGTCTTATTTTGAAAAATATAAAAAATAAGTCATATTAAAAAAAGTCATAAGGAAATGCCAAAAACAGTTTGATCACCATGTCACATGCAAATCAACATCTGGGAAGACAATTTCAGCCTTTAGACCACCAGAGAGAGGGTGAAAGAATGTAGCATATGTTGAATGCATGAGTTTCTCCAGGTATAATTAATAGTTGTTGAAAGAGCAGAACCATCAAAAAAATGTAGTAGGTATCTAGGACCAGTAGAACCGTACAGTGGTCAGAGCTTCACTTTTCCTGACCCCCACTTCAGTATCCTTTATGGTGGGGGATTTGGTTCAGTTGCTCATCTCATCAACTGCATGAGGGATGCTTGCACTCTGACAGTTGGTGATAAACCCTAGCTCAGACCAGGATTGCAAACCCCTTATAATCTGTAAAATTTTATATCAGATGAAGACAAATTTTCTAAACTTCTGAGCCAATTTTACCTAGTCCTTTATTGTATTTTGTGACATACTTTTGACTTTGTCATCGTAACTAAAATATGCACCACCTAGTAATTTTATGTCCCCATTCACTACCACCTATCAATACTGTATGTCTATAAGGAATTACACTGCTTCAGCCATGTGGTGATTAGGAATATTTACGAGACAGAGCACAGCTTGCCATCAGTAGACCACAAAAACTATCAATACTATACTTTGCAGTGTCCTCTAGTGGCGTTGATCTTAAATTGCAACATTTAAATCCACAAAACTGCCAATATTACATCTAATTGTTCCTCATTTACATTGACAGTTGCTGTCTACACAGTGGTGTACGATTCCTGCAGGCCGCCATGGCTGGAGCAACAAGCACCACAGTGAGAAGGTGCCAGTGCACCCACCGCTCCTGTGACTTTCCCACCTGGGGAAGTCCAGGGAGCACTCAGATGTCACTGAAGCTGGTCAGGCTCTGCTGCCTAGCAGACTGTGGAGAGTTCATTGCTGGGACATGCATACGTTGTCCACAGCCAACTGGGAGAAACTGCCAGTGAGGGAGTCACTGCAGCGCACATGTGCCTCCATGGCATTATGATCTAATGGCACCACAGGGTATCATGGCATGCCATGGGCACTGATTGGACTCAGTAGGCCTCTATGACTACATACAGGGAAGTCCCCATCGGGGAGAATGAAGGTGGCTGAGACTAATGTTGTCTCAGCTCATCTATGCCACAGTATGGTTCAAATTGTGAAAAAGTGCAAAAACTGCAAGTCTTTAGACAAATGAAGGTAAGCTTTAAAGAAATTGTAAAACACTTTATTTTTATTAATTTCCCCCCTTTCAAATAATTAAAATGTAAACATTTATATTTAGTAACATAACGTGTCCATAAAGACAATCAGAAGATTATGTCCAGCATGTTTGTCCTTTGTAGATTTTTGCCAAACTTCTGCAGTGAATTTAGTCTTGTAGACTCTCTTTAATATTCCTCTTCTTACAATCTTTGACATGGTTTCTACACTGAACCACCAAATGCTTCAGGAAGTTCAGCACTTGTTGTTGTAAGAAGCACCTTGGCCCTGAGAAGAACACACAATATTAGTAATTTTGGAAAATTTGTTATTTTTCCTTTTTAAATGAACTCATGTTATCATCCAAGGAGATCTTATGGTGTTACCCTAATATAGACTGGCACAACACATGGGTCTTCTAGTTCATGTCATGATGGAGGGAGGCAAGCGCATGCCTAACACTCTCTCAGGAGTGGTGCAGGAGTATCTTATGGCACCTTTGTGACACCCTAGGGTTAGCACAGGATTTAGGCCAGGGCTTAGGCCAGCTTAACTGGGCTTTAGGATTGTGGCCTTAGAGAACTTCTTCTAATACAAGTTCTGTGTTATTTTGCTCCCCATACTGCAAGACTTCAAAAAGCTTGGCTGCATTCATCACAATGTGTACCTTTCCCACAACTGGTGCCACCAAGGACTGTTAGGACTGTAGGCAGTGCTGGAAAAAATGGGGAGCAAAGTCCCCAATAGAAGGCTAGGATTGACCTGCCTGAAGTGAAATATGTGGCCAGCAAAGTCTGAAGGGGTTGTGCAAGTCAGCCCATAATAGATCCTTATTCTAGCTCTATCCCACTAACAAGAAAAGGATGATTCCATGCCTACTGGAATTTCGTAACAAAGTAAACTTACTACAGTGGTACCTCACTAAACAAGCACCTCGCTTAACAAGCGTTTCACATAACAAGCAAAAATTTCCAAGAAATCTTGCTTCACATAACAAGTTCTGCTTCACTTAACAAGCAATCACGCTATGGGCACATGTGCTACACAGCCCTGACGATCCACATGGAGGCTCTTTAAAAGGGCTGCCGGCCAGCGCTGCTGCCCCAATTGCCTGGGGGAGCCAGAAGCAGCTGCCCCCAAGTGCCCCCACTGACCACCTTGAACCTCCAGCAGCAGCCCAGGTAAGCCTCCCAGGAAAGTGTCTTTGATTGCAGCCTCCTAACCATGTCTACCCAGAAGTAAGCCCCGTTGTGTTCAATGGGGCTTGCTCCCAGGAAAGTGCCTAAGTAGACTTCATAGGATCATGCACACTGAGTGCATGTTTTGAATTCAATTCCAGTGTTTTGTCATCATTTTTACATCCAGTTAATATTTTTATATGAATATTTTTTGGGTTGTGGAACCAATCGTCTGAGTTTCCATTATTTCCTATGGAAAAATCTGCTTCACTTAAAGAGCGTTTCACTTAAAGAGCAGGCCTCCAGAATGAATTAAGCTCTTTATGTGAGGCACACTGTATACTTTGCTAATCTAACCATTTCTATTTATTCCTGGTGGCTCTTAATTTAGCATTCAATTTCTACATTCTACATACATACCTTCCACAAAAAGTCTTGAACTGCCTTCAAAAAGTTGTTAATCAGCTATAGGTCCCCTGGCATGCCCACTCACCTAACCCTATGTGCCAACCCATGGGCAAAAAGGTGAAGAAAGAGGTGTCAATAGCCAGAGATTCTTGACAAAGCAACTTTGAAAAGATGGAGGTTGAAGTACTCACTTGATTCTGAAACTGGCCCTTCAATTGGCTTAGTTGCCAACCAGATTTTCTTATAATAATCTAATCATTCATTCTAATCTAATCTAATCATTAATTGGTTCCAAATAAATCTACAAATACTAAGGAGAAAGGGAACCTACCTGATTACAAGGATTCCTGTTGCCTTGATACTGCGAACCAGCCTAAGGAAAATGGGGAAAAGTCAGCTGAATTTTAGAAATGCCTTTTGGAATCCTCTGAGCCACTAAAATGTGGAAGAAGGTTTGGCATTCATCATAGTAAAGTTTAAAGCAAAGTGTTCAATAAGAAAAATTCAGGCCACATAGGAAAGGAAGTTGGTTCAGGACACAATCCATGAAGATTTATCTCAGGCAAATGAATAAGAGCCTTATGCAATATAACAAGGTTATCTGCACCAGATTTCTTGTGGGCATTTTCTGATCAGGTCTCCCAATAAAAGTATAATAGAAGAGGGTGAAAGATTCCTTACCTGGTTATTGTAAATCACTTGTTGTGAAGATGACTGACCCTGTGGCGGGGGGGGGGGGGGGACATAAGAAATCAGATATAACATCTCCAAAATGAGTTCATCTTTATTTCTGAATGAGATTCACCATTCAGATTCACCAAAGGTTACTCTGTTAATTCACAGATAATCTGAGTCATGGACCCAATATACCAAATCAAGTACATACTGACTCAAATCCTTGCTATATTTTGCATTTGTGGATTTCCCTTTTAACGAAATATATAAGCACTGAGATTTATAGAAAGAAGTGTTGTTCATGGTGACTCATTAAAGGATGAGATGGTAAAATACAAGTAGTCCCTGGCAGAATGACCAATGGATTGTGTGCTAAATTCTTGCCAGGTCAACATTATTGCATGTATTTCCTAATAATGCCTCTTTTTAAAAAGGCCTAAAGATTATTCCCTTGAAGATTATTTCAACTTGAAAGAAAAGAGCCCCTGCATGATGGTAAATGATGCAGGTGAAGATACCAATTGGCCTCGGTGAAGAAATAACCAAGATTTCTGGTTCTTTCCCCTCTGAAAGCTCTTCCCCTGGCTGATTTTCTACATGACAGTCTTTGAGGCAAGAAGTAACCACCAGCGGCAGAGGAGTGGCTGGAAGAAGTTTTTGTGTGCGAGGAGAGGAAGAATTTAGCAATGGGAATAAGTTCAGCATTTCCTTCTTGCTCCTTATCAACACAACCCACATTCTCATCTATGGGTTGCACTGCCATAGTCAAGACCAGTGGTCTTCAAAGTAGGGGCAGGACCTCCTTGGAGGGGGGGGGTCACAAAAAGCTGGGTGCAGCCATCTTGGAATCTAGCACTGGACACTTTAAATGTCACTTCCAGTCATGACATCACTTGTGGGGGGTTCCAGACAGATATATAATTCACAGAAGGGGGTATTGGGCTGAAATGCTTGAGTACCACTGTTCTAGATAGTCCTACAAAGTACAATTCTGAAATAAAGCTTGAAGTGAAGTAGGAGCCTTACCTGACGGCAGGGATTGCTGTTATATGTTGTCCCCTGTTAAAAAATAATTATTTTTTGTTACTATTGTAAGAGATTACTGGCAACTGGATTTGTAGACTAATGTTTGCAGAATCCATTTAAAGGGAGTTCTTAAAAACTATATTCCTATGACCACCCCCATGTGAACAATCACTCAGTATAACGCTGCTCTTGTAATTAAGAACACAAGAAAAGCCTCCACTGGATCAGGCCAAAGGTCCATCTAGTCCAGCTTCCTGTATGAACATTAATTGTCATAGCATTTACAGTACTCCAGGTGTTTGTAGTTTCAAAATACAGTGTCTCAAAAGATCATAAGTACAGTGGGACCTCCTTATCCATGGACTCTGTACCCACAGATTTGAATATATGCTGATGTGCGATAATGAGGACCTCCGAGGATCTCTGGATATAACCATAAGTGCCTCCCAGTCACTTTTGGAAAGACTTTGGATGCATAGTCAAGTCACACCTGGCTTCTGGTTTTTCCAACTGCTTCCACTCCCCAATATGGTACAGAATTCTGTACTTGTGGAACGGATCCCTTGCATAAACCAGGTCCTTATAAATAAATAGGTCCTTATTCATTAGACTGAGTGGATAACTGTTGTGGTTGCAGAGATGGCAATGCTGTTTCACCCTTTCTGGTGTGGGGAGGATTACTGCAGGCAAATGTTTTAACAAACAAACTGTACATTTCATCCATAAAAAAACTGGAACATTTGCTCATCCTCACTGTCACCAGATTCATGGTTCCTGTCAATTGTATACCTTACTGTCAGAAGAAGCTTGCCAAAACCTTGTATAGATTGTTATAGCAAATTGTTCTATTTATATATAACAAAACATCAATTCATTTTTCTAAATATTGCCAAATAAACTAGCATACCTGAACACAAGGATTTCTGCCGCTGGTGTAAGAGACGCTGCCACCAGAAAAAGATCCACCCTGATTTAAATACAAGAAATAAAAGTGTATTGCTAGTCTGAAAGTGATACATATTCCATATGAATAGGCAGTATTTGTGGCCATCTGAATAGTTAATATTCTATTCAATTTAATAGAATATTAATTTATTATTTACCAGTAATTATTAAATTAAAATAGTTCTATAAAATATGTAAATAGTTCTATTATTTAATCCTAGAGCTTAAAGTGTTAGCTTCAAAACAGTTGAAGCAAGTCTCCCGAGTCCATTACACTCACACACACACTTTTCCATCTCCCCCTGTCCTTCCACTGCTCCGTGCAGAAAAGCCTTAAAAAGTGGCCTTAAGAATACAGAATCAGTTTGTATTCAAATATTACATTGTTATATCCTTCTGAATTGTCTGAATCAACTTCACTTTTATTTTCTTCTTACGCGCTCTTCATGTTTTATTTGTCATAGATTCATCATATACCAGTAATCAGTTCACTACAAGTCTCAAACTGCTGAGGAGGCAAAAGATCTTAATCCTATATAGTTTGGTTCCTTAGTGCTTGGCTTTGGCAATGAGGAAAAACATATGATTCCCCATACAGATTTTGCTTCCTTCTTTCCCTCAGGGAAAGTATGCATCAGGGCAATATGAATGTTACAATCAATACCCACAGCTATAAGTTATTGAAATTTTTCTGCTCCATTGCAGCATGGCCAGCATGGTTTATCCTATATCCCATGGAGGAATTTTGTTGTCTCAAGGTCTCCTTGAGTTAGGAGACATTTGTCCCCCTTGCTCCAGGGAAAGCCCTAACCACAGCAATGGGTTCACTTAGATCTGCACCAACTGAACTGTTGGCACAAACCCAAGTGGATCCATGTCAGCAAATCCGGCCCAGGAAGGAGGATAAGATATACTGTATTTACCTCACGTTTTTCTGCCAAATTCTGTCTCCAAAATCAGAGTGTGCATTAGTTTCCATGTTTAATTAGATATGAGTAGATACGATGTTTTGACTATAAATATAGGGTGCACATTAGTTTCAAGTATGTGTCTGCACCACCAATTAAACTCCCCCCAAGCTTTATCTGTCCCCTCCATTCCCATCTCCAGCCTTTCATGGAGTCAGACATTTCCAGCAGATATGAGACTGAGCACAATCCTAACATGTCTACTCAACAATAAGCCCCTTTGTGTTCAATGGGCCTTACTCCCAGGAAAGCGTATTTAGGATTGCAGCCTGTCTGTATTAAAATAGTGGTAAATAGGTATGTAAAGATGAAATAGGTATGTAAAGAGGAAAGCATATCTACCTGTGTGCCAGAGAAGCTGCTGCCACTCTGTGAACTTGAGGACTGGCCCTATTAAAGACAGACACACATCAAGCATCATATAGTTAATTATTCTTGTGTAGAATTTTGTTTAAGAGATATAAAACTATCGCTGATATAAACCTTGACATCTGAAGATATAAAACTATGCTTTTTGTTCCACTCTCTGAACTAAGAATGAAGCATTTTGGTTCGTTTTGGACAATATGGCCAAACCACTCTATCCACCAGGCCACATGGATTGTGCACACGTTCACATCACCTTCCAGCTCCTGGTGAATCATCCTACAATCTCCATTGCATAAGGGATGGGGGATTAATGTGATAGAGGAAGCTGGATGTGGGTGCTTGCAGCATTAGTGATATATATTGACTGTGCCTGGTCAGACATATCCAAACAGACGTTAAGCCTGAGGGCTTAAATTTAGCAGGAAAGCAACTTCTAACAAAATGATATTCCATAAATAAGATAGTGCAGAGAGATCAAAAGCACAGGGAAGGGAGGGAGAGCTTCCATGTTACATATTCTAAAAAAATTATGCACCTATGAGTATATACTGAGTAAGAAGGAAAAATGCAGTTACAGAATGTACAGAACTGAAAAACAGTTTAATGGGTAAGTTGCTCATCTATCCATTGCTAAGCAGGGTAATTATGGTGGCAGTTTCAAATTTAGTCCATACCTTCCTGCTCCGTAATGTTTAGTTTAACATCCCATGACCTGACATCATTATGCTTTGTTCCACCCCACCCCCCAGTTCTATGGGCACTACATTCCCAGAAGAAGACAGACGCAGAGAAAGAAGCATGTAGCATAAAAATACCACTTGTGGTATGAGTTACAGCAAGGGATGGAGACAACATAACTGTCACTGCCACTTTCAGTGACAACCAATATTTTTAATATACGAGTCTTTGTATATAAATAAATCCCATTTGATTTTTACAACCTGTTTTTAAACTCTAATGGAACTTCACAGCCTTAGTTACTACCTCCTCCTTTAACATCAGAAAATACTTCAATGTTTAACCTCTATTTTGTCTCCCTTTTTCCTAATTTCAGCCCATCTTCATCTTGTTGCTCAAGCTGCTAAGGAAGAATAAGTGGTTGCCCACTGGTTCTGCTGACTGCCTTTTCCATTTCCTATGAGACACCCAATAATGGATTGGGTGCTACACCCTATGCTACACACGCCTGGCCTGCACCACACAGTCCCCTCAGGGGATACTTATCGAAGCACATAAGGGCCTTGTATAATGCATCGAAAAGCTTGAGAAGCCTTCTGGCATGATCTTAAAGAGTTGTTCCTGTTTACTGACACTGACAAAACCAGAAGTACTCTTTAAGATCATGCTAGAAGTCTGCGTGAGGCTTTCCATGCGCTTCAAGTACTCCTTAAGATCATGTTACAGGCTTTCCGTAAGGTCATGTTAGAGGCTTTCCATATGCTTCGGAGCACCATGTGGGGCTTCACCTGACTGCAGAATGGCTGGTGGAAGGCAGGGCAGTACAACAGGTGAATTCAGCAGTGGGGGCTTAGGAGGTACAGTCCCTGGCCCTGGGCTTTTGCCTCCTTTCCTCCCTCCAGGCTCGTCATTGACACTGTATTTTCCTCAACATGAAAACTTGAGGATTTTCGAAGTTATGTAATTACTCTTATCAAACCACCTACATTGTGTTTTTTGAAAAATCACTGTCAAAGCAGTGGCATAAAGTTGCCTACCTGATTGCAAGCTTGGATATTATAGGACGGTGAATTCTGCAAAACAGATACCAACAGCAATTACTTTGTTGAGTAACAAATAATCTGAATACAAGTGTTGTATTAAGACATTAAACAATTAATATTTATAGATTTGTAAGTATGGAATATGCCTGAGAGCGACAACACCATTGGGCGGTGGTGTAGCCTAATAAGCAGATTATTAAGCTTGAGCAGCAGACAAAACCTGCTCAGAGTAAATGAGCCTCACCTCCTTCAATGGAGGATATACAGTACATATTGAAGGTAAAACGCATCTGGGTGCTTTACAGTGCTATAGAAATGAAGAGAAAATCTAGCTCAACTTAAAGCAATGGAACAGGAAACTTCAGATTCCATTACAAATAGCCAAGACTCACACTTGGACTGTGTTCTGTAGAATCTTATGTGTGCCAGTTATGGCCACGTTATCAGTCCAAAGGCCCAGAATGCCCCTGGCATTCTACTAATAGGAACCACAAGCTATCTTCCAGAGCTATTAGGGATTATAGGAACAATGCATATAAAATATATTTTGAATACTTCCCAAGTGCTAAGCAACGGCTAAATGTGTTTATTAAAGTTATGCAAATTTCATATGATTTGACAGCTGCAGACAATGATAGCAACTGTAAGATGGTGAATATTTAATTTATGAAGAGGGTGTGATCTTGATGAAGAAGATGTGATCATATGAAATCCTAACCTGCCCTCAGTACAGGCTAGTTTACTACCCTGTGCTGTATGCAGTGCAGGTTTGGTATGGCACGGTTTGCAACTCAAAGTAGGAGATTTTAGTCCCTTTACCATGAGCAATGCCACTATGTCCTATGGGGTTACTTGGATCTGCCCACAATTTCATGGGCACAGATCCAAGTAGGGTTGGGATCTGGCCTATACTGGCTGGGCTGGCAAATTCTCCCTCCTTTCAGGCCACCCTCCCTCCTTATTGAAACACCCTATTCCACCTCAATTTGTCTCTCCCTCTGCCATCTTCCACCCCTCTGCCTGCCCAGACCAACCCAAATTCACCTTGTCCCAACACTGTTCCACCTCCTCTGGGCCAACCCAAGGCATGTTTCATAATACTTGGGACCTAGCACAAGGGACTTATTTGGGGGAATAGGATTGTGCTGCCCATTACAAAGCTTTTATAAGGCCTGTCTGCTTCATGCAGAAGGATCACTCACCTTATTACAAGCTGGGCTGCCTGGACCTTCCTGTGAAGAAATTGGGCAACTGGTCAGTCATTTTATCAATCACTGTAATATCTCCTCCCACAAATCCTTTTCCATTCCCCTGTTCAGTACTTTGACTAGTATATGTATGTACCTCAGATTCCTTTGAATCTACCACCTCCCACCTCTACCAATTCTCCTCCAGAGTACAGCACTAGTAAAGTTTCTAAGATGCAGCAAAAATATAGAAAAAAATTAAAACCTGTACCACAAAGCAACACTGTTATTTCTCAGTCCAAACTTGCTGTGTAATGGAATGATAGCTACCTGAATGGTAATCCGGATCTCTGGTGCTGAGCCACTTTGTGGTCTTGAGCCCTGGAGAGGAAAAAGTAGTAAATAGCTTTTAAATAAATAGCTTTTAAATAAAATTATACACCAGGTGATTTAGACTAAAATCATCTAGTTTTGACAGATTAAAGCTAAAGGAAATAATTAAAAATGTGACAGCAAAATAAATCCACATTCATTTCAAAATATACAACAGTAATTCTAGCCAACTTATCTATTGAAGGAGTTCTCATGTAAGTCATCTATAAAAATAATCTAGATTTGCACCTGCCAGTGATAAGATCAAAATTACACCATGTAATACATGTATACATTGGACACCAGATGTCTATGTCATGCTAGAACATGCAATTTGTGGTTTATATTAACAAATGTGTGACCATCTAACCAGCATAACTAGTTTAATCACCATGTCTGAAAGAGCTGAGAGGCAGAAATCTAGATCTTCATTTACATTCTGAAAGAAAATTAATTCTCATTTGCCACCAGATTAGCTCTTGCAAATTATCAGAAGTTAATAGCTCATGAAATATCTCATTCCAGTTTAGTCCTGACCATTGAAAGTCTTCAACTACAAGTGTGTGCCGCTCGACAATGGGGATACATTCTACAGATCCTGTTGTTAATTGTTATTGTTCTACAGATCCTGTTGCTAATTGTTAAATGAACATTCAGCTGAATCTAGTGCCTTTGTTGGGTAAACCAACACTCCTGCCAGACACTGTTGCACAGGCTACTGGAGATTGATTAAATTGTCTCTGCATTAGAGCATCTTCTTGGTTGTGTGAACAGATACTGTGCTGCATGCTATGGGAGCCTCTTTATTGTGCTTTGACCACTATATGATCCATTGTTAAGTGGCCTGTTAAAATGGCTCATGCCTATACTTAGAAAAACCGGGTGACTAAAGTGGCTTTCCTGTGCCTGGTTCCAAGCCAATACATTAATATTTGTTTACTGCTTTTCCTCATAAACAAGTTGGTTTACATAAGGAAGCTGATCATAAACTCTATTTTTCAAATGTTATTCTATGAAAGAACTCATGTGATTACATTTCCCCAGATGTTTCCCTTCCTAGTGCAGCCATCGACCTGTCTGCACAGCTCAATTATTTCAAGCTTCCACATATCATAATTAAGAATTCATGTGGAAGGCGTAGATCATGCAGCATATGATCATTCCAATAGGACATGCAGAGTCAGCATGTATATGATTTCTTCATAACATTGGTGATGTGTTGGATGAAGGATTCAGCAATGGGGGAAATCAAGAACTATATATAAAAAACACCATAAACAAAATACGAGAAATGTTCAAAATATATTAAAGCAGATTTTTAATGTGAAGGATGTGCTTGTTCACTTTTAGGAAAACGAGAAGTGCTTACCTGGCCATACACAGAGCTACCTCCTGAATAAATTTGGCCACCCTGTTAAATAAATGAGGTCAACACTATTAAGCAATATGAGAAATGTTCAAAATATATTAAAGCAGATTTTTAATGTGAAGGATGTGCTTGTTCACTTTTAGGAAAATAAGAAGTACTTACCTGGCCGTACACAGAGCCACCTACTGGATAAATTTGGCCACCCTGTTAAACAAATGAGGTCAACACTATTAAAGCAATAGATCAAGATTAGATTACCTATGCCAGCCTACAGTCACCTGTACATTTCTCTTTGTTGTGAAATTCTTATTTTGGTTCACTAGATCAAACACTAGATCAAGGTTAGGAGTGTTACATATGCCAGGCTTCAGTCACCTGTACACCTCTCTTTTTTGAAAGTCTTATTTTGGTTCAATTAGAAAAAAGTGAGACCACAGTGTATGTATCTCATAGATGCAGCAGTTATTAGTCAAAATCTAATTATTATATTAATAAAGACATGGAATGAACAACGCTTTCTTCTTTCAGTACTAATGAATTCCTGGTCTTAAAGCACTCAAAAAAGCCCAATATATTATTTTCAAGCTGGATTCTGATGTCATGTTACTACTGTTTAAAAGTACTTTACATTTATTGGCATTTTCTTTCATAGGAAAAAGTTTTGCAAGAAAGTAGGCTTACTTGGATTTGAATTTTATTGCCAGAAGAGCCCTGCAGGGGAACAAAAAAAGTAATTATACACTGATTGATAGAAGGCAGTGTGATGAGCACAGCATTCCTACCACCACTGCTTCAGCTCTGGCAAAGTGCCAGGCTGGATGGGACAGTGTAAAAAAAGAATAGGGCAGCAGCTAGATGGTGCTACTGGACAGGCAACAGGCTGGGGGAAGCAGCAGGTGCCTGCAAGTTGTCTGGCACCTCTACCAGTTTGTCACCTTCCCCAATTTGTTGGCTGAAGCACCCATTCCTGTTGCCCTCATTAATGGGCCACCCAACTGAAGAAATAATTCTTACCTGAGGCCGAAATCCTCCAGGGTAAATGGAACCAGCAATTTTCTGGAAGAAAATTTAAAACCATTTAATTTGGCTTTGCTGCAACCAAAACTAATGTTTTAAAGCCTTTAAATATACATGAGTTATATAACTCAACCTAGTGTCCATGATCCAACCCACCACTTATCCTACTAAGAGTCATCAGCAGACACAGAATGCTCTGCTTTCAATGAATATGTTGTCCCAAGCTGAGGACAATGCAGTTCGTTTTCTTATGTTGAGGAAGAATTTGCCCTCTTAATGAGATTGAAAGAATAAATATGCTTACCGAGGTGTACCCGTCACGCTGTTAGAAAAGGAGAGAAGAAGTGGGGAAAAACATAGTTGTCTTATTAGCATTTAAAGTGTTCCAGAAAAATTAAACAATACTAGTGTAAAAACAAAACAAAATACTGTTCTCAGTATGTGAAGTTCCCGTTTTTAATTACCTGCTCCCAAGCAATTAACTAGCTTAGATAACGGATTGTGTCATAAAGATTCTAACAAGCTTACAATTGCACAACAGTCAATAGAATCAGCATCTAAGGGGCATGTGTGTGAGTCTGAGGGCGCAATCCTGAGTAACTACGGGGAGTCCTTGCTCCGGTGTAAGAACAATTTGCTCTGGATTGCAATATGAATTTCCCATAGGCTTTCACTAGGTGATGCAGTAACTATGGGTGCACGTAAAGTCTCTTACGTGCTCCCGTAATTACTCTGGATTGTAGGGTGAGTGTGTTTTGTCTTTTAAACGCAAGCTACAGCAACAAAAAAAGAAGTTGGTTTCTATGTCATTCATAGGAAGAAAAGCAATCCTTTACACACAATTAAGGCATCATCTAAGAACTTCAAGACTTCTTCTGAGTAAAAGGTAGCTGTACTTAACTCCCACTGATGAGACTTAAGGACATTTTAAGTGTTTGTTTAGATTCAATGACAATACTTGTTTTAAATCTTTAAATACCATATTTTACACACACACAGCTAACTCCCTTGGAGCCGGCCCTTCAATGCCTGGTGAACTCAGCTAAAAGAATATTTGTCAAAGGAAGGAAAATGGATGCATATATCACTTTTGTTCTAAATACCGGTACTCCCAAAACCGGTACTCCTAAACACCAGTTCCTCCCACGCCTGCTTTATTTGTAACAGGGGAATTCCAAAGTTTAAACAAATCTGCTGCTATCCTATCTGAAGCCCCTTTGGATACAAGATGACTTTCCATCTGGAGTATTTATGTAGCATGTGGCAAATACATGGACTTCTGGTAAATCAGTTGGTTCCATTGCCATGTATTTTGAGAGCCAGAAATTCCACACTGATGTCTGGCTGCCAATTTTGGCCAATTGCCAGTTGTTCAATGTAGTCTGGCTGCCAATTTTTGCAAGTTGTTTAGTTCACACTTTTGTGCTGTCTGGGATGCACCACAAGGAGGCGAACTAGTAAATACATATATTAGTGACTGTCAAGGACCATATCGCAAGTAACTGACTCGTACCAAAATGTGGCCTAGAAAATGGGACTTACCTCCGGTGGGTAGGGTTTGCTCTCTGGGTAGGACACCACCTATATGAAAAAAACAGTATTATTGGGATCCCAGTAACATGGCACAGCTCTGAGAAGACATTATGAAATGGAAGCATATATAAGGGGAAATAACTACCCTTCCCCTTCTTCCTTCCCCTCCTAATCTGCCATACCTGCTACATATAGTGTATTACTTTTTTGTTCCACTGCAACCAGTGTTGAAGGGGATGGGACCGAATTGGTCTCTTAGTGACAGCAGCAGGACAATCATATAGAAGGGCCGCCAATGATAATGAATTGTAATCACTTCATCAGTTTTAAGGTCAATATACATCCAATTACAGTTTGATCCAATATTTAAAATTTGATGGAGAAACTGAAAAACATACCTTTATTTTAGTATCTGAGCCAACAGAAACCGACTGTGAGGAATAAAACAGCAAAATATTTGTGGGTTATACATCCTTGAAATAAGATGTGTTCAAGTGATTTAAAGCTTAGATCCTCAATTTGTTCCACCACCACCATCAAGTTACTGTTTCATGAACACTTAAGCCTTATGAGTGTTTTAAGTTGTATTAACAGTGTTTCAGACACGTTTTGTAGATGGTTTGCTTAGTGTTAAAAATCATATGACTTCGTGAAGATGTGTTCAATTTGAATTCACTCTTTTATAAGACCAGTTTACATATTCACTCATTTACAAGTCAAATGGGAAAAGGTGTCAACTAGGAATATAACAGTGATCAGTAGCAAAAAAGTATTTTTACCTGGCCCAGTGAAGACTGACCACCACCAATGCCAGCTGCACTCTGGAAACAAACCAAAGTTTATCTATTATTCTCATCCTCTGAATAGTTTGATTCAATCAGTATTATGCACTCGAGTTATTAGCAGCCCTAGTGCAAAGTTCTACACTGGCACACCATGACACCCACCTGCCTCTGCTGTTACATTGGGCACTACTACTGTTCAGGGGACAGCTTGGCCAGGAATTTGCCTAGGCCAGCTCCTGATGCAATGACTGAAATTGTAAAAGAAAAGGATGCCCCTCTATAATTTGACATTTCATAACTAGAGACTAATCCTACAACATTATAGCCAATGGGGCTTACTCTCAGGTATGTGTGGACTGTGGCCTAAACTGTTCAAAAGGCCAATGATTATTCAGCAGTTCCTTTCATCAATTGACAGCCTGGTTGGAAATGTGTTTAAGTCAGATGCTAAGGGAAAATAGAAGATGGTGGTCCTCATCTTTCCCAACTTGTGTATTTCAATGAAGCCCAAGCATATCACTGCCAGAGTCAGACAGGTGTTTCACAGCACTATCCTATACATGTCTACTCAAAAGAAAGCCCTATTATCTCAGTGGGGTTTACACTCAGGAGTGTACAGCCCTTAGATTGATCCAAAATGGCAGTTTATATTTGACATGGATCCAAGTAAAGATATATTTGATAGTGTCAGTGGTGTCACTAGGATTTGCCCACCCCAAGTGGGAGACCAGCATGTCTCCCCCATGATGGATTTCCTCTCATGCAGTGGGCAGGGCAATGCCCCAAGTGGTAGGCATGGTGATGCACTGTCACCCTGACCCTGCTGGGTTTATTTTTGGCTATAACTTTTGATAGAATAGATATACTTCAAACACAGTTTAACGATGCATCAAATGTATATAACAGTGTGGTATTATCCAAAAATACTAAGACTTAAATTTTTTGGGAAAGTAGTGGGGTCAACCCTCTGTGTGGCCGTATCTCCTATACCCCTTAGGAATGCCCATAGTGTGACTCCCTCCATTCCTTTTCTAGACACAGTGGTATTAGTTTGCGTTGCTGCAGGTACAGACTACTGCCATAGTTCATGGAGAAAAGGCTGTATTGTTGAGTAGCAAATACAAAGATAAAGATAAAAACAGAAGGTGGTGGCAAAACAGCACTTACATCTCTGCATCCATATTTCCCGTATACACCTGCAACTCCACCCTGTGGACAAAGAACACATACACTTTTTCCTGCCTCTAGACTAGTGAAACATAGTGGCATAAATGATGTTTCAAACCCATACATAGATGAAAAATTAATATAGAATGTTACTGTGGGGTATGGCCTCGCCACTCATTTTATGGAAACATGGACAAGCCCATTGAAGCTGACTAAATAGATAGTTCTATGCATCCTTTCCCTGTTGTACTGCACATGACCTTTTCTGTAAATCACTCTGTCACTAACAGAGGGTATGTATGTGGTCAGAATGTACCTGCCTATCTTCAGATGATTCATGTTCTGAAGATACATGCTCTGTAAGCAGGGTTGCCATACCAAACTGGGACTGTCCCGGTTTATTCAGGAGTGTCCCGGTCTTTGGGGATTGTGTTCACAAATGTCAGGTTTGTCACAGGTCCTGTCTCAGTTTTGTGGAAGAGAATTATGGCAACCCAATTATAAGCTGTTGAAATCAATTCTGCTTCCAAATTTTGCCCTATGCATGGATCTCACAGTGCTGCTTATCAGCTGTGCACCAGTACATTTGAAAATATCTAGGAGTAATAATGGTGGTCCATTCATGATACCACCTAAAAATCTCAGACTAAGCAATGAATGGGAACAGAGAAGCAAACTGAAAGATACTGTACTCCATACCCTAGTATTTGCCTGTTTCCTCTGATCCATCTCACAGTTGGCTCTCTGATCCTACTTCTGCTTGCTATGGCAAGTGGGAAGAGGATCAAACGAGTAGAAGCACACATTTCCCTCACTCTCTCCATCAACCTGGCTATCCAGAAAATAATGACTGCAGCAAACTGGAGCCCCCTTATCTGACACTGCCAACACCTACTTCCACACCCATCCCATTTAAAATAGAGGGGGAATTCTTAAAACCCACTTTTACAATGGAAATCAGAGGTAGGAAGATGGCATTCTGTAGTGGAACAGTCACCACATCTCCCTCTCCTTGCTTTCCTAAGCAGCTGGAAAATGGAAATTGGAAAATGGAAATTGATTGAAGGATTCAGTGGAGGTCAATAGACCATTTTAGAGAGGCAGTGTTTGCATGTCTCTTTAGCCCGCTATTGGGACTGCAGTAAAGTAATATCTTTAGGTGAGTTTGCAGTACAGATTCATCTCACCCTCTGTACAACCCAATGACAAAAATCATGCAAGCTTTCAAAGGGGACAAAACGATATAAAGAATACTTACACCACCACAGCCTCTGTTGCCTCCCTGATTAACAACAACAACCTGGAAGGAAAAAAGGTAATTTTTCCTTAAATTTTTAAAATAGAAGCAGAGGAGAGAAATGCTGCCTGTAATGCAGTGATTCTCAAGCATAACAATCTAGAGATAACTGTCTAGGAATACACACACACACCTCAGAAGTGATGTCATCAACACTGAAGAGATGACATCGTCAAAAGTAACAGGAAGTGACATCACTTTGATGTCAGAGCTTCTCCATGTCTACTCAAAAGTAATTCCCATGTTGTTAAATGAGACTTACGCCCAGAAAAGCCTGGATTGCAGTGTGACTGCCCCATTCCAAGATAGCGCATTCAGTTCCAGATTTGAAGATGGCAACACCTAGCTTTTTGTGACCCCGTTGAAATGAAGTTGTGACCCACAAGAGTCATGACCCCCACTTTGAGAACTACTGCCATAATGTGTAGCACAGAAAATCCAAGCTTTGGTGGCTGGAGCTCTTAAGGTCCAATATTTGGGGGTTTGGTACCAGTTTGAGACATTACACAAAACATGTTACAACATTCTTACACGCTCAGGGTTACCATATGTTATAACCACACAGAACCTCAAGCAAGTCCCATTGTATTCAATGGTTCTTACTCTCAGGAAAGTGTCTTTAGGATTGTAGCCTTAAGACTCCCAAGCCATCATTTGATCCCAGTTGGATACACAGGCTTGTTCTAATCATATATCCCCAAGTCTGTACATAAAAAGAAACAGCAGTTTATTCTTACAGGGAACGTAGAATTTACTCTCCTTTTCTCATGCATAATAAAGGTGGGGAGGGTAAGGGGAATGGCACAAACCTAAAGGGTCACTCAGGTAGCAAATACTAAACCATAGTTTAAAATTGCCACTGTTTCCTGATCTAACGATTAGTACATTTTTCCATGAGAGGGGGTTTAGATCAAACTTGTCTAAGAAGTCAGATGTTTGGGGAAGGCAAAATTGCTGATTTTATTGTTATTAATTGCACATAAAATGTTTTGTAGGCTTTGGACCCAAGAGACAGTTCATTTATAAAAAATAAATGTATATTATTTATAAAAAATAAATGAACAAACAATGGCCAAGAAGTATAGAGCACCCACTAAGGGTAGTGACTTTTCAGCACTACATCCTGTTTAGAATTGTATCCATTAACATATAATACAGTGGTACCTCAGCATAACGAGTGCCCCACATAACAAGTGATTCACATAACAAGCACAAATTTCCACTGGGAGTGTGCTCCTCTTAACAAGCCCCAGGCAATCTGAAAGTGACCTGGCTGGGTCATCTAAGGACACAAAAGGCAGGCGCACGGAGAAACAGGAAGTGTTGCGTCCTAATGGGCAGCCCTGACGCTCTGCATGGAGCCTCTTTTGAAGGGCTGCCGGCCAGCGCGCTGCCTCCAGACAGTCTCCTAAGCATGTCTACTCAGAAGAAAACCCCATTGTGTTAAATGGGTCCTTCTCCCAGGAAATTGTCTTTAGGATTGCAGCCTAAGTAGACTTCATAGGGTCATGCACATTGAATAAATATTTTGAATTCAATTACAGTGTTTTGTCAACATTTTAACATCCAGTTAGTATTTTTATATGAATATTTTGGGGGTTCTGGAACCAATTGTCTGAGTTTCCATTATTTCCTATGGGAAAATCCACTTCACATAAAGAGTGTTTCACATAGGCATGCTTCCAGAATGAATTAAACTTGTTACGTGAGGCACCACTGTACTTTGATTTATAGCTGAGTCTGAAACCAACTTCAAACAATTTTTTAAAACCCTTGACTTATCTCAAAGTATAGTTAGCATTCAAATCAGTGGCCTCTTGATCTTTCAAGAAAATGTTGGGTCTATATCAGGCCCAGACAAGAGGTTCCAAGGCTGAAGAAAGGTGAGGTATAGTTGGCCCTAAGGACGGCTTGAGAAGAAGCAATAAAAGCAATTTGAGCATCACAAAGGAAATGTTTACCTTATTGCCAGAAAACTGAGAGGTTTCCTGTGGATTCTGAAAATACATCAATAGATTAGAATATGGCAAGAAATATATTCAAGCTCAAATCATTACTTTTTAAAATAAAAATAAATATTTTGCAATTTCCGCAAGATGGAGAAGTTTAGTCATAAAGCATGATTCAGTCATATTACTTCTCAGAATCATGCTTTCAGTAGAATCATATTTCAAAATACAACTGTTCTTAAAGAAAACTATAAGGTAAACAAGTGTGCATCATCTTGTCAGATCTTCATGTAGAACAGTGGACTTTAGGGAAGAAAAAATAAAGATGTTTACCTTGATGCAACCACCACCAGTTGATTGGGAAGCTCCCTGTCAAAACACAATCAAATGTTTTTTTTAATCTCTCAAAAAAACTTTAATTTAAGAAAGAAGATTTAAGAAAGAAGTTACAAGTTCTATTTGAGCTGGAAGAGACTAAAAATCTAGCCATGTTTTTACTCTTTTTCTTCCTTGAAACTGAGAAACTGGCTTCCTTGAAACCATTCCATCGTGCACTCTTGTCCATGTATGAAAGCGTTTCTGAACCAGTGGTTGGCAATACTTGCGGTGGTGTCCGTGGTACTTGCAGGTGATGAGATCATTGCCAGTTATTTCTGGTGGTACTTCCAATAGGTGGACCATGCAAAAGTGGTACACCGCTGGACAAACACTGAGAAACACCGATGCATAATAAATCAAAAAGGAAGTATTATTATGTGCACTCTGGCATAATTATCTACAGAGAAAATGCTGAATGAGGTGGAGAGCAAGGCTACTTGTTCATAGGAGGCTACTTGCTCATCATGTCATAGGAGATGGTTGAGTCAGCTTGAGGAATGCATCTTGCATTTCCCCTTCACAGAGGAGGAATATCTGAAACAAGCTTCTCTTACATAGTACATATTTAAGTTTTTTGGGGGCAGGGGTACAAATCAGGTGCATGCTATTTTTGAAACAGCCCTACCACACATTTAAATTAAAAACGAAAGCACTTCAATGAAGAGAGCTTTTAGGAATTGTTGAATAAAGGTTCTTACCTCAACACATTTTACGTCTACAGTCACCACCGACTATAAAGAAAACAGAAAAAAGGTTTATTGTTTTGTAAAAGGAATTGTACACCTAATAATCTGTTCTCATGCTGAATACCGGATGGTTTCGATTTGCTGGTCTGCTAACACATTAAGGTTGTTGTTATTCTCACTGCACTATGCTTTGGTTCTCAAATCACCATGGAGAAGAATAATTCACCTCCATGAATAATGTGGTTAATTCATCATGGAGATGCTGTTTTGGGAGCCACCATAATAGTCACCACTTGAGAATAGAAGCAGCTCATCACAATTGGGCATGTAAGTTCACCTTTAATTAAAGCCTTTAAATCTACCTTCCAAGTGCCTACAGTTTTTAAATGCTTATTAATATCATCATCACTATTACCATAGCAGCATCATTACTGTTTTGATGTGGCTGTTTCCTCTGGCGCTTCCAAGAAATATGCACTGAAGAAACCACGAGGAAAAGGCACACAGCTTGGTCACTTTCTCCATCAATCTTGCAAGCCTCGATATTGGTCTCAGAAGAAATCATATCATGCTGCACTCCATTTCATCTCCTTTTATGTCACTGGAGTGGCATGGGAAGCAGGCACACGATACAGAATTTTTGGTCAATATTAGTGGCTCTCAAAATGGGGTTTGGGACCCCCTTGAGGGGTCATGATTTCATTTCAGGGGATCACAAAATGCTGGGGGCCACCATCTTGGAATCAGGCATTGAATGCCACCATCTTGAAATGGGAAACTCAGATTGCTTTCCTGGGAGTAAGTCTCGTTGAACACAAGGGGACTTACTTCCAAGGAGACACACTGGTATCACAGTGTCACTTCCTTTTTGATGGCACTTCTGGGGAATGCCATCACTTCAAAGGGAATTCCAGACAGACTGCCATTCTCAGAAGTTGGTGCCAGGCTGAATTGCTTGAGAACCACTGTCTTAAAATGTGTACATCTGCCATATAATTCCTGTTTTTTCTCAATATATAAAACGTAACATGTGGTCAGTGCTTCATACGTACCTTCCTCCTACTTTTTGCGGTGTCGTTTCCTCTTTTAGTGTTGTGGGTTGTCTCAACTTCGTTGAGTATCTCATATTCATTGTCTGCTTCAGTGTCAAAGAGAGAACTAAAATCAGTGTCTTCAAGGTCCTCCTGGGCTTGGTCAGGATCAGCAGTAATATCAGAAATAACATTTGTGATAGAATGATTGGCAATCTCGGTGCTGTTAGAATCTATGACGGTGCTTGTATCATTCACCGCATCAGAATTTCTAGGCGACAGGGTTTTGCTGCGAACACCAACCCAATAGGTATCATAATCTTGAACAAAAGTAGCTCTGGAAAAATAAAAATAAATGAGTTAAGTGGGGGTAGTTGACTTAAGCGATACCACCAAAACAGACTTGCTCTCATTTTTATTTTCCTTATATACTTTTTATCCTAAAATAATGAAATCATTTAGCAAGCAAGTTTCAAAACAATACAAAGGGAATTAAAATCAAAGAAAATCTACCAGACTAATGAGGGAGGTATGGCATGTTCAGTAGTTTCAGGTTTTAAGAATTGGCCACCGTGTTTAGTAAAGTAACTCAAGTTAGACCCAAGCTGAAGTTTGCAGTATGGGGGTGGTGTAAATTTATTTATTTTCCCCACCTTCCACCTAAAAAGGATATTCAAGGCCAAAGGCATCATGATGCATGTCTCTTGTTGTACTGTGTGCGCCATGAGGCAAGCCACTGTATCTGGTGAGCCACTAAGATACAGGAAGCTGGACATAGGCTGCAATCCTAAAGACACTTTCCTGGGAGTAAGACCCATTGAGCACAATGGAGCTTACTTCTGAGTAGACATGGTTAGGATTGTGCTCTAAATTGGCCTGGGATGGTTTACCAAGGCTCCTCTTATGTTAGAGCCTAGTTTCTGATCAGGCTCATGTCATTCTTATTTATAATGTGGAATCATCTAGTTTGTAACATGGAATGACCATATTTGCTTCTCATATCTTAATGAAAGGCAGAGAAGTCTTGTACATACAGTATGATATTTCAACTTTGCTAATGTAAATTTGTCAAGTCCATAAATTGGTTATTAAATACACATTTCCTTCTGAAAAACTGCTCCAATGTATTCACTAGTGGAGAACAATGCTCCTCCAACAATATCTTATGAATTCCAAAATCTAAGAAAATTAACACCTTGAATATTTATCATTCATTTTGAGATAAAGGCTGTGGGTGGCACAAGTGGTTAAGACACAGTCCCTGTTAACCAGTAGGCCAGGGTTCGATTCCCGGGTTAGCCCCACAAGACAGGGTGAGCTCCTGTTCTTAGCCCAGCTCTGTGATGCCAGCTGGATCCAATTGTATTGGCTCTGCCTTTCCATTGGACTATTTCAGTGGCGTGGAGAGGGGGATTTGCTGCTTGGGTAACAGCCAGTGGTGTGCTCCAGCAAGTTCGCACCTACTCTATAGAACCGGTTGTTGACGAGAGATGGGACATATAAAGTTTAAAAATAGCCATTTTAAAGTGGCTGCCAGATGGGCATAGAACCAGTTGTTCATTTCTTTAAATCTCATAACTGGTAACAGCCTATCCTCCATATCTAACTCAGGCCTTCGTGCTTCACATGCAGCATCGCGCACAATACCATAGTCTTTCACGACTGATGGATGCCAAGTTTATTTTTTATTTTGAGATGTTTGGTTTTTTTGCTAGAAGGGCTTAACAGTGCAATCCTCAGCAATAAGAGCAATTCAATATTCCTAGATGAATATAGGATTACAGCCAAAGTCCCTTAATAAATTTTATCACAATGAAACATTTACAACTTACACCAGCTGAATCACTTTAGCTTCACGAGGAGCAACCCAAGTAGTTTTAACTTGGTGTTTTACACTGGGAGTTGTGTGACTGATGGCTGAATTCTAAAAAAACAAATAAGACTGCATTAGGGAACACAAGTAGACATGCTCTGTCCAACATTCACAGTTATGGCACATCAACCTATTCTAGAAAATTAATTGGATATCAAATGGTGGGGATTAATATGAAGTATTGGTTGAATATTATAGGGCTGTTGGTTGTGCAATTGGTTAAGACACTGTGCCTGTAAACCAGAAAGCCAGGGTTTGAGACCTGAGTGCCCACAAGACAGGGTGAGCTCCTGTCCTTAGCCCAGCTCTGCGACACAGATGGAACCAATTGTATCGGCTCTGCCGTTTCATTGGACTATTTCAGCGGCGTGGAAAGGGGGGAGTTGCTGCTTGGGTATCAGCCTATCCTCCATATTAATCTACCCAGGACTTTGTGCTTTGCATATAGCATCAAGTATGATACCACAGTCTTTCAAGACTGATGGATGCCAATAGTATTGGCTGAATGTTTACACCCGACATTCACATAAAAGAATTTAGAAAAGATGATGTTATGTTGATGTGCTACCTTTTAATTTATAGCTCTTATCAGAAGTATTTTGCTTATTTGTGAAACAAGTGAAGGACATATATAGTCAATTTTTAAAACAGGGCAAGGGATAGATTGTACTCAGTAATGAGCCAACATATACAGATGTTGTGCACCTTTCACTAACAAGTTTAAAACGTACTTCCTGAAAATGCAACTGAAACAAAAAGCTAGGAAGAACTAAAACAAGGTGAAGTACTCCTGAATCAATGAATACATACTGAAATGTTGGCACATGCAAGCCCTTGAGTGTTTGGATCCGTGATACGAAATGAACCAATAGGAACATTTCCATGAATTTCTCGTGCCTGTACCATAAGTCCTTTAAATCCAGATGGTGACGTGCCTTCTAGAATCACTAGAGAACACAAAGAGATTGGCAAGTGAACATTTTACAGCAAAAAAATTTCCCATCACAGCATCTCCTTTTGGTTTTTGAGAGATTGTTTTGAAATAAGAAAACTGTTTAGCTTTCAATTTTACTGTTATCACACTTTCAACTGTATTTTACTGCCACAAATAACAGGGAGAAGAGTTGGGCTTAGATGCTCAGGAAGCTGAATCCTGTGCTCAGTAATCCATCATATGCTCATGTGGAATCACAGCACATTCACAGAATACAAACTGACTCAAGAGCCAGAAATATACATACAGTACTTGGGTACACAAATGGATCTCAACTATGGTCAGGTTCAATAGGGCTATGTATAAGTAGCTAGAGAGCACACACATAGCTTGGGCATGACTTACAGATTCAAATAGTTATAGCATTAAGGTGTGAACTATGTAAACTTGCACACAAATCTATGATCAACTTCTGGGAAAGTTTTTTTTAATTGCACTTGGTTTAAATAGGACCATCATGGACAAGTTATTATTAGTTGTTTGATTTTTCTCTGCAAACCACATTGAAAAGAGGTATACTGTATATATACTGTTGGCCATCTTCAACACACAATCTGTAGGTGTATAAGTTACCTTGTATTTCATTTCCAGGATCATATCTATCAAATGACACTGAGATCACATAAGGAGGAGGTGACCTCTGTGGTGCACTTCCATGATCTGGCAACATGGAGTCACAAGCTATTAAAATATCCCCGTATGGATATCCAAGGACCAGCGGCATAAAAGTAGCACAAAAAATTACAGCAAATAAAGGATATTTCTCCATCTGCAGAAAAAGAACAAAGGTTTGAGTCTATGTTTTTTTCCCACACAAGTACACACCAAAAACAAGTTGAAGAGCATATTATTTTTAAAAATTGCACAAAACTATTATCACGATCAGAGAGAAACTGCCTCAGATTACACAATATCATAGCCCAACATAGAGGCCTAAAGTCTGTCCAGAACTATCAAAACATTGGTAAGCATTTCAAGAACCAAGTTACCACCACAAAATTCCTATAAAATGTCAACGTATTGCGATTTACCACCAAAAGAATGATTGTTGTGAATAATCAAGGGCACAACCCTAACCAATTTAGGATAGCCTAACTCACATGGCATATCTTTCTGTGGTGATGTGGGGAGGTCAGCATGTGCCAGTGCACTGGCCCAATTCCCCACAAATGGGGTGAAGTGGGCCTTACAGTCAGCAAAGGACTCATGCTGGGGCTTATGCTGGCCTAATTGGAGATTAGGATTGCAGCCAAAATCTTAAAACAACTTCCCTGTCTTACAGGCAATTACTAAACCATCTGGAAACAGGGAGACAAGCTTTGCATTCAGTGTAAAGCAGGGGTGTCCAACATGAGGCCCGGGGGCCGCATGCCACCAAGGACGAGAGTGGATGCGGCCCTCCTGCAAAGCTGGCCCAACACCACTGGAAAAACTGGCTTTGTGGCAACAGCCATTTTCAATTTTGCATGCTTCTCTGCACGCTGCCTTGGGCGGCCACCACAAAGCTGGTCTGGGCTGCCTGGCCAGGACCCCTACCTGCTTCCTGGCACTCAGAGCGCTTCAGGCCCTGCAGACTTTGCAGCGCTCATCCACCCGCATCCCTCAAAAGCAGCCTCAACCTCTATCCCAGCTGCTGCCTGCTGCCCTTGAGACCTTCTCAGAAGTAAGCCCTGTTAAAGTCAATGAGGCTTACTCCCAAGTTGCAATCTGAGAGCCCAATGATGCATAGGATGGGCTGTGATCCTCTCCAAGCTTAACCTTGGAGATAAGCTGCAACCCTAACCATGTCAACTCAGAAGTAAGGCCCATTGTACCCAGTGGGTCTTACTCCCAGGAAAGTGTGTTCAGGATTGCAGCATATCTCCAAGGTTAAGCTTGGAGATCACAGCCCATCCTATGCATCATGCCTCCTTAGAAGTAAGTCCCACTAAAGTCAATGAGGCTTACTCCCAAGTTGCAGTCTGAGAGCCCAATCCTATGCATGGTTACTCAGCAGAAAACCCCATGATAATCAATAATACTTACTCCAAGGTTTAAGAAATGTAGGACAAAATATAGGACATCCTACATTTTTGTCCTACTTTTTAAAAAAAAGTTGTTTGTGTTTTATGTGCGGCCCAAACCAATTCGTCTTCTTCCAATGCAGCCCAGGGAAGCTAAAAGGTTGAACACCCCTGGTGTAAAGCATAGAAATAAAACTGTGACCAACTCTACACAGCTAATCTGGACCAGATCCATGAAGAAAATGCCTGAAGTCGGACTTTTAGTGTAGGTAACAAAGGTATTATCCTGTAACAGGACAGAAGTATAACCATAATTATCAGTGAATTTTTCACCCATGATTTTATCTGAACATAAATGAGGTTGGCACTTTAAAAGATAAATGACTTTGGGGGAAAAATGCCTGCTTATCATGGCAATTAATTAATCTTATTAATGAACCTCTCCCTCCAGGCTTAGAAGAACTTTAAGGTTGAAGGCAGATCCTTTCCCTATCTGAAATGCAAAAAATGCAAAGCAATTTGGAAGCAACAATTACTACTTCGCATTTGGTTACTGCTCCAGGGAGAATGGAAAGGGTGGAACAGAAATAAAACTGTTCCAAGACCCAGAGAGGAAAACTGTGATTTTTCTGGTATAAATCTGAGTGGGCCCAGGTGCCAGATGCAATATTAATAAAACTGCCACTTCCAATTTCCATCCCCATCCCATAATTCACAAACTACTATCACCACCTTGGTCACTGTCACCTGACTACTAGGCCTCTCTCTATGCCGACATGTTGTATTTTGCAAGATTTATACAATCTGAAGGGAAACCACACCATCACAGGAAGATATGCTAGGTGAGTTTTGCTGACCAAAACTGGCTTATCAAGGGCATCACTAGGGATTGCGGTCCACAACAGGTGATATGATAAGGGGTGACACGCACTAGGGAGGTACAGCATCCCAAAAATGCAAACTTGCAATGGTGCACACTACCCCATCGTGTCATAAACTATTGTTTATATCAGGGAAAATGCAGAGTATATTGTTCTCGGGGGAAAAAATTGCAAAAATGACACTAAGGTGGAAGAGATATAATGCAATGGAAAAAGAACCTATTTAGGACTCATGAAACTTGAAATCTGTGGGTTAAATAGACAAAAATCCAATCTTCCAGAAAGAAAATCTTCTTAAGGTGTCAAAATTTATCCACTGGAAACGCAAAAGTATTTCCTTCTACAGAGTATACCATCACTGGATGATTTATTTTCCCTATTGTTTCACAAGGCAAATTATTTACTATGTGGATATCTTCCAACAATGTTTCACAAGTTGTGCAGATGGAGTAGATTATATCAGAAGGAGCAGTGCTTGGTTTCCCAGTATCATCCAACTTCCTGGATTAAAGAGTTGTGCATTGAGGTTGTGCCACTGTAATGAAATACTATAATGTACCTGAAATTCTCTCCTCCAATGAGCTGTCATACATAAGAAACTGGTACTCCCTCTTTGAGCCTTGCTGTGTGTGACAGTTACATCATCTAATGAAAAGCCTATTTTGCCCAGCTTTGGTGTCCCTTTGAAACTGATTTAATGTGAACTTGTGTCTTTGATTTGATCTGTCACACATAGCAAATGCATTATTAACTCTTTTTCTGTATATAGATGCAATCCAGTTATGATACATCCAAACATAACTTAAAATAGGAGTCAACACAGTTTTGTTCTCTAGAGCTGTCTTCCCACTGCTTTTTGCAATGCAAACAGGTATACTGATTTAATCCTCCAACGGCTCCCATAGTGGACTCTCTGCGTTATTTTAAAGCAGTGGTGTCCAACCTTTTAAACCAGTGTTGTCCGGTGGTGTCCAACCTTTTAGTTTTAATGGTTATGGACCTTTAAGAAGCTTGTAAAAGAGGGAATTTCAGCAGGTGTAGCTTGTGATCTTTGGGATGAAAAGCTGCACCTGCTGAAATTTCCTCCTCTGCATACTTGTTAAATGTATGGAGCCCTGAAGTTGAAAGGTTGGACACTGTTTTAAACTATCATATGTACATTTACTTGATAAAGCATATGTTATCCACCTTATTTTGTAAAAACCAGATACTCAAATGAACAACTCAAAAATGTTGCACAACTGCTCCAGGAATGGAGGAGTTGTTTTACAATATCTGATCAATGTTTTGGATTGCTAGTTTATGTGGCTACAATCCTAAAGACACGATCCTGACTCACTCATTGAACACAATGTGTAACACTCATTGAACATAGTGGGGCTTACTTTTGAGTAGACATGGTTAGGATTGTGCTCATAGTGACTAAAACTGGTTTCTCAAATCAGAGACCTAGAGCACAATCCTAACCATGTCTACTCAAAAGTAAGCCCCATTGTGTTCAACGGATCTTACTCCCAGGAAAGTGTCTTTAGGATTGTAGCCCTAGACAGAAAATGCTTTCTCTGGAAAACAAAAGGAGCAATTCCAGAGCTCCAGATTACATATAACATTATATACCATATTCAGGATTAAAAGAAGGAATCATTAGCATTTAGTTAAGCTGTTCTGAAAAACTGATGGAAAAAACAGGAATGTGATTCCTGGTAGATTTATGTGCTCTGGCTTCCACCAAAGACACAACAGGATACAGCCACAGTACCAGCTTTTCCTTTCTGAAGATGGAACAAGCAACGTAGTATGTTCAATCCTAATTATTCCATCTTTGGTGCTGGATAACTAATAGAAAGAGAACACAATCCTAACCAATTTAGGCCAGCATAACATGCCTGTCACCCTGTTCCTATGGTGGTGTGGGAAGATCAGTGCACAGAAATGCCTGAGGCTGGAAGCCTAAGCACACTTTCCTGGGAATAAGCCCCATTGAACACAATACAGCTTACTTCTGAGAAGATATGCATAGACATGCATTGCAATGTGACTGACAAACAATATGGTTGTCTGAAAATGGAGATTACAGCAAGCAAAAATGCTGAAGCATTAAAAATAATACACTGTCCTATTCCAAGCAAGGTATATGTAGAAAGACTTGTAAAACTTTCTTGCATAATAGAACAGGTCATCACCACATTCCAGCCTCTTGAGTAATGAACTCACAAGTCTCATTGAATGAATGGCTCAATATATTGCAGTTGTTTTAAAAGTTGGATGCAGGCAATGATTGCTATGCTGTGATATGACAGATTTGTTGTTGTCCCTGCTCCTTCCTAAAACATGCATTGCCATGTAAGATGCTGTGAACGTAGAGCATCCAAAGATTTTCCTCAAATAACCTTTAAAACAGTGGTACTTGTGGAGGTACAAGTGTGGGTGAAGACCCCCCTTGGGGGTTGCAACCTCTGGTCAAGGGGGTCACCGTCACCCAAGGGTGGGATCTTCCATCGGTGGCACTGATGGGTGAGATCTTCCACAGGTGGCACCGGAATCTGGCACCGGAATCTGGCACCGAGTTTTCCCAAGAGTAAGTCTCACTGAACACAATGGGACTTACATCCAAGTAGACTTGGAGTTCTGGAACCACAGGGATTTCATGTCTCAATACGTTTGATAGGGAGCCCGGGACAGATTTTTAAGTTTAAAAGGGGATCCCAGGGGATCCCAGGCTGAAATGCCCAAGTAAGCTTTAAAAAACCTAAACAAAATGGCATGATCACAAAGCAAAAGAGCATTGCTACAGCTGAATGGGGTGTGTTTCACTCCCTATATCCTCATGTGCAGACATTAATTGGCAGGTGAATCCCTGGAACAGAGATAAAGTGACGGGCAAAGCCTAATTGCTGCTTGTTGAGCTGCTCATAAAGGCAAACCCAGAGGGAGGAGACTTGCTCCTCCACTCCAAGTATCATCTTCAAATGCCATTTCTTAGCTGCTTGCCGGAAAACAAACAGAAAGTCAAAAAGCTTGCCAGGAAACAAACAGAATGTTTTTAACAGAGGGCGTTCTATAATTTAGGCACCACAACTGAGAAAAGTCCAGTCTTGTCCTCCCACTCAACATGCTTCACTCAACAAACCTAGCTTCAGATGTGGAATAATATATGGAAATATTATTTTCAGGGTGCAATCCTAACCAGCTTTCCAACACTGGCATAGTTGGGCCAGTGGGGCATCCAACAGTTGAGGGGGGACAGTCCCAAAGGCCTCCACAAGGTAAGTCAATGTTAGTTCCCCTACCTGAGAGGTGCATTATCCTAGAGATGGAATTTTACCTTAACTTGATAAGGCCTCCATGATTGCTCCCAAACCTGCAACACATGACCTCACATGATCTGACAGATAAGCTGCACCTGCTGAAATTCTCTCACCTATACAATGGTTAAAGGGCCAAGATACCTAAAACTGAAAGTTAGCCCAGCCTGATCTAGGGATTACCAAATCTCTTTTAACTCTAGATCCCTAGGATTTAACATTCAGTCTACCCTATGGGCCTGGAAGTGTTGAACGCTGTATTTATTCAGGGCAACTCATTCATTACTTTGGACTCTTACCAATTGGCAAGCTGGCTCTGCTCTTCCAGATGCTCAGTGTGATCCTTCATCATCAGCCAGCCAAGACAACAGCCCTGATATTTTCTGGCCAAGTGTCCACATATAGCTGGAATAGTTATGTATTTCAAGCTATTAACATATTTCCCTGCTTAGGATCACCTTCTATTTTCTTTTCAGAAAAATTGAGAAATTGGGGACCTATGTGAGCTGTGGGACCTCCTTCGAGGGATTGTCAAAACAACCCATCCTTTTAGCCAAATGGATGAGGATAATAACATTGTGTTAAGAAGAAGAATATACAATATAAGAAGATACAGTATATACTGCATAATAAAGAAACAGAAACTTGTAAATAGTTCAAATATAATTTCACAAAAGACCTTTTTTCCAATACCAGGAGACAAATCGGTACAAAAGAGAAAAAGAAAGTCTATAATAGTTCCAAACCTGCCCATTATATATTTTCATTCCCTTTCCTGCTTGTAAACAGAATGTGTGCCCTGAAACCTACAACCCACATACATTGGGCTTGCCTCCCTTGCCTTACATCACCAGCCTGTGTTTCCAGTTTTAAGTTTTCACCTGCTACCCATGTATTATTATGCAATGAGCATAGAGGAATAAATCCAACCAACATCTTAGCTAAACAAATGTGTAGTAACAAAAAAAGTCTTCAAAAGTGGAACCCGTTGAAGTCCAAACCTTCTGTATGATGAGCCTCCACGAGTCTATATTTTAGTGCTCAATATAAAGAAAAATTTTAAGCCACTTTTCTACCAAGCATAGAAAACTGCTACATAAACTTCTATATATTAAGATATTAATCTGAAAATAAATGGTTTAAATTAAATTGTTCATTTCACAATGCCTTCAACCTACCTTGACGGCTGGTTCTTGGTTCTGATTAACCTTAGTACTTCTGGAGTTGGTGTGCTACAGCCTTATATTGTAGGACTCTGAGGGAAATGTTACAAATAGTAACCAGAACTGGGAGGTTCAACCAATCTCAAGAGGGAGGATGGAAAACAACCAATCAGTCACAGGTGAACCTCCACCTCACACATGACCACATGTCAGGTGGAATTAGCCATGGCAGTAGTCATTCTCCTGACTTCTAAGCTGACCTCCTACTGCGAGGCTTCATGTGTTACATTAGTTGAACTACACTTACTGTTTCAAATTCTAACACTTTTATCATATTAAACTTCAGTTTCATTATGTTGTTCTCAGTTTTGCAAGTCTTAGGCTGCAATCCTAAAGACACTTTCCTGGGAGTAAGACCCATTGGACACAATGGGGCTTATATCTGAGTAGACATGGTTAGGATTGTGTTCTTAATGTCTTTATAGGGGCAACACTACATTCTTTTATCCCCATTGGTTATTCTTGTGTCTTTTTCGATTTTCAAAAGCTTTTGGGTTGTTTGCATAACCACACATGAGGTGCACACGGGTGCATGAGGGCTAAAAATACCAGGGTGTCTCAGGATACAATCCTATCCACACTTACCAGCGAGTAAGCCCCATTGACTATTACAGGATTTACTTTTGAGTAGACATGCATTGGAATGGGGTTTCAGTCCCTTTCTTGTGTCCATAACTATAAACTCTTGAGAGAGTGGGTCTCTTTGGAGCTAGAGGGGAGGTAGCACTGGAGGGTTCAGAAGATGGGGGATCCCTTGCAGAAACAGAGGTTTTTTTTCTATTAGGAAACCATACATTCATTCATAATGATACATTCATTTTTTAGTTAAAAAGCAGTATATATACTGTAGACAGACAGACAGACATTCCTTTGCTAAGAAACACCAAAAGGTTTGCTCCAACATTCATGGTACATTCAAATGTACCTATTCAGGTCTACTCAGAAGTAAGTCTCATTATAGTCAATGTGGCTTACTTCCAGGAAAGTTAAGACAGGATTGCAGCCTCAATTATTTGCCTGTAGTGTAAGGCCTACCAAAACACTAAGAGACAAAGGCTGCAAACCTAAAGACACTTTCCTGGGAGTAAGACCCACATTGAACACAATGGAGCTTACTTTTGAGTAGACATGGTTAGGCGTGGGTTAGGATCATAGAATTCCCATCATTCATTGTCTCGTCTACCTCATAAGCAACACTGAAGCTGAAAGTCACTCCAGTTCCACCTCCCAATTTTATGAGGAAGAGATGGAGGGAATGGATACACATACAGTTCCATGTTACAGTGGTACCTCGCTTAACAAGCAAAAATTTCCAAAAAATCTTGCTTCACTTAACAAGTTCCACTTCACTTAACAAGCAAGCGCGCTCTGGGCACACATGCTATGCAGCCCTGACACTCCACATGGAGTCTCTTTTAAAGGGCTGCTGGCCAGCACTGCTGCCTCTGACTGCCCCCACCTTGGAGGCAGCTGCCCCTAACTGCCCCCAAGTGCCCTCACTGACCACCTTGAACCTCCAGTAGCAGCCCAGGTAAGCCTCCCACGAAAGTGTCTTTGATTGCAGTATCGTAACTATGTTACTCAGAAGTAAGCCCCATTGTGTTAAATGGGTCTTTCTCCCAGGAAAGTGTCTTTGATTGCAGCCTTTTAACCAGGTCTACCCAGAAGTAAGCCCCATTGTGTTAAATGGGGCTTACTCCCAGGAAAGTGCCTTTAGGATTGCAGCCTTTTAACCAGGTCTACCCAGAAGTAAGCCCCATTGTGTTAAATGGGGCTTACTCCCAGGAAAGTGCCTTTAGGATTGCAGCCTAAGTAGACTTCATAGGATCATGCACATTGAATACATATTTTGAATTCAATTCCAGTGTTTTGTCTTCATTTTTACATCCAGTTAATATTTTTATATGAATATTTTTTGGGTTGTGAAACCAATTGCCTGAGTTTCCATTATTTCCTATAGAAAAATCTGCTTCACTTAAAGAGCGTTTCACTTAAAGAGCATGGAATGAATTAAGCTCTTTATGTGAGGCACCACTGTATTTATATTAGATATTACAAAGAAGAGAGAAGATAGACTGACAATGCTATCCTAAGCAAGTCTACTCAGAAGTAAGTCCCATTGTGTTTAGTGGTACTTACTCCAAGGAAAGTTTGGCTAGGACTGCAGCCATAGTGGCTTATGTATATTTAACTTACTCCACATAGATCTCTTCACATATCTACTGTATTTGGGCACTACTTCTCACACAATCCAAATGATTGTATCAACTTGGGGTTATTCTTAGCAATATTTATGTCACTGGAAAACACAGAATTTAATAGTATGAGGTAATTACTTTGATGCCAAAACTGATATTTTGCAGATGGCCACACTCAGGGTGACCATATAGAATGGAGGATGGAGTGCCTCTACCTTTAAGCATTGCATAGAAGGAGGTATTTAGGCAGGTGCTGCTTTTTAAAACCCTTCTATGATGAGCTACACCTGCCTAAATTCCCTCTTCTTTGCAATGCTTAAAGGTAGAGGCACTCTGTCCTCCGTTTGAATGGACCCTTCTTACTACTGTGATATAGATTCTGGTGTCACCAAATAATATATTCAGAATTTTTTTCTTTATTCAGAGTATACACTGCATGATTTTCCCAAAAAGGTCTACCCCTCAAGCAGAACAACTCACATTAATCTCTGGATTAAAAGAAAAAAATCAGAAATTAACGTGCATGTATCCCTAGCTGCATCTATGTCACCACGTGCTCCATGTACAGAGGAGGATGAAAGGAATTTACAGCTCAATCCTAACTTCCCTGGGGCTGTCAGATGCAGCACCACCCAAAGGGCTACTAATTGATCCAGTGGCCCCATAGAGGCCACTTACCTACAGGATGTAAATCCTTTCTTTCTGCACTATGGCTTTGCAGCTCAACAAAGATGATACAGTCTGACACGAGGAGGCCTCCATTGGTCCTGTCCACACTCCCTGGCTGGCCCCCATATCTCCCCCAGCCCCATAATTCCTCCTCTGCCCTGAAAAAACCACACAACTGCCTAGGGGTGTATGGTTGCCATATGTCCCAGAAAATCGGTCAGTCCTGGTTTTCAGGGACTGTGTTCATATACTGGCAAGTTTGACAGGAAGGGTGACCATATAGAATGGAGGACAGAACGCCTGTACCTTTAACTATTGCATAAGAAGAGGGAATTAAGGCAGATTTAGTTCAATATAGAAGGGTTTAAGCAGCACCTGACTCAAATCCCTCTTCTATGCAATGGTTAAAGGTACAAGCACTTTGTCCTTCATTCTAAATGGTCACCCTGTCAGGGGATCCTGTCCTGGTTTTGTGGAAGACAATTATGGCAACCCTATAGTGGTGTTACTTACCCCTGGCAGCCATTCTGCCGGTGCTGAGGTCCAATTTCCCCCTACTGCCCCAATGCCATAAACATGCTTTGTGGCATTTTTACATTACATAGCACCAGCACTGATTTCCAACACCAGTGCAACTGGCCCAAAGGACTCTCTGCATCCTAAACATACCTTACAAGTGTTCAGTTACTTGGGCTGCAATCCTAAGCACACTTTCCTGGGAGTAAGCTCTATAGAACATAATGGGATTAAATTCTGAGTAGACACGTTTAGGATTGTGCCTCTAGTTACATAGCCCCAGATGCATATATATATACACACACACACACACATACACATAATGGGATTAAATTCTGGGTAGACACGTTTAGGATTGTGCATAATGTGCACGTTTTAGGATTGTGCACGTTTAGAACATAATGGGATTAAATTCTGAGTAGACACGTTTAGGATTGTGCCTCTAGTTACATAGCCCCAGATGCATATATATATATACACACACACACACATACACATAATATACATAGCCCAGGATTTAGTGTGTAAGTATGTACAATTGTAAGCTAGATCAAGGCCAACATGTTTATATATATATATAGGGCAGAAGGTCTGATCTGGAGGGCAGAGCTCTTCTTATGCTTGAAGGTCACCAATTCTAAAACTGCAAGCTGAACGCAAGATATTGAAGCTGATCTGTGAGGCTGAGTTAGAAGTCAGCTTCAGCAGTATCTCAGCATCAAGGCGAAATGGCCAGAGAGAGTAACCAGAAAGTAAAAAGGATACACCAGGACTGTAGGATGTTCTTGATGTTTTGGAGGTTGTTCTTGAGATATAGAACTTTGCTTAATGTAATTACGCCTCTCAGGTTAGAACAGCCTACCCATGTAAACCACCTTGAATAAAGTTGGAGGTGATATCCAATGGCCAGAAAAACATTATATAAATACCTGTTGTTATTGTTCTTCTTCTTATTATTATTATTAGTAGTAGTAGTAGTAGTATTATGTAGCAAGTGGCAGGACTTCTATTTGTTTTTAAATGAAATCTCCTCTCTGCTTTACTAGCATCCATAATTAGACTCCTTGGTGAATGATCTTCACTGAAAATGTTTTATTCTTGGAAATACAGGATAATTTCAGCACATGAATCTTTATGTCACATTGAGCAACAAAGACTTGCTAACAGGGAGGTGTCATGATTCCCTCTTATAGGAAATGCTGTCACATGTTTGCTTGTTGCAATCTAGTGCCTACAGCAGCATAAGTATTTCCTCTTCAAAATTCCTCTTCCAGGTTTCTTGCTCCTCTTCTAATGGAATAATTCCTCTTCCTCTTCTTGCTCCATTGCTTCTAATGGAATAAGGTTGTGCATCAGTACTTGCAGGGGTTTGATTCTTTGGGTTCCCAATGATACCCCAAAATGTATTAAATAAAAGCAGTTAAAAAATAAAAAGTGTGTTTAAAAACAGCTTTTCTTACTGTTGTAGAGAGGCAGTCAGAAATTAGAAATGCAAAGGATCCCTGGCCTTTGTCTAGCTCAACTGAAGAATTGCATGATTGCTTATATGACTGCTTCTTTACAATAATAGAAAAAACTGTTTTAAAAACTGATTTGCAGTGACCATTTTTGTTGAATCAAATCCACATATAAAAAAATCAGTGTATAACAAGGTTGGACCTGTAATCCCACCTCCTACTGATTTCGTTATATCCTTCTATATCAGGGCTGTCCAACCTTTCAGCTTGAGGGCACCTGGACCTTTAACAAGTGTGTAGAGGAGAAAATTTCAGCAGGTGAAACATTTCATCTCACAGATGAAAAGCTTCACCTGCTAAAATTTCCTCCTCTGTACCCTTGTTAAAGTTTCTGCAACCCTGAAGTTGAAAGGTTGAACAGCCATATTCTATATGGTTCCAATCCTAATCTTGGATGGCACAACACATTGATCTTCCTATACCTGTGGTGATGTAGGGAGGCAGATGCATGTCTATGCACTGGCCTAACCCTACCCCAGGAGTGCACAGATGTGTCCTACGGCACCGATTTTTTTTGTTTACACCCCCAGGTCAGCACAGGACTTGTGCCAGGATTTAGGCCAGCCTAATTGGGGATTAGGATTGCAGCCTACATAGTCTAAGTAAAATGTCATTCAGTGCTTCCCATGTGATGCCCATGAATATTCGGTGAAGTCTGAACAAGCTTAATACAGTAAAGGCCATGTATACTTATACAAACTCCAAATGTGTAAGTCAAACATAGCAAATCAATTCACATTTCTCTATAATGAAGTAATTTGGCTTTGCACCTTAAGGACACAACAAAAACTCAAAGGCCTACCAGGTTTTGCAAGAGCAATTTCAAATCAGGGCTTGTTGCAAATGGACCAACTTTTCTTATCCATCATACATTCTAGACACTGATGTCAGCTTCAAATCTCAGCCTTTCATATTAGATTCAGTGACTCCATCTCCCTGGGTGGTATTATTCTAATTGATTGGCCATGCTTCAGAAGGAAGACCGTTCTTGTCATGACTTCCTGTTTTGCATTCCTTTGCCTACCTCTGCTGTTATTTAAAACAGACCTCCAGTTCCCCCAAACTCTTTCTGAATCTAGCAGGTAACGTTCATATTGCACCTGTGACCATAACCTAGGCCAGCACAAGTCATTGGTCTTCCCATTCACATGGTTATGTAAGGGGACAAGCTGGCCTAACATTCCTTCTGGAGTGGCACACAAGTGTATTACGGCATTTTTGTGACACCCCCAGGTCACCACAGGATTAATGCCAGGGCTAAGGCTGGCCTAACCAACGGTAAGGATTGCATTGCCAGTCTGCAATGTGTACAGCCATGTCCCATTCCACTATGGGAACGGACGGATGCATTGTGCTGGCCTGAACTGGTTAGGATTGCACCCTGACAATCCTATGCCTTTCTTCCTCAGAGTAAGCCTCAATGTGTCTTATTCCTAAGAAAGAGTTTATAGCTTTGCAGCCTGTGTAAGTCATCTAGAGCAGTGGTCTTCAAAGCAGGGGTCAGAACACCCTTAGGGGTCCCAACTGCAGGTATGGGGGAAGCAAAAGGGTGAGATCCACCATCTTGAAATCTGGCACTGGACTTTCCTGGGAGTAAGTTTCATTGAACACAATGGGACTTACTTCTGAGTAGACATGGAAGAACATCCTAGTAAGTTTGACAGGGGGTCCCGGACAGATTTTTAAATGTGAAATGCCTGAATACCACTGATCTAAACCAACCTGAAGCACTAGAACCCACATCATGACCCCCTGGACTGGGAGGATCTGTCTTGTCTGGATTTAATTTCAGTTTATTAGCCCTGACCAGGCTCAACTGCTTTTAAACAATGTT
Organism: Cryptoblepharus egeriae; assembly: GCA_030015325.1. Classification (NCBI taxonomy): domain Eukaryota; kingdom Metazoa; phylum Chordata; class Lepidosauria; order Squamata; family Scincidae; genus Cryptoblepharus; species Cryptoblepharus egeriae. Next base: position 110,655,223 of record JAREYC010000003.1, read on the forward strand.
CCAAAACTTTGACAGATGAACAATCATCCACACTGCCCAGTTTCTAGAAATGGATTTTGAGTGTCAATAGTTTGAACAACATGTGCAAGGACATCAGCATTATAATTGAGATAATTACTTTTCGGTTTTGAAGGTAAGTAAACTCCAAAGCCCAGTGGGTGTTTACCAACTCCTCCCCGAGAGGAGAGGCTGTCTCTGTTCTGCACAAGTGGAAATCTCACAGGTCCGATGACGTATTTACCAACCCAACAGAATGAGAAAAGCTGGGTGTGTGTGTCTGTGTTGCACAAAACCTATTATCTTGTCATCATTGTCATCCTGTGCTGCAATCATATATAGATGATACCAACTCCTGGTTTACAAGGGAACATTATGGGGCATGCGTGTTTGGGGGGTTCGCTTCCCCACTTTGTACTCAGCCCATGTTCTCTTCTTTTCCAGTTCAGATTAGAATATAGCAATTAAAGAAGAGAAGGGTTTGTCTTCTCGATAGAGGGTGTGGAAAGATGCTGCAAGAAGGAAATGTCATGGAGAAAGGGTGGGACACATCAAAGGCCCTGCCTATGACCATGTGTCTACCCATGGTGGATTAAGAATTACTGAAGTTGGGTGCATGAATTGATGATGGAATCTGGGCTTTCGCAAGCCACCCATCTGAGTAAGACTACATCAATAAAAGCCTCTTCTGCTGGGAGAAAGACAGTAAGGTAGTACCGTACTGTAAATATTTTAGGATTTCTGAAATGTCACATGTCAATCATGCATCAAATCATCAATGATTTGAGTATTTTGGGTGAGAGAAGGATGGTGAAGAAAGGTCATCAAGAACATTGCCTGTAGAATCTTCTTGTCTTCAATAATATTATCTGTGCTTCACTATGAGAGAAGCCGGGAAAGGCAGGATACAAATTTTTAAAATAAAATAAATATATATATTTCCAAGGGAATAGCTCTTTTTCACAAGCTTTCTCAAGACCATGATCTTCATGAGATCATGCATCTTCACACAGATCAATGCAACATTTTCATGCTCATTACTTGGTGTGTGCATCAGGACACCCCAAAGCTTTGAGTCATGTCCAGCAATTGTCCCCATCCTTAATTTTCCCACATGTTAAGACATGAGCACCAAGAAGGGTGGTTTTAAAAAAGGAACACAAGGAAACCAAAATGATTCACAGGTCTCAAAGCTGATTCAGAGCCAGACCAGACCTTGAAGCCAATACAGGATTAGGGGTAGGTCTGCATGACAAGTGACCATGATTCACAAGGCAGTTATAGGGAGCTCAGTCAATTGTTTGGTTTTGTAATGTGTTGCTGATGTAGCCACGGTTTAACGACAGTGCCTTCACATCTGCACTACTGATGGTGGATCAACTGCTATGCAACAGCAGCTGTACTGCTGTTACCACCTTTAAAAGGGGGGGGGGAGTTCACCCAAGCAGTGGCATTCTCAATTCACCTAATTCATTTTAAGATGAATTTATTCACCATTTTAAGATGTGTGTTTATACAGACATGTGCAATAAGCAAGATGGAGGGATAAGGTTATGGAGCACAGCAGTTTGCCATGTGCCTTTGACAGGCTGAACCCAGCAATGTGGTGTGTTACACCAAGGTGGGAAATATATTTTTCTCACCGCCATTCCAGGGTTTTTAAATCCACAAAACATTTAGAACTGAGCATTTAAGTTGCAAGCCTAACCTAGGTTGGCACAACTCATCAGTCTTCCTGTTCTCGTGGTGATGTAGGGAATCTGTGCACTGATCTAACCCTTCCCAGAAGTGGCTCATGACACTTTTGTGTCACTCCTGGGCCAGCCTGGAATTTGTGCTGGAGCCTAAGCTGGCCTAACTGGGGATTAGGATTGGCATCATCAGATGCTGGGAAAATAACAGCATCATCAGATGCTGGGATAATAATCAGTAATATGAAGCTAGTAAAAAGAAACGGCAAGCATACCAGTAGTGATGACCACACCATGAAGGACTCCACCTGGGAGAGCTGCCCATAGAACTACCTGCCTCACAGGGTTGCTGTGAGGATCCATCTGTGGCGGCACTCCAGTGATCAGTTGAGTCTGTATCCTGAAAAGTACACCTAAAAATTTTGTTGTGTACTTCTGTACAATGACAATAAAAAGTGTTATTGTTTTGTACAGTTTCCACCACACAATTATTCTCACTTGAGTCAGGACATGAAGATCTGCCCAAATGATTACATGGCTCTTCACCTATTCGTATGTTCTTTTGCAAGGAATAGTACTGGTCAAACTGCAGTCATACAACCATAGTCCAGATTATATTCCAAACTGCAGATATAGGAAGTTCATGTCACATTAAGGCTACAATCTTATGCAAACATACTTGGAATGTATGTATAAATTTGCAAATGTATACCCTACTTTATCTCCCTAACGGGCATTCAAAACAGCTTACAAAAATCAAATCAACATAGAGCCAGTGATGGGCTTCAAAGAAATTAGGAACTTGTTCTCTGTCCATCTGGCAGCCACTTTTAAATGGCTATTTTTAAACTTTATATGTACCATCTCTTGTTAAGAACCGGTTCTACAGAGTAGGTGCAAACCTGCTGGTGCCCACCACTGCATAGAGCACAGTAAAATGCATATGATATAGCAGGAAAGTTCTTCTGCTCAGGATTACTGAAGATTAACTATCTGTATTTGACACATGAATGCCAACAATTACAAGCAATTTGCTGCTTCCTCTACCTGAAGGAAGTGATGCTGATATCAGGCTATGTAATAGAACCTGAGGCCAAAATTATAAGTACTGAGCATTGGCAAATATCTATAATTACTGGTTTGGCTTTTCCTGGCGATGGACAGAAGGCAAAATATGAGAAGGGTCTCCATCTCTGACCTCTCAGTAGAGGAAGAAAAGTGATACATAGTTCAGGAATGTTGTCAGCCTTCTACTTAAGTCTTATCTACACAGCAGTGTTTCCTTCCTGTCTTGGTTGTGTTGCTATACTCTAGAGAAGAGCACATGCAGCTTCTTTGTATTAAATTGGTCCGCTGAGCTCAGCATGGCAGCAATCCAGCACCATAGGCAATCCACAGCTTTCTTAACTGAGATCCTTCGGCTGATGGTTCTAGAGACTGAACCAAGAAGTTTGCAAGCACTTAAACTTGGCATCCATCAGTCTTGAAAGACTATGGTATTGTGCTCAACACTGTATTCGAAGCACAAAGGCTTGGGTAGATAGGATACCCAAGCAGCAAATCCCCCCTCTACACGCGATTGAAAAAGTTTAGGGTGCAATCCAGAATAACTACAGGGAGTCCTTGCTCTGACAACAACAATTTACTCTGGATTTCAATATGAATTTCCCATAGGTTTTCACTATGTGGTGCCGTAACTACATCAACATAAATGTCTCTTACGTGCTCCCGTAGTTACTCTGGATTGTAGGGTTAGATGTTTTGGAGAATTACATATTCTCTAATACCTGTACTAGATCAGTGGTTCAGAAGACAGACAGGTGTTACACCTCAACATCAGAGGTACGAGTATTAGAAAATGCTTTTATTTTTTCATAGATTTCAGATTTTTTTAAAACAAAAATGAGATGAACAGAAAGTGGTGCTATATTTATATTTCATTATCATCAAAAAATACATTTCTACTTATACCACATCAGTATAATTTTCCTAAAATAAAAACATATGGAACCAAATATTGCAAAAAATATATATGGACTCAAGTTCTTCTCTAAGCAGCAAGCAGCCTTATGAACAGGAACACTAGGGAATGCATCAGCCACAGATACCAGGAGTAGCCACTCCAGTTAAGAGTTAGTGTTCCCTATGAGTAGAGAATATTGTGAAAGAGTGAAGGTTTTTCATTTCCTATATTTACAGGGGTGCAAAAGTATACAGATTTTATTATGAAATAAACAGCAAAAGTAAGTATACAGTTGTAATATGATAAAACAGGACATACAAATTGCAGTTAAGTACAATCTCATAAGTGCTCTAATTGGCAGCCTTCAGCATATACACGCTCTTAACTCTTATAACCATTTTCATACTTTTGCACCCTCCCTATATGTACCTCCTTGAGAGTGTGCTTGCTTTATTCCTTGAGTATACAGTGCATCTGTGTGATGCAACTTAAACAGTAATCTGCGATGAATACAGTATTTTCTGAAATTGTTTGGTTGAAATTTCAAGTGCTGGAAGATCTCACTGGCAGCACCAACTAGCTAGATGCTCAGAGAAGTTCAAAAATATAATATGAAAGTGATGGTCATCCCATTTTTATAGCATTTGAAATTTGGGAGAAGCCAAGTATTGGCAATATTGATTGTAACATATGGGCAGCAAAATCATGTGGAAACATTAGACTAGGAGGTTATTAATTTCAGAGTTATCATAATATATGGGCAAAATCTAGAGTAACTACAGGGATTCCTTGCTCCAGTGTAAGAACACTCTGGATTCCAATAAGAATTTCCCATAGGTTTTCACTAGGTGGTGCAGAAACTACAGGTGCACGTAAAGTCTCTTATGTGCTCCCATAGTTACTCTGGATCTGGGGGTATATGTGTCATGACCCAGCAATTATTTACTGATTCAGGAACTTCATAGCACAGAGTTTCCACACATTTAAAACTGTCCATTCCTTCCCATAGAAGGACCTGATCTATTAACATGAAAGAACATAAGGCTGGACTCTTTCGCTGGAATAAACAAGGCACTCTGTACATGTGAGAGATCTGTTAGTACAGTTGGTCCTCATTTTACTTGCACAAATTCATCTGTTCTCCTCCCAAAAAGGGACAGAGTAAAGCAATAGTCCAGTTTTTCAACAGATAAATAAGGGTAAAAAATGAGGGTCACTGCAACATTTCAGAGCCTGCGCAAGAGAGAGCTTTGATCTGATCCTGTCATGGTACAGCCTTATCAAAACTGAGTTCCTGATATAGTCCTACATGGCCTTGCTGTCTTGCCCCACAGTTCCTAAGGCCAGCTCTTCTCAGGCTGCTACCTCATAGGGTTGTTATGGTGTCTCAAGAGGTTGGGGGAAAATAAGGTGAGTGGGAGCAGGGAGTGGGCAGACTGGGTTCCAAGAGGGGGGACAGCATCAGCAGGGGATCCATACTCTATTTGAATTGTGGCATGAAAAAGGTTGAAGGTTTAAAGAAAATAATGCAGACATTTACATCTGTGCTATGTGTAAATGGTACACCTGTCTGCCATTTCACTTACTTCATAGCCAGGATAAATCGGTAATAAAAGAATGAAGCTACTTTTCTCTCTGTCTTTTTCACATGCTCTTTTCTCTCTTACACAATACCAGAAGCAGGGGACATCCACTAAAACTGAATGTTCGGGGAATTAAGAGAAACTAAAGACAATATATCTTTAAACAGCATATAATTAATCTGTGGACCTTCTTGCCACAGGATGTGGTGGGGGCATCTAGCCTCAATGCCTTTAAGAAGGGACTGGACTAATTCCTAGAGGTAAAGACCATCACAGGTTACAAACTATGATGTTAGTATATGCGCGCTCATATTCAACCTCAGAGTGTGAGATGAGGGAAGGGCAATTAGATACAGGTGCTTTGTTGTCCTGAGCCACTGTGAGATATAGGAAACTGGACTAGATGGGCCTTTGACCTGATCCAGTGGAGACTCTTCTTTATGTTCTTAGGTTCCTTCTATGTCTCTCATACATTTCTGTTCCTAAATGGGCAGTACACACTTGCTGGCTTAAATTCATATTCAATTATATGCCTGTTTGACCCAGAGGCACGTGGCGGACCACTGTGGACAACAGAATACTAGATTTGAATGCAGGCCTTTGCTTCATCTGGCAGAGCTTTTCTGAACAAGAATTCATCATATTCAAGTAGAAAATGAAGCAAACAAATTTCATCTGTCACTCTTTTTAGCATTTAGGAAAGCAAAACTACAGAAGAAATTTTTATTCTTCTACCAAACCTTAAGTCCATTTTAATATCTTCCAAGACCTATAAGCAGAGCTATTAAAAATGCCAAGTTGCCACAGAAATAAATTAGCATCAGTAACAGCTCATTTTTCACCTAGAAAGGAAGAAAATAAATATTAAAACAAAAATTTCAGTTAGAAGTTAGTCAAACATGTTAATAAACATCCTAAATCTTCTCTAACTATAGTCAAGATCCAGAGGGATGTTACATTGCCCCACCTAAACTACAGAGTCCTATGGCACCTTAAAGACTAATCAGCTTATTTTAGCTCAGGGCTACATTTTTAAGCCAGTTGGACCAATTGCTCCCAGTTGGGTCTCACAACTTCCAAGCCCCTCGCTAAGTTAATCTAGCCCTGTATGTTTTTTATATTAAAATTATTTGATCCATTATATCACATGCACTTTTCAGCACACATTTGGATTCCATTCCATTCTATCATAGCAATATAAATCTATAATTTTATTTATCTCTAAGGGCACAATCCTAATCAATTTAGACTGGCACAACTCACCCACTTCCCATTCCCGTGGTGGTGTGTGGAGGCTGGCACACGTCTGTGCACTGGTGCCAAGAGTGGTGCAGAAGTGCCTTATGACACTTTTGTGATACCCTCAGGCCAAGAAACGGGACTTGTGCCGGGATTTATGCTGGCCTAATTGGGGATTCGGATTGCAGCCTAAGATTCTACACATCGTGGCTGTGAATCTGCGACTGCACCAAAAAATGTTTCTGACTGGGTTCCATAGCTCCTAAAGTTGGCCATGTTTCAGCCTAAAGCTGGCCACGATTCATGGATGACATCCATCAGTTGTATGAAGTGAAATATTCAGTAGGCAAGAGTATATGTGTGTGTGTGTGTGTGTGTACACACACAGAGAGAGAAGATGTTTTGAAGTGATTGATCATAAGGCCATGTGCATGAGTGGATGTCCATTTCTTTCTTTGAAAAGAAAGCTGAGGATATAAACACTATGCATGGAAAATATGTTACACTTTGGCCTGCAAAGACCCTTTCAGCATGCCACATTCCCCTAGGAGAACTATCAAGAAGACATGATTTGAGTCTGTAATTCTGCAATTGGTGCAAAATTGGGAAGGTTAGTGATACAGAATGAGGGCCAAAACTGCCCTTTGCATTAGTTGCTGCCACTCCCTATCCATTGGTGGCTGCCAGGTTTTTCCCCCCATAAGTCCCCAAGAATGATGGTATATAAAGAAATAGCAGCATTCTTACAGGGGCTACTAGGACCCAAAAAATGGTAGCTGCCAAGAGTTGGCTCTCCACTGCTGATGAATTTTGCCCTAATTTGAAGTTACATTTCTCCCTCCCCCAAATTTGATAAAATCCCCCATTTTTAAAAATTAACTATGAATGAGGCAATGGAATTGGGCGGTGGCGATTTCAAGAAAGGCAAAATAGAAGGAAGCTGCCAGTACAGTGTGACGTGCAACTGTAGTATCACCACCTAGTATCTCCTTCTACCTTATGCAAAGCAAACCTGTGCTACAGGATAAGGAACTGCTACCATGTCCTTTATATGCACACCCAGCAGAATGGGAACCACTTCGGTCCTATGCAATCAGGCCCTCCTACGTGGCTGCATTAAACATGTTTAACAGTCCTACGATATACATAGGATTACCCCATGCTGATGTGACTCCTACGCTGTAATGTCACAACCAGAAGTGAAGTCATGCCTGGGTTTTTAAAAAAGAAAATTGGAGGAAAACCTGCCTCCTCCTCCCCCCCCCCCCACCAGCTCGCCATCCTTTTCTTCTGCTGCCGTCCTATAGTTAATGGCATAGCTAATGCACCTATGTGCTATCTGGGGTCAAAGAAGATTTTGAAGGCTCCTCCTAACAGCAAATCAAATTTAATTAAGTAAATAAATGAAAAGTGTGTCCCTTATTGGTTTTAGAGAATGTGTAGGGGCAGAGGGATGGTTATTCTCTCCCAGCTAATTATAAGAAGAGTATCAGAAGTGCCTCTTAGCAGGACATCTAGGACATCTCCAGTGGTTAAAAAATGATGAACTTAAGAGTCAAGCTAGGGTTGTCATATGTCCCAAAAAAACAGAAGACAGTCCTGATTTTGGGGGATTGTACTGACAATTTGTGGAAGAGAATTATGGCAACCCTAAGCCAAGCTAAGATAAAGCCTCTTGGGAAGGAAAGTACAGGGCAGATCCTCAGCCAGTTATCAAAATACAACCCACCTCTATATCCACTATCTTTTAATAAACATTCCAAAATATAAAAGGAACTTGTTTAATTAACTGGATAAAAGGTCTACAACTGAATGGAGCTGCAGGAAAAAGTGAGGTCTGGGGGCAAACACGACAGTGAACAAAGCTGATTTTTTTAAAGGATTGCACACCAGCATTTAGTTATCCCCAAAAACCTTCAAAACAATTTGATTTTACAGCCCCTTTCTAGTAGTTACTTTATTTAACACCAAGAAAATCACAACTCAAGATGTGTGTTTCAACCAACAGGCAGAAATTGCTTAAGAACTAGAAAATTACCTTGTTTTGTGATTCCAAATGTAGTTCTGGAAAAATGTCAAGAACAGTTATGTTAGCTATAATAATGCCAATTATTAAGGTAAAATAAGCAGTAATCATTTATAAACATATGTCAGAATCATGTTTTACCTTTCTTCTTCAACCGCAAATTCACTTCCAGTGTGATTGCCGTAAATGCTTCCCAGCCCACAAAGCCTCCCATGGTTTTAATCATCCAGTGGTTGGGACTATTGCTGAGCAATTGCAGCCCCAGAAATATAGCAGCAACTAACAAAGAAAAAGAAGCAAGCTGAAGCAAGATGATGGCAAATCTTTTTACAGCACAATACAGTCAGCAAAATCTATAGCAAATCTTTTCCTGCGCTGCAACATAATGCAAGAGTAGATTACATATTTGAGTGTTGCTCCTACTTTTATTGTAGTTTTTTCAGTTAGGCTGTATTTTTACCCACTTTGGCTGCAATCCTAAGCTCCACTTAAGCCGGCCTAAGCCCTGGCATAAGTCCTGTGCTGACCTGGGGGTGTCACAAAAGTGATGCAGAGACACTTCTGCACCACTTCTGGTGGAGGGTTAGGCAGTGCACAAACACTCGTTTGCCTCCCTACATCACCACAGGAACAGGAAGATCAATGAGTTGATCCAAACTAGGTTAGAATTGCACCCTTTATTTCTTAGTAACTCCTGCAACACAGCTGGAACCAATTGTATAGGCTCTGCCCTTCCATTGGACTATTGCAGTGGTGTGGAGAGGGGGGAATTGCTGCTTGGGTAACAGTCTATCCTCCACATTAATCTACCCTGGCCATCGTGCTCTGGAGAGGACACTCATAGCACGATAACATAGTCTTTTGAGACTGAAGGATACCAATGCTATTAAAGAGGATGTAAATATATTTGAGAAAGATGGGATTCTAGCATGCAATTTTCTCCAACTTCAATTTTTAATTAAAAAGGTTTTACCACTTGATTTCTGCTGCTATGTGGTTCTCAATTTGCTGATTCAATACAAAGGAGTTATTGGCTTCAATATTATGCCTACATCCTTGAAAATACTATCCACTATCAGAAAATACTATCAGTAAGCCAAAAAAGTGAGAGAACAGGAATGGGTTCCAGAGAAGAGAGGCAACAGATTGTCTCATTAGATTTTTACCACTTATACTGTACTTGGAGGAAGTGCTGTATTAGTTACAGGTGTATTCCAAGTATTAACCTCCTGGTTTCTATAAAAAATATACAGGTCCAATCTCGTTGTACAAGGGTTTTTTTTTAATACACGAATTTGACTCGACATGAATGGCCACTACAAATCACGTTTTTGAAAACCATTTTTTTCAAAAATTGTTATTTCTACTGTTGTAGTTAGGTAGTCATCCAAACAATCATTCCATTTTTTAGTCCCAGAATCAAACCCTTGCAGATATTGAAGCACTACCTTCTTCAGTTAGGCACAATAGAGGAGCAAGAAACCTGGAAGTGGGTCTTTAAGCCTATATTTCCAATGTTTCCTTTATACACTTTAAAAAAAAACCCTCAGCAGGTTTTGGAACAGATCCCCAGAGCATAATGAGGGACACCTGTACTTCAGGTGGCAGTGTGATTATTCTCCTACAGACCCCAATTTCTTACTATAGATTAGATTGTATCCCACGCTTAGCTGCACCATCACATTTATGCAGATTTCTAGACAGGCTGCTCAGTGGGAACTGAGCATAGTACTATTAAGGTAAGTTAGGACAGAAACTTCCACTTACCTGCCAGAACTTTGATGACTAATGCATTCAGCATGTGAAACCAATTAAAAATAAACCTCCTGTTGGTGCAATGCAAGCTCAGTGTTAGAGATCTTTGTTCTTGAAGGTGCAAACATTAGGTGGTTGCAGAGGCAGGGCATCACCGCAACTGTTTCCACTATGCTCGCTTTGTGATGAGCATTGAGTGGGTAGTATATTCTGGTATGCAATAGATGGATAATTTGGTAAAAAGCTGGTAAAATGCTATACCTTATATTCTGCCCACTGGCCATGATGGCTATACAGAATCCCCAGATTCAGGGGCAATATGCCACTGAATACCAGTTGGGCACATTAACAGCAAAACAAAACTAGATTAATTTTGGTTTGATCCAATCGGGTTACTCTCCTTTTGTTTACTGATGTACAGTACACAGTACAGTAGCATTGTCTTTGGGCACCCCAGAGTCAGTTACGATTAGCAGGGCAACCTGTGGGGTACTACTTACCTAACATACTCTAACCCTACAATCCAGAGTAACTATGGGAGCACATAAGAGACATTACATGCATCTGTAGTTACGGCATCACCTATGGGAAATTCACATTGCAATCCAGAGTAAATTGTTCTTGTACCAGAGCAAGGACTCCCCGTAGTTACTCTGGATTGCACCCTAAGTTGCCTTTATATGTATGCATATAATAACTGTTATATATAGTAACAATTAACTGTTAATAACTATTTGATAACTCTTTCCTCTGCCATCTGAAAGACAGAAAAGGCCTGCAATTTTTTTCCAATGCAAATGACCCATGGTGGGCATTACCTACTGCAGTACACAACAGGTTTAGATTCTAGAGCTTATTGCAGCATAGTTTCATAAGTGACAGGGCTCCACCTTATAATGAAACTCCTTTTACTTTACAAAACTCTGCTAGTCAAATTCATTTTGTTGATCTGCTACATACTGAAAGCATGATTTTTTGAAAGGCTTTTAATCTCCCCAAGAGCCAAGCCTTCTTCTATGTACCAGAAGCTACTATGACTATTTGCTACTGCTACTGAACTTGTTTGGTTTGCAGGGCAGTTTTTCTAAAATTATATTGTATTTAATGTTATTGTTGTTAATATGTTAATTGTTATCCACTCTGGCATTTCAAAACTGGCATAGGAAATATATAATTTTTGCCTAACCCCAAATGCCTGTGGATGAGTTGTGGTTTCAGGAAAGCTACTGTGCACAAGCTCAGGCACATCTTTAAGACAAACTCATAATATTATAACTAGTTAATCTGGTAATTAAGAAAAGCTATGAGATGTTTACAATTAACCTCACATTTTAACAGTTAGGCAGAAAGGTTCATGCACATTTTCCAAACCAGTACCATGACATTTTGTCTGAAGCAGAAGACCCATCAGCACCCTCCTTTCTATACCTTTTTTCATATTGTCCTATTAAAATCACACCCTCAGTTCCTTCCCGCTTTCACATCTCTCCCCTTTTCCTTTTGTATTAAAAAGGGAAAACAGAAGGAACTGTATTGTGGGACCATTTCACCTTCCTTTATTTGGAGTATATCTGAGGGGAGTCAAACTGCTCTGCCTTAGAAAACTGACCAAAAATCTGCCACCTGAAGAAACCACTTCACCCTGAATCATGGTAGGGTCTGATCTGTCTTAAACAGTAGAGTGGAAACTACTGCCTGCAGTTGCATAGACTCCTCATTGATACTTGGCAAACTTTTATGTTTCTATGGCCAAGACACAGAGTTCCAGCTTAACCTACAATCCAGAGTAACTACTGGAGCTCGTAAGAGACATTTACATCATGTGTAGTTACTGCACCACTTAGTGAAAAGCTATGGAAAATTCATATTGCAATCCAGAGTAAATTGTTCGTACATCGGAGCAAGGACTCCCTGTAGTTACTCTGGATTGTGCCCTTAGCCATTCCCACCATAAGTAGTTCTGTGGATTGTTCTGGATGACTCAGGCTGAAATCCTAATCCCCAGTTGGTCCAGTTTAAGTCCCAACGTAAGTCCTGTGCTGGCCTTGGGGTGTCACAAAAGTGCCATAAGGACTTCTATGCCACTCCTGAGGGGGTTAGGCCAGTACACAGGCATGCACTAGCCTCCTCACACCACCATAGGAAGTTATGCCAGGTGAGTTACACCAGCCTAAATTTGTTAGGACTGCGCCCTCAGTCTATCTTTCACTATAAGTATGCCTGCCAGAAAAGCTGGGGTGTGGCTGGGGTGTGGGATGGACAAGTTTCTGCCATTTCTTGTTCCACAAGATTGGAATCAAATAGCCGTGGAGTAAGTAGAAAAAGCCTCCACAGTAGTCAGAACAAGTGAATTTCAAATTTTGAGGAAGTTCTCTATGATAATATAAAAGGATATATTCTCCTAGCGTAACTGAATTATATACGTGCAGCCAGAGGGTCTAAAATTCCTGACAGTGCAATCATATCCACTGGTTAAGTCAGCACAAGTCCCAACACACATAGGCACATGTATAACAAGTCCCATGCTTGTAAAATCCTTATAGCACTTCTGCACAACCAAGGTCAGTGTGGGATTTGTGCACATCATTTAGATGATTTTTAGAAAATTCTAAACAATGCAACACTTTGAAGAAGCACATTTTGATCTTTAGCATACAACACTTCTGTACATTCCAAAACATTTCTGAGCAAGTTATTTACACCTTTCAATACAGTAAGTAAATATACATTATTGAACAATTTCTTCATCTACACACCTGTCATTTTGAAGAGAAGGACGGAGAAAAGCTATCACTGGTTGAAGGAAAGATAGAATCATAACAATGCATCCAATGATAGCATGTGCTCCTGCACTCTTTGGAAGAGAAAAGCATGTCATTAAAATTTGAGCTTTAAAAAAAAAATCACTGAAATTGCATATATAGTAAATATCAGAAATGTAATTTTTATCTAGTAAGAACAAAGGATATGGCACTTACATGTTACTTTATCAGTACTGAAATAAACTTACTCATTTCTCTAGCAAAACTACAGTCATACCCTACAATCCAGAGTAACCACAGGAAGATGTAAGAGGCACTTAGTCTGGATTGCTCTATGTATTTCCCATAGATTTCCCATAGGCGGCACTGTAACTATGTCAGTGTAAAAGGTCCTGTAGTTACTCTGGATTGTAGCAGTAGTCCCAAATGTGAAGGACTGAAACATAAGACTTACACCACAAGGTAAGTATATATAGAATTGCAGCAGTGGTGGGCCCAGCCTGGCCCAACAACCGGCTTGCCAGAAGTGGGCGGGCCAGGGGGCGGGGAGGGTCAGGGGGCAGGGAGGGTCAGAGGCAGGGCCAGGGAGGGCCCCAACCCTGGTGCACTGCGCCTGCGCCAACCTTGGCGCAGACGCAGTGCATTCCCTCCAACCAGCTGGAGGAGATGCACTGTGCATCTGCCAAGGTTAGCAGACGCGCAGTGCCGTGTCTCCTCAAGCTGGTCGACCAGCTGGTCAACCAGCTTGAGGAGACGCACTGCGCATGTGTCAACCTTCTGTGGTTGGCGCATGCGCAGTGCAATGGTGGGCCAGCTGCCGAACCGGTGCAGCCAGTTTTCTGGCCCCCCCATAGCTACCAAATTGGTAGCGGGGGGCCAGAAACAGGAAGCGGTTTGGGTGATCCGGCCCAAACCAGCTTCAACCCACCACTGAATTGCAGTCTCAAACACTGAATCACATCTCAGTTTGGACTGTCAGGAACTTCAGGTCTTGAAATAGGGAACTCCATGGATCAGACACAGGTTTGTTTCTCCCCAAGTCTCTGGTACTGCAGACATACAAAGCTGCAACACTTACCCAGTGTCCCCGGAGTCTCATGGCAAAAGAGCTAAATGCAATTCTACAGCTATGCTTCTTTACCTTGGGCAACAACTCATCACAGAAGACTACCAGCCTCTCCCCCTGTGTCACAGAATACTTAGATGTGCCACGTATCTGATCCTGGCTTGACTGAACCAAAGTGCCAAACTGTCCTCTGAACAGGTGGACAAACTGTCCTCTTAAATAAGCTAGGGCTTATTTAAAATATCTGCATTTTTGCCCACAATCACACAGTGGGCTCACAATCACATAGTGGCATATGCATGTATCACAGAAGTGGCATACAACAATATACATCCATAACCACATCCCCTAGGAGCCCCTTAGACTCCAACATCTCCACTTGTTTAGAGTGCATACTGGGGATGCAGCTGTTCTTAGTCCTGACTGATGGCCAATCGCCAGGATCTTGTTACTAAGAGGGGGATGGCGTTCACAAAGCAGTTTATAGAGAAAATTAACCAATCCAACCCTCAGAGGATGTGTATATAAAACTTCTTACATTGCTCCATCCTTTTACAGACACGAAGACCAATATGAAAGCAATTATTGTTGCCAGTACAGTGAGCAACATCAGGAAAAAGTGCATCTGGAAGAAAGGGAAATAAAATGCTTGAGTGCAATTATACATAATTTTTTCTTAAACTAGTTTTATTTGGTCTAGACTAGGAGTGGGCAACTCCTGGGGGGGGGGGGCATTTGAAGTCCTATGGGATCCCCAATTCAGTGAGCCCCAGTCTCCAAAGATTCTCTGGCCTGTCGGAGACTAATGGAACCCACACTGGTCTGGGACTGCCAGTTGCAACATCCATTATTGCATCAATTATGTTTCCATGTGTCTTCTGTTTTACCCTGGGTATTATTTTAACCCTACTATTTCCTCTAAGCCACTTGTGTCTCCATGTGTTTCTAGCTTGGTCTGTATGTTTTCACTGTGCAAGGTGTGTGGCAAACAGCCCTTAGTTCTCTTGTGGTTCTCAAGGATATTATAAATAAGCTCAGAATTATAAATTTAAAGAATTATAATTAAAAATTAAAATAATTCTAAATTCATTCATTCATAAGTTCAGTCTCTAATGTTTTAATTTATGTAATCCTGTTCAAACTTGAAATTAAATTCTTTTTTCCCCAGCCCTGACACAGTGTCAGAGAAGATGTGGCCTGCCTGCCAAAACGTTTTCCCACCCTTGGTCTCTAAACTTTTCAGCCAGAGAACTGGCACATGGTTAAGGCACCCCAGTCTAGAATCTATACATTCTACACAATGAATGGTTTCTGAAGAGCTCATTTGTTTTCTAGAAGATTGTTTCCTGAATTGCAATTAAGCAAGTGTAGAATCATCCTATTTTAAAAATAAACTGGTTCAAATTTCCCCATCTGCAGGCAAAACTATGCAAAACCTAAAATCCAGACAAGAGACACTGGACTAAATTGGATATTTTATTATTTGGCCCTGATGTGCTAGTTTTTTAAAAAAAAAACCAGTGGAGGAAGGGAGGAAAACAGATTTGGGCTGGAACAGGCGCATTAGCTTAAACCTCCACAATTTATATTTGCTGTTTACTTTTAAGCATTGGCCAAAAATATTAGACAACATGCCATCTTTCAAGAGTTAATTTAGCCATGTCAGTGGGATGTGCACTGTATTCTGAGATGAGGAGGTAGTGATGAAGACCTCAAGGAAAGGAAATGTTTGCTCTCTTATCTCAAGGATGGACTTGCCTGAGAACAGGAAAGTTAGCTAGGGCAGCCCAGGTCCACCTGTTTTGGAGCAGCCTATGTTGTCTTAAGCTGCCCCAAGCCTTCTCCAACATAACTGGACTGCCCCATCTTGGACTCGGGCCACCCCAGTGATAGTTAGGGCAGCCCAAGTGCACTTCTGGATTGCAGCCAAACTGGATGGGCCCTCAATTTCATTAAGCAAGAATAAGAATCTTCACTGTAATGAATATACAATGTATATTTTGCATAATCTAAACAATATATACTGTAAATGCAAAAGATTTGAGAGGTACAAATCTTCCTTCTATCCTAAAAATAAACACATGGGAAAATGTTATTCCCTGCTTATCCTGTGCAGTGCTGGAGGAATCCTGGAGCACACTGCCAGATGCACATACCTATGTGACTGAAATATAAAACAAACCAACAACAGAAGTCCAGTATGGGACTTAGGGGCAATTGTTGAATATGTAAGGCTTATAGAATATACTTTTGAAATATATAATATGACACACAATACTTGAAAGTACAGGCTGTTGCAGCACAGGGGCTGTAAAAAGGAAAGTATTCTGATAATCATCATCATCTTCATCAGGAATATTTGTAAACTCCTCAGCAAGAGGAGTTTGCAGAATGGTTAGCAAAATAAATCAATAAATAGCAAAATAAATCAATAAATGGTTCCATGGGCCCAAAGGAATCACAGTACAAAAAAAGAGTTAAAAGAGGCATCAGCAACAGACCTGGGAAAGACACCATACTTGAGTGAAAAGGGACAATTAAATATAATGAGAAAGGGAAATATAAGAAGAAAGGGAAAGGCATTTTAAAAGATGCCTCTTTGCCCAATTAACAGGGGTAATATGACCTTAACCATAAACTGCTACATTCCCACAAGATCCCATGCAATATGGGATTTTATGCTACATTCCCTTAAGATCTCATTAGATATGATTTGGAGATCATTGTGATTTATCTTATGGGACTTTTTTGTGAAATGCTTGAATGCTGATTGTAATAATTTCTGCCGTGAGAAATTCAATGGCTAGAATATCCTTTCACCAACAGACACTGGTCTTTGCCTAATTTGCACCTTCTTCCCTAAAAAGGTCCTATTTGGCCAATCACAGAGTGATGGTACAATTCTAATCTATTTAGGTACAATTCTAATCAATTTAGGCCAGCGCAACTCACCCACTTCCCATGTGTGTGCACTGGCCTATCCCTTCATTTGTGGTTTCGAATTGCCTTATGGCACTTTTGTGACAGCACGGGTAATAAGCTAGTCCTTATGTTAGTCTAACTAGGGGTTAGGATTACAGACTGAATAGATTTACATACATACCTGGAACCAAATGTCTTTGCCAAAAAGAGTTTGTTTAATGGACTTTTTCAAGTACCTGGCAAATATCATTCCAACACTGCCCGTAGTCATCCAAGCAACTAACATGAGGGCTCCTTTGAAAAAACAAAAACCAAACAAATAGCAGACATGAGAAACTTGAAACAATGAACAAAAAAACACTATTAAGCTTGAGCCAACATTCCTCTTATTTCAACTTTCCATTTGCAGGTGGTGAAATGGGAGAGGAACAATTTGGATAATGGCTGTTATCAAGTAGAAGCAATAATGCTTCTCCTGGCAAGCAGTATTTCCTTTGATATTTTCCTTTAAAAATGAGCATGCATTGGTGAAAAATATTAAACAACATAAAGTTTTGTGCAAGTGTAGCATCTTTCACTAGAACAACACTACATCACCACATGTTGTGGTGATGAGGCGGCTCCTGGGGAAGCTGCTTCCAAAAGGTGACCACATGTCCTCTTTTTTAGCCTACAGTCCTGGGGAAAAAAAATCTTCATTGTTCTACTTTCCCTTGTGAGCAGGCAGCATTCAGCCATAGTCACATAATGCTTCCACAACCTCTATTAAAAGCTGTGGCATCAAAGGGGGGTCCATACTTTGTCCCCTCCTTTGCATTCTATGGGCACAATCCAGAGTAAGGGCAGTGAGGAGAGCCCGAGCTGGGATGCCCCAACTATTCTGAATCCAAAGCAGAAAGTTATGCTGCATCCAGAGAGTCAGCAAGCCTGGGCTGCCCCAGTTGCTCCAGAGCACACTCAGTAGGCACCAAGTCAGTGACACCTGGGAGTGCTTGCTCCTGAGGAGACCCCCCCCCCTCAGATCACACTGAACAAGGAACAGCTATGGTGCCTGCCTTAGAAGGAAGCCCAGAAGTTCCTGATAACCAGTTACAGCTGCAGCTTGAGAACCAGTACAGCAATACTTCTAGTGGAGGATGGATGCAAGGGGCTTGTTGGAGTGGCCTACCATTAGTGGGATGTCGTTAGTGGGCTGCTGTAGTTGTGCCATATCCTGAAGTTGAGAGGCAGGGGTTGCAGCTGGGCTGGCCAAGAACTCAGATTTTTGGTCAACACTGCCATTCTTACTCTGCCTTATTATGGATCCCTATGGGTCTACTCATTTCTATACCTGCTTCTGAGGTGGTCTAACTCTGAAGAGCTGGAAGAGGGCATTTCTGCCCTGGAAACAGGCTCTGGATACAGAGTAACTGCTCTGCCCTAGGCAAAGCTGAACATGCCCTCATGCCTCTCCTGAACTGCCTAGGCTGCCTCAGCTAGGGCAGCCCAGGTCCACCTGTTTTGGAGCAGCCTATGTTGTCTTAGGCTGCCCCAAGCCTTCTCCAACATAACTGGGCTGCCCCATCTTGGACTTGGGCCACCCCAGTAAGCCCAAGTGCACTTCTGCATTGCAGCCAAATCATACAGCAAGAGTAAGTGTTCTTTGAGACAATGAGCTTAACTACACGTGCAAAACTGGAGCATGAAGGCAACTGGCAAAGATAATTAGGAAACCATTTTTATCGTGTCAGTTAAATGCTTTTTAGATGGGAATGCTGAATGACAAAGCTTACAATACCTCCTGTTCATGATTTGAGATTATGAGAAGTCATGGCATGATAAAGAGTTCCTGTCATCCCAACTATAGGTTGGATAATAGGCATGCAACAGTAGGGAAAGTAGGAATAGAAGGTGAGTTGCCCTATGGGAACTGAAGACAAGATTAATACCAACCAGAAGGACCAGGGCCAGAGAACTATTGATCAGGATGTTGCCTTAGTATTTGTTTGAAGTATACTTAAGAGCAAAATCCTAACCATGTCTACTCAAAAGTAAGCTCCATGGTGTTCAATGGGTCTTACTCCCATGAAAGTGTCTTAAGGACTGCAGCCTAACTCCGAAAGAGAGGAAATGAATGGGTCAGAAACTTTCTTTAAAAATTAAAAACAAAAAGCTTTCAAGTGTAGCAGTCAGAGATTCTGATTTGTCTCTTATTGTTTCTGGGGAAAGCACAATGGCAAATATCCCAGATCTCCTTTGAAATGTAGATGTGTCAGGAGTCTGGAGGACTGAAGAGAATTCCCTTCTGCACCCTGAAAAGTTTCTAGGAGAGACTGGGAATTCCTGCCATGCACCCAAACAAGATAGGAAAAGAAGAAAAGAAAGAATAAAAAGAGAATAAAAAAATAAAAAGAGCGGCACTCTGCAAATTTATCCACATATATAAGGAAACACCAAACACAACAACCTTTCAAAAGCACTGACTTGTTCAAGAACTTTTCAGTTGTTTGGCGCTGTGAAGTCTGGATCTGTAGTAAACTGGTTTCTTATTAAACATTTTTTAATCTATTGTTACCTCTCTACATAATTTTTTAGATATATTGGGCTATGAATAGGTAAACGAAGCAAACTTGTGTGGAGTTGTGTTGTTCCCCCATTTAATATGACTGTAATCCCAAAAACATTTCCCCTTGGGATTCCCCTTGATTAATGAATGGCAGGAAGCTTTAGAAAACTTTGAAGCACTTGCAAGGTATTCTACAGCCATGCTAGAAAAGAGTGAAACACATAATTCATCAAAGATAGTCCTTGAAGAAGCAGAAAAAAGTACAGTTTCCTCCTACCCTATTTTGAATTATGTGAAATCCATTCACAAGATCAGGATGCATTAAAAAAACCCTCACAATGGCACCGTATGGGCCAGAGAGGAATTAAACAATTGTATTAATTGTTTCAGACCCAAACTAGTCATGGGCTGTAATGCTGAAAGCACCTTCCTGGGAGTAAGCCCTACTGAACACACTATGGACCTTACTTCTGAGTAGACATGAATAAGACTGCACTGAATCACACACATACTTTTCTTACTGGGCCAAATAACTTCAGGAGATTATATTCTTCAGATAAATGGTATCTGGTAAAAGGGTTAAAAAATAAACCAACTCCCTCTGCACAATGAGAACAATCCAGATCAAGATGCTTGTGTTGCAACACATTCTTACAACTCGGGGCTAGATGAGCTCTTTGAGAACTTACTGACCATGAGCCTTAATAATCAAGGGGGTTGAGCTGCTGCCACTTATTGTGCCAAAGCTTGAAATGTTCACTTTCTGATTTGTGATAAATGGTCTCTTACGATGCTTATAAATCTGGCCTTTAAAAACAAAGCAGAAACATTAGTATGGTACAGGTCTTCATTTATACATGGATTTTTTAATACATGGATCCGACTTGACACAGAATGGCCACTGCAAATCACAGTTTATAAAACTGCTTTTCTACTGTTGTAGAGAGACAGTCATGCAAGCAATCATTCCAATCTTATAAGCCAATCATCTATTACATTGCATCCCATTTCATTCTTCAGCCGAGCTAGGCAAAAATAGGAGTCCTTTGTATTTCTAATTGTTGACTGCCTCTCTATAACAGTAAGAAAAATTATTTTTTAAACAATTGTAAAGGAATTCATTAAATTTTTAAAAACTACTTTATTTAATGTATTTTTTGTATCAACAGGGAGTCCAGAATTGAACCCTTGTGGATATAAATACATGACTTCATTCCATTAGGCTCAAAGGTGGAGCAAGAAACTGGAAGTGGGTCATAAAAAGAGTGGGTCTATTTTTCCACAATTTTTATCCACAAACTTTTTTATTCACAGAAGGTTCCAGAATTAAATCCTAGTGGATAACGAGGTTCTGTAATTGCAGAACCTCCCACTAAAAGAGCTGCAACTGAAAGGCAGATAATAAAATATTTTTATAAAAAAATTATATAAAAATTCTTCATAAACAAAGTACAATATTAGTAGTACTTTGAAGGTACTTAAAAGAACCTTAGCTTTTCTCAATACAACATGGTCATCCTAACACACAGCACTGGCACTTCCAAGATTGAGATTTGCTTCTGATGACCACTTCTGATGACCATTCATTTTTGAATGTAGCCAGGATCTGGGGTCCTTTGCATTTTTTGGAGTACTGTGATGGCTGAAATTAGCTGCATATAATAAAATCTTAACACTGCAGCATTGAAATCCCTCTGTTGAGCCAAATAAACATGCTTGATATAAAGTTTTTCAGCTTTCAACTGCAGAATAGTGCATCAAATTTCTCTTACAAATGCATCCATAAGGACTCACCAGCTGATGAAGGTCCAGTAGCCAAAAATATGTAATATAGGCTATTAACAGCCCTTGACAGAGTTGATATGGCATTTCTTGAAATGAAAGAACATTTGATGATTCCATTGTTAAAGGATGTTTCTAGTATTTCCACTTTACCCTACGAACAGTTTTTGATTAATGACATGTTTGATAGAGATAATAAAAATACAATAGTCAATCATTGTTAATAATCAAGTAAAATTATGTTGTATATTTTCAACAGATCATGGGTTATGTAATGTCCACTGTCCATTTAACAAAGTACTTTACAGGGATATATTTTAGAATGGTTGCTGAAGAAAGGGCTATACTGAAATTATTCTTTTTCCTGCAAAGTTCCATAAACTACAAAATTGTTCCCAGCTTTTTTCTTTAAAAAGTGAACCACAAGGATATTTCCACAAGCACAAAATATTCTCTGAAAAAGATAAGCAACACTTGCTTGAAGGGAATAGGTAAGAAAAATGATAAGGTCGGCCTTAAATGGAGAGTACAATTTCACACCCAACATATACGGACACAATGAAACTTTTTTGAATGCTTCTTTAGGGGTTAAATAGATACAAATACAATGGAGGAGGTTACTGTGCTTTTTTATTTAGCAAAAACCAGCTGGATCTGGGTCACAGTGTGGAGAGTTAAATCTATCCCATCACAGTCCTAATATGGACTATCCCTTCTGATAGCTGCTATTTGTTATGGGAAAAGCTCCCACCATTCAAATTATAAGTCCTTTGAAGATCCACCACTTCTGTTCATCCTTATATAAATGGTCACCAAGTGTGGGAAACATCAATTTAATGCACTATAAAGCACCACATAAAAAAAGAAATTTTTGGTACCAAAGGCTTTATTTCAGGAGTAGATCGTCCAGTTGAGAAGGCATGTTGAACCTCTATGTGACCTGCAGCATTCATACCACAAATGTAG
The DNA here is from genome assembly GCA_030015325.1 of Cryptoblepharus egeriae. NCBI lineage: Eukaryota > Metazoa > Chordata > Lepidosauria > Squamata > Scincidae > Cryptoblepharus > Cryptoblepharus egeriae. The sequence goes on from JAREYC010000003.1 coordinate 110,677,520, forward strand.
ATGTCATCATTTCCCTGTAAAAATATTTTCAGATGCATTAATAAAAGCAAAACCATGGTCCACCCTTCATTCTTTATTAAGATGTTAAGAAAGCATGAATTTATTATTTAATCTAATACTAACATACAGGAAATTGGCCAACTTTAATCCAAAACTATTGTAGGCTTCCTAATGGTGCATTCAGATAAACAATATAGGACTCAGAACAGTTGTGTATACATTATTTGACAGGGAAGTTAATCTCATCCTGCTGCAGAAAAAAGATCCCAAAGCAGCCCACACAGCAATATGAAAATGCATTCTATGTCAAGCTTCTGCTGTCACATGGGGCTGCTAAACTAGTTTGACAACCCAATAATAGTCCACTGGTGCAGTGGACTTCTTGGCCACTGCTATATCCAATGCAGTTTAGGAACAGGTGAGAGATATCCTTGAAATAGGGGTATATTTTTTCCCCTTCCTGGAGTTGTACCCCAGGTCCTATGATCTACTGGGTCCTATGCTTTATAAGGCAGTAATTTGATCCTACTGAGTAGATATGCGCAAGATAGTGTTGTTAGACATATAAAATACAGTGATCCCTCCTTATCCACAGACTTCAGTATGTCCAATGGTGAATCCATGGCTGGAGAGCTGAAGAAGGCTTTCCAGATACAGTAACAAGAAGTTACTTCTGGTCTGCACCTGTGACTTCTGGTCGCACTTGGATGCGTTCTGATGCCTTCCAGCCTCATATTTAATTATCTGTCGAATTTGGTACCTGCAAGGGATCCTGGAACAGATTCCAGAGGATAGTGAGGGTCCACAACACAGAGACCTGCACTTACTCCTCTGCTTTTGGGGGGAACAATCACCTTATTTCAATGTCTTACCATAATAATGTCATCAGAAAAGCCTATGGCTATATATCCATCTGAGAATCCACTCATTTCAAATTTGAAGGCGTCTTTCCCTACTGCCTGTGAGGACATGAAGTAACAATCCGGATCTTGTGGAGTGCAGCCATCTGGGATACTGAAAATGAATTTCTCTGTTTCATGCCCTTCTTCTGTAGGCAACTGTAAAGAAAAACAACCCCCAAAATATCAGTGAATGTTGATATTATTTTAATTATTTAAGGGTTTTAATTAATTTAGGGATTTAATTTCCACTGGTCTGTCTCTAAAGGAATGCAGAAAGCATTTAAATCTGATAAAATGAAATGCATCAACATTTTAAAAGATAAACAAAACAACTACTAAGGCAGAAGCAACAAGAGTTCATGTAGCAGTAAAACACTTGTAAGACCCTGCTAACTGGGCAAGAGGAACTCTTTCAAGTGGGTATTCCTCCTTTATTTAGCAGGGGGAGAGTAACTGACCTGTTTCACCCCAGCAATGACTGTTCAAGTGGCATATGTTGATTTTCTTTTTGCATTTTAGATTGTGATCCCCTTTGGGACAGGTATTAATTTTTTTCATTTTCATTGTAAACCATTTAGTGAACTTTTTAGTTGAAAATTGGTATATAAATACTATAGATAGGTAAAGCAGAGACCAGCTGCTTTCAAATATACAAGTTTTGGTTGCTGATAAAAATAAAAGAATGTTTTAGCCCAGTGTTTTCCAAACTGTGGATTGATGATCCACATCAGTAGATCACAAGCCCCATGTTGGTGGGTCAAGAAACAGAAACAGATTGTTGGTGGGTCAAGAAACAGAAACTGATAGCAGACAAGGATAATGTATTGAGCTCTATGGAGAGTGAAATTGAGCTGCATGTGTGGATTTACTCATATAAAAATATTAACTGTATGTAAAAAGACGACAAAACTCTAGTCAGATTGAAAACACTGTACTATAATACAGAACACAATTACTGTCATAGAACGCGTGTGTGTGTCCATGTCCAAGTTTGCAGCAAGAGCAGCACCAAAGGCTTCTACTTACATGCTTCTGGAATGGGTTCAGTTGGTCTTACAAGGCACCACTGTATTGGTTTTAAAGAAAGATCAATTCCACTTTTCAGATGAGACCGTTTCCCAATTTATATACTGTTGCAAAACTCCACTATTCACACTGGGGCACTAGACATGGGTCTTTCAGCCCAGGGTCACTAGCAGAAGCAAATGAAGCCAGTCATGGTAAAAATCTGTATTTCTTTTCACCTTCTCCACTCTTCATCATGAAAAGCCACATGGTGAACAGAATCATCCAAAGGTGACTTCAGGTTATGGCAATGTCCATTCCTGAATCCTATACGCATGGTAGAAACAATGGTGCACCCTGCTATGAAATTCAGACGGGTCCACCTGAATAGACAAAGGACTCTGGCTTTAGGAATGTCTCCGCTCAACTTGAGAGTAAGCATTGCCACATCTTTGTTTTACTGGTGCAGCAATTAACCCTCTTTGTAAGCTTCAGACATCCATCATTCCTTCGGTCTACACCTTTGTTCTCTCTCCTCCAAGAGCTTGTAAACAAGTACATTTGATCAGGTGTCTGGACATTTTTCAGAAAAGACAGAATAGTGTATCTGAAATTTTATACTTTGAAATTGTCTACATCAGTGGTTCTCAAACCTCTTTTTATAATTAGACTATGGGCTCAGTACTAGCCAACTTTTAAGTACTGGCAGATCTGTGCCAGTACAGCATATGCTGCATGCTGTAGTTGGGACAATCACAGAGGCCTCTGTGATTAATAGGCAATATTTAAAGTAAGACAATATTTATTCCCTTACCTCAGTGCTACATTTGCATTTGCTGCTTGGGTAACAGCCTATCCTTCATATCAATCTACCCAGGCCTTCATGCTTTGCATGCAGCGTCGAGCACGATACTATAGTCATAGAATCATAGAATTGGAAGGGACCTAGTAGGTCATCTAGTCCAACCCCCTGCCTGCAGCAGGAAATCCCCCTAGAGCATCCCCGACAGGTGCTCGTCGAGCCTCTGCTTGAAGATCCCCAGTGAGGGAGAGTCCACCACCTCCCTTGGCAATCTGTTCCACTGCCGAACCACCCTCGCCATCAGGAATTTTTTCCGGATATCCAACCAGAATCTCCTCTCTTGCAGTTTGTACCCATTGGTTCTAGTTCTGCTTTCAGGAGCAGCTATGAACAAATGAGCCCCTTCCTCCCTATGAAAGCCCTTCAGGTATCTGAAGAGGGCAATCATGTCTCCTCTCAGCCTCCTCTTCTCCAGGCTGAACATCCCAAGTTCCTCCAACCTTTCCTCATAGGGTTTCCCTTCCATCCCACTGATCATTCTTGTCGCTCTCCTCTGGACTTGCTCCAGTTTGGCTTTTGAGACTGAGGGATGCCAATACTAATACTGTCCTCTTTTGTGGTTATGACATATGGTCACCCTGGGGTGGAAAGAGGGAATTGTCAAGTTACCTACTTTGACCTAGTCTGAGCTATGAAGGAGCAATAGTGAAGACACTAAGAAAACAAAAATAAAACATGGGAAGATGCTTCCAAAAAATTGAAAGCGCTCAATAACTTTGAAAATAGCGACCCCTTGTTGTGGCAAATTATAACAGCACAAAAAAAAGCAGGCCTCCGTCAGTCTTGAAAGACTATGGTATTGTGCTCAGTGCTGCATATGGTGCATGCAAAGCACGAAAGCCTGGGTTGGATTGTTATGGAGGATAGGCTGTTACCCAAGCAGCAAATCCCCCAAATCCCCCCTCTCCACACCACTGAATTAGTCCAATGAAAAGGCAGAGCCAATACGATTGGATCCAGCTGGCGTCGCAGAGCTGGTCTAAGGACAGGAGCTCACCCTGTCTTGTGGGGCTGACCCGGTTCTCGAACCCTGGCCTGCTGGTTAACAGGCACAACGTCTTAACTGCTTGCGCCACCCACAGCCCACATATATATATTTTATATATATAAAAATAAACAGAACGTTCATAGAACATATAGAAAGAACATTCTTATTACACCAGCCTGTTGTGTTACAATTGCTTTGATCCTGTAGATGCCCAAGAGTTGGACTTTTGCCCTCAGAGAAGGCTTTGGAATTAGTGAACTGGTCAGACGAGAAAACATCATCAACCCTGTCATGACTGAGAAGTGCCCAAGAGAGTGGAGGAAGTAAACACAAGGACCAGACAAAAACAATAGAACATGAAGAATCACATCAACTGCCAGCTGAACCATGCTCCATTAGCCCACTTTTCTAAAACAGACTAAACAGTATAGAGTTCTGCAGTGTATGGGTATCAGAAACATTTTTAATCTCTCATAACATGTTCATTACCATTTTATAGTGGACTTTAGTTTAAAAAAGACTCCTAGGGTGCAATCCTAACTTAGGGCGCAATCCAGAGTAACTACGGGGAATCCTTGCTCTGGTGTAAGAACTATTTACTCTGGATTGCAATATGAATTTCCCATAGGTTTTCACCAGGTGGTGGAGTAACTACGGGTGCACGTAAAGTCTCTTATGTGCTCCCGTAGTTACTCTGGATTGTAGGGCTTGACGAGAACTGTTTTCCCATTCCTATAATGATGTACGGAGGCAGGCGCATGTTTGTGCACTGCCTAACTCTCACCCAGGAGTGGTGCAGGAGTGTTTTATGGCACCCCCAGGTCAGCTTATACTAGAGCTTAGGCTGGCCTAACTGGAGGTTAGGATTGCAGTCGTAGAATCTTTCCTGGTCGTAGGTGTACAAAGGTCAAACACTTACTGTTACAGAGGTGCTCACTGGAAAACTTGGTAAAGCCTACAAAAGAAAAAAAGCCAGGAAAACACTTTAGGCAGCAAAAATCCTCAGATATTTCTCATCAGAAATCTTAGGATCAAGGATAAGACAGGGAATCCTCAATTATGAGTATATAGCTACTACTAGAAGAATGCTTTGCACACTTCTACATCTTCATGCATTATTTAGTTCTACAATTCAGGAAATCAAATCAGCTTGCACATGTTATCAGGGTGACCATATGTCCTTATTTTCCAGGAAATGTCCTCTTTTTTAACCTTGTGTCCTAGAAGAAAATATCATTGTCATCCTTTTCCTTATAATCAGGCAGTATGCACCCTTCTTGTACTCAATAAATTACATGTAATAAATAATATGTACTGGCTTGACATTTAATAATGAGTAAGATAGTTTTTTTAATTAACCACATGAAAACAATAGATGGGTGCAATCCAGAGTAACTACAGGGAGTCCTTGCTCCGGTGTAAGAACAATTTGCTCTGGATTGCAATATGAATTTCCCATAGGTTTTCACTAGGTCATGCCATAACTACGTCAGCATAAATATCTCTTACGTGCTCCCGTAGTTACTCTGGATTGTAGGATATGAGTGTTTTTAGCTTGTCTTCTGTTATGTCCTACAGAAGGACATTGGATGTCCTTCATTGGGTGTCCTATGTTTTGGGGGTTTGTCCTATTTTTTGTTATTATAACATATGGTCATCCTGACTTGTATTAAAGATATGTTGAAAGCTTACAGTTTTAGTATAGAGGATCTGTGTTAACTGATAATCTCAAAGCTAGGATAAAAAATGCAGTGCTAAGTGTGAAATAATTTTCAAAAGAAGCATGAAAATTACAACAGAGTTATCAGTGGAAGAACAAGAATGTAAAAGCTACAGAAACAAGAGGTTGGAAATGTCAGAAGAACAGTGCAGACTTTGGGCAAAATCCAGAGCAGTTACGGATGCACACAGTTATGTCTCACCCTCTAGCGTTATCTTATGGAAAGTCACCTTAACTGCTCCTGAGCAAAGGGCTTAATTTGACGTTAGGACAGCGGTGTCCAAACTTTTAGCTTCCCAGGGCTATATTGGAAGAAGAGTTGGTTTGGGCCACACATAAACTTACTCAGGAGTGAGCTCCACTGATTTAATGGGCTTTCTCCTGAGTAAACAAGTCTAGGGAGCTTACCTGGGCTGCTGATGCTGGGAAGGTGCTTCAATTGTGGAGGATGGTGGGGGCACTTACTGGGCAGCTGTGGCACTGGCACGGTACAGCTAAGTTTTGGCTAGCCGGCAGCCATTATGGGTAAGTTTAAACTGCATGTGCACTTGCGCAGTGTTGGAGCTGCAGACCACATGGGCGGGTTGTATATAGGAAGCAATGTTGGAGCAGGTGACATCCCCAGAGTGAATACTCCACCCAATGCTCCCCCTACGGGAGCTGGCATGAGTGGAGCATCCGCTCCGGGGATGTCGCTGGCTCCAACATTGCTTCCTATATACAACCCGCGCATACACTCTGCACCTCCGACGCTGCGCAAGCACACATACAGTTTAAACTTACCCATAATGGCTGCCGGCTGGCCAGAACTCAGCCATGTGGTGCCGCGTCTGCACCAAAATTTATATAAGTGACCCCAAGCACCTTCCCACTCACTCCCAGAGGCTGGACCTTTGCTTATTGGGTTGGGCCACATCCATAGACATCCTGGGCCACATGCGGCCTGCAGGCCGCAGGTTGGACAAGCCTGCTTTAGGATATGGGCCTTCATTTATAGTTACTGCATACAAAAAAATTTGGGAAGATACAGCAAAATTGTTCAGTCTAAATCCATAAAACCCCTACTAACTGGACAAGATAACACAGAGTAATGTTTTATTTTAGCTGGGGGAGCAGGGGGAGATCATGCCAGGCACCTAGCATGGTGTCTTTTCCAATGGCTGTTTCTGGTGTCTCTTCAGCTTCTTTTTAGATTGGCAGCCCTTAATGCACAGATTAGGCACAGATTTTAGTTTATTTGTTTCACCATGTAAACCACTCTGCAAACTACTTTTGTTGGAAAATGGTATATATTCATGTAAACAATATTGGTTTAAACATTACACCAAAAATGCAATAAAATAAATGATTCTAGAGTGACAGCCTGTCCTAAATCTTAATTTAATATATTAGGAGCATTAAGGATGAGTTTTTCCTATAGCAGAACTTTAGCCATCTAAAACAAAATTCTTTTAAAGAATTAGAATGAACTGTGACCAAAACAAGGAAGCCATTATCAAATTAATACTTACTGAAACCAATGGTAGGCTGGAAGACACAAGGATTTGGCTCTGAACCTTTTGCCAGAATACAGTAAAATTCTGGAGAACTGTTGCTCTGGAAAGGGAAAAATAAGTTCAATTTCAGGAAGTGTTTCCTATCTTGTACCACCTTCCTGCTCTCTCACATCATACCATCAGTATTTTCATAAAGATCAGTTTTGATGAAGAACAAGATCTCTCCATTTTTATCTGTGTTAATACAGTTTATGTTGACATGTTTTGTGTGTTAACATGTTAACAAAATACCATGTGCACCCCACATGGATTCTGTCAACAGCAAAGATCAATCCCTGTGATCAAGAGGATCCAGTCTCTGTGATCCACTCCTAGTGTTCTCTCAGGGAAGAAAACACACATCAGTGAAGAGTTGAACATTTATTAACTAACGTTCAGTTAATCTTGTATTAAATAAGAACGCCGAGGTAAAAAATATTTAAACAACACACAGGGCCAGATTTAGGTTTGAAGAGACCCTAAGCCAATGATTTTCAACCAGTGTGATGTGGCACACTGGTGTGCCATGGCTAGTCCTCAGGTGTGCCATGGGAAATGACACACCTGGAGATTGGAGATTGACATTAATTAATTAATTAATAGGAAAATTGGGGGATTTGAACAGCCTGGTGTGCCTTGTCAGTGGTAAAAACAACTGAAGGTGTGCCTTGAAAATTTCAGTGCCTTGTTAGTGTGCCATGAGATGAAAAAGATTGAAAATCACTGCCCTAAGCTATTGAAGGTAATGGGGCTCTTTATATGTCCAGTTGTCCTTTGTCAACAACAAATTGTTGCTGTTTTTTGTGCTGAATATATGCTACATGGTAATTTATTAACCTACACAATACAAAACACTGTACTGTATTTGTAAACACTGTTTTGTACAAAACAATGTAGGTTTTATTTTATTTGTTTATCTTTTATTTTGGAAATGTACATCCAGTTTTTTCCTTAAATTTGGGGGGACCCTAAAAAAGAGAGTGGGTCCCTAAGCTATAGCTTGTTTAGCTTATATGTAAATCCAGCACCGACAACACGTATCTGTACCATTCCAGACAGAGAAAAGCAGTGTTGTATTGCAACCTACCAAGCAGGTTAATACTCTCAAACCCACCCACTTAGTTCTGCAAACAGGGATGCTATAAGGTAATTTTATTCGAGAGCACCTAACAAGCCACGTGCCATGTATGGAATGGGACACACTCACAGACAGACTCCAGGCGGTTGATCTGCAGCATATGTATGAATGGAGAATTCCACATGTACTGTTTTCATTACAATTCCCAGTGCCCCCAGTACATTCGGAAAGTAGCTAGACTCTTTCATAGTCAGGACTACTGTCATAACCACCACAACCAAGTTCTTGCTGTGCAGAATTTTTTCCTTTTATATATTAATTTATATTAATTATTTGGATCTTAGCCCAAATCTACTGAGATAGGGGCAGAAATCATAAAAAAGAAAATCCATTCCACCCAGTGTTACATCAACCAACAGACTACTAAATGCAATTCATTTTATTATAATTATAATAGTAAGTCTGACATGCACACTGGAATTGCATGCCAGAAACAGCATGATTTTTCTTAAATGAAACCAAAGCAATTTTATACTGAACTTGCCAAATGTACAAGTTATTGCAGGAGTAAAATTTCAAGAATATTTATGGGACACCGGCATGGCTGAGTACCGATGGGTACTCCAGGACACTGGTGGGCACCAGCGGACAGCAGGCACCAGAGGGTTCTAGGCACTGGGCAGCAGGCATCAGTGGGCACCACTATGCATCACCATGCAGTGGGCAGCGAAACCAGCCCTGCAAAGAGCACCAGAGTCATCCAGAGTAGTCCAATGCATTTTTACAACAAATTTACTTTAGTCTTTAGGGAAATGAAGGTTTTATGGTCCTCACTTCAATTTTATAAATAAAACAAATAAAGCCTGAACTGTACCTGAACACAATGTGCCCCACATCAGAAGGTGCAACCCAAATTGCTGACACATTTTGCTTGTTTTCCTTATTCACATGACTGACTGAAGAATTCTACAGATTAAAGAAAGCAAAACACAAAAAGATGACAGAAAATATACACTTTCAGTAATCTAGAAAATATAGACCACTCCCAATATTACCCTGAAGTGAGACCATTCTGGTGTAACTAGATTTTGTTGACAACCATTTTGCCACACACTATGTCACATCTATGGCTGTGGGTGGAGCAAGTGGCTAAGACGCTGTGCCTGTTAACCAGCAGGCCAGGGTCGAGACCCAGGTTGGCCCCACAAGACAGGGTGAGCTCCTGTCCTTAGCCTAGCTCTGCGACGCCAGCTGGATCCAATCGTATCGGCTCTGCCTTTCCATTGGACTAATTCAGTGGCATGGAGAAGGGGGATTTGCTGCTTGGGTAACAGCCGATCCGCCATAAAAATCCAACCCAGGCTTTCGTGCTTCACATGCAGCGTATGCAGCGCTGAGCACGATACCATAGTCTTTCAAGACTGACGGAGGCCTGCATGTCACATCTGTATCTAGGTTGTGATAAGTCACCTTCTTGCCTCTTGGTGGAATAATACTGAACAACTTTCCAGGGATGATATTTCTTACCATTGGACAGTTTGATCCATTCAACCTCATTCTCCACCTGTTTAGGCGAATTTAAAGTCATACAATTTTGTGGTAAAACTATTGTATTGACTATAGTTACATACAAATACAAGACAATATGGGGTTGAATTTGTCTTTGTGATGCACTTACAAAAATAGGATACATGTTTCCACATATAGGATAACTTTCCACAAGAAGTTCACAAAGCAGTTTAGCAGTCAACGAATGTTAGAGCAACATTTTTGTCGAATTAGGGACCAGAGCACAGATGAAAGTTTTAAATGGATAAACATCAACACTTGTACCACTTCAGGTGGTATCTGGTGGTAGCTGCTAGACACCATGGTGTGCACTACCTGGCAGCAAGACCAGCAATGCAATGGGAGAAACAGCAGTAGGAGACTCAGCTTGGTGAGAAGAGCTCCAGAATGCACTTTTCACATGCTCAATAAAGCCTTCCTGTCTGCCTAGAGTTTCTTACCTGTGTTTGGGAGGCCAGACACAACATGACAATAGAATAAACTGGCAAACATTACTGCCAGTTACTATCAGTGGCACTTGCAAGAGATGGACCACGCAGGGGACAAACATTGAAAATCACTTATGGAAATAACTACTGTATATAAAAATAGGATAATGAGTGCAAAACGTAAACAGAAATAAAAGGGACACAAGAATGTTGAAAAAAATAGTGGAGAGTTAGATGGAAGAGGAAAGCACATGGATAAAATTTAAAATGTGATTATAACTGAAAAAGGCATCAACTCCCTACCTGCCTCCTCCAAAACAAAGGTCATTTACAGACCTTATGGTTTGAATCCAAAAGGATCATGCAACTACTTGTACTTCTATGTACTTAAGGGACAATAGGGAGGTGCTCTTTCTTGAATTGCAGCGGGCCCATACCACATGGCAGATTATGTTGTAACCCAGATTACTTTTAGGATCAGTTTGTGATACCGGAAGCATGGGCAGGTGGTGTCAGTTTACTGTAAGAATAAAATGTTGACTAATTCTATTGGGCATGTCCAAACCATTCAGCAATCCTACAGTCAAGCCTAGCCTTGTGGGGTCATAAAACCATGCAAGCTCTTTGATTAAAATTCCATTTTTTCCTGTTCAAAAAGAAGCTGTGGACAGATCAGGACCATAACTCAAGGAACCATGTCTTTACTCCTCACCCCCTTTTTAGAAAAAAAAATATATCAGGCGCTTCAGTATAAAGTCTGGTCTGGCTACAGTCTGGTCTGTGCTACAGTTGTTGCTTCTTTTTGCAATATGAAAACAGAAGAGTTGCACAGGATGAGTCTCTCACATTTTCACATACCTGAATGTTGTTACATGCAAGGCTTTGAGTGTTGGGATTTATTATTTGAAAGCTACCCACAGCAACACTTCCTCCAACTGCTCGGGCCTGTAGGAAAAATCCTTTAAAGCTGGAGCCATGCATTGCTGTCAGAGATACTGAGGACGAAAATATTTGGAAAAAAGGTCCAAGTTATTGCTAAGAGTGGTGTTAAAAGATAAAAGACAAAATTATAGTTATTTGCCAACATTGGTACTCTTTGAAAAATATCACTGGGATGAGATCCAACAGACTCAGAAGTGGAGAGTGGCCAGGATTTAAACAGGAGCCTAACTCTCTTGTAAACATCAGTCCGACTTTAAAAGTACCAAACTTCAGCTGGAACAAGTCCAATAGTTTTACTCAATAGAACCAGCAAGAATATTAGAAAAAGCCCCAAAGCAGGTAATATACCACAAAACACAGTACTTTTCACTTTCTGTAAATATTTTACCATAGAGCACAATCCTAACCATGTCTACTCAAAAGTAAGCTCCATTGTGTTCAATGGGTCTTCCTCCCAGGAAAGTGTCTTTAGGATGGCCGTTATCTACAGCTTTGCTTTCTAAACTGCTGCTTTACAGAAAAGATAAGTAGCTGCAAAGAGACTGGTAAAGAAACTCAAGGCACAATCCTGTGCATGTCTACTCAGAAATAAGTCCTATTGTATTCAATGGGACTTACTTCCACAAAAGTGTGAATAGGATTGCAGCCTGAAATAGGAAACTGTCTCTTAAAAAACCCTTTGAGTTACCACTCCTTGTGATCTTTTTGGCACAAAATAAATTGGAGCTCTTGGCCAGCGTCCAGAGGACTGTGTAACAGCCAAGAAACAGCCATTCCTGAAGGACTGAGGACTCTCCAAACAGGCCTTTGATATACTATAGGGGACATTAACCCATGCGGAAAGCTGTTCTACGTATGCCCATTTTTCTGTGGATTCAGGGGTTCTATATAATATGTCATTCTTATTTCACATGTGGGCTCAGGGATCCAAACAAAATCACATTTAACAAATGATTGCACATTCTGTATTACCTGTGATCTCATCTCCTGGATGAAATGAAGTACTGGAGACCGAGATGGCATAGGGTGCTGGGGAGGTCTGTGGAACTGCATTTCCATGCAGAGGAAGCATGGACTCACAAACCATGCTGATTTTTCCATCTGGGAAGCCAAGGACAGTTGAGGAAAGCACCTCCCAAAAAATAAGAAGACTAGGCAATTTTGCTTTCTGTGAAGAAATGAAACATTTGGAATACACCCAATAAGATGACATTCAAAAATTTAATCAGATCTGTCCTCTGTTACTGGTATTTCTACAACTCCAAACAAAGAAGCAAAGAAAGACTCCAGCAGATGATAAACATCACAGTGAAATGCAGAACTGGTATGTATCTGTTATGAGTCCAGCACAAAGATGATAACAGGATGAAGGACAAGGTGCACAAAGAAGCTTGTACATGACGATGAGTATGATACATTACATTGGGTGCAATCCTAACCTAGGCTGGCACAACTCATTGGTCTTTCTCATTCCCGTGGTAATGTAATGAGGCAAGTACATGTCTGAGCACTAGCCTAACCCTCCCCCAGATCTTGTGCAGAAGTGTCTTATGACACTTTTTGTGACACTCCCAGGTCAGCAGAGGACTTGTGCCAGGTTTTAGGCCAGCCTATCTGTAGGTTAGGATCTCAGCCATCAAACCTTAGTAGCACACTGTTAGCAAAGATACCAACACAATTAAGGTGTCTGGTTGTAGTTAGGCCTTTTAAAGATACTTTTTGTTTCAAATGGGAGCGTTAAGCAGTACTTTATTATTTACTTATTCTTCTATACCATTGAGATCACAGCAGCGTATATAATTCTTTTCACCTTTATTGTCACAAGAGTCCTGCAAGGTAAGTTAGAATAAAAGCTCATGACTGATATAGATGACCCAGCAAATTCCATGAATTCAACTCAACTCTCACTCATTCTCATCTTATCACTAAGCACTATCCCATGCTGCCATATAAATCTCTGACACAGAAATAAATGAGTTTTACAAAAACTTTGACGGCTTCATTGACATTGAAAACACTGCCACTTTTCTAGAACCTCTGAAGATTAGCCAGATAAATAAATCAGGAGATAATAGTCATAAGATTGCTTTTTACTAGGAATTTCACTGATACTGAAGATAAGATGAATTATAGAAGCGCAAGCTGTGATCTAGTTACTCAACCTGGAACATGTAGACACATGCTGACTGAAATGCTTTTAAGCCTGTAGAAAGAAGACACACATATATCACAATCCAAATTTCGAACATATTCATGCAGTATTAGTCCATGGTTCAGACATGCATGACAGGAGAGGATTTAAGTAACTAAGGGTGCAATCCTAACCTAGGTCAGCACAACTCATTGGTCTTCCCACTCCTATGGTGATTTAGGGAGGCAAGCACATGTCTGTGCACTGTCCTAACCCTCCCCCAGGAGTAGGGCAGAAATGTTTTACGGCACTTTTGTGACACTTCTAGGCCAGCATGGGACTTCTGCTGGGGCTTATGCTGGCCTCACCAGGGGTTAGGATTGCATCCTAATGGCATAATCCTATACTCAACTAAAGCTGAAAAATATAATCTCTTGGTCTATAATCTATGAATTGATCTGGTGGATCCAGATCTATGCAAGTTACAAACATGCTGTAAAGCCGGGGTGATCAGATGCCCAAATCCCAAAAAGAGGACAAGGTCCCCCCAAATTCCTGACATCCAAACAAAATTCCTGACATTTTTTTAAATGTAAGACATTAAAAAGTAGGACAAATGTAGGAAATATCAAAATAAAAGCTAAAAACACTTGTATTGCTTTCCTGTACTGAATTTCAACACTATTGTATATTACTAATTGTTAAATTGTAAAACCAAAAAGGCTCATGTTTAAGTGATTCAAAACCAAAGTAGCCCACCTTCCTCAGGCCAGCATCTCCTTTGAGGAACAAAAAAGAGGAACATGTAGAAGAAAATGTAGAACCTAAATGCAGAACATCCAAACAAAATGTAGGACATGACAAAACAAAAGCTGAAGACACTCATATACTGAAAACATTCAAATGTTGCCATGTGGAACATTTGGTGCAGGATCAGGACCATTCTGGAAGCCTTGCACTCACTGGAATGACCTGTCACACCAGGAGGTGACTTAGCAAACAATGGGATTGAGTAGTCAATGTTGGGCCAGCCCAAGGTTGGATCTAAGTGACTCCCAGAGCTGAAGAGTACTAGATCATGACAGAATGATTGCTTGCATGGCTGCCTCTCTACAACAGTAGAAAAGCAGTTTTGAAACCGTAATTTGCAGTGGCCATTTCTGTTGAGTCAATTCCATGTATAACAAAGTTGGACCTGTATAAGTGATGTTTGAGATATTTTGTTCAGCCCAACAAAGGAATATCTACATTGTGAACACTGGTGGTGAAGTCAATGTGTATTGTTATGAAGACGGCATAGTGTCTGTGCTTGTATTATCACTCAAGCTACTTATGGTGGCTGGTTGCACACAGAAATCACAAATATCTGGTTGCTGCTGCTAGGTATAATGTAGCAAACCGTTCTCCAATTTTTACAAATTGCTTGTACTGCTGAGTTTATTATTCAGCCAGCCCATATTTTATGCCAGTTATTTTCAATCTTTTTCATCTCATGGTACACTAAAAAGGCACTGATATTGTCAAGGCACCACCCACTACCTTACAATCAGGTATCCATTACTCTCCAATTGGTCATTGGGTGCTAGTGCTGACAACAGACAGGGCACCATTAGTTACTTGGTATTATTCTGTAAATCATTTGGTAAGCTTCTTGTTTAAAAGTAGTATACAAATACCATTAATAAAAATAGTGACTAGGATTTAGGAGTCAGCCCAGAAGTGTGCTTACAGCACAACATCCAACCCAGCTGACCCTTGATTTAGCATTGTCATCCATCAGTCTTGAAAAACTATGGTGTCGTGATCAACACTGTATGTGAAGCACAAAGGCCTGGGTAGATTAATATGGAAGATAGGCTTTTACCCAAGCAGCAAATCCCCCCCCCCCCACGCCACTGAAACAGTCCAATGGAACAGCAGAGCCGATACATTTGGTTCCAGCTGCATCGCAGTTCTGGGCTAAGGACAGGAGTTCACCCTGTCTTACGGGGACCTGGGTCTCGAACGCTGGCCCAAATAAAACAACAATATACCTAAATGAGATTCAGGTAACAAATGAAAGTAAAAAGGTAAAAAAATGTATTCCCATTACTGAACATCAACAAGTGCCTCCCCAGTCCATCAGTTTGACCCAAAGTATTTCCAAAACACAGCCCAAAATGGCTCCTGAAATTAATCAGTTATGAAGAGAACTTGGAGACCACTTTTGTCAAACACGACTTGGCAAAGTTTATGATCGATGCAGATGGATCACACTCACTCAAGTGCAGATTAAAGATCATTTCAGTGCCTTACCCTCTGGGAAAACACTGATCTTCTGGGAAAATCCAAAATAATTTTTGTCTCTCTAGCTTGTAAGAAAGTTTAATTGCGTAGATATTTTTACTGCCAAATAAGTAGACAGTGAAGGACAAATGCAACTCACTGGGACATTGTAAAACAAGTGTTTTGCATGCCTAACCTGACCATGCTACATGACAACAGGACTCTGAAAGAAAGTCACGGACGAGTGCCAGGGTCAACATTCTTCTTCACTTTTGGTATATATACAGCTGTAACTAAACAATACCAAAAGGCACAACTATTAAAGTATGCAGCATTGTCCAATTTGGAAATTGGATCATGTTTCACTCATGGAAATAGTGAAGAGGCACAAGAGAATTCAGGACCAGTTCTGTGATCACTGCGAATTTTTTTTTTTACATTTGTAATAGTGGTTTCCACATCACAGACTTTCCAGATAACACCCCCTTTTCTGTTATCACTTTGCTTTAATTCTCTTGTCTGCATCACCAGCAAAGCAGTTCAAGATTAAAGAGCTGGCACATGGTGACCATTATGTTCTATTTTTTTAGCTTTGTGTCCTGGAAAAAAATCTGCAGAAAAAACCCTTTTTCCTTATGAGCAGGGAGCATGTAACCTTCTCGTAATTAATAAATTATCCGTAATAGTTTTAAATTTAATAAGTAACGTAGGGTTTAAATTAACCACATGAAAGCAGTACATATTTTAGCTTTTATTTTATGCTTTACACTTTTCTTGCGTGTCATACATTTTGGAAGAGCCCTTGTCCTTTTTAGTGGTTAAGACATCACAGAATCTTAGAGTTGGAAGGGACATACAGCCCAATCCAGAGCAACTAATCTGTCCACATAAGAGCCCTTAGGTTGCCCTATCTAACACTAGGTTGGAGCAACTGCAAGATGCTCCAGCCCAGTTACTCTGAAGGAGGCTTAGGGCAGAGCAAGGCAAGATAGGGTGCCCTAAGAGAGGTGGACCTGCTCTGCCCTAACCGGGGCAGCCTAAGCAGCTCAGGAGAGGCAAGTTGAGGGCATGTTTAGCATTGCCTAGGGCAGAGCAGTTACTCTGAATCCAAAGCCTGTTTCCAAGGCAGAAATGCCCTCTTCCAGCCCTCAGAATTATACCACCTCAGGAGCAGGTATAGTAATGAGTAGACCCATAGGGGTCCATGATAAGGCCCGAGTAAGAATGGCAGTGCTGACCAAAAATCTGAGTTCTTGGCCATCCTAGGTGCAACCCCTTCCTCTCAACCTCAGGATATGGAACAAACTACGGCTGCCCACAAACCTCAGGATACAGCCGGCCACTCCAAGAAGCCCCTTGTATTCACTGTAGAATGTACTGGCATCTCATCAGGGACTCCTTATAAGGCAGGCACCCAGTGGCGTCACCAGACTGGTGCGGCTGGTGTGGGCTGCATTGGGGATGCGCTCCATATGGGGTGATGTGCCGGAGGAGTTTGACTGTCCTTTGGCAGGCCCCGGGCGTCAGCACCCCCATTCAGGCCTGCTCCAAGGCGGAGAATCAGCCAGAAGCTGCCACTTGTCTGAGGTGCTGGCCTGAACGGCCATCTGAGATGCACTGCGCAGAAACACACTGAGCATGCCAAACAGCTTCAGAGGAGACTTCCTTAGAGCAGAGAAAGTCCGCGCCTCTGCACAGCCATTCGGCCTCACTCAGGAGGCGGAGCGGCAGCTGAATGGCTTCAGAAAGAGTACTGCACAGGCACCAACTCTGACGCCTGCACAGTCTCCCCCGAAGCCAAAAGGCTTCAGAAAAGTACTGTGCAGGTGTCAGAGATGGTGCCTGCGCAGTACTCTTTCTGAAGCCAGTTGGCTTCAGAAACAACTGCGCAGGCGCCAACTTTGATGACTGTGCAGTCCAGGTGGGGGGGGCACGCATCCCAGGGATGACGCACAGACTTCTGCACCAGGTGATGTGCAGAGTCATGTCACCACTGTAGGCACCACAGCTGTTCCTTGTTCAGTGTGATCTGAGGAGTGTCTCCTCAGGAGCAAGTCTTCCCCTTGTGTCAATTACTTAGCATGCTCTGGAGCCGTTAGGGCAGCCCAGGCTTCCTGACTCTCTGGATTCAGCATAACTTTCTGCTCTGGATACAGAATAGTTAGGAGAGTGCAGTTAGGTCAAAGCAGGCTGAATTTGCTCTGGATTGCAGCCTTAGTAGGTCATCTAGTCCAACCCAATGGTCATTGTGATGTGGCAGGAGACTGCAGAGGGCAGCCTCACAGATATGATGACAGAAAATATTATTAGAGAAAGGTTTTGTATTCAGAGATGGCACAGGGGAAAAGGTAATAGTTGTTCCCTTCTTTACAATTACATCATGTATATTTATTCCTTTGGAACAACGGTATCAGCGAGTCCAGCATCAGATGCAGCAGAAGCACTCACTCCCAACCAGTGGTGGGATTCAAATAAATTAACAACAGGTTCTTATACAACTCACCCAAAGTTCATACACTGGTTTACAAAGAAAATGAAAAAATAATTGCTAATTAATAGCTAATTGGTAATAGCTAATTCTAGCCAAAGGGTAAAGGCCTCCTGGCTACATGTAAGTCACGTACCCAATTATCTTTTTCAAATTAATCTCAATTGTTTTCACATCATAAATGAACTTCACTACTTCAATGTTTTATTGTTTACTGATTTCTAATACACTCAAAACTTATCAAGATTTAAACGTCAGAGTAAACTCAGAAGTCAGAAAAAAGAGAGAAGCAGCATTTTTCTGTGGACATTTATGGACGTTGTATAACATTTTTTCTGTGGCTCATGAACAGTTTATTACTTAGGAAAGAGCAGATGTTAAGACTGTCACAGAAAGATCAAACACAGCCAAAGTGCTCAGATCACCTGGTATCGTGTCAGGTATGATGCTTCTGAACAGAAATGTTCAGCTACAAGTGATACAGCACTGACTGATGTACATGAGTGAGCCAGCTCTGGTTTAGTGGTATAGTTGAATAGCATGTCTATTCAAAAGGAAGCACCAATGTGTTCAATAGTACTTACTATTGTTAGGATTGCAGCTTAATTCAGCAATTTTCAACCACTGCCCCATGGAACATTGGTGTGCTTTGAAATGGTTCACATGTGCCATGTGAATTTGGGAGTGCATCATTTATAAGGACCATTGGGGGTTGTGAGCCCCCAACTGGCAATGCTGTATGTCTTTGCAATTGTTTTAAAAAACTGATGGCACGCCTTGACAATTTTAGTGCCTTCTCTAAAAGGTTAAATTTCATTTAATTAAAGCCTATCAAGATCATAAATCATTGTCAGATGCACTCACCTGATCTAATCACCAAATCTGTGCATTAAAAAGGGAAGCATTTCCCTAGCATCTATTATTACAGCACATATCTATCTAGAAGACCCACTAAGTTCAATAGGGCTTACTTCCAGGTATGTGCATACAAGACTGCATCCCTTCACTTAACACAGAGGAAAATTCTGACAAACTGTTCCTCTGAGGTAGGATATGTTTTATTTTCTTCTCTAATATAGACAAAGTGTAATGGATAAAATGTGGGGTGTAATCAAGAGGATGTGGAGCTCCAGCACTTCTACAACCAGGGTTGCCATATGTCCCCAAAACACCTCTCTATTGGGACCCAACTCAGTTTACAAGATTTAGAAAAGGAAATCTTGAAAGAAATAATTTTATTAATTTTTAATATCAACCAGAAAAAAGACCTTCAAACATTTATCTCTCTATACTTATACAGGCTTACAAACCAGGGCCTATGAGGGTGTAAAGGGGAAAATCTGTTCTTGGATTCAGGATCAAAAATGTGGCCCAGAAATTTCCTGGGATCTTACATTTTCCAATCCCCCCTAGACTTGCCTGCAAAGGATGCTGAGGGCAGTATAACCGGTGCACAGTGGCTGATACCGCAGCAACTTGCAGCCTTCAAGCCATGTATGCCAAGACAAGGAATCCATACATGACACTCCTTAATGCATAGGGTGACCATATAACAATGGAAGACAGAGTGACTGTACAGGAGAGAGCAGAGGGATACTGTGTGCAATCAGCGCTGATGCCATGCTGCGATGTTAACACCCTGTGATGCCATTGTGTCATGGTGCGCATGCGCCATGGAGGTGCATGCACACTGTGGCGACTCCCCCTCATTTGGTGATCTGTTGCTCCCAGCAGGCTGTGGACTATGCATGCATGTCCCAACCAGGGCACATGCATTGTCCACAGTAGGCCAAGCAGCAGATCCCAATTGGCTTCAGAGGACTCCTCAGTGCTCCCTGGACTTCCCTACGTCTGGAAGTTGTGGCAGTGTTGGGCACACTGGCACCAGCCTTGGTGCCCTATAGGAACCATACACCACTGGGAGAGGGAAAGATATAGGTGCAGCTTTTTAAATCCTTCCATGCTAAACTGCACCTACTAAAATTCCCTCTTCGACCTGACAGTGTTGATAGTGTCACATTTGGGAGGAAACTGCTACAGTAGCTCTTTGGTTTGTGGATCCATTTACAATGAAGGAGAACATAGGAGCCCAGGACACAGTTGTACGACTATACCTGCTGCCAAATATGTAGGTATACATGGAAACCTTTCCATTTTAGTATGGAAATATGATACGAATATTCTGCAGTTATTTTCTGCATTTTCTCTCCATCCGGAAAACCTGGTAAACCTGGGCTTCAGAGATTATTCTGTCACCATCTTTCCCTGCTCCTTCTCTCCCCAAGCTGGGCTGTGGGTAGCACAAGTGGTTAAGACAGTGTGCCTGTTAACCAGCAGGCCAGGGTTCGAGACCCAGGTCCCCACAAGACAGGGTGAGCTCCTGTCCTAAGGCCAGGTCTGTGACACAGCTGGAAACAATCGTATCGGCTCTGCGTTCCCATTGGACTGTTTCAATGGCGTGGAGTAACAGCATGCTTGGGTAAGAGCATATCTTCCATAACTATCTAACCCAGGCCTTCATGCTTCACATGCAGCGTCAAGCACAATACCATATTCTCTCCCCAAGCCCCAGATCTTCTTCCACCTGTTTTATCCTGCCCATCCTTTTTGAGAAGGGTCCCAAAATGTTTTTGTACCATCTGATAAAATTCCTCTTACAGGCCCTGTTGCAAACTGCAGGAGCACAGCTCCTTGCAGCGTGATTAGCAACTACTGTACCTTGCAAACTCGAGGAGCTGAGCTCTTTAGCAGCTACAGTACTTGATTTCTGAAAAGCAACAGGGTTTGAGATGAATTGTTCATGACCCTTTGGTAACCCACCGAAAAAACCTCATCACAGCCCTCCCGTGGGTTCTCCCATCCCACAGTTTGAGAACCACTGTTCTAGGCTGCAATTCTAAAAACATTTTCCTGGGAGTAAGACCCATTGAATACAATGGGACTTTTGAGTAGATTAGTTAGGATTGTGCTCTTAGATAATCTGTTTTTGGAGGGGTGCATGAGAGACATCATGTGGCTCAATTCAGGGTGACTATATATCATAACCAAAAAAAAGGGCCCCCCAAAATGTAGGACACTCAAAAAGGATACGACAGAATAAAAGCTAAACACTTAATATATATCTTTTATGTGGTTAATTTAAACACAATATTACTTATTAAATTTAAAACTATTACATACAGTATAATTTAATTCCAAGAAGGCTACATGTTACCTGCTCACAAAAAAGGAAGAAAATGAATATTTTTCCAGGACACAAGTCTAAAAAAGAGGACATGTCCTGGATAAAGAGGACATATGGTCACCCTGGGAAAAAGGAGGACGATGAAGATTTTTTTCCCCCCAGGATACAAGGCTAAAAAAGAGAGCATGCATAGATAGATAAAGAGGACCAGATAAAGAGGACCTATGATCATCCTGTTTCCACCCTAAACATATTTACATGGGAATAAGACCTATTGAAGATAGTGAGATTTCTGATCAGGGCATTCCCCACCAATTTACCTCTTTCCAGATGAAGGAAAAGGATCCCATTTTAATTCTACACGAGCTTCTTTCTTGGCTGGTTGGAATCTCAGAATGGCAGAGATACAAAAGAAGCACTATGTAGATCCAACACCTTCTCCTGCAACTTTCCTAAACTGTAGATGGACTCAACCCTTTTGCTCCAGGCTATGAGCTCTCATACCTGGGTCTGCATGTTCACACACCTTATAACAGAGTCTAACCCCCTGCTGGTGAATATGGGGCACTACAGACTTTTAAAGACAGATTTCTTATTCATTTCCTCCATTAAGTAAATGAATCACACATTTAACTGGATCACATGTTCAGAAAGTGACTTTTATTTTGCTTTAGCAACGTGCAGTTGAGAAGATCAATGCCTATGTGTTATGAGTGTTTAGGTTACCTCTAATAATAAACTGATGTTAATACACTCTTCTAATTTTTGGTGATTCCAATACAGTATTCTCTTATTCTCTTTTTTGCTAGTACAGGTCCAATCTTGTTATAAACTGATTTTTTATACACTGATTTGACTCAACACAAATGGCCACTGCAAATCAGTTTTTAAAACTGCTTTTCTACTGTTGTAAAGAGGTAGTCATGCAAGTAATCATTCCGTTTTTCAGTACCAGAAAAAACCTCTGCAGATATTGAGGCACTACCTTATTCATTTAGGTGCAATAGAGGAGTAAGATACCTGGAAGTGGGTCTTTGAACTTATTTTTCCATTATTATCGTTATACACAGACTTTTTTATCAACAGGAGGTTCCAAACAGAACCCTAGTAGATAACAAGGGACACCAGTAGTAAGAACATAAGAAGAGCACCACTAGGTCAAACCAAAGAGTCATCTACTCTAGCTTCCTGTATCTCACAGTGGACCACCAGGGAACACACAAGACAACAAGACACCTGAACCCTGGTGCCCTCCTCTGCATCTGGCATTCATGAGGTAGCCTACATCTAAATTTTGAAGGTTGCACATACCCATAATGGCTTATAACCTGTGATGGTCTTTTCCTCTAGAAATTTGTCCAATCCCTTCTTAAAGACATTGAGGCTAGATGCCATCACCACATCCTGCAACATGGAGTTCCACAGACTAATTACTCACTGGGTAAAGAAATTTTTTTGTCTCTCCTACCTCTCTCAACATGCCATTCTGTGGATGTCCGTTAGTTCTGGTGTTGTGTGAGTGAGAGAAAAAAGCATCTCTCTGTCCACTCTGTCCATTCTTTGTGTCATTTGGTAAGTCTCAATTATCGGCAAAATCCAGAGTAACTACGGGGAGTCCTTACTCTGGTGTAAGAACAACTTACTCTGGATTACAATATGAATTTTCCATAGGTTTTCACTAGGTGGTGCAGTAACTACTGGTGCACGTAATGTCTCTTACGTGCTCCCGTAGTTACTCTGGATTTGGGGGTATGTCTCACTCAGTTGCTTCTTTTTCCAGACTGAACAACCCTAAACACTGTAGCCTTTCCTCATCCTGGAGGTGATGAAGGACTTTCCACCTTCTTTGGAGGAAAGAAGGATCAAAGGTATTGGAGAACCAATATCAAACTCAAAAAGTGTAAACAGGCTTTGTTTTCTTGTACTGCTAGTCTTTTTAAATATTGTGTGAAAAATTAAAAAACAAAAAACAAAATAAAAGGTGTTAAGTTTTTCCGAGATCATGTACATCATTTGGTCCTGTGTGCAAAGCACAATGGACAAAAGAGTTCACCAATGTTTTGATCATTTGCAACAGTTTCAGCATGATCCCAAGAGATATGCCATGGGAATTTGGGGATCATCATTAATTAATATGAAAATTGGGGGATTTGAACAGCTTGGTGTGCCTTGTCAATGGTAAAAAGAACTGATGGTGTGCCTTGACAATTTCAGTGCCTTGTTAGTATGCCATGAGATGAAAAAAGTTGAAAATCACTGTTCTAGATGAATATTAACAACACTGCTGAAATAATTAAATGACATTATACAACAGTATAACAAAGACAAAATAAAGTTAAGCAATGAGATCTGCAAAGCCAGAACATTTTATTTTAACCATGGAGTATGTTATCTACTTGTTACAATGAGCATATTATCTTATCTAGCTTTTGCTGATTAATTATATTGAGATTATATTTATTATATTGAGGTGGCATTGCTGAATACCAAGGTCCAAATGCTTTCACTCACTAAAGGTACAGCCTAACCAGTTTAGACTGACCTAACTCACCTGGCTTATCTTCCCTTTATGGCGTGGGGATATTGGCGTTTGCCTGTGCCCTGGGAGTGGGGCAGAAGTCCCTTGCACCACTTTTGTGACACCCCCAGGTCAGGTCAGGACTTATGCTGGCCTAAGTGGAAATTAAGATTGCAGCCTGAATCATATTTGTTTAGAGCACATGGTTTGAGCTATGTAATGAAACCAAAATTACATATGACATGCAACTTTTTTGTTCTATTAGTAATAACATTAATTAAAAAAATTCTTTCCTTTTTTGTGGTTATTGGGACAGCAATCTTGTATGTGCTTTCTAGGAGTAACAGCACACTCTACTGGATGTCTACTCAGAAGTTGTCCCATTTATTTCAATGGGAATTACTCCCAGGTAAATTTGCAACCAATCACAGTCTTGGTTTCACTGAACTTAGTAGGGCTTTTGAAATTGAATAGAAATGCATCCAGCTGCAACCTAAGACCAGAGGTACACATGGTGTTAAATGTTAAAAACTGCTTCCTGGTTCAGCTGCCTCCAAACTGTACAACTGAAAACACAGAAAAACATCCTGTTGTCTCCACACTACAAGTATTTGGAGACGTTTTCAGTGTAGTTTCAGAGTTGATTCATGAGATCTAATGATCTGAGAGAGGCATCGTTCTCAATCAGGAGGTGAGGTTCTGTCCCACATGGAGAGGGGTGAAGTGGATTGAGGATCTGTTTATGTAGGTCACCTTTGCATCATATGTGGAAGATATTTACTGTATTTACTTGAATATAACACTCACCTTTTTCAGCCGAATTTAGTCTCCAAAATCAGAGTCTGCATTAGATTCAAGTGAATACGGTAATATCTGATGACTTGCACACACAAACCCTAGCCTGTGCATACACATAATTGAATCTACCCCACATGAGCTTAGACCAGGGGTGTCCAAACCCCAGCCCAGGCAGAGGCCAGATGTGGTCCAGGGCAAGCCCTGTAAGTTCCATCTGGTCCTTGGACAAGGCCTGTAATCCTCTGGATGTGAGGGAAGCTCTGTTCCCCTCACCTCCAGAGGTTATTCTAGGGCCGGGGAGGCTACACCTCTCTCTCTCTCTCTCTCTCTCTCTCTCTCTCTCTCTGGAAAGTACTTATAAACTGGTTTGAAGATCACCCCTCTCTCTTTGTTAGAAAGTGTTTACGAACTGGTTTGAATTCCATAATTTGATTCCATCACTATTATATTCATTTATGTCAGTTGATGTAATCTATTTTTTTTTTTGGCCCTGGACACAGTGTCAGAGAGATTATCTATCTATCTACAGTATTTATATACAGCTTTTCAACTAAAAAGTTCATAAAGCGGTTTACAAAGAAAATGAAAAAAATAATAGCTAATGAATAGCTAATGGGTCCCTGTCCCAAAAGGGTTCACAATCTAAAATGCAAAAATGAACACCAGCAAAAGCCACTTGAACAGATTATGTGGCCCTTCTGGCAAAAATTTTGGACACCCCATATTTAGATAGAAAAGCATGACACCATGCTGGGGAGAAAGCTCTCCGTTCCTTTGGAATAGTAAAAAAAAAAAATTGAAAATAGGAAGGCTGTCTAAACTCAAAGGTAGTAAACTCAAAGGTAGAGATGGCAAACCCGTGCTTGTAGCAGCCATAAAGTTCATCTAGTCCTCAAAGTTTTAAAGGCTACTGTTGGAGAGAATGCACCTCGCAAGTCTGTCAAAACAGATTCTTTATCAGTCACCCCAGGGTTTTTGTTCAGAATACCAGTTGCAGGAGCTGTGTTACTACTTATAATGCAATCCTACGCATACTGATTTGGCAATAAGTACCACTGAACTCAGAGTTTACGCCTGCAGTTGTAATGTAACATGAATTACAGTACTGTCTCTCAGGTTGCTCTTAGGAAAGATGTTATAGCACAGACATTCAGGTGGCCTCTGGGCAAATTTTTCAGTTTGCCTGTGTCTGATGCTTCTCCTGTGCTAAATTTCAAAGGCAGCAGCTGAGCACACCTGCTGACTATGTCTCCCTTACTGCTGAAAAAGCAGTCCTGGAGCCCTGTTTCCCCTCACCCATGTCTCTGTACCCAAAGGTGCATAGGAAGGTCAGGTTCACAGGCGGAACCTTTTGTTCCTTCCCCACTTTGGTGTATGAAGGTCTAATGCCTCCTCCAGAAATCACCACCCTATGTATGGCATTTTTCATTTTCTTGTTTTCTATTGAAGTAAACTAGGGAAATATACAATCATCTGTCCCACCACAGAAGATAAGATTATAGCTCTATGCTAGCAGTAAGCAAAGGACAGGATTGGGTTACTGTGTTCCCATATGGGAAAAAGAAATGGCTATCAGTTTCACAGGGTTGTAGTAAAAAGATATACAATACAGAGATGGTAAATACCTTGCAAAATAACAGTGCAATCCTATTTGTGTCTACCCAGAAGTAAATTCCATTGAGTTCATTGGCGCTTACTCCTAGGAAAGTGCTCTTAGGATTGCAGCCTAAGATACAATTGCATAACTTTATGAACACTTGTAAAGGCATACTTAGCCAATGGAGCTAAGGCTGCAATCCTAAAGACAGTTTCCTGGAAGTAAGACCCATTTTACACAGTGGGGCTTACTTTTGAGTAAATATGGTTAGCATACAACTCTAAGGTTGTATGCCATGGTGTAAAACAGTACCAAAAATGGAGCAAAACAGTGAAAAGCTTTCAAACAGGTAGAAAGAGAAAATACTTTGATAATATATGATGTGTTTTCATATGTAGGAGATGAGGACTTAACTGTATATTAATTGTAAACATTTTGCTAATATAAGGGGTGCAATTTATGGGTGAGGTGGCTCATTGGTTAAAGATGCTATGCTTGTCAACCTTCAGGTTGGCATGTTGGTGGTCTGAGACTGGTTACTTCACAACTGAGTGATCTCCATCGCTTGCCCAGCTCCTGCCAACCTAGCAGTGTGGAGTATGGAAATGCAAGTACTGTAGATAAACCAGGTACAATATCAGTGGGCACTGGGAAAGTAACAGTGTTCTATGCACCATTGACATTTAGTCATGCCAACCACATGACACAGAGACATGTTCCGGAAATGTCTCTTTGACCTTGTAATGGGGATGACCGCCACCCTTAGAATTGGTTGCTACCAGTGGAGCAGCTTGTGGGGGACACCTTTACCTTTACTTTATGGAAATGGCTGCAAAGGGGGTCAGCCAGTGAAGAAAAGGTTGGGCGTTATTGTTTCCAGAAAGTGTCTCTCAAGGAGACCCTTGCCAAGGCATGTCATGGAAGAACCTGATCTGGAGCATGACTTTTTCTAGAGGAAAAGATGACCATAGGTTACAAGCCAAGTGCAACTTCTGGGTTTTTATTTTATTTTAAAGATGTTGGGCATGTAGATGAAGGTGTCATGTTGCCTTGTGTGCTCCCTGGACTGAGGCATCTGGTGGGCCACTGTGAAATACAAGGTGGAATGGAAGAGCTCTTCTTAGGTCTACTCAGCAGCAGGTTCCATCATAGAGAATGGGCTTACTCCCAGTTAAGTGTAGATAGGATTGCAGCCTTAAAGCCCAATCTTACACGTCTATTCAGCGGCAGGTTTCATTATAGTCAATGGGGCTTACTCCCAGGTAAGTGTAGATACAATTGCAGCCCTTAAGCCCAATCCTCTGCATGTGTACTCAGCAGCAGGTCCCAGTCAAGGGGGCTCACTCCCAGGGAAGTGTAGATACAATTGCAGCATTTGAGCAACCTTATACGTATCTACTCATCAGCAGGTCCCATTATAGCCAATGGGGCTTACTCCCAAGTAAATCTAGATAGGATTGCAGCCTTAGAGCCCAATCCTATGCATGTCTACACAGCAGCAGGTCCCATTATATCAATGGGCTTACTCCCAGGTAAGTGTAGATACAATTGCAGCATTTGAGCCCAATCCTATGCATGTCTACGCAGTGGCAGGTCCCATTATAGTCAATGGGGCTTACTCCCAGGTAAGTGTAGATAGGATTGACATCTTGAGGTAGCCGGGCTGCCTCCAGGATTGAAGCGCAGACCGCTTTTAGGCTGCAGTCCGTATACACACTTTCCTGGGAGTAGGAAACACAATGAGGCTTACTTCTGAGTAGGCTCTGCATGGGGATTGTGCCCTTTGCTTGCATTTTGAGGGCATTGTAGGGGGATGCAAGTACAGTAACAGTGTCTGGTTTTGAAACCATAGTCTGTTGAAATAGGGAGGAAGGGAAGGGGGTAGAATGAGGAAGCCCCTCTTTCTCCCCCTCACCCCACACCCTTGCTCTGTCTGAGGGCCGTGTATGCCACAGGGCGGATGAGGAGAGACTCCCATGCAAAGTAGTCCCCCTTTGTTCACCAGTGGATCGCAGAGACTGCGCAGTGGTGTCCTTCCGCGCGCGGGAGGGAGGGAGAACGGGCGGAGGCGTATCCTGCCGCCTCATCGCCGCTCCTGGTTAGGGGAAGCGGCCGTTGACTGCGTGTAGTCGAGCTGCGGGGAAGGGCTACAGGGGGAGGAGGAGCGGCTGTTGTGACTGCGCTCAAACAGGGGAGGGGCGTGGCGGCCTTTGAGATGGGGGAGGGGCAGGGAGGGGCGGCCGTTGTGACTGAGCTCAGTCAAGCAGGGGAGGGGCGTGGCGGCCGTTGAGGGGGGAGGGGCGAGGAGGGGCGGCCGTTGAGGGGGGGAGGGGTGAGGAAGAGGGGGAGGGGCGGCCGTTGTGACTGAGCTCAGTCGAGCAGCGGAGAGAGAGGGGCGTGGCGGCCGTAGAGGGAGGCTGTTGGGGAGGGGGTGGGGCGTGGCGGCTGTTGAGGAGGCGGAGAGGGGCGGCCGTTGAGGTGGAGGGAGAGGAAGGGCGGCCGTTGCTGCTGCGGCTGAGGCAGCTCGAGCGGCCCTTTGTGGTTCTTTCCCACAATGCATCAGCTTTCTCCTCCGCCGCGGGAAAGCAAAATGGCGAAGGGCTGCGACGGAGGAGCCGGGCTGCCCGTGAGGCTGGCTTGACACGGAGCCTCTCTTTCTCCTGCTCCACCTCCGCAGAGCGCAGGGAGCTCCGGCCGGCCACGGGCTTCCTCGGGGAGGCCTTTTCGAAGCGCTCCGAATTTCGCTGTATGAAGCGGGTGGCCCCACCGGAGAGACCGAATGAGGTGAGGGAGGGCGGAGGGAGCCAGCACAGCCCCTCGGAGGCAGGGGGGGCCTTTGCCCGCTGGCAGTTTAAGACTGGAGGGGGGGGTCGTTGGCCCCGCCACCTTCCGTCGGTTCTCTACACCCCCCCATCAGTTCCCTCCTGTTGCCTCTCACAATCGCCCCCCCCTTGTCTGGTTAGGGGCAGACTGAGCCCCTAACAGCCCGATCTTATTCGTGTCTCCTCAGAAGTAAGTCCTCTTAGGGTCAGTGGGGCTTACTCCCAGGTAAGCGTGAATAGGATTGCAGTTTCAGCGCCTCAGAGCCAGCTCGTGGGCATGTCTACATGTGCAACCTAAAGCCTTCTCACTTCCCCCCTCCACATCTTTAATTGGGTTTGCGAAGGTGGGAGGTTGGATATGGTTTGTGTGTGTGTACATATATGTGTACATATATATATACACATACATAAGGGGTGTGTGTGTACACGCATTGTATGTGTACATATGTGTGTATGTAAGGGGGGCTTCTGGGGGTGTCCCATGAAAACCAAAACAAAGGCAAGGACTGTTAAAAGAAGCACACACAAACCAGGTGGCAAACCAGGCTTAGAATTTAAAAGATAAACACAGAAGTGTCTCCACATCATCAAATGGGCCACAAAGTTCTCTTCTTCCATGACACACAAAGGAGAAGAGGCAAATGGGAGGGGGTGGGGTAAATGTCAATTCTAGGATTTGAAAATAATGATCTACTGTGTAAATCCTCTCCTTGTAAAATATTCATCCGGGTAGTTAATTACAGCTCAGATGAAGATTCAGAGGCAGGTACCTGTTATGCATGCAAAAGCTAATTTCATGTGCTGCGCTCTCATTGAGTGCTGGTTTTCAGTTGCAGCCTTGATTGAGAAAATTCCAGCTAGGCTGTCTGTGTCTTTCATTGTGTAGTATAAAACAGTTTGTGTTAGAAGCAAAAGGTTTTCTTTTGTTGCACACATTTGAGGATGAAAAATCTTTTAAAAACTGATAAAGTTCTTGTCAGTTGTAATGTTTTGTTGTGTCAAAGAGTGTTTTGCTAATATTAGAATCAAAACTCAACATTCCATTGTTAATATAAGGTTTTTGAAACACACTGCTATTAACTTATCACCTTTTTCTATTTTAGAAATACCAACAGTTACTATTTTGGAAACAGTAACTCATGTATTAGTTACGGTTTTACTTTTTAGTAGTAATCTTTGTATTTTCCTTGGGTCTCAGCATCCAAATACAGACTGTTATTAGGATATGTCAAAATTTGACTTCACTGTATGATCTCTGAATATTAACATGTTTAGGGTCTTAAGTCAGTAATACCTGAAGGTGCAATAAGCACTTATCCATATTGAGACTTGGTGTAATGTTGAGGAGGATCAGCTTTTTGTTCCAAGGACCACATTGAAATGGTATAGGGGATCATAATGCATGTGTATTACAGTTACTATCATTGTTAACTCAGCAAAAATGGTGACATTTGCCTTCCCTTTTTTTTCTTTCTAGCACAGTAACAGTTCTCATTCTTTAAGTGTAGCAGTTTGGAGAGGGAAAACAGGAAATCTTACTTTCCTGTTCTTCCTGTTCTTTCTCATTTATAGCTGTTTCAGAAATTGGCTGCACCTGGATGGGACACATGCTTGCTTATGCTAAGTCCAGTCTTGGTTGATTAGGGTAAGCAGCATCTTGTGTGTACACAGTGGTCCAGATTAAGCAGCAGGCCTTCGTCAGTCTTAAAAGACTATGGTATCGTGCTTGGTGCTGCATACGCTGCATGCAAAGCACGAAAGCCTGGGTTGGATTGTTATGGAGGATAGGCTGTTACCCAAGTAGCAAATCCCCCCTCTCCATGCCACTGAATTAGTCCAATGGAAAGGCAGAGCCGATACGATTGGATCCAGCTGGCGTCGCAGAGCTGGGCTAAGGACAGGAGCTCACCCTGTCTTGTGGGGCCGACCCGGGTCTCGAACCCTGGCCTGATGGTTAACAGGCACAGTGTCTTAACCTCTTGCGCCTGAATATAAAAGTTGGACAGCTAGACTGAAGGCTCTTGTGAGTCAAATCTGGTCTCTAGGCATAACCTTCAGAATAGACTGAGAACACAATCCTAACCATGTCTACACTGAAGTAAACCCATTGTATTCAATGGTTTTTACTCCCAGGAAAGTGTCTTTAGGATTACAGCCTATGACTATGAGAATGTAAATACAGTACAAGCAAATGCAGATTTCCATGTTGGTCTTGCTGAATCTCAGCAGTGTTCCACACCATTGACCATGGTGTTCTGGCAAACTGGAGCCAGATGGTAAAGCTGGAAGATACCTGGGTTGTGATGGCTCAGTGGTTAAAGATGCTGCACTTGTCAACCTGAAGGTTGGCAGGTCGGCAGTGTGAGATTTGAGGAGTGGAATGAGATCTGAGCATGATGGAGTGAGCTCCCTTCACTCTCTCCAACTCCTGCCAGTCTAGCAGTTCAAAAGCATGCAAATGCAAGCAGATAAATGGGTTACCTTCAGTGGAACGTAACAAGTCCACAACAGGCTGGCTGGTTTCCTCGGTGTTGCACCAAAATGTGGGTTGGACAACTCAATCCAGAATAGTGGATCTGCCTCCATAAAGGATGAACACTTGAAGGGGTTGCCTTTTGGCACCCTGGTTATTGGCTTGTAGGTGCCAAAGGGATCTGTTCTTTCTCCCATGTTTTATATCTGTTTTAATGGTCTCTAAACTACAGCCTTTGGGGTGCCCAACAATTTGGAAAAATTCACACAAGAAAGCTGCCAATTGCCTCAAAATACTCTACTTGAGTATTTCAACTCAGGACCCCTTATGTGAATGACAAACTGTCCGGAACCCCCCAGAAGTGATGTTTTGGCTGATAGTTACATCATGGGTGCCTAGTACAAGATTCCAAGATGGCCGCAACCAGCTTTTTGCAACCCCCCAGGAAGTCCTGACCCCCACTTTGAATATCACTATTCTGTAGCATTTATCTGCATAGGATTGGGAACATTCTGGTAGCATTATGGTGTATTCCTTTTCACCTTCATTTTAGGTGGACTGAGGCATTACCATCTACTCAACCAAACATGCAGATGCAATTTAGTTACACTTTCCATAGGGCTCAGTATATTTTTGTCAGCTATCATTTTGTCAGTTTCACCATCAAACAGGTTGTGACCCACAGTTTGGGAAACACTGCCTTTGTGGCATCTAGAAAACTGTAATATGCATGTACGTGGTGCTGCCCTAGAAGAAACTGCAGTGACTGCAGAATGTGGTGGCCCAACTAGTCACCAGCGTTCAACAGGCTGATTTTTCCATGCCATTATTCCAGGGGCTACACTGGCTTCCCATTCCATTCTGAGCTCAATTCAAGGTGTTGGTATTGACCTTTAAAGCCCTATATAGCACAGGCCTTGGTTACCTTGTCTTACCCCATATAATCCTGCATTTCCTCTTTTACATGAGATTGTGTCTTGCTTAAGAATTTGTAACCATTTGCAGACAAGAGGTTGCTATTAAGGTGCAGGGCCTTATCGTGGCATACCTTCTCTTAAGCCAACTACCACAAAATTGGAGGAAAGCCTCTTATATATATGGTTTTTAGAATACATTTCTATTCTCAACATTTAAGAAGGAGGGAAGAACATCCTAGGGACTCCTTTTTAATTTACATCCTTTACATCTTTGGTAGCTGTTTTATATATACACACACACAACACATTAACTGCTGTTTTTACATCTTTTACATATGCCAGTATAATGTTAGTTGGTTTTATTTAATTACAGTGGTGCCTCACATAAAGAGCTTAATTCGTTCCGGAGGCATGCTCTTTAAGTGAAACACTCTTTAAGTGAAGCAGATTTTCCCATAGGGAATAATGGAGACTCAGACAATTAGTTCCACAACCCAAAAAATATTCATATAAAAATATTAACTGGATGTAAAAATGATGACAAAACAATGGAATTGAATTCAAAACATTAATTCAATGTGCATGATGATATGAAGTCTACTTAGGCTGCAATCCTAAAGACACTTTCCTGGGAGTAAGCCCCATTTAACACAATGAGCTTACTTCTGAGTAGGCATAGTTAAGAGACTGCAATCAAAGACACTTTCCTGGGAGGCTTACCTGGGCTGCTGCTGGAGGTTCAAGGTGGTCGGTGGGGGCACTTGGGGGCAGTTAGGGGCAGCTGCCCCCAAGTTGGGGGCAGTTAGAGGCAGAGAGCTGGCCAGCAGCCCTTTTAAAGAGCCTCCATGTGGAGCGTTATGGCTGCATAGCACGCATGCCCATAGTGCGCTTGCTTATTAAGTGGAACTTATTATATGAAGCAAGATTTCTTGGAAATTTTTGCTCGTTATGTGAAACACTTGTTAAATGAGGCACTTGTTAAGCAAGGTACCACTGTATTTTATTGATTGTACTAGCGAAAATGTATCCGCATTGGAGGAGTAAAATTCCCTGTATGCCATCCCCCCACTGTGCATCAGTCCCGCCCTTCTGGAACACCCCCACCATGCACATCACCCCCCATGCGCAGCATCCTCCCCAGTGCAAACACCCCATGTGCAACACTCCTCCCCCTGAACAACTCCCCCCCCCCCAGTGCATCAGGCACCAAATTGGCGGGATGTTGGTCAGTCTTCCATGTTAAACACGTTGCACCCTTTTTCACCCCCTAAAAGGTTAAATTTCCCAACATCAGTTCTTGGTGGGTGCTCATGTCACAGAAGAAATACCGTCCCCAAATTTCATGCTTCTTGGTCCAGGGTTTGAGGCAGAGCTTGGATTGGTTAGGGATTCTTCAATATAAAGTACAGGGAGGTAAACGCATTGCACCACTTTTCACCCCCATTTGACTGGAATTTCCGAAAACTGGTTCTTAGTGGATGCCTCCATCATGGAAGGAACAAACTCTCTAAATTTCATGCTTCTACCGCTTCAAGCCCGGCGGTTTTGGCTGGGCGTTGATGAGTGAGTCAGTGAGTGAGTGACTTTTCAGTTTTATATGTGAAGTGTGATCAATACGTATCAGGACTGGTGCCATAATAAAGGAGCTCAAATACGCAGAGTGAAACCACTTGGCACAGATTGACCTTGACCCCAACCATGCATGCACACTAAGTTTTAACATCCTAGCTCTCTTCCTCTCTTTACAGCAGTGCTTGGAAGGAACATGTGGTCATTGCATTGACCATGACAGAGAAAGTTGAGCAGAGAATCTGCATCCAATTATGCCAAAAGCTTGGCAATACCTGCGCAGAGACCTGTGCAAAGTTGCAGAAAGTGTATAGAAAAGAGTGTAAGAGCCACACTCGAGTGTACGAGTGGTTCAGACATTTCCAAGATGGCCGACAAAATGTTGACAATGATGAACGTTCTGGAAGACCTGCAACCAGAAGAACTGAGAAAAACATTGCAGATGTGCATGCAGCTGTGAGGGGAAATCGTTGAATCACCATCCGTGAGTTATCAGAGGATGTG
This sequence comes from Cryptoblepharus egeriae, assembly GCA_030015325.1. Taxonomy (NCBI): domain Eukaryota; kingdom Metazoa; phylum Chordata; class Lepidosauria; order Squamata; family Scincidae; genus Cryptoblepharus; species Cryptoblepharus egeriae. The sequence continues at coordinate 110,711,815 of JAREYC010000003.1, forward strand.
CGGATTAGTTATGGGTTAGTCCATTCTCACTGAAGATTTGGGTATGAGACGCATGTCTGCCAAGTTTGTGCCAAAACTGCTTTCAGCTGACCAAAAAGAAACTCGGGTTTCAGTTGTGCAAGATCTTGATTGTGTCATATGATGAAGACTTTTTGAAAATGGTCATAATGGATGATGAATCGTGGGTCAATGGCTATGACCCCGAAACCAAGGCTCAGTCTTCGCAGTGGAAGACCCCAACCTCTCTGAGACAGAAGAAAGCACGAATAAGTCAAAGCAGTGTGAAGACACTGTTGACCATTTTCTTTGACTGCAAGGGAATTGTTCATCATGAGTATGCTCCACATGATCAGACAGTAAACGAGTACTACTATGACATGTTGCGGCACTTGTGGGATGCTATTTGTCAGAAAAGGGCAGAATTGTATGCATCCAGTGAATGGCAGTTGCACCATGACAACACACCTGCCCAGTCAGCACAGCAGTTTTTGGCCGAGCATAATATCCCCGAGGTCTGACAGCCACAGTATTCCCCAGATCTTGCCCCTTGCAACTTTTTCCTCTTTCCAAAAATCAAATCCCACTTGAAAGGATGAAGATTTCAAGATGTTGAGGAAATCCAAGTGAATGAGATAAGGCAGCTGCTGATTATCCCAGAAAACGAGTTCTAGGAATGCTTCCATCAATTGATATAGCACTGGATTAAGTATATGGCTTCCAAATGGGACTACTTTGAAGGAGATTAAATGCTAAATTGTTACATGCAGTTTTCTTTTTATAGCCCCACTAGCGAAAATGTACCTGTATTGCGCGAGTAAAATTTCCCTGCACACCATCCCCCCACTGCACATCAACCCACCATGCTTATCCACCCCATGCGCATCAGTCCCCCATGCTCAACATCCCCCTGCATGCATCAAACCACCATGTGCATCAACCCACATGCACAACATCCCCCATGTTCATCCACCCCATGTGCATCAACTCCCATGCACAGCACCCCCCCTCCCCATGCAGCAGGCACCTTGCACCAAATTGGCTGGATGTTATTCATTCTTCCATGTTAATAGGACAAAAACACGTTGCATCCCTTTTCAGACCTTTAAGGGTTAAATTTCTCCACATCGGTTCTTGATGGGTGTTCATGTGACATGAGTACTTCTAGGTCCAAATTTCATGCTTCTAGGTCCAGGGGTTGTGGCAGAGCATCCCTCAGACAGATTTTTCAATGCGTAGGGAGGAAAACGCATTGCGCCCCATTTCACCCCCTTCCAGTTGGAATTTCTGAAAACCGGTTCTTAGTGACTCCCTCCATCACGGAAGGAACACCCACTCCAAATTTCATGCTTCTAGACTCTGGTTTTGACTGGGCGTTGATGAGTGAGTCTGACTTTTTTATATATATACAGAAGATTTGTATTGCTTTTTTGTTGTGCACCACTTTATGCACAACAGTATAAAGCAGTATAAAAAACTTACAACTCTCTGAGCTCTTTCAGGAAAGGCAGTATATAAATATACATGTAATTTGACTCATTTATATACACGTGAAAGTTATAGGACAGAATTCTGGTGGGGCGGGTGGAAGAAGATCAGGATTTACTGATAGATACCTGCTATCGATCTGTAGTAACTCGGGAATGAACTACATGTTGTGTTCAACTTGTGAGTTGCTATTTGATCTGTAAATTGATCAGATTTAATCTGAGTTTATCTGCAATTGCTATTGGCCATGGGAGAGCAATTTCCATTGGTAGCTTCTCTCCTTAAATGGGTAGCAGCTGGATGTGGCCCCAATATGCATTTTTTTGTACTAGTGGGATACAAAGAATTAACCCTCCCATGTTATAATAGATGTTTCATGTTATAATGTTTCAGTGGTCTAGATTAGATCGGATTGAGATGGAGGAGTGGACTCATGTTCTAAAATGGACTGAATAACATAGTGCGTGCTGGGACTGGAAATGATATCATTAAGCAGGAAATGCTGTCATTAAGCAGCTTAGAAATAATAAATAACTAAATGATAGAACAGTGTGCAAAGCAAGATATGGAAGAGCTAATTATAGATACCCTTTCGGCGGAGTCACTGCTGAGATGACAGCTTAGCAGCAGAAAGGTGATCTGCAAAGAGACATCTATGCAGAAATGAAACTGTATCCAGAATGATAATTTGGCTCTACCAACAATTTGGCAGCATTTTTTTCTTGGTCTGCCCCTTTCCCTGTATCATTCTTTGTCTTCTGACAGATCCGTTCATCTGTCCCAGTCTTCACAGAAGCAGCACTGCTAAAAAGGCAGCACAGGAAGAGCCTAGTTATCATGTGACCCAGTAATTAACTTCTGCGGGCCACGTCCAACCTACGGGCCTTACGTTTAAAACCCCTTCTCTAATCTACAGCTGGAAAAATGAATACAAGAAAAGTTATGCCGGATCAGTCCAAAAGCCCATCTTTTCCAGGTTCCTGTAACTCAGTGGTCTTTGACCATTTTGGCCTGGGACCCCCTTTCAAACTTTGGAATGTGTCTGAGACCCCCTGTCAAACTTGCCACTCCCAATCCAGGACACTATGCTTAAAAAGAGGCATGTCCTGGAAAAATGGGACATATGGTCACCACCCCTCCTAAACTTCCAGCCCTGTAACCCACTGCCCCTAAGGCGCCCCCCCCCACATGCATTCTCACATACACAACACATCTTTACGCACATGCACTCATATGCACACATGTACTCACACACAAAAGCACTCATGCACACATGCATGCTTACACTTGCGCTCACAAGCACTCATGCAGACATGCACATGTACTCACACATGCTCTCACACAAAAGCACTCATGCACACATACACGCTTATATACATGTACACGTGTACTCATACACATTCACATGCATGCATTCATGTACACACATGAACTCACAAACCTTGAGAGTGGGGGCAAAGAGGGTCTCCCAAGCGCTCTTCCTCAGAAATTGGAGCGCTGGGGAGGCTCTTCTGTCAGGCACTGTTTCAAAGCGTCTTGCAGGGATCAGGGTGAGTGCACCCAAATGGAGCTCCGGAGCAGCTAGCAGAGCAGCTAGCTGGGAGCTTCTGGTGCCATGTTGTGTCCTGTTGTTGGGGGTGGGTAGGGGTAGGAGCACAGCCCTAATAGTGGCACCAGAAGTCCTCAGCTAGCTGCTCTGCAGGAGCTCCGTTTGGGCATGTTCACCCTCATCACTGCAAGGCGCATTGAAACAGCACCTTATAGGAAAGCCTCTGGAGTGCTCCTGCAAGCAGTGGACAGGCTTCAGGCTGCCTTTAAATGGCCTGAATAGCCTTAAAAGTGCATGTGGTGACCTTAGGGGATCAATTGGGTCACAAGGCGGGACTAAGATGGTGGCCTATTAGCCTTTGTTACCCCCCTGGGAGTCATGTCCCCCACTTTGAAGACCAATGCCGTAACTCACATAGGCCACCAAATGTTTTTGATAGCATATAAGACAAGAGATATGCTTCCTGGTACCTCTAGGAATATTTGGCATTCCAATGAGGGAGACTATATCTAAGGTAATGAGTTTGCATATACCCATCATGTAACGTGCTTACAATTTAGTATTAAAACAAGATTCTCCAGCTGCATATTAGGTTATAAAATTAACGGTAATCTCCACAGAAAACTTTAGTCATGTGAGACAAATTAGTTTTCCAAATGCATTTCAGATTTACTTCTAGCTGCACTATTTTGAGTACAGTAGTGCCATTTGAATATACCAACACTATTAAATTTGTGTATGTTTGAATTTTAGTGCTAATATTATGAGACACTTTTTGATAGTCTTTCAGCAAAAAGCTTTGGAAGACAGTCTTTTCCTTGTAATGAATAGATGCTTTTCCTCATATTAATTTCAGTTTGTGTTTTACATTTCAGAGACTCTACGGGGCTGGGTAATTCAGTGGTCCACAAGCGGTCTCCTTTACGCCGAAACCAAAAACCACCAATATCCTTGACCAAACTGTCTTCACGGGATGGACAGAAAGCCAAAAAGCCAGTATGCAAATTTGAAGAAGGTCAAGATGTCCTAGCTAGATGGTCAGATGGCTTGTTTTATCTTGGAACTATCAAAAAGGTAATTCATTTTAACAGTTTTATTAAAGCATAATTTCTTATTTTTTAATGTTTATGATGTCACAACCTCAAATCTATTATTTTTAGATAAACAAACTGAAGCAGACCTGCTTCATTATATTTGAAGACAGTTCTAAATCCTGGGTTCTCTGGAAGGACATACAAACAGGCAAGAATCTTACATTATTTTTTGCTTAGTTTATTTCCAATAAATTTCAGGCTCTTTCTTCCCAGTTAGTAAGGAAAGGATCCATGGTTTATTCATGATTATTTATGTTAGAAGGGACTCTAGCCTCAAAGTCTCATATCTATTTTCCCCTTTTTTCTCACAAGTATGCTGCATCCATTTTTAGTCTTATCCTTGCAGCTGACTGCAAGTCTCCTCAGAAGCTAGGATTTTTAAGTCTCCTCAGAAGCTAGGATTCAGCTAATAGCTGATGAGTCAATGACACCAGTTTCATTCTTCATTTCTCTTTCCCTCAGGCTTCCTTTGTAGTTTTACAACTATTTTAAGTCTTGTTTGCTGAAATAACAAATTTATATTTAATACAAACCATGCTTTTATCTTTCTAGGAGCTACTGAAAGTGGGGAAATGGTCTGTACGATATGTCAGGAAGAATATTCAGAAGCACCCAATGAAATGGTTATATGTGATAAGTGTGGTCAAGGTAACTGGAATTCTAAAAAGTGCATTTAACCAATTTAATTTGTTCATAGTTATGGGGAGGCTTGCACTGGTATGGTTAAATGCTATATAAATGTAAAAAGATGAATATTTATCGTATCTGCTAGTGCAGAGGTTTTCAAACTGGGCATCCTAGTCTGAAGGAGTTCTCTCTTTGTCTTTCTAAGAGGTGGACAGAAGGAATGCAGTGATGCAATGCCTAGGATCATAGTACCGCCCGGGTGATGGGCTTCGTTTTACTCAATCGCCACCAGCAGCAGCTTTCCAAGAGTGCAGGAAGCCCCACAGAAGCCCCTACAAGGTTGCTGAAGTCTTGGAAAATCTAAAAGATTATGACCATTTCTAGTTTCACTATTGAAAATCAGGAGTGCGTTGCAGTGTGTGTTTTTAGATTTTCTAAAGCTTGGGGAGTCCTGCAGAAGCTTCTGTTCCAATTATTATGAACAATAAATGTTCCTGATAATTTCACTTTGCTCTACATTTTAGTGGTCTCTCTTATGCTGAAACAAAAACCACCAATATCCTTGATGAAACTGTTCATAGAGGCTTTTGAGAGCCACTTGTGGAAACAGCTTCTCCTTCTGGTTTGTAAAACAAAGCCTTGTCACCACTGGCAGTGATCCTGGGGAATTGCATCACTGTATTTCCCCCTCCACCACAGACTCCCAAACTCCCAGAGAATTTGGAAACCACTATGCTAATTTATCAGAATGTTCAGTTTATGGTTTGTTAAATTAGAAGATAGTGTTAAATGTCTTTTTTCCCTAATCCTTGTCACGATAATTAGGACTTTCAATTACTTAAAAGAATGAAAAAACTTTTTTGAATTTAGGTTATCATCAGCTGTGTCACACACCAAATATTGATTCTAGCGTGATAGATTCGGATGATAAATGGCTCTGCCGACAGTGTGTCTTTGCAACAACAACAAAGGTATTTAATTGTATACAATTTAAAGTATAATTTGACTTTTTATTGCATTTGATATTGATGTGTGCTTCTTGAATCTGTTTTATTCCAGAGAGGTGGTGCACTTAAGAAAGGACCAAATGCCAAAGCATTGCAAGTCATGAAACAAACATTGCCTTACAATGTAGCTGACCTTGAATGGGATGCAGGCCATAAAACAAATGCCCAACAGTGTTATTGCTACTGTGGAGGTCCTGGAGAGTAAGCAAATATTTTTAAAATATATTTTTAGCGTATTCCTGTACATTGTTTTTGTAAACAAATATATGTGAGAGATGACTTATTTCAGAAAATATTCCTATATTTATCACATAATTTTACTGATTTGTACTGTGCTATTGCATCAACAGAAAGCTTTCATTATTTGTACTTCTGGTTTAAAGTCTAATTCATAAAATAGGATGATTAAGCTGGAAACAAGCATCACTGAGTACAGCGGTACTTGCTTCCAAGTATATATGCATTGGATTTTTCTGCACATCTTCAGTGGAAATATGGTAAAATTTTCTGCAGTCACATTATGTGAAATCTTTGACTCCAACCAGTCAAATTATATAGTGGCATTTAGATGTGCCACTTGTCCTAATAAAATGTAACGTCAAACAAATATAGAATGGAAAATTTCCCCCAGTATCTAGATTAAGCAAATTCTAGTAAGAGGCATAGCAAATGCTCTGTTTCATTAACTGAAAGAACAGTGGTGGCTAGGATTAGGAGGGTAATAGGTGGGTAATAGGATAGTGGCCACGGCAGATTTCCATGACCAGGTCTTACAAAGCCTAGGCTTGTAATGCTATCAGTAGAGCAGTTGTGAATTCATTTTCTTAGTCAAAATAATGCTGGGTGAACGTCCTATCTTGCATAAACAAATGAGTATCATTTGATTCCTGAACAAGCTATAAGCAGAAGACAGACAGTGCTGGATTCTCACACAGGCCACCTTTCCCATGAAAGGGTGAGTCTCAGACTTCTACAGGCATCATTTATTCAAATTGTATAGCTAAAAGCAGTATCGTTGGATCATAACCAAATACATCAGTTCCTAAGAGCCACTTGTTTTAACACATTTTTCTTTAATTTGCCGTAAGAACACTATACACAGTGGCTTCCTTATCTGTGTACTTACAGCAGAATTAAATGTGACATTATCCATACAGAATATGTGGTTGAATATGCAGTTATCTTTAAACATGAATTTCAGTTACCATAGTTGGCTGTTGTTGTGCACTACAAAGAGGACACTTTCCATATTCCAACTGAATTCTTCTCTTCCTTTCTGTTAAAAAGCTGGTACTTAAAGATGCTACAATGCTGTAAATGTAAACAGTGGTTTCATGAGGCTTGTGTGCAGTGCCTCCAAAAGCCAATGCTTTTTGGTGACAGGTAAGATGCCTTTATTTGATCTTGCTTGTTTTAGTGTATCACAATGGGGGGGCATATTTGGATATCATTTTATACCTTTTTCAATATAATCCTATCTTTTTGATGTAACTGTATAATTAGCCTGAAAACAGTTTTGAAGAGGGTCTGACATAACGTGTTGCTATGTATTATCTGTTCGGGGTTCAAGATGGCTTGAAACAGGTGCTTTGTAGAGTTGTTTAGAACTTGCTAAATGGAGAGATATTCAAGAGCGGAGAGCAGACTCCTTTTGGATCCTTCTCCACTGTGTTATAAAATACTGAGAAGGAGGTTCCCTAATGATCACCATAGGGAAAAACGTTTGTGAAATAGCTGCAGTGGTTTTGTAGTAGTAGGGCTGCTTGCTGTCTCTTTCAGTTGGACTCTCAGTTCAACCGAACTGAAGCTTCATCTAACAGGAGAAGCAAAATGTATGGAGGTGTGGGTGGGTTTAATGTGGTTTTGGGGACCTCTGCACAGGGTCAGATATTGGAGTTAGCTGCCTACTCTGAAGAAGAGCATGTTGCTGCTATCTGGTGTGGGATGAAGAATGGAGAGTGAAAAAGGGGAGGAAACATACAGGAAGGAGAATTTTAAAACCCATGACACATTGCCTATCACCTTCCATGATATATACCATGTATTTATTTATTTGTTGCATTGCGTTGCATTGCATTGCATTTATACCCTGACTTTCCCATGCTAATGCATATACCCAAGGCAGCTTAGATATCTTTTTATCTCTTATATAATCTGTGCGGTATTCAGAGGCCAGTTTTCTCTTTTCTCCCATCTCTCAATGTTTCTATGTATGTTAATGTCATCTATTCCATCCTTGACATTCAATAAAATCCTAGACATTCAAACACGTTTTCTGTTCTGTTTTTACAAATCTGTGTATTTTGAGAGTCCCCCCCACTTATTGGATGAGTTAGGGACTGGAGCACTGTCCAAAAGTGAAAACTGTTGAAAAGTAGAACCAGTTTTTCACCTAGCAAGTGCAAAATGGCCACCAAGAAATATCACTTGGAAAAGACTAAATAACGTATTTATTAATATATAGCCAAAGCATATAACAAATTACAGTACAATGAATAAAGGCATGTGTGAGCAATTAATGTCTTATGTATTTGAATATTGGTTCTTTACTGAAGAAAGGAAAAGCCAAAAACAGTTTGATCACCATGTTGCATGCAAATCTACATCAGGGAAGACAATTTTAGCCTTTAGACCAGCAGAGAGGTTGAAAGACTGAAGCATGTGTTGAATGAATGTCCCGGGTATATTTGAATGAATGTCCTGGGTATATTTAAAAGATGTTGTAAGAGTGGAACCTATCAGAAAACAAACTGTCTGAAAGTGGGGGATGGCTGTATCTTATTTCTGAAGGTCTACTATGTACTACACTTGATAGGAACTTTACAAAATGAGTAAATGATTGTTGTGGAGGTGTATTGCGGCATTTTAGTTCATGAGGCTGGATAGACTACTGAGTCTTGCTGATTACAAAACTTCTAGTAACAGTGTTATTGATTGTTTTTGCTGTTAACTATGAGAAACACTTTGATAGCACTAAACATGCCTTTTGACTTTTTGTGTTTTAAGGTTTTATACATTCATTTGTTCAGTTTGTAGTTCTGGACCAGAATACCTCAAACGTTTACCCTTGCAATGGTGAGTACACCTTCACAGTATAATGGAGAAGTTGATTTAGTTCATTTTGTATGTTTTAGGATCAAACTTTGTACTTCTGTATCTATATGAACAAAATCATTATCCTGTTGTAAATCTGAAGAATGGCTTGCATTGTGAAATGGCTTACTTTCTAAAAACACCTTGAATGTACCCTTGTTTCTAGAAGCTGCCAGAAACAATGATTTTCCATTCCCCTAGCAGCTCCCCATGTTACAAGATCCTCAAGATCATTATAGGACAAGCTTTTGGGAATTCTTCCTTAGGATGATCTTTTAGGAATTCTCGGGAATTTATTGTACAGAAAAGGGTGCAGGGAAGATAATTTGTGCAAGGGCTATTGCATGACCACTTTTTGGTATAAAGGCCAACATTTCTACCTGACTTATAATCGAAAAACTGAGGAATTCTTTTTAAAAAGTAGAATAAAATGTTTACTTAGCAATATAGTAAAACTATATAACTCTTACAGATTTCACAATGCTAGTTTAGTACTATTTGTTTCATAGCTAGATTATGTTAAAAAGGTACTAATTGTTTTATTAAAACTTTTGAATCCTAGGGTAGATATAGCACATCTATGCCTTTACAACCTAAGTGTTATTCACAAAAAGAAATATTTTGATTCAGAGCTTGAACTCATGACATATATTAATGAAAACTGGGATCGCCTCCATCCTGGTGAAGTAAGTGTTGAAATATTCTTTTCGGTCTTAGTTTTCTCATCTGTAAAGTCAAACCATTCAGATATCTGATTTAAGGAAAACACCATATTTACTCGAATCTAATGCGCACCCTTTCCTGCCAAATTCAAAGGAGAAAACAAGGGTGCAGTTAGAATCAAAGGCGCATTAGATTTGAGTACAAATAGTACTCCAAATCTGATGTGCTGCTTGGACTGAGGGGAAGACGGTGCCCCCTCATTCCAGTTCCATGCGCGATTGGAACTCCCAGAGCCTAGAGTGGGGCGAACCCCTTTCCCTCAAATTCAGGCTCTGGGAGTCCCATGGGGTAAATCCAATGTGTACCCCATTTTAAAAGGCTTAAGATTTGTGCATTAGAATCACCAGTAATCTTTTTTTATCTCAAGCCTTTATACTGAGGTGCACATTAGGTTTGATGGTGCATTAGAGTTGAGTAAATGCGAGTATTTCAGTTATAAACAACTTTATGAAGTGTAAGAAATTTCTGTTTAACTGAGAATGTTGGAATCCTTTGTAACTTGGCTATGCATTGGCTGCACTGTAAATTGCCTAATGTAAATATAGCCTTATGCTCATGTGCAAACATGGAATTCTGCTATCTTTAATGTATATTTTATGTGTTTTATTCTGTCTCAATCTATAGAACATTACTGCAAAAGCTAGTCTCACTGAAAAAAACAGTATGTGTTGACTTTTATTCATTATCCTCCATAGTGGATAGTACAACCAGTTATACATCCTTATTTATATATTGCAATATTTGTATACTACTATTCATCCATAATGGATGTTCAAAGCATTTGAAGTGACAATACAACTGGATTTGACCACAGGATTTTAAGGTGATTAATGTCCCAAGGAACAGATTTTTTCTAACATGTTCCTCCCAAACCATACAACTTGTGTTTCTACTACTATTACTGATTATGCTGCAAGAAGCATTGGGAGAGTGATTATACTTTCCTTTCTCCAGCTGCATTACTGATCTGGTGATGGCAAAGGGAGCTCCTAGTGATGTTCACCCCTGAAATCCATATTGGTGTGTGCTGTGAGGAAACATTGCATTTTGTTGCAACCTAGAGTTGGACATTTAAAAGACCTTTCGTTTTTGTTAATAAAAGTAAACAATATGCTTTGCAGTTACAACCAATCAATCATAGTATTTATATACAGCTTTTCAACAAAAAGTTCACAAAGCAGTTTACAAAAAAATGAAATAACTAATGGGTCACTGTCCCAAAAGGGCTCACAATCTAAAAAGATGCAGAAGAATACCAGCAGAAGCCACTATAAAGACATTGCTGGAATAAGCGCTAATGAGGGCTAAAGCTAAAGAAACTACCGTAATTATGAGCATAATTCTAACCATGTCTACTCAAAAGTAACCCCCATTGTGTTCAATGGGTCTTACTCCCAGGAAAGTGTCTTTAGGATTGCAGCCTATGTTCTGCAGTTCCTTCATCATGTCATCATCAGCTATGAATATAGAATCATAAGAGTTGGAAGGGACCCAGTGGATCCAGTCCCCTGCCTGTAGCAGGAAATCCTCGTCTTATGGGGACCAGGGTCTCGGACCCTGGCCTGCTGGTTAAGAGGCACAGTGTCTTAACCACTTGCACCACCAGAGGTAACTGTTCTGCATCTCTGAACTGTTGAGCATATCTTGCGTGTGAGTGGTATTACTGAAACATTCAGTAGGTTATATCTCCTCTTAATATTTTACAGCTGGCAGAGACACCAAAATCTGAAAGATATGAGCATGTCCTGGAGGCATTAAATGATTATAAGACTATGTAAGTTGATATGTTTTAATGTATTTCTAAATATGCTTCCATTTTGTTTGATCTGATCAGATGACAGTCCTTCAAGGTGTGTTATAATAGTTCTTGAATACCATACAACAGTGGCAACAGAACTCTTTCAAGTTTTTCAAAATCAGACATGAAATTTCATAATTTTACATTGCTAAACTTTTCCCAATATTAGCTTTCCAAGAAGATTAAGATACGGATTCATAACTGACTGTTGACAGTGTTTTGTATGTATTCATACTCTTTGTGTTCCTATGTTATATTCCTAACATTCATTTTTTCATAATTTAGGTTTATGTCTGGAAAGGAGATAAAGAAGAAAAAGCACTTGTTTGGGTTGAGAATTCGTGTTCCTCCTTGCCCACCTAATGCTGCTTTGAAAGCTGAGAAAGAGCCTGAGGGAACTTCACATGAGTTCAAAATTAAAGGCAGAAAGTCATCAAAACCTGTGCCTGAACAGAGGTAAAACAAAACTAGCATGTTACTTGCTTTCGAGTGAGGCTGGTTTATGCATTACACAAAGCAAGGTTTATTTAACAAGCTAGGATTGGTACTGCTGAAGAGAAATAAAATTGCATCATTCTATCTCCCTGTTTTGCCCCATCAACTTTTTGCCTGAAGCAACTAATTTCTTCCTGGCAGCTGTGGCAAAGCACTGTCTTGCTTATGCCATTGGTCAGAAGAAGCAAGGGGAACATTGTAAGGAGACCACTAGCGACTTCTTTGGCCATTTTCACCTGAAAACTACAAAGCACGATTGTATTCCTCTCACCCTTCCCAGGATTGTAGCTGCAGGCTCTGCATGCTGCCTGATCACAAGAGAAAGAACAATTAGGATTTTTTTCCAAGACATGTCACCCTGCATTATAGTCAATCAGGCTTACTCCCAGGAAAATGAGTGGGATATGAGCCTAGTTTTCAATCATATGCATGCTACTCAGAAGCAAGTCCCATGATATCAGTGCAGCTTACTCCCAGGAAAGTGTGGGTGGGACAGTAGCCTCAGATCCCAATCCTATTCATGCTACTCAGAAGTCCCATAATAGTCAGTGGAACTTACTCGCAGGTAACAGTGGAGAGAACAGCGCCCCCTCCCCAAGCCCAGGGCAGGATCCTGGAGGTATGTTCAGAGAGGAGCAATCCTCCAGTGCACTCAAGGGGTGCAAGAAAGGGATGGGGCATTAAGTGGATGTTCCCCAATGAGCATCAGCCTCTGGCAGTGGAGAGGGAGCTTGCCTGGAATCTTAGAATCTTCCCAGCACTGGAGCAGCCAGCCTCTCCTCTCCTGCAGTGCTCACAGCTTCCACAGCATCCTACAGGGACAGCTCCTGCCTGGTTCATCATCACTCAATAAAGCTGGGTGCCCCCAGAGGGAAAGAAGGGAGAGAGAAGGATGGGGAGGGATGGGAGGCTCCACAGCTAGCCAGTGAAGCCCCAGTGGCGGCTTGGCTGGGGAGGGAGGAGAGCTGTGGGATCCTGGTGAATGAGGGGCCTTGCAGAGGGTGCGCCTTTGCTTTTGAAGACACACCAACATTTCCCCACCCCCCACCTTAGGGGAAGGGGAAGTGTGTCTTTGAAAGCGCAAAATACTGTAAATTACAATTTTGGTAAATAGTTATAATGTGGGTTTTCTTCCAGGGAAGTCACTACTGTCACTAATGGTGTAGAAAGAAAGGGGAAGAAAAAAACTGTAGGTCGTCCACCTGGTCCATACACCAGAAAAATGATTCAAAAAATGTCTGAACCATCTCTCTTGGTAAGTGGCATCTATGCTCATGATTTTTCAATTTCTTGACTAAGAAATATATATATTAAAGAAATTTTATTTTATATTCTAAGTGAAAATGTTAGTATCCACAAAATCCTCAATTTCAAGTTTGACGTTTTCCTCTCTCTGCCCCCTCCCCCACTTCAGGATAAGGAACCTGTTGAAGTTCAAGAAGTCCCTACTTTGGATTTACCTATCACACTTGGGTAAGTAGGAAAACCTAGAATAAGCTTTTTATTGATGCACTACTTAGTGGCTTAGCTAAGTCATTTAGCACCTGGGGCCTCTAAATTTTGGCAGCCCCCATAAAACAGAGTATTCTCTCCCTTCCTCCTTCCCAGAGGCAACCACATCATCACTCCCCCATTTCTTGCCAGCTCATCTACTTCTACTCACCCTCCCAGAGACCCCTCCCCCACTGCCCTTCTCCTGCATTTGCAGCTGGCTGGCTTGTTTCCCCTCTGTCTCCCTCCAGCAATCCCAGAAGAAGCTGCCTCTCCTGTTTCTCGCCCTTTCCTAGCCACTCACTCATGCAGAGACTGCTTCCAGACGATGCCTCTCCCTCTGTCTCCCTGATACTCAGCCAGCCTTAGAGGGTCCGTCCAAGTCAAGCAAGCATGTGGGTGTGCAGGACCCCACTTCCCTGCAGCACACAGTGAGCAGAGTCCTGCATCAGTGAGCACAGAAACCTGCCTGCTTGATGTAGTCCCAAGCCACAGGCTTCTCTGCTCTTTTGCTACTCCAGGACTGGAACATGCACCATGAGGTGGCTTTACAGTCCTGCAGTTGACTGCTTCAGTCCTGGAGCAAGTGGGGGAAATGAAGTAGAAGCTGCATGTCTCTGCTTCAAGAGTGGTAGTTGCAGGAGGACCTGGGCATCCTCTCTATGGAAGCCTGGGCCCTCCTGTTTGTAGCAAGTGGGACCTGCCTGGACATCATGGCTGCTGTGTTAGAGTTCAGGGAGCAGGGGGAAGCTTTTCATCTCCACCCCTTAGGGTACCCGTGACTTGTAGCTCCCTTGGCCCCAGATGACACTACTCTGTCTAATGTTGGATACAATTTTCTTTGATCACCTGGCAACTAAAAATGTTTCAGAAGATCTGATGGAACTGCACATTCATCCAATACCTCAGATGTGGAATCTACAGGTGCTATCAGTACAAAAGAAACTACCTCAACCAGTATTCCCAAGCATTACAGGTACACAGCACTTAGATCAATCTGTCTGCATATGCATGCATTTGTAAAAATATAGGTTGCAATTTAAAGGCCTTATTATAAGCTTAATAAATAAAAAATGTTACTTGGGAGTCAATTATGTTGCTTTCCAGAGGATTTTCTTCAAGTAATAATGCTATTCCTGTGCATAAATATTCAGAATATTCCATTTGGTTCAGTAAAAGTTCAGGACAAGTCTAGCTTTGTAGGCTAGAGGAATCTTGATGTTGAATTCTTTTTTGCTTTTCTAGATATCATAATGCTCCTTGATATTAATGTAAACGAGGATTATAGCCTTTAATAAACCATGATCCTTTCAAAACACCAGCCCTAAAAGCTTTAGTTTATGTTCCAGAGGTCTAATATAATGTGATCTTTTGAAGTATGTGGGTATGTTTTTTCATAGATTCTGTGGCATTTCTTTCAAGTAGAGCCCCATCATATCTGTGGATTCACTTATCTGCAAATTGGGTCTGCACCCCCTTTGGAGGCAAAGAAGGCTACTGATGCCCATTTGTGGCCTCTGTTGTTCTCAGACTGAGCCTTAAAGTAAAAGGAAAAAAAAATCACTAATTCAGTTTTTCTGTGAAACCAGAAGTGGCATTTTTCACACCCTTTAAGCATTAGGAGGCTCAGGGAAGCCCAGAGGCAGTCCATGTCTTCTGCTGAATTCAGATGACCTTCTAGATCAGTGTTTCTCAAAGTGGGGGTCGGGACCCCATTGGGGGTCACTTAGAGCTTTCCTTGGGGTCACCTGAAGACCCTGGTGCAGGGGGCCAGGTCAGGCTTGCCTGTAGCTGCACACACACTGGGGCTGACTGATAGACTCAGGGCCCAATCCTACGCATGCCTACTCTGAAATAAATCCCATTATAGTCAGGGGGTCCTTTACTTCCATGCAAATATGGATAGGACCTGCAGCCTCAGGGCACAATCCTATGCATGCCTACTCTGAAATAAATCCCATTGTGTTCAGTGTGTGCATAGAACACACATTTCATTCGTAACAGTGAAAATACATCCTGCATATCAGATATTTACATTACGATTCATAACAGTAGCAAAATTACAGTTATAAAGTCGCAACTAAAATAATTTTATGGTTGGGGGTCCCCACAACATGAGGAACTTATAAAGGGGTCATGGTGTTAGGAAGATTGAGAACCACTGTTCTAGATGGATCTCTCACATTTCGTTGTTGGGGAGGCATTGTTCATCCATATCTGTGATCCCCCCCGCGCGCAGATATAGGGGCACATCTGTTTATTGCTTTGAGTTTATCAAGAGGCATAAAATTTGATGTCACTTGAGACAACTTTCATCTAAGAAAAGTGAGAGGCAGCTTCTACAAAGTGCATCATCTTGCATTGGCTGTTCACAAAAATATAGATCCAAGTATGACAAGAACTATTTTTGTTCCAAGTACTATTTGTTCTAGTACATCATAAATTAAGCACAAATAAGCATAATCAGATACTTATTGTGTTGTGATGTTATTCAGCACAACCTAGTTGATATTGGGGAGCAGGTTTAGTCCCTAATCTAATGTGGTTCACTATTTTGATGTGAGTAAATACCCATTTTGATGGTGAGGAGTGTCCCAACTTTTGAGCCTTCCTTACATAGGCAGTTGCAGTTAAGTTAGATATACTGCAAGGATCAGGGATCCTGAGAGTATTAAAAAAAATAAAGTACTAGGTACTGTGCTAAGGTTGGAATGTTCTATACCATTGGGGAGTAAATGTTATTATATTTAGTGCATTTTACTTCAGAGTAAAAATATAGAACCAAAGTCAGGTTTATAGATAGGACCTTGGGTTTAATTGTAAAAGGGACATTCTTTCTTACTTTTATAAGTACTTACTTACTACCTTACTTTTATAAGGTAAGCAGTAATGAAGAAAAAGAGATATTTTCGTACAAAAGCTTAACAAACTAAGAAGAAAAATCTACTCAATAGCTTTTTAAATGATGAGCAGCTAATCTAATAGAAAAGCAATGGTGCAGAACCACTTGCACTTGACCCCCCTTATGCCTGAGACACCGTTAGCTTGCTGTGTTGTTGTTTTGCCCCATTGACCTTTGTGTCCAGCATGGTGCAACCCCTAGTAGCATTACGGTGGCTTCAGAAGTCCCTGTGTATTCCTATTGCGGTGGCATTGCGTCAAGAACTGACTTAAGACATGGCTACTATGTATTGTTAGCATACACTCCAAAACGTAATTAACATTTTCTGTATTCTGTAGTTTATCTGACTCCAGAAAAAGGACACGTACAGGAAGAACTTGGCCAGCTACAATACCACACTTAAGGAGAAGAGGGCGCCTTCCACGAAAAGCGCTTCAGACTCAGAATTCAGAAATTGTAAAAGAAGATGAAGGCAAAGATGATTATCAGTATGATGAACTCAATACTGAGATTTTAAATAACTTGGCAGATCAGGAGTTACAACTTAATCATCTCAAGAACTCTATTACAAGTTATTTTGGTGCAGCAGGTAGGATAGCTTGTGGTGAAAAGTACCGTGTTTTGGCACGTCGGGTGACCCTTGATGGAAAGGTACAGTATCTTGTGGAATGGGAAGGAGCAACAGCTTCCTGACTGCGGGACTAAACAGTGTGTTTGCTGCATTGCCCTTCTCTATTTATAGGCACAGTTCTTAAATCAGGAGTGCTGAAGGAAACTTTTTGATGTTTCTAAAAATGGAAACCAAGTTAGCCTTAACACTTGCTTTCTTAAGAAAACAAACTTTTTGGTAAAACTCTACCAATTTTTAAAATAAGGTAGGGATTCCTACATTTTTAAAAGATGAGATTGGTTTTTAGGGTGGGAACCTGGGGTTTCAGTGCATGAGTTCAAGACGGGCTTGTCTAGAATACATTCCATGGATACATTTTTGTGGTTAGGGAATATTTTCTGTAGCTAGGAAAAATATTTAGTAAGATTCTTAAATCTTTTCTTACCCAAATCTTTGCAAAAGTGTATTTCTACTTAGACAACCCTAGATTTTCATAAGGTGCAGTGTATATAATTCCTACTGAGGACTGTAAAATATTAAAATCTTCTTTCAAACAAAGTGTAAAAAATATATATTGAGCCTGTAAATTGCTCTGTGACTAGACTTTGTTGTCTTTTTAATATATTCTTTGCATGTGTGTATATATACACATACGTGTGCATGTGTATATATGTGTGATTGTGACCTATGCAATATAAATTATGGGATTGGGCAGCTTTTGACTTATATATCCCATAATTCTTTTATCAGGAATAGTTGCAGTATTTACACAGCAGCATTTCTTCTCAGGCTTTATTGGGTGCTGTTGCTTGCCACATACATCAGAATATGTGTCAAATGAGTGCAGTGTGATCTGGCAGTGAGTGGAGTCATTCATGTTCTATGCCTTTTTAGATGATAATTTTAGGCTGCAAACCTCTGCACAAGGCCCAGTGCAGTTAGTAATGTACAAATCTTCTTACTGTAAAAAGTTGGAATACTCTGCAGACTAGTATACTCCCTCCCCATCTTCTGTGTGCTCTTGTTCCTTCTCTTATTCATCTTCCTTTTCTTATTAGCATTAATTGTGTTGGTGCGCTACATCTTTATCATGAATATCCCAAGATCCTATGGAATGCCAGATGCAGCTCTTCCTTATCCTTTGGTGGACAACAACTATGTTCTGCCAGTAGGAGCAGAGTGCCTTTCCTCTGTCTTCGTGCTGTATATGAAATGGAAGAGAGGAGAATGTGGGCAAGAGCAACTTTCAGATTCTTCCTCTCCTCCATCTACTTTTCAAATTGAGTGCAGAGGAGTGGCATCTTGCTGGCTAGGCAACTTGGATGGTCACCATGCCTTGTTAATTAGATGGGGACAAATACACTGTAGCCTAACTGGATAGGGAGGGAGAAATTGGGGACATGGGGAGGGAGGGAGTGCGTGCTACTGGATCACGCTGCTGAAATACCCTTGAGAAGCAGCATAACTGTTCACAGTATTGCAGTATATGTTTTGTTGCATATTGAGGTTTTTTGCAGTCTTAGGTTTTTTTTTAGCTAATTGAGACACAAATCAAGACTTGAAAATTTGAATATGAACTGTTCTTATAAGCAAATTTCTAAGGTTTTCTGACACATTGATTATAAATTGCCTTCCGATTATTAAAAAATGTTGGTAGGCGTCTCAAACAATTCTTGGTGTGTATTGTTGTGTAGTCATGTTTGACAAAACATAGTTGGAACAAAGTGTTTCATTGCACAGGATCAACAAAATGGTATGTTGCCACTTGAAGTAACTATACTGCTTTTATTATAATATTACCTCTTCGTTCTTTATAAATATAAATCAGGTTTTAAATTGATAATTTTATTTTACTTGTAAAATAACAAAAATTTTGCCAGGTTTAGGTGTATTTTCTTTATCAGCTGGTTTGAATTGTGTTGTAATTTTTGTTTTGCCAAAGAGTCAACACAACTATTCTTTTTTTTGATGGTTTCTTGTATTATGTTCAAATTTGGGATTTTTTGCTGACAGACTTGAGTTTGCCAACAAAATAAAATATGGCATTACATAATTTGAAAGTAATTAAAGGAGTTGCAAGATTATTCTACTTTATTATTTTACTTTTTAAGCAAGAAAATACTGTTATAATCTTCAACAAAACTATTCTTTTGTCACCTTTATATAGCCAAAGGAAATGTAGGAAAAAGTGTTGCCCTGTGCTTTTTGTTGGCCAGAAAACTTAACAAGCTTTACAAAAGTGGTAATTCTGCTTCTGTTCTGCTTTCATTAAAAACGTGGGTCTCTTTCCTTACACACAGTTATCACCGATTAAGTTAAAGTTGCCTTGCCTGTAGCTGCTGCAATATTTTATTAATACACAGGTTACTTTTTGAATGTTGGTCTTTTGGGATAATGCAAAGTATCGTTGTGATGTTGTTCACAGCAAGCAGCCTTTATTCTTGGGTTATTTTTTTCTGTTCCACAATCCTTGTTGTTCTCACTGAACACCAGCAGTATTTGCAGTTGGGCTTCCATACTACGACAGCAATTAGAATCTAACTAGGGAGAGAAACTTGATTAAAACTATTCTGATCTAATTGTGAACATTCTATTGTTTTTGTTTTATCTTGGTGGTTGACATATTTGTATTGCTGAAACTGTTTTCTAGAATTTTTTTAAAAAGCAACATTAAATGTGTGTATTTTTAAGCTGTGTTTTATTTTTATTTGTTACCCAGGTGTGAACATAGGTGAGAAGCGGGATGTTATTGGAATGAATAATAAACTTTAGATGCAACTGTCATTCTGATTTTAAACATTTTTCCTTTTCAAGTGAATCAATTGGAATTTCTGAATAAACCTGTTTAGGAGATGGCTTGTACTTGGACTCAGTCATAAACATATTGGCTAGCAGTACAATCTTAAACTTTTATTAATCAGAACTCCTACTAACCTATACAACTGCCTATACAAGTTTAATAAACTGAATTCCCGTATTCAGAGAGACCTTTAAAAGAATTAAGGTGTCTCAAGAGCACTCTGAAAGTAATTTTGGATGAATGGCTTATTCATTTGGCTTTCATCCTCTTCTCTTTGGGTACTATCCTAACATAGGCCAGCACAACTCATTGGTCTCCCCATTCCTGTGTTGATGGAGGGAGGCAAGCACGTGTCAGTGCGCTCGCCTAACTCTCCCCCAGGAGTGGCACAGAAGTGTCTCACAACACTTTAGTGTTGAAGTGCCCCCCAGGCCTTCACGGGACTTGTGCTCGGTCTTGTGCCAACCTAACTGAGGAATAGGATTTCAGCCTGAGTCTCTAAAATGGAGCCTTTTCTTCCTTATATGAAGATAGTTTCCAATCTATACAAGGGGGTGGAAGCGGTCAGGCATGAAACAATGTGATTGACAGTCCTACATTGTCAGTAAGGCAAATAACTGAAGGCTGCTAATTAATGCTGCTTTTTCTTGCTTTTCTAATTAGTGTGATTATTGAGAGGAAACTATGGAAACATTAGTCTTGGGCTATTTTCACTCTCCTGTAAGTTCTTTTTTATCAATAAATCAATTCTCCAGTGCTTGCTCCATGGCAGGCAGTCCTTAGGCTCAGGATAGCTCCTCTTCTCAAGGTAGGCAGATCAAACTGAAAGACTTCTTGAGGGGAGGGGACACCCACCAAGACTGACCTTGCCTTGGCAGTCCAGCTGATAACTTAGCTCCATGCTGAAATGTAAGAATTTTCTCTTTTTGGAAAGGAAAAAAGTTTTTATTTTTCAGTTCAGTGTCCAGATGTGATGGCTCTTCCGACACTGAAAGTAGCAATCCTTGTGTTTAACAATCATGGTGGAACTACTCCATATTGGAAGATAAAAATGGGACAAAGTGTTAAGACTTTTTTATGAAAAGATTGAGAATTGAAGCAGAAACAAATGGTTGGATTTGTTGGAAATACCCACTTGGGAGTTAGGCTAGAAATAAAGATCACAAAGATTTTTGTTAATTCTTGTGTCACAACTTTATTTTACTCTATATACATTAAAATGTTTTTCCTTGACTACTGAAAAAGTTGCCTATTACTGAAAACATCTTTAACCTTGTATTAGGACATTTATACCATATGTAGTAACAGCTCTGATGTTTGATACTGAAAGTTAAATGAATGCAAAGGATTTGTACATACACAAGTCCAACACTCAAGCAGGAAAATATTACTGCAACCTTTTATTGCACTGCACTGCCTCTGGTCTCATTTCTCCATGTGACATGCTGTGTGTTGGCATTAAGAAATTGGATGGTTGCAAAAGTTATAGAGATTACTCTAATTCTGCTAAATGAAGTCACCAACTATTCCTACCAGGAAAATCTCCGTGATTTAAAATCTTACCTAGTTTTGTAGGTAAGGTGAGGAAACTTTCTTTCGGTCTGGAAAAGTACTCATATCAGGAGTGGACTTTCCAAGATGATTATTAATTGCTATTTGAGAGCGTAAGGTCCAATCCTTTCCAATATTTTGGTGCCAATGGAACGTGAACTCATTCTTTGGTGGGAAGGGAAACATGGAGTTTCAGATAAGGGAACATTTGTTTCCCTGACTTCAGGCATGCTGGGATATCATAGTTAAGTTAAAGGGAAGAGTTCCATTTTTATTTTTTATGTGTATATATAAGGCAACTGAAATACACAAGCTGAACATTTGTTGTGGCTCATTCTTGTAGGGCTAAATCATAGTTCAGCATTACATCTGCATGTTATTCCCCACAGCATTTCTATCTAGTATCATATGTGAAAGAGGTCCCCAACCCCTGGGCTGTAGACTGGTCAGGGTCTGTGGCCTGTTAGGAACTAGGCCACCAGATGAACACTCTAGTCTCATGGTCCTCTTTTGTGTCCCTCCCCAAGTCTGTTTTTTGAAGGTAGTGCAGTAGCTTTGCCCACCACAGCTTCAGCCTTCAGGGAGCCAAGCTATTGATGGGCTCCCAAAACAACCCAGGCCTACTAAAGTGTACACTGTGAGCTGAGGTTGGAGAAGCTATGCTAATGTTGCCACTTCAGCTTTCAGGGACTACAGCTAAGCCTCTGGTGGTCTCATCCAGGCTAGCAAGGAGGTGATGCTGCACTGGCTCTCTGTAGCCATCTGGCTGCTGTTTTGGTGGTGCAGGAAATCAGGGCAGCTTTTAACCCCACACTGTGAAGTCATGTGGTATCCTTGCCTTCCCATGCTTTTTTATTGGCCTAGCTACACCACTACCCGGGGTCCATAGAAAAATTTTTTTTCCACACAACTGGTCCTGGACCAAAAAAAGTTGGGGGTCACTGCTTTATGATGACTATCTTGTTCCTTTAACAGCTGGGCTCCAATTTCAAAGAGACTTAGAGCTGGCAGGTAAAACAAAGTCCATACTATATTAATCAACATTCCATCACAATGCAAGCTTTGAGCCAAGTTTTCCCAGCTTATGGGGAGGTCAACAGCAAAAGGTTTTATTGGCACTCTTCCACTTTTTTGCCATAATGAGTATTGCAATCATGAGCATTAACTGAATGGGAAAATGTACCTCTCTTACTATGAAATTTATAGAACAGGTACTCTGTATGCATTTCCGAGTACTTGTCTGACTTTTAGCTTTCTAAAATAAATGAGAAATTTGCAACTCTGATTAAACTAGGGCACATTGACACAGTGCACTGCCTTGGCATGACTAGTTTCCACCTTGTGTAACAGCTACATTCATGTTTGCGCCATGTGCTAACAGAAGATCAGTTTGCTTGCTTTAGTGGCAGATATATGTAGCAATGGTAGAGATGCTCAGTTTGCTAAAGCAGCAGGTACCTTTTAGAATGGTGTTCATCTATTGATGTAATTAACAAAACACACAAACAAGAATTATTTCATCTGAGGTTTTTTATTTCACAGCCACAAATTAGGTCACAACAACCTGTTTGTTACATTTTACTGGCAGTTGTACAAATAGAGTTGCACAGGTTTCATTCCCCGCTGCTATTAAACCAAACCATACAATGCATTTATGAGCACTATATAAGGTAACCTTGCTTGATAGGTTTATTAAGCTATGTTTATAGTATTGGGTTTGTGCTGGATACATGAACTATGTTATGATAAGAAACCAGTTAGTACAGTAGTAGCTCAACAGCAGAGGTAGACATACGTAGTCTTATACAGGTTTACACTAAAATAGTCCCTGAGTTCAATGGGACTTTCTAGAAAGTGTGCCTACGACTGGAGCTATAGTCACAGCTTTCTAGTAAGGGGGTTTTATAACTTTTATTTATGGTAGAGAACAAGGATTTATTAACATTTTCTGTTATCCATGTTTAAAGGTACTATATTTTTGCAATTACTGTACAATGAAGTGACAATACAGTCTTTTCCTCAGCAATCATTTTCCTTTGTCCACAATTTACAGGATTGTATAGCTACCTTAAAGTTTAGATTATTTGAGTTTGGGTACAAAAACTGAGGTTAAATCAGGGTTTCTGACTTTTGATCTATAATACTGTTATATTCAGCATTCTTAAAGTGTTTTCAACTCTAATTTAGCC
The DNA here is from genome assembly GCA_030015325.1 of Cryptoblepharus egeriae. Lineage (NCBI taxonomy): Eukaryota > Metazoa > Chordata > Lepidosauria > Squamata > Scincidae > Cryptoblepharus > Cryptoblepharus egeriae. The sequence continues at coordinate 110,735,229 of JAREYC010000003.1, forward strand.
CTTGGTTGTTTGGATGAATGCCACTTTTCTACTGCTTAAAAAGGCTTGCATTCATACTGAACACTATCTGCTGGCTCAAAGCTAGAGTTCAGCCAAAACTACCTGCTGGTATTCTTGTAGGAGATTAACAGTTGGTTACACTTGTTATGAAACGTTTGGCTGTTTGGAAATGGGATGAAGGTCCTCAGCTCTTCACCACTACTGCTGGAAGAGTTTTAAACCAACATTGTGTGGGGGGAAACACCAACATAAAACAGTGAAACATAAACATTGATTTGAATTTTTACACATAGCCAAGTCAGATGTTGCTAATAGGTTTACACCCACCACTCAGATAAGCATATACAGAATGTGTGCTGTTTTGTCCACAGTATACCAACAAGCAGAGCATTCTAGTGAATACCACCACTTCACGTATTCTAGAAAAAATTCCTAGGGACGAAATCCTACCATGTTTAGTGGGATTTGCCTCTTGGCATATGTTCTTGGAATTCTGTGAACCTGTCTGTACTTTTTAAAGTGACAAATTTAGGAACACTTCTAAGGAACACTTAGGAACTGTTTTTCAAACAAGGCTGCAGTCCTATACACTTAATTCAGAATAACTCCACTGTATTCAGTAAGACTTTGGAGCTGAACTGCAAAGGATCTCATAAGTACTCAGAAATCATACAAAAGTGGCAATGATGAACCCAGCTGCATCAGGGCCAGGGCTCACCTAGTCTAGCTTGTATCTCAGTCTTACCCAATGCTTCAGCAAGCACATAAGCTGCATACAGCTTGCTATCACTCCCCTGCATCTGGAATTCTATTCTCACATACACACCCAAAGAACTTACCACCTGGTGTCTTAGATTTAATTTGGACTACTTTATTAAGCACAAGTGACCAATTTTTAAAACATGAAACACTGAATATACCATCCCTCCCTTGCCTGTCTGGGGTATCCAGACTATGCCCATAATATTGAGTATGGTTAAAAGACCCATACTATGGGATATCTCAAAAACCAGTTTCTTCTAGAGACGTTTTAATCTAAAGCAGACAAAGACACCCCTTGTAATGAGATAATGTGTGAGATAATCCCAGTTATTTGGTGTTTTTGAAATTTCAGGATTAGAAAACCATAGAGTTCATGGCCCATAGTCTGACAGATAGGAATACTATTAAATATAAGGTTTTCACACTGATTCAATATTAATTAGCACCTTTATCAGACTATTGCTTGCTGCAAAGATCAATATGAAACTACCTTCTACTTCATAGCATATTGGTTCCAGAAATGGAAGTGGCTTATCATGGCTTTCTTCTACCAACGCACTTGAATATTGAGGTATTGTCTCAATTCTGACCATGGTCAGAAAACAACAGTTATCAGGCTATGCTAAGGATGGGCACTGGACTTGAAATGAAAACACTGTTCTCACAACTTTTGACTTGATTTAGGATGTGGGACCGGTGACACTAATTCAAAATTTTTCACCCACTTCACACGGTCCACTTATTTGAAGTACCACTGGAATTAACCACTAATACTTCTGGGTTGGGAAGCTAGATGCAACACAAACACCAGTAAATTGCTCAGGGTAGACAGAAAGGCTTTCTGAGTTTAGAAATGCATCCTCTGAAGCTCTCCCTTCTGACCCAAGCCTCCTACTGCTATTTGTTCTATTACACTCCTGGTCTCACTGCCTGGGGTCCAGCAATGACCAGAAGATAATACTTCAAGCACCATGGATGGAACTCATACCACTCTGTTGTTCTGGTTTCATGCCAGAAGCAAGCAGATGGATGGACAGTTTGCCAGCCAACGTGGTGGGAGGGTATGTTCCAGGAAGCTAGGGAGGATTGAGGGACCTGGCAGGCAGGCTTCAGTCTTGTATGGTTCTTGTTTTGCTGCATATATTCTCAAAATGATAACTCAAAAGACTAAAATTTTTTGCACGTTGTGCCATGTGTTACAACTCAGACCCCAGTCAAGAGGTTCACTGACTCAAGCACAGTGATTCAAAGCACTTTGATATCCCTCATAGAATAGCATAGAAAACATTTTAACTGAAAACCTGCCGTATCATGATAGGGGGGTCTACATCAACAGCTTCAATCCTTCCCTCCATGAGAAGATCCCTGCTCTCAGCACAGTGCTTTCTGACGTTCTTTCCTCTCCAGACCTTGTACCCTTTAAAAAATCTGATTCTATAGCATAGGGGCCATCTTAGCAACCCCAGGATAGAAGGGACAGCAGAATATAGGACTCTGCAAAGATTGGGAATGCAGGGTGACCAGATGCCTGAATCTAAAATGGAAGACAAGGTCTTGAATTCCTCTCAGCCTGGCCTTTCTGACAGACAATGTCGTGTTTGGATATTCAAAAGTAAAGCTGTAATACTGGGCATTTTCACTTTCCCATAGAGCTCAATGCATAGTTTTTTTTGCCATAACTTTTGATAGGAAGGAGATATTTCAAAACTGACTCTTGCATTGGATTCTGCTCTTCAATACAAATCCAATAACATATGACATGATGGGGTACTGCATACCATTGCAAAGTGCCAAAATGGAGGACAATCAAGCCCTTTTGGAGGACATCCAGACAGAAGGTTAAAAAAAAGAGGACAAATCTGGAAAAATCCAGTCATATGGTCACCCTCTGGGAATGCCACCTCCAGCATGTTGCAAGTAGGTGGGTTTGTTAACCTCAGTAACAAACTGCTAATAACTTGTATATCTGTAACACCTTATCTATAAGGTGTTATATCTCCCCATAGCTCAAACTGGGGGTGGCTGAGGTATGTCTAGGCACTTGTGGGGTTAAAAATGTATCAGTAAAGTTTTGGTGTCAGTCTATAGCTAAAAATTGTCAATTACACACCTTTCAGTATTAGTCTTGAGACCTTAATTGTTGCAGCATAATATAAGGATCACTTGTAAAAAAACTCAACTTACTTTGATTTGGTATATTAGCTCCCCTCAAAGTTCACTATCCTGGTTTAGACAATTGTGGTTCTTACAATGTATCAGAGGTGTCAGCTTTTTGGCAGGAGGGCCACATCATGTGTCTGACACTAGGTTGGGGGCTGTAAAAATGATTTACATTTCTAATTTGAATAAATTTAAATATGTGTTTTAGATACATTACAAGGTTTGTCTGAGGGCCAGATGGAGGGGTCTTGCTATGGGCTGCATTGAGGCTTCCTGCAGGCCACATCTAGCCTCTGGGCCAGGCAATCCTATTATGCACAGCATAGAAATGCTATTCTGTGTCATTGAACCTGTGTAGGGCTGCTTCATTCACACAGCAGGAAGAGAAGACACACAGGATTTGGAACTAATACATTTTAGGTGTCAAAGTCATTAGAACAAACATGCCACATGAATCTTCACTGAGACCCAATGAAACTTGAGCTATACACCTTGCCCACACCAAACAAACATTTTGATTGAGAGAGCCAATTCAGGAAGCCTTGAATACTGAACACACAACTTGGATCCATAGGTTTAAAAATCTATGGGGATTGGGGGGTAGATTTGCGTTTTCTTTAAAATCTTCCTAGACATGAATAAACAAGTGTGATAAATGTTAGAAATCTTAAGTTGTTCAAATATTTGTGCAATATAGACAACCTAGAGGATTCAAGACAAGTATTAAAGTATGCAACCAGTATAAAAACTGACCCATTCCACTTGCTTGTGTGGAGCAAGGAAATGAAATATTCTGTTCATGTTGAAAAAGAAGTCACATGTGAATTAAGTATTGCCTTTTCAAGTTGGAAGTTAACATCCATTTCTTGGGTAGGACTAGACTGCATTTTTTTTTCTTCATTGCACTGGGACCGTTAAGTTCGAGTTTTCCTTTTATCTTCAAAAAGATGTTTTAGCATGTAAACCTGAACAGCCGACACCACAACCATTATTGCAAGGTTGACCATGGACCAAAAGTTTACCCTGTTAAAGTTGCTTTCTTGTATGTTTCTATCACGAGCTTCAAAAGCTCTCAGTAGGGTCTGGATCTGAATACTTTTGCTTAGCCTGGACTTGACATTGTTGACAGATTCCTAGTTAAAAAAAGTTTTGGAATAAGACTTTCAGAAGTGGTACATATAAACTAATAACACTGCAAAATATTCATACGATTGTCATATTGGGCCCTGCTCAATCTGGTCTTTTAGTGCCAGCCCAAAAACTCCTAGCACATGATATAACATGCTGGCCCCCTTACCCTGTAATCTGCCAGCTCTTACATTACACATACAAACTGTGGTGTGCCACTTAGAAGCAGGGATCAGGTGCTTGGATATGCACTTGGAAAGCTGGTGTGGCCTAAGAATCAATAATCTAAAATGAAAAGCAGCACTTGCAATGATTACTATTTATCTTCTAGCTATTAACAAACACTATATTAATTGCCAGCTGCACAAGGAGGAACCGAGGACAGACCACCACTTGCCATCCCAACAGTGACCATCAAAATGACAGCAGTAAAAAGAAGGATCAGCCCTCTGTTTTCTAATTTATTCTCATTTAATTCAAATCCTTTACGCAGTTTTGACCTTGCTAGTCACTCAGAACACACTAATGGAAAAGTAGATACTAATAAATGCTATACTTCCTATTTCTTGGAAGCCACTAGAAATTATTGTATGGCTACCACCACAGTAAGGTTCTACTTGCATGGTCATCCTGAACAGGCAGTGGCAGAGAGGATAGCAAATGAAATGTAAGTGTAAAGGATTGATAAATACGTACTAATATATCTTCTAATTTCATATCCAGAAGATCTGTGCCAGTGATGTACTTTTTCCAATCTTCTTCCTGTTCATCATCTCCCATGTTATCCAAGATTAACTCAAAGAAGATCACCTTCTCTGACAGGGTACTAAATGTATTGTCAAAGCAGAACATGTAATCACCATTGTCCGTTTCCACTCTGTAAGCATAAGTTGCATCGCTTTAAAATGCAAGCTATAAACATTCAGTCTCATAATATGCATACTGCATACAGATGTTTTAATTATTTTATTATCCTGAAAGAGATTGCCCAGATTACAATTATACAGTAATTTGCAATATCAAATCACTAAGAACTTTTATATTTAAAAAAGATAATATATTTAAACCTCTTTATAAAAAAATCACTGCCACCAGAGCAGACTCAGGTCTTATTGTCACCAGGTCATGAGCCAAACCATGGGTAGGATGGGTCTAACTCAGGGATGGATGCAGCTGACTCAAAAGCTTCACCTGGCCCAGGACCCCCTTTCAAACTTAAATATCTGTATGAGACTTCGGCTGCAATCCTACAGACACTTTCCTGGGAGTAAGACTCATTGAACACAATGGGGCTTACTTTTGAGTAGACATAGTTAGGATTGTGCTCTTTGAGTACCACTGACCACCACCGTCACCTGGTGATTCCAGAGAGTGGAGAGTCGAAAAAGATCTTCAAACTCAAACCTGCTCTTGCAGAGAAAGCTGAACCCCATTCAGCACGAGTTTCCAACCTAGCACCCAACTCATTATCCTCCAAACCAGTAGGCCTCCATTTTTCCTGATTTAATTTTAGATTAACCCTTACTCAGTCCTCAAATACCTCAGGCAATGATCCAGAATTTCAACACCCTCCCTGAGATTAGATTACAAGGATAGAGTTGGATGTCATCCACTAGCATATCTTGGGGAGGGGAAATTCCCTTGGGTTCTACCCAGCAGGAACCCCCTCCTCCAATCCCACCCAATTTTATTTGGTTTTTGTTTTCTTCAGGCCCATTTACAGAACCTCTGGAAGGCCTAAAAACATCACTTCTGGTTTTCAGTGAAATCCAATATAGGTTGAACCTTCTTTATACACCAATATTTATATACAGATTTGATTCAGCATGAATGGCCTCTGCAGATGAGAAGGAAAGTGCCAATTCATGAAGGGGAAGAACACCTTTTAAAATCAAAGGTAAAAAATGGCTTTTCTTTCTGTTGTAGAGAGGCAGTCATACATGCAACCATTCTGTTCTTCAGCTGAGCCAGCAAAGGTAAGGATCCTTTGCATTTCTAATTGTCTCTCTACAATAGTAAGAAAGGCTGTATTGAAATAACTGTAAAGGGACACCTTTTAATTCTTTTAAACTGTTTTTTTCACACCGCATGTTTTTTTTCTTTAATCCACAGGAGATTCTGGAATGAAACCTTAGTGCAGTGATTTTCAACCTTTTTCATCTCATGGCACACTTAACAAGGCACTGAAATTGTCAAGGAACACCATAAGTTGTTTTTACCATTGACAAGGCACACCAGACTGTTCAAATCCCCCAATTTTCCTGTTAATGAATGTGAATCCCCAAATTCCCAAGGCACACATGAGGACTATTGGTGGCACACCAGTGTACCATGGCACACTAGTTGAAAATCATTGTCTTAGTGGATAACAAGAGACACCAGTATGTATTTTTTTAACTCTCCAACCCTCCTAAGACCTAAAAATGTCACTTTCACTTTTCCTCTTAACACTGGTGATGTTTTTAGGCTTCCAGGCCTAAAATGGTGAGGGCAGCAGTTTGTGGTTCTGGTCCTGTGCAACACAGGGGCCAGGATTGCCACTGAAGTTATCCACATACTGGACAAATCACTGTGGGTACCAAGTTATGTCTCACATTGTATGTTGGAGAGCACCAGAACCTCTCTCATTAAGGAAAACACACTTCTAAGGAAATTATCTATACATGCAGTAACATAAGTGTGCTTAGGATGGAAGCCCAAGAATAATACTCCTATAAAAGATACTGATCCATGGATATTTAATAAGGTTAACTTACTTTAATTTTAAAAAATTCTAACAGTGTTAACATTTTTGAACTTACGTGTGGACGCCATCTGATTTTCTTTGTTCAAAAACTAAGGTTTCACCTGTGGGTGATACCAAGTGAAAATCAACATCAAACCCTGCTCCATCTAAAACCTGTGAAGACAGAAACAGCAGACAGAAATTACAACTTAAACATACCTAATTCATTCTAGAATGAATTAAGTTGCTTAAGAAGAGAAACTCACATGAAGTTGCTACTGGATGCTGAGGTCCAACCAGATTCTTATAGTAGTGCCCCCAGGAAAAATTGGGGCTCACAAAGTATTCATATCAAAGTATAAGAAAAGATCAGCCAGTGGGCCTCCCACCAATCTATCCCCCAAACACTCTTCCCTGTTAAGGGCCCAATCCTAGCACGTTTTCCAGCACTAAAGCAGCTGCAAATATTATGTTATCTTGTGGAGGTCTTTATGGCTGCCTCCCCACATGTGACAGCTTACATTTCATTGGCATAGCTGCACCGGCACAGGAAAATTGCATAGGATTAGTCCTTCAAATGCAAGATTTGAAGAACGTAGCAATTTTTTTATACCAAAATAGCTTTGCCCAGACAAGATGAGTTTAACAGGAAAAGATTTTACCCATACCTTACCTATTTAATTCTAACCTAAATTCCTGTTCAGACTGTTTTCTAGAAATAGACCATTAACCTTAAAAATCCATAGATTTTATAGAATCTAATCCATAGAAATAGACCATTAACCTTAAAAATCCAAGAATATGACACAGCAGACCCTCATCCCCATAACCAATCCAGTTTCCTTAGATTTAGGTTAACTAGATACACTTTTCATTTTTTTCAGCCTTCAGTATTGCAAAAAAAAAAAAACTTTGATAAAGTAAAAAAAAAGAATCCTTAAGTTCACAAGCCATACGCTTCAAAATAAAATTGTACAATAGCGTTCAAACAACAGTCTGGTCTGTGTTAGTTTCCTGCAACTAAAAACAGATACTTTGGTCACTTCCGCCTTAGGGCACAATCCTAACCATGTCTACTCAAAAGTAAGCTCCATTGTGTTCAATGGGTCTTACTCCCAGGAAAGTGTCTTTAGGATTGCACTTATTCTCATTTAAGATCTCTTGGTTTGTAACAGTTTCAGTATCTTAGGCTTACGTGGCTTTAACTAATCTAAATCATCTCTGTTGACTAAATATGTCGATATAAGTCCTAAAACCAGTTTGACACAAACCTTCCTGATAACTGTTTGCTCTGTAAACATGACCTGTCACTCACCTTAAGCTAGAAGAAAATGTTATCTTGTTGCAATCCATCCCAACTTTTAAAACTGAACTCTGCAAGTCAGAAAATGTGATACTGTGCTATATGGTGCAAAAAAATGAGATACTGCACTTATCTGAAATCTAAATATTCAGTTTAATCTTCTACGCCAAACCTGAAGCTAGGTGGGATAGGAGGTATTTTTGGCAAAACAATTATTTTCTATGCATTTACCACTTTGCAGGCTGAATCTGGTACGGTCGGGTCTGGGATAGTGGCACAGTACTTGTGTGCCATTCCCTTTTTCAAGTGGTGTTTCTCATGTCATGTCTTCACTAAAATAATAGCTTCTCCAAGCCAGAGAAGATCTGGCATCTAGCCATGATTCTTTGTAACCCTTGGCACAACTTCCTCTACAGATCCACCAAACAAAACCAAAATACTATACAGAGACATAACATATGGGTAGGCAGAAATGGTTTAAGTTCGGAAAGTGACAGGCTCGAATCCTCTGACCTGCTGGGTTGGTACACACAGAATATTGTGTGGATCCACCTAAAGACCGACACCAATATATCTCTGAAAGAGTACTGATCAGCTATTAATTAGCTATTCATTCCCAATACCTATTACTAAGTTTTTTAATCCTTGCAAATTTTTTAGTTGAAAAGTGGTATAAAACCTGTAGATAGATATTCACACACCGAAACGCCAATCTGACAACTCTCACTGTAATCCAAAGATTTACACTTGAGTTAGCAAAATCACTGGTTTCCAAACTTTGGGCCTCAAAATGGTTCCCAAACCTGATTATGGTGGGTTAGGAAAGGGTGATGGAAAGATCAGATCATTCAAGACCTAATCTCATCCAACTTTTTTGTTCCAGTGCAGCCTCAAGGCAGCCCTGAAATAAAGGAACAAAGGTAAGCTTACTTTGAGGAGACCTCTGTGAGTGCCCCACACAAGGTGCACATTTTATAGCAAGGCTGCTTCAGTGCTGTTAAGTGGGATAGGACTGGGCTGTAATTGCCTTAAGCCCTATTCAAAAATCATAATTATTAATTACCCAACAAAGAGTTCAGCACCTGTAGTTTGCACACAGGTATAAATGTAAGGAGATAAATGTTAGAGGGTCATATTTCTGGTTATTATTACTTATTAAAAACTATTTCTTTTGAGATTTAAGTCTTACATACCTAGGCGAGTACCAAGACTGTCGTGTTTAAAAAATGGGTCTGGATGCTAAAATGCTTGGGAGCCGTAGTACTCAATGCAGACACTGGATCTTGATAGGTAAGCAGCCACATTACCCACTTACTTAGGAGTAAGGCCCTTTGATTACCATGGGGCTTACTTCAGAGTAGACATGCATACAATTGGGCTTGGAGGCTGTACTCCTATCCACACTTACATAAGAGTAAGCAGGCCTCCGTCAGTCTTGGAAGACTATGGTATCATGCTCTGCATGCGAAGCACGAAAGCCTGGGTTAGATTGTTATGGAGGATAGGCTGTTACCCAAGCAGCAAATCCCCCCTCTCCACACCACTGAATTAGTCCAAAGGAAAGGCAGAGTCAATACGATTGGATCCAGCTGGCATTGCAGAGCTGGGCTAAGGACAGGAGCTCACCCTGTCTTGTGGGCCGACTCGGGTCTTGAACCCTGGCCTGCTGGTTAACAGGCACAGCGTCTTAACCACTTGCGCCACCCACAGCATAAACACAGAGTAAACCTCACTGATATCACAGGAGTTACTTCAGAATAGTTTTGGACCCTGATGCTTACTCCTATGCACACTTACCAAGGAGTAGGATCCACTGACTATAACAGGACTTACTTCAGTATAGACATGCATGTGATTGGGCTCTGAGGCTTACTCCTATGCACACTTACCTAGGAGTAAGCCACGTTGACTATCATGGGGCTTACATCAGAGTAGGCTTGGGCTCTGTGGCTGCACGCCTATCGACACTTACCTCGGAGTAAGGTTCATTGACTCTAATGGGACTGCAGAGAAGACATTCATAAGACTGTACTCTGTACTATCCACAATTACACAGGAGTAAACCTCATTGACTATTGCAGGGCTTACTTCAGAGTAGGCTTAGGCTCTGAGGCTACATTCATATCCACACTTAGCCAAGAGTAAGATCCATTGACTATACAGGGGCTTACTTCAGAATAGACATGCATAGACATGCATACAATTGGGCTCGGAGGCTGTACTCCTATCCATACTTACATAGAAGTAAGCCTCATTTGACTATCACAGGGCTTACTTCAGAGTAACCCTGGGCTCTGAGGTTTACTCCTGTCCACAGTTACACAGGAGTAAGCCTCATTTGACTATCACAGGGCTTACTTCAGAGTAGACCTTCCCAAGCACAGCTCCTGAGGGGAACCTGGCACAGCAGAGAGGGTGCTGCCCCCATGTGAAGCCGAGGGGTGCCGGGACCACCCTCTCTCTCTCCCCCCACCTGATACTCGATCTCCAGCGAGGCGCCCCTGAGCATGGGCTGGAAGAAGCACTCCTTGCGGCCGGGGAAGAGCGTGAAGGTGAAGTCGCTGTCGGGGGCGGTGGCGAAGCCCGAGGCGCCCGGCGGAGGGACCAGCAGCAGCGGGAGAAGGAGCAGCAGCGGCCAGCGGAGCTCCGACCCCATCCCCGCCCCGTTGTCGGCTCCCCAATACCAGCCTCGGCAGCCACCGACGTGCACCTCCTTCCCTCACCAGCCCACTCCGGGCACTGCCAGCCAGCGGAGAGGCGCCCACAATGCACCGCGCATGCAGGCGGCTCCGGTTATGTCAACTGCCTCCTCGGCTGCACGCGGAACGTTCGCGGGGCGTTATGGGACATGTAGTTCGACGCTTGCGAAAAGCCTAGCGGGCGGACGAGGTTCGAACTACGATTCCCGAGAGGCACGCGGAGGAGGAGGAAGGGAGCAGCCAGTAACCGATTTTCTGTTCTGTTCTGGAGCGGGCTCCGCGCGCGCAGTTCGAATGTAGGCGAGACGGGTCGCTGCGAGGGTCAGTCTTGTAAGGCGAAGCCTCGTAATAACCGCAGACGGTGTGACTTCGCCATGTGGTGAGCGAGTAGGACTCCTGTCCCTGTGGGGAGGCTGTGAGTGGGGCTGACTCCCCTGTCAGAGAGCGGAGCTGCCGCAGCCTCACAGAGGAGCCATTGTAGCCGGGAGTTCTTTCGGCCATTCCATCGCGGGGTGCGGGCCGGGCCGGGCAGGGGGGGACGCAGCGTTGCCCGGCGACGGAGTCCCTGCGGCCTACAGCCCGCGCCCTCCAGGCGGGACCTGAGAAGATGCTGCCTGCGGGGGAGCTGCTCACGCTCACCGGTCAGTCAGACTGCCTGGGGGGCTGCAGCACGCTAAGGGGAGCACCGCTCTCAGGAGAGGCCACCCACTGAGTGGTTCCCAAACTGTGGGTCGCGACCCACTGCTTGGCGCCAATTGGTTGGTTCCCAATCTGTGGGTCGTGACCCACTGGATGGTTCCCAAACTGTGGGTCGTGACCCACTGAATGGCTCCCAAACTGCGGGTCACAACCCACTGGTTGGCTCCCATTGGTTGCTTCCCAATCAGTGGGTCACGACCCACTGACTGGTTAGCAAACTGTGGGTTACGACCCACTGGATGGCTCCCATTGGTTGGTTCTCAATCAGTGGGTCACAACCCACTGACTGGTTACCAAACTGTGGGTTACGACCCACTGGATGGTTCCCAAACTGCAGAGTCATGACCCACTGGATGGCTCCCATTGGTTGGTTCCCAATCAGTGGGTCACAACCCACTGACTGGTTACCAAACTGTGGGTTACGACCCACTGGATGGTTCCCAAACTGCAGGGTCATGACCCACTGGATGGCTCCCATTGGTTGGTTCCCAATCAGTGAGTCACGACCCACTGACTGGTTACCAAACTGTGGGTTACGACCCACTGGATGGTTCCCAAACTGCAGGGTCATGACCCACTGGATGGCTCCCATTGGTTGGTTCCCAATCAGTGGGTCACGACCCACTGACTGGTTACCAAACTGTGGGTCACAACCCACTGGATGGTTCCCAAACTGCGTGTCACAACCCGCTGGATGGCTCCCATTGGTTGGTTCCCAATCAGTGGGTCACGACCCACTGACTGGTTACCAAACTGTGGGTCACAACCCACTGGATGGTTCCCAAACTGCAGGTCGCGACCCACTGGATGGCTCCCATTGATTGGTTCCCAAACTGCGGGTCATGATCCACTGGATGGCTCCCATTGTTTGGTTTCCAAACTGCAGGTTGCGACCATTGGTTGGTTCCCAAACTGTGGGTCACAACCCACTGGCTGGTTCCCAAATTGGGCTCCGAGGCTGTCCTCCTATCCATTAGTTTTCCATGTTATCCAATGATACTTAGAGATCCTTAGGATCCTAAATCCACACTAGTATGCCACAAGAAATAAACCAAAAACATTCATATCTTCTCAAACTGCTGTAGAATGCATCAGCTGTGGAAATGCGTGGTTTGCTACTTTGGCCATGCCTTCCCCTACTCAGTCTCTGCCATTGACAGTCCTATCCTACGCATGTTTTCCTGACTGTACATGTCTACTTAAAAGTAAGTCCCATTATAGTCAGTGAGGATTAGACACAGGCAGGCGTGCAAAGGATTGCAGTTGGATGTGACTGGAGCAAGTTCAGCAAAGAACTTTATTTTTGCTGTTGAAATAACCATGGTTCAATGGGTCTTACTCTCAGGAAAGTCTCTTTGGGATTGCAGCCTTAGAAGTGTCTACAGGTGTACTTTTTCATGCCACTTTAATACAAGATTGAGAATAAATCACATTAAATTAATATACATAATAACAATAAATTTAAATAATATATAAAATAATTCAATGAATTTAAATAAATAATAAATTTATTTATAAATAAATTTAAAACCAAAGTGGCATGAAAACTGTAGGAAATGTGTATCATTCTGTTATTTTATTCACATTTATATTAATAATTTTTTCTCAGTTATCGTTTACATTAGACAAATGTATAATATCAATGGAATCTAATCTATGGGATTTTCATGATCACGATGTGGATGAGGAAAATTTGCTTACAAGCGTTGTGCTATTAAGAAGGCAGCTCAGGAAAACAGAACAAAATTTGCAAAACGTGGAAGAGCTTTATAGGTATGTGTATGTTTTAAAAGTAGAACTATACTTATGTACAAATGTTTCATTTGTGATCACAGTGGTACCTCTCATAACAAGCGATTCCATAACAAGGAATCCTGCATCACATAACAAGTTCTGCTTCACTTAACAAGCAAGCATGCTATGGTCATGCATGCTATGCAGCCCTGACGCTCTGCGCGGAGGCTCTTTAAAAGGGCTGCTGCCTCTAAATGTCCCAAGTGCCCCCACTGGCCACTTTGAACCTTCAACAGCAGCCCAGGTAAGCCTCTCAGAAAAGTGTGTTTGATTGCAGCCTCCTAACCATGTTTTCCCAGATGTAAGCCCCAATGTGTTCAATGGGGCTTACTCCTTGGAAAGTGTTTTTGATTGCAGCTTCCTATCCATGTCTACTCAGAAGTAAGCCCCATTGTGTTAAATGGAGCTTACTCCCAGGAAAGTGTCTTTAGGTTTGCAGCCTAAGTAGACTTCATAGGATCATGCACATTGAATGCATGTTTTGAATTCAGTTCCAGAGTTTTGTCATCATTTTTACATCCTGTTAATATTTTTATATGAATATTTGGGGGATTGTGGAACCAGTCATCTGAGTTCCCATTATTTCCTATGGAAAAATCCGCTTCACTTAAAGAGCATGTCTCCGGAACGAATTAAGCTCTTTATGTGAGGCACCACTGTATTCTGATAATGTCTGTCATAAGGATTTTTGCAAAACTCAATATAGAATTTCTATGTCTAAAATTTTCTTTGTTTTCTTCTTAGCACCTGTGCACATGATGATGAGAGTATATGTGACAATGACTGCGAGATTTTAACAATGGAAGATTTAGGTCATTCTAGTGAATTACGAAATTCTCCGATTTATAGTACTGTGTCCAGAATGTCCTGGAGAAACAGAGATTCTACAAGGAGATCCAGAAGTAATGTAATTATTAAAACACCATGTAGCGATTTTTATTAAATTGTTTTGTGCAATAATGTTAATAAGTCTGCCAATCATAAAAAATTAAAATGAGTTCACAGTGATTGACTCTTGTTTCAAATATTTTCTTCTCTTTTCTAGTCTTATGCAATGTCATTGGACAAAGGTATGGAAGAAGAAAATGATCTTCTAAGGGACAAACTGAACCTAGTCCGAGAACAAAATGCATCATTGACTTCCCAGAACCATCATCTCACGCGTGAAATGGAATCTATAAACTTTGAACTGAAACAGTCAAAAGCAAGAGTGGGTATTTCAAAAATAATATTTTTGCTTTAATGCATGTCCTATTGCCTATGATGATGCTACACTCTAAATATTCTTTATTTTGAATCACTGGTGTTCTTGGAAGGGAAACAAAATGCCAAGTTTTTTTCAGATGCAAGTTTTTTCACAAGTTTTTTCACTTGTGTAAGGCGATTCCCCCCTCCAGTTTCAGAGTGATTCCCCTACACCAGTTTCAGCTATGAAAGCCTTTCTTTTCAGGTCTGTAACAGGCTGTGAGCACAAGGGGAAGGGGGCACTTTATACAAGTGTTCCAGTGATTGGGGAAAAAGCGTAGGTATTTTGCCCTACTCCAGGTACTCTGAAGTGTACTAGTAAAAATGGTAAGTCATCCATTTATTAGAATACTTCATAGTACAAAAGCATGAGGACAGCAATTTAAACTACATATTCTACAATAAACCTAAACTACTGCAGAATTGTTAATCAAAACTGTATTACACAAGAAGGAATAACAGTTCCACTCATAATCTGGGTTTGTGATAGTTGAAACTGAATGAGGAGATGTAAGAAATCTTGGCTCTCTGTATATTTCTATGATACACTTATTTATCTTAATCACGTATTACATGGTTAGTCTGTATTTAATAGTAGGTGAGCATATAATGTGACTGCAGTCCTAGCCCCCACTTCTTAGGCCACTTCTGTTCCACTTTGTTTCCACTTCTGTTCCAGTGCACAGACATGTGCCGGCCTCCTTACACCACCATGAGAACAGGAAGATGGGTGAGTTGTGCTGGCCTGAATTGGTTAGGATTGTGCCATGTGTGTAGCAAACCTAAGATGTCGTCTTTTGAACTATTTCATTGTATGAAATAATTGGATCTTATAGAATTGTTGATGTAGTACATTAAAACCTTGGATTGAGAGTGTTCTGCAAGACGAGCAAACATGTCTAATAAAATTTAATTTTATATACAAGCACTGTCTTAAAAAACAAGCTAAAAATAATCCCAGCTGAGATACAGCCGGTTTCAGTGCTCCACCAGCACCCTCTCAGCAGGGTGACCAGATGCCGAACTCAAAATTTCCCCCCAAGTTTCCCAAAATTCCTATCCTCTAAGCCAAAATTCCTACCTGGTTAAAAAAGTAGGACACCCAAAAATGTAGGACATATGTAAGACATGTTAAAATAAAGCTAAAAACACTCGTTTTGCATTCCTGTATTTAATTTTTACACAAATCTCATTGCAATAGACCAGACACCAAACAAAAAGGCATGTGTTTAAGTGATCCAAGTAGCCAGGCTTTCTAAGGCAGGCTTGCAGAGGCTTGGCCTTTCAGCCTCCTTTCCTTTGACCCCTTGCACTATACAAGCTCCACTGACTATAATACTCATTCCAGTTCCAGGGCCTCATTTCCAGTTCTGTCCAGGCATATTCAGTCAAGTTGTCAACCCTGCCCCTCAGCCTTTCCTGAGAGACCTAGCCTTGCACGTCTACTCTAGAGTAGTCCTATTATAATCAGTGGGGCTCACTCCTGTGTAAGAGGGGCAATGGAAAGGAGCCTGAGAGACTCCTTTGGATGTCTTTTGAAAACTAAACCCTTTTATAATCAGTGGGGTTTACTTTGTGTTACGGGGGCAGGTTGCAGCTTGAGTGACAGATTTTTATTTGTTTTATTTTTCTTTATACTATTTTGTATTATATTACAGTATTGTAATCATTTTTATATGAATATTTTTGAGTTGTGGAATGATTTGACTGAGTTTGCATTATTTCTTATGGGAAAATTGACTTTGATATACAAGTGTTTTGGATTACAAGCATGCTTCTGGAACAAATTATGCTCTTAATCCAAGGTATCACTGTAAATGGGATTGACTCATTAAGTGTGGGTAGGCTAGCAACCTATGATTGGTAAACATTTTTACCAATGTAAAGATGCTCTAGGGGGAATTCCTGCTGCAGGCAGGGGGTTGGACTAGATGACCTACTAGGTCCCTTCCAACTCTATGATTCTATGATTTTCTTGATGATGTCATTTCTGGTCATGGCATCTTTTCCAGTGGTTCTGACAGATTCTCATTCTAAAAAGGGGGTCCTGGTGAGAGAACCACTGAATTAGACAGTTCTGTCTAGCTACAACTTTAAAAAAGGCAAAGATAAAGCCATTAGCTCTCACTCAGGGTGACCATATGCCATAACTGCAAAAGAGGACAAGGCCCTTCAAAAATATAGGACGCTAGAGAAAAATGTAGGACATGGTGAAATCATAATCTTCACAGTATTTATATACCATTTTTTCAACAAAAAATTCACAAAGTGGTTTACAGAGAAAATCAAATAACTAATGGCTTCACAATCACAAAGCGCTCACAATCTAAAAAGATGCAAAAGAACACCAGCAGAGAGCCACATGAAGGGACAGTTCTGGGATGAGAACAAGCAGTTACTCTTTCCCTGCTAAATAAAAGAGGAGCACCTACTTGAAATACTGCCTTATAACCAGTTAGCTGAGGTATAAAATAAAACCAGAGCTAAAACATTCACATAGTGCTTTCATGTGGTTAAACACTGTACTTATTAAATTTAAAACAATTACATATAATTCATTACTTAAAATTTATTAGTTACAAGAAGGCTGCCTGCTCACAAGGAAGAGGAGGGCAATGATTTTATTTCTTCCTTGACACAAGGCTAAAAAAAGAGGAAATATAGAGGATATATAGCCTGGAAAAAAGAATGCATATATAGTCACCCTGCTCTTATGTTCCAGGCTGCATTTTGGCAGCCATCTTCTTTCTACCCAGACAGGTATAACTGAATATATAAATTTAACAACTTGACAGTGTGAAGAATTATTTGTAGTCTTAACAGCATTAACCAGTGAAATAACAGTCTGCAAAGAAGTTCTAGATTGAGTCCCCCATGGGAAAAGGCAGGAAATAAAGTTTATTATTATTAATTTCAATGAATGTGCACATGTGAGAGAGATTATGATAAATAAACATGCTAATAGATTATCTCATTGTATTTATACTTCAGATCTCTTTTCTTGAATCTTCTTTGGGTGCACGCTCGGTAAGCATTCCAGTGTTAGAAGATCATATAGCAAGTTTGGAAGCAGAAATGGAAGCTCAAGATAATGTTCTCAGGTACTGAACTGGTTTTTATTTCTCTTTGTAACTCATCTCCCTGAGAAATTTTAATTCACAACAATTGCACATGCACATGCATTCTTCTCTGTCACTGTGGAGAAAAAGAGATAAGTGAAATATGATTTTCATTATATCCATTGTACCTCCTTCTTGATATGTCCATGTAAAAGTGACCTGTTACTCATTATTTCTGAGAATGATATAGCACTAGACTTTTACCAAATGAGATTAATGACAGTATTGATGACAGTATTGATTCTGTTTATCAAATGTTTCAGTTTGAAAAAAAATATTCACATTCAAGCAGTTGTTATTCTGATCCTAAATAGAAGTAAGCCCCTTGATTTCAGTGGTATTTATTTTCAGCTCAGTATATAAAAGGTTAAATATACATTTGCACCCACAATTTTTTCAAAATATTTTATTTTCTTGATTATTGTTTCTTAATTTGGGTTGTGACCTGAATTTGGGTGCATTTGTAAAGGATGATGGAAAGATCAGACAACTAATTGCCTTAAGCCCTGAGGTATTCAAACACCAAATTCTATGAAAGCTACTAATTACCTTGCAAATAGCTTAGCTCTAGCAGTTTGCAAGATAGCTACTCCCTGTCCTGCAAGGAGCTGAGGTTGCAATCCTATCCATGCTCTGAAGAGTATACCCCACTGAACACAGTAGGGCTGACTTCTGAGTACGTATGCAGAGGACTGGGTTCTGAGCTCCTGCAGTTTGCAAAGTGATCCACATAACAAGCTTAACAAGTGATCCACATAACAAGAAAAGTTTCTCAAGGATTCTGCCTCATGTAACAAGGATTCTGCCTCATGTAACAAGGATTCTGCCTCATGTTGCTTCACTTAACAAGCACACTCGTTGGCAGTTGGGGCAGATGCGCTGGCCGGCTGCCCTTTTAAAGAGTGTCAGGAATGCCTAGCGTGCCTGCCCATAGCGAAAGCAACACTTCCGCACTGTTCCTCCTGTGGCTGGGCGTCCACTGGGCAGAGGGAGAGAACAGCCGTGGAGAAGAGGGAAGCAGCTCAGGGCTAGCCAGAAGGGAGCAGGGGAGAGAGGCTCAGGATGAAGAGAAGGAGAAAGTGGGGAGACAGTTTGAAAGTGTCTTGGATTGCCGCCTCCTAACCATGTCTACCCAGAAGTAAGCCCCATTTTGTTAAATGGGCTTACTCTCAGGAAAGTGTCTTTAGGATTGCAGCCTAAGTAGACTTCATAGGATCATGCACATTGAATGTTTTGTCATCATTTTTACATCCAGTTAATATTTTTATATGAATATTTTTTTGAGTTGTGGAACCAATTGTCTGAGTTTCCATTATTTCCTATGGGAAAATCCACTTCACATAAAGGGCATTTCACATAACAGGCATGCTTCCGGAACGAATTAAACTTGTTATGGGAGGCACCACTGTACATGTAAATATATGTGTTTGAGGAGCTTTCTGATTATTATGACTTATAAGGAAATAAGTATTTCTTTATAGATCTTTTTTTTAAAACATCTGGTAAACCTACATATGTCCTGCTAGCATGTTGTACTGGGCTGCATTCTGGAGCATTGGTTAAGCTCCATTTTCATCAAATTAGGACCATTCTTTTGGTTCTTCCTGACAAGATCATGAACCAAGGCACATTTGCTTGCTCTTGGTTAAATGCAAACATGCAGCTCGGTTTTGCTTTCAACAGAGTTCAATACATTTGTCATCTTGGAAGGAGAGACATTTGGGGAGGGGCTACATTCATCATATTGGGTCCATTCTGGTGGCATTGGATTCCTCTCAGTCTGCCCTTTCAAACGGATAACTGCCCAATCTGGTACTGCCTACAGCATAAAGACTGACATGGCACTGGAATGACTGCTGTAGTATCTTGAGTTTACAGCACTTTTGTGATTCTTGGAGCCAGCAGAGCAAGCATAGAAGTGGGCTGTAAGGCAAGTGTGGCTCAGTTTCACTTGGCATTTGCCTTTTTAAGCATACTAAAGCTTTGTGGTCTATCTATAATAAGTTTGCAACCCACAGTTTATTTTGCTAAGAACTTGGAGTGGCTAACAAAATTCCAGTTATTCTCCCCCATCTGTTCAGGTAGGAATCCATAGTCTTGGAAAGCAAATTTGGATACAAAATGTCTTGCACATCAGCAAGGACAGGGTAGTCTGCCCTGAGTGCAGGCAATAAGGGGGGGGGGCATTATTCTAATAAGCTGTTTTCTAATAATCGTTTTTAAAATTTTAGAATGGCAGAAGATAAATTAGAGGAAAGCCACAAAATAGTAGTGGAAAAAGAATACGTTTTGCAGAAGTTCAAGGAACAATATGAAAAAATGAAACTCGATTTAATTGAAAAAGACAAACAAGGAAAGAGGTAATACGTTACATGAGAACTTAATTTTCATTTGGAAAACTTAATGGCACTTGCTACAAAATGCTTGCTTTACAAAACATGTTATTTTAGATGTAATCCAGGTAGTTATTGAAATTGGGTTGTCTTCTAAATTCACTTACGGAGCAATCCAGAGTTGGCCCTATCTGGGTTGCCCCAAGTAGGCTGTATCCACAGCAGAAAGTTATGCTGAATCCAAACAGTCTTGAAGCCTGGGTTGTCGTAGCTCCAGAACATGCTCAGTAGGCACCAAGTCAAAGGCACCTGGGGAGGAGTTGCTTTCAAGGAGACCACCCTCTGATCACACTGAACAAGGAACAGCTGTGGTGCCTGCCTTAGGAGTTCCTGACAACCAGTAACAGCTGCAGCAGGAGACTTCAGTACAGTTTACAGTGGATGCAATAGCCTTGTTGGAGTGGCCTGCTGTATCCACTGGCTAGTGGGCTGCTGTAGTTGTGCCACATCCTGAGGATGAGAGGCTGGGGTTGCAGCTAGGCTGGCCAAGAACTCAGATTTTTGGTCAACACTGCCAATCTTACTGTCATGGACCTCTATGGGTCTACTCAGATTTATACCTGATTTATACCTGAGGTGGTAGGCCAGCACACCCCTTTCCTGTGGTGGTATGGAGAGGCCAGCAGGCCTCCGTCAGTCTTGGAAGACTATGGTATCATGCTCGGCGCTGCATATGCTGCATGCGAAGCACAAAAGCCTGGGTTAGATTGTTATAGAGGATAGGTTGTTGCCCAAGCAGCAAATCCCCCCTCTCCACGCCACTGAATTAGTCCAATGGAAAGGCAGAGCAAATACGATTGGATCCAGCTGGCATCGCAGAGCTGGGCTAAGGACAGGAGCTTACCCTGTCTTGTGGGGCCAACCCAAGACTTGAACCCTGGCCTGCTGGTTAACAAGCCCAGTGTCTTAGCCACTTGCGCCACCCACACAGCCCATGGAGAGGCCAGCACATATCTGTATACTATCCTAAATCCCACAGCTGTTGAGCAGAAGTGCCTTATGGCATTTTTACTGCATCCCCAGGATGCAGCCTAACTGGGAGTTAGGATGTGCTCAGCCTAACTTGGAGTTAGGATTGCAGCCCAAATGTTTCTCATTTTATCTGTATGATTTCAACATGCAAGAGATGTGTGACAAACAATTCATTGTTCACAACTGGGATTACTAAATAAGCTCAGTAACATTCATTCATACAAATTCTGTCTAATGTAAATTTATGTAAATTTGGAATGTAAATTAATTCATTTTATCCCTGGCCCCCTCAACACAGTGTCAGAGAGATGTGTGACCCTCCTGCCAAAATGTTTGCCCAACCCTGGGCTAAAGAAACCAAATGCACATGGTTTCTTCATTATATTGCTGCTGTGTTTCCATGAAAATTAGTATACCTGTTTATGATGTGTGAACTGAACCTGGAGGGTTCTGGTGTGCTTCATGCCTCATTCAGAAAACACAAATAGCAAATAATGAACTATTCTGTGTTACTATGTTCAGAGTTTGGATATTGTGAACCACTGCTGTGCTTGGCCAGTTTAAAACTAAGTATCTCCTTTCGTTTCAAGAACTGAAGAGCAAAGAAATGAAGCTTTGCAGAATGCCGAAGAACTTACAAAAGCCTTTAAAAAATACAAAATTAAAATAACTGAAACACTGGAAAAGGTAGGGTTTGATTTCAAGTTATTGATTGTTTTAATAAAACATTAGATATGTCTGAGATCTATAGTTATACTTTATTTTCACAATCCCTGGTCATATTTTATTGCTACTCTTTTCCTAGCCCTCCTCCTATGCCCAGAAAGAGGTATCTTTGGCTAAAATTGTTCATTCCACATGACTGCTTCAGAGGCAGAAGTGAACAGCAAAGCCTCCAAAGCCACAATTTCCATGTGGTTTTTTTGTCTCCCAGAATTGTTTTTATCAGTAATCCTGCAGGAAAAGACCTGCAATCAAGAATAGTTGTTGGCTGGAAGAACTAGTTTATGGTATAGTTTAGGACAATAATCCAGTGATGGCCAGTCATGTTGGAAAGCTAGGTGAAGACAAGGAGGGCATATCCCAAAGGCAGAAACTTTAAGTCAGACAGGCTAACAAAAAGTGACATTAACCTAATAACTTGCCTACTGGTTTGAAAAAAAATATGTAGAACCTTATTGAACTCGCTCCATCTTCATGTGCAAACTGCTTCCTCCTTGGAAATCTTCCAGCAAGGCCTTCTTGAATTCCTTGCCTTTTTAACACTCTGGTGTTTAGGGGCTTTGAGCTTTTATAAGACACTCCTGCTCTTTCTTACTGTAGTATTTTATTGTTTATTATGATGATTTTTAATTGTGAAGAACTTTTATGTAATTTTTTAAAATGTGTTTTTAGATTTGAGTCTCATCAGAGAGAGAGACAGGATAAAAATAAACTGCTCTGGAGAAAAAAAATCAGAACAGGGAATCAAGTTTATAAGGATGGGCCTCTGGTGATTCACGTGAGCATCTAAGGCCCAATCCTATTCAAGTTTCCAGCTCTATACAATGAAGTCCCATGGCAAGGGAACACGTTTCCATATTGTGAGAAAGCCCTAGTACTGCCTCTCTACCACAGGATGCAGCACACTCCCCACAGACACAATTGCAGCAGTGCTCAATAATTGGATAGGTTTGGGTCCTTAGTCCGAATTGATTGATCAGCCAGCTGAACTATATACCTCTCAGACAATAATCCAACAAGCACTGTTCCTCTGGTTTATAGAAGGAGTTTCAAAAGTAGGATATTGATGATATCCTATACATACCCGAAAGTAAACCCCACTGATACTTTATTATCATTGTACATCATACAACAAAATTCAGGTGCACTGTCAGTATACACACTCCACCAAAACTAGATGCACGTACATCACCACATGTTGGACATAGAACATGCTGGGAACATGTTCTCAGTAAACATGTATAGGATTTCTCTATAAATTTTTCTAGGTAAGCGCAGATTAAATATTGCTAACAAAATTACTGTTTTATTCAGGTGCAGAAAGAGGGTCAAGTTTTAGAGGCAAATTTAACTAACTGTGTAAAAGAAAATGAAAAGTTGCATACCCAATGTGATTCCTATAGATGTGAACTTGAAAACATCAAGGACCAATTGAGGTAAAATGTTGGATTACTTTGATGTTTCTTCCTCTGTATAGATACGTGGACCATGAAATACTCTGAATTGTGTTAATGGTTGATGCATGTGATTATGTGGCCAGCTCTGCTGATATTACAGTTGACGGAGCAGCAAAATCATAATATGATTTTAGGCATATACAATTGCTCTATCACAGAATATGAGTATGGAGGGAGGGAAGCATTGATGACACAGAAATCAAATGACTGTTCCAAACACATTTAATATGTATTTTGACCATGGATGAGTAGACTTCCACCCTTTTGTTCTGACAATATGTCACTCTTCTGATGTCCCATGGGTTATATTCTACTTGTTTTTTGGTAGAAATTCTGGAATTTTAGAATTTCAAAACTGGCTTACAGGTCCAACCTGTAAGACAAAACACTGATTTAACCCACTGCAGATGAGAAGGAACATGCTAATTCCAGGGGGAATGCACCCCTTTAAAATCACAGTTTTAAAAAAGTCTTTTCTTATTGTTGTAAAGCGGGGAATCATTCCATTCTTCTATTTCTAATTGCTGCCTGCCTTTCTGAACAGTAAGAAAAGTTGTTTTTAACCAATTGTAAAAGATGCACTTTCCAGAAAAGCAGAACTTTAAAGTCTAGAGCAGCGTTTCTCAAAGTGGGGGTCAGGACCCCTTTGGGGGTCACCTAGAGCTTTCCTGGGGGTCGCCTAAAGACCCCTGGTGCAAAGGGCCAGTCAGGCTTGCCAGACCTCCGGCTGTAGCTGCGCATGCACTGGGGCTGACTGACAGCCTCAGGGCCCAATCCTATGCATGCCCACTCTGAAATAAATCCCATTATAGTCAGGGCGCCTTTACTCCCATGTAAATGTGGACAGGATTTCAGCCTCAGGGCCCAATCCTATGCATGCCTACTCAGAAATAAATCCCATTTTGTTCAATGTGTGCATAGAACACACATTTCATTTGTAACAATGAAAATACATCCTGCATATTGGATATTTACATTACGATTCATAACAGTAGCAAAATTACAGTTATAAAGTAGCAAAAAAAAATAATTTTATGATTGGGGGTCCCCACAACATGAGGAACCTATAAAGGGGTCATGGCGTTAGGAAGATAGAGAACCACTGGTCTAGAGCATTCCTAGGTTCCTAGATTCATTTGCTCCAGGAACTGGAACTTGGTGGCCGGCATTGCCCCTTCCAGAGGCCATTTTAAATTTAAAAAGCAGCAGAGCACCCCAAAACCCAGGATTTATTTTTTCCCCATTGAATTGCAATTGCAGTGCAGTAGACTGGTTGTTTTTTAAAAATTATTTTGGATTTATTTATTTATGCTCCAAGATCAAACAGTTATGATCAGCTCCAAGATCAAACAGGAGAAATGAGTCATTTTTTTTTTTTGCTGCATCAGTCTTGAGTTCAGATTGAATGCCAGTCATGCAGTTCAAAAGTTTATGTGACATTAATATTTAGTCCTGATGTTATGATGAAATAGCTTGTAAGAGTAACTGTGGCTACAATCCTAAGCACACTTTCCTAGGAGTAAGACCCATTGAACACAATGGGGCTGACTTCTGAGTAGACATGTATAGAATTGTGCCCTGTATTGCTTAATTAAAGTTACACACAAAAAGACCTAGCTGATATTAACTCTGATAAAACTAGATTGGGATAGGATAATTAAAAAAAAATCTTGTAGGCATTTGCTGACTCTGTTTTGGATTTCTTAGACAATTGGTTGAAGAGAATTCCACTGGAAAAGGAAATTTACAGAATATGGAAGCCAAAAGATTAGAAATGGAATTGCAGATAAAACATTCCCAGCAGAAGATTGAGACCCTTGAAACAAAACTTTGGGACCAAGACAAACTAATAGAAGACAAAAATGTTCTTGAAAAAGAAAATTCTCACTTGAAAGATCTTGTTGCAAAGCAAAACCGTCACCTTAAATTATATAATCAAGAAATTGAGGATTCGAAATTTGAAATGAATGCCTTAGAAAATATTATTTTCCAGTTGTCTTGCAGTCCATCAGGAGAGGTATGATAGTCCTCTTAATACATTTGTACTCTCGCCAGGTTGATAAATATTCAGTGCATTGATGGTTGTTGTGTACCTACTGCACTGCTCTCAAACTGATTCATTACCACATATTCATTACAGTGGAGTTTGTATTGGAATCACTCACTCTTAGCCTCACCTACCTCACTGGTTTTTGTGAGGATAGCAGGAAGGGAGGATCTAATGCTTTGTAAGCATGGAAAGGTGGGGTGTAAATCCAATCACCCAATTAATCAGTCATAATGGGGCTCAACAAATTACATCCTTAAAGACCATTTCAGGCATTACAAATCTTTTACAACCTGTCTGTTCAGGAACTAGTACTTTGTTTTTTTCTGCTGGTTATGTGGGATGGAAAGTTCTATTTGGCCATTGCCATATCTCATTATTTTCCTCCATATCAGGGGTGGGCAAATATTTTCACAGAAGCGTCACATCATCTCCACTGTGTTGGATGCAGGAGAAAAGAAATTAATTTAGGTTCTAAATTTGAATAAATGTACATAAATTTACTTAAATTAATAGATGGAATTTGTAAGGATGAATAAATGCTGCTGAACGTACACATGAAAACTTTAATACAAGCATGTAGACCCACGTGAGAACAATGAACTATTTGCCACATACCTCTTGCATCATTAAAACATACAGACCAAGCCAGGAACACTGAATTTATAAGATGTTCAGAGGCAATGAGGGTGTTAAAATAATGCCTACGGGCCAACATGGGCTGCAGTAGGTCCATTGGAGACCGGGGGGCTTCCTGTGGGCTGGGTTCCTCTAGGGTTGCAAATGGCCCCTGGGCCAAGGGTTTGTCCATCCATGCTCTTGATATCTTAAGGTTGCAGGCTATACCTTAAACCTCAAAGGAAATATTTAACTACTTTAGATTAGCACTGTGTGAGGAAGCCATATGTGTGAGACATCACTTAGGGTATAGTCCTAAAGACACTTTCCTGGGAGTAAGATCCATTAAAAATAATGGGAATTTTGAGTAGACAAGGTCAGGATTGTGCTCAAAGGCTGCAATCCTAATCTCCAATCCTGTGCTAACCTGGGGGTGTCAGAAAAAGTGCCATAAGGCACTTTTGCCCCACTTCTGGGGGGTGGGTAGCATTAGGCCAGTACACAGGCATATGCCGACATCCCCAGAACATCATAGGAACATATGCCAAATGAGTTCGGCCAGCCAAAATTGGTTAGGATTGTGCCCTCAGCGTCTGGATTTCCACACTCACCTCTACATCACAGTCACTACGCAGCACAGAGAACTTATATAAATCCTTCTGATTTTAGTGGAAGAGCTGAGCATTTGCATGTTTTCCAGTTGAAATAGAGATATTTCAAAACGTTTTACTGTATATTGCCCATTAAAATTTCTCAAAGAATGAATGATCAGTTGTAGCATAAACCAACATTTACATTTTTTTTCTTCATTTGCAGTTAAATTATCCTGAAGAATGTGCCGCTTATGGGCAATCCAGTAGATCAGTGATGGAAGAGCTAAGGTATCAAAGTTGCTGTAGATTATGTGACTCTGATTAACTGCCTGATCCTATAAATACAGTTTTGCTAGATCCTAAACTATTTGGTTGTCTGTGGTATTTTACTGATACTATTGTTGGAGACTTGATCAGTGTTATCTATAGACCTAAGAATATTTGTGTGACTGGGGAAAACCTAGAAAATATTGGCATTATCAGTGACAAAAAGGAACACAAGAGTAGTTTTATAATCTGGATTTTTTTTTACTAGGCGAAAACTGAAGATTAAAGAAGCAAAGATTCAGAAACTTGAAGAAGAATTTATAGCCAATAAAATGGCACCAAATCTGTCTGATATTTGTGAGTTACAAAGATCCAGTAGACTGCAGAGTCTAGAAACTGAACCAGTTAAACTGACTGGCAATCAAACAGGTAAGAAATCTGACATATGGTGTACAAATGTACTATAGCTTCTGACATGAATATCCGATTCCTTGAAACCAGTGTTGTGGAAAAGCCCAGTGGGACATGATTTTAATCAAATCTTGAGTCATCACCCCCACAAGCTGTCTCGAAAAAAGGCATAATGGGGCACTTGCCATGTTACCCGTTTGTGAGTCTATGTGTCTCACGTTGAGTTGTTCCCCTTTTACAAAGCCCACTGTAGAAAAAAATGGTGTGTGCATGTGCTGGAGCTCTCTTTAAACGCTTTCCTGCATCCCATCCCAAATGTAAATAGGTTGGGAGGGGTGGCAAAAAGATGGAAGCAGCAAGAGGGATGAGAAGGGTCATGAGCAGCAGGTGTGGGGCTTAAAAGTACAACACAGTCCTTGGTTGTCCTACTCAGAAGTCCCACTAAAACTGTTCATTCAATGGGGCTTGCTCCCCTTTCAAGTAATAACAGAGCCAAAGGAGCCATGTGGTCCAAAGTGTGATCGCTGCGAACTGCTTCCCCCTTCCCTCTCTCATCCCATTTTTGCATTCTTCTGCATCATTCAGTGCACCTTTACCTTAAGATTAACATTCATGGAAAAATGAGTCTGTTTCAGAGAAAATATTATTTTTTTTTATAAATTTGAGTCTATACAGTTCTTGGATAACAATTAGTGGTAGGTTATTTTTTAGAATCTGGTCTCAGTAAAATCAGACAAAATAATAGTTAGACATCCCCCTAAATTTAACCCCCAATGTATGTGAGGGTCAAAAAAAATTCCATAATTTTTGGCTCAGAATCTCCCCTTAAGAATCTGTGAGATCTTTACTTGAGTATCTATGGTAGACACCTACATGAATTGATTAGTTTATTAGCTTACACTATTTGGGGTGCAGTCCTGACTTAGGCCAGAGAGAATGGCCCAGCTAAGCTGGCCTAACCTAGACCATATCCTGAGGGCTAGGAAGCCTCTCGCTGGCCAAACTGCTGCTGAAGAGGCAGCAACACAAGGGCAGCATGCTCACTGAGCTGATATAGTTGTGCCGTAACCTGAGGTTGAGAGGCAGCAGTAGTGTTTAAGCTGGCTTAAGATTTAGAACTTTTTATTTTGCTTCCATTTTTACTATGGCTTATCATGGACCCCTATGGGTCTACTCAGATTTATGCCTGCTCCTGAGGTGGCCTAACCCTACAATCCAGAGCAACTACAGGAAGACGTAAGAGGCACTTACTTTGGGTTGCTCTATGCATTTCCCATAGGTTTCCCATAGATGGCACCATAACTACATTGGTGTAAAAGATCCCATAGTTTCTCTGGATTGTAGCCTTAGTCAGAGTTGGGAGCAGGCAAGTCTGCCCTGGAAACAGGCCCTGAATATGGCCTAACTGAACTGTTGTAGGCTGTGCTCAACATGCCCCTGATGAGCTGGCTAGGCTGGCACTGCATGGCTGGTGCAGGTCCATCTGCCTTGGTCCAAGCTAAGGGCGCAATCCAGAGTAGCTACGGGGAGTCCTTGCTCCAGTGTAAGAAGAATTTGCTCTGGATTGCAGTATGAATTTCCCATAGGTTTTCACTAGCTGTTGCAGTAACTACAGGTACACGTAATGTCTCTTACTTGCTCCCGTAGTTACTCTGGATTGTAGGGTAAGTGGATATATACCACTCCAAGCCTTTTCTGGTGCAGCTAGGCTGGCCCACCTGGCATTAGGCTGGCCCAAGTGCCAGATAGGCTAGCCTAAGTGCATTTCAGGATTGCAGCCTTGGAGTGCAATTCTAAACATGTCTACTCAGAAATAAGTACCATTGTGTTCTTTGGGACTTAAACTCAGGAAAGTGGTTATAGGATTGCAGTCTTGGTCTCTGTCTGCCACACATTCTGTAGATGCTGATAATTCTCTGTTAAAAGATTCTTCACTTTGCTCATACAACAGCAGTTCCCATTCCCTCAGGAGGGAATGACTCCTAAGTCAATTCAAATCTGTATTATGGAATGCCATGGTATCCACTGGTTACTGTTAACTGAAACCACAGATAATTGGGAATTCTCTCCCACTCTCCAGAGGAAAGGGAGGTTGCATATCCCATTCACAATTAAGTTCAAGCATGGGTACAAGAGTATTTGACCCTGGTATATGTTGCACCAGTAAAAACTCTAAGACATATGTATCATTGAATTTGCAAGTTTGTAACTGGTCAGTTTGGACACTCATCCTTCTTTTGTTAAGAGAGAAAATGGCAGAAATTGGAATTAATCAGTAAAGCATTTGAGAAGGAGAAACAAAAATTCATTAGACAGCTAGAAGACCTGCGTACAAAACTGCAAAAATCTGAAGAGGATAACTGTTCTCTAAAGGAAAGCATGGCCCAGAGAACAAATCAGTTTCAATCAATACAACAAGAATTATTGGAGAAAGCTTCAAAATCTAATTCCTTGGAAAAAGAGGTAAGTAGACATTAAGAAGTCTGTATTCTTAGGAGCTATCTAGTTTAATTGCATAAATATGCAAATAATTTAGGTAGCTACAGTAACTTGGTTGATTCATTAAAGGGGGAAGTCCCAAAACCAGGAAATATAAATCCTGTTTTCTGCCTCACAAGTGGCCAGTGTTGAAGATAATTCCAAGTAATGTCTGAATCAGTGATTTTCAATCTTTTCCTCTTGTGGCACTCTAACATGGCACTGAAATTGTCAGCACACTATCAATTGTTTTTACCACTGAGGCTGTTCAAGTCCCCTCATTTTCCTATCAATAAATGACTTTTCCCAAACTCCTACAGCACACCAATGTGCCACGGCACACTGGTTGAAAATCACTGGTCTAAATGTTTATATTCAAGTGGATAATAGACATTTTTAATGTATGTTCTCACAGTAGGTACAAAATTAGGTCTAATTAAATCAAAATTCATTATGCCCTACTTCGGTGGTTCCCAGACTTACTGTAGTCACCTTCACAGTTCCATTCTTGCATGGTGGCCTCTTCTTCCCAGTCCTTCCAGGTGCTGCCATTTTGGATTGTTCAAGTTCTTGTGTGATCAAATATAGAAGAGGAAGCATCCCTGTGAGTTTGCCATAAAGCTCTCACATGCCATAGCACACAGTTTGGCAACCACTGCCCTTACACAGTGACTGACTTCCAATCTGGTGGGCTGGAAAGTTTTTTCAGCATTTTGTATTGTTTTAATTCACCGTAATAAAGATGTTATCGTACTCTTCTGCACAATGATAGTCTTGGTTTTGAACAATCGCACAGATGCTTGTTGGATGTTACTGGTATTATTCCAATGCGAACTGAGAGATGTTCTGTCTGCTGAGCACTGTCTGATGCTCATTTTATAAAACATGGACAGTGTGGAACAAAATGACACAACAGACACGACAATGCTTTTGAACATTGCCACTTTTCGTTTTGTGGGTTTGCATGTACAGTCCGGTGCTTGAGTGGCTGGTATGGAAATATATTTGGAGGAACAATTTTTTTAAGGAGAGGAAAAGAGAGATTTTTGAGCTTATCGTTACTGACAGGCTCTAAGAACTTCATATGGTGTACGTCCATATTCTCTTCAGCCTCTGCATTCAAACTGTGTGTGTTTGCAGATAGTAAGGAAATCCTCCCAGCTTTCAGTCCTTGAAAAACATTTAGAAGAAAAGACAATTGATTTAGCTGCTGCTTCTTCAAGGAATGCTCAACTAGAGCAGGATCTACTGGTAAGACTTTACCTATTTACTATTCTTTACTATTTACTTTACTATTTACTTTTACTACTTACTATAAATACCTATTCACAGTAACTGGGGATCTTCTTTGTCCTAGTGATTATCCTGTATAAGAGCAGGGTCTGTCTATTTGCATGCCTTTCTCCAGTTGGCCCAAACAAAGGTGTCTACATGGGTGATATTAACAACTTGCATGTCCTGAGTCAATGTTTCTTTCAGTCCATTGCTTCTTTGGCCTGTTCATGTTCCACAGTCACTGGCCAGCATTCAGCTCTGTACAGGACCACTGATCCCACCACTGTCTTATAGATTTTGGCATCAAGGTGTATAGGCATCTTTTGAGCACAGTAACTGGCGACGAAGGGTGATACATGCACACATTTTTTATGTTTCATTAGATGTATTACAAACTTCATATCCTGAAAGTACAGATATGTCATGTTTAAAATTTAAATTTTCTGCTAAATGTATATAATTTGGTATAATATAAATATGTGTGTATAAAACAAAGCAGTGGTTATTTTTCCTCAATTTATGATGCAATCCTAAGATTGCACTGGGCTAGCACAACTCCCTTTCAGGGGCCTGGGACAGTCACAAAAGTGTCATAAAGCACATTTACATCAACCTAGGTGCAAACTGTGCTGGTACATGGAGGTGAGCCAGCCTTGGAGGCTGAATCCAGCTTCTGCGGCAGCAAAGCCAAAGGCTTCTCCACCAGCTGAGCTTAGGTATGAGGCAGGGAAGAAGTGGAAGGGGGTTTCTGGTGCAGGTAGAGGTGGTCCTGGGGAGATCCGGTGCAAAACAAAAAGGACTAAGACCCAGCAGTATGCCAGATTCCAACCACAGTCCCCGAGTGGAGCAGAAGTGGTCCAAAATGGTCCAGAGGTGGTGCAGAACCAAGTAGACCCATTGGGGCTGCTGCAGCCCTTCTGAGGAAAGGGGAAAGTTCCCCTTGACTCTGGTAGCACAGCAGCAGCCCCAAGTAAGTGCTGGATGCAGTGCAGTCATATCAGCTTGTTCCAGAATTTCTCAGAAGTATGCTATTATTGATACATAGGACATAAGTTTGTTTTTAAAAGTGTAATGTCGGGATCTAACATTTCTGTAGATTGCAAGAAAAAAGAGCATGTCTGACTTCTACATCTCTCAGTTTTCAACCATTTTAAAATGTCAAGGTTAAACCCAGATTCGGTTAAACCCAGGTTGGCCCAACCTATAAAAGCCACATTATGTCCACTTGCTTTCTAACTGTACTTGGTTTGTGTTGTTGCTTTCCAGGAAGCGAGTTCTAAGCTTCATGACTTGGAAGGTGACCTCAATGAGAAGTGTGATAGCTTCTCTGTGATGCTGGAAAAAACACAGCGAATTCATCTTGAGCAACATAAAGAGATGGAAACTCAGATTGAATTAGTAAGTTTCCAGCTTGTTTGATGATATGAATCACCTTCTTTTTGGATTATCTCAAGTATAATTTTTTATAGTTCTTAAGTCTTTATTTGATCTCTAACAATTAGGAAAAGCAGTACCTCCACCATAGTTCAGACATGAAAGTATTTGTAAACATGACCATTTGAAATGCAAGTGGAGCAGCATCACATGACAAGCTGTGCATTCTGCATCCTGGTCTAGCTGTTTTTTGTCACATTATTTCAATAATCTCAAATTACTGTGAGCAAATCTACAGAATCATACTATTGTGTTTTAGGCTGCCCCACCTAGTTAGTTGGCTTGCATGTGTGAACAGGGAGTATTTATTCCTTCTAGTTCTTAGAAGAATCCCAACCCAAAATAACTATTATCATTTCAAGAAGAACTTTAGTTCTCTTCATAATGAAATACAGTACACTGAATACAGGGATTGTTGTTGTTCCTATGCCTATAGAATGTACACATCATTTTAAGACTGTGGCATTTGTAATAGGCTTTCTTCCTGTTTTTGAAAGATTTGATGGTAGATCCCTTGTTGTAAATAAATAATGTTAGCTGTGATATTTATCATTCTCTTTAAAAATGTATTCAAGACACTGTGGTGAACAATAAAAATATGTTTATATAGATTCAAGCTCAACTAGAAACTAAAAACCAGCAGTTCCTGGAACAGGAGAGGACATTGTCCATTTTACAACAAGAACTAGTTTATAAACAACAACAGATCGAATCACTGGATCGACTGCTAATGGAAAACAAAGAGGTAGCGTTGATTCTTAGTGCTGCTTGCAAGACATGGTTTTTCATCATTGTAAGGTGGTTCTGAGGTCTATAATTGGTTATGCCAGGAAGTGTTGTGGTCAGACTAATGCTTGCCTTTGGGCAGCAGCATCTCAGTTTATTTTGGAAGGAACAATCTGGCATCCGTTAATCGATAATAGATTTTATGCTTCATATACCAAAGACAAGCTCAATGCCTATGTTTTTCACTCAAAAGGATTGCTGATAAGAATGTGTCAGTCTACCCACCACCCAGATGCGTCCCCTTCCTTTTTTCTAAGAGCAAGCAAGGATCCCCTAGGGCATTAGAGAAAGAAGTTTGGTTGTACCTTTCCAATCAAAATAAGATTGGCCTGCCATCTCCTTGCCTAGGAGGGCAATAATGATGTGGTGAAGGGGACACAATCAGTTCCTGTGTTTAGCTCCACCATCTGCTGGTTTTTGTTCTGCCACTTCTTCATATAGTCTGGACAGAGCATTCCAGGTGTTAAGAGAATGAAACTTGGGGAAAGTAAGTTAAAGCAGCATCTTAAGATTGGAATTGACATCAGTAGGATAAATTTTGTTGGAAGAAGGAAGGGTTGTGTAGAAATTTCTGAGTTCACCCCCAGGAGAGCATATATGTAAGAAGGGGATTGAAATGCTCAAACTTGTTTTGATAGAGTGCCAGCTTACAGAATGATATTCTTTACACTGGGTATGGAAGATTTCTATTCCCAGCATGCTCTGCCTAACCTATATGTTTTGAAGAAGTGGATGTCTGAGAACCAGCAGATAAAACAGTGGCATGAAATTTCCCTTGTTTCCTCACTCCTCACCTATGGATTTAAATGGCCAGAAAGTAAAATGGTAGTGGTGAAGCATATGTATAAAGACAAAGTGCCACTTCCACAAGGTTCTGACTCTGGGTCCTTGGGCAAACTACTCCCTTCACCTTCAACTCCATAGCTACAACATGGGGCTAATAATGCCTACTTACACATCAAGATAATGCATGTGAAGTGCTTTGGATGCTACAAAAGTGCTATATAAAAGCTTAGTAGTATGCTTTTAAAGAAGAACCTTAGATTAGGGACCTCAGAGAAGAGCTATTTAAACCAAACTTACCAGGTATTTTCACTGATCGTAAACAGGATACAGAAAATCAGAGAAATAAGAAGGAGGAAGCTCTGAAGAAGCTGCAGGTTCAACTAAATCAGGAAACAATAAAAGTAAATACACTTTTACTGGTTTCTCATAATTTGTAGTGTCTTTCCATATTTTTCACTGTGGACAAAAATTATGTTACTTATCACTGAAGGTTTTTGTTGGCTTGGTTGTTGTATACAATTCTTCATGACCCCATGGACTGATCCATGCCAGGCCCCCTATCTTTCACTGTCTCCCAGAGTCTGTTCAAATTCATGTTCTTTGCTTTGGTGACATTATTTAACCATCTTGTCCTATGCCATCCTCTTCTCCTTTTGCCTTCTATTTTTCTAGGGAGTCTTCCCTTCTCATGAGATGGCCAAAATATTTGAGCTTCAGCTTCAGTATCTGTCCTTCCAATGAACGGTCAGGGTTGATTTGAACAGGGTTGATTTCCTCAAGTATTGACTGATACTTAAACAATCTTAAAGCCAGTTTGTGAATTTCTTCCACCCCAGCCTTTTGCATCATATACTCTGCATATAAATTAAGTAGACAAGGAGACAGTATACAACTGTGTTGGACTCCTTTCCCAATTTTAAACCAATCAGGTCTTCCAGACGCAGTTGTTCCAAATATCTGGTAATTGCCCTGCAAGCAGCTGAGCTCATGCAGCTTGTGTATGTGTTGGGAGATAAAACATTTTTCCATCTTTTTTTCTGGTGAGTTTTTTCCATTAATGACAGTGGGGGCAGGTGATGGCTGAGTCATATAGCTAACTTCAAGCCTTGAGGTTATTCATTAGGGGTTCGTCATTAAGAAAAGTGTATTGAATAATTTTGCAAATAAATAATTAATGTAATCTGTAAATAAATGAAAATATTTCTTTTTAGAAATCCTTCTGTACAAAAGTCTTGTAAACATAGGCGGACACCAATGGAATGTCATTTTAAAATGTGGCTAAAATGTTTGAGAACCTCTGGCTTATAGGATTGCAGTCCTCCTTTTCTGTTGACTTGATAGTTTAAGGCACATTTAGATTTTTCAGCTGTTTGAGGAGTTTTCCCCAGTTTTATCCTATTTCTGTTATCTACCTAGGTCACACAATTACAGACAGCATTAGATATGTATAAGGAAGACCTGACATTATACTTGAATCGAATAGAGGAAAATAAAGTATTGTTTGAGAAGCAACTAAAGTTGAAGACCGAAGAGGTAAACTGTATGTTTTGGATCATATTTTTCCATATATTTGGGAAATATTTATTTACAAAATGCTATATTTACCCTACAATCCAGAGTAACTACAGGAGCACGTAACTGACATTATGTGTACCCGTAGTTACTGCACCACCTGGTGAAAACCTATGGGAAATTCATATTGCAATCGAGAGCAAATTGTTCTTACACCGGAGCAAGGACGCCCCATAGTTTGTGCATTGTGCCCCTTAGTGCATTGTGCCCCTTAGTGCATCTATAATGCTATTTAGCATTGGTTCAAACTATGTCCAGAATAAAGATAAGCTAATCAAAGAAGACAAGGCTATGTTGAACTCAACAAGGCTATCTTGTACTCGATTTTGTGGAGTGGCCTTGAAGAAAAAATGCTGAGTTTGTTAAGTGAGAAAATAAGGGAATGTGCAATGGTACTGGGAGCAAAGAAGGTTCCATCAAGCTGAAGGTGTAAGGACACTGTAAACAAAATATTTCCAGAATTTCCATCTAGTCAGGGGCATCAGACTCATTTCATATAGAGGGCCAAATAGTGCTTATGATGACTGCTGAGGGCCGAAAGTGATATCATTAAGCAGATGAGGGCCATAAATAAGTACTCACATAGAAATTCAATAGTTGCAAATGTAGGGCTATGGGTGGCGCAAGTGACTAAGACATTGTGCCTGTTAACCAGCAGGCCAGGGTTCAAGACCTGGGTCGGCCCCACAAGACAGGGTGAGCTCCTGTCCTTAGACCAGCTCTGCAACGCCAGCTGGATCCAATCGTATTGGCTCTGCCTTTCCATTGGACTAATTCAGTGGCGTGGAGAGGGGAGATTTGCTGCTTGGGTAACAGCCTATCCTCCATAACAATCTAACCCAGCCTTTCATGTTTTGCATGCAGCGTATGCAGCACCGAGCACAATACCATAGTCTTCCAAGACTGACGGAGGCCTGCTTTTAGTTGCAGATGACAAAAGAGAAAATGTGCAGCTCTTATTCGTGATTTTGAGATACAAGAACTTTTCTTGGCCAGATTCAGTCCGCAGGCCTTGAGTTTGACACCTGTGATCTAGCTGAAGGTGTAAGGACATTGCAGTCAAGAGGGTTCCATTCAGCTGAGGGTGTGAGGTCACTGGAATCAAGAAGATTTCATTTAGTTTAAGACCTGCCACTTTGGTTAGGTGGTTAACCTTTCTAGGTGATCTCCGGGCATTATATCGCCTATCCCCTCACTGGCTGATCAATCAGGCTAGGAGTATAAGGATACTTGATTGAGAAGGCAGATATCACTTATCAGAAGACTAGAACATCTTGTCGACCTTTAGACAGGTGAACTAACTTTGCTCTTAGAGATAGCTAACTTGAAAGTGAAAGACTTAATTAGGAGTATAGCTTTGTGGTTTTAAATGTGTGTTTCTGTGACATCTCTATTGGTCTTTGATATAGGGCTGTTAAATCTGTTTTATTCTTAAATATAACTTAGGCTGCAATCTTAACCTCTGTTAGGCTGTCTTAAACCATGGCATAAGTCCTGTGCTGACCTGGGATGTCACAAAAGTGCAGTAAGACACTTCTGCAACACTCCGGGGGGGGGGGGGAGGGTTACGCCAATGCACAGGCGTACACCAATCTTCCCACACCATCTTGGAAAGATAGACCATGTGAGTTAGATTGGCCTAAATTTCTTAGGATTGCACCCTTAAGCTATAAGCTTGTATTCTTTGTAAGAATCTGGGAACTGTTGTCATTCTAAATCCAGTCTTGCTGCTTGGGTTAAGAGGAGATATGATCACACTCCAGATACCTGAAGAGCTGTCATATGAAAGAAGGGATATTCTCAACAGCCTCTGAAAGCAGAACAAAAACCAATGGGTACAAACTGCAAGAAAGAAGATTCTGATTGGATATTAGGAAAAAAATTTCTGATGGTGACAGGAGTTTGGCCGTGGAATAGATTGCCAAGGGAGGTGGTAGACACTCCCTCACTGGGGATCTTCAAGCACAAAGGGTTGACAAGAACCTGTCAGAGATACTGTAAGATGATTTCCTGCTACAGGAAGGGGATTGAACTAGATGACAGATTAGGCCCGTTCCATGAGTCTATTGTTTAGGTCAGAGCTGGGCGAACTGGTCTGCTTTAGGGATTGGAACTTTTTACCATTGTATAGAAGTGGGAATTTCAGCAGGTACAGCTTATCATCACGGATGACATTCATTCTCAGCCTCAACTAATTAACACAGGGTTGTTGTGAGGACAGCGGGAGGGGAACTAAAGTTTGTAAGCCATCTTGAGCATTTGTTTTGGTATGAGAAAGGCAAAGTATAAATCCCATAAATAATAGATTTCAGTTATGGTAAGTATGTTGTTCTTTTTTCCCCCTAAAAGTGATGTAACGAGAGAAAATATGAAATGTATATATGTTGAATTGTTGCTGCCTAATCACATGGATTTTAACAAATTTCAGGTGCAACGATTGCAGAACGAACTCAAGCTAAAAAATGACAATATGCAGTCCACTAGTGAACAAAACCTCAGCTTACAGCAAGCACTGCAGCAGCAGCAGCAAATGTTACATGAAGAAGCTGTTAGGAACGGGGAGTTAGAAGAAAGCCAAGCACAGCTCCAAAAGCAGGTGTAATCTTTATGATAAATAACTATCTGCAAAAGTTTCTGTGATTCACACAACTATTTGATAATGCTTTTTCAGTTATTTGCAGAAATTGTTTCATAAACCTAAACCATTGGCTACGATCCTGTGAGCTACTGTAAGCATGTCCAAGAGCTTGGATACACTCTATGGAATTAAACTATTTTAAAAAGACCGTCATGTTATTTCATAACCTGATTTTGAAAATCCTGTTCGTGCAATCCTGAGGTGGATTTGAGTCAACGCAAGTCCCATGCACTGGTCCAGGGGTTTCACAAATGTTACCGTAAACCATGTTTGTGTCACCAAGACAGGAGCGGATGCTGGTGCAAGGCGTTGTACCCTGTCCCGGTACAGGTCCTAGACGTCGTTGAGTTGCTCTTGCCAAGCTCAGCCATTTTAGAGGACTCAGGGCAGGGTGACCATATGTCATAACTGGAAAAAGAGGACAAGGACTCCCCAAAAAGTAGAATACCCAAGAAAAATGTAGGAGTGACAAAATAAAATCTGAAAGCACTCTTATGTAATGTTTTTGTATGGTTAATTGCACATATTTTCAAAAAGCAATAATTTTCAAAAGCAATAATCCAAAACACTTAAAAGGGAGTAAATTTTATTTTTAATTGATTGAAATTTGTTTTTATGTAAATATGTTTAAGATTGTACTGCATAACTGCAATCTTACAGAAACATATTTGGAAATAAGCCACCTTGAACTCAGTGGGACTTACTTTTGAGTGACCATATTTAGAATTGAGCTGGGAGATATTAACTCTAAAAAAAGTTTTATTTCAAACAGCTAACAACATTGGCGCAAGAATCTCAGAAGCAGAAAGAAATTTTGGAAGAGGAGTTGATAAAAGCAAATGAGAAACTTCATTTAGCCTCTGAAGAAACAGAATCAAAAAGACAAAAAGTAACAGACCTTACTAGCACGGTTAGGTATGCTGAGAATACTTTCATAGCTGGATTTTTAAGATCCATATTATAAATTTTTCAGTGAAGCTGAAAATGATTGTTTCATTTTTCAACCATTTTCACTTTTGGACAGTGCTCTAGTCCCTAAACCATCCAATAAGTTGGGGATGCCTACATGTATATCTGTGGGGGAAAAATATTTTCTTTGGGAAGGTGTTGACTGAGAATCCTATTATTTCAGTTATTTGTTGATAGGGTTCTCTATCATAATTCTCTTCCACAAAACCACAATAGGATCTGTCAAACTTGCCAGTATGTGAATGCAATCTTTGAAAACCCAGAATGTCACAGTTTTCCAGGATATATGGCAACCATACTTGTTGATGACATGTATTCTCATTCTTTGTGTAGGCAGATCAAAATAGAAATGGATAAATGCAAAGAAGATTTAACAGGCATGGAGAAAGAATTAATGCACTTAAGACAAGATGTGCACACGAAAGCCTTACAGATAAACCACTTGGAAATGGCTTTGGAGCAGAGGGTCTCAGAATCACATAAAAAGACGCAACAAGGTATGCTCCTTACAATTTTTTTTTGTGACAGTTTTGGTTGTGGTCTGCTGTGCAAGCTATAATGGAAGATGCTTCTTCCACATTTTAGCGTTTAGCTTTGCTATTCTGGAGTGAATGAAAAAAAAATTTTTAAGCAAATAAAAATGAAAAGCTCATTTAAAAATGCATGGCGAAATCTTGAAATAGCTTCTTGATAGATAACTAGCATGCGTACAGGAAGCCTTTTTGGTATTTTACATGTTAAAGATGTTTGCCTAAACCTCCGTGTTTCAGTGTATGTACATAATTTGGGGCCCAGTTCTAAGCCAGGCAGTGACATCAGCCAGCACATTCTCCTGACAAGTTCCTAGCAAAAGTGCCATAAAACATTCCTGTACTTGTGGAGAGGACACATGCTGGGGAAACAGTCGCATAGAGTGAGAAATCTGCTTTTGCGGCCTAGTGGTGAGGCTTTTCAAGGCAGAGGGAGAGTGGAACTGGGCCAAGAAAAGGTGTACTCAAGAAAAGATCAGAGCCCTATACAGGCCTCCTCAGTTCTGCATCAGCAAAATATCTGGTTCAGCTCTTAGGAGAACAATGCTTAGGAGCGTTAAGGAATACTTTTTCCTTACTCCTAGGAGATTCTGGCAGCTATCCTTGTCCGATTGGATACAGTGGCAACCGTTTTGTCACTGCTGTTTGTTTTGGCTGCTCTGGGTCTTAAGATAGGACATCCTTTGTGTCATGGCACACTCACAGGGCACCACTAAATGTCCCTGGTGCCCTTATCTGTTCTCTCCAGCACCATCTTGGATCGCTTGAGATTTCACAAAATTTAAGATGGCAATTCCTGGCTAAACTGGGAGGAAGATGCTGCAGAGGTATCCTGGCACTATTAAAGTTTAAGAACCTCTGGATTATGGTATCAGAAGCATGAAATTAATGAAATCATATGTGTGACTCTGTAAGCTGGGGTCCTGCATTACTATGATCGGGTCACCTGTTCCTGAGCCATTCTCCTTAAGGAGGAATAGCCTAGTTTACACTCCCAGTGGTGGGCTGCGATCCACAGTTTGGCAACCACTGCTGTAGATTATTATACTCCAGTGCTTTCCTTGAGAAGGAAACTGAAGTGTGTATCTTGAGTGCAGTGTTTATAAACATGCTGCATGGACTCTGCTACTCTAGTGCAAGTTTGGTAGCCTTGATATGTACCAGAAATGTTGTTGCAAGACTAGGCATGTTCCAAGTGCTGAATAGATGCCTGGAATGTGCTTGATGAGAACAATAAACTGGAGCTCAGTTTAGGTATGCAAGTATTATTGGAGGTTGAGTCACTGGACATGGGAAATGATGTCCAACCTGTTCTGGACTCCCCCCTTCAGAATCACTCTGCAACTTTGATTCTTGCATTGGATGACCATATGGCATCCATGCCATGAAGCACCAGAAGTGGCCCATCTTGGACTCATTTTCTTACTAGAAAGTGCCTTATCCAGTCATAATTATTGTAATCTACAATGTATTTGGGATGCCTTTGAAGTCTGCTCAGAAACCTCACTCATTCTGAATGCAATGGCAAGGTTATTAACTGGTCCTGGTACAAATCTTGCTAGGATTAGAAAACTTAGATGTTTTCTAGGTTTTCTAGATGTTTCAGGGTGTTGGTTTTAATTTACAAAAAGATTGATGTGTAGGGGACTATGAATTCCCATATGGAACTGCTCATTATTTAAGGTGTTTGTTAAAGGTGATGCTGTGGCTGCTCCTGTCTTCAGACATGAGTGAGTAGCTACCAAAAAGCACCATTGACCTTTTCAGTGGTGGTGCACTACACAGTTGAATATTATTTCTAGAGTTGACTGTTAATGACTCAATGGTCAGATGCCTTGATGGTCAGATGAGAACAGGTTTTTTTCTTTGAAATGCTTAGTTGATGTTATATTGTAGTCCAACATTTTTGTTTTGCAGTATTTGGTGCTGCTTTTACTGTTGCTTTAACAGCTGTTTTTAATTCAGTGTTCAATTGCGAATGCTGAATATTGATTTTTTTTAACTCTATTGTTAGACACCCTGGAAGCTTGTGCTGAAAGGTGGGATAAAAATAATCTAAAGAGAGAACCTCCATAAAGGCACAGAATTTTTTTTTTTTTTTGCTAAATTTCCTTTACTTCTTATGTTCACACAAGTGGAGGAGCTAGAAGAGAAACTTCATCAGAGTGAGATGCAGCAAAAGGATGACAAAGAGAGGATAGAAATGATGGAGAATGAACTGCAGCATGTGACTGGGGAGCTAAGAACCACATTGAATCAGCTACAACAACTTCGGGATGTGCTACAGAATGCACAGATGAGTCTGGAGGAGAAGTATTCTGCTATCCAGGAATTAACAGAGGAACTAAAGTAAGCTAACTTCCAAATAAATGTCTTGGAGTAACAGACTTCCTAGCATTACAAGTCCACAGATTATTTTATACACAGATTTGACTCGACACGAATGGCCACTGCAAATGAGAAGAAACGTGCCAATCCCTGGAGAAGGGCGGGAATGCATCCATTTAAAATCATAGTTCAACATTGCTTTTTTCTGTTGTAAAGAGGCAGTCAGGCAAGCAATCATTCCATTTTAAAACTGAGCCAAGAAAACGC
Organism: Cryptoblepharus egeriae; assembly: GCA_030015325.1. Classification (NCBI taxonomy): domain Eukaryota; kingdom Metazoa; phylum Chordata; class Lepidosauria; order Squamata; family Scincidae; genus Cryptoblepharus; species Cryptoblepharus egeriae. The sequence goes on from JAREYC010000003.1 coordinate 110,777,407, forward strand.
AAGAAGTCCTTTGCATTTTTAATTGTATCAGTGGGGAGTCCAAGAATCAAACTCCTCTGGATGTCAAGGCATGACCTTAATCCATCAGGACCAGTGGAAGAGCAAGAAATCTGGAAGATGGTCTTTTAGTATATTTTCTCATTTGTTTAAATCCATGGTTCAGTACCTTAGTGGATAATGAGGAACACCTGTATATTTTTTATCCACATTAAAAACTTATTTGGAAGTACCGTAAATCCTTTTCTTCCAACAACTCACTTGTTGGTAACTGGGCTGCAGGCTGTAATCCTGTGGTCACATTCATACAATCATATGTGTTCTTGTTTTCTAATGAAATTTGCAGGGAAAGCAAGGATGAACTTGAGGATAAAAAACAAGAACTTCTTGACATGGACCAAGTCCTGAAAGAAAGAAATAGGGAGCTGAAGCAAAGAGCAGTTCAGGTTAGAACTTTTATCAGATTAATGTATTTAATAATTTTACCAAACTATATAAAACTGCCAGTTGGGCCTCCAAATTTGGCTCAACAAGAGCCCTCTAACAGCTACTGGAACTGTGCTCCAATTGCCTTTGGAGGGCTTTCAGAAGCCTGCAGGGGCTGTCCATGGCATCTGTTGACTTCAGAATGTCCTTTTTGGCTGAAAAGATGGCAACTTTCAGTTTTCCCATGAGTTTTCCAGTTTGGGAGATTTTAATAGGCTGAAACCACAAATTTCATTATCTGGTTTTTGGGATCCATGAGGGATCCGAGAACGGATTCCCTGTGGAAACCAAGGCCCTACCTATATTTAAGAATCACCAAGTTCCATGAATGCAACAAATTTTGTTCTGACCATTTTGTTTAACTTGAATGTTTATCTCTTTTTTTAGGTTACACAGTTGGATATGACAATTCGTGAACACAAAGGAGAAATGGAACATAAAATTATTAAATTAGAAGGAAATTTGGAGAAAGCAGACTTGCAGATCAGAGAATATAGTAAACAGGTATCTGTTGAAAATCTTCTGAACTGGGGAGCACTGAAAAATACGAGGGTGATTCAATAAATAAGGTGAATTTTTGTGTATAAGGACTTCTAATACAGATAGAAGCTTTATTTTTTTTAATTTTCAACGTAGTCTCCCAGCACTGTTACACACTTTTCCCATCTGTGCACAAGCTTCCGTATTCCCTCAGCGTAAAAATCTTTAGACTGATGTCTCAGCAAGTTCTGGGCTGTAAGTGGGATGAGGGAGCAGTTCCCAGCCCAGCTCGTTGATGGTCTGCACCGTTTGGGCTGCTGTGTGAGGCCTTGCGTTGTCATGATGCAAGATGACTCCTTTTGACTGATAACCTCTGCGTTTGTTCTTTATAGCCCAGACCTTGCCCCTTCAGACTTTCACCTGTTTGGTCCCTTGAAAGTGTTCACGAGAGGTACGAAGTTTGAAAGTGACGATGAAGTCAAAAGTGCTGTGAGCGACTGGCTGAGATATCAGTCTAAAGATTTTTACGCTGAGGGAATACGGAAGCTTGTGCACAGATGGGAAAAGTGTGTGACAGTGCTGGGAGACTACGTTGAAAATAAAAAAATAAAGCTTCTATCTGTATTAGAAGTCCTTATACACAAAAATTCACCTTATTTATTGAATCACCCTCGTATAAGAAATTGCATCTTTTGAGGGCATAAATGGAAGATAGGCAGTTCACTTAAAGCACGGTTTAAGTGTATGTGTTCTTAATAATAGGTGGGTTAATAGTTGCAACAGATCATGTCTCCCACTCCTCAGCTGCACATTTTCAATGTAATTTATACTATACGTGGGCTGTGGGTGGTGCAAGCGGTTAAGTCGCTGTGCCTGTTAACCAGCAGGCCAGGGTTCGAGACCTGGGTCGGCTCCACAAGACAGGGTGAGCTCCTGTCCTTAGCCCAGCTCTGCAACGCCAGCTGGATCCAATCGTATTGGCTCTGCCTTTCCATTGGACTAATTCAGTGGCGTGGAGAGGGGGAATTTGCTGCTTGGGTAACAGCCTATCATCCATAACAATCCAACCCAGGCTTTCGTGCTTCGCATGCAGCGTATGCAGCGCCAAGCACGATACTATAATCTGCACAGACTGATGGAGGCCTGCTTTTTTTTAATACTATACGTGTTTTGTTTGCTCCTACATCAGATACTCTTAATACTTTCCTGTATGACTTGTACTTTTTAATCAGATTGAAGCTTTAGAGTATAAACTGCAGCGTTCAAAGGAGGATCTTCATGAGAAAGAGTATGATGCACTCCAGCAAAATAAAGAAATAAATAATCTTAAAAAAGAAATGGAAAAAAAGCGGCAGAAAATTACAGAAATTGAGAGTGTAAGCTTTTCCATGTATTCTTATTTGCATTTTCATGTATTCTTATTTGCAAATTGTTTGCATTTCCATGTATTCTTATTTGCAAATCAAGGCTACTGCTAAGTTTTTTATTGATCTAATTAGGTGTGTTTTTTTGTCTGGGTAACAAAAAATGAGGAAGAAAATATGCTGCCTTTTCATAACATACTGATGTATATGTGTCTCATCATCTATTACAGTCCTCATTATTTTGTGTTGATTTAATTGTCTTAGAGCAAGGTTGGTGCCAGATGGTGATGATCCTTATGGCAAGACATGCTGTTTGGTTCTATAATAGTGCCTAATCCTGCATGAAGGCCATGTCCTGGCAGCAGTTTAGCAGTTAGAGAAATGAGGGAAAGACAAGGTGGAGCTAAGAGAATTCAGCTGAGAGAATAATGTACAAAGGGGGTATTGGCAGGAGGGTCAGCCAACCTTAGATGTCCAAATTTTAGAGAAATACACAGTTCAGAAAAGAGCAGAAAGGGCTATTGTAAGCATTAAAAAGTAAGGGGATTACAAAACTTAACTTCTTAATTTTGTTAATGTAAATTGTTTGCCCATTTTAGACGATGAAAAAACAAGAACAGTATATTGCAGATCAACAAAAGGAATCACTTGATTTAGGACAGCAGTTAAGGCTAGAACGTGAACAGATGAAACACATCCACATGGAGCTACTGGAGAGTCGCCGGCAACTGGCTCAATCTCATAGAGACCTGGAAAGATGCTCTCATGAAATGGAAGAGATAAACCATATCTCTCATGAAAAAGTAACCATGTCTTCTTAGTACTTTGATGTGACAACAACAGACCAAACACAGAATTGTTTCCATGATCAGCGTAATCCTCTACATGAATTGATACCTTCTAAGCTTACATAAGGATTCATTTGTGTTCTACACAGGGAGGGGAGGGGAGAACCTTGCTGTCAACATCACGCCTGAATCTGGCAGGTCTTTTGGCTTTGCCTCAAGACTATGACATTAATTTGCTACTTTTGCCAGGGCCATAATGCCAGGGAAGAGGTTTCCAATCCTATCCAAATTTCCAGCATGGATGCACCTGCAAATAAATGTTTCTTGACAAGGCCTCCATAACTGCCTCCTGACTGCAGGATGCCATTGGGACAGCTACATCAGAGCTGGAAAGTTGGACAGGTTTGGGCCCATAATTCAGTTCTTTTTGGGACTATAAACGGGGCTGCAGCCTGATAGAATTCTCTACAAAGTTTCGTAGCTCTCATCCTTCCTTCCACATGTCCTTTTGCATGGTTACACCATGATACATGGATTGCAGTTGATCATTAGCTCTGGAGATTGTGTTATAGCAATTCCAGTTTCTCTATTAGGAAGAACATAGGAAGCTGCCTTATACTGAGCAAGATCATGGGTCTGCCTAAATCAGCATTGTCTGTAGTTCCTGGTAGTGGAAATGTATGGTTTCATATGGTGGGGTGCTCCTGAACCATACATGGAAGTGCTAGG